>JAOPSE010000004.1:72076506-74860265 GCA_029449295.1 Zea luxurians | reverse complement strand
ACATCCATGCAGTTAGGGATTTTCCGCATGTCTTTCTAGAGGAGTTACCAGGGATGCCACCAAATAGGGAAGCTTAGTTTGTCATTGATCTCTTACCTGGGACTACTCCTACTCCCAAACGGTCATACATGATGTCTGTAGAAGAGATAAAGGAACTTAAGAAACAATTAACGGAGTTACAAGAGGCTGAGTACATTTGTCCGAGTTCCTCACCTTGGGGAGCGTCGGTTCTGTTTGTACAAAAGAAGGATGTGTGTGGATTATAGATCACTTAATGATGTTATCGTGAAGAACAAGTATCCATCACCCTGCATTGAAGATTTATTTGATCATCTGAGATTGGTGCTATAGAAACTACGAGACAATCAACTCTACGTCAAGTACAGCAAATGTGAGTTTTGGATTCACGAGGTGCCATTCCTTGGACATATCATTTCTAATGGAGGAATACCAGTGGATCCTGCTAAAGTCAAGGAGATAGTGGTGTGGCATACCCACTATAGTTACTGAGGTTCGGAGTTTCTTGAACTTGCAGGATATTATCAGAGATTTGTTGAAGGATTTTCTAAGATTGCTAAGCCATGACCTCGCTTCTGGAGAAGGGAAGAGAGTTTAACTGGGACGAGAAGTACTAAGATAGTTTTAACCAACTGAAGTTGAGATTGATGTCACCCCAGTGTTGGTTATGCCAAATCTACAGAAGGGATTTGATATTTATTGTGATGCATGTGGCCAAGGCTTAGGATGTGTGCTCATGCAAGAAGGACATGTGATCGCCTACGTGTCTCGCCAGTTGCGGAAACATGAATTGAACTATCCCACTCATGACTTGGAACAGGCAGCCGTTGTGCATGCGCTTATGATTTGGAGACATTATATTATGGGAAACAAGTGTCAAGTGTATACGGATCATAAGAGTTTGAAACATATATTCACACAGAAGGATCTCAACCTTAGGCAACGCCGTTGGTTGGAGCTTATTAAGGATTATGATTTGGAGATTCACTATCACCTGGGCAAGGCAAATTTGGTTGCAGATGCCTTGAGTCGAAAGGAGCATGTTCATTCAGCTGTTGTTGCCCAGCTACCCGATGAGATTGTTGAGGATTTCAGGAGACTTAACCTGGAGATAGTTGCTCACACTGAAGGAGTTACTATTGATGTGGAACCTACCTTGGAGCAAGAAATCCACAAAGGACAGGTTGGTGGTGCTAAAATACAAGAGATTAAGGATCTGATTACTGAAGGATGAGGTCCGGAATTCATGGAAGATGAGCAAGGCACCGTATGGTTCAAGGATCGGATATGTGTTCCTGAGATTGATAGCCTTCGTGAGACCATACTGAAGGAGGCCCATGACTTGGATTATTCTATTCATCCTGGTGGCACTAAAATGTATCAGAATTTGAAGCAGATGTGTTGGTGGTATGGATTGAAGAGAGATGTGGCTACACGTGTGGCTATGTACGAGGTGTGTCAGAAATGTTAAGGCCGAACACCAAAGACCAGCTGGACTATTATACCATTAAAGATACCCGACTGGTAGTGGAAAGAGATTAGTATGGACTTTATTACTGGATTGCCTCGCACCTCAAAGGATAGGATTCTATATGGGTTATTGTGGATAGACTGACCAAAGTGGCTCATTTGAGTTCGGTCAAGACTACTTATAAAGGTTCTCAATTGGTAGAGTATATATGGCTCGGATTGTGTCTCTACACGGTATACCGAAGTGGATCATTTTGGATAGAGGACCACAATCTACCTCCAGATTTTGGAAAAGTTTTATGAGAATATGGATACGAAGTTGAATTTTAGTATGGCCTACCATCGTCAGACTGATGGACAAATTGAAAGGACTAATCAAGTATTGGAGGTCATGTTGGGAGCTTGTGCCCTTAAGCATGGTAGTAGTGGGACAAGAGTCTACCTTATGCTGAGTTCTCATATAATAATAGTTACCAGGCCAGTCTGAAGATGTCACCATTCGAGGCTCTATTTGGCAGGAAGTGCAGGACTCCTCTATATTGGATTAGACTAGGGGAAGTCAGTTCTTTGGACCTGAGCTTATTCAAGAGGCAAAAAAAAGGTCCGTATGATTCGAGTGAATTTGAGGGTAGCTCAGACCAGGCAAAAGAGCTACGCTGATAATAGAAGAAGACCACTGGAATTTGAGGAGGGTGATCATGTGTACCTCAAGGTGTCACCACTTCGTGGAATGAAGAGATTTAAAGTCAAGGGCAAATTGTCCCCTCGCTATATTGGACCATTCTGAGTTTTTAGGCAAGTTGAGAGATGGCCTATTAACTCGAGCTACCTGATAATCTATCTGATGTGCATAATGTATTTCATGTGTCTCACTTAAGAAATGTCTCCGTGTCCCTGAGGATCAGTTACCAATGGAAGAGCTCAGTGTCAGGGTGATTTGACTTACACGGAGTATCCTATCAAGATTCTTGACACTTTGACTAGAATTACAAGGAAGAAGGTGATAGAGATGTGCAAAGTGCAATGGAGTCATCATGAAGAAGATAAAGCCACATGGGAAAGAGAAGATCTTCGAATAATGTTTCTCCATCTTTTCCTAGTCCTTCCTAAATCTCGAGGACGAGATTCTTTTTAAGGGGGGTAGGATTTGTAATACCCACATTGTAAAAAAAACCTAAAAGGGAGGAATTATATTCCTTTATATATATGAGTGTGTCATCTCTATTTATCATTCATGTGAACACATTACTTACACAAATAAATAATTAGCAGAGACACTCAAATAAATTGTGCATCATGCTGGGGTTTTATGTGGTGTGCATTTTTGTGACATAACAAAAAAAATCATGTGAAAAGAAATATATAAAAGTCCAAAGTGAAATTTAACATCTAAAAGAAATTCTAGAAAATAGAGAAAAATAAGAAAGATACTGTACATATAAAATAAATATAATAATTAATTCAATGAGGTTCATATAGGTATTGTACAGTTGATCTAGGTATGAAAGTCACACATATAAATTCAAATTGGGATTTAAATTTGAAATTTAAAGAGAAAAGAATAGGGAAAGTAAAAGAAAAAGGAAGGAAAAATGGGAAAACGACTGCTGGGCCGATTCCTCCACTGCGGCCCACTTCCCCATTCCCTCTCCTCGGCCCAGGAATGCCTCCACCGGCGCTGTCGGTGGGCCGGTCTCACATGCACCCACTGCCACGCGGGTCTCGCCTGGCAGTCACACGCGGCGCCCACCACCGTGTGCACCGACAACGCAGCCCCTCTGTTAGCCGCTGACTGTGGGCCCCTATCGTCGGCTCTATCCTCACCAACGGGGCGCGTGAACCGGGTCTTCCGCCAGCGACTCCAGACCTTCTCAACCACCTCCGCTCCTTGCCGCGGATCGCTAGGGTGTCCGGCCCAACCCCGTGGAATCTATAAGCTAGGCAGCTGGTTTCCCCCTTCTCAGCCCTCCTCGTAGGTTCGACTACCATAGACATAACCGTGCGCAGGAGGGGGGGGAATCGTCGTTGCAAGACCCCGGACATCGCCGGTGTCGCTCGAGCTTCGTCGCGCGATTCGGTTGTGTCATCGCGCCATTGTGCTCCTGTGGTGGCTTCCCATCGTCACAAACCTCCCGGAATGCTCATGGAGGCACGAGGTGGCGACTGTGACCTTGAGGACTCGTCGGAAGTTGGAGTTTGGGCGGAGCGCACCGTCACGGGGGTCTGGGTCACCGCACTGCTATCCTCCGGTGAGAATCCCCTCACAGCCCTTACCTTCACCTCTACGTGATTTAGCATCGAGTGCGGTAGATCGTAGTGCGCCTGGGGCTAGCAATTTGTGGCCGGAGCCTGGGCGCCGCCGCGGTGCTGCATAACACCGTGAGCCCTGTCCAAATCCCAGGACCTCCAACGCTAAACCCACCATTCACATGTTCGCCCTGACCTCCACACCACGTAGCACGTTTTTGATCATAGTCTCGTGCTTGGCAGGGAAACTTGGGTGCTCGGATCTACGCAGCTGTGGTTGGGGCATGGCGCCGTCGCCCAGCTCGGGGGAGGGAAGAAGATAACGCTGTGGCCATCGATCTGATATTCTACGGTCGAGATTATACCCTAGATACTGATTCGACCGAGTCAATCTGTGGTGTTCGATTCAGATCTGGTGGGAGCTATTCGATCTGGTCATTACTAAATCTGAATCATCCATCGGGGATCCGATGGCTAGGGTTACTCGCGGGGTTGAGGGGCGTCGGATCTAATCTGAGCCATCCAAATCGGATCCAACGGCTCATCTCCACCGATACCCCTTCGGCCGACGACTTTGCATAAGAGCCCTCCTAAAATTAGGAAACCAACCCGCAGTCTGTCCTATGGTTGCCTGTGTCTTAGTGCAAATTGCGCCAGGGCCCCTGCATTTCCTGAATTTTGACGCACAATCCAAAACAGTAAAAACAGAGAAGTAATATTAGAAACTGATTTTTTTTATCACAAAAATAATTATAGAAACTTGGAATTTTATATCTAATTCATTTTAATTCCAAATGGATCCATTCTAATTTCTATAATTTTGTAATAATATTGTTTATCACCTATTGCCACTGATTTGTTATGAAAGCCGCTTTAAAAATGTATTTCTTAATTAATCCTGTATCAAATACATGAAACCTTAGGAAATTCATAACTTCTTCGTTTTAAATCCGATTTGATCCGTCCAAGTTGCGTTAGTCTCGTAAAAACGCGTAGATCATTATTACGCACTTTTATTATTATGATTGGTGTGATGTTAATTTTGTCTATACCATGTTTGTTCGTATTGCTATGTCTAGCGCGAGGTTTCGAGGATCTAAAGAATCACCCTAGTAACTGGAATCTCAAGTGCCAGGCAAGTTGTGCCCTTGATTCACTTTTGTTACCCAATAATATTCTTTATTATCATTTATCAATGCATAGGTTTAATTTTGATGGGACCCAATAGGTCATCCTAGACTGTTTATCCTTTTACCTTGTTTATCCCTGAATCACTTGGGTAGTTATGCTATTGCTCTATATGGTTTTGGGATTAATACTTCATTACATCCATGTTCCAATTATTTTGTTATTTTATTTATGTTCATGATAAGATCATTATGTTAATTGGAACATGGAGCGACCACCCGGGAAAACAGTGCTACCACAAGGGTTTAATGGGACGCCCTTGGCTGATTAACTAGGAAAGCTAGTGGAGGTCTTCCTTACCCGAAAGGGCAAGGGCAGTAGGGGAGTGGTCAGTGTAGGGAGGTCCTTGGTTGATTTTGCTGCGATGGCGGTCAGGCAAGAAACCTGCACTGGAGCTTCCTATAAACTGTAGCGGGATTTCTGAAGCTAGTGGAACTTTGTAATGGCCTCGTAGTGTTACCCTGCCTCGCTTCCTTGGTAGAGGTGTATGGGATTCATGACCCCTTGGCAGATGGGTAACACGGCTTGTGGGTAAAGATGCGCAACCTCTGCAGAGTGTAAAACTGGTATACTAGCCGTGCTCACGGTCATGAGCGGCTCGGACCCTCACATGATTAATTTATGGAATCTAAATTCAATTTGTCATTTGCATTTGCATGGGATTTGTTATTAATTTTGTTCTATTTTATTATGGTTTGGTATTTACTTACATCTAGTAATTGCTAATAAAAGTTTGACCAACATTAAAAGCAATGCTCAACTTTAACCATTTTCTTTGATAAGCCTTACACTTCATGAGCTCCCACCTTTGGTGAGTTCATGCCACATTATTCCCCACAACTTGTTGAGCGATGAACGTGTGTGAGATCACCCTTGCTGTCTCACACCCCCCCCACAGGAGAAGAACAGGTGGTTCAAGAGGAGCCGCATATCGAGGAGTTGACTCGATCTAGGTGGCGTCTCCCAGTCGACTTTCTGGCGCCAAGGATATTTTAGATCCTGCTATATTTATCTTTTATTTTTGTAAGTCTTCCGCTATGTAATAAGTACTCTGATTATTGTGACATTTATCTCTATACACTCTGTGATTATATATGTTGTCTTCTTTGGCGCATGTATGAGATGCACCCGGCTTTGTCCCCTTAAAACCGGGTGTTACACGCTTCGCCCAAGGGCCTCCTCAAGCGACGGGCGCACCCTCGACTCGCCCGAGGCCCAGCTCGTGCAGGCTTCGCAGTGAAGAAACCTTGGCCAGATCGCCTCGCCAACCGACCGTATCGCAGGAGCATTCAATGCAAGGATCACCTGACACCTTATCCTGACACACGCTCCTCAGTCGACAAGGCCAAAGTGACCGCAGTCACTTCACCCCTCCACTGACTGACCTGACAGGAAAACAGCGTCGCCTGCACCCCTCCACTGACTGCTGTGCCACCCGCCATGGTGAGGCTGACAACAGCTAAGTGAGAGCACCTGGAGGGGGGTGAATAGGTGATCCTGTAACACTTCAAAAACTTAAGCCACAAAACTTGATTACTTGTTAGCACAGTAATATGCCAAGTGGCTAGAGAAGGATCTCAACACAACACAATAACCAAGAGATATCAATCACAGAGATGGCACAGTGGTTATCCCATGGTTCGGCCAAGACCAACGCTTGCCTACTCCACGTTGTGGCGTCCCAACGGACGAGGGTTGCAATCAACCCCTCTCAAGCGGTCCAAAGACCAACTTGAATACCACGGTGTTGCTTTGCTTCTCTTAATCCCGTTTGCGAGGAATCTCCACAGCTTGGAGCCTCTCGCCCTTACACAAGATGTTCACGAAGAATCACAGAGCAAGGGAGGGATTAGCAACTCACACACGACACAAAGATCACAGCGAATACGCACACGCAAAACCTAGACTTGAGCTCAAGAGACTAGCACACTAGAACGGAGCTCAAATCACTAAAATGTCGAACAAGTGCGCGAGAATGAAGTGTGAGTGATCAATGATGCTCAAAGGATGCTTGGTGTTCTCCTCCATGCGCCTAGGGGTCCCTTTTATAGCCCCAAGGCAGCTAGGAGCCGTTGAACACAAGTTTGGAAAGCCATTCTTGCCTTCTGTCATCGGGGGCACCGGACAGTCCGGTGCACACCGGACACTGTCTGGTGCCCGATTTCCTTCCTTAAATAGCGAAGCCGACCGTTGGCAGCCTGAGAGCCGTTGGCACACCGGACATGTCCGTTGCACACCGGACAGTCCGGTGCCGTCTTCTAGCCGTTGGCTCGGCCACGTGTCGTGCGCAGATTGCGCGGCCGACCGTTGGCCCGGTCGACCGTTGGCTCACCGGACAGTCCGGTGCACACCGGACAGTCCGGTGAATTTTAGCCGTACGTCGCCGGTGAATTCCCGAGAGCAGCCACTTCGCTCGAGCCAGCCTGACGCACGGACACTGTCCGGTGCACCACCGGACAGTCCGGTGCTTGCAGACTCAGCAGATTCTTGGCTGCTCGAGCCAGACATTTCCAATTGGATTTTTCCTGTTTCCAGCACTTAGACACAATAAATTAGTCCATAAAACAATGTACTAAGTCTGAGAAAACATACCTTAATTCTTGATTTGTACCTTGTCCACCTTTTACACTTAGGCACTTGTGTTGGACACTAAATCACCAAAATACTTAGAATGGCCCCAAGGGCACATTTCTCTTTCAATCTCCCCCTTTTTGGTGATTTATGCCAACACAACATAAAGCAAGCAGAACAAGTACAAAAATCAAATCACAATAAGAACTCAAAATTGTTTTGATTCAATTTTGTACATATATGGATCACTCTATGCCACCACTTGGTTTGTTTTTGCAAATCAAACTCAAATTTCTATCTCTAAGTCAAACCACACATGTTAAGACATAAAGAGAGTCATTCTAAGAGAAATGACTTAAGATTTCAAAAAAACTCCCCCTTTTTTCCCATAATCAATACTTCTCCCCACAAGAAGCCAACTTTTGACAAGAGAGACAACAAAAGAGTTTTGACAAACCAAAAGCTCTATTCTACTATTTTCAAAATCTCTCAAGTGGTAGCTGATCCATTTATCGCTTTGGCCTTTATTTTCTCCCCCTTTGGCATCAAAGCACCAAAACGGGATCAATCTTGGCCCTTTAACCCCATTGCCTCACCAAAATCTTCAAATAAGAACATAAAGGCAATAAGAGTATGAAGATGAACTTGGAAAAGTTACTCTTTCATCGGAGTGCAGTGGAAGTCTTGCATGGTCCAAGTCCACCTTTCCCTTTCAATTTTCCTTGGAGACTAAAAACAACGAAACTCAAGTACATGGTTAGTCTCAAAGGGTCAAGTTGTTAGCACAGCTCCCCCTAAATATGTGCATTACTTGCAAAACAGGACTTGTGAGGTCCAGGGAGTGTTTGTACAACTTGAGCACCACAATAAGCAACAAAATGCAGAATGAACATGATCAAAGGCATAAACACATGTATGCTACATTTCAATCCAAGGTCCGCGAATCTAAGATATTGAGCTCACTACGCAGCCTGCAAAAGGTCTTCTCATCTAGAGGCTTGGTAAAGATATCGGCTAGCTGGTTCTCGGTGCTAACATGAAACACTTCGATATCCCCCTTTTGCTGGTGGTCTCTCAAAAAGTGATGCCGGATGTCAATGTGCTTTGTGCGGCTGTGCTCAACAGGATTTTCCGCTATTCGAATAGCACTCTCATTATCACATAGGAGTGGGACTTTGCTCAGATTGTAGCCAAAGTCCCGGAGGGTTTGCCTCATCCAAAGTAGTTGCGCACAACACTGTCCCGCAGCAACGTACTCGGCCTCAGCGGTGGATAGGGCAACGGAGGTTTGTTTCTTAGAGTTCCATGACACCAGGGACCTTCCTAAGAATTGGCACGTCCCCGATGTACTCTTCCTATCGACCTTACATCCAGCATAGTCGGAATCTGAGTACCCAATCAAGTCAAAGTTAGATCCCTTTGGATACCAGATCCCGAAGCAAGACGTAGCGACTAAATATCGAAGAATTCGCTTCACAGCCACTAAGTGACACTCCTTAGGATCGGATTGAAATCTAGCACACATGCATACGCTAAGCATAATATCCGGTCTACTAGCACATAGATAAAGCAGAGAACCTATCATGGACCGGTATGCTTTTTGATCAATGGACTTACCACCTTTGTTGAGGTCGGTGTGTCCGTCAGTTCCCATCGGCGTCTTTGCGGGCTTGGCGTCCTTCATCCCAAACCGCTTTAGCAAGTCTTGCGTTGTACTTTGTTTGGGAGATGAAAGTGCCGTCCTTGAGTTGCTTCACTTGGAACCCAAGGAAGTAGTTCAACTCGCCCATCATTGACATCTCGAATTTCTGCGTCATCACCCTGCTAAACTCTTCACAAGACTTTTGGTTAGTAGAACCAAATATTATGTCGTCGACATAAATTTGGCACACAAAAAGATCACCATCGCAAGTCTAGTAAAAAGAGTTGGATCGGCTTTCCCAACCTTGAAAGCATTAGCAATTAAAAAGTCTCTAAGGCATTCATACCATGCTCTTGGGGCTTGCTTAAGTCCATAGAGCGCCTTAGAGAGCTTACACACGTGGTCGGGGTACCGTTCATCCTCGAAGCCAGGGGGCTACTCCACGTACACCTCCTCCTTGATCGGCCCGTTGAGGAAAGCGCTCTTCACATCCATTTGGTACAACCTGAAAGAATGGTGAGCGGCATATGCTAGCAAGATACGAATTGATTCTAGCCTAGCCACAGGAGCAAAAGTCTCCTCAAAGTCCAAACCTGCGACTTGGGCATAACCTTTTGCCACAAGTCGAGCCTTGTTCCTCGTCACCACCCCGTGCTCGTCCTGTTTGTTGCGGAACACCCACTTGGGTCCCACAACATTTTGCTTGGGACGAGGCACCAGTGTCCAAACTTCGTTGCGCTTGAAGTTGTTGAGTTCCTCCTGCATGGCCAACACCCAGTCCGAATCTAGCAGGGCCTCTTCTACCCTGAAAGGCTCAATAGAAGAGACAAAAGAGTAATGCTCACAAAAATTAACTAATCTTGAGCGAGTAGTTACTCCCTTGCTAATATCACCCAATATCTGGTCGACGGGATGATCCCTTTGAATTGTCGCTCGAACTTGGGTTGGAGGTGCCTGAGGTGCTTCTTCCTCTTGAACATCCTGTGCTCCCCCTTGATCATGTGTGTTGGGGTCGTGCTTCGGTGCGCCGAAGGTCTCACACGAAGAAGCAGCTTCGGCTGAAGTCGTCTCCAAGAGATGGCCGAAGGTTCCTTTTCATGGAGCTTCGGCGTTACAAACCGACATAGAGATAGAATGACCTTTTTATCCATAGAGGTCTGAGTCAATGTTGTAAACTTTTGTAAGGGGCATAATTGTAATTTGCCACAGGCTGCGACCTGTGCCTATAAATAGATGAACAGTACCTCTGTACTGTTCACGCGAACCTGTCATTTTGCCTTCGCATCGCACTTGTATTTTCGCCTTCCTCAGGACCGAAGGTACATTTGTAATTTGAAATCATTTATATTTGTTCGTGTTAGTAAAGATGGAAATGATTCTGTGATAACATTCAAATGATTATTTTATATCTCATGATTTATATGAGTACTTCGTCCCTCGTTATTATGTTTACGAAGGTACGCCCTTCGTAACCTTCGTCCGAAATTCTTTATATCCCGAAAGGATATAAGGTGGTGGAGGACGAAGGACTTTAACATTTAACATTTTCTGTGTTGCCTTGTTCTTAACTCTTAGCATTTGAGAACAAGCCCCCAACATTGGCGCCCACCTCCGGTGAACTCACTTCCACTTTTCTGAGCTGATGGCTTCGTTCAACAATCAAGCTGGAGCTGCTTCGGCTTCGAAGCTGGTGCTCCCGATAACAGGCGGTTCTTGCTCAGAGCCGGCTAACAAGAAGCAGAAGAAGGAGGCTCAGAGAAGGGTGCAGCATGTTGGAGTGCAGGGACCCTTCATCAAGTCAAAATGGTCTCATATTCCAATTACCTTCTCTCAGGAAGACCTTCAGCTTAAGGATTATCCTCACAATGATGCCATGGTTATCTCTTGCGTGATCAAAGGATTTCTGGTCCACAATGTCCTAGTTGATACAGGCAGTGCAGCTGACATTATATTTGCTAAAGCCTTCACACAAATGCAAGAGCCCGAAGACAAGATTCATGATGCTACGCACCCTCTTTGTGGCTTCGGAGGGCGGCAGATTGTAGCACTTGGGAAGATTACCATGCCGGTAACCTTCAGATTTGTTAACAACACAAGAAACTGAGCAAATTGTGTTTGATATTGTTGACATGGAGTATCCTTACAATGCTATCATCGGCCGTGGTACTCTTAATGCTTTCGAAGCAATTCTTCACCCAGCTTATCTCTGCATGAAGATACCTTCGGACCAAGGACCTATTGCTATTCATGGAAGCCAGGAAGCTGCTAGAAGGGCCGAAGGAAGCTGGACTGACTCCAAAGCAATCCATAACATAGATGGAGCTGAAGCTTGTGAACAGTACAAATTCAGGAGGGAGAAGGCAGCTTCAGCGGATCAGCCGAAGCCCATGTTATTGTGTGAAGACATAGCAGAGCAGAAGGTGCTATTGGGCTCGCAATTATCTGAAGACCAGGAGAAAACCTTGATAAGGTTTTTATTCAACAACAAAGATGTTTTTGCATGGTCAGCCAATGATCTCTGTGGAGTGAATCGGGATGTTATTGAACATTCGCTCAATGTTGACCCATCCTTCAGACCCCGAAAGCAGAGACTTCGGAAAATGTCTGATGACAAGGCCGAAGGGGCTCGCAATGAAGTAAAAAGACTTCTCAGTGCAGGAGTTATCAGAGAAGTGAAGTATCCAGAGTGGCTAGCTAACACTGTTATGGTGAAGAAGGCCAATGGCAAATGGAGAATGTGTATTGATTTCACAGATCTCAACAAGGCTTGTCCGAAGGATGAATTCCCGTTGCCAAGGATAGACTCTTTAGTCGATGCAGCAGCTTCGTCAGAGCTCATGAGTCTCCTAGATTGCTACTCAGGCTATCATCAAATTTGGATGAAGAAGGAAGATGAGCCAAAAACTAGCTTCATAACCCCAAGTGGTACATATTGCTATCTTCGGATGCCTGAGGGGCTCAAAAATGCCGGAGGAAGTTTCAGCCGAATGACAGCGAAGGTTCTCCAGTCTCAGATAGGCAGAAATGTGTTGACTTATGTCGATGACATTATTGTAAAAAGCACGAAGCAGGAAAATCATATTGCTGATCTGCAGGAGACCTTCGCCAGCTTCAGACAAGCTGGTCTGAAGCTGAATCCAGAAAAATGTGTCTTCGGAGTGAAGAAGGGCAAATTTCTTGGATGCTTGGTTTCAACAAAGGGAATCGAAGCTAATCCAAATAAAATCGAAGCTATACTTCGAATGGAGCCACCAACCACAAGAAAGGGGGCCCAAAGATTGACAGGAAGGCTGGCATCTCTCAACAGATTTATATCCAGATCAGCAGAAAGAAACTTACCATTCTTCAAGGTGCTGAAGTCAGCTGAAGTCTTTCAATGGGGCCCAAGTCAACAAAAAGCCTTCGAAGAGCTGAAGCAATACTTAATAGATCTAACAACATTAACTCCACCAACGCCAGGGGCTCCCCTGTTGTTATATGTGGCAGCTTCGCACTCAGCAGTAAGTGCGGCACTTGTCCAGGAGAAGTTTGATGGACAGGTCAGGAAGCAGGTCCCAGTATATTTTGTATCTGAGGTCCTCAGTGTCTCAAAGAAAAATTATACAGAGTTGGAGAAGGTGTTGTATGCCGTTTTAATGGCATCCAGGAAGCTTCGGCATTATTTTCAGGCATACAATATTATTGTTCCTTCTTCGCAGCCGTTGAAGGATATCATGAGAAATAGAGAAGCTACTGGCCGGATTGGAAAATGGGCTGCGGAGCTCAATGAATTTTATATTGATTATGTGCATAGATCCTCAATCCAGTCTCAAGCATTGGCAGATTTCATTGCCGACTGGACGCCAGGGGCTCAGGACGAAGAAGCAAATAAAGATGCCGAAGTATGGACAGTATTTTGTGATGGCTCTTGGGGAACCTTCGGAGCAGGTGCAGCTGCTGTGTTGGTATCACCATCCAAGGTTAAAACTTGTTATGCAGCAAGACTTGACTTCAGCTGCACAAATAATATCACTGAGTACGAAGCCCTGCTCCTGGGTCTTCGGAAACTAAAGGCAATGGGGGATCAGAAGGGCGATTCTTAAAACTGATTCCCAGGTTGTTTCGGGTCATATTGACAAAAGTTGCAAGGCTAAAGACCCGAAGCTTGAAAAATACCTAGACACGGTCCGAAGGATCGAAGCTTCCTTCGAAGGATTTTCTGTTAAGAATATCCCTCGAGGACAAAATGAGCATGCTGATTTGTTAGCAAAGTCTGCAGCACAGGGGCTGCCGCTACCTTCGGATGTGTTCTTCGAAACAATAAAGGCACCTTCAGTG
Organism: Zea luxurians; assembly: GCA_029449295.1. Lineage (NCBI taxonomy): Eukaryota > Viridiplantae > Streptophyta > Magnoliopsida > Poales > Poaceae > Zea > Zea luxurians. The sequence goes on along the minus strand of JAOPSE010000004.1, from coordinate 74,846,812 downwards.
GAGCTACTTGAAAGAGCAGTCCTTAACATTTCTCCTATTTACAGTGAAGATTGGAGAACTGAAATAATCTCTTACCTTCAGGGTAACTTCTTATCAGATGACGAAGCTTATAATAAAAGGATAGAGGCGAGAGCTCGTCCGTATGTCATGATAGAAGGGGAGTTATACAAGCATGGAGTTTGTGCCCCGCTGCTCAAGTGCTTGTCTAGACCCGAAGGTATAGAGTTAATGAAAGAGATACATGCAGGCCTGTGTGGATCCCACATCGGATCCAGGCCATTACTTGGAAAAGTGTTCCGCCAAGGATTTTATTGGCCGAAGGCAGCTTCGGATGCAGCGGAGTTGGTTCAAAAGTGCGAAGGTTGTCAGAAATGTGCGAGAGATCAGAAGCAACCTTCGTCTTTGACACAGCTGATACAGCCTGTCTGGCCATTGCAAAGGTGGGGCCTTGACTTGCTGGGTCCATTGCCACCGGCTCAAGGGAATCTAAAATATGTTATAGTAGCTGTGGAGTATTTTTCCAAGTGGATTGAGGCGAAGCCATTAGCTACAATAACTTCGGCCACTGTCCAAAAATTTTTCTGGCAGAACATTGTCTGTCGTTTCGGAGTACCGAAGGCCATCACTGTAGATAATGGAACGCAGTTTGACTCCGAAGATTTCAGAAATTTCTGTGATCAAATTGGCACGAAGATCCATTTTGCATCAGTCAGGCATCCGGAGTCGAATGGGCTTGTTGAAAGGGCCAACGGCATCATAATGACAGGAATAATGAAGCTAATCTTCAATCAACCCAGGGGAAAGTGGCCAGATCAGTTGACCAAAGTGGTGTGGAGCCACAATACAACAACATCAAGGTCTACAGGCTTTACCCCATTCAAGTTGTTATTTGGTGACGAAGCAATAACCCCGGAAGAAGCCAAAGCTGGATCAATAAGAGTGGTAGCTTCGGCAGAATCAGGTGCCGAAGATGCTTGTCTTGTGGAAAAAGATGCCTTAGAAGGGATCAGGCTTCAAGCCGTGGAGAATATCAATAAATACCAGGCTGAAACAGTCAAATGGCAAGATAGAAAGGTCCGGCTAAAGAATATTGAGCCGGGACACTTGGTGCTTCGGAGAGTGGCTAACCCAGATACAGTGGGCAAGTTACAATTGAAATGGGAAGGGCCTTTCTTAGTAGCATCTTCGTCAAGGCCTGGTTCGTACAGACTGAAGGACATGGATGGCAATGAAATTCCAAGATCTTGGAATGCGGATGAGCTTCGGCGATTTTATGTATAACTCGATGTAATTTTTTATGTTTTTTCTTTTCTTTTTCATGGCACCCTTTTCCTTTCTAAAGGGGGAGAAAGGTTTTTAATGGGGCCATCATATGTAATTTTCCTTTTTAGTTTTATAAGAGCAAAATCCCCCAAAGAATGTAAATGTAAAAGCTGAGAGCGCACCATCGAGTGCCGAAACTGAAAAAGAGAAAAAGCTCCAAAGACGTCCCTAAGGGGATGCAGAGCTCTGATTCCGCCGAAAGTAAAAGGCGAAGAAGCTCCAAAGACGTCCCTAAGGGGATGCAGAGCTTACAGCGAAAAGTCAACGCTGATACCCGCCTAAGTAAAAGGCGAAGAAGCTCCAAAGACGTTCCTAAGGGAATGCAGAGCTTATACTGCCTAAGTAAAAGGCGAAGAAGCTCCAAAGTCGTTCCTAAGGGAATGCAGAGCTGATGTGTGGTTGTTCCTAAGGAAATAATGGATGAGTGTGGCTTCGGACATACGCTTCGGACATTCATTCGCACATTACATTACATCATGGCATTTGCATACATAAGCATTCATTCATAGCATTTATGTACCAAAGTGGTTGCTTCGGCAAAAAAGAGAAGTGGCTTTTTATGAATCGTTGTGTAAAAGAAAAGCTTCGGCAGAAGGGAGAATTGGCTTTTTATGAATCGTTCTATAAAAGAAAAGCTTCGGCAGAAGGGAGAAGTGGTATTCTATGCTTCGTTGTGTACGAAAAGAAGGGAAGGTGTTTTTTCGCTTTCGGCTCAAAATACTGATTTCGTTCACATCAAAGCACCCTAGTAGAAGGGTAAGAATATACTACAAGGTATGTACAAAGTTCCTTGAGAACAGTTCAATTGTATTTACAAAACTTGTTACAAAAGTATCCTGAGTTTTTTTCCTATAGTACATTTCTACTGATCTTCATTAAGCTTCAGCTTCGGCGACAGCTTCGGCGACATAACTTAAGCATCATCTTCACCTTCGTCATCCTACATAAATCAAGGAATCGTGAGTAAAAATCAAGTGCAAAGGAAAAGGTAAGTACGAAGTATCATTTCTTACTGGTTCAAGATGACTTCGGGCTTCGTCTCCAGCCTTCTCCCGCCCGCCTTTTGTCCATATCATTTTTATAAATCTATTTGAGATGCTTCGGGCGAGGTCAGGTATATCATCCAGGATTGATGGAGATAGGGTGAAGTTGGGCCTGTTGACAATTTTTCCATGCTCGCAGCCGGCCTTCAGAAATGCAGCAGCGGTACCCCGAGAAGCTACCCAGGCACAGAAGTCGCCGTGCCCGGCTATAACTTCGTCAAGTTCTTCGATTTCAGCTTCAATATGATCGAAGGCCTGTGGTAAATTTTCCGCTGAAGGGTTAAATTTCCCGCTGCTGGCTCCAACAGAGTAAAATATCTTTTTTAATCGTCCAATACAATTATTGCCAAATTTCAAGCATTTGTCTTGAAGGCTGGTTAACGATTTCTTCAACTCTGAGCTGGTCTGGACTTCGGCTTCAAGCTTCGAATTAAGTTCTAGCTTCTCCTGATCGAATTGTCTTGATTGACTGATAAGCTTCGAATTCAACTCTGATACTTTAGCCTCAGTCTCAGCCAGCAAGCCTTCGGTCGATTGGAGCTCGAAGTCTTTCTTTTCAATGATGGCAGATTGTTCTTTTATCTTGCTTTCTAAGTTTTCGATTATAGTTTCGTGTTTTTGTCCTCCAAGTCTTGTTGCATCTTCAGAGCTTTGCTCAGTAGCATGCTCTGCACAGAAACAACTTACGTTAGTAACATTTTCGTTATTAACAGCAATAAAAACAAGAGAAAGGGTTGTTTACCTTGAAGTTGGAGTAAAATAAGCTGCCGACGATATGTTGTCGTCGGTAGCGGCTGATGTCTGTCTCTAGCTTCGGAAAACCGATACTCTTTGATAGAGTACCGATTACCTTAGCTCCAGTTTGGTCTCGAATGCAGCCCAATTTTTCGTCATCAATGCCTCCAAATAGAAGGGCTCCTGGCTTGTAGCCGCAAGATTTGGCATAGTCCTTGAGCTCTTTTATTTCGTCCTTCGTCAGTTTTTGCCCAACTAAATTCTGGAAAGAGTAGGCTTCGTCGTCCGAAGTGTCTTCGGCTATTTCTTTTCCTTTCTCAGGCACTGTGGCCATGATTTTTTCAGTAGTAGCACCAGCTTCTTCTGCAGCCATGTCTTCCAAAATCTTGTTAATGTCCTCAATGGTAGTTTCTAAGTTTGTATCTTCGGCTGTAGCGGCTTCGGTAGCCGCGACCTCCGAAGGTGCGCCTTCGACGATTGTTGTGCCTTCAGCAGCTGCCGTTTTCTGAATTGACGCCCTTGGCGGCGTCTTATCGATAACTTCGGTCACTGCAATGATTCTTTGCCGCTTTGGTCTGGTTATCTTCGTTTGATCCGGCTCGTCCACCTTTTGAAAAAGCTTCGTCAGTTGAAGCCCTAATGGACTTAGCTTCGTGGGCATGGGTTCAGTCATTACCTTTAAAATTTCCTCCACGTCGCTGGTAGAAGGTGGTGTGGGGTCCCCTCTTCTTCGGATATTTTTCGCTTCGGAGTTGATATTTTTCTTTTCTTGGGAATTTTCTTCTCTGTTGCTGGTTGTTCTTCATCCTTGGTCAGAGTTTCGGCCACTCTTTTTCTTTTGTGGCCCTCGGCACCCTTGTTCAACTGCTCATAGTCTGGGTACTCGAAGCCCAGGGCATCAAGCACTCGGTTCAGCCTTCGCTTCGGTCGGGCGCCGAAGGCCGCTGTCATTAGTTGATCCTCTTTTTTGGAGTAATTCCCCAGGATTTCATTGCACATCACCTCAACTGTGTCTAACCACTCTTTGCAGGGTTTTTTAAAGTACTTCTTAAACTTGAAGTGATAAGGAAGCCGGACAAGCTCCCCCTTCTTCTTCTCTCCCTCCAGCTTCGGCATTTCCCACTCTTTTAGAGTAGGGAAAACTCTGAATGCCAAGAATTCCTGAACTAGATCCCTGGTGCCAATATGTTCTGAAATAATTTCAAATTCACCCAGAGCAGCCCAGGTGGGACCTTCTAGCCTGCCGATGTGGCATCGTGGCCTTGTCTCTCCAAAGATTAAATCCAGAGGGCTTTGTACCAATTTTTCTTTGTCTTCGTCAACTTTTACATAAAACCACTCAGATTTCCAGCCTGCTGGCCATTTGCTTTGGTAGCTGATGACAGGACACTTTGTTGTCTTCCGGTAGGCAAAATTATAGCAACCGAAATTATCATGTAGCCCATCTTTTCTGGCCTTTGTTTGGTAATGTAATTCGTGAACTCGGCAGAAGCTGTCGGCAAACGGTTCCACAGCTTGGCTTCGGAGGGCCCAGATATAAACATTGAGCCTAACGATGGCGTTAGGAGTCAATTGATGGAAGTAGATACCAAACCTCTTCAGTATCTCCGCAATAATCTTGTGAAGAGGGAATCTCAGCCCAGCCTTTAAAAAGCTCTTGAAGATGACAATCTCGTCCTTCTCTGGCTTCGGGGTGGTTTCTTCCCCCCCGAAGCGGAGCAGCTTCTTCTGATCTTCATTAAAAAAACCTGCTTTCACCATCTTCGAAAGGTCAGCCTTTGAAACAGTTGATTTCCCAAAATCCAGGTGACTGGGCTTGCTGGGCATGGCAATACGGTAGTCATCTTCGGGATCAGTCCCTTCAATGTTTTCTTCTTCTCCTTCGGCGGTTGTTGGGTTTGCTGCAGCACTGGGCATTTCTTCCGCAGTCACTAGACCGGAACGCTGCATCGCTTCGGAGATGGGCACAGTGTCCGAACCTTCGGCTTTGTCTCCCTCACGTACAACTTTGGCAGTAGATCGCACTCTCACCATTTGATTCTGAGTCTGGGGAAGTCAGAAACTTTTTTCTTTTTTCTTTTCTCCCGAAGCTCTTCTTTCTGACGAAGCAGATGTCGAGATGGACCTTCGTTCGATTCTGAGAATCGAGCTTCGGCTATAGTTAAAAATTTTGGCAGCAAAACAGTGCAAATAGCAATGAATGCTGTGGTAACTTCACACCTACCCGTCTGTTTATATAGTGCTGCAGGTAAGAAGGCGAAGCGGCAGGATTTTTTACACCAAGTGGGCAGTCACTCGAACTCGCTGTGCAGTGGACCGCAAAAATCAAACAGTAACTCTGCAAGGTGGGCCTGGCACGCGCTCGGAAGCCGGATCGTTTCTCCGCAACGAGCTCAGGGAAGGTGTTTTTTGGATCTTCGGCTTCCCGAAGCTGAAGAGGCTTTTTTCACGGGTCAAGCTCGTTACGAAAAACGATCTAGCACCGCGAAAGGGGCTACTGTTGGGGTCGTGCTTCGGTGCGCCGAAGGTCTCACACGAAGAAGCAGCTTCGGCTGAAGTCGTCTCCAAGAGATGGCCGAAGGTTCCTTTTCATGGAGCTTCGGCGTTACAAACCGACATAGAGATAGAATGACCTTTTTATCCATAGAGGTCTGAGTCAATGTTGTAAACTTTTGTAAGGGGCATAATTGTAATTTGCCACAGGCTGCGACCTGTGCCTATAAATAGATGAACAGTACCTCTGTACTGTTCACGCGAACCTGTCATTTTGCCTTCGCATCGCACTTGTATTTTCGCCTTCCTTAGGACCGAAGGTACATTTGTAATTTGAAATCATTTATATTTGTTCGTGTTAGTAAAGATGGAAATGATTCTGTGATAACATTCAAATGATTATTTTATATCTCATGATTTATATGAGTACTTCGTCCCTCGTTATTATGTTTACGAAGGTACGCCCTTCGTAACCTTCGTCCGAAATTCTTTATATCCCGAAAGGATATAAGGTGGTGGAGGACGAAGGACTTTAACATTTAACATTTTCTGTGTTGCCTTGTTCTTAACTCTTAGCATTTGAGAACAAGCCCCCAACAATGTGCCTCCACTTGAGGTACCTGTTCGTCATCTTGGGTTGGTGGATGCATCATAGTTGAGGAAGACGGTTGATCTTGCTCCAAATGTTCCTGAGGCCGTACATCTCCAATCGCCATGGTGCGTATCGCGGCCGTTGGAACGTCTTCTTCATCTACATCATTAAGATCAATAACTTGCTCTCTTGGAGAGCCATTAGTCTCATCAAATACAACGTCGCTAGAGACTTCAACCAAACCCGATGATTTGTTGAAGACCCTATACGCCTTTGTATTTGAATCATAACCTAATAAAAACCCTTCTACGGCTTTGGGAGCAAATTTGGAATTCCTACCCTTCTTCACTAGAATGTAGCATTTACTCCCAAAAACACGAAAATACGATACATTAGGTTTGTTACCGGTTAGCAGCTCATACGACGTCTTCTTGAGGAGGCGGTGAAGGTAGACCCTGTTGATGGCGTGGCAAGCCGTGTTCACGGCTTCCGACCAAAAGCACTCGGGGGTCTTGAATTCTCCAAGCATAGTCCTCGCCATATCTATGAGCGTCCTGTTCTTCCTCTCTACCACACCATTTTGCTGAGGTGTGTAGGGAGCGGAGAACTCGTGCTTGATCCCCTCCTCCTCAAGAAACTCCTCCACTTGAAGGTTCTTGAATTCGGACCCGTTGTCGCTCCTTATCTTCTTCACCTTGAGCTCAAACTCATTTTGAGCTCTCCTTAGGAAGCGCTTGAGGGTCCCTTGGGTTTCAGACTTATCCTGCAAAAAGAATACCCAAGTGAAGCGGGAAAAGTCATCAACGATAACTAGACCATACTTACTTCCTCCTATGCTCAGATAGGCGACGGGTCCGAAGAGGTCCATATGTAGCAGCTCCAGGGGTCTTGATGTTGTCATCACATTTTTGGTGTGATGAGAGCCTCCCACCTGTTTCCCTGCTTGACAAGCTGCACAAGGTCTATCTTTTTCGAAATGAACATTGGTTAGACCTATCATGTGTTCTACCTTTAGAAGCTTGTGGAGGTTCTTCATCCCCACATGTGCTAAGCGGCGATGCCACAGCCAGCCCATGCAAGTCTTAGCCATTAAGCATGCATCTAGACCGGCCTCTTCTTTTGCAAAATCAACTAAGTAAAGCTTGCCGTCTAGTACACCCTTAAAAGCTAGTGAACCATCACATCTTCTAAAGACAGACACATCTACATTTGTAAACAAACAGTTATATCCCATATTGCATAATTGACTGATAGATAGCAAATTATATCCAAGAGACTCTACTAAAAACACATTAGAGATAGAGTGCTCATTTGAGATTGCAATTTTACCTAACCCTTTTACCTTGCCTTGATTCCCATCACCGAATATTATTGAATCTTGGGAATCTTTATTCTTGACGTAGGAGGTGAACATCTTCTTCTCCCCTGTCATATGGTTTGTGCATCCGCTGTCAATAATCCAGCTTGAACCCCCGGATGCATAAACCTGCAAGGCAAATTTAGGCTTGGGTCTTAGGTACCCAACTCATGTTGGGTCCTGCAAGGTTAGCACAAATATCCTTAGGGACCCAAATGCAAGTTTTGTCTCCCTTGCATCTTGCCCCTAATTTTCTAGCAACTATCTTCCTATCCTTTCTACAAATAGCAAAAGAAGCATTTAAAGCATGATATATTGTAGAAGGTTCATTAACTTTCCTAGGAACATTAACGACATTTCTCCAAGGCATATTATGAATAACATTTCTCCTACCAACATTTCTATCAAGCACATAAGAAGAACTAGAAGCAACCATGGCATGAGAATCAAAGGCATTATATACATTACAACTCCTATAAGCATTTCTAGGTTGTCTTCTATCAAAGTACATAAAGGCATGGTTCTTTTGCACACTACTAGCCATAGGGGCCTTCCCTTTCTCCTTGGCAGAGATGGGAGCCTTATGGCTTGTCAAGTTCTTGGCTTCCCTCTTGTAGCCAAGTCCATCCTTAATTGAGGGGTGTCTACCAATCGTGTAGGCATCCCTTGCAAATTTTAGCTTGTCAAATTCATTCTTGCTAGTCTTAAGTTGGGCATTAAGACTAGCTAATTCATCATTTAATTTGGAAATTGAAACTAAATGATCACTACAAGCATCAATGTCAAAATCTTTACACCTATTACAAGTTTCAACAATTTCTACACAAGAATTAGATTTACTAGCTACTTCTAGTTTAGCATTTAAATCATCATTAAAACTTTTTAACTTAGCAATAGTTTCATGACAAGAAGATAATTCACTAGAGAGCATTTCATTCCTCTTAATTTCTAGTGCAAGAGATTTCTGTGCTTCTACAAATTTATCATGTTCTTCATACAACAAATCCTCTTGTTTTTTTAAAAGCATATTCTTGTCATTCAAGGCATCAATTAATTCATTAATTTTGTCTACCTTGGTTCTATCTAATCCCTTGAATAGGCATGAGTAATCTATCTCATCATCATCACTAGACTCATCTTCACTCGAAGAAGCATAAGTACTAGTATGAGTGCTTACTTTCTTCTCTCTTGCCATGAGGCAAGTGTGACGCTCGTTGGGGAAGAGGGATGACTTGTTGAAGGCGGTGGCGGCGAGTCCTTCATTGTCAGAGTCAGAGGAGGAACAATCCGAATCCCACTCCTTTCCGATATGTGCCCCGCCCTTGGCCTTCTTGTAATGCTTCTTTTTCTCCCTCTTGTTCCCTTGGTCCTGATCACTATCATTGTCGGGACAGTTAGCAATAAAATGACCAAGCTTACCGCATTTGAAGCATGAGCGCTTCCCCTTGGCTTTGGTCTTGCTTGGCTGCCCCTTGCGACCTTTAAGCGCCGTCTTGAAGCGCTTAATGATGAGGGCCATCTCCTCATCATTGAGTTCGGCCGCCTCAACTTGTGCCACCTTGCTTGGTAGCGTCTCCTTGCTCCTTGTTGCCTTGAGAGCAATGGGTTGAGGCTCATGACTAGGACCGTTCAACGCGTCGTCCACGTATCTTGCCTCCTTGATCATCATTCGCCCGCTTACGAACTTCCCAAGAACTTCTTCGGGCGACATCTTGGTGTACCTGGGATTTTCACGTATATTGTTCATCAAATGAGGATCAAGAACGGTAAATGACCTTAGCATTAGGCGGACGACGTCGTGGTCCGTCCATCGCGTGCTCCCGTAGCTCCTTATTTTGTTGATAAGGGTCTTGAGCCGGTTGTATGTTTGTGTCGGCTCCTCGCCCCTTATCATCGCGAACCGTCCAAGCTCGCCCTCCACCAACTCCATTTTGGTGAGCAAAGTGACGTCGTTTCCCTCATGAGAGATCTTGAGGGTGTCCCAGATCTGCTTGGCATTGTCCAAGCCGCTCACCTTGTGATACTCGTCCCTGCACAAAGAGGCTAGCAACACAGTAGTAGCTTGTGCATTTTTATGAATCTGTTCATTAATAAACACAGGACTATCCGAGCTATCAAATTTCATTCCACTTTCCACAATCTCCCAAATGCTTTGATGGAGAGAAAACAGGTGAGTACGCATTTTGTGGCTCCAAAATCCGTAATCCTCTCCATCAAAGTGAGGGGGCTTGCCAAGTGGAATGGGGAGCAATTGAGCATTTGAACTATGCGGGATGCGCGAATAATCGAAAGAAAAGTTTGAGTTAACCATCTTTCGTCTATCGTAGTCGTCGTCGTCCTTTTGGGAGGAGGAAGATTCGTCGCTGTCGTAGTAGACAATTTCCTTGATGCGCCTTGTCTTCTTCTTCCTCCCTTCTTTTCTTTTGTGGCCCGAGCCTGAGTCGGTGGGCCTGTCATCATTGGGCTCGTTGACGAAGGACTCCTTCTCCTTGTCGTTGATCACCATCCCCTTGCCTTTAGGATCCATCTCTTCAGGCGGTTAGTCCCTTTCTTGAAGAGAACGGCTCCGATACCAATTGAGAGCACCTAGAGGGGGGGTGAATAGGTGATCCTGTAACACTTCAAAAACTTAAGCCACAAAACTTGGTTACTTGTTAGCACAGTAATATGCCAAGTGGCTAGAGAAGGATCTCAACACAACACAATAACCAAGAGATATCAATCACAGAGATGGCACAGTGGTTATCCCGTGGTTCGGCCAAGACCAACGCTTGCCTACTCCACGTTGTGGCGTCCCAACGGACGAGGGTTGCAATCAACCCCTCTCAAGCGGTCCAAAGACCAACTTGAATACCACGGTGTTGCTTTGCTTCTCTTAATCCCGTTTGCGAGGAATCTCCACAGCTTGGAGCCTCTCGCCCTTACACAAGATGTTCACGAAGAATCACAGAGCAAGGGAGGGATTAGCAACTCACACACGACACAAAGATCACAGCGAATACGCACACGCAAAACCCAGACTTGAGCTCAAGAGACTAGCACACTAGAACGGAGCTCAAATCACTAAAATGTCGAACAAGTGCGCGAGAATGAAGTGTGAGTGATCAATGATGCTCAAAGGATGCTTGGTGTTCTCCTCCATGCGCCTAGGGGTCCCTTTTATAGCCCCAAGGCAGCTAGGAGCCGTTGAGCACAAGTTTGGAAAGCCATTCTTGCCTTCTGTCATCGGGGGCACCGGACAGTCCGGTGCACACCGGACACTGTCCGGTGCCCGATTTCCTTCCTTAAATAGCGAAGCCGACCGTTGGCAGCCTGAGAGCTGTTGGCACACCGGACATGTCCGGTGCCGTCTTCTAGCCGTTGGCTCGGCCACGTGTCCCGCGCAGATTGCGCGGCCGACCGTTGGCCCGGTCGACCGTTGGCTCACCGGACAGTCCGGTGCACACCGGACAGTCCGGTGCACACCGGACAGTCCGATGAATTTTAGCCGTACGTCGCCGGTGAATTCCCGAGAGCAGCCACTTTGCTCGAGCCAGCCTGACGCACCGGACACTGTCCGGTGCACCACCGGACAGTCCGGTGCTTGCAGACTCAGTAGATTCTTGGCTGCTCGAGCCAAGACATTTCCAATTGGATTTTTCCTGTTTCCAGCACTTAGACACAATACATTAGTCCATAAAACAATGTACTAAGTCTGAGAAACATACCTTAATTCTTGATTTGTACCTTGTCCACCTTTTTACACTTAGGCACTTGTGTTGGACACTAAATCACCAAAATACTTAGAAATGGCCCAAGGGCACATTTCTCTTTCACTAAGTCCGGCCTCAGGCGCAACAAGAAGCTCCGCCTCGCCCGACCTCAGGGCTCGGCCCCTGCCTCGGCCTCGGAGGGTGGTCTCCGCCTCGCCCGACCCCAGGGCTCGGCCTCAACCTCGACCTCGGAAGACGGTCTCTGCCTCGCCCGACCCCAAGGCTCGGCCTCGACCTCGGAGGAGTCACCGCCTCGCCCGACCTTGGGCTCAGACCGACCACGCCATAGGGGGGTACATCATTACCCTACCCCTAGCTAGCTCAGGCTACGGGGAACAAGACCGGCGTCCCATCTGGCTCGCCCCAGTAAACAAGTAATGATGGCACCCCGCGTGCTCCCATGACGACGGCGGTTCTCAGCCCCCTACGGAAGCAAGTAGACGTCAGCAAGGTTCCGGCAGCACCGACAGCTGTGCTTCTATAGGGCTCAAGCGCTCCTCCGACGGCCACGACATCGCATGCACAGGGCACTAGCACCCCTCCGACAGCCACGTCGGCATGTACATAGGGCTCTGGCTCCTCTCTGCCGGACATGTTAGCATATTGCTACACCCCCCATTGTACACCTAGACCCTCTCCTTACATCTATAAAAGGAAGGTCCAGGGCCCCCGTACGGGGAGGTGGCCGCGCGGGAGGACGGGCCGACGAACGGGCTCTCCCCCTCTCTCGCGAACGATTGTAACCCCCTACTGCAAGCACATCCGCCGTGGGCGTAGGATAACACGAGCCGCGGTCCTCTTTCCCCCTTGTGTTCCATCTCGCGCCGACCCATCTGGGCTGGGACACGCAGCAACAATTTACTCCTCAGTCCAGGGACCCCCGGGGCCGAAACGCCGACAACGAGGTATCCACATCAATTACATGGAAATTCACATATGTCACAAGCTTTTCTAACTTTAGCACTAGGGAAATTGTTCCCAATGCTTCCTGGCCAGACTTGTTAAAACCATGAATAATTACATTAGACTGGCTCAGATCACAAGTGGAGTACCCTATCCTTTTAAGAGTACGCAGAGGTAACAAAATAATAGCTGAACCACCATCAATCATGATACAGTTAATGCCTAAGTCATCAATCTCACCAAGCATGAGAACCGGTCTATTATGTTTCTTATTCCCTAATAAGAAATCTTTATCAGCAAAAGTCACGTTTTGACTTTGAGCTAATTCTGCTTCCACTTGGGAAACTTTGGCTCTATAATCTTCTTGAAAGGATAATGCAGTAACAAATGCTTTACACAAATCGGGAGAAAGACACAAGGCATCGTATACAGAAAGCATAGCTGGTATTTTCTTCAAGTGAGCAACTACATCATACTTGATCGACACATTTGATACATGGCCACTCACACTTCTCGGAGTTACATTCTCATTTTGAGGATTTCGTGGCTGAGACGAACTAGGCAGTTGACGGCCTGATCTAAGCTGTATTTCATCAACTTCTGGCACTTCTTCCTCGGGGAAGTAAAGTGGTTCATCATCATCCTCAAATACTTCGATGGCGAAAGTTGCATACTCCTCCATAGGGTTGTGCTCGTGCTTCTCTACATTTAGGGAGATGCACGGGCCTTCGCCCTTTTCCATCACTCATCATAGAGCAAGTCGTCTTGAGAATTGATGTTGACGCTTTCTTGATCTTTGTGAAGTGGAGGTTCCACCTCTTGGGGTGTGGATCCACCGGCGGAGAGCCTTGCTTTCATGCTTGGACTCAACTTGTTGTTTTAGATATCCTGGCATAGTCACATTCACATACTCAGGTTTTGATATCATCATATGTTGATCATACATGTATTGATCGTAGTTTGGTGACATATTTAAAGTCGCATGACTCACTAGATCGTTCCGAAAGGTGGCGACATTTGATGTAGCCACCTTCTTTCCTTTCTTGATACTTTTGAGGAGGTCAGCATTTATGGTGCCTTCATCTATCAATTTCTGTATGATGGTTTCACCACAAAGCAATCTTTAAGGGTATGACCCAAGATACAATGATAGTGTCAAAAATTTGGTTCCTTGAACTTAGAGGCCTCTTCTGGCCTTTTGGGCTTAGGGAGTTCTATGAGGCCTAACTCTCTTAAGCCTATGAAAAGATCATCTACGTCTTCCACAGGGAAGGAATATGTTTGATTTTGTCGCTCACTCAAAGTTGGCCTTCTAGGAGCTGATGCATCACCTCTGTGTTGATTTCTTTCAATGGCTCCCCCAGTTTGCAATTTTCAAGGGACTACTGTGTCCTCCATGGCATGCATCTATTTGGTTTATTGGGAACTTTATCCTATGGACCATTTCTTTCCATCACACGCTTGTTGTATGGTCATGCCTGCCTAGAGATATGTTGCATGTAGTTCCCTATATCTGTTGCCTTTGATGCCAACTCTTTGAAGGTGATTGGACACATCCCTTGCAAATATATGGCCATGTCAGGGCTCAAGTTGTTCATGCACATTCATATAGCTTCTGGTTCATGCACATTCGAACATCCACATAGTCTTTAACAATTATCAAAGTGCAGAAAAGAAATGTAGATACACATGGCCTTCACAGGCAGACGACTGGGGTTTGCCGCTAACCCACGCTTAGAACTCATCATACTCCTGAAACTCCTAGAAGTCCTCCTCCACGACTTCATCTTCTCCTGAGCAGTAGTTGCAACGTGGACAACCTAGGGGGTTTGGTGTGTAAAGCAAGGGTGAGTACACGTCAACATACTCAGCAATTGTTCTGTTTGGCTATAGTGGACTAGCTTTATGTAGGGTTAAGTCAAGCATTTGCTTTTAGTTGGTCAGGTTATTATTACTAGTAGAAAGCCAGGTTTAGCATTAACCCAAGTTATTAACCTGAAAGTACCCTTTCCAAACGGAAAGAATACCAGAAACATTACCATAAGCATAATCAAACCATCATCCTTGTCACCACCTGTAAACTAACCATCTCTGATCAAAGTATTTCTAATCAAAGTATTTCTAATCAAAGTATCTCTAATCAATGGAGCTCCCTTGGCCGCTCATAACCACGAGCACGACTAATATATCAGTTTCGTAACACAATGCAGAGGTTGCGCACTTTACCCACCAGCCGTGATTCCCTCTTGCCTCGGGCCGATCAAACCCTTAAACACTACCAAGGTGAATAGGCAGGGTTTCACTACGTAGCTTTACAAAGATTTCCTGTAGCTGTAGCCGCCCGTTAGGTTTCCTAAATGTATCGCACTCCTCCCCAAGGGGCAAACCACCCTTGGCAGAGCGAGCCGCATACACCGAGCCCCATTGATGGCACGACACCGAAGCGAACTACACCCCAGTTCCTCTAATTATTCAGCTAAGGGCGTCCCATTCCACCCTCATGGTTGCACTGTTTTCCCGGGCGGTCATCCAACGAACCAGTACTTATGGAGAGGCACTCGAGAAACAGCTCGAGTCCCCTTAAATGCCACAAGTATATCATCATAATCAAAAGGGAAAACAATGTATCATAGATAATCTCATCATGTTCATTGATTAATGTGAAGCACTAGCATATAGCTAAACCAAAATAACCCAACCAAAATAGGTAAACAAGGACAAGATAAACCAAAAGCTAGTCAATCCTTAGGTTTGAATCATGTAAATGCGTGGAGTGAATTATAGGAATGAGTAGGACATAGATGGGTCAAGGGACACTTGCCTTCACCAACCGACTGCTGCTCAGGGTCTTCACCTGCAACTCCTTCGGACTCCACAAATTGACCGTTATCTATACGAGTTCAAACATACATTCCACAAATTTAATACAAAAGAACAGTACACCATGCAATAAAATATCATAAATAAACAGACGCTCGGTGCAGGGCTCACACCTATGACTAAGCGAGAAAGAGAGAGTAACGGTCGAGGCTACGGTCGAGGAGCGATCACGTTACGCGATCATAAATCAAGGTACTCGTCTAAACAGAATGGTATTAATTTTGCCATCACGCTATGCATAGGATAAAGTCATGTTCCATATTTAATCATTATAAACAGATCAAAGTAAATTTAAAAGGATTGTCGTGCGGTGAAACACGCGACACATCACTTAGACTGAAATAAGAATAAAATGACTCGTCGCGCGATGGAGCGCGCCACGAGACACTTGAATTAATTATAAAAATAACGTCAAGCGTCGTGCGACGAAGCACACGACGGCATACATCACCTAAACTGAATTTAAAACGAAACGTCGCGCGACTGGACGTGCGACGTCACACATTAATTAATCTGAAATTAAAATGGATCGTCACGCGACGAAGCGCTCGACGGAGCACATTAATAGAATCTGAAATCAAACTAATTTGCCGCGCGACGAAGCACGCGATGCAGCACATTAATTAAACAAAGTTTAAAATTAATTAAAACCAAAAATAAACCACCGCGCACGTGATGCTGCGCGGGCGGGAGCGCGTTGCGCGTGCTAGGGGCGCGCGAGGCCGCGCCGGCCGCGCCGGCGGACCACGCTGCCGAGGGCAGGGGGCCGAGGGGCTGCGCATAGGGCGCCGAGGGGGCCGCGCGCAGGGGGGCAGGGGAGCCACGCGCCAGGGGGCCAGGATGGTCGCGCGTAGGGGCACCGAGGGGGCCGCGCCGAGGGAGCCGCGTAGGGGGGCGCGCCGGGGGGGGCCGAGAGGGCCGCGCCGGGGAGGGCGAGCCGCGGGCCAGGGAGGAGCCGTGCCGCCAGGGCGTGCGCAGCGAAGGGAAGGGGAGGAAGAGGAAGAGAGAGAGAGGGAGAGGGGAGCTCACCTCGGGGATCCAAATCCGGCAGTAACCATCACCAAAACACCTAGGGCACAACGGGGAAGAGAGAGAGGTGGAGGAGAGGGAGTTGCTGCGTGGGAAAATCAAATGAGAGAAAGGGAGAGAGGGGGCGAGCATGGGGAGAGGCAGGGGTGCCAGGGGCGCGCGGGCTAGGGCTGGGCCGAACTAGGCCAGGCCAGGCTGGGTCGCGTCGCGGGTCGAAACCCACGACACGCACAACCACTGATCGGAATTCCAATCGCGGATCAAAATCCAAAACTAGACGAGGCGAACACGCGATTCAACATGACATCAGACAAAATAAATATGCTTTGGCATGATGCAACACCCATGTCAACTTAGGTTTTTGTTTACACGTAATACGTACACCAATCGCTATACTGCCTTGAAACTGGGAAGAAGGAGCGAAACGGGAAGAGAAAAGAGAGTAATGCCTGAATTTGGTGAGTATTAAAGAAGAAAAATTCTACCCCCAAATTCAGGGCATTACAGAAGACCTCCCTGATGGACTCCAATTAGGGCACATCATCATCATTACCCTCGAAGGACGTTTGGTGAGCTGGTGACATTCCGTCGAAGCCCAGAACGTCGCATCCCTCATGGATTCACGCTCATGCAGATCATGCCTACCGAAGACCTCCAAGCATCCTGAAGCTATTGTGATCACCAAGTCTACTAATGTTGTCACCAAGGCCACGGTTCCAGAACCACCCTTCTACTTCCCCGACAACCTCGTCATCAACAGGGGAGTGGAAGATGACGTTGTCTCTGATGACAAACCGACCATGGTAGGGGAAGATTCGTAGTAGCGCAACATGTGTTGTCACCAGAACCGGCGCTGGAACATCTGGTGTCATCATAACGCCAGCGAACGTGATCTGACCCCAAACGAGTGAGGATTCCATGAGCAAAGGAATACTCTATGGAAGAGTCGGCATGATGTTCAAGATTGCATGCATGAGCACGAGACGAGCATGTCGAGCATGAGCTTGCCGAGCGCGACGACCTTCAACCACATGGCGAATTATTCCTTCCGTGTAACCTACTACCCGACTTCGCTCAATTCATGCAAACTCCAAGTCAAGTCAGAGGTGTGCTGGCCCAAAATGACAACGACCTCCCTAACTCATTGGATGGAAATGCCTACCGACAAATCCTTAGGTAAGAGGCAAATCATCTTCTTCCTCCGGCTCATCTAGAGGGGGACATACACCACCGACCCAATAGTTGTCATGATGTGCGGAGCAGAATTGAGGCACCACACACTTGACAACATGAAGAAGAACTGAGATGCCAAGAAGAGTATGACCATGACCACTGTACCCATAGCGAGGAGTCGAGGCTCGAATAACTTCTACAGTGACATCAACAAATAGTCCTGTGCCTTATCACTCAGTTCATGAATGGTTAGCCAGTTGTCGTTCCTAGTCGTCGCCTCGATACCGACACCATGACGATGTAGAGGGTGGCAACCCAGACGTTGGGGGCATGTTTGGGGTTTTCTCCTTCACCGGTTGACTACATGTGGTGCAGTGGCTACCAAACTTCAAGGTCTCCAATGTCGACATGTATGAGGGCCCGAGCGACTGGCTGGCCGTTTATTTCACGGCTGCCCGAGCTACAGAGGCAATGAAGGATGTGATGACATCCTACTGCCCAATCATGTTGGGGCAAGATGTGTCCTAGTGGCTTCCTCACCTTTGTCATCACTACATCAACGATTGGGCCAACTTTTGTGTCAGGTTCATTGCCAACTTTCAGTCACTCTCTAACAAGCTGACGCAACCATGATACCTCAAATCCATCAAGTGCAAGGAGGATGATTCTTTTTTGCTCGTTCCTAAAGTGTTTTCAATCGATGAGGATCTGCATCCCAACATCACCGAGGTAGCAGTGAGTGAGGACTTCTACCGGTGGTCTCATGATGAGGCTTTCATACATGCACTACTACAGTAAACCTCTATACAGGCGGTCTAGTTAGCCTCTACACAGGCGGTTCCAGGAACCGCTTGTGGTGCACCGCCTGTGATGTAAAACAACATCACAGGCGGTCAATCAAAAACCGCTTGTGATAGACACACATCACAGGCGGTTCTATCTAAAGGAACCGCCTATGATAGACACACATCATAGGCAGTTTCTAATCCTAGCCGCTTGTGTTAGCCACACATCACAGGCGGTTTCTAACCCTAGCCGCTTGTGTTAGACACATCACAGGCAGTTTTAAATATAGGTCCGACTGTATTTCAATATACATATTCCAGATTCATATGTAGATTCCATATTCATATACAGAATTAATAACAGATTCATACACAGATTCATACACAGATATGTTGCATAACAAGTTCCATACATAGATTCATACACATATCAAGTTCCATACACAGATTTATACACATATCAAGTTCCATATACAACTCAACAACTCAACATCTCAAGTTCCATAGACAACTGAACATCTCAAGTTCCAAACTAAAGATCTAAACACTGTGTGATATCGTGTACAAACTTAGTTCTGGGAAGTGTTGCAAATTTCCATTTGTATTGTAGAATAGCCCTTGTTGATGAAGAACTTCACGGTGCATAAAGTAAAGCAAGTCTTTTACAACCTTAGCCACGCCGACGAAAACCATATCTCTTTCTAACCATTCAGCATTGATCTTGGATTTAGGAACCTGCAATGAAAGCAAAAAGCAAGCAGTGCTAAGAGTAATGTGATGAGCAACAATATAACATAAAAATTGCAACATAGACAATGATAGCAAACTTACATCCTCACGATTGACCATGTAATGGAAGGTGACACGACACCATTCGCATACATAATAACCGCACAGGACAGTACCCGGAGGTTGTTTGTCACCATATGGAAATAATGATATTGACAAATTAGGCTTGTCCTCTGGATGTTCGCCGCCAAGATCTTTCCAATAAAAACGGTATGCACTGCATATAAGAATAGCATTGTGAGATTAAGAATACATTTGTTAAGTTGTAATAAGTACAAGTGTGCAATAATAATCATACTTCTCTAAAATCTTCAAGAAGTTATTATACGCAGCCTTTTCGATTCTCAGTGAGTCGAAGACCACGACTTTACCATGCTTTGGAAAGATCATGATACAAATGTAGTGGTCACTATATAGACATAGACGAAAACACATGTTAAGATCACGATTGCCATAATTTGTAGTTCAAAACCATGTCGAGAACTTACTTAAAGTGGTGCGGAGCTATTATTAAGTCCTTGCCATGTTGTACATGATTATACATGGCTCGTCCAATGTATGCCGCCATTACCTTCATTTTCTTTCTCTGAATCTGTTTGACGGCTTTCTCAAATTCATCATCATCCAAGTCATTGTATTCTTCTCCATGTCTCCGAGCAACTTCTTTGTAGCGAGCTTGGGATATCATCAATGGGTCAAGAAACCCTGTCTTAAGTTGTTTCTTCTTATCATCCATGTATTGCATCCTACGTGTAAAAAGTGTTAACCGTTAGACTCTCGTTTATGTGTGCGTGTACAAAACTAACAAATATGAAAGTTTAGAGGTACTTACAAGCAAAAGAGGGTTAAGTAGTTGGTTTCCATCCTTTGTCGGTGGTACAACGACCACAGATCGTCAAAGAATAAATGCCGCACAGGATCTATATTATCATTGCTCTAAAATGCATCTTCTAGCACAACAAATGTGAAGTCCTCGAGTTTGTATTTGTTGCTAGCCACCATGTACCACTCATGCATTCTAATCTTCGGAATCAACAACTTAGAAAGTTGCACCGTCGTCAAGAACGGCCTCCCATTCACAAATTTAGGAGGAACATCCTCCTTCTTGTATATCGGGATATTGATTTTAAGACGTAATGATTCTCGAGTATGAATCATTCCATCTTCTTCCCATACTTCAAAATTGTCTATTTGGGACCGTGTGCGTACTCCACGAGATGCTGATTCCGCTTTTGATTGATCTGTCATAACTCTCTTCAATTTTTGTAGGTAGCGTGTCACTGATTCTGACGGTTTCTTGACATTGTCAGTGGCGATTCGCTGATGAATTTTCTTTGAAGTAGTTGGCCCTTCAACATTGGTGTCAACCTTTGCTTCCTTTTTTATGTTTGCATCGACATTCTGAGGAACAATTTTTTCTATGTCCCCCTCGTCGAGTTCCTTCGCAAGAGGTGATATGATTATTTCAACGGTTTTTGTGGAGGTCGATGCTATATTTTCTTGCACCATGGGGTATGGAATGATCGAACTATCTTTCTGTTGCATTGGTGTTGAATTCGGTGTTGGTGACCTATGACGCGATAGACGGCTTAAGATCGGCTCATCACCCAACTTGATGTCGCGTCGATGCCAAAGGACCAATTCGTTCTTTGCCTCCTACAAAGTTATGATCCCCTCAACTGGAAAGTCTATCTCCTAATCTTCACAACCACTGTCTGTGATCTCTAGAACTTGGACCACAGCATAGTGTGGTGGGACAGGATTATCCTTGTAGTTAACAAGTCCTGGTTTTACCAAACCAGTAGCAGCTTGTTTTATTTTTGTCCCAGATCGATTGATTGGAATATGAAGAAAGCAAGGCTTGTCCTCAACAATATCGTCTACAGGGTACTTGGTGCCCGATACGAAGTCTTGCATAGATCCTACGCTGCTAGGGACTAGAGGTGGACTCATGTGGCCTGGCTTGAGTTCACATGATATGCATTCTGTTTTCTTCATTTTCTTCATCACGTCATTAATAGCCTTTTGTACCCTTTCATCATTAGTCTCTTCAAGGGTCCTTTTCGACTTCTCGTGTTTCCTATATGATGCCACATACTTTGGAAACGCTTCTCTCCAGGAAATCTTAGAAGAGATTCCCCGAGCCCATCTAGTGTGTTCAGGATTGCCTAGTGCTGCAGTTAGTATGTCATTCTCCCTCCGAGGCTTAAATTTGCCCTTCTTTCTCTTTTCTGCATATTCTTGAATTTTTGTCGAAACTTCGCCTACCAATTCTGGATGCAAAAGTTTGCCGTCCTCAGTCAAACCTGCCCGACCTAAGATCCAACGAATAGCTCGCTCATCGATATCTTTTAATATTGGGTCCAAAGTGCCGTTAGCTATAGCTTCCTCGATTATCCTGTTCCACTGCACAACTTTATGGTGATATCCGGTTGACCCCAGGCGATGGGGGTGTTTGTTCATCTTCGCTCTCTGAGAATTAGTTTCGCCCAGTTCTTTGGCCTTCAGATCGGTCTTCTGACGAACAAATTCTTCCCACTGAGCTTGAGTGATTTTCCCCATTTTCTTGGGCGGAGGAACCTTATTCTTCTTAACAAAATCCCTATTCATCTCGGTCTTCCACCCACGAAACATCTTGGCCATAGTAGAGAGCATCGACTTCCTTACTACATCCTCTGTGCCTTTTGGGACCTTGAATGACTCAGACAACTTAGCCCATAGCTTATTGCTGGTGTCTTCATCTAAATCCTTCCATTTCTGAAGTGTGATTGGCACTATATCTCTAATAGTAGACCCGCAGGAATTTCGAAACTTTGTAACCACGTCAAGTGGTTCTTCAGGAAACCCCTCTGCATTGAGTTTTGTTACGTACATAACTGCACCTTCTTTCATCTGATTGGGACCTCGTCGCCCTCGTTTCCGCTTATGTGAAACGGATGATTCAGGCATCGGAGCATCCTCCGTGTTTCGTGTAGAACATGCATCCTCTTTCTTCTCTTCATTTGAAATCTATATATTGAAACAATTAATGGCCTTTCATATATGAACATTATTTTAGAATATAGTCGGCATATTTCTATTTACCTCTTCATCGTTGGGAATATAGTCGGCATCAAGCTCATCTGATGTTTTTTTCTTCCTTGGAGGTATAGGAGGACAAGGATTGTCGTCACTAGAACTATCCTCCCCACTCCCTTCACCGGAGCTGCTCGTTGTCTTCCATTCAAGTTTGGTCGCGTCTTCATCAACTCTGTTAGACGCACCGGTGCAGACCACATCCATCCTAGTAGGTACCTAGTGCACAGTTGGTTCCATCAATAAGGGGGTCGACCGAGGATATACTGTTAGTCTGATATACTGGTTCCATCAATAAGGGAACTTGGAGAAAAGGTGGTTCAAAAGAAATCGAGCCCAAACCCTAGCTGTACCCGGCCGCCGCCACCGGCGGCCTCCCCATCTGCCGGCGGCGGTGAAAGTGATGGCGGTGCCTCAAGGCCCGCCTCCGTGTCCCTCCTTTCCTCCCCAAACAGGAAGGCAGAATGTCTAGTAACTGTGAGGTCCCAGAGACTTTACTGCCTAAGAAGGATGAAATTCTGGAGCAGGATCGGGCCGGGAAGCACGGAACAGACAGAAGTGCACTTTCCAATGCAGTTAGACAGAGAAGGCATGGTTGTGATGTTATAATGCTGAAGGACCCCAAGAAGAGATTATGGCCTGTCGTTTACCACGACATCCCGTTATTTGTGGGCTTCACCGAGGGCTAGAAACATTTGGTGGCAGCCAACGACCAAATGTTTCCAGCCCTCGGTGAAGCCCACAAATAACGGGCTGTCGTGGTAAATGACAGGCCATAATCTCTTCTTGGGGTCCTTCAACATTATAACATCACAACCATGCCTTCTCTGTCTAACTGCATTGGAAAGTGCACTTCTGTCTGCTCCGTGCTTCCCGGCCTGATTAAAGCATTCAACCAAAGCCATTCTCCATAAGTCCCAAACAGATAAGTCCCAAACAGATATGTGCTCCTAATCCCCTCAAATGGTCCGACCCCTGTATAATGGGAATAATCGAACAATGCCCTACTATTGTGAGGCTCGCCGGGAAAAATAGTGGGAAAAGCTCAAGACACAAGGAACTAATTCACTAATGGTGCAAACAAACTTGAGTTAATTTGAGAGTAGCGATAAAAATGTCTTTTAACCTTTAGAACAAAGGAAAAGTGAAGAAATTTTGAAAGATTGAAATCATATAGGAAATTTTCCTATGTGGCCATTTGGAACAAAGGATTGAGTTCCTATAAATATTATAAAATTCCTATGGAATTGATAGTGATAAAGGAGCACTTCTTTAATGTAATAAGGGAGGCAAGTAGGATTGCCTATATATACGATAAAGCAAACACGAAGTTTGACGACTATTGTGCATGTCAAAACAGCTAGCATATAGGTTCATTGCTCATCATTGCCTATAACATAGGGTTGGGAAGCACATGGAATTCATGTGTGCCAACAATGCACTTCATTGCTCCACATAACTTTGGTTCTAGGCACTCTACCATAGGGATTTTGTCTTCATTGCTATCCATAGGGTACTAGTATGGACATGAAGGCACAACGTGAATATCTAGCTTCGTATAATGCACACAGATGCAGGTGGCGTCGTAGGTAAGAAGCATTTCATTCTAGCATATGTGCTAAAGCTTCTAATCTATCTAGATGCGCAACAACAGTTTAGCTATATATATATTTCTATCTGTCGCAAAAGAGTTATGCAACATATAGGTTCAAATCCTATCACTATACTATAGCAAACCAACAAAAGACAATACTTTAAATGATCATATTGTTCATTAAACATGAAAATCCAAATTTGATAGTCTATGGAGTCTATTTCATTACAGCTACTTTGACCCTAAGGAAATCATGTATTCCATCCTACATTATTTGTATTTGGTCTTGTAACGTTACTATCAACTTATATCATGTATTCCATCCTACATTATTTGTATTTGGTCTTGTTTAATCAATGGTCTCAGAATCCGTTGTAGTTGCTAATTGGTGCTCTCTTTCTCTCTTTTCCCTGACCCTGAATTGTAATAATGATTGATTGGCATGAAATAATTTGCATAATATAATTCCATTGCTTGGGATCTTACATTCATTCACCAGGAGTACACATCGTACAGTGAGGGTGCTTAAACAGTGCCTAGACATACAACAGCTACTGTATTTACATACTTATATTAATTGGGGGTGAAGTGAAATTACCGAAACTTCTCTGTTTGTTTCAAAGGTTCTTCAATTCAAGGACGTTTTCCTAGTGGTCAGGGAATCGAAGAACATGGTGGTCAGGGAATCGAAGAACATACACGGTGGTCAGGGAATCGAAGAACATGTAACGCAGCAACCACCACGAGTCGTCGGTTTCGGAGGCCACCACAAGCTGAAGAATCGTCAGAGAGAGTGGAGAGAGAGACAGACAGAACCTGCCAGGGTCCTGCAGGGAGTAGGAGGCATTGGGTCTGAGCACGAACCTGGCGGCGTGTCGGGGACGACGGCGTTGGGCTCGGGCTCGGGGACGACGGCGTTGGGCTCGGGGGACGGCATGACCGGCGCCCAGCTCGGAGACGGGGACGGGGACGGCGGCGCTTGGGCTCGGCGACGGCGGCGCTTGGGCTCGGCGACGGCGTGGCAGGCGCTCACAGCTCGGAGACGGGGACGGGGACGACGGCGCAGTATCAGCCTAGCGGCGTGTCGGGCTCCGGGAGAGTTAGGGTTCCTGCTGGAACCAGTGAGCCTTTTATATTGTATACACATCACAGGCGGATTTTTAGAAAAACCGCTTGTGATATATAACATCACAAGCGCTTTTTTATTTCGACCGCCTATGATATGTAAACTTCACAGGCGGTCAGAATAAAAAAGCGCTTGTGATGTTATATATCATAAGCGATTTTTCTAAAAATCCGCCAGTGACATGTATACAGTATAAAAGGACTAGCCCACGGGTTCCAGAACCCTATCTCCAGAAACTATAGCGGCGGCGGATTTTTTTGATCTACGGGGAGAAAGTTTTGTTTTTGAGTTTATTGATTGATTTCAAGAGTTTATGCATATATATGATCTCCGTTTGTTTTCTTTCTCATTTTGATACGATTTTTGCCTCGATTTTGTAATATAGACCGGAATTGAAGAAAAACTCAGGAATTCCAAGATTTGGACTTGTAGTTGATCTAATTTAAAGATTCTTCATAAAGAGTTGTCTCACCTCAAGGTACCTATATTGCCGCAATCTTGTTTCATTTTCATGCACATTAATTCGTTCATGATTTAGGGATTAAATTCAATTAATTAGGGATATTTTAAATATTTTTTGTAGTTCATGTGCTAGGTACATCTCGATATGATCTTATTTCACTTCCATGTACATTTATTTTTTTCATGTTTTAGGGATAAATTCAATTAATTAATGATTTTATTAACGTTAATCAATATAGGGATAGGTAATGGACCGAGGTTGGATGTACAATGTGCCAAGACCACATCCGTCGTACATTTGAAATTTGAGAAGCTTTATTGAAGCGGCCAACAAGCACGCGAATTTGCGAAAGAGTAAGGAGATATTATGTTCGTGCATCGATTGTGATAATAAGATAGCTTGGAGAGATACAGGAGTAATCCAATCACATCGATTATGTGGATGCTAATCAAGATTTTTAAGAATTTGATTGCGAAGAGATGTTGCGCCATATGGAACCAGAAATGTTGAGTTCTATGGGATCGCAGAAAGGGCTATATAAAATGGAGGGACTGGAAAGTGCCTCAAAAGAACCTTTATATGATGAATCAAAGGGTTGTGACAAAGAGTTTACTACACTGCGTACAGTTCTAGAACTTGTAAAGTTGAAGGCTAGCGCCGGATGGTCTGATATTAGGTTCACAGATCTTTTGAATTTTCTGTCGCAATTACTACCAAAACCCAACAAACTACCAACAAGCACTTATAAAGCGAAGAAGCTTATATCTCCTATAGCTCTGGGTGTGCAAAAAATTCATGCATGTCCGAACCATTGTATTATGTATCGTGGCGATTTTGAGAATGCAGCAAGATGCCCAGTTTGCAATGTCAGTCGATACAAGAAGAGCTACAATCAAGACTGTGTAAAAAAATTCCCGAAGAAAAATAAAAAAAGAAATCCACTATTGGACCTGAAAGTGACGATGACACTTTTGATGACATGGATGGGAAAAAGAAGTCAAAGATCCCAGCTTTGGTGATGTGGTATCTTCCAGTAATTGATCGCTTGAAACGTTTGTTCTCAAATCCTAGGGAGGCTGAGCTTATGCGTTGGCATGCTGAAAATTGCAAGCAGAATAACAAACAGATTCGACACCCTGCTGATGCATCACAATGGAAAATTTTCGATCTTATGTATCCTGAGTTTGCCAAAGAAACCAGAAATGTAAGATTTGCTTTGGGTACAGACGGAATGAATCCATTTAGTGAAAAAAGAAGTGTACATAGCACCTGGCCCGTGACTTTAACGATGTACAACCTTCCATCATGGTTGTGTCACAAAAGAAAGTACATTATGTTGACTATTCTTATTCAAGGTCTGAAATCAGCTGGTGTTGATATTGATGTGTTCCTAGAACCTCTTATGGAAGATATGACAAAGCTCTGGAATGAAGGAGTTCGAATATGGGATGAGTATTGCCATGAGTATTTCAACTTAAGAGCAATTATATTTGTTACCATCCATGATTCTCCCGGTGGCACCACACTATCAGGGCAAAAGACAAAAGGAAAGAATGGTTGTGTAGTGTGCGTCGATGGAACTGCTTCCATGTACCTTAAATCATCCAAGAAGTTGGTGTTCATGGGACACAGATGGTTCTTGATGAAGCAGCATAAGTACCGAAAGATGAAAGAGAAATTTCACAATGAACTGGAAAGTGAAGGTGCACCAAAGCCTTATAGTGGGAAACTTGTTTTTGAAATTGTAAAGAACATTCATGTTGTGTTCGGAAAGGGAAAAAACAAAGAAGAAAAGAGAAAGAGAACTGACCCTTCAACTTACATAACTTTCAAGAAGCAATCAATTTTTTTCAAGTACCTCCCATACTGGAAGGATATGGAAATTTGCCACAGCATTGATTTGATGCATGTAACAAAGAATGTTTTTGACAGCATCATTGCAACCTTGCTGGGCATGCCGAGTAAGACAAAGGACGGACTTAAATCACGCAATGATCTAGTAGATCTTCAAATCAGACCAGAACTTCATCCAGTGGATAGTGGCAAAGGGAAGACTTACCTCCCCCCAGCTAGCTACAACTTGTCAGTTGAGGAGAGAACAAAGATTTGCAAATGTTTGCGTGGGGTCAAAGTGCCCACGGGTTTCTCATCCAATATCAGCAAACTAGTCGGGATGAAGGACTTGTCTCTATTTGGCTACAACTCTCATGACTGCCATGTGATGATGACGGTGTTCCTCCCAATTGCGGTAAGAGCCCTCGAAACAGAGCATGTCAAAGTTGTCATCACATGCTTGTGTTACTTTTTCAATGCGGTTTCACAAAAAGTAATAGCTTTAGAAGACTTGGACTATCTAAAGGCATACATCATCGAGACTATGTGCAAGCTTGAAATGTGTTTTCCTCCATCATTTTTTGATATGCAAGTACACCTAATCATACATCTTGTGGATCAGATAAAAATATTGGGGCCACTATATTTGCATCATATGTTTCAGTTGGAGCAATACCTGGGATTATTAAATGGTTATGTGCGAAATCGCGCTCACCCAGAGGGTTCAATCATGGAGGGATACACTACAGAAGAAGTGATTGAGAGCTGTATAGATTACATTAGTGATGGAACAATGATAGGTGTGCCTGTACCTAAACATGAGGGTAAACTATGTGGGAGAGGGAGAATGGGCAGGAAAACTTTTCGCGTTGAGGATTACAAGCTAGTACATTGTGCTCATGGTAGTGTACTACAACATCTCACGATAGCCGAGCCTTACATAGAGGAACACCTGGATGAGATTCGTAAAGAAAATCAGAACCGCACAGAGGACTGGATCATGAGGGAGCACAAACATCGTTTCAGCGAATGGTTAATGGACAAAAACATCCCATTCGGAGACTCTTTGGAAGAGAAAACAATGAAGAATTTGGCTTCTGGGCCATCGTGTTTTGTGACATCATGGCAAGCATATGACATCAATGGGTACACAATCTACACTAAATAAAAAGGACATGAAAAGTGTTGCACAAAATAGCGGTGTTTGTATCGATGCTTTTGACCTACAAGGACAGAAGACCACATATTTTGGATTCATAGAGGAAATATGGGAACTTGATTATGGCCCAAGCATGAAAATACCCTTATTTAAGTGCCAATGGGTACAACATCCCGTGGGGTGATAGTGGATAACTACGGACTCACACTGGTAGACTTAAAGAAAGTAGGATATAAAGATGACCCGTGGGTTCTCGCCGAATGTGTTGCACAAGTGTTCTATGTACTCGATCCAGCAGATGAGAAGATGCATGTAGTTATTTCTGGAAAACAAAAAATTGTTGGAGTTGAGAATGTGGGAGACAGAGATGAGGAATACAATAAGTATGAAGAGATGTTCATCTTTAACGGTCCAGAGAGAATCAAGCGTGTGGAAAAGAAAATTGAAAAGAACTTAAAGCCATACATGCGGAAAAATGGTAGTTCATGAAAAATTGTATGAATCAAATTGTATTTGTTAGCATGTATGATTGACTATGCATTGTGGTTGCTAATTAATTTAAAATCTCTCTAGTTATCTATGTTTGCTATTAAAATTCATTTAAATTGTATTTGCATTTTTTTTCTTAAAAATTAAAATCTTAATATGGTAATCAAATCACAATCGGTTCTAATTGAGAACCGCTTGTGATACGAATAGTGCATCACACGCAGTTTTTTAATTACGGACCGTTTGTGAAACAAATCGAGCACCACAAGCGGTTTGTATTTCGGACCTCTTGTGATACTAGTACATCACAGGCGGTCCAAATAGCTTGGGACATCCCAGGCAGTTTTCTATCCAAACCGCCCGGGATGTAAAAAGCCTACCGCTTGTATAGAGCCGAATTGTACTAGTGATGCCATCCTCCAAAGGGATCTAGCGACCTCCGAGAAACTCATACATGACATCGACAGATACATCACCGCCAACAAACGATCCCACGACCTCATCGGCCAGCGAAAAAGGCATGTCAATGAATAAAGAAGATGCCCTACGGCAAGACCGACACTGGGACAAGAAGCCGAGGAAAGAAATCAATGCCATGGGACTACCACCCGCATGGTAGCATGGTCCACCTCGTGGCAACAATAACAACAACATGAGATCACTAGACGAGATCCTCGATGACTTGTATCACAAGGAGATGTGCCATTACCTATGTAACTGTAGGGAGTTCAAGAACTCAATCAGCCATGGCCAACCATTCCCAGAGCTACCACCGCCACCTGCAAGGCAGAACCATAACCCACCACCACAACCACGACTATGGGAAGACAATAGCTAACTGTTCCCTAAGATTTGCCCAAACAAGTATGTTTGACTTAGAGATAAGAAAAAGAATTTAATTTGCAAAAACAAACCAAGTGGTGGCAACGAGTCATCCAAATATGCCAAATCATAAGCAAAAATAATTTAGTCTTCAATTGCATTGATGTTGCACTTATTTTGTTGCTTTTTGATGTGTTGGCATAAATCACCAAAAAGGGGGAGATTGAAGGAAATGTGCCCTTGGGGGAAATTTCCATAAGTATTTTGGTGAATAGATGCCCAACACATTAATTGAGTTCTTATGTGCAAAATGTGTGAAGTGTACAAATCAAAGCATAAGGTATGTTTCTAGACTTAGTATGTTATTTTGTATACTAATGTGTTTGTCTAAGTGCTAGAAACAGTGACAAAAGAAGAAGAATAGAAAACGAAAAGAGTTAGCTATGTGCAGCCAACACCAACTCTGGCTAGGCACACCGGACTGTCTGGTGGTGCACCGGACAGTGTCCGGTGTGTCAGGCTGGCCGGCGGTGAACCGGCTGCTCTCGGGAAAATGCAGAGGCGTACGGCTATAATTCACCGGTACACCGAACTGTCCGGTGAGCCAACGGTCGGCCGCGCGATCCGCGGGTGACGCGTGGCCCACAGCAATGGTTGGTTGAGCACACCGGACCGTCCGGTGCGCCAACTGACCCCGAGGACCAACGATCGGATGCGCCAAATATGGAAGGAGATCGCGCACCGGACAGCTACAGTGACTGTCCGGTGGTGCACCGGATTGTCCGGTGCACCACCCGACAGAAGGCAAGTTTGGCCTTCCAAGTTGGCCTCCAACGGCTCGTAGCTGCCTTAGGGCTATAAAAGGGACCCCTAGGCGCATGGAGGAGAACACCAAGCTTTCAAGAAACATTCTAAGACTTCCAGACTCCGACTCCACGCAATTGATTCTCTGTGTTAGCGATTTGAGCTCCATTTGAGTTGCGAACTCCGTGTGTTGTGTTTCGAGCTCAAGTCGTGACTTGTGTGCGTGGTTGTGCTGAGGATTTGAGTCTTGCGTGTGTTGCTCTCCCAACCTTACTCTGTGCTTTCTGTGTGATCTCAAATTGTAAGGGCGAGAGACTCCAAATTGTGGAAATTTCTCGCAAACGGGAAAAATACTCTAAAGGAAAAGACAGTGGTATTCAAGTTGATCATTGGATCGCTTGAAAGGGGTTGAGTGCAATCCTCGTCCATTGGGACGCCACAACGTGGAAGTAGGCAAGTGTTACTTGACCGAACCACGGGATAAAAATCGCGTGTCTTGTGTGTTGCTTATTGTGATTGCTTTGTTCGCACGAACGCGTTCCTTAGCCACTTAATTTCACTAACACCTTGATAATCAAGTTTGTGGCTATTTAGTGTTTAATTTTACAGAATCACCTATTCACCCCCTCTAGGTGCTCTCACATTGATTGTTTGAGGCACTAAACAAATTGATTGTATTTATATTACTTTTTCTTCCCCTATTTCACATGTATTTATAAATTGATTCTAAATTGATTATTTGAGGCACTAAATAAATTGATTGTTTGAAGCACTAAATAAATTCAAATGAAGAAGTTGTTAACTACAAAGTTCCATAACTTTTCGAGATCCACAACTTTCATTTTGGTAGTTTCTTCATTCAAGGTCGTTTACAAAATTTGAATTTCAAATTTGAAAATTTCAAACTTATTTTTTCTATGACGAGATAATTTCAAATTAAAAATTTATCAACTACAAAGTTAAATAACTTTACGGGACCTATAACTTTCATTTTGGTTTTTTTCATCCGAGGTCATTTGAAAAATTCAAATTTTTAAACATAGTTTTACATAAAGTTTCATAACTTTTGAGGATCCACAACTTTCAATTTGGTGGTTTTTCCATCCGATATCGTTTTAAAAATTCAATTTTTTAATTCAGACATAGTCGTTGACAAGATGACTTCGAATCAAGAAGTTACCAACTACAAAATTTAAAGTTTATTTTGGTTGTTTGGTCATTTATTCATCCAACATGGTGGTTCTAACATTGTTCATAAATTCTATACATCCCCTTGCAGTTTCATAAACCACAAGAGAGATATATACGGTTTGTGAACAAATTTACTATTATTTTGTCTTATGAAGAATTGACCAAAATAAAAATTGTACATCTTGATGAGTTATACAACGGTGTAGTTGGTAACTTTTCATTTGAATTCATTTACTACATCAAAATGTGATTTGAAAATTTTCTTTGTCTAGTGTAAAAAAAGACACTCGGCAAATAAACTCTTTGCCTAGTGTAAAAAAAGATACTTGACAAAGAAGCTATTGCCGAGTAATTTTTTTTGCCAAGCATTTTTTGTCTGGACTCGTCAAAGAGCTTCTTTGCGACTGCCACTAGTAAAAAAAGCTCTATGCCTGCGCTGAGGTATAATTTTTACAAGTAGTTTTGGTTATGGAGCACCAATGAAAATAAATTGGCCATCCCGACACAAGAACATACAGTGGAAACACTTTTCACTAGCGATTTACTTAAGAAATTGCGGGTAGAAATCAAATTTGTACTAGCGATTCCTTAAGAAAACCGCTAGTATAAATCGTGCTGTTTCTATGGATGATTTTTTAAGGAACAACAAGTACAAATATGATTTCTACCGACGCTTCTTAAGAAAATTGCATGTAAAAATCATTTGAAATCAAATTTTTTGAGATTTCAAATGACCTCGTAAGAAAAAACCACCAAAATAAAATTTGTAGATCTCTAAAAGTTGTGAAAATTTGTAGTTGACAACTTTTTTATTTGAAATCATTTAGGCCATGAAAATTGCATCCGGATATGACAAATTTTATAATGCAAATTTAGCGAACGTCGTCGGGTGAAAAATGTACCAAAATAATAGGTGTAGAACTTATAAAATTATTTAACTTTGTAGTTGACAACTATTTCGTTTAATTGATTTACAACTTCAAACAAACAATTTATACTCGGTTTATACGTTCTAATATGTGGGCAATAAAATTGCAATCTAGACACAAATTGTCGGCGTTTCGAGACCGGGGGGTCCCTGAGCCGACGAGTGAGTGTGCCGCGTGCCCCAGCCCAGATGGGTCGAGCGCGTGGGCGAGCGCGAAGGGGGGAAGAGCGAGGTGGCCGGAGTCGAGTCGTGAGGGAGGTGGAGATCCCGCGGCCTTCGTGTTCGTCTCGCGCCCAGGTCGGGTGCGCTTGCAGTAGGGGGTTACAAGCGTCCACGCGGGTGAGGGAAGCGAGCGGCCCCAAGAGAGCGCCTGCCCCTGCCCTCGTTCCCGCGGGGCCAACCTTCTCTAAGAAGGCCCTGGTCCTTCCTTTTATAGACGTAAGGAGAGGATCCAGGTGTACAATGGGGGTGCAGCAGAGTGCTACGTGTCTAGCGGGGGAGAGCTAGTGCCCTAAGTACATGCCAAGGTGGCAGCCGGAGAGATCTTGGCACCCAGCTGGTGTGGTGTCGTGGCTGTCGGAGGAGTAACGGAGCCTGGTGGAGGGACAGCTGTCGGAGCGGTTGGGCCCTTGCTGACGTCCCCCTGCTTTCGTAAGGGAGCTGAGAGCCGCCGTCGTCACGGGTCTAGCGGGGCGCCATCATTGCCTATCTGGCGGAGTTAGCCAGATGGGACGTCGGTCCTGTTCTCAGCGGCCCGAGTCGGCTCGGGGTAGGGTGATGATGGCGCTTCCTGTTGACGTGGCGGACTTGTGCCCTAGGTCGGGCGACGTGGAGGCTCCTCCGAAGCCGAGGTCGAGTCTGTCCTGCATGGCCGAGGCCGAGTCCGAGCTCTTGGCTCGGGCGAGGCGGAGGTCGTTCGGCAGAGGCCAGAGCGGAGTCCGACCCCTGGGGTCGGGCGAGGCGGAGTTCGCCGTCTTCCGGGGCCTTAGCCCGAGTCCGAGCCCTGGGTCGGGCGGAGCGGAGTTCGCCGTCTTCCGGGGCCTTAGCCCGAGTCCGAGCCCTGGGTCGGGCGGAGCGGAGTTCGCCGTCTTCCGGGGCCTTAGCCCGAGTCCGAGCCCTGGTTCGGGCGGAGTGGAGTTCGCCGTCTTCCGGGGCCTTAGCCCGAGTCCGAGCCCTGGGTCGGGCGGAGCTTCCTATGGCGCCTTTGGCAAGTCCTGGCTGCCTGTCAGTCTCACTCTTGTCAAGTGGCACCACAGTCGGGACGGCGCAGGCGGCGCTGTCCTTTTGTCAGACCGGTCAGTGGAGCGGCGAAGTGACGGCGGTCACTTCGGCTCTGCCAGAGGGCGCGCGTCAGGATAAAGGTGCCAGGCTACCTTTGCGTTAAATGCCCCTGTGACTCGGTCGGTCGGTGCGGCGATTTAGTCAGGGTTGCTTCTTAACGAAGGCAAGGCCTCGGGCGAGCCGGAGATGCGTCTGCCGTAAAAAGGGGGCCTCGGGCGAGACGGAAACACCTCAGGGTCGGCTGCCCTTGCCCGAGGCTAGGCTCGGGCGAGGCATGATCGAGTCGCTCGTATGGACTGATCCCTGACTTAATCGCACCCATCAGGCCTCTGCAGCTTTATGCTGATGGGGGTTACCAGCTGAGAATTAGGCGTCTTGAGGGTACCCCTAATTATGGTCCCCGACAGTAGCCCCCGAGCCTCGAAGGGAGTGTTAGCACTCGCTTGGAGGCTTTCGTCGCACTTTTTTGCAAGGGGACCAGCCTTTCTCGGTTGCATTTTGTTCTGGTGGGTGCGCGCGAGCGCACCCGCCGGGTGTAGCCCCCGAGGCCTCGGAGGAGTGGTTTCACTCCTTCGAGGTCTTAATGCCTTGCGTAATGCTTCGGCTGGTCTGGTGGTTCCCTCATGCGAACTGGCCGTAGCCCGGGTGCACTGTCGGGGCCCAAGTTCTCGGGCTGGTATGTTGACGCTGTCAACGGTTTGGCCGGAGCTGGGTTTGCGAGAGCAGCCCCCGAGCCTCCGCACAGGGCGAGAGGGCGATCAGGGACAGACTCGGCTTTTTTACATACGCCCCTACGTCGCCTTTCCGCAAGGAGGAGGGGGGGGAGCGCCATGTTACCCTCGATGGGCACCGAACATGGTGTCTCCGGTGAGCTGCAAGCGGGTAATCCGAGTGGACGTCCGTGCCCCGTTCGTTGGGGGTCGGCTAGGGGCCCGGAGGCACGCCCAAAAGTACCTGCGGGTGATCTGCCGGACCCGGTCCCCTGGCGACGGGGTCCGAGGGCTCGATGCCTCCCTCCGATGGGATTCCGTTACAGGATCGTTCCCGCTGGTCTCGGAAATGTCCTAGGGTACCTCGGGAGCGCAGCCCGAGCCTCGGTTATGTATCGAACGTACCCCTGGTCATCCCTCGCTCGGTGTCTGAGGCGACTGTGAACCCTTCGGGGGGCCAGCCTTCGAACCCCTGATCAGTAGTGGGCGTGGAGCCCGAGTAGCCTGAGGCGGCCGTGGAACCTTTCGGGAGGCCGACCTTCGAACCTCTGACCAGTAGTGGGTGTCGGGCCCACGCGATCTGAGGCGGCTGTTTAACCCTTCGGGGGGCCAGCCTTCGAACCCCTGATCAGTAAGGAGGCTCGGAGCCTAGTTCCTTCACGGGGAAGGATCCCTTTAGGGGTATCCCCTTTCCCGGTCCCTGTTGCAAGAGATAGAGAAAGAGGAAAAAGGAAAAAGGATACGAAATTGAACAACGCGGCGTACCTTTTTTGGCGCGGTTGTTTTGGCGAAGGCGAAGCGTCGCCAGCTGCTCCTGCCAGAAGCGCCGCCTGTCCAGCCGCAGAGTTAATGCGACGGGGCGAGTAGTTGGCGAGGCTGTCGTTGCGCGTGCGCGAGCCGTTCGAGGAACGGGTCACGGGCGCGTCGTCTTCACGCCGTGAGAGGGGGTTCTCTCGCTGCCTCCGGATGGGACGTGAGCTTGGCTGACGGCGTGACCGCTGCTCCCGTGTGCCTGCCACCGTCATTACTGCCGGCCCACTTTTGACCGCGTTTGACCGCTGCGTCAGGCTGGCACTGCTGGGTCGCGCGCTGGGTCGCCTCGGGTCGCGGTATCGGTTCCGCAATCGAGGAGGTGCGGTGGTGGCGCAAGTGGTACAGTTGCTTGCATGCAGCATCCGGCGCGCCGGTCGCGCGACGCGTGGGCTTGGGCCTCCGTGCTGGCATGTCAGGAGTCGGAGAGGCGCGTCCACTTGGCGCGGTTGCATGCCGCCTGCATGGCTGCCTGCCCCTTTCGCCCGTTGGTCTGGGCAAAAGTGGAGGGTCACTAGTAACCGCTGGGTGGTTGCGTGCGCCGTGCGCGGCGGTTTGGCTTCTTCTGCTCGGAGCCGGTCTGCATGACATGCGGGACCTAGCCCCCGCGCCGCAGGGGAAGGCTTTGGAGGCGTGTTGGAGAAGACTCAGCCCGTGACGGTTGGGGGCGCGAGCAGGGAGAGTCGCCTTTAAAAGGAGGGCGACCCCTTCCATAAGGCGACCACGTCTTCCTTCTCCCTTATGCACTGTGTTTTTCCACCTTCCAAGCCCCCGGATGGGGGAAACCGCCGTCTTTTCGCCTCATCGTTGGAGGAACGCAACTCCATGGGAGTTGGTACCTTTCAGCCGTCGTTCGGCTTCAAGGATTTTCATCATGCAGCTCGGCTGCACCCCTCCACCGGCGGTCACCCAAGATGGTGACCTCCAGTTTGATGGTGGGGGAAAGCGAGCCGGGCTGTGGCCTCTGCCCCTCCCTCAGCCTCAAGGATTTTCATCACTAGTGCTGGGGAGGGGAGTGTGCCGAGTTGGGGTCGGCCCCTGCGTGGGCGGTGGCCCGCTCCTTCCCTCAGTGATCGGGGGGAAGCGCGGGAGTCGTCCGTGGCGCTGACAGCTGCACCGTGCCCGGCTCGCTGAGCCGAGCGGCTTCGGAGCCGCTCCCGGTGCCGCCTCCCGCCACGGCAGCTGGAAGAGGTTCCGCCGCCGACGAGTTTGCCGGCGCCACCCGCAGACCGACCTCCGACTCTACGGCCTTCTGCCCGTCCTTGCCTCTCGAGTTCGGGCATGGGCGGGGGCCTCCCAGCAGCAGCATCCGCCCCGAGGTCATCACTGCTGCTGTTCGGCCCCCCGGGACAGAAGTCTTCATCGTCGCCGCTGTCGGGGCGGGCGATGACACGCCGTTCGTCGGTCTTCCGTTGCTCCGCAGGCTCACCCCTACCGAGTGGGGTTGTTCGTACCAACGGAGGGGGAACCGGAGTTCCGTTTGTAATGGCACTTCGAATGCCAGGATTTTCTGTTCATTACGGCTTTCGGGGCCTGAATATGTATGTAACTTCGGCACGGAGCCGTGTTTTTTCCTCATTTTTGAGCACTAAGACTCGCCTGTTGACTATCTGAACCGCTTCACCAAGCATGAGTCACCCCGTGTCAAGGTGACGAGTGAGGTATCCGTATCCCGGAGGCGTAGGAGTCCCTTGGCTCGGTCGGCCTTGCTGTCCGAGGTTCCTCTAGCTTAGTTAAAGAGACCCCTCGGCCGCTCCTCGTCGAGCCGAGGCCAGGGGTAGCGATATCAGCATGAACAGAAGCGGAGTTGGCTCGAAAATGAAACCTGGTCAGCTGGAGCCTAGCCGGGTTGTCCGTTAGCGGGATCGACGCCGGAGTTGATCAGCCGAGGCTTCGGACCGGGCCGGCGCCCTTGGAAGATGGTTGGCCGAGGCCCCGGAGGTGGCCGGCCGAGCCGCCTGCTCGGGCCGGATTCCCGGAGAAGTCCCTGACAGCGATTGCCCGAGCGTGGCGATGACGTCGTCCTTCGGAGCGGAGACCCTCGGACCGCGTCGCCGTCCGAGGCTAGGTCGGGCCTCGCCGAAGGTGCCGTCGATGCCGAGGGTGTTGCTGCCCCCTTCCAGCGTCAAGACCCGAGCCTGCATGATCAGATTGTCTTGTAGCGTGTGCCTTGTGCGGCCGTCGAGGCCAGAACACACACCCTCGCTGCGTTTTAAAGCTGCGTCTCTTTTCCTCTTGTTTCGAGTATCTGGACTTTTTGTCGGTAACAGGGATGTTAGTGCGAGCGAGAGTTGCTTCTCGCGAAAGGTGATGAGTGAGGTATCCGTATCCCGGAGGCGTGGGAGTCCCTCGGCTCGGTCAGCCTTGCCGCTTACGCGTACTTTCACCCGTCCGTGAGGCCCTGTCGCCGACTCGGTCGAGAAGGCTCGAAGGATCGCTTCGGCAGAAGGGCTTCCGAACGTAAAGACTTGTTCGATCCGCGGAGCCACTTTATCCGAACGCGAGTCACTTATCGCAGAAGGTGATGAGTGAGGTATCCGTATCCCGGAGGCGTAGGAATCCCTCGGCTCGGTCAGCCTTGACTGCTTACGTGTACTCCGTCGTTTCCAGGACCCACTTTTCGAAGTAGTCAAAAAGCACGAAAGATATTCTGGTAAAAGAGATTTTTTTCGAGGAAAATTTTGACGCAGAGGGGGTTTCCCCCTTTTAGCCCCCGAGGGAGGGTCGGGCTTTGCCGAGGCGAGGCCGACCCTTCCTTGTTGACTAAACTTTGCGTGGGTGCGTGGTATATGAACAACTTGGAAACATCTTAAGGGTAGAAGCGACGTAGCTGTTGGATGTTCCAAGCGTTGCCGTAGACCTCGCCTTGACTGTTGGCCAGCTTGTACGTTCCGGGCTTCAGAACTTTGGCGATGACGAATGGCCCCTCCCAGGGGGGCGTGAGCTTGTGCCTCCCTCGGGCGTCTTGCCGCAGCCGAAGCACCAGGTCGCCCACCTGGAGGTCTCGGGGTCGGACCCCTCAGGCGTGGTAGCGTCGCAGGGACTGCTGATACCGCGTCGAGTGTAGTAAGGCCCTGTCCCGAGCCTTTTCCAGCTGGTCCAGCGAGTCTTCTCGGCTAGCTTGGTTGCTTTGATCATCGTAGGCTCTCGTCCTCGGGGAGCCGTATTCTAGGTCCGTGGGCAAGACGGCCTCGGCCCCGTAGACCAGGAAGAACGGCGTGAAACCCGTGGCTCGGCTCGGCGTCGTCCTCAGGCTCCAGACCACCGAGGGGAGTTCCTTCATCCATCGCTTGCCGAACTTGTTGAGGTCGTTGTAAATCCGAGGCTTGAGCCCTTGTAGAATCATGCCATTGGCAAGCTCCACTTGCCCATTCGACATGGGATGAGCTACGGCAGCCCAGTCCACCCGGATGTTGTGATCCTCGCAAAAATCCAAGAATTTTTTGCCGGTGAACTGGGTGCCGTTGTCGGTGATGATGGAGTTTGGGACCCCGAAGCGATGGATGATGTTGGTGAAGAACGCCACCGCCTGCTCGGACCTGATGCTGTTCAGGGGTCGGACCTCGATCCACTTGGAGAATTTGTCGACGGCGACCAGCAGGTGCGTGTAGCCCCCGGGCGCCTTCTGCAGAGGGCCGACGAGGTCCAGACCCCACACAGCGAAGGGCCAGGTGATGGGTATCGTCTGCAGAGCCTGAGCGGGCAGGTGGGTCTGCTTCGCATAGAATTGACACCCTTCGCAGGTGCGGACAATTCTAGTGGCGTCAGCCACCGCCGTTGGCCAGTAGAAGCCTTGCCGGAAAGTGTTCCCGACAAGGGCTCGAGGCGCTGCGTGATGGCCGCAAGCCCCCGAGTGTATCTCTTGCAGGAGTTCCTGACCTTCGGCGATGGAGATGCACCGCTGGAGGATGCCCGAGGGGCTGCGGTGGTAGAGTTCCTTCTCATCGCCCAACAAGACGAACGACTTGGCGCGTCGCGCTACCCGCCGTGCCTCGGCCTGGTCGAGGGGTAGCTCTCCTTGGCGGAGATATTGCAGGTACGGGGCCTGCCAATCTTGATCAGGCGTGACCCCGCTCCGCTCCTCCTCGATGCGCAGCGCCTCGCCCTCAGGAGCCGAGGGTTCCTCGGGCTGAACCGAGGACGGCTCGGGCTGGGCCGAGGTTACCTCGGACGGGGCCGAGGGCGCCTCGGGCTCGGGCGCGTTGCTGATCTTGACGGAGGGTTGGTGCAGATCCTGGGAGAAGACGTCCGGGGGAACCGTCGTTCGCCCCGAGGCTATCTTTGCCAGCTCGTCCGCAGTCTCGTTGTAGCGCCGGGCGATGTGGTTAAGCTCGAGCCCGTAAAACTTGTCTTCCAGGCGTCGAACCTCATCACAGTAGGCCTCCATCTTCGGGTCGCGGCAGTGGGAGTTCTTCATGACCTGGTCGATGACGAGCTGCGAGTCGCCGCGAGCGTCGAGGCGTCGGACCCCCAGCTCGATGGCGATTCGCAATCCGTTGATCAGAGCTTCGTACTCAGCCACATTGTTGGACGCCGGGAAATGGAGGCGCAGCACGTAGCGCAGGTGTTTCCCGAGGGGCGAGACGAAGAGCAGGCCCGCGCCGGCTCCCGTCTTCATCAGCGACCCGTCGAAAAACATGGTCCAGAGCTCCGGTTGGATCGGAGCCGTCGGCAACTGGGTGTCGACCCATTCGGCTACGAAGTCCGCAAGTACCTGGGACTTGATGGCCTTCCGAGGGGCGAACGAGATTGTCTCGCCCATGATTTCCACCGCCCACTTTGCGATCCGTCCCGAGGCCTCTCGGCACTGGATGATCTCCCCCAGGGGGAAGGATGACACCACAGTTACCGGATGAGACTCGAAGTAATGTCGCAACTTTTGCCTCGTCAGGATCACTGCATACAGCAGCTTCTGAACTTGTGGGTAGCGGATCTTGGTTTCGGACAGCACCTCGCTGATGAAGTAAACTGGCCTCTGAATGGGCAATGCATGCCCCTCTTCTTGCCTTTCGACCACGATCGCGGCGCTAACCACCTG
This sequence comes from Zea luxurians, assembly GCA_029449295.1. NCBI lineage: Eukaryota > Viridiplantae > Streptophyta > Magnoliopsida > Poales > Poaceae > Zea > Zea luxurians. Next base: position 74,806,635 of record JAOPSE010000004.1, on the reverse strand, counting down.
AGTGGTAGCGGCGACGTAGACCAAGAGGGCTTCTCCATTAGCTGGGGGTACCAAAACGGGCGCCTGGGTGAGGAGCGCCTTCAGGTTCCCGAGAGCTTCCTCGGCTTCGGGGGTCCAAGTGAAGCACTCGGCCTTCCTTAAGAGACGGTACAGAGGCAGGCCTCTTTCGCCGAGGCACGAGATGAAACGGCTCAGGGCCGCGAGACATCCCATGACCCTCTGTACGCCTTTTAAGTCCTTGATAGGGCCCCATGCTGGTGATGGCTGCGATCTTCTCCGGGTTGGCTTCGATGCCCCGCTCGGAGACGATGAATCCCAGGAGCATGCCTCGGGGCACCCCGAAGACACACTTCTCGGGATTGAGCTTGACGTCTTTTGCCTTGAGACACCGGAATGTCACTTCAAGGTCGGAGAGAAGGTCGGAGGCTTTCCTTGTCTTGACTACGATGTCATCGACGTAGGCCTCGACCGTGCGACCGATGTGTTCGCCGAACACATGGTTCATGCACCGCTGGTACGTTGCACCCGCGTTCCTCAAACCGAACGGCATGGTGACATAGCAGTACATGCCGAAGGGCGTGATGAAAGAAGTCGCGAGCTGGTCGGACTCTTTCATCTTGATTTGATGATACCCTGAGTAGGCATCGAGGAAAGACAGGGTTTTGCACCCAGCAGTGGAATCCACGATTTGATCGATGCGAGGTAGAGGGTAGGGAACCTTCGGACATGCTTTGTTGAGACCAGTGTAGTCTACACAGATCCGCCATTTCCCCCCTTTCTTCCTCACAAGCATAGGGTTGGCAAGCCATTCGGGATGGAACACCTCTTTGATGAACCCTGCTGCCATTAGCTTGTGGATCTCCTCGCCTATCACCCTGCGCCTTTCCTCGTCGAATCGGCGCAGAGGCTGCCTGACCGGTCGGGCTCCGGCCCGAATATCCAGCGAGTGCTCGGCGACATCCCTCGGTATGCCGGGCATGTCCGAGGGACTCCACGCAAAGACGTCGGCGTTTGCGTGGAGAAAGTCGACGAGCACTGCTTCCTATTTGGGGTCGAGCCCGGAACCGATTCGGATCTGCTTGGAGGTGTCGCCACTGGGGTCGAGAGGGACGGCCTTAACCGTCTCCGCCGGTTCGAAGTTGCCGGCGTGTCGCTTCACGTCCGGCACCTCTCGAGAGAGGTTTTCCAGGTCGGCGATGAGGGCCTCGGACTCGGCGAGGGCCTCGGCGTACTCCACGCACTCTACATCGCATTCGAATGCGTGTTTGTACGTGGGGCCGACGGTGATGACCCCGTTGGGGCCCGGCATCTTGAGCTTCAGGTAGGTGTAGTTGGGGATGGCCATGAACTTCGCGTAGCATGGCCTCCCCAATACTGCGTGGTAGGTTCCTCGGAACCCGACCACCTCGAACGTCAAAGTCTCCCTTCGGAAGTTGGAGGGTGTTCCGAAGCAGACAGGAAGGTCGAGCCGTCCGAGGGGCTGGACGCGCTTCCCAGGAATGATCCCGTGGAAGGGCGCAGCGCCTGCTCGGACGAAGGACAGATCGACGCGCAGGAGCCTGAGGGTCTCGGCGTACATGATATTGAGGCAGCTGCCCCCATCCATCAGGACCTTGGTGAGCTTGACGTCGCCGATGATGGGATCGACGACGAGCGGGTACTTCCCCGGGCTCGGCACGTGGTCGGGGTGGTCAGCTTGGTCGAAGGTGATGGGCTTGTCGGACCAGTCTAGGTAGACTGGCGCCGCCACCTTCACCGAGCAGACCTCCCGACGCTCTTGCTTGCGATGCCGAGCCGAGGCATTCGCCGCATGTCCTCCGTAGATCATGAAGCAGTCGCGGACCTCGGGGAACTCTCCTGCTTGGTGATCTTCCTTTTTGTCGTCGTTGCGGGCCCTGCCACCCTCTGCGGGTGGCCCGGCCCGGTGGAAGTGGCGCCGAAGCATGACGCACTCCTCGAGGGTGTGCTTGACGGGCCCCTGATGGTAAGGGCACGTCTCCTTGAGCATCTTGTCGAAGAGGTTGGCACCTCCGGGGGGCTTCCGAGGGTTCTTGTACTCGGCGGCGGCGACAAGGTCTGCGTCGGCGGCGTCGCGTTTCGCTTGCGACTTCCTCCTGCCTTTCTTCTTGGCGCCGAGCGGAGTAGACACCTCGGGAGCATCCTCCGACGGGCGGCCCTGGGGCTGCTTGTCCTTTCGGAAGATGGCCTCGACCGCCTCCTGGCCAGAGGCGAACTTGGTGGTGATGTCCATCAGCTCGCTCGCCCTGGTGGGGGTCTTGCGACCCAACTTGCTCACCAGGTCACGGCAAGTGGTGCCGGCAAGGAACGCTGAAAGGGAAATGTGCCCTTGGGCCATTTCTAAGTATTTTGGTGATTTAGTGCCCAACACAGGTGCCTAATTGTAAAATGGTGGACAAAGTACAAATCAAGGATAAAGGTATGTTTCTAAGCTTTAGTACATTGGTTTTGAGTACTAATATACTTGTCTAAGTGTTAGAAACAGAAAGTAGAAGAAAAGAAAAGAGGAGACAAAGACATGGCTGTGTGCAGCCAAGACTCAGTTCGGTCTGGAGCACCGGACTGTCCGGTGTGCACCGGACAGTGTCCGGTGCGCCAGGCCGACTCGGCGCGAAGTGGCCGCTCTCGGGAATTTGCCGACGGCGTACGGCTAAAATTCACCGGACTGTCCGGTGTGCACCGGACTGTCCGGTGAGCCAACGGTCGGCTGGGCCAACGGTCGGCCGCGCAATCTGCGCGGGACACGTGGCCGAGCCAACGGTCGGAAGACGGCACCGGACTGTCCGGTGTGCACCGGACATGTCCGGTGCGCCAACGGCTCCAGATCTGCCAACGGTCTGCAACGGTCGGCAACGCCAGTTAAGGAAAGAAATCGGGCACCGGACAGTGTCCGGTGTGCACCGGACTGTCCGGTGCCCCCGACGACAGAAGGCAAGGATGGCCTTCCGGATTTGCTCTCAACGGCTCCTAGCTGCCTTGGGGCTATAAAAGGGGCCCCTAGGCGCATGGAGGAGATACACAAGCAACCTTTGAGCATTCTTGATCATCCACACTCAGTCTTTGCGCATTCATTTGTCATTCTAAGTGTTTCGAGCTCCGTTCTAGTGAGAACTTTGTGATACTCTTGTGAGCTCGATTCTTGGCCGTGTGTGTGCGCGTTTCGCTGTGGATTTGTGTGTGTTGCTTCCCTCCCTTACTCTGTGCTTTGTTGTGATCATATACTTGTAAGGGCAAGAGACTCCAATTTGTGGAGATTCCTTGCAAACGGGATAGTGAAAGGCAAAACAAAACACCGTGGTATTCAAGTGGGTCTTTGGACCGCTTGAGAGGGGTTGGTTGCAACCCTCGTCCGTTGGGACGCCACAACGTGGAGTAGGCAAGCGTTGGTCTTGGCCGAACCACGGGATAAACCACTGTGTCACCTCTGTGCTTGATCTCTTGTGGTATTGTGTTTTGTTGAGACTTCTCTTTAGCCACTTGGCAATTATTGTGCTAACACTTAACAAGTTTTTGTGGCTTAAGTTTCAAGTTTCACAGGATCACCTATTCACCCCCCCTCTAGGTGCTCTCAATTGGTATCGGAGCCGTTCTCTTCACAAAGGGACTAACCGCCCGAAGAGATGGATCCTAAGGGGAAGGGTATCGTGATCAACGACAAAGAGAAGGAATCCTTCGTCAACGAGCCGAAGGACGACAAGCCTACCGACTCCGGCTCGGGTCATAGACGGAAGGAAGGGAAGAAGAAGAAGACAAGGCGCATCAAGGAGATCATCTACTACGACAGCGATGAGTCTACTTCTTCCCAAAAGGACGACGACCACAACGACTACGAGAGAAGGAAACCGGTTAATTCGAACTTTTCTTTTGACTACTCTCGTATTCCGCAAAGTTCAAATTCACATTTGCTCTCCATTCCACTCGGCAAGCCCCCACACTTTGATGGAGAGGACTACGGATTTTGGAGCCACAAAATGCGTAGTCATCTATTCTCTCTCCATCCTAGTATATGGGAGATTGTAGAGAGTGGAATGCACTTTGATAGTTCGGATAGTCCCATGTTCATTAATGAACAAATTCATAAGAATGCACAAGCTACTACTGTTCTTCTAGCTTCTTTGTGCAGGGATGAATACCATAAAGTAAGCGGCTTGGATAATGCCAAGCAGATCTGGGACACCCTCAAGATTTCTCATGAGGGAAACGACGTCACCTTACTCACCAAGATGGAGTTGGTGGAGGGAGAGCTTGGACGGTTCGCAATGATAAGGGGCGAGGAGCCGACGCAAACATACAACCGGCTCAAGACTCTTATCAACAAGATAAGGAGCTACGGAAGCACGCGATGGACGGATCACGACGTCGTCCGCCTAATGCTCAGGTCATTTACCGTTCTTGATCCTCATTTGGTGAACAATATACGTGAAAATCCCAGGTACACCAAGATGTCGCCCGAAGAAGTTCTTGGGAAATTCGTTAGCGGGCGAATGATGATCAAGGAGGCAAGGTATGTGGACGACGCCTTGAATGGTCCGATCAACGAGCCGCAACCCCTTGCTCTCAAGGCAACACGAAGCAAGGAGGCGCTACCTAGCAAGGTGGCACAGATTGAGGCGGCCGGACTCAATGATGAAGAGATGGCTCTCATCATCAAGAGATTCAAGACGGCGCTAAATGGTCGCAAGGGGCAGCCAAGCAAGACCAAGACAAAGGGGAAGCGCTCATGCTTCAAATGCGGTAAGCTTGGTCATTTTATCGCTAACTGTCCCGATAATGAAAGTGACCAGGAAAAGGGGAACAAAAGAGAGAAGAAGAAGCAATACAAGAAGGCAAAGGGCGAGGCACATCTAGGAAAGGAGTGGGACTCGGATTGCTCCTCCTCCGACTCCGACAATGAAGGACTCGCTGCCACTGCCTTCAACAAGTCTTCCCTCTTCCCCAACGAGCGTCTCACATGCCTTATGGCAAGAGAGAAGAAGGTGAGTACTCAAGACTCCACTTATGCTTCTTCTAGTGATAATGAGTCTAGTGATGATGATGACATAGATTATTCATGCTTGTTCAAGGGCTTAGATAGATCTAAGATAGATAAAATTAATGAGTTGATTGATGCTTTGAATGATAAGAATAGATTACTAGAAAAGCAAGAGGATCTTTTATATGAGGAGCATGATAAATTTGTTAGTGCACAAAATTCTCTTGCTCTAGAAATTAAAAGAAATAAAGTGCTTTCTAGTGAATTATCTTCCTGTCATGAAACCATTGCTACCTTAAAAGGTGTTAATAATGATTTAAATGCTAAACTAGAAGTGGCTAGTAAATCTAACTCTTGTGTAGAACATGTTATGATTTGCACTAGGTGTAAGGATTTCGATATTGATGCCTGTAGTGAACACCTAGTTTTAATTTCCAAATTAAATGAGGAATTGGCTAGTCTTAATGCCCAACTTAAGACTAGCAAGAGTGAAGTTGATAAAATAAAATTTGCAAGGGATGCCTATACGATTGGTAGACATCCCTCAATTAAGGATGGACTTGGCTACAAAAGGGAAGCCAAGAACTTGACAAGCCTTAAGGCTCCCATCTCCGCCAAGGAGAAAGGGAAGGCCCCTATGGCTAGCAGTGCTAAAAAGAATCATGCCTTCTTGTATCATGATAGGAGACAAACTAGAAATGTTTATAGAAGTTATAATGCTTATGATGATTTTGACTCTCATGCCATGTTTGCTTCTAGCTCTTCCTATATGCATGGTAGAAATATGTCTAGGAGAAATGCTATCCAACATGTGCCTAGAAAGAATGTTATTCATGCTCCTAGGAAAGTAGTGAATGAACCTTCTATAACTTATTGTGCTTTAAACACTTCCTTTGCTATTTGTAGAAAGGATAGGAAAATAGTTGCTAGGAAGTTAGGAGCAAGATGCAAGGGAGATAAAACTTGCATTTGGGTTCCTAAGGATATTTGTGCTAACCTTGCAGGACCCAACATGAGTTGGGTACCTAAGACCCAAGCCTAAATTTGCCTTGCAGGTTTATGCATCCGGGGGTTCAAGCTGGATTATCGACAGCGGATGCACAAACCATATGACGGGGGAGAAGAAGATGTTCACCTCCTACGTCAAAAATAAGGATTCCCAAGATTCAATTATATTCGGTGATGGGAATCAAGGCAAGGTAAAAGGGTTAGGTAAAATTGCAATTTCTAATGAGCACTCAATCTCAAATGTGTTTTTAGTTGAGTCTCTTGGTTACAATTTGCTATCTGTTAGTCAACTGTGCAATATGGGATATAATTGTTTATTTACAAATATAGATGTGTCTGTCTTTAGAAGATGTGATGGTTCACTAGCTTTTAAGGGTGTACTAGACGGCAAGCTTTACCTAGTTGATTTTGCAAAAGAAGAGGCCGGTCTAGATGCATGCTTAATGGCTAAGACTTGCATGGGCTGGCTGTGGCATCGCCGCTTAGCACATGTGGGGATGAAGAACCTCCACAAGCTTCTAAAGGGAGAACACGTGATAGGTCTAACAAATGTTTATTTCGAAAAAGATAGACCTTGTGCAGCTTGTCAGGCAGGTAAACAAGTGGGAGGAGCACATCACAGCAAGAATGTGATGACCACGTCAAGACCTCTGGAGCTGTTGCATATGGACCTCTTCGGACCCGTCGCCTATCTAAGCATAGGAGGAAGTAAGTATGGTCTAGTTATTGTTGATGACTTTTCCCGCTTCACTTGGGTGTTCTTTTTGCAGGATAAGTCTGAAACCCAAGGGACCCTCAAGCGCTTCCTTAGGAGAGCTCAAAATGAGTTTGAGCTCAAGGTGAAGAAGATTAGGAGCGACAACGGGTCCGAGTTCAAGAATCTTCAAGTGGAGGAGTTCCTTGAGGAGGAAGGGATCAAGCACGAGTTCTCCGCTCCCTACACACCTCAGCAAAATGGTGTGGTAGAGAGGAAGAACAGGACGCTGATCGATATGGCAAGGACGATGCTTGGAGAGTTCAAGACCCCCGAGTGCTTTTGGTCGGAAGCTGTGAACACGGCTTGCCACGCCATCAACAGGGTCTACCTTCATCGCCTCCTCAAGAAGACTTCGTACGAGCTTCTAACCGGTAACAAACCCAATGTATCTTACTTTCGTGTATTTGGGAGCAAATGCTACATTCTAGTGAAGAAGGGTAGAAATTCTAAGTTTGCTCCCAAAGCTGTAGAAGGGTTTTTATTAGGTTATGATTCAAATACAAAGGCGTATAGGGTCTTCAACAAATCATCGGGTTTGGTTGAAGTCTCTAGCGACGTTGTATTTGATGAAACTAATGGCTCTCCAAGAGAGCAAGTTGTTGATTGTGATGATGTAGATGAAGAAGATGTTCCAACGGCCGCTATACGAACCATGGCGATTGGAGACGTTCGGCCACAGGAACAAGATGAACGAGGTCAACCTTCTTCCTCAACAACGGTGCATCCCCCAACTCAAGACGATGAACAGGTTCATCAAAAGGAGGCGTGTGATCAAGAGGGAGCACAAGATGATCATGTGATGGAGGAAGAAGCGCAACCGGCACCTCCAACCCAAGTTCGAGCGATGATTCAAAGGGATCATCCCGTCGACCAAATTCTGGGTGACATTAGCAAGGGAGTAACTACTCGGTCTCGACTAGTTAATTTTTGTGAACATTACTCTTTTGTCTCCTCTATTGAGCCTTTCAGGGTAGAGGAGGCCTTGCTAGATCCGGATTGGGTGTTGGCCATGCAGGAGGAACTTAACAACTTCAAGCGCAATGAAGTTTGGACGCTGGTGCCTCGTCCCAAGCAAAATGTTGTGGGAACCAAGTGGGTTTTCCGCAACAAACAGGACGAGCATGGGGTGGTGACGAGGAACAAGGCTCGACTTGTGGCAAAAGGTTATGACCAAGTCGCAGGTTGTACCAAATGGATGTGAAGAGCGCTTTTCTCAATGGGCCAATCAAGGAGGAGGTGTACGTGGAGCAACCCCCTGGCTTCGAGGATGAACGGTACCCCGACCACGTGTGTAAGCTCTCTAAGGCGCTCTATGGACTTAAGCAAGCCCCAAGAGCATGGTATGAATGCCTTAGAGATTTTTTAATTGCTAATGCTTTCAAGGTTGGGAAAGCCGATCCAACTCTCTTCACTAAGACTTATGATGGTGATTTGTTTGTGTGCCAAATTTATGTCGATGACATAATATTTGGTTCTACTAACCAAAAGTCTTGTGAAGAGTTTAGCAGGGTGATGACGCAGAAATTCGAGATGTCGATGATGGGCGAGTTGAACTACTTCCTTGGGTTCCAAGTGAAGCAACTCAAGGATGGCACCTTCATCTCCCAAACGAAGTACATGCAAGATCTGCTAAAGAGGTTTGGGATGAAGGACGCCAAGTCCGCAAAGACGCCGATGGGAACCGACGGACACACCGACCTCAACAAAGGAGGTAAGTCCGTTGATCAAAAAGCATACCGGTCCATGATAGGTTCTTTGCTTTACTTATGTGCTAGTAGACCGGATATTATGCTTAGCGTATGCATGTGTGCTAGATTTCAATCCGATCCTAAGGAGTGTCACTTGGTGGCGGTGAAGCGAATTCTTAGATATTTAGTCGCTACGCCTTGCTTTGGGATCTGGTATCCAAAGGGGTCTAACTTTGACTTGATTGGGTACTCAGATTCCGACTATGCTGGATGTAAGGTCGATAGGAAGAGTACATCGGGGACGTGCCAATTCTTAGGAAGGTCCCTGGTGTCATGGAACTCTAAGAAACAAACATCCGTTGCCCTATCCACCGCTGAGGCCGAGTACGTTGCCGCAGGACAGTGTTGCGCGCAACTACTTTGGATGAGGCAAACCCTCCGGGACTTTGGCTACAATCTGAGCAAAGTCCCACTCCTATGTGACAATGAGAGTGCTATCCGAATAGCGGAAAATCCTGTTGAGCACAGCCGCACAAAGCACATAGACATCCGGCATCACTTTTTGAGAGACCACCAGCAAAAGGGAGATATCGAAGTGTTTTATGTTAGCACCGAGAACCAGCTAGCCGATATCTTTACCAAGCCTTTAGATGAGAAGACCTTTTGCAGGCTGCGTAGTGAGCTAAATGTCTTAGATTCTCGGAACTTGGATTGAATTATAGCATACATGTGCTTATGCCTTTGATCATGTTCATTCTGCATTTTGTTGCTTACTATGGTGCTCAAGTTGTACAAACACTCCCTGGACCTCACAAGTCTGTTGCAAAGTGATGCACATGTTTAGGGGGAGATGTGTTACAACTTGATCCTTTGAGACTAACCATATGTTTGAGTTTGCTTGATTTAGTCTCGAAGGAAAATTGAAAGGGAAAGGGTGGACTTGGACCATGAAAGACTTCCACTGCACTCCGATGAGAGGGTAACTTATTCCAAGTCCATCTCATGAACTCTTATTGCCATTTGCTCTTAATTGAAGATTTTGGTGAGGCAATGGGGTTAAAGGGCCAAGATTGATCCCGTTTTGGTGCTTGATGCCAAAGGGGGAGAAAATAAAGGCCAAAGCGATAAATGGATCAGCTACCACTTGAGAGATTTTGAAAATAGTAGAGTAGAGCTACCACTTGAGAGATTTTGAAAATAGTAGAGTAGAGCTTTTGGTTTGTCAAAACTCTTTTATTGTCTCTTTTGGCTTCCTGTGGGGAGAAGTAGTAATTATGGGAAAAAGGGGGAGTTTTTGAAATCTTTGATCAATCTCTTTTGAAATGACTCTCTTTATGCTTCAACATGTGTGTTTGACTTAGAGATCTGAGTTTGATTTGCAAAAACAAACCAAGTGGTGGCATAGAGTGATCCATATATGTCAAAATTGAATCAAAATAATTTGAGTTCTTATTTGAAGTGTTTTTGTACTTGTTCTACTTGCTTTATGTTGTGTTGGCATAAATCACCAAAAAGGGGGAGATTCAAAGGGAAATGTGCCCTTGGGCCATTTCTAAGTATTTTGGTGATTTAGTGCCCAACACAGGTGCCTAATTGTAAAATGGTGGACAAAGTACAAATCAAGGATAAAGGTATGTTTCTAAGCTTTAGTACATTGGTTTTGAGTACTAATATACTTGTCTAAGTGTTAGAAACAGAAAGTAGAAGAAAAGAAAAGAGGAGACAAAGACTTGGCTGTGTGCAGCCAAGACTCAGTTCGGTCTGGAGCACCGGACTGTCCGGTGTGCACCGGACAGTGTCCGGTGCGCCAGGCCGACTCGGCGCGAAGTGGCCGCTCTCGGGAATTTGCCGACGGCGTACGGCTAAAATTCACCAGACTGTCCGGTGTGCACCGGACTGTCCGGTGAGCCAACGGTCGGCTGGGCCAACGGTCGGCCGCGCAATCTGCGCGGGACACGTGGCCGAGCCAACGGTCGGAAGACGGCACCGGACTGTCCGGTGTGCACCGGACATGTCCGGTGCGCCAACGGCTCCAGATCTGCCAACGGTCTGCAACGGTCGGCAACGCCAGTTAAGGAAAGAAATCGGGCACCGGACAGTGTCCGGTGTGCACCGGACTGTCCGGTGCCCCCAACGACAGAAGGCAAGGATGGCCTTCCGGATTTGCTCTCAACGGCTCCTAGCTGCCTTGGGGCTATAAAAGGGGCCCCTAGGCGCATGGAGGAGATACACAAGCAACCTTTGAGCATTCTTGATCATCCACACTCAGTCTTTGCGCATTCATTTGTCATTCTAAGTGTTTCGAGCTCCGTTCTAGTGAGAACTTTGTGATACTCTTGTGAGCTCGATTCTTGGTCGTGTGTGTGCGCGTTTCGCTGTGGATTTGTGTGTGTTGCTTCCCTCCCTTACTCTGTGCTTTGTTGTGATCATATACTTGTAAGGGCAAGAGACTCCAATTTGTGGAGATTCCTTGCAAACGGGATAGTGAAAGGCAAAACAAAACACCGTGGTATTCAAGTGGGTCTTTGGACCGCTTGAGAGGGGTTGATTGCAACCCTCGTCCGTTGGGACGCCACAATGTGGAGTAGGCAAGCGTTGGTCTTGGCTGAACCACGGGATAAACCATTGTGTCACCTCTGTGCTTGATCTCTTGTGGTATTGTGTTTTGTTGAGACTTCTCTTTAGCCACTTGGCAATTATTGTGCTAACACTTAACAAGTTTTTGTGGCTTAAGTTTCAAGTTTCACAGGATCACCTATTCACCCCCCCTCTAGGTGCTCTCAAACGCGCCGATGACATCTGGGTCGGTGATGTTGGGCAGCTCGGTGCGCTGCTTCGAGAATCACCGGATGTAGTCCCGAAGAGACTCTCCCGGCTGTTGCCGGCAGCTTCGGAGGTCCCAGGAATTCCCGGGGCGCACGTACGTGCCCTGGAAGTTGCCAGCGAAAGCTTGGACCAAATCCTCCCAGTTGGAAATCTGCCCCGGAGGCAGGTGCTCCAACCAAGCGCGAGCAGTGTCGGAGAGGAACAGGGGGAGGTTGCGGATGATGAGGTTGTCGTCGTCTGTTCCACCCAGTTGACAGGCCAGGCGGTAGTCCGTGAGCCACAATTCCGGTCTTGTTTCCCCCGAGTACTTTGTGATAGTAGACGGGGGTCGGAATCAGGCCGGAAACGGCGCCCGCTGAATGGCTCGGCTGAAGACCTGCGGACCGGGTGGTTCGGGCGAGGGACTCCGACCCTCCCCGCCGTCGTAGCGTCCCCCACGCCTGGGGTGATAGCCTCGGTGCACCCTCTCGTCGAGGCGGGCCCGACGGTCGCGATGAGGGCGCTCGTCGCCGAGGTGGCCCGGGGCCGCAGGCGCGGGGTTGCGCGTGCGCCCGGTGTAGACCGAGGCTTCCCGCGTGAGTCGGGAAGTCGCGGCACGAGGTTCCGAGGGGTACCCCTGCCTTCGGGAGGCAGAGCTCTCGGCCCGCCGGGCCGCAGCGCCTTCCAGGAGATGCTTGAGCTCTCCCTAGATTCGCCGACCCTCGGTGGTTGATGACTCCGGCATCGCGCGGAGGAGCATCGCTGCGGCTGCCAGGTCCTGACCGGTCCCGCTGGATGCGGGTGGCGGCCTGTCCCTGGCATCGTTGGCGATGCGGTGCTGGAGACCCTGGGGCAGGTGACGTATTTCTCCGGCCGGGGGCTGGCCCGCCCATACCTGCACGACGTCCCGGCGGATCGACTCGAGCGCTCCTGCCCCCTCGTCGAGCCCGGCCTGCGCCCCGCGGACTTGCTCGAGCTGTGGGTCGTGACCCCCCGCCGGAACGGGGACCACAGCTAGCTCCCGCGGGATGTCGGCGCGAGGCACTGGCCTAGGGAGATCACCATCCTCCGGCATGCCGAGACGGTTGCCTCCGGCGGGATCCCCTAGCTCGACGTGGAAACATTCGCGGCTCGGGCCGTAGTCCTTGTCTTCAAGGCTGCGGCTGCCGTCGGAACAGTCGGAGAGGCAATAGTTGCATGCGGTCATGAAGTCCCGCATGGCACTGGGGTTGCCAGATCCAGAGAAATCCCAGCAGATGCTGGGGTCGTCATCTTCCTCGGACCCAGAGGGTCCGTAGGTCGAGACGCCCGTCAATCAGTCCCAAGGCGACCGCACACGAAACCCAAGAGAGGTTGTACTCGCCTCAACGTGAGCGCCCGCGAGAGCGAGGTCGCTAGGCGGGTTGAGGTCGAGCCGAAATGACGAAGGATGGGAATCAGTCGGTAACTTTTGGTCGACGAAGAAGCGACGAAGTCTCATCGGGGACTGATTGCGTCGTCGTCTTGGGTACGAGGGCGACGTCATGCAGGCCCTCCGTGAGCGTGCTGGCGTCGTCCACTTGCTCGGGGTTGGCGTGTTGCGGGGGGGACGGCGCTCGCCTTCGCCTCAAACGCGAGGGTGACGCCCGACGCGTCCTCCGTTGGGGCGCTGGGGATGTCGATTCGCTCGACAGCCGACGGAGCGCAGCCTCCCGCTCGGCCCTGGTTGCCCCGCCTCCTCCTCCGATGGTGAGGGAGAGGATGGGGCGAGCTCGAATGTTGTTCTTCCCCCACACGGGGAGGACGTCGTCGATTCCGCCGCCGACGGGCGGGCTGTCGGCCACCATTGTCGTCGTCGTGCGGCGGTGGAAGGAGTATCATGTCGTAGCTGCCGTCGAAGGACATGAACTCGAGACTCCCGAAACGGAGCACCGTCCCGGGTTGGAGAGGTCGTTGGAGACTGCCCATCTGGAGCTTGACGGGAAACTGCTCGTCAACACGCAGCAGGCCCCTACCTGGCGCGCCAACTGTCGGCGTTTCGAGACCGGGGGGTCCCTGAGCCGACGAGTGAGTGTGCCGCGTGCCCCAGCCCAGATGGGTCGAGCGCGTGGGCGAGCGCGAAGGGGGGGAAGAGCGAGGTGGCCGGAGCCGAGTCGTGAGGGAGGTGGAGATCCCGCGGCCTTCGTGTTCGTCCCGCGCCCAGGTCGGGTGCGCTTGCAGTAGGGGGTTACAAGCGTCCACGCGGGTGAGGGAAGCGAGCGGCCCCAAGAGAGCGCCTGCCCCTGCCCTCATTCCCGCGGGGCCAACCTTCTCTAAGAAGGCCCTGGTCCTTCCTTTTATAGACGTAAGGAGAGGATCCAGGTGTACAATGGGGGTGCAGCAGAGTGCTACGTGTCTAGTGGGGGAGAGCTAGTGCCCTAAGTACATGCCAAGGTGGCAGCCGGAGAGATCTTGGCACCCAGCTGGTGTGGTGTCGTGGCTGTCGGAGGAGTAACGGAGTCTGGTGGAGGGACAGCTGTTGGAGCGGTTGGGCCCTTGCTGACGTCCCCCCTGCTTCCGTAAGGGAGCTGAGAGCCGCCGTCGTCACGGGTCTAGCGGGGCGCCATCATTGCCTATCTGGCGGAGTTAGCCAGATGGGACGTCGGTCCTGTTCTCTGCGGCCCGAGTCGGCTCGGGGTAGGGTGATGATGGCGCTTCCTGTTGACGTGGCGGACTTGTGCCCTAGGTCGGGCGACGTGGAGGCTCCTCCGAAGCCGAGGTCGAGTCTGTCCTGCATGGCCGAGGCCGAGTCCGAGCTCCTGGCTCGGGCGAGGCGGAGGTCGTTCGGCAGAGGCCAGAGCGGAGTCCGACCCCTGGGGTCGGGTGAGGCGGAGTTCGCCGTCTTCCGGGGCCTTAGCCCGAGTCCGAGCCCTGGGTCGGGCGGAGCGGAGTTCGCCGTCTTCCGGGGCCTTAGCCCGAGTCCGAGCCCTGGGTCGGGCGGAGCGGAGTTCGCCGTCTTCCGGGGCCTTAGCCCGAGTCCGAGCCCTGGTTCGGGCAGAGCGGAGTTCGCCGTCTTTCGGGGCCTTAGCCCGAGTCCGAGCCCTGGGTCGGGCGGAGCTTCCTATGGCGCCTTTGGCAAGTCCTGGCTGCCTGTCAGTCTCACTCTTGTTAAGTGGCACCGCAGTCGGGACGGCGCAGGCGGCGCTGTCCTTTTGTCAGACCGGTCAGTGGAGCGGCGAAGTGACGGCGGTCACTTCGGCTCTGCCAGAGGGCGCGCGTCAGGATAAAGGTGCCAGGCTACCTTTGCGTTAAATGCCCCTGTGACTCGGTCGGTCGGTGCGGCGATTTAGTCAGGGTTGCTTCTTAACGAAGGCAAGGCCTCGGGCGAGCCGGAGATGCGTCTGCCGTAAAAAGGGGGCCTCGGGCGAGACGGAAACACCTCAGGGTCGGCTGCCCTTGCCCGAGGCTAGGCTCGGGCGAGGCGTGATCGAGTCGCTCGTATGGACTGATCCCTGACTTAATCGCACCCATCAGGCCTCTGCAGCTTTATGCTGATGGGGGTTACCAGCTGAGAATTAGGCGTCTTGAGGGTACCCCTAATTATGGTCCCCGACACAAATGAAATAAGATTTTGCTGTTTTTAAACCCCAGTTTATGTTTGATACGAAGGATTTGTGCTAGTGGTTTTCTTAGGTCAACCACTAGGGGAAATCGATTATACCGGTGGTTGTCTTAACTGATTTGCCAATATAAATCAATTTGCTACGGTATTTCTTTGTACCGGTGTGCCTAAAAACACTCGGTAAATAATTTGGCATTTGTCAAAGAGCCGGTTTCCAATAGTGTGATATGATACTAATAATAAAGCGCCGTTTGGTTTGATTTGTCTTTGCTCTTGCACATCATTATCCTTCCTATTGAGAGGAGCTCATCCTTGGTACGTGTCCATAAGTGCCCACGTGTTAAAAAAATAAGGAGTAACCACATATATGACACCATGCATGCATGCATTTTTAGTTTCTTACACATCATAAGGTTAGTTGAATGCATGAATATAATCGCACAAACTGATCTGAGAGACCGTATAGACAGCAGCGAGAGCAAGCAATGGCGGCCTGATCAGGCTGTGTCAGCTGAATTTTTTAGTTATACAAGATCTGCAGTCGTCGTCTGATCTGATTTAATCGAGAATTTGAGTTGTTCGTCTCCTCCTCCTCCTCCTCCTCCTCCTCCTCCTCCTCCTCCTCATCCTCATCCTCCTCTTCGGTGTCCTCGTCCTTGAAAGTGGTGGGTAGTTGGTAGCGACAGAGAGGACAGATGGCGTTGCGATGGAGCCACTGTAAGATACAGTGCTGGTGGAAGATGTGGGAGCAGGGCATGGCCCGAAGCATCGACGTAGCTGCGGCGTCATCCTTCTTGTGATCAGCATCAGGACCAGCGATATCGGCCAATGGGTTGAGGCAGATGGCACAGTTGTCGTCGTTCTTAGCGGTTGGCACCACCTCCTTGAGCCCCAGGATGCAAGCACGCTTGTTGTCGTCATCCCCGGCGTGTGAGGACGGGGATGGGGATCGGGGACGGGTTCGAGGCGAGATCAGCCGGTAATAGACAGGATCATTGTAATGGCGATCAACGTAGGGAGCCAAGGCCAAGGCTACGCGATCCTCCTCTTCCTCATCATCAGCAAGAATAAGATCCAGCCTACGGCGGCGGTTGGCGAGCTCCGCCCCTTCCCTGTGGAACCACTCTAACCACACCGGATCCATCTCCGGCCGGCCGGTCGTCTAGCTATTGGGCGGTGCAGTGGTGGCGGCGACGACGATGGGATATTTAGGAGCGAGGTTTCAATAAGCAAAAGCAGGAGGCCTGATAACGATTCCCTAATTCGACTAGTCGCATATATAGACGTGGAGGACGGCTGATAACGATTCCCGGCCGGTTGTTCCGTGTATCCCGCAATCTGTCTAGGTTGTTAAGCAACAGCGCTAGCTAGGTCGCTTCGTCAGGTTCAGGCTGTCGCGCGAGGCTTATCAGCTTATCTCCGATCCCCTGCGCTGCGTGCCGCGTTCGACGGACCTCGATCGCTCGTCCACTTCCTGTCGTGCGAACGTCTTGCATGCATGAGAGATTAGCTATCATATGCCATTATTGCTATATATAGACTGCCATGAACCGTCTTGCATATGCATGAGAGACCTAATATATTAATTAATTAGTTGATTCATTCGAAATGTAAAATGTTGTCTAGCATATTTACAAAAACAAAATCGCCAAAAATCTGCAGCGGAATTAAGTAACTAGTGTCTCGTCTCAGGTCGAAATAATAGTTTCATTCCATTAATTAATATAATGTTTAACTTTAATTTCTTATTAACAAGTTTTTTTTGATTTTTTTATTTCATTAATAGCACATTTTTTTGTATTTAGTGGTCTAAGGTATTTTAATTTAATTATATATTAACATGCATTATTGTTTAGTCTGGGAAGTGTGTTATAGCAGTATTATTTTAGTGATTTAGTATCTTATTAGCATGTGTTTTAGTATTTCTTTAGTAACGAAACATATGTGTCACCCGTTTCAGACAAGCTCATCTCACATAATCTTATCTGGAATTGTTCATATTATGGACAACCTCGAAGTGGTGGATAGAACATGATATTTATGATGGTCCTAGGGGTCCAAGGGAGATTTTAGCGACATAACCATGTTGTTCTCCACTACACGATATTCGGTGTGCAGCCTTTAAAAATAATGATTTCTACTGACCGCTAACACTGACGCTCTGAAAATAGACAGTGTAAATAGGTTCACAACCACCACTATAAAGCTTATGTGTACTAGTGCTAGCAGCATTCATGCGGGCTGCGTTCATGTCGTATCGTGCCTAAAAAATCAAACAAGCATGTTGGCATGAGTGCATATCATATATTTCAATTCACCAAGTTCTTGTCTATGGCAAGCGCCCATCTGCTGAGTCAATCAAAGGACGATCGAGATTTTTTTAGTAAAGTAATAGGCTGGCCATATGGTGTAATTTTATTTTCTATTTACTCATGTTAGAACTCTTAATCAGAGGTTTTCTCTACGAAGATATAATTAACATAATTTCTATGTAAATTTAAGAATTATGGAAGCATGAGCCTACAATATATACTTGTATTCTTTACTCTGTTATATTTAAATTAATCAAAATTAAAACTTGTCCCTATTGACACGGAGATGACACTTTTGCCGCCCATTTTTCCATCATCAATGCTTAATTCCCTCCTCTTCAAGAAATTCTGCCACTTGTGTATAATTGAACTCTGTTCTATTGTCGCTTCTAATTCTTTTGATTCTTAAGTTAAACTCATTTTGAGCTCTTATTAAGAATCTCTTTGAGGTTCCTTGGGTTTCACTTTTATCTTATCTTGGTGGTGATTAAGATTTTACATAGACCTTTTAGCTTACCTTGACTCCCATCCCCAAATGTAATAGCATCTTGGGAGTCTTTGTTCTTGTCTTAGCATTGTCTTAGCAACGAACCTCAAACGCAACACCACTATTAAATCTATAGTGTTAGACATATCGGGGGGAGCGACTGTTGTACAAGCGGGTCTTATCACAACAGGAATTGTAGGTATTTTCGGTAGCCCCGTCCTGGCCAGCGAAAGTAATCCTTTATTTCCGACGATTGCCTCTAGACCGACAAAAATAATATTTAATTTCTGTTGCTCCACCACTAGTAGCTAAAAATTAATGGCTAATAAACTACATACCTCCACACCTTTCTCTTTCCTCCACTAGTAGAAAAAGCTCTAAGTCTACGGTGGAATTTAATTTTTACAGGTGGTTTGGGTTGTCAAGCATCCATGTTATTTCTAGTGGCGGTTTCTAAATAAAATTGTCTATAGAAATCATATTTCTGCAGACGGTTCCTTAAGAAAACCACTGCTAGAAATCCATAATTTCTACAGGCAATTTTCTAAAAACTATTTTAATTTTATAATTATCGACATAATTTATATAGACTTAGTGAATGTTAATAAGAGAAAGATAGAAGACTTACATTTATAAAATGGAGTACTACTACAAATATATTGAGTTACTACAATAAATATAGAACAATTATACTTAAGACAACATCAACCTCTGAATTTAGAGCAAACTATATTATAATATGATGGTTATTGGTACGATGGTGATTGGTTTCTTCAATATCGTACCACCAGTGCTCACCGATAACAACCATTGGTGCGACGGCATCCGCAACCTTGGTACGTTGACATTGATTGGCTGCAAGTTTTCGGTTACAACACATGTGACCTTCTATGACAAATATGTGATGACACTAGTGAGAATCGTCATTAGATCACTCTGTTTATGACGATTTCAATGAGACGTGTAAGTTTAATGACAAAAAATTAACCACCGTCATTAAAACTGTCATAACTCATTCTAACATACTTTTTGTGACGATGATCCATGACAATATGGGTTCGTCATGAGCATAAATCGTCATATTTTGCTCTACATCAGACTTGTGACAATTGTATGACAAGCTCATTCATCATTGATATATGTGATAGAATTTTTAAAATGAAATATTATATAATCGATGTAACGAGAGGTCCACCATCAAGGCTAAATGGGTTCTGCATGAGGTGCTTATTGATGTAACACATTAAATTATTTTTTAAATTGTTCATCTATTTATATTAAAGTGTCTCTAGTATATAGCTAATCTATAGGATTTTGCGTCCTATCACATTGTTTTTTAGCCCATAATATATTAACTTGCCCACGATGACAAATCTTTCGCACCTACGCATATGGTCAAGCAACTGTTTTATAGATGTGGAGAGGCAAGGCCAACTTTGTTAGACATCTTTTAATTCTCGACCCATCTAGCGTCTTTGACTAGGAGCCCACTGTAATTGAAGAGTATTCAGTTGAATCCTATTGTTTTTTCCAAAAAAGTTGCATATATATTACAAAATTTATATCTATCAAGATTTTCATAATTTTCGATTCACTCCAAATATAACGACGATGAATAAATATAATATATAATATAATGTCGACGAATCAGAGGAGCGCATGCTACGTTTTTTGTTGTAACACTTGTGGCACTACATAAGCCTGGACTCCATTTCCCACACCTTACAAACATGACCTGATACAACATTTGCTTACACACACGTCAGAGCAGACAAATCAGCTAGTTGTGTCGTCGACTCCTTGATGAATGATTTTACTGCCTTAGCGACCCAGGCAACATGGCCCAATGGCAAGACGTGTTCAGGTCCATACACGTCAGGTAGTGTTTATTAAAAAAATTCAAGTGTGGATAAAGGCCACGAACTCATGCATAAAGGCCACATACACGGCTGCTTGTGATCCACGCACACATGCATGGCTTCATAAAGGCCACGAACTCATAATAATCGTTTTCTACTACGAAATAGATTTATAGGAATAATTGTTTTCTGGGAAAACATAATACGGATGAATCCACGAGTCTCAGAACATGCATCTAGGTCTGGCAGCCCGCCGGCTACAAGTATCGCAGGGTACAGGGTATAGACGCGGCTACAAGTATTGCAGGGTACAGGCTACAGGGTACAGACGCAACGACGGCTGTTCTGGCGCAGGAGCTTGAAGCCGTCGACGGCTGTTCTGGCGCTATCACCGCGGCAAGGTGTTTCCTGCCGTACAAGGGAGAAGAAACATCAAAAGGTTTGTAGATCAAAAGTACCATCTGTCACCATGAAAACAGACCTAGGTGTTACTCCTAATGGCTGTTATGATCCGTGATCCATCCTTCTAGGTGTAGGAACATAACATGGCCTAATGTTTGGCCTAAAACCATTAATCTTACCATAGTTTTGCTTGTTCTTCCAGGATTCGCCATCTTCCAAGTCTCCAAGATAGAGCACTCGCCATCTTCCAGGATTCGCCATCTTCCAGGATTCACCATCAAGGTTTCATCCCTTGCTGCCGATAGAGACAACCACATATTCAATTTGAAATCTGTCCGGGCAAGGGAAACCTGTCTGCACAAGTTCACAGGTTAGTGACTAATATAGTACAGGTTTCAGATTTCACATTAGTTTACAGGTTACACATAAAAACTTAACATGTTTCACAGACAGAACACTAGTTCACAGGTTTCAGATTTCACACAGGTTTAACATATTCACACCCAAGTTCACAGGTACACAGATTCATAGAATTCACACACAAGTTCACAGGTTTCTCTGATGTTCACTGGTACACACACAAAAGTTAACATGTTTCACAGACTGAAAACTGGTTAGATCAGCTGTGCTGCAACTGATGAGAAACTAAAAGAAAGACAACTTCCATTGAAATAGAGTGCACATTTGCACTTTCAAAAGTACATGCGGGAATTAGAGATTCTAAAAGAGTACTAAAAAAGTGTGTATTCTGTGATTACCTGCACTACCAAGAATGTTTTTCCTTGTGAATTTTATTAGAAACAAAAAATAAAAATGTTATATGCTGACACAATTTTCAGAGGAGAAATGCTGCAATAAAAACCATATGGTTAGCGAGAGCGTGCCACTACCCATACAACTTCGGTAGAACAACCAACTAGGAACTGAACCAAGAACGATGCTTTTTGGCTCTACAACTGTGATAAGAAGATCTGTTACCTTCTCTAGAATGCCATTTTGTACCATCAAATTAGTTTCCTGCAATATGGGATTCAAATATACAGAACTTTAAGTTACTGTGTAACCTCTCAAAAATAAAATCATGAGAATAATAAAGAATTTGAAGAAGTAATTACAAATCTAAAACTGGACCAACATTCTGGCTACCTTGCAATTGAATAAAAAATGAAGCATTATCTTCATGGCTAGTATTATATTTAGTTGGTATTAGTTACATTTATTCAGAAAATTTTAGTGGGTTAGAATTTTAATTTATCTAACCTTCATTCTTTTATTATTTCAATGTATGGCAGATGGACAGATCTTGGATCAATTCTAGGCTTTTCAGCAACAAGTATCTAGCCGGGGTGGATGAGTTCATGAAGTTTGTTGAAGAGCGGTTTCCTGATGCCGAGGAGATCCTATGCCCATGTCGACAGTGCTTGAATCAACTTTCTAAACATAAATCACAAGTAGAGGATCACTTATATATTAATGGGATGGCGAGCACATACACAACATGGATACATCATGGAGAGCCACTATTGACTGGCAGATTAAATGAAAATGCTGACCATCTAGATGAACAACCTGGTTTGAATGAGGATGCTAGTATGAATGAGTATGAACAAGATAACCCTGATGATAGATTACCAGATATGGTGCATGAGTTATTCACATCTGAAGAAGGTACAGGGAAGTCCATGTTTGCAGTTGTGTTAAATGAGATGAAGCAGACACTTCACCCAGGTTCACCATTCACAAATTTTTCTTTTGTGGTTCGGTTACTTCATATCAAGTCATTTTATCGGATCAGCAATGTGGCATTCAATGCAATTTTGAAGTTATTATCATTGTCGTTCCCACAATGTAGCCTTCCAGCATCTTATAATGAAGCAAAGAAACTTATTCGTGTATTAGGACTCGGATATGAGTCAATCCATGTGTGCCCAAATAATTGTGTTTTGTTTCGGAAGGATTATGCAAAAAAAGATGAATGCCCAGTGTGTGAAGAATCTAGATGGAAAAATGGTGAAGGTAAAAATAAGAGTCCTCAAAAGGTACTACGGCATTTTCCTTTGATTCCTAGGTTGAAAAGGATGTTTTCCTCGAAAAAAATATCTGAGGAGGCACAATGGCATAAGTTGAAGAGGAAAGTTGTGGAAAATGAGCTCAACCATCCAGCGGATGGTAAGGCATGGAAGGACTTCGATAAGCAACACAGTTGGTTTGCAGAAGATCCTAGGAATATCAGGCTTGGTCTTGCAACAGATGGTTTCAATCCATTTGGGAAAATGAGCTCCTCTTATAGTATGTGGCCTGTTTTTGTTATCCCTTACAACTTTCCTCCATGGGTATGTGTCGAGCAATCAAACTTCATGATGTGTCTACTCATCCCTGGCAAAGAATGCCCAGGAAAGGATTTTGATGTCTTTTTAGAGCCACTAATTGACGAGTTGCAAGATCTTTGGTTGGGTGTCAATACTATTGATGCAAGAGCTGGAAAAGAGTTTATTCTACATGCTGCGGTGCTATGGTGCATACATGATTATCCAGCGCTAAGCACATTGTCTGGTAGAGTCACTAGAGGGTATTATGCTTGTTTGCATTGTGACAAAAATCCCTGCTCTAGAAGAATACGGAATAAGATTTGCTATATTGGGCATCGACGATTCCTTGAAAAGGATCATCCATGGAGAAAAAAGAAAGACTTTGATGGGAAAGTTGAAAACCGTGACAATCCAGAGGCATTTAGTGAGGTTGAATTGAAGCAGTAGTTGGACAGTGTCAAGGATGTTAGACCAGGAAAGCATCCTCAAAACAAGAAGAGAAAGCGGGATGCAAATGATGGACAATGTTGGAAGAAAAGGTCGTGTTTGTGGGATTTGCCTTACTGGACAGGTTTGAAGCTGCGACATAACCTTGATGTGATGCACATCGAAAAAAATATATGTGAGTCAATTCTTGGTACATTACTAGGTATTCCCGGGAAGTCGAAGGATAGTATTAATGCTAGGCTTGATATGGAAGACATGGGCATACGAAAATCTTTGCATTTGAAGCGTGATGGAGATTCATATAGCGCTCCTCCTGCTCCCTACACAATGGATAAAAAGCAAAAGCTTGCTTTCTATGACTTTCTAAGGAGTGTAAAGTTTCCAGATGGATATGCTTCTAACCTAGCAACATGTATTACAGCTGATGGATGCAACCTCCAAGGGTTAAAAACTCATGATTGCCATATAATACTGCAACGTATTTTACCTGCCGCTCTTCGAGGAATCATGGATAATGACATGTACATAGCAATTGCTGAACTAGGTAACTTTTTTCAACAATTATGTGCTAGGACATTGAAGTTAAATGTTTTGCATAGAATGAAAGAGGAAATCCCAATTGTTCTATGCAAGCTTGAGAAAATATTTCCTCCTGCATTTTTTGATGTCATGGTCCACTTGACTATCCATTTACCTGATGAAGCTATCCTGAGAGGCCCAGTGCAATATGGTTGGATGTACCCCGTCGAAAGACGGTTATTTACTTTGAAGCATTCTGTGAGGAACATGGCACGGTCTGAAGGCTCAATTGTTGAAGCATATGTTGCTAATGAATGCTTGACTGCTTGTTCGCGGTATTTTGATGATCTCGACACACGACATAATTGGGAGGGCAGGAACAGAGAGCGTGTTGATATGAGCAAGGGAGATTTATCTGTTTTCCAACATGGAGTCGATTTACTCGGAGGGCATAGGATTACATACCAAGAAAATATATATGACAAGATGGTTTGGTATGTGTTAAACAATTGTCCGGAGGTTGAACAATATATAGAGTATGTCTTCGTATCCACAATTTCGCTTCATTTGTCTACAAACCTACTAATTTGATGTGCTAATTGTTTGTTTAAAAATGCTCTGCAGGTTACATAGAAAGGAGCTACAGAATGAAGGAAATCAAGATATTGAAAAAACCATTGAAAAACAATTTGCTACCTGGTTTAAGAACCATGTGAGTTGTTCTTGCATATTTTCTTTAACCATTTTTAGTGGTTGAAGATGTTTTAACCATCTTGGGGAATTTTGTGTACAGATTGCAACTCTACGATTTGTGAATGGTGAAGATGTAAGTGGTGACCTATACGCTTTGTCATGTCAACCAGATCTACGAGTAAGAATATTTTCAGCATGTATTGTTGGTGGTGTAAGGTTCCACACTATTGAGCGTGAGAAAAATAGAAGGACACAGAATAGTGGAGTTATGGTTCATGGCACCCATAATGGAGAAGATGTTGAATTTTATGGTTGCTTGAAAGAAATAATTCAGCTGCAGTACAATGCAGACTCTAGCGGACATCGGTCAGTGGTTCTATTTCGGTGTGATTGGGTTGATACCTGTAGTAACAGGGCAAGGATGAAAGATGATGGATTCTTTAGAAGCATCAACCATGCATGTATTTGGTACAAGGATGACCCTTTTATTCTATCCACGCAGGCGACAAAGGTATTTTACTTGGAAGACACCAAATATCGTGGAGACTGGCGAGTTGTTCAAAAATTCTCACATAGGCATTTGTGGAATGTGGCTGAAATTTCAAGCGATGAAATATCAAAGGGTGTGGAGCTGTCATACCAAGACGATGAGTGTGTTGATTTTCATATTCAAGATTGTGATGTCAATATGGACAATGACGCGTTGGTTGGTGAAAATTCTTTTACTGTTCATGCAAGTATAGTTCAAGACCTTCAGAGACAAAGGGAAGATGAACCGGAAGATTTATTTGAAGACGAAGAAGACGAAACATTTCTGCAATATGCTAGTGATAATAATGAAGAAAGAACAATCCATAACGGCGAAGATGATGATAGCGACAATGAGTAGCTTGGCGAAGAATCAGCACAGATTCCAACAAAACAATCTGGTTGCTACTGTTACTAAGTGGTCACTAACATTATCTAAGATTCATGAGCCCTTGATCTTGAAAGCTAATTTTTCACCTTGCTAAAATACTTAGACTTATGGAGTAGTGCATTTCTTGCTGATTAATGATGATGCTCATAGAAAAAATAAGCATCATTATGTAAGGCCAGAAGATTGCTTTCAGATCAGCCCATTTGGTTCTATATTTTTTTTACCATTTCCTAAGAGACCAATAATGTCCATGTTACCTTTCCTAATCAAATAAACATTTTATAGAGGTATACACAATAACGCTAACAGTTATGCTAATACTATGAAGATACTTGTACCCAAGGATCGAAAGACTCAGATTGACTTACTAATTTTCCATCATGATTCAGAGGCTTGAATGGACCACCAATGGCTGCAGTGCCAACTGATTGTCCACGCTTCACATCTCCATTTTGTCATACTGCAATGGTGTCAAAACAAAAATACAAATAAGTGCACGACGATATCTTAGTTTAGCTGATTGTTTCATGGTCAAAAGGATTGAGGTTGTCGAACTACAAAGTATCTGGCTCGTTTAGCTACCTTGAGAGGACATGACATTTGCTGAAAATAGGCCTGCAACCAGTGAACACAATTTCAAGCTTAAGAAACATGAGCTTAACTATCACTAAACACTAATGCAAAAACAACATATACCTGCTGCCAATACTAGAAAAGATCAATTAGGTGACCATGACAACCTCCGGAAGAAAGATGGTAGTGACTCATCATGAATGTGCACCAACAGCAGCACTTCCACCAATTCCCCACCGCCTCCTCCACGGACGCTCCGCCTTCGAACGGAGAAGAAGAAGCGCCCCAGGAACCCAGCTCCGAACGGAGACGCACCCGGCCCAGTAACCCGCAGCGCGCGACCAGAAGGGTAAGCGGAGGTCCTTCGTGGTGGACGCCAAGGACGGGGGAGAGATGCCGAGTACCTGAGGCAGCGCCTGACCAGGAGAAGGCAGGCTAGCAGAGGGCGCTCGCAAGAAAATCGCGCGGAGATGGAACATGGCACGGTCTCTCATCGCGCCTCGCTCGCGGCACCTCGTCGGATCCGAGTGCTCACCTCACCGCCGGGGGTTTTGAGGGGGGCGGAAGGGCTTCTCGCTTCTTCGTGGATGTGAGCAGCGATTGAGCGGCACGTGCGCGCGGCAGTCGATTTGGGGAACAACTCGGATCGGTCCAGTGAAGATTCTCGTTGACGCGTGGGCCACCCACGGACAGTGGGCTGTTTACCGCGTCTGCTCTCCGAAAGCTATCATCTCGCGCCACTTTTTTTAAGAAGAAAAACTAATGTGCTCAAACCATATTTAAACGTATTGAAACCTTATTTGGTTTTTTAGATTGGAAAGGCATTTAAACCATAGAAATTAATAAATAATCCGAAATGGGAGATCTTCAGCAGAAGTAAGTTTGTAGCGGTTAGAAGAACATATGGTACACTTTGCAAGCAAAAAAACAAACAAAGGTATGAAACATGGCTCAAACCGTGAAGTACTACTCCAATGCTATGAATCTTAGTGAGAGATGTGACCGCCTGTGAACAATCTACAGACTAACTTTTGTATAATCCTCTGAATTTTTTATCGCAAGCAACTAGAACCAAGTTAAGACTCCATGCCAAGTTTCACTATTTTTTGACCACCTTTGGTATTTATTTGATTTTTTCGGATTGGAAAGGCATTTAGACCATAGAAATCAATAAATAATCCGAAATGGGAGATCTTCAGCGGAAGTAAGTTTGTAGCGGTTAGAAGAACATATGGTACACTTTTCAAGCAAAAAAACAAACAAAGGTATGAAACATGGCTCAAACCGTGAAGTACTACTCCAATGCTATGAATCTTAGTGAGAGATGTGACCGCCTGTGAACAATCTACAGACTAACTTTTGTATAATCCTCTGAATTTTTTATCGCAAGCAACTAGAACCATGTTAAGACTCCACGCCAAGTTTCACTATTTTTTGACCACCTTTGGTATTTATTTGATTTTTTCGAATTGGAAAGGCATTTAGACCATAGAAATCAATAAATAATCCGAAATGGGAGATCTTCAGCGGAAGTAAGTTTGTAGCGGTTAGAAGAACATATGGTACACTTTGCAAGCAAAAAAACAAACAAAGGTATGAAACATGGCTCAAACCGTGAAGTACTACTCGAATGCTATGAATCTTAGTGAGAGATGTGACCGCCTGTGAACAATCTACAGACTAACTTTTGTATAATCCTCTGAATTTTTTATCGCAAGCAACTAGAACCAAGTTAAGACTCCATGCCAAGTTTCACTATTTTTAACAATGTTTGGTATTTATTTAATTTTTTTGGCTTCGAAAGCCATTTAAACCATAGAGATAGAGTTGTTTTCATACAAATAGAGTTGTTTCCCATACATCAACGAATATCTCACTTATTGCAATGGTAATTACAACATCTCACCCTGCAAGCGCTCCCAGGTTCGAATCCTGGCTGTAGCGACAAACTCATTGTTTTGATTAATTACAGATCTTTTTTTTGCATTTTTTAATCGTTGAACCCTCACGTCCGGACCCCACGTCCCACGAGCAGCATCTTTTCTTATCCCCTACAACTTCCCATACTGCGCACCGACCTCACCTTACGGCGGCGGCAGCGGCGCCTGTGGGAGGGACTTCACCTGCACGGGCGGCTTCACGGCTTCCGCGTCCTTCAGCCGATCCGAAGACACCATGCCTCCAGGGAGGAAGGGAATATGAAGCACAAGGCAACCCTCACCAGGTAAATTTCAATCGCTCTCAGATTCGATAGGCCATAGAGGAAGCTCGCTGATTCTCTTCTCCACCTGAGCTATGTCAATCCAAGTCCAAGGGAGCACGAAGATGAGCTCCTCCTCCAGATGTGACTCATTGCTGGGTCACACTCACACCTCTTTCCTCTGCACCCTGCTGCAATATTGCTTTGATGCTTGATTTATATTATATAAGTATATAGTATGTGGTATGTGAACTATTTGAAGCAACTCTAGCAAGCACAGTAACATACATACCTCATCATGCATTATTTTAAATGCTTGTTTAACAGGAATCTGAGTGTCCAAAACTGTTAACTGAAATGTTCATATGAAATCCGATTATACACATAGTCTAAAGAGAAGTTCTGGCTTGCAAGAAATAAACCTAACCTTGCTAGAAAAGGGAACAACGTCATATATGGTATTGTGTAATAATATTCGAGAGACCACATGGCGGATAACTGCTATTTGCATGCTTGGGTTCTGAGATGATGGCTCCGGGGGCATCTTTGTTTATTTAAGGTCATAGTAAATAACAGAACATTAGTTATCAGGAATATGGAGAACAAGAAAATATAATGTTAAATTTCTTAGACATACTGTTTTCAAAATGGTACCCTTATCCATATTAGTTCCTCTGATAGAAGGCTCTGGCTGCACAACGGGTTGTACATTGTTTTCCACAAGCACTTCATTGCTGATCAGTCCATATTCATCACGTACAAAGGGTTTTGTCTAGCTGATTACTTAAAAATAGTTACTTGGTTTTATGTATTAAAATATCTAGCTGATTACTTAAAAATAGTTACAGGTAAATCTTTATTTGAGAAAACAAAGATACAAACTCACTGTTCTAATGTTGTCTATTACTTAAAAATAGTTAAAGGTAAATCTTTATTTGAGAAAACAAAGATACAAACTCATTGTTCTAATGTTCTCTAGTTTTTGAAGCAAAAATAATAGGTTCTAAAATTGTTCTCTACCTAATTAAGTTGGGTGGTGTAAGAGCTAAATCTTAGCACACTAGACAAGTCTCGTTACACACATCCATTTCTACCTCAACTAATTTGGGTTTCCAAAGCTGAAACAACACTTGTCTGTTAACCAAAAATCAGCGATGCAAATTTCTTCTGTGTGAACAGTACAAGAGCAATCACTTAGTTTTTGATAAAGACAGATGCTCGGCAATCACCTACAGTTTGTTCAGACTCAAACACAAACTACAGAGTTTTCACATCATGGATCGTGCCTTAGCAAAACTTAACACCGCCTTCGACAGTGTGCTTCCACTGCTACAAGTGTTCTTGGTGCCGTACTTCTTGCCATCCTCACATAAATTGTTCCCTGAACAACACAAAGCACATTACAAACTTCAAATTGTCAGAGGACTGCAAAAACTGAAATTGAGTCCGAGATTGGTACCCACGACTGACCAATGAGCAGGGCTCAGTTTGTTCCTTTTATATAGTAAGTAGTAAAAAGTATGAATTGTAATTTTTCAGTCGATAGTTCTGAGGCTTGTACAGACCGTAAATATTGAGTCCGAGAAATCTCACTACGTTCAGTGTGCTGAGGCTTGTACAGACTGTAATTTTTTCAGTCGAATGAATATGAGTAAGAGTCTTCGTTGGATCAATTGGTAGTTATTTGCTGGGGCTTAGTCCAAATTACATGAGTTTTGCAAGCTAGTTTTCTAAACAATTAGTTGAAAGTTTTGGCTAAAAACTTAGCCCAGTTGTGGCAGATACACTCCAACTAATGTTCTTAAGTGCATCACTTGAAGATTTTTTACCTACTTCAAATGTGGTTTCTTTGTTCAGCATTTTTTACCACTAGCAGCCAGTTTTTATAAATGTCTCATATATCAAAGATTAGTTGTTGCCTTGCCACTAGTAATAATAACATACCAAAGAAATTTCTCTACTGTGTACAGTACTAATACATTATCTAGTGATTATTCCATCCATTTTCAAATTGGGATTTCATTCCTTCTTTTCTAATGTTTTTAGTGTTTTATTTTTTTTGCTACTGTGCTCTTGTGGGTCAGTACATGCATTTGTCTTCTATTATTTTTTAGAGTGATTTATTATTTATCATATCATGTCATTAATGTACAGAAATCACTTCTACTGAGTATGAGAAACAAAGGGCAGCAAATGTGATGAGGAACAATCAGATGTTCCAACGGCTTGGGATTAATCAGTTACGCACAATGATGACTGCTACAAGAGTAAAGAGCACATATGATGGTCCAGAGGAATCAGGGTCTTTGTTTGACGGCGAGGATAGTGAAGGTTCTGATCCAGAGGAGGTAAGCAAGTTTCTAATTCATCTATTTGTTTCCTCATGTTATATATCATTACACTTGCATTTGCAAACAAATTGATATGCACATGATTATTGTGTTATATCTACAGGATTCCCATGTTCCACAAGGTGTACGTAGCCACAACCCAACTCATGTTGTTGACAAACCTACACAACAAACACGAGGTTCTAAAAGGGTTGTGGCCCCTGATGTTCATGGACAACAGATTAGATTCACTAGGCAAAGGAGTGCTGCCATAAATCAACAATCCTCCCTAAGCCTAACTACTACTACACAAGCTGGTTCAAGAGCCACCACAAACCAAGAATCCACCCAAAACATGGCTGCTGCAACACAATTTACTTCAAGTGTTGCCACTGAGCAAGATTACACCGCAGGCCTGACTACTGCTGCACAACCTAGTTCTCCCACACAAACTGAGGTCAATGACCACAATAGAGATGAAGGCAAGTGATTCTTTGTTATTTAATGCATTTATTAATGTATCAAATAATCTAAAATTTCTCAAATAAATTAATCTGTCATTCTCATGATCTGTAGTAGCTATATATAATATTGATAAAAAGCCTGAGCACAAAGATCTTCGTGTAACGGAGTGCCTGTGTAGGTAACAAATCCTCTATATACAGATTTCAGTTATAGAATGCATGTGTAGGTAACAGATGCAACTAGTACTTGATTTTTGATTATTGGGCTGTTAAACATAGAACAAGGCTAGAGCAATGAAGTTGCATATTTGTCTAGATATTACTTTATGTTCTGCTCTGTCTAGGGAAAATGCTCACATGCACCAGAACCCATATGATCTGTGCCATTCACTAGATTGTTTCTGCTAGTTTGAAAATTTAATATCTTTTTGCCTTTTATGATGCTAATCACCAGAATTGGTACCAAGGCAAAGAAGTAGGGGCAAACAACTTGAATCCTTGAGCAGAGGGTTAGGCACTAAGATTCCAATCCAAATCTCTAATGGGAAGCGAAGGCCAGAGCCACCTATTCAGGCTGCAAAGTTTGCATCGGAGGGTGGGATCATACTGAGGCAACACATTCCAATATTTCCGCACTGGAAGGAGTACAAGAAGCAAGAGAACGAGGGTAAAATTACAGACTACATTGGGAAGCTTGCTGTAAGTCATTTTCCCCTCACTTGTTCAGTTACAGATCATTGCCCTTTTCAATTGAGTATCATAGAGTCACCACTTCTTTGCTAGGGTCAATTCACCATGGATGTTGAGAGTAATGCAGTAAAAGATGCATGTGTTGATATGCTAAAGGGTGGACAGCGCCAAATGAGGTATAGGCTGAAAAAAAGTACTTCACTGGAGTTCCTGCAAATCAAGTGAGGACTACATCACCTGTGTCATGTATGACTGATGATCAATGGAGAGAGTTGGTACAAATGTGGTCTAGCCCAAACCACAAGGTATTTGCGATCAAGCTCCACTTATCCCTCTATATAAATAATATTTTCATTTATGAAGTGTTTGGAATGCAACTTTTCTTTTTCTTGGGAAAATTGTTCTTTGTTAGTACTATTTGAGAACCTAGTGGTTGATTCCACCTCCAATAGTTCAGTAACCGTTTGTGTGGCCTGTATTGATCATTATCTGAGCCTCTTGCATGTTACCTCATTTAGGACATGAGAACACTAGTTTGCTACAAATTGAGCAGTTTCCTATTGGCTACAAAAACACCTTGTACATCACAGTGATATTTTTTTGGCCAACATAATTTAATTGAGTATTATGGGTGTAGGACTAATCTTCCCTTCCCTCTCCCTCCTCGCTCTCTTCTCTAATACGGTCATGGCCAAGTTTTGCTTGCTGTTGGTAAAGTGCTGCTTGCTGTTCCATCAAATGAAGGTGTTGCTTGCTGTCATGCTGTAAGAAATAAAGCAGCAACAATTCTAATGCTAGCAGCAAGCAACATGATTTCTAAAAATTATGATTAGCAACAACAGCAAGCAGCAACTAGTTCATTTTCAATAGCAAGCAGTTCACTTTCAAGCACACCAAAAATTGTTTTCTGATCAGCAAGAACAGCAAGCAGCAACCAGTTCAGTTTCAACAGCAAATGGTTCAACAACTGTTTCAGTTTAACCAGTTTTCTGTCTTACTCGCTGCAAGAACAGCAAGCAAGCAACCATTTTAGTTTCAACCAGTATTCTGAATTTCTGAATTTTCCATGTGATATATGAGTTGACAGACTTATTATTTACCTTCACTCAATATTAATGTAACCCAAGACAAAATTATTGAAGTGTCTTATATGCTTTTCAATGTCCATATTATCCTCTAAAAGTAGTCAGTTTTTGTTCTGTATTTATGATGAAAAGATACCTCCTACAATTATGAAAATATGTTGCAAGCTGCACTCGTTTTATGACTAAAGTTGATTGTATATTCATAAACATAATCTATTAATTTATTATCGCTATTTTGTCTACCTTACAATTGTATTTTACATACAGAACAATTGTGTGAAGAACAAACTTAATCGTTAGAAGGTGCAATTTCCACAGTGCACAGGATCTCAATCATATGTTGCAAAAGCTTATGTAGTGGTAAGAAACTAATTATGTTATGCTTGGAGGAACTTGTTGCTTCTCACAATCTTGGTTATTGTATGAATGGCTACTGCTACCAACACAATCGCTGCATTATCTCTAATATTTGAGTCACATCTTTTGTTTGTTAGTGTATACACTGATTCCTGGTTGTCTATTTTTTTCAACAATATTTTTTGTGTATTTACAGTAGTGTAGCTGCATTTAATTGAGTGGCTTTTAGCTAGCAGTAGTGTGTATTTATAGCATTGTTCCTAGTTCCTGGTTCCTGTTTGTTAGCGTATACACCTGAATGAAGCACATAATCATGTTCATGGCATTGTCCACTGTTGTGTGCCAATTGTCTTCCAACATGTTCACTTGTTATTGTTTTGGAAGCAATTGCATCCTGCTGCTGCATTGCAGTAACATCAGGCCAACAACAGTTGCACTATAGCAACTTTAGGCGAACAACACTTGATGTATTAGTTGTTCATAGCTGATGTATAATTTTGCATAGCAGCTGATGTATTAGTAGCTAAGAATTCAGACCTAATAGTTTTATTAGTAGCTGATGTATACTTTTGCTATCATTTAATTACTCATGAGAAAACCTTGCTATAATTAGCTTATGTTTTGATCTCCATGCTGATCAAATTGTTGCATTGAAATTAATTTATGTTTTGTTCTCCATGCTGATCAAATTTATTTGACTTCATTTCAGAGACAAGAAAAATATAAAGATGTCGAACCTAGTGCAATTGATCTTTTCAAGGAGATGCATTGCAGCAAGAAAAAAGGATTTAGTGAAGTTGTTCAGAAAGCCATAGTAAGTACATGTTTTTCTCTTTGTAACTACATTCCAATTTTTATTACACTATATTAAGTTTTAATACTTATGCTAGGGTGATATGGAAGCAATGGTGGCAACACCAGCTGAAGATGGACAGCTTGCAAAGTCTGCAACAGAAGTTGTTTCCAATGTGTTGCCGGGTTCAAGTAAATTTCTTCACAATGCTGGCCTTTTGCCCTCCTCCAAGAGAAGCAACACAGGGACTATTTCAGCAAGAATGCAAGAGCTTGAGTCTCAATTGGACAATGAGAGGCGAGAAAAAGATGGACTTCGAGAAGATATGGATACCTTAAAAGCCAAGTCACAAGCATCTGAGGCAACCATTGCTAATCAATCAACTGAGATTGCAGATTTAAAGAAGTCCTTAGCAGAAAATAGCATCCTACTTCGACAGATATTAAGTATTAGTCGTGATCAGGTGAATCCTTAAGCATGCTTGCTAAGATGCTGGTGTCAACCATCCTGAAGACACATCTCACAAAACTGTGGACCTCTTTTTATCCTTATGTTTGCTATATGGAACTGCAACTTACTGTCTATTATATGTGTTCTCTTGCTATAGAGTTTTAGTACTTGTCTGGTTAAAGAATTATGAACCATGTTCTTTTGTGTGTTGGACATATTATGCTTGAAATATATGGATGTTGGAAACAGTTGTGACTTTGGATGATTGTGAAATATATGCATTATGTTTTGGATGGTTGTAGGCATCAATGTATTTAGTGATGAACCAAAATATCACAATATGATTGCCACGTCACCTGCCATGTCATCAACCATACAAGTGTTTTGTGACAATAAATTTCGTCATAATTTATTTGACACGTCATCTGCCACGTCATCCATTTTATGATGAAATTTATTGTCACAAAGTTATTGCCACATCAGCATCCACGTAAGCTTATTTATGACGACTATATCTGTCATAAAATTTTGCCACGTCACCCGCCACGTCATCAGCCATGTGGCAACCTGTCCAGTGCTACACTTAATGACGTTTTCCCCTCATCTATGATGATTTGGAGCATCATAGATTTAATGACGAAAATATGTGGTCGTCATTAAATCTGTGACGTTTCTTAACCATTCGTCATAGAAGGTGCTTTAACACGGCCCTTCTGTGACGACAATGTTTTTGTCATAAAGTCGTCACAACCACTTATGCTATGACAAAAATACCATTGTTGGTGACGTAATCTAAATGTCATAGAAGGTCACATGTGTTGTAGTGTAAGTGCTGCACTCCGCATGCTTGGTTGTTTGTAGAGTCTCACATTGGGCTCGTGCAACCTGCTTGCGGGAAACGAGGAGGCCACCATGCTCGTAGACTCTCTGTCGCTACGTCAATTGCGATTTTGGAGTTGCATCGGCAAGACCCTGGTTATCTCCTATGCCCCTGTTCTCAGTTGCCTAGAGATTGGTATTTCTCCTGTGGTGGCCAGCACCGCTAGTGTCTCTGTAGAGTTGCGGGCGGCTGCAGCTCTACGGGAGATACGCGGGGTGATGCTCCTTCTACATTCCATTGAAATATATGGAGCCTTGGGTCCTGCATTCATGCGGAAGCGTAGAATGTCACTACACTATGTGACGAAACTGGTTACCAGGGCAAGCAGCTTTGCTGCTAGATCTTCTTAGTCGACTGCCAGCGGTCTCGGAACTCACACTATCGGTAAGTACGTAATCAACCAACACACATGCATTTTTATTATATATATATATATATATATATATATTACATGGCCTCCTTTTTCATTAATTAATTAATTATATCATCCCCTTATTCATTATTCTCGATATATATGATTGCATGTCGTTAGTTGTTAATTACCTGTATGCGTGCGTGCATGTGTGGCAGCGTGACGATGATATTCCATCAGACGGTGATGATGATAGCCTCTGGAGTCTGCCATGCGTACCTGTGTGCATCAAGGCTTCACTTTCACAGCTTGCCCTTGTTGGTTACCGAGGAGGCCAGTCTGAGCGTGCACTGATCAAGTCTCTTCTCAAAGCTGCTGAGAACCTGGTGTCGGTCACCCTTTACATCCACCCCATCTTACAGAATTCGTTGCTCCTGCCGACGGACGCGATATCCGAAATAAAGGATTATCCTCGGGCGTCCACTAG
The DNA here is from genome assembly GCA_029449295.1 of Zea luxurians. NCBI lineage: Eukaryota > Viridiplantae > Streptophyta > Magnoliopsida > Poales > Poaceae > Zea > Zea luxurians. The sequence goes on along the minus strand of JAOPSE010000004.1, from coordinate 74,771,199 downwards.
TAGCTGTAGATTCATTGTTGCTACAACTAATACCTAGCTAGGGCTGCTAGTGTCGTCTGTCCGTGTTTGTTTGTTTGTTGTGTAAAACGTGCATATGCATTGTACCACTCGACGATCTATACATGCTGCTAATATGAATCCTACTAGCTAGGCAATAATACGACGATCCTAGTTGGCTACGTATACGGTAATGAGCGAGATATAGCACTCTATATATACGTGGTGCATGGTACATATGCGTGTTTGTTTGTTTGTTTTGCTTATCAGGGTTGGAGGTTTTCTAATAGGATTGCGTTGTATTATTTGATCGTTTTTTATTTTTTAAGAATGTGCTGAATCGGTGAGGAGTGAGGGAGATTTTAAGTCTTTTAGGCTAACAATTTTATTCTTCTTTTACGAGCAGCTAGAGTTGTTATATGGTGGTGTGTGTGACCTTGGTCCTACCCTCGAAAGAGCCGAAAGCCGGATTTTGTTCCATTATCTAAAAAAGTATATATGTGGTGCATGGTACGTTCGTAGAACTATATAGCCACAAATCAGCTAGCCCTTAATTACATTGATATTTAGAGCAGGGTAGTTTTCCACTTCACCTGGATTACTTGTCATCTATATATGTACTGGTCTCAAGAATCTAGCTAGTGGTTATAGGATCATCTCAATGCAAATTTTCCCAAAACGATAATATATAATCTCATATCCATGAAACCTTCTTTTAATGCAATTAATGACATCCTACTAGCTAGGCAATAATATGATGTTGCTCATCCCATGCATATGCATTGTACCACTCGACGATCTATACATGCTGCTAATATGAATCCTACTAGCTAGGCAATAATATGACGATCCTAGCTGGCTACGTATACGGTAATGAGCGAGATATAGCACTCTATATATACGTGGTGCATGGTACATATGCGTGTTTGTTTGTTTTGCTTATCAGGGTTAGAGGTTTTCTAATAGGATTGCGTTGTATTATTTGATCGTTTTTTATTTTTTAAGAGTGTGCTGAATCGGTGAGGATTGAAGGAGATTTTAAGTCTTTTAGGCTAACAATTTTGGTCTTCTTTTGCGATCAGCTGGAGTTGTTATATGGTGGTGTGTGTGACCTTGGTCCTACCCTCAAAAGAGCCGAAAGCCGGATTTTGTTCCATTATCTAAAAAAATAATGACAAAGAGATGACAGTTAACACGAGGAGCCGGAGAGGCTCCCAAGCTGACGACACTTTGGAACCTAGCCCCATTCACGTCTAGAGGATCCAAACCACTACGGTTAAAGCTCTCATCGCATAATCAGAACATCCTACATGTAGCTGGGCCTAGCGAGCGCGATAGATGGTAGACCGCTAGTTAGATCAGAGGCCTGAAAACCAGTGGGAGCCGACTCCTAGAACAATCCTTGTTCAAACCAGCGCAAGGCATCAGACACGTCACCGGAACATCAGACTCGTGTGCAGGGCCTAACCATGCATATGTTAAATAGGTCCTTAACGGATAAGGACTAACCATGACAGATCATATCTGTGACGGAACCTCCCAAGTCATTAGGCCCACCTACAGTTGTCCTTGTCCAATGGACCTCAGACAACCCTGCAGGTGCCCCTGATTACTTGACAAGTTCGGTATCTGTATTCCTTACCTTTCCCAAGAGCGTTTCGCCCGTCATACAGACATTACAATACATCGGAGGTACAAAAATGCGGAAGCAATTACAATAACTTACCTTATATTATAGTAAGAAAGAGTTGTATTATTACATACCAGAGTAGGAGTGCTGAAGTGTTATTATTACATCACTAGGAGGCAAAAACCCCTCATGATAACACTAAAAAGTTTTTTCTTAATGGAGGACCCTTCCTCCTGCAGCTTCAGTCTTGATTTTCTTCTTTAGGAACCAACTTGGAACAAAAGCAACAAAAGTTTGCTGCTTCTTCACCTAAAACAACATGGGACGAAGCCCTGAGTACAAAATTTACTTTCGCAAGTCTTACCCGTCAAAATAAAAGACTCTCAAGGAATATGCTGGCTTAAGGGAGTCAAGGTAAGGCTTATCAATAATCAAAGACTCTGTTTTGCAGAAATGCTTACTAATAGTGGATCCTTAGAAATCCATTTTTACTTGTCAAGTTAAGTAAAGTTACCTACATCTAGAGTTCTTTCTACCCTAGTTCAAGCACTTGACCTATACTAGCCAATTTCTTAACAACCCCTCTTATTCACTGGAAAGCTACGTGTAGGGCAGTGACCAAGTCTTCATATCCGCGAAGTTACGGTGATCCGAATCGATTATACTCAGCTGAGGATCTCCAATCACACGACATATGTAGCACTTAACCCTTGCATATGTCAACTCGCCACCGGGTTCTTAAGACTAGATCAGGTTCACGCCAACCAAGAGCACAGATACACCACCGTCCAGCCTCTTGCCACGTAGGGTACACGCTACTCTCGCCATCTCTCCACTCCCATTGCATGTTATCTTATTCTGGTATTAGTCTGCCCGAGGCAAAGCTTACCCATGATGAGGCATGTGACCAGTTAAAGGGTCCTCGATCATCAAGCCTACATCGAGAAGGTCCTTAATCGACTCAGACGGAGACACTACACCGAGACTCTCTTCTCGTGCAAGTCACCCGCCTGGTCTCAGATTTATCATTTCAAACCAAAAGTTTGGTACCTAGCAGAGGTACATCTTTTCCGATGTTGAACCCATCATGGCCATGATGGATCCACCATCAAGTTTTATTTTTGAAAACATCCCACCCACTTTGAAGCATCATCTTTTGTCAAAACAAAACATTTTGTTTTTCTAGAGCAAAGCTAAGCATAAGAAAAACCTTTTTGATAAAACAGGGGATTAAGGTAATCCATTCCAAGGAAGGCAATGCAGCAATTAGTTTAGCACACAACTCCTATCACCTAATGCATCGAGTAAGTGAGAAAGATTTGAAAATAACCAGGAGGTGGCAAATGCACCGGGGCTTGCCTTGTGTGATAGGTGAATCAGGCTCTGCTCCATAGATACCAAAGTAAAAGCAGTTTCCTGCCTAAGGTTCTTCAGGTGATGGTGGTGGTGAAGTCCTCGCTTCTTCAACTTCTATTTCCTCTTCGTTCTCTAGATATAGCCATATAATCATGAATGCTCTTGTAATGCTCATAAAGATGCAAAGATAATAAAAGTTTATTATCTAATGTCTTGAATATAACTTTCCTTCACGGATCTCTGGGAAACTAGGGTTTTTGGAGTCTATAGTGAAGTTCATAGGGTAGGGGGGTTAGGGTTTTGGGTCCTAAGTACCAAACATGGTCCAAATCATACCAAACTTTACCCAAGGCTTTTAAATAATATTTAAAGTGTACCTAAAAAGTTTGGTGAATTTTGGAATTATTAATTATTCTCTAAAATTCCAGAAGTATGGTTTTTGGCTATATTAAATGCCCCAAAATTCCTTATTTGAACTAAAAATCAGGAAGCTATTTTTATTAAATACTATAAGAAATTAGGAGCCTAGTAAAATTGGTTTGGTATTTTTAGCAATTTTCTTCAATTTTCTAGAAATTCCTAAACCTTGATAGAAAAAGAAAAAGACATGAATAGTTCTGGACTGGAACTGGTCCAAGTCGGCCCAACTATAGGCGGAAACGCGCGCGCCCGCGCCCACGGTACTGACTTTGCGAATAGGCCCCCATCATTTTGAATAACCTAAAGCGGGGTCGCAGTACTATTCATCGAGTCACTGACAGATTACAAAAACATCCCCCTGTTCTATTTCTTCACAGCCCGAAGTCCACGACAGCGAACAGCACAGGGCCGAGCTCCGGCGAGCTTGTGCCGATCGATTCACGCAACGACTGGTGCTCTACTATGGCTGAGACCAAATTCGAACCCTAACAAGAGTTTCCCCTCAACTAATTTCACTAACGGCGCTCTAACCTGCTCTGTCCACGGTGATCGTATGATCGACGGACATTCTAATGTGTTCCCGGCAATTTAAGGTAGCTTAGCTCAATTGAGTTGGTCAAGGAGTATCAAGAGCAAGTAAGGGTGTTGAAACACGAAAGCAGAGGGCACTTACGGAGAGGACAAGATCAAGGATAAGATCAAGGACAAGATCAAGGATAAGATCCTGGGTGGTCTCTCAACGAATAGGTCCTTACGGAGAGGTACTCAGGAAATAGCCCGAGCCCCCTTTAGTGTCCCAAATCCATCAACATATCAAGGATAAGATCATCGTATCATAATTATATCTCATCATGTTCATTGATTAAAGTAGAGAACTATCATAAAGCTAACCATAATAACCCAAATGTAATCAAGGACAAGGTAAATAGAAAGCAAGTCAATCCTTAGGTTTTAATTATATAATGCGGGGAAATGAATTATCATGTGAAAAGGACATAAGTAGGTCAGAGGACACTTGCCTTCACCAAACAGATGCTCAGGACCTTCAGCCTCGTAGAACTAGAAGACTTTGATCTCTTGGTCGTCGAAGCTTGACCGTCGATTCACTGAAGCTCGAGAACGGATCATGTCTATTGGTGTCACGTAGCGAACACGAACAGACGCAAATAAACAAACATATACATACATAAGAACATTTCACCATATAAGATAAAACATTAAAAAATGAGCAATGTGAAATACAACCCGTTTCTACGGTCACGCGAGGAAAAGAAACACGATAGTCAGAGCTACGGTCGAGGAGCTATCGCGTTTACACTAAACAAGTATAAATTAAAATATTTAATTCGACATACTCATATTAATTGACCTTTGTCAAATGTAACTTAATACTACTACTTAGTTTTGATTGACCTACTATTTTTATAGTGGACGATTAAACAAATAGTTAATTAACTGACATGAGTGGTTATAAGTGAACAGTTAAATATCGCGCGCGGACAGCGTGCGACATGCGACAATGCACAAAAACAGTGCGCGGACAATGAGCGACGACGTGCGCGAACAGCACGCGCGACACGAGTGAACGACGCGTGAACATCACGACGATTCGCGAGAATCGCTAACCGATATTGTGTTTACGCTAAATGGGTATTAACTACAATATTTAGTTTTTGGCATAATCATATTAGCAGGCATTTATAATATATAAATTAAAACAACTGCTTAGTTTCGATTAACTTGATATTCTAATAGTTAACGGCTACACAAGTAATTAATTAATTAAAATGAGTGATTATAAGCAAAAACAATTTATTATCATGCACAGACGCCGCGCGATACGCGCAAACGACGTGCGGCAAAGCAATTGACACGTGAAAATGGCACGCACGATACGCCTGAATGACGCGTGACGACACACGACACTGCGCGAAACAGCACTGAACGGCACACGAAACAACGTGCAACGGCACGTCCGGACGACGCGTAGACACACTCGACTTAGCGCACGGACGACGCACGACAGCGCACGCGATTCGCACGTGCGACATGCACAGACAACGTGTGACGACGTGCGCGAAACAGTATGCACGACAACACACGAATGACGCATGAATCAACACGTGACCACGTGTGAAATTGCGCGTTTACATTAAATAAATATTAGTTGAAAATATCTGAGTTGGCACTAACCACATTAATTTGTATCTATAAAATCGCCATTTAAAAAATATACATTACTTTTAATTAGAATGTCGTTCAAATAAACCTCAGACAAACGATTAACTAAATAATTAACGAAAACATGTGTTACGACAAAATTATATTTTTAACGTGTACATGACATTATTGTGAAGTGTTGGGGGCCTTCGTCCTCCGAAGGTCCTCAAAAACATGGTTTGACAATGTTTTCCAAGTGGATTACGTGAGCAGGTGTTTTCGGGTTCAGAACTATGAATATGAAGCACGGTCGGGACGAAGCTTGAACCAGACGAAGGACGAGCGCAGGCGAAGCTGTGCGCAGGAGAGCTTCGGCGCAATTGCTGAGGGGGGAACCGACTTAAAGATGAAAAGACTGCGTGGACCTTGACTGATTTCCGTAGGCTGTTAACAAATGTAATGGATATGGATGTAATTTCATGTGGGCTGCGTCCCGCATCTATAAATAGATGAACAGTACCCCCGTACTGTTCACGCTGACTTGGCATTTTGCGTCACGCTTGTACTTTTTACCTTCTCTCAGGACCGAAGGTACATTTGTAATTCATAATCATTTCTATTCCTTTGTATTAATAAAATAGAAATGATTCCATGATTTACATTCCATGTTTTTTATGAGTCCTTCATTATTACGTGCTGAATTTACGAAGGTATGTTTCTTGTGACCTTCGTCCGGAACTCATCATTCCCGATAGGAAGTAATGTTCGATAGGACGAAGGGCCTTAACGTTTAACATCTTTTATGTTGCCTTGTTCTTAATCCGAAGCATTTAAGAACAAGCCCCCAACATTGGCGCCCACCTCCGGTGAACTCACTTCCACTTCGAGCTTTTTTTTGAACACCTTCGGAAGCTATGGCGCCGAAGAAAGCTTCAGCGACCGGGGCTTCAGCACTGCAACCGCTGGACCACAACCAGGAGACCGTCTCTCTTCGGGAAGCCCGAAGCCAGAAGAGAAAGGCTCTCAGCCCGACACTTCAGGAAGAAGAGCTAGACCAAGAAATCAGGGATATGGAAATGCTACACCAACAAGTACAAAGGAAGAAGGAGAAGATGGCCCGCCTAGCTGAGTTGCAAAGGCAGATAGACGAAGCCTCTGAGGAAGTCCGTCATCTCACTCACGATGAGCAGAACAGAAGGCCTCATCAGAAAGACCTTCATCAGGAGGGCTTCGTCAACGAAGATGACTGGTATGATAATTTCCATCAGGGAAATTTTGTTTTTGATGATGCTTCTCCTCTGTCTGCTGAGCTGCAGGCTACACCTTGGCCTCCATCTTATAAGCCACCTCAGCTCCCCATGTTTGATGGTCACTCCGACCCGAAGCAATTCTTGATGAGTTACGAAGCAACGGTGTCTTCGTACGGGGGCAATGCTGCAGTTATGGCGAAGTCTTTCGTCATGGCCGTCAGGAATGTTGCTCAGACCTGGTATTCCTCCCTCCGGCCAGGAACAATAACTTCATGGCAGAAGCTGAAGGATATGTTACTGACCAGTTTTCAAGGATTTCAGACAAGGCCAGTCACAGCTCAAGCCCTGTTCCAGTGTACTCAGGATCACGAAGAGTACCTTCAGGCGTATGTCCGAAGGTTTTTACGATTGAGGGCACAGGCACCAACGGTGCCCAATGAAATTGTTATCGAAGCTATGATCAAGGGGCTTCGTCCTGGGCCTGCAGCTCAATACTTTGCTAGAAAGCCTCCTCAGACCTTGGAGAAATTGCTCCAAAAGATGGATGAGTACATTCGCGCTGACAATGACTTTCGTCAAAGAAGGGAGGAGGCCTTCAGATTTTCTGAAATGGCCAGGGGCTTCGGAGGAAGATACTACCCGAGACATGTCCGTTCTATCCACAACACTCAGAATGATGATAAGGGGAGCCAGAACAGACCGCAATGCTCATCACAGGCTTCAGGGCAACAACAAACTTCCTTCCGGCCACCAGCCCCAAGAGGCAGAGGCGCCAGGGGCTTCGGCGGAAGATTCGGAGATCAGCCAAGGAGACTGTTTTGCTTGTTCTGTGGAGAAGGCAAGGGCCATACCACTAGGTCGTGCCATATTACGATCCAGAAGCAAAAGGAAATTGCCGAAGCTGCATCTCAACAAGCTCAGCCGAAGCAGGTCATGCATACTGCTTCGTATCATCCGCCTTATGTCCCACAATACATAGACAACCACCCTGCAGCTTCTGTAGCTTCGGCAAGTCAACCTCAAGCTTCCTGGCAGCAGCTTCCGCCTCCACCTCCATTACAGCAAGGTCAACAGCCAGAAGGGAATCAACATGCTCCACATCAGAGGGATTTCAGAGAACAGTCCGAAGCTCGCACAGTCAACAGCACTGTGCCAGAGTCGAAGCACATTTATTGATACATATCCTACCTTTGATAGCAGTCTTTCCTTTTCAGTTTTATTTTCTGCGAAACAAAAAACATTGATAGTTTTCATGTAATAATTTCGTTGTTCTCCACGAGGAAGATCTATTTGCTCCACAAGCTTAAGTTGCTGAAGTTCAAAATTTTTTCCGTTACCAAGGAGGACCTTCGAATTAGAAATCCTTCGGAGCAACAGAAAGCCGTTCTAAGGAACGCAGAGTAAGTTTGCAAGGTCACAAAAAGCCGTTCCAAAGGGAGCGCAGTGTAAGTTTTCTGCTCAGAAGTCGTTCCTAAGGGAATGCAGAGCCTACAGCGAAAAGTCAACGCTGATACCGCCTAAGTAAAGGGCGAAGAAGCTCCTAAGGGAGGCTTACAGCGAAAAGTCAACGCTGATACCGCCTAAGTAAAGGGCGAAGAAGCTCCTAAGGGAGGCTTACAGCGAAAAGTCAACGCTGAGATCGTCTAAGTAAAAGACGAAGAAGCTCCAAAGACGTTCCTAAGGGAATGCAGAGCTTATGAATATATTTTATGAGTATCTTCGGAACAAATGTCACATGCATAGCATAACATCATCACATCATTTTGCATAACATAAACATCATACATCATATTGCATTTGGCAAAAGAAAGTGACACTCTCAACCTTCGAAAGGATGCTCCGAGAAAGTGATATCGAAATTGTATAGCTTCGGATTACAGCTTCGGAGAACATTTCTATGAAACATGGGCAAGCTTTATCAGATCAATATTGAGATTGTATAGCTACGGAGTATAGCTTCGGATAATGATTTCACGAAGCATGGATGTGATCCATCAGAATAATTTTAACGAAGAATGCCTTCTTCACGAAGCATGAAAAGAAGGGAAGGTGTTTTTTCGCCGAAGGCTCAAAAAGGTATGTATATAGAGTTTCATGCATCGTGAAGAATTGAATAATGAAAAAAAAAAAAAAACTTGTATATTACATCCAAATGTACAAAATATTACATAGATCACAATTTAAATGTTTTTCTAGCAGCATCTAGTCCTCTCTTAATACTTCTTCGGCGACTTCATTTAAAAGTTGATCAACAACCTTGTCCATGATAGCTTCGGCCATTTGTTTGATTTCTTCATCTCCTTTTGTGTAAGGGTCGGCAGTTGACCCAGCAGCTGCCGAGGGAAGAGAACATTTCTTCGTCACTATCGCAAACAATATGCAGAGTTTGAAATGAAAATTACAACGCAACAAGAATGATTAATTGGTACCTAATTGTCTTTCAGGCTCCGTACTCCCTTCGGCAGCCTCTGCTACTTTTCTAGCATCATGTATGCCTTTTTCGCTTTTTTGGATGATCTCTTGCGCCATTTCTCGGCCGCCGTCGTTCCAGATATCCGTAAAAAATTTACCGCCAACCACGCTTGCTTCGGCCGAGGGGTCCTTAATGTCTTCGGAAGATAAGGCAGCTTCGGACTGAGCTAGAAATTTTACATGATCACAACCTTTCTTCTCCAAGACAGAAGCGATCCCTCTGGCGCCCGAAAAAGCGCAGATATCGCTGCGACTGTTCAGAATCTCTTCGAAGGCTTCTGCTTCATGGCTAATCCATTCCAACGGATCTTCGGGATTGCCTCGAGAAAAATTTTCTTCGCTGGAAAAGGCGCCGACGCTGGCAAAGCTGGCTTTAATTTTATTCACACATTCTATAGATTTAACATAGCATTTCCCCTGGGATGACCGAAGCTCCTTGACTCTTGATTCCAATTTACCGACCATAAAATCACTAAGTTCTCGTTTCGTTTCCTCAAGCGCGCGCTCCTCTTTAGCTCTAGCCAGCTGTTTTTGAAGTTCTTTAATCTCGCGTTTTTGAGCTTCGGTCTGGGCCCTTGAAGCAGCTTCGTCTTTTTTCACTTTATCTACCAATGTAAGCAGAATTTTATCTTTTTCCAAAGCTTCGTTTCTCAGTTTGATAACTTCAGCGCGTAAATTATTAAATGCAATTTCATAACTTTCATCTTCGGCGCTCTTTTGCGCTCTTAGCGCGTTGCTTAGGATCAGGCCCTATACGAAGAAGAATTCATATAAGAAAAAAGGAACGAGTTGCGTAAAAAATAAGGGGGTTCTCTTTTCAAGCGTTAAATTCCCGTACCTTCAGGCTGTTGTACGCAAGACTGTCTGCGAGATCTTCTTTCGTCATGGCGCTTAATCCAGATTCAAGCTTCGGGAAACCAATACTCCTGGCCATTTCTCGGCAGACAGAGAGCTCTTTGTTGTCAGGCAGGCAGTATAAAAAATCGTCTTCATTTGTCCCATTGAATATTACTGCCCCCTTTGGATATTTTAACTCCTTTGCATAATGGTTAGCTTCATTAATTTCTTCTTCAGATAATTTTTTCCCCGAGGCGTGTCGAATGATGTAATCACACATGCTGGCAGGCGCTTCGGGGATGGCAGTGTCAGTTTCTTCAATTAAAATTGGTTCTGGTATTTTAACTGCTTCGGCTTCCAAAGGTTGTTCCTTGAAGGGCTCTGAAGGCCCAGCTTCAGCTTCAGCTTGTTGCATCGGAGTTTCAGAGGAAGTTTCAGCAATTTCAGCACTCTTTTTTGGAGTTGTGCTTGAAGATTTAATTGTCTCCAAGACATCTAGTACATTTACCATTCTCTTCCTTTTTGGGGTCACCATTGGACCCTTTTGGCTTTTTGCTGCTTCGACATTTACTACAGGACTAAAAATTTCTGATGTTTTTTCCTTAGTCAGATTTTTCGCTTCCTCCATTTTCTCTGTCAATGGTGCTTCGGCCATTTCTGCAATTTCTGGCAGCAAGGTTGGCTGTTCAGCTTCGGCGGCCGAAGAAGCTTCTCCAGTAAACTCAGGCACCGAAGCTGGTTCAATATGGCGTGGTCGGTGTGTGAGGACCTTCAACCTTTTTCCTTTTGGTTCTGGCTCGCTAGGAGCGGTTCCAGCTTCTTCTTTTTCAGAGGTTATGTTTTTCCTTTTTTGCCTTCGGATGGGATAGCAATAATCAGGGTAGAAGAACCCGACTGCATCGAACACTCGGTTCAGTCTCTTCTTTTTTCGGCCTCCGAAGGCTGCTGATAGAGCAGTATTTTCAGCCTTCGAATATGCCCCAAGTAATTCATCACTTAATGTTTCAATACTTTTCAGCCAGTCATCATCAGGTTCAATAAATTTATCTGCATATTTGAATGTGTACTTTAATCTGACTAGTCCGCCTTCGTCGGACTCTTTGATGGTTTCCTTTGGCATTTCCCACTTTTCTGCAAGTGGCCATACCCTGAAGGCAATGTGTTCTTGGACCAAGTCCCTTGTCCCAATAAACGAGCAGACTACCCCGAAGGCTCTTTGACATTCCTCGGCGGCTTCGTCCATTTCGACCTTCGGCCTTCGAAGGCCGAAGCGTTGCCAGATTGGGTGCATAATAATACTCTTTACATTCTCTTGAGCTGCTAGATCATTCTTTACATAAAACCATTCAGTCATCCAGGCTCCGGGCCACCTCTTCCGAAAGGTCGGCACAGGGCAGCTTGACCCAGAGCGGGCGCCGAAGCTGTAGCACCCGAAGTTGTTGTGGTATTGCTCCTTTCCCCAGGGCTTCGTCTCGTATAATAACTCATGAATGTTACAGAAGCTTTTAGCGTTCGGTTCCAAACCTTGGCTTCTTACAGCCCAGACAAAAATCCCCATCCTTATAATAGCTTCGGGAGTGAGTTGATGAAGGTAGACTTGGAATGTTTTCAATACCTCAACAACAAAATTGCTCAGGGGGAATCGAAGCCTAGCCTTGAGGAAGCTTCGGAAAATCACAACTTCATTCTCTTCGGGGGTGGGAGAAGTCTTTTCCCCGGCGTCAGCTCTCACAATAGATATGTCTCGGAAATATCGCCCCCTCATATTATCAATGTGACTCTGCTTGATGGTAGTTTTCCCAAAAACCGAGTGGCTTGGTCGCCACGGTCGATCTTCGCCCTCTTCCCCACCACTTTCCACATCAAAGCTGTCGCTGTCATCAGTATCCTCGGACAAACCTTCGAGAATCTCCTTCGTGATTTTCTCTGTATTGGTCTCTGCCATCGCTATCAGGAATCCCAGATTCTTCTCCTCCTCGAGACTCAGCTTCGTATCAGCCGGGATCTTCAGTTTCATCTCAGCAGGGGTTTTCTTGCCTTCAGACATCTTCGAGAACGATAAAAATTGTTCCCGAGGCCGAAGCTCCAAAATCAAAAAGAACAGCAAAACCTAATGAACAAGCGCTAAAAATTTTAGTGGGCCGAAGCAAAAGGCAAGTATGCGTACCAAATGAGTTGGCGGTGTGCTCTTATTTATACGCCCAGGGCGTTGAAAATTGAATGACCCCGCTTGTCAGTGAATATTGCTATTCTAGCAAAGGGAAGGTGTTTTTTTCGGACCTTCGGCTTAAGGCCTTCGTCCATATCGCAATCTGAATTTATTGTCAAACAAATTAATATTGCGAGGGGCTACTGTTGGGGGCCTTCGTCCTCCGAAGGTCCTCAAAAACATGGTTTGACAATGTTTTCCAAGTGGATTACGTGAGCAGGTGTTTTCGGGTTCAGAACTATGAATATGAAGCACGGTCGGGACGAAGCTTGAACCAGACGAAGGACGAGCGCAGGCGAAGCTGTGCGCAGGAGAGCTTCGGCGCAATTGCTGAGGGGGGAACCGACTTAAAGATGAAAAGACTGCGTGGACCTTGACTGATTTCCGTAGGCTGTTAACAAATGTAATGGATATGGATGTAATTTCATGTGGGCTGCGTCCCGCATCTATAAATAGATGAACAGTACCCCCGTACTGTTCACGCTGACTTGGCATTTTGCGTCACGCTTGTACTTTTTACCTTCTCTCAGGACCGAAGGTACATTTGTAATTCATAATCATTTCTATTCCTTTGTATTAATAAAATAGAAATGATTCCATGATTTACATTCCATGTTTTTTATGAGTCCTTCATTATTACGTGCTGAATTTACGAAGGTATGTTTCTTGTGACCTTCGTCCGGAACTCATCATTCCCGATAGGAAGTAATGTTCGATAGGACGAAGGGCCTTAACGTTTAACATCTTTTATGTTGCCTTGTTCTTAATCCGAAGCATTTAAGAACAAGCCCCCAACATGAAGCTAACGTAACTGGAAAGGAAAAGATCGGACATCTAAAACTGAAGTTAGCGCGTATTTAATAAATTGTGGATTAACGGTCCTGTCGACCGGAAAGGAGCCACGCGGAGGGCTATGGAGTCACAGCCACAGAAAATCCCATATAAGCAACAACGCAGAATGTCATAACACGGACCAACCAAAAGCTGCCACGTGGCCACCATGGGAAGGAAGTAGTTTCCACTTTTCTTCTTCCTAACCACACGAACGGTTTCATTCTTTCATAGGAGCACGACGCGCACAACCGCACATGGAGCAAGCACGTGGTCAGGGGAAGGCGCTAGCTAGGGTGGGGCTCACCGGGAGGGCAGCGCCGGCGGCGACGTGGCTCGCTGGGCCCGCGGCACAGCAGTAGGCAAGGAGGTGTAGCGAGTCATGGCCAGAGAGCAAGCCGGGGCAGGACTGTGGCACCAGCAGCGTCGAGGCAAGCCACTATATGAAACGCCTAAATTTTCGTGGGCCAAAAACCCACGATAAACCGACGAAAATAACATATTTTCGTTGGCAGGCCGACGAAAATAGCCGCCGAAAATAAATTTGACGAAAATAGATAATTATTTCCGTCGGTACCGACGAAAAAAACCTATTTTCGTCGGCTTTCCCAAGGCCGACGAAAATAGTTGGTCGGCTGACTATTTTCGTCGGCCTCGGTGACCGATGAAAATAGGGACGTGATTTTCGTCGGCCCGGTGGTGGCCGACGAAAATATCCTGGGCACGTATTTTTGTCGGCCACCACCGAGGCCGACGAAAATTGATGGTACCCCCCCAAAACAGATTTTTCTGCACCTTTTATTAATTCACAGCAAAATACGCGATATCACAATTCACATATACAGATTCACAAGCAAAATACACAATTCACAAAACACATTCATATATACATAAATAGTCCATAGTCCATTCAAATAAGTCCAGAGTCCATAAGTCCATTGTCCATTCAAATACACAATTCACAAAACACACTCACTACTCACTACTCACTACTCACTCCGGCGGGCTGTGTGAGTTTTGGCCACTCCCTCCTCCGCCACCAGGAAGGTGGCCACTCCCTCTAGAACCATGGACGAGGAAGTCTTGGACGTTGACAGCACCCTCCGATCCATGAGCATGTGACGCTGAACCCTGCAATTCATCAATCATTCAAATAAGGTTGTATTTTGCTATCCCTATACCTATACATTGCTGTGTTTGGTCAATATTTGCATAAAACTAAACATGGAACGTCACCTGTGATCCATAGTGATGGGGAGGTTGTGCATGCATCCACGGGTACTGTTGTGCTGGCCACCCCATAGGTGGTGGCACCCACCCCGTCGGTGGCGGTGCCATCCACGCTTGAAATGGCCGAGAGCCCGCCGATGGCTGGGAGACCAGTGGCACCCATCCCGGGACTGGCTGCGATCCTTGGGGTGGTGGAGGCGTCCAAGTGCCTAGAGGTGCCTGCGTCCACCCAACACCGGTCCACTGTGGCTGCGACGCTGGAGCTTGTCCTGGCCACTATCCCCATCCTTGTGCCTGCGAGCCATTTTTGATAATAAAAAAAGAGTTGCTATGGAATTGAAGTGTTCAGATAGTGTTACCTAGGGAGGGCGAAAAGCGGGCAAGTTCATATCAGGGCCGAGTCGAGTAGTCATTTCCTGCAAATGGATGCAACGTTAGAATCGCAACATTATACTTTGAATTCAATGACGACACGTGGTGAGATAGACGAATTACCTGAAAATAAGAAGCCATATATTGCGTCAGCTGCCCAACCTGCTCCTGCGCTGCTCGAGCCTGCTCCTGTGTTGCTCGAGCCTGCTCCTGTGCTGCCCGAGTCTCCTCCTCCAGCTGAGCCTCTCGAGCAGACCTGGAGGAGCGAGAACTACCTCCCGAAGACGATGCCTTCCCTTGACCTATTGTCCTGTTATACTCCACAACGCCGGTGCCAAAGGCAAACCTGCATGATACACATAGTTGAGCCATTAAGTGGACACATTCTTGTTAATGAAATCGTCGAATCAAACACAAACACCTCACCTGCCATGCTTTCTACCCCCACCACTGTGGTACAACGCCGAGGCATCTAAGTCTGAATGCATCCAGTCGAAATCAGGCCCATGGCGTTGAGTCATTTCCTCCCCATATGCATTCTGCAAAGAAAGTTAGAGTTGGAGTTAGACACAAAACATGCAATTTAATTCGTAAATACAAACTTGTTTACCATTTTCTCCCTTGCCGCCTCTCTGCATAGCTCATCAGGGTTCGCCGAATCAGGGCCACGGTGACCACGGACGTAAACCTCCATAAAACTTGGAGCAACTCCACTTTCAGCTTCCTGCATGAAAAAGAAGAGTTAAACCATAGAATTGTAATAGATGTAACATACAAGTTTGATTTATATACTTACCATGCGGCGTGCGGTACCAAGGTGTCCATCGGCGCCGTACCTGTGCCCCGGTCCTTCAGTGCCACGGTTGGCACGGTGCTTGTTGGACTCTGTAATCCACTCAGGCGACGCCCATCTCTTAGCCAACCACCTCCAGGCTTCCATGTCCTTCGCCAGCCAATCCACAACGCTCTCCAGGTACTGCTCCTCTGTGAGGTAGATCTCATTGGCCCCTAATGCTTTGCTCATTCTCTGCCCCTTTATCTTCTTGTAGCGCGATGCGAGCATTGTACATGGCATCCTTGATGACCTTATCAGCGCACTTCCGAAAGTGCCTCTTCACACGTGCCCACTGAGCCTGATCGTCCTCGATGTCACCCGCGGCACAGCAGTAGGCAAGGAGGTGTAGCGAGTCATGGCCAGAGAGCAAGCCGGGGCAGGACTGTGGCACCAACAGCGTCGAGGCAAGCTAGTGCTCGGCTGCTAGGGCGAGGGAGCACGCGCGCCGGGCTAGGATGCCGACCAAAGGCTGGCGGAGGGAACACCCAAAATCTTATTTTAGATTTATTAAAAAGATTTTTTCTAAGTTCTAAATAAATGTCGTAAATAAGGATTTTATTAGTTTAGAAATTATTTTTTGAAGATATGTAAATGTCAATATTATATTTTGAATTGTCAAAGTTAGATTTGGGTTTCAAAAGTAGAAGTTAAAATTGAAAATCTTTTGATAAACATAAAGATTTTCAATTGTTGATATGAGCGAATTATTTTCTTCTTCCCTCTCTCATGAATTAAGCATCAATATTATTCAAAATAATAAAATAAATAATAAAATATTATTGCATCATGCTACGAATATTTTGTTTGTTGCATCTAAATTGGAGCTTCAATTTCAAAACCTAGACTTAAATTGAAAATAAAAGCTAAAATAGAAAGGGAATTAAAAGAAAAGAAAAGAAAGAAAAAGAGAAAAGAAACTCAAACCTGCACTTTGGGCCCAATCTACCTTGGTCGGCCCAGTCTGCATCCCGCCCCTATATTGCGCCGCCCAACTGAGGTTTTAGCGGCAACCAGTGGGGCCCGTGCATCAGTCTCACGCTCGTGGCGCTTGATATGATCAACACTATGGTGACCCTGTCACTGCCACCTAGGGTCCACCGTCCAGGGTTCCTCGCGCGCTCATGGACTTGTGTTGTATCCCTGTCTAGTGGGTCATGCCTGTCGGACTCATCCCCTTTCCCAGCGCTCTAGACTTCCTTCTCCAGACTATTTTCGTGGAGATCTCAATGAAATTGATGGGTGTCGTTCCGTCCGCTCGTCTCGCTCTTCTAGAACCTGAGCACGTAACAACCCCTCTCCCCAATAGAACTCCGCCATCGCGGGGTGCCGAGTTGGATCTTCCATGGGATCCTTGCTATAAAACTCAATCCCTCCATCACCATAGCTGAGCATACGGAAGAGAGAAAATTTGCAACGATGGACGAATCGTGGGCTCAGTCGTGCTGTGCAAGGGAGCTATGGAGGTTCGACTCGTTCCACTCCCTGTGTGCCTGGCCGGGTTGGGCGTTGAGAGATAGCCAGGGCCGGGGAATTAGAAAGACTTACCCCTTCACCTTGATGAAGCGTTGACCATTGAAATTGGATCCGAGGGTTGAAAATGAGTCCTGCTTCATAAAGATATGGCCGTCGATCTGGAATCAAACGATTAGAGTAGTGTACTGGTTGGGATAAGAGCGATTTAATTGTGACCATGGATTGGGATCTTGCGGTCAGGATTGCGTACCATTTGGATGTTCTGTTAAGTCTAATATTGGTCGTCTGCTGCGGATCCAATGGCTCAGGCGGGCAGATACCCCTTTAGCTGAAGCTTTTACATAAGAGACCCTGTGATTTTTGCAAATGAAGTCGTCGTCCACGTGCGGTTTAAAATAGTTACAAATAGGCCCCTGAAAATTGTAAAGAAGCCCTGACATTATAAATAAATTTTTGAATTCGATTTATAATATAAAAATAAATATAGATCGTTTAGAAAAATCATATCTCCCACATTTTAACTCCTTTTTTATCCATTAGATTTGAATTAGATTCATATTATTATTGGTTATCATCTAGTAACCTTATTTTGTTATGAAACATATGGTTAAAATTACGCACTTAATTTGTTTTATATCTAACACCTAAATCTTTAGAAAATCATAACTTCATAACTATAGCTCAGAATTTAGTGATTCTCGAACCTACGATCTTGTAGCCTCGCGTGGAATATTCTTATGTTGTTTGTCCTCATGTTTGGTGTACTGTTATTTTTATGTACTCCTTGTCTATTTGTATGTATTGCTACGAGTAGCAGCGAGGTTACAAGTTACCCAAAGATCAATTTGGTGAAGTATCTGGGATCTCAAGTCACAGGCAAGTTGTGCCCTTGATCACTTTTCTCTTTACCCAATAATGTTCTTGTTAATCAATGTGACATGCTCAGGTTAATTTGATGGGACCTAATAGCTTTCCCTAGATTTTTTTATCCCACACCTTGTTTACCACTGAACTCTTGGGTAGTATGTGTTATTGCTCTACTTGGTTTTGAGAAATTAACGTTACATTATGATCATGTTTCGGTTATGTTGTTGTTTTAATTAATGTTCATGACAAGATCATTGTGTTAATTGGAACATGGAGCTTAACTTGAGATATCCGTGCTACCACAAGGGTGGAATGGGACGCCCTTGGCTGACTAATTAGGAAAGCTATTGGAGGACTACCTTACCCAAAAGGTGCAAGGGCGGTAGAGGAGCTGCGTATAGGGAGGTTCTCGGGTCGATCATGCTGCGATGGCTTTTTGGATGAGGGAGTCCTATATTGCCCTTCTCATAACCGTAGCAGGTTTTCTGAAGCTAGTGGAACTTTGTAAAGGCCTCGTAGTGGATCCCTAGCCATTCACCTCGAAAGTGTCTAAGGCCTTGCAAACCTTAGTTAGACGGGATACACGACTTGTGGGTAAAGGGAGAAACCTTTGCAGAGTGTAAAACTGGTATATCAGTTGTGATGAGGACATCACTACCATGGATACAAACAACACTCCCCTAGTTGATGTTCAAGGTCCGATTACTCGCGCACGCGCAAGACAATTGAATTTGCAGGTGAGCTCGTTCCTATGTACTTATTCTTGTGCATTTGAGAATAGTGTGCTACCTAATGAATTAATTGTACTTAGGAATGAAGGAAAGGACCAGCAAGGACATGGTGAAGGACTTGGAGGCGTGGAAGGCCAGCAAGGACGTTCGGATCAAGATGGAGGACAAACTGTATCTTCGTTGAGCCCATTAGGGGCGTGTCCAGGGTTTTGCATAACCCTAGAGTATGTATTAGTAGCCGCCCCTTCTTGTTAGACGCGGGTTTAGTTTAAGTTAGATCTGTCGAGAACAACCGCCGTAGATCGGTTTGTGAGACCCCAACTTGTGAGCTTAATCATTCATCCGCAATATTCCAGATTGTGTTCTTTCTTGTTCTTGCTTGTGTCTTCGATTCGCAGGCAAGGATTAGCCCTCGTGGCGAGGTCAATCGCGCAGCGCACGGTTGATAACCAGAGGAGAAGTGGTGCTACGATTGCAGGGTTCTAGTCGTGTTGATTGGGAGTCGGATCGTCTGTGTGACATCTCCACCAAATCGATAGTTATCTACACCTGACGGAAGATCGGGCACCCCCGTTCCTATCAAGTGGTATTCAAAGACTCAGGTATTACTGTCAGGCTTACCCTAGTTTAGTTTAGGTTTTTTTCATCCTATAACCCTGTTTAGCCTTGCAATTTCGTTTTAGATTGATTTGTTGAATTTGTGTCCGTGTTCGAGTCTTGTTGCTGGTTTAGGTCGTGTCATCATTATAGTTCAATCGCTCCGTCGCTGTTATTTGTTTCCGCCGCTATCCCATCCACCTTTCCCAGATTACAAGTCGAGACACCACATTACTCGATTTGCCCTCGCTAGCCGCCTTATGTGAACTCACGCCACGCTAGCCCTAGATTAGATTGCAAGCCGCCTTGCATCATAGCCCCTCCTTGTTTCATCATCTAGCACTTACCTATTGCTTATACCAGGGAGGTTTGTGCCCCTGTGCTCCAGAGCCGCTGCTAGGGTTCCTGCCAATTTGTGGCTTTGAAAACCATAACCTGAGGTACCTTCCATAAAACGGGCATAACTTTTCGCTCGGTGCTCCGTTTGAGCTCAATTTTTTACAGCAAATTCCTGACTCCATTCAAAAAATTGTTAAGTGTTTGGTTCGGTCAAAAATTCAAAAAAATCGGGAAGATAATTAAAAAAAAATTGTTTAAGTGTTTTTAGAAATTTCACAGATCCTTTGTGATTTTCTCTAGGCAACAATACAACTCTGTTTCAAGTGAAATTTTGTGTGCTTCCATCCTTTGTGATTTTGGATCAGTGCTAAAAAAATTCAGAATATTTCGACCTCTTTTGCTAGTACTCCTTTGGAAACACGCCTTTGATTTCTACTAGTGCTGAAAAATCTGCTCTATTTACAGAACTGCCATTCTGGTGGTTTGTTACTTTTACCTTGTTGTGCTTCGATAGGACACGTCTTAGCCAACAATTGTGACTTGTGCTTTGGACACTTATTGAACTTCGCTAATCTACACTCGATTTTTGCTAATCCTTGATATTAGTTTTTGGCCTCCCAAGCTCCACATACTTTCTTCTGATCAATACAGCTGTGACTTTGCAATCGCGGTTTCACTCCCTCTTGGTAAGTATCACGAACCAGCCTCCGATTGTACCATCCTTTGCTTGTATTTCATCATACACTTGTAAGAGCTTGGTAAGATACATTAGAGCGTGTTCCTGTGTTCCACCTGAGAGGAGCGTGTAGTTAAATTATTAGGGATAACCTTCACCATTTGTTTCCTATTTTTATGTTTCGATGGCAGGCGACGAAGAAGCAAGGATCCCTACAGACTTCGATGAATGTGTTAGCCGTCAAGATCTTGAGGCAAACAACAAGCTCCTAAAGGAGCAAATGGAGGAGACGGTCCACAAGTCAGTGCATGATTCCTTCATTAACATGAACCTTGGCAAGACTTACGAGAGGCTGGATGGACGATTGTCCCAGATCATTGACAGACTTGCTGTGTTGGAGACGCAACAACAAGCACCACCACCACCTCATCCATGTCTTCCCGATGATGCGGTGTTTGATGAAGAAGGTAATTATGATGAAGCGGCCACCAGAGATTTGTGCCTACGTCGCCGTCTTCATCAAAACACAGAAGGTATGCCACACTGCCAGCAAGGTAATAACAATCGTGCTCCTGACGACCCTTATGCTAAGATTAAATTTTCTATACCATCTTTTTCGGGTCATTATGATGCTGAGGGATATCTTCATTGGGAGATGACGATAGAACAGAAATTTTCTGCCCATCTTGTACCTGAACGACATCAAGTTAGACAAGCCACTAGTGAATTTAAAGATTTTGCTATTGTCTAGTGGACTGCTCTAGTTGGGGATGGTAGAGCACCTATGACTTGGGAAGATCTTAAAGTAGCTATGCGCGATAGATTTGTTCCCCCATCTTATCATAGAGAATTGCGTAAGAAATTGATGTGTTTAGAGCAAGGGGATAAATCTGTTCAAGATTATTATGCTGAGCTTCAGAAGGGATTGCAGCATTGTGCGATAGTAGAGGGACATGAGGATGCTCTTTGCCGTTTTTATTCAGGTTTGCGGCGTGATATTCAGGACATTGTGGATTACAAAGAATTTAACACTGTCAACAAGTTGTTCCAGTTTGCTATGCTTGTAGAGAAGGAATTGCAGGGACGCCAACATCGACCTAGGGCTACTTTTGGCGCCTCGAGTCATACAACTTTGACCACTCCAGCGTCCACGCGACCTCCCTCGACACCTACTGCACATGTTGGTAACCTTCCTTTGCAGGTACCCGCCAAGAAACAGGATTCACCAGCACCTTCCTATGGTCGTTCTTCGGGTATTGTTTGCCACCGATGTCATGGGATTGGTCACGTGAAGAAGGATTGCCCGAGTCAGCGAACATACATTGCTACGGATGATGGCTACATTAGTGCTTCCGACAGTGAGGGTGACAATGATGACTCCAGTGATGTTGCTACTAATGATGATGCCATGCTTGGTGCTGATGCTACGGTGAACCTTCGAAGCATCATAGTGCAGCGTGTTCTTAGTTCTTAGCCTGAATCATCAAAGACGCAGCAACGCCATAATTTATTCCAGACTTTCTTCGCCATCGAGAATCGACGTGCACGCGTTATTATTGATGGTGGAAGCTGCAATAATTTGGTGAGTTCAGATTTGGTCAAGGAGCTTGGCCTGACCACACGTCCACGGCCACATCCATACCACATTCAGTGGATCAATGATTCAGGCAAGGTTATGGTAACACACATGGTACGAGTGCATTTCTCCATTGGTATGTATTCTGATTATGCGGATTGCGATGTAGTACCAATGGAAGCTTGTTCTCTTTTGTTGGGTAGACCTTGGGAATATGATACTGATGCACGTCACCATGGTAGGAGTAATACATACACTTTTATGCATAAAGATAAAAACATTACTTTGCTACCTTTGACTCTTGCTAAAATTGTACAAGCTGATAAAGATAGAGCTGCAAGTACCCATAAGGAACCAACTAATGAGATAGAAATTCAGCAACAAATTAAATTGAAAGCTCCTGTCATGATTGCTACTAAATCTGATCTTTTTGAAACTCATGCTACTGATGCTTGTTGCTATGCCTTGGTTTGCAAAGATGCTTTCTTTTCTATTGATGATATTGCTAGCACTTTGCCTACATCTGTGACTAACCTTTTGCAGCAGTTCCGAGATGTTTTTTTCCTCTGAGTTACCTCCAGGACTTCCTCACATTCGTGGGATTGAGCACCAGATTGATTTGATTCCTTGAGCGAACTTGCCCCATGCTGCTGGACCATTTAAAATTTTGGAGAAGATTAATGACAATGTATATAAACTTGAGTTGCCCCCTGTGTCGGTGTTTTGGGTCCGACCGCACACCCGGGGTTGCCCCTCGAGGTGTCTTTAGGAGCAGGGTGGTATCACCGACTGTAGCAAAATGGTTCGTGCCAGATGCACGAGAGACTAGAGACAATGTTTACAGGTTCGGGCCGCTTGGAGATGCGTAACACCCTACGTCCTGGCGAAGATGCTTCGTGTAATGGGTTACAAGGTGATTCTCTAGAGCGAGGATGTGGAAAGTGTAGGTAGATGGTTGGATAGTGTGTTCGATCGTTCTGAAGGGGTGCCCCATGGGCCTTATATATTCGGCCGTGGGGCGATACATGTGGATATGATAACAACGTGCGCCTAAAAGATAGTGAACTGTTTGAGTCTATCTCCCTATGATTCAGCCGACTTATCCTCGCCTGGTTCTACTACATGATGCTCTAGCGCGGGGAAGTCGGATCTTCTGTTGTGATTTCTCGCTCAACGCTGTGGGGCCTATCTGGACTTGCGTCGATCCGGCTTTACATCGGTTTGCTTTGCTGATTGTCCTCCCCTCCGGGCCCATGAAGAAATGACCTTACGATTTATCGGGCCCTTGGGCCTTTCGTGAGGTCTTTTACTCTGCTGTGGACCCGGGGGATATCTGTCCCCCACAAGCCCCCGATCTTTGGGTTGATTTTGAGATAATCGGCCCAAAGATCCTAGGCCCAACTTGCAGGTTATCCTTACAACAAGAAATGCTTCTCGGGCAGTCTGGTGAAGATGATTTCTTACTGTCTTCTTCTGCTTTTCTTCACTCGAAATCTGTGGTTCTGCCTCACATCTGTGTCTTAGAAGTCGGCTTGTCATTTCGCAAGACCTTGAATTTCATTGGGTGCACTAGGGGTGCACCCAATGGGTGTAGCCTCCGAGCTTCGAGTAGATTTTAGAAGATAATCTACTCGAAGGTCTTCATCAGAAATCGTTTTTGTTTTCTTCTCGTGTTCTGGTTGAAGTCCAGCCTTGTCTTTTAATCTCGTCTTATGCCTTAGAAGTCGGCACTACCTTGGCTTGAAATGGTGATCCATGGGGTGCACCGAAGGTGCACCCAATGGGTGTAGCCCCCGAGCTTTGAGTGGATTTTTGAAAACAATCCTCTCAAAGGTCTTTACCTCGTGTCCTTTTACCGAGAGCCATAATTTCTCTCCTTTTTCATTTTTTGGATGCCTTAGAAGTCGGCATTATGTCATCCATATTATGCTTTAGAGGTCAGCATTATGTCATCACTATTATGCATCTGAGGTCAACATGTATTTTGTCTTTTGCAGCCGAGTTCGAGATCTGCCCATATCTTGCTAAGTGGTGCAATTTATTTGCTCTGTGACTGATTGGACATTTGATGGACGTTCCCTGGCTAGTCTTTACGTTGCTTCCATCGGTCCAATTTTGTACTTCACCGGCTATATTTGGCTTTCCTCTGATCCTTACTGATATCTTATTTTTGTCTTGGGGTGTTCATTGCACGCCCTGCACGGATGTGACAGTTTTTTGAAAAATATACTGATAATTCCTGGGCGTCCCCCCTAATGGGTGTGGGTAAGAGATGGCTTGGTACGCTGAGTGTTTTAACCGGCTGCTTCTGAGTAGTAATGTGATGTGACGGCGGGTGTAATCATATCTTCTGTGCTGTTTGACTAGAGTCCCAATGGGTGTTGCATTGCGTGAAACGGCGTCAGCCGCGCGTCTTCAGACGGGTTGAAGTGTGTATTGAGTGCTTCGCGACTGTTCAGTGACCACGGTTGGAGGTGAGCGGTTGCCTTCTTTTCCTATAAATAGTCCCTTTGCCTGCCTGGTTTTTTCACATCTCTCGTTGTTCTCCACTGCCTGCTTTCTTTCTTCTACCTGCATTTCCACCATGGGCAAGAAACGTAAGCGCGAGCCAACTCCTCCGTCTGAGGATTTTGGTGACTCGGAGTATTCAGAGGAGGAGTTCTCCTCTGAATCCGAGGGGTCTCCGGCTCCCATCCCTCTGCGTGAGTCGTCTGATGATTTAGACGACTCCCAGGGGCTCGCGGCGAAGGTCTGGACTTACATCCGGGCCGTCGAGCTTTCCGGGCTCGCAGGCTCGGATGAGTCGGAGGACTGCTCGGACGAGGAGGACGGCGGCGACGGTGGCGAGGGCGACGACGACGACGGTGACGACGATGGAGGCGGTGGCGGCGACGACGACGGTGACTACGGCGGCGGGGGCGGCAGCAGCGGCAGGGGCAGCAACAGCGGCAGGGGCGGCAGCAGCGGTGGGGGCGGCAGCAGCGGCGGCAGGGGCAGCGGCGGTGGCAGCAGGGGCGGCAACAAGGCCAGTGGCTAGATGCCACTGGTTTTTAAATATTAGTATAGATTAGAAGTAGTATAATGTAGTAATATTAGTAATGTAAAATAGTATAGT
Organism: Zea luxurians; assembly: GCA_029449295.1. Classification (NCBI taxonomy): domain Eukaryota; kingdom Viridiplantae; phylum Streptophyta; class Magnoliopsida; order Poales; family Poaceae; genus Zea; species Zea luxurians. The sequence goes on along the minus strand of JAOPSE010000004.1, from coordinate 74,746,226 downwards.
GTAGCGTAGTTGTAGTAGTAGTAGTAGCAGTAGTAGTTGTAGCAATAGGGAAGTTATCAACTCATAATGAGTTGATTTGTAAGTATGAAAACTCCCTTAATGAAGAATAGTTTCGTCCCTTCTGTGCAGATTTTGAGCCCTTAATCAACTAAATTGTCAATTATGATCAACGCCGAGTTTTTGAGTCCTTCCTCCTTTGGGATAGTAACTAAATAACTCGGGCATCACGCCGTCGTTTTGTGATGGTCGAGCTATTATTGTCACCATTTGCGCTTTTAAGATAGCGTCCGAGTGATTACGAAACTGTGTCAGCGACGGAATGACTGAAGGCTGCATCGGCGTTTTAGAGGTAACTGCCGAGCGAATGAAGACATCCTCGGCGCTTTAGAGATAGCTGCCGAGTGACCGAAGACATTATCGGCGCTTTAGAGGTAAATGTCGAGCGAATGAAGACATCATCGGTGCTTTAGAGATAGCCGTCGAGCAACTGAAGACATTGGTGATAACGTCAGCATCTTAGAAATGACAGCTGAGTTAAAACGGGTCGCGTCGGCCACTTTTGAGGATAATGGTCGAGTGATGATGTGGTACATCGGGGTTTTAGAGGTAACCGCCGAGTGATGATGTGGCACACCGGTGTTTTAGAAGTAACCGCCGGGTGCTGACTGGGCGCTTTTGGAAACGACATCCAGCTCAGGAATATCCTGTTTATACAGCGCTTTTAGCCGCCTCTGCTTTCCGTGCCCTAGTTCTTGTTTTTCTGCCTCCAAATTCTCTCTGCAATTCAGCTCTCGCTCTGTTCGCCAGTAGATTCAAGATGGCGCCCAAGAGAAAAGCTTCGAGTTCATCTGCTGCAGTAATTCCCCCTATCGACCCCAACAGCCAATTGCCTTTCGCGGGTAATCACATGTCCGTTGTCTCCGAGTCTGATCTCCTCCACCTCGTGTCCATCGGGGTTCTTCCCCCGAGGGAGCTTTGTTCTTGGCGGATTTGTCATGGGGTCACTGTCCCGACAGAGGATACTCATGAATCCGTGATTTACGTTCCCTTTCTTCTCCGCGGTCTCGCTCTCCCCGTTTCACCTTTCTTCCGCGGCCTCCTTGATTTTTATCACCTTAACTTGACCCACCTGAATCCCAATTCTATTCTTCAAATTTCTATTTATGTTCATTTGTGCGAAGCTTTCCTGGGTGTGCTGCCACATTTTGGGTTGTGGAAGTATTTGTATCACTGCCGTCCTGGAATGGCCGGGGGTCAACATCAGCTGGTCGGGGGTGCTAGTTTGGAGATTTGTCGTGGGAGGAAGACTGAGTATCTTGAAATTCCACTTAAAGACAGCATCAAGGGATGGCGCTTGGAATGGTTTATTGTCGAGAACCATGGAAATTCCCTCCCTACACGGTCGGGAAGACAGCTGGATGTTCGCACTCCGAGCTGGACTGAGTCTCCCACAGATCAGGAGGTAACTGAAGCGAGGGCTTTGCTAGCTGAAGTTGGTCTGCTGAAAGAAAAGGGCCTAACTGCTGAAGCTGTGGTTGCTGATTTTGTTTTCAAGAATGTTCAGCCATTGAAGGACAGAGCATACCCAGCTTATCTGTACAGAGGCTTGGCTGATCCGACTCGGGTTACCAACAGGAGAATTCCCTCTGTAGACTTGGTGAACCGACTTGAGACGATCCTTAGAGGCAAAGTATCAAATATTGGAGCCCCAGTGGCATATTCAGCATGGAACCTGCCTTCTCCCAAGACCTTCACTCTTTTTGTGTCGAATCCACCTATTACTGATGACGGTTTGGGCCTTAGAGTGCGACCCTCTGCTGAAGAGGTTAACACATTGGTTGTTTCGCTCGGGGAAATTCCTAACGACGAACGGCAAGTCCACTTTGAGGTGCCCTTAGATCCTAGTGATGCAGAAATAAGTGCTATGCTTGATTTTCTGGCTGAGGACTCCCCTGATGCTGCTCCTGCTGGGACATTGGTGGTGGCGCCTCTTTCAGAAGCTAGTATAACTTTGGATGTTCAGAAGCCTGCCAATGCTCGCTCAAGACGCCCTTGCCGAGCCAATCAACCTGGTCCTTCTGCGGATGAGCAGAAAAAGAAAAAGAGACGTCTCCGGCAAGTGTCTGGTTTGGATCGGGGTGTTGGTCCCTCGGCTCCTGCTGCTGAGGAGGTTCCCGTGCCTGATTTCACTGACGCTGACCCCAATGGGTGTGCTCTAACTGCTGCTGACCCCAATGGGTGTGATGCTTATGTTGTTGATGAAAATGACAGGGAGGAAGAAGACGAAGTCCCTCTGACCCGGAAGAACAGTCGACAGTATTGCCAGTGGGGAGAGTAGTGGAGTCCCTTCTCCTGCTTTGTCAGCCCTCGTTGGCCTACAGGAGTTATCTCTGGCAAACTTTGATCAGACCCTGGAGGATATGGTTCCAGAGGACCTTTTGTTAGAGCCAGCGGATGATGGTATGATGGAGGTTTGTGCTGATGTGCTTGATGCTGGGTTGAGGTCATCCCGCGCCTCATCGACCTTAGAGCGTGGTCCTGAAGGCCAGGAGACTGATTTGGATCATCTCGGTCCCATGGAAGCAACTGAGGGGCCTTTAGCCTTAGAAGTGGCCACTGCAGAGAACTCAGCTCTCAAGGATGGTGTTGACGCTTACCTAGCCCCCGAGGGTGTTGCCGAGGGTGACTCAGCTCGGTTGGAAAGTGCCAGCCACTGTCCAGCCCCCGAGGGTACTGCTGGAGATGATCCGGCTCATGTGGGTAGTGAAAACTACGACCCAGCCCCCGTGGGTGTCCCAGCAAGGTCCCCCTCTTGTACTTCCATGGACGTTCATGCGGGATCGCCCCCGCACTCCGGCTGTATGGTGGTCGCCCAAGCTTCAAACCAGGGAGTCGCTTTGAAGGGCAGCGTCCCCGCTGGCCAAGTCTTGAGCCCTGTTGATGGCACTGAGTTGGTTTCTGCTGGTTTGTTGCCAACTGCTTTGGGTGGTGACCTTACGCCAGGCCATCAATTGATCCCTCATGATCTGGGAGCCCCTTCGTTCTTTTCCAATCTTCAGGTATTGTAATATATCTTGTCTTAACTTTCGCGCTGTGTGAACTGCTGTCATTACACTCATTTGTTCTTCTTATCAGGCTTTGGTAGACGGAATGGCTAGTCAGCTGAGGTTGCAGGGTGCTTCTATTCCAGAAGGAGCTTTGTCTCTTGCACGTTGGAATCCGGTGATACTTCAACAACGTGTTTCTGACTTGGAGGTGACCAATGCTGGTTAGTGCCTTTCTGCTTCTCTTTGTTCTGCATTACTGAACTGCTTTATATCCTGATCCTTTTTGCTTGATTATTTCCTGCTAGATGTGACTCGGCAAATTACCACTCTTGAAGAAAAACATTCTCGGGATCAAGCTGAGCTGGTCAAGCGGTGCTCTGACTTTGAAGAAAAGTATTCTCAAAGCCAGACTGAACTAGCTCAGGTTTCTGCTGCCTTAGATGATGCCAGTGCCCTGAGCTCTTCTCTGCGCATTCAGCTTGATTCTGAAAAGGTGACTTGTGAAACTGTACTTTGTGTTGCTGTGTTCCTATTGTTTGTTTGATATTTGAAAGGAGTTGATTCTTGTTTGCAGGAAGAAAAAAACGCCCTTGCTGCATCTCGCGACAATCTCGACAGACTATATCGTGATTCTAGCAACTCGCTGACCATCCTGGAGAGGAGTCATCGCTTTTCCATGGAGGAGTTAGACAATCTTCGCTATAAGCTGCAGGAGTCCTTGGATGATGTGATTCGTCTTAGGGAGTTGATATCGGCTAAAGACGTTGTCATCAAGAATCTGCGTGCTTCCAAGAAATCTGTTACCCAAGAGCTAGAGGCTGCCCAGTTGGCTGTCAAGGTTGCTGAAGAGACTTCCAGTACTCTGAGAGCCCAGCGCGACAGGGCCATGGATAAGGCCATTCGAGCGGGACGAATCTTGATGAGGAGACCTGGTGTAGTCATTCCTGAAGATATAAGGGCTGATGTGAATACTGCGCTTGATTCCTCAAGTCGCCCCTCCTTGTCGGTTGCTCCTGAGAAAGACATCACGAAATAGAGGGATGTTTTGCGTGCTTTGAGCGCGCGATTAGCACGATCATATATTTGTTAGAGGACGCCAGTTTAGCATTTGAATGATATTGCTATTCTCCTACTGTTTTAGAGTTCAACAGTGCATAAATTTGTAGCAGTAAAAAGGCTGTGTAATGGTTTTTGAGACTTGTTTGCGGGATATAGAAGTCATCCCTCGAGTTTCGTAAGCGCGAGTATGTCGCATTGCCTTAAGTCGTTGTCAACTTAAGCCGATTGCTTCATCAGTAGGGCATAGTGGTCACCCCGAGCTATGTGAGCGTGAGCATGTCGCACCGTCTTAAGTCTTTGCCGACTTAAGCCGATTGCTCCGTTAGCAGGGCATAGTGGTGACCCCGAGTTATGTAAGCGTGAGCATGTTGCACCGTCTTAAGTCTTTGCCGACTTAAGCCGATTGCTACGTTAGCAGGGCATAGTGGTCACCCTGAGTTATGTAAGCGTGAGCATGTTGCACTGTCTTAAGTCTTTGCCGACTTAAGCCGATTGCTCCGTTAGCAGGGCATAGTGGTCACCCCGAGTTATGTAAGCGTGAGCATGTTGCACCGTCTTAAGTCTTTGCCGACTTAAGCCGATTGCTCCGTTAGCAGGGCATAGTGGTCACCCCGAGTTATGTAAGCGTGAGCATGTTGCACCGTCTTAAGTCTTTGCCGACTTAATCCGGTTGCTCCGTTAGCAGGGCATAGTGGTCACCCCGAGTTAAGTAAGAGTGCTAGTCAATCATGAACGAATTGAGTATCTTTGAAGTCCTCTTTATTGATGACATATCTCCCGTTTTATAGAGCACATTGTCGTCCCGATAGCTTTTGAAATTCAGCTAGGGGTAAAACTTTCTGAGGTGTTCTATATTTCAGGAGTTCCCAACTTCTGTGCCGTCTATCTGAGTTAGACGATATGATCCCGACCGAGTGATTTCTGCTACTATGAATGGTCCTTCCCATAAGGGCGACAACTTATGTCGTCCCTCCCCCGTAAGAATTCAGCGGAGGACGAGATCTCCCACTGAGAAGGATCGTTGTCGCACGGCCTTGTCATGATAGCGTCTCAGAGTCTGCTGGTACCGCGCTGATTGAATTACTGCATTCAGTCGCTCTTCTTCGAGTACATCGATGTCCTCCAGCCTACTAGCTTCGGCTTCTGCTATGCTTTCGAAGACCAACCTTGGCGCTCCGAACTTGAGATCAGCGGGTAATACTGCCTCTGACCCATAGACCATGAAGAAAGGAGTATTTCCATGTAGAGCTCGGCTTGGCTGAGTTCTTAAGCTCCAAACAACGTAGGGCAATTCCCTTATCCACTTCCCTGCGAACTTCTCATTCTTTTCGAAGACCCTTTTCCTGAGTGCTTCCAGTATCATCCCGTTGGCTCGCTCAACCTGCCCGTTGGCCCTCGGGTGCGCTACCGAAGCATACTTGATCTGAATGCCCTTTTGCTCGCAGAAATCGAAGAATTCTGAACTTGTGAAATTGGATCCCAAGTCAGTTATAATGTTGTTTGGTATTCCAAATCTGAATATTATGTCTTGTATGAACTCCACGGCCTTGGCTGAGGTTAAGGAAGCAATGGGTTTGAATTCTATCCATTTGGTGAACTTGTCGATTGCTACCAGTACATGAGTGTACCCTCCTTGAGCTTTCTTGAAAGGTCCAATCATATCCAGTCCCCAGCATGCGAAGGGCCAAGTTACTGGTATGGTCTGCAATTTTTGTGCTGGTAAATGTTGTTGCTTTGACAAGTACTGGCAGGTTTCGCACCTCTGAACTAACTCGGCTGCATCGTTTTTCGCCGTTGGCCAATAAAATCCTGACCTGAAGACCTTCCCGACTAGTGTCTTGGACGCCGCGTGTATTCCACATTGCCCGGCATGGACCTCATCTAGAAGTTGCTTCCCAGTGGATGAGAGTAGGGCTGGGCAAAAAACCCGTAACCCGAAACCCGAACCCGAACCCGAAATACCCGAAACCCGAATTTTGTTCGGGAATTTCGGGTGGCAACTTGCAAAACCCGAATTTAGTTCGGGTAATTAGGGTATCACAATCGGGTACCCGAAATACCCAAATTACCCGAACTTTAATGTGTCATGTACTCATGTCATGCTTAATTATTAATTTATACATTTATAATTATGTGTATGTGTGCATAACTTGTGATTGTAGATTGCTTGTGTTTTATATGTCCATGTGTATCATTATGCAAACTATATTTTTATACTAATTTAATAGGGTGTATGTGTTTTTATGAATGTGACACAATAGTTCGGGTAGTTCGAAAATACCCGAACTCGAACCCGAAATTTCGGGTACCCGAAATTTCGGGTATTGCAAAACCCGTTGTAATTTCGGGTATCGATTCTCAAAACCCGAAATTTTAAAAACCCGAATTACCCGACCCGAAATTTTCGGGTAACCCGAACGCCCACCCCTAGATGAGAGAATGCACTTCATGAAGAGGCCCAATGCACCCCTTCTGTATAATGTTTCTCCAATGAGTGTGTAGTGGGCTGACTGTCTAGCGATGCGTTCGGCTGCATTTTTGTCATCTGGTTCCTCTTCATTCTTTATATATCTGATGATCGGCCTTCTCCAGTCATAAGGGTCTGACCCGGGTTGACCCACGATATTACATTCTTCTGCTTGATCTGTTGAGATGCTCGGTCGTGGTATTTCTTGCACGAAGACTCCGGGTGGGACCTGAGTTCGGCTGGATCCTAACTTGGACAATACATCGGCTGCCGTGTTTCAATCTCTCTCCACATGATGAAATTCTAGACCTTCAAACTTATCTTCTAGTTTCCGGACGGCGGTGCAGTATTTTCCCATCGAATCATTCGAATAGTCCCATTCTTTGTTTATTTGACTTATGACCACCAGAGAATCTCTGTATACCATTAATCTCTTGATCTATCCTTGGGAGCCCGAAGGGATCCTTCGGACAATGTTTGTTGAGATCAGTATAGTCGACGCACATGCGCGAATCCACTTTATTCTTTTTGAGTACAAGAACAGGGTTGGCCAACCACTCGGGATGTAACACTTCTCTAATGAACCCGCCCGCAACCAAGCGGGCCAGCTCAACGCGAATGGCCTCTCTCTTGTCGGGCGTGAAACGACGTAGCTTTTGCCGGATCGGTCTTGCTTGGGGATAGACCTTCAGTTTGTGCTCGGCCAGTTCTCTCGGGACTCCCGGCATATCCGCAGGTTGCCATGCGAATACGTCTCGGTTGTCTTGCAGAAACTAGACGAGCGCGCTTTCCTATTTATCATCCAGGCTAGAGCTAATGATGGCAGTTTTGCATTCATCAGCAAACCCCAGATTGATCCTTTTAGTTTCTTCAGTCGGCCGCATAGAGGTCGCAGCTCGAGCTTCATTCGCCGGTGCTGTATGGTCTTCCTCAGGCTTAGAGTTTGCCTGGATCGAAGAAGTTGCCGACGGTTTAGTAGCGAGGGCTGCCTGGATGGCCACTCGGAAACATTCCGCGGCACCTTGGAGGTCGGCACGCACAGTTATGATTCCTTGTGGTCCCGGCATCTTCAATATCATGTACGTGTAATGCGGAATGGCCATGAATTTTTCCAGTCCCGGCCTCCCAACGATGGCGTTGTACCCGCAGTCGAAGTTTGCCACTTCAAACCTCAGGAACTCGGTTCTGTAGTTTTCCGGAGTCCCAAAGGTGACGGGCATTTAGATGTGGCCCAGCGGGTATTCTCCCTCAGTTGGCACGATGCCAAAGAAGGGAGTGTCTGACTCGTGGAGTTCTTTGAGGTGAACTCCCAAGCCTCGGAGTGTCCGGGGGAAGGTGACGTTGATGCTGCTCCCCCCGTCCACTAACACCTTCTTCACCCTGCTCTCTCGGATCACCGGATCGACGTGGAGCAGGTATTTGCCCGGATGGTCGAAGTTGAGCCATTGATCCGCCCGAGTGAAGGTGATCGGGTGCTCCGACCACCGGTATGGGGCGGGAGGACCGGTGGTCGCCACCAATATCTGGCGATCTTTGAGCTTTTGTTGTCTTCTGTTCTCCTGCGATCCGTGTCCGCCGAAGATGACGTTGACCTCCCTGTCAACGCGCGGGAAGGCTCTTCCTCCTCCCTCCTCCTGCTGCTGGGGTTGTCGTGGTTCTTCTGGTCCTCCCCACGGCGGAGGAGGAGGTAAAGGTTGGAAGGGTCGGCTGTGCCCAACGGAATGCTTGAAATCCCGGCAGTTCCGAAGAGTGTGGCGCATGTCCTTGTGGTATGGGCACTGGGCGTCGAGGATGTCGTCCAGCGTGCGCTCGCCTCCGTGAGGTCCTCCTCGGGCGCGAGAGGCAGGTGGTCCGGCGGCGTGTACCTCTTCACGCGGTCTCTTCTCCCAACGTTTGTCAGGTTGCCGGTTCGCGTCGCATCGTGGTGCTGCCGGTGCGGGCTTTGCTCCTCCGATGAGGTCCTGGGCTCGCTCGTCAGCGGTAATGTAGAGGTCGGCTTCCCGGAACAGCTCCTCGGAGGTAGTTGGTGCCTTCTGTAACATGGCTCGGACAAAGGCCGAGTCATTGGATCCTCTATAGAAGTCCTCGATCACGGTCGCCTCCGTGACCTCAGGGATATGATTTCTCATGGTCTGGAACCTTTTGAGGTACGATCAGAGAGTTTCGTCCCCCCGGCGCTTGATGGATTTGAGGTCCCATGGTTGCACCGGTTTGTCGGAGAGGGACTAAAAATTGGCAGTGAAGCGCCGGCTAAAGTCGCTCCAGTCGTCGATGCAGTGTCGAGGTAGATGTCGTAGCCATTGCAGTGCGTCTTGCCCGAGGACAATGGGTAAGTACGCAGTCATCACGTCCTCGGATGCTCCGGCGGCTCGAGCGGCGGTGGTGTAGACGGCCAGCCAGCCTCCTGGGTCCCGCTTAGGTTCATATTTATCGACATTGGATACCTTGAAGTTAGGGGGCCATTGAATGGCCCTAAGGCGTGGAGTAAGGGCAGACACTCCACATGTGTCCTCCTGTCGTCGGGGATGATGTCTGTCCCGGGGAGGGGAGTAGTTGTTGTGGTTCCTCGACCGTCCCCGGGCAGTTCCGCCAGTCGAGGCCGTCGTTGATTCGGCTCTGGTGGCTTGACTCCGAGTGGGGATGCCATGATCCCTATCGTATTCCTCCCGGCGGCGTATCTCGTTCTCATGCCGTCGTTCACGCGAAGCGTTGATGGAACTCCGCGCGTCTCGGCGACTGTTGATGGCGTGTCGCAAGTCGTTCGGCGGGTGAGCGAGAGGTAGAAGATGGTTGGCTGCCTAGGTGATCAGGCGTCGATAGCCCTCGGCGTCTGGAGTCCGAGGGAGTCCGTCAGCTATCCGAGCTAGCACTCCTCCGACTTCACTCGGCGTGTTCATGGCTTGGGCGAAGTCGGGGTTCAGGTTACGGCCGAAGAGTGGATTTTCTCGGCGCTGCCTCGCATCTTGCTCGGCTTATTCCTGAGCTCGTCGACGATCACGTCGTCGGGAGTTCCTTTGTTCCCTGAAGACGCGTTCTTCCGGAGTTTCTCCCATCTCGCGAGACAGGCTGCTCCGGATCCCGTTCTCCGGCTTGGTGATGTCTCCGGATGTTTCGGCGCCGATTTCTTCGTCGACGGGATTCCCGCTGAGGTGGTTCCTCCCCAGGCACGGTCGGCTCGTCGTCAAAGATGGGAGGCGACTCCACTCTCCCGATGAAGAGAACGTCGGGGTAGAATGGCGTGGCTGTCGTGGCGATCTTCTTTCGGAGAGCTGAGGGTAATGCTTCCCCGGTATTTTCTGAGTTTGTTGGAGGAGGCTTCCTTCCCGGCGGATCTGCAACGCGGTGTAGAATTCCCTTTTCGTCGGCTATGGATGAGATCGTTCCAAAGCAGAACATGGATCCAGGACGGAAGGTGATCCTGCTGTTGATGGTGACGGCCATTGAGCTAGCTTAGATCGTTGACACCCCCCTACCTGGTGTGCCAGCTGTCGGTGTTTTGGGTCCGACCGCACACCCGGAGTTGCCCCTCGAGGTGTCTTTAGGAGCAGGGTGGTATCGCCGACTGTAGCAAAATGGTTCGTGCCAGATGCACGAGAGACTAGAGACAATGTTTGCAGGTTCGGGCCGCTTGGAGATGCGTAACACCCTACGTCCTGGCGAAGATGCTTCGTGTAATGGGTTACAAGGTGATTCTCTAGAGCGAGGATGTGGAAAGTGTAGGTAGATGGCTGGATAGTGTGTTCGATCGTTCTGAAGGGGTGCCCCCTGGGCCTTATATATTCGGCCGTGGGGGGATACATGTGGATATGATAACAACGTGCGCCTAAAAGATAGTGAACTGTTTGAGTCTATCTCCCTATGATTCAGCCGACTTATCCTCGTCTGGTTCTACTGCATGATGCTCCAGCGCGGGGAAGTCGGATCTTCTTTTGTGATTTCTCGCTCAACGCTGTGGGGCCTATCTGGACTTGCGTCGATCCGGCTTTACATCGGTTTGCTTTGCTGATTGTCCTCCCCTCCGGGCCCATGAAGAAATGACCTTACGATTTATCGGGCCCTTGGGCCTTTCGTGAGATCTTTTACTCTGCTAGTGGACCCGGGGGATATCTGTCCCCCACACCCTGAGTTTGGGATTAGTCCCACCTTTAATATTTCATATTTAAAGCCATATTTGGGAGAAGAAGATGAGCTTGAGTCGAGGACGACTCCACTTCAAGTGGGGGAGGATGCTGAGGACATCACTCCCATGGATACAAACAACACTCCTCAAGTTGACTACCCAATTACTCGCACACGCGCTCGACAATTGAATTTACAGGTGATCTCATTCCTAAGTAATTATTCTTGTGCATTTGAGAGTAGTATGCTACCTAATGATTTAATTGTACTTAGGAATGAAGGGGAGGACTAGCTAGGACGTCGGGATCAAGATGGAGGCCCAAGTTGACGTTCAGAATCTGTTCCGGCGCTGCGATGCCGTCTTTTGGGAATTTGGGCCGTGTATCTTCGTTGAGCCCATTAGGGGCACGTCCAGAGTTTTGCATAACCCTAGAGTCTTTATTAATAGCCGCCACATCCTTGTTAGAGGCGGGTTTTGCTTAAGTTAGATCTGTCGAGAACAGCCACCATAGATCAGTTTGTGAGACCCCAACTTGTGAGCTTAATCATTCATCCGCAATATTCCAGATTGTGTTCTTTCTTGTTCTTGCTTGTGTCTTTGATTCGCAGGCAAGGATTAGCCCTCGTGGCGAGGTCAATCGTGCAGCTCACGGTTGATAACCATAGGAGAAGTGGTGCTACAATTGCGGGGTTCTAATCGTGTTGATTGGGAGTCAGATCGTCTGTGTGACATCTCCATCAAATCGATAGTTACCTACACCTGACGGAAGATCGGGCACCCTGTTCCTATCAAGTTGTGCTCACAGTCAAGAGCGACTCAGGACTCCCGCATGATTAATTTATGGAACTAAACTTAATCTGTCATATTCATTGCATCGCGGGTGTTATTATCAATTGTGATATCTTATTTAATTGGGTTGGTATCTACTTATACTTAGTAACTGCTAATAAAATTTTGACCAACTTTAAAAGCAATGCTCAGCTTTAACCATCTCCTTTGGTAAGCCTTACACTTGACATGAGCTCCCACCTTTGGTAAGTTCATGCACATTATTCTCCACAACTTGTTGAACAATGAACGTATGTGAGCTCACCCTTGCTGTACTCACATCCCCCAAGTCAGGAACAGGTACCACAAGAGGAGGAGCATGAAGGATGTCACGATGAGATTCGTGAGACGTCTAGGCCGTCGTCTCCTAGTCAACTATGGTTGCTGGATCGTTGTCTTCGTATGATGTAATTATTTATCTATTTTGTACAGAACTCCATTATATATTAATGATGTGACATTCATTTCTGTACCATGAGTCATCATATGTGTGAGACTTGATCCTAGCACACATGTGAGTCACGCCCGGGTTTGCCCCTTAAAATCTAGGTGTGACACGCGCTGGGGCCTCGGAAGCACACGCTGGGCGGCTTGTTCAGCCATGGCATAGGGAGGAGAGATCTACGACCTCGGGTGAAGAAAGAACACAAACAGAGAATGAGGATTGAAAAACTCACCAAATATGAAGAAGATGGTCGGGGCAGCGCGGTTGAGGACGGAGCGAGGCGCAGCGTAGCAGGAACAGCTCCAACTCCTCCTCGGTTGCTATACCCCTAAGGACAGATCGAGGTGATGAGATGGATGAAAAACTCAAATTTCTAGATGGTTATGCTACGGGCTTAAAGTGAGCTGTGAATTTGAAATGAGAAAAATAACTGGGTTGAAGAGCCATGACTACCATATACTTGTGGAGTGGCTTGTCCCTGTAATGTTTTGTGGTTACGAGCCTGACGCCATGTGGCAAGCAATAGATAAGCCAAGCTATTTATATAGGCACATCATGCTAAAGAAATTAGTAAAAATATGATGGAGAAGTTGGAGAAGAAATACTAGTGTTATTATGCAAGCTAGAAAAAATATTTCCACCAGGATTCTTCAACCTGATGCAGCATCTACTTATTTAGATTCCACATGAGCCAAAGATTGGTGGCCGTATAAAATATAGGTGGATGTATCACATTGAATGAGCACTCAAATACTTGCGAGCCATGGATGAAAATAATGCAAGAGTAGGAGGATGCTTCACTGAAGCTTATTTGCTAAAGGAGGTTTCGTACTTCATAAGTGCGTATTTCGCTAAGGAACACAGTGTCTATGCTCCTACAATGTGATATGATGTCCATGAGGAACCTCCAGCTTAGGTGCATCGATAAGTATCTATACTTGAATTTATTATGAACTAGAACTTAGTATGAACTAGCTCCAGTGTGTCATTCTAGTTCAATTTAGTTTAGACATGGCATTTCTATCAAACCTTTTGAATCTTGGATTAACTTGCTAAAAGTAGATCTTTCTAGGTAAATAAGCTCATTATGTCTCTTTTATTGTAATCTTTCACAAATATTGTTGAAACCTTGAAATTTACCTTGCTTTTGCAGGAATCAGGGGTTATGGACCACAACAATTATGGTACTCCACCACTGGTGATACTAGCACTTGGAGCTTCTTGACAGGTGGGAGGTTCTAGACATGAGGTTAGTTTGACAAATAATTCATTTGAATAGTGGTGAACTTAACATTCTAGTTGCTAAGGCGGCCAGAAGTGTGGCCGCCAAAATTAACAATCCTTATTTTTGGCAAGTGAGTCTTCTAGACCTATATTTAGCACTTAAACCCCTCACCACCAACTCACATAGCTTTATCAAAAAACACTCTAACAAACTTCGATTACAACATCTACAGTTGGATCATGATCTCAAGTAATCAATGGTAATCTTTCACCTTATCTTCTTATAAATTCCACTAGCTTCTAAGATGAGTAACTATATCTATGGAAAGCACGAGTACAAAGAAGATCAATAAAGACGGTTGTAACACCCTAAATTTGGGGGTATAAAATTTCTTTTCTAATATCCATCAAATTCAGGTGTTACTCCCTCATTTCTTTGCTTTCCTTCTCTTTTTCCTAAAAGTGGAGAATTATTTTATTTTATATCTAGGTGTAAGCCTAGTAAAATAAAAACTTAGAGGAGCTTGAGTGTTGCATTCATGCCGATGCATAGTGTTTATGAGTGTAAAATGTAATAAAAACATGTTAAAAATATCTCGAGGACGTTCCAAAGAGTGGTTGGAATCTTCGGAATGTTTCTTCGGATATTAAATATGAATTTCAGTTTTTTCTTATATTATATAAATTCCTAAAAATTTAGCATTTGTGAAAACCTATGAAAAATCTGAAATCTCGATTATATATATATATATATATATATATATATATATTTCTCTCGTCGAGCCTGCTTCAGATCTCGTGTCCTTTTTCGGGAAATCACCCAACGGCTTCTTCTTGCGAACGGCATGCTGCTCACGTCCGCTAACCTCGTCTACCTCCATCTATCTTCTTGTCTTGCCTCGTCGCGCAACATCAACCATGTTGTGTACACAATCGTCTCACTCGCTCGGTCAGGATACGAGCCATGGCAAAATCAGCAACCGCCTCCCACGCCTTCTCCTTTCAATATATACACACATCTCGGTGTCGCTAACCCCCTCCCCCTCTCTTCTCCCATGAAACCGCAGCAGCCCCTGCGCCACGGAACTGCTGCATCGCCTCTCGTGCCCGCTTTCGCCATCTTCTCTGCCCCCGGTGAGGCCTTCTTCTTCTCTCGTGTTTTCGATTTCTGTTCGTGTCATTTATGCACCTGCTCCGATCGCTCGCTTTCGATCCGCTGCGTTAGCCGAGGAGCTTTGTCGTGTCGCGATGCTAGACGCGCGTCGTCCTTGTCCCTGCAGGTCGGGCGCCTAAGCACCAGCACCATGGCGTCCTGCCCATTCCAATGCAAGCCCCTGCATGAGTTCTCCACAGCACCTCTTCTCCCCTCCGTCGGCTAGTAGACCCGGCAACACTAACCCCGTCGCCCAGCCTCCATGCGCGAGGTAGCACCACGCCGTCTAGCTCCGAGCCACCACTCCGGTGAGCTCCCGACCTGGGACCGCCTCGGCCTATTCCTACATGCACCGCGTCCGCCCTGCTATCCTTGGCCACGCACTGCTTGCTAGTGCATGCCTGCTGCGCCGGCGCTTCCCGCCCCGGCCTCGGCTCCGGCGAGCCGTGTGCTGCCCCAACCAGTGAGCCATCCGTGCGGTTGCAGCATGGAGAAAATGGAGAAGGAAGAGAAAAAAACTGCACTGCATGGTAGAGATGTCCAAACGGACCGGGCTTGCTGGGCAGCCCGAAACCGGGCACGAACTTGGGGCCGAAGGCGTGGCACGGTGGGCTAGGCCCGGCACGGCCCGATTTTATTTTTTTCTATTTTTTCATATAAATACATATATTATACTTGAATATAGAGTATAAAACACAAGAAACAAGTGTTTTTGTTGGTTATGTGGGCGTAAATAAATGTTTAGAGCTAATAAATATGGTTTAAACCCTAAAAATGCATACTTTTAAGATATTTCTATCATTTAAATGTCATATGTTGTTATGGGCACGTTAGGCCCGTCGGGCCATGGGCCGGCCCGACATGAATATTAACCTAGCGGGCCATGTCTGGTCCTCGCTTGGGGCTCGTGCGCCGACACGGCATGACCCGCTAGCCAATCTGGGCCGGGCCAGCACGGTCCTAATCCGTGCCGGGCTTAGCCATGCTCGGGTCCGCCCAGCACGGTTCGCCCATTTGGACATCTATATTGCATGCCTGTGCGCGATCTGCACCAGCGAAACTGCCTTGTGGGGCCCCTTGCATGTGTAGCTCCCACACGGTCTCTAGTTCACGCATGCAACGTGTGAGAGGTGGGAAAACTACTCTTGTGCCCACGTGTTAGGATCTGGTTGGCTCGTGTGATGCCGTTTCAGGTTTGCCCATCACACGGGATCCAATATGTTGATATGGATTTTCTGTGGCGGTGACTCCATAGCCCTCCGTGTGGCCATGCTCCAACTAATAGAAATGTGCCACGTCCTTTAAATCCGCGGTTTACTAATTACATATTAACTTTTGCGTTAGACATCTGAATTATTCTGTTTCTATCGCGTTAGCTTTGTAATAATGTCGTGCACACGTTAAACATATTATTTTGTCATGACGTATGTGTGTTTTATTTACTTAATTGTCAGTTTGTTTGTTGGTTATTAACGTACCAATTTAGTCAAAACTAGTTTATGGTTTTAAGTTGTGCTTTTATAAATAATATGTTAACTTGATTAATACCAGCTTAAATACTTTTATTTATTTGTTTGTTGTTGTTCATGCGCGGCATCGTTTGCGCGTCATCCTGTTCGCGCACGTAGTCGTGTTGACTCGCGCGTGTCGCACGCTGTCATGCATGTTGTTTTGCATGCTGTCCGTGCTCTGTTTCGCACAGTGTCGTGTGGCGTCACGCGTCATTCGCGTGGGTCACGCGTTGTTCGCGTGCGCCGTTTGCACGTGTGGCTCTCGTCGTCGTCGTGTTGTTTGTGTGTCTGGTTCGTGCGTTCTTCATGTGTTGTCTCGTGTCGTTCGCACGTGTCGCGCGCGTTGTCGCACGTCGTTGCGTGCGTCGTGTGTGCCATTTACACGTGTCGCTCGCCTTGCCATGCGTCGTTAGCACGAATCTCCAGAGGCGGGCCTCTTGAATAGCCAAGTTTTTGGTGATCTATAGTAATTTGTCAATAATGTATTACACAAAATAGCGTTAGAGTACTAATTTCTTTAATGTTTTTAATTTTTGAATACCCAATCTTAAACGTTTGGGCCCGTTTCTACGAATCTCGCGTGTCGATCACGTGTGTCGTGCGGCGTCTACGCGTGATAATAAATTGTTTTCGCTTATAAACACTCATGTTAATAACGTTAAATCGTCAGGTCACATATTTTAGATAATTAACTTAAGGTTTGCTTGACTAATATTTATTAGATTAATATTCCAATTAGATTAAATGTGTAGTGTTCAACTTGCGCTTTTATAATAAACATTAACACGACTAATATTAACTTAACTACTTTTTATTTATTCAATATTTGTTTAGTATAAACGCGTCACCCGTTTAGTTTTTCTCGCCTGTCTCGCATGTTGTTCCGTGCGCGGTGGCGTGCTGCCCCACGCGTCATCCGCGCGCTAAGTCGCGTGTGGCCGTGCATCATTCGCGCATGGTTCTGCACGTCAGCACCTTGTCATGTGTCACCACGCGTCATTCACGCGTGACACACGCGTTGTTTTTGCGTGTAGTGCGCTTTGCCGCGAGTTGTTCGCACATGTCGTGTGTGTCCGCGCGTCGTTCTGCACTCTGTCGTGTTGTTTCATGTGTCGTAAATTCGACTCACTTAGAATCTCTCGTGTTAATTAAAATACTTATTAACTGACAGCTGTTAGCGTAGCAGATTAATCGAAACTAAATGGTAGATAATATTTATATTTGATAATGTTGAATTAAATGTTATAGTTAATATTGGTTTAGCGTAAACCCGTTAACTTCTTGATCGTAGCTTCGAGTTCGACGTTTCTTTTCCTCGTGTGACCGTAGAAGCGAGCTCTATTTTATACTACACGTTTTTATAATGTTTTATCTTGTATGGTGTAATGTTCTTATGCATATATATATATATATATTTGTTTGCTTGTGCCTGTTCGTTTTCGCTTCGCGTTGCGATTAGATCGTGATTCGTTTCCGAGCTTCAAGGAGTCAGCGGTCAAGCGTTGGCGACCAAGTGATCTCGAGTTCTGCAAAGTGGAAGACCCTGAGCATCTGTTTGGTGAAGACAAGTGTCATCTAACATATTATGTCCTACTTACTTTATAATTCGTCGTCCCGCATTACTTTATGGAAACCTAAGGATTGACTAGTCTGTATTTATCTTATCCTTGTTTACCTTTTTGGGTTATCATGGCTAGCCTATGCTATTGCTTTAACTTAATCAACAAACATGATGTGAATATTTATGATACGATGATGTTACCCCGATGATGATCTTGTGATATTTTAGGGGACTCTAGCTGTTTTCCTGAGTACCTCTCCGTAATGACCTGTTCGTTGAGTGACCACCCGGGACAACAGTGCAACCATGAAGGTGGAATGGGACGCCCTTAGCTAATAATTAGATGAACTTAGAGGTGTAGTAGGCTTTGCCGGAGGGCCATCAATGGGGGTCGGGACATAGTGCTCGCTCTATTAAGGGTAGGCACCGAGGTTCATTCGATTTGGTTTTGTTAGTCACCCACCTTAGGGTGGGCGTCGAGGTTCATTCGATTTGGTGAAACCTAATGAGCAGCTATGCACCAGGGAGTCTTTGTAAAGGCTACGTAGTGAAACCTTGCCGACTCACCTTAGTAGTGTTTGAGGGTTTGATGGACCCGAGGCAAAAAGGGATCACAGCTCGTGGGTAAAGTGTGCAACCTCTGTAGAGTGTTCGAAACTGGTACATCAGTCTTGCTCACGGTTATGAGCGGCCTTGGGATCCTCTTTGATTAGAGATACAAATGGTTCGAGATGCAATGATTCTATTAATGGTTTTTGGTTCGTTGATGATAATGATGTTCCTTGATGAGGAAATGATTCACGGGTTCGTTATTGCTAAAACTTGGCTTCTACTAATAATGAATACCTGACGAACTAAAAGCAACTGCTTTGACCCTAACCCCACGTAAAGATAGTCCACCTCAGCCAAACGGGATATTTGTTGAGTATGTTGATGTGTACTCACCCTTGCTTTCACAAAACACCAGGTTATCGTTGGTGCAGTCTATGCTCAGGTAAAGATGAAGAAGAAAGTGTCGAGGCGGATCTCTAGGAGTTCCAGGACTTCGACGAGTTCGAGGATTAGGCTAGCGACCTCCCCTAGTCAATTGTCTGTGGTGGGTTTATTTACGTTGGCTACGTTTCTATTATGTGCACTTTGATTTATATTATGTAAATGACTCTAGTCTTTATATTATTAATTAATCTTTATTGTTATTCGAAGCAATGTGCTATGATGAGTCATTTATGTAATCGATGTGTAAGTGAATTTCTAATCCTGACACGTACATGGTTCGCATTCGGTTTACCTTCCAAAACCGGGTGTGACACGGTTCTTAAACTATTTTCACTAGCATTTTTTAGAACCGCTAGTGGCAAGGGCTAGTAGAAATATTTATTTCCACAAGCGGTTAACCACTAGTGAAAATCATTTTTCTATTGGTGGTTCTATTAAGACATCCGCTAGTGATTTCCACTAGTGGTCAAGCTAAGAGAACCGATAGTGCAAATCTTATTTAGTACTAACCCTTTGAAAGAAGAAGAAGAAAAGCGATGGAGACCAAATGATGAATCGACCTCTCCAAAAGGTTTGTCTTGTTGTTCTGCTTATCATGCATATCTTACCGCTAATTAGAATGTTAGGGAAAGTGAGATTGAGTATGTGGATAAAGATGATATTCGTTGACTCGACGCTCATCTTAACAAGGAAGATAAGGCAATACTAATGAATATGTTGATAAGAGTGGTTGAACAAAGTGAAACTCTTTTCAAGCTAGAAGAGACCCTCATCAAAAGAGATGAAAGCTCAGAGAAGGTGACCAAAGAACATGAGGAGTTAAAGTGATCTCATGATGATTTGATCCAAAGTTATAAAGCTATTCAATTGAGCAAACTAATAATATAAATTCGTTATCATGTTCTGCTCAAGTTCTTTGGTGTGGGGGATAGATATCCGCTAGGTCTCCTTGACACAAATTTAGACTATGGGCCGATTAAAGGACCTCAATGGCTCGAACAAATGGGCTTCGTGGACTAATCAGCCAGCTCCGACTAGAGGATGATTTGGAACTCAAAGACGTGGGCATGAAGGCTTCACCAGCCGACTACACGCAGTGCACTGGCTACCAAACTTCAAGATCTCCAATGTCAATACGTATGATGCAAAACAGGGCCCGAGCGACTGGTTGGCCATTTATTTCACGGCTGCCCGAGCTGCTGAGGCAATGAAGGATGTGATGACAGCCTACTACCCAATCATGCTAGGGCAAGATGTGCCCTAGTGGCTTTCCTCACCTTCATCATCACTGCATCAACGACAAGCTGACTTTTGTGATAGGTTCATTGCCAACTTTTAGTCACTCTCCGACAAGCTGATACACCCATGGGACCTCAAATCCATCAAGCGCAAGGAGGAAAATTCTTTCTGCTCATTCCTGGAGTGTTTTCAGTCGATGAGGTACCGCATCCCCAACATCGCCGAGGCAGTGAGTGAGGACTTCTACCAGAGTCTCGTGATGAGGCTTTCGTACAGGCCATCCTCCAAAGGGCTTTGGCAACATCCGAGCAACACTTCCATGACGCCGACAGATACATCACCGCCAACAAACGAGCCCACGACCTCATCGACTAGCGAAAAAGACATGTCCATGAATAAATAAGATGCCCTACGGCAAGACCGACGATGGGACAAGAGGCTAAGGGAGGAAGTCAATGCCATGGGACTGCCACCCGCATGGCAGCATGGTCCCCCTCATGGCAACAACAACAACATGAGATCACTAGACAAGATCCTCAATTCCTCGTGTACCTACCATAAGGAGATGCGCCATAACCTATGTAACTGTAGGGAGTTCAAGAACTCAATCAGCCATGGCCGACCATTCCCAGAGCTACCACCGCCACCTGCAAGGCAGAACCATAACCCACCACCACAACCACCACTATGGGAAGACAATAGCTAAATGTTCCCTAAGATCGATAGAGTGGTCAACTTAATGTTTAGAGAGCACGACTCCAAAGAGAACAAAAGGCAGCAGAAGTTGTCTGGCCGCTTAAGTCCTAGTAGCTATGACCGACCCACCAACGCCGTACCGCTGGTCTGAGATTCCGATCTCCTTCAGCTGAGTTGACCAATGGCTCAAGTTCGATCACCTCGGCAAGTATCCATTACTTGTTAGCCTAGTGGTCTACAGGAGCCGAGTCACGAGGGTGCTGATCGACGATGGAAGGAGTGTCACCATCACTTTCCTGAAGATACTTTAGGAACTTGGGATCTCCATTGCATAACTTCAAGAGTCAAACAATCCCTTATTTGGCATCATAACGGGTCAGGGAGAGTACTCACTAGGGCACATGTACCTACAACATGCCTGATCACTTACGCACCGAGTTCCTCCGCTTCGAGGTGGCCAACTTCGAATGTGCCTACAACGCCATCATCAGATGACCCGGGCTGGCAATGTTAATGGCCATTGCACAATACTCGTACCTGGTCTTCAAAATGCCAAGGTCGTGAGACGTCCTCATTGTGAGAGCAGGCTTTCGAGTGTAAATTGATTGTTTGAGGCACTAAACAAATTGATTGTATTTATATTACTTTTCCTTCCCCTATCTCACTTGTAATTATAAATTGATTGTAAATTGATTATATGAGGCACTAAATAAATTGATTGTTTGAAGAACTAAATAAATTCAAATGAAAAAGTTGTTAACTACAAAGTTCCATAACTTTTCGAGATCCACAACTTTCATTTTGGTAGTTTACAAAATTTAAATTTCAAATTTGAAAACTTCAAACTTATTTTTTCTATGATGAGATAATTTCAAATTAAAAAGTTATCAACTACAAAGTTAAATAACTTTACGAGGCCTACAACTTTAATGAGACCTACAACTTTCATTTTGGTATTTTTTCCATCTGAGGTCATTTGAAAATTCAAATTTTTAAACATAGTTTTACATGACAAGATGATTTTAAATCAAAACGTTGTCAACTATAAAGTTTCATAACTTTTCGAGATCCACAACTTTCATTTTGTTGGTTTTTCCATCCGAAATTGTTTTAAAAATACAAATTTTATTTTTTTTGAATCCAAACATAGTTTTCGTTGACAAGATGACTTCAAATCAAAAGGTTACGAACTACAAAATTTAAAGTTATTCTGGTTGTTTGGTCATTTATTCATCCAATAAGGTGGTTCAAACATTGTTTAGAAATTTTATAAATCCCCTTGTAGTTTCATAGACTATAAGAGAGATGTATACGATTTGTGAACCAATTTACTATTATTTTGTCATATGAAGAAATGACCAAAATAAAAAATTGTACATCTTAATGAGTTATACAACGATGTAGTTGATAACTTTTCATTTGAATTCATTTAATACGTCAAAATGTGATTTGAAAATTGTCTTTGTCTAGTTTAAAAAAGACACAGGCAAAGAAACTCTTTGCCAAGTGTAAAAAAAGATACTCGACAAAGAAGCTATTTGCCGAATATTTTTTTTTACCAAGCATTTTTTGTCTGGGCTCGACAAAGAGCTTCTTTGAGACTGCCACTAGTAAACAAACTCTATGCCTGCGTTGAGGTATAATTTTTACAAGAGGTTTTGGTTATCGAGCACCAATAAAAATAAATTGGCCATCCTGACTCGAGAAACTGCCAGTAGTAATCATATTTGTACTGGGCGATTCCTGAAGAAAACCGCTAGTACGAATCGTTCCATTTCTTCTAACGATTTTCTTATGGAAACCGCTAGTAATCATATTTGTACTCACGATTTCTACCAGTATTTCTTAAGAAAACCACATGTAAAAATCATTTGAAATAATTTTTTGAGCTTTTCAAATGACCTCATAAGAAAAAACCACCAAAATAAAATTTGTAGATCTCTAAAAGTTGTGAAATTTGTAGATGACAACTTTTTTATTTGAAATCATTTGGGCTATGAAAATTGCATCTGAATATGACAAACTTTATAATGCAAATTTTGCAAACGTCCTCGGATGAAAAATGTACCAAAATAATAGTTGTAAAACTTATGAAGTTATTTAACTTTGTAGTCAACAACTATTTTGTTTGAATAGATTTATAACTTCAAACAAACAATTTATACTCGGTTTGTACGTTCTAAGATGTGGGCAACAAAATTGCAATCTAGACACAACTGAAATAAATTTTTGCTGTTTTCAAATCCTAGTTTATGTTTCATACAAAGGATTTGTACTAGTGGTTTTCTTAGGTCAACCATTAGGGGAAATTGATTTTACTGGCGGTTGTCTTAACTGAACTGCCAATACAAATCAATTTGCTACAGTATTTTTTTGTATCGGTATGCCTAAAAACACTCGGTAAATAATTTGGCACTTTGTCAAAGAGCTGGTTCTCGGTAGTGTGATATGATAGTAATAATTGACTGTCGCTTGGTTTGGTTTGTCTTGCTCTTGCACATCATTATCGTTCCTATTGAGAGGAAAGTAGAAGGTTTAGTTAGAACTCATTCTTCATACGTGTCCGATCAATGAGTGCACATGTGTTAAAGAAATAAGGAGTAACGACATATATGACACCATGCATGCATGCATTTTTAGTTTCTTACACATCATAAGGTTTCTTACACAACAAGTTTTATTGATCAGAATTGGACTCTACACAAGAAAGTCATTAGTTTTTTCAAGGCAAAGGGACACAAGGGGGACAACATTGGGAAAAGCTTGATTGTATGACGTTTAGACAAAAATAATGACTATAATGGTTGATAATGCAAGTGCCAATGATAGTGGTGTTGCTTACTTGGGAAGGCAATTGCAGAATACCAATATTGCAGATGGCAAATACTTACACATCAGGTGTGCAACACATATTGTGAACATAATTGTGCTAGATGGATTGAAAGAATTGGATCTTTCTATGCAACGTGTTAGGGATGCTGTTCGGTATATAAAAAGTGGATCTTCAAGATTGATCAAGTTCAAGGAAATTGTAGAGGAAGAGAAAGTGGATTGCAAAGCATTATTGAAGCTTGATGTCCCAACAAGATGGAATTACACATATCAAATGTTGAAGGCCACAATTGTGTATGAGGTGTTCATGAGAATGGCTAAATAGGAACTTAACTATGTAATTGAGCTATCTGAAGAGAGGCAAGGACGCGGTCATCCCAATGACTATGATTGGGAGAATGTAAAGTAGATGGCTGAACTTCTAGAGCATTTCCACAATCTTACTGTTTGTGTCTCATCTACTCTCCATGTCACTTGTAATACGCTCTTTCATGAGATTGGTGAAATCCATTTGTTGATTAAATCTTGGATGGATAGTGAAGATACTTTGCAGCAGAGATGGGAAAGAGAATGGAAGAGAAATACGATAAGTATTGGGGAATTTGGCACATCAATAACAACAGTATTGGGGAATTTGTTGATTAATTGAAGAATTTGGTGGTGGAGGCAAAGGAAAAGGGAAGGATGTTGGCACAACCAAGTCTCAAGAAACACCATATAGCAGTAACTGTCCATCTAAACCTAGAACCTCTACATCTTAAAGGTATGTGTGTGCTGAGCATGATTATATATGTTGCCACAATCGGAGATATTAAAACCTCACCCGTTTTGAACGCATGTCCGTGTTCGGCGGGCTACACACCATCTGTCGTGCGACACGCGTCCACCATGGGTTCGACACACACAGACGCGAATCCTCGCTTTCGACGGACGTGAAACCTCTATGCACGACCATGCCACAGGTCCACACGCCCGGTAGAAATCGTGCCATTTGTACCAGCGGTTTTCTTATGGAACCGCCGGTATAAATATGATTTTAGCTGACGTTTCTTAAGAAAAATGCATGTAGAAATCATTTGAAATCAAATTTTTTTAGTTTTTCAATGACCTTATATGAAAAAACCACCAAAATGAAAGTTGTATATCTATAAAAGTCGTGAAACTTTGTAATTGACAACTTTTTCATTTGAAATCATTTGTACTATCAATATTGCATATGAATTTGACAAACTTTAAAATATAAATTTTGTAAACGATCTCGGATGAAAAAGTACCAAAATAAAAGTTGTAGAATTTAAAAAGTTATTTAATTTTGTAGTTGATAATTGTTTTGTTTACAGCCTCCAACAATCAATTTATACTCGGTTTGAATTTTTTAGTTGTACAAGATCTGCAGTCGTCGTCTGATCTGATTCAATCGAGAAATTATGTTGTCAACCTCCTCCTCGTCCTCCTCGACTTCGGTGTCCTCGTCCTCGAAAGTGGTGGTGGGCAGCTGGTAGCGACAGAGAGGACAGACGGCGTTGCGATGGAGCCACCGGAAGATGCAGTGCTGGTGGAAGATGTGGGAGCAGGGCATGGCCCGAAGCATCGACGTAGCTGCCGCGTCGTCCTTCTTGTGATCAGGACCACAAGAAAAAACCACCAAAATAATTTGAAATCAAATAAAAGTAATTTGAAAATAATTATTTCAAATAAAAATAATTTGAAATCAAAATTTTTGAGATTTTCAAATGACCTCGTAAGAAAAAACCACCAAAATAAAATTTGTAGATCTCTAAAAGTTGTGAAAATTTGTAGTTGACAACTTTTTTATTTGAAATCATTTGGGCCATGAAAATTCCATCTGAATATGACAAACTTTATAATGCAAATTTTGCGAACGTCCTCGGATGAAAAATGTACCAAAATAATAGGTGTAGAACTTATAAAGCTATTTAACTTTACAGTCGACAACTATTTCATTTGAATTGATTTATAACTTGAAAGAAACAATTTATACTCGGTTTGTAAGTTCTAATATGTGGCCAACAAAATCGCAATCTAGACACAGCTGAAATAAGATTTTGCTGTTTTTCATACATTGTACTAGTGGTCTTCTTAGGTCAACCACTAGGGAAAATCGATTTTACTGGCGGTTCTCTTAACTGAATTGGCAATATAAATCAATTTGCGATAGTATTTTTTGTACTGGTGTACCTAAAAACACAACACTCGGTAAATAATTTGGCTGAATTTTTTAGTTGTACAAGACCTGCAGTTGTCTTCTGATCTGATTCAATCGAGAATTTGAGTTGTCCGTCTCCTCTTCGTCCGTGTCCTCGTCGTCGAAAGTGGTGGGCAGCTGGTAGCGACAGAGAGGACAGACGGCGTTGCGATGGAGCCACTGGAAGATGCAGTGCTGGTGGAAGATATGGGAGCAGGGCATGGCCCGAAGCATCGACGTAGCTGCCGCGTCGTCCTTTTTGTGATCAGGACCAGCGATATCGGCCAATGGGTTGAGGCAGATGGCACAGTCGTCGTCGTGCTTAGCGGTTGGCACCACCTCCTTGAGCCCCAGGATGGCTTCGCTGTGCGCGGGGATGCAAGGACGCTTGTTGTTGCGAGCAGTAGTGTCGTCCCCGGCGTCCTCGTGTGAGGGCGGGGATGGGGATGGGGATCGGGGACGGGTTCGAGGCCGGTGGCGATCAACGTAGGGAGCCAAGGCCAAGGCTACGTAGAGATCGTCCTCATCATCAAGATGATCCGGCCGACGGCCGCGGTTGGCGAGCTCCGCCCCGTCCCTGTGGAACCACTCTAACCACACCGGAACCGGATCCATCTCCGGCCGGTCGTCTAGCTACTAGCTAGTGGGCGGTGCAGTGGTGGCGGCGGGCCGGCGGCGGATGGCAGACGACGACGATGGGATATTTAGGAGCGAGGTTTCGATAAGCAAAAGCAGGAGGCCAGCTGATGGGGTTTCTATCTCAACTACTCGCATATATAGACGAGGAGGACGGCTGATAACGATGCCTCTGGGGTTCCGATCGATCCTAGCTGGGGATCACGGCCCGCAATCTATCTAGGATGGGATGGTTCCGATCGACCGACTTGAACAAGAGGATGCATGGCCGTCGATCGGAATTGCCTTCTTGTCCGAGTATTGCCTCCGAGCAGCCATGCACCGCCACTGTTAAATCTTCATTTTATTCCATTCCAGCAGCCTCCGAGCAGCTAGCCATGCATATGCATGCATAGCTCCCTTGTCTTGTCAGCCGAGTCCCACAGAATATTCATGACGTCATAACGCATGTCATTAACAAAATAGGAAGCATGCGAACCCTAAAGAATATCCACTTAATAAAATATCGTCTCCGGGTCATAACGCATTTACATACCCTAAAGAATATTCATGACGTCAAATTCTACACATCCGAACCTAATTAATTAGACATATAAATTTGTAAGGTTTAAAATTCAAATCAAAATCTAGCATGCAAAATACTTGTCTATTTTTCAATCCTGTTAAATAGCTCCACAATATATAGTCAGCTCAAGTCACATATGCTATGTGTCTGGTTACATAGAAATACCATACCACGTTACAAAACAAAAGAAATAAAAAAAATAGATCACGGATTACAAGACATCTCCCATGTTTGTTAGGCAATTATACAAGCTACACTTAGTAGAAAATAGCTCAAAACCTTCTATTTCTACAGACTTAAAATCATTTTTACCCTTAATTTTTTTAGTTTTTCAAATGCCCTCATATAAAAAATCAGCAATATAAAAGTTGTACATCTCTATAAGTTATGAAACTTTATAGTTGATAACTTTTTTATTTGAAATTATTTTGTCTCTCAAAAATTCCATATAAATTTATAAGATTTAAAATTGAAATTTTGCAAATGACCTCAGATGAGAAAAGTGTCAAATTAAAACTTGTAAAACTTCAAAGTATCAAACAAACAATTTACACTCATTTGGTTGTAATATTTGGGCAACAAAACTATAAACTAAACACAAAGGACATCATAGGCGGAGTGGTAGAGGAGGGTACGCACGAGGGTAATGTTTCGATGCCTCTCTTTAAATATTAAAACTATTTTGTTGTTTTTAAAACCCGTTTTATGTTTCGTGGAAATAATTTTTACTGGCGATTTTATTACGCCGACCGTCAATGGAAATCGATTTACACTGACGGTTACCCGCCTGTAAAAATAATGATTTCTACTGGCCCCTAACACTATGTGAATCATCTAGGCCCCTTTAGTAATGTTTTGGTAATTAATGACAACTACTTGTGGACTAATGATTCTTGGAGAAATAAGAATGCAGGGTTGGACCACATAGAACAGGAAATGTTGAAGAGTCATACGCATTGGTTGTGGATCAGATGAAGGCAAAGGTATAATATAGGTTTTACTTTTGCCGGTCTTGAGGAGTTTAGAGAAGATACCTGACCGGATTAGTAGGCTAGATAGCCGTACTATTAAGAGGGGTCAATGACTTAGATCTGTGTAAAACTTAGTGCCTCATAGAGCATCAAAGTTGCATTTGCATAAGGACTAACAGCGCTTCTCATTTCGTGAATTAAAGGTTCATTCAAAAGCATGTTTGAAATTTGAGAAGTCTTGGTCGCGCGGACTGTCCGGCCCTTGGGGGCGGACCGTCCGCGATCCTCCAGAGGGTTCGAGGTTTGACCTTTTGTGTTGACTCTGTGTTCTTTTGTACTGCGGACCGTCCGGGCCTTAGGGCCGGACCGTCCGCAGTCCTGACCAGAGGAAGGTGGCCTCGGATCAGTCCTTGAATTATAGGCGGACGGTCCGCCTGTAAGGCGCGGACGGTCCGCATGTGTATAACTCGTTTCTGGACAGGGACTGTGTGTTTTTATAGATTTGTACTACGGACGGTCCGGGGGACCAGTCCGGACAGTACTGTCTCAGGTCGCGGACGGTCCGGGATTTATAGCCGGACGGTCCGCGTGTGTTAACTCCGTTTGATCCGAGGCTCGGGTGTTTGAAATTGCCAGGTCGCGGACGGTCCGGCCTTGCTGGGCGGACTGTCCGGACCCACCTTTTTAGTCTGCTCTGACATGTTTCAACGGTCATTATAGCCGTTATGGTGTACGGCGGACCGTCCGGCCCTAGGGCGCGGACGGTCCGCGTGTGCGCAGAACTGCCCCCTTTTGCACATAACGGTTGGTTTTAGATGGGGGACTATAAATAGAAGGGTAGCTCGTGTGTGAGATCTCTCTTGGCCATTCCTTGCACACATTGAGCTCATTTGTGATCCTCCAACTCACTCTCTCATACTCTTTGCTTGAGATTGCATTCTAGTGAGAGATTGAGGGTTCCTAGTGCATTTGCATCATTTGGTGATTCTTGAGGCACTAGGTGGTACACCGAGCAAGCGTCGTTGGCTTGTTACTCTTGGAGGTTGCCGCCTCCTAGACGGCTCGGGTGATTGTCTCCGTCGAGCTCTCCAAGAAGATTGTGGAGAAGCCGCGGTGTTGATTGTGAGGGGTTCGCGCCTACCTCGCCGGAGCGGCAAAGGTGACATTAGTGGAATCGAGGTATTGAGTGATTTCTTGTCCACTTGGCTCAAAGATCAAGTCGTGTCTTGATAGAGGAGCAAGTGAGAGCTTGAAGTCCACCTCAACGTGGATTAGGGGTGATCGGCAAATCACCGATACCACGGGATAAATTTCGGTGTCTATTCTTTCTAGCATTACTTATTGCCTTGCAATTGATTAGTGTTTTGGTTATTGTTCTTCAAGTATTCAATCTCCGTGATTGTCTTTCATACATTGCTTACTTATTGACACTAGTAAATTTATTCCCCTTGTTGTATTGATTAAATTTACTTAGTATTGTTGTTTTTAGTCAAAACCGTCTATTCACCCCCCCTCTAGCCGGTGTCCTAGATCCTACAAGTGGTATCAGAGCCGAGGACTCCATTGTTTGTGGATCTAATCATCCCGGAGTGGGACAAAATGGCTAGTAACAACAATGTGCACATTGGGAAGCCACCGCACTTTGATGGAAACAATTATGATTATTGGAAAATAAGAATGTCAATGCATCTTAGAGCAATGGGTGGAAAAATTTGGCCAATTGTTAGAGATGGATTTGTTGTTTTGAAGGAAGATGAACCATCCGTTAGTGATAATGAGAATATCCTCACAAATGATCAAGCCATGAATGTCTTTTATGATGCTCTTGATATAAATGAGTTCAATCGTATCAAGAATCTCACAACCGCTCATGAGATTTGGGTAAAACTAATGGAAATTCATGAAGGAACTACAATTGTGAAGAGTGCCAAACTATATGTGTGCAAAGGGAAGTTTGAGCAATTTATTATGAAAGAAGATGAGAGTGTATCCGATATGTTCAATCGATTGAATGAGATTGTAAATGAACTCAAAGGACTTGGTTTTAATGTACCGGATGTGGATTTCACACACAAGTTCCTTAGATCACTTCCGGAGAAATATGAGACTATTGTGACAACGCTAGTAAGGAGTGATCTATCTACAACCTCTCCAACCAAAGTATTGGGAGAAATTCTCACTCAAGATATATTTAAGAAGTCACAAGCCGATGCTTTAAGTTTGGCAAAGAAGGTGAAAAATGAATCTATTGCTCTCAAAGCCAAGGCCTCAAAGGCAATTGAAAAGGAAGATAGCAATGATGAAGAAAATGAAAGTGAGAGTGATGGTGACATGGCTTTATTTGTAAGGAAATTCAATAAATTCATGAAGATGAAAAGAGGTCAACCTAGAAGAGGTCAAACATCTAGAAGAAATGCTTTCAATGATAGAAAATGTTTTGAGTGTGGGGAACCCGGTCACATTGCCATGAATTGTCCAAGCAAGAAGAAGAAGGGCAAAGATGAAAGTGACAAGAAGAAAAAGAAATACTATAACAAGAAGAAAGATGGCAAAGCCTACTTAGTTGAATGGGACTCGGATGATAGCTCGGATGATGATGATGATGACACCTCATCCAAGCTTAATGCCAGAATTGCCATCAAGGAAGCTCCCTCACTCTTCTCATCCCCCCATTGCCTCATGGCAAAGGGAGATGCTAAGGTAAAAATCATCACCGATTTAAATGATATAAATGATGATGATGATATCGATGATGTTGATGATGATGGCTATTCATATGATGATCTTGTTAGAATGTTAGGTGAGGCCGATGACTACATGCACAAAGAAAAAGAAAAATTTAAGGCCTTGAGGGAATTGTATAAAAACCTCCAAGTGTCTTTTGAGGAGCTCAAGACCTCTCACAATGATCTCAAAGAAAATTGTGAGAAGCTTGCGGATGCTCAAAAATCATCTATTGTGCATGAAGTTGAGGTGGTCACTAAGGATGTTGGAGTCACTTGTGACTTACTTGATAGTCTTACAAGTGAACCACTACCTACTAACTCTATTTGTGATAAATGCAAAATTTCTCTCAATGATAATATTGCTCTTGATGAATCAAAAATTATTGTTGAGAATGAAGTGTTAGTGGATAGAATAAATGCTCTAACTCATGATCTAGAAAAGGCATATGGTGGTAAGACTAAATTGGATTTCATATTGGGAAGTCAACGATGCTCTCTTAACCGTGAAGGTCTTGGATATGTTCCTAAGAAAGGAAAGAATGCTTTTGTAAAGCAAAAGACATTGTTTGTGAAAGAATGTGACAAAGTGTGTCACAAGTGTCACAAAAAGGGGCATGTTAAGAAAAATTGTCCTAAGTTCAAAAATGTATCCTCCACTTGTTTTGAGCATTGTTATGTTCTTTCTCATAATGCAAAAGGTGTTCATGCTAAATTTGTTGGTACTTCAATTGTTGGAAACAAAAAGAAAGCTATTTGGGTGCCAAAGACCTTGGTCACTAACATCCGAGGACCCAAGCAAGTTTGGGTACCTAAAAGAGATTGATTTCCTTTTGTAGGTGAACTACAAGGCGGGAGGGAATCATTGGGTGTTGGATAGTGGATGTACTCAACACATGACCGGGGATATGAGAATGTTTACCCAAATGAGTGAGGAAGATTGCTCAAATTATGATAGTATCACATTTGGAGATAATCGTAAAGGAAAGGTTAAAGGTTTGGGTAAAATTGCTATCTCAAATGATCATTCTATATCAAATGTGCTATTGGTTGAGTCTTTGAATTTTAATTTACTTTCCGTAGCTCAATTATGTGATTTAGGATTTTGTTGCAATTTCACAGTTGAAGATGTTATTATCTCTAGTGTTGATGGTAGCAATCTTAAATTTAAAGGCTTTAGACATGAAAATCTTTATCTTGTTGATTTCTCATCTAATGAGGCAAAGCTTACAACTTGCCTATTTTCAAAAGCTTCACTAGGTTGGTTATGGCATAGAAGACTTGGTCATGTTGGGATGAAGCAACTCAATCGGTTAACCAAGCATGACTTAGTTCGAGGCTTAAAAGATGTGAAGTTTGAAAAGAACAAATTGTGTAGCTCTTGTCAAGCCGGTAAGCAAGTGGCAAATACTCATCCAAATAAAAGTCAAATGTCCACTCATCGACCTTTGGAATTACTTCACATGGATTTATTTGGGCCCACATCTTTTGTAAGTATTGGTGGTAATTCTTATTGTCTTGTGATTGTGGATGACTATTCAAGATTTACTTGGGTTTATTTTCTACGAGACAAATCCAATGTGTTTGAAACATTCAAGTCATTTGCTATATTGGCTCAAAATCAATTTGATTTCGACATCAAAAAGGTTAGAAGTGATAATGGGTCGGAATTCAAAAATGCAAGAATTGATCAATATTGTGATGACAAGGGTATCAAACATGAATTCTCTTCCAAATATACCCCGGAACAAAACGGTATTGTTGAAAGAAAGAATAGAACTCTTATTGATATGGCAAGGTCTATGTTAGCGGAATATAATATATCGGATTCTTATTGGGCCGAGGCAATAAATACCGCTTGTCATTCATCAAATAGACTATATTGTCACAAGCTCTTGAAGAAAACTCCATATGAATTGCTCATTGGTAGAAAGCCAAATATCTCATATTTTAGGGTATTTGGTTGCAAATGTTATATTTTGAGAAAGGGAAGCCGGCTTTCTAAATTTGAGAAGAAATGTGATGAGGGTTTTCTTCTTGGATATTCATCAAATAGTAAGGCTTATAGAGTCTTCAACAAAACTCATGGTATTATTGAGGAAGCATATGATGTTGAATTTGATGAAACAAATGGGTCTCAAGATGAGAGTGATAATCTCGATGATGTTGGGGGAACTCAATTGATAAATGCAATGAAAACAATGGCCATTGGTGAAATAAAACCTAAGGAAGATGATGATGAAGATAGTGTGGTTGTCATTCCTTCATCCACAACTATAAATGAGGAAGATCACCAAAGCCAACAACTCGATGAAACCATAGATACTCATGATCAAGGTACTTCAAGACCTACGGTTCCTCCAAATGCTTCAACAAGCAACTATCAAACGGTATCAAGAATTCATCATTCCATTGTGAAGGATCACCCGGTTGATCAAATTGTGGGTGATATTAGTAAGGGTGTTCAAACTCGCTCTCGCATAGCTTCATTTTGTGAACATTTCTCTTTTGTATCTTGTATGGAACCTAACCGTGTAGATGAAGCTCTACTTGATGTTGATTGGGTGAATGCAATGCATGAAGAATTAAATAACTTCGCTCGAAATGAAGTTTGGGAGCTTGTTGAGAGACCAAAGAACCACAATGTTATTGGTACAAAATGGGTGTTTCGCAACAAGCACAATGAAGATGGTGTGGTAGTAAGAAACAAGGCAAGATTAGTTGCACAAGGATATACTCAAATTGAAGGATTGGATTTTGGGGAGACATTTGCTCCCGCAGCAAGGTTAGAAGCAATCCGGATTCTACTTGCTTATGCTTGTGCACACAATATCAAGCTCTACCAAATGGATGTAAAGAGTGCCTTTCTAAATGGTAAGATTAGTGAACTAGTGTATGTTGAACAACCTCCCGGTTTTGAGGACCCCAAAAGACCTAACCATGTGTTCAAGCTTTCTAAAGCTCTCTATGGGCTTAAGCAAGCTCCACGCGCTTGGTATGAAAGGCTTAGGGATTTCTTGCTTTCCAAAGACTTCAAAATTGGGAAGGTTGACACTACTCTATTCACTAAAAGAATTGGCAAAGATTTATTTGTTTGTCAAATCTACGTTGATGATATTATTTTTGGATCTACTAATGAATTATTTTGTGAGGAGTTCGGAAAAATGATGTCAAAGGAATTTGAAATGTCTATGATAGGAGAATTGAGCTTCTTTCTTGGCCTTCAAATCAAACAATTGAAAGATGGTATTTTTATAAGTCAATCAAAATATTTGAAGGACATGCTCAAGAAGTTTGGTTTAGAAAATGCTAAGCCTATCAAGACTCCAATGGCAACAAATGGTCATCTAGACTTAGATGAAGGAGGTACTATGGTTGATCAAAAACTTTATCGTTCAATAATTGGTAGTTTACTTTATATTACCGCATCTAGGCCCGATGTTACGTTTAGTGTATGCATGTGTGCTCGGTTTCAAGCTTCACCTAGAGAGATTCATTTGAAGGCCGCAAAAAGAATTTTAAGATATTTGAAGTATACCCCCAATATTGGTCTATGGTATCCCAAAGGTGCTCACTTTGAATTAATTGGATACTCGGATTCGGACTATGCGGGGTGCAAAGTTGATAGAAAAAGCACCTCCGGTTGTTGTCAATTTCTTGGTAGATCTCTTGTTTCATGGTCTTCTAAGAAACAAAATTCGGTTGCTCTATCTACCGCCGAGGCGGAATATATATCGGCCGGAAATTGTTGTGCTCAACTATTATGGATGAAACAAACTTTATTGGATTATGGAGTTATTTTCAAGAATGTGCCTCTCATGTGTGATAATGAGAGTGCGGTAAAATTGGCTACCAATCCGGTCCAACACTCAAGAACCAAGCATATTGATATACGGCATCACTTCTTAAGGGATCATGTTGGCAAGGGAGATATTTGTATTTATTCCATTGGAACAGATGATCAATTAGCAGACATTTTTACAAAGCCTTTGGATGAAACAAGATTTTGTTCCCTAAGAAGTGAAATGAATGTGATCGATCTCTCAAATGTGGCTTGAAGTTGATCACACATGGGTCGTCTTGCATCTCGAGTCTAAACATGCTTTTTATGCTATTTATTTGGTATTATTGGTGCATTTCTCATTTCTAATTGTTCTCGATAGTTTAAGTTCAAAAGTTTTGCACTCCTCAATTACATAATATGTATATGCATGCATACTAACTCTAGGATTGGTCGAAATGTCCATATATAAGCACCAATTCGGATTCAAAATTCAAAATCAGCAAATGGACAGAAATTGGAAAAATGAGTATCAGGCCGCGGACCGTCCGCCCATGGACCGCGGACCGTCCGCAGCATCAGGAAATGGACAGTCCGAGCAGCCTCGCAGACCGTCTGAGATCATCAGGGCGCGGACCGTCCGCCGCCCCCGCGCGGACCGTCCGCGACAGGGCAGAAAAAGGGACAGAGCCCGCAGACTTGCCAGTTGTGCCCATTTGGTTGTTCTCTCTTGCTCTCCACTCACTATATCCTCTCTTGTGTCGAGTGTGCGCGGATCGTGAAGTAAAGTTGCGTGCGGACAGTCTGACAGCTTGCAGCAACATTCCCTCAACATGTCTTCATCACGGTACTCTCAAATCTTGTGGATTTAATCAAATTTCATCAACTTTGAGATTATTTGGGTTTCTTCTCTGATCTGAAATTGAGCAGTGGGTTTCAAAATCTGATTGGTGGGATTGATAGTTCTTCTCAATATCAATGCTATGCAAAATTTTGAACTTGGTTGGCTGGATATTATCTGCAAAAACATCAAATTGAACACTTGTGGCGGCTAGGGTTCTTGGAGTCGCACCTGGTCGGTCGCGGACCGTCCGCCTGGTGGACGTGGACCGTCCGGGCCTCTGGCGCGGACCGTCCGGCCCCCTAGCGCGGACCGTCCGGACCCTGGCAGAGCATTACAGTTCCATTCCTTTTACAAATGGTGATTGATTTCAGTTATTTATCTATGGATGTTTGTCACATTGTTGCAGTGGTCTTGGTGGTCTACACAAGAAACTTGCAGGTCGCTTTAAATCCAAGCGCCCTCGAGGAAATGATGATGATTATGTACCAACCACTGATTCAGAGGCCCAATCCTCAGCTGGGGGCACTGAATCCATGGATGCTGAAGATTTTCCTCATGTTCATCCTGATTATCCCATTGATATCCAAGGATGGACTTACCCCAAGCGGCGATTCTCTATGGCTGAGTACTGCTCCAGACGGACTGTGAACCAGTATACTCTGCCATCTGATACACACATCCAGTTTTTCCACACGCAGCTGCAGTTTGATGTTTTCTGGGGCACCCTGGTGGATACTAATTTCCATAAGCATCAGGTGATTGATTGGTCCTTCCTGCTCAGTCAATCAGTCATGGAGGGTCTGATCCCTAAGTTTGAGGCATGCGGACTATATCAGTTTATGGGGCAGCGCACAGATTTCAATGAAATGGCTGTTAAGCAATTCCTGGCTACCTCGGAGATTGACATTGAAGAAGAATCTATCACCTGGATGACTGGCTTCAAGCGCTATTCTCCTTCTTTTGCTGACTTTGCAGCTGCCAACGGTCTGAACTATGGCACTATTTCTGCTGGATTGGATCTTTATACTGAAGATAATTTTGAGGATTTTGTGCAGTTTTATGAGCCAGCCAGACTTGGTATACCCAGGAGATTCGGAGAGACAGCAGGACTCAGACATCATCCTGCTGTAATCAACAAAATTGCCAGAGTCACCATCCTTCCCAAGAGTGGTGATAAGAGTAAAATCAGGGATAAGTTCTGGAACATCATCCAGCATATCATGAATGGTGAAGTCATGAATATTGTTCTTTTCATGATGCGACAGCTTAATGATCTGAAGATGGATAAGAATCAAAATTTGGCGTATGCTCCTTACATTATGGCTCTCATCAAATCCAAGACAAGATTTGAGGGCCCATGCGAGATTGTTCACACTCCATTCAGGCCTTTCAAGAATGAGATAGGGTTTCTCACCAGGCCACTCACCCCCTTCCCAGATGATGAGGAAGACCCTGGCTATGAGGGTGGAGCAGCTCCTGATGTTGAGGGAGAGCAGATGCCTCCACCTCCACCTCCTCCTCAGCCTCAGCATTATTGGGAGCCTGCTCCAGGATACTTTGATCCTTATTTTCAAAATATGCAGCAGGGACTTGAGCATCACATTGATACACGCTTTGATGGCCTGGTGACACAAATGGATCACCGTTTCGATGACATGCAGTCTCAGTTTGACAGTAACTGGGATGCCCTCAACTCTGAGTTTTCTGATTTTCGTGATCAGATTCACACTAATGTCACTGATCCCATCATGACCAGGCTGAACAATATGCAACAGAGTTTTCAGGACAACATGGGTGCCCTGGCCAGTCAATTTGATAATCTCTCTACAAATGACAACATGCAGGAGATCAGTCAGAGGCAGCAGCAGCTCCAGCAGGATTTTGGCCAGTTCTCCTCCCTGTTTGACACCTTCAGCACTCACTACTACAACATGCATCCGCCGCCAAGCGATCAGTGAGGCCTCTCCTTTGTGGCAATTGATGCCAAAGGGGGAGAGAGGTGATAAGTGATGAGAAGTTGTCTGGCGTCTCCTTCAGGGGGAGTTGGTGGTTCTATGTGGACATTAAGACCATGCATATGCATTTTACCTTTTATGCCGCTCATGCATATGCATTTTACCTTTTATGCCGCTTGCATTAGTTTATGACTTACGCATTTGGAACTGGTTGAACTATTAACTCTATGTCGTATGTCTGTGGACTATTGTCTGTAATATTCTGTGGGATGAACTATGTTTTAGTTCAAATTTCTCTATGTGTGGTTATTCGAGGAGTGATTATAATTGCTGCGCTCACTCTATGGATCATCTCTTGTATGCCTCGATAACCATGTTTGTAGGAAAGTCTCCATCAAGCTCCAATATATTATGTGTGTTATATCTTCAACGTTAGATAATCCTGCACACACTTAGGGGGAGCCTTTCTTACATACTGAGTTTTTTATTGGGATTTATCTATCTCTCGGACAGAACTTCAAATCAAGATAAGTCCTATAAAACTCATCTCCAAGATCTATCTTATACCTTAGGTATGAGAGAGATTTGGAGAAACTAAACTTCTCTTTAATATACTATGTGGTGTTGTCATCAATTACCAAAAAGGGGGAGATTGTGAATCATCTAGGCCCCTTTAGTAATGTTTTGGTAATTAATGACAACTACTTGTGGACTAATGATTCTTGGAGAAATAAGAATGCAGGGTTGGACCACATAGAACAGGAAATGTTGAAGAGTCATACGCATTGGTTGTGGATCAGATGAAGGCAAAGGTATAATATAGGTTTTACTTTTGCCGGTCTTGAGGAGTTTAGAGAAGATACCTGACCGGATTAGTAGGCTAGATAGCCGTACTATTAAGAGGGGTCAATGACTTAGATCTGTGTAAAACTTAGTGCCTCATAGAGCATCAAAGTTGCATTTGCATAAGGACTAACGGCACTTCTCATTTCGTGAATTAAAGGTTCATTCAAAAGCATGTTTGAAATTTGAGAAGTCTTGGTCGCGCGGACTGTCCGGCCCTTGGGGGCGGACCGTCCGCGATCCTCCAGAGGGTCCGAGGTTTGACCTTTTGTGTTGACTCTGTGTTCTTTTGTACTGCGGACCGTCCGGGCCTTAGGGCCGGACCGTCCGCAGTCCTGACCAGAGGAAGGTGGCCTCGGATCAGTCCCTGAATTATAGGCGGACGGTCCGCCTGTAAGGCGCGGACGGTCCGCATGTGTATAACTCGTTTCTGGACAGGGACTGTGTGTTTTTATAGATTTGTACTACGGACGGTCCGGGGGACCAGTCCGGACAGTACTGTCTCAGGTCGCGGACGGTCCGGGATTTATAGCCGGACGGTCCGCGTGTGTTAACTCCGTTTGATCCGAGGCTCGGGTGTTTGAAATTGCCAGGTCGCGGACGGTCCGGCCTTGCTGGGCGGACTGTCCGGACCCACCTTTTTAGTCTGCTCTGACATGTTTCAACGGTCATTATAGCCGTTATGGTGTACGGCGGACCGTCCGGCCCTAGGGCGCGGACGGTCCGCGTGTGCGCAGAACTGCCCCCTTTTGCACATAACGGTTGGTTTTAGATGGGGGACTATAAATAGAAGGGTAGCTCGTGTGTGAGATCTCTCTTGGCCATTCCTTGCACACATTGAGCTCATTTGTGATCCTCCAACTCACTCTCTCATACTCTTTGCTTGAGATTGCATTCTAGTGAGAGATTGAGGGTTCCTAGTGCATTTGCATCATTTGGTGATTCTTGAGGCACTAGGTGGTACACCGAGCAAGCGTCGTTGGCTTGTTACTCTTGGAGGTTGCCGCCTCCTAGACGGCTCGGGTGATTGTCTCCGTCGAGCTCTCCAAGAAGATTGTGGAGAAGCCGCGGTGTTGATTGTGAGGGGTTCGCGCCTACCTCGCCGGAGCGGCAAAGGTGACATTAGTGGAATCGAGGTATTGAGTGATTTCTTGTCCACTTGGCTCAAAGATCAAGTCGTGTCTTGATAGAGGAGCAAGTGAGAGCTTGAAGTCCACCTCAACGTGGATTAGGGGTGATCGGCAAATCACCGATACCACGGGATAAATTTCGGTGTCTATTCTTTCTAGCATTACTTATTGCCTTGCAATTGATTAGTGTTTTGGTTATTGTTCTTCAAGTATTCAATCTCCGTGATTGTCTTTCATACATTGCTTACTTATTGACACTAGTAAATTTATTCCCCTTGTTGTATTGATTAAATTTACTTAGTATTGTTGTTTTAGTCAAAACCGTCTATTCACCCCCCCCTCTAGCCGGTGTCCTAGATCCTACACACTAGCGGTTCTAAAAAACGACAGTGTAAATAGGTTCACAACCGCCACTATTGAGCTATGTGTAGGAGTTCCAATGGTCCTGATGCTATCATGATATTCTGTAATGGATGATTTCATCCCACTCGCTTCTATGTTTGGCATAGGTCATATGGCCTGTCTTTCTCAAAACACACATTCGTTAGTCCTAAAATGTGTTCCCCTTTAGAAGCTTATGAAGATTCTTCATCCCAACATGGACGATCCATTGATGCCATAGCCAACCCATATTAGTTTTAGCTATTAAGCATGTGTCAAGTTTGGCTTTATCATTCAAAAAATCTACTAGATAAAGTTTTCACTTTAACACGCCCTTAAAAGCAACGAAATCATCACTCCTTCTATAGACGATATAACAAACAATGGTAAATAAACAATTGTAACTAATGAAACATAATTGTGATACGGAACACAAATTGTAGTCTAGGGAATCCACCAAAATACATTTGAAATGAAATGTTTGGTGGTGATTACGATTTTATCTAGACCATTTACCTTACCTTGACTCCCATCCCCAAATGTAATAGCATCTTGGGAATCTTTGTTCTTGTCTTAGCATTGTCTTAGCAACGAACCTCAAACGCAGCGTCACTGTTAAATCTATATAGTGTTAGACATATCGGGGAGAGCGACTGTTGTACAAGCGGGTCTCATCACAATAGGAATTGTAGGCATTTTCGGTGGCTCCGTCCTGGCCATCGAATATAATCCTTTATTTCCGTTGGTTACCTCTAACCGACAAAAATAATATTTAATTTCTATGGCTCCACCACTAGTAGCTAAAAATAATGGCTAATAGACTACTTACCTCCACACCTTTCTCTTTCTCTTTCCTCCACTAGTAGAAAAGAGCTCTAAGCCTGCGGTGGGGTTTAATTTTATAGGTGGTTTGGGTTGTCAAGCGCCAGTGTTATTTCTAGTGGTGGTTTCTGAAGAAAACTGACTATAGAAATCATATTTCTGCAGGCGGTTCCTTAAGAAAATCACCACTATAAATCCATGATTTCTACAGGAATTTTCTTAAGAAACCACCTGTAAAAATCGATTTCGACATGAGGTTTTCTTAAGAAACCGCCACTAAAAATCATTTGTATGCTGAAATTTTTTGACTTTTTCAAATGACCTCATTTGAAAAAACTACCAACATAAAAGTTGTAGAACTCTAACAGTCATGAAACTTTAGAGTTGATAGCTTTTTTATTTGAAATAATTTTGGCTCTCAAAAATTGCATCAAAATTTGTCAAATTTAAATTGCAAATTTTGCAAACGACCTCGGATGCAAAAAGTACCAAATAAAAGTTGTAGAACTTCAATAGTTATGAAAGTTTGTAGTTGATAACTTTTTCGTTTGAATTCGTTTACAACCTCGAACTATACTCAATATATTCTAATATGTGGGCAACAAAACTGCAATATAATGTCACTCCCAGTTTTGGAAGGCAAACCGAATGCGAACCATGTACGTGCCAGGATCAGAAATTCACGTACACACTGATTACATAAATGACTCATCATAGCATAATGCTTCGAACTACAATAAAGAGTAAGTAATAATATTAAAGACTAGAGTCATTTACATAATATGATTCAAAGTGCACATAATAGAAACATAGCCAACATAAATAAACCCACCACAGGTCGCTAGCCTAATCCTCGAACTTGTCAAAGTCCTGGAACTCCTGGAGATCCGCCTCGACGCCTTCTTCTCCTTCTTTACCTGAGCATAGATTGCACCAGAGGCAACCTAGTGTTTTGTGAAAGCAATGGTGAGTACACATCAACGTACTCAGCAAATGTCCCGTTTGGCTGAAGTGGACTAGCTTTATGTGGGGTTAAGGTCAAAGCAGTTGCTTTTAGTTGGTGAGATATTTATTATTAGTGGAAGCCAAGTTATATAATATAACCAACCCGCGAATCATTTCCTCATCGAGGAAAACATTATCATCATCGAACCAAAATAATAAATAGAACCATTGTATATCGAACCATCTGTATCTCTAATCAAAGAGGATCCCAAGGCCGCTCATAACCGTGACCACGACTGATATATCAGTTTCTAATCCTCTGCATAGGTCACACACTTTACCCACGAGTCATGATTCCCTTTCTGCCCAGGGAGAGCTAATCCCCATTGACCACTACCTAGGTGGCCTGGCAGGGTATCACTACGTAGCCTTTACAAAGACTCCCTGGTGCATAGCTGCTCGTTAGGTTTCGCCAGTCGTACAAACGTAGTACACATCCGCAAGGTGGGTGACTAACAAAACCAAATCGAATGAACCTCTGCACCCCACCTTGGCAAAGCGAGCACTACGCACCGGCCCCTATTGACGGCCCTCCGGCAAAGCCAACTATACCCCCAGGTTCATCTAATTAATCAGCTAAGGGCGTCCCATTCCACCCTCATGGCTGCACTGTTATCCCGGGTGGTCACTTCACGAACAGGTCCTTATGGAGAGGTACTCAGGGAAAATGGCCCGAGCCCCCTAAAATATCACAATATGATGTTCATTTATTAAAGTAGAGCAATAGCATGAAGCTAACCATAATAACCCAAAAGGTAATCAAGAACAAGGTAAATAGAAAGCTAGTCAATCCTTATGTTTCAATTAAGTAATGCAGGACAATGAATTATAAGTAGATAGGACATAATGGGTCAGAGGACACTTGCCTTTACCAAACAAATGCTCAGGGTCTTCAATCTCGTAGAACTCGAAGAGTTTTGATCTCTTGGTCGCCAACGCTTGATCGTCGATTCCTCGGAGCGCGGAAACAAATCGCGATCTAATCGCAACGCGAAGCGACGACAAACAGGCACAAGCAAAACAAACATATATATATGCATAAGAACATTACACCATACAAGATAAAATGTTATAAAAAACTTGCAGCATAAAATAGAGTTCGATTCTATGGTCACGCGAGGGAAAGAAACTCGACGGTCGAGGCTACAGTCGAGGAGTTATCGCGTCCACACTAAACGAGTATTAATCATAATATTTAGTTTGATCTGATTATATTAATCAATATTTATTTAGAATAAAACTAGAGCTATCGCACAATTCTAATTAGCTGACCACACTAACAATTCTTAGTTGAACCAGTAATTTAAATAACATCAACGACTCTAAACGGGACGAATTATTAGCGGAGCGAGACGAATTACGTAACGCATGAAACAGCACGACGGCATGCGATCTAGCGCGCGTACCACGTGCGACACGCGCATACAACGTGACGATGGCGAACCCAACACGACAGCGTGCAAACGACGCGCGGATACACTAACATTAAATAGATGACACGTTTATACTAAATAAATATTAAATAAATAAAAGGTAGTTAAGTTGATATTAGCCATATTAATGTTTATTATAAAAGCGCAAGTTGAACACTAACATTTTACTCTAATTGGGATATTAATCTAATAAATATTAGTCGAGCAAACTTTAAGTTAATTATCTAAAATATGTAACCTGACGTATTAACATCGTTAACATGAGTGTTTATAAGTGAAAACAATTTATTATCACGCGCAGACACCGTGCGACACGCGCGATCGACACGCGAGATACGCGCGAACGACGTGCGGCAAGGCGCGCGACACACGCGAATGGCGTGCGACAACGCGTGCGAACAACACGCGCGACACTCGCGAACGACACGCGACGACGCGAGCGAATCAGCACCGCGGCACGCGCACAGTACGCGCGGACCGACATGCGAAACTAACAAATAAACAACGTGATTAAACTAAACAATTATTAATGAGAAATATTTTAGTTAAGATTAATCATGTTGGTGACTAATTATAAATGCGCAAATCGAATTCCGAAATTAGATTTTAAAATTGAAATGTCGCTCTAGTAGCCATTGGTTAAACAAACATTTAAATAAATTAAATAAAATGCGCAACAGTGGTGATAAATATTGCTAAATTAAGATAAATTTAATACAAATCTAACGCATTTTGAATGGATCAAATCGGATTTAAAACGCAAAAGTTATGTTTATTTTAAACCATACTGTAATTCGCGCGAACTAAATTTACAGAATTGCCATCGTCTTCTTCCTCTCTTCATCTTCTTCCTCTCATCCATGGAAGAGAGAGGAGAGGAAAGGGAGGGGGCTGCGCAGGGGAGGTCGGGTCCGGACGGCCGGGTGTGGGTGCGGGAGCACGGGGCGCGGCAACCGCCGCCGGGGAGGGGCGCGCGGGCGTGGGGCGCGGGAGCACGGCCATCGTCGCCGGCCGCCAACCATCGCCACCGCCGGGGAGGGGAAAGGGGCACCGCCGGGAGGAGAAACGGAGGGGGAGGGGCGCCGCCGTTGGGGATGTTGAGGGGAGAGTGAGGGAGGCCCTGCACGGAGGGGAAACGAAGAACACGAAGAAACCCTAGGTACAACAATGGAGGTTTCTCACCGGGGAAGAAGACCCTCGCCGGAGCCAAGGAGAAATCCATCGATTACCGGAGATTCGGGTGTCCGATCGACGAACGAACGCGCGCCGACAAAGCCCTCGACGAGACGAACGCAACGGTACCCTCGGATTTGCCAGACGATGCACGGATCAGGAGTAAGTGCTCGCCGGAGTTGGAACCGCTCCGAACTTCGGCAAGTAATACCGGGAGCTAGGGATTGAATTTGGAGAAACCGTTTCGTGTTCTGGAACGGGCTCGACGAGATGAAGCCGGACATGTATATATATCTAGGGTTCGGACGAAATGAAAATTCGGTTAAAACACGGATTTTACCATTTTTAAAATTCGGAAAAGCCTAGAAATCCATATTTTATGCTCAAAATATTATAGATACTTCCAAAAATTCCAGAAAATTCCTATAAATGTTTTGCCTCCTAATGAACTCAAAACACATAATTAGAGTTTCTAAAAACATATTTAAGTTCCTCAAATAAATAGATTTTGGTTTCCAGAAAATAGAAAAATATTCTGAAAAATATGAAAATTTACCGAGCGCTTCTATAACATATGTTAACATGTTTCAAACACATTTTGCACTTAGAAACGCCATGCAACGGCATGAATGCAACACCCAAAGTGCCTCTAGGGCTCATTCCACTAGGTTTACGGTAATATAAAACAAAATAATTCTCCCTTTTTTGGAAAAAGAGAAAGGAATGCGAAGAACTGAGAGAGTAACACCTAAATTTGGTGGATATTAGGAAAGAAATTTTATACCCCCAAATTCATGGTGTTACAGATCTAACCCCCTTAACAGGAGTCTCGCCCCCGAGATTCAAGAAGAAGCTAGCAAGAAAACAAGGTTGTTTCATAGGTTGTCCACGACTTTCTTGAGTTGACTTTGAATCATTTTTACCCTTAATTTTTTTAGTTTTTCAAATGCCCTCATATAAAAAGTCAGCAATATAAAAGTTGTACATCTCTAAAAGTTATGAAAGTTTGTAGTTGACAACTTTTTTATTTGAAATTATTTTGTCTCTAAAAAATTCCATATAAATTTATAAGATTTAAAATTGAAATTTTGCAAATGACCTCAGATGAGAAAAGTGTCAAAGTAAAACTTGTAGAACTTCAAAGTATCAAACAAACAATTTACACTCATTTGGTTGTAATA
Source organism: Zea luxurians (assembly GCA_029449295.1). NCBI lineage: Eukaryota > Viridiplantae > Streptophyta > Magnoliopsida > Poales > Poaceae > Zea > Zea luxurians. The sequence goes on along the minus strand of JAOPSE010000004.1, from coordinate 74,701,399 downwards.
TTTGGGCAATAAAACTATAAACTAAACACAAAGGACATCATAGGCGGAGTGGTAGAGGAGGGTACACACGAGGAGTAATGTTGGGGGTCCGATTCCTAGGAACCGCGAAAAATGTCGTGACCTGCAACTTCGACACAGACATGTGGGATGGTCCGATGCCTCTCTTTAAATATTAAAATTATTTTGCTATTTTTAAAACCCATTTTATGTTTCGTGGAAATAATTTTTGCTGGCGGTTTTATTATGCCGATCGTTAGTGGAAATCGATTTCCACTGGCGGTTACCCGCTTGTAAAAATAATGATTTCTACTGGCCCCTAACACTGGCAGTTCTAAAAAAGACAGTGTAAATAGGTTCACAACCGTCGCTATTGAGCTATGTATAGGAGTTCCAATGGTCTTGATGTTGTCATGATATTCTATAATGGATGATTTCATCCAACTCGCTTCTATGCTTGGCATAGTCATATGGCCTGTCTTTCTCAAAACACACATTCTTGTCACGGACGCTCGCTCGATACACCTCACGCCGCCACGACGCTGTAACACCCCGGGATCCACAAACACCCCAGAATGCTACTAAACTACACATCTAACATTCATATATAAAATTTCGACAGCATCTCCTTTGAAAATTGCATAAACAGGGAAGCAACAAAGTATAAATAGATATCATGATAAGAAAACATAATAGACATTAATAATCTGCTAGCAATGGGAACACAACCATAACGAATGAACTAAATTAACCAGTGCGCACGACTAGTTAAAAACAAATATCCTTTGACAAGAAGTTTCTAATTAAATCATGACTGCGCCTAGGCAGCGTTATTATGAGAGTGAAGGTGGATGTGCTGCTACTTCCCACTCCCCTTGATGAGTAACAAACACCTGCATTGAGTAATGCAAGAGTGAGATGAAACATCTCAGCAAGCAAATTGTTTTGACGAGATATTTAAACCACAAATTGAATTAATCAACATTCTAAAAGAATCACAAATAAGATCAGAAATACTTGTAGATATAGGACTCAGTAGTCCCAATATAACCAATACCATCTCATTTCCTCGAACAACCATGATAGGTTGTATAACACTTTTCTGCGTCAACAATACCTGCAAATATCACTCAATGTATGCACATGAATGCAATGTGTAGGTCCTCTGTCTTCATACCTCTGAGGGTATAAAACCACATCATCTGCAAATATCACTTCAATGAATTCATATGAATGCAAAGCATATGTCCTCTGCCTTCATACCTCTAAGGGTATGAAGCCGCATCGTACCCCTCCTCGGGCAACGTACGATGCTAAGTTGTACCGGTACGGTTGGACCATAGGTCACAACAAAAATTCAGATGCAAATGAGTCATGCAATGTATATGGCATGCTGCATTTACCAATAAACTACACTTCCTTCAGATATAATACAAACCTCAATTAATACTTCATCTGCCTTCAGATACAATACAAACCTCAAATAATACTTCATCTGCCTTCAGATACAATACCAACCTCAAATAATGCTTCATCTACCTACAGGGGAGTGAATTAATCTCATGGGTCATACTCGAACCATAATCATCATCAATATATGATAGAGCATCCATATAATACAATCAAGTAAAACATCATCATATAGTTCAATTATGAAAGAATCCAATAATTCTGAATATTAGAGTGTTGGCGATAGAAGTAACAGGTCAAAACAGTAGCAACCACCGCTACATTCACTTGCCTTCATCGAAGAAGAAAAATTTACTGGGCATGATCTGGAGTGTAGCCACCTGCTAGCATCCATAGAACTTAGTACAAATGTTTCACAAACATTTGCTAACAATCAACAATTTGCTCCTACACTGAAAACCAAGACCTGGTGGAAAGACTCTCACCCTGAACCACATGTCATACAGCAGCAGCGCTGTTTGTTAATTTTGTATCTTTAAAATTATGACAGTGGTGATATCAAATAAATACTCTAGGAGTATCTACACAAAATACTCTACAACTTCGGTATTCAATAGATAATTAAATTCAGCCATCTATAAGTTCTAAAACATCTAACAAGATAACTGACTGAATCTGTTTTAGACAGCAGCATAGTTAACTTCAAAATTCGTTATCTCCCAAACTACTCAACCAAAAATTATGAAATTCTTCTGGCAGTAATATCTTTTATCCCTCTACAAAAGTCTCCATAGTTGAAAGAGCCAATTCGGCCATATACTAGATGAAACCTACCAGTGAACAGACCCGCTCATTTTTGTCAGGCAAACAGGAACAGCCACAGTAAAACAAACATAACTTGAGTTTCAAAATTCATATGAATGCACTCTTTAACAATCTAGAAAGCTTATGAAATTATATACAACTTCTTTTACTAACCTAAAGTTTAATTCTGTTGATAAAATTGCCTAAATCTTAAGAGAACAGATTCTACATAGAATTGTGAGACTGAAAAACTGCTATAATCAAACTGCAATAACTTTTTGATCTGATGTCCGATTGGAGTTTTCTTCATGGTCACGGAAAGATCTACAAATTATCTACGACTCATAGATAGACTTTTTATTTTTTTGAGGCCACTAAGAGCACGGAAAACTGGTATGAACAGAAACTGTCGAATCTGCCATTCTGCAGAAACTAATTTCGAGATCAAAAACTAACCCCCCATCAAATCCAACCTCTAATCCTTCAATCCCCATGATTCACAACCTCCAAAAACACATAATTATAGGGAGGAACATGGATCTTATCCTTACCTAGGGTTTCCCCAAGAAAACTGCAAGAAGAGATGGGGTAGAACATCTTCTTGATCCTCTCTTCCTCTTCAATTCAACGTGCTCCTCCTCTTCTCGTTCCTTGCTGCGTGGGGGGGAGATCAAGAGGGAGGAGGAAGTCGTGGAGAGGGTAGAGGGTGGCTGCAAATGGGGAGGAGAGGAAGAGGTAGGGGGCGGCTGCAACAATTGGGGAAAGGGAGAGGGGGTCGGCTAGGGTTGGGGAGGAGAGGGGGGCTCCCATCCATCGGATCGAGATCAATGACCCGAACTCGCTCTCACATCTGAGCTCCCGACCCCAGCGGAAAAAAATGCCAAAAGATCTACTGTTTCCCTGAGGAATGCCTCATGAAACTCCAAACCCCAATGCCACAGAACATGAAAGAAAAGAGAAAAAGAAATTTAACTTCTTTTCAGAAAATTGGGGTATCACAGACGCGTCCTCTATCATCTCGGCCGCGACCTGGCTGCCACCACGACCTTTTGCACATCCCAGCTCCGGCTATGTGGAGAGGTCAATATAATTAATCACATGTTCCGTCAATGATGCATTGAAATAGTAGTTTGATTCCATTAATTAACATGTATTATTGTTTACTTTGATTCCATTAATAGCACATGTTTTTTTTTGTATTTAGTGGTTTGGGATATTTTACTTTAATTTCATATTAACATGCATTATTGTTTAGTTTTAGAAGTGTGTTATAGTATTTTTTTTATACTTTACATTTTAATCTTAACATGTGTTATAGTATTTTTTTTAGTAACATAATCTATGTGTCACTCGTTTCAGACAGTCTGGTCTCACATGCTCGACACATTTGAGACGTACCTGTCTAGAATTGTCCTAATTATGGATAGCCTCGGAGTTGCTGATAAAACATGGTATTTATAATGGGCCTCAGGGTCCAAGGAAGATTTTGTGTGCATAATCTTGTTGTTCTCCACTGCACCATATTTGGCCTTCAGCTAGAAAACAACGAGGTTATGCTATCGAAATTTCATTTGGATTCTATAGGCTTTTCATAAATCCATGTTCTATCGGCCACTCTTGGGTGGGTTTAGGACCAATCCTTACATATAGATGTTGGACCGATACAGCTGATGAAGATGAATGGTGTTTTTAAGACATGACTCACTTTAATAGCCTCAAGCATAACTAATGATCTTAATGGATGTACAATGTCATTCCATTAATTAATATAACGTTTAACTTCAATTTCATATTAACATGTATTTTTTGTTTTTTATTTCATTAATAACGGATGTTTTTGTATTTAGTGGTTCGAGATATTTTAATTTAATTTCATATTAACATGCATTATTATTTAGTTTGAAAAGTGTGTTATAGTATTTTTTTTATTCATTTGCTATCTTATTAGCATGTGTTGTATTATTGTTTTAGTAACAAAACCTATGTGTCACCCGCTACAGACAGACTCGTCTCACATGTGAGACGTACTTGTCCCCTATTATGGACAACCACAGAGTGGTGGATAAAACATGAAATTTTATGACGGGCCTACGGGTCCGAGGGAGATTCAGCGGTATAACCATGTTGTTCTCCACTTCACCATATTCGGTGTGCAGCTGGATAACACTGAGGTTATGTTGCTGAAATTTTCTTTGGATCCTATAAGCTTGTCATAAATCTGTGTTTTGTCGACCAATCTTGCGTGGGTTTAGGATCTATGCTTGCCTATAGATGTAGTACCAATACTCTTGGGTGGAGAACACCTAAGAAAGTTGAATGCTGTTTTTATGACATGGTTTGGTTTAACAGCCTCATGCATGGTTGAAAATTGTAAATGGATGTACAATGGTCGGACTAAGAAATGGACGACATTCTGTTGAGTGAGTAGCCAAGACAAAAGAGTTTGTGGACCGTACGTTCTCCTTGTTATTAACTGACATTGTCAGATGCCCTTGCAAGCGGCAAAAAACAATATATTTCTTAATAAGGAAACAGTTAGTCTAGATGTCTATCAATTTGTATTTATGTCTGGATATGAGGTGTGGGAACATCATGGTGAGGTAGTTTCCAATTTGATTGTAGAAGAGGATGATAATAAAGGTTAGGAAAGCGATGATGCGATGCATGAGATGCTAGATTCGCTACGCGTCCTAAGTTAAACCTTAGCCTTGAGGATCCTCCCACACTAGGGGTTTTGAGATTTTTTAAGCTTTTAAAAGATTCTAAAGAGCTATTGCATGAAAACACAGGTGTGAGTATACTCACTTTTGTGAACCGACTCATGGCCATTATGTCCAAGTACTTTTTGTTGAACAATTGTTACAATGATATTTTAAAATTCTTCGAGGATGCACGGCCAAAGCCCCATAATTGCCTAAAGACATGTAACATTCAAAGACAATTATCAAAGGTCTCGGCATGAATTACGAAATGGTTTTTTATGAAGGAGCATGTGGAAGAGAAAAAATGCCTACAATGTGGACAATCGAGATTTGTCGAAATATAAATAACGGGGGTAATAAGGTGATGACGGATGTTGCACATTGATGTTGGGAAAACGGGCGACAAAAGCGTCGTCTCCACAACAAAGACAAATTTTAATTTAGATATAATAGAGTAAATAATACAGGTATTCCAGGCTCATACTTCCATAATTCTTATATTTGCATAAAAATTATGTTAATTACGTCTCCGTAGAGAAACCCTAATTAAGAGTTCCAACATGAATACATAAAAGAAAAATAAAATTACATCATATGGCTGACTATTACAAACTACAAAAGAAAACAAAAGTCTTTGCCTCATGTAGTCGTGGATGGATGCATGCGTACGTCAAATACGACATGATTTCATTGTTGACGGGCTAACAAATATCTCTTTATTGTCACCTTGGTCAGCTCTTTGTCGAGCCATGATATACATATATTTTAATTCATGCATAGTTTTTGTGAGTATCTTGATATTTGTCGAAGCTATGTCATGGCGCTAAGTTTTTAATAATTCAGCACATGGCCTTTGTCTAATTATTTGAGTATATGTATCTTTTTGTGCCACTGTGGATATATGAGAAGGAATTATTCGCTTTGATGTTTATCACTTTTTTTGACAATGCATTGTATCACATATGCACACAATTTACATTACCAAGATGGACATATATGCTTATAATGTGGTATTTGACCACGACTTATATATGATTCTATTTAATTTAATTTGATGACTTGGTTAGGCATAACTTTTTATTGATATAACATAGTGCGTATTTCAAGTATACATAAATATGGCATATTTCAGACTTCAGTATGCTTTTTGGATATTTTTTATTAGATTGTTTTGTTGTTGATTGTGTGAATAACATATATTGAAATAAGAGCGACAAGTATTTTATCACACATGTTTATTTTTCAAGATATGGCAAGCAATAATATTTTGTTGGAACAAACCTTGCCGTAAAAAGAATTCATTTTATTTTGTAACTATTCTAATATGGACAACTTTTCGTGGCTATGGAGAATTGATTTTTCAATCTTTATTTACTCTTTCTTTAATCAGACAAGTCTAAGACTAGACTAGATCGTAGCCTACATGATTCACTATTTTATTTTATTGTATATTATTTAGTTTAATTTAGTTTGAGCCGAGGCGACTCTCTTCTTTTATTTTGTTTGTGGCATTTCGACTATTATTTTTATGATGTTGTAGCAGGCTAATTAGTATAAGCGGTTATGATTAGAATTTGGCATGAATACCCTAACAGGCAATGCACATGTTGATCTTATGAAGGGCGGAGACAAAAGATTATTTCCGCTTCTCATCTTGGCAGTCTGATCGGCCACCATTCCTTGCACTAAATATTTTTTGATGAGCTACAACGACGTATATCACCGTGCGGCGTGGCCTTCCTCAGGGGTATGCCCTTGAATTTTTAGAACCAGTTTCTCTCTAAGGTATACCTTAGAGAGGGATGCTTGACAGAGATTCTTCTTCTCGATGGAGTGCACAATTATATATATATATATATATATATATATATATATATATATATATATAGGGACGAGGTAATGGAAGCCCAGGGCTTCCATTACTAGAGAGAGCCCCGGCCCCCGGCCTGGCTAGGTGTGCGGGACGCGGGTCGACGTGGCAGGTGGTGGGACTACCGCGCGCAGGTACCGATTCAAGGTGGGGCGTTTATGCATACGGAATTTGAATGAAAAAGCTGCATAAATGGTAACGTGGGGCCGGGGCTCGGGTGGGGAGACGTGAGTCGCGCGTTATGCTTGCGTATTTTGCCGTTATTGGCTGCGTAAATGCGGCGCGGGTCGACGTGGCAGGTGGTGGGACTACCCACGCATGCATCGATTCAAGGTGGGCATTTATGCATACGGAATTTTAATGAAAAAGATGCATAAATGGTAACGAGGGGCCGGGGGTCGGGTGTGTAGACGTGGGACGCGCGTTATGCTTGCGTATTTTGCCGTTATTGGCTGCGTAAATTCGCATCTGACGGGACGAGAGTGGTCAGATCGGGTAGTGGGGTGACGCGCGCGTGGTTCGGGAACGTGGGGCGGTCGCACGATGGGGTGATTCATGTTTATGGAAATGTAACACAATGGTCGTGTAATGGTAACGGATAGCTCACGTAAATCTCGCGACATGCAAACTGCGCAGCAAATCACGCAGGAGATTGGATCATGCCATGAATATAGGCCAGGACGGTTTAGGCGAGTATAGGAGGTGAAAAAAAACGGCCTACACACAGCCGCCGCAGCTTTTGTTCATAGCTCTCGAAGAGTTAGGGCATACACAAAGGAGACGGCCAGGGGATACGAACAGTGTGGAGAAGATACGGCGATGACGACACCCTGTACGACCGATGACCGGAATGCTGTAACTCCACCGGCTGCGTTACCGGCGCCAGGAATTGTTGAAGAAGGCAACACAGTTCATTCAAGTTTGGTGGGAACAAGTCAGCGGATACCCATGCGGACAATTGGTGAACATGAGCAGGACACACCACACATTCTCCAAAGCCATGTAAGTTCAAAGGAATACCCATGTATTTTGTTATACAATTTCCGTGCAAGTTATGATTTCGCCGAATACACATGTATTAGTTATACAGTCCGTGCAATTTATGAAGTCCTAGAAATTTGCCATGCTAGACACATGTATTAGTTATACAGTCCGTGCAATTTATGAAGTCCTAGAAATTCGCCATGCTAGAAGCTTATTTTTTATATATGTGCACTGCATGACGACTCCATTAATTGAATAGGATGATAGTATAGATCAATGATTGGTACCGAAGGTGGGTATGACATTTAGTAATGTGGACGAGGCGTACAAATTTTATAGCCGATATGCATATGAAGTTGGATTTCCATTGAAGAGATATAGGGAGAGAAAAAATTGCAAGTGGTTGAATTGTTCAATGGAAGGCAAGCGTGCCGAAAGAGGAAATGGTACTCCAAAAGTGCGAAATACAATTTCCAAGCGAACACAATGCAGAGCTGGAATGAAACTTAAAAAAATCTATGACGATGCCAAAGAGAATATCATTTCAGTGAGGATTGATCTTATTCATTTGGAACATAATCATGAGTTCTTCAGAAAGGATACAGAAAAGAATCAGTTACAGTGCAACAAGACACATGATCCAGAATACATGGAGTTCCTTAGTGCGATGCAAGAAAGCAGGATTCCGCAACACTGTATTATGGATTTTGTTTCAGAAATGCATGGTGGACCAGAGAATGTACCGTTAACTACACAAGACATGATCAACTTGTAAGTCATTTTGTTATTTACACTGATATAATGACATAATGATGTTGTGTACGTATTGACTATGGCATATTGATTAATGTTCACAGGAAGAAAGCGCGACAAAGAGAAAGAAATGCCAATGATGTGTCTAAGCTCCTATCTTTTTTTGCAATGTGTAAAAAAGATAACCCATAGTTTTTCTCTGACTTCCAACTAGACCAAGAAGGAAAGATTTTGAGCATTTTTTGGTCCCATGCTAGCCAGCAAGCAGATTACATTGACTTTGGAGATGCAGTTACCTTTGATACAACTCATAAGACAAATCTATATGACAAACCCCTGGGAATGTTTGTTGGTTGTAACCACCATCTGCAGTGCACCGTATTTGGTTTCACATTGTTGGGTGACGAAACTGTAGACACATTCGAGTGGGTTTTCAATGCATTCAAAACATGCATGGGAGCTGAAGGACCACGAGTAATGCTTACAGGTATGATTAATAAGCTAAACAATTATTACGTTCTACTATGATTGTATTGAATGTAATTATAGTTGGTAATGAGTTGCATAATGTTGTGAAAATATATGATTTCAGATCAAGATCCAGCAATGCCAGTTGCACTAGGCAGAGTATTTCCAAACACAATCCATCGTTTGTGTTTGTGGCATGTTCAGAACAGGTATATGCCGTATTTGAACGAGTTGTACGCTAGATTTGAGGAAGAGGATTTCAAAACAAGGTTTCAATCTATAATACATCATCCTTCAACTGTAACTGAGTTTGAGGCTGCCTAGGCAATGCTGATTGATGATTTCCATCTACATGATAACATCAGTCTTTCTAGAATGTATGAAATTCGTAAAGATTGGATACCAGCTTTTTTTAAACATGATTATTGTGGGTTGATGGTCTCTACACAGCGTAGCGAGAGCATGAACAAACTCGTCAAAAGTGCTCATGTCGATGCAAACACGCCACTACATCAATTCGCCAAGCAAATGTTGAAGCTTCTACACAGTAGGAAGATGAAAGAGGCAAAAGAGGCACTAGGATGCATGGTGAGTACATAGAATATTATTATATCATAATATTTAACGTACCGTATTATAACGTATAATTTTGTCTACTGTAGGGCCAAAAGGAAACAAATACATTGTATATGTTTGAGATACGTGTAGCGAGGACATACACAAGGGCTGTAATGAATAAGTTTCACGAGTCTTTAAAATATGCTACTGCATACAAGATATCACATGATCCAGATGGTGGTGTGAATGAATGGGTGGTTCAGCATACTTCAAGGTCAAATAAGATTGTGTGGGGGCAACACCAATTCAAAGTAATGGCTGATGTAGATGCTGGAAAGTATGAATGTGAATGCAAGCATTGGGAGCATACAGGTATGTCATATTGCGTAATTGTTGAATCTAAATGTTTAATTATAATGAGTGAACATAAACGAAGACATTTTTTACATGCTTTGTTGTAGGTCTGCTTTGTGTGCATCTTTTACGAACATTTATGCATCTTCAAATTGATCGAATACCTTCGGAATACATCCTTCAGAGATACACCTACTCTGCTATACAAGATGTGACTTTTTCAAGGGATGATAAGAATTTGAAGGGTAAAGACGGTGAGACTAAATCATATAGGCAGAAGATGTTGCTTAAAAAGTCAATGAAAGTAGTACATCATGCAAGTCTTTCAAAAGCTGGATATGATAGAGCCCTGGAGATGATGGATGAACTGCTTTTGCTACTTTCACGATTGGAGCCAGATATTGAAGGTGATGATAGTACTAGTGATGGCGAAGGAATACAGGTATTTAATATATTAATTGTAATAGCCGTGTATTTTAATTGATATACTGAGTTATAAGTTTTGGTGAATGGAAAGTATGAGAAACTTGCCTGATACAGGGCGACAGGAATGATGTAAGAGACATGATGGGAGATAATATAAAGACAAGAATGGCGCAGACTGGTGTATGTGTAATATGTTATATGATGTTTACTATGCATAATGGTGTGTACTGTTTGTCATAAACAAACCTATTTATTGTCAATCGTATTATTTGACAGGTAATTCAATTGGAGCCTACTTTACAAGAAGGTGGTGTGAGCGATACCCAATGTGTTATGCCACAACAAATATTGGAACAGGTAATACATGATTATAAAAGAGGAAAAAATTGTTGTAATACAAAATAGTAACGATTGGACCTTGTTGCTGATTATGAATGATTAATAATGGTATATGTGTGCAGCACGATTATGGACAATTGACCACTAGCACAGCACTAATTGATGTGAGTGGTACAGATTTGACGATTAAAAAGGTAATGGTGCTATTAAAAACGCATGTGCATGTATATTATTTAAAATTACATACAAATAATTGGATTTAAGTACTAATATTTAAAAATATCATATTTTTTTCTTAATTGTAGAAGCTAGATTTTAATGTGAGTGGAGTAAGCTTGAGAAGACCGGATAACGCAAAGCCAAAGGGCAGAACAATCAGTGATACCGAAAAAAGAGTTATTAAGTTGGGGGCAAAAGGAGACAAAAAAAGAACAGAAAGTGTCAAAGGTGTGGAATTGCGGATGGTCACAATAGTCGCACTTGTCTATTTGTGGAGGAGAATAGGCTTCGGTTGGCCAGCCTTACTGGTCGAAAGAGAGGGCGGCCCATAGGTTCTAGGAACAAGGGTTCATCTAGCGCTCCAAACTGGAATGAGGCATGCACTTCAAAAAACATCAAGGAGGTGTCACAGACAATGATTCATCTAGTGGGTAGTAGATCATTTCGTATTTTATGACAAATGTAATGTAGTGCCATACTTGTTATTGCAACTATGGGTGAATTTATAAATGCTGGATCCAGTCGATATTCACAAAGTATAAGTAATAATGATTTACTGCATGTATTGAAATGTAGTGTAAACTGTATACTAAATATGCGTAAATGTGTTATGAAAACAGCGTAATTCGACGCTATACAAATTTTGGTGGCAAAAACTGGCAAAAATGTCTTTGTGAAGAAAACAAACGACACAATAAATTGTGATTTAATGTAGTAACATAATTTTTATTACACATGTGTGCGAGTAGACAAATGATATCAGTAGTTATTGACAAAACAATAAGGCTGTACAGATTTGCATAATTGAGCTAACAAAACAGCGTAATTCGTATGTAATTAAAATTACTGTAAACTGGGTACACATTTGCGTAAATGAACTAACAAAACAGCGTAATTCTTATTAGGCATAAGAATTTGTGACACGTACTGGTAAATAATAGATTTGTGAAGAAATCAGAGAATAACAATAACTAGTGAGTACATCACTGATATAAATATGACCAAACAGTCGAAGTTTGAACTGAAGATGTTTCATAACTTGTTTAACACACATAGGCCAAATTTTTATCTAAAAACTGCATTAGACATGAGTGTCTTGATAGGTTGGGTGAAAAACATAGAAAGTTTCAATACGGTTACATAGACATGCAACAAGGAGGTTTGGCTTCACAACATCTTGTTCCATAACAAGGAAGCCACAAAATGTTTGTTCCATATCAAACAGTTATGATTCACAAAATGTTGATCCAGCGACACAGCTAGCGTCCAAACTTGAATTTTTGAATTTCTGGAGGCAACGGGAGGCACTTGTTCTTGCTATGGAAGGTCAGGTAATGTAGAGCCAGAGATCGTAGGTCACCAGAGTTTTCCTGCATAATACACATTATCCCGAGGTGAATAAGTTATATCTGAAATGTTGAATGTATAACTACAAACAGCATAATCATAAAATGACTCACTCGTTTTATAAATTGCTTGATAGAACCATCCGTATGGTCATAGTACTGGATATATCTCATGACAAAAAAGCCACAGTCATTAGATCCAGCTATCATGGTGGGACACATAGGTGGCATGTCAATTGGGAAATTTCCAAATTTTGGGATGCGTGAATTGGGCCGGACTTGTTGCAAAGATTTGTTCAATCTGTTCATTATAACCCTAGCCCATGGTAGTTTCCTGGTCCCTAAGTCCTTTTGGGAGTAATGATACATCTTCCATGAAGTACCACCCAACTCCGGACCATATGGATTTGAATCTAAAATGTGAATACATCGTAACTGGATATTTATGACATACAATGTCCAATGTCCCATATGAAGAATAGGGACCATAATCTGTCAAATATCAGGAGTTATATAAACAGAATGATAACATTAGTGAGTAGCTGAGCTATGAATATAATTGCATAACAGGAGAGCGTTGATACAAAGATAAATAAGTATACCGTTTTGTAGTCACCAAAATTGTCCAGTTGGGGCAGGGTCTTGTCCAGATAAGCATCAAGGACAGTTTGATCAAAAATCTGAGGAGACTTACTGTACCGTTCATGCTCCTCAAAGTTGAGGAGAATCTGCATAATCATAATTACTGTGTCATATAAAACTGTATGTAAACAATTGCAAAAATAAATAGGTATTAGTGAATTGTACATACACCAACATTGACATCCAGTACAAGTCTGTCTTTGTTGATGGACGAGCAATTATTGTTTTTGTCATGGCGAAAACCCATGATGAAACACTGCATGAAAACATTATCCAGACACATCCCATCTGCAAATGATTGTTGTATATCGAGACAATTTCCAATACATTCATCGAATTCTATGATCTTCCTATATAATAATGAAAAAGGATATGTTATTCATTATATATGTAAGCAACAACCTACATGTTATTTTGACTTAATAGTTAAAGAAAAACCTGTTTGGGTCAGTTTTTGAGGAGCACAAAAAAACACGAAGCGACCGAGCACAGTCCAATTCTGTTAAATGTGGCACAGAGTGGTCATGTGTAGTGTGCAAGCTATGTGTTTCCTCACCATCTGCAACCTGAAACACAATGCAGGTAGAGAGTATAGTAAATTATGAATGAGTTATGAGAAGCAAGCATGCAATAAATGTATAACTGGATTACTTACATGACCACTAGGTGTCTGATCAAAAAGGGGGCCCGTGAAAGTTGGAGTGTCATGAGATGGACCAATGTCTCCTCCCTGACCCAAAGAAACAATGATACTATGTTTTAAGCCTCAATCATGTGTCAATTAAATATAATCCATAATTGAGATAACAATGGATAAAACAAAGTTGAAACATATACATGTTTTTGCGGTGTGACGTCAAACATCGGCAAGTGGGAAGACGGAAATGAGCTCATAGGATTGCAGTCTGGTACATGTCGATGAGACATGTTTGTGTCGCTCGGCATATTATTGCCAACATTAAAACAGAAATCCTGTATAAATTATTATGGTTTTGTCTAATATTTTGGATGAAAATTGGAAATTAACATGTAATGTAACCATAATCAGACTGCATAAAATACCTGGTTTTCGGCATTTGGGGTTATGTTCGTCTCCAAATCGTCAGGGCAGCCCTCAAATGCACGACGCATTTGTTGTTGCTTTTCGTGTATTTCTTCAATCTGGGTACCTGTCAACTCCGTATTCGGTTGTGAAGGCATAGTCATGTCTTGGGTATTCTAGGTACCCTCATGGATCTGTTCCTCTGTAATTAAAAAGTTGTAGTATTCAAACAGCAAGAACTGATAAATGCATAGAGTTAAGTACATAAATTGAATAAATGACAATGAGTGAAGGTAACCTGACGACATATGCTGAGATATATCTGGAGGTTTATCTGTTTGAGGCGCTTCCGCAACATTGTCTGGGTCGCCAGACTCCGCGCGAAGGACATCATCAATTAACTCAGCAAATGTGTCCGCTAGTTCATACTGCTTCACAACCATCTTGGTAAGAGTACTTTTTATGATGGAACACGCTTTGCTAACTTCAGAATCATACTCAACAAACTTTTCAATGAATTTTGGTCGGTCACGTGGTTGGAGCTGCTTTATCTTACTTGAAAGCATATCCTTGATCAAAGGGAGCTGGATATGAATATTATGATGACCACAAGGATCGGGACGAGGGACATCAAAAATGTTTGTCCTGTCCCTATGCTGTGATGTAATGAATGATAATGCATCATAATTAATTATTAGAAACATAAGGATATAATATTACATAAAACAACTGTAATGTACATATGGAATTTATGGACACATATGGGATGTATGTTTTGACATAAACTGACCTCTGATTGAAACAGCACACTAGGGACAGCAGAATAGCAAGTTTCAGAAAAGCTTCGGAACTGAAAAAAACATTTGTAATATAATTAAATACATGAAAGATAACCATAAATAAAGTGTGTTACCCACTGAAAAATGAAGTATATGGTGTCTATAACGAGTTTATTCAGAATGGTACGACAACTAATAGAGATACTACATGCATAAACATTCACCTAAAAACAGCAAATGCATATTTATGCGGGGTAATGCATTCCTATTATTTTATGTACAGATGACATACCTCACAATGGCCAAAAGGTTCACCGCTTTGGCGTGGCTTCCTCTTATCAGCTGTTCTCAGAGCTTGGATAATGTTTTTATCAAAGAATTTTATGCGGGGTGTGCCACGTTTATTGGGGGGGGGCTACAGCATCATGCAAGTGGTCCAAATAGTACAACTACAAAAAACAATAACTAATTTATACTATCATGGATGGTAATTGAGCAAGTAAAATAGATTCAATTCGATATGAAAAAATGAACAGTCCAATGTTATTTACTTACTAGTATGACAACTGAGCATCCATATATCGTCGTGGACACATTAGAAGTGCTTCTTGTATGCCACTTTTGTGCAGCTTCACATAGGTCGTTAAAAATTAAGTGGCACCAGTCTATTTCGTGGAAACGGTCCATTTCTTCCGTCAATAACACTTCATGGTTAGATATGCCCCAGCTGGAAGTGGGGAACAACAATCTATTGAACAATATCAAAAAGAAGCATCTGATAGAGAGGTCATCATCATTTCCTTTTCTCAATCGATCCTGAAGAGATGCAACAACAAACTCATCCTTGGACAATCCAAGTTCAGCCCTCAAGTTATTGCCCGCCACTGCTTCATCGATTCCTAGTGGCTTACCACCGCCAACATTCGGAAGGCCTAGTATAAGGTGGACAGTTTCTTTCGTAATCTTTAGTTCCTTGCCAACTCCAGGGCGAATAGTCATATCCTTGTGGTCCAACTTATCCATCAACCAACGAAGATGAGAACGGCTACCCAGTGCATCAAGTGTCATGTCAAGAATATTGGAAAATCCTTTTCTAGCAACGGCTTGTCGTTGCCTCTCATTCAATATCTTAATAGTTATAATCACATCCTGAGGGTTGCATCTAACATTGAGTTTCTGAAAATAATGTATGTTAAATGTTATGAAAACAATGAAATAAATGTGGCGTGAGATATAAAATTAGCACTCATAATGTAAGGGATGCAACTAAAATAACATAATACCTAGTTAAATAAACTAAACTGCATTATCTGTAGACAATAAAAAAGTGTCCAAGAGTTGTAAAATAATTATGATATTGTAAATGCAATTCAGAACTTGGAACCTAACGTGAAAATTCGACTAGATTCATCCTTACTGTATACTACTAAATAATATCTAATATGTTGTATCAGGTCATAATTATTGAATACTAATTAGTATTTAATATATATGAAATCATAAGTATAACATATAACCTGCCGTGGAGTTTCTACTACTTTCGGCCTCTTTGTGCATGTCTTCCGTAAGATATTCATATGACTTCCAGCAGCATTACGCTTCTTTGTAGGTGTCATGAAGTCATCGTCGTCATTGCCAGATCCAGTTTGTTCATTGGCTTCATAAATAACAGATGGTTTCTCGACAGGTGCAGGACACTGATCAGAATGCTTTGAGTTTGGAGGAACTCCAATAGAGGCCGGCCGTGGTATGTCAACACTAAAGAATTCTTGGCTTGACTCAATTGTTATGCGTTTGGGATTAGCGGGAGGACGATCAACTGACTTCATTTTTTGGGGTAGAACAAACTAAGTAAATGAAAAATAACATCAGGAAATAATACTATACCATACATAATAATTGAATAAAAATAACATTATGAAACTGTTGGGGTATGTATAGTGTGTGTATTGTGCATAACAACAGATGTAGACAACGTAAATGAGAAGAAGGAATGCATAACAACAGATATGTGAAAACTCACATTTAAATAAAACAGTACATAGTGTGCATAAAATAAATTATGCAATATAATTAATAAAAGTATATGTAGTATAACTATCAGAAACAACAATAATAACACAGTACAATAACATCACTAAACTATTGATTGCTATTGTAAACAAAATATATTGTGTTTATAAACAACACTCAGTACCTATATAAAAATGAACAGAATGCAACAAATATGCAATTGAAAAAATTGGAATGCATTATCGGATACTACATATAATGAGGCGATTCAATTAATTTCGAATCAATTGAAGGGATGTAGAAGGGGCGGGGCGAACCGGATGGACATTAGCGACTGAACTATGTAAAAAAGAATGGGGGAAACTCGAAAGAATGAGAGGGGAAACGAACCAGGGAAGGAGAACGACGGCGGTGAATCGATGAACAGCGGAGATTACGGCGGTGGAAGAGGTGGGGGGGTCGTCGATGGCGATCGCAGGAGCGAATGACGGCGACGGGGAGGAACTGATTTTTTTAGGGTTTGTGTCTGTTGTCTGTTGTGGGTGGACCCGAGCTGAATTATTAGCTCGGTCGGCCCGCGGGGGAGCGGCGAGGGACTGTGGGTCCACTAGTCAGCGCACAGTCAGGGTGAAGGTTTGGTAACTGCGTGATCATAAGAAGCATAAATAGCTGTGCAAAGTATCGTAAACAGTTTACAAAAATAATTAATCAAGACCCACGCCAAAGTGCGTAATATAATAAATCCCAAAATGATATGTAGTTGTTAACATCGAAGTATACAATCATAAATCCCAAATACTACACCACACCGACCAAGCCGCATCGACGTGTCAATTTATGAAACGGTTGGAGTCATAATATGCAAGTATAAACGCGGTCAACTACAACGCGGGTCGTGACCACGAAGCCGGAAAAACCGCGCAGAGCATACGCACTCACCGTGTCAGTTACGTGTTTATGCATACGTAAGTTGAATGAAACGGATGCATAAATGGTAATAGAGGGTGCGCACGTACGACCCACCTTCAATCGGTGCATGTGCGCGGTACTCGGACCACCTGCCACGTCGACCCGCGCCCGGCACAACTAGACTGGCAGGGGCTCCCTGCATTAATGGAAGCCCAGGGCTCCTAATACTATAACTATATATATATATATTTGTACAACATTTTGACATAGAATTTCGATTTCTGCCATACAACTCTTGCATATATCCGTAATAATTTGGACATTTGAGGAGCATGATATGGACTTTAGCACTTGTTCCTAATTTTGTATCAACAATATGAGTCGAAGAACATAGGTCCTGTTTGTTTCAGCTTCTGGCCACCAAAAGCTGCTGTAGACTGTCAAACGCGTAACTTTTCAGCCAGCTTCTATAAAATTCGTTGGGGCAAAAACCATCCAAAATCAACATAAACACATAATCGGTTGAGTCGTTGTAATAGTAGGAATCTGTCACTTTCTAGATTCTGAGCCCTATGAACAAATTTATCTTCCTCCACACGTAATCGTAATTATACTCAGATTCTCCCCACAGCCAGATTCTTCCCACAGCCAGATTTTTAGAAAAGCTGGTCAGAAAAAAGCTGAACCAAACAGGCCCATAGTTCTTCCAGTGTGGCAAAAAAGACAAGGAACAGTGCAGCGACATGAGAGGCTTTTCTTATCTCCGACGGGCCACAACGACGTATATGACCGTGCAACATGATCTTTCTTAAGGGTATCCCTTAAGACTGTGTATGACCAGGTGACACGATCTTCCTCAAGGGTATGCCCTTGAGGTTTCTGGACTAGTTTTTCTCTAAGGTATGTCTTAGAGAGGGATGCTTGATTGAGAGTTTTTGGTTGCCGATGAACCCCTTCACCTTCAGAACCTGGACCGAAAGTAGCCTCATCAGTGTCGCAGCAAGCGGTGTGAGGTGCTTTTTTTATTGTGGTTGGGCAGTCTCGTAGCGTCTCTTTTTGTGTCGAGAGCAGGCGGCAGCCTGGCGGTCTTTTTTTTGGCGTAGAGCAGTGAACTAAAAAAGCAGCAGCCTTGCGACGGTACTATTCTCTCTAACTTGAGCGCAGCAGCCTGACTAGGGGTGGAAACGAGCCGAGCTGAGCTCGACTTGGCTCGGCTCGCTGTGGCTCGTTCATGTAACGAGCCGAGCTCGGCTCGCCCATCTGGCGAGCTTGAAAGAGCGGCTCGGCTCGACTCGCTCCTAACTCGCGAGCCAGCTCGCCGAGCCAAGGAGCCTACCCATAAACGTAGATCTGCTCTCTAAATTATAATATAAAATCTTAAAAATATTTTATATAAAATATTTAAATTAGTAAAATATATATATCACTAATATAATATAGAAAATAGATAAATTTTGTATAGTAATGTCAAATAACATAAATTAATTGTTTACTCAATACTAAAATTATATGCTAATTATTATTTTATGTAACAAATTGTTGTTGGTCGAGCCACGAGCTAGCTCGCGAGATGCAGCGAGCCAAGCCGAGCTAGCTCGCTCTTTTTATGAGCCAAAAAACTGGTTCGGCTCGGGCTCGTTCTAAGCGTCGAGCTGAGCTACCGCGAGCCCAAGTGTAACACTATAAAAACCATCAACTAAAAATAATACATTTAGTTTATTAATGGTAAATATGGTAATGAATTTTTCTTTCAAGTATTTGATTTTTATTTGCATTTAGAATAATTTTGTTTGCTCATATTTGATTTTTGGATGTTTAGTAGAATTTCTTTTATATTGAAAATCCAAGTAATTAATATAGAAATATTGGTCCAAAAATAAATATTTTAGTTATAAATAATTCTGGTATAATTATTATGAATTTTGAATTATTTAAAAACATATTTATTTATATTTTTAAATAGGAAAGAAAAGAAAAAAATGAAAACCCTAGAAACCTAACCGGCCCATTAGGGGCCCAAACGCACGCCCCTCACCCCTCCCCTCTCTCCCTTACAGGTGGGCCCCACCTGGGCCACCCTCCTCTCTCCCTCCCTCCTTCCAGCCGCCGCCGCCAGGTGCCTGCGCGCCCCACACCGCGCCCGCGCGCCTGGCGTCCGCGCCCGACCCCAACCGCGCCCGTTCGGATCCCGCACTGGAGACCGCCGCGACCCTCTCTCTCCCTCCTCCCCCATGTTCTCTCCCTAATGGCGCCATTGATGGCCGCCATTGATGGCCGGCCGCTCTCCCTCCCCCCGGCGACTCTCCCTCTCCTCCACTCTCTCTATAAAAGGCCGAGCCCCTTCCCTCTCTCCCTCTCCGAGCTTTCCCTCTCTCTCGCTCTCCCCATTCCCGAGCTCGCCGTCGACCGTGCCCTGCGCCGCCGTTCGTCGTCGCTGGAGCTCTGCCCATGCCCGGCCGTTCGAGCTCGCCGTCCATGCCCCACGACCGAGCCCCTGCTCCCCTGCCCGGCCGAACTCCCTCCCCGTCGATCTCCATCCCCGCTCGTGAACTCTAGATCAAGGTAGAAGAAGCACATTTTACATTTTAGTCCCTGGTTTTGTAAATTAAATTAATTCCGAGATTTTCAGTTTAGAAATTATCGAAAAGAGAGTCCAACGTATACGTGTAATCATAAACAAGCCTCGCAACAATATTTTGACAGGTATATGAATTTATATTTCAAAAATAAATTACGTCACTAGTCACTAACTTGGTGATTTTTATACTAGAGACGATTACGATTGATCTCGCTTTAGCACATGAACGATAATTGTTAGTAGTGTTTTAAGTGTAATTTTATTGATATAAGGAAGTAGAAGAAATACTAGGCCACGTATTCTTGGTCAGATGAAAATATAGATTTTACTAGCCATGATAAAGGTATTCATAAGTATAACACTTAATTACACAAATCGATGCTAGAAGTTGAATGTGAGGTAGACGAACCAAACTCGTTCGAGGACGACCCACAGGACACTTTCGAGCAAGGCAAGTGGATTCTCCCTCTGCATATTCTATTTGTACCCAAGTAATACGTATAATAATGTTTACTTTTTGGATATATTGCATAATTTTATGGGATTTGCCTAAATAAGGATTTCCTAGAATTACCAACCCTATTTCTTGAATTACCGTGGGATAAATGCTATGCTTAGCAATTTTTGCTATTGCTCAACTTGATGAATATGATGTCACTCTTTTAATGATACTATGTTCCAGAAAAGTTTTATTATGTTGTTAACCCGATGGTTAAACACGAACATTTTGTGTTAAATGGAACATGGAGTGACCACCCAGGATAACAGTGTAACCACGAGTGCTATAATGGCTCTGGCTTTGGTAATTAGCTCTATAGACTTAGTGCTTAGCATCCCTACCTGAAAGATGGGAAAGAGGGGGCGATAGTGGTTTGATGGCAGCTCATGTTAACATGGGGTGGTAGTCTTGGCTAAGTTACCTCACCTAGAGGGCCATCAATACTGACATGGAAACCTTAGCAGGTGGCTTTGTACTAAGGATATTTTGTGAAGCCTCATAATGGATCCCTAGCCATTCACCTCGGCAGTGTTTATGGGTCCGATCAACCCAGGCTAGATGGGATATATGGCTTGTGGGTAAAGTTGTATCACCTCTACAGAGTGTAAAACTGATATGTCAGCCGTGCTCACGGTTAAGAGCAACCTGGACCCTCACATGATAATTGAACTTAAAGATGGACAATAAATCGAGATATGATGATCTATGAATGGTTTGCTTAAGTGGTTTCACTTAAGTGTTTTGATATACTCTTATATCTTTGATTAATTGGGATACTTGGGATACACACTGATTAGTAATACAGGTGTTGCTAATAAAATATTGACCAACTAAAATGCTTACCGCTTATCCATAGTCCGCCTTGTTAACTTGCATTAATTTTTCCCGCACTTGCTGAGCCCCGACCATAATTGAGCTCACCCTTACTAATATTTTGATAAGAGGGTGATGCTAGAGACTTCACTGATGACGGTGATGAGTTTTAAGTCTAACGATGCAATAGTCACCTTCCTGTGGAAGAGTGCCCTTATTTAATTCTGCCCTACTTTGATTTTGATACTTGTTAAAGATACAATTATTCAGATGATGTAATAAAGTTACTCTACTCTCTTTACGCCTTTATTGCATTGTATTTTGATATATTACAATTATGACATCAACATATGTGTGGGAAATGGATCCTGGCCCACATATGCTATGCATTCGGTTTCGCCCCTAGAACCGGGTGTGACAGAAGTGGTATCAAAGCTATGCTGACTCTAGGTCGTTAGATTAGTTAGAAACTGAAAGCCTAGTCTGCTCAAAACATGTTAATTTTGTTCTTACAAAATTATTTTATTAATCTTACCTCTTTAAACATCAACTAGTTGACATTTTCTCTTATAGATGGTCTGTACCATTCAAACCACTCGGATCAACACCAACTTCATCCCTCCACCACGGCAAGTTCCCGTCTACCTAGTGGTAGTCGAGGAAATCCTTGTGGATCTCCCTCGCATTTGTGTGGAGAATAGAGTCATTCTGGAAGATAGCTCAGAGGAGTCTCTGCCTACACTCACCCTGTTGGCAGAATCACTAGCCTTCGCAATTGGATCATCGGCTTCAGCATTCCCAGCACCAGCAATCCAAGCCCCTACTCCTGGAGGCGACGATCCAAACGATTCTGGTGACGATGATGAAGACGACGAGGAAGAAGAAGTTGAGGAAAACCTCAATGATGAAGCCAACGAAGAACAGCAGGACCACTACGTGGGGTTATGGCCTATCACTGAACATTATGCCTCAATGTTCAAGACAAGGCACTTCCCTAACCTGCTGTAGGATGTTCTGCACGCGTTGGGAACCTACGTCCGACCCCTGTACGAGACTAGGAGAGTGTACGAGCCTCCTCTGGCTTGCTACTACATCACTCGCATTCATGTCAGGGTAATGGATGCAGGTGATAGAGGGTTCAGGACTCTGTCAGCACATGAGTCTCTGACGCCGCTATCCACCTACGCTGCTTCGATCAGCGATGTTGCTAGGCGAACTCTGTGGTCTCTCAGCCACACCTACCAGCAGCAGCTGCACAATATGAAGTACAGGCATCTTCCTCTACGTATTCATGGAGAGAACCAGACCAGCATTGTTCCAGGTGGAGCAAATGAAGATCGCCTCACCACCTTAGCTGGTGTGGTGGCAAGTCTTAACACCGACCTAGATAGTGCTACCCTGGACCTCTCTAGGGTACACTTGGAGCTGGAGGATGCACATGCAAGGATCGTAGCCCTGGAAGCTCAGCTTGATGGAAGGAATCCCTCAGAAGTTCAAGTCCCCGCTATGGTGTTATCCCCTCCCCGCAAGAGGATCCGCTATGGAGAACCAGGATCCATCACTAGGCTACTTTAGATTTTAAATTTATATTGTAATAAGTTAGTGTTCGCGTTAGACGAGAAACACCATTATATTATTACAATATTGATAATAATAACCATGTGATGGTGTTGTTTGAAATGTTTGATTTGGATTTTTGCTTGAGTGCAATGGTCTTATGGAATGATGGCCATAAGAGCATAAAAAATATATAACAATAAACTTAACATTAATAATAAGCTATTCCCCTTAGAATCTTCTCTACTCCTCACTTACCCCGAGAGTGAACTTTCTAACCAAACAGATGATGAACACTCGATCAGGTCCCAATAACCATTAGAACCAGCGTGGACAACAGTTACCACCACCACCACCCAATCCCACGATGGATCAGTTCATCGCAGCGCAGATGCAACTTCTGGAAGGACTCACAGCTTCTGTACAACAAATTCAGCAAAATCAACATAACCAACAATACTAACAACAACAGCAGCATGCACCCCAAGCTAGAGACAAGCATCGGGACTTCATGAGTCATCACCCGCCTGCTTTCTCTCATGCTGTAGACCCTTTGGATGCCAATGACTGGCTTAAGGTCTTTGGAAAGAAGTTGGACATCACCCAGTGCAATGATCGAGAGAAGGTCTTGTATGCCTCAGGAAGACTCGAAGGAGCCGCATCCGATTGGTGGGATGCCTTCACAGCGGCACACACCAATGCTGATGCCATAACTTGGCAGGAGTTCCAAGTGAACTTCCACGCTCATCACATTCCCTCGGGAATTATGAAGCTTAAGAAGAAGGAGTTCCTTTCCCTCACTCAAGGGAACATGACCGTTAGTGAGTACTATGATCGCTTCACCCAACTTTCACGTTACGCCGTAGAGGAAGTGGACACTGACGAGAAGTGCCAAGAACGTTTCTTGGAAGGCTTGATTGGACCCTTGAACTACCAATTACAGAGCCACAGCTTCCCCAACTTTCAGACTTTGCTGAACAAGGCAATTGGCCTTGAAAATAATGGAAAGAACTGTCTGATCACAAAAGGAAGTACCAAGGGCAGACCAGCAGAAACACCCAACAAAACAACTCCCAAGTTCTCAGTTCTGCTCTGGAAACCAGAGTGGGAACAACAACTATCAAGCACAGCGCTCTGGACAATAAAGTCAGAGGAACAATCAATACCAGAACCAGTAGAGAAGCAACACCCAGACCGGTCAAAGGTCTGGTGGGCAACAGCAGATCCGTCAGGGAAGCGCAGTGAACACACCGGCCAAGAACAACAATGCAAACCCAATGGCTATTTCATGTGTGGCGAACTTGGCCACTATGCCAACAACTGCCCTAGGCATAATCCATAGACATCCCAGAAGAACAGCAACCAGAGGACTGACCAGAACACACCTACTCGTGGATCTAGATAGAACAAGACTCCGCAGAACCAGAGTAGAGGAAGAGTCAACCACATGACAGCGGAATCAGTTCCTGAGGATGCCGACATGGTGTATGGTATGTTTCTTAACAACTCCATACCTGCCGCAGTTTTATTTGATTCTGGAGCATCTCATTCCTTCATAACAAAGTCATTCATGGAAAAACATAATATACCAAACTATCCTTTGAAGAAGAAACTATTAATTCGATCACCAGGAGGTGAACTTAGAGCCACTCACTCATGCCCTCAGACTAAGATTGAAATTAGAGGCCTAAGTTTTCTAGTAGAGCTGATAATTTTGGAATCAAGTGGAATCGATGTGATACTTGGAATAGACTACTTGACCAAGTATGATGGAGTGATATCTTGTGCTAAGAGGATGGTTACATTAACCAGTCCACAAGGAGAAAGAATTGAAGTCAATGTCATTATGCCAGCAACAGCAGAGACAATGGTAAATTAGTTGGAAGAGAAATCTTTGGAGCACATCAGGATAGTGTGCGAATACCCAGACGTATTTCCGGAAGAATTACCAGGTGTGCCACCTGATCGTGATATAGAGTTTTCTATTGAACTATTACCCAGAATCGCACCAATTTCAGAAAGAGCTTACCGAATGGATGTCAAAGATTTAATTAAACTAAAGAAACAAATAGAAGAATTACTAGAAAAAGGTTTTATTCACCCCAGTTCATCACCATGGGGAGCCCCAGTTCTACTTGTGAACAAGAAAGATGGTTCAAGAAGAATGTGTGTGGACTATAGAAGTTAGAACGAAGTAACGATTAAGAATAAGTATCTGTTACCTCGGACTGAAGATCTGTTTGATCAGATGAGAGGAGCTACAGTATTTTCAAAGATAGATCTAAGATCAGGCTATCATCAGTTGAAGATACAGACTGAAGATATACCTAAAACAGCTTTCACCACAAGATATGGATTATATGAGTTTTTAGTCATGTCTTTTGGACTAACTAATGCACCATCGTACTTTATGAACTTGATGAATAAAGTATTCATGGAATACCTTGACCAGTTTGTAGTGGTATTCATCGACGACATACTAGTATACTCTCAGGATGAAGAAACACATGAAGATCATCTAAGATTAGTTCTACAGAAGCTTCGCGACAATCAGTTGTATGCGAAATTTTCGAAGTGTGATTTTTGGCTAAAGGAAGTTGCTTTCCTAGGTCATATTATAATCATGGAGGAATCAAAGTAGACCCTAGTAAAATAAGTGAGATACCAAATTGGAAACAACCCACAGATGTGTCCAAGATCAGAAGTTTTCTCGGATTAGCAGGATACTACAGAACATTTTTCGAAGGCTTCTCCAAAATAGTGAAACCCCTTACTTCACTATTGGAGAAAGGTAAAGAGTTCAAGCGGGATGAAGCATGTCAGAAATGTTTCGAGGAATTAAAGGAAAGGCTAACCACTGCACCAGTGTTAATCATGCCTGATATTCATAAAGAATTTGATGTGTATTGCGATGCATCACATCTAGGACTTGGATGTGTGTTAATGCAAGAAGGAAAAGTGATTGCCTATGCTTCAAGGTAGTTACGGAAACATGAAAAGAATTACCCTACACATGACTTGGAATTGGCTGTCGTAGTGCACGCTTTGAAGATTTGGATGCACTACATGATTGGAAGCAAGTGTAAAATCTTCACGGATCACAAAAGCTTGAAATACATCTTCACACAGAAAGAACTCAACCTAAGACAAAGAAGATGGCTTGAGTTAATCAAGTACTATGATTTGGAAATACAATATCACCTAGAAAAAGCAAATGTAGTGGCTGATGCTTTGAGCCGTAAAGGTCTAGTGAACAGCATCACTACTCATTTGATGTCACAAGAATTGCGCTGGGAGATGGAACAACTCAACCTTGGTATGCTCAATAATATGGAAGCAACAATTATGGAAGTTGAATCTACTTTAGAAGAAGCGATTCGTAAAGGATAGGAGACTGATGAGAAAATCAAGGAAATTAAGACACAAATTAGTTTGGGACAAGCCCCAGATTTCACAGAAGATGATCAAGGCACAATATGGTTTAAAAAGAGAATCTGTGTACCAGAAATCGAGCACCTATGCCAACGTATCTTAAGAGAAGCCCATGATTCAGCTTATTCTATTCACCCTGGAAGTACTAAGATGTACCAGGATCTTAAGTAAAAGTATTGGTGGTACAATTTGAAAAGAGATGTGGCTACTCATGTTGCACTATGTGACGTGTGTCAATGAGTTAAAGCCAAACATCAAAGACCAGCAAGATTGGTACAACCTCTCAAAGTGTCGGAATGGAAATGGGAAGAAATCAGTATGGATTTCATAGTTGAACTACCCCGTACTCGGGATGGCTATGATTCAATATGGGTTATAGTGGTAGATTGACTAAAGTGGCACACTTTATACCTGTAAAAACAACTTACTCAGGAGCCCAGTTAGCAGAGTTATACATGTCAAGAATTGTTTGTCTGCAAGGAGTACCAAAGAAGATCATATCGGATCGAGGAACCCAATTTACCTCGCGCTTTTGGATAAGACTACATGAGTCCATGGATACCAAGCTAAACTTTAGTTCAGCTTATCATCTGCAAACAAATGGGCAAACGGAAAGAACAAACCAAGTGTTGGAAGATATGCTAAGAGCTTGTGCTCTAAAGCATGGTAGAAGCTGGGATAAAAGTTTGCCTTATGCAAAATTCTCGTATAACAATAGTTACCAGGCAAGTCTAAAAATGGCACCATTTGAAGCACTTTATGGACGAAAGTGTAGAACACCGCTTTATTGGAATCAGACCGGAGAAAGTCAAGTATTTGGTCAAAAAAATCTCCAAGAAGCAGAAAAGCAAGTACAGATTATCAGAGAATTTAAAAACAGCACAGTCGAGACAGAAAAGCTATGCTGACAATAGAAGAAGAGAGTTGATATTCGAAGTAGGAGACTTCATATACCTTAAAGTTTCACCGATGAGAGGCATGAAAAGATTTAAGGTTAAGGGTAAACTATCTCCTCGCTACATTGGCCTGTTCAAGATTTTGGAAAGGAAAGGTGAAGTAGCGTACCAGTTAGAGCTACCGAATAGTTTGTCGGATGTGCATGACGTATTTCATGTGTCACAACTTAAGAAATGCTTAAGAGTACCTGAAGAACAATTACCTATGGAAGAACTCAATGTTATGGAGGATTTGACTTATTCAGAGTACCCTATCAGAATTTTGGAAACATCTCGTAGAATTACACGGAGTAAAGTTATCAACATGTGTAAAGTTCAGTGGAGTCATCATCCGGAAGATGAGGCCACTTGGGAAAGAGAAGATGAACTCAGAGCACAATTTCCCCAGTTATTCTCAGAAGTTCCTTAATCTCGAGGACAAGATTCTTTTAAGGGGGGTAGATTTGTAACAATATAAAAACCATCAACTAAAAATAATGCATTTAGTTTATTAATGGTAAATATGGTAATGAATTTTCTTTCAAGTATTTGATTTTTATTTGCATTTAAAGTAATTTTGTTTACTCATATTTTATTTTTGGATGTTTAGTAGAATTTATTTTATATTGAAAATCCAAGTAATTAATATAGAAATATTTGTCCAAAAATAAATATTTTAGTTATAAATAATTTAGGTATAATTATTATGATTTTTGAATTATTTAAAAATATATTTTTAAATAGGAAAGAAAAGAAAAAAATGAAAAAATGAAAACCCTAGAAACCTAACCGGCCGAAACCGGCCCATTAGGGGCCCAAGCACGCGCCCCTCACCCCTCCCCTCTCTCCCTTATAGGTGGGTCCCAACCGGGCCACCCTCCTCTCTGCCTCCCTCCTTCCTTACAGCCGCCACCGTCGCCAGGCGCCTGCGCGCCCCGCGCCGCGCCCGCGCACCCCGCGTGCCCCACGTCCTCAGCGTCTGCGCCCGATTCCGACCGCGCCCGTTCGGATCCCGCACCGACAACCGCCGTGACCCTCTCTCTCCCTCCTCCCCCACGTTCTCTCCAAAATGCCGCCATTGATGGCCGGCCGCTCTCCCTCCCCCCGGCGACTCTCCCTCTCCTCCCCTCCTTTCTCCCTCCCCGAGCTTTCCCTCTCTCTCGCGCGCTCTCCCCATTCCCGAGCTCGTCGTCGACCATGCCCCGCGCCGTCGTTCGTCGTCCGTCCGCGCCCGTTCCCCCATCTGTGCCCCACGACCGAGCCCCTGCTCCCCTGCCCGACCAAACTCCCTCCCTGTCGATCTCCATCCCCGCTCTTGAGCTCTAGCTCAAGGTAGAAGAAGCACATTTTATGTTTTAGTCCCTGGTTTTGTAAATTAAATTAATTCCGAGATTTTCAGTTTAGAAATTACCGAAAAGAGACTCTGACGTATACGTGTAATCATAAACAAGCCTCACAACAATATTTTGACAGGTGTATTTATATTTCAAAAATAAATTACGTCACTAGTCACTAACTTGGTGATTTTTATACTAGAGACGATTACGATTGATCTTGCTTTAGCACATGAACGATAATTGTTGGTAGTGTTTTAAGTATAATTTTATTGATATAATAAAGTAGAAGAAATACTAGGACATGTATTCTCGGCCAGATGAAAATATAGATTTTACTAGCCATGATAAAGGTATTCATAAGTATAGCACTTAATTACTTAGAATTAGTAAAATACTTATTTATATCATAATAACCATGATTATGTTATTAAAAGTCCGATTAGTAATTTATAATTAATTCTTAGGATATTAATGTTAGAAGAATTATAAATAAACGATTTTTAGCTATACGCATAAATTCTATTTAGAAATAAAAGGGATAAAACTCAAAAGTCTATTATTAGTAATAAATAATTAGCAATTATTTTGCATAAAGATTGTTAATATATGTTTATCTATATTTTACTAGATAAAACTAGTGTCATAGTCACTTACGCATATTTTCACCAATAATAACTCACAGTAGTAGTCATAATTGTCACGGAACCTCCCAAGGTATTAGGCCCACCTATAGTTATCCTTGTCCTAAGGACCTCGGACAATCCTATAGATGTGCATAATCACTCGACAAGTTCGGTCCTCTGTATCTTCCTTACATCGCCCAAGAGCGTTTTACCCATCATGCAGATATTACACCACATCGGAGGAAAGATTAAGTGGAAGCAGATTACAATAACTTAATTTACATTCATAAAATATATGGAGAGAGAGAGTATATTACAATACGGGTGTTAAGAGTGCATAAAGTATTATTACAAACCATGGAGGCAAAACACCCTCCCACAAAAAAGTTCATTGTTTTTAAACTGGGAGGCAAACATCCTCCCGCCTACGCGATCACTGATCTGGCTCCTTCTTTGGTACCACCTTTGAATAGAAACAGAAAAACACCGCTGTTTCCTCACCTACAACATGGGTTCGAAAACCCTGAGTACGGAGTGTACTTTCGCAAGTCATACCCGACAAAGGAAAAGACTCTCAAGGATATGCTAGCTTGAGGGAATCAAGGTATAGCCTGATCAAGAATCAAAGACTCTGTTTGCAGAAATGCTTACTAATAGTGGATCCTTAAAAGTCAAATTTTATGATCAGGTTAAGTTATTACCTGATTCTTAAAAGTCAAATTTTGGGGTTTTGGGATCAAACAATGTCCAAAACATACCAAACGTTACCCAAGGGCTTTGATTATGATATTAAGCTTACCCAAAAAGTTTTATGATTTTTGGAGTTACCAATTTAATTCTAAAATTCTAAAAGACTAGATTTAGGCACTATTAATTGCTAAATAATTCATGGTTGGGACTAAAAATCTTAGAACTATATTTATTAAATACTAGACGAATTTAGAAGTCTAGTAAAATTGGTCTCATGATTTTATCATTTTTCTAGAATTTCCTATAAATTTCCTAAGTCTGGCAGAAAAAGAAAAAGGAAAGGAATAAATAGTTACAGGCTCAAACCAGCCCGAGCCGGCCCATGAACGGGGAAACGCCCCCGCACGCGTGGCTTTGCACAGAGGACCCCGGCTATTCGAATAACTGATTAAGAGTCCCTAAACACTATTCATCTGTCACACTGACATTCACACATAAGCCCCTGCACTTAATTCTGTTTCTTCGTAGACCCAGGTCCCCGACGGCGACCGGCCAGGATACGCAACGACTGATGTCCTAACTTGGTCAACACCTATTTCTACCCCTGGCGACTCTAATCTGACCATCAATTGCACAATTCCGGCCCGGAGCCTTTCTGTCTACGACGACGGCGAAACCCGAGGGGAAATCGAGGTGTTCTTGGTGATTTAGTGTCACACCCGGTTTTAAGGAACAAAGTCGGGTGCATCTCATACATGCGCCAAAGAAGACAACATATATAATAACAGAGTGTATAGAGATAAATGTCACAAATATCATAAATGTACTTATTACATAGCGGAAGTCTTACAAAAATAAATGATAAAATAAAGTGAACTTAAATATTATTCCCTGGTGCCACAAAGCTGACTGGGAGACGCCACCTAGATCAAGTCGAAAGCCTCAGTGTTAGGCGGCTCCTCTTCGACCACCTATTCTTCTTCTGTGGGGGGGTGTGAGACAGCAAGAGTGAGCTCACACATGTTCATCGCTCAACAAGTTGTGGGGAATAATGTGCATGAACTCACCATAGGTGGGAGTTCATGAAGTGTAAGGTTGATCAATGAAATAAAGGCTGAAGCTGAGCATTGCTTTTATAAGTTGGTCAAAATTTTATTAGCAGTTACTAAGTGTAAGTAAATACCAAACCATAGTAATAATAAATAAAAGTAATAATAAAATAATCCCAGATGCAATAAAATGGCAAATTAAGTTTAATTTCCATAAATTAATCATGTGAGTGTCCGAGCCGCTCATGACCATGAGCACGGCTAGTATACCAGTTTTACACTCTGGAGAGGTTGCGCATCTTTACCCACAAGTCGTGTTACCCATTTGCCACGGAGTTGATCAAACCCTATACACCTCTACCAAGGAAGCAAGGTAGGGTACCACTACGAGGCCTTTACAAAGTTTCACTAGCTTCAGAAAACCCGCTACAGTTTATAGGAAGCTCCAGTGCAATGAGTCCCTCGCCTGACCGCCATCGCAGCAAAATCAACCCAAGGACCTCCCTACACTGACCACTCCCCTTGCCCCTTTCGGGTAAGGTAGTCATCCACTAGCTTTCCTAGTTAATCAGCCAAGGGCATCCCATTAAACCCTTGTGGTAGCACTGTTTTCCCGGGTGGTTCTCCATGTTCCCATTAACATAATGATCTTATCATGAACAGTAAACAATGAACAGATAATAAAAAGTGTAATCATGAGTAATAAATATCTCTATACCTAAATCCACATAAAGCAATAGCATGTACTACCCAAAAATTTAGTAGTAAAATCAGTGGTGAAACAAGGTATAAAGATAGTCAAATCTAGGGTAACCTATTGGGTCCCAGCAAAATTAACCTATACAGATCATTATGATTAATAAGAACATGAATGGGTAAAAGAAGTGATCAAGGGCACAACTTGCCCTCAACGAGCTCCTGCTCAGCAGTCTCTACCAGCTGAACCCCAGGATCCTCATTGACTTGCTCGTCTACTCGCATCAACACAATACATACATGGTATAGCAAAAATTAACATCACACCAAACATGTAAGCAAAATACACAATAATAATCTAGACATTAAAATGAGATCATAGGAACTAGAATCATTAAATTTGGAGTTATAGATTTTAAGTTATGAATTTCCAAAGGTTTTATGTATTTAATATAGGGTTAAGTGAGAAATAAATTTTAGTGTCTTTCATGTAAAAACAGTGGTACTATTTGATAGAGAATAATATTACAAAATTACATGAACTGGAATGGGTTAAAAAGGATTTAATATGAATTTTATATGATTTATACAAGTTTCTACCATTGTTTTTGTATTAAAAATGAATTTATAAGGAATTTCTTTGGTTTTATTTGCTGTCTGGACTGCTCCTCGAATTCCAGAGACAATAGGGGTTAATCTACAAAAATTCCTGTGACTCAGACTCAACCCGCGCAGGACTGTGGGTTTATTACCAAAAAGACTGAGGACTCATTTGCAAAACACAGCCCACGAAGGGGTATGCAGTGCTTTCAGTCGTTAGATCCGCAACCGTCGGTCTAGATTAGACCGAGATACACATGAACCTGAGATCGACGTCAAATGTCGGATCCCAATCCTACGATCCGCGGCACACTACCTATTCTTTCCCACCCCGGCCGCACGATCATTGATCAATGGCTGCGATTGATTAGGCTGATCGGAGGCCACAAGATCTAATCCTAGCCGCAGGGAAACGATCCAACGGCGCTAGTCCTTCTTCCTCACCGTGACGCGCGGGTGACCGAGCCCACCAGCCGAAGGCGAGCTCGCTACCGTGATGGTGAACAACCTAAGCCGCACCCAGCCCACGCCTAACCAAAACCTTTCACGCCACCTGTCACGCTATAGAGGAGGAACCGGCTCTTACCGCCAACCAGACGAAGGCGAGGTCGACGCGCAGATCCAGAGCCCGCTTCTCAACACCGTGCGGCGCTGGTGAGAGTTTCGCAGCACCGTGGTCTCCCCTGTACGCGCGCAAGCACCACCTTGATTCCCAGGCGCGCCCAGGTGCTACCCAGACCGCAGACGAGGTTTGGGAGACGGCTGCCCGAGATCCCGACATGGTGGCTGCCCGGCTCACGCTCCCTAGGTGGCGGCGGTGGCGCTTGTCGATGGGGCGGATCCTAGGCGAGGCGAACGCGCAGGCTACAGAGGCCCACCTCAATTTATGGATGCAGGGAGCCCCGCCTGCCGACTCCGCACAGATCGCCAGCCATTTTCAACCGCCCGACAATGGCGCTGCGCGGATAGGGAGCTGAAACGTGCGCGCGCTTCCTGCGGAGGAGTCCTGACCTGCCGGCCCCACCGGTCATGGGCCGATGGCGTGGCGTGAGACAGTCCTGTGGACTCCGCCCAGTAGCGCTCCCCTGACCACGATGGCCGCCCCACTTCATGCATGGGCCGCGCAGGCTTAAGGGTGCACTGGGCCGAGCAGCTAATTCAACCCAGGCGCAAGTTTCTATTCTCTTTCCTTTTTCTTTTCTATTTTCTTTTCTCTCTCTTTTCAAATTCAAGTTGTATTCAAATCTAATTCAAACTCTTGTGACCAATTATTCTCAGATGATATTGCGACATAAATAGTACTACTTTGAAGATATATTATTATATATATTATTTTTATATCTTTTCTCTTTTTGGTTTCAATTCTAGAATTTCCTTTCTTCTTTTCCAAACTCTAGAATTTCTTTTAGGATTTAATTTCCCATTGGGGTATTAACATAATTATTATTATTTTTTGTTTACTATATTTTTATATCATCACAAAATGCACACAAAGTAAGATCCAGCACGATGCACAGGTTATTTATGTGTTCTTGGTTCTAATTATCCACTTTTAAATAGTGTTGATCACATGTAATGAATAGTAGAGGCCACAAACTATTGAGATTATCTCTATCCTCTTTTATTACACTTTTGAGTATTACAAATCCTACCCCCCTTAACAAGAAACTCGCCCTCGAGATTCAGGATGGACTAGGAAAAAGATGGGGAAAATCTATGCGAAGCTCTTCTTCTTTCTCCCAAGTAGCTTCATCTTTTCCGTGGTGACTCCATTGCACTTTACACATCTTTATCACCTTATTTCTTGTAACTCGAGTCAAAGTGTCAAGAATCTTGATAGGGTACTTAGCATAAGTCAGGTCATCTTGAACACTAAGATCCTCCATCGGTAGCTGCTCCTCAGGTACCCTGAGGCACTTCTTCAGTTGTGACATGTGGAATACATCATGTACATCTGCCAGATGATCGGGTAGTTCTAGTTGATATGCAACTTCACCCACTCGCTTTAAAATCAAGAAAGGTCCAATGAAGCGAGTGGATAATTTTCCTTTAACTTTAAATCTCCTCATACCCCGGATCGGTGACACCTTCAGATACACGTGATCACCCTCCTTAAACTCCAGTAGTCTTCTCCGGGTATCAGCATAGCTCTTCTGTCTTGATTGTGCAATTCTCAAATTCTCTCTTATCATTCGCACTTGTTCTTCTGCCTCTTGTATAAGTTCAGGCCCAAAGAATTGTCTTTCTCCAGTCTGATCCCAATATAGAGGAGTCTTGCATTTCCTGCCATATAAAGCCTAAAACGGTGACATCTTCAAACTGGCCTGGTAGCTGTTATTATAAGAGAACTCTGCATATGGTAAGCTCTTATCCCAACTTCCACCATGTTTAAGAGCACAAGCTCTTAACATATCCTCCAGTACTTGGTTAGTCCTATCTGTCTGCCTATCAGTCTGAGGATGGTAGGCTGAACTAAAATTCAACTTTGTATCCAAGCTCTCATGCAACTTCTTCCAAAACCAAGTAAACTGTGATCCTCGATCAGATACGATCTTCTTAGGCACCCCATGTAGACAAACTATTCGAGTCATATACAATTCTGCTAACTTGGCTCCCGTGTAGTTAGTTCTGACTGGTATGAAATGAGCCACTTTTGTCAATCTGTCCACAATCACCCAAATAGAGTCATACCCAGCAGGAGTGCGGGGTAGTCCAACAATAAAATCCATACCAATTTCTTCCCATTTCCACTCGGGAATCTTAAGCGGGTGCAATAGTCCAGCTGGTCTTTGATGTTCGGCCTTAACTCTTTGACACACATCACACTTAGCCACATGTGCAGCAACATCTCTTTTCAGTCCATACCACCAATACTTCTGCTTCAAATCCTGATACATCTTAGTGCTACCAGGGTGGATAGAGTAATCAGAATCATGGGCTTCTTTCAATATAGTCTCACGAAGGCTATCAATCTTCGGAACACATATCCGATCCTTGAACCATATAGTACCCTGCTCATCCTCCGTGAATTCCAGAACTCTACCTTCCGTAATCAGATCCTTAATCTCTTGAATTTTAGCATCACCCACTTGGCCTTTACGAATTTCTTGCTACAAGGTAGGTTCTAATTCGATGGTGACTCCTTCCATATGAGTAACAATTCCTAGGTTGAGTCTCTTAAAATCTTTTGCTAATTCATCAGGTAGCTGGACAACAATAGCGGAGTGAATGTGCTCCTTCCGACTCAAGGCATCTGCAACCAAATTCGCCTTGCCCGGGTGATAGTGAATCTCCAAATCATAATCCTTAATAAGCTCCAACCAATGACGTTGCCTAAGGTTGAGATCCTTCTGAGTGAATATATACTTCAAACTCTTATGATCCGTGTATACTTGACACTTGGTTCCCATAATATAATGTCTCCAAATCTTAAGCGCATGCACAACGGCTGCCAGTTCCAAGTCATGAGTGGGGTAGTTCAACTCATGTTTCCGCAACTGACGAGACGCGTAGGCAATCACATGTCCTTCTTGCATGAGCACACATCCTAAGCCTTGGCCACATGCGTCATAATAAATGTAAAATCCCTTCTGTAAATCTGGCATAACCAACACTGGTGGTGACATCAATCTCTTCTTCAACTGATCAAAGCTTTCTTGGCATTTCTCATCCCACTTAAATTCTCTTCCTTTCTCCAGAAGCGAGGTCATAGGCTTGGCAATCTTAGGGAATCCTTCAATAAATCTCCGAT
The DNA here is from genome assembly GCA_029449295.1 of Zea luxurians. NCBI lineage: Eukaryota > Viridiplantae > Streptophyta > Magnoliopsida > Poales > Poaceae > Zea > Zea luxurians. The sequence continues at coordinate 74,665,224 of JAOPSE010000004.1, read as the reverse complement.
AATATCCTGCAAGTCCTAAGAAACTCTGAATCTCAGTAACTGTAGTAGGCACTCTCCGCTCCATTATCTCCTTGACCTTAGCAGGATTCACTGCTATTCCTCCATTAGAAATGATATGTCCAAGGAATGGCACCTTGTCAATCCAAAACTTGCATTTGCTAAACTTGGCGTAGAGTTGATTATCTCATAGCTTCTGTAGCACCAACCTTAGATGTTCTTCATGATCTTTTTCACTCTTAGAATAGATAAGAATATCATCAATGAACACCACGACGAATCTGTCCAAATACTCCATAAACACCTTATTCATCAAATTCATAAAATAAGCTGGTGCATTGGTTAATCCAAACGACATAACAGTGAACTCATATAATCCATATCGGGTTGAGAAAGCTGTCTTAGGAATATCCGAAGGTCTAATCTTCATTTGATGGTATCCTGACCGGAGATCAATCTTCGAGAATACCCTAGCACCTCTCATCTGATCAAATAAATCCTCAATACGGGGTAATGGATACTTGTTCTTCACAGTAACATCATTAAGAGATCTATAATCCACACACATCCGTTGTGATCCATCCTTCTTCTTTACAAACAGAACCGGCGCTCCCCAAGGTGAGGAACTCGGACGAATGTACCCAGCCTACTTGTAACTCTATTTGCTGCTTCTTAAGTTCCTTTATTTCTTCTACAGACAACCTGTATGGTCGCTTAGAAATAGGAGTAGTCCCAGGTAAGAGATCAATGACAAACTCAACTTCCCTATTTGGTAGCATCCCTGGTATCTCCTCTGGAAAGAATCCGGAAAATCCCTAACCACACGGATGTTGTCACCAACAAACTCCTCAGGTATAAAGTATATAGCCCGTTTGGAAGAGGTGGTTACTGCAATTTGAACTTGAAATCTTTCTCCTTTAGGGCTAGTGAGTTCTACGGTACCCCTACCACATACTATAGTGGCCTTTGCCTTTCTCAACCATGACATACCAAGGATCAGATCTATATTGCTTACCTCTAATATTATAGCAGTAGCTCCAAATTCTCTTCCCATAATTGTTAATGTCAATCTACGTGTCATTTGATTTGCCTTGGGTTTTCAATTCAAATTCAAATCAAGTTCCAAATTCAAACCAAATCAAACATGTGCAACAATTCAAAGAATATTTGGAGCTCAATATGATGCAACATTTCATGACTCATATGGTTTGGACAAAATAAAATAAATAATCCCTCCCTAATTAAACTAATTCTACAAAAAGAAAAGGGGATAGTGAGACTAGAGAGATAGATAGAAGAGTAACACCTAAATTTGGTTGGTAATTAGCAAGAAATTTTATACCCTCAAATTCAGGGTGTTACAGACCTATACCCCTTAAAAGAATATCGCCCTTGAGATTCAGGGCTGGCTAGCAAAGAGTTCAGGGTATTTGGTTCTCAGATCGTCTTCTTTTTCCCAGGTTGCTTCTTCTTCTGAGTGGTGACCCCACTTGACTTTGCACATCCGGATAGTGCTCCTTCGTGTGACCCGATCTGTTGTCTCTAGAATTTGAGTTGGCTTCTCAATATACGTCAGATCTTCTTGAACTTCGAGGTCTTCCATTGGCAACTGCTCTTCTGGTACTCGCAAGCATTTCTTTAACTGAGACACGTTAAACACATCGTGCATGGCGGATAGATTCTCTGGTAAGCTGAGTTGATATGCCACTTCTCCACGTCTTGCTTGAATCTGGTACGACCCGATATATCGGGGTCCTAGCTTGCCTTTGACTCCAAACCTTTTGGTTCCTCTGATGGGTGACACTTTCAAGTAGACATGGTCTCCCACTTCAAAACTCAGTTCTCTCCTTCGGGTGTCATCATAGCTTCGCTATCTTGACTGCGTTGTCTTCAGATTCTCTCGGACCATTCTGATATTCTCTTCAGCTTCAAGTAGAATATCTGGGCTGAACACCTGCATTTCGCATGGTTGGTCCCAATGCAACGGGGTTCTCCAATTCCTCCCATACAGTGCTTGGAATGGTGACATCTTCAGAATGGCTTGATAGTTGTTGTTGTAGGAGAATTCTGCATATGGTATCCTCTTGTCCCAACCTAACTTGTCTTGTAAAGTACAAGCTCTCAACATATCCTCAAGAATCTGGTTGGTTCTCTCAGTCTGACCATCTGTCTATGGGTGATAAGTTGAACTGAACTTCAAGTGTGTGCCCAAAGCTTCATGCAACTGCTGCCAAAAATGAGAAGTAAACTGGGTGCCTCTGTCCGATACTATCTTCTTTAGAATGCCATGCAAGCACACAATCCGAGACATGTATAATTCTACCAACACTACATGTTATAGGTGGTCTTGACTGGTTTGAAATGGGTCGTCTTCGTTAAATGGTCCTCTACTACCCAGATGGAGTCATAACCAGCTCAAGTGCAGGGCAGACCGACTATAAAGTCCATCTCAATCTCATCCCATTTCTACTGAGGAATCTGTAATGGCTGCAACAAAACTGTGGGCCTCTGATGTTCTGCCTTGATCCTCTGACAACTATTGCATCTGGCCACATACTCTGCTATCTCTCTTTTCATACCGTACCACCAGAATATATTCTTTAGGTCTTGGTACATTTTCTCGCTACCAAGGTGTATAGAATATGCTGTCTCATGAGCTTCCTTCAGAATCAGTTCCTGAATCAATTTGATGTCGGGAACGCACAACCTATCCTTGAACCATATCACTCCTTCTACATCTTCACGGAAATCTGGACCTTTCCCATCTATGATTCATTGCCGGATCTCATTGATCTTCTCATCATCCTTTTTTCCCTTCCTAATATCTTGCTTCAGAGTGGGTTCCAACTCGACTATCACTCCTTGAGTGTTGTTCAGAAATCCGAGACTCAGCCTGTCGAATTCCTTTGCTAGCTCGAATGGCATCGGGTGAGCGTCCAACATATTAACTTGACTCTTTCTGCTAAGAGCATCTGCAACCACATTTGCTTTGCCTGGGCGATAATGGATCTCCAGCTCATAGTCTTTGATCAATTTTAACCATCTTCGCTGCCTCATGTTTAACTCTGACTAAGTGAATATGTACTTGAGGCTCTTGTGATCCGTGTAGATATCACACTTCTGCCCATAAAGATAGTGCCTACAGGTCTTCAGTGCATGAACCACTGCTGCAAACTCTAGATCATGAGTGGGGTAATTTTCTCGTGAACTTTCAACTGGCGGGACGAGTATGCGACTACTCTCCCTTCCTGCATTAACACACATCCTAGTCCGGTGTATGAAGCATCACAATATACTGAGAATGGCTTGTGAACATCTGGCAGAACCAATACCGGCGCTGTTGTCAACTTCTGCTTCAACATCTCAAATGATTCTTGGCACGCTGGGGTCCACTTGAGCTCAACCTTCTTTGCTAGCAAGGCTGTCATTGGCCTGGCAATCTTGGAGAAACCTTCAATGAAACGTCTATAGTAACTGGCCATTCCAATGAAACTCTTAATTCCTCGGACATCTTTTGGTGCTTCCCAGTCTAGAATCGGTGCTACCTTCTTTGGATCCACAGCTAGTCCATCTCGGTTTATAATATGACCCAAGAACAGAACTTCGCTGATCCAGAACTTGCACTTGCTAAGTTTGGTGTACAACTGGCAATCTCGTAGCCTCTGAAGTACTTTCCTCAAATGTTCCTCATGCTCTTGCTCATTCTGGGAATATACAAGAATATCATCAATGAACACCACTACGAACGTGTCGAGGTAGTCCATGAACACATTGTTCATCAGGTACATGAAGTAAGCTGGCACATTCGTCAAACCGAACGACATAACCATGAACTCATATAGTCCATACTTGGTGATGAATGATGTCTTCGGTATATCTGTAGGTCGGATCATGAGTTGATGGTAACCTAACCTCATATCTATCTTTGAGAACACACTGGCGACCTTCAGCTGATCAAATAGGTCCTCGATTCGGGGCAGAGGGTACTTGTTCTTGACAGTGACTTCATTCAAAGCTCTATAATCAATGCACATCCTCTTCGTACCATCCTTCTTCTCCACAAATAGAACTGGGGCTGCCCAAGGTAAGGTACTTGGTCTGATGTAGCCTTTTCTAACAACTCATCAATTTGCTTCTTGAGTTCCACCAACTCTTGTCCAGACACTCGATAGGCTCTCTTGGAGATAGGGGCGCTGCCTGGGATAAGCTCTATGGCAAATTCAACCTTCCTTTCTGGTGGCATACCTGGTAACTCTTCAGGGAACACATCGAGGAATTCCGACATAATTCTAATTTCCTCAATCGGACTAGACTCTTTGTCATATACTGATAAATGGTGACAGGCTCCTTCTTCTAGTTCAGGCAAGTACAGCTTAGTTACTACTTCCTTTCCGGATGGGGACACCAACTTAACTATTCTCTTGTCACAACTGACAGTGGCTTGATTTCTGTGTAGCCAATTCATCCCTAGGATGACATCTAACCCTTGAGTTCCCATTACTACTAGGTTAGAAAGGAAGTCTATCCCCCTTATTTCAATCCTTAAATTCAGACAAATCCTATCGAATTGAACTTTTCCCCCAACTGAATTAACTCTTAAAGGTGGAATCATTGGTTCTATGGGGATGTTATGTGCTTCTACCCAAGATGTAGAAACAAAAGAATGTGTGGCACCAGTATCAAATAATACTTTTGCTAGGTAGGATTCGACTGGAAACATACCTACTGCCACGTCCTGAGCATCTTGGATTGCTTCGGCCTCCTGGTGGTTCACCTTTCCATGGTTGTAGGCCTGACCACGGCCTCCTGGTGCTTGATGTGGTGCTCCTTGTCTTGCTGGGGTATTGACTGTTGGCGGCTGCTGAGCTGCTTTCTTTGGACAGTTTTTCGCCTAATGGTTTTGTTCTCCACAGTAGAAGCATGCACGACCTCCTACATGCACTGGAGCTGCTTGGCCATTCTGGTTAGTTGCTGGGGCAGGAAAGAAAGCTGCCTGGTTATTCTGACGCTGGTACTGATTTCCTCCAGGTTGGGTGTTCTGACAGTACTGTTGCGGCTGCTGAGGAAACTGCCTCTGGTACTAGTGCTAGCGCTGATGCTGATGCTGGTGACCTTGCTTGAATTGCTGGGGTGGGTTGCCTGAGTAGTGGGGATGACTACTACTCTCGGCCTGAGATCCACCAATCTTGTGTTTCCAGTCCTCCATCTCTCGGTGCTTCCTTTCAGTCATGATTGCTCTGTCGATCAAGTGCTAAAAGGTGGGGAAAGTGTGATTCATCAGCTGGTAATGAAGGGGGTCAACCAATCCTCTTAGAAAATGGTACTGCCTCGTAGCATCCGTGTTGACATCTTATGGGGCGTAACGTGACAGCTGCAGAAATTTGTCCCTGTACTCGCTGACAGACAGGGGACCTTGCTTCAATGCCAGAAACTCCTCCTTCCTTACTATCATTAGTCCTTCTGGCACATGGTAGAGATAGAAGTTATCCCTGAACTCCTCCCAGGTGATGGCTTTAGGGTCGACGTGAGTGGCGAGGTAAGACTCCCACCAGGACTGTGCTGCTCCCCTTAGCTGACGGGGACCATACAGAACCTTCTCGCGATCGTTGCACTGGGCAGTGTGCAACTCGCGCTCCACAGTACGCAACCAATCTTCAGCATCCATGGGATCAGCAGAGTGGGCAAAGACAGGGGGATGGCCCCTATGAATTCTGTCCGCTTGTCTCTAGGCACTTGTGGCATCTGAACTTGCACTTGAGGTTAAGGTGAGGGTGGCTGCTGCTGCACCTGCTGCATTGCTGCTAGGGTCTGACCAATTGCTTGGACTACTTGAGTTTGAATCATGAACATCTGCTCAACTGTCATCAGGGGTGGTGGTGGCAACTGCTGCTGCTGAGCTGCCTCTTCCTGGGGTGCTTGTTGTTTCGGCTGAGCACGCCTTGCACCTCTGCGCCTGTTCTCAGATATCTATAGAAAGCACACACATCAGATCTGACTCTGCAGTCTTTCAGCATAAGAAAAGATATACGGAAATCTTCATAGCACTGAACAAATGATCATCTTCACTAACAGCCTCTCAAATAAAGAGAAAAGTGGAAATAAAGGGATTACCCAACTAAATAATTAACTTTATTGATAACTACACCAAGTTGCAGGGGATAGCCACACCTTGATGACAATCATTACAAAGAGCCAACTTCATTACATGTTCATCACGACAAGCATCAAACATATGATAGGCAAACTAACTCTAACTAAAACTGACCAAGACTAAGATGCTAAACTAATCATTATTACAGGCACTGACTCCGTCGATCTATGGATCCAAATCTATCTGGGTCCTGCAGTCTGGGGTACCATAGTCGAAGCGACCATGGGGCGGTGAGCGGTAAGGGTCCTAAATCCTGACAGGGGCGGGAGAACCACCATCCAGATAGTGGCATACTGCGCACTCAGCACACAATTCTGCAACCTCCACCCGAACCTTGCCCAACTCATCAAGGGCGTGGTGCAGCTCGGTGTTGAGCACGACGGCCAGGTGGACCATGCTGTTCAGCCTGGGATTGCCTTCACCAACTGGTGAGACAATCACACCTCCAGCACTGCCGGTCGAACGACGAGGGTAGTATTTTAGATCAAGGCCATCAGCTACCCCGCTGAACAATGAGCAATACTGAGAAAGTGCACGTCGTGCTACATCTTGCATGGCTGCCTCAGCAGTATCCCTCTCAGTGATAGAATAGTGCTCTGAGAAGGCCTCTGCATCCCAGAGATCATCATCCGAGCAGCGCACCAAGCAAGTAGCCTCCCACTGGTTCGGGTATAACCCGCGACGATGCTGGTAGACTACACAACAGCACTTGATGGACCAAGTGTGTCGGTCGAAGGCTCGACGTAGCAAGGTGTCGAGAGCATCGTGGAAGTGACACCCACGAGCGGCGTCGCATGTGATGGGTCTAGCGATCCATCCCTCCAGCTCTGGCTCCTCCGAGAGCTCCATGCTGTGGCTTGAACTGCCACCGACATCATCATTGTCTCCATCTCTGTTAGGGTCTCCTCCAGCAGCCAGGATGCCCTATGGTGGTGCAGGGGGCATCTCTGGTTGAGGTGCAAGGGAAAGCGGCCTCCCAGACTCCACCTCCTGCTGAGGCGAGGGGGAAGAGTCCTGCTGCTCCTGCTCCTGCTCCTGACATCGGTGCTCCTGCTCCTCGTGCAGGCGACGATGCAGTCTCTCTAGGTGACTGGACTGACCTGGCACCATGTGACGCAGTGGACGCTCCGCCAGGCGAAAAGGCAAAAAGGGGATCACTGACTTACGTGCATTGCATCGAATATGGGCCATCTACAAAAAAACATCGTAAGCACAAGAGTGAGAGTAGAACTATAAGACCAGAAAGTAAACAGAAAGAAAAGTGAGACAAAATTTTGGTGAGATAAGTAGATAACATAGAATTGGTCAAGATGACCAACTTTTGAAAGGACACTAAGGTCAAGGTAAGGGTAGAGGTCTATAGTCCTTAGGGCGACCATTCTAGTCTAGGTTAGCGGTCCTACAGTCAGCAAGGCTTTGATACAACTTATGTCACACCCAATTTTGGAAGGCAACCGAATGCGAACCATGTACGTGCCAGGATCAGAACTCACGTACACATCGATTACATAATTGGACATCATCACACAATGCTCAAAGTAAATAGCGGAAAGGTACTTTAATTACATCAAGATGTCCAAGACATCCATAGAGTCTAATACATAGCCATAGTCTTCAACATTAATATCAAAATGCGGAAAAACAAAACGTAGAAGATAAGCCTACACAGGTAGCTGACTGGGGGTTTGCCATTAAGATAAACTAGAACTCATCGTAGTCCTGAAACTCCTCAAAGTCCTCCATGTTGCCAGCATCTCCTCCTGAGCACTGAGTATAGTGGGGACAACCTGGGGAGTGGGTGGATTGTAAAGCATGGGTGAGTACACATCAACGTACTCAGCAAATGTCCCGTTTGGCTAAAGTGGACTAGCTGTATGTGGAGTTAAGGTTAAGCAGTTGCTTTTAGTTGCTCAAGTTTTATTACTATCAAAATACTATCAAATTTTAGTAATAAACTCAGTTATTACCCAGAAGTACTCCCTCCAAGAGGAAATACCAGAGATCAAAAATATAACCATCATTGCTAACCATCATCATAAAAGTAACCAAAGTTCTTCTAATCAAAGAGGATCCCAAGGCCGCTCATAACCGTGAGCACGACTGATATACCAGTTTCTAACACTCTGCAGAGGTCACACACTTTACCCACAAGTCGTGATGCCCTTTTCTGCCTGAGGTTCTAGCCTCCCCATTGATCACTACCAAGGTGACCTAGCAGGGTCTCACTACGTAGCCTTTACAAAGATTTCCCAGCTGTCATAGTCGCCTGTTAGGTTTCTCCAGTTTGATAAACACAGTACATCTCCCCAAAGGAAGGGTGACTAAGAAAACCAAATCGAGAACCTCTGTAACCAGCCTTGGTAGAGCAAGTATTGTGCCCAGACCCCATTGACGGCCCTACGGAGAAGCGAACTACTCCTCCAGTTCCTCTAATTAATCAGCTAAGGGCGTCCCATTCCACCCTCATGGTTGCACTGTTATCCCAGGTTGTCACTCCCCAAACAGATCCTTACGGAGAGGTACTCAGGAAACAGCCTGAGTCCCCTAAAGTATCACAAGAACATCATCGGGATAACATCATCGTATCATAATATTCACATCATGTTTATTGATTCAAGTAAAGCAATAGCATAAAGCTAACCATGATAACCCAAAAGGTAAACAAGGATAACGTAAATACAGACTAGTCAATCCTTAAGTTTTAAATAATGTAATGTGGGACAATGAATTATAAAGTAAATAGAACATGGTAGGTCTGAGGACACTTGCCTTCACCATGTTGTTGCTCAGGAAGATCTTTAGCAACACACTCAGGAACCACGAGCTGCTCGTTGTCTAAGTAAAGCGATCATACATTCAATACATTTGGAAAGTACAAATGAACAGCACATCAAACATGTACAATCAATTGAACACAAGTTGATAAAACACCTAGAATAAGTAGGGTAGACTTAAATGCTAGGGTTTAATATAATTAGAAATCAGTAATTCCCTAGGCATTATGGATTACATAGTTTAGTTCTACTAACTTTAGTGAGACACACAATTATCCAGGGATCAATTCTTACATGGCACATTATTAATCCCACAAAATTAAATATTCATTTGCAACTAGGGCTCTCCTTTTTATTATTTAATAAACAAATGAATTAACACATACACTAACCTCTAGTCTAAGTGTAAAAATTAGAGTGTACAGTCTATGTTTGGACATAATTTATTTGAACAGAGAATATTCCTATGAACATTTTGCAATTTGAATCACTAAATTTGGAGTTCATATGAAAAAGATATAAAATAAACAAGTTTTGAAGTTTGAAATATGAAAATAGGTCTAATTTGGTAATTATTTAAAAGCACAGGGGGCTGTTTAAAAGAACACATGGGCCTGCGCGCGAAAACCAGGGACGGCTGGTTCTATTACCCAAAAACTCAGGGGCTCTTTAGCTAAAATTACACACAAAGGGGTATCGGGTCCGCTCAGCCGTTAGATCTAAAATAAACGGCCGAGATTAGATTCGCGAGCGCGAGCGTGCGGCGAGTGCTGATAGGTGGGCTCCGGGCGTCAGCGAACCAGGGCGAGGCTGACAGACCGGACCCAGCGGTAGGGCGTGAGTGAGGGGGAAGAGTGGGGGACGGTCGGATCTGGATCGGAGGGCTTAGATCAGATCGGCTCTAATTAACTCTAAATCGCTAGATCTCTGACGGACGCCCGAGATCCAACAACTGGTGGCCGGACATGAGCGCAGTGGCGCCACTCAGTCTCACGGCGAGGGCTCGTCGGAGACAAAGGGAACGGCCACGGCGGGCTCTAGGGTCTTAGGGAAAGAGTCAGGCGCGTTCAGGGTGACACGGCGAACACAATCGTGGGCATCACGCCGGCGCGAGAGTACTAGAGGGCGCAGAACGTGGTGGAAAGGTCCCGCGGCGGCGCAAACCTACTCCGATGAGCAATTGCGCGACGACCAGGGGAATAAACGGGGAAATAGAAGCGCGGGGAGGTTTCTTACCACAAGCGCAAACCCAGGAGCGCCTGGAGGACGGCGGGGAGGCAGTGAAGTCCCAGGTCGACGACGGCGGACTCCGGCTGCACGGGAAACACTACGGTGAGCACGGACCGGGCAAACTAGAGGGGCTGGGGGAGAACCAAAGGGTGTCCCGAGCTACTGACGGCGAGGCAGAACTCACCAGGGCAACGGACGCGACACGGGCGCAACGAGAGTCGCGGAACGACAGTGGTCCCTGGTGAGCTGCGGCGGAGCTCGGCTGTTCGTGTGCACAGGGCGAGAGAAGGGGTGAGAGAGCTCGATTGAGGTTGCAAATGAGTAGGGGGAAGTGGGCGAGCAGGGCATAGGGTCTATAGGGGCGAGGGCGTGCAGAGTTGGCTGGAGAACGTGCGGTCGTGGGCGCGTCCATGGTGGGGGAACGTGGGCGAGAGGTTAGGGACGCGGAGGGGGCTGACGGGTGGGGTCCGTGAGGCAGAGAGAAAGAGTGCGCGCGTGGGAAAGAAACAGTGCCGACAGGTCGGCCCCACAGAGCAGCGAGAGAGAGAGGGAGAGAGAGCGTGCGGGTTGGCGCCGACAGGCGGGACCCGCCTGTCAGGCACCGAGGGCACGCAGGCGTGCGCGCGCGGAGCTGGGCCGACTTGGGCTGAAATTGCTTTTCTATTTCCAGGGAATTTCTAATTGCTTTTCTATTTATTTTTCTCTAGGGTTTTCAATTCAAATTCAAATCAAGTAACAAATTCAAACCAAATCAAACATGTGCAACAATTCAAAGAATATTTGGAGCTCAATATGATACAACATGTCATGACTCATATGGTTTGGACAAAATAAAATAAATAATCGCTCCCTAATTAAACTAATTCTACAAAAAGAAAAGGGGAGAGTGAGACTAGAGAGAGATAAGAGTAAGACCTGAATTTGGTTGGTAATTAGCAAGAAATTTTATACCCCCAAATTCAGGGTGTTACACATAACTTCCTTGAGCTATTGATTATCATCCTTGATACCTGATTTGAAAAGCTAGATGTGCTTAGTATGCTTATAGACAAGGAACAAAATGTTTTGATATATGAATCATGTTTTTATAAAGAAAGAGCCTGGAATGATGAAGGTATCAAAGGCCTTGATGACTTCATCATTTCAGTAGGGTACCTCTGACAGGTACCAAGTTTTCAGAAATAGTTTAATGTGAGACTAGACGTTGAGCAGAAAGGTCACTCGTTTGTGTCGTTTAAGGACCGCAACGATTGTTGGCCTGCTGATCTAGGATCCTTTAACTGGCCACATGCCTCATCATAGGTAAGCTTAGCCTCGGCCGGACCAATACTAGAACAGCTCGCACGCACTGGGAGTGGAGAGATGGCGGGAGTAACGTGTGCCCACCTGGCAAGTGGCTGGATGGTGGGGTATTGTGCTCTCTGGTTGCATGAACCCATTCTGGTCTTGAGAAACCTGGTGGCGAGTTGACATATGCAAGGGTTAAGTGCTACATATGTCGTGTGGTTGGAAATCCCTAGTTGGGTATTAATCGATTCGGATCACCGAACTTCTCGGATATGAAGACTAGATCTTCGACCCTCATCATAGATAACAAAGGAAACTAAAGCTGCTAAGATGAAGCTAGTGTAGGACAAGTGAATTCTCTAGATTAGGCAAATCTAGATCAGGAAAAGTACTTAACCTGTGAAGTAAAAGTTTGGCATAAGGATCTACTACTAGTAAGCTTTGATGCAAAATTGAGTCTTTGAAATTTGGTAAGCTTTACCTTGATTCCCAACAAACCAGCATACTCTTGAGAGTCTTTTCTTTAGTTGGGTAAGTCTTGCTGAGTAATTGTGTACTCAGGGTTTTATTCCCATTGTTGCTGCAGGAGAGACTATTAACACCTTTGAGTTTTGTTAAACTCATATAGGAGACTTTCACTTATGTTTATTATGTGTGTGCTGCGGGAAGAGGGTTTCTTCCCAGGTGTTGTAATAAGTTAGCACTTGAATCTACCCCGGGCATGTAATAATACATACTACTTGGGTTGTATACTTTAAAGTTTGCTAATGTATATTACCTTATTGTAAAGACTTCCGCTCAACTCTTGTGTTGAAAGTTTATGTTTTTGTCGGTTATTGTCATACTTGCAACTATGGGTGAATGGTCGTTGGAAATGAACGAGTTTATTAAAACTCGGCACCCCGAGTAAGTTATCTGATTTACTTACAGGTATCTGAGGCCTTGATGGCAAGGATTGATGTACGTGGGCCCGATAACTTGGTTGCTTTGTGACATGCATATTGCTTTCAATATTAATATATATATATATATAAATATTAGATATATATTTGTGTGTAAATATATAGAATTTTTTTATTTTGGTGGAAACTTTGAAAAAAAGACGGAAAAACTACCACTGACAGCTAATTTTAGAAAACCGCTAGTGGTAAAGAGATTTCCACTGGCAGTTCTCTTAACATAATCGCTAGTGAAAAGTTATTTTCACCCGTGGTTCTCTTAAAGGAACATTTTCTACTAGCGGTTCTATAATAACCGTCAGCGGAAAAATCGATTTCCACTGACCTCCAGCGCAGGTGGTTCTAAAAAAACGCCAGTAAAAATATGTTACAAACCGTCTCTATAGAGATTTTATATACTAGTGTAAACAAAGAAGATAGCCTAAAAGATCTCCAGCTAAATTCCCAAACAAGTCCTCAATGGTTGTTGGTCTTCTAAGCAGTCTTCAGTAATAATGTGGCAATTACTTCATCATCTTACATGATGTGACATTTTTTGTGTTGGGATGTTAACTTGTTATGCTTTTTCGAACCATGTGCCGCATGCACCATGAAACATTGTAGGATGGTAATAGTTTTGCATGTGAATTAGTTGAACATAGATAAATCATTGAGAAAACAATTGACATTTTGACCGGTCTTCGTTCACCACTAAACCAGTTGAATAATCTCAACATTGGTATGTATCCAAACTAGTCGAACATGTACTGTCTTTTAGCCGCTGTTGGGCTTAAATTTTGCCCACAAACAAATGGAAATTTGTCTTCTCTGCCCGTCCACGTACGTCCAAATTTTCATGCCGACCGTAAGGAAGGCTTCTTCTTCCGTTCGTCGTCGTCATCGGGCTTCCTTCCTTAGCAGCAGCTGCGCGGAGATGCCTGGCTAACGACATAGTGTGCGTGGTCAACTGTGTCCATGTGATGCTGTGATGACTGATGAGCACATGCATGTGGTGCAGTGGCACGGCGGAAGCCGGCAGGTCTCTCTCCAGATTCTCCTTGCGCGCGTTGGGGAGACATACACACGCACGCACGCACGCATCACTTGATGATGGTTCGCAGCCTGTCTTGTTAGCAATGTGCGTGTTGCCCTAGCTTGTCTTGGAGGAGCCAGCCGGGGTCCTTGTCTGAGCAGCGCACAGCTTGCCTGTGAGGCTCCTACTCCCAAGCAAACAAGCCCCTGCAGGTGGTATGATCCGATCCGATCCATGGAGTCTGTGATCGACGCATCCGCCGATATATATGGAGCGGTGGCGTGCGTGCATGGACGACACATACATTCATACAGAAAGCGGATGGCGTGTTCAGGATTCAGGCATGCACGCAGCCAGATCGAGTGCATGGCTTCGTTCTCACGGCAGAGGACGAACGCGGCTCTTGAATACCGCTATTAGTATTTAGTTAGTAGTGTACTAATAATGAATCATGCGTCGACCACCGGCACTACTAATCATCAATGACAATGATTCTTCCTTTAATCTTCTACCGATCGTCGTCGTAGAGACGAAGAAACGTTATTAGCGTCTTAATTCGTACCGACTTATACTGCTTTTACAGTGTTTTGTATCTGTGAAATCATATCTATAGCAGTCTGAATAGCTGACTTTAATCTTAAGTGTATGTCAAGATTATAGCAATCTGAATAGCTGACTTTAATCTGAAGTGTATGTCAAGATTCCATTAACTCTCTGGTGCTAAAACCATGGCCTGCTCTTCTTGTGCAGTATCGCTCTACGCGGCGCCTCATCGAGTCTGCAGTTCGTGTTTCTGCTGCCACCCCACATGAATTTTTTATACTCCTGCTAGTCGCGGAATCGGCCCGCAGAAAAGGGATTCAAACAGGAACGACGTGCGCTTCCTTCTTGCTGCACGGTGCCTCGTCCATAAATGCTCATCCCCTACTAGCTAGCCGTTGCACCGATGGAAGTAACACCATACCATCTGATTATTAGTTGCCCGTATCGCTTAATCCTAGATCACTGTATGCATTGACTTTGTCTGGTCATATATTTGTTTGCTTGCACATAGAAGAGGCGGACTGCACGAGTCCATGCAAAATAAGCCATTTGAAAGTTAATTGCCTGCATCCGCTCGTACCACCAAAACCACCGTATCTGACCAGCCAGGCTAGGACGATCATGCGGACATAGAGAACCAATCAGCCGGATAGTGTACTGTGGTCTTATTTAGGATAACTCTAGTTTCAAAAATTTAGTAGAGTCAGTGAAGCAAGTCATTATTTTTTATTTATTATTTAGATTAAAAATATTTTTAAAACTAATTAAATTAATATTATAAATTATAGCTTGAAGCTATAACTTGAAGCCATCCTAAACACCTCTATATCACGCAGCAAGCAGCAGGTAGGCATGTCATAAACAGCAGCGGCAGTCAAATAGTTCATGGTTAGCTTATATATACGATGCTACAGTAAAATTTTGCTAATCATGAATTAAAAAGACTTAAAAAAATTGGCTCGTCGTTTAGCTAGACTACTTTAGTTGTGTAACTAGTTTTATAATTAAATTAATATTTAATGTGACACAAACTGTACGTGAGCTCGTCGTTTAGCTAGACTAGCTAGTAGCAAAGTTTTCAGCTGCAGTGAGCTGTACGTGAATTACGCCGACAGGGTAGGCTACGGGGAAGTCAATTGAGAAGGAGAACCAACCGACATGGAATTTCTCAGAGTTAGGGAGGGTGCATAGGGGGGAGGGGGGGGTGTGCCGTGTGCAAGTGGGCAAGTCAGCCCCATTTTTTAAGAAAAAATAATTGTCATCCACTTCACTGGCCGACAAAAACGCGATCGCCGCACTCCAGAAAAACATAGGAGTAAGGGCATGTTTGGTTCGCTACCTAACTTGCCACACTTTGCCTAACTTTTCTGACTAAGGTTAATTCTTCAATTCGAACGACTAACCTTAGGCAAAGTGTGGCGCAGTTAGCCACAAACCAAACCAAACAGACCCTAAGCCTGAATGCATTATGCATACGCGTTACGCGATGCGAGCCGAGTATAAACAAATGTGCGGAAGCAGCAGCAACGACACATGCATGCGCGCGGCTCTCGATGCACTTTTGGCTTGGCAATGCTTGCAGTGGCAGTCGCAACGACGAGCCCAGCTAGTCCTCTCCTCACCCCGAACCGAATGCACTCTCGCTCGCTCCCTGTCGTCGTCTCACACCTGCTCCCCATGACATGAGTGAATGAATGGAACTCTCCATCGGCCGCTGCCCTTGCGAGGTGGCAAGAGGGAATACATAAATACGGCCACATGACCCACGGCCCCATCATCCCCATGACCGACCGCTCCGACCCCATCTCCTTCCACCTCTCCCTCCCTCTCTCACTCGCTCCTAGCTCTGCAGCTGGCTCGGAGTAATTGCTGCCATCCGGAGCCTTCGCTTCAGCGAAAGGTGGTCCGAGTCCTACCGCCGATGGGCAAGAAGGGAGGCCCCCTGGCCTCCATCTTCTCCTCCTCCAGGCAGTCCAAGCCCGGCGGCACCGCCGCGGCCGCGGCCGCGTCCGCCCCGCCGTGGCCATGGCCGTCCTGCGCGACCAAGCCGCAGACGGCGTCTTTCCGGCGGCAAGGCAGCGACAACGGCGATGACCGGCCGTGCACCACGGCCGCCGGCCGCCGTTTCGACGAAGCAGCAGCAGCAGCACCTGGCGTTGGCGGACGGCTGCGGCTGCCGCGCCGGGCCGCCGCGCCGGGCGACGAGATGTACAAGACGGTCAACTCCGTCTACTTCGACGCCGCCGACTCCTGCCGCTCCTTCTTCTTCTTCGACGACGACGGCGGCGGCGGGGACGCGGCGGACGACGACGTCCTCGACGACGACGGGAGCTTCTCAACGATGACGGCGTCGGAGGAGTGGTCCGAGTCCGTGATCCGCAGCCTCGGCCGGACCTCCACCGGCCGCTTCTTCTTCGACGCGGGCCCGGCGGGGCCCGTCGCGGCGTCGACCAACTCCATCCTCGCCGCCTCCAAGTCGTCGAAGCCGCTCGATGAGGCGCCCCCCAGCAAGCTGCCGCGGGCGGCGGCGATGTCACCTCCCGCGGCGGGAGTGGTGCTAACCGACGACGACGGGGTCAGCGAGGCCGAGGCGGAGACAGAGGTGCCGTCGACGTCGTCGTCGCTGCTGGAGGAGAGCGTGGCGGTGGCGCTGGACTCGGACGACCCGTTCCGCGACTTCCGCGCGTCCATGCACGAGATGGTGGCCGCGCACGGCCTCCGCGACTGGGCGGCGCTGCAGGAGATGCTGCTCTGGTACCTCCGCATCAACGGCAAGCACAACCACGCGCTCATCGTCGGCGCCTTCGTCGACCTCCTCGTCGGCCTCGCCACGAGCAGCAGCGCCTCTCCCTCCACCACCACCACCGCAACCACGACGACCACAACCACGACGGCATGCTGCTGCAGCAGCACCTTCAGCAGCTCCAGTACTAGCAGCGGTGGCGGTGGCCGCATTACCACTACTGCAGCTGTAGCTGCAAGCATGATGAATGAGCAATGTGGAATTAGCGCCGGTGCGTCGTGCTCCTCTGTTTCGTCTGATCTGGAAGAAGAGGCGGCTGCAGGAGAGAGATCAAGCAATGGACACTGCACAAGTTGCGATGCACTCGATTATTCCTGTTCTTGATGCTCTTCTGCTCGCATTGCTATATACTACTTACAAGGTACTACTAGTAGCTAGTAGCAAGGCCACGGATAAATCAGGAGCCAGCAAATACAAGCGTTCGGTTTAGATCTGAATGTGCCTCAATTTGGTTGAGATTCCACCATCTCACCTTGTGTTACGAAACGTATAGATTTTGCTTTTTGCTTTTTAGATTATACAGTAGTACGTACATAATGTAATACTCTCCCGTCCGAAAATAAAAATTCGTTTTGGTTTTGGGAAAAAATTCAAGTACTAAAATAAATACTAATTTGGAACGGAAGGGTACGTAGTATAATGTTGGCTCTGGTTTGCCTCTATTTTGGGGGTTTATCGCGAGGACCGTTGGAGGGATCTAATGCACGATGATGCTGGTGTTTATTGCGAGGAACCACATTCTATCCTGCATGAGGCAATTTATTACCCGTATGATTGCTTATCTGTACCATCTTATCTAGTATCACCACTACAGTAAACGAAGAAAGTTCCGACGGTCACGCTATCTCCGACGGCCTCGTAGGAAGCCGTCGGATATTATCTTATGTCCGACGGCCAACAGGGGCTCTCGGACATAAAGACTTATGTCCGACGGCTAGTCACGAGGCCGTCGGACATAAGCTTATATCCGACGGCCGTCTGACTAGCCGTCGGACATAAGGTTTTTTAACACACGGTACCGGCCCCGCGCGGTTCATTTTCACGCGCGCGCGCTCGCTTCTCGCTTCTCTCTCTCTGCCCGCTCACCGCCGCCGCCGTCGACGCTCGCCGCCGCCGCCGTCGAGGCCCGCCGCCCCGCCGCCCGGCCACCCGCCGCCCCGCCGCGGCCGTCCGCCGCCCCGCCGCGGCCGTCCGCCGCCCCGCCGCGGCCGCCCGCCGCCCGCCGCCCCGCCGTCGGCCGCCACGCACAGCCCGCCGTCGACGCCCGCCCCGCCCGCCCGCCGTAAGGTATTAATGTATTATTAATATTTTGTATATATTAATATTGTTTTGTAGTTTATTTTATTATATCCGAGGGCCTAAATTTAATTAGTGGTGCTTAGATAATTTTAATCTTTAATTTCCGACGGTAATTATTATGCCCTCGGAATTAAGGTCAGTTTATATGATTTGTCACCCGTAATAATGTTATGTAGTGGTGTCTATATAATTTAAACTCTTAATTTCCGAGGGTAATTATTAAGCCCTCGGAAATAAGGTTGTTTTATTTGATTTAGGGTCCCGTGAAATGATTTTTTGTAGTGCTATTGTATTAGTTTGGTTAATTAGTGGCTATTGTATTAGTGTGGTTAATTAGTAATCATAACTAATTAAGTTAACGAAACCTAGACGTCACCCGTTTCGGCCCAACACACCTTACATGCGACGCATGTGAGGTATGTTGGGCCGGAATTGTCCCTTTATTGGACAGCCTCGGGGTGACCGACAGAGTCCGTGTTTATGACAAAGGCATGTGCTCCTGCTTAGTTTCGGCAGCATAACCCCTGTGTTCTCCAATTGCACCATTTTTAGGCGTGCGATTGGAGAACAGCGGGGTTATGCTGCCGAAATTTCGCACGACCACATGTCTTGTCATAAATACGGGCTCGTCGGTCACGCTTGGGTGGGTTTAGGACCTATCCTTTCCTACAGATGTAGGGGCGTGATTTCTTCGTAAAAACGAATTGTCCGTGCATTACTTATCTAATTAAGTTAACGTCTCGTATCTAGTATGGAGGAGAATCGTCGATGGATGTATGAAGGTTGGAAGAAAAGAGGTGCTCTATCAAGTGAGTGGGTTGCCAAGACTGATGCTTTTCTCGACCATGCTTTTGCTCGGTCAGAGACTGGAACCGATGTTAGGTGCCCTTGTAGCAAGTGTCGGAACATTAATTTCCTTGACAGGAGGACTATGTCTATACATATTTGCAAGAACGGTTATATGCCAGGCTATGAGGTGTGGGTGCACCACGGTGAGGACCCACCTCCTCGTACTGTATCGGAAGTTCAGTCACATGAAGAGGAGGACTACGATAGGATGGAAGAGATGCTTGACGATGTACGCCATGAGCTTCTAATCGTCGATTCGGAGAACCCCGGTCAACCCACCGAGTTTGAGGATCCAGCTACACCTGAGGTTCAGAAGTTCTTCGAGCTCCTTAAAGCTGCCGAAGAGCCATTGCATGAGCACACAAAAGTGATCGTCCTTGTATTTGTGACTCGACTTATGGCTATTAAGTCTAAGTTTGCATTCTCAAACAACTGTTACAAGGAACTTTTGAACTTGATCAGTGATGTACTTCCGGAGAATCACAAGATGCCAAAGGACATGTATCAGTCTAAAAAGCTGTTATCTGGCCTCGGTATGGACTACGAAAAAATCGATGTCTGTGAAAATAATTGTATGCTTTTCTGGAAGGAGACCGCAGGTGAGAAGGAGTGTACTGTATGTGGTGAGCGTAGATTCGTTGAGGTTGAAAACGACGATGGTTTGACCGTGACTACGAAGATTGCACGTAAGCAGCTTCGTTACATGCCTCTTATACCTCGGATGTGGAGGTGTACATGCAAGGGCATAGGGGTTCTGATCCTCAGAATCCTGATGTGTTATGCACTCAGACGGCCACCGACCGTCTAGTGAGTTTTTGATACTCTATTATGTGTTTGATATTGTTTGCAATGGCATATATAGGGGTTATGCACTTATATTTGATATTGTTTGCCTCCAGGCTTCGTATGGGGAGGAGATGGTTCAACGCCATGGGCAGGAGTACGATTGGAGGAGCCAGCCAATCGACCCTCAGGCAGCATATGCTAGCGGAGGAGGACAAGCCCACGGACGGTGAGATTATTTAATTTGGATTACAAAATTGGCATCATATGCTTGCGATTCAACTGAGGCATGAGTTACTATACTAAGTGCATGGTTCACTCTTGTAGGTTGGGTATTTTTGATTCTACGATTGATTCCAGAGAGCTAAGACGCCGTGGACGACAGTCCACATCGTCGTCTTCACAGTCGTCCCGTTCACGATCATCCGCCCACGACATGGAGATGGCAGTGTTGCGTCAACAGGCAGAGTACCATCAATCAGTCTTGAGGGAACAATTGGAGTACCAGAGGCAACAATCTGAGTACCAGAGGCAACAAGCCGAGTACCAGAAGAAGAGGGACGAGTATTATGCAAACCTCCAGGCCCAAAATCAAGCTCTTCTCTCGGTAAGCTGAAGTAACATTTTGTAGCTTATTTTGCAAAACACTTGATGTGTATCTTATTAGCTCAACAATGACTTGTATATAATTTGTAGCAACTAGCCCAACAAGCGGGCGTCCCGATGCCGACATATGGGATGCCTCCTCCGGAGTTTGCACTGCCAATGCCAATGTTGGCGCCTCCACCACCGCCTCCGCCTCCGTCACAATTCCCTATGGTATGTACACATATGCGTGTGTGACATGTTCATAGATGTCTTATGTGTTTAAATGAACAACTGAGTGGTTACTATTTCATGTGCTTATGTTATAGGGATTTCAGACACCACCCGCTTCAGTTGCCGCACCTGGAGATGGGTCTGGTCAGGACGACCCAACACATTCGTGGGTGAACAATCTTTTCAGCACGCATAGTCCAGCCGGAGGAGGTGGCGATGGATATGAGTGATACTGATGTAAAACACTTGTTGAAACCTTTCATGTGAAAGCCTACCCGTCGAATAATGTTCATTTTGGAGTTTGGACAACTATGTTTATGTAAACACTTATTGCAACCATTTGGAACTATGTTGTTATGTTAAATTTTGTGAATGTGAATGCTTATGTGATTATATTTGTGAATGTGTATACTTATGTGAGTATATTTGTTAATGTGAATGTGTATATGTGTATGAATTCTGTTTTGTATTTGCAAATGTCAGATTTTTTAAAATTCAGATTTTTCTGCAAATTCTGAAAAACGTTATGTCCGACGGCTTTCGTGTAAACCGTCGGAAATATGCTGTATGTTATGTCCGACGGCTTTAAGCCGTCGGACATAGGCTCTACGTTATGTCCGACGGCTTAAAACCGTCGGACATAGCAGTTGTGGGCCCAGGCAGCGGTTAAAACCGTTACTCCGCCTTATCTCCGACGGTCGGATGGGGCCGTCGGACATAAACTATGTCCGACGGCAGCCGTCGGACATAATGTTATTTCCGACGCTTTAACGCCGACCGCTTAAAACCGTCGGAGATAAGACACTGCCGTCGGACATAGCTTATGTCCGACGGTTTAGCTCTTATGTCCGACGGTTTTAGCCGTCGGAAATTTTGTCGTTTACTGTAGTGCACCATATATATTGACTTTATTTGAGATTATGTTTGGTTGCTTGTACGGAGGAGTCACAGTCTTTATAGATAGATGCAAAATAAACCATTTTGGTACTATTAACCTGCATCTACCTATATACTCAAAATTAGCGTATTAGCCAGAACGGCGTCAGCCTGCGCAAGGACGTGTGGCCATCCATTCAGACTGTATGACTTTATGAGTTGATTTCTCAAATTTGATATAGTGCTTTTATTTCTCATACTAGTATTAACTTTTATTGATAAGGTGATGGTAAACCAAACAAATAAAGTGATCCTATTCTATTCTATAAACCAAACAAATAGAGTGAGAAATAATTTAATAAAGTGACAAATAAGTAGTTAATGAACTAACTCATTCTTCAAACTAAACATCTTAGCCTTATGACTATGTGAGGTATGCTTTAACACACTTTTCATTTCAATGGTAGCTTCAGTACTATTAGGTACCAATCCCACGTGGCAACATAATATAGCGCACCGCATCACGATTGCCGAAGTGCAACACTATGCTAAGGATCTGAAATACCCCTAAGGGTCCTTGACATATGGTGGAAATGACGAAGATGACTTCCTTTACTGTCTACCAGACAGTAAAGAAATACATGTCTGCTGGGAAATAATGGACAACATAGGATATCTGAAGCTTGAACTTGGCCTGTCTGCAATGTCGAAAGATCAACTTGCAGACAGTCTTGCTTAGAACAGTCTGAAGGTGTGTATACTTTGATTTGTCTACTGTTATGGTTTTCCTTGCCGTTGTTACGTGCTCACTCTTCGTTTTCCAGGGCTTAATCCTAAGCAAGGCTTTGAAGGCCCAGAAAGATGCAAGGATGAAAGCTGCCGAATAGCTCTTGGGAATCTTCGTTCAGAAGTTATCACGCTAAGGAACGAAGCTCTTGAAAAGGATAAAATATTACTCTCCTTAGTAGATAGACTGAAATCTAGCGAGGCTAAGCTTGCTGCCCAAGCCGAAGCCCACAAAGCCGAAGTACAAGAACTAAAGAAGAAGGTTGCTGAAGCAACCAAAAAAATTGAAGTTGAAGTGGTGAGGCATGAGATATGCGAGATCGAAAGATTAAGAGCGCAAAAGAATGCCGATGAGCTTTGTGCTGCCAAAGAAAAATGTTACGAAGTATCCTTGGAATGTGCTATGAATTTAAAGCATAGCTTCTCTAAGGTTGGAGCTTATTCCTCTGAGCAAAGATTTATCCGCAATGACCCCGATGGAGTTATCTAGTGATCAGCGGGGAAGCCGAAGCTTTTAAAGAAATTCTTAGTGATCGAGGAGATTTCTGTGCCTTTGCTGGTGCCCGAGGTGCCACGTCCATCTTGGAGAAGGCTGGTTGCGATCATAATAAGGTTGTAGCTCAATCAAACTTCACCTTCTCAGTTGATGATATCAAAAACCCTTCAGCCGAAGCTACTAACCTAGGAGAGAAATTTTATTCCGAGATATGGCTGAAAGGCGGTCGAGAAGTCGCTGATGAAGCCATCAAAAGGAATGAAAAGAAATCACATGATGCTTCAGAAGAGGCGAAAAGGGCTGAAGAAGCTGCCGAGCGGGCTAGGCTTATAGGTACATCTATTGTGTTTTAGCTTCGTAATCTGTTTTAGCTTCGGGACAAACAAACATACTTCGGTGCAGCTGAACTATCTCCCCCTCCGGAGCCGTATGATCCAGAGGTCGACCCGTCCCAGAAGGAAGCGCTCGAGACTATTAGAATTGCCAATGAAGTTGTTGACGAAGCTGTCAACAAGCTTTTAAATGAAGCTGTCGAGAAGGTCCTGAATGAAGACTGAAACTTTGAATTTTTGCTAGTTTAATGTCCTTGAACACGATCCCTAGTCTTGTAAGAAACACTTGTAAACAATTTGTATGTATATTGATGTGATATATTTCTTTGTGATGCATGAAACTTCCGTTCATACCGTTTTTGAGACGCTGGCAAAAAACACCTTCCCTTCTTTTCATGCTTCACGAAGAAAAAGATTCCCCTTCTGTCGTTTTAATACTGAGTATTTTGCCACGGTTGCTGTATAGTGATACTGCTGACGAAGATTTCCCTCCTGTGTAAAAATATATCCGCCAAAGGCATACTTTGTGCTACAGCACATTCTTTCGTGATCCAACAGATATTTTCGAAGGAGCCATTTTCCTTCTTCTCCACAGCTTTTTGCTAATGCAAAATGATGTATGATGCGATGCTATGTTGTATGATATGATGGTATGATGCAAAATGATGTTTATGCCAAAGATAAAAACTCACACGAATACGCACCAGACTCTGCACCCCCTTAGGAACGACTTTGGAGTCTCTTCACCTTTTACTTAGTTGGTATTTCAGCTCTGCATTCCCTTAGGAATGACTTTAGAGCTAACCTCTGCATCCCCTTAGGAACAACTTTGGAGCTTCTTCACCTCTTACTTAGGTGGCATTTAATCTCTACATTCCCTTAGGAACGACTTTGGAGCTTTTTGATTCGTTCTTGTTACACTTGATGGTGTAACCACAGGCGTATTACATCAAGTCGAAGGTTAAACCTTCTTGTATTGTCTTTTTTGAAGAAAATATGAAGGCAAAAAGGGTAAAAATACATTGGAATAGGGCAGTCTTTGGCCGAAACGTTGTGCCACCTTCAGTAGATATGCCTCGACTCAGGCGCAGTGCCGTTAACTGTGCGAGCTTCAGAATCCTCCCGAATGTCCCGCTACTGCTGAGCCTGACGATGCCCTTCTGGCTGTTGATTGCCCACATACTTTGGGATATACAAAGAATAGCATGAAGCAGTATGCAAGACCTGCTTTGGCGGTTTCTGCCGTGCTTTGGCTTCATCAATTTCCTTCTGCTTTTGGATCGTGACTTGGCACGTCCTTGTCGTGTGTCCCTTATCTTCGCCACAGAATAGGCAGAACAGTCTCTTGGGCTGAGTACCATATCTTCCTCCGAAGCTTCTCCCCCCTCTGTCTCTTGTAGCTGGTGGCTTGAAGCAGCTTTGTTGTGCCCCTGATGATTGGGAGTTGTGTTGATGCCCTTGAGTATGATTTCCCCTATCGTTGCTTTTGTTAGGGATCGTCCTGACATGACTAGGGTGGAGTCTTCCTCCGAAGCCCCTGGTCATATCGGAGTATCTGTAGGCTTCTTCCCTTCTCTGCCAAAAGTCATTGTCGGCTCTAATGTAGTCGTCCATTTTCTGGAGAAGCTTCTCCAAGGTTTGTGGTGGCTTTCTTGCAAAATATTGCGTTGTTGGTCTTGCTTTGAGCCCCTTGATCATGGCTTTAATGACAGTCTCGTTAGGCACTGTAGGCACCTGGGCTCTAAGTCGCAAGAATCTTTGGACGTACACCTGCAAGTACTCCTCATGGTCCTGTGTGCATTGGAACAGAGCTTGTGCAGTGACCGGCTTCGTCTGGAAACCCTAAAAGCTAGTGACTAGCATATCCCTCAGCTTCTGCCATGACGTGATTGTCCTTGGCTGAAGAGAAGAAACCATGTTTGGGCCACACTTCTGACTGCCATGACAAAGGACTTCGCCATGCCAGCAGTGTTGCCCCCATATGAGGATATGGTTGCTTCGTAACTCATCGGAAACTACTTCAAATCTGAGTGCCCATCATACATGGGAAGCTGAGTTGGCTTGTAAGATGGTGGCCATGGGGTAGCATGCAACTCTGCTGCTAGAGGAGAAGCATCATCAAAAGCAAAGTTACCATGATGAAAGTCATCATACCATTCATCATCATTGATTGGGCTTTCTTAATAAAGCTCCCGGTGTTGGGGCCCTCGGCCTTGGTCATCCTGAGTAATGTGACGCATTTCCTCGGCAGCTTCATCGATCTTTCTCTGAAGGTCGGCTAACCGAAGCATCTTTTCTCTTTTCCTTTGCACTTGTTAGTGAATAGCCTCTAAGTCCCTGATCTCCTGGTCCAGCTCCTCCTCTTGAGGTGTTGGGCTGGTAGCCTTTCTCTTTTGGCTTCTAGCTTCTCACAACGAGAGTGTCTCCTGATTCATGTCCAGTGGCTGTAGAGCAGCTAAAAGTCGCCTAGAGGGGGGGTGAATAGGCGGAATCTGAAATTTATAAACTTTAAGCACAACTACAAGCCGGGGTTAGCGTTAGAAATATAATCGAGTCCGAAAGAGAGGGCGAAAAAAATCAACCAAAGAAATAGAGCGGATGACACGGTGATTTGTTTTACCGAGGTTCGGTTCTTGCAAACCTACTCCCCGTTGAGGTGGTCACAAAGACCGGGTCTCTTTCAACCCTTTCCCTCTCTCAAACGGTCACTTAGACCGAGTGAGCTTTCTCCTTATCTCACGGGTCACTTAGACCCCGCAAGGACCACCACACACTTGGTGTCTCTTGCCTTGGTTACAAAACACTTGAGAATAAGAAATGAGGAAGGAAGAAAGCAATCCAAGCGCAAGAATTCAAATGAACACAAATATCACTCTCTCACTAGTCACTATTTGATTGGAATGATCTTTGGACTTGGGAGAGGATTTGATTTCTTTGTTTGTGTCTTAGAGTGAAGTCTAGAGCTCTTGTATTGAATGCAATAGCTGAAAACTTGGATGCCTTGAAGTGTGGTGGTTGGGGGGTATTTATAGCCCCAACCACCAAAGTGGCCGTTGGGGATGGCTGCCGTCGTATGGCGCACCGGACCGTCCGGTGCGCCACCGGACACTGTCCGGTGTGCCAGCCACGTCACCCAACCATTAGGGTTCGACCGTTGGAGTTCTGACAAGTGGGGCCACAGGACAGTCCGGTGGTGCACCGGACAAGTCCTGTTTACTGTCCGATGCGCCTTCTGGCGCCTGCTCTGACTTCTGCGCGCGCAGGCACACACTGTTCACTTTTACTGTTCCTTTGCAGACGACCGTTGGCGCGAAGTAGCCGTTGCTCCGCTGGCACACCAGACAGTCTGGTGTTACACCGGACAGTCCGGTGAATTATAGCAGAGCGGCCTCCCCAAATTCCTGAAGCTGGCAAGTTTGAGTTGATCCTCCCTGGTGCACCGGACACTGTCCGGTGGTGCACCGGACAGTCCGGTGCGCCAGACCAGGGCACACTTCGGTTGTCTTTTGCTCTTTTTGTTTGAACCCTTTCTTGGTCATTTTATTGGTTTGTGTTGAACCTTTGGCACCTGTAGGACTTATAATCTAGAGCAAACTAGTTAGTCCAATTGTTTGTGTTGGGCAATTCAACCACCAAAATTATATAGGAAAAGGTTTGACCCTATTTCCCTTTCAATCTCCCCCTTTTTGGTGATTGATGCCAACACAAACCAAAGCAA
The DNA here is from genome assembly GCA_029449295.1 of Zea luxurians. Classification (NCBI taxonomy): domain Eukaryota; kingdom Viridiplantae; phylum Streptophyta; class Magnoliopsida; order Poales; family Poaceae; genus Zea; species Zea luxurians. The sequence continues at coordinate 74,638,510 of JAOPSE010000004.1, read as the reverse complement.
ATATAAAAGTGCAGAATTGAACTAGTGTGCACAATGTAAGTGCAAAGGTTACTTGGAATTCAAACCAATATAATTATTTCAATAGATATGCATGGATTGTTTTCTTCTTATTTAAAATTTTGGACCACATTTGCACCACGAGTTTTGTTTTTGCAAATTCTTTTCAAAAACCTTTTGCAAATTGTCAAAGGTACATGAATAAGATTGAAAGAAGCATTTTCAAGATTTGAAATTTTCTCCCCCTGTTTCAAATGCATTTCCTTTGACTTAAACAAAACTCCCCCTGAAAAATTCTCCTTTTAGTGTTCAAGAGGGTTTTACAAATTTTTGAAGATGCTAGAACTTTCTCCCCCTTTTGAACACAATAAGATATCAATTTGAAAACTTTATTTTTAAAATTTTGTGGTGGTGCAGTCCTTTTGCTTTGGGCTTATACTTTCTCCCCCTTTGGCATGAATCGCCAAAAATGGATACTTGTGAGTGAAATACAAGCCCTTTTATTTTCTCCCTAATGGCAAACTAATAAATATGAGTGAAGATTATACCAAAGTGGAGAACTATGCGGAATACCGGCAAATACCAATGGAGTTGAGTGGAAGCGCCTTCTTTGTCGAATACTCCGTTTCCCTTTCAATTTTATGACTAAGCATAATAATACACTTGAAGACACATTAGTCATAGACATAAAAGAGATATGATCAAAGGTACATAAATGAGCTATGTGTGCAAAGAATCAATCAAAATTCCTAGAATCAAGAATATTTAGCTCATTCCTAAGTTTGGTGAAGGTTTTCTCATCTAATGGTTTGGTAAAGATATCGGCCAATTGATCTTTGGTGTTAATATAGGCTATCTCGATATCCCCCTTTGTTGGTGATCTCTCAAAAAGTGATATCGAATGGCTATGTGCTTAGTGCGGCTGTGTTCAACGGGATTATCCGCCATGCGGATCGCACTCTCATTATCACATAGGAGAGGGACTTTGCTAAATTTGTAGTCATAGTCCATAAGGGTTTGCCTCATCCAAAGCAATTGCGCGCAACAATGGCCTGCGGCAATATACTCGGCTTCGGCGGTAGAAAGAGCTACTGAGTTTTGTTTCTTTGAAGCCCAAGACACTAGGGATCTCCCCAGAAACTGACAAGTCCCTGATGTACTCTTCCTATCAATCTTACACCCTACCCAATCAACATCTGAATAACCTAGTAAATCAAAAGAGGATCCCTTGGGGTACCAAAGACCAAACTTAGGTGTATGAACTAAATATCTCAAGATTCTCTTTACGACCCTGAGGTGAACTTCCTTAGGATCGGCTTGAAATCTTGCACACATGCATATAGAAAGCATAATGTCCGGTCGAGATGCACATAAATAGAGTAAAGATCCTATCATCGACCGGTATACCTTTTAATCTATGGATTTACCTCCCGTGTCGAGGTCGAGATGCCCATTTGTTCCCATGGGTGTCTTTATGGGCTTGGCATCCTTCATTCCGAACTTGGTGAGTATGTCTTGAATGTACTTCGTTTGGCTAATGAAGGTGCCCTCTTAGAGTTGCTTGACTTGAAATCCTAGAAAATACTTCAACTCCCCCATCATAGACATCTCGAATTTTTGTATCATGATCCTACTAAACTCTTCACAAATAGATTTGTTAGTAGACCCAAATATGATATCATCAACATAAATTTGGCATACAAACAAATCATTTTCAATTGTTTTAGTAAAGAGAGTAGGATCGGCTTTTCTGACTTTGAAGCCATTAGTGATAAGAAAATCTCTTAGGCATTCATACCATGCTCTTGGGGCTTGCTTGAGCCCATAAAGCGCCTTAGAGAGTTTGTAGACATGGTTAGGATACACACTATCTTCAAAGTCAGGAGGTTGCTCAACATAGACCTCTTCCTTGATTGGTCCATTGAGGAAGGCACTCTTCACGTCCATTTGATAAAGCTTAAAGCCATGGTAAGTAGCATAGGCAAGTAATATGCGAATTGACTCAAGCCTAGCTACGGGTGCATAGGTTTCACCAAAATCCAAACCTTCGACTTGTGAATACCCCTTGGCTACAAGTCGGGCTTTGTTCCTTGTCACCACACCATGCTCATCTTGCTTGTTGTGGAAGACCCACTTGGTTCCTACAACATTTTGATTAGGACATGGAACTAAATGCCATATCTCATTCCTCATGAAGTTGTTGAGCTCCTCTTGCATCGCCAGCACCCAATTCGAATCTTGAAGTGCTTCCTCTACCCTGTGTGGCTCAATAGAGGAAACAAAAGAGTAATGTTCACAAAAATGAGAACACGAGATTGAGTGGTTACCCCCTTATGAATATCACCGAGGATGGTGTTCGCGGGGTGATATCGTTGGATTGCTTGGTGGACTCTTGGGTGTGGCGGCCTTGGATCTTGCTCATCCTCCTTGTCTTGATCATTGGCATCTCCCCCTTGATCAATGTCCTCCTCTTGAGGTGACTCATCTTCTTGATCTTCATTTTCATCCTCTTGAGCTTGATCCTCATCTTGGGTTGGTGGAGATGCTTGCATGGAGGAAGATGGTTGATCTTGTGCTTGTGGAGGCTCTTCGAATTCCTTATGACACATATCCCCAATGGACATGTTCCTTAGCGCGACGCACGGAGCCTCTTCATCATCTAGCTCATCAAGATCAACTTGCTCTACTTGAGAGCCGTTAGTCTCATCAAACACAATGTCACAAGAAACTTCAACTAATCTAGTGGACTTGTTAAAGACTCTATATGCCCTTGTGTTTGAATCATAACCAAGTAAAAAGCCTTCTACAGCCTTAGAAGCAAATTTAGATTTTCTACCTCTTTTAACAAGAATAAAGCATTTGCTACCAAAGACTCTAAAATATGAAAAATTGGGCTTTTTACCGGTGAGGAGTTCATATGATGTCTTCTTGAGGATTCGGTGAAGATATAACCGGTTGATGGCGTAGCAAGTGGTGTTGACCGCCTCGGCCCAAAACCGATCCGAAGTCTTGTACTCATCAAGCATAGTCCTTGCCATGTCCAATAGAGATCTATTCTTCCTCTCCACAACACCATTTTGTTGTGGAGTGTAGGGAGAAGAAAACTCATCCTTGATGCCCTCCTTCTCAAGAAAGCCTTCAATTTGAGAGTTCTTGAACTCCATCCCGTTGTCGCTTCTTATCTTCTTGATCCTTAAGCCAAACTCATTTTGAGCCCGTGTCAAGAATCCTTTCAAAGTCTCTTGGGTTTGAGATTTTTCCTGCAAAAAGAATACCCAAGTGAAGTGAGAATAATCATCCACAATAACTAGCCAGTACTTACTCCCGCCGATGCTTATGTAAGCGATCGGGCCGAATAGATCCATGTGGAGTAGCTCCAGTGGCCTGTCAGTCGTCATTATGTTCTTGTGTGGATGATGAACACCAACTTGCTTCCCTACTTGGCATGCGCTACAAATCCTATCTTTCTCAAAATGAACATTGGTTAGTCCCAAAATGTGCTCTCCCTTTAGAAGCTTGTGAAGATTCTTCATTCCAACGTGGGCTAGTCGGCGATGCCAGAGCCAACCCATGTTAGTCTTAGCAATTAAGCAAGTGTCGAGTTAAGCTCTATTGAAATCAACTAAGTATAGCTGACCCTCTAACACTCCCTTAAAAGCTACTGAATCATCACTTCTTCTAAAGACAGTAACACCTACATCCGTAAAAAGACAATTGTAGCCCATTTTGCATAATTGACTAACAGAAAGCAAATTGTAATCTAATGAATCTACAAGAAAACATTAGAAATAGAATGGTTAGGTGATATAGCAATTTTACCCAATCCTTTGACCAAACCTTGATTTCCATCCCCGAATGTGATAGCTCTTTGGGGATCTTGGTTTTTCTCATAGGAGGAGAACATCTTTTTCTCGCCAGTCATGTGGTTTGTGCACCCGCTGTCGACGATCCAACTTGAGCCCCCGGATGCATAAACTTACAAAACAAATTTAGGCCTTGTTCTTAGGTACCCAAACGGTTTTGGGTCCTTTTACATTAAAAACAAGCACCTTGGGTACCCAAACACAAGTCTTGGAGCCCTTGTGTTTGCCCCCAACATATTTTGCAACTACTTTGCCTGATTTGTTAGTAAGCACGTATGAATCATCAAAAGTCTTAAATGAAATGTTATGATCATTTGATGCAATAGGAGATTTCTTCTTAGGCATTTTAACATGGGTAGAACGCCTGGAGCTAGAAGCCTCATTCTTAAAAATAAAAGTATGGTGAGAAGCAGAATGAGCCTTCTTTGCATGAATTCTCCTAATCTTGTCCTCAGGATAACCCGGAGGGTATAAAATGTAGCCCTCGTTATCCTAAGGCTTGGGAGCTTTGCCCTTAACAAAATTAGAAAATCTTTTAGGAGGGGCATTAAGCTTGACATTGGGCCTGTTTGTTTCGGCTTCTGGCAGCTTCTGGCCACCAAAAGCTGCTGTGGACTGCCAAACTCTCAGCTTTTCAGCCAGATTTTATAAAATTCGTTGGAGCAAAAACCATCCAAAATCAACATAAACACATAATCGGTTGAGTCGTTGTAATAGTAGGAATCCGTCACTTTCTAAATCCAAAGCCCTATGAACAACTTTATTTTCCTCCACATGTAATTGTAATAATACTCAGATTCTCTCCACAGCCAGATTCTCCCCACAGCCAGATTTTCAGAAAAGCTGGTCAGAAAAAAGCTGAACCAAACAGGCCAATTGTCTCCCTGTTGGAAGCCAATGCCATCCTTAATGCCAGGGCGTCTCCCACTATAAAGCATACAACGAGCAAATTTAATTTTTTCATTCTCTAGTTCATGCTCGACAATTTTAGCATCTAGTTTAGCTATACGATCATTTTGTTGTTTAATCATAGCAAGGTGATCATGAATAGCATCAACATTAATATCTCTACATCTAGTACAAATAGAAACATGCTCAACGGTAGATGTAGAGAGTTTGTAATCATTTAATTCAACAATCTTAGCATGTAAAATAACATTCTCATCTCTAAGATTGGTAATAGCATCATTGCAAACATTTAAATCTTTAGCCTTAGCAATCAATTTTTCATTTTCAATCTTAAGGCTAGAAAGAGAGGCATTCAATTTTTCAATCTTAGCAATTAAACTAGCATTATCATTTCTAAGATTGGTAATTGAATCATCACAAATATTTGACTTCTCAACCTTAGCAATCAAATTAGCATTCTCAATTCTAAGGTTGGAAATAGTGTCATGGCAAGTGCTAAGCTCACTAGTTAATTTTTCATTTTTCTCTACCTCCTGAGCATAAGCATTTTTAGTCTTAACATGCTTTTTGTTTTCCTTAATAAGGAAGTCCTCTTGGCTATCCAAGAGTTCATCCTTCTCATGAATAGCACTAATCAATTCATTCAATTTCTCTTTTTGTTGCATGTTAAGATTGTCAAAAAGAGTAAGCAAGTTATCCTCATCATCACTAGAATTATCCTCATCACTAGAAGTTGCATACTTAGTGGAGGATCTTGATTTTACCTTCTTCTTCTTGTCGTCCTTTGCCATGAGGCACTTGTGGCCGACGTTGGGGAAGAGAAGACCCTTGTTGATGGCGATGTTGGCGACGTCCTCGTCGTCGGAGGAGTCGGTGGAGCTCTTGTCGGAGTCCCACTCCCGGCAAACATAGGCATCACCACCCTTCTTCTTGTAATATTTCTTCTTCTCCTTCTTCTTCCCCCTCTTGTCGTTATCCCTGTCACTATCACTAGATAATGGACATTTAGCGATAAAATGATCGGGCTTACCACATTTGTAGCAAACCTTCTTGGAACGGGGCTTCTTTCCCTTTCCTTTGCTTGAGGATTCGGCAAAAGCTCTTGATGATGAGCGCCATTTCCTCGTTGTCGAGCTTGGAGGCGTCAATGGGGACCCTACTTGGTGTAGAGTCTTCTTTCTTCTCCTCCGTTGCCTTGAATGCAACGGGTTATGCCTCGGGTACAGAGGAGGATGCGCCTTGCTCGATGATCTTCTTTAAGCCTTTGATCATTAATTCAAAGCTCACAAATTTTCCTATCACTTCCTCGGGAGACATTAGTTTGTATCTAGGATCACCACGAATTAATTGAATTTGAGTGGGGTTAAGAAATACGAGTGATCTAAGAATAACCTTGACCATTTCATGGTCATCCCATTTGGTGCTCCCGAGGTTGCGCACTTGATTTGCCAAGGTCTTTAGCTGGTTGTACATGGCTTGCGGGTCTTCTCCTTGGTTGAGCATAAAACGACCGAGCTCCCCCTCGATCGTTTCCCTCTTGGTGATTTTGGTCACCTTGTCTCCTTCGTGCGCGGTCTTGAGCATGTCCCAAATTTCCTTGGCGCTCTTCAACTCTTGCACCTTGTTATACTCCTCTCGACTTAGAGAGGCGAGGAGTATAGTGGTGGCTTCTGAGTTGAAGTGCCGGATTTGGCAACCTCGTCCGAATCATAATCTTCATCCCGCGGCGATGGTACCTGTACTCCAATCTCAACAACATCCCAAATGCTAGTGTGGAGTGAGGTTAGATGGTGCCTCATTTTATCACTCCACATATTATAATCTTCACCATCAAACATGGGTGGTTTGCCTAATGGGACGGAAAGTAAAGGAGTACACTTAGAAATACAAGGATAGCATAGGGGGATCTTACTAAACTTCTTGCGCTCATGGCGCTTAGAAGTTATGGACGGCGCGTCGGAGCCAGAGGTGGATGGCGTCGAAGAGTCGGTCTCGTAGTAGACCACTTTCTTCATCTTCTTTTTCTTCTTGCCACTCCGATGCGACTTGTGAGGAGGTGATTCCTCCTTCTTCTTGTTGCGGGACTCTCCCGATGGAGCCTTCCCATGGCTTGTGGCGGGCTTCTCGCCAGTCACCATCTCCTTCTTGGCGTGTTCTTCCGACATCACTTCGAGCGGTTAGGCTCTAATGAAGTACCGGGCTCCGATACCAATTGAAAGTCGCCTAGAGGGGGGGTGAATAGGCGGAATCTGAAATTTATAAACTTTAAGAACAACTACAAGCCGGGGTTAGCGTTAGAAATATAATCGAGTCCGAAAGAGAGAGCGAAAACAAATCAACCAAAGAAATAGAGCAGATGACACGGTGATTTGTTTTACCGAGGTTCGGTTCTTGCAAACCTACTCCTCGTTGAGGTGGTCACAAAGACCGGGTCTCTTTCAACCATTTCCCTCTCTCAAACGGTCACTTAGACCGAGTGAGCTTTCTCCTTATCTCACGGGTCACTTAGACCCCGCAAGGACCACCACACACTTGGTGTCTCTTGCCTTGGTTACAAAACACTTGAGAACAAGAAATGAGGAAGGAAGAAAGCAATCCAAGCGCAAGAACTCAAATAAACACAAATATCACTCTCTCACTAGTCACTATTTGATTGGAATGATCTTTGGACTTGGGAGAGGATTTGATTTCTTTATTTGTGTCTTGGAGTGAAATCTAGAGCTCTTGTATTGAATGCAATAGCTGAAAACTTGGATGCCTTGAAGTGTGGTGGTTGGGGGGTATTTATAGCCCCAACCACCAAAGTGGCTGTTGGGGATGACTGCTGTCGTATGGCGCACCGGATAGTCCGGTGCGCCACCGGACACTGTCCGGTGCGCCAACCACGTCACCCAACCGTTAGGGTTCGACCGTTGGAGTTCTGACAAGTGGGGCAACCGAACAGTCCGGTGGTACACCGGACAGGTCCTGTTCACTGTTTGGTGCGCCTTCTGGTGGCTGCTCTGACTTCTGCGCGCGCAGGCGCGCACTGTTCACTTTTACTATTCCTTTGCAGACGACCGTTGGCGCGAAGTAGCCGTTGCTCCGCTGGCACACCAGGCAGTCCGGTGTTACACCAGACAGTCCGGTGAATTATAGCAGAGCGGCCTCCCCAAATTTCCGAAGCTGGCAAGTTTGAGTTGATCCTCCCTGGTGCACCGGACAATCCGGTGCGCCAGACCAGGGCACACTTCGGTTGTCTTTTGCTCTTTTTGTTTGAACCCTTTCTTGGTCATTTTATTGGTTTGTGTTGAACCTTTGGCACCTGTAGAACTCATAATCTAGAGCAAACTAATTAGTCCAATTGTTTGTGTTGGGCAATTCAACCACCAAAATTATATAGGAAAAGGTTTGACCCTATTTCCCTTTCAGCAGCCCCTGGCGCTGTTGTTTTCTTCGGCGGCATGACGAAGGTGAATGCTTGCCGAAGGTGGTCGTTTGAGTTCACTAGAGGTGGGCGCCAATGTTGGTCACTTGTTCTCAAATGTTGTGAATCAAGAACAAGGCAACACAATAGTTAATTATTAGAGACCTTCGCCTTCCGAAGCATTATCTTCCTATGGGTATAATGTTCATCAGATAGAGGTTATAAAGGACATACCTTCACCATTTTAATGTGCAAATAGGAATACAAAGGAATGAAGATAATAACTGCATCTCGTTAATTTAGTCATATTTGTATTCCGTAAATATTAATAAAATTCATATTACATTGATACCTTCGGCTTGTTCGAAGGTGAAGACACGAGAGGGTGAATACCATTCGACATAAACATTATGGTGTTACTGTTCATCTATTTATAGGCACGGGACACAGCCCGGGTAAAATTACATTCATGTCCCTGACATTTACTTATAAACATAACACAAATCATTAAGGACTAAGTATTTTTTCCCTTTTGGTCAGCATTGTGCTTGGTCTTCGTCACCAAATTAAGTCGAAGCTCTTCGACCATAGCTTCGGCATTCATTCCTATCATCTTCGGGCTACATCTTCACATTGTGTATGTCTTTTCCATGAGAGAAGACCTTCATCCCAAAGCCAAAGCCCCCTGTAATAATCCATGTCAAACTAAAAACATATGATTAGTCACGTTTTTGAGGACCTTCGAAAGAGGAAGGCCCCCAACAAATAGATATCGACATCTTAAATATCCAACTTTGAAAATACGGATACGATAAAGATCGAATACGGATAGGATACTGAGTACCCAAACTCGGATATACATTGGATCATAGCCTTCTTAAATAGATCAAATTCAAATACGAACGGATAATATCCATACCATTTAAACCCCTACAAACGGGCAAGGCTACACCTGTGGGGGATAGAGATCCCACGAGTCATCGACATGGAGTCGCTTCCTGGACCACTTGAAAGGCCCCGATGAGGCCCCGAGGGTCGAACTGTTGGCCTCGGCAAGAGGTAACCAATGATGGCTTAAATTCTCATCCAAGAGTTTAAGGCTAACTAAATGTTGCATGACTCGACCCGCGCATGCAAGGTGGGCGCGAGCCTTGCGGGAGAGGCCAACGTGCGACCTGAAGAATCGGCATGATCACAACAAGTAAAGGAAAAATGTGTGTAAGTGCTCTGTTTTGTACATGGATATCTCCTTGGTCATATATATAAGGTTGAGAGAGAACCCCTACAAAAAGGTTGGATCCTGCTAGATCACAAAAGGACCTTCATCTTGTACCCTCAGCAATCGCTTGTAACCCTGGAACTTAGAGCAATACCATCTCCAGAAACTTACAAGACATAGGATATTATGCCTCACGGCAACTTGAACCTATATAATTCGTTGTGTTTCGTCGTGCCCTGCATGAACCATCGAGCTGCGATCGACGTCATCGTCCTCCAAAAAGCATTGTGTGCTACGCCCAGTAGTGCGCTGTCGGTGCCGAACACCGAGAGCTGGCGCACCAGGTAGGGGACGTGTCATCGATTCCCGATGGCTCCATGGCTATCGTATTCAACATCATATCCGACTTCACTACCGTGGAGGTTTTCTATTTTGGATCCCGTTCCTGCATCGCCGACAAAAGGGGTGCCCTACACCATGTGCTGGACGCAGGGAAGGGCGCTCCAAGATCTCGTGTCACTGGACTCGTGAAGAAAGGGCCCTTGCTGAGATCTAAGATAGCCCCAGATATGGTCGTGGTCAAACCTCGGGCGATCACGGCTCGATGCATCTAGTTTCATCAAATATTCTTATTCTTCATCTTTGTTTTCTTGGGCTCTTTTGGTCTTGTGTCTTGGACTTATGCTACGCATTTACAAGTCTTTTATGAGTCTTTTAAGTCTACTTTTGAGGTGTTGCATCCTTAGAGCCTCAGTCCTATCCACATTAAATCCTATGAACTACAAAACACAAACACTTGCAAAAACCATTAGTCCACTAGTTATGTTGATCATCAAATGCCAAAATCACTTAGTCAAATGGGTCGGGGTCTATTTTCCTTACAATCTTGTTGGAGATGCTCTTAAGGATCGTTTGTCCACCATGTTCCCTGAGATGGTGGTGATGGAGCAGGTATCCATGCTCTTAGGGGGTTGTCTTGTGGAGGATGGTCGGGCAATGAGGTAATGGGCCTCTTGCCACTATCTAGGTTGAGGAGGTCGTTGAGATGCTCTTGTCGTGCTGCCATGAAGAGCTGCACTACTATCGAGGATTTATCAACATTGAATTATACGGGGATGTTCTTGAGATCTATGGAGTGAAAGTAAATGCAAAGGGGACACAAGGTTTCGATGAGTTTTGACACAAAGTATTAGGGTGACTATGCTTATGATTGGTTTATCTCTACCCTTAGCGCCTCGTCCCTTCTTTTATAGTCGAAGGAGGGGCGATTACAAGGGAAAGAGATTTATGTCATACCAGACAAGGACTCATATAGAGTCCTAGTATATCTATGTTACAAAGCTTGCTATCTTTATCTCTCCACAAGAATTTCCTTATATGTCGGGCTTTATTGTTACAACAAAGATACAATCTAGATATGGTACAAATCTTGCAATATTCCTTATATGTTTGAATACGCAGACTTCGTCCTGACACATGGGCTAGACTCTCCCGGGACCGAGTTGAAGTCCTGGACAATCCGAGTTGGGCCTCTGAGACATATTCTTTACAACTACCTTGTCCACCTCTTGTGTAGGTGAACATACCATATGTGGTGTTGACACAACGACATAGGCATATGTGACCTCTATAGCAAAGGCTATGTGGGTGGCATTTGCATGGGTTTCATAGGTGTACAAGACCTCAACTGCGCAGGCAACATCCGTGCAGTGGCATGGTAGAGACAAGAAAAAGAGAGAGGATTAAAATTGAATAGGTTTCATTGACATGTTGACCCTTTATAATTAGATTCATGTTAACTCTGAATTGGCATGCCACATAAGCTAGCAAGTTTGGTGACAATGCTTCTCAAAACCATGGTTTTACAACACTACTTTGCAATTGTTATAATAATACCATAGTTTTGGTTACCTCAAAGAATATTATATTTTGTTTGATATAATATAACAAGTTATAGTACTTAGGCAAAAGCCATCCATGCTATAAAAACTTTGAGTTGGAGTATGTTTTCAATGCTCCAATTATATCATGATATCTAAAATACCGCAATTTTGAAAATATAATTTTTAAGAGTATAACCAAACACCTCATAGCGTAAAATACTATAGTATTCCTACAAACTATTGTAGTATCTAAAGCTTATAAAAATACATTTTTTGCTAAATAGGCCTACGTGTTACGTTATTCAACAGTTCATATTACATTAACATTCTAGCAAATTAGAGCATCTCCAACAAGAAGTCCTATATTTGAGTCCTAAAAGTTAAAATAGGACCTAATTTGAAGTGTTTAGGGCCACAAAGATATTTGCAACTCCAATAATTGAGTTCGATATCATGTTATTAGGAAATAAACCATGTTATTTAGGAATTAAAATGTTAGAAATAGTGTAGAAAACGATGATAGAGCTCTAGCATATGAGGTTCTATATTTAGGACCTGAGAGGTCGAGTCCTATAATTGATTGATGAATTTTTGTGATGTAAGACTCTTGTTTGAGTATGTTTTTAGTGTAAGTCCTATATTTCAAAATAAGACTCCCTTCACGACTAGGGGTGGATATCGAGCTGGCTCGACTCGACTCGAGTTGGCTCGTTAAGATAACGAGCTGGCTCGGCTCGGCTCGTTATGTTAACGAGCTGAAGATCCAACTCGACTCGACTCGTTTGCCAACTCGAGCTGGCTCGTTTAGCTCGCGAGCCAGCTCGATAATACCATGTCTAGTGTCTATGAACGGATATAAAAACATGTAGCAAAAGAAAAGAAGGAGATCTATTTAGAAAAAAAGAATAGAGTTTGCAACTTAAGATTCCACACTCAACAAAGAACAAGATTAACTATAGTAGAGTACAAGATTAACTATTTTGGATCCGAGATTATTGTAATTTGACTAATTACTCCAACTCGTCTGGCTCGCGAGTCAGCTCGCGAGCCAGCTCGAGCTAGCTCGTTATCATAACGAGTTGAAATACAAGCTCAACTCATTACAAATTATAAACGAGTCGAGTCGAGTCGAGCCACTATTGAGTCGAGTCGAGCGAGTTAACGAGCTACGAGTTTTTCGTCCAGCCCTATTCACGACTCCTATAACCTGTACATCCATTGAGAAAATGGTTGGCATCTGTAGACTGTAGACACGTGCAAACACTAAGGCCATCTCCAGCAGATCCTCTGTCTCATTCCTTATTTCAATCTTCACTCTACAAATAGTGTCATCTATAGTTCCACATCTCCTATTTTACACAATCCACTGAAGATATTCTAAGGCCATTGTCGGGGACCATAATTAGGGGTACCCTCAAGACGCCTAATTCTCAGCTGGTAACCCCCATCAGCATAAAGCTGCAGAGGACTGATGGGTTTGATTAAGTCAGGGATCAGTCCATACGAGTGACTCGATCACGCCACGCCCGAGCCTAGCCTCGGGCGAGGGCAGCCGACCCTAAGATGACTCCGTCTCGCCTGAGGCCTCCTCTTTCACGACAGACGCATCACCGGCTCGCCCGAGGCCCCGCCTTCGATAAGAAGTAACCCTGACTAAATCACCGCGCTAACCGACCAAGTCACCGGGGCGTTTCACGCAAAAGGTAAGACCGACGGGCGACCAGACTTCGCCAGAGGTGCCATAGGAGGCTCTGCCCGACCCAGGGCTCGGACTCGGGCTTAGGCCCCGGAAGACGGCGAACTCCGCTCCGCCCGACCCAGGGCTCGGACTCGGGCTAAGGCCCCGGAAGACGGCGAACTCCGCTCCGCCCGACCTAGGGCTCGGACTCGGGCTAAGGCCCCGGAAGACGGCGAACTCCGCTCCGCCCGACCCAGGGCTCGGACTCGGGCTAAGGCCCCGGAAGACGGCGAACTCCGCTCCGCCCGACCCAGGGCTCGGACTCGGGCTAAGGCCCCGGAAGACGGCGAACTCCGCTCCGCCCGACCCAGGGCTCGGACTCGGGCTAAGGCCCCGGAAGACGACGAACTCCGCCTCGCCCGACCCAGGGCTCGGACTCCGCCTCGGCCTCTGCCGAACGACCTCCGCCTCGCCCGACCCAGGGGTTCGGGCTCGGCCTCTGTCATGCAGGACGAACTCGACCTCGACTTCGGAGGAGCCTCCACGACGCCCGACCTAGGACACAAGACCGCCACGTCAACAGGAAGCGTCATCATCACCCTGCCCTGAGCCGACTTGGGTCGCAGAGAACAAGACCGGCGTCCCATCTGGCCAGCTACGCCAGATAGGCAATGATGGCGCCCCGCTAGACCATGACGACGGCGGCTCTCAGCTCCCTTACGAAAGCAGGAGGACGTCAGCAAGGGCCCAGCCACTCCGACAGCTGTCCCTCCGTCCGGCTCCGTTACTCCTCCAACAGCCACGACGCCACACCAACAGGGTGCCAAGATCTCTCCGGCTGCCACCTTGGCATGTACTTAGGGCGCTAGCTCTCCCTCGCTAGACACGTAGCACCTTGCTACACCCCTATTTTGTACACCTGGATCCTCTCCTTACGACTATAAAAGGAAGGACCAGGGCCTTCTTAGAGAAGGTTGGCCTCGCGGGGACGAAGGGCAGGGGCAGGCGCTCTCTCGGGGCCGCTCGCTCCCCTCACCTCGCGCGGACGCTTGTAACCCCCTACTGCAAGCGCACCCGACCTGGGCGCGGGACGAACACGAAGGCCGCGGGAATTCTCCGACTCCCTCACGACCCGGCTCCGGCCGCCTCGCTCTCTCGCTCTCTCCCCCCTTCGCGCTCGCCCACGCGCTCGACCCATCTGGGCTGGGGCACGCGGCACACTCACTCGTCGGCTCGGGGACCCCCCGGTCTCGGAACGCCGACAGTTGGCGCGCCAGGTAGGGGGCTGCTGCGTGTTGACGAGCAGTTTCCCGTCAAGCTCCAGATGGGCAGTCTCCAACGACCTCTTCAACCCGGGACGGTGCTCCGTTTCGGGAGTCTCGAGTTCATGTCCTTCGACGGCAACTACGACATGATACTCCTTTCACCGCCGTACGGCGGCGACAATGGCGGTCGACAGCCCGCCCGCCGGCGGCGGAACCAACGACGTCTTTCCCGCGTGGGGGAAGGACAACTTCCGAGCTCGCCCCATCCTCTCCCTCGCCATCGGAGGAGGAGGAGGCGGGGCAACCAAGGCCGAGCGGGAGGCTGCGCTCCGACGGCTGTCGAGCAAATCGACATCCCCGGTGCCCCAACGGAGGACACGCCAAGCGTCGCCCTCGCGTTCGAGGCAAAGGCGAGCAGCATCCCCCCGCAACACGTCGACCCCGAGCAGGTGGACGACGCCGGCGCGCTCACGAAGGGCCTGCAGGGCGTCGCCCTCGTACCCAAGACGACGGCGCGATCAGCCCCCGACATGACTTCGTCGCTCCTCGTCGACAAAAAGGTACCAACTGCTCCCCATCTTTCGTCATTTCGACTCGACCTCAGCCCGCCTGGCGACCTCGCTTTGGCGGGCGCTCACGTTGAGGCGAGTGCAACCTCTCTGGGGTTTCGTGTGCGGTCGCCTTGGGACTGATTGACGGGTGTCTCGACCTACGGACCCTCTGGGTCCGAGGAAGATGACGACCCCAGCATCTGCTGGGATTTCTCCGGATCTGGCAACCCTAGTGCCATGCGGGACTTCATGACCGCATGTGACTACTGCCTCTCCGACTGTTCCGACGGCAGCCGCAGCCTTGACGACAAGGACTGCGGCCCGAGCCGCGAATGTTTCCACATCGAACTAGGGGATCCCTCCGGAGGCGGCTGTCTCGGCATGCCGGAGGATGGTGATCCCCCTAGGCCAGCGCCTCGCGCCGACATCCCGCGGGAGCTAGCTGTGGTCCCCGTTCCGGCGGGGGGTCACGACCCACAGCTCGAGCAAGTCCGCGGGGCGCAGGCCGGGCTCGATGAGGGAGCAGGAGCGCTCGAGGCAATCCGCCAGAACATCGGGCAGGTATGGGCGAGCCAGCCCCCGGCCGGAGGAATACGTCACCTGCCCCAAGGTCTCCAGCACCGCATTGCCAACGATGCCAGGGACAGACCGCCACCCGCATCCGGCGGAACCGGTCAGGACCTGGCCGCCGCAGCAATGCTCCTCCGCGCAATGCCGGAGTCATCAACCACCGAGGGTCGGCGAATCCAGGGAGAACTCAAGCATCTCCTAGAAGGCGCTGCGGCCCGGCGGGCCGAAAGCTCTGCCTCCCGAAGGCAGGGGTACCCCTCGGAACCTCGTGCCGCGACTTCCCGACTCACGCGGGAAGCCTCGGTCTACACCGGGCGCACGCGCAACACCGCGCCTGCGGCCCCGGGCCGCCTCGGCGACGAGCACCCTCATCGCGACCGTCGGGCATGCCTCGACGAAAGGGTGCGCCGAGGCTATCACCCCAGGCGTGGGGGACGCTACGACAGCGGGGAGGATCGGAGTCCCTCGCCCGAACCACCCGGTCCGCAGGTCTTTAGCCGAGCCATTCAGCGGGCGCCGTTTCCGACCCGATTCCGACCCCCGACTACTATCACAAAGTACTCGGGGGAAACGAGACCGGAATTGTGGCTTGCGGACTACCGCCTGGCCTGTCAACTGGGTGGGACGGACGATGACAACCTCATCATCCGCAACCTCCCCCTGTTCCTCTCCGACACTGCTCGTGCCTGGTTGGAGCACCTGCCTCCGGGGCAGATTTCCAACTGGGAGGATCTGGTCCAAGCTTTCGCCGGCAACTTCCAGGGCACGTACGTGCGCCCCGGGAATTCCTGGGACCTCCGAAGCTGTCGGCAACTGCCGGGAGAGTCCCTCCGGGACTACATCCGGCGGTTTTCGAAGCAGCGCACCGAGCTGTCCAACGTCACCGACTCCAATGTCATCGGCGCGTTCCTTGCCGGCACCACCTGCCGTGACCTGGTGAGCAAGTTGGGTCGCAAGACCCCCACCAGGGCGAGCGAGCTGATGGACATCGCCACCAAGTTCGCCTCCGGCCAGGAGGCGGTAGAGGCCATCTTCCGAAAGGACAAGCAGCCCCAGGGCCGCCCGTCGGAAGATGCTCCCGAGGCGTCTACTCCGCGCGGCGCCAAGAAGAAAGGCAGGAGGAAGTCGCAAGCGAAACGCGACGTTCCCGATGCAGACCTTGTCGCCGCCGCCGAGCACAAGAACCCTCGGAAGCCCCCCGGAGGTGCTAACCTCTTCGACAAGGCACTCAAGGAGACGTGCCCCTACCATCAGGGGCCCGTCAAGCACACCCTCGAGGAGTGCGTCATGCTTCGGCGCCACTTCCACAGGGCCGGGCCACCCGCAGAGGGTGGCAGGGCTCACGACGACGACAAAAGGGAGGATCGCCAAGCAGGAGAGTTCCCAGAGGTCCGCGACTGCTTCATGATCTACGGAGGGCATGCGGCGAATGCCTCGGCTCGGCATCGTAAGCAAGAGCGTCGGGAGGTCTGCTCGGTGAAGGTGGCGGCACCAGTCTACCTAGACTGGTCCGACAAGCCCATCACCTTCGACCGGGACGACCACCCCGACCACGTGCCGAGCCCAGGGAAGTACCCGCTCGTCGTCGACCCCGTCATCGGCGACGTCAGGCTCACCAAGGTCTTGATGGATGGGGGCAGCTGCCTCAACATCATCTACGCTGAGACCCTCAGGCTCCTGCGCGTCGATCTGTCATCCGTCCGAGCAGGCGCTGCGCCCTTCCACGGGATCATCCCCGGGAAGCGCGTCCAGCCCCTCGGACAGCTCGACCTCCCTGTCTGCTTCGGAACACCCTCCAACTTCCGAAGGGAGACTTTGACGTTCGAGGTGGTCGGGTTCTGAGGAACCTACCACGCAGTGCTGGGAAGACCATGCTACGCGAAGTTCATGGCCATCCCCAACTACACCTACCTGAAGCTCAAGATGCCGGGCCCCAACGGGGTCATCACCGTCGGCCCCACATACAAACACGCATTCGAATGCGATGTGGAGTGCGTGGAGTACGCCGAGGCCCTCGCCGAGTCCGAGGCCCTCATTGCCGACCTGGAAAGCCTCTCCCGAGAGGTGCCGGACGTGAAGCGACATGCCGGCAACTTCGAGCCAGCGGAGACGGTTAAGGCCGTCCCTCTCGACCCCAGTGGCGACGCCTCCAAGCAGATTCGAATCGGATCCGGGCTCGACCCCAAATAGGAAGCAGTGCTCGTCGACTTTCTCCGCGCAAACGCCGACGTCTTTGCGTGGAGTCCCTCGGACATGCCCGGCATACCGAGGGATGTCGCCGAGCACTCGCTGGATATTCGGGCCGGGGCCCGACCGGTCAGACAGCCTCTGCGCCGATTCGACGAGGAAAGGCGCAGGGTGATAGGCGAGGAGGTCCACAAGCTGATGGCAGCAGGGTTCATCAAAGAGGTATTCCATCCCGAATGGCTTGCCAACCCTGTACTTGTGAGGAAAAAAGGGGGGAAATGGCGGATGTGTGTAGACTACACTGGTCTCAACAAAGCATGTCCGAAAGTCCCCTACCCTCTACCTCGCATCGATCAAATCGTGGACTCCACTGCAGGGTGCGAAACCCTGTCTTTCCTCGATGCCTACTCAGGGTATCATCAAATCAAGATGAAAGAGTCCGACCAGCTCGCGACTTCTTTCATCACGCCCTTCGGCATGTACTGTTATGTCACAATGCCGTTCGGTTTGAGGAACGCGGGTGCAACGTACCAGCGGTGCATGAACCATGTGTTCGGCGAACACATCGGTCGCGCGGTCGAGGCCTACGTCGATGACATCGTAGTCAAGACGAGGAAAGCCTCCGACCTTCTCTCCGACCTCGAACTGACATTCCGGTGTCTCAAGGCGAAGGGCGTCAAGCTCAATCCCGAGAAGTGCGTCTTCGGGGTGCCCCGGGGCATGCTTTTGGGATTCATCGTCTCCGAGCGGGGCATCGAAGCCAACCCGGAGAAGATCGCGGCCATCACAAACATGGGGCCCATCAAGGACTTAAAAGGCGTACAGAGGGTCATGGGATGCCTCGCGGCCTTGAGCCGTTTCATCTCGCGCCTCGGCGAAAGAGGCCTGCCCCTGTACCGTCTCTTAAGGAAGGCCGAGTGCTTCACTTGGACTCCCGAGGCCGAGGAAGCCCTCGGGAACCTGAAGGCGCTCCTCACCCAGGCGCCCATCTTGGTACCCCCAGCTGATGAAGAAACCCTCCTGGTCTACGTCGCCGCAACCACTCAGGTGGCCAGCGCCGCGATCGTGGTCGAAAGGCAGGAAGAGGGGCATGCTTTGCCCATTCAGAGGCCAGTTTACTTCGTCAGCGAAGTGCTGTCCGAGACCAAGATCCGCTACCCACAGGTCCAGAAGCTGCTATATGCAGTGATCCTGACGAGGCGAAAGCTGCGACATTACTTCGAGTCCCATCCGGTGACTGTGGTGTCATCCTTCCCCCTGGGGGAGATCATCCAGTGCCGAGAAGCCTCGGGGCGGATCGCGAAGTGGGCGGTGGAAATCATGGGCGAGGCAATCTCGTTCGCCCCTCGGAAGGCCATCAAGTCCCAGGTACTGGCGGATTTCGTAGCCAAATGGGTCGATACCCAGTTGCCAACGGCTCCGATCCAACCAGAGCTCTGGACCATGTTTTTCGACGGGTCGCTGATGGGGACGGGAGCTGGCGCGGGCCTGCTCTTCGTCTCGCCCCTCGGGAAACACCTGCGCTACGTGCTCCGCCTCCATTTCCCGGCGTCCAACAATGTGGCTGAGTACGAGGCTCTGATCAACGGATTGCGAATCGCCATCGAGCTAGGGGTCCGACGCCTCGATGCACGCGGCGACTCGCAGCTCGTCATCGACCAAGTCATGAAGAACTCCCTCTGCCGCGACCCGAAGATGGAGGCTTACTGTGAGGAGGTTCGACGCCTGGAAGACAAGTTCTACGGGCTCGAGCTTAACCACATCGCCCGGCGCTACAACGAGACTGCGGACGAGCTGGCGAAGATAGCCTCGGGGCGAACGACGGTTCCCCCGGACGTCTTCTCCCGGGATCTGCACCAACCCTCCGTCAAGATAGGCGACGCGCCCGAGCCCGAGGCACCCTCGGCCTCGTCCGAGGTGACCTCGGCCCAGCCCGAGCCATCCTCGGCTCAACCCGAGGAACCCTCGGAGCCCGAGGGCGAAGCACTGCGCATCGAGGAGGAGCAGAACGGGGTCGTGCCAGATCAAGATTGGCAAACCCCGTACCTGCAATATCTCCACCAAGGAGCACTACTAGAAAACCCCCCTTGTATGTACGTTTTAGTTGTAGCGCACACAAAAGCGTCTCTACGGCGGTACATAAAGACGTTATTTGAAACAATTTTAAGAACGCATCAAAATGTTACGGTATTTGACACGCTTTCAACGTGAAGAGATACCTAAACACAATTTTTAACACGCTATTAAAATCGTATTAGAATGACACGAAATTAGACACGCTTTCAATCGTCAGTAACCTATAGACACGTTGCAAAACACGTATTAAAATCGTCTATAGGAACCTTAAGACGCTTTTTGATATGCAATTAAAACGTATAAAAATGGCATAGTTAGACATGCTTTCAATACGTGACTAACATGAAGATACGTCATAAAGCGCATCGAATAACCGTTATTAGCCACATAGAGATGTTTTTTATGTGATAACGAAATATCTCTAGTTGATATGAAATTAGATACGCTTTTAACCGTTACTACTTGAAGACACGTTTTAATGTGTATTAGCAATTTATCCTTAACCATGTAGAGATGTTTTTGGTGTAAAATTTAAAACATGTAACCTACGACCGAGGTATATTAGTCACCATAGTTGTTGTGTGGTATATCTTCCACTAGAGCTAACGTGACATATATTATAGGAGGCTAAAACAATATAATGTTAACATTAATTGTGTTTAGCTAGTGTATGTTGTATAGGTCTAATAAAGGCATAATAATAATAATAATAATAATAATAATAATAATAATAATAATAATAATAATAAATAGAAAAAAAATATGGTCATGCCCACTTGAAATGGGAAAAAGTATGGTCACTCACTCGATAATAATAAATAGAAAAAGCGCCTGATTTGGGCACACTCATAACCAGAAAACATCAAAGCTAAGAATAATTAAATAAGCCATGTTACAAGTCTCATGGATTGTACGTAGTATTTAATCAAATAGAAAAATTTGTACACTAAACAACATTAACCCAACAAGTTGGCACCTCCTATCTAAAGTAACACATATTAGTTCATTCTGATTCACAGTGCAAGTAAAAAACCCACAATATTCTTTTATAGCATTAGATGACCAGAAAACCTAAGCCTTGTCTAACTTTCTTCATCGAGTTATACACCCATGTCAAAATTATCTCTTGGGCTAACTCTCACCACAGTGTTCCATGGTTCAGCTTTTGGGTTTTGGACATAAAAGACTTGCTGAATTTGTGATGAAAATACAAAAGGATCATCATCTAGTTTATCACCAGTGTGTATTTTCCGAGAAAAATTCACATGACTGTATCCGAACTCATCTCGTCGCAACCCAGCTTTATGATGAACATCATACCATTCACACTTGAAAAGCACTACCTTGTAGTTTGCATATGACAATTCAACTATATCTAATAATCTGCCAAAATAATTAACCCCATCATCAGCAATGTTGACCACACCACTGTTTTGTGTCAACCGTGCAGCCTCACGACTCAAAGTGTGGAACCTCAAACCATTAATAATGTAACCATTGTATGTCACTCCATATCTGTTTGGTTTTGCAGCCAAAGCTCGGACCTTTGTCGTGATCCCTGTTCCATCGCCTAATATAACCTGTATATAAGGAAAAACGCTCACGTACATTTCTTTTATTAGTTCTATGCCAAATTTGCAATAATTTTAGATGTACATACCTTTTGCTCCAACCAGTCAGGAAAGTGTTGATCCATCAAATTCTGAATGGAGGAAGGTGTTAGATTAATTGAGGGATGTAATTTTCTTTTCTCCTCATCCAAGAATTCTCTACAACAATAGTATCAGTGTCATGTCAGCAAATAGCAGTAAAAAATAAATACAGGTTACTGGTTATAATAAATGTGATGTTGTGTGTTTTAGAAATACTGAACGCACCTGCGGAAATCTTCAAGTTCATCACAATGCCGCAACACATATCGATGAGCCTGAACAAGAAGCTGCTTATCAAGGTTGACGACAGTACTCTTTCCAATAGGTTCACCAGCAGTATCAAACAAATACATGTTTGCTATTTCATCAGATGGTCCAGGATTTCTAGATGGCCTTGTAAAACGCGTAGTTCCTTCTATAAATCTGGAACAAAAGGTCAAGCACTCCTCCATGCAATATCCTTCAGCTATTGATCCTTCTGGTTGAGCTTTATTCTTCACAAGTGCCTTCAGCTTAACAAAAAATCTAAATGCAATAATTGACACATGTAAGTTAAAACTGAATTATTGATTATCATTGTGCAAATTAATTAAAGTTGACTACATACCTCTCCATGGGGTACATCCACCGGTACTGAACCGGACCTCCTAGTTTAACTTCTTCCACCAAGTGCACCATCAAATGCACACTTACAGTAAAGAATGATGGCAGGAAAATTCTCTCCATATCACAAAGTGTCATCACAATACTGTCTTGAAGCTGCTCCAGCTCAGCAACATCTATGACCTTGGAGCACAACTTCTTGAAGAAGTTAGATAACTGAACAACTACTTTCATGACATCCTTGCTAGGGTAACAAGACTGCAGTGCCACTGGAAGAATGTCATGCAGTAAAATATGATTGTCATGACTCTTTAGTCCAGTCAATGTACAATCTTTCATATTTACACACCTAGATATATTTGATGCATACCCATCTGGAGTCCTGAGGTTCTGAATTACTGAGCAAAAAATCTCTTTTTGGTCTTTAGACATAGTAAAAGGTGCATCAGGAGTTGTTTGCTTTCCTTGAGCATCTACAACAGGATGAAGATCCTCTCGAATTCCAAGTTCAACTAAATCTAGTCGGGCATTCAGATCATCCTTTGTTTTATGACAAATATTCAATAGAGTGGCGATAAAGTTGTCACACACATTTTTTTCTAAGTGCATTACATCTAGATTGTGTCTTAGTTTGTTGTGTTCCCAATATGGTAGTTGAAAGAAAATTGACCTCTTTTTCAGCCAATCTTCTGGTTTCTTCTCCACTTTACCACAACCCCCATCTAATTCCTTCTTTTCTCCTAGTCTTGTACGCTTGCGTTTCTGACCACTTTTATCTTCGACTTTCTTATTCTTGCCTTTCTTCTTACCCACCTTGGATGTTCTCTCCCCTTTCCCTAACACGAACTCTTTGCCTTCCAACATTTTCAAAACTGTAGTTCCACTCATTTTTTCAGGTGAAAGTCCAGTCTCTACCAAGCCATCAAATTGCATCCTTTGCCTTCGGTATTTGTGATTTATTGGCAGCCAACGACGATGTCCCATATAGCACATCTTTTTACCTTTCTTCAGGTGAAATGATTTTGTAGCTGGACCACAAGAAGGACATGCATATCTACCGCTCGTGGTCCATCCATATAGGTAAGCTAGTGCAGGAAAATCATTTATAGTCCACAATAATGCAGCTCGAAGAGTAAAATTCTTTTCTGAGGAGGCATCTGGTGTTCTATCTATTCCCGCCCACAAAAGTAATAGTTCATCGATAAGGGGCTGCAAATATACATCTACATCATTACCTGGAGAATTTGGTCCAGGTATGATCATTGACAAAATTAAAGATGTTTGCTTCATGCAGATCCAAGGTGGAAGGTTGTAGGGAACAAGCATTACTGGCCATGTACTGTGCTTTAAATTCTTGTTCCCAAAAGGGTTAAATCCATCACTAGCTAGACCAAGGCGTACATTACGAGCATCTTCTTTAAAGTCAGGATATCTACGATCAAAGTCTTTCCAAGCATCACCATCTGCTGGGTGGCGTAGTTTTCCATCCTTTGTTCGCCCCTCATCATGCCAACGCATGTCATCTGAAGTTTTGGTAGATGAAAATAACCTTTGGATCCTAGGAATCAATGGAAAGTAACGCAACACTTTGGCTGGTTTCCTTTTCCCCTTAGATTTCACTACAGAGGCATTTGAATCCTTCTTATCAACTTTCCAACGAGAGCTCTCACACACGTGACAAAAATCTTGTTTAGCAAAATCACCTCGAAAAAGAATGCAATCTTTGGGGCAAGAATGGATTCTCTCATAATCAAGACCTAAGTCACAGATGATTTTCTTTGCTTCATAGTATGTCTTGGGTAGATTAGCTCCAGGAATACCAGATAGCAGATCCATTAGTCCTGTAAATGATTCTTGTGACCAACCATGTAAGCACTTCAAGTGATATAAGTGGACTAAAAATGACAGCCTAGAATATTTACACCCAGAAGAAAATATTCTTGCATCTGCATCCTTCAATAAGCTTGAATATATATTCTGTTGCCTCCCCAAAGTATCTCCTTCCGCTAGATTCACATTATCCTCAGTGGCATTATGTTCCACATCTACAGATCCAGACTGAATATCATCTGCTTCAGCACCAATTATACTTGCAGCCCTTCCAAATGCAGCCTGCAAGAGTTCTTGCATGTCATCCAATCTTCCATCCTGGCGGTGTCGTATTGGACCTGAATTAGTCAAATTTGCACTGATATTTGGTACATCAGCAAGTTCTATAGATGGACTGTCATATTTTTCACCATGATGAACCCAGATAGTATAACCTTTAATAATACCATCACATCTCAGATGTGTCCTGACCTCATCACAGCTGTGGTTGTATCTATTTTTGCAGTTTATGCATGGACAAAGTATCTCGCTACCTTGTGGAAGGTCCCGGTAAGCAAATGCTAAAAACTCCTCAACACCATTTTTGTATGCAGTGTCCAATCTTGATTCTTTCATCCAACTTCGATCCATCAATCTTTATATTATGACCTATTAAAGTTGAATAAAACCCATAAGCATTTATCCAAACCAGTTTAATTTATCTGTCCAAATCCTTACTAGCAATCTGTCAACAACTCCAATCGAAACACAAATTTACCAGAGGGACAGAGAAGGCAGTCAGCAGCACCTCAGCGGTCACTGGTCAGCCGGTTAGCCGTTCAGAGCCTTGGACAGTCGGACCTCAGCAAGCGACGCTCGGGCCTCAGCAAGCCTCAGCTGCTGGTGGGCCTAAACCGTGACAACACCTAATCCTGTTCCGCGGTTCAGCAAGCCTCAATTGCGTGTTCAGCGGTACCTGTTCCGCGGTTTGCCCAACAGACAAGGATACGCTCAATTGCGCAAGGATATGCTCCATTTTATAACCAACCGGTGGTCCATGTGGGGAGGAGACAGCGGTTTCCGAGTCCTTCCTCTTCCCTAATTAGTTCCGTGTTTCCCTCGATTCGCATAGGTCCGATTCGCCAGCGCCAGCGGTTTCCCTCGCATAGGTCCGATTCGCCAGCGGTTTCCCTCGATTCGCCGGCGGCGCCACAGCAAGGTGATGCCTCCTCCTTCCTCTTCCCTAATTAGTTCCGTGTTTCCGTGTATGGTGCCGTCGGGGAGGGTGCCGTGTTTCCCTGTATGATCTCCGCCGCGAACTTCCCCCACGGCCGCTGCCTCACCCGCGGTAGTGCTCCCCCCTGGACACCGCCGCCGCGGCCTCCTCCACGCTCCCGTGCAGGAGGCCCCTGTGCCTCGCCACATGGTCTTGCAGCCGCCGCACGAGCCATCGTCCTCCCCGCCGCTGCCCAGGACCTCCGCGACACACAGATTTCTTCATCCCGCACGAGCCGTCTTCCTCCGCGACGCTCTATTTCGGCACTCTATTCCTTTAATGTACATACCATTTATAAATATTTGCTGATTGCTAGGGTTGCTGTGTTGGGTCCCCGATCCCGGCGACCGACTTCTCAGAAAGCAGCGGCGGCGAAGGGCGTGTTGTGCTCCTGAAAAACCCTCAGGTATGGATTCTCAGATTTGGGGAAAAAGCACTTTGCTGCTGTGCAACTGCCGCAGCTATTTCTGCACTCTATTCGTTTATTAAAGAAGTGGGGATTACATGGTCAGTATATCGGCAAGTTGATCATCATTCCCCACATGATCTACACTTACCATACCTTGTTCGATGCAATCTCGAATGTAATGGTAACGAGTATCAATGTGCTTGCTTCTATCGTGAAACACCGGGTTCTTGCTCAGTTATATTGCTGACTGATTGTCAATAAATAAACTGAATTTCTGCATATTTTCCTTTAATATATCCGCTAGTAGCATACTCAGCCACACTCCCTGACATACACCCATATTCAGTTTACATACCTCACTATATTCAGTTTAAGCAGATTTCTACATACAACATTTTATTAAGTTAAGAGACTTCACCTTATGCATCATGGCCTTATAGTAGCTTCTTTATACAACAGTTATTTTGAAACTGTTGTTGTTGACCTTTTAGTTACTATAGGTTGAGATTGAGCCAAGAAGCTAAAAAACATTAGGATTAAATAAACCAATTATTTAAAGAGAAACTCTGGATATATATGGACCTTCCAAAGTGTTTTGAAGTCAGTACCAAGTATTAATACAAGTTGCTCCTCCACCTGCAATTTCTGCTTGTTCTGAAGGCTGTATTGAACCTGTCCATAATCTGATATGTGTTTGCCTATTTTGTTTATGAAAATTATAGAATGAAATGTTTGTTTCTTGCCTACATTTTGGATAATGAAATTCCTAATTTCTAATCTTAGCTCTTAACTGAGAATGCAATTTCACAAGGCAACTAACATGCTCATCTTTTATTTTCTTGATCTCCTATATGTAATAAGCAGAATCAATCATGACCAGAGGACTTCGAAGATTAAAGAATTTGAACATTGATGGAGATGGTGCAGAAGCTGCTCAGGAGGAGCACGAAAATGTGGCAGATAATGAGAACAATGAAAGTTTACAGTCCCCTCCTGATGTTGATGGTTTATTAGTCCGCCTGCCACACCAACCTCGAAGTCCAATTAAGATCATATGTAAGTTTCAGGTTTGTTCTTGTATATCTTGGTACAATGTGAAATCTTACATTTTCATATATGCAGGGCCAAATGGAGAGGTTAGACAGATTATAGGGGATTCACACTTTCAAATTTACTAGCATTACAAGGAGGAAAGGTAATTGTAGAGACAGATGAAAATGGTGTCCCAAATGAAAGGTCAGCCTCCATTCTTGGGCAGCACCTTGGCCATGTAGCAGAAAGCCCAACCTTAGCCCCTTTAGACATCCCAAGATTTGACAATAGCAGGTTTAATTCACACAAGGAACAAATAATAAGGGATGTTGAGGTAATTTTTTGTTATCGGTGCAAGCATGTACCTTCATTTTTTATATATGTACTAACATTTACCTTCCTGTATGTAGCTAAAGTTTGCCTTCCCAAGGCAAACCATACATCTTACAAGGGACTGGATCCTAAGGACAGTTAATAATAGGTGGCGAGCGTACAAATCTAAGTTGAAGAAACAATACTTCAATCGTGACGAGAGAACTCTAGAAGAAATCCTAAGAGAGAAGCCACTAACGACTAATGAACATCAATGGAGATCTCTAGTTGGAATTTGGTGCCAAGAGCAACATAAGGTGCCATCTATTTACTCAACACGTTTATATCAATTTTTAATCAAGGAATGTTACATTATTGCTTAATCATTGCCTGTCTTTGTAGAAATTATGTTCCACAAACTCTCGTTGTGCAAAAGAACAGAAGACTGCACACACATGTGGGAGGAAAAGCCTTGCTAGATTAAAAAAAGAGATGGTGATAAATATTCATCCATATTTGTTAAATTTCACTATCATCTATCTGAGGATTGAAATGATAGCCAAATAACTAAATTATGCAGGAAACCAGAACTAAACGAAAGGTTCATAGGATAGAACTATGGGAGGCAGCTCATAAAAAGAAGAATGGTAGATACACAACAGAAAAGGCAGAGACACTGATGGTACGTACATTTTCTGGTATAAATGATTTATGCTTGATCTAAAAATCAGCTTATAGTTCCTTAACCTTCATATATACTTTGAGCTGCCAAAGCCAGGAGTAACCTCACTGTCTCCAGCCTTGCAACAGGAGCAAAAACCTCATCATAATCAACTCCATGGATTTGTGCATACCCTTTTGCCACTAGCCTGGCTTTGTATTTTACCACCTTTCCGGTTGCATCCCTTTTTACCTTGAACACCCACTTCAGACCGATAGCCTTGTGATCTTTTGGCAGTTCTGTAACTTCCCAGGTCTCATTCTGATGAATTGACTTTATCTCTTCTTCCATGGCATTCCTCCAGCAGTCTTGTTCAATAGCTTGCTCAAAATTTTTTGGTTCATCGGCAGCCAACATGCACAGCCCACTGTACTCGAAATCTTGGATTTCTTCAGTTGAGTCAAACAAATTCGCTAGTGTTCTGTACCTCAATGGTACTCCTTCTGAAAATTGAGGACTCTGTACAGGAGGAGACACCATACCTGTAGTCTGAGCTGTACTTGTCAATGGAGTGTGTGGTGAGCTGGGAACTGCATCATGTCCCACTGCACTCCCCTGGCTTGCTGAGAGATCCCCTTCAGCAGTTGGTTCAGAGGATGCTTCAATATTGCTTTCAGTTGATATTGTCGGAGTTTGGTCACAGAACTGATGGTCTACAACAAATGTTTCAGTCACCTTATCACCTGTGTTAAGCACTAAACTCTCCCAGTCCCATGGTGTGTTTTCTTCAAAAACAACATCTCTGCTAACAACCAGTTTATTTGTGACAGGATCAAAAAATCTATAGCCTTTTGAACCTGATTCATAGCCAATGAACATCATCCTTCTTGATCTGTCAGCTAACTTATTCAAACCAGGACCAGCTAGCTTTGCATGTGCTACACATCCAAAGACTTTTAGATGACCAACACTTGGTTCCTCCTCTCAACAACCCCATTTTGCTGAGGGGAATATGGAGTTGTGGTGTAGTGTTTGATTCCAAACTGACTGCAGAACACTGAAAACAGGTTTGATGTGAATTCTCCCCCTCTGTCTGTTCTCAATGCCTTCAGACTACCACCCAGTTCAACTTCTGCCCTTTGCTTGATTTTTTTGAAACAGTCTAGTGCTTGATCTTTAGTATTAAGCATCTCGACCCACATATATCTACTATGGTCATCTACTACTAAAATAAAAAATGAGGCACCACCTATACTTTTAGGAGTAATCTGACCACACAAATCTGCATGAACCAGTTCTAACCCTTTCTCAGCTCTGAAACTTGACACAGTTGGAAAAGGTTTCCTATGCTGTTTCCCAAGAACACAACCATCACATACCTGCTCAGCCTTTTTCACAGTTTGCATGCCATCAACCATGTTTTTGCTACTAAGATCATGTAGAGCTCTGAAATTTAGGTGACCAAATCTAGCATGCCACTGCCATGACTTGTGTTCGGTATTTGACAGCAAACACACAGGTGCTGACAGGCCAAATTTGATGGTGTAGAGCCTATTTGCAGTTCTAGGTGCAGCTATTAACAGCATATGTTCTTGATCATACACACATAATTTTCCATTTCCACCTCCAAACTTAAAGCCTTTTTCTTCTAATTGACCCAAACTGACTATATTGGTTCTTAGTTCAGGAATGTAGTAAACATCAGTTAACACCTTGTGCCCATTACCACTGCCTTGCATAATAACTGAACCCATACCTTGTATTCTGACGACAGACCCATCTCCAAACCGAACTGTTCCCCGAACACCTTGGTCAAGCTGGGTCAGCAACGACCGTGTACCTGTCATGTGATTACTTGCTCCAGTGTCAAGGACCCACATACCTTCAGGAACTGAAATTGGTATAGACTTCTCTGTCAGATGAACATGCTGAACCACATCGTGCACAAAGTCACAGGTGGCCAGCATCAGTGCGCCACTGTGTTCAGTTCCACCGATCGCCACATTTGCCTCAGGCATCGGCGTCTCCTTCTTCTTCCCCCTTTTAGGGCGTTTGCAGTCCTCAGCCCAGTGACCGTAGATCCCGCAGTTGCGGCACCGTCCTTTACGCCGCGGAGTGCCCTGGGAGGTCAGCTTGACCGGTCCAGAGGCATTCCCGTCGTGGTGTGCTGGCGACTTGCCTTTCGAGGAGCCAGCGCCGGAGTCACCACCACAGTCCTTGTAGCCTGAACGCAGACGGTGTTTGTTCTTCTCAAGCCAGTCCTCCTCGGCGAGAAGGAGCCGTCCTGCCTTATCGACGAGGTGTTCGACCTTGTCATCGAATCGATCCTCGGCCGCACGCAGACGCCCCACCAGTTCGTCCACCGAGAGCTGATTCGTTTGTGGGCAACACCTCATTTTTCACAGTACTTGTAGAGCATTTCCTTTCCCCTTACACAAAGGCTAGCCTACAAAAGGCAATCCGCAGGTAGAATATGTGATACATTAATTAAGGGCTCCATGTAGTGCCTGTAAAGTTAGAACTATTTTCAAGTTAGATGCTGAATTCTCATATATACTAACGTGTGCTGAATCATCTAGAATCCTAAAGCAACTCTACTGTTATAAGATGTTCAGAACTAGTCTGCTAGCTTTTGGAAGGATTAGCTTTCTTTTGCAACTCTAGGGTTCAGTAATTGGTTCCTATTCGTCTACATTCCCTGTTAAAATCTAATATTTATAATTTTCTTTTTCTATAATAATTGAGTGAAACTATACCTGTAGGAGGCACAACTTGATGGCAATGTAGTCAAAGATTTGCCAAGTGATCCTATATTGCACAACATGGTATGTCTAAGCTAATTGTATTATTGTTTCAATTAAAATATAAAGCATAATTTGATTAAGTGATGCTATGATTTGATGTTTATTATAGAGAACTCGAAGGGTTCAAGCTGCCAGCATGGGCATATCAGAATCAGTATGTGGTTTTATTTGCCTTATTTCTTTCCAATTATGACGTTGTTTTTACCAAAAGATCATATGTTCATGTTTTGTAATTTGTAGAGACAAAAGCAAGTCTACCTTATTTCACTGATAAACAAAGGCAGAGTTGTGGCCAAAGGGAAGTTAGTGACTACAGATAGCCAAAGAGAAATATTAGGAGCAAAGCTTGGACCAGAATATTGTGGGGTTCTTGTTGAAGGCCTTGAAAATATTGAACTTGGCAATATTATATATGAGGAGGTACCTAGACCATCTAATCAGATTCGTACACTAATTGATGCTATTGGCTATGTTATTCCTTGGCCAATTACACATGTAAGTTTCTTTTTTATTTGAAATAGTACATGTGTCCCCATAACAACTTCAAATTGAGTTATTGATCTAACACATGTTTCATAGGTGAAGCAAGCTAGAAGCTCATCTTGTACCCGCAACAAGTTGGTACCTGCAGCACGTGGACAAAGCTAGATGGCATGGACAAAGCTAGATGGGAAGCCTAGTATAATTGCAAAGTGAATCAGTTAGATTCTAGTAGTCACTAAAATTTTTAAGTGATATTTGTATGATATTGCCACTTTGGCTTTGCTTCTTTGTGAACACAATTGGCAGTTACTGAACATGTTTGCTATCGAGTTAGTTAGCTTCTTGATATTTTGCCAAGGCCAAAAGCAATATTATTGAGGGTTTATAATTTGATTTTTTTAACATTCATCTCGATGCACATTTATATATATAAATGTATAAATGAAAACATCTTTTTTTGGCACGTAATAAAGTGTTACAGTATAACGTGTCTATATTATTACAAACAAATATAGATGTATGTACAGAATCGTTTCTACAGGTCTTAATACACACTTTGACGTTACTATATAACGTATTGATATGCGTAGGCACACAATACAAACGTGGCTATATTATTGTTTCTACTTTTGTTAACACGCGTTTTGGCATTACTATAAAATGTGTCACTCGCCAGTTCAGCTGACACGTCACCTTTCCACATCACCTGCCACGTCATTTTTCCACATCACCTGCCATGTCACCTATCCACATCACCTGCCATGTCATCATTCGTGTCACCTACTATATCGTCTCTATACTCCTTAATGCGCAATAAAGCGTCACTATAAAACGTGACTATAGTAATACACATGAATTATGAATGTATCTATAATATCGTATCTATATTTTTTCACACATAATAAAACGTTACTATATGACGTAACAACAATAATAGACACATGTTATATGTGCATCTATAAAAGCGTATCAATGTGTCTAAACATGCATCTAACGTGTCTATGAAACGTCTATTCATCTAATATATACGCTTACGATAATCGTTTCTACAAAGTCTGATACGGTCCATACGAAGACGCTTCTGACACGTTTTTGGAAAGCGTGCGTACATTCATATAGAGACGAATTAAAGCGTGCCTATTGTCCAAAAAAGCATAGCTACAAGGGGGTTTTCTAGTAGTGGAGAACTGCCCCTCGGCCGAGCCGAGGCTCGGCGGGTAGCGCGACGCGCCAAATCGTTCGTCTTGCTGGGCGATGAGAAGGAGCTCTACCACCGTAGCCCCTCGGGCATCCTCCAGCGATGCATCTCCATCGCCGAAGGTCAGGAACTCCTGCGGGAAATACACTCGGGGGCTTGCGGTCATCATGCAGCACCTCGAACCCTCGTCGGAAACGCTTTCCGCCAAGGCTTCTACTGGCCAACGGCGGTGGCTGACGCCACTAGAATTGTCCGCGCCTGCGAAGGGTGCCAATTCTATGCGAAGCAGACCCACCTGCCCGCTCAGGCTCTGCAGATGATACCCATCACCTAGCCCTTCGCTGTGTGGGGTCTGGACCTCGTCGGCCCTCTGCAGAAGGCGCCCGGGGGCTACACGCACCTGCTGGTCGCCGTCGACAAATTCTCCAAGTGGATCGAGGTCCGACCCCTGAACAGCATCAGGTCCGAGCAGGCGGTGGCGTTCTTCACCAACATCATCCATCGCTTCGGGGTCCCGAACTCCATCATCACCGACAATGGCACCCAGTTCACCGGCAAAAAATTCTTGGATTTTTGCGAGGATCACAGCATCCGGGTGGACTGGGCCGCCGTAGCTCATCCCATGTCGAATGGGCAAGTAGAGCGCGCCAATGGCATGATCCTACAAGGGCTCAAGCCTCGGATTTACAACAACCTCAACAAGTTCGGCAAGCGGTGGATGAAGGAACTCCCCTCGGTGGTCTGGAGCCTGAGGACGACGCCAAGCCGAGCCACGGGTTTCACGCCGTTCTTCCTGGTCTACGGGGCCGAGGCCGTCCTGCCCACTGACCTGGAATACGGCTCCCCGAGGACGAGGGCCTACAACGAAGAAAGCAACCAAGCTAGCCGAGAAGACTCGCTGGACCAGCTGGACGAGGCTCGGGACAGGGCCTTACTACACTCGGCGCGGTACCAGCAGTCCCTGCGACGCTACCACGCCCGAGGGGTCCGACCCCGAGATCTCTAGGTGGGCGATCTGGTGCTTCGGCTGCGGCAGGACGCCCGAAGGAGGCACAAGCTCACGCCCCCCTGGGAGGGGCCGTTCATCATCGCCAAAGTTCTGAAGCCCGGAACGTACAAGCTTGCCAACAGTCAAGGCGAGGTCTACGGCAACGCTTGGAACATCCAACAGCTATGTCGCTTCTACCCTTAAGATGTTTCCAAGTTGTTCATATACCCCGCACCCACGCAAAGTTTAGTCAACAAGGAAGGGTCGGCCTCGCCTCGGCAAAGCCCGACCCTCCCTCGGGGGCTAAAAGGGGGGAAACCCCATCTGCGTCAAAAGTTTCCTCGAAAAGAAAAGAAACCCCATCTGCGTCAAAATTTTCCTCGAAAAGAAAATCTCTTTTACCAGAACATCTTTCGTGCTTTTTGACTACTTCGAAAAGCGGGTCCTGGAAACGACAGGGTACACGTAAGCAGCCAAGGCTGACCGAGCCGAGGGACTCCTACGCCTCCGGGATACGGATACCTCACTCATCACCTTCTGCGATAAGTAACTCGCGCTCGGATAAGGTGAATCCGCGGATCGAACGAGTCTTTACGTACGGAAGCTCTTCTGTTGAAGCGATTCTTCGAGCCTTCTCGACCGAGTCGGTGACAGGGCCTCATGGACGAGTAAAAGTACGCGTAAGCGGCAAGGCCGACCGAGCCGAGGGACTCCCACGCCTCCGGGATACAGATACCTCACTCATCACCTTCCGCGAGAAGCAACTCTTGCTCGCACTAACATCCCTGCTACCGACAAAGAGTCCAGATACTCGAAACAAGAGGAAAAGAGACGCAGCTTATTAACGCAGCAAGGGTGTGTGTTCTGGCCTCGACGGCCGCACAAGGCCCACGCTACAAGACGATTTGACCCTGCAGGCTCGGATCTTGACGCTGGAAGAGGGCGATGACACCCTCGGCATCGACAGCACCTTCGGCAAGGCCCGACCTAGCCTCGGACGGCGACGCGGTCCGAGGGCCTCCGCTCCGAAGGACGACGTCATCACCACGCTCGAGCAATCTCTGCCAGGGACTTCTCCGAGAACCCGGCTCGAGCGGACGGCTCGGCCGGCCACCTCCGGGGCCTCGGCCGACCGCCTTCCGAGGGCGCCAGCTCGGTCCGAAGCCTCGGCTGATCGGCTCCGACGACAATCCTGCCAACGGACAACCCGGCTAGGCTCCGGCCAACCAGGTTTTATTTCTCGAGCCGACTCCGCCTCTGCTCGTGCTGATATCGCTACCCCTGGCCTCGGCTCGTCGAAGAGCGGCCGAGGGGTTTCTTTAACTAAGCTAGAGGAGCCTCGGACAACAGGGCCGACCGAGCCGAGGGACTCCTACGCCTCCGGGATACGGATACCTCACTCGTCACCTTGACACGGGGCGACTCATGCTTGGTGAAGCGGTTCAGACAATCAGCAGACGAGTCTTAGTGCTCGGAAATGAGGAAAAAACACGGCTCCGCGCCGTAATTACATACATGTTCAGGCCCCAAAAGCCGAAATGAACAAAAAACCCGGCACTCGAAGTGCCATTACAAACGGAACTCCGGTTCCCCCCCCCCCCCCCCGCAGGTACGAACAACCCCACTCGATGGGGGTGGGCCTGCGGGGCAGCAGAAGACCGACGAACGGCACGTCGCCGCCCGCCCCGGCAGCGGCGACGATGAAGACGTCTGTCCTGAGGGGCCCAACAGCAGCAATGATGGCCTCAGGGCGGATGCTGCTGCTGGGAGGCCCCCGCCCTTGCCCAAACTCGAGAGGCAAGGACGGGCAGAAGGCCGTAGAGTCGGAGGTCGGTCCGTGGCCAACCTCGGCTGTCGCGCCGGCGGAAGAACCTCTTCCAGCTGCCGTGGCGGGAGGCGACACCGGGGGCGGCTCCGAGATTGCTCGGCTCAGAGAGCCGGGCACGCTGCAGCTGTTGGCGCCACGGACGACTCCCGCCCTTCCCCCCGATCACTGAGGGAAGGAGCGGGTCACCACCCGCGCAGGGGCCAACCCCGACCCGGCACACGCCCCTCCTCAGCCCTGGTGATGAAAATCCTTGAGGCTGAGGAAGGGGCGGATGCCGCAGCCCGGCTCGCTTTCCCCCACCATCAAACCGGAGGTCACCACCCGGGGTGACCGCCGGTGGAGGGGTGCAGCCGGGCTGCATGATGAAAATCCTTGAAGCCGAACGATGGCTGAAAGGTACCAACTCCCCCGGAGTTGCGTTCCTCCAGCGATGGAGCGAAAAGACGGCGGTTCCCCCCATCCGGGGGCTCGGAAGATGGAGAGACACAATGCATAGGGGAGGAAGGAGACATGGTCACCTTACGAAGGGGGTCGCCCTCCTTTTAAAGGCAACTCCCCCTGCTTGCGCCCTCAACCGTCACGGGCTGAGTCTTCTCCAACACGCCTCCAAAGTCCTCCCCTGCGGCGCGGGGGCTGGGGCCCGCCTGTCATGCAGACCGGCTCTAAGCAGAAGAAGCCGAACCGCCGCGCACGACGCACGCAACCACCCAGCGGTTACGAGTAACCCTCCACTTTTGCCCAGACCAGCGGGCGAAAGGGGCAAGCGGCCATGCAGGCGGCATGCAACCGCGCCAAGTGGACGCGCCTCTCCGACTCCTGACAGGCCAGCGCGACGGCTCAAGCCCACACGTCGTGCAACTGGCGCGCCGGGTGCTGCATGCGAGCCGCTGTGCCACTCGCTCCACCACCGCACCTCCTCGATTGCGGAACCGATACCGCGATTCGAGGCGACCCAGCCCGCGACCCAGCAGCGCCAGCCTGGCGCAGCGGTCAAACGCGGTCAAAAATGGGCCGGCAGTAATGACGGTGGCAGGCGCGCGAGAGCAGCGGTCACGCCATCTGCCAAGCTCATGTCCCATCCGGAGGCAGCAAGAGAACCCCCTCTCGCGGTGCGAAGACGACGCGCCCGTGACCCGTACCTCGAACGGCTCGCGCACGCGCAACGGCAACCTCGCCAACTACTCACCCCGGCGCATTAACTCCGCGGCTCGACGGACAGCGCTACGGGCGAGAGCGGCTGGTGACGTTTCGCCTTCGCCAAAACAACCACGCCGAAAAAGGTACGCCACGACGTTCAATTTCGAATCCTTTTTCCCTTTTCCTTCTTTCTCTATCTCTTGCAACAGGGACCGGGAAAGGGGATACCCCCAAAGGGATCCTTCCCCGTGAAGGAACTAGGCTCCGAGCCTCCCTACTGATCAGGGGTTCGAAGGCTGGCCCCCCGAGGGGTTCAACAGCCGCCTCAGATCGCGTGGGCCCGACACCCACTACTGGTCAGGGGTTCGAAGGTCGGCCTCCCGAAAGGTTCCACGACCGCCTCAGGCTACTAGGGCTCCGCGCCCATTACTGATCAGGGGTTCGAAGGCTGGCCTGTCGAAGGGTTCACAGCCGCCTCAGACGCC
The DNA here is from genome assembly GCA_029449295.1 of Zea luxurians. NCBI lineage: Eukaryota > Viridiplantae > Streptophyta > Magnoliopsida > Poales > Poaceae > Zea > Zea luxurians. Next base: position 74,602,229 of record JAOPSE010000004.1, on the reverse strand, counting down.
GAGCGAGGGATGACCAGGGGTACGTTCGATACATAACCAAGGCTCGGGCTGCGCTCCCGAGGTACCCTAGGACATTTCCGAGACCAGCGGGAACGACTCTGTAACGAAATCCCATCGGAGGGAGGCAACGAGCCCTCGGACCCCGTCGCTAGGGGACCGGGTCCGGCAGATCACCCGCAGGTACTTTTGGGCGTGCCTCCGGGCCCCTAGCCGACCCCCAACGAACGGGGCACGGACGTCCACTCGGATTACCCGATTGCAGCTCACCGGAGACACCATGTTCGGTGCCCATCGAGGGTAACATGGCGCACTCCCCCCCTCCTCCTTGCGGAAAGGCGACGTAGGGGCGTACATAAAAAAGCCGAGTCTGTCCCTGATCGTCCTCTCGCTCCGTGCGGAGGCTCGGGGGCTGCTCTCGCAAACCCGGCTCCGGCCAAACCGTTGACAGCGTCAACATACCAGCCCGAGAACTTGGGCCCCGATAGTGCACCTGGGCTACGCCCTGCTCGCATGAGGGAACCGCCAGACCAGCCGAGGCATTACGCAAGGCATTAAGACCTCGAAGGAGTGAAACCACTCCTCCGAGGCCTCGGGGGCTACACCCGGCGGGTGCGCTCGCGCGCACCCACCGGAACAAAGTACCACCGAGAAAGGCTGGTCCCCTTGCAAAAAAGTGTGACGCAAGCCTCCAAGCGAGTGTTAACACTCTCTTCGAGGCTCGGGGGCTACTGTCGGGGACCATAATTAGGGGTACCCTCAAGACGCCTAATTCTCAGCTGGTAACCCCCATCAGCATAAAGCTGCAGAGGCCTGATGGGTTTGATTAAGTCAGGGATCAGTCCATACGAGTGACTCGATCACGCCACGCCCGAGCCTAGCCTCGGGCGAGGGCAGCCGACCCTAAGATGACTCCGTCTCGCCTGAGGCCTCTTTCACGGCAGACGCATCACCGGCTCGCCCGAGGCCCCGCCTTCGATAAGAAGTAACCCTGACTAAATCACCGCGCTAACCGACCAAGTCACCGGGGCGTTTAACGCAAAAGGTAAGACCGACGGGCGACCAGACTTCGCCAGAGGTGCCATAGGAGGCTCTGCCCGACCCAGGGCTCGGACTCGGGCTTAGGCCCCGGAAGACGGCGAACTCCGCTCCGCCCGACCCAGGGCTCGGACTCGGGCTAAGGCCCCGGAAGACGGCGAACTCCGCTCCGCCCGACCCAGGGCTCGGACTCGGGCTAAGGCCCCGGAAGACGGCGAACTCCGCTCCGCCCGACCCAGGGCTCGGACTCGGGCTAAGGCCCCGGAAGACGGCGAACTCCGCTCCGCCCGACCCAGGGCTCGGACTCGGGCTAAGGCCCCGGAAGACGGCGAACTCCGCTCCGCCCGACCCAGGGCTCGGACTCGGGCTAAGGCCCCGGAAGACGGCGAACTCCGCTCCGCCCGACCCAGGGCTCAGACTCGGGCTAAGGCCCCGGAAGACGGCGAACTCCGCTCCGCCCGACCTAGGGCTCGGACTCGGGCTAAGGCCCCGGAAGACGACGAACTCCGCCTCGCCCGACCCAGGGCTCGGACTCCGCCTCGGCCTCTGCCGAACGACCTCCGCCTCACCCGACCTAGGGGTTCGGGCTCGACCTCTGTCATGCAGGACGAACTCGACCTCGACTTCGGAGGAGCCTCCACGACGCCCGACCTAGGACACAAGACCGCCACGTCAACAGGAAGCGTCATCATCACCCTGCCCTGAGCCGACTTGGGTCGCAGAGAACAAGACCGACGTCCCATCTGGCCAGCTACGCCAGATAGGCAATGATGGCGCCCTGCTAGACCATGACGACGGCGGCTCTCAGCTCCCTTACGAAAGCAGGAGGACGTCAGCAAGGGCCCAGCCACTCCGACAGCTGTCCCTCCGTCCGGCTCCGTTACTCCTCCAACAGCCACGACGCCACACCAACAGGGTGCCAAGATCTCTCCGGTTGCCACCTTGGCATGTACTTAGGGCGCTAGCTCTCCCTCGCTAGACACGTAGCACCTTGCTACACCCCCATTTTGTACACCTGGATCCTCTCCTTACGACTATAAAAGGAAGGACAAGGGCCTTCTTAGAGAAGGTTGGCCTTGCGGGGACGAAGGGCAGGGGCAGGCGCTCTCTCGGGGCCGCTCGCTCCCCTCACCTCGCGCGGACGCTTGTAACCCCCTACTGCAAGCGCACCCGACCTGGGCGCGGGACGAACACGAAGGCCGCGGGAATTCTCCGACTCCCTCACGACCCGGCTCCGGCCGCCTCGCTCTCTCGCTCTCTCCCCCCTTCGCGCTCGCCCACGCGCTCGACCCATCTGGGCTGGGGCACGCGGCACACTCACTCGTCGGCTCGGGGACCCCCCGGTCTCAGAACGTCGACAGCCATCTTGAGAGACGACAGACACCACAGATAAGTTGTAACATATGCTTCTAACCACTACCTGAAACACATTCTTTGTCGAGTGCTGCTCTCGGCAAATAGGAACACTCAGCAAATATACTCTTTACCGAGAGCCAAACAGTTGGCATAAAATAACACTCGACAAAGATATCATTGCCGAATGTCTGGCTCTCGGCATATTAGGGCATATTAGGGTACTCGATAAAGCGCCATCAACAGCCAATGACAGCTGACGACCGTTAATTATGTCGAGTACCCAAGAAAGACACTCGACAAAGTTATGTCTTTGCCGAGTGTCATATGTAGACACTCGACAAAGAATGCTTTTACCGAGTGTGTTCTACAGACATTCGGCATAGTTTGTTTATTTTTCTTTTTGCCCCAACTTTTTTGTGGTGAGTCACTATAGTCTCTAGATCTATATGTTCAATTTTGGCACATTATTTTTGTTAAGTGCCAGCCTGCACATTCGGCACAGAAACTGGCGTGGGGACCCCACTGGAGCTCTCTTTGCCGAGTGCTTGCTAGCCTAGCACTTGGCAAAGGCTCCGTCATCGTTATAATGATGTTGTCACGACGACTTTTTCTTTACCGAGTACCAGCTGACACTCAACAAAGAGTTTACTGAGTGCCCGACATAAAGTTGCCGATAAACAGTTTACCGAATCCTCTTTGCCGAGTGTTATAGAAGCTTTGCCGAGTGCTTGCGGCACTCGACAAAGAACTATATTCTGGTACTATTATTATTAAGTTAACTAAATTTATATAAATATGTTTACAATAAAAACAGGTATTGTTAGGTTCATTACTAATTATAATTTTGTAGTATTTAAATTTATAATTGTATCTATGATTTTAGTTAAACTTATGGTAGTATAACTTTTTTTTAAAAAAATTAAATAACTTGTAGAGCAGAAGAAGTAGTTGATATATACTGTGGTTGTTAGATTGCTTTTTTTTTCATGTCGATCGTTGTCGCCCAGCTGACCCGGCCAGACCCGGACCTGGTGGTGTTAAGTGCGCCTGTCTCCACGGCCACGACGACGACGTACCACGGCGCTAGCATTACATATAGGCATCACCGCACCGACCGACCCACCGCTCCTTGAGTCCACTTCAATTGTTTTTTTCTTCTTTTGCACCCGCGCGCGCGCAGGCAGGCAGGCAGGTACACACGGCGACGACGACGTACCGGCCGGCCGGTTGGTGGCGGCGAGCCGGGTCGTCGTCGTTGTCCGTCCATCCGTTTCGGACGAGACATGCTCTCCGCTCCATTTAATTTACTCTCCGAGAGCTGCTTGCATATGCGTTTGCACATGCGCCTCTAGTCCTGTACTGGGTTACGCATTGGGTCGTACTCGGCTAGCTAATAATGGCGTGATTAGATAGGAGGTGGCTGCGGGCATGCGCTGCGCGCGCGCGTACAGTGGAAATAAAGGCATTGCATACACATCATGTGACGACGGGCCGGGGTCGGTATCAGTAGCGGGCGCGCGGACGACGTCGCCGGCCGGCCGGCCGGCCGTCTTCGCTCGTGACTCGTGAGCCCGACGCCGATCGACCGGCCGGCCATAAATGCATCACTACCGGAATCCGAGCCTTTGCCGAGTGCCGGACACTTTGTCGAGTGCTTTTTTTCGGGCACTCGGCAAAGACGGCTTTGCCGAGAGCCGCACTCGGCAAAGCTCGGCTCTCGGTAACGAGCGTGTTTACCGAGGGTAGGACACTCGGTAAAGATTAACACTCGGCAAATACATGTTTGCCGAGTGTCAAACACTCGGCAAAGGGGGCTCTCGGCAAAGGGCCATCAGCGGCCGTCCTAAAGCTGACGGCCGTCAGTCTTTGCCGGGAGCCAATGGTTGGCACTCGGCAAAGAGTCTTCTTTGCCGAGTGTCGCCCAGTTGACACTCGGCAAAGACCTCTTTGCCGAGTGCCTTTTCTAGACACTCGGCAAAGTATATTTTTATTTTTTTGATTTTGTCTCCCAAAATTTTTGTGGTATGTTCCTACACTATGTAGACCTACATGTATCATTTGTGGACAATTTTAACAGAGTTTCAATCGTTAGTAGATTTAGTTCGTTTATTTGAATTTCTTCGGAAAATTTAGATTTGAACTGCAGGTCACTCGAAACTTGGAAAACCGTGCATGAAAAAATGATATTCATGTTACTTAGCATAAGTTACGACCGATTCCAGGAGCGGACCAAAAACTTCGAGCAACATGCTCACTAAACATGGCCGTGAACTTGTCATCCACATGTTTAAAAATTGTATAAAACACAAACAAAGTCAGAAAATCTTGAAACTTGTCCACGTGTCATGATATCATATGTACAGGCTGCGATAAAAAATTGAAAAAATTTCGAGAAAACTATGACGCGCTATGTGTACAAACCTAAGAGATCCACATTGAAACTCTATGATTTCATGTGTAGTTCTCTTAGGTTTCTACACATAGTGTCTCACAACTTTGTCCAAACATTCTCAATTTTTTATCACAACCTGTACATATGGTATCATGACACGTGGACAAGTTTCATGATTTTCTGACTTTGTTTGTGTTTTATACAATTTTTAAACATGTGGATGGCAAGTTCACGGTCATGTTTAGTGAGCATGTTGCTCGAAGTTTTTGGTCCGCTCCTGGAATCGGTCGTAACTTATGCTAAGTAACATGAATATCATTTTTTCATGCACGGTTTTCCAAGTTTCGAGTGACCTGCAGTTCAAATCTAAATTTTCCGAAGAAATTCAAATAAACGAACTAAATCTACTAACGATTGAAAACTCTGTTAAAATTGTCCACAAATGATACATGTAGGTCTACATAGTGTAGGAACATACCACAAAAATTTTGGGAGACAAAATCAAAAAAATAAAAATATACTTTGTCGAGTGTCTAGAGATGACACTCGGCAAAGTATACTTTGCCGAGTGTCCCCAGATTGACACTCGGCAAAGATGTGTAAGTTAAACTTTGCCGAGTGTCAGATGACAGACGCTCGGCAAAGGATCCTTTGCCGAGTGCCACCGATCTGGCACTCGGCAAAGTTTATTTTAAAAATTAAAAAAAAAACTTTGCCGAGTGCCAGATCACGGGCACTCGGCAAAGAAGGCGAATATACTGCCTTTCTTCCTCCTTCTTTCTCTGCTCTCGCTCTCTCGTCTTTTTGCCGCCGCCGCGTCCCTACTGCCGCGCGCCGCCGCTCCCTCGCCGGCGCCCTCCCCCGCCGGCGCCCTCCCTCGCGCCCGCGCCCTCCCCCGCCGCGCCCTCCCTCGCCGTGCCCTCCCTCGCGCCGGCGCCCGCGCCCGCCACGCCCTCCCTCGCCGGCGCCGCCGCCGTGCCCGCCACGCCCTCCCTCGCGCCCGCGCCCGCCACGCCCTCCCTCGCGCCCGCGCCGCCGCCGTGCGCCCCCGCCCGCGCCGCCGCCGCGCTCCCAAGCCGCCACCGTGCACGCCCGCGCCCGCGCCGCCGCCGTGCGCGCGCGCCGCCGTGCCCGCGCTCGCCGCAGCCGCTGCCTGTTGTGCCCTCGCGCTCGCCGCCGCCGTGCGCGCGCGCCGCCGTGCCCTCGCGCTCGTCGTGCCACGGCCGTCGTGCCCGCGCTCGCCCTCGCGCTCGCCGCAGCCGCGCTCGCGACGCCGCAGCCGCGCCCGCGCTCGCCGTGCCCCTCGTTTGTCGCGCCCTCGCCCTCGCCCGTCGTGCGCCTCGCCCTCGCCCCCGCCGTTTCCCCGTCGTGCCCTCGCCCGCCCGGTGCCCCGCCCACGACCCGTCGTCTCGCCCGCGCCCCGTCGCCTCGCCCGCGACGAAACCTCCAAGGTGATTGCTTTATTTATGTTATACGTGTATGATTTATATGAAATGATTAGTTTTAATAATGAGTTAATTATATACGTGTATGATTAGGTTAATATGTAGTATTGTTGATTCCGGCCATCGTGCCGTTGAATTATGCGTGGATGTCAGCCATCGTGCTGATAGTTTTATTTGCAGGATTTTGAAACCTCTCCGTGCAGGGGAGGTGCTGCCGAAATTTTCTGTTGCTAGGATTAGTATATGGAATTCATGTGTATCGTATATTGAATTCATATGAGTATAATATTGTGGGCGAACTTTTGTATTAATAGACTTGTTATTCTTCTTTACAGAGAAGATACTTGTCTGCCTGCACCGCGTCCCGTCGCCACTGCACCGACCCGCCACAGCCCCACCAGCCTGACTCCACCGCCACCCTAGGTATAACCTCTACATCCGCATCATGGTCGTAGATCACCTAACCCAGTTAGGCGTCTCCCGTTCGAAAGTGATACGGTGTAGATATGCAGATCTTTGCATATCTACAAATGTATCAGTTTCGAATTGTCCACGTTTTTTGGACAGCCCGCGGTTGCGTAGATGGTGTTAGTTTCATGCTCTACTCCGGTCTGAGATAGAGTTTCGACGTCACCTCCCTGTTGTTCTCCGGACAGTACACTCTCCCTGCCAGGACGTGTATCCGGAGAACAGCGGGGAGGTGCTGCCGAAATTCTATCTCGGATCGGAGTAGAGCATGAAAACTAACTCCATCTACGCAACCGCGGGTGGGATTAGGACCTATCGTCACCTATTAGAAGGTAGGAACGTAGTGTACATGCATTACATGTCTATATTAAACTATACTCGGTTATATATGTTAGAGGATGGAGGACCGTGAGTGGATGTACACGGGCCGTAGAGGAAGGAACGATGTCACCACTGAATGGATTAGAAAGACCGATGATTTCGTGGAACGGGCATATGGCGAAGCTGCTAAAGGAGCGAGTCTAGTCCCATGCCCGTGCAGCAAATGTGACAACCGGAAAAGAAAACCAAAGAAGACCATGGTAGAACATATTTGGAAGAATGGATTTACGCCGGGCTATACTCGGTGGATATTTCATGGTGAAGCGCATCGTACGAGAGAAGAGGTGCTGAGACAACGTGTCGAAAATTATGACGCGGATGCGGGGGTAGCGGATATGTTGAACGACTATCAGGAGGCACAATACACGGGAGGATGTATGGATGACGAGCCAGAGCTGACTGCAAAGGCGTTCTACGACATGTTCGACGCGGCACAGAAGCCCCTTCACGGCCAGACAAAGTTTTCTCAACTGGATGCCATTGGGCGTGTAATGGCGTTCAAGTCACAGTACAGCATCAGTAGAGATGCATTCGATGGCTTATTGACAGTTATTGGGAGTCTGCTTCCGGATGATCACATTCTGCCAAAGAGCATGTACGAGGCACAGAAACTACTTCGTGCACTTAAGATGACGTATGAGCAGATTCATGCTTGTCCGAAGGGCTGCGTGCTATTTAGGAAAGAATACGCGGAGGCAAAGTACTGTCCCAAGTGTAATTCGTCTAGGTTTATGGAGGTAGACTCTGGTGATGGACAGAAGAGGCAGCTCGACATCCCCTTGACAATCCTACGACACCTTCCGTTCATACCGAGGATCCAGCGTCTTTACATGACAGAGGAATCCGCGAAACAGATGACATGGCACAAAAATGGAAAACGATACAATCCTGACAAGATGGTGCATGCGTCAGATGGTGAAGCATGGAAACACTTTGATGACATTCACCGTGAGAAAGCCGAAGAGGCTCGTAATGTACGTGTTGCGTTGGCCACAGATGGGTTCAATCCCTATGGAATGAGCGCTGCCCCGTACACATGTTGGCCCGTGTTTGTTATCCCAATCAATCTCCCCCTGGTGTGTGCTTTCAAAGGCAGAATATATTCGTGTCGTTGATAATTCCCGGACACCCGGGGAACAAAATGGGCGTGTACATGGAGCCTTTGATCGATGAATTGGTACGTGCCTGGGAGGAAGGGGTATGGACATATGACCGAGCTACGAAGACAAACTTCAGAATGCATGTTTGGTACCAGTACTCCATGCATGACTTACCGGCGTATGGGCTATTCTGTGCCTGGTGTGTTCACGGTAAATTCCCATGCCCAGTTTGCAAGGAAGCTCTCAGGTTCATTTGGTTGAAAAAGGGTGGCAAATATTCGTCCTTCGATAAACATCGACAATTTCTTCCTGCTGACCATCCATTCCGCCTAGACATCAAGAACTTTACGAAAGGTGTCGTAGTGACAAACCGCCCACCTGCAACGATGACTGGTGCCGAAATTCGTCAACAGATAGATGGGCTCGTGGCCAATACAGAAGGTGGTTTTGTGGGATATGGTGAGCAGCATATGTGGACACATAAGTCTGGCTTGACTCGGCTCCCCTATTATGATGACCTGCTCCTTCCACACAACATTGACGTGATGCACACTGAAAAGAATGTTGCCGAGGCACTGTGGGCAACAATTATGGACATTCCTGATAAGTCAAAGGATAATGTGAAGGCAAGAGTGGATCTGGCAGCGTTATGTGATAGACCAAAACTAGAGATGAAGCCGCCAAGTGGGGGAAAGACGTGGAGAAGGCCTAAGGCCGATTTCGTCCTAAGCAGGGCCCAGAGGAAGGAAGTACTTCAGTGGATAAAGATGTTGATGTTCCCTGATGGATATGCAGCTAACCTGAGTAGGGGGGTGAACTTATCTACTATGCGAGTCTTAGGGATGAAGAGTCATGACTTCCACATATGGATTGAACGGATTCTTCCTGCGATGGTTCGAGGCTATGTCCCTGAGCATGTCTGGCTAGCACTTTCAGAGTTGAGCTATTTCTTCCGTCAGCTTTGTGCAAAAGAGTTATCTCGGACCGTGGTTGCAGACTTGGAAAGATTGGCCCCCGTGTTACTGTGTAAGCTTGAGAAGATATTTCCACCTGGCTTCTTCAATCCAATGCAGCATTTGATTCTTCATCTCCCCTATGAGGCACGAATGGGGGCCCCGTGCAGGGACGTTGGTGCTATCCAATCGAGAGATGTCTAAAGACTATTCGAAAGAAATGTAGAAATAAATGCAAAATCGAGGCTTCCATTGCAGAGGCATACATTCTAGAGGAGGTCTCAAACTTCACAACAACTTATTATGGTGACAAACTGCCGAGCGTGCATAATCCACCCCCTCGTTACAATGATGGCGACAATGAATCGAACCTTAGCATATTTCGAGGCCAACTCGGAAGCGCAAGTGGCTCGACCACCAAGACCCTGACACATGAAGAGTGGCGGCATATCATGCTATACGTATTGACCAACCTTGAAGAGGTGACGCCATACATGGAACAATTTCTTCATGAATTCTGGCGTCGATCAAGGGACCCCACTCCACAGGAATATGACGCTCTTCTTAGAAAGGGTGCGAGAAATGGGTTGCCCGATTTCATTTCCTGGTTCAAACATAAGGTACGTGCTTAGTTTGTAAAAGAGATACGTCTTTAAACTCAATTTAGCGTCTTTTAACTTGCGAATACTTGCAGGGCCAAAGAGATCCGTCTATGAGTGCCGAATTGAGACAAGTAGCCAACGGCTTTGCTTATAGGGTCAAGAAATATTCTGGGTATGACGTCAATGGATACCGTTTTCGCACAACACACTACGACAAAAGTCGGCCCAATCGGAAAACAACGTGTTCTGGGGTCTTTATGCCGGGCCTTGACAATGTCGATTATTTATATGAGCTCAATTTTTATGGTTCCAAACCTCTTACTCCAGTGATATTAAAATGTCATTGGTTTGACCCTCAAGTGACGAGACGGACACATTCTAATCTTGGGATAGTCGAAATTCGACAAGATTCCACCTTAGCAGGAGACGATGTCTATATCGTTGCCCAACAGGCCACACAAGTGTATTATCTCCCATATGCGTGTCAAACGAAAGAACATCTTAAGGGTTGGGATGTTGTGTATAAGGTATCGCCGCACGGGAGGTTACCTGTTCCTAACGATGAAGATTACAACTTAGACCCGGACACATATGATGGAGAGTTCTTCCAAGAAGATGGGCTAGAAGGGCGATTTGAGATAGACTTAACCGAAGCTATCAGAATGGACGTAGATATTGAAATGGTTGTTGATGAGGAGGAGGATGAGGTGCAAAATGATAATGACTTAGTAATCCTTGAAGGCAATGACATTACTGACGAACTTGCGTCTTCCGATGGTGTGGAGATTGAAATGCTTGATAGTGATGATGAGAGTTATGATCCGGCTAACCCCGACACATATGAAGATTATTTTTAATCGATGTAATGCTATATGACTTTTTATTTCGCACCTGTTTTTAAATACATCTTTTTATATGTGCTTATTTGTTTACTCTTAATTGCAGGTTGTTGGACAAATATGGTGGGCGGTTTCCTGAGGAGGAGGAGGGGGAGGAGGAGTAGGACGGCGGACGATGCACAGCAGGCAGCGCAACAGGACGAGGCAGAGCAGGCAGCGCAGCAGCAGGCGGCGCCTCAGGACGACGACGGCCAGCAGCAGGACGACGACGACCAGCAGCAGGACGCCTCAGGTTCAGGCGGCTCTAGTTCGAGGAGCATCTACCTGCGAGGCCCCGCGAGTCTCCCTCAGCGTCCCATACTTCGGGACAGACGGCCGCTGATTCGGCCGGAAGGGGAGAGGTATGTAACTTTATGTTCTTCATTCTTGTTCATATTATGTGTTCAAAATCATAATATAAACTAATACTTTTTATTTATCACTTGGACAGGTCTTGGACGGTTTTGGATTATGCTGGGGGTCATCGTCGCCCCCCCAATGGCATCCTCGGCCTGCTGTGCAGGGAACACTTCCCTGGACTTGTGGAGTACGCCGGAGTGACGGGCCCAGCCTTCACCTTTGACCACTACGCCGTCGCCCCCGATGCAGTAGACCGGGACGGCAGGGAATTCAATAACAAGGCGGAGCGGGTGAAGCAAGAGCTGTGGGTAAGTCTTAGTATAATGTAAAATATGTCGCATTCGTTGCAAATTCTTGAAATAATGTATGGATACATCGTTTTTGTATGCAGGATTTCATCAGATGCGATGCTGGATACGAGGCTAGGGCGGATGTGGTGGCCACCACGAGCTGTAAGAAGCTCGTCGTGGACATGCACTATGAGGCCCGCATCCAGGCCATCATCACCTACCACGGCTCCGTCCTTGGGGAGAAGGTGACCAAAACTCAAGCCCGAACCATGTCGTTGACCAGGGAGCAGTACCTGCAGGTAAAGTCATGCATGTTTGGTACCAGTACTCGATACATGAATTTTATTTTATCTTCTGATATGCACTTTACGTGTTTACTTTGCAGATGATTCCACATTGGTGCGCCGCACATCCTCTGTGCTGGGAGCAGATGGTGGATAGGTGGTGTTCGGCTGAGTGGGACGAGGCGCACACAGCTAGCCGGGAACGGCGTTTGATGATGCAAGGCCCCTCCCACCACCAAGGCAGCCGGAGCCTGGGCCAATATGCCGAAGCATGGGTACGCCACCTTTTTTATTTAGATATATAGCACTAAGTTAGATATTATTTCTAACTATCTCGTTGGTTTTCGTTGCAGTCGGCGTCACATGGTGGAAGGCCTTGCTCCACCTTCTCGGCCTATGCTATGGCCCATAAGGGTAAGGCGACGTCCGACGTCACCTACAACCCGGATGACGGGCCCGAGGCCTACACCAACCCCGCCGTCTACAGCCGCCTCCATGACTACACCGCCATGGCGCAGGAGGTCCATGGCCCAGACTATGATCCGAGCACCGAGCCGATCGACACCGATGTGCTCATGAGGGTCGGAGGAGGCAAGAGACATGGGCGGTACTGGATTGCCGACGGGGCAATCGACTCGTCCTCCACTCCCACTCTGTCTCAGGTGAGAGCAAGGAGCACGGGCTCGAGTCCAGCCATACGACCTCGGCACGACAGCTCACAGCATCGCATACAGGCACTCGAGGTTAGTGTAACTCGTCCTTCCTTGAGTTATATACCTACTCTTTGAGTTACTATAACGTTGGCTTGTAATATTACAGACCCAACTAGAAGAAGAGAGGAGGGAACGTCGCGAGATGGAGGCGAGGATGATGGCGGAGCGGGAGGCGGAGCGGGAGGCCCGCCGGGCAGATCATCAGAGGATGGCGGAGATGTTCCAGTACATGCAGAGCCTTGGCGCCGCACAGGGCATCGCTCCGCCACCTCCATTGTTCCCTCCAGTTGACCCTGCTCTCTTCCACACTCCTGTGAGTATCAAAATTGTAGTTAGATGTTTGTAATGCATCTGGTATAACACATGCAATCTCTTCTCTGTGCAGGGCCAATCTGGGGCGGCATCCAACAACCCTCCGGAAGGGTTCAGCCCAACGCAGCCCCGGTCAAGCCGCCCACCTCCATGAGTGTTGTGTTTTCATTGTTTTAGACTTCTGTACTTGTGTATAATACTTATGTCTGTGTTTGATACTTATGTGAGAGCTTGCGACGTTAGAGACTTATGTTTGTGTTTGATACTTATGTTGAACACTTATGTTTGTGATGGATATTTATGTTTGTGGTGACGGTTTTATGTTTGTGTTGGCTATTTATGTCTGTGATGATATCTGTGATGTATATATGTGATATATATGTGATATCTTCTGTTTGTGTGGATGGAATACAAAAAACAAATAAAAAAGGTATATACTGGTCACTTTGCCGAGTGTAACACTCGGCAAAGAGGTTCTTTGCCGAGTGTCTGGGTCATAACACTCGGCAAAGAGCACAGACCTGGGCACCGGCTTAGGTTCTTTGCCGAGTGTTACGTCCCTGGCACTCGGCAAAGAGGTCGGCTTTGCCGAGTGCCACTCGGGACACTCGGCAAAGAACCTGACATGGGGACCCTCCCTGGCGGGTTCTTTGCCGAGTGTCCCAAGTGGCACTCGGCAAAGATGGATTCTTTGCCGAGTGCTGCAGGGAAAACACTCGGCAAAACTAACTTCTTTGCCGAGTGTCACATGGGACACTCGGCAAAGCCGCCGTCTCCGTCACTCGACGCCGTAACGGCTGCTTTTCTTTGCCGAGTGCTCTCTGGCACTCGGCAAAGATCTTTGCCGAGTGCCCGATAAAAAGCTCTTGGCAAAGAAGGCTTTGCCGATGCACTGTTCGCCGAGCCTTCTTTGCCGAGTGTAACACTCGGCAAAGCCTTTGCCGAGTGTTTTGAACGCTTCGCCGAGTGCTTCAGGCACTCGGCAAAGCGATTGATTCCGGTAGTATGCTAGCTTCCCCGGCAGTCGACGATCCAGCACTTTTGTTCCTTTAGCTGCCAATGGAAGCCTCCTCGATCGCGTGTATACGTATACACATTACGCTCTCGTCCGCCGCTGTCCGGCCGGGGCCTCTGCAGGGGTCTCGAGCCAAGCTCCATGCCCTTTTGTACTGTAGCACTTAACACTTACGAGCGTATTATATAAGCTAGGTGATTGAGACAGCAAACTAGGTGATTGATCAATTTAATTTATTGAATCTCTGATCGATGTAATGGATATAGTAAGACATAGTTTTAGACACACCTACAAATTAATATATTATGTTTTAGTGGTGTTTTATACTTGCAGTACCATACGTGTTGTAGGTGCCCTTATATGCGCGCGTACACGTACATAACCTAGCCAGCCGTGGCGCCGGACGACCCTGTAGATTAGAATGGTTGAAGCGTTACAACCACACTAGGTGGCCGCTGATTGCATGTTTATATAGGCACCAAGGCTGGGTGCAACAGCTTATACAATAAGGCAACCGAATCAATCTATTGTTGGAGTTTCTATCTATACACGAATATATCCTTTCTATCTATAGGAGATTGATTGGAGATTGATTGGAGATTGATTCGGTTGACTAAAGATTACATGCACGATAACTTCATCTAACACCCCCCTCAATCGCAACTGTCTAAGTTGAGATTGCATCGAAGTTCTTGTAGTCTTTGTTGAGAAAGAGCCTTGGTGAAACCATCGGCTAACTGATCTTGAGTGGGTATAAACCGGACATCAAGCAGACGCTTGACAACTTGATCTCGAACAAAATGATAATCAACCTCAATGTGTTTCATTCGACCATGAAAGACTGGATTTGATGACAGGTACTTAGCCCCCATATTGTCACACCAGAGCCGAGCAGCAGGAGGATAAGAGACTCGAAGCTCCTTCAATATGGACTGAACCCACATAAGCTCAGCCGTGGCGTTAGCTATGGATTTGTACTCCGCCTCGGTGCTTGATCGAGACACTTTTGGCTGCTTCTTGGCACTCCAGGATATCAAGTTAGACCCAAGAAAAACAGCAAAACCACCCGTAGATTTTCTGTCATCAGAGCAGCCGGCCCAGTCCGCATCGGAGAAGGCACTAAGAAGAGTCGATGATGATTGCCGAATCTTGAGGCCAAGACCAATAGTAAACTTGATGTACCGCAGGATGCGTTTTACTGCAGTCCAGTGAGCAGTTGTAGGGGAGCTCAAATACTGACATACCTTATTGATAGAAAAAGCAAGATCAGGCCGGGTATGAGACAAATACTGAAGAGCTCCCACAATACTGCGATATTTTGACGCATCATCTGGTCCAAGCGGATCGCTATCACATGCTATCAATTTTGCCGAGGTGGAGAGGGGAGTAGTAGCAGGCTTACAATGCGACATACCAGCTCGCCTGAGGATATCCGAGGCATACTTGGTTTGAGTGAGCAGAATGCCATCAGACAACCGATTAACCTCAATGCCCAAGAAATAATGAAGGGGCCCCAAGTCTTTAAGCGGAAATTCAGCTTTCAGATCAGATAACAGAGCATCAATAGCAGCCAGACAAGAGCCTGTAACTATTATATCATCCACATACACCAATAAATAAATGGTGACTGCACCCTTCTTATAAATGAACAATGATATATCAGCTTTGGAGGATGTGAAACCAAGAGCTTGAAGCTTGAGACTAAGCCGAGAATACCAAGCGCGCGGAGCTTGTTTCAAACCATATAGGGCCTTATCCAACTTACAGTGATAATCCGGATGAGAAGAATCTTGGAACCCAGGAGGCTGTTTCATATACACATCTTCCTCTAGAACACCATGAAGAAACGCGTTCTGCACATCCAGTTGGCGGAGGCTCCAACCCTGAGAGACAGCAAGAGACAAAACAAGGCGGACAGTAGCAAATTTAACTACTGGGCTAAAAGTGTCATCATAGTCAATGCCGTGGCGCTGTTTAAACCCCTTAGCCACCAATCGAGCTTTATGACGGTCAAGCGACCCATCAACTTTTCTCTTGAGTTTATAAACCCACTTGCAATCAATCAAATTTTTGTCAGGTGCCGGAGGAACCAAGTGCCATGTTTTATTCCGCATAAGGGCAGAAAATTCTAGGTCCATGGCAGCTTTCCAGTTTGGGTCAGATAATGCAGCAGACAAGCTGGAGGGTTCTTCACAAATTGCTAGATTTCCATACCTGACCGTGCCATCTGTAAACTTTCTGGGCTTCACAATGCCACTCTGTAGCCGAGTGCGCCGAACAGGAAGCAGAACAGGACCCGAGGCTGATGGCGTAGGCAGATGGCCGTCGGCGAGAGAGGGACCGGCCGCGCCAGAGTCGGCACGAGGCAATCCCAAAGCGGCCGGTGCTGTTGATGCGGCCGTGATGGTGGGAAGCACCACGTTGCTGGGCGCACCTGCAGCCGCGTCGGAGGATTGTGGCGCGGAGCCCGTCAACAGATCAGCGCCCGGATTGAGGCCACCAGCCGAGACAGAATCTGCAGCAGGTATCATCGGTGGCTGCAAAAGCTGGTTAGGCCACAAAATCGGAGCAAGCATGCTGGATTCAGCAGGAGAATTAGTCACAAGATCATCTGAGTTGGCCCGAAAATTATTAGGATCGGGTAGAAGAAGGACGTCAGAGGTATATCGAGCACCGGCTGTGGGATGGAGAGCAGCAAAGGGAAAAAGCGTCTCATCAAAAACAACATCGCGGGAAATGTAAACACGGCCTGTAGAGATGTCAAGACACTTGTAACCCTTGTGAAGGTTGCTATAGCCTAGAAAAACACACCGAATGGACCGAAACTGTAGTTTATGTGTGTTGTATGGTCGCAAATTTGGCCAGCATGCGCAGCCAAAAATGCGTAGATTAGAGTAATCTGGGGTAGCACCTAAGAGACGGTGGAGTGGTGTATCATAATCAAGAAGCTTAGTAGGAGTTCTATTGATAAGATGTGTTGCAGTGAGGAACGCTTGGTCCCAAAACTTGAGCGGCATAGACGCATTAGCGAGTAAAGAGAGGCCCATCTCAACAATGTGCCTGTGCTTACGCTCGGCGACCCCATTCTGCTGATGAGCATAGGGGCAGGACACCAGATGAGTGATGCCAATGGTACGAAAAAAGGAATTAAGCCGCTCATATTCGCCACCCCAATCAGTTTGCATAGCAATGATTTTTCTATTCAGCAAGCGCTCAACGAGGCTTTGAAATTCTTTGAAGAATTGAAACACCTCAGACTTATGGCGAAGAAGATATATCCAAGTAAATTTACTATAATCATCAATGAAGCTGACATAATATTTTTTATTACCAAAGGAATCAATGGCGGGTCCCCAGACATCGGAGAACACCAGATCTAAAGGAGCAGCAGACTGACTGGTGGACTTAGGATAAGGCAACTGATGGGCCTTAGCACGAAGGCATGCATCACAAACAGACTCCGAGGAATCTAAGCCTGAACACACTAAATTATTATGTCTAATGACACGAGCAACAATATCACGCGATGGATGACCTAGTCTGCAATGCCAACGCTCAGAGGTTGGCTTTATTGCGGCAAGGGTGTGCTTCTGGGTAGGTGGTGCAAAAGATGTCAATGGGTAGAGGCCGCCCCTACATGGTCCGCGCACCAGCACTTTCCTCGTGGCCTGATCCTTAATCAAGAAAAAGAATGGATGGAACTCAATAAAGGTGTTATTATCAAGATTGAAACGATGAATGGAAACAAGATTTTTATGGGTATGAGGGACACGAAGGACATGATTTAGGTGCAGAGGGCGGGAGGAAGTGGGCAAAACAGAATAACCAATGTGAGTAATCTCCATACCTGCACCATTAGCCGCCCGAATCTGATCATTGCCATTGTAACGATCATGAGCTGTTAGCTTTTCCAGCTCGCCGGTGATGTGATCAGTCGCACCGGAGTCAAGGTACCAGTTTGGATCAGCAGCAGTGGAGAATGACGCCATGGCCGCAACCCGATCATCAGGAGTGAATTCTTCATCAAAGCGGTACCAACAGATATTAGCTGTGTGACCGATTTTAAAACAGACCTGGCAGCGTGGACGAGACTGGCCACCGGATTGATCTGCTGGTAGACCGGAACTGCGCCTGTTGTTGCTGTAGCCGCCACGCGAAGATGGCGAAGGAGAGCCACGGCCATTGCCGCGCGAACGGCCGCGACCGCGATTTGGAGAACCGCCACGCCAGGAGCCACCACGACCACGAGTAGCTGCGTTGGCTGATCCATGAGCAGCGTACCCGCCGCCGGACTGCTTTGCAAGCCGAAGCTCATAGCTGAGCATCTGCGAGTATAACTCAGCAGAGGAAATTGGCTCGACGCGAGTGACGATGGACGACACAAGCGGGTTGTAGATTTCTTCATCAAGGCCGGTGAGGACGTAGGCGACGAACTCCTCATCGCCCAGAGGTTGGCCAGACGCTGACATCTCGTCGGCATAACTCTTCATCTTGGAGTAGAATTCGGCCATTGTTGCCGTGCCTTTCTTCGTAGTGGCGAGCGCAATGCGCGTGTTGACAGAACGCGCACGGGTGCAAGATCCGTACATGGCCGCGAGGGAGCTCCAGACGTCGGCCGAGGTCATGGCTGTTGTGACACCCATTAAGACCTCGCGCGTCAGGGAGGACAGGATATACCCCAGCAGCGCTTGATCTCGAGTCACCCAGTTGATGTACTCGGGATTGGGCGTGTCCATAGGAGCGCCATTAGTCGTCACAGAGACAGTCTCAGCTGGCATCTTTTCTTTGCCGATGAGCAGATTGTAGAGCTGTGCAGAGCGGATGGGCGGCAGAATTTGGGCACTCCATAGGCGGTAGTTGGTTTTGTTGAGTTTTTCGGTGACAGGGATGGAGAAGGAGGAGGGGATGGTGGTGGAATTTGAGAAGCTGCTCGCCATGATGGATGTGCTGTAGAGGACCTGGCTATGGTACCATGTAGATTAGAATGGTTGAAGCGTTACAACCACACTAGGTGGCCGCTGATTGCATGTTTATATAGGCACCAAGGCTGGGTGCAACAGCTTATACAATAAGGCAACCGAATCAATCTATTGTTGGAGTTTCTATCTATACACGAATATATCCTTTCTATCTATAGGAGATTGATTGGAGATTGATTGGAGATTGATTCGGTTGACTAAAGATTACATGCACGATAACTTCATCTAACAGACCCGACCATGCAGACGCCGTGCTGTTGCTAGTACTTGCTGCTACTACTAGGACAAAGTACCAAAAGCCCATCACGTACGACGCCCTTGATCGATGAACGGACGGGTCGTCGATCCGAACATTTTTCAAATTTGAAATCAAAGAAAAAAGAATCACCTGCATCCATGCATGTGGGCGAGGGCGACGACCGTACACCTAGTCTGTGTAAAGGTCAATGCACAAAGTCGTGCGCTGAGAGCCTCTTGCATTAGGGAACGGTCATGGAGAGCCAGGCCGCCAGGCCAGATGAGGGTTGGACAAACTCAGCTATAGATTTGTTTAAACAGTTGCTTGATCGGCGTATGCGACTAGCTAGGATGCCCGAGTAGTGTCTGTCCACTGAGAGCGTTGTTATGGAATGCTGATTGTTCGAACCAAAAATGGGCCGGCGGACTGTCCGGCCCTGAGGCCGGACGGTCCGCGGTCCGGACGGTCCGCGCCTGTGGGCCGGACGGTCCGCGCGTGCGCAGAACAGATTAGGGTTCCGAGTTTTGTGCTACGGTTGTTAGCTAAAATCATGGGATAAGCTCGGAAATTAGTTTGTAAAGGGTCCAGCCCCCCTCCTCTATAAATAGAGAGGTATACGGCCGATTTGTAAAAAACAATCAAATCAATACAACTTCTATTTCGCATTTTATCTTAGGAGTAGTTCTAGTCTAGTTTAGGTTTAGTTATCCAATCCCCAAATTCTTCGTCTCTCTTCGGCTCTACGTCGATTAGAGGAGTCTAGGTCGGCCAGCCCGAGCCTAGACACCACCTAGGATCTCTACTCCCCGACGGGGTCCCTCCCGGGAGCGAGATCCAGGCGCCGTCGGCGATCTTCCGCCGTCCCTGCGTACGCGCGGACCGTCCGGCCCCAGGGTGCGGACCGTCCGGCCGTCAGGCAGGAGCCCTAGCCGCGCACCAGGCCGCGGACCGTCCGGCCCCTGCGCGCGGACCGTCCGCCCCTGTGCAGAGGGCACCGCCACGGTTCTTGTTGAGTGTTTGGCGCTCCGAAAAGGCGTCAACATACTTTTTGGCGACTCCGCTGGGGAAAACACATCTAAGCTCATCAGATCGGCCCTCAATGGCCGGTTCAAAGGATAGCTCTGATATTTCTCTAAGCAACATCATAGAGCCGACTTGGGAAACCTTGCCGACTGACGAGCAGCTCCAGTTTGAGGAGCACAAGGAGCGGATGATCCAGGAGGCGAAAGCAAAGTTCTTGGCCAACTTCAAAGTGGACAGGAACAACAAGGTCGTCCGACATCGGGCGACGGATCCGGCTTCGCTCCAACCCACGCCAGATATCCCCAATGTAAGTAATACCAACGATCTGCAATCTCTTAGAAATTATGTAGAAGATCAGCGTGAACAAATGCAGAACATCATAGGGGGTATGCAAAGCGATCTTAAGAGACTAGTACGTGCATTCGATAAATCTAGTACCGCAAATTTTCCTTCGCACGAGGTTGAGTTAGGAGATAACGCGCGTAACACATCGGCTACAGGTTGTCACGACCAGTCACAACCCCTTTATGGGATGCCGATGGACACGTACCCTAAGCAACCGCAAATCGGCAGCAAACCAGCCGATCTGCACATGCCCGGACCGTCCGCACGTGAGCGCGGACCGTCCGGGCCAACAGAAGTTGGGCCTATTTTTAATGAGTTACCTAGATATGCGCCCGAGCCACCACATATGACACAGAACCCAAATTACCCAGTCGGACGGTCCGCATACAATGACGGACGGTCCGCATATGACCACGGACGGTCCGGGTACATATGCGGACAGTCCGCGCATGAGTCTTTTGAGGAGGATTATTACCTAAATCCTCGCCCGTCCCAGCAACACTTCCCATCACATTATGCAATGCACCAGCCCATTAATTCAGGATCCAGAGCCCAGGAAAGCTTTCCGGTCCCACCTAAAAGGCCGGAAAGAAACGATCAAACCTGTGAGCCATATAAGGCAAATGGGAATGCACCACGTAGCTCAAACCGATGGGGGGAACGACAACATACTACTATGCAACCAACTCCACCTATGTTTGACCAGAGAGCCGGTGGTCTTGCACCGGCTGCCATTGATATAGTAAGGGAAGAAATAGCCGGGGCGTTCCGAGATAAGCTCGGAGTAAGCATGGTCCCTGGGGGGCAATCATATCGGAAACCTTATGACAGCCGATTTGATTACCACCCGTACCCACAGGGAACTAGAATACCCGAATTCGCGAAATTTTCGGGTGATCAAGGGAAAAACACGCGCGAACATATAGGCCAGTTCTTAGCACAATTGGGAGAATTGGCAGACACAGAGGCATTTCGCGTGCGTTTATTTTCATTATCGCTAACAGGAACCGCGTTTGCATGGTATGCCACTTTACCTCCTAATTCCATTTCATCATGGGAGGATCTAGAACAAAAATTTCATGATCATTTTTTCTCTGGTGATTATGAATTGGATTTGGTAGATTTAGTGTCATTGCGACAGACAAAAGACGAATCGGTTAATGATTACATCCGGAGATTCCGCGATACAAGAAACCGATGCTTTCAAATTCATTTAGCAGAAAAACAGCTAGTAGGATTAGCCTTTAACGGTCTACGATATTATTTAAAAGAGAGATTAGAAGGCATCCAATTTTTTACACTAGCACAGTTACACCAGAGGGCTTTGGCTTGCGAAAGCCGGAGCAAAGAAACTGCTAAAACAATGCGTCACAACGTACATATAGTAGAATACGACCAAAGTAGCTCAGATGACGAATCAGCAGAAGTGTATGCTGCTGAAATGGTTTGGCCAAAACAGGCCAAATCTTCGGCTTGTTCCTCCTTGCAGCCGGTTCAAAAGAAACGGCAAGAGGAGGTTAAGTTTACATTTAATGTTGGTAAATGTGATAAAATATTTGACGAACTACTCAAAAATGGCAATATTAAAATAAATCACACTGTTCCATCCGCCGACGAGCTAAAACGTCGTGCATACTGCAAGTGGCATAACTCATTTTCTCATGCCACGAATGATTGTAATGTATTCCGACGACAGATTCAATCGGCCATTAATAAGGGACGATTGAAATTTCAGGAAATGCAGGTGGATACAGAGCCCTTTCCAATGAACGTGATCGACTTTGAGGGCAAGAAAGTCCTGGTTCGGCCAAACACGGCCGATAAAGGCAAAGGCAAAGAGGCAATCATCGGCAATTCTAAAAAGGCCGATGAGGATCATAAAGTTTCTTGCAGGAAAGTGGTAGCCGAGAAGACTCTCGATGGAGGGGAGACCCTAAAGGTGACCATCACAACCTCCAGTACTGGGGGGCAAGCGCAGACAGGGAGACAGATACAGGAACCCGTGCTGCGTATCCCGGACGGTCCGGCACGTAGGAGCGGACGGTCCGGGACCCCACCGGACAGTCCGGAGAGCTCCGGCGGACAGTCCGGCCATGCTCAGGACTCGCAGCGACCACGTACCTTCAAACCACGACGACCAGAGATAGGTACGTGGAAAACAAATACATTTAAAGCAGCTGGTCGGCTGATCAAGCCTGGCCCGACTTTTGATCAATTGTTGTCTAAATATGTGAAAAAGAAGGCTGGCCCCAGTGACCGGCCACCGAAGCGACCCCACTCACCCATTCATGAGTAACGTCAGGTCAGGCCGATTGGACCACATCACCAATCGGAAGAAATGAAAGGTCCTATTGTACAATTGAGACCTAACATGCCGACATGGACCCCTCCACCTCCTTATCCATCTATGCCATATCCAGACACATACTTACCTCCACCATATGTCCCAAATCAAATGTGGGGCATGCCACCATATCCATTTGGGATGCCACAGTACCCCGCCTGGGGGGCACCCCAAACATCCGTTTTTGATAGGTTGGCACCACCAGTGCAAGACCGATTGAGCACTGCTGAACCCGGCTACCAGGCACAGGCCCAACAAGGTTGCCGGACTACTCGGCCTCCTAGGCCGACCAATCCGGCAGGGGGGCATATGCCTGTAGCAACTCAAAGAACAAAAAAGGACATCATCAAAATAGGCACTGCGGATGTTGTCATACAGGGAGACAATAAAGGGCCGATGATTTTCGGCGAATCGGCCAACACAACCGAAAAGGATACGGCTACCATCAAAACAGCCGATCCAAAATACTCCATGCCTCGATGGTGCCCAGCGGGATTGACACGATCCCAAAAGAGAAAATTACAACGCCTAAGAGCAAAGGAGAGCCAGGAGAAGGAGGCGGAAAAGACATTTAATGACACACATCCACTATACCCGCCACCACAAAAGAAATGGAGACCGAAGGCCGTTGAGAAAAAACAAATGGCCACAGAAATAGAAAGTCAACCTGCACCAGGCGCGGACCGTCCGGCCCCCGCGTGCGGACCGTCCGCCGTTCACCAGGAAGGCTCTGGACAACCTGCACCAGGCGCGGACCGTTCAGCCCCCGCGTGCGGACCGTCCGCCGTTCATCAGGAAGCCTCCAACAACACGACAACATCAATGGAAGAGGACGACCTGCTAGGAGAAGACCTGGTCGACTACGAGGCTTCTCCAGAACGCCCAGGTATGGATGTAAATATTATTACATTTTCTTCCGATTGCACTATCATTGGCGACGATGAACCTGTTGCTGCCCAGTTTGATTTTGGTCCTAAAGAAGCCGCCTTTGCTAAACCAAAGGAATCGGTAAATCATTTAAAGTCGCTCTTCGTGCGCGGTCACATTGATGGAATACCGATTGCTAAGATGTTGGTGGATGGAGGGGCGACTGTAAATCTAATGCCTTATTCATTATACAGAAAATTAGGTAAACAAGATGACGAACTTGTCAAAACCAACATGACCCTCAGCGGTGTTGGGGATAGTTCGATTAAAGCCAGGGGAGTCACGTCCGTTGAATTAACCATCGGGACTAAGACCCTTGCTGCTGCATTCTTCGTCGCTGATGTAGAAGGGAATTACAGTTTAATTCTAGGCAGAGATTGGATTCATGCCAATCAATGTATACCTTCTACATTACATCAAATGCTAATACAATGGGTAGGCGATGAAGTAGAACAAGTACATGCTGATGTATCGGCCTGCATCGCTGTGGCCGATGCCCCTGTACTCTGGACTTATGAGACTGCTACATGTCTCACAGGGGTAGATTTTTCTGATTATCAGTTCATAAGTATAGATAAGAAAGGTTTCATTCCTGTAATGCTAGAGCCGATGGAGAATCGGCTAAATCCTAAATAGAGTTTAAATGATGAATACACACAAAGTTCATGAGTCTTTGATCACGGACAATTCGGCCCTCAAAGCCGGATGGTCTGGTCTTTCACAGAACAGTTCGGACTTTAGGACCGAACATCTACCACAGCGAAAAGATAGTATTACGGATGATCCGGTCCCCGAGACCGGAAAGTCCGCCATCACACAAAGATCATCTGATTCCTCTGTGGGGGACATGATAGAGGAATTCAGAGATCTTGATAAACTAGGACAGGGGTTTACATCGGCTGATCCTTTGGAGGAGATTGACATAGGAAATGGTAAAACTCCAAGGCCGACTTTTGTAAACAAGACCCTGGAGACCGATTCTAGAAATGAGATGATCAGTCTATTGAAGGAATATTCAGATTGTTTTGCTTGGAATTACACTGAAATGCCTGGACTAAGCCGAGAGATTGTCGAACATCGGCTGCCCATTAAGTCTGGTTTCAGACCTTTCAAGCAGAAAGCTAGAACATTTCGTCCAGATCTTCTCCCACGAATCAAGGACGAAATCCACCGGCTGCTAGAAGCTAATTTTATTAGACCTTGCAGATACGCAGAGTGGGTCTCCAATATTGTGCCGGTGGAGAAGAAGGAGTCAGGTAAACTTAGAGTATGCATTGATTTTCGTAATTTAAATAAAGCAACTCCTAAAGATGAATATCCCATGCCCATAGCCGACACATTAATCAATAATGCATCAGGAAATAGAATTATTAGCTTCCTTGATGGTAATGCCGGATATAATCAGATTTTCATGGCCGAAGAAGATGCGTCTAAAACGGCCTTTATATGTCCAGCCTTCATTGGTTTATTTGAATGGGTTGTCATGACATTCGGTCTTAAAAATGCTGGTGCTACTTATCAGAGGGCTATGAATCTGATCTTCCATGAGTTGTTAGGAAACACTGTGGAAGTCTACATTGATGATATTGTAGTCAAATCGGCTAAGTTTAGTTCTCATATAGCTGATTTGCGCAAAGCCTTTGATAAAATGCGTCGGTATGGTTTAAAAATGAACCCACGTAAATGTGCTTTTGGAGTGTCGGCTGGTAAGTTTTTAGGATTTGTCATCCATGAACATGGTATAGAAATA
Source organism: Zea luxurians (assembly GCA_029449295.1). Classification (NCBI taxonomy): domain Eukaryota; kingdom Viridiplantae; phylum Streptophyta; class Magnoliopsida; order Poales; family Poaceae; genus Zea; species Zea luxurians. Next base: position 74,577,039 of record JAOPSE010000004.1, on the reverse strand, counting down.
GACCCTGACCGAATCAAGTCTATTCGGAATGTGGGGCCTCCGACTTGTAAGGTCGAAGTGCAGAGGTTTCTCGGCAAGGTGAATTATTTACGAAGGTTTATTTCTAACCTAGCCGGGAAGATTGATGCCTTCACCCCTATCTTTCGGCTTCAGAATGATGCTGAATTCACTTGGGGGGCAGAGCAGCAGGAAGCATTTGATCTCATTAAAAAATACTTGTCTTCGGCTCCCGTGTTAAAAGCACCACAAGTAGGAGCACCATTCAGATTATACATTGCAGCTGAAGACAAGGTTATTGGGGCTGTTCTGACACAAGAAACTGAGGGGAAGGAGCATGTGGTGACATATCTAAGCCGAAGGTTGGTGGATGCTGAAACAAGGTACACTTTTATTGAAAAGTTATGCTTATGCTTGTTTTATGCATGCACCAAATGTAGATGTTATTTACTGTCTAGTCATTGCACTGTTTCTGGTCAAGCCGATGTAATCAAATACATGTTGCATAACCCAATTATGAGTGGTAGAATTGGTAAGTGGGCTTATGCACTCATAGAATATGACTTGGCCTATGAACCATTGAAATCTATGAAAGGCCAAGTCGTAGCGGATTTTATTGTAGAACATCGGGTTAATGATATTCATGAACTAGACATGTCATACCTCACTATTACTCCTTGGACTTTATATTTTGATGGATCGGTTTGCAATGAAGGGCAAGGAATTGGCATTGTGCTTGTTTCACCAAGTAATGTCTCCTTTGACTTCTCTAGCCGATTGAAAACTTATTGCACTAATAATCAAGCTGAATATGAGGCCCTCCTATTCGGTTTAGAACTTTTAAATAGTATGGGAGTAAAACATGTGAAGGTATTTGGTGATTCTCAGCTGGTTGTCCAACAAGTGTTAGAAGAATATCAATGTCTTGATGGTACTCTAAATAGTTATCTTGAGAAATGTTGGAGCATAATCCACTCTTTTGACGAATTCAGTATTCGGCATGTCTCTAGAGTTGAGAATCATAGAGCTAACGATTTGGCACAAGATGCATCAGGTTATCGGATAAAGAGAGGGAAATTTCACAAAACTGAAAATCTGATAACCAGTGCAGAGCCAAGTTCCTAGGTCGCGGACCGTCCGCGTGACGACGCCGGACCGTCCGAGGTTACCAGAAATGTTCTCTTAATCGATTCGGCTGAGAATGAAGCCGATGCAAGTGATTGGAGGACACCTATACTTAATTATTTGCAAAATCCCAATATCAGGACAGATAAGAACATTCGGCGAACAGCTTTCAAGTATGTTTTGATGAGTGATGAACTTTACCGCCGAACGGTTAATGATGTCCTGCTTAAGTGCTTGGGCCCAGATGATGCTATATTAGCCATGGCCGAAGTACACGAAGGAATTTGTGGTACCCATCAATCAGCTCCAAAGATGAAGTGGTTGTTGCGAAGGTCTGGTTTTTATTGGCCTAGTATGATAGCTGATTGTTTCAAGTACTACAAGGGTTGCCAAGTGTGTCAAAAATTCGGCGACCTAAAGTTGGTCCCTGCAGCCGAATTACATCCTATCATCAAGCCTTGGCCGTTCAGAGGATGGGGATTAGACTTTATTGGAGAAATTCATCCTTCATCATCAAAGGGGCATCGGTTTGTGTTAGTTGCCACTGACTATTTCACCAAATGGACTGAAGCCGTTGCTCTAAAGAACATGACGCACAAGGAGGTAATTGATTTCATAACTGAGCATATTATTCATAGATTCGGCATTCCCCAGACCTTGATTACAGATCAAGGTACTTCTTTTATGTCAAAGGAGGTACGTGAATTTGCTGAATTATACAGAATTAAGCTGCTTAATTCGTCTCCATATTATGCTCAGGCCAATGGACAGGCCGAGTCTAGTAATAGGACGTTGATTAATTTGATAAAGAAGAAGGTATCTGATAATCCTAAACATTGGCATAAGATTTTGTCTGAAGCTTTATGGGCTCATAGAATATCTAAACATAGTGCTACTAAAGTATCTCCTTTTGAGCTTGTCTATGGGCAGGAAGCAGTGTTACCTGTGGAAATAAGTTTGAATGCTGTCAGGTTTGCCAGACAAAATGACCTAACTGCTACTGAATATTATAATTCAATGTTTTTTTAATGGATAATATTGATGAGGTGACTGACAAGAGGATGATAGCTTTGGGAGCAATAGAAAAGGACAAGATCATGGTAGCCAGGGCCTACAACAAGGTCAAAGCAAAATCATTTCAAGTAGGAGACCTGGTGTGGAAGACCATTCTGCCTCTAAGGAATAAAGACCGAAAGTTCGGGAAATGGTCGCCAAGCTGGGAGGGTCCTTATAAAGTGAAACAGGTGATGTCTGGTAACGCTTATTTACTACAAACATTACAAGGCAAGGATTTACCTAAGGCTTTGAATGGGCGTTTCCTCAAACAGTACCATCCTAGTATGTGGCAAGATGCCTAAGAACACCGATGTGATCACATCGAGTTAGTTGCTTTTGGTTCGCCCAGCTCCACCAAAAGGCAGGGGGGCATATGTTCGAACCAAAAATGGGCCGGCAGACTGTCCGGCCCTGAGGCCGGACGGTCCGCGGTCCGGACGGTCCGCGCCTGTGGGCCGGACGGTCCGCGCGTGCGCAGAACAGATTAGGGTTCCGAGTTTTGTGCTACGGTTGTTAGCTAAAATCATGGGATAAGCTCGGAAATTAGTTTGTAAAGGGTCCAGCCCCCCTCCTCTATAAATAGAGAGGTATACAGCCGATTTGTAAAAAACAATCAAATCAATACAACTTCTATTTCGCATTTTATCTTAGGAGTAGTTCTAGTCTAGTTTAGGTTTAGTTATCCAATCCCCAAATTCTTCGTCTCTCTTCGGCTCTACGTCGATTAGAGGAGTCTAGGTCGGCCAGCCCGAGCCTAGACACCACCTAGGATCTCTACTCCCCGACGGGGTCCCTCCCGGGAGCGAGATCCAGGCGCCGTCGGCGATCTTCCGCCGTCCCTGCGTACGCGCGGACCGTCCGGCCCCAGGGTGCGGACCGTCCGGCCGTCAGGCAGGAGCCCTAGCCGCGCACCAGGCCGCGGACCGTCCGGCCCCAGGCCGCGGACAGTCCGCCCCTGCGCAGAGAGCACCACCGCGCCTCGCACCAGGCCGCGGACCGTCCGGCCCCTGCGCGCGGACCGTCCGCCCCTGTGCAGAGGGCACCGCCACGGTTCTTGTTGAGTGTTTGGCGCTCCGAAAAGGCGTCAACACTGATATAATCGACTGTTGAAGAGGTGGGTTGTTACCCACAAAGTAAATCTTTCCATTGAAGTGAATGACACCTTGATTCAGCGTATAACCAGGGACGACCGAAGGGTTTATTGGCAAGGGCCAAATATTCCTTCTCGTATGTAGATATATAAGCCCAATGTTTTAGGACCCAAGGCCTTGCTAGCATAAGCAATGGGGTGATTGTCTTGCATCAATACAACGCCCACTCCTACCTAAACCACTGGCATCCGTTTAGCTTGAGATAGAACGGCATCGTTGGAGGAATCTGGAAGTACGAGTATACCGGATCTGACTGAAGAGGGCGTGTTTTAGTGTCTGGAATGCTGATTCGTGATCTGTTGTCCAGTGAAACAAGGCAGACTTCTTGAGGGATATTTTTGAGAGGTTTACTGATATGACACCGAAGTTCCTTAAGCGGCTGTTTGGTTGTCAGGATCAGCATATCCTGGTCAAAGCCCAGATGCAGGCTGGGCATAGCCTGCATGCATTCGTGCAAACCAAAACAACTCTACTTGTTTGGTTGTTTGTCCACAATTAACCAGGATCGGCAGAGCCTCTGTTTGGTTTACTGTTTGGTTGCACAACTCAACTACATATCTAAAATTACAATGCCATAAACTACAACGCATTTCAAAACACTTACAAATTTACACAGTTATAAATTACACTTATAAATTTACACAATTATAAATTACACTTGTAAATTTACACAACTATAAATTACAATGTCATAAATTACATAAAATTACATTATAAATTTACTTGAGCAACTGAGCTGATCAAGTGTAAACACCAAAAACAAAATTTAAAGCTGAATCAATTGTACAATCACCAAATATACTTGAACATCAAAATTTCAGTTCTAAGTTCTCACACACCAAAAACCAGATATATAATCCAACAGCCTGGAGTTTCCACAGCTGACCTTTTTGGGCAAAGAAAACAGATATATAATCCAACAGCCTCTATTGGCAGTGAGGCTCTATTGGCAGAATGGCAAAATGACAGTGAAACACAGATATATGCAAAGCAGCTAGTAGATAGTGTAGCCAGAATGGGAAAGCACCAGACATATGCAAAGCACCAGACATGACAGTGTAGCCAGAGATAGGAGTATCTGTTCTTAGTTCTCAAACACCAAAAATTCTGTTCTCACTTCTCAAACACCAAGAAAACCATCAGTTACAAGAAAACCATCAGTTAAAATTCTGTTCTTAGATCAAGTGCAACAAATACTTGTAAACATCAGTTACAATATTGGATTGGTATCCAAGAGTTACAAGTAACTCAAAATCAGAAAAATTGATATTAGCCAGCTAAACAGATCAAGTGTAAATCTGAAATAGTTATTAATATTAGCCTCATCTCATCAAAATTGATCCTACATGACAGTGTAGCCAGCTACTAGATAGTGACAAAGGATAGAGATAGGAGTATCTGTTCTCAATTCTCAAACAAAAAAAAAAACCAGATGACAGAACAGTTATTAACCAGCTCAGATCAGCTACTAGATAGTGTAACCAGATCAGCTACTAGATCAGCTACTAGATAGTGTAACCAGATCAGCTACTAGATAGGAGTATTTGTTCTCAATTCTCAAACAAAAAAAACCAGATCAGCTACTAGATAGTGTAACCAGCTCAAGATGACAGAACAGAACCACACATGACAGAACAGAACCACACATGACAGAACAGAACAGCTCAAGCAAATAGAATATACAGTTCAGCTCAAGTGTAGCCTCAAATATCAAATAGCAAATAGCAAATAGCACCAGATCAAGTGTAGCATATCTGTTCTTAAACACCAAAAACAGCAAAACAACATAAATGACTGTTATTAGTGGCTGGCTAACTGAGTAGGCTTAATATTCACTTCTGTTATCATCATTGGCATAAAGGACACACACATCAGATCAAGTGTAGCATATCAGATAAAGTGTAGCATATCTATTCTTAAACAGGGAAACCCATAGAACTCAGGGATACATCATTGTTCTTAAGTAGCATCTAGGATAGATGGAATAGAGCAAGTGGACCAAATCTGTTCTTAAACAATATAGATATCCTAAACCCATACACCCATAGAACTCAGGGATACATCATTGTTCTTAGACAGATTAGATCACATCAGTTGTGGTAGTGCTTGGATAGGAAAGTCTTAAGCCATAGGTCACGATCATCAGGAGTCATGTCCAGGAACACCAGGGAGGTGGCCTTGTGCTCCATCATGTGGTTTAGGGCATACATGAGAGCCTCCCTAGAGAACCCAGGACAGTTGATTACAGCATTGTAGATCCCAGGTGCTTTGCAATTAGCCGACGGCTGCGACAAATATATGATAACAAATTCTTACACGAGCCACGGCTGCGACATACAAGAGATGCGCCACCCAGAGGCATTAAAACATTACATACCATTGATTGATAGCTCAGAGAGTAAGTATGAATATAATCAAAAGTAACCATAGAACTCAGCTCAACATCATTGAAATTAAAACCACGACTGCGACATAGAAGAGATGCGCCACCCAGAGGTATTGAAGGATCACACACCAGCTCAAAATTATTTCTTTATACAAATTAAAGTAGCAAATATATACCAGAACATAATAGTATGATCCAACAGAACATAATCATTGTAAAAACACCAAAAGCATGTTTAGACAGTAAAACATATTCATTGTTTAGACAGTACAAACAATACCAGATCATAGATATGAATGTTCAAAATAGTTCAATACAATAACAAATCATGTTTAGACAGTAAAACTTGTTCTGTTCCCAGACATAATCATTGTAAAAACACCAGATACATGTTTAGACAGTAAAACATAATCATTGTTTAGACAGTAAAACATAAATGTTCAGGTAATCATTGTTCAGACAGTAAAACATAAATGTTTAGGTAAACCTAAAACCCTAATTTTTACTGATGATCCTACAAATCATCTGATCCCAGACATGGAAGCGAAATGGGTGCATGCGACCAGTGATTTCAAGTCGTCCGACTAATCGTGATTAATCGCGATTAGTCGGGCTGGTCGGTATTTTGTGCACGATTTGGCAGACGACTCGACTAGACAGCCTAGTCGTCCTGGTCGTCCGACTAATCGTCGACTAGGTCGACTAGTCGTCCGATTTGTGTGATCTGGTCGTCCTGGCTAGGGTTCAGTTATTGGGCCTTTTTTAGCCCATCTATAGTGACTACAAGTCTCCTTTCCTCTCCTATTCTACCCTAGCCGCCAAACACTGGCTCCCTGGCCTCTGCACGTCTCCTCTGGCCTCTGCACGTCTCCTCTCTTGCGCCCCCTGCCTCTCCCTTCTCTTGCACTGCGCCACTGCCCCTGCGTCCCTGCCCCTCCTCCTGGACACCGATAGGCGGCGGCACAGCCAGCGGGCAGCGGCACAGCAGCCTGCGTCCCTGCCCCTCCTGGAGTCCTGCAGCGGCTGTGGCTACAAACCAGTGGCGAGATGAGCACATCATCTGAAGGTTTCTCCTACTCCCTCCACTTTTCTCCCTTCTTTGTACTGCATGTAGTGGATGGTTGCTGACTTGTTGTTGTCCCTCCTGCTCCCCCAATTCAACCAATGCTGTGTTGCTGGCCTGCTGCCCTATACAGAATTTGTTGCTGGCCGTGCACAAGTGGAAGTTATTATGAATAATGTAGAATCATCGGCCGCATCAGGTGGTGCTCCTGGTTCAGCAGCTTCTGCTACTTTAGACTCTACTGCTTTTGTTGAAAAGGCTATAGCAGCACTTCCACCAGAGCTTGCATCCCAAGCTGTTGACGTGAAGAGGAAAGCCAAATCACAAGACCCAGGATGGAAATATGGTTGGTGGCCAGATTCTACAAAGAAGGACTTTGTGCAGTGCATTTTCTGTAGGAAGATCATCCCTTCTGGGATAAAAAGGTTCAAGCAACATCTCGCTAGAGGTTTTGGTGATACAATGAAGTGTGGTAGTGTGCCTGAATTGGTTTCAAAAGAGATGCTTGCTTACCTAAGGAAGAATGCAAGGTCTTTGGTTGTGAATGTGGATGAAGATGGTGGAGAAGATGAAAGTGAAGGTAAAAAAGAACAAGTTGCAGCTGAACCAAGTTCTGGGACTAAGGTTAAGCAAGCGAAGAAGAAGATAAGTCAGTCAGCCATTAGTGCATTTGTTGTTTCAGCACCACCAAAACCACAAACTCAGAAGCACTCTAAGTCAGTGAGTTCTATGCTTTGCAAGACACCAGAAGAAGTGGTTGCTGAGAGGCATAGATCTAAAACATCTCAATCTACACTTGAGCACTGCACCAAAAAAGATAAGGAGGCCAAACAAATAGTTGATGACCATGTTGCTGATTTCCTATATGAGAATAATATTCCATTAAATGTTGTTAAATCTAGAAGTTGGGAGATTATGCTTGAGTCAATTGGGCAGTATGGCCCTGGATATCGCTCACCATCATACCATGATACTAGGGTTCCTTTGCTTGATAGAGCTGTGGACAGGACAGCAGAATTGAGAAAGAAACATGAGGAGGCTTGGAAAGAATATGGGTGCAGTCTTATGTCTGATGGGTGGACTGATATGAGGCAACGCCACATAATAAATTTTCTTGCCAACAGTCCAGCAGGGACCTTCTTTCTTGAGTCTGTTGATGCTTCAAGTGAGGTAGCTAATGCTCAAATGCTGGCAGATTTATTGGAGAAGCAAATCAACAAGATTGGGAAGGAGTATGTGGTCCAGATTGTCACAGACAATGGGGCCAATTTCAAGGCAGCAGGTAGGATTCTTGTGAATAGGATGCCCCATTTGTTTTGGACACCTTATGCTGCCCACTGCTTGGATTTGATGTTGGAAGACATTGGTAAGATAAAAGATTTCAGTACTTGTATCAATATGGCAAAGAAGGTGTCAAGGTTCATCTACAAGCATGGGAGACTTCTTGACCAAATGAGAGAGAAGATAGGTGGGGATCTAGTGCGGCCAGCAGTGGCTCGATTTGCTACCTCCTTCCTTACATTGGCAAGCATGTATAAGCATAGGAATGGACTGAGAGCTTTATTTTATTGTGAAGAATGGCATGCTAGTCGTTTCTCTACTACCACAGAAGGACAACAAGCAGAAAATATTGTCCTGTCGGCCCCATTTTGGAATAAAGTTGAAAATTGCCTTAAAGCAACACAACCACTACTTGTTGCCTTGAGGATAGCTGATGGAGATGAGACACCAGCAGCTCCTGAAATTCTTGCAGCCATGGATGTGGCAAAAAACACAATCAAGGAAGCTTTGAAAGACAACCAAAGGTTACTTGCAGAGGTTCTAAATTGTTATGAGAAGAGATGGGAAACCCAAATTGAGCAAAAATTGTATGGGGCTGCACTGTTCTTGAATCCAGGGAAGTTTTTTGCCATAAGGGACAAAGACAGAAGACAAGCTGCAAGGCTAAGATCCATGTTCAATGATTGTATGTGGAAGATGGTGGCCGATGATAACGAACAAACGGTGATTAGTAAGCAAGCTGACGACTATGAGAGGTCGGAAGGAGAGTGCTTCTCAAAGCAAGGAGCAATAAGGGACAGAGACAAAAAAATCCTAGTAAGTTTTTTTGTCTCTCTATTTTATTTTCTACGTGAAATTGTATATTCATATTAGTTTGCAATTGCAGTTCTTTGGTGGGGTTTGTATGGTGGCCTAGCATATGAGCTTCAATGTCTAGCAAAAAGAATTATTAGTCTTTGTTGTTCAGCATCTGGTTGTGAGCGTAATTGGAGTGTATTTGCTAATGTAAGTGAAGTCCTGCTCCTGCTGTCCTTAATTAACTGCTGCTGACCTGCTGTCCTGTGTCCTTAATTGGAGTGTATTTTTCTATTTTTTATTTCTTTTAGATCCACACCAAAAAGAGGAACAAGTTGGAGCACAAAAGATTGGATAAATTGGTGTATGTCAGCTACAACCGTAAGATGCAAAACAGATTTCAAAAAATCAGAGAGCTCGGTTCTAAAGGAAAGAGGAGCAATCCACTACTGCTAAATGACTTTCAATGGGAGAGTGAATGGGTTGTTGAAAACGATGAGGTTCATGCAGGTGATGGTGCTGATATTACTTGGGCCAATGTGGATGAAGTTGTTGGTGCAACGGAGGGTCTAAGGGGTCGTAACTTGCCTCGTGCTGCTTCTACACGTGCTGCAGTTTCTAGCCAAACTATTGCTTATTCTCGGTCTAGAAAGCGACAAAGGGACATAGACCAACATCCTGAAGGTGATGCAGCAGATGAAATGGACGAGGATAATGATGATGAATCTGGACCTGCTGAAGTTGCTGATGCAGGCTTCCATTTGAATGATGATTTGCTTTAAAATTTAGATTATTGTAGGCTACAACTGCAAGCAGACTGTGCTTTTATCTTTTGTGCTACTCGGTGCTCATATCTTTTGTGCTACTTTTGTGCTATTGTTCGCTGTTGCACTAGAGTAGACAGTTAAAACATGAACTTATTTCTTGTGGCTTGTGCATGTGCTTTTATGATTGGAATTGGGTTATTGCTTGTGGTTGTGGCTTGTGCTTTTATGTTGTTATTCAGGAATCAAGTCTTCAAGACTCAAGAGGTAGAGCTGCAAGATTGATGGACAGATGGAGAGATGAAGAATTGGAGATTATGCCATTATGGGATGTCACATGTCAGGTTCAGGTAAGTCACAAATCACAATGAAGCAATATGTTACTTTGTTTATCCTAGTTGTTTGTTCTAATTTATATAATGTATACAGGTATATTTATATATATACCTATATAAGTATAGCTAATAGTCTAGGACGACCAGGGACCGACTAGGACCGACTAGGAGTCGACTAGTCGCCCTAGTCGTCGCCTAATCGCGACTAGTCGCCTGGTCGGTCCCGGTGTTCGACCAGGCGACTAGGCGACTTTAAATCATTGCATGCGACACCACAAGCATGGTACTTTGTAGCAAAACCCTAAAACCCTAAAACCCTAAAATCATCCGAGGAACACTAACAACATGGTACTTTGCAGCAAAATCCTACACCAGAAGCTATTTTTATATAACAGATTAGCAAACTATACCAGATCTGAGAGGGGTGAAATGGGTGCATGCAAGAGGGAGAGCTCAAATCAGACGAAGAACAGATCTCAGCCAACAACTACCAGATCTCAGAGGAGAGAAATTAGCCAACAACTACCATATCTTAGCCAACAACTACCAGATCTCAGCGAACAACTATACCAGATCAGACGAAGAACAGATCTCAGCCAAGAACTACCAATACTACTACAAATCAAAAGAACAGATTACCTAGAAGGAGTGTCACAACAGCGAGAGGGAGGAGACGCGAGAGCTCGAACGCGAGGGAGAGAAGACGCGAGAGCTCGCCGCGGGGGAGACGAGACGCGAAAGCTTGCTCGCGGGGGGAGGGGGAGCTCGACGGAGAGCTCGAGGGGGAGAGGAGACGCGAGAGCTTGCTCGCGGGGGAGCTCGAGGGGGAGAAGAGACGTGAGAGGGAGAGATGGGAGGGGAGAGGAGACGGCGGCGAAACCCTAACGCGAGGAGAGCGCGAGCGCGAGGAGAGCGCGAGTGGCCGAGCGCAGCCTGGCTCGCGTGGAACGCGCTTTTTGGCCGTATCCCACGGGCCTGGCTGAGGCCAATGTTTTGCACGAGTGTGGCCTGGCCCAGACACACGTCCAAGCAACCAAACACATGGAGTTGTCTGATTTTTGCATCTGCAGAGTTTTGCACGGGCGCATGCACCCAACCAAACACATGGTAACTAACCAAGGGGAAGGCTAAAATATGATAGCTAGCTGAAATCTTGGATGGATCAGTAACAATTCCGGTGGAGCTGATGATGTGACCCAGGCCAAAATATGATGTTTCCAATTGTCGGTGGCCAGGAGAAGAATTTTGGGCTATGTTGAATGCTTGTTTGTGGGGTCAGAGACTGGAGATGAATTTGACATGCGGTGGAATGCTTTCATAATTAAGTATGGTCTCGAGAAAATTTCGTGGACGGCTAATATATATATATATATAGGTATGAAATGCGTGAGTACATGGTTCCAGCATATTTGATGGATGTACCTCTTGCAGCGCTCCTTAGGACCACCTCGAGATCTGAAAGCACAGACTCCTTCAACCGCTTTATCCACCACAAATTATTATCGATCTGTTGAGTTTTGGCTTAGATTTGATATATAGCCTTGGAATGCCAGCGGCCGGAGGATCACATACCACACCACTATTGAACACACTATGGCTCGTGGAGAAACAAAGTAGTATCGTGTGTACACACACGTACTGTATAGTCATGTGATACACACTATGGCTCGTGGAGAAACAAAGTTTCAAACACAAGTGCAAGCTGCTAGAGACCAACGCTTTGTCGTAAGCATCATACACTTTGATAGTACCAAAATGGTGGTAATTAATTATGGGTGCATCAGGGACAGGGTGGTTCACTGGTTCACATAAAATATATTCGGAAATTGCTCATGCAAATTATTTGAGACGATGGGATCGGAATTCCTCGTCACCATACCATTTTAGTGTTGCGAGGTGAAAAGATAGATGAACTACCAGAAGTAGTTCATATTCTAAAGATATTTCAATAAAAGATGCAAGAGGTAAAAAAAGATAACACGATTGCCACTACTAGAAATATGCTTATTTAAGACGCACAATTTAAGACAGATATCAGTGTATTTTATAGAAGCGTCTTTTATCATATAATGATGAGTGAGGTAAGACGGTTTGTTGAAGATCCGTCTTTAATAAAACAATGTTTTGAGGTAGTAACATCGTAAGAAATGTCTTATATTGATTTAAGACGGATTATTATTGAAAACCATCTCAAATAAATATATCTTTTTGAGTCATTAAGATCTCAAGAATTGTCTTAGATTTTGGTTAGTAAATTAGACACTTCTGTATATAAAATCATCTCAAATAAAGATATTATTAGAGTCGCCTAGACTATAAAGACTGTCTTAGATGTTAGTGAGTATACTAGACACTTCTAAATATGAAACTGTCTTTGTATGATATTTCTGATAAGGCGTACCGTGAAAAACGTAGTAATAGTGAATTCGACATGGTTTGATGGTATATATGATATAAAATGTAACTTATCTCTGCAACTTGATATAGATGGTAAAATGGACTCAAATGCGATCCAGTCATTAATATGTCACAAAACAAATCTAACTCATCATTTTTAATTCCTATGATTTACGTATCAAGGTTTCAAGGGGTTTAGTAAGGTATACCATCCTATGCTAAATATATCAGTACTTTTACATTTATATTGTCAAACTCCAAAACCTGGCCACTTCAAAGATTTGGACTAAAAAAAAGAAAATCTAGCATCTAAATAATTTCTTCTAATCTTTTCTTATTAAAACCCCATGGGGTTTTCCCTCCCTCTGCGTTCCACGTTGTTTAGACTATCGAGCGTGTCGACACGTGTCTGGTGTCTCGGTCCAAAAATCTTGTTTCAACTAGCCCTATTTGGTTTGAGGGAATAAAGATTAGTCTCTCCATTTTAGTCACATTTAATCCCTAAATTGACAAACAGTGAGACTAAAATAGGAACTAAACTGCTTTCTTGTCTCAAGAGATTGACAAACAATGAGACTAAAATAGGAACTAAACTCCTTTAGTGTCTCAAGAGATGACTAAAATAGACTAAACCATACTAATTTAACTTTTTATCCCTATTTATTAGGTGAATGTTAAGTGACATTTTAGTCTTCTTATGAGTGATTTGTATGCTATGAATATTTTTAGTCTTTAAAACTAAATAGGGTAATGACTAAATTTAATCCCTGTGTAGAGTAACCGGCCCATAGCGACGAGCGTTCTTGTGTTCTGATGACGTCTTCCACTCTTCCTTTCTGCGGCGCACCCTTCTTTCTCCATCAGCTTGTGTACTTTCGACGGCGTCTTCCTCAGCAGCGCCCCCTTCTTTCTCCACGCGCCGTCGACGCAGCTGCCTTCCAGCCATCTCCGTATCCATTTCGCCGTCCCCTTCCTCCTCATCAGGTAAACCTAATTCCCTTCCTCTCAACCCATCAATTCGCCCCTAACCTAATTCGTGTTGATGATCTCCCCCGAGGACCCGCGCAAGTGGCTCATCAAGCGCGTCGTCGGGATGCAGGGGGACTCCATCACCTACCTTGTCGACCCCGGCAACAGTGACTCCTCCAGAACCGTCGTGGTGAGTTGGTCACTACTGGGCTGGGCTGGGCTTTTGGGTTCCTACTGCTTGTTAGGTGCTGCCTCCGTGATCCGATTTGTGCTCAACTGATTGATGCTGAGCATTGCTGGTCTTAATGGAGTTTCAGTAGTTGTTTTTAGCGACAGGCTTAGTACTGGTTGAAGCTTGTAGTTTTGAATTGTTGGCATAATGATTTGCCAATGGATTCATTGGGCGAGATGGCACGGCAAGGTGAGTTTCTGATTGGACTACTGACTGAACTAGCATGTTGGGCTTTGGCACTTGGAGTAGAGTCATTCTTCACTCTTCAGGTCCCTTGTGTTGGGAAGGATTTGGATGCGCTCCTTGTTTGAGTGCTCCAAATCTGAAAACCAAACAGGTAAGAAAATGTAAAGACATTGGTCCAATCAGTAATTCCAAGCGTATTTAGGGCACATGCATTTAGGAGTCCAAGTGTCCAACATTGCTAGATCAATAAGAAACAAAGATTGATGATTCGAAAATAAACTGAAGTAGCTCAAAGAAATTATTGGTCGAAGTTGCATCATAAGGAATATCCTGTAGCAAAAGAATCACATCTACCATCTCTTTCACATGGATTTTTAAAATCTGTAGTGTTTAAAGAACCAGAAATGGATTTGCTTGTTTCTAATTCATTTTGCTTGTTGGATATCGATATGCACATGCATTTTCAGGTAAATTCATTCCTTCTACTTTACATCCCTTTTTTATTTCCTTGCAGCCATTGTCTCAGATAGATAACCTTCTGCAGTCAGCTTATGATCAAGGGGACAAATAAGATCATGCCAACTCTACTCCATGTACTGCTGGTGTCACAGGTTTGCCCACTAATCTTGATTGCATTTTGCTTCACTTATCTATGGATTTATGGTTCTGTACTACAATTCTAAAACCTGTTTTTGAGTTGGATCGTTTAGCTGTATTCCCCAAGAGCTTTTTACTTAAGTATCTGGGACATGAGAGAACATAGTTTTGTTCACAATAATGCAACCATTACATCCTTTTTATCACAGCCTTATTACAGCAGAATATGGCTAAACGAGTGAACAATAATATACTTCATTCGATGCTTTGTTAATTGTTATAGCAGTATGCAATACATATAGATATAGCATACTCATAATTGGAGTAGCAAACCATCTTACTTATTTTTAGAGTGAGAAAACTATAGACAATAGAACATTTTGTCTACAAGATGACAATGTGCTCGTGGCTGTGCTCCTTTTTTGTGCTTTTTAGTTGAAATCTGATGCTACTTAAATCTAACTAATTTCTCAGCAGACAACTTGCCTTTTGTTGCACTATTTTCTAAGCACATAATTGATTGTCTCTGCCTTTATGTTTCTAGGTCCTTAAAGCTTTGTTCAACCTTTGCAAAATTAATAAAAGAAGACAGGAACAAGCAGCCAAAAATGGAATCATCCCTCACTTGATGAAATTTGTCATGTCAGACTCACCTCTGTGGCAGTATGCCCTGCCTTTGCTGTGTACTTAAATCTGCTGGAGGATGATGCATGGGCATGCACGGCATTAGATTCTATTGCTGTTTGTTTGGCTCACGATAATGATCACAGAAAAGTGGAACAAGCACTGTTGAAAAAAGTGGCCATTCAGAATTTAGTGAAGTTCTTCCAAGATTGCCCAGAACAGTTTTTTGGCCATATATTGGACGCTTTCTTGAAGATAATAACGTAAGAGTACAAGGCATATTTCCTGATTAGTTGCAATCATGCTACAGATTACTGATCGGTACATTGTATGCATGTTTTCGGCAGGAAATCTTCTAGGCTAAATACAGCAATGGCTACCAATGGTTTAACAACATTGCTCATTGCAAGACTTGACCATTCAAATTTGGTGGTCGCAAAACTGTGGAGACTCGAATTCATATAAAGTTATGCTTAACATTAGTGCAAACAGTTGTATTTTAGTTTAGATTTAGAGTACACTTATGTATGCGTTGTTTGACAATGCTTATTTATGATATATTGAATGGTACTTATTTATATTATATTAATTATAATGTTGTTCAACATATGTGTATGTATATTTCTCTTTCAAATTTGTCTGAAAAATGATTATAAATTGAAGAATGTACTGTCATGTAAGTCATTTCGTTTAAATCTTAATAAGACGGTCACCAAAATGTCTAATATCAGTCTCTTAAATAAGACGGTTTCTAAAACGTCTATTATTAGTCACCTAAATAAGATGGTTTTCCTATTGTAATCATCTATTATTGTAGGATATTCGAGACAGTTTGATAAATACTTTATGACTTATAATGTTTGTATTCTCTATGGTTCTTTAGAAGCAGTGTCTTAAACAAAAACCTAATTTAAGACGGTTTATCAGACAAAATGACTTAAATAAATACCTTTCTCAGACGGTTATAAATTAAAAAATGTCGTTAAATAATATCTTTTAAGACGGTTTCCAACCATCTTATATGTGGGACATCTTTTGCGACTCCATCAAATTTGGACACTTTATAAGCGTCTTAATAACTAAAAATTAACCGTCTCATATAACATGATCTGTAGTAGTGTGCTACCGTAATTGTTTTTATGTGATACCTAACCATAATTACTTGCCTTTTCCTTTAGAGGGAGTGTGTATGATGAGAACGGCAACCTATTGGATGAGAAGCCCATAGATGCTAATGAAGCAGAGAAAATGAAAAAAAATAGCCACGGTGCGAAATAAGTTTCATAATTTGATTCAGCATGCAAAGAGTTAAAAAGAAGGAATGGATTTCCATAGTTTCAAGTGTGATGAACATAGAAGCTTCTTTTGGTACCATTGTACCTACCACAGTGCAAACTAAACAACAAGAGTACGAGGGGTTCATTGAATGCCAAATTCCATCTCAAGTAAACATACATCCAACAAATGATGTTCAATCCAAAAGACGGAGTAAAAAAATAAAAAAAAAACAGAAGAATTGCTAAAACCACGCAAGCTGAAATTTTTGAGTCAGCAGCCACCAGCAGAATAGATGATCTTTCATGTGTTTTCCCTTTAAGTTTGTATTGAATCTTTTAAGTTTGTGGATTATGCGACAGTTCTGGTGCTTATTTATGTTTTCTAGGGTTGTATTGTGAAACTCGGCACACTCTGAAAATGCACTATGAAAATACAGTTATGGTGCTGATTCACAATATGCTCTTTTACCATTATTGATTTCAAGTTCCGGTGCTTATCCACACTCTGAAAATGCTTATTCACACTCTAAAAATACAATTCTAGTGTTTATTCACACTCTCTTGAATACCAAAAGTGGTGGACGGTCCAGTCCTAGGCCCCGATCCACGCCCCCATAATCAGATTAACTCGGGTAATTATCGTTATCTCGTGCGTGGTTATCTATCTAATCGCGTGGAAGTTGTTAGCTATCACTAGTACACAGAAGCTCTATAGTGGCGGTTCTAAACCTATTTACACTGGCGTTTTTCAGTACCGCCAGTGCTAGGGGTCAGTGGAAATCAGCATTTCCACTGGCAGTTATTTTGGAACCGCCAGTGAAAAGTGCATTTTCACTGGCGGTTTTCTTAAGGAACCGCCAGTGAAAAGTGCATTTCCACTGGCGGCTGAATAAAGAAAACCGCCAGTGAAAATGCATTTCCACTGGCGGTTTTATAAAGCAAACCGCCAGTGGAAATGCATTTTTCACTGGCGGTTTTCTTTATTTAGCCGCCAGTGGAAGTTTTCCCGCCTTTTTTCAAAATTTCAAACAATACTGAATTATATATATATTTATTTACACACACACAAACATATATATATATAGATCTATATTGATATTGAAAGCAACATGAAATTAAATTCTATCATACATTTATATACATCAAAGTATTCTGTTTACAACCATATATGCTTCATGCATTCTATACATCATAAGTTTTCACCTAAGCTCTAATAACTATCTCGGCTAAGAGATAATCTACTAATTTCTGTTAGTATTCTAAACTCTGGCAAAGCTAATGTCCCGGAAGCATCGTGATATTTTCCTTCTGCGGGTATGACCTCTTTCAATATGAATGTGCAGAGGTCCTCGATTATGCCATACAATGCAGCTTCGGTCAAGTTCTCCGGGTTTCCTCGTTGAAATTGCTGTAAAGGAATTTTATAAACATCATCTATTTATACTCAATAATAACACATTTGCATCTTTAATGACATAAATACATACTTGGCTATTACTAATAATACCTTGTCAGGGTTCGTGATGTATCGTCCGTTCACTCTCATGAACTCGCACGCATAGAATCCACATAGGACCGATCCTTGTGGTTGCTTGTGGCACTACATAACGGGAGATTGGTTATTTAGTTGCAACATTGTGTATGATATGTATTCATAAAATCACATACTTACCGGCCAGTGATGATGGATGTCTAGTGGCACGCCTTTTTTCGACAGGTCGTACTTTCCACCTCTCATCTTATAGAATCTATAAGCCCTGTGATCTCAAATAGAATCACCATGTTATTCTCAAATTTTAATCGATAAAAGTATGCATGCATAGAAAAGGCTTACAGCTCTAAGATGCTGAGGAATTCTGCATATGTCGAAGGGTCGAAGTTTAAGGAGTCGAGCACCAGCACCTTTCCAACTTTAGGATAAATGAGGAAGCATATCCAGTGGTCCCTGTACGAATCAAATCTGTGATGCATGTGTATTGAAATTATTAATTTTATTTATACAAAATCACACTTACTTAAAGTTGTACGGGGCCATTATGGCTTCCCTGTCTTGAAATTGAAGCATTGCATGTCCTATATAGGTGGCATATCGAGCTTCAAAATCCTTCTTCATATCCTTTATACGCTTTTCAACTTCTTCGTCCGTCTTTCCCCGTAATTCATCGTTGTCTTTCCCGATTCTAAAAGTGTGGCTTTCCTCGGATATAAGTATTGGGTTGAGATACCCAACCCTTTTACTGGCACTAGCATTGGGCTTGGTACCGTAAAGGATCTCCTGCTGATCATGTTGCATTCTGCAAGTCACACGTGCATGTCAGATATTGAAATTTTATACAGCTCACTAATAATAACACACATATGTGGAAGTATGAGCGACACTTACAATGCAAACATCGTTACAAGTTGCACGTCGAGTCTCTGAAGGTTCATCATTAACCACATGTCCTCGAATGTAACAACGGCCTTTTGGTCCGAACCAATAAAAGCATGGTCTGGTATATGCACACTGATGGTGTCGATGCCAACCGATGATGCCCGCATGTACCAGTCATGCAACCTTTTAACACCAGCCGGGACCTTTCTTAGTTTCTCAAGAGGTAGCAGAGGTCTGCCCGGCACATATTTTTTAGGCACGTTTTTGTAATCTGCCTTAGTTGGCTTCTTTATCTTTGCGGCCATTGCCTCAGCCTTTTTTGCAGACTCCTCGTGCTTGGCCAAATCAACAGTTTGTGACGTGAGGCTCCGTCCAATCCCTTTCAAAAACCGAGCTGTGCCAGCAGTAGTAGCTTTACTCTTCTTTTTCTGATACGGGGACACCAATTTTGGAATAGGAAGTTTAGATTTCTTTGATGGCCTTGGATCCTTTGATGGTTGTGGAGAAGGTGGATCCCTTGATGGTGGCGTAGACAGTGGGTCACCAAGAGGATGGGGAGGAGAAGGTGGTGGAGCCCTGAATGGTGATGCTTGTGGCGGAGACGGTGGGTCAGAAAAAGGATGAGGAGCAGCATGTGAAGTTTGAGGAGGTGAGGATGATGGATGTACAATAGGAGCAAAAATTTGAGAAGGCGGAGACGGTTGGGCCTGCGACGCCTGCGACGAATTCGACCAATCAAGCAAATCGACATCCCTTCGAGGCCAAAGGATAAAATTATTGATAGCTTGTCCAAGTTTCTCGATACCTTCGGGCCCAGGGATGTCTAGCATGTCGTCCTCGGATCCTTGGACGACCGACGTCACTTCTACTTTGCAATAATCATCTGGAATATCGTTTCCATGGAACTTACGTCCTGGGATCGCAAGGCCTGTGGCTACTTTCTTTGTACGTTTATTGTTAATACCATATCTTATAACCAGTGTGCACGCCACAGGCCTTGTGATGTCATCAACTGGATAACGGTCCTTATTTCCCGTTGAAGCAACAGAGCTTGGTAATGTCGTACAATCTGTGGAAGCCGGCGGTTGAGCTGCTGGAATTATTTGTATTTGTGGAGTGGTCATCTGTTGAACAGACATCGCACTCGCCAACTGTTGCATCAATTCTGGAGGAGGATTCGATAGCATTTGAGACATCATGGCTTTGAACTCTTTCTTGGCCTCCTCCTTAAAATAATCCGCCATCTCTTCCTTGTATCGATCACGTTTCCTGTACAGACTTTCCCACTGTTGTCCGAATCCTTCCTTCCATCCTTCCTTAGACGAGATTCCTCGTACACGGCCAGGATGCTCAGGGTTACCGAGACCAGCCGTTAGGATGTCTCTTTCCCTTTGTGGCTTAAAAGTTCCTTGGCTCTGCTTAGCTGCCATTGTATATATGTTTTTTGCCGCTTCTTCGACAATGGGATCATCAAAAGATACACCGGTCTCGGTTTCCCTTGGTTTTCTAGCACGGAGCCAATTTGCCGCCCTTTCACCAAGTTGCTCGGACAGCGTCGGCAACCCTGCGGCCTTCTTCTCGGCGTCTTCTTGTCTCCATTTAGGAACCTGACGCTTGTAACCACCTGTGCCTAGGTGGTGGCGGTACTTGTTCTTCTTTGATAGTTCCGAATTTGCCTCACTTAGAGATATGAAATCAGGGCTGCTCCTCTGCTCTAGAAATACTGCCCACTGACCTGCTGAGATTTTATATTTTTTGGTCGGGTCCAGACCTTTCTTTGCAAACTTTGTGTTCATCTCAGACCTCCAGTTTCGGAAATTGATTGCAAGCTACTTCATCGTGTATTCCTTCACGAGTTCTTCTGAACCCCGAGGCAGAACGAACCTCATTAATAGCTTATTCCATATTTGATTCTTGACATCATCTGACACATCTCTCCACTGTCGTATTGTTATGTCAAGATTATCTCTAACTAAAAACCCAAGTGCATTCCGGAACTTAGGTAGTGCCTCTTCTGGAGCTAGGGGCTGACCTTTCGGGCTCACGTCTGAGATTATGTATGTTTTGTCGAAAAACTTGTTCAGCCCCCTGTCACCTCTTTTTCGATCGCTCTGCTTCCTTTTCCTTGACGTCTCGGTTGTTGTCTTGGTCTGTTCCGGTGCGTCTTGGGTCGGCTCCGGTACGTCTTCGTTTCGTGCCACGGCTTCTTCGAGTATCGCACGAAATTCAGACACGACCTCCTATTCATGTAATAAAATGCACAAGAGATCATGCATGTGAAATCAGTAGGGTACACATACGAAGCTAAAGATGCGTACTTTTACCTCAGCTTCTTGTGGATCATAAGTAGGGTCACGTTGCAACTCACGGAGAGCGGCCCTATCTATGCTAGTGGTAGGAAAAGGGTCGCTAGGCGTTTCATATCCTTCACTGCTGGATTGTTCTTGAGCAACACTCTTGTCCATGTGCTCGGGCACTAAATCTTGGTCCTTGATCGGAGAACTCATTGAGCTATATATATACAAATACATAAGCAATAATTAAATACATATTAACACATATTAACGTAAGCAATAATTAAATTCATATTAACAAATAGTATAATTAAATACATCCTCAGGCACTAAACCCTTAACCCTAACCCTAACCCTAAACCCTAACCCTAAAACCTTAATCCTAACCCTAACCCAAAACCCGAACCCTTAACCCAAAACCCGAACCCTTAACCCAAAACCCGAACCCTTAACCCTAAACCCTAACCCTAACCCTAACTATAACCCTTAACCCTAACCCTAACCCAAAACCCGAACCCTTAATCCAAAACCCGAACCCTTAACCCTAACCCTAACCCTAACCCTAAACCCTAACCCTTAACCCTAACCCTAACCCTAACTATAACCCTTAATCCTAACCCTAAACCCTTAACCCTAACCCTAACCCAAAACCCGAACCCTTAACCCAAAACCCGAACCCTTAACCCTAAACCCTAACCCTAACCCTAACTATAACCCTTAACCCTAACCCTAACCCAAAACCCGAACCCTTAACCCAAAACCCGAACCCTTAACCCTAACCCTAACCCTAACCCTAACCCTTAACCATAACCCTAACCCTAAACCGTAACCATATAGTATCGTATAGTCGTATAGTATCGTGTAGGACGGGGAGAGAGTCGCATAGGACGTATAAAGAGGGAGAGAGGGAGAATCGTATGGATATTATCGAGTTACGTATAGAGAAGGAGAGAGGGAGAGTCGTATAGGACGAGGAGAGGGAGAGAGGGAGAGTCGCATAGGACGTATAGAGAGGGAGAGAGGGAGAGTCGTACGGAAATTATCGAGTTCAGATCGAATTCGGATCGGATCGGATACGTATATTATCGAGTTGTGACGGATAAAATTACAATGTATATATTCAACATACATTTGAACACATATGAACACACATATATATTGAACACATACATTTGAACACATATGAACACATATATATATTGAACACATACATTTGAACACATATAAACACACATATGAATAAAAATAAGTATTGTATGAATACTCTCATCTCCTCTCCTCTCTCTATCTCTCTCCTCTCCCTCCTCTCTCTCTCTCACCCTCCTCTCCCTCCCTCTATCTATCTCCTCTCCCTCTATCTCTCTCCCTCTCTCTATCTCTCTCCTCTCCCTCCTCTCTCTCTCTCACCCTCCTCTCCCTCCCTCTATCTCTCTCCCTCTCCCTCCTCTCTCTTCCCTCTCCCTCTCCTTCCTCTCTCTTCCTCCCTCTCGGCGGCGGCGGCGCGTGCGCCCTCCTCTCTCTCACTCTCTGCAGAGACGCGCGCAGGGGTCTCCCTCTCTTCCCTCTTCCTCCTCTCTCTTCCCTCTCACGCGGCGGCGGCGGCGGCGGCGGCGTGCGCCCGCGTGCGCGGTGGCGGCGCGCATGGCGCCCGAGCCCGAGCGATCATAGACGAAGAAAGGGAGAGAGAGAGAGAAGAACTTACCTACGGCGCGGGGACGATGACGTGGACGACGGCGTGAACGACGGCGGCGCACGGCGGAGAAAATCGCCGGGCGAAAATTTTGGCAGCCTGACGGCGGGAAGATGGAAAGACAGGGCGCCAGAGATTTAGTGAAATTTTTCGGCCCCGCGCGCGCTCCTTTATATAGGAGATATTTCTACTGGCGGTTGACAATGAAAACCGCCAGTAGAAATCATTTCTACTAGCGGTTGTCATAGAGAACCGCCAGTAGAAATTCCATCCACAGACTGTGGAGGCCATTTCTACTGGCGGTTTTCATCGACAACCGCTAGTAAAAATGATTTCTACTGGCGGTTTTCATTGTCAACCGCCAGTAGAAATGTTTTTAGTATATTATTTTTTATTGTATATTACATTAAGTATATAAATTTTTGTACATATTAAATATATAAATATATATATTTAGTATACATAATATATATATTTATATATTACTTCTCTCTCTCTCCCCTCTCTCTCCCCTCTCTCTCTGCTCTCTCTCCTCTCTCTCCCCTCTCCCTCCTCTCTCCTCTCTCTCCTCTCCCTAGCTCCTCTCTCTCTCTCTATCCTCTCTCTCCTCTCTCTCCTCTCCCTAGCTCCTCTCTCTCCCCTCTCCCTCTCTCTCTCCTCTCTCTCTCTATCCTCTCTCTCTCCTCTCTCTCTCCTCTCTCTCTCTATCCTCTCTCTCTCCTCTCTCTCTCCTCTCTCTCCTCTCTCTCTCCTCTCTCTCCTCTCTCTCTCCTCTCTCTCTCCTCTCTCTCCTCTCTCTCTCTCTCCTCTCTCTCTCCTCTCTCTCTCTCCTCTCTCTCCTCTCTCTCTCTCCTCTCTCTCTCCTCTTTCCCTCCTCTCTCTTCCCTCTCTCTCCCTCCTCTGTCACTAGAATGCCCGTTCTTGTAGTGTTTAAATACTACGTCGTCTCATGGCTTCGCGTCTCTCATCACCATTGGTGTGAAGTTCTTTCACAAGTATGAGATCTGGTAAACATCTTTCCAAGTTCTTTTACAACATGTTCTTTGAAGATGCTTGTTTCTTACTGCCTGATATGTATATATTAGTCGAATAGTCCTCCCTGCTTTTATTTTACCTCGTTCTAGGTGATAAACCATGACGGCGGCACTCCAAAGAAAGCCAAGGTGGTGGTGGAGGATGAGGAAGAGGCGGGGTTGGAGGATGAGGAAGAGGCGACTGTGACACTATCCATGGAGAAGGACGCGCTGGAGTGTGACATCTGCTGCCTACCCTTCCAGTCCGAAGTTTTTCATGGCAAGTCAGATTACCATGCATGTATATATACAGTACATATTGATCGGTAAGTGCTGGACCTGCTCCGAGCGCATTGGCAACAATAGCTCTCTCTCCCTCTCCCTCTCCTCTCTAGAAAGTCGTGTAAAATTACATGCTTCGGTTTGTCGCTAACAATAATCAATTACATGACATGTCCTAACAATAATCAATTACATGACAACTATATAATCTAGGGAGCTATTGTTCTGCCTTGTCCATCGTGGCGTACCCAGGGCATCGAATTGCGTGGGATGCTTCGCTCAACGTTCCTTATCTTGGTTGGATGGTCTATGAAAAGAGACATGTCATTGAACTGGTTAAAATCCTCTAAATCAGATACACCATCAACTCCTATAGCTTGTTGTTTTCCAGGAAAAACTACATGCTTCGGTTTGTCGGTGCTTTTCTTCTCATTGTTAGAAATGATCTGTTCAGCATAGAAGACCTGTGCAGCACGATTAGCAAGGATCCATGGGTCATCTTTGTAACCTACCTTACTTAGATCAAGAACTCTGACCCCATAGTTGTCTACCGTGACATGTTTGTCTTCAACCCATTGACATCGGAAAACCGAGATCTGAAATGTACCATAGTCTAGTTCCCATATGTCCTCAATAAAGCCAAAATATGTAATAATCTCACCAGTTTCATCATCTATGGCTTTGCATCGAACACCACTGTTTTGTGACATGCTCTTTTTGTCCTTGGACTTGGTACAAAATGTGAATCCACTAATGTCATAGGTTTGCCATGTTGTGACCTGGCGTGATGGTCCAGATGCCAAGCCCTTGATGGTTTGTTCTTCTATTGTTTCTCCACGTGGAATGTCCTTCACCATTAGCCATGTGTTGAACCGCTGCTTATGTTGCTTCATTACCCAATCATCCGTATGCCCAGGATTTTGCTCGCGAAGCTCATTGATGTGTTGTTGGATAAATGGCTCCATTATCGTTAGCTGATGTAGGATGCTCTGATGTGCCTCAAGTACTATATCGTAATCCGGTGGGATGAAAGATTTCCGTCCCATCCTCCCGCTTCCATACAGTCTACCCTCGTGTCGTGACGGAGGCAGACCTATTGCAACCTGGTCTTTTAGGATACTATTGCAGAATGGACCTCCTGGTCTTTTAGGATGCTTTCAAACACGTTCTTCTGAACGTGCATACCATCGATCGCATGCCGCACATCTAACTCTTTCCAGTAAGGCAAGTACTCGAAGAAAATAGGCTTCTTCTTGAATATAGCCCCCGAAGCTGGTTTGACATCCTTCCTTGTTTTTCCGTCTTTTGTCTTCTTCCCGAAAACAAACTTGATATTCCTGACTATTTCAAAAACTCTATGACCTCTATTGTTACCCGATGGAGCAGTAGAATGTAGTTCACCATTATTGTCGAAGTACTTATCCATCTTTCGCATGCGGTACCTGTGTCCTTCCAATAAAAAGCGTCTGTGCCTCATGTAAACTATCTTCCTAGATGCAGCAAGGGATACGTAAGCAGTTCCATCAATGCATACTGTGCAACCAACCTTTCCCTTAAACTGGCCTGATAATGTGAAGAGAGCAGGGTAATCGTTGATCGTAACAAAAAGAATTGCTCTCAGCGTGAATGAACCTTTACGATACTCATCCAACATTTGAACACCCGTTTCCCACAATATTTTCATATCCTCCATTAAGGGCTCCAAAAATACATCCATGTCAACTCCAGGTTGTGTAGGTCCAGAAATAAGGATGGTTAGCAAAATGTACTTCCGTTTCTGCATCAACCATGGAGGAAGGTTGTATATGGTGAGGATCACCGGCCATGTGCTATGCTTGCTGCTCCTCTCAGCAAATGGGTTCATTCCATCAGTACTCAGTGCGAACCTAACATTTCTCGGTTCATCGGCAAAGTCTCGGTGGTTGTCATTGAAATCTTGCCACTGCTTCCCATCGGTTGGATGTCGAAGCTTCCCATCGTTTTTGTGCTCATCAGAAGCATGCCAGCTCATAAGTCTGGCATCCTCAGGATTAGCGAACAAACACCTCAATCGATCGACGACGGGGAGGTACCACATCACCAAAGCAGGAATCTTTTTGAGCGCATAATAGTCTACTTCTTCTTTTTCTTTGCTCGTGGATTTTGAAGTCTTTTTTGGGCTTTCTTTCGCTTCTTCCCTTTAGACACGGATGCAACACACTCTTCGTCCTCTCGATAGTCTTTATTCGTCTTGTACCTACTTGCACCACACTTTGGGCAGCTCTCCAAGTCTTTATAATCATCACCTCGATAAAGGATACAGTGATTTCTACACGCGTGGATCTTCTCCACACCCATAGTGAGCGGACTGATTAGTTTCTTTGCATAGTACGTGTTAGCAGGCACATTGTTCTCCTTTGGAAGCATGTCTGCGATAATACTCAAGAACGCATCGAAGCCAGCATCAGACACACCATATTTAGCTTTTAACATCAACAGCTTTAGCACAGACCGGAGCGTCGTGAACTCTTTGGTACAACCCTTAGACTCGTCGTACAAAGGCTCTTCTGCTGCCTTCTTCAGGGACTCCATACCTTTCATTAAGAACATCGATTGATCTGTATGACGACGCAACATTGCCTCTAGCAACTCTGCATCTTCCTCATCCATAACACTTGGCAGAACATGAGGTCTATCATGTTCATTTCCTCCAGCGTAACCATGATCAGTAACATTTTGCACTACATGTTCGCTCTGTGGAAGAGGTTGGTGTGTCTCGTGAACGAACTGAAATCTGTCGTCGATGTTCTCAGGGTTTCCAGTCGTATAAGGCGAAGAGCTACCCTCTCCATGCTTTGTCCAAATTGTGTAATCCTTCATAAATCCTCGGCATACCAGATGAGATATGATTTGTTCTGTGTCATTAAATACAGCAGCATTTTTGCAGTCCATGCATGGACAATATATGTGTTTTGTCTTTGTTCTCCAAGCATGGTTCGTAGCGACATCAATAAACCTATGGACCTCGGATATGTATGATGGATCTAGCCTTGATAAGTTATACATCCAGGATGTCCTCTCCATCACCACCTGTAAAAAAGTAACATAAAACACATGGTGAAACCCTATATCCAAAAATGTGGCTAAAATGTGAAACCCTCTCTCTCTCTCTCCTCTCTCTCTCTCTATGGAGGATGAGGCGGGGTTGGAGGAAGAGGCGACTGTGACACTATCCATGGAGAAGGACGCGTTGGAGTGCGACATCTGCTGCCTACCCTTCCAGTCCGAAGTTTTCATGGCAAGTCAGATTACCATGCATGTATATATACAGTACATATTGATCGGTAGACTCCAGCATGATGCTCTGCTCTGTGTAAAATCAGTGCAAGAACGGGCATTCTGGATGTGCAAAGTGCTGCATCCGCACGGACGGTAAGTGCTGCACCTGCTCCGAGCGCATTGGCAACAATAGCTCTCTCTCCCTCTCCCTCTCCTCTCTAGAAAGTCGTGTAAAATTACATGCTGCACATGGAGGATGAGGAAGAGTCGGGGTTGGAGGATGAGGAAGAGGCGACTGTGACACTATCAATGGAGAAGGACGCGTTGGAGTGCGACATCTGCTGCCTACCCTTTCAGTCCGAAGTTTTCATGGCAAGTCAAATTACCATGCATGTATATATACAGTACATATTGATTGGTAGGCTTGCTCCAGCATGATGCTCTGCTCTGTGTAAAATCAGTGCAAGAACGGACATTCTAGTTGTGCAAAGTGCTGCATCCGTACGGACGGTAAGTGCTGGACCTGTTCCGAGCGCATTGGCGACATGCGTTGCCGTCCGCTCGAGAAGCTCCTGGCTGCGGCGACCACCTCCTGCATGTTCAAGAGCAACGGCTGCTACGACGCCATCAGCTACCTGGAGAAGGTGACCCACGAGGAGACATGCCAGCGCGCGCCGTACAAGTGCCCCGTCGACGGCTGCGCCTATAGCGGCCTGCGGCTGGGCTACCACGTCGCACAGGACCACGACCACGACGACGACGGCCTCGCCTCCGTCGTGTTTATCTACGGCAAGGCGGTGGCGACCGTGCGCAAGGACGAGCCGTTCCGCGTCCTGCTGCAGCGCAACACGGAGCGCGTGTTCCTGCTGCTCAACGGCCACGATTTGCTACAGGGGCGCTCGCTGTCCCTGCTCTGCCTTGGCCCGCGCTTCCAGGATGGCGTGGAGGTGGAGCTGAAGTATAAGATGGAGGTGAGCGGCGGTGCGCCGGGAGCGCTCACGCTGTCGGCGTCTGGCACCATACCGTTCACCCGGCGGCTCGATGGGTTCCAGGCCAAAGGGTTTCTCTTCGTGCCGGATGCATACTGGGGCTCCACCGGCTCGATCTCCGTCACCATTAGAATTTACGTCTGACGTCGCCTCGTGCTAGCTGGTGTGGATAGGTTGATTCCTACTGGTCAACCGTTCGTTCGTCTCGTTGGTACTTACCCTGGTTCAGTGGTTGTTTATGGTTTGAATCTACCGTCGCACTCTATCTCTACGTGCTGATGCTAGTACTTTTGTTGATCGCAACAACGTATGCTAGTACTTTTGTTAATCGCAACAACGTATTTTCTGTCGTTTTACATTCTATGTTATTCCCTGGGACCTACTATTGCTAAAATGTACAGTTGCCTGAATTTTAGATTTCTTTTAAGTGCTTTAGTTTGTTGTGGTTTATACAAGTACTGGTCGGATGCATGAATTGTCACGGTTTCTAAATATTGCATAATTAGACTTTGTTTCAGTAAAACATTAGAATACATGTGTTTTATTGGTTAGATGCTTGAAATGTAGAGATGAGAATCAAAGTTTGAATCTTAAATTTTACCTTATTTTTTCATAAATTGGAAGCGGAAAAGTCGAATATGAAACTAGTGCTTTTTATATAGCACTAGTCAGATCAAGGTTTAAAATATAGCCCTAGTCAGATCAAAGTTTAAAATAGTTGGCTATGTAAAATAGTGGTATCATTTTTTCGAGGCTATAAAACTATTACGCAGCTATAGCGCGGCTATAGCAAATAGCGGACTTATAAAAAAAATTTGTATAACTTATGCACAAAAATACTAAAGTTAAGATATTTGACTAAGACCAATATGTTTGTAATGCTCTAGGACACTATGGACATTATACAATATATATGATTCATGAAATTCAAGTGTTTAGCACTTCAATAACATTGTTAGTCACTACCTAGGAAGCTATATAATATGATAATTAATAGGTTTACTTAGTTCTAAAATACTAGGGTAGTAAAGTATTTACTATCTCGCTAATATGGTAGCAACACAATACCATGAATTAATACATACCCAAAAAATTCACTAGCTTAATCTATTGATTAAGCATAGAGTTATTTGAATAAGAAGAAGGAGCACTTAAGGACATTGATCCACATCAATATCATGTGCACAATCTTGTTATGTATGAAGCCTAGTTTCAAAATGTAGTTAAAACTGAGCAAAAATAAACAATAACTGACAATTGAAACATAATTAAACCAACCTTCCATACAACACATTCACCATTCATAAAGCAACTAAATATGTGTTATGGATAAACTTATTTGATAACTAAACATGAAAAAGGAGAGGGAATAGACAAAAACTAACCATCTTAAGCAACCTCATTTGAGGAAATAGAGAAAATTACCTAGCTATACTCTTCTCTCTCACATGTAAAACCCTAGATCCAAAATGTGGCTAAAATTGAGCAAGAATGAACAAAAATTGACAAAGAAACATAAACCAACCTTTCTTATCCACCTTCTTCGAAGAAATGAAGAGCAAAACCTCCCCCCTTATATTTTTTTGAAATCTGGACCTCCAAAATCGCCTCCAATGGAAGCTGGCTGCGAGCATACAGTTCACTGTCGGGGGAAGAAGAGAGCTATTTATAACAGACAGTTCACTGGCGGTTGGCTTGAAAAACCGCCAGTGGAAACCAATTTCCACTGGCGGTTCGGTTACACCAACCGCCAGTGGAAATTGGTTTTCCACTGGCGGTTATGTTACACCAACCGCCAGTGGAAACATCCTATTTCCACTGGCGGTTTTGTTAAGATAACCGCCAGTGGAAATGTGTTTCCACTGGAGGTTCCAAAGCCGGGCCCGCCTCGTTTTTTTTACTGGCGCGTGATAACTGAAACCGCCAGTGATAATTTATGGGTGCCGCAGGCTATGAGCTCTTTTCTACTAGTGTATCGCATTAGAACGGGTCCAGACTCCCCATATCTATATCTATATCTATACTCTATACTAATCTATTAAGAACCTAATATGGGCACCTGTGATACCACAGCTTCACCCTCCCCACGTATTCTTATCTCGTGTGTGGTTATCCATCTAATCACGTGAGATTTGTTAGCTATCGCATTGGAACGGGTCTAGACCTCCCATATATATATACACACACACACACACACACACACACATATATATATATATATATATATATATATATATATATATATATATATATACACTAATCTATTAAGAACCTAATGTGGGCACATGTGCTACCACGGCTTCACCCTCCCCACGTCTAGCACTCGCAAAAAATAGTGCAAAGCAAGGACTCGAACCCACAACCCTCTGCTCCAGAAATTTGGGACTAAACACCAAACTACATGTACTTTAGTGTTTAGAAATAAACAATAATTATATTTGCAGCCTAGGCGCCGCTCTCCACGCTCCCCCGGCTCTTGGAAACGAACGAGCACATACCTAATATATATGAAGGGGTTGGCCTATTGAGAAGTCTTGAACACATTCCAATCGAACCTATTACTTTCTTTATCATTTCTGCCCTATGAGTAGATGTAGCATAGTCCTAGTTATAGCTTTCCGCATATCCACCTCTATCCCTATTCGGCTCTACATCGTTTAGATCCGTCTTAGGTGGCCTACCGACCCCAAGACGACCCCTATTCGGCTAAGTGTGATAAAATATTTGATGAGTTACTTAAGCATGGTAATATTAAATTGTCACATACAATTCCTCCGGTTGAAGAATTAAAAGGGTGTGTGTATTGTAAATGGCATGGCTCCTTTCTTCATAACACCAATGATTGTGTTGTCTTTCGTTGACAAATACAATCAGCTACAAATAAAGGCCGGTTGAGATTTCAAGAGGTGAAGATTGACCGGCCACATGTCCCTGTCACCACATTAGAGCCAATGAGCAAAAAAAGTCTTATTTTGGCCATGTGCGGCCGATAAAAGCAAAGATAAAAATATTGTCATTGGTGATCCTCGCACGCTAAATATGTCACACAGAGTGGTTACTCAAAAGGCTCCAGATAAAAGAAAGACAGGAGGTGCCGGGGGACAAGCACGATCGGACACCCGATCACGGTCACCTGCCTGCGTACGCCGGACGGTCCGGGCACTAAGACCGGACAAGCACGAATAGTCCGGCTATGAACGCTGGACGGTCCACAGACGACCAAAAGCAGCGGCGGCCTCAGACCGTCAAACCACAACGTCCTAAAACAGGTACTTGGAAGCAAATCACTTCCATGATGTCTGGCCGGCTCCGCAGAGTCGGCCCTACTTTTGATCAGCTGCTTGCTAGATATATGAAGAAGAAGGACGTTGCACACAACTGCCCAATAAAACAAACAAAGTAAAAAATGTGATCTGTGTGAAAGCAAATATCGACTAAACTGGCCCAAAATGTGGTGCAACCAAGATCGCCTGGTCATCCTCCTCTAGGAATGTCATGGTGCTTTCCGGTCTATTCATCGTCGATGTGTTATCCTACTCAAGTGTGGGACGGTACGACAATGAATCTGTATTACTAGCGCAATCCGTTTACTTATTCGGGCTGGGCGCACAACAAGTTTTTGCCTATTGACATGTTGATCAAGCAGACATGGCCGAAGAGGATGCAATCTAAAATGACCTATGTGCATCAAAGTTATATGAAATATTTATATTATCTGATCACAAGAGCCGGTGACTTGTATCGAGCTGAGTCCTTACTTTGAGAACAAAATAACTCATGAGATCTATTATTTCCGAACTACGCTAGTGCTTTTGGTTCGCCAAGCTCCACTAAAAGGCAGGGGCATGCGTTGAACAACAAAAGTGGCGGAGCGATTATCCTTATCTCGTGCATGGTTATCCATCTAATCACGTGGGATTTGTTAGCTATCGCCTACGAATAGGTCCAAACCTCCCTCTATATATATATGAAGGGGTACGACCGATTGAGAACCCCGAACACATTCCAATCGAACCAATTATTTTCTTTCTCATTCCTGCCCTAGGAGTAGATGTTGCATAGTCCTAGTTATAGCTTTCCGCATATCCACCTCCACCCATATTCAACTCTATGTCATGTAGATCCGTCTTGGGTAGTCTGCCGATCTGAAGACGATTTTAGGATCTTACCTCTCACAGAGGCAAGATATGGTTGTTAATCCAAGAGATCTCTTCCTCGAGTTGATCTCTTAATTCATAGGCGACTGTACGTCGTCTGGGGAGCACCCTAAAATCTCTCCCGTAGGGGATGGAATCTAGGTTCCCGCGAGGAAGAAGATGACCCTGCGCCATCGCGGACCGTTCGACCCAGAGCGTGGACCGTCTGGACATACTGCGGGAAGACGTCGCTCCTGCGCCCAGGTCGCGGACCGTCCGGTCCAGAGACGAGGACCGTCCACGCTGCCGCAGAAGTCACTGTCGGGCGGTACACCCCATAGTGATTGGCGTCTAGATCGGCGCCAACACACTCTAAAAATACAGTTCTCCTACTTATTGACACTCTGAAAATGCACTCTGAATATTGAACTTGATGTCTCCAAGTTAAAATGCAATACACAGCTAGATGCAGATACTTGGAGGATCCAGATGATACAGAAGGCAGCGAGCGACACCCTGAATCAGTACGTGCAACCACACAAACAGAAGGCAACTTGATGCAGAGTTCTAGCCTTTGTGGGGGCACCCACACTAACAGAAGGCGGCGAGTGACACCCAGACGATGGCGGCGAGCTGCGCTTGGCCGGTTGCGGTGAGCATCGCCGGCCGGTGGCGGCGAGCAGTGCGCCAGGACGGTGACGACGAGGTTGTCTGGTGGCCGAGGTCCATGCAGTTCGATGCAAGGAAAAGAAATATCATTCTATCCGATCATTTCATGGGGCATGGGGGATAGCTCCAAAAATTTCAGCGCCAGTAGGATGAGTTTTTTTTTTAAAATAAATTGACGGATGGAAGATAGATGACACAGATTTAAAATATGTACTAGTATAATGGCCGTGGGTTATAACGACATAAAAATTATTTAATAAAATGTTGGAGCATAATTATTACATGTAAACCATGTTCATATAGGATATATGACCAAGTGCTATTTTTTATCTATTTTTATCATAAGTACTGCTATAATTCATATTTTTTTATATTAGCAGAGAGGGGCAACTAGAGATTGAGTGGGGCCATGGCGCGCGAGGAGGTAGAGGAAAGGGCGAGAGGCTGCGGCTAGGACGCTGAGAGCGAGCGAGGAAAGGTGACGATGGGGGAGAGGAGGGCGGTGGCTGTGCGGCCTAAGGCGCGTGCGTTGCTTGATTGGACGTAACACCAAAAATTCTATTTTATAATTTAAAAAGTTTCTCCAAAAGAGCTAAACCAAAATATATTTTAATCAGAATTTTCTTATTTTTAAAGATACTTCTCCCAAAAAATATGTTTTCTAATAAGCATTAAATAAAAGGATTATTTTTATATAAGAATTTAGTTATCCCTTATTGAAATATCTTTATAGGTGTTGTCTAAAGTAATAAAAGGTATTCTCTAAAGTATTTTATACACTAAGAAATTAATTCTTAAAATAACTATTTCTCTGAGTATGAGTTGCATATTTAAAATCTTTTGTTCAAATAAGTTAACAGATAAATTGATAAAATTATATACCTTGCATTCATGCCGGATTTTGCGTGTTGCATTTGTGCTTTAATTAAAGAGTCCAACATAGAATTGAATTTGAATGCATAGAAATAGAAAATAAAATAAAAAGGAAAGAAAACTTACCTCATTGGGCCAAAACCACCCCTAGTCAGCCCAAGTCTTCCCCTTTTCCCTCCCTCGCCGCCAGCCAAAGCCAGACTCCAATGCTGAAGTGTGACTTTGTTAGAGATGGCAATGGGTACCCGCGACCCGATACCCGATGGGTATTTACTCCATTAGGGTATGTATGTGGGCTAAATATTCTACCCGTGGGTCTGTTATTGGGCAAAAATCTTCACCCAATGGGTAAACGGGTATTAGAACGTTCTGCCTTCACCCATACCCGTTAACCCGTGGGTATAAAATACCCAATATAAACTTATCTGAAGCATGAACTTGGACTTCAGTCATCCAGCTTTTTTACTATTTAACAACAATTTAATGACCATGTAATGGAACATGTAATGTGCTATGTAGTACTATCATAGTGTTACTACTTTATCCAATTATCTTTGGTGTGTTGAATGGATGGTTAAATGATGCTAGAAAATTTTGTAATGGTATTTATATGGATATACTTACCATTTTATAGTATAATATTTTGATAGTTGTTTAATTTTTGTGGGTACGGGTGACCCGATGGGTGACCTATACCCACATGGGTATGGGTATGGGTATGGGGGTAAATCCATACCCGCCAATGTATATGGGTGACCCGGTGGGGTTATTTTTGTGTCGTGGGTATGGGTATGGGGTAGTAATACCCGGTGGGTATTTACCCATTGCCATCTCTAGACTTTGTGAGACCTGCTTCCAGGTGTCGGCTGAGGTGCTGACGCATGGACCCGACATGGCAGTCGCATGCCATATACACGTTCGTCCGTGGCCACTGGTGTGTGGGTCTCGTGTGTCAGGATAATTGTCTTCCCCGCCGAGTCCGCCGGGAGCTCCAACAAAATAATGTCGTGTTCGCGCTCCCGATGACGAGATCATGTTCCCCCCCATTGTCCCTATATAACGCAACTCCGGGGTACCCCTGACCCCAAAGCCAGGGGCGGAGCCAACGGGGGGCCGGCACGGGCCATGGCCCCTCCCAAGGATATGACACACACACACACACACATATATATATATATATATATATATAGGGTGATGGTAATGGAAGTGCTGGGCTTCATATAGGTGCGCGGAGCCCCAGCCAGACGAGCCGAGCCTGGTCGAACCGAATGGACCGATCCAGGCGGCCCGCTTTAATGCACTACAGTTATGTAATTATAATAGCTAGTACAAATATGCGTAAACCGATGTGGGCCACTTGTTCGAACGTGGGTCGGTGACGTGTAACCCGTAAATTGGAGAAGTGCATTTAAACAGACAGTTACGACACCGTAAATCTATGTATAAAATTGCATAAATGGCTGTTACTCCCACGATCAGAGCGCCCACGATCAGCGCGGCCACGATCCTAAAATTCAGCGGATAATGGATATGCGCCATGAATTTCACGTCCACGATATTGGATATACGCATGGTACAGGGAAAATAATCATAATCTTCCAAAAAAAGTGGACAGTACGCATCATTTGATAGGGCGCGGCTGGGTGAAGGGCGTAATTGCTCTGGAAGATGGCGGCGCCATGGGATAACAAGTCCATAAGTGAGTATACGACGCCGACGTCTGTTCATCGACCAAATCAATGCTTGGATATCGTAACAATGGTGCAGGAAGAACAACAAGGAGGGAACCAGTTAGCGTCAGATGGAATTACGCATACAGAATCAGCTACTGCTGTAGATGCAATTACTCCACTAGCAGCTTTGAGGGCCCCGGGGGTTGATGATCAGACCATATTTGAGGCATCGAGGATGACAATAAATCAAGGAGGACAACACCTTAATACTATGCGTACTATTGGTGATCATGAACAGGACACACCAGTGATTCTGCAGAGACATGTAAGTAATATTGAACTGATTTGAATTTTCAGTATTGTAGGTTAAATTGTATACAGTAGAAGGCAGCTAGATATGGTATGACATTCAGTAGTTATATTGTGCATACACTATAAAACTATGGTCAGAAAATTGTTATGATGTACATACAACATAAAAATATGTAGGGTACCATACATGATACAATTTATATTTTTGCATAGGAAGTTACAATTGATCCGAGATTGGTACCTAAAGTTGGTATGACATTCAGTGGGGTGGATGAAGCATATAAATTTTATAGTAGGTATGCATATGAAGTTGGATTTCCATTGAAAAAGTATAGGGAACGGAAAAATTGTAAGTGGATGAATTGCTCGATGGAAGGCAAAAGTGCAGTAAGGGGAATATCAAACCCAAAGGTACGTAGTACCAGTTCGAAGCGGACACAATGCAAGGCCGGTATGAAACTTAAAAAAATTTATGATGATACAAAAGAGACAGTTATATCAGTGCGTATTGATCTGTTGCACTTGGATCATAATCATGAATTTTTTAAAAAGGATACCGAAAAGAATCAATTACAATGCAACAAGACGCATGATCCTGAATACATGGAGTTCATAAGTTCAATGCAAGAGAGTCGAATCCCGCAACATTGTATTATGGATTATGTATCAGAAATGCACGGTGGTCCTGAGAGTGTGCCTGTAACAGCACAGGACATGTATAACCTGTAAGTTTATAATATGTTTCGATTGATATTCATAATTGATATTTGCTGATTGTTGTTTTCGCCTAATGCTAAATTTTGCCAATAATTTCAGGAAAAAGGCAAAGCAACGAGAAAGAAATGCAAATGATGTGGCAAAGCTACTATCCTTTTTTGCATCCTGCAAAAAGGATAATCCACAATTTTTCTCTGACTTCCAATTGGATAAAGAAGGCAAGATTTTGAGCATATTTTGGTCACATGCAAGCCAGCAAGGGGATTACATGGATTTTGGTGATGTGGTTACATTTGACACAACACATAAGACTAATCTGTATGAAAAACCACTAGGTATGTTTGTTGGTTCAAATCACCACCTCCATTGCACTATATTTGCTTTCGCATTGTTGGGGGATGAAACTGTTGATACATTTGAATGGGTATTCAACGCCTTCAAAACATGCATGGGAACCGAAGGGCCACGAGTGATGCTGACAGGTACGACTGATAATAATGAATTAAATGTATATACATAAAATATGGCTTAAATTTGATATTATTTTCTTTATATAACATGGAATAAGATTCGTACAATTTTGTCATATATGTTTGCAGATCAAGATCCTGCAATGCCAGTAGCCCTCGAGAGGGTTTTCCCACACACAATACATCGTTTATGTCTATGGCATGTGCAAAATAGGTATATGCCTTTTCTAAACGAGTTGTATGCAAGATTTGAGGAAATGGACTTTAAGACACGGTTTCAATCTATAATACATCATCCTTTGACTGAGTTGGAGTTTGAGACTGCATGGTCAATGCTACTTGAAGATTTTCATCTGCACGATAACATTACTCTCGATAAGCTGTATGGAATACGTAAGGATTGGGTGCCTGCTTTTTTCAAAAATCATTATTGTGGTCTAATGTTGTCTACACAGCGTAGCGAAAGCATGAACAGGCTTGTCAAAAGTGCACATGTCGATGCAAATACTCCGCTTCATCAATTCGCCAAGCAAATGATGAAACTTCTACACAGTAGAAAGATGAAAGAGTCAAAGGAAGCAGTGGGAAGCATGGTGAGGATAAAATTGTTATGTCGTATATTGATACCTTAATATATGTGTAAACTAATTTGCATTATATATGTCACAGGGTCAAAAGGAAACGAACACGCTATACATGTTTGAGATAAGGGTTGCAAGAGCATACACAAGGGCTGTGATGAATAAATTCCAGGAATCTTTGAAATACGCAACCGCATTCAAGATAATGCACGACGAAGAAGGGGGTGCAAATGATTGGGTAGTGCAACATACAACTAGATCGAATAAAATTGTGTGGGGACAACACCAATTCAAAGTGACAACTGATGAAGATGCAGGAAAGTATACTTGTGAATGCAAACATTGGGAACATACAGGTATGGAGTACTAAATAGTAAATATATACATTGAAAACATATGTACAAACTCTTATGATAGTTATTGTTTTATAGGGCTATTCTGTGTACATGTACTACACGTGTTTATGCATCTTCAGATTGACCGGATACCGAAGGAATATATTTTACAAAGATACACCTACTCTGCAAGGAAAGATGTTCCGTTTTCAAGAGATGATAGGAATTTGAAGGGGAAGGATGGAGAAACAAAGTCATATAGACAGAAGATGTTGCTAAAAAAGGCAATGAAAGTAGTGCATCATGCTAGTTTATCCAAAGCAGGAAATGATAGAGCCCTAACAGTAATGGATGAGCTTCTCGAAGTACTTTCGCGTTTGTAGACAGATATAGACGTTGAGGAAACTTGTGGAACTAGTGGAGGAGATGGTATACAGGTATGTAATGTTTTAATATGTATTTTGTAACATATTATTAATCATATTATATTGATGAGGTGTGAAACAATAAAATCTCAGGACGATGATGAAGACAATAGAGACAACGAAAAGGATGGTGAATTTGACGAAAGGAATAACAAGGTTTTGATCATACTGTTGTGAATGTTTATTTGTAAATGATGTATATTGAGCTTTCAACCAAATTTTCAGGAAATTCAAGACGTATCTAATATACTTGAACAAGGTGTGGCCAATGATCAAATACATATACCAATACGTCCATTAGAAGAGGTAATATCTTTAACAACTATACCGATTTGCAGTTATACATATACATGATTTATAAGTTTGAGTTATTAGGTTATGATTGAGCTTAAAAAAATGTGTTGTCAATTATAGGTTAATTTGCATGATCACGCAATTATGAATGTTAGTGGTGTCAATGAACAAAATGATCATGCCAGAAAGGTAATAATGGTATAATACTGTATGTTGGACTACATAATATTATATGCTGAGAAGTATTTACTTTTGAATTGCAGAAACTGGATTTTGCAGTCGATGGGATAAGCTTGGCAAGACCAACTAACTCAAAACCCAAAGGAAGAACAATAAAAGGGAGTGAAGAAAGGGTTATTAAATTGGGAGCAAAAGGTACAAAGAAAATGACCAGGAAATGTCAGAAGTGTGGAATTGCTGATGGTCACAACAGTAGGACATGTTTGTCAATGGAGGAAAATAGACTAAGGTTGGCAAGCCTTGCTTGACGTAAGAGAGGACGACCTCTAGGATCTAGGAACAAGGGTGGCAGTAAAGCTCCTGATTGGAATGAGACAACAACATCAAAAAAACACGCAAATGATTTCGATAGTAGTGAGTCAGACAGTGATTAGACTGTTGTATGAGATACGATTAATTTGTTTTTTACAATAAACCTTGCATGTTTGGCAACTGATGTATATAGAGGTGGATATTGAAATCTAATAAATGGTGCGTATATTGCTTAATAATGTTGCATAAGTAGAAGTACAAAACATCGTAGATAACTTGTGGGATGATCGTATAATTTGTAAACTATATGACCAGTAATTAGTCTGTTGATAACGACAGCAGTGAGTCAGGCGGCGAGTAGTCTGTTGTATCTGATACGAATAATCTAAGATATAAGGTTGTTGAAATCTGATAAATAGAGCGTATATTGCTTACTAATGTTGCATAATTTGAAGTAGGAAACATCGTATATAACCTGGATGATACTCGCAAATGAACTGATGGTAATATTAAGGAATGAGGTATTCATATAACATCTTCATAACATATAAACAGATCATATTTAAAGCCCACAGAAGTGAAAACATCTGATGTTCACATATTCGCAGCATAACCATAAGTATCCAGCCAACTAAAGTTCACAGAAAGAACCTGGGTAACACCCCTAAGACAAGGTAGCATGACAATTGTTCTAAAACAGCACATATAAGGAAGCTTCCTAAAATTGTTAATTGACAATAATGGCCAAAATACCACAGTACGGTACATTGCCCCACACCATTGCTTAGTTCTGTCACATAGTTCACTAATTGCGCGCAAACATAAATCTCTGGATATCTAATGGAAGTGGCAACGCCTTGTTGATGCGATGGAATGTGAGTTGATGAAGGGCATGAGCACATAGGTCTCGGGAATTGTTCTGCAATAAAAGCATAGCGTGCATTAGACACGTCTATAGCTAACATGTACAAATGATGGCAACCGGATTATAGAAACAGTTAGCAAAGTCACTTACTGGTTGATCGAAAGAAGATATGTCACCTGCATTGTGATCATAAAACTTCATGTAACTCATTACAAAAAATCCACAGTCATTTGACCCTGTCCTCATTATTGGGCAATTAGATGGCATATCCATTGGAAAATTACCAAACTTAGGAAAGTCTGCATTGGGGCAAACATGTTGTAACGCTTTGCTCAGCCTACTCATTATAACCCTAGCCCATGGGAATTTCCTTCCACCTAAATAAATTGGATCATAATGGTAGTCCTTCCATTCGGTGCCACCAAGTTGTATACCATACGGATTCGAATCTAAAATGTGTATAACCCGATGGTGTAGATTGATCACATACAGTGTCCAATGTCCCCTGCTAAGCATAGGTACCAATATCTATTGATGAGAAAAGTAAATATAGGTTACATGTTGCTGTTACAATGTCATGATAATTAAAATGTACAGTTAATGTGCTGATGAAACTGGGAACAAAATGTTAATGGGACTTACCGACTTGCATTTATCCAGATTTACCAAAGGAGGCAATGTGTTGTGCAAGCAATTCTGTAACACATTTTGATCAAACGGCTGAGGATTCTTGCTGTGACGTTCCTGTTCTTCAAAATTTAATAGAGCCTATAAAAAAATAGAGTGTGTAAGTATATTATGTGTATAGTTACAATAACTGTGAAGAAGAACCTACCCCAACGTTGACATCAAGTATTAATCTGTTAGATGTCAGAGTTCGACGATGATTTTTGGAATCATCACGAACACACTCAATGAAACACTGCATGAA
Organism: Zea luxurians; assembly: GCA_029449295.1. Lineage (NCBI taxonomy): Eukaryota > Viridiplantae > Streptophyta > Magnoliopsida > Poales > Poaceae > Zea > Zea luxurians. The sequence continues at coordinate 74,536,131 of JAOPSE010000004.1, read as the reverse complement.
GACATTCTCAATACATTTGCCCTCCGCGAAAGATTCATAAATATCCATACAGTTTGCACTGTATTCACCGTAATCTATGACAACCATGTATGATGAACAAAGTTATAGATTCATATTGCATAAATGAACCAAACTTATAAATACGTTATTCGTAATTTGGGTAACATGTACCTGCTTTGGTCAATGTCCTTGGAACAAATTAAATCCCACAGAGAACGAACGCACTCTTGCTCTGTAAGGGGTGGATCAGATCCATAGTTTGTTGTCCCTTTCAGTGTATCATCCTGAAATGCAACATGGTTGTAAGTGGTTGAACATTAAAAAAATCAGTTTAATATCATAAAATGCATTATGTAATATGTATGTTATCATACTGACATGTAACACCCAAATTTTGGATTTGGAATTGGTAGAAGAAATTTGAACAAAATATCATAATGTTTTGGAAATTGGGAAATAAGAAAATGATGGGAAAAGAATTTTTCTTTTAAAAGAAACTATTTATACCTCCCATGAAATAAATAACAAGGAAAATAAAACTTAAATTAGTAATATTAAAATAATATGGGTTATATTCACCTTTGGATTTCAATTGATACATTTGAAAATCTGAAAACCAAAATAGAAGTATAAATTTGAATTTGGAATAGAAAATAGAAAATAAGAGAAAGAGAAGGGACATAAAACAAAAATATAAATAATATATATATAAACAAGTATATTCAGAATTAATATCCCTAACTTCACAAAAATAAGTTGAAATGATGAGCCATAGTGATTTGAATTTAAGTTTGAATTCAAATTGGATTTGAAAATGGAGAAAAGAAAATGCAAAATAAAAAGAAAAAGAGAAAACAACTAACTGGGCTTGATTCTCGAATTCGGCCCACTTCCACTCCTAGCTCGCGCGGCCCATTTCTCCAGCTTGCCGGCGCCGACAGGCGGGGCCATCCCGTCAGCCTCTCCCTCGTGCGCGCTCCCTTCACCGCTCGCCGACACATGGGGCCCGTGTGCCAGTCTAACGTGGGCGTGGGATCTTCATGCTGTGCCGCTGCCAGTGGGACCGTGGCGTCAGGGCGTCTTCATCCTTGAATCGGGCTCGCCGCGGCAACGGAGTCCGCGGAATCCGCGCGTTCTTCGCCGTCGGAATCTCTGACCGGCCGTTGTGGCCCTGCTCCTTGACGCATAAGTAGCGGGCCCCTGGCCGAGAAGCATCCAGTCGAAGATTTTCCTTCTCCCCGTCCGCCCGTGCCTCGCCGAAGCTCTCCTCCGCCGTGGGACACCGTCCGCCGTGGCCGGGGGGCTTCGCGCCGTGCCTGCCGGTACCACTCCCTCCCCTTGCTTCGCCTCGATACGTGGATGGCGTCCGTGGCCGTGGTGGGGTGGATCGACCACTGTGGCCGCACCAATTCCTCGCCGTCGTTCCGCCTTGCCGCGTGGCCGCCATTCGCCGTGGCCAGCTACAACCAAGCACCAATCCACGGTAAAGTGTACTCCGTCCGGCTCGCCTTGATCTCCTCTACGCGTAGCAGTCGTTCAATCGGGCTTTGGAGCGCTGGTTCGCCGGATGGCTGAACTCCGGCCAACCCTCCGCCACGGTGGGGCGTTGCGCCGCCGTTCGGACACCGAAGATGGGAAGACGACCCGTGTGCCGTGGGATTGCAAACGGACGGCTGTGATTAGGATAGGGAGATACCCCTTCGCTGGGCCGATCTGGACCGTAGGATTCAATCGGAGGGCTGCGGCGTGATCTCGGCTTCATTAAATCTGGGCCGTTGATCGTTGATCGAACAGCTGTCGTCGCGTACCGGTTCACGCGGGGCTCCGACCTAATCTGAGCCCTCCATTTCTGATCGGACGGATCTCGTTTGATCATACCCCTTCGCCGTGGATGTTTTATAAAAGAGCCCCTCGGGTTCTGTTGAATCAACCCGCCATCCCTTGTCGCTGTGCACTGAGCCTTGGGATATTTGCGCAGAAGCCCCTGCGGTTCCTGAATTTTGGTGCCCAGTCCAGAATCCGAGGAAATTCAGAAAAGTCAATTAGAAAATGATTTCTATTGTTAAATTAATTCCAGAATCTTATTTAATTCATAGAAAATCCATATTTAGTCCAAATTTATCCATTCCAGTTTCTAAAATTTTGTAATAATATTCTTCATCATTTAGTGCCTCTGTTTTGTCATGAAAACAATTAGAAATTTAATCTCTCACTTAATCCATTTTAAGCATATAAAACCTTTGAAAATTCATAACTTAAAATATATAACTCCAAATTTAATGATTCCAATTCCTGTGATCTTATTTTAATGTCTAGTTTATTACTGTATATTCTATTTGCATGTTTGGTGTAATGTTAATTTTGCCTATACAATGTTTGTTTGTATTGCTACGACTAGTGCGAGGTCACGAGTCATCTGAAGATCATCCTGGTACCTGGAATCTCAAGGCCCAGGCAAGTTGTGCCCTTGATCACTTCTTTTCACCTACTCATGTTCTAATTAATCATAATGATCTGCATAGGTTAATTTTGATGGGACCCAATAGGTTACCCTAGTTTGATTATCTTTATACCTTGTTTACCACTGATCTTTCTGGGTAGTACTTGCTAGTGCTATATGTGGTTTTGGGTATGGAGATACACTATTCATGATTACACTTTTTGTTATCAGTTGTTATTTATTGTTCATGTTAAGATCATTATGTTAATTGGAACATGGAGCGACCACCCGGGAAAACAGTGCTACCACAAGGGTAGTATGGGATGCCCTTGGCTGATTAATTAGGAAAGCTAGTGGAAGACTACCTTACCCGAAAGGGGCAAGGGCAGTAGGGGAGAGGTCAGTGTAGGGAGGCCCTCGGGAGGATTTTGCTGCGATGGCGGTCCTGCAAGGGATTCCTGCACTGGATCTTCCTATGAACTGTAGCGGGTTTTCGGAAGCTAGTGGAACTTTGTAAAGGCCTCGTAGTGGATCCCTAGCCATTCACCTCGGAAGTGTCTAAGGGCCTTGCAAACCCTGGCGACATGGGATACACGACTTGTGGGTAAAGATGCGCAACCTCTGCAGAGTGTAAAACTGGTATACTAGCCGTGCTCACGGTCATGAGCAGCTCGGACCCTCACATGATTAAATTATGGAACTTAAACTCAATTTGTCATATGCATTGCATTGCAGGTGAAGTTGTTACTTTTGTTCTATTACTTAATTGGGTTTGGTATTTACTTATACTTAGTAACTGCTAATAAAATTTTGACCAACTTTAAAAGCAATGCTCAGCTCTAACCATCTTCTTTGGTAAGCCTTACACTTCACGTGAGCTCCCACCTTTGGCGAGTTCATGCACATTATTCCCCACAACTTGTTGAGCGATGAACGTATGTGAGCTCACTCTTGCTGTCTCACATACACCACAGGTCAAGAACAGGTACTACAGGATGATGCTCATGGAGGATGCTGTGATGAGTTCGTGAGAGGTCTAGGTCGTCGTCTCCCAGTCAACTTTGGGTTGCTGGACCGTTGTCTCCTTATAATGTAATTATTTATTTTGTATAGAACTCCTGTTATATATAAAGATGTGACATTCGATCCTGTGCCACTATACATCATATGTGTGAGACTTGGTTCCAGCATACCTGGTGTTTATGTTAGCGCCCGGGTTTTGGACCCCTAAAATCCGGGTGTTACAGAAGTGGTATCAGAGGAATGTTGACTGTAGGACGAAACCTAGATAGAACTGGACAACCATTATTTACTTACCTCTGCTACTCTGATTCTTTTCTAAACTTATCTTAATCTTTTCTCATCTATTTCTGCTTTACTCTGATTATTCTTATCTTTTCTTTCTAAAGACAAATGTGGATTTCACACTTTGGAATCCTGTGACTGAAGTGACCTTTAGGAATAGGAGACCTAATCCTAGGAACAAAAACAAAACTATTTTTATAAGTGTCTATGTATTTGAATGTTTGTTCTTATGATACTTGCCTGATTTGGATCTTTGATTGAGCGTGATGAGTTGTGGAGTAATGTCTACAATTACATCTGCATATACACATAGGTATAAAAATATATTTATAAAATAACTAGACAACCTAGATTGTCCCCATTGGAACATATCTAGCTTAAGAGATTTATCTTATCCTAAAAAGATCTCATTCTAACCAATTCATCTTATCTTAAAAGATTCTCCCTTATCTTAATAAGATCCATCTTATCTCGAAAAAGATTCTATCCAACATAGATCTATCTTATCTCAAAAGATCCTAACTTATCCTAATTAAAATATATTTAACTTAACAGATCCATCTTATCTTAAAAGATACTCTATTACTTTAATAGATTCATCTTGTCTTGAAAAGATTCATCTTATCCTAATAAGCATACTTATCCACCCTAGATTAAACAACCATGATCTAATGCAACATAATTAGATCTTATTTAGTCAAACTAGTCATACCAAACTAATCTAGATCCCATATGATCCAATCTAAAGTGAGATATTAACAAGTTAGTTCAGTTGGTGATATAGGTTAGACACTGTCTCTACAAATATATCTTGACCTAAATTAATGTCTTATACCAACTCATCCTTGAACAATGACCTACCTACATCATATAATCCACCCTATCCTAAAAGATTCTAACATATCCTAGTAATATTTATCCTACCCTGGTAGATCTAGCTAATCTTAACTAGTTTAATCTAGTCATACCAACCTAATCTGGATTCTATCTAATCCAATATGATCTATGATGGATTGAGTTACTTAGTGCTGGTACAATGGATAAGGCCATACTCCACATTCACTTAAGTCTAAATTGGTGACTTTGAGCCACTAATCCCTACCCAACAACTTGACCCATATAACAAGTTACATAAACCAATAGAGTAATGATGGATTGCATAGTCTATCAACCCCTACCTAAAATGAACTTGTAACTTACATCATGTAGTCTATCTCATCCATACCTATATTAACCATATTCCCCAGCCAATAATATACACTAACTCCTAATCAATGAGACAAGACCAAAGAATATGATCAACTTCATCAAGGAAGGATGAACACCAACCCAAGTCTTCAAGGATCAAGTAAGGTCACCAAGATGAGTCAAGATCCACAATCTTGGATGGAGTTTTTCTTACCCCACTCTTTCTTACCCAAACCTATATATGCCCTAAAGACATCTTCTATCCTACATAATAATGTGGACATACATATGTACACCCATACTTTCCTAACCACCAGTTCCACCAAGATACATAAACATATTTATATATTACTACTATTTGTAAAGATCTAAGTGTTACCTTAGATAGTAGCTAGTATTTTACTATATTAAGAATAATAATAAGGTCTATCTGACCCCATGTGTTTTGCTAATAAGATATGCATCATGCCGAGATTTTGTTTATGCATATGTGTTGAAACCATATGAACATATATCCTTTTCTTACAAATCTCGAGGACGAGATTATTTTTAAGGGGGGGTAGGATTTGTAACACCCAAATTTTGGATTTGGAATTGGTAGAAGAAATTTGAACAAAATATCATAATGTTTTGGAAATTGGGAAATAAGAAAATGATGGGAAAAGAATTTTTCTTTTAAAAGAAACTATTTATACCTCCCATGAAATAAATAACAAGGAAAATAAAACTTAAATTAGTAATATTAAAATAATATGGGTTATATTCACCTTTGGATTTCAATTGATACATTTGAAAATCTGAAAACCAAAATAGAAGTATAAATTTGAATTTGGAATAGAAAATAGAAAATAAGAGAAAGAGAAGGGACATAAAACAAAAATATAAATAATATATATATAAACAAGTATATTCAGAATTAATATCCCTAACTTCACAAAAATAAGTTGAAATGATGAGCCATAGTGATTTGAATTTAAGTTTGAATTCAAATTGGATTTGAAAATGGAGAAAAGAAAATGCAAAATAAAAAGAAAAAGAGAAAACAACTAACTGGGCTTGATTCTCGAATTCGGCCCACTTCCACTCCTAGCTCGCGCGGCCCATTTCTCCAGCTTGCCGGCGCCGACAGGCGGGGCCATCCCGTCAGCCTCTCCCTCGTGCGCGCTCCCTTCACCGCTCGCCGACACATGGGGCCCGTGTGCCAGTCTAACGTGGGCGTGGGATCTTCATGCTGTGCCGCTGCCGGTGGGACCGTGGCGTCAGGGCGTCTTCATCCTTGAATCGGGCTCGCCGCGGCAACGGAGTCCGCGGAATCCGCGCGTTCTTCGCCGTCGGAATCTCTGACCGGCCGTTGTGGCCCTGCTCCTTGACGCATAAGTAGCGGGCCCCTGGCCGAGAAGCATCCAGTCGAAGATTTTCCTTCTCCCCGTCCGCCCGTGCCTCGCCGAAGCTCTCCTCCGCCGTGGGACACCGTCCGCCGTGGCCGGGGGGCTTCGCGCCGTGCCTGCCGGTACCACTCCCTCCCCTTGCTTCGCCTCGATACGTGGATGGCGTCCGTGGCCGTGGTGGGGTGGATCGACCACTGTGGCCGCACCAATTCCTCGCCGTCGTTCCGCCTTGCCGCGTGGCCGCCATTCGCCGTGGCCAGCTACAACCAAGCACCAATCCACGGTAAAGTGTACTCCGTCCGGCTCGCCTTGATCTCCTCTACGCGTAGCAGTCGTTCAATCGGGCTTTGGAGCGCTGGTTCGCCGGATGGCTGAACTCCGGCCAACCCTCCGCCACGGTGGGGCGTTGCGCCGCCGTTCGGACACCGAAGATGGGAAGACGACCCGTGTGCCGTGGGATTGCAAACGGACGGCTGTGATTAGGATAGGGAGATACCCCTTCGCTGGGCCGATCTGGACCGTAGGATTCAATCGGAGGGCTGCGGCGTGATCTCGGCTTCATTAAATCTGGGCCGTTGATCGTTGATCGAACGGCTGTCGTCGCGTACCGGTTCACGCGGGGCTCAGACCTAATCTGAGCCCTCCATTTCTGATCGGACGGATCTCGTTTGATCATACCCCTTCGCCGTGGATGTTTTATAAAAGAGCCCCTCGGGTTCTGTTGAATCAACCCGCCATCCCTTGTCGCTGTGCACTGAGCCTTGGGATATTTGCGCAGAAGCCCCTGCGGTTCCTGAATTTTGGTGCCCAGTCCAGAATCCGAGGAAATTCAGAAAAGTCAATTAGAAAATGATTTCTATTGTTAAATTAATTCCAGAATCTTATTTAATTCATAGAAAATCCATATTTAGTCCAAATTTATCCATTCCAGTTTCTAAAATTTTGTAATAATATTCTTCATCATTTAGTGCCTCTGTTTTGTCATGAAAACAATTAGAAATTTAATCTCTCACTTAATCCATTTTAAGCATATAAAACCTTTGAAAATTCATAACTTAAAATATATAACTCCAAATTTAATTATTCCAATTCCTGTGATCTTATTTTAATGTCTAGTTTATTACTGTATATTCTATTTGCATGTTTGGTGTAATGTTAATTTTGCCTATACAATGTTTGTTTGTATTGCTACGACTAGTGCGAGGTCACGAGTCATCTGAAGATCATCCTGGTACCTGGAATCTCAAGGCCCAGGCAAGTTGTGCCCTTGATCACTTCTTTTCACCTACTCATGTTCTAATTAATCATAATGATCTGCATAGGTTAATTTTGATGGGACCCAATAGGTTACCCTAGTTTGATTATCTTTATACCTTGTTTACCACTGATCTTTCTGGGTAGTACTTGCTAGTGCTATATGTGGTTTTGGGTATGGAGATACACTATTCATGATTACACTTTTTGTTATCAGTTGTTATTTATTGTTCATGTTAAGATCATTATGTTAATTGGAACATGGAGCGACCACCCGGGAAAACAGTGCTACCACAAGGGTAGTATGGGATGCCCTTGGCTGATTAATTAGGAAAGCTAGTGGAAGACTACCTTACCCGAAAGGGGCAAGGGCAGTAGGGGAGAGGTCAGTGTAGGGAGGCCCTCGGGAGGATTTTGCTGCGATGGCGGTCCTGCAAGGGATTCCTGCACTGGATCTTCCTATGAACTGTAGCGGGTTTTCGGAAGCTAGTGGAACTTTGTAAAGGCCTCGTAGTGGATCCCTAGCCATTCACCTCGGAAGTGTCTAAGGGCCTTGCAAACCCTGGCGACATGGGATACACGACTTGTGGGTAAAGATGCGCAACCTCTGCAGAGTGTAAAACTGGTATACTAGCCGTGCTCACGGTCATGAGCAGCTCGGACCCTCACATGATTAAATTATGGAACTTAAACTCAATTTGTCATATGCATTGCATTGCAGGTGAAGTTGTTACTTTTGTTCTATTACTTAATTGGGTTTGGTATTTACTTATACTTAGTAACTGCTAATAAAATTTTGACCAACTTTAAAAGCAATGCTCAGCTCTAACCATCTTCTTTGGTAAGCCTTACACTTCACGTGAGCTCCCACCTTTGGCGAGTTCATGCACATTATTCCCCACAACTTGTTGAGCGATGAACGTATGTGAGCTCACTCTTGCTGTCTCACATACACCACAGGTCAAGAACAGGTACTACAGGATGATGCTCATGGAGGATGCTGTGATGAGTTCGTGAGAGGTCTAGGTCGTCGTCTCCCAGTCAACTTTGGGTTGCTGGACCGTTGTCTCCTTATAATGTAATTATTTATTTTGTATAGAACTCCTGTTATATATAAAGATGTGACATTCGATCCTGTGCCACTATACATCATATGTGTGAGACTTGGTCCCAGCATACCTGGTGTTTATGTTAGCGCCCGGGTTTTGGACCCCTAAAATCCGGGTGTTACATGACATGAGGAGTTGGGGTCTGGTCAAAAACTGGCCCACTGTCATTGTGTTCCATTTCCTCTGTTGCCATTTCACCTCTCTACACAAAGGTATATAATTAGTATAACTGTGTAGTATGTATAGTAAAATGGAATTATAACATGAGACATGAACTGCTAACAAACATTTTTTCCCGGTGTCACGTCAAATTTCGGCAAGCGGGTGCAAGCTGATGTGGTTTGAGGTGTGATATTTGTGTTCCTCAAAATGATGTTTCGAACATCAAAACAGAAATCCTGTTGACAAAAAAGTGTGGTTCGTATACTGCTAAAAAGTAGTATGCATACATGTACGTATGATGAGTAAAAATAGTATTGGAGTTGGACAAATTACCTGTTGATCTGAAACCACATCCGATTCGTCGGGACACGTCTCAAGCACTCTACGGATATGCTGTTGTCTTTCATGAATTTCTTCAAACTGAGTACCACCCAGCTGGGCCTCAAGCTGCGATGCTTGGGATGGCATATCAGGTGTGGGCTGGGTGGCATCAACAGTGTGTCCTTGTACACAATTATATTGAAAATAATATATGTCAAAACTTGCATTATAAATCAAATGATGTTGTGTATACTTGACAAAAACATAAGCTGTTAACTGTACTTATAACAAAAACCGTATGCACATGTCGAAAGATAAAATGTTCTGAATAAGGAATACCTGCTGAATCAGCCGAATTCCCCGGTTGCTGTGGCTCATCAGTCTCGTTTTCTAAATTTTCAGACTCGGCACGTAGTACCTCGTCTATCAATTCTATAAACTTGTCTGCTATGTCGTATTGCTTCTCAATAATTTTGTCAATGCTATCTTTTATGGCTATGCATGACTTGTCAACCTCCAAGTCATATGCAGCAAGAATATCTGTGAATTTAGATCGATGACGATGTGGGAGATCGTTGATCTTACTTGACATCATCTCTTTGATATATGGAAGTTTGATGTTCAAAGTTGGCCGAGGCATGGGGGCAGGGCGCGGTGCATCAAAAATATTGGTCCTGCACTCCGGCTGGTTGTTCAGCAAAAATTAATAAGAATCCATGTCCACCTTCCTATTCTATTTGTTCCATAAATAATCATAAACAATGTATATAATACATCATAAACTTGCCTCAGATTGGCGATCGATCTTAGGTCCAACTGCATAGCATGTCTCTGTCGAGCTTCGGAACTAGAAATAAAATTGTAGTGACTGTGAGTAACCAACTGTGTAAGTGTGCATAGCCAACTGTGAAAATATGAATAACTTACTTCACAATGTTCGAAAGGTTCAGCCCCATGGCGTACATTCCTCTTGTCAGCTTTGGTCAAAGCTTTTATGCTATTCTTATCAAAGAATTTAATGCGAGGTGTGCCAGTCTTATTTTGGGGGGCAGCGGCTGTATGCAGGTGATCCAAGTAATACAACTACATAAAAGAATTACAATGTTCAATAGCTATGTAAGTAAACGTAACCAACATCGTAAAACATGTTACATAACTACCAACATTTAGCAACCAAAAATGAAATAAATGTGCATACGGAAAAACACTATACTTACAAGGACAACAATGGAGCATCCATATATAGTCGTGGAGACATTTGTGGTGATTCGGTTGTGCCACTTCTTGGCAGCTTCACATAGATCATTAAAAATCAACTGGCACCAGTCGATCTCATGGAAACGGTGCATTTCTTCTATGAGAAGCACCTCATGATATGTTATGCCCCAGCTAGCAGTTGGAAACAGCAGACGGTTGAATAGAATGAGGAAGAAACATCTGATTGAAAGGTCATCATCCTCGCCTTTCCTTAAACGATCTTGTAGAAATGTCACATTGAACTCATCTTTGGCCACACCAAGCTCTGCCCTCAGGTTGCTTGCTGCAACTGCTTCGTCAATCCCCAAAGGTTTACCACCGCCATGATTTGGCACGCCAAGGATAAGATGAACAATGTCCTTTGTGATCTTGAGTTCCTTTCCTAGACCAGGACGTATTGTCATATCCTTGGGGTCTAGCTTGTCCATCAACCATTGAAGGTGTGATCTACTGCACAGCGCATCTACTGTCATATCAAGAATGGAAGAGAAACCTTTACGTCTTATAGCCTCACGTTGTCTTTCATTCAAAATGTTAATGCTTGCAATGACATCTTGAGGGTTGCACCTCACATTAAGCCTCTGTTAAACAATATACAACATGAAATAATTTTGTTATTATAAAAAAAATAATCAGAACATTACAAATATGAAATTGTTTGTTGGGTATGCATAACATTAACCTGTCGGGGTAGCTCCTCATGTTTAATCCTCTTTGTCACAACTTTTCTTAACACTCTTGTGTGGCTTTCAGAAACATTACGCTTCTTCAGAGCTGGCATAAAGTCATCTTCATCAGGATCAATCTGAACTGTTTCATTGGTCAAATTTTGACTGTCAACATTTGGAGGATTTCCAACTTCTGGACATGGATTAGGCTGTTCTGCAGAGGGAATGTCAACACTGAAACCCTCCTGGCTTGACTGAATTGTTATACGCTTGGGGTTATTTGGAGGACGGTCCACTTGCTTCATTTTTTTAAATTTAAAGCTGCATACATAATATACAATGTTGTAAAAATTAAACTGTTATATATGCATATGTATTTATGGTGTGGTATGATTGAATCAATGAACCCAATTGTTTTAAATACCAAGCTTAAAACATCTGAATATACTGTTCTCTATTTACATTTGCATACACATACTGAACTGTTCAATCATTAGGAAAAACTGAATATGTTTCAATAAAAACAGCCCTTGCTGTGACCAAATAATGTGTTAGCTGTAATGCTCTGAAATACATAAATGTATGCACTAAACAGATATGAAATTTTATATAAAAAATATACTCTACGAAAAACAACTAGTTGACTGCTCATTTACTAAACACAGTTGCATAAAAATCTGAATATGTTTGAGCAAAACAAAACTTGCTATAAACAAGCTGTATTGTCTGTGACCTAGTGTAATAAATAATGTCTGTTTTGTAATAATAAAAAACTGAATATGATTCGATAAAACATGTACTGAACTGTTCAATAATAAGTGAATAACAGACCTTGCTGTAACCAAATAATGTATTAGCTGTAATCATCTGAAATACATAAATGTATGCACTAAACAGGTATGAAATTTTATATAAAACATATACTCTATGAAAAACAACTAGTTGGCTGATCATTTACTAAACACAGATGCATACATATTCTGACCTGATATACCAGCATAAAAAACTGAATATGTTGCATACAGATGCATACATGAAAACACAGTAGCATATATGTTCTGTCTTGTTAATGTTCATAAAAATCTGAATATGTTGCATACCATTGCATACAGTTGCAAACATAAAACACAATTTGCCTACAAACTGATATGTTTGAGCAAAACAAAACTTGCTATAAACAATCTGTATTAACTGTGAACTAGGGTAATAAATAATGTCTGTTTTAAAATAATAAAAAACTGGATATGATTCAATAAAACAATACATGCTGTCACACAATGTATTAACTATAGCAATAATGGAATAAATAAGTGTATGCAGTCACAAAAACAACTAGATGACCACTCAATTACCAATTGAACATAATCTGATGCAAAAAAACTTTAACTAATGTGCATAAACATGTAACCTAATGTGCATAAACAACTGTGTACATGTGCGTAACCAACTGTGTAAGTGTGCATAACCAACTGTGTAAATGTGCGTAAATGTAATACATCAACTGCATAAATAATTTCAACCCTAGCCGTGATCCACACAATGCAAAATGAACAAAAACAACTCGTTTGTTGACGGTCAAACTCGATCCAATGAAATGCGCACGAGCTAGGGTTGGGAACAACACACCGAAAATGTTTGGGGATGGACTACCAATTGGAGCGGTACCCGTTGACGGCGGCGAATGTTGAGGATGGCGGAGAACGTGGAAGCAGTCGGGTCGGCGGAGAGCGAAGAAGCAGAAGCGTCGGCGGAGAAGGTAGGGTTTTCTCCGGTCTGGACTCCGGTCACCGGACGCAGCGGCGCGAATATTAAGGCGAGGATTGGGGACACCGAGGACACCCCGCTCAAATGCCGTTTGCGACTGGATCGACAGCGATCGGCGAGAGGTTGGAAGAGTCATCGGAAAGGGGAGCGGAGTCGCCGGGGATGGAAGAATCGGCGGAGATTCCCGGAGTCGTGGTGGGGTTGGGGTTTTGCGGTTATGGAAACTGAGCCGGGAGCAAAGGAGCTAATCGCGGGAGCACGTCAGTATTTATATGGAAACTGAAAGGTCAGCCGGCTTTGAATGCACGTGCGTTCATATTTGGCTGGGGCTTCTTCTAGCTAAATAGAGCCCAGGGCTCTAAATACATATAGTATATATATATATAGTTAAAATTTTATGTGTAAATATATATATTCTAAATTTTATGTAGCACAATTAACTAAAGATTTAATATAGTGGTTAATAATACATGATCCATAACCCTAGTGTAGTATGTCAGCCAAAGTCTAAAGGAGACAAAAAAAGATAAAATATTTATTAAATGACCAATCAATGTATTAAACGTCAAACCTAATTCGCCTGCAGACGTTGATATCTGAACCTCACCCTTTATACTTCATCGTATTGTCTGACTAGGCAGCTGCAAATTGCCACTGACTACTTGATTTGTCTGTACCATAGCCCCACAACCAAAGTCTAAAGAAGATGATCACGCGAATCAGCAGAATGAGCGGCAATAACTTATATACATACTATATTAGATCTTGTGGATAATAAAATTTACAAATTTTAACTAAAGTTGTCACCTGATAATATTATATTTATACAATATATTTATTATATAGTATTGATGAATTGACCGCCTCCTTATATCACAATCCTGGCTCCGCCCCTGCCCATAGCCATATCCGGGCAAGCTTGAGAGCTCGAGGCGCCGTAGATCAGTGAGCCGAGAAGGATAGAGAGAAGCATGGAGCCGCCACCATCATTACTCACGTACCTCGTCGTCAAGGCTTCGTCTGATGTCCTAAGGAGTTCACCTGGTCGTGTTGAGCGTGTGATACATGTTTCTAGGGGGTTTAGCGACCGGAGCTTGTGGGATTTCTCACCGGACCTCGTCAAACACCACCGGACCACGAATCTCCATGGTCAGCGTTCCCTAGCGCCTTCATCCACGGGGAGGTGCCTTCCCCTAAGCTCATTTTCACCTCTACTATGTTTAGCATCTTTCGAACTGGAGTTCGAGCGTAGGGCTGGGGTATGTGGTCTGCGGCAATGGCACCACCGTGCCTCGGCTCGCCACCAGCCATCTGGGCGTCGGGTTTAGGGAGATGGGTCGTTGGTCGTTGGATCTTGTAAGGACGATCAAGATTAAAACGTGGGATACCCTTTCAGTTGTATGGATCGGGGCCCTTGATTCACGATCTGATGGCTCCAACCGCCCACAGGTCATAATAAGCTGGTTTTCTTTGTAAAGACTAAAGAGTCGTTGGATAAGCTAATGACTAAGCCGTTGTCTGCTTCTATTCAAAGATCCCTATATACAGTGGGATCCAGAAGTTTATAAACCCAACCCCGAAGTTTTAGATCATAGAACCCACCGTCCTAGTGGGGTATTTTTTGCGCCGAAGCCCTCCCGCATATAATGACAATTAAACTTGAGTCCCTGGTATTCGCATTAATGCTCCTGGAAGCTATTTTATTATAAGATTAATATTAAAATGACCTAGACCCTAAATAAGATGTTAGTGGACTATCTGCGCTCTACTGGTTACCACTTACCACCACCCACTAACTAAGATGTCATAATGCTTTTAATTAAATTTTGAAATATAACAGTTGCATTTTGAATGCATAATTTCATCTGTTTATACTACGAACTATCCACATGTGCGATGTTTTCTCAAAAAGTACTACAATGGCTAGTTTGTTGGAAGTGGGATTATAAATAGGTGTGTAGGTATGTACACCAGAACCCGGTCATTATAAGCACCTTTTTAGCATACTTGAGCTTGAGCCTTCCCACATCTCTCTTACTCACTCACTTTCACTTAAATTTGTTTTCTAGTAAGTTTAATAGGAACCTAATGCATTGTACAATCATATGAGCCTTTAGGCATTAGGGAGATCATCAAGATAAGTCTTTAACATGTTACTCTTAGAGGTTTCCACCTTCTATACAAATTAGTGGTGATACATTGTGATGCTCTTCAAGGATTTTTACACCCAGGTTTATGGGATAAAGTCGGGTGCATCTCATATATGCGCCAAAGAAGACAACACATATAATAACAGAGTTTATAGAGATAAATGTCACAATATAATCAGAGTATTTATTACATAGTGGAAGTCTACAAAATAAAAGATAATTATAAAACGAACTAAAGTCCATCCTTAGCGCCATAAAGTCAACTGGGAGACGCCACCTAGATCAAGTCGAACTCTTAGTTGTATGGCTCCTCTTGAACCACCTATTCTTCTCCTGTAAGGGGTGTGAGACAGCATGATGCGTCACGATGCCCGATCTTCACGACGTAGGATCAATCTTCAGATAACTAGCTTCGAAGAAGCCTAGATAACTTGCTGCAAGCAGCGATAACTAGTGCAACCTGACAAATAAAACTCGAAGCCAACCACCGTCTTTAATCGGCAACCTGAATCGAGGATTCGCCCAACCACACTCTCAAAGAAACCAACCAACATAGCCTACAATCAATCGAGGAGACCTCGAAGGGAGTAGCAGCACCACTTGAGAGCGGATGAAGCCACCGCTTCTGCAATCCCGCAAAGGAATTCACAAGAGCAAAGGGGTAGAGATCACTCTCAATATTTGTTAGCACACAGCTGAACAAAAGGGTTCTGTTTTTAGATTATCAAAAGCTGCCTTACATCATAGACATAGAGGGGTATTTATACTAGTAACAACTAGCCTTAGAGAGGCATAAACACGAAACAAAAGTATTTTCACGTGCTAATGTGAAGGAGCCTCTTCGGGAGATCTGCAGAGCTAAATTCCGTGTGGCTGTTTGCCTTCTGCGCAGGCTTCAGTATTTTGATAATAACTTCTCCTAGGAATCTCCAAATGACATGGGGCTAGATGTGTTGGAAAGCTGACTTGATAAGCTTTCTCACCATATATAGCATACTTAATGAAACTTCTAGATTGGTGCAGTTTAATATGAAAACATGGTCATCAAATAGACTGTTGACCTTCTAACCAGTCAGCACTAAAGTAGGTCGGCCGCCTTTCTGGTAGATTTGATTAAGTCGGCCTTAGAAGCATTGAAAACTAGACTTCAAGAGCTTTCCAAAAAGTACTTATGGGCATTCATAGCTGAAATCTCTCTTGTGGGTTTTGGTGTTTAGATGACAACCCAATTAAAGGAATAACAAGTGTGCTAAGTGTTGAACAGGTGCTTAATGCAAAGCTAACAGGGTTCAACACAAGTGAACAAGTGTGATGGTCCAAAGACTGGATTATAGATAGATAATGGACATCACAAGTAAGATGGACATTGCTTAAGTGAGACTCGATGTGCGTAACTCAGAGACAACCGATCCAGCCAAGGATGGAGGCAAGAAGAGCTTCAAGGTACCGAGTGCATGGGAGAAGGTCAATGAGACCAGGAACCTAAAGCCAGGGGTGAAGAAGAAGACTTGCAAAGTCAAGGTTGATCGAGTTAAGAAGAGTTATGGTGCATCAAGGATCACTACATAAGGACATGACTTACAATCAATGAGGTAACATCTACAGTTATGTGGTGTAAGTCATAAGGCTCAAGATCAAGCTCGAGAAGTAAACAAGGGGGTTGGAGCTCAGATATGTCAATCTAGATCAAGTCAAGTTGACTTGATGGTTTAGAGTCCAACATCGACCTCAAACATGACAAATTGGGTAAAACGATGAAAAAGGTTAAGTATGTAAGGTTTGAGTGTTCAACCATTTTGCATACACATCTTACTACAAGTTTGGTGCTTTGGTTTGCTCTCCAACTCTTTCTGAAGAAAAAGTGCCATTCTGATCTCTGCTTGAGGAGAAACAGAAAAGCTAGGAGAAGAACAAGAAAGAGGTAAGTTTCTAGGACTAAATCAATTGGATTATACTCTAAATGTGTTTGTTTAAGTCTCAGGAAAATCCTCCGAAAAGTTGAAGTCAAACGGAGAAAGAATGGAGGAAAAAGCACTTCGTGTGTTGTTGGCTGGTGCACAGGACAGTGAATAGTAACTGTCTGGTGCACAGGACAGTGAATAGTAACCTGTCCGGTGCACAGGACAGTGAATAGTTACTCTGTCCGGTGCACAGGACAGTGAATAGTTACTCTGTCCGGGTGCACAGGACAGTGAATAGTAACATGTCCGGTGCACAGGACACTGAATAGTAACTTGTCTGGTGCACTAACGGCTAGCTCTTCCAAAGAAGAAAACTGTCAATTAGATCCGTTACTGTTCACTGTCTGGTGCGCCACCTGACATTCCGGTGCACCCGCAACCAGGGAAGGCTGGGAGCTTCCAAATGAAGCTCCAACGACTCCTAGGCCCTTTGGGACTATAAAAGGGACCCCTCGGCGCCTCCAACAAGCACACAAGAGCAGCCAACAAGTCTATACATCATTTGGATCAATTCTTTCTCTCCCTCTCTTGTGTATCTCTCTAGTTTGTGTAGAGGCAAAGTTATAAGCCTTTAGAGAGAGGGGAAGTGCTGCTGAGAGCTAGAGCAAAATCTTGAGCGCATTGTTACTCTGCCGGAGTGCTCTCGAGAAGATTATAAGCAACCACGGCATTGTTGTAACTGATATCAACATATTGGAAGGCTCTATCTGTCGCACTGACAGATCTGAGCAAATAGAGGAAGGAGTTGAAATAGACTCTAAGCCAAGGTGTGGCTAAATCCAACGAGGATTAGGCAAGCATTTCAGGCTTGGCCGAACCTCGGGATAAATCCCTGTGTCTGTGTGCTCTGCTCTGTGTTGTGTGCTGTTTCTCTATCTTATTTGCTGTTTATACTTGCACTTCAATATTTATATGTGGTTCAAGCTGTCTTCGAAGTGCAGGGTATTTTAAGACAGGAACTTCTATTCCACTGCAACCTACTCAAAGGGTCTTTCATTCCACTGCGATTCAGCCTTCGAGTAGAGTAAGAATTTTCAGTTTTAAAGCGATAATTATTATCCATCTATTCACCCCCCTCTAGGTGACATCGAGATCCTGTTCCTGGGCATAGGGAACTTTCAATTGGTATCAGAGCTATTCCTCTCCAGTGTGGGCTTAGCCGTTTGGAGATGACGATGTCGTCACAAGAGGTAACTCTAGAACTTCTTCTAGGCGATGGTTCTAATTATAAATCTTGGTCTGTCTCTATTTATAATGCTTTCAAGCATATAGATCCTGATTTGAGACAGATCTTTAGTAGATGTATTTTCCCTCTGATATTAGTAAAAATCCTTCTAATGCTGAACTAAGATGTTTATCTCTCAATCACCATGCTTGCAACATCTTAGCTGACTCTCTTTCTATAGGTGCTTATTTTGCCATCATGAGTAGTGATAGTGATTTATTTGTTGATGCTCATGATCTATGGACTAAAATTAAGTTGAAATTTTTTAAGTCCATATGCACTGCTTCTGCTCCCTCTATTGCTGGTGGTACTAACTTGTCCAAGGGAGAAGAACAAGAACGATGGACACCAAGCGATGGATCCACCTCACCTACAGGTTCATCTCCCACTAGTTATACATGTATTGTTGCTAACGATGATAGTGGAAACGAAAGTGACGATGAGGAGGAATATGAGGACGATAGCAAGGATGAGTCTTCATCACTACAAGGTACATGTTCTTGTATTGCTTCCACTGATAATAATGACAGGGAAATGAGACTGACGATGTGGAAGAAGAGGAGATTTGCCGATTCTACACCCATCTCAACAAAGAAGGGAAAGTGCTCTTAGTTAAGATGTTGAGAAGGAACAAGGAACAAGGCGAGACACTTCTCAAGCTAGAGGAGACCCTCATTAAAACCAACAGTAGCCTAGAGAAGATGACCAAAGAACATGAGGAGCCAAAGTGCTCTCATGATAATTTGGTCCAACGGTATGAATCTGTTTTATTTGAGCAAAGAAATAATCATGATGTATTATCTGACGTTGCTCAACTTAATACTGAGAATTCTATGCTTAAGAGTCTAGTAGAAATGATAAATTTAGAAAAACTTGCTCTAAGTGAAAAGTATGATATGTTGTCTTATTCTCATAATGAATTAGTTGATGACCATATCATGCTCGATATTGCTCATGAGGTAGTAATTACTAGTTTAAACTCATGTGAACTACATTCTTGCATAAGTGATCAATTAGTTAAAATATTATCATGTGCTGACCTCTATTGCCCCAAGAAAGGCCAATCTTTGATTGAGCAACAAGTTGTAGGGTCAAAAAGAAAGTTGCTTGGGAACAAGAAATAAAGACAATTGAGGAGAAGACGCCATGCTCGACTTCCTCAAGATATCTACGAATGCGTGGTGAAGAAGCTTGAGGAAGGAGAAACCGCAGCAATGGTCAAACTCCATGAGAAAGAAGTTCCTAAAGCAATAAATGAAGCAATCAACATGAACAAGGAAAAAAGTAACAATTCAATTAGTCATGTTGGTTGCACTGATCATCTCTCTATGTCATCCAAGAGCAAAAAGGGAAGAGGAAAAAGGAGGTGCTTAAAGTGCAAGGAGTTAGGCCACTTCATTGCATCTTGTCTGTACAAAGACAAGGATGAAGGGATGAGGAGATGTTTTGGATGCAATGACAAGGACCATATGATCACTTCATGTCTGCTCATGAAGAATCAAACACGTGCACCCTCCAAGATGACCCTCACTAAGAAAAAAGACAAACAACAAGCGTCATGTTAGGTTGAACGACGCTTCTGCTACATGTGTGGTGAGCATGGTCATCTACCTAAGGTATGTAAGAAGGGTAAGGTTCCTAAGCAAGTAAATTTATCTTAATGTTATTCGCTTAGGAGACCCAAATCATACACTTGTGCTAGATCAGTAATGAGATCACCTATAACTAGTACAAATGCTATTTGGGTTCCAAAGGCTCTTTTAGATGAACGTTATGGACCCATCCTGAGATGGGTACCAAACTATGCCAACTAGAGCATGCAGGTGCCTCAAGATGGACTAGAGACCGTGGGAGAGCTTAAGATGGTTAATTCAAACTCTATGCTTAAGCTGTCAATTTTATTGTCTATTTATTGACCCAAGGTTGAATTATTGTGCAATACTAATCCCATGTTCATCTCGAGTTAAATAAGTTGTAGAGGTCCTTAATCATTATTGGTGAATCAAGCAAAGGACTTTGATGAGAATCTGCAACTCGCTCTCCAAAGGACGGTACCCCTGTATCTTAAGTGCATTATTTCCAATCAGTATTGCTCTTAACTTGGATTGTCGTGCTATACATATCCTTGGAGTAGTTATGCCTTTGAGATTGCTTGTGTTGAATATCTTTCAATTAATGATCCATGATTTCCAAGATCATAATCATGCTTGCTCAATCATGATTGTGTGCTTTATAGGTTATATCTCTTGAATCATTCAACGGGTAGCTTTTCATTAGATATATCTACCATGATTAACTCTCTTGGTGTATGTGGCTAAACCTATATCTTTTTGTAAATCTTGATGTGTGGTTTTTAATGATTATGTATTAACCTATGTGCAAGCATGATAGTTTTGTTTAGTCCATGTTCACATGGTTACTTTGTCTTGATACTCTGTGTATACCAAAACAAGAAATCCACGTTGTGTCTCTAATGCACCCTCTCGAGCTATGAGGTGCATGAGCAAAAGGAGCCCTCAATTGGTGACAACAGGTGCTCTCACTCCACACTACCTAAAAGAACGAATCTCATGGCATTCAAGTAAAAGGCAAAGGTATGGAAAATGGAACTATGCAATTTCTTTGAATATCTTGAAGTTCCGTTGATTGTGATCATAGCTATGTTCTTGCCTTTCAATTGGTAGTATCTTGGCTTAGGTGTTTTATGCTTTAAAATGTTGTTTCCTTTGGTGTACCTAAGAAAATACTTCTTAATCATGGTGTGCTTAGACATTATGCTTTATATGCATGACCTTGTCATTTTTCAATTGGTATATGTGTTGCAATGATCATCATGTGTGAAGCGTGCCTAGGTTGCTTTTAAAATGTTATATATCTTGAGACATGCATTGTTTCCACTAGTCATAAGTTGTATTATGTCATCTATCCAATTGGTGTCTTTTTGTGATGCAATTGATATATTATGCCTAAACCAAGGTATGTTGTGATCCCCTCTAGTTCTGAGGATGCTAGAATGTGCAAGGTGCAAGTCATTCAAATACTTGATGCACAACTTTAGGGGGAGTACACATAACTTGTGTCTTTTGAGACTAATTGTTTCTTGAGTGATCCTGTATAGTCTCAAGGTGGAAAAGGGAAGATGAGCAAGAAATGGAGCAATCAGGACTTGGGTACCTCCACAAGTCGAGTAATTGGTATCTAAAGTTGTGAGTAATTACGTATTTAAAGGTTGCTCGTGCTCTATAATAGTTGGTGATCCTAAGTGCTTATCTTTAAATATCATGGAGCTATGACAGTGATGATTTTTCAATTGGTAGCCTTGGTAGTGTGCTTCAATTGGTATCTTTTGGTAATCACTAGAATAGAAGCTTCATCTTGTGCCACAATACTATAACTTGTTCTAAGTTTGGTGTCTTAGCAACAAGAAAAGGTCAGGATAAAGGATCGAGCACAACTGTAAAGGAGCTCCCTAGACATAAAACTTTCAAGGTGGAAATCTTAAATTGATGACAAAAGGAACTCCGCCTACTTAGATGGAAAGTACACCATAACATGGTAAAGGTACAAAAGGTGGTATTAACCTTTTTGCGTATTTGTACCTTAATTTTCCTCCAATGCTTGTGTTGCATATGTTTAATGTGTAAGGGGGAGTAATGTTAGTGTGTTGCATTTTTCCTACTTAATACCCTGCTGTCCCTTGACATCATCCTATGTTCTTGCTTGAATATGGTTTTGGTGTTTGATGTCAAAGGGGGAGAATTTGTGCATTAAAGCTTACCTCGACCTGAGAGGAAAGCTTATCTTAAGGGTGAAGAGTAATTTTAATTTGTGCATTGAAGCTTACCTCGACCTGAGAGGAAAGCTTATCTTAAGGGTGAAGATTAATTTTTTGTGTGCTAAAGGACTCAAAGGGGTTTCCTTGAGTTCCTTTGATCTTAAGGAAGAATGTGTTAGTTTTGTTGATAATACTTATCATATGCTTCTTATTGTATTATATGGTGATAATTCATAATTAGTGCTTACGGTGATATGAATCAATTGGTATCTATTGTGTTTGTCCTGTAATAGATATTCATGTGGTTTTGGTGCTTTAAATTAGTATCTTAATGGTGAATAGTGGTAGGTTGATATTCCTATGGTATATCCATTTAATTGGTGTTTAACTCTAATTTTGTGCATTTGTGTGTTATACGCATCACGGTTGAATTATTGACACAATGTATCCCCGGGTGCTAAGTTGTAGTTATGCTTCGAATTAGCCTAAGTATGTGCAATTTGGCATATAAGGCCAAAGTTAAGATTTTAATGTAAGCACATATTTAGGGGGAGCATTCTATAAACTTAGAATTCAAAATTTGTGTTCTAAATCTTATTCTTGTGTAAGCTTTAATTGTGTTGCCATCAATCACCAAAAAGGGGGGAGATTGAAAGCTCTCTTGTGGGTTTTGGTGTTTAGATGACAACCCAATTAAAGGACTAACAAGTGTGCTAAGTGTTGAACATGTGCTTAATGCAAAGCTAACAGGGTTCAACACAAGTGAACAAGTGTGATGGTCCAAAGACTGGATTATAGATAGATAATGGACATCACAAGTAAGATGGACATTGCTTAAGTGAGACTCGATGTGCGTAACTCAGAGACAACCGATCTAGCCAAGGATGGAGGAAAGAAGAGCTTTGAGGTACCGAGTGCACGGGAGAAGGTCAAGGAGACCAGAACCCAAAGCCAGGGGTGAAGAAGAAAACTTGCAAAGTCAAGGTTGATCGAGTTAAGAAGAGTTATGGTGCATCAAGGATCACTACATAAGGACATGACTTACAACCAATGAGGTAACATCTACAATTATGTGGTGTAAGTCATAAGGCTCAAGATCAAGCTCGAGAAGTAAACAAGGGGGTTGGAGCTCAGATATGTCAATCTAGATCAAATCAAGTTGACTTGATGTTTTAGAGTCCAACATCGACCTCAAACATGCCAAATTGGGTAAAACGATGAAAAAGGTTAAGTATGTAAGGTTTGAGTGTTCAACCATTTTGCATACACCTCTTACTACAAGTTTGGTGCTTTGGTTTGCTCTCTAACTCTTTCTGTAGGGAAAGTGCCATTCTGATCTCTGCTTGAGGAGAAACAGAAAAGCTAGGAGAAGAACAAGAAAGAGGTAAGTTTCTAGGACTAAATCAATTGGATTATACTCTAAATTTGTTTGTTTAAGTGTCAAGAAAATCCTCCCAAAAGTTGAAGTCAAACGGAGAAAGAATGGAGGAAAAGGCATTTAGTGTGCTGTTGGCTGGTGCACAGGATAGTGAATAGTAACTGTCCGGTGCACAGGACAATGAATAGTAACCTGTCCGGTGCACAAGACAGTGAATAGTTACTCTGTGTGGTGCATAGGACAGTGAATAGTTACTCTGCCCGAGTGCATAGGATAGTGAATAGTAACCTGTCTGGTGCATAGGACAGTGAATAGTAACATGTCCGGTGCACCAACGGCTTGCTCTTCTAGAGAAGGAAACTATCAATCAGATCCGTTACTGTTCACTGTCTGGTGCGCCACCGGACAGTCCGGTGCACCCGCAACCAGGGAAGGCTGGGAGCTTCCAAATGAAGCTCCAACGGCTCCTAGGCTCCTAGGCCCTTTGGAGCTTGGCTTCTTAGCTTGGCTACATGTAATTGGTCCATCAAAGGCTTGGGTTGGTGATGATGTTGGTTGTACTTGAGTTGATGTAGTATGACTTGGGGGTTGTAACGTGTTGCTTAATAAGTTGGTCAAATTTTATTAGCAGTTACTAAATGTAAGTAGATACCAAACCATAATAAGAATAGAAGAAAATTAATAACAAATCTCATGCAATGCAAATGACAAATTGAATTTAGTTCCATAATTTAATCATGCGAGAGTCCTGAGCTACTCTTGACCATGAGCTCGGCTAGTATACCAGTTTTATACTCTGCAGAGGTTGTACCCTATACCTACAAGTCATGTTACCCATCTGCCAAGGGGTCATGAGTCCCATACACCTCTACCAAGGAAGTGAGGCAGGGTAACACTATGAGGCCTTTACAAAGTTCCGCTAGCTTCCGAAAACCAGCTATAGTTTATGGGAAGGGCAATTGCAAGAATCACTCGTCTGACCGCCATCGCAGCAAAATAAACCCGAGAACCTCCCTGCATGCCTACTCCCCTACTGCCCTTGCCCCTTTCGGGTAAGGTAGTCTTCCACTAGCTTTCCTAATTAGTCAGCCAAGGGCGTTCCATTCCACCCTTATGGTGGCACGTGTTTCTCAAGTTAAGCTCCATGTTCCAATTAAAATTAATAATCTTGACATGAACATAAATAACATAACAGAATAATTGGGACATGGATATAATGAAATATTAACCCAAAACCATGTAAAGCAATAGCATAACTACCTAAATGATTCAGGGGTAAACAAGGTAACAAGATAAGCAGACTAGGGTAACCTATTGGGTCCCATCAAAATTAAACCTATGCATGAATAAATGATTATAAAGAACATTATTGGGTAATAAAAGTGGTCAAGGGCACATCTTGCCTAGGACTTGAGATTCCAGGTACCAGGATGATCCTCAGATTCTCGTGACCTCACTGCTAATCGTAGCAATACAAACAAACATGGTATAGGCAAAGTTAACATCACACCACACATAAGAACAAACTGCGTAATAATAACAAACTGTGTAATAATAATCTATGCGTTGCTACGAGATCGTGGGTTTGCGAACCACTAAGATCGGAGTTATGGTTACAGAGTTATGATTTACGGGGGATCTATGTAGTTCGAATATTATATTATAAATTGATTAGTACGCAGTATATGAGAAAATATTCTATAAGTAATTAACCCAACTTATAATGTAAGTTATTACTTGATTAAAGATTATCTTTTAGTCAAATTATAATTATAAGATCAAAATACTATATTAATATTAAAGAAGTTAATCCAATAAACATAGATTAATCCCATTAACAAAGGATAAACAAATAAATTATTTACAACATGTCTCCTAATAAAATAAGGTTATGAAAGTGTAGATAATTTTATAACGAAGCTAACGCAACTGGAATGAGTTAAATCGGAGTTAAAGTGTGGTAGTTATGATTTTCTGAATAATTAAGTGCTTGGCATGGAATAAATTAAGTAGACAATTTAGTGTATGTTTCATGGTAAAATAGAGTTACTAGATGATAGATAATATTGAAACAAAATTAATGTGACTGGAATGGATTAAAAAGGAGCCAAAATGAATTTTCTATGTATTAAATAAGTTCTGGAATTCTTTTTACATTGGAAATTTATTTTCTAAATTTATTTTTCCCATTTTCTTTGTGCTCTGGGCCGAGCACTAAATCTATGTAATCGCAGGGGTAAAATCATAAGAATTTCCTAGACTCAGAGCAACCCAGGGAAGGACCGTGGGTTGATTCTTATATTTCTCAGGGTCTCTTTCATAAAGTTACCTAGCCGAAGCGGTAAGATTGATTCTAGCCGTTAGATCTAAAAGGCGTAGTCCATATTAGATTTACGACCTCCCGAAGTGGTATGCCTCCACACACGCTTGGGTCACGATCCCGCGGCCCAAAGTGCCGCATGCCCGAGATCCAACGGTGCAGATCTAAACTACGCCTATCAGTATGTGGACTAAATCGAGACCGTCACCCTATGATGGATCGGTCAGATCCACTCTTCCCCAAATTCGCACGCATGCGTGGCGGCACCGTCCATCCCGCGGTGGCTTGCGGGATTTGAAGATTAGATCCTACAATCACGCGACGACCGCAATAGCTTGCAACGGATCGGTGGATGGGGCTTTGTGCGGTTCACCACCGACCTGTGGAGGAGCTGGCCAAGCGGCTTCCGCGGCGAGGAAATCGGCTTCAGGCGCAACCACCCGAGGAAGACCCAGCCGGGAATCTCGGCAATCACCAGTGGAATCCGTGCGGCACCATAGGTCCAGCCGTTCACGCAGCACGAGGAAGCAGGAGACCAGCCCGACAGACGGGGCCCTGGCGTCAGCGCCAGTCACAGCACATGCAGCGCAGGGGTACTGGTGGGCCGGTGGGAGACGAGAATTCACAAGTTGGGCTGAGTAGGGCAGGAGGTGGCCCAACCGAGTTTCTTCTTTTTTCTTTCTAATTTCATATTCCCAAATCAAGTTTGTGTTTCAAATTTAAATTAGATTCAAATTTGAGTTTCCAAGAGAATACTCAAGCAAAACTCCACTATGAATGCAATAATATTATATTTGATAATTAATTAATTATCCTCTTTAAACAAACATTTTTTAAATATGTATTCCATCCATACTAAAATAGAGAATAGGTATTTTAGAAAATAATTCCTAGTGTATCATTTTCTTTAGAGGCCACTTATAAATATATATTCAACAAAGGAATATCTAGAATCATATAGGTATACTTTTATTAAATATTCATTAAAAACCATATTTGTTTTTGGAAGATGTAACTTCAAGAATAAGCAAATTTTTAGTAGGAGGTATTTTAATTCAAAACCTTTGGAGATCTTTTCCACTAGATTCAAGAATAAGATTTTGGGTGTTACAAATCCTACCCCCCTTAATAGAAATCTCGTCCTCGAGATTTGTAAGAAAAGGGATACAGAAGGATTGGTTTGTCGTTCTTTTTTTGTCTATAATTGGTTCAAAAATCTAGAGTCTCATTTTTATAGTCATTAGAGGGTGATTAGGAGAGCATAGGTATCCAGCTACTGATTATGTAGGATATAAGCTAGATAGGTTGAGGTAAGAAAAAGATTATGGCAAGGAAAAGTCTTCATCTAATATGTTTAAGTTTTGATTCATCTCGAGATTCACTTTGACTGTTATATCCTTCCTTGTCGATGTTGATCTTGTCTTCTCCAGTCTTGGTCTCATTGATTTCGAGGTTAGTGTATATAATTGGAGTTGGGGAAATATGGTTAAAATAGTTATGGATGAGGTAGAGTACATGATGTAGGTCAAAAGCTTGTTTGTTGTTAGGTGGGGATAGACAGATTATATAATCCATCATGACTCTTTTGGTTGGGTTAGCTTTCGTGCAAATGGTTGAGTTGGTCTAATGCACTAATTTAGGTTTAAGTGCATGAGGGGAGAACAAGGTTTATAGGAGTAGGATCTAGTTTATTTCACTAGTGTTATCTTGTTAAGTGACTCACATTAGATTGAATAAGCTCTAGATTAGTATAAGTTGAGTGTGTTATGTCAAATTTTAGTTGGGCGACTTTGTTTTAGGTCGGACTTGGAAAAACAATGATGTATATCATTGGAAATATGTAGGTCAAGTTGGTAGATTAGAATCTCTCTCTTTTTCCTTTATAGACAGATTAGGAAATTTATCAAGAATGTGTAGGTCGTTGGTATATGGCCGAGTTGGACGAGTGGATATAAGTCACTAATTTAGTTTTGAGTGAATTAGAAGTATGGCCTTATTCTTTGTACCAACATTAAGTAACACACTCTAGATTAGATCATATTAGATTAGATAAAATCTAGACTAGGTTGGATATGACTAGATTAGACTAGTTTAGGTTAGATAGATCTAGTAGGGTAGGATAATTATTATTAGGAATCTTTTGAGATAGGATGAATTATATGGTGTAGGTAGGTCAGAATCTCTATCCGGTTAAAACAGAGGGGTTATGCAACCATCGGATGGTTAAGATAGTTTCACGAGACCGAGTTGGTCTGTCGTTCTTAATTTAGTGCAAAGTGAATTAAGTTAAAACATATTTTATAGGAATAGAGTCTCATTCATTTCATTAGTACTAACTCTTCTGTTAAGTAATTTACCTTAGATTAGCTCCACTTAAGGTTAGCCTTCATTAGGTTAGATTAATCTATCACATTAGATCAGATCTAGGTTAGATCGTTATGACTAGATAGACTAGATAAGATCTCATTAATTTGGATTAGATCATGGTTGTTACTTTAGGATGAGATAAGTAAAGTGGTTAGGATAAGATGAATCCGATAAGAGAGAGTCTTTTAAAATAAGATGGATCTATCAGGCTTGATATATTCTCATGGGGGTATTCTTAGTTGGTCTAGTTTATCTTATAAACAATTTATGAGGATGAGATAATTTTTTTTTCTTAACATAAGATGAACCTATTAGGATAAGATAGAATTTTTTTAGGTGTGGATCTCAACTTAAAGGATTCTATCTAAAATAGATACACTTTAATGGAGAATAATTGTTGGGGACTTGTTCTCAAATGCTTTGAATTAAGAACAAGGCAACACAAAAATGTTAAATGTTAATGTCCTTCGTCCTTCGAAGCATTATTTCCCTTAGGATATAATGATCTTCAGATGAAGGTTATGAAGGACATACCTTCATAAGCATGACATGTATAATCAAAGGATGAAGCTTATGAAACATAAGACAACAATATAAATAATTACATGGTATCGAAATATGAACATTTATTGTTAAATAATCATGAATACATGAAAGTAATATCAAACTACATTTGTACCTTGAGCTTGATAGAAGATGAAGATACAAATGAGATGCGGAAGCGTGAACAGTACGGGGGTACTGTTCACCTATTTATAGACACAGGGCGCAGCCTGTGTGAATTTACATTCATATCCTCTAT
Source organism: Zea luxurians (assembly GCA_029449295.1). Classification (NCBI taxonomy): domain Eukaryota; kingdom Viridiplantae; phylum Streptophyta; class Magnoliopsida; order Poales; family Poaceae; genus Zea; species Zea luxurians. The sequence continues at coordinate 74,507,297 of JAOPSE010000004.1, read as the reverse complement.
AAATGATTACAATTATTACACAGGTTATCATGGGACAATTGGTCATCTCATCTTTAAGTCGGTGCATTTTGAAATATACTACAAAGCTCCCTGACTGGTAGCTTCGGCATTGTTCCTGTTCTGGCCTTCCGAAGGTGTTTCTTCTCACAGGACCTTCGGCGACGAAGCAGACCCCCAACAGTAGCCCCTTCACGGTGCCAGATCGTTTTTCGTAACGAGCTCGACCCGTGAAAAATTCTTTTAGGCTTTGGAATGCCGAAGGTCCGAAAAACACCTTCCCTGAGCTCGTTGCCGAGAAACGATTTAAATATTCCGAGTATAAGGCGGTCCCACCATACGACGGGTACACTCGATCTGGTGATTCGTCTCCTCGCGCAGTATGGTCCACCGTTCAGTGGGTGCGGGCGACTGTTCAGTGGGTGCGATCGTCTTGTCGATTTACCTTCCCACCTGCAGCACTATATATACAGACGGGTAGGTGTGAAGTTACCATAGCATTTACTACTATTGCACTGTTGTGCTACCAAAAATTTTGACCATAGCTGAAGCTTATTCACCGTATTCCAAATCAAAGCTTTGTCACAAGAGGGAGCTTCGGCAAAGATAAAAAGTTTTCAACGTCGTCAAAACGCAAGAAATTCAGCATCAAATGGCCAGGGTTCGTTCAATAGCTAGGGTTACACGCGACGAAGAGGAGGCCGAAGCTACTGAAACTGCCCCGATCTCCGAAGTAATGAGGCAGTCAGGACTGGTTGTGATAGAGGGCGCCTCTGACAAAGGTGCACCTACTGCCGAAACTGAAGAAGCAGATATTGAAGAGGGTGATGCTGAAGAAGAAGAGGTAGATTATTCCGTCGTGCCATCTAAACCCAGCCACCTGGAGTTTGGAAAGTCTACTGTTTCCGAGGCCGATATGCCCATGATGACAAAGCTAGGTTACTTCGGTGAAGCCGAGAAGAAGCTAATTCGTTTTGGCGGAGAAGAGATCACTCTGAGGCCAGAAAATGATGAGGTGGTGGTTTTTAAGAGCTTCTTCAAAGCAGGGTTGAGGTTTCCTCTGCATGGAATGATTGCGGATGTTTTGGAAAATTTCGAAGTTTATCTTCATCAGCTGACTCCTAACGCTATCGTTAGACTCAGCGTTTTTATTTGGGCTCTTCGAAGCCAAGGGGTGGAGCCGCCTGCCGAAGCCTTCTGCCGGGTGCACGAACTTCACTATCAGATGAAGGCTAGAGAAGATGGACTGCACGAGAATTTCGGCTGCTATAATTTTGCCTACCACAAAGACATGAAGACACCGGTGGTTAGCTACCGCACCAAATGGCCAACCGGCTGGAAAATTGAATGGTTTTATGTTAAGGTTGATGAAAAAAAAGGAGAAGCTAGTTCAGAGCCCGCTGGAGCTAACTTTCGGGTTAACTAGGCCTCAGTGCTGCATGACGCCGGGGACACCATGCCCAGTTGCTGTGGGTGAATTTAGAATTGTGTCTGAGCATATTGGTACTAGGGATTTGGTTCAGGAATACTTGACCAATAGAGTATTCCCGACGTTAAAGGAATGGAGTATGTTGAAGCTTAAAGGAGAGAAGAAAAGGAATGAACTTGTTCGACTGCCTTATCATTTTAAGTTCAAGAAGCACTTCAAAGAACCCTGCCAAGAATGGTTAGACACAATTGAAGTTATGTGCAATGAAATCTTGGGCAATTATACGAAGAAAGAAGATCAATTAATGACAGCAGCCTTCGGCACCCGGTCGAAACGAAGGCCGAACCGAGTAATGGACGCTCTGAAGTTTGAATATCCAGACTATGAACGGTTGAACAAAGGTGCCGAAGGGCCAAAACGAAAAAGAGATGTCAGTGTTATGCAAAGACAAGCTGCCAGAATGATAAAAGAAGATGAAAATTTAGCAAAAAAGAAAAAATCCAGCCCTGAGCCGAAGATGGCCGTTTCGAAGAAGAGAAAAGTTACAGCTCCAAAGCCAAAAGCTGATTTAGAAGAAGAAATCCCCTCAACACCTTCTGCCACTGACACAGAAGAAATTTTAAAGGTAATGATTGAATCTCTACCTAATAAGCTAAGTCCGCTAGGACCAGAACTGATGAAGCTTTTACAGAAGAAGAAGGAGCCTTCGGTTGCCAAGAAGCCCGCTGAACCAAAAAAGCGGAGGATTATTACTGTCATTGAGGCTATTGAAGAAACACCGTCGTCAGCCTCAGCACCGAAAACAGCAGCAGCAGCCGAAGCTGCTCCTCCCGAAGCTTCTACTTTCGAAGCAGCAGTAGCCGAAGCCACAAATTTGGAAAACACACTTACTGATATTGATGAAATGGTTTTGAATATGGCTGAGGAAGAAACTGCTGCGGCTGCTAAGGAAACCTCGGCTGCAGTATCTGAAAAAGAGAAAGAGCTTGCCGAAGATGCTTCGGAAGAAGGAAATTTCAACTTTCAAGACATAATTGGGCAAGAATTGTCTAAGGCTGAAAAAGGAGAGCTGAGGGACTATGCTATATCTTGCGGATAGCAGCCAGGGGCGCTGCTTTTCGGTGGTATAGACGAAGAGAGTTTAGGTTGCCTTCGGGACCGGACTGGGGCGAAAGTTGTCAGCACTTTATCAAAGGGTGTTGGCTTTCCAAAGCTTGAGGCTGAACTCAGCAGATACCGGTGGCAACATATTACCGGTAGCTTGTTTTATTCTAACTTTAAGGTAAAATTCTTCCCTTAACTTTTTATTATTTTGATATGAGAATGTTTTCTAATGAAGGTTATTTTGTCAGAGCATACTATTAAGCAAAGCCCTGAGGATGCAACAAGACCTCGAGGACAAGAAAAACAAAGTTATAATCGAGGGCTTAGAAAGCAAGATTAAAGATCATGAAGTTGCCCTAGAAAAGAAAGACTTCGTACTTCAAACGATAGAAGGTTCACTGGTAGAAGCTCAAGCTAAGATCGCCAGATTGAACAGTGAACTTTCCATGAAATCAAAAAACTTTGAGCAAGAGAAGAAAGATTTCGAAATAAAAATCAAAGCTGAAATTGAAAAAGTTCAAATCTGCAGAAATCGCTCAAAGAACTTCAAGAAAAATGCTTAGGCTTCGGCACCCGGTGCATTCAACGGCTGAAGCAGGTCTTCAACTCAGTTGGATCCAGTTCTGAAAAGTTTAAACCTTCGGTTGAAGACCTGTCAGGCATGTTTGATCATATTGAAGGTGAAGTTGATGCTCTCGACGAAGTTATAGCTGGACATGGTGACTTTTGTGCTCTGCTAGCTTCTCGAGGCACGGCTGTCGCTTTCATGAAGGTTGGCTGTACACATGGAAATATTGTAAATATACCAAACTTCAGCCTGTCACCAGCAGACTTGGATAACATTCCTGGCCTGGCCCGAAGCATCGCCAATAGATTCGTTACTCAAATCTGGGCAAAGGGCGGGCGAAGCTTGGCTGGTGATGAAGCTCGAAGTCACCTTAAACCGGTAATAAACTCATACCTTGTGCTTACCTTTTCCTTGAAAGTTGAATTTACCTTATAATGCTTTGATATGTACAGGATGACGAAGCCGAGGAGCATTGAGCCGAAACTTAGCAGATGGTTCGAAGCTTAGCAGATGATGATGAAGCTGAAAACCTTGCTGCGAAAAAACTCTAGAAAACTCTTGTACTATCCTTGTAAAAAATATTGTAATCAGATACTACTCTGTAAATTTGTCCATACCTTGTAATATATTTTTACCTTTTCGTCCATGTATGAACTGCTTTGATGTGGACGAAACCTGTATTTTTGAGCCGAAGGCGAAAAACACATTCCCTTCTTTTCGTACACAACGAAGCATAACACTGCTTTCGAAGCCGTGTCCATAGAGCCAAAGCAACTGTTGGTATCTGTATGATATGATTATGATCCTATGTATGTCTAAATGAATGTTTATGAATGCAATGTATGATGTAATGTATCGTGCAAATGAACGCCTAGACACACACATACGAAGCCACATCCATAATCTTCATTCCCTTAGGAATGACTGAAATATTTTTGCCGTTTATTTTTCGGCTGCACCGCTTATTTTTCGGTGTAAGTTCTGCATCCCCTTAGGAACGTCTTTTGAACTTCTTCGCCTTCTATTTCGGCGGTATTCGCGTTGACTTTTCGCGCTTCGCCTTATATTTCGGCGGTATTTGGCTCTGCATTCCCTTAGGAACGACTTTTGAGCAGAAAACTTACGCTGCGCTCCCTTAGGAACGACTTCTTGTAGCTTCGTCGTGCTCTGCATCCCCTTAAGGACGACTTTCGAGCTTCTCCTTGTTCTTTTTTTCTCTCTGCACTCGATGGTGCATGCTCAGATTTTACATTTTACATATTTTTGAGGGATTTTGCTCTCGTAGAGCTGAATAAGAAAGGAAAAATTACAAACTCCATTAGAAACCTTTCTCCCCCTTTGGAAAGGAAAAGGGTGCCATAAGAAAAAATGAAAAAGACTACATCAATTTATACATAATATCGTCGAAGCTCATCTGAATTCCAGGATCTAGGAATGTCATTGTCGTTCATGTCCTTTAACATGTAAGAACCAGGTCTTGACGAAGATACTACCAGAAAGGGTCCTTCCCACTTCAGCTGAAGCTTGACTACTGTGTCAGGGTTGGATACTCTCCGAAGCACCAAGTGTCCTTGCTTAATATCTTTCAATCGAACTTTTCTATCGCACCATTTTATTGTTTTGGCTTGATATTTGTTGATATTTTCCACAGCCTGAAGTCTGGTCCCTTCTATAGTATCTTTTGTCACAGAATAATTAGCTTCGTCTTCGGCCGAAGCTACTGTTCTTATTGACCCTGCTTTAGCCTCTTTGGGGGTTATGGCTTCGTCACCAAACAATAACTTAAATGGTGTAAAACCTGTTGACCTTGATATAGTTGTATTGTGGCTCCACACCACTTTAACCAACTCATCTGGCCACTTTCCTCTAGGCTGATTGAAGATTAACTTCATTATTCCTGTCATTATAATACCATTTGCCCTTTCAACTAGTCTGTTTGATTCCGGGTGCCTGACTGATGCAAAATGAATTTTTGTGCCGATCTGATCGCAGAAATCTTTGAAAGTTTCAGCATCAAACTATGTTCCATTGTCCACAGTTATAGCCTTCGGCACACCGAAGCGACAAACTATATTCTGGCAGAAAAATTTTTGGACTGTAGCCAAAGTTATTGTAGCCAAAGGCTTCGTTTCGATCCACTTAGAAAAATATTCTACCCCCACCATAACATATCTCAGGTTGCCCTGTGCTGGTGGAAGTGGACCTAGTAGATCCAGGCCCCATCTTTGCAACGGCCAGGTTGGTTGTATTACCTGAGTCAATGACAAAGGTTGTTTCTGATCTCTTGCACATTTTTGGCAATTTTCACACTTTTGAACCAAATCTACTGCGTCCGAAGCTGCCTTCGGCCAATAGAATCCTTGTCAGAAAACCTTTCCTAGAAGAGGTCTGGACCCAATATGAGATCCACACAATCCTGCATGTATCTCCTTCATTAATTCTATACCTTCAGTTCTGGATAAGCACTTGAGAAGTGGGGAACAAACTCCATGTTTATATAATTCCCCTTCTATTATGACATATGGTCTTGTTCTTGCTTCCATTCTTTTGTTATAAACCTCATCATCCGAGAGATAGTTACCTTGGAGGAAAGATATAATCTCAGTCCTCCAATCTTCACTATGGATAGGAGATATTGTGAGCACTGCTCTTTCGAGGAGTTCCACCGAAGGTGCTCTTATTGTCTCGAAAAATACTTCCGAAGGTAGAGGACGCCCCTGTGCCGCTGACTTGGCTAGCAGATCAGCATGCTCATTTTCCCTTCTTGGAATATTCTTAACAGAAAATCCTTCGAAAGAAGCTTCAAGCCTTCGAACTGTGTCCAGGTATCTCTCAAGCTTCGGATCTCTTGCCTTGCAACTCTTGTCAACATGACCAGAAATAACTTGAGAGTCGGTTTTGAGGACTTCCCTTCTTATTCCCATTGCCTTTAACTTTCGAAGTCCCAAAAGTAATGCTTCGTATTCAGCAACATTATTTGTACAGCTGAAATCAAGCCTTGCTGCATAGCATGTTCTGACTTTGGAAGGTGCAACTAAGACAGCAGCCGTCCCTGCACCGAAGGTTCCCCAGGAACCGTCGCAGAACACTGTCTAGGCTTCGGCATCTTTATTTGCTTCTTCTTCCTGAGCCCCTGGCGTCCAATCAGTAATGAAGTCTGCTAACGCTTGGGACTGAATTGAGGATCTATGGACATAGTCAATAGTGAATTCATTAAGCTCCGCAGCCCACTTTCCAATCCTTCCAGTAGCTTCTCTGTTCCTCATAATATCCTTCAGAGGCTGTGATGAAGGAACAATTATGTGGTATGCTTGAAAATAGTGCCGAAGTTTCCTAGAGGCCATTAACACAGCATACAACACCTTCTCCAACTCTGTATAGTTTTTCTTTGATAAACTTAGAACTTCGAAGACAAAGTATACTAGGGCTTGCTTTTTAATTTGTCCTTCAAGCTTCTCCTGTACAAGCGCCGCACTCACTGTAGAGTACGAAGCTGCCACATATAATAGTAATGGAGCCCCTGGCGCAGGTGGAGTTAATGTTGTTAGATCAATCAAGTATTGCTTCAGCTCTTCGAAGGCCTTCTGTTGAGTTGGGCCCCATTGAAAAACTTCGGCTGACTTTAGTATTTCAAAGAATGGCAAATTTCTTTCTGCTGATCTAGATATGAATCTATTTAATGATGCCAGTCTTCCTGTTAGCCGTTGGGCCCCCTTCTTTGTGCTTGGTGGCTCCATCCGAAGGATAGCTTCGATCTTGCTTGGGTTAGCTTCAATCCCCTTTGTTGAAACTAGACAGCCAAGGAACTTACCCTTCTTCACTCCAAAGACACATTTTTCTGGATTTGCCTGAAATTAGCAAATGTTTCTTGCAGATCAGTAATGTGATTTTCTTGCTTCGTACTTTTTTACTATGATGTCATCAACGTATGTTAGCACATTTCTACCTATCTGGGAATGAAGGACCTTGGTTGTCATTCTGTTGAAGCTTCCTCCAGCATTTTTGAGCCCCTCAGGCATCTGAAGATAGCAATAGGTGCCACTAGGAGTTATGAAGCTAGTCTTTGGCTCATCCTCCTTCTTCATCCATATTTGATGATATCCTGAGTAGCAGTCCAGCAGACTCATAAGCTCTGAAGAAGTTGCTGCATCTACAAGAGAGTCTATTCTTGGTAATGGAAATTCGTCCTTTGGACAGGCCTTGTTAAGATCTGTGAAGTCAATACACATTCTCCATTTGCCATTGGACTTCTTCACCATAACAGTATTGGCTAGCCACTCTGGATATTTTACTTCTTTGATGACCCCAGCACTGAGAAGCCTTTTTACTTCATTCCAAGCACCTTCGGCTTTATCATCAGACATTTTCCGAAGCCTTTGTTTTCTTGGCCTGAAGGATGGGTCGACATTGAGTGAATGTTCAATGACGTCTCTGTTGACACCACAGAGGTCATTGGCCGACCAAGCAAGAACATATTTGTTGTTGAATAAAAACCTTATCAAAGTTTTCTCCTATTCTTCAGATAGTTGAGACCCCAGCAATACCTTCTGCTCTACTATGTCTTCACATAGAAGCATGGGCTTCGGCTGATCAGCCAAAGTAGCCTTCTCTCTTCTGTACTTGTACTGTTCACAAGCTTCGGCTTCATCTATATTGTGAATTGCTTTTGAATCTGTCCAGTTTCCTTCAGCCTTCCTGGCAGCTTCTTGACTGCCATGAATAGCAATGGGCCCTTGTTTCGAAGGTATCTTCATGCATAGATATGCTGGATGGAGTATTGCTTCGAAAGCATTAAGCGTCCCACGACCAATGATTGCATTGTAGGGGTATTCCATATCAACAATGTCAAACACAATCTGTTCAGTCCTTGTATTGTGGACAAAGCCGAAGGTCACTGGCATCGTGATTTTGTCGAGCGCTGCAATCTGCCTGCCTCCGAAGCCACAAAGAGGGTGTGTAGCATCATGAATCTTGTCCTCTGGCTCTTGCATCTGTCTGAAGGCCTTAGCAAATATGATATCTGCGGCACTGCCTGTATCAACCAGAACACTGTGGACCAGTCCCTTGATGACGCAAGATATGACCATAGCATCATTGTGAGGGTAATCCTTGAGCTAAAGGTCCTCCTAGGAGAAGGTGATTGGGATGTGAGACCATTTTGACTTGATGAAAGGTCCCTGCACCCCAACATGCTACACCCTTCTCTGTGCTTCCTTCTTCTGCTTCTTATTAGCTGGCTCTGAACTTGAGCCGCCTGTTATCGGGAGCACTAGCTTCGTAGCCAAAGGTGCTTCAGCTTGGTTGTTGAATGAAGCCATCAGCTCAACAGTGGAAGTGAGTTCACCGGAGGTGGGCGCCAATGTTGGGGACTTGTTCTCAAATGCTTTGAATTAAGAACAAGGCAACACAAAAATGTTAAATGTTAATGTCCTTCGTCCTTCGAAGCATTATTTCCCTTAGGATATAATGATCTTCGAACGAAGGTTATGAAGGGCATACCTTCATAAGCACGACATGTATAATCAAAGGATGAAGCTTATGAAACATAAGACAACAATATAAATAATTACATGGTATCAAAATATGAACATTTATTGTTAAATAATCATGAATACATGAAAGTTATATCAAAATACATTTGTACCTTGAGCTTGACAGAAGACGAAGATACAAATGAGACGCGGAAGCGTGAATAGTACGGGGGTACTGTTCACCTATTTATAGACATAGGCCGCAGCCTGTGTGAATTTATATTCATGTCCTCTACAAATGATTACAATTATTACACAGGTTATCATGGGCCAATTGGTCATCTCATCTTTAAGTCGGTGCATTTTGAAATATACTACGAAGCTCCCTGACTGGTAGCTTCGGCATTGTTCCTGTTCTGGCCTTCTGAAGGTGTTTCTTCTCACAGGACCTTCGGCGACGAAGCAGACCCCCAACAATAATCTAGGTTGTTTAGTTATCTTATGATTTCTATTTATTCCTATATGTATATGCAGATGTAATTATGTACATTACTCCACAACCCATCTCACTCAATCAAAGATCCAAATCAAACAAGGATCATAAGGACAAGCATTCAAGCACATAGATACCTATAAAAATAGTTTTGTTTTTGTTCCTAAGATTAGGTCTCCTAGTCCTAAAAATCACTTTAGGTACGGGATTTCAAAGTGTGAAATCCACATTTGTATTTAGAAGGAAAAGGAAAGAATAATCAGAGTAAAGCGAAATTAGATGAGAAAAGATTAAGAAAAGTTTAGAAAGAATAAGAGTAGTAAAGGTAAGTAAGTATTGGTTGTCCAGTTCTATCTAGGTTTCATCCTATAGTCAACATTCCTCTGATACCACTTCTGTCACACCCGGGTTTAAGGGATAAAGCCGGTTGCATCTCATATATGTGCTAAAGAAGACAACACATAAAATAACATAGTGTATAGAGATAAATATCACAATATAATCAGAGTAGCGTAAGTCTTACAAAATAAAAGATAAATATAAAACGAACTAAAGTACATCCTTGGCGCCATAAAGTCAACTAGGAGACACCACCTAAATCAAGTCGAACTCTTCGTTGTTTGGCTCCTCTTGAACCACCTATTCTTCTCCTGTGGGGGTGTGAGACAGCAAGGGTGAGCTCACACATGTTCATCTCTCAACAAGTTGTGGGGAATAATGTGCATGAACTCACCAAAGGTGGGAGTTCATGTGATGTGTAAAGCTGATCAACAATAAGGGTTAAAGCTGAGCATTGCTTTTAATAAGTTGGTCAAATTTTATTAGTAGTTACTAAATGTAAGTAGATACCAAACCATAATAAGAATAGAACAAATTAATAAATAATCCCATGCAATGCAAATGACAAATTGAATTTAAGTTCCATAATTTAATCATACGAGAGTCCTGCGCTGCTCTTGACCGTGAGCTCGGCTAGTATACCAGTTTTACACTCTGCAGAGGTTGTACCCTGTACCCACAAGTCATGTTACCCATCTGCTAAGGGGCCATGAGTCCCATACACCTCTACCAAGGAAGCGAGGCAGGGTAACACTACGAGGCCTTTACAAAGTTCCACTAGCTTCCGAAAACCCGCTATAGTTTCTGGGAAGTGCAATTGCAAGAATCTCTCGTTTGACCGCCATCGCAGCAAAATCAACCCGAGAACCTCCCTGCATGCCTGCTCCCCTACTGCCTTTGCCCTTTCGGGTAAGGTAGTCTTCCACTAGCTTTCCTAATTAGTCAGCCAAGGGCGTCCCATTCCACCCTTGTGGTGGCACGTGTTTCTCAAGTTAAGCTCCATGTTCCAATTAAAATTAATGATCTTGACATGAACATAAATAACATAACAGAATAATTAGAACATGGATATAATGAAATATTAACCCAAAACCATGTAAAGAAATAGCATAACTACCCAAATGATTCAGGGGTAAACAAGGTAACAAGATAAGCAGACTAGGGCAACCTATTGGGTCTCATCAAAATTAAACCTATGCATGAATAAATGATTATAAAGAATATTATTGGGTAATAAAAGTGGTCAAGGGCACAACTTGCCTGGGACTTGAGATTCCAGGTACCAGGATGATCCTCATATTCTCGTGACCTCACTGCTAATCGTAGCAATACAAACAAACATGGTATATGCAAAGTTAACATCACACCACACATAAGAACAAACTGCGTAATAATAATCTACGCATTGCTACGAGAGCGTGGGTTTGCGAACCACTTAGATCGGAGTTATGGTTACAAAGTTATGATTTACAGGGGATCTATGTGGTTCGAATATTATATTATAAATTGATTAGTACACAGTATATGAGAAAATATTCTATAAATAATTAACTCAACTTTTAATCTAAGTTATTACTTGATTAAATATTATCTTTTAGTCATATTATAATTATAAGATCAGAATACTATATTAATATTAAAGAAGTTAATCCAATAAACATAGATTAATCCATTAACATAGAATAAACAAATAAATTATTTACAACATGTCTCCTGATAAAATAAGGTTACCAAAATGTAGATAATTTTATTACGAAGCTAACGCAACTGGAACGAGTTAAATTGGAGTTAAAGTGTGGTAGTTATGATTTTCTGAATAATTAAGTGCTTGGCATGGAATAAATTAAGTAGACAATTTTAGTCTATGTTTCATGGTTAAACAGAGTTACTAGATGATAGATAATATTGAAACAAAATTAATGTAACTGGAATGGATGAAAAATCAGCTAAAATGAATTTTCTATGCATTAAATAAGTTCTGGAATTCTTTTTACATTGGAAATTGATTTTCTAAATTGATTTTTCCTATTTTCTCTAAGCTCTGGGCCGAGCACTAAATCTAAGGAAACACAGGGGTAAAATCATAAGAATTTCCTAGACTAGAGCAACCCAGGGAAGGACCGCGAGTTGATTCTTATATTTCTCAGGGTCTCTTTTACAAAGTTACCTGGCCGAAGCGGTAAGATTGATTCTGGTCGTTAGATTTAAAAGGCGCAGTCTAGATTAGATTTATGACCTCCCAAAGCAGTACACCTCCACACACACTTGGATCACGATCCCGCGGCCCACAGTGCGCCACGCCATCACCAGATCCGATTCGCATGCCCAAGATCCAACGGTGCAGATATAAACTATGCCTATCAGTACGTGGACTAAATTGAGACTGTCACCCTGTGATCGAACGGTCAGATCCGCTCTTCCCCAAATTCGCACGCAGGCGCAGCGGCACCGTCCATCTCGCGGTGGCACTCTCGCCGCGTGGAGACCAACGCCCAAATCGCCGCCCCACACCCATATTAGAGAAGTCCTACATGATGCGTACATCAACGCAGAGTGGATTGGGGTGGTTCTCACCATAGTTGTAGACGTAATTACACCTGGCCGCGGCGGTCCGTGGTACAGCCGCGACGACGAAAGACCAGCGAGCAATTCAAAGCCCCGCTGATCCAATCTCCACCTGGCGAGGCCCCGAGCAGGTCCGTGGTGATCCCCTGAAGCTCCAAGACTAGCCGAGCAGACCGCGCTCGAGCGCAGGGAGCACTGGTGGAGTTCTTAGGGCCGAGCACACGCCCACGGTGGCGGCCTTACCTTCCTTCCCCGTGCTTCCCTTCCCTGCGACGATGGTGGCATCCGTCAGGGCACCATGGCGGGGCCACTGTGGTTCTGCGACCAGGCGAGGCAGGCCGGCATTGCGGCCGCGTGGCGTGGGTGGCGGACTGGATTCCTTCAACTCACAGTGAAGCTCTAAACAATGACATCTATGGTGCTCGATCATGGTTTGATGAGATGAACCCCGACATCACCTATATACACTGCGAAGGAGTCCGGTCGCTTGTGGGATTTGAAGATCAGATCCTACAATCACACGACGACTGCAATAGCTTGCAATGGATCGGTGGATGGGGCTTTGTACGGTTCGCCGCCGACCTATGGAGGAGTTGGCCAAGCGGCTTCCGCAGCGAGGAAATCGGCTTCAGGCGCAACCACCCAAGGAAGACCCGGCCGGGAATCTCGGCAATCACTAGTGGAATCCGCACGGCATCACAGGTCCAGCCGTTCACCCAGCACGAGGAAGCAGGAGACCAGCCCGACAGACGGGGCCCTAACGTCAGCGCCAGTCACAGCACAAGCAGCGCAGGGGTACTGATGGGCCAATGGGAGACGAGAATTCACAAGGCGGCCCAAGCGAGTTTCTTCTTCTTTTTCTTTCTAATTTCATATTCCCAAATCAAGTTTGTGTTTCAAATTCGAATTAGATTCAAATTTGAGTTTCCAAGAGAATACTCAAGCAAAACTCTAGTATGAATGCAATAATATTATATATAATAATTAATTAATTATCCTCTTTAAACAAACATTTTTTTAAATATGTATTCCATCCATGCTAAAATAGAGAATAGGTATTTTAGAAAATAATTCCTAGTGTATCATTTTCTTTAGAGGCCACTTATAAATATATATATTCAACAAAGGAATATCTAGAATCATATAGGTATACTTTTATTAAACATTCATTAAAAACCATATTTGTTTTGGAAGATGTAACTTCAAGAATAAGCAAATTTTTAGTAGGAGGTATTTTAGTTCAAAACCGTTGGAGATCTTTTCCCCCAAATTCAAGAATAAGATTTTGGGTGCTACAAGGATAGTGAAGAGGCCCTATTGGATATTTGTGAGAGGTTATTGTGCTTGCCTTGACAGAATACAAAAAGAAATTCTAGTGGAATTGAAGTCTGGAGTGGTTCTTTGACCCAATTTGGCTCATGAATCAAGTGGACTCTTAGTAGAGAATTGGTTGGAAGTCATTGAATCCACCTCAACGTGCATTAGGTTGACCGACAAGTCATCGATGCCACTAAATAAAAATCATCTCTCAAGTGGTGAATTTTTTGCTTGCTTATTTCTATGATTGCAATTATCTAATGTACATATACAATCATAGAGATGTGTTTCATCTTGGTACCTTATGTTACAAAGCCATTTTTAGCTCAATATTGGCTAGAAGATTTAATTATCTTTTGATCCCTCCCTCTAGCTAGTATGCTTAATCCAACAAGTGATATCGGAGGTAAGGACTCCTTGATTATGGATTTAACCATATCACAGTAGGACAAAATGGCTAGTATAAGTGATGTTCATATTGAGAAACCACTCCATTTTTATGGAAGCAATTATAGTTATTGGAAACTAGATTGATGGTTCCACTTAGATCTATGCGTGAAAAAATATGGAAGATTGTAAAAGATGAATATGTTATCCTCAAATCTAAAGATCCTTCCAATTTTAATGCAGAAAAAAAATCTAATTAATCATCAAGTTATGAATATTTTGTCTGTTACTCTTGGTATTGGTGGATTCAATCGTATTAAGAATCTCAAGACTGCTCATGAGATTTGGGTGAAGCTCATGAAAATTCGTGAGGGCACCACCATGGTCAAGAATGTAAAATTATTTGTGAACAAGACTAAAAGTGTCCTAGAGGGGGTGAATAGGTAAAACCTAAAATTTATCGCTTAATACAAAAACTTAAACCCTGATTAGGCATTTAGAATGAGAGGTAAATTAATTAGTGTGAGGGAGAGGTGTTCTTTCTTAATGTTGCTCTTATGATTGTGGAATTACTTTGGAACATCACAAATGATTTAGAATCAAATTGCAGGCAACACAACAGAAAAGACACAAGCGATTCGTTTACTAGAGTTCGGTTTCCAAATGAATCCTACATCTCTGTTGAGGTGTCCCTAAGGACAAGTCACTCTTGAGCGATTCCATAGATCAAGCTTGAGCCCTCTCTTTATTCTCCATCAAAGGACCTTAATCCTTGCAAGGATGTCCACACAACACAGAGTTTCTTGCTAGCCTTACAATGGATGTGACTTAAAACTCCAAATAAAAGAGCACAAGAATGCAACAATCAACACAATATCTCACACAAGGTACTATCTCTTTTCTAGCTCAAATCTCTTGAATATGGCACTTGTGAGGCTTTGGTTCACTTGTAGTTGTTGCTTTGAATGTATGGATGTTTTATCTGGCTCTTGTATCTTCAATGTGCTGGTTGGGGTGTATTTATATGCCCCAACAACCTATATAGACGTTGGTGAAAGTCACCTAGAGGGGGTGAATAGGCGAAACCTAAAATTTATAAACTTAAACACGCACTAAGGCCGGGGTTAGCGTTAGAATTAAATTCAAGTCCGAAAGAATGTTTCTCCTGCTAAGAGTTTGTCACACCTGGATTTAAAGGGATAAATCCGGGTGCATCTCATATGTGCGCCAAGGAAGAACAACACACATAATAACAGAGTGCATAGAGATAAATGTCATAAATATCATAAATGTACTTATTACATAGCGGAAGACTTACAAAAATAAATGATAAAGTAAAACAAACTAAATAATAATCCCTGGCGCCACAAAGCTGACTGGGAGACGCCACCTAGATCAAGTCGAATGCCTCGGTGTTAGGCGGCTCCTCTTCGACCACCTGTTCTTCTCCTGTGGGGGGGTGTGAGACAGCAAGAGTGAGCTCACATACGTTCATAGCTCAACAAGTCATGGGGAATAATGTGGCATGAACTCACCAAAGGTGGGAGTTCATGAAGTGTAAGGCTAATCAATGAAATAAAGGCTGAGGCTGAGCGTTGCTTTTATAAGTTGGTCAAAATTTTATTAGCAATTACTAAGTGTAAGTGAATACCAAACCTTAATAATAATAAAGAAAAGTAATAGTAAAATAATCCCAAATGCGATGCAAATGTCAAATTAAATTTAAGTTCCATAAATTAATCATGTGAGGGTCCGAGCCGCTCATGACCGTGAGCACGGCTAGTATACTAGTTTTACACTCTGCAGAGGTTGCACATCTTTACCCACAAGTCATGTTACCCATCTGCCAAGAGACGGCCAAACCCATACACCTCTACCGAGGAGGCGAGGCTGGGTAACACTACGAGGCCTTTACAAAGTTCCACTAGCTTCAGAAACCCCGCTACAGTTTATAGGAAGCTCTGAAAGGGAAATGTGCCCTTGGGCCATTTCTAAGTATTTTGGTGATTTAGTGTCCAACACAAATGCCTGAGTGTAAAATGGTGGACAAAGTGCAAATCAAGGTTAAAGGTATGTTTCTCAGACTTAGTACATTGTTTTAGTGACTAATGTATTGTGTCTAAGTGCTGGAAACAGGAAAAATCCGATTGGAAAGGTCTTGGCTCGAGCAGCCAAAAATCTGCTCAGTCTGGGAGCACCGGACTGTCCGGTGTGCACCGGACAGTGTCCGGTGCGCCAGGCTGGCTTGAGCAAAGTGGCTGCTCTCGGGACTTCGACGGCGGTGTACGGCTATAATTCACCGGACTGTCTGGTGTGCACCGGACTGTCCGGTGGGCCGTTCACAGGCGAACTAGTCGCTCTCGGGAATTCATCGGCGACGTACGGCTATAATTCACCGGACTGTCAGGTGTGTACCGGACTGTCCGGTGAGCCAACGGTCGGCCGGGCCAACGGTCGGCCGCGCAATCTGCGCGGGACACGTGGCCGAGCCAACGGCTAGAAGAGGGCACCGGACTGTCCGGTGTGCACCGGACATGTCCGGTGCACCAACGGCTCTTTGGCTGCCAACGGTCGACTATGCCATTTATGGAAGGAAATCGGGCACCGGACAGTGTCCGGTGCGCCAGTCGACAGAAGGCAAGATCTGCCTTCCAAGATTGCTCCCAACGGCTCCTAGCTGCCTTGGGGCTATAAAAGGGACCCCTAGGCGCATGGAGGAGAAAACTAAGCATCTCCTAATCATTTCTAAGCACCAAGACATCGATTTCACGCATTCGTTTCATTGTGATAGCATATAGAGCTCTAGTGGAGTTGTGAACTCATTGAGTTGTGTTGCGAGCTCTTGTTGCGATTTGTGTGCGTATTGACACTCTGATTCTTGTGTCTTGTGTGCGTTGCTAATCCCTCCCTTGCTCCGTGTTCTTTGTGAATTTCAAGTGTAAGGGCGAGAGGCTCCAAGTTGTGGAGATTCCTCGCAAACGGGATTGAGATAAAGCAAGCAAAACACCGTGGTATTCAAGTGGGTCTTTGGACCGCTTGAGAGGGGTTGATTGCAACCCTCGTCCGTTGGGACGCCACAACGTGGAGTAGGCAAGCGTTGGTCTTGGCCGAACCACGGGATAACCACCGTGCCATCTCTGTGATTGATCTTTGTTGGTTATTGTGTTTTGTTGAGGATTCCTCTATAGCCACTTGGCAATTATTGTGCTAACAATTAACCAAGTTTTTGTGGCTTAAGTTTTGAAGTGTTACAGGATCACCTATTCACCCCCCCTCTAGGTGCTCTCAATTGGTATTGGAGTCGCTCTCTTCAAGAAAGGGACTAACCGCCCGAAGAGATGGATCCTAAGGGCAAGGGGATGGTGATCAACGACAAGGAGAAGGAGTCCTTCGTCAACGAGCCCAATGATGACAGGCCCACCGACTCAGGCTCGGGCCACAAAAGAAAAGACGGGAGGAAGAAGAAGACAAGGCGCATCAAGGAAATTGTCTACTACGACAGCGACGAATCTTCCTCCTCCCAAAAGGACAACGACGACTACGACAAACGAAAGACGGTTAACTCAAACTTTTCTTTCGATTATTCGCGCATTCCGCATAGCTCAAATGCCCAATTGCTCCCCATTCCACTTGGCAAGCCCCCTCACTTTGATGGAGAGGACTACGGGTTTTGGAGCCACAAAATGCGTACTCACCTGTTTTCTCTCCATCCAAACATTTGGGAGATTGTGGAAAGTGGAATGAAATTTGATAGCTCGGATAGCCCTGTGTTTATTAATGAACAGATTCATAAGAATGCACAAGCTACTACTGTGTTGCTAGCCTCTTTGTGCAGGGACGAGTATCACAAGGTGAGCGGCTTGGACAACGCCAAGCAGATCTGGGACACCCTCAAGATCTCTCATGAGGGGAACGACGTCACCTTGCTCACCAAAATGGAGTTGGTGGAGGGCGAGTTTGGAAGGTTCACGATGATAAGGGGCGAGGAGCCAACTCAAACATACAACCGGCTCAAGACCCTTATCAACAAAATAAGGAGCTACGGAAGCACGCGATGGACGGACCATGACGTCGTCCGACTGATGCTAAGGTCCTTTACCGTTCTTGATCCTCATTTGGTGAATAATATTCGTGAGAATCCCAGGTACACCAAAATGTCGCCCGAAGAAGTCCTCGGAAAATTCGTTAGCGGGCGAATGATGATCAAGGAGGCGAGGTACGTGGACGACGCCTTGAATGGTCCGATCAACGAGCCGCAACCCCTTGCTCTCAAGGCAACAAGAAGCAAGGAGGCGCTACCTAGCAAGGTGGCACAGATTGAGGCGGCCGGACTTAATGATGAGGAGATGGCCCTCATCATTAAGCGCTTCAAGACGGCGCTTAAAGGTCGCAAGGGATAGCCAAGCAAGACCAAAGCCAAGGGGAAGCGCTCATGCTTCAAATGTGGTAAGCTTGGTCATTTTATTGCTAACTGTCCCGACAATGATAGTGATCAGGAACAAGGGAACAAGAGGGAGAAAAAGAAGAACTATAAGAAGGCAAAGGGCGAGGCTCATCTTGGCAAGGAGTGGGATTCGGACTGCTCCTCGTCCGACTCCGACAATGAAGGACTCGCCGCCACCGCCTTCAACAAGTCATCCCTCTTCCCAAACGAGCGTCACTCTTGCCTCATGGCAAGGGAGAAGAAAGTAAGCACTCATAATACTAGTACTTATGCTTCTTCAAGTGAGGATGAGTCTAGTGATGATGATGAGATAGATTACTCATGCTTATTCAAGGGATTAGATAGAACCAAGGTAGACAAAATTAATGAATTGATTGATGCCTTGAATGATAAGAATATGCTTTTAGAAAAGCAAGAGGATTTGTTGTATGAAGAGCATGATAAATTTGTAGAAGCACAGAAATCTCTTGCTCTAGAAATTAAGAGGAATGAAATGCTCTCTAGTGAATTATCTTCTTGTCATGAAACTATTGCTAAGTTAAAAAGTTTTAATGATGATTTAAATGCTAAACTAGAAGTAGCTAGTAAATCTGATTCTTGTGTAGAAATTGTTGAAACTTGTAATAGGTGTAAAGATTTTGACATTGATGCTTGTAGTGATCATTTAGTCTCAATTTCCAAATTAAATGAGGAATTAGCTAGTCTTAATGCCCAACTTAAGACTAGCAAGAATGAATTTGACAAGCTAAAATTTGCAAGGGATGCCTATACGATTGGTAGACACCCCTCAATTAAGGATGGACTTGGCTACAAGAGAGAAGCCAAGAACTTGACAAGCCATAAGGCTCCCATCTCCGCCAAGGAGAAATGGAAGGCCCCTATGGCTAGTAGTGTGCAAAAGAACCATGCCTTTATGTACCATGATAGGAGACAGTCTAGAAATGCTTATAGGAGTTGTAGTGCATATAATGCCTTTGATTCTCATGTCATGTTTGCTTCTAGTTCTTCTTATGTGCATGATAGAAATGTTGGTAGGAGAAATATTGTTCATAATATGCCTAGGAGAAATGTTGTTAATGTTCCTAGGAAAGTAAATGAACCTTCTATAATATATCATGCTTTAAATGCTTCTTTTGCTATCTGTAGAAAGGATAGGAAGATAGTTGCTAAGAAATTAGGGGCAAGATGCAAGGGAGACAAAACTTGCATCTGGGTCCCTAAGGATATTTGTGCTAACCTTGTAGGACCCAACATGAGTTGGGTACCTAAGACCCAAGCCTAAATTTGCCTTGCAGGTTTATGCATCCGGGGGTTCAAGCTGGATTATCGACAGCGGATGCACAAACCATATGACGGGGGAGAAGAAGATGTTCACCTCCTACGTCAAAAACAAAGATTCCCAAGATTCAATAATATTCAGTGATGGGAATCAAGGCAAGGTAAAAGGGTTAGGTAAAATTGCAATCTCAAATGAGCACTCTATATCTAATGTGTTTTTAGTAGAGTCTCTTGGATATAATTTGCTATCTGTTAGTCAATTATGCAATATGGGATATAACTGTTTATTTACAAATGTAGATGTGTCTGTCTTTAGAAGATGTGATGGTTCACTAGCTTTTAAGGGTGTACTAGACGGCAAACTTTACTTAGTTGATTTTGCAAAAGAAGAGGCCGGTCTAGATGCATGCTTAATGGCTAAGACTTGCATGGGCTGGTTGTGGCATCGCCGCTTAGCACATGTGGGGATGAAGAACCTTCACAAGCTTCTAAAGGGAGAACACGTGATAGGTCTAACCAATGCTCATTTCGAAAAAGATAGACCTTGTGCAGCTTGTCAAGCAGGGAAACAGGTGGGAGGCTCTCATCACACCAAAAATGTGATGACAACATCAAGACCTCTGGAGCTGCTGCATATGGACCTCTTCGGACCTGTCGCCTATCTGAGCATAGGAGGAAGTAAGTATGGTCTAGTTATTGTTGATGACTTTTCCCGCTTCACTTGGGTGCTCTTTTTGCAGGATAAGTCTGAAACCCAAGGGACCCTCAAGCGCTTCCTAAGGAGAGCTCAAAATGAGTTTGAGCTCAAGGTGAAGAAGATAAGGAGCGACAACGGGTCCGAATTCAAGAACCTTCAAGTGGAGGAGTTCCTTGAGGAGGAGGGGATCAAGCATGAGTTCTCCGCTCCCTACACACCTCAGCAAAATGGTGTGGTAGAGAGGAAGAACAGGACGCTCATAGATATGGCGAGGACTATGCTTGGAGAGTTCAAGACCCCCGAGTGCTTTTGGTCGGAAGCCGTGAACACGGCTTGCCACGCCATCAACAGGGTCTACCTTCACCGCCTCCTCAAGAAGACTTCATATGAGCTGCTGACTGGTAACAAACCCAACGTATCGTACTTTCATGTATTTGGGAGTAAATGCTACATTCTAGTGAAGAAGGGTAGGAATTCCAAATTTGCTCCCAAAGCCGTAGAAGGGTTTTTATTAGGTTATGATTCAAATACAAAGGCGTATAGGGTCTTCAACAAATCATCGGGTTTGGTTGAAGTCTCTAGCGACGTTGTATTTGATGAGACTAATGGCTCTCCAAGAGAGCAAGTTGTTAATCTTGATGATGTAGATGAAGAAGATGTTCCAACGGTCGCGATACGCACCATGGCGATTGGAGATGTACGGCCTCAGGAACAACTGGAGCAAGATCAACCGTCTTCCTCAACTATGGTGCACCCCCCAACCCAAGATGATGAACAGGTACCTCAAGTGGAGGCGCATGATCAAGGGGGAGCACAGGATGTTCAAATTGAAGAGGAAGAAGCACCTCAGGCACCTCCAACCCAAGTTCGAGCGACGATTCAAAGGGATCATCCCGTCGATTAGATATTGGGTGATATTAGCAAGGGAGTAACTACTCGTTCAAGATTGGTTAATTTTTGTGAGCATTACTCTTTTGTCTCTTCTATTGAGCCTTTCAGGGTAGAAGAGGCCTTGCTAGATCCGGACTGGGTGTTGGCCATGCAAGAGGAACTCAACAATTTCAAGCGCAATGAAGTTTGGACACTGGTGCCTCGTCCCAAGCAAAATGTTGTGGGAACCAAGTGGGTGTTCCGCAACAAACAGGATGAGCACGGGGTGGTGACAAGGAACAAGGTTCGGCTTGTGGCAAAAGGTTATGCCCAAGTCGCAGGTTTGGACTTTGAGGAGACTTTCGCTCCTGTGGCTAGGCTAGAATCAATTCGTATCTTGCTAGCATATGCCGCTCACCATTCTTTCAGGTTGTACCAAATGGATGTGAAGAGCGCTTTCCTCAACGGGCCGATCAAAGAGGAGGTGTACGTGGAGCAACCCCCTGGCTTCGAGGATGAACGGTACCCCGACCACGTGTGTAAGCTTTCTAAGGCGCTCTATGGACTTAAGCAAGCCCCAAGAGCATGGTATGAATGCCTTAGAGACTTTTTAATTGCTAATGCTTTCAAGGTTGGGAAAGCCGATCCAACTCTTTTTACTAAGACTTGCGATGGTGATCTTTTTGTGTGCCAAATTTATGTCGATGACATAATATTTGGTTCTACTAATCAAAAGTCTTGTGAAGAGTTTAGCAGGGTGATGACGCAGAAATTCGAGATGTCGATGATGGGCGAGTTGAACTACTTCCTTGGGTTCCAAGTGAAGCAACTCAAGGACGGCACTTTCATATCCCAAACGAAGTACACGCAAGACTTGCTAAAGCGGTTTGGGATGAAGGACGCCAAGCCCGCAAAGACGCCGATGGGAACTGACGGACACACCGACCTCAACAAAGGTGGTAAGTCCGTTGATCAAAAAGCATACCAGTCCATGATAGGTTCTTTGCTTTATTTATGTGCTAGTAAACCGGATATTATGCTTAGCGTATGCATGTGTGCTAGATTTCAATCTGATCCTAAGGAGTGTCACTTAGTGGCGGTGAAGCGAATTCTTCGATATTTAGTCGCTACGCCTTGCTTCGGGATCTGGTATCCAAAAGGGTCTAACTTTGACTTGATTGGGTACTCAGATTCCGACTATGCTGGATGTAAGGTCGATAGGAAGAGTACATCGGGGACGTGCCAATTCTTAGGAAGGTCCCTGGTGTCATGGAACTCTAAGAAACAAACCTCCGTTGCCCTATCCACCGCTGAGGCCGAGTACGTTGCCGCAGGACAGTGTTGCGCGCAACTACTTTGGATGAGGCAAACCCTCCGGGACTTTGGCTACAATCTGAGCAAAGTCCCACTCCTATGTGACAATGAGAGTGCTATCCGAATAGCGGAAAATCCTGTTGAGCACAGCCGCACAAAGCACATTGACATCCGGCATCACTTTTTGAGAGACCACCAGCAAAAGGGAGATATCGAAGTGTTTCATGTTAGCACCGAGAACCAGCTAGCCGATATCTTTACCAAGCCTCTAGATGAGAGGACCTTTTGCAGGCTGCGTAGTGAGCTCAATATCTTAGATTCGCGGAACTTGGATTGAATTGTAGCATATATGTGTTTATGCCTTTGATCATGTTCATTCTGCATTTTGTTGCTTATTGTGGTGCTCAAGTTGTACAAACACTCCCTGGACCTCACAAGTCCTTTTTGCAAGTGATGCACATATTTAGGGGGAGCTGTGCTACAACTTGACCCTTTGAGACTAACCATGTACTTGAGTTTGGTTGTTTTAGTCTCCAAGGAGAATTGAAAGTGAAAAGGTGGACTTGGACCATGCAAGACTTCCACTGCACTCCGATGAGAAAGAGTAACTTTTCCAAGTTCATCTTTATACTCCTATTGCCTTTGTGTTCTTATTTGAAAATTTTGGTGAGGCAATGGGGTTAAAGGGCCAAGATTGATCCCGTTTTGGTGCTTGATGCCAAAGGGGGAGAAAATAAAGGCCAAAGCGATAAATGGATCAGCTACCACTTGAGAGATTTTGAAAATAGTAGAATAGAGCTTTTGGTTTGTCAAAACTCTTTTGTTGTCTCTCTTGTCAAAAGTTGGCTTCTTGTGGGGAGAAGTGTTGATTATGGGAAAAAGGGGGAGTTTTTGAAATCTTGAATCAATTTCTCTTGGAATGACTCTCTTTATGTCTTAACATGTGTGTTTAACTTAGAGATAGGAATTTGAGTTTGATTTGCAAAAACAAACCAAGTGGTGGCATAGAGTGATCCATATATGTCAAATATGATTCAAGACAACTTTGAGTTCTTAGTTGAATTGGTTTTGTACTTGTTCTACTTGCTTTATGTTGTGTTGGCATAAATCACCAAAAAGAGGGAGATTGAAAGGGAAATGTGCCCTTGGGCCATTTCTAAGTATTTTGGTGATTTAGTGTCCAACACAAATGCCTGAGTGTAAAATGGTGGACAAAGTGCAAATCAAGGTTAAAGGTATGTTTCTCAGACTTAGTACATTGTTTTAGTGACTAATGTATTGTGTCTAAGTGCTGGAAACAGGAAAAATCCGATTGGAAAGGTCTTGGCTCGAGCAGCCAAGAATCTGCTCAGTCTGGGAGCACCGGACTGTCCGGTGTGCACCGGACAGTGTCCGGTGCGCCAGGCTGGCTTGAGCAAAGTGGCTGCTCTCGGGACTTCGACGGCGGTGTACGGCTATAATTCACCGGACTGTCCGGTGTGCACCGGACTGTCCGGTGGGCCGTTCACAGGCGAACTAGTCGCTCTCGGGAATTCATCGGCGACGTACGGCTATAATTCACCGGACTGTCCGGTGTGTACCGGACTGTCCGGTGAGCCAACGGTCGGCCGGGCCAACGGTCGGCCGCGCAATCTGCGCGGGACACGTGGCCGAGCCAACGGCTAGAAGGGGGCACCGGACTGTCCGGTTTGCACCAGACATGTCCGGTGCACCAACGGCTCTCTGGCTGCCAACGGTCGACTGTGCCATTTATGGAAGGAAATCGGGCACCGGACAGTGTCCGGTGTGCACCGGACTGTCCGGTGCGCCAGTCGACAGAAGGCAAGATCTGCCTTCCAAGATTGCTCCCAACGGCTCCTAGCTGCCTTGGGGCTATAAAAGGGACCCCTAGGCGCATGGAGGAGAAAACTAAGCATCTCCTAATCATTTCTAAGCACCAAGACATCGATTTCGCGCATTCGTTTCATTGTGATAGCATATAGAGCTCTAGTGGAGTTGTGAACTCATTGAGTTGTGTTGCGAGCTCTTGTTGCGATTTGTGTGCGTATTGACACTCTGATTCTTGTGTCTTGTGTGCGTTGCTAATCCCTCCGTTGCTCCGTGTTCTTTGTGAATTTCAAGTGTAAGGGCGAGAGGCTCCAAGTTGTGGAGATTTCTCGCAAACGGGATTGAGATAGAGCAAGCAAAACACCGTGGTATTCAAGTGGGTCTTTGGACCGCTTGAGAGGGGTTGATTGCAACCCTCGTCCGTTGGGACGCCACAACGTGGAGTAGGCAAGCGTTGGTCTTGGCCGAACCACGGGATAACCACCGTGCCATCTCTGTGATTGATCTTTGTTGGTTATTGTGTTTTGTTGAGGATTCCTCTATAGCCACTTGGCAATTATTGTGCTAACAATTAACCAAGTTTTTGTGGCTTAAGTTTTGAAGTGTTACAGGATCACCTATTCACCCCCCCTCTAGGTGCTCTGAAGCTCCAGTGCAGGAATCCCTCGCCTGACTGCCATCACAGCAAAATCAACCCAAGGACCTCCCTACACTGACCACTCCCCTACTGCCCTTGCCCCTTTTGGGTAAGGAAGACCTCCACTAGCTTTCCTAGTTAATTAGCCAAGGGCGTCCCATTAAACCCTTGTGGTAGCATTGTTTTCCCGGGTGGTCGCTCCATGTTCCCATTAATTTAATGATCTTAACATGAACAGTAGTAATAAAAAGATAATAAAAGAGTAATCATGAATATTATATCTCCATACCCAATCCACATAAAGCAATAGCTGGTACTACCCAAAAATATTTCCGGGGTGAACAAGGTATAAAGATAACCAAAACTGGGGTAACCTAAAGGATCCCATCAAAATTAACCTATGCAGATCATTATAATTAATAAGAACATGGCTGGGAAAAAGTAAGTGATCAAGTGCACAACTTGCCTTCAATGAGCTCCTACTCAGCTACTTCTACCTGCTGAACCTCAGATTCCACAGTGGCTTGCTCGTCTACTCGCATCAACACAATACATACATAGTATAGCATAAATTAACATCACATCAAACAGACAAATAGAATATACAATGAAAATCTACTCATTAAAATGAGATCATAGGAACTGGAATCATTAAATTTGGAGTTATAGATTTCAAGTTGTGAATTTCCTAAGATTTAATGTGCTTGAAATAGGATTAAATGGTAAATTAATTTTCTTACTGTGCTCATGACAAAACAGAGATACTAAATGATAGAGAATCTTATTACAAAATTTTAGAAATTGGAATGGTTCAATTTGGAGTTAAAATGAATTTTCTATGCATTTTACAACTTCTAACACTTATTTATACATTAAAAATCAATTTATGTGATTATTTTCCTATTTCCATTACTCTTTGGATTGGGCGCTAAAATCTGAAAAGTGCAGGGGCCCTGGCCCTAAATATGCCGAGACACAGACCACTGTGCTACGGACTGCGGGTTGTTTCCTGTAAACCCTAGGGGTTCTTTAGCAAGATTGACTCGGCTGAAGGGCTACAGGCGATTCTCGGCCGTTGGATCACCAGCCGAGGGCTCAGATCGGATCTGGAGTGCGCCGAAGCGGTACGCTCGGTGGATCGCTGGATTAGATTTGGGCGGTTGGGATTTTATGTGCGTGAGATCCACCAGAGACCGTTGGATTCAAATCCACGGCGCCGATTTGTTTTTGGTCGAATCGTTACCCTGGCTCTAATCCCTGCTGTCGCTGGAACAATCAACGGTGCCCTGCGCTTTCGCTGCGCGCGAGATTCCCCCCAAATCCGCACCAGCGGTGAGCTTGCACCATCGCGGCGCCATTGTCGTGCCTCGCCCGAGCTTGATCCCGCTCCCAAATCGCCATCGCTACCCGATGAAAACCGAATTGAAGGACCATCGAAACAAAGGGGAAGATCTGTACCGAGGATTACGAAGCGACGCCACTTAGCGTCGGCGCGCTGCGGATCCGCGGTCAAGGCGATGCTCCGGTGAGGAATTCGCCGGTGTAGAACGCTCCCGATCCGATGCCGACCCACGAACGACTTCCCCGGGCCCCGGCGACGCTTCTCGACCACAAACCAGAGACGGGGCGCAAGTGCAACAGCGTCTCCACCGTCGGCGGAAAATCTACTGTGGCGCAGACGGCTCTCGCTCACACCCTCACGGCGGCACACTGGTTGAAGACTGGAATTCGCTCAGCTGGGAAAACGGATGGGCCTAGGGAGGGCGCACAACGCTTCGGTTATAGCCTCCACGTCCCGGAGTACCCGGCACGGCCATGGACATGCGCGGTCAAAGCGGAGATTTTGGTGCGCACGAGATCTTCGAAGGAGAAACATCTGACGAAGCGGGGCCCGCGTTCTAGAGAGCTGAGCCGCGATAGCTGAGAGGAGAAAGGTGCCGACCAGTGGGTCCCACGGTTCGGCGCGCGCCTGAGAATAGAGACGGGCCGCGCGGGAGTAGTGAGTGGGCTGAATTGAAGATAGTTGGCCCATGCGCCCTACTTCTCCCTTCTCTTTTTTTATTTTATTTTCTATTCACTTTTCTCTATTCCCAAATTCAATTTGAATTACAAATTTTGAATTCAAACTTGCCTAAATTTATTCTTAATTATATTGTAAAACTAAGAAGTACCAATTCTGAAAATATAATTTCTCTTTGTATTATATATTCTCCTTTTCTTCTCTTTTCTTCCCATTTCCTTTAATTCTCCACCTCATTATCAATATTATATTTTCATTCATTTTATTACTATTGTATTGAATGCACAAGCAAAACTCCAACATGATGCATTTTTTTATCATTTGTTTGGATTAATCTCTAAATTTTGTGTATGCTCTTTTTATGATGCAAATGAGGCACATAAAATTGAGGAGATCTCTCTATTATTCTTGGTATACAATTTTGAGTATTACAAATCCTACCCCCCTTAAAAATAATCTCGTCCTCGAGATTTAGGAAGATCTAGGGAAAAGGTGGGGAAAATCTATGTGAAACTCTTCTTCTCTTTCCCATGTAGCTTCATCTTCGCCATGGTGACTCCATTGCACTTTACACATCTTTATCACCTTATTTCTTGTAACTCGAGTCAGTGTATCAAGAATCTTGATGGGGTACTCAGCATAAGTTAGATCCTCTTGAACACTAAGGTCCTCCATTGGTAACTGCTCTTCAGGTACCCTGAGACATTTCTTCAGCTGAGATACATGAAAGACATCATGAACATCCGCGAGATGATCTGGTAACTCCAATTGATATGCAACCTCTCCCACTCGCTTTAAGATTAAGAAGGGTCCAATAAAGCGAGGGTACAACTTTCCTTTGACTTTAAATCTTCTCATACCCCGGAGCAGTGACACCTTCAAATAGACATAATCTCCCTCCTTAAACTCAAGCAGTCTTCTCCGGGTGTCAGCATAGCTTTTCTGTCTTGATTGCGTAGTTCTCAAATTCTCCCTTATTTGCTGGACTTGTTCTTCTGCCTCTTGTATAATATCAGGCCCAAACAACTGCCTTTCACCAGTTTGATCCCAATACAGTGGAGTCCTGCACTTTCTGCCATACAAAGCCTCAAACGGTGACATCTTCAAACTGGCATGATAGCTATTATTATAAGAGAACTCTGCATAAGGTAAACTCTTATCCCAACTTCCACCATGTTTAAGAGCACAAGCTCTTAACATATCCTCTAGCACTTGGTTGGTCCTCTCAGTCTGCCCATCAGTCTGTGGATGGTAAGCCGAACTAAAATTCAATCTGGTATCCAAGGACTCGTGCAACTTCTTTCAATACCGAGAGGTAAACTGTGATCCCCGGTCTGACACAATCTTCTTTGGCACACCATGCAGATAGACAATCAGTGCCATGTACAACTCTGCCAACTTGGCTCCTGAATACGTGATCTTCACTGGAATAAAGTGGGCTACTTTAGTTAGCCTGTCCACAATCACCCATATAGAATCATATCCAGCCGACGTGCGGGGTAATCCGACAATGAAGTCCATGCCAATCTCTTCCCATTTCCACTTAGGTATCTTCAGTGGATGTAGTAGTCCGGCTGGCCTCTGTTGTTCAGCCTTAACTCTTTGCCACACATCGCACATAGCCACATGTGCAGCCACATCTCTCTTCAATCCATACCACCAATATTTTTGCTTCAAATCCTGATACATCTTAGTACTCCCAGGATGAATAGAATAAACTGAATCATGTGCCTCCTTCAATATGGTTTCCTGAAGACTATCGATATCAGGAACAAAAATCCGATTCTTGAACCATATCGTGCCTTGCTCATCCTCTGTGAATTCCGGGCCTCTACCCTCTGTTATCAGATCCTTGATCTCCTAGATTTGGCATCACCAATCTGACCTTTACGAATTTCTTGCTCCAAGGTTGGTTCCAATTCAATGGTGACTCCTTCCGTATGTGTAACAATCCCCAGGTTGAGCCTCTCAAAATCTTTTGCTAGTTCATCGGGTAGCTGGACAACAAAAGCGGAGTGAACATGCTCCTTCCGACTCAAAGCATCTGCGACCAAATTTGCCTTGCCTGGGTGATAGTGAATCTCCAAATCATAATCCTTAATAAGCTCCAACCAACGGCGTTGCCTAAGGTTGAGATCCTTCTGAGTGAATATGTACTCCAAACTCTTATGATCCGTGTATACTTGGCACTTAGTTCCCATGATGTAGTGTCTCAAAATCTTAAGTGCATGCACAACGGCTGCTAGTTCTAAATCATGAGTGGGGTAGTTCAATTCATGTTTCCGCAACTGACGAGACGCATAGGCGATCACATGTCCTTCTTGCATAAGCACACATCCCAATCCTTGGCCACATGCATCACAATAAATGTCAAATCCCTTCTGTAGATCTGGCATAATCAATACTGGTGGCGACATCAACCTGCTCTTCAATTGATCAAAGCTTTCTTGGCATTTCTCATTCCACTTGAATTCTCTTCCTTTCTCCAAAAGCGAGGTCATAGGCTTGGCAATCTTAGAGAACCCTTCGATAAATCTCCGATAATATCCTACGAGTCCCAAGAAACTCCGAATCTCAGTAACTATAGTGGGCACTCTCCACTCCATTATCTCCTTCACTTTAGCAGGATCCACTGCTATTCCTCCATTAGAAATAATATGTCCAAGGAATGGCACCTTGTCAATCCAAAACTCGCACTTGCTAAACTTGGCATAGAGTTGATTATCTCGTAGCTTCTGTAGCACCAACCTTAGATGTTGTTCATTATCACTTTCACTCTTAGAATAGATAAGAATATCGTCGATGAACACCACGACGAATCTGTCCAAATACTCCATAAACACCTTATTCATCAAATTCATGAAATAAGCTGGTGCATTGGTTAATCCAAATGACATAACAGTGAACTCATATAATCCATATCGGGTTGAGAAAGCCGTCTTAGGAATATCTGATGGTCTAATCTTCATCTGATGGTATCCCGATCGGAGATCAATCTTCGAGAATACCCTGGCTCCTCTCATCTGATCAAACAAATCCTCAATATGGGGTAATGGATACTTGTTCTTCATGGTAACATCATTAAGTGATCTATAGTCCACACACATCCGTTGCGATCCATCCTTCTTCTGTACAAATAACACCGGTGCTCCCCATGGTGAGGAACTCGGACGAATGTACCCCGCCTCATGTAACTCAGTTAATTGCTTCTTAAGTTCCTTTAATTCTTCTACAGCCATCTTGTATGGTCGTTTAGAAATAGGGGCAGTTCCAGGTAACAGATCAATGACAAACTCAACCTCCCTATCTGGTGGCATTCCTAGTAACTCCTCTGGAAAGACATCCGAAAAATCTCTAACCACCCGGATGTTGTCACCAACAAACTCCTCCGCTATAAAGTATATCGCCCGTTTGGAAGCAGTGGTTACTTCAATTTGAACTTGAAATGTTTCTCCTTTAGGGCTAGTGAGTTCTATAGTACCTCTACCACATGCTATTATGGCCTTTGCCTTCCTTAACCATGACATACAAAGGATCAGATCTATACTACTGGCCTCTAATATTATAGCAGTAGCTCCAAATTCTCTTCCCATATTTGATAATGTCAATCTATGTGTCATTTGATTTGCCTTAATAGGCCCTTTAGGTGTGATTACTATCATTGGTTTTCTCATATTTAGCAGGGGTATCTCATTAGTGTTGGCATATCGAGCAGACATGAATGAATGTGTAGCACCAGAATCAAATAGTATTGTTGCAGGAATTGCATTAATGTAAAACATACCGAGTACGATGTTAGCACCATCAGGAGTATCATCAACATTGACTTGATTCACCCTGGCTATAGAATATCCCTTGCCAGGAGTCTGCTACTTGTTCTTAGCTGGTGTACCAGAATTTCCCATCGGACAAGCATTAGCATAGTGCCCAATCTGACTGCACTTGAAGCATGTAGGGCTGGTCTTCTGTCCTGTAGGCCTCGTCGGGGTGCCAGTGGGAGCAGTATGACGAGTGGGAGGTGTCCGTGGAGACCCTTGTGGAGCGTACTGAACTGGGTGTGGTCCTCCTGGTCGAGTCGGTGTACCCTGTGGCGAAACGTAGCGGGGACAAACACTGCTGCTACCCTGTCCCTGTGAGATAGCCTTTCTCTTCAAATCACCTAGTTGAATACGCTTGTGTTCAATAGCAAGAGCCTTATCCAGTAGCCTATGAAATGATGGAAAGGTGTGTGCAACCAGTGCATACTGCAAGGGTCCATTAAGTCCTTCAATAAAGTGCTCCTGCTTCCTCTCATCCTCAGCAACTTCCTCCGGAGCATATCTCGACAGCTGAATAAATTTATCTCTGTACTCGTTGACCGACATGTTGCCTTGCTTCAATGACAGAAACTCCTTCTTCTTGATCTTTATCATACCAGCTGGAATATGGTAGTTCCTAAACTGTGTACTGAACTCTGCCCAAATAATAGTATCAGCAGCATCATGGGCAGCAGTATAAGAATCCCACCAGTCAGCAGCAGGACCTGTCAGACGACCTGAGGCATAAAGAACTTTCTCCTGGTCTGAGCATTGGGCGATGTTGAACATCTTCTCAATTGACTTCAACCAATCATTTGCATCAAGTGGATCTGGCGAACTGGCGAAGGTCGGTGGCTTATGACTCAAAAATTCCTGGTGTTTATCATGAGGTGGAACTGGTGGTGGTGGTGGAGGCAATGGTACTTGTTGATGTTGCTGCTGTTGTTGAAGTTGTTGTTGCAGCTGCTGTTGCGCCCTTCTCTCCTGACGTATCTCTTCTCTCTCCTGGGGCAACTCCTGACGTATCTCTTCTCTTTCCTGACGCATCTCCTGGCGTTCCTGCTGCATCTGGGCACGCATATCAGCCATAGTGTCCGCCATTTGCTGCATCATTCTCATCTGAGCTGCGATCAGTGGGTCAACTCCACCTGGTGGAGGATTAGGAGGATTCATCTCTGCTGGCTGTGGCTGAGGTTGTCTATATATCCACCGAGTGTGTCGATTAGGAGGCAAATCAATTCCACCACCCCTCCTGGTATTGACCATCTGAGTTAGAACATATGGTAAGAGAGAGTAGTAGACAAGGCAGTAATTACGAATCATGTTACTTTGGGGGATTTATTAGCTAAGCAGATTAATGTTCTACCTACCATAGCTAATTTATTACCTTATGGTGGTACATGCTAAGATGTCCATATATAATATCTCAATCAATCAAAGAAGCAAATCAGATATTTATCATCAGAACAATCAAACAACATTTTTAAATATAGAAAATAGTTTTGATTTTGTCTTAGGCTTCCTATCACTTATAAATGTCAGAGGGGTAAGGATTCCAAGGTGTGAAATGCATCTTGTCTCAGAGTAGAAGAGGTAAGAATGATCCGAGTAGAACAGTAGAAGGTGAGACAGGATCAAGATAAGTATAGAAAGAATCAGAGTAAGGTAAGTATAGAATGAATCAGAATGAGATAAGTAGGTAAGGGTTTTATCCATTTCTATATAGGTTTCGTCCTACAGTCAACATTTGCTCTGATACCACTTCTGTCACACCCGGATTTAAAGGGACAAATCCGGGTGCATCTCATATGTGCGCCAAGGAAGAACAACACACATAATAACAGAGTGCATAGAGATAAATGTCATAAATATCATAAATATACTTATTACATAGTGGAAGACTTACAAAAATAAATGATAAAGTAAAACAAACTAAATAATAATCACTGGCGCCACAAAGCTGACTGGGAGACGCCACCTAGATCAAGTCGAATGCCTCGGTGTTAGGCGGCTCCTCTTCGACCACCTGTTCTTCTCCTGTGGGGGCTGTGAGACAGCAAGAGTGAGCTCACATACGTTCATAGCTCAACAAGTCGTGGGGAATAATGTGGCATGAACTCACCAAAGGTGGGAGTTCATGAAGTGTAAGGCTAATCAATGAAATAAAGGCTGAGGCTGAGCGTTGCTTTTATAAGTTGGTCAAAATTTTATTAGCAATTACTAAGTGTAAGTGAATACCAAACCTTAATAATAATAAAGAAAAGTAATAGTAAAATAATCCCAAATGCAATGCAAATGTCAAATTAAATTTAAGTTCCATAAATTAATCATGTGAGGGTCCGAGCCACTCATGACCGTGAGCACGGCTAATATACTAGTTTTACACTCTGCAGAGGTTGCGCATCTTTACCCACAAGTCATGTTACCCATCTGCCAAGAGACGGCCAATCCCATACACCTCTACCGAGGAGGCGAGGCAGGGTAACACTACGAGGCCTTTGCAAAGTTCCACTAGCTTCAGAAATCCCGCTACAGTTTATAGGAAGCTCCAGTGCAGGAATCCCTCGCTTGACTGCCATCACAGCAAAATCAACCCAAGGACCTCCCTACACTGACCACTCCCCTACTGCCCTTGCCCCTTTCGGGTAAGGAAGACCTCCACTAGCTTTCCTAGTTAATTAGCCAAGGGCGTCCCATTAAACCCTTGTGGTAGCATTGTTTTCCCGGGTGGTCGCTCCATGTTCCCATTAATTTAATGATCTTAACATGAACAGTAGTAATAAAAAGATAATAAAAGAGTAATCATGAATATTATATCTCCATACCCAATCCACATAAAGCAATAGCTGGTACTACCCAAAAATACTTCCGGGGTGAACAAGGTATAAAGATAACCAAAACTGGGGTAACCTAAAGGATCCCATTAAAATTAACTTATGCAGATCATTATAATTAATAAGAACATGGCTGGGAAAAAGTAAGTGATCAAGTGCACAACTTGCCTTCAATGAGCTCGTGCTCAGCTACTTCTACCTACTGAACCTCAGATTCCACAGTGGCTTGCTCGTCTACTCACATCAACACAATACATACATAGTATAGCATAAATTAACATCACATCAAACAGACAAATAGAATATACAATGAAAATCTACTCATTAAAATGAGATCATAGGAACTGGAATCATTAAATTTGGAGTTATAGATTTCAAGTTGTGAATTTCCTAAGATTTAATGTGCTTGAAATAGGATTAAATGATAAATTAATTTTCTTACTGTGCTCATGACAAAACAGAGATACTAAATGATAGAGAATCTTATTACAAAATTTTAGAAATTGGAATGGTTCAATTTGGAGTTAAAATGAATTTTCTATGCATTTTACAACTTCTAACACTTATTTATACATTAAAAATCAATTTATGTGATTATTTTCCTATTTCCATTACTCTCTTGATTGGGCGCTAAAATCTGAAAAGTGCAGGGGCCCTGGCCCTAAATATGCCGAGACACAGACCACTATGCTACGGACTGCGGGTTGTTTCCTGTAAACCCTAGGGGTTCTTTAGCAAGATTGACTCGGCTGAAGGGCTACGGGCGATTCTCGGCTGTTGGATCACCAGCCGAGGGCTCAGATCAGATCTGGAGTGCGTCGAAGTGGTACGCTCGGTGGATCGCTGGATTAGATTTGGGCGGTTAGGATTTTATGTGCGTGAGATCCACCAGAGACCGTTGGATTCAAATCCACGGCGCCGATTTGTTTTCGGCTGAATCGTTACCTTGGCTCTAATCCCTGCCGTCGTTGGAACAATCAACGGTGCCCTGCGCTTTTGCTGCGCGCGAGATTCCCCCCAAATCCGCACCGGCGGTGAGCTTGCACCGCCGCGGCGCCATTGCCGTGCCTCGCCCGAGCTCGATCGCGCGCCCAAATCGCCATCGCTACCCGATGAAAACTGAATTGAAGGACCATCGAAATGAAGGGGAAGATCTGTACCGAGGATTACGAAGCGACGCCACCTAGCGTCGACGCGCTACGGATCCGCGATCAAGGTGATGCTCCGGTGAGGAATTCGCCGGTGTAGGACGCTCCCGATCCGATGCCGACCCACGAACGACTTCCCCGGGCCCCGGCGATGCTTCTCGATCGCAAACCAGAGACGGGGCGCAAGTGCAGCAGCGTCTCCACCGTCGGCGGAAAATCGGCTGTGGCGCAGACGGCTCTCGCTCACACCCTCACGGCGGCGCACCGGTTGAAGACTGGAATTCGCTCAGCTGGGAAAACGGATGGGCCGAGGGAGGGCGCACGACGCTTCGGTTATAGCCTCCACGTCCCGGAGTACCCGGCACGGCCATGGACATGCGCGGTCAAAGCGGAGATTCTGGTGCGCACGAGATCTTCGGAGGAGATACATCTGACGAAGCGGGGCCCACGTTCTAGAGAGCTGAGCCGCGACAGCTGAGAGGAGAAAGGTGCCGACCAGTGGGTCCCACGGTTCGGCGCGCGCCTGAGAATGGAGACGAGCCGCACAGGAGTAGTGAGTGGGCTGAATTGAAGATAGTTGGCCCATGCGCCCTACTTCTCCCTTCTCTTTTTTTTATTTTATTTTCTATTCACTTTTCTCTATTCCCAAATTCAATTTGAATTACAAATTTTGAATTTAAACTTGCCTAAATTTATTCTTAATTATATTGTAAAACTAAGAAGTACCAATTCTGAAAATATAATTTCTCTTTGTATTATATATTCTCCTTTTCTTCTCTTTTCTTCCCATTTCCTTTAATTCTCCACCTCATTACCAATATTATATTTTCATTCATTTTATTACTATTGTATTGAATGCATAAGCAAAACTCCGACATGATGCATTTTTTATCATTTGTTTGGATTAATCTCTAAATTTTGTGTATGCTCTTTTTATGATGCAAATGAGGCACATAAAATTGAGGAGATCTCTCTATTATTCTTGGTATACAATTTTGAGTATTACAGAGTTGCTCAAAGGATGAGAATGACGAATGGGAGCAAACTCAAATTAATACTAGCAAGGAAACATTAGAGAGAGAAGAAAGAGGGCAAACAAATCAAGCGAGAATCAAAGCGAGTAGACATGGTGATTTGTTTTTACCGAGGTTTGGTTCCAAAGAACCTAGTCCCTGTTGAGGAGGCCACAAAGGCTGGGTCTATTTCAACCCTTTCCCTCTCTCTCAAACGATCACTTAGACCGAGTGAGCCTTTTCCTTAATCACATGGGTCACTAAGACCCTACAAGGACTACCACACACTTTGTGTCTCTTGCTTAGCTTCATAAGCACTTAGAAAAAGAGTGAGGAAGGAAGAAAGGCAATCCAAGCAACAAGAGCGCAAATGAACACAAAAACTCTCTCTCTCTCTCTCTAGTCACTAAGTGGTTGAGATGAATTAGGGACTTGGAGAGGATTTGATCTTTGGAATTGTGTCTTGGAGTGAATGTTATAGCTCTTGTATTGAATGTGAACATCTGAAAACTTGGATGCCAATGAATGAGGTGGTTGGGGGTATTTATAGCCCCCAACCACTTCCTAGCCGTTAGCAAAGGGTGCTGGTGATGGGCACACCGGACAGTCCGGTGCGCCACCGGACATTCACTGTTCACTGTCCGGTGCGCGCCACGTCAGCACGTCCGTTAGGGTTTGGAGCAGTTGATCATTGGAGCGTCTTGTCGTCTTGCTGCACCGGACAGTCAGGTGCCACACCGGACAGTCCGGTAACCTCTAACTTCTGCGCTCTGACTTCTACTGCGGCATTATTCATCACTGTTCATGTGACGAAACGACCGTTGCCACGTACGGAGCCGTTGCTCTGCTGGCTCACCGGAAAGTCCGGTAGCACATCGGACAGTCCGGTGAATTATAGCGGAGGGCGCCACTGAATTCCCGAGAGTGGCCTGTTCGAGGGGCGTCTAGCCTGGTGCACCGGACAGTGTCCGGTGCGCCAAAAATCAGCACACTCAAGTCTTGCTCCAATTTTTTGATTGAGTCCCTAACTGAATTTCTTTCTTGGGTTGTGTTGATTCTTATGCTCCTGAGATAAATGATATCTAGACAAACTAGTTAGTCCATATGGTTTAATTTGTGTTGTACGTTAACCACCAAAATTAATTATAGGAAATGGTTAACCCTATTTCCCTTTCAATCTCCCCCTTTTTGGTGATTGATGCCAACACAAACCAAAGCAAATATGCAGTGAAGAAAAGTAACTAGTTTGCAACTGAGATAGATGTGCATACATTAATTGGAGTTAAACCAATTGAAAGACTTTAAACATATGACTAAGAATGAATAGATTGCTTTTCTTTTATTTAACATTTTGGACCATATTTGCACCATGTGTTTTATCTTTGCAATTCTTTTGGAAAAATCTTTTCAAAATCTTTTGCAAATAGTCAAAGGTATAGGAATATGATTGCAAGAAGCATTTTTAAGATTTGAAATTTCTCCGCCTGTTTCAAATGCTTTTCCTTTGACTAGATAATAGTTCCCCCTAAAGAAATTGTCCCCTTAGCTTTCAAGAGGGTTTTGAAATAGATACCAAGTGAAATTATACCAATTGAAAAAAAATATACTAATGTGAAGTTTTGAAGATACCAATTTGAAAAACAATTTTGAAATACCAAATGATATACCAATTGAAAATTTACTTCACATACTAATTGAAAATTCATTTTGAGGCTATCCCAAATACCAATTGAAATACTTGTTCATGAAATTCATTTTGCTTTGGGCTTAATACTTTCTCCCCCTTTAGCATTAATCGCCAAAAACGGAGAACTTGACAGCCCTTTTACATTTCTCCCCCTTTGGGGCCTAATACTGTCTCCCAAATGGTAAAACAAGTATGAGTGAAGGGTCATATCAATGAGAGTTATATGAGTAACGGCAAAGGGTAAATGATACTGTCAGAGTTGGAGTCAAAGCCTTGTTTTTGCCGAATACTCCATTTCCCTTTCAATCTAAGACTAATCATAGAGATATACTTGAAATCACATTAGTCTTAGCCTTGGCACAAGAAGAATAAGAAATATGCATTTCTACCAAATGAAAGAGACATGATCAAAGGTATATACATGAGCTATGTGTGCAATGTTTCAATCAAAGTTCTAAGAATCAAGTACATTTAGCTCATTTCTAAGTTTGCTAAAGGTTTTTTCATCTAGTGGCTAGGTAAAGATATCGGCTAGTTGGTTGTGGGTGCTCACATAAGCTATTTCGATATCCCCCTTTTGTTGGTGATCTCTCAAAAAGTGATACCGGATGTCTATATACTTAGTGCGGTTGTGTTCAACGAGATTATCCGCCATGCGGATAGAACTCTCATTATCACATAGGAGAGGGACTTTGCTCAATTTATAGCCATAGTCCCTAAGGATTTGCCTCATCCAAAGTAATTGCGCACAACAATGACCTGCGGCAATGTACTCGGCTTTGGCGGTGGAAAGAGCTACGGAGTTTTGATTCTTTGGAGCCAAGACATCAGGGATCTTCCCAGAAACTGACAAGTCCCTGATGTGCTCTTTCTATCAATTTTACAACCGGCATAATCGGCATCAGAATACCCAATTAGATCAAATTAAGATCCCTTAGGGTACCAAAGCCCAAACTTAGGAGTGTAAACTAAATACCTCATGATTCTTTTCACGGCCCTAAGATGAACTTCCTTAGGATTTGCCTGGAACCTTGCACACATGCATACTGAAAGCATAATATCCGGTCGAGATGCACATAAATAGAGTAAAGATCCTATCATCGACCGGTATACCTTTTGATCTACGGATTTACCTCTCGTGTCGAGGTCGAGATGCCCATTGGTTCCCATGGGTGTCTTGATGGGGTTGCCATTCTTCATTCCAAACTTCTTAAGTATGTCTTGAATATATTTGGTTTGGCTGATGAAGGTGCCCTCTTGGAGTTGCTTGATTTGAAATCCAAGGAAATACTTCAACTCCCCCATCATAGACATCTCGAATTTCTGTATCATAATCCTACTAAACTCTTCACAAGTTGACTTGTTAGTGGACCCAAATATAATATCATCAACATAAATTTGGCATATAAACAAGTCTTTTGCAACAGTTTTAGTGAAGAGAGTAGGATCAGCCTTTCCGACTTTGAAGCCATTTGTGATAAGAAAGACACTTAGGCATTCATACCATGCTCTTGGGGCTTGCTTGAACCCATAAAGAGCCTTTGAGAGCTTATACACATGGTTAGGATACTCGTTGTCTTCAAAGCCAGGAGGTTGCTCAACATAGACCTCTTCCATGATAGGTCCGTTAAGGAAGGCACTCTTCACATCCATTTGATAAAGCTTGAAGCCATGGTAAGTAGCATAGGCAAGTAATATGCGAATAGATTCAAGCCTAGCTACGGGTGCATAGGTTTCATCAAAATCCAAACCTTCGACTTGTGAATATCCTTTTGCCACAAGTCGGGCTTTGTTCCTTATCACCACACCATGCTCATCTTGCTTGTTGTGGAATACCCACTTGGTACCTACAACATTTTGATTAGGACATGGAACTAAATGCCATACCTTATTCCTCATGAAGTTGTTGAGCTCCTCTTGCATAGCCACCACCCAATCCGGATTTCTTAATGCATCCTCTATCATGTATGGCTCAATAGAAGATACAAAAGAGTAATGTTCACAGAAATGAGCAACTCGAGATCTAGTGGTTGCCCCCTTGTGAATGTCACCAAGAATGGAGTTGATGGGGTGATCTCTTTGAATTGCTTGGTGGACTCTTGGGTGTGGTGGTCTTTGATCTCGAATCTCTTATTCATCTTCCTTGTCTTCATTGTCATCTCCCCCTTGATCAATGTCCTCCTCCTGATGTGGCTCATCCTCTTGATCTTCATCCTCTTCTTCTTGAGCCTGATCCTCATCTTGAGTTGGTGGAGATGCTTGCATGGAAGATGATGGTTGATCTTGTGCTTGTGTGGGCTCCTCAGATTCTTTTGGACACATGTCACCAATAGACATGTTCCTTAGCACGACGCACGGAGCTTCTTCATCATCTAGTTTATCAAGATCAACTTGCTCCACATGGGAGCCAATAGTCTCATCAAACACAATGTCACAAGAAACCTCAACTAATCCAGTAGATTTGTTGAAGACTCTATATGCCCTTGTGTTTGAGTCATATCCTAGTAAAAAGCCTTCTACTGCTTTAGGAGCAAATTTAGAACTTCTACCTCTCTTAATAAGAATAAAACATTTGCTCCCAAAGACTCTAAAATATGAAACATTGGGCTTTTTACCAGTGAGGAGTTCATATGATGTCTTCTTGAGGATTCGATGAAGATATAACCGGTTGATGGAGTAGCAGGCGGTGTTAATCGCTTCCGCCCAAAATTAGTCTGGTGTCTTGTATTCATCAAGCATGGTTCTTGCCATGTCTAGTAGAGTCCTATTTTTCCTCTCCACTACACAATTTTGTTGAGGTGTGTAGGTAGAAGAGAACTCTTGCTTGATTCCCTCCTCCTCAAGAAAACCTTTGATTTGTTAGTTCATGAACTCCGTCCCATTATCACTTCTAATCTTTTTGATTCTCAAACCAAACTCATTTTTAGCCCGTCTTAAGAGTCTCTTTAATGTCTCTTGGGTTTGAGATTTTTCCTGCAAAAAGAATACCCAAGTGAAGCGAGAATAATCATCCACGATAACTAGACAGTACTTACTCCCGTCGATGCTTATGTAAGCGATCGGGCCGAAAAGGTCCATGTGGAGTAACTCAAGCGGCCTGTCCGTCGTCATTATGTTCTTGTGTGGATGATGGACTCCAACTTGCTTCCCTGCTTGTCTTGTGCTACAAATCCTGTCTTTCTCAAAATGAACATTGTTTAGTCCTAAAATGTGTTCTCCCTTTAGAAGCTTGTGAACATTCTTCATCCCAACATGGGCAAGTCGGCGATGCCAGAGCCAGCCCATATTAGTCTTAACAATTAAGCAAGTGTCTAGCTCAGGTTTGTTATCATTAAAATCAACTAAATATTGTTGGCCATCTAAAACTCTCTTAAATGCTATTGAATCATCACTTTTTCTAAAGACAGTAACACCTACATCAGTAAAAAGACAGTTGTAGCCCATTTTACATAATTGAGAAACAGAAAGCAAATTGTCATCTAAGGAATCTACAAGAAAAACATTAGAAATAGAATGGTCAGGAGATATAGCTATTTTACCCAATCCTTTGACCAAACCTTGATTTCCATCCCCGAATGTAATTGCTCTTTGGGAATCTTCATTTTTCTCATAGGAGGAGAACATTCTTTTCTCCCCTGTCATGTGGTTTGTGCACCCGCTATCAATTATCCAACTTGATCCACTAGATGCATAAACCTATAAAACAAATTTAGGTCTTGTTCTTAGGTACCCAAACGGTCTTGGGTCCTTTCACATTAGAAACAAGCACCTTGGGTACCCAAACACAAGTCTTTGGATTCTTGTGTTTGCCCCCAACATATTTGGTAACTACTTTACCTGATTTGTTGGTTAGCACATAGGAAGCATCAAAAGTCTTAAATGAAACATTATGCTCATTTGATGCAATAGGAATTTTCTTCTTAGGCATTTTAATGTGAGTGGTATGCCTAGAACTAGAAGCCTCACTTTTATACATAAATGCATGATGAGAAACAGTGTGAGATTTTTTAGCATGAATTTTCCTAATTTTATGCTCATGATAGTTTGTAGGATATAAAATGTAACCTTCACTATCCTGAACCATGGGAGCCTTGCCCTTCACAAAATTAGACAATTTTTTAGAGGCATTAAGCTTGACATTGCTTTGGCTCCCTTGTTGGAACCCAATGCCATCCTTAATGCCAGGGCGTCTCCCATTATAGAGCATGCTTCTAGCAAATTTAAACTTTTCATTTTCAAGTTTATGATCAACAATTTTGGCATTTAGTGTAGTTATGTGATCATTTTGTTGTTTAATCATAGCAAGGTGATCATCAATAGCTTCAACATTAACATCTTTACATCTATTGCAAATGGAAACATGCTCAACAGTAGATGTAGATGGTTTGCTAATATTCAATTCATCAATCTTAGCATTTAAACTAGCATTCTCATCTCTAAGACATGAAATTGAATCATTGCAAATGCTAAGCTCTCTAGTTAAGTTTTCACATTTTTCTACTTTTAGAGCATAAGCATTTTTCAACTTAACAATTTTTTGTTCTACTTAACGAGCAAGTCCTCTTGCCATTCCAAGAGATAATCCTTCTCGTTAATGGTCTCTACTAGTTCATTTAATTTTTTTCTTTTGCTCCATGTTAAGGTTGGAAAAGAGAGAAATTAAATCATCTTCATTCTCACTAGAGCTACCCTCATCACTAGATGTGGTATATTTGGGTGTGCCTCTAGAGTGTACCTTCTTCTTTTTGCCATCCTTGGCCATGAGACACTTGTGGCCGACGTTGGGGAAGAGGAGGCCCTTGTTGATGGCGATGTTGGCGGCATCCTCATCGGAGGAGGAGTCGGTGGAGCTCTCATCGGAGTCCCACTCGTGCCCCATGTGCGCCTCGCCACCCTTCTTCTTGTAGTATCTTTTCTTCTCCTTCTTCTTCCCCTTTTTATCTTCGTCCCTGTCACTTTCACTAGAATATGGACATTTAGCGATAAAGTGACCGGACTTACCACACCGGTAGCACACCCTTTTGGAGAGGGGCTTGTAGTCCTTCCCCTCCTTTGCTTGAGGATTTGGCGAAAGCTCTTGATGATGAGCGTCATCTCCTCGTTGTTGAGCTTGGTGACGTCGATTGGAAGCCTACTTGGAATAGACTCCTCCTTCTTTTCTTCCATTCTTTGAATGCAATGGGTTGCACCTTGGGTGTAGAGGTGGCACCTTGCTCCAAGTTGACAATATGTTTGGAGTCTTTGATCATTAGTTCAAAGCTCACAAACTTGCCAATTACTTCCTTGGGAGACATCTGCTTATATCTAGGGTCTCTACGGATTAGTTGCACTTGAGTGGGATTACGAAAAACAAGTGATCTAAGAATAACCTTGACCATCTCATGGTCATCCCACTTGGTGCTCCCGAGGTTGCGCACTTGGTTCACCATTGTCTTGAGCTGGTTGTACATAGCTTGCGGCTCATCCCCTTTGTTGAGGATGAATCGACCGAGCTCTCCCTCGATCGTCTCGCGCTTGGTGATCTTGGT
This sequence comes from Zea luxurians, assembly GCA_029449295.1. Classification (NCBI taxonomy): domain Eukaryota; kingdom Viridiplantae; phylum Streptophyta; class Magnoliopsida; order Poales; family Poaceae; genus Zea; species Zea luxurians. The sequence goes on along the minus strand of JAOPSE010000004.1, from coordinate 74,464,533 downwards.
CACCTCGTCCCCTTCATGCGCTGTTTTGAGGACGTCCCAAATTTTTTTGGCGTTCTTCAACCTTTGCACCTTATTATACTCCTCTCGACACAAGGAGGCAAGGAGTATAAAAGTTGCTTGGGAGTTGAAGTGCCTAATTTGGGTGGCCTCGTCCGAGTCGTAGTCCTTGTCCCCCACCTTTGGTGCCTGTGCTCCAAACTCAACAATATCCCAAATACTTTCATGGAGTAAGGTTAGATGATGCCTCATTTTATCACTCCACATGCAATAATCTTCACCATCAAAATATGTTGGTTTGCCTAGGGGTACGGAAAGTAATGGAGCACGCTTTGAAATACGAGGATAACGTAGGGGCATCTTACTATACTTCTTGCGCTCATGGTGCTTAGAAGTAGTGGATGACTCGGTGCCGGACGTGGAGGGTGACGAAGAGTCAGTCTCGTAGTAGACCACCTTCTTCATTTTCTTCTTCTTCTTATCACCCCTCCGACGTGACTTGATGGAGGAAGAGGATTCCTCCTTATACTTGTTGTCGGACTCCCTTGAGAAAGTCCTCCCCGAGCCCGCGGACTTGTCGCCGGTCATGATCTCCCTCTTGGCGTGATCTCCAGACATCACTTCGAGTTGGTTAGGCTCTTTAATGAAGCACTAGCTCTGATACCAATTGAAAGTCGCCTAGAGGGGGGTGAATAGGCGAAACCTAAAATTTATAAACTTAAACACACACTAAGACCGAGGTTAGCGTTAGAATTAAATTCAAGTCCGAAAGAATGTTTCTCTTACTAAGAGTTGCTCAAAGGATGCAGATGACGAATGGGAGCAAACTCAAATTAATACTAGCAAGGAAACGTTAGAGAGAGGAAAGAGGGCAAACAAATCAAGCGAGAATCAAAGAGAGTAGACACAGTGATTTGTTTTACCGAGGTTCAGTTCCAAAGAACCTAGTCCTCGTTGAGGAGGCCACAAAGGCCGGGTCTATTTCAACCCTTTCCCTCTCTCTCAAACGGTCACTTAGACCAAGTGGGACTTTTCCTTAATCACATGGGTCACTAAGACCCCGCAAGGACTACCACACACTTGGTGTCTCTTGCTTAGATTTACAAGCACTTAGAAAAAACAGTGAGGAAGGAAGAAAGGCAATCCAAGCAACAAGAGTGCAAATGAACACAAAAACTCTCTCTCTCAAGTCAATAAGTGGTTGAGATGAATTTGGGACTTGGAGAGAATTTGATCTTTGGAATTGTGTCTTGGAGTGAATGTTATAGCTCTTGTATTAAATGTGAACTTCTGAAGACTTGGATGCCAATGAATGAGGTGGTTGGGGGTATTTATAGCCCCCAACCACTTCCTAGCCGTTGGTAAAGGCTGCTGGCGATGGGTGCACCGGACAGTCATTGTTCACTGTCCGGTGCGTGCCACGTCAGCGTGTCAGTTAGGGTTTGGAGCAGTTGACCGTTGGAGCACCTTGTCGTCTTGCTGCACCGGACAGTCCGGTGCCACACCGGACAGTCCAATGACCTCTGACTTCTGCGCTCTGACTTCTGCCGCGGCACTGTTCATCATTGTTCATCTGACGAAACGATCGTTGCCACGCAAGGAGCCGTTGCTCCGCTGGCTCACCGGACAGTCCGGTGAATTATAGCGGAGGGCACCACTGAATTCTCGAGAGTGGCCTGTTCGAGGGGCGCCTAGCCTGGTGCACCGGACAGTGTCCGGTGCGCCAAAAATTAGCACACTCAAGTCTTGCTCCAATTTTTTGATTGAGTCCCTAACTGAATTTCTTTCTTGGTTTGTGTTGAATCTTATGCTCCTGAGATAAATGATATCTAGACAAACTAGTTAGTCCACATGGTTTGTGTTGTACGTCAACCACCAAAATTGATTATAGGAAATGTTTAACCCTATTTCCCTTTCAGTTGGCATTGAATGGGCAAAACTTTACTTTCTGCAGGTGCATCAGACCTTGCATAGTACCAGTCTGGTGCACCATCGGACCTTGGTAGATTGCCATTGCAGGTAGCCGTTGTGACGGGGAACAGTCTTGTTAGAGCTCACTGGTCCCAGTTCGGTGCACCAAGTACCAAACCACATCACTTTATCTAGACATTGAATCTGGAAACTTGTCTGTTGAGTCTTGACAAGTCTCGTCCGCTAGGCAACCGAAGTCTATTTTACAACCTCTCTACAAACTCGGTCCGATGCGCCAGCCACCTGAAGCCATGTTTGCAACCTCTCTTCGCACTTTTGTCCGGTGCACCACCGAACCGGCCCAGTGCACCTCTAAACAAATGAACTTTAGGAAACTTTGTCAAATGTCCTTCAAATTGATTTGGTTGTTATTGAGGGTGTTCCTATGATTTAGACAACCATATCTAGTGACTAGCCATCTAAGTCACAGATTTTGGTTGTTTTGATTTCTCTAACTCAAATTCCAATTCTAGCTCAACATAGCTCCAAAGGGTCAAACTTTAAACATAAGCTTTCCAAACTTTCTAGTTAGTACAAATAGGTTCCTAGGAGTGTTTAGAACTTATCTAAGGTGTTGAACTACTGTTAGTCCATCTTCTCCAAAATTTACCTCTTTTTTGCTAGATTTGAGCTTATTTCAGACTTAGAAACACAATTATCGATCTAATGAACCTATGAACATACATTAGGCAAAGTAGTTAGTCCATATGGTTGTGATGGTCAGCAATCACCAAAACAAATATAGAAAATGGATTAAAGCCCATTTCCTTTCCAAAGACCAATCTAAACAACTTTGCATTGAGTAAAGATGATTAAGAATAAGATATATTCAACTGTTTACATGAAAGGGGATTGGATTTTATGTGATCGATGAATACTTCTCTCACAAGTTTCTTCATTCTCTTCCAAACCACTATAAAACAATTGCTACTTTGCTTGTGAGATCGGATTTGCAGAATGTATCACTAACATCAATTGTGGGTTAAATTCGCACTCATGGTATCTTCAAGAAGTCACCTCATAGTGTATTATTGATGAAAAGAAAAGGAGTGTGGCTTCCAAGGAACAAGCTTCAAAGGCTATAATTGTAGATGAAAGTGATGATGAATCAAGTGATAGGATAGTGAGGAAGATATGACTTTGTTTGTAAAAAATTAAAAAATGCATGAAGAAGAAGAACTATCCATGAAAGAATTTCTCATCAAAGAATAGTCCTTCTAATGAGAAGAAGTGTTACAAATATGATGAAGCAAGCCATATCACCATATATTGACCAAACAAGAAGGATAAAAGGAAGAGAAAAAGAAGAAAAATCAGTTTCTTGAGAAGGAGAAGAATGGTACAAGGTGGAATAGGACGGCTGATTATTTATATAGCTTTTAAGGTTGTCTCTAGCGGATCATGTAAAACACGGTTTTGTATTGTAGATAATACTATTCATAGAGTGAAGTTTAAAATAAAATATAAGATGGAACATAAGATGTGTAACCTATTATAGACAGCCTAACTATCTTTAGTTGGGTTAGTATTTCTAGAGACGAAAGTCGAAGTGGTCTTACTCTAGTTTTTTATGTCATAAGTTCCAAAAAGTGATTTTATATCCGTGTAGATTTTGGAACGCTCAAGAACGCGTACGTGTCGGCAGCATCTGCACGCATTCGTGAGCCCGGATGCGACAAAGACGGAAACCACATTTCAACTACTGGCATGCGTGTTAGACCAACTCCAGCAGACGGAGTCTCCGTATCCCTAAAACGCGCGGCCAACACGTTCTCTCTCTTCTCCGTATCCGTCTCCGTTTCCAGCAGACTCCGTATTTGCACTCCGCATGCAGTCTATGACACGTGGGGCCCGCGAGCAGCCGCGCGCGCGTGCAGAGAGCTGCGGAGAGGAGAGAGAAAGCGTGGAAAAGGGGAGTGCGGGTACAGCCCGTGCGTTTTACGGAGAGGGATGCGGAGACTGTTGGACGCATGAATAGTGTGCTTCGCTGCGCAAAATAGGGATACGGAGCCGCATGCGGAGTGTTGCTGGAGTTGGTCTTAGCGTGTACCTTCCGTAGATGAGTAGAGTTGTCATGTAATCTCGTTGACTAGCACAAGACCCTATCATACAGTTCAATCAAACCAATACTAATTTTTAACAGACACATAAACACGCGTACAATTCACAACATACGTGTACAGATTACAGCTACGGATTGTGTAGACTCGGCTGATCGCCACGCCCTTCTCCGATCCAGGGATTGGTGTGGCCATAGCTCGTAGACAAGCAAGCAACAACTCATCCACTACGACTGGGATCAAGAACATGGTGCTAGCTAGCTAGTCTATTAACGCTAGCTGCCACACACCACTTTATTACTGCTATATTTATATGTCGTTGATTAGCTTTATTTTCCTGACTAACCACGGCTAAAGAAAAATTGTCCTCTGCTCCGAGAAATCTATCGCTGTCACCAGAGCAGGGTCCGTCGCAGCAGCCCGGCCGGCACGAGCGGGCAGGATGGACGCTATCGTCATCAGCTAGCGCCGGTACTGGCACGGCGCTGGCGGCGACGGGTGCGCAGGAGGAGCGGCAGGGGCCGCCGCGCCAGCGAGCTGCGCGCAGACCTCGGCGAAGGCGGTGAGGATGGCGGCGTGGTGGCGCGGCGCGTTGAGGGCGAGCAGGCGGCGCAGCATGCCGCGGAGGCCGTCCCAGTCGCACAGCCCCATCTCCAGCACCATCTGCACCATGCTGTCGCGGAAGTCCGCGCGCGGGTCCGACGACTCCTTCTCCACCGCCACGCCCAAGCCCAAGCCGTCTGCCTCCGCCTCTGCCTTCTCGCCCCGCTTCTTCTTCTTCTTCTTGCCGGCTGCCGCCGGCGCGGGCGCGGGCGCGGCCTTGGTCGCCTGCTGCGCCTTGGCTGCGGCTCCAGCTCCGTATACGACGCGCGAGGGGTAGCAGTAGTAGTAGTCGGAGGAGTAGGCCGACGCGTAGCCGCCGGTGCTGCGCGTGGCCGCCGACGAGGCGGCGGTGGAGGTGGAGGCGCAGGAGGAGTACTGCTCACCGACGCCGCCCCTCCTCGGCGTCGTCGTCGCAGCCGCCTTAACACCGTCCATCAGCTGGCTGCAGGGCCGCCTGAGGAAGGACGGCAGGCTGAGCAGTCTCGGGCGGCGCGGCCGGCACCCGCACTCGGCGTCGACCACCGGCGCGTACCGGCGGCGCCGCCCCACCGGGAACTGCAACTGCCTCCCGCCGCCGCGCGCTCTGGTTGACATCCCGGCCCGTTTGGTGTGCTCTGCGGCTCGGCCTCAGCCCTCAGCTTCTAGTCGTCGCTTGTTGCTTGCACGGTGCCCTGGAGCCTCAGTTGTAGAGGAAGAATCTCTCTACAAGTGGCTGCTGCCTATCTTGCATGCAAGTGTGTGGATGTTGGTAGGCAAAGGATCGGAGGGGGGTTTTGTGGTTTTTATATACGTAGTACATCTCATCAATTTGATTTGACAAGCACGGCGGATTAGGAAGGGGTCGGTTGGTTAAACGAGGGATTTCTGGTTGGGTTTAGTTGGGGCATGTGGGGGTGAGCTAGCCATGTCCATGTGTGGGTGGGGTTCATCATCTCTCACCCTGCCAATGCATGCTCTTGACCTTTGACTGTCCTTGCAATTGCTTACAGCAAGGTAGAAAACGAAGCCAGAGGACAAGGCAAGTGCAGCTCAATCTATCTCTACTATCTATTAAGTAAGCAATAGTAGTCTGCCGTTCTACCCTCCTCCGTTTCGCGCGCAGAAAAAAAAATTAAACCATGGCTGCTCAGGAATCAAACCTTTGATCTATTGAGCAGAATACCTAGCCTTCCACCCTCTAGCCAACATGACTCATGTTGAATTATGTACAACTTCAACTAAGACGTCTTTTTGTGTTTAACCCGCCGTCCACTCTGTATGCTCACTGAGTCTAGAAAAACATTTATAGCTTAGCCCCTGATCTTTCTGGAATTTGGGACGCAGTCTAGGAAATAAAGAAAATAGGGAAAAGGAATTTAGAAATTGATTTTTAGTTTAAAAATAATTGCAGATTGATTTTTAGTTTAAAAATAATTGCAGAAACTCATTTAATTCATAGAAATTTTATATTAAATCCAAATGAGTTCATTCCAATTTCTATAATTCTATAATATTATTTTTATCACATAATACCTCTGTTTTGTCATGAAAACAACAATAAAATTGATTTCCTAATTAATCCTATATCAAATACATAGAAACTTTGGAAATTCGTAACTTCCCCATTTTAATTCCAAATTGAACCGTTCCAGTTGTGTTAGTCTCGTATGAATATTTACTACGCAGTAACAACATTGATTATATCATGTTTCATACTTTTATAATTAGATATTTATTTATCCTATGTTAATTGGGTTAATCTATGTCTATTGGATTAATTTATTTAATATATTAATATAGTATTCTAACTTTATGGTTATACGATGTTTGACCATTAGTCTTGCAAACACACACTTACCTTTTTGTTTAAGCAAAAGCGTATGGTGGTACATGTCCGATGACTAACGATGTACGAGGGAATTTCTTCCGGTATGTGTGAAACGTGCTCTCCAATAATGAGACCATGCAAATTGAGACATATATCGAAGTCTGCATGATACTGATGGTTGCAATGTAGTGATGCAACAGATAGATTATAAATAACAAAATTTATGTATGGCTAGAATCACAAATTGATTATGAAACATTTTCTCATAACGGTATAACACATATTTTGTATATAAGTTATCGTAGTATACTGGTATTATATATTCCCGTTGCAACGCACGGGCATTCAGCTATCATGTATAGAAGTCTGCACGGTACTGTTGGTTGCAATGTAATGATGAAATAGTTAGATTGAAATAACAAAATTTATGTATAGCTAGGATCACAAATTAATTACGAAACATTTTCACATAACAGTATAACACACATTTGTTCATAAGTTATCATGATATTAAATGTTTCTGTTGCAATGGACGGGCACCCACCTATATGTGTTTATGTCTACATCTATGACAGGAAACACATCTACTACATCTCTCTCCAAGCTCACTTGCTACCATTGCACAATGCGTAGTAGTAGATAAGTATCACCGAGATTCTTGAATTATATTTTTGGATGGAGGTAATATTATTTAAAGAAGAGTTTGCATGCTATTTCTTTTGTTTGAATAATGCATTATACTTAAATTCCCTTTTTTGCATGTGTGACATTTTTTCTTCGTAATATTTTTTTCCATGGATCAGACTTGTGAGTCATTTTCATAAACCAACGCCAAGCATGAATCCATGTTTCCTACTTCAAACCCCGAACAAACTCCATGAGCAGGAGGCACTCGCGTTGTCATCGCTCATCGATGACGAGAAGAAGCTTGGCGACTATCAGTTCGACCTCTAAAAGCAGTCTTACGTGGTCGCATGCGCTGCTGTGTACGACAAGCTCCCGCGAAGCCGTCGCTTGGACGCGGTCCAGAGCAGCTGCACCGCGTTATCCATCGTTAAGCAGGGGGCCTCATGGTTGTCGCCAACGTCGATGACTCTCGGGTTGTTCTGGACACCGCATCCGACGACGACGCCATCACGCCGTCCAGCTCATCGTCCACCTGAAGCCCAACCTGCCACGTAAGTCGCTACTGACCGGACATGAATTCTTGTGCGCTGGGACGATGGACGTTGCCGACGTTGTGTGAGTGTCCTCGAACATGATGTATGTAGTGGAATAGCGCATCCGGTGGTGCAACGGCCAGGGGTACTACCTCGCTGATAAGCCCGGGGTGCACTTCGTTTGGCAACCCAACCAAGAGTCATCGGTACTCGTCATGTTGCCTTTAATTCTCTTCGCAAACACATACACACTTACCTTTTTGTTTAAGCAAGAGCATATGATGGTGCGTGTCTGATGACTAATGATGTACGAGAGAATTTTTCCGGCATGTGTGGAACGTGCTCTCCAATGATGAGACCATACAAATCGTGGCATATATCGAAGTCTGCATGATACTGATGATTGCAATGTAGTGGTAAAATAACTAGATTAAAATAACCAAATTTATATATGGCTAGGATCACAAATTGATTATGAAACATTTTCTCATAACAATATAACACAGATTTTGTATATAAGTTATCGTAATATACTGATATTATATATTCCTGTTGCAACGCACGGGCATTCAGCTAGTACTACTATTAAGGCTGTAAGGGGTAGGCTGCCTCTCCTGGTTTTGTCTTCAGCCAATCTGCACCGTCCATCTATATGCGTCAAATCATCACCGTCCGTCTCGTCGCCTCCGCTTCAAGCCTCCTCCATCCATCGATCGCAATTGCTCCTCTCTTCGCTCCCCTCTTCCTCGACAGCTAGATCCTCCATCAGGCTTCATTCGCGCCGTCGTCGGCAACGACTCCGGCCTTCCCACGCCGCCGTCCAACCTCCCCCCGACTCTCCTCCCCACACCGCCGCCGCTCCCACCGCCCGCAAAAACACCACGCACACGGGCGCAGGCGTGGAGACCGACCACCACGGCACCACCTCCTCCTCCGGTTGCCTTTGGCCTCGCCATCCCTCTGTCCTCGACTTCCCTCTGTCCTCCCAGTCTCCAGCCTCTCGGACCGGAAGCTCCACGTGGCGCGACAGCTCGTCTCTGTCGTCTATGGCGGCGGCAGAGGTGTACTCGCCGACCGCGGAGGCGGCGACGCAGTAGCAGCGGGAGAAGGCGGCGTCGCAGGTGTGGCAGGCGGTGGTGGGGTGGATCGGTTTCCTTGTTCAGGTTCTGTTTCAGATCCTTCGGGGCACGTCATCCTGCGCCCAGCTCTTTCCTATGCCATTTGTTCTCAATAATGATCAACTATGTTTTTTTAGGTTCAGGTTCAAAGAAATGTCCATAAATTCTGAGAAGTGCAGCAGTATACACTTCTTTCAATCAAGACTACTGGGTGCAACGAAGATCGTTCTTTCTACCCTCAGGCATCAAGATACAACACTGAATTGAAGGATTGATGGACAATAATGCTAAAGCAGCAAAAAAAGGTATTGTTATTATAGCGATGGATTTTTTTAATAGACAACTTCGCATGACTGTTCTTATATAGAGATTAAAACAATGGATAGTTACAGACGAAGGCAAATATGCAGTTTACTGGGAAAAGAAAAATTTCCATTCAGCTGGTCTTTTCACCTAATTTTGGTCTATAATTTTGAACTTACAAATGAACCTGGCAAGCAAGTCTGGAGCGTGGTTAGGATCAAGAACAATATCAATTTTCAGCCTTCAAGGTTACAACCAATTGTCACTACAAAGTCCAGATGCAACTTAATTTTAATTAACAACACAACATATAGCCATATATATGTTATTGTTACACTATTTTTTTCCGTTGCAACGCACGGGTACTTACCTAGTGTGTGTGTGTGTGTGTGTATATATATATATATATATCCTCAGAGCAAATAAATAATGATTGGTAATCAAAACCTATATCCAAAACTTAAAATTAAAAGTGGAACAATAATCAAATGAAAGACTTTCAACCCATTTATTATTCCCTTTAGAAACTATATAAATAAAACACTTCTCATATTTGGAATGAGGTAATTCATGGTAAAGGTTATACATTAACCTCTTCTTTAGTAAATAAGTATTAACTTTTGAATATATATATCTTTGATAGAGCTATACATTCAAAATCTCCTTTTCTTAAATGGAATCATGTGTGTGCATTTCGTATTTAAAAGCATTATTTTTCCACTCAAAGATAATAAATGAATAAACTTGCATCACGCCGGGTCTCTTGTTTTGCTTCAATTATGCTTTAACTACTAAACTCAGATTTGAAGTGAATTGAGTTTGAAAATAGAATGGAAAACAAGGAAAAAAGGAGAGTAAGAATCCGCACTGGGCTGAAACCTGCCCTCAAACCAGTTCCCTTTATCTGCGCCAAAACCCAGCCTCTCCCTCCCTCCGTACACGTGCTGATACGTGGGCCCACGAAGTCAGCCTCCCCTCGTGGATTCTGGCGCGCACGGTCCCGCAAAGCCAGCCCACTTATCCTTCTCACCCATCGACACCTAGGCCCGTGATGCCAGTTGCCCCCTCGCGCTCGCGTCCACAGCGCCCACGCCCGCCTCTCTCGCCTTGTGCCTCTGCTAGGTGGGGCCACCTTTGCTAGCTTCTTCAACCACGCGCTCGGACTCCTGCACATAGTAACAAAAGCCCGAGATCGCCGACAACCACCCGGTCCAACTGTTGCGGCTAGGAGTCCACCTGCGGATACAAAGACCACCCCCGCAACCCCCTCCTCGTCTTCTCAAATCGTAGCGCCGAGAGCCATCTCTTCGCCGTGAGCAGAGAAGAGAGAGTCGTTGCGCCTGGGTTTCATCTACACCATGCCTCGGCCTGTAGTGGATGGCCAGGGAGAATCACTGAGACATGAGGAAGGAAGCCCTAGCATCGAATCAATGGGAGGAACTCCGGTGGTGTGTCAATTGCTCGTCGGAGACGAACTCCACCACAGATCTGCATGACGTTGGGGATAGAATCCTGTGGGACATAATCGCTGGTGAGTTAACCGTACTCTTGTTCACATTGTTACTCGCATTGAGTAGATCTATTCGGTTGGACTGTCCATGGGCGGGCAGACGAGAAAGCCTCCAGCAAGACGCCACCGTGGGGCCCTGTTCAGTGCCGCTGTAGGTAAGAGCTGAGGTGATGGAGAGACACGCGGCCGTTGATCGAGTAACTGAGGGTTGAGATTAGAGCGTTTGTGTACCCCCTTCGTGGTCGGATCCGTGCCATCCTATCCGAATCAAGCGGATGTCAAGCAATCTTAGTAATTTTAAATCTAGGGCGTGGAACTCTGATCCAAAAATCGCAGTAGCTTACCGGTTCGCTGATTTATCTGGTACGCTGATCTCCAGATGGACGGCTCATAACACACGATACCCCTTCGTCCGAGAAATCTTTCTGGAGAGCCCTCGAGTATAGGAAGAATTAACCCGCAGTCACACCTAATAGATAGGGTATAACAAATCAGTCCTAATTTTTGTATAAGTGACCCTGGACTTTTGTAAAATGCGAGCCGTCGTCCGAGGAATTAGAAAATAAAACCAGAATTTATTTTTAATGTGAAGAATAATTCCAGAAAATTGTAAAATCCATATCTTTCTCGTTTTAACTCCGATTTAACCCATTCCAGTTGCGATAGCTTCGTAATTAAATTCCCTACACATTAACAACATTATTTTTTTTTATCATATACCATGTTTTCAAAAATGACTACTAACTTGTCTAACCTATGTTTATTAAAGTAACTCCCCTAATCTAAGTTAATGTAGCATTTAAATTTGGTCCATTTATAACTTGACTAAAATATAATCTATAACCAAGTTATAACTTAGATTAAAGTTAAATTAGCTATGTCTTTGTAAACGTTTCTCACATGGTTTACATAAATATAATTTTATCGTTTAAACACCTAGAACTTCAGAAAACCATATCTTGTTAACCATAACACTGATTTTAGTGACTCTCGAGCCTATGATCTCGTAGCAGCGAGTAGAATATCCCTATGTAGTTTTTACTCATGTTTGGTGTAATGTTATTTTTATGTACTCCTTGTCTATTTGTATATATTGGTACGAGTAGTAGCGATGTCATGAGAAATCCAAAGACCAACTTAGTGAATTACCTGGAATCTCAAGTCACAGGCAAGTTGTGCCCTTGATCACTCTTCTCTTCCTAATAGTGTTCTTTGTTAATCATTGTGACATGCTCAGAATAATTTGATGGGACCTAATAGGTTTCCCTAGTTTTGTTTACCCCACCCCTTGGAGACAAATGAACTATTGGGTAGACTTACTATTGCTCTACCTGGTTTTGGGATTAATGTTACATCTGAATTATGATCATGTTCTAATTTTGCTATTGTTTTAATTATTGTTCATGACAAGATCATTGTGGCAATTGCAACATGGAGCATAACTTGAGATAACAGTGCTACCACAAGGTTGGTATGAGACGCCCTTGACTGACTAATTAGGAAAGCTAGTAGAGAACTACCTTACCCGAAAGGGGCAAGGGTGGTAGGGGAGTTGTCAGTATAGGAAGGTTCTCAGGTTGATCATGCTGCGATGGCTTTTTAGACGAGAGATTCCTATATCGCTCTCCTTAGAAACCGTAGCGCGTTTTCTGAAGCTAGTGGAATTTTGTAAAGGTCTCATAGTGCTACCATGCCTCGTCTCCTCGGCAGAGATGAATGAGAAGTCGTGATCCCTTGGCAAATGGGTAACATGATGAAAGTCGCCTAGAGGGGGGGTGAATAGGCGAAACCTGAAAATTAAAACTTTATCCCCCAACTAGAACCCTTGATTAGAGGTTAGAACAAGATATACAAATATCGGAGAATAGAAACTAAGTTCTTGCTTGAAAGGAGTATTGCTAAATAACGCGGAAGTGATAAATCAATACAACTAGTAAGTTATAGAATAACAAAGCAAGAAGTTTTAGATGAGAAGAGCACTAGGACAAGTTCTTTCTTGCAACGTGTTGCTTCACTAAATGGGAATATAACTTGAAGCAACACCAAATGATATTAGCAAATAATGGTGCAAGAAAACTTAGAGCAAGGGAAAGCAAACAAATCACAAGCAATAAACACAATGGACACGGGTGATTTGTTTTACCGAGGTTCGGCCCTCGAAGGCCTAGTCCCCGTTGAGGAGTCCACTTAAGGACGGGTCTTTTTCAACCCTTTCCCTCTCTCCCCCGATCACACAAGGATCGGCGAGCTCTTCTTCTTCTCAAGGATCACTCTCGATCCCACAAGGATCACCACAATCTTTGGTGTCTCTTGCTAGCTTTTACAAGCCTCCAAAACTTTGGAGGAAGTTCAATGGGAGTCAAAACTCCACGTGCAAATGAACACAAAGATGAAGCACACACTATTTCTCGATGAATCTCACAAGGCACTAGTGCTAAACTCAAATGAGTAGCTCTCTTTTGCTTGCTCTCTCTTTTGTGGCACTTGTGTTGGTTGTAGTGGTCTAAATCTTGTGTATAGGATGGATCAATGAATATATGTGGTTGGGAGGGCTTGAGTATGTCAACTAAATGACTTGGAATGTTGCTTGGGCTCCCACGCCTTGAAGTGGCCGGTTGGAGTGGTATATATAGCCACCAAACAAAAACTAGCCGTTGGTGAAGGCTGTCTGTCGTATGGTGCACCGGACAGTCCGGTGCACACCGGACATGTCCGGTGTGATAGCCACGTCACCAAATAGCCGTTGGGGTTGGAGCTGGTCGACCGTTGGAGGCTTTGTCCTCATGCGGCACCGGACAGTCCGGTGCACACCGGACAGTCCGGTGCCTCTCTGATCCTCTGCTCTGACTCTGCCGCGTGAACTGTTTACTGTCAGAGTCGACCGTTGGCGCCGAAGTAGCCGTTGCTCCGCTGGCACACCGGACAGTCCGGTGTACACCGGACAGTCCGGTGAATTTTAGCGGAGCGGCTGCCGCGCGAACCCGAGGCTGGCGAGTTCCGGAGACCGCGCTTCCTTGGAGCACCGGACATGTCCGGTGCACACCGGACAGTCCGGTGAATTATAGCGCGCCGGATTCCGAGAATTCCCGAGGGCGAAGAGTTTGAGTTGGAGTCCTCTGGGCGCACCGGACACTGTCCGGTGCACACCGGACAGTCCGGTGCCTTCAGCCAGAGGTGCCTTCGGTTGCCTCGTTGCTCCTTTGTTGAATCCAAAACTTGGTCTTTTTATTGGCTAAGTGTGAACCTTTGGCACCTGTACAACTTATACACTAGAGCAAACTAGTTAGTCCAATTATTTGTGTTGGGCAATTCAACCACCAAAATTAATTAGGGACTAGGTGTAAGCCTAATTCCCTTTCAATCTCCCCCTTTTTGGTGATTGATGCCAACACAAACCAAAACAAATATAGAAGTGCATAATTGAACTAGTTTGCATAATGTAAGTGCAAAGGTTGCTTGGAATTGAGCCAATATAAATACTTACTAGATATGCATGGATTGTTTCTTTATTTTTAACATATTGGACCACATTTGCACCACATGTTTTGTTTTTGCAAATTCTTTTGTAAATTCTTTTCAAAGTCCTTTTGCAAGATAGTCAAAGGTAAATGAATAAGATTTTGAGAAGCATTTTCAAGATTTGAAATTTTCTCCTTTTGTTTGAAATGCTTTTCCTTTGACTAAACAAAACTCCCCCTCAAATAAATTCTCCTCTTAGTGTTCAAGAGGGTTTTAAGACATCAATTTTGAAAATACTACTTGCTCCCCCCTTTAGAACACAAAGAGATCAATTTTGAAAATACTACTTGCTCCCCCCTTTAGAACACAAAGAGATACCAATTTGAAATTTACCAATTGAAAATCATCAATTTTTAAAATTAGGGTGGTGGTGTGGTCCTTTTGCTTTGGGCTCATACTTTCTCCCCCTTTGGCATGAATCGCCAAAAACGGATACTTTGAGTGAGACATAAGCCCTATTAGAAATACTTTCTCCTCCTTTGGTCATAAAATAAATGAGTGAAGATTATACCAACGTTGGAGAGTGATGCGGAGCGACGGCGAAGGATGAGTAGTAGAGTGGAGTGGAAGCATTTTTCTTCGCCGAAGGCTCCAATTCCCTTTCAATATACTTATGACTTGGTTTGAAATATACTTGAAAAACACATTAGTCATAGCATATATCAAAGAGACATGATCAAAAGGATATATCAAATTAAGCATGATCATAGTTCTATATAACATAGATTGCTCCCCCTGAGTATGTGCATGGAGATGAACACATATTTTGGCCTTAAATGCCAAATGCACATAATTAGGTTAATGAGAACATATTTATATTATACAAAATGTGAAGTGCATTGTGTCATATTATAAGTGTGATGCTCATGACAGTTTATGCACTTATGAAAGCATGTTGTAAACATTTCAAGCATTTTCCCTTAAGGATTTCAAAGAGGCTTAAGGACCATCCACCTTTGGAACAAAGGCAGCTTATCCTCGTTACAAGGTTAAGCTTTAAGCTCTTTGACAATTAAATCACTTCATCTAGTTTCAACAAAGATGCACTAAGCAGGAATGAATTTTGGGAAATTAAACTAGGTATGAAGCAGGGATATGCATGGACATGCTTTCTCTTCCTTTTATACAAGATATGCAAAGAATATATAGAAAAGGAAGATTTAGGTACAAGTTTAAATGAAAGGAGATAGTTTTACCTTTTTGTACCTTTACATGGGAACACTCTCTTCATTGTGCATTGTCCTTAGTCTTAGATGCTTAAGACCTATTCTTATTGACAATATATGGAAATATTTTGCACAAGAGAGAGTTCTACAACTAGTGATCTTTTCAAGTTATTGTTAGCACATATCAAAAAGGATCACAAGTTGCATAAAAGTATCATGAATTCTCCTTTTAACTTAGTGCATATCAAGATATCAATTGAAAGGCACTAAGAAGCATGATTGTTGATTGAAGTTATTCAATGATCAAACAAATAACACATGTGGTCAAAAGAACAACATACGCATTAGATTATCAATTAAGCTTAGGATAGGAGAATCCAACAAATACTTCATGAGAAACTCATTCTCATGCAAGAGACTATATGAAATTTCTAAGATAAAGCAATAGTCTCAACATAATCAAGATATAAAAAGAGGCTCCCCCTAAAGATATGCATCAAGTATTTGAATGAATTGAATGGATGCATTTACTTTAAAGACAAATAGAGAGAAGCATTATACATCTTGATCAAGGCTTATTAAATTTTGCAATAAACAACTTAAGCCTAGTATTCTCATAATGAAAGTATTTAGAATACTCACAACCACACCATTGATTGTTTTGTAGAAGTAGGTGGTGTTGTTCTTGATGTTCTCCTCTTTCATTTGAGAGTCCTCCCTTTGCAGTGGCTTCTTTTTCCTTTCAAACTTATTGAAAATACTCAAGAAGGATGTTAGTAATACAAGGGAGTATATAATGATGGATGATTTCTTTTAGATAGGAAATAAGCATAATTCATCATCCATGAGTCACATAGACATGAAGTAAATTCCTTAACATTAGTGCACTTTTATTTAAAAGGAGGAACATGCACTATTAAACAATTTTCACACTCATAGAAATTTACTTCTTCATATTGAACTTTATTATCATGACTTAGAAGTGCATCAATATGAGAATGGATATAGCAAAGGCATGAATTAGATTCTAATGGACAAACACATTTATGAAAATGATATTGAATGCACACTTAGTTAATTTAGGTCCAATAAAGAATCTATTCCTCACAAGGGTAGAATATGATAATTTAGATTATATACCCATTGAGATGGGAACCAAACTTAATTAAGAAGATGAGTTCCCATACCTTTGCTTTTACCTTTCTTCCTTTGGGTGAAGATCAACCCATGAGGCTTGTGCACTTTCTCTCTTGTAGATTTTCATAATTGAACTCAAGAGAAATGTTAGTAGCAACACAAGCACTAGTTTCCCTCTTTTGTAATCATTTTTGATAAGGAATGAAAAGCTAGATTAAAACAAGGAAACTTCATAGCATGAACTAGATTATCCATAGACGATGTTATGCTCAATTTTAACTCATAAAACAAGCATAAATAATCCCTTGAGATTAACGGAATAAATCTAATTCATGATATGGAAAGCGATAAATGTGAAAGAATCAAATCCAATATAGGTAAGGAGCAAATCAACATAAATCATTGGATTGATTTTTCTCTTTATGTTAGATTACACGCTTCCAAAGAGAAACTTATTCTCTACAAGTGAGACTACTTTGGGTTACTTAAATAAAATCAATAGTCTCACTATTCTAGTTATAGAGAGAGTTTTCCTTTTACAAGTGTCCTAAGGATTTGAATTCCTTACATGACACCTTATTCTTTTAAGAACATGAAATATCCCTCTATATCTAGAATCATGGCAACAACAAGATAATTAGAAGAAGAATATGCCATGACAAACTTGCAACAATTTAAAGCATGTAGATTGCCATAGTATGGAAATGATGAATGTGCAATCTACCATATGAGAGGAAATTCTTCTAAGAATGGTAATATCAAATTAAAGACATTTAAAGAGCTTCAATTTTTCTATGTGACTACACAAGACACATGAGAAATGATATTTTAAATACTTGTACTTAAAAGATAAGTGTTACCATCCTTTGGCTTTCCTTCATGTTGTAGGCCTTGATTTTTCGCATATGATATCTCTTCACTTCCTACAACATATAATATCTTCCTCGAGATGATATGAGTTTAAGACATAGCAATTTAAAAAATAACCTTGGGTCAATCATGTATGTAGATCATTGATAATTGATAGCTTGAGTGGACCCTCTCAAGCACACCAAGGCTTCATATCATCTCCTTCCCCTACAAAGCTTGTCAAGTATATTTTGGTACCCATCGCTTGATGGGTCCATCACGGTTGGTCAATAAAGATCTAGGAACCCAAAAGTCCTTTGTGTTAGCATTAGGTAAACTCATTACCTTTCTAGCACAAGTTGCAATTTTGGGTTGCCTAGTTATATGAGAAGTAATTGACAAACTAGGAGTGGAAGATTTACCTATGGGACAATCCTTGCATTGATGTCCCTTCTTTCGGCATATGTAGCATAGGCGATCTTCAACTCTTGAAGATTTCTTCCTTCCTTGTTTCTTGCTTGCTACATGGTTAGTAAAAACTTTCTTTTCTAACCCTATGCCTTTTTGTTTTAAATGGGGACAAGATCTAAGCAAGTGTCCCTTCTTGGAGCATTTAAAACAAAGTCTATCATCCTTGTTAATAATCAAGCCATTTTTAATGTAGGGACATGACCTAATCAAGTGCCCCTCTTCAAAGCATTCACTACACCTCTTAATGTGAAGTGTGGCTTGATCATTACCTTGGATGTTACCTTTTGTGGAGGCGTGGTTGAGGCTTTTGGAGGAGATGTTGAATTTCATTTTTTGTTTCTTCCTCTTGGCAATCCTCAAATCCTTGACATTTTCTTCAAGGGATGTAGTGCATGCCACGGTTGTTCCCGTCTCAAGCTTATTCACCATGTGATCACGGTTATCTTGAGAAGGTTGGGCAATGCATTTCCCTTTTAGTTGAGTCAAGTTCTTCTTTAGCCTCTCATTTTCTTCTTTGAGCTTTTGATATGTATCATCATTTGTTCCTGCAAATTCTAACTCAAAGGAAGATTTGCTTGTTGACGGACAACAAGCATTAGCACATGGTAATATAGTATCAATTTGAATACATGTGCACGAGTGAGGTTGTTGGGATTTTAAGTTTTCTATTACAACCTCATGAGCAATGTTTAATATGATATGATTATCTATAAGATTTTCATGGGAACATAGAAGCATAACATAATTATCTTGAAAAGCTAGATTTTCAACTTTTAGCTTTTCTACTTGGTCCTTAAGCAAGGTA
The DNA here is from genome assembly GCA_029449295.1 of Zea luxurians. Taxonomy (NCBI): domain Eukaryota; kingdom Viridiplantae; phylum Streptophyta; class Magnoliopsida; order Poales; family Poaceae; genus Zea; species Zea luxurians. The sequence continues at coordinate 74,446,057 of JAOPSE010000004.1, read as the reverse complement.
TTCCTATTTACTAATTGAGCGATACAATGTAAAGCGTTATCATGCTCAATTGAAACAGTTTCATACCTTTGGACCAAATCAACATGAGAGCACTTTAGCTCCTCATGTTCTTTAGTCAACTCGTCAAAGTGTAGCATTTTCATGGAGAGAACATCTTCTAGCCTTTGACGAGCTTCGCTTTGCTCTCTCGCTCTTTCTAGAAGTTTGAGCATGACCGCCTTATCTTCTTGGCTTATGCGAGCGTAGAGTTGCACAAGGCTTCTTTCTTCCTCCTCATCCTCATTTGTGCTTCCGCTATCATTTGCATTGGCCACACAACACATGTGGGAATCGAAATGGGAAGACAAACCTTTTGGAGAGGTGGATTCATCGTTTGGTCTCCACCGTTCATTTTCTTCTTCTTCCTTGCAAGGGTTAGTATCACAAAGACTAAAGGAAGTAGAAGCATCAAATGAACTATCATGTTTGGACTCATCAAATTTGTTTTTAATTCTAGTCCAAATATCATGCGCATCATAGAAAGATTCGTCATAGTTTGATATGAAAGCATGATAATCTTCTCTACTAAGAGAATTAGTTAAGATGTCAAAAGCTAGATAGTTTAAGCGATAACATCTTTGATCATCTTCGGAGGCATTTTCCCTAGCATAGTTAGGATGAATAATACTTTTGTCTAAAATTTGTTCTAATTGTGGGTCTACGGCTCTAAAAGCATTTATCACTCTAGTAGACCATGAATCATAATTAGAACAATCGGAAAGTAATATCTCAAGAGTTACCTCCTTGTTCTCCTGGGTCTTCTTGTTCTTTTGGGATCTTCTACGAGCCATCACTTCGAGTTGTTAAGCTCAAGATGAAGTGCCTAGCTCCGATACCAATTGAAAGTCGCCTAGAGGGGGGGTGAATAGGCGAAACCTGAAAATTAAAACTTTATCCCCCAACTAGATCCCTTGATTAGAGGTTAGAACAAGATATACAAATATCGGAGAATAGAAACTAAGTTCTTGCTTGAAAGGAGTATTGCTAAATAACGCGGAAGTGATAAATCAATACAACTAGTAAGTTATAGAATAACAAAGCAAGAAGCTTTAGATGAGAAGAGCACTAGGACAAGTTCTTTCTTGCAACGTGTTGCTTCACTAAATGGGAATTTAACTTGAAGCAACACCAAATGATATTAGCAAATAATGGTGCAAGAAAACTTAGAGCAAGGGAAAGCAAACAAATCACAAGCAATAAACACAATGGACACGGGTGATTTGTTTTACCGAGGTTCGGCCCTCGAAGGCCTAGTCCCCGTTGAGGAGTCCATTTAAGGACGGGTCTTTTTCAACCCTTTCCCTCTCTCCCCCGATCACACAAGGATCGGCGAGCTCTTCTTCTTCTCAAGGATCACTCTCGATCCCACAAGGATCACCACAATCTTTGGTGTCTCTTGCTAGCTTTTACAAGCCTCCAAAACTTTGGAGGAAGTTCAATGGGAGTCAAAACTCCACGCGCAAATGAACACAAAGATGAAGCACACACTATTTCTCGATGAATCTCACAAGGCACTAGTGCTAAACTCAAATGAGTAGCTCTCTTTTGCTTGCTCTCTCTTTTGTGGCACTTGTGTTGGTTGTAGTGGTCTAAATCTTGTGTATAGGATGGATCAATGAATATATGTGGTTGGGAGGGCTTGAGTATGTCAACTAAATGACTTGGAATGTTGCTTGGGCTCCCACGCCTTGAAGTGGCCGGTTGGAGTGGTATATATAGCCACCAAACAAAAACTAGCCGTTGGTGAAGGCTGTCTGTCGTATGGTGCACCGGACAGTCCGGTGCACACCGGACATGTCCGGTGTGATAGCCACGTCACCAAATAGCCGTTGGGGTTGGAGCTGGTCGACCATTGGAGGCTTTGTCCTCATGCGGCACCGGACAGTCCGGTGCACACCGGATAGTCCGGTGCCTCTCTGATCCTCTGCTCTGACTCTGTCGCGTGAACTGTTTACTGTCAGAGTCGACCGTTGGCGCCGAAGTAGCCGTTGCTCCGCTGGCACACCGGACAGTCCGGTGTACACCGGACAGTCCGGTGAATTTTAGCGGAGCGGCTGCCGCGCGAACCCGAGGCTGGCGAGTTCCGGAGACCGCGCTTCCTTGGAGCACCGGACATGTCCGGTGCACACCGGACAGTCCGGTGAATTATAGCGCGCCGGATTCCGAGAATTCCCGAGGGCGAAGAGTTTGAGTTGGAGTCCTCTGGGCGCACCGGACACTGTCCGGTGCACACCGGACAGTCCGGTGCCTTCAGCCAGAGGTGCCTTCGGTTGCCTCGTTGCTCCTTTGTTGAATCCAAAACTTGGTCTTTTTATTGGCTAAGTGTGAACCTTTGGCACCTGTACAACTTATACACTAGAGCAAACTAGTTAGTCCAATTATTTGTGTTGGGCAATTCAACCACCAAAATTAATTAGGGACTAGGTGTAAGCCTAATTCCCTTTCACATGACTTATGAGTAAAGGGCACAACCTCTGCAGAGTGTAAAACTGGTATATCAACCGTGCTCGCGGTCAAGAGCGACTCAGGATACTCGCATGATTAATTTATGGAACTAAATTCAATTTGTCATTTGCATTGCATTGTGGGTGTTATTATTTATTGTGATATCTTATTTAATTGTGTTGGTATCTACTTATACTTAGTAACTGCTAATAAAACTTTGACCAACTTTAAAAGCAATGCTCAGCTTTAATCATCTTATTTGTAAGTCTTACACTTCACATGAGTCCCCATCGTATGTGAGCTTATGCATATTATTCCCTATAACTTGTTGAGTGATGAACGTATATGAGTTCACCCTTGCTGTACTCACACTCCCCTCAGGTCAAGAACAGGTGTCACAAGATGAGGTGCATGATGGATGCCGCGATGAGTTCGTGAAAGGTTTAGGCCGTCATCATCCAGTCAACTATGGTTGGTGGATCGTTGTCTTCGTATGATATAATTATTTAACTATTTTTTACATAACTCCTATTATATAGTAAAGATATGACATTCGTTTCTGTATCATGAGTCATCATATGTGTGAGACCTGATCCTATCACACATTTGATTCGCGTCCGGTTTTGATCTTTAAATTTGAGTGTGACATCTTTACATATATTATTATTATTATTATTGTTGTTGTTGTTGTTGTTGTTGTTGTTGTTGTTGTGCAGCATGTGGCGGTGGTCGATCAATATATATACACCATGCAATACGTGGTCGAGACTAGAAGCTTGAGCAATAAGTTTCACCACGCATACATGATCAAGAATGTACACTGTACAGGGACGTAAAATATAAAGTACTACGTAGCTACCAGAAGATAGCGGATTGGAGTCACTAGTCAGCACAGGGTGGTAGTTTATCCACGCATCGGCGTCAAGTGCTGCTAGCTAGTTTATATTGCCTACGTGTCCGCGTCAAGTGCTTGCGTGGCGACGATGAGAGATTCTGATATTTGCCATCAGCAAGAAACATGTTTGAAAAATTGCCATCAGGCCCACATTCTATAGACCAAGCTGGACCCACAATTCATAGACACAGTGGTAATTATAACAAGAAGACAACATTGTGAGTGGCAAAAATTCAATTATCTCGGTGACGATAGAGCCCGGGCGTGCAGCGACAGCAATAAGCGATTTCAAATGGTCGCTCAGGTCTACACGTTACACGGCCCCCGAAACCAGCAAGCCAAAGAAAGGGGTCGATTGGTAGAGCCCGAGCGGTAATAGGGCTGAATATCGAGTCAGTTTAGTTTAACTTGTCTAAGTTCAAACTAACTCATTAAGTTAATAATTTAGTTTGGCTCGTTAAGCTAACGAGTCACATAGTCAACTTAGCTCGATTTGTTTATAAGCTCGAGCTGGCTCGTTTAGCTCGCGCGACATATCAGAAAAACAATTTATAAATAATAATTAATTTCTATTTAATTTTAAACTAATTTAACAATAGACAATAGTAATCATACTCATAATTTCACAGGCCACATCAATGTAACACTAAATTAATAAACTCATCAATTCACAATTCACACACATGTTCATCAGTTTAACAACAGTTATATACGTATAGACTAATTTAACACATAGACATAGTTCATCAATCGTTAGTTTAACTTATAAGTCATAAACAACACACATACATATAACATGTTCATCAATTATTAAATAAATAATATATACATATAATTTTGTTTTGCTGAAATGTGATAGTTCGTTTAGCTTGCGAGCTAGCTTGTTAACTACCCGAGGTGACTCGTTAACGAACCGAGCTATAGAATATCAGATTAGCTCGTGAAAAATTCAAACAAGTCTGATACAAGTCGAGCCAAGCTGACTATGAATCGAACGAGCTGACAAACCACGAGCATTTCATATCCTACTGTACGCGACAAGCATATGCACCGTAACGGAGAGAGAGAGGTGAGGTAGACGACGGATATGGACATCGTACGAGATCTGCGATCGATCGAGACGAGATGCATGCAAGTTTACCGCCCCTGCTTTGCTTTACTTTACTGTGCGGACGTCGATGCATGATTAATTTGTCGATTACAGCACTGTACATTGCGTTTGCCATCTTTGTACGCCAGGCTAGGGCCGGGCAGAGCAATACGTACTATGTCCATTAACTAGACTTGAATCCAAATTTAATTTACCGCAGGCATTCAGTTCGCTCAAAATGTAAGTTGTACGGCAATGTAAGTGTACGTACGTACGTTAATATTCAGGGGGGGAATCTAAAAATAGAGTACTGCTTGCATAAATTAAAATTCAAATTTGGCCAAAAATAATCATGCAACTGAGTACCTCTTTCTTTATTCTAAATTTCTAAGTTATCGTTGGATGAGCATAAAAATGTGACAACTTTGGTCAAAATACAAATATGCCATAATTGTTCTATAGTTTATGCATAATTGGATAAAAACTCACGTTGGCTTCGAATTAACACAATAAATGCATAACTAAATTCTAAATTACGTAGAAGAAAAAATATATTCTATAAATATTTTTTGATTTTTCTGTTGCGTGCTTATATAATTTGTTTCCATCCATTCTTTCCCTTTTCCTTCCTCTTAATCTCATTTTTTATTTTAATTTGCATATTTAGAAAAAGGGGAAATAAGTTTTGAGAACAATTTAGCTGAATTAAGCCCTCTACATAATTTCGGTCTCGATCCAAAGGGTGGAGGCTGTGTAGGGCCATCGGCTGCTTTTGGTCCCACTTTATGTGACCTAAAAGAACCCCACAGTCGTGTGCCCATGCCTAGACCACAACCTAGGTCTGGGCCATGCATCTAACCGAACTGTAACCATAGTCATTGGATCCTGTTGGATATCCGACATCAATTTGGTCGAGGCATAGAATAGAATTTTCTACGCACCAAGGAAAACCTAGGTCACAGAGATGGCAATTTAACCCACAAACCCAAAACTCGATGGGTACCGGACCCGATGATGTTGGTTTGAGGGAAGATTTTGACCCGCCCGCACCTGACCCCAAGTTTCACAGTTGTGGGTGTGGGTTTCTATTCCAACTCGTGGATGACCCACACCCGACCCGGAATTTGGTTCATTCTTTTTTTGCGCAAAAATTATTAAGATACAATAGTAATTATATTGAATAAGTAACTTGGCTAATGATTCATGAAATGTTTTGTTGCTACTCGACATGAGAAGGCTTAAAATTCATAGATATAACTCAGTTATTGCTCGTGTACTTAAATCCTTATAACTGAATTATTGTTTAAAAGTGTACACTGAGTAAAAACTGATGGGTGACCCGAAACCCACTTGACCTGACGAATTCGGGTATGTGCTTGGAATTGCACCTCTGGGTGTGATAGCTGGTGATTTTAGGTAGACTTCACGGAGTGCGATCGTGGATGGGTTTTTTCTCCGCCCGACCCCAATCTGACCCATTGTCATCCCTACTTGGTCCTGAGCTATCTTCTCCTCTCTATTCTTCTTTGTTCTTCCCAAGGTCCGGTGAGCATTGAGTGGTGCCACCCTTGCGACACTTTGCTAGCGAGTGCACTCCCCTTGAGTGGACTCACCATCATCGAGTGGTCATCGTGAAGACATCTAGGCGTGCACCCGCACAATGTCGAGTGGTGGAACTTTACTTCAACCTCATCGTCGACGACAGAACTGGATCTTAGGTAAGTTCTTCATCCCCTTTGGCCTTACCATATCGAGGGGGGCTTCGGTTTAGGGCTATGGTTAAGGTTTGGGGTCTTCTTCCCTGACCACCCTAACCTCTTCAGATTTCATCATTTGTCCCTGGTTTGCTATTCTGTGTACCTTTTTGGATTCAGGTTAGAGGTTAGCGGTTAGTGTTGGGGATCTTCTTCGCTAACCACATCGACCTTTTCTGAGTTCCTATTTTACCGTTAATCCTTAGTTTAGAGTATCTTTTTGGCTTAGGGTTGGCATTACCATTGATAGAACTTAGGTTTGGAGAATCGGTAAACTGGCTACAAAACCAATGATAAAACTTTTTGTCTCTAGGAACTAGTTGATGTCCACTGAACCTATGGGATGCCACTTAAGGAGGTCTATTTATGGATTAAAACAAGCCTCTGGACAGTGGTATATCAAGTTTGATCAGACCATCAGAAAGTTTGGTTTAGAGGGAAACAAGGAAGACAATTGCATTTATGCAAAGTTTAAGAAAGAAAAGTATATCTTCCTTGTTATATATGTCGATGACATACTCTTAGCTAGTAGTGATAAGGATCTACTAGCGAAAACAAAAAAGGTTTCTTTTCTCGAAATTTGATATGAAATACATGGGAGAAGCCTCTTATGTTCTAGGAATAGAAATTCACAGAGATAGACATAAGGAAGTATTAGGACTCTCACAAAAGTCATATATAGAAAATGTACTGAAGAGGTACAATATGCATCAGTGTAAGGCCTCGCCTGCTCCAATAGTCAAGGGTGATAAGTTCGGGGATTATCAGTGCCCCCAAGAATCAGTATAAGAAAAAACAATATGAAGTTAGTACCACATGCTTTAGCTATCAGAAGCATTATGTATGCTCAAGTATGCACTCGCTCTGACTTAGAATTTACCACCGAGATGCTTGGAAGATATCAGAAAAATCCAGGCATAGATCACTAGAAAGTAGTCAAGAAGGCTCTAAGGTAACTGCAAGGTACTAAAGGTCTCATGCTTATATACAGAAAATGTAGTTCCTTACAAATAGTTGGCTATGCAGATGCTGACTGTGGAGGTAGTAGAGATACAATAAAGTTCACTTTAGGGTATATATTTACTCGGGAATCTATTTTTTGGAAGAGTTGTAAACAGACATCGAGGTCTGATCCCGTCACTAGTCAGTTATCAAGTTAATCCCGTAAAAATTCAAAACTCTAACTGATATTGAGCACGCGCGGACAGTCCGTATGTTTTTTTTGTTACTCGACAACTACTTACCGTGGGGTAGAGTACGAGTAGCACTAGTGTTGGTGCCTTTTTGGTCACCAAACACTATAATGAGCCGCTTGGTGGTACTTGGCACCTTTAGATGATGTAGGGCCAAATAAAGTGGTTATCCTAAATATGGGGCAACACCTCTATGATGGTCACCACCTATTTGGGACCAAATAGCAACGAACCCTATGACCTTCTCGTGATGAGCAATACCTTGGGTTCGGCTCCGCGAGGTGAACAGTGGTGGCGGCCTGTGACAGGTCGCCGGGTTGCCTGATAGTGCCCTCTGCGGCGGCGCGGACGGTCCGCGGCCTAGGGCCGGACGGTCCGCGACCTGGGCGCAGGAGCGGTGTCTTCCCTGCGTCACACCGGACGGTCCGCAGCTCTAGGCCGAACGGTCCGCGGCCTGGCGATAGGGTCGTCTTTCTCCTCCTTGCTGGAATCTAGATCTCATCCCCTGGGGGAAAAGATCTTAAGATGCTCCGAGTCGACAGGTCACCCGGGGCGTCCCCAGACGACATGGAGTCGTCTAGGAATTAAGAGATCAATTCGAGGAAGAGGTCTCGAGTGAACAACTAGATCTTGCCCCCCGGGAGGGGTGAGATCCTAGGGTCGTCTTGGGATCGGCAGGCCACCCAAGACGGATCTAGACGACGTAGAGTCGAATAGGGGTGGAGGTGGATATGCGGAAGGCTACAACTAGAACTATGCTACATCTACTCCTAGGGCAGGAAAAGTAAATAAGGTAATTGGTTCGATTGGAATGTGTTCGGGGGTTCTCAATCGGCCGTACCCCTTTATATTTATAGGGGAGGAGGTCTGGACCTTTTCCTAAGAGATAGCCAACAAACTCCCGCGTGATTAGATGGATAACCACGCACGAGATAAGGATAAACATTCGAGTTTAATCTAATCTCGGGATACGCGGACCGTCCGGGCCCAAAGGCCGGACCGTCCGCTCATTTTGGTGTCCAACATATGCCCCCCTGCCTTTTGGTGGAGCTTGGCGAACCAAAAGCATCAGTGAAAACTTCGGAAACAATTGATATCATAAGCTTTTGTTCCCGAAGTAAGGACTCAGCTCGATGCAAGTCATCGGCTCTTGCGATCAGATAATATAAATAATTGATGGAACTTTAATGCATAGAGGCCGTTTCGGATCGCATCCTCTTCGGCCATGTCTACCTGATCAACCTGTCAATAGGCAAAAACTTGTGGTGCCCCCCAGCCCAAATAAGCAAACGGATTGGGCCAGTAATATGAATTCATCGCCGTACCACCCCACACATGAGCAGGACAACACATCGGTGATGGATAGAACGGGACGCACCATGCTATCCCCGGAGGAGGATGACAAGGCGATCTTGGTTGTGCTACCTTTTGGGTCCGTTTAGTCGACTTTTGCTTTCGCACAAATCACCCTTTTGACTTCGTCTGCTTTATTGGCCGGTTGTGTGGAACGGCCTTCTTCGTATATTTGGCAAGCAACTGACCAAAAGTAGGGCCGACTCTACTGAGTCGTCCAGACGTCTTAGTAGTATTTTGTTTCCTAACACTTGTTTTGGAGCCTTGTGGTCCGGTGGTCTGAGTTTGCTGCTTCTGACTGTCTGCGGACCGTCCGACCATTATAGCCGGACCGTCCGCTCCTGTCTCGAACTGTTCGGCCTTAGTACCCGGATCGTCCGGCGTACGCAGGACAGGTGACCGTGATCGGGTGTCCGATCGTGCTTGCCCCCCGGTGCCTCTGGTCTTTCTTTTGTCCGGAGTCTTCTGAGTAACCATTCTACGTGACATATTTGGTGTGCGGGGATCACCAATGACGATATTTTTATCTTTGCTTTTATCGGCCGCACAGGGCCGAACTATGACTTTTGTACTTGTCGGCTCTAATGTGGTGGCAGGGACAGGTGGCCTGTCAATCCTCACCTCCTTTTGAAACCTCAATCGGCCTTCGTTTATAGCCGATTGTATTTGTCGACGAAAGACAGCACAATCATTGGTGTTATGAAGAAACGAGCCATGCCATTTATAATATATACGCCCTTTTAATTCTTCAACCGGAGGAATTATATGTGATAATTTAATATTACCATGTTTAAGGAACTCATCAAATATTTTATCACACTTAGTAATATTAAATGTGAACTTAACCTTTTCCTTTTGTGTCGAGTGTGAGTGAGAGCGAACAGAAGGTTTGGCCTTAGTGGGCCAAACAAGCTCAGAGATATGTGACTTTTTTGGTTCTTGGGGCTTAGGTGGCCGGTTATATTTATGTCGGCCTTCCGTACTAGGCAGATCACAGGTGACTTCTAATGCTCTGGACGGTTCGACCTGCATAGTCGGACGGTCTGCGGGTGGATTGGACGGTCCGGTACTATCCTCGGACTGTCTGGTCACGTCAGGCAACACCTGTGACCATTGTGGTGGGCTCTGTGTAACTCCGGACTGTCCGGCGTAGGGTGCCGAACGGTCTGACAAGGGGCCGGACGGTCCGCGATTGTGTGCGGACGGTCCGGCCGTGCTCAGAGTTGACTCACCATTTAGCGAAGATGGTGGTGACGGTCGTCCTGGATATGAGTCCATCGGCATACCAGAATGTGGCTGGGGAAACCCATTTGTTGCCGATATGTTTGGCGCAATTGTTTTGGCGCCTAATTTATGTGATAAAAAACTAGGCGTGTGAGTTTTTCCTAATGCATGCGCCATCCTTTCTATATCCGATGTGATACTTTTAATCCGATTATCAAAAGAAATTTTAATAGATGGAATATCATCGACTGACCTGGCATCACCTATCGTGGGGAGCTGTTGCAGCACGGATGACATGTAATCGGCGTCTATTTCCCTCTCCTTTACGACCTTCTGGTGGCGATCTACCTTGAAGTGTGAGAGGTACCACTTTTTTGCCACCTTGAGCATCTGATCTTGTTGTCGTTGGATCTCCTCATCCATCTTCTTCATGTCATCTTTTAAGTTTTCATGCTCTGCGGCCGATAAATTAGTCAGCCTTGTGTCGCTGTTTGGAGAAGCACGGTTGAGATCTTTAGAATCGGCCATGTAAGCCTGATTTTGTAGATCTGCAACCTCGTCCCCAGCGGAGTCGCCAAAAGTATGTTGGTGCCTTTTTGGTCACCAAACACTATAATGAATCGCTTGGTGGTACTTGGCACCTTTAGATGATGTAGGGCCAAATAAAGTGGTTATCCTAAATATGGGGCAACACCTCTATGATGGTCACCACCTATTTGGGACCAAATAGCAACGAACCCTATGACCTTCTCGTGATGAGCAATACCTTGGGTTCGGCTCCGCGAGGTGAACAGTGGTGGCGGCCTGTGACAGGTCGCCGGGTTGCCTGATAGTGCCCTCTGCGGCGGCGCGGACGGTCCGCGACCTAGGGCCGGACGGTCCGCGACCTGGGCGCAGGAGCGGTGTCTTCCCTGCGTCACACCGGACGGTCCGCAGCTCTGGGCCGGACGGTCCGCGGCCTGGCGATAGGGTCGTCTTTCTCCTCCTTGCTGGAATCTAGATCTCGTCCCCTGGGGGAAAAGATCTTAAGATGCTCCGGGTCGACAGGTCACCCGGGGCGTCCCCAGACGACGTGGAGTCGTTTAGGAATTAAGAGATCAATTCGAGGAAGAGGTCTCGAGTGAACAACAAGATCTTGCCCCCCGGGAGGGGTGAGATCCTAGGGTCGTCTTGGGATCGGCAGGCCACCCAAGACGGATCTAGACGACGTAGAGTCGAATAGGGGTGGAGGTGGATATGCGGAAGGCTACAACTAGAACTATGCTACATCTACTCCTAGGGCAGGAAAAGTAAATAAGGTAATTGGTTCGATTGGAATGTGTTCGGGGGTTCTCAATCGGCCGTACCCCTTTATATTTATAGGGGAGGAGGTCTGGACCTTTTCCTAAGAGATAGCCAACAAACTCCCGCGTAATTAGATGGATAACCACGCACGAGATAAGGATAAACATTCGAGTTTAATCTAATCTCGGGATACGCGGACCGTCCGGGCCCAAAGGCCGGACCGTCCGCTCATTTTGGTGTCCAACAACTAGTAAGTTCGTAGTAACTAGAAGGTAAGACCCTACTGAACAGTAGCTCAATCCACAAACGTTGGATGTTGCGTCACGGCAGGCAGCGAATGAGTACGCTGCGCGCGCAGGGGGCCGGGGGCGTACCGCGTACGTGCACGGCAGCGCCAGAGTATCCACTGTTGAGTATTCATACCGTATCCTTCTTGTATTGACCAGTCGTCGTCGTAGGGTGAGGTCGTGGGCCCTCTCCTGGCTGCTGCTGTCATTCATCATCGGATTCAGGATTCAGACACGCGGGCAGCAGCACAGAGCTCTGGCAGCGGCTCCATTCATCGTCGGCGGCAGTCGCCACTTGCAAGCACAGGCACAGGCACAGCAGCAGGCCCACTCCATCGCTGCCACCAACTGGGCCACGTAGGCTCCGGCCCAGGCCCATCCGCGGATCCTGGCTCCCGCACGTGGTGAGATTAGCAACGGAGGAATCAACTAGGACGGCACCCCTGCTGTGTGTCCAGAGCCAGACAAAAGCTTGGCCGCGACAATGATAAGCATGGCGCGCGAGATCTGGTCTCAGCTTGAAATCATGAGGGTCTCCTAATCAGAAGCCAATGCATGCATGCATCGACCAACCAACATGATCGACTTATCACTTATCAGGTGAGCCAGCATGCGAGCGTCGCACACCTAATTAAAACTAGCTACCTGCAAAAAAAAAAAAAACCCTAAGGGCATGAGATCAACTTACTACTCTTAACTCTAGCTGTGTGGTACTGACGGAGCGATATTGTGCGCTACTACTCTAGAGAACAGTGATGGATGAGGAGAAGCCACGATGTCAATAGAACATAAATTTATGATCCAACATGTGTCTTACGGTAAATTTATTGTACCAATCAGATTATTCAATAAATTAAAGTAACCAATCAATTAGTCTTTGTTAAGATACTTAAGTTTTTTTATATACACCCATCTAGACACAATCAAAAATACAACTCAACACACCGATTGTACCTGCCTTGCCGCGGGCGATTCTTGCACGTACGCAGCGCAGCGCGGAAACCGGCCGGCGAACATTCTCCGCGAGAGTTGGATGTGTCCAAATGAACCCCGCCGAGATCTCCATTCTCCGGTCCAGGCGGCATTGCACAGGGCTCCCATGCGCTGGCGCTGGGCAGGGCTGGCAGCCTGGCACTCAAGCCGACATCATCATCAGCCTTTCCCAACGTACTCTCTACATATATGCGGCCCGTGAATGTGTTTTGCTGCTGGAGATCGAGACGCACAGACACAGTGTGTGTCTCTGTGTGTGTGTGTGTGTTGAGAGAGAGAGAAATTAAATATAGCCTGTGTTTGATCTTCTCGGCCGTGATTAGGACCGTTGCATGTTCTGCCCGCGAGACCGTATACGTGCATCTGAGGAGCCTGAAATCATGAGGTCTCCTGCTGATCAGAAAACCGGCCCATGCATGCATGCACTGCATGCTAACGTTGCTTGCATTCCATGTAAAAACTAACAAGGGCGGCATCTACCAGCAGCAGATCTACCACTTGTAGCCTGCGTTCGTGCTCACTCCTCGCGCGCGCGCGCGCGGTAACAATAACAAGGGTTGCAACGTCTGCGATCGAGTGTGTGATCGTGCCTGCAATGCATGTGCTCGTACGTCTGAAATCACGCATCATGCCGTCTCCTGCATCCTGACCGGTGACCCCATGCATGCCAGCCAGCTGCTGCCTCGTCGTCAGGTTCAGGTCATGATCAGGTCAGCATGCACTTCATTGCATGCGGCTAAATGGCTGGTGTAGTAAGTCGTTGCAGCTAAAAAACCATGGAATGGGATGGTCCCTTGAGATCTAGCTACCGCTACTTACGACACGACAGGTATAGTAATAAGCAGGGTAAAAATTGGATGGACAAGGTGGAGCAGAGCAGGGTGTAAAATTTATCCAATTCCGGACCTCCACCCTCTCGCTCCTCCAGGCATTATGAAGCGCTGCTACAGCTGCTGTGTGCAACTCAGGAGGTGAGGAGTAGGAGCAGGTCAGCAGGATCGGAGGCTGCTGTTGGCAGAGGCAACTTTGGAAAGAATCTTTAGCCTCGATCGGCATTTATGCTATGTTGAGCACCATTTGTGCTACTGGCCACGTCTAGATGGTCCAGGTCAGTGGTCGGGTGGTCCGCTTTGAGACACGTACGGTCCGCCTTAGGATTAGATCAGGCGAAAAACTCATCTTTCCGTGCGCGGTTATCCATATAATGATGTAGATATTGTTGGAGAAAGCGTAGGAACGGGTCCAGCCCTCCCCCTTATATATGTGAAGGGTACGACCGATTGCGCAACCAACAATCGAAACAATCAATCTGTTTATCAATTCCTTTACTTTCTTGCATTAGTAGTAGTAGTAACATAATCTTCCAATCTCTGTTTTCACCTCTCTTCGACTCTACGTCGTCTGTAAGCGTCTTGGGTGACCTACCGACCCTAAGACAAACCATATGATCTCACTTTCCTAACGAGGTCCCTCTAGGGCGACGAGATCCAGGTGCTGTTGACGAATGCCGCTGCCCCTGCGCGCACGCGGACCATCCAGCCACCAAGTGCAGACCGCCGGCTCGACACAGGGAAGACTCGCTCCTACCGCCAGGTTGTGGACCGTCTGCGCCGCCGCAGAGAGCCCCACCGAGCGGAACACCATTTCAGTTATTGACGCCCAGATTGGTGCCAACACACTTTTTGTTGACTATGCTGAGGATTGGCGTTTGGATCCATTTAATCGGCCCCAAATGGCCAGTTCCATGGACCACTCCGATGTTTCCCCTAGCAATACATCGAGCCAACTATGGAGACTCAGTCGGCTGAAGAACTGCAGGAATTCGAGGAGTACACTAAGAACCTGATTAAGGAGGCCAAGGCAAAGTACCTGGCCAATTTCAAGGTGGACAGAAATTAAAAATTTGTCCGTATATGAGAAACCATCCTGGCATCACTCCGAGCTGCTGCAGTTACGTACCCCCGATGTAAGTAACACGAACGACATCCAAACTCTTCGATCTTACGTATATGAACAACGGGAACAGATGCAACAAATACTATGGGGTGTGCAAGAGGATTATGGAAGACTAGCACGTGCGTTTGATAAATCTGTCATTACTAATTTTCCATCGCACGATTTTGAAACTAAAGAAAACCCACAAGATCCATCGAATGTAAATAGGCATGTGTCCAATCCCAGCCAATTTATGGGATGTCGATTAACTCTTACACCGGATAGCTACTGTTGGTAACTTGTTCTCAATTGCTATGAATTAAGAACAAGGCAACATAAAATGTTAAATATTAACGCCCTTCGTCCTTCGAAACATTATTTCCCTTAGGATATAATGATCTTCAGACGAAGGTCATGAAGGGCATACCTTCGAATATCGAAGGTAAGATGGTAATAGAAGAAGCGTGTAAAATACAAAAGATAACATAAACAACCATATAACATTATAAATTTATCTCCATTATATTGTCATGAGAAAATGAAAACAATATTGAATTACATTTGATACCTTCGACTTGATAGGCAGCAAAGGTACGAATGTGATGCAAAAGCAAATGCCAGTCAGCCTGAACAGTACGGGGATACTGTTCATCTATTTATAGGCATGGGACGCAGCCCACATGAAATTACATTCATGCCCTTTACATTTGCTAATGACTATAAGGTAACTCATCGGGGTCTAAATAGCCTTTTCCCTTTTAAGTCGGTTTCCTTTTTCCTGTCATCATGCCGAAGTTCTCTTTCGTACAGCTTCGACTTTGTTTCATCCTTCGTTCCCCCTTGTGCTTCTTCATGCACTGATTTTGACTTAAGTCCGAAAGATCCATGCCCGAAGGTACCTACTCATGTATTATACTCCAGAAACATTGTTAGCTTACGTTTGCTACATTCTCCACCATCTCTATGGGAAACAGCCTGTGCCCTGTGCACGGCTGGACGATCTGGTCTAGCGGCAGTCGGCTCTGTCCCCCGCAATGAGCCACCAAAGCTCACACTATAGACAACAGAGATGCTCAAACCTAGGGCTGGACAAAATGCTCGTGGCTCGCTGGCTCGCTCGGTTCATGGTCAGCTCGGCTCGGCTCGGATCGGCTCGTTTAATTTTTTTCACGAGCTGAGCTGACATCCTAGCTCGTTTCGTTAACGAGCCAGCTCGGTTCGTTAACGAGCCAGCTCGCGAGCTAAACGAGCTACCATATTCCAGCAAAACGAAACTATACACATATCATTTACATAATAATTGATGATTATGTTATATATATGTGAGGTGTCTATAGCCTATGAATTAAACTAATGATTAATGAACTATGTCTATGTGTTAATTTGGTCTATGCAAATATAATTATGGATTAAACTGATGAACATGTATGTGAATTATGAATTAATGAGTGATGAATTGTGCTAATTTGGTGTTATATTGACGTGGTTTGTGAAACTATGAATATAATTACTATTTTCTATTGTTAAATTAGTTTGAAATTAACTAAAAATAATTATTATGTACATTTTATTTTTTCTGCTCTAGCTCGCGAGCTAAACCACTAGTAGAAAAGAGCTCATAGCCTGCGGCACCCATAAATTATCACTGGCGGTTTCAGTTATCGCGCGCCAGTAAAAAAATAAGGTGGGCCCGACTTGGTAACCGCCAGTGGAAACGTATTTCCACTGGCGGTTATCTTAACACAACCGCCAGTGGAAATGGGGTATTTCCACTGGCGGTTGGTGTAACAGAACCGCCAGTGGAAACCAATTTCCACTGGCGGTTGGTGTAACAGAACCGCCAGTGGAAATACCCTATTTCCACTGGCGGTTGTGTTAAGATAACCGCCAGTGGAAATTGGTTTCCACTGGCGGTTTTTCAAGCCAACCGCCAGTGAACTGTCTGTTATAAATACCCCTCTTCTTCCCCGCGACAGTGAACTGTATGCTCGCAGCCAGCTTCCATTGGAGGCGATTTTGGAGGTCCAGATTTCACAAAAATATAAGGGGGGAGGTTTTGGTCTTCATTTCTTGGAAGAAGGTGGATAAGAAAGGTTGGTTTATGTTTCTTTGTCAATTTTTGTTCATTCTTGCTCAATTTTAGCCACATTTTGGATCTAGGGTTTTACATGTGAGAGAGAAGAGTATAGCTAGGTAATTTTCTCTATTTCCTCAAATGAGGTTGCTTAAGATGGTTAGTTTTTGTCTATTCCCTCTCCTTTTTCATGTTTAGTTCTCAAATAAGTTTATCCATAACACATATTTAGTTGCTTAATGAATGGTGAATGTGTTGTATGGAAGGTTGGTTTAATTATGTTTCAATTGTCAGTTATTGTTTATTTTTGCTCAATTTTAACTACATTTTGAAACTAGGCTTTCACCATGTGTTAGAGATAGGTTTGGGTATTAAATTTTTTTGTTTATTAGTTGCAAGGAAAGTTTGGCTTATGTTTCTTTTGCCAAATTTTGTTCATTTTTCCTCCATTTTAGCCACATTTTGGATATAGGGTTTCACCATGTGTTAGAGATAAAGTAGTCTAACTACTTTTATTGGAAGAGATAAAGTAGTCTAACTACATTTTTGTTAGCGACAAACCGAAGCATGTAATTTTACACGACTTTCTAGAGAGGAGAGGGAGAGGGAGAGAGAGCTATTGTTGCCAATGCGCTCGGAGCAGGTCCAGCACTTACCGTCCGTGCGGATGCAGCACTTTGCACATCCAGAATGCCCGTTCTTGCACTGATTTTACACAGAGCAGAGCATCATGCTGGAGCCTTCCGATCAATATGTACTGTATATATACATGCATGGTAATCTGACTTGCCATGAAAACTTCGGACTGGAAGGGTAGGCAGCAGATGTCGCACTCCAGCGCGTCCTTCTCCATGGATAGTGTCACAGTCGCCTCTTCCTCATCCTCCAACCCCGCCTCTTCCTCATCCTCCACCACCACCTTGGCTTTCTTTGGAGTGCCGCCGTACGTAGAGAAGCCCGCCTCTTCCTCATCCTCCATAGAGAAGCCGTGGTCTTTTTCCCGGTCATGGTTTATCACCTAGAACGCGAGGTAAAATAAAAGCAGGGAGGACTATTCGACTAATATATACATATTAGGCAGTAAGAAACAAGCATCATCTTCAAAGAACATGTTGTGAAAGAACTTGGAAAGATGTTTACCAGATCTGATACTTGTGAAAGAACTTCACACCAATGGTGATGAGATACGTGAAGCCAGGAGACGACGTAGTATTTAAACACTGCAAGAGGAGAGAGAGAGGGTTTCACATTTTAGCCACATTTTTGGATATAGGGTTTCACCATGTGTTAGAGATAAAGTAGTCTAACTACTTTTATTAGAAGAGATAAAGTAGTCTAACTACATTTTTGTTAGCGACAAACCGAAGCATGTAATTTTACACGACTTTCTAGAGAGGAGAGGGAGAGGGAGAGAGAGCTATTGTTGCCAATGCGCTCGGAGCAGGTCCAGCACTTACTGTCCGTGCGGATGCAGCACTTTGCACATCCAGAATGCCCGTTCTTGCACTGATTTTACACAGAGCAGAGCATCATGCTGGAGCCTACCGATCAATATGTACTGTATATATACATGCATGGTAATCTGACTTGCCATGAAAACTTCGGACTGGAAGGGTAGGCAGCAGATGTCGCACTCCAGCGCGTCCTTCTCCATGGATAGTGTCACAGTCGCCTCTTCCTCATCCTCCAACCCCGCCTCTTCCTCATCCTCCACCACCACCTTGGCTTTCTTTGGAGTGCCGCCGTACGTAGAGAAGCCCGCCTCTTCCTCATCCTCCATAGAGAAGCCGTGGTCTTTTTCCCGGTCATGGTTTATCACCTAGAACGCGAGGTAAAATAAAAGCAGGGAGGACTATTCGACTAATATATACATATCAGGCAGTAAGAAACAAGCATCATCTTCAAAGAACATGTTGTGAAAGAACTTGGAAAGATGTTTACCAGATCTGATACTTGTGAAAGAACTTCACACTAATGGTGATGAGATACGCGAAGCCAGGAGACGATGTAGTATTTAAACACTGCAATAGGAGAGAGAGAGGGTTTCACATTTTAGCCACATTTTTGGATATAGGGTTTCACCATGTGTTTTATGTTACTTTTTTACAGGTGATGATGGAGAGGATATCCTGAATGTATAACTTATCAAGGCTAGATCCATCATACATATCTGAGGTCCATAAGTTTATTGTTGTCGCTAAGAACCATGCTTGGAGAACAAAGACAAAGCACATATATTGTCCATGCATGGACTGCAAAAATGCTGTTGTATTTGATGACACAGAACAAATCATATCTCATCTGGTATGCCGAGGATTTGTGAAGGATTACATAATTTGGACAAAGCATGGAGAGGGTAGCTCTTCGCCTTATACAGCTGGAAACCCTATGAACATCGACGACAGCTTTCAGTTCGTTCACGAGACACAACAACCTCTTCCACAGAGCGAACATGTAGTGCCAAATGTTACTGATCATGGTTACGCCGGAGGAAATGAACGTGAAAGAACCCATGTTCTGCCAAATGTTATGGACGAGGAAGATGCAGAGTTGTTAGAGGCAATGTTGTGTTGTCATACAGATCCATCGATGTTCTTCATGAAAGGCATGGAGTCCCTGAAGAAGGCAGCAGAAGAGCCTTTGTACGACGAGTCTAAGGGCTGTACCAAAGAGTTCACGACGCTCTGGTCTGTGTTGAAGTTGTTGATGTTAAAAGCTAGATATGGTCTGTCTGATGCTGGCTTCGATGCGTTCTTGAGTATTGTTGCAGACATGCTTCCAAAGGAGAACAAAGTGCCTGCTAACACGTACTATGCAAAGAAACTAATCAGTCCACTCACTATGGGCGTGGAGAAGATCCACGCGTGTAGAAATCACTGTATCCTTTATCGAGGTGATGATTATAAAGACTTGGAGAGCTGCCCAAACTGTGGTGCAAGTAGGTACAAGACGAATAAAGACTATCGAGAGGAAGAGTGTGTTGCATCTGTGTCTAAAGGGAAGAAGCGAAAGAAAGCCAAAAAGAAGACTTCAAAATCCACGAGCAAAGAAAAAGAAGAAGTAGACTATTATGCGCTCAAAAAGATTCCTGCTTTGGTGATGTGGTACCTCCCCGTCGTCGATCGATTGAGGTGTTTGTTCGCTAACCCTGAGGATGCCAAACTTATGAGCTGGCATGCTTCTAATGAGCACAAAAACGATGGGAAGCTTCGACATCCAACCGATGGGAAGCAGTGGCAAGATTTCAATGAGAACCACCGAGACTTTGCCGATGAACCAAGAAATGTTAGGTTCGCACTGAGTATTGATGGAATGAATCCATTTGCTGAAAGGAGCAGCAAGCATAGCACATGGCCAGTGATCCTCACCATATACAACCTTCCTTCATGGTTGATGCAGAAACAGAAGTACATTTTGCTAACCATGCTTATTTCTGGACCTACACAACCTGGAGTTGATATGGATGTATTTTTAGAGCCCTTAATGGAGGATATGAAAATATTGTGGGTAACGGGTGTTCAAATGTTGGATGAGTATCGTAAAGATTCATTCACGCTGAGAACAATTATTTTTGTTACGATCAACGATTACCCTGCACTCTTCACATTATCAGGCCAGTTTAAGGGAAAGGTTGGCTGCACAGTATGCATTGATGAAACTGCTTACGTGTCCCTTACTGCATCTAAGAAGATAGTGTACATGAGGCACAGACGCTTTTTATTGGAAGGACACAGGTACCGCATGCGAAAGATGGATAAGTACTTTGACAATAATGGTGAACTACATTCTACTGCTCCATCAGGTAACAATAAAGGTCATAGAGTTTTTGAAATAGTTAAGAATATCAAGTTTGTTTTCGGGAAGAAGACAAAAGACAGAAAAACAAGGAAAGATGTCAAACCAGCTCCGGGGGCTATATTCAAGAAAAAGTCTATTTTCTTCGAGTACTTGCCTTACTGGAAAGAGTTAGATGTGCGGCATGCGATCGATGGTATGCACGTTCAGAAGAATGTGTTTGAAAGCATAATTGGCACCTTGCTAGACATAAAGGGCAAAACAAAAGAAGGGCTCAATTCACGCATGGACTTGGTAAATTTAGGCATAAAAAAGGAACTACATGTTGTTCTTCAAGAAAATGGGAAGTATCATCTCCCAGCAGCAAGCTACAATCTCAATGTAGATGAGAAACATGCGATGTGTGTTTGGCTTAAGAATTTGAAAGTCCCATCCGGATTCTGCTCTAGCATACGAAGTATTGTGTCAATGAAAGACCTGATAGTCACCAACTACAACTCACATGATTGTCATGTCATGCTGACTACATTCCTACCTATTGCCATCAGGGCTATAAATCCTTTGTTTTTAAAGATGGCAATCACACGGTTGTGCTACTTTTTCAACAGAATTTCACAAAAGGTAATTGACCGTGATGAGTTGGCATCTCTTCAGAAATTCGCAGTGGAGACAATAGCACAGTTTGAGATGTGTTTCCCTCCATCGTTCTTTGATATTATGGTGCACCTTGTGGCGCACTTGGTGCCACAAATAGAGGCATTGGGTCCTATGTACTTGCATGAAATGTGGACGTACGAGCGTTTCATGTCAATACTGAATGGCTATGTATCAACCCGTGCTCGTCTCGAGGCATCCATGATAGAGGGGTACTGTACCGAAGAGGCCATTGAGTCTGGAGGTCCATTCTGCAATAGTATCCTAAAAGATTAGGTTGCAATAGGTCTGCCTCCGTCACGACACGAGGGTAGATTGTATGGAAGCGGGAGGATGGGACGGAAATCTTTCATCCCACCAGATTACAATACAGTACTTGAGGCACATCACAGCATCCTACATCAGCTAGCGATAATAGAGCCATTTATCCAACAACACATCAATGAGCTTCACGAGCAAAATCCTGGGCATACGGCTGATTGGGTAATGAAGCAACATAAGCAGCGGTTCAACACATGGCTAATGGTGAAGGACATTCCACGTGGAGAAACAATAGAAGAAAAAACCATCAAGGGGTTGGCATCTGGACCTTCACGCCAGGTCACAACATGGCAAACCTATGACATTAGTGGATTCACATTTTGTACAAAGTCCAAGGACAAAAAGAGCATGTCACAAAACAGTGGTGTTCGATGCGAGGCCATAGATGATGAAACTGGTGAGATTATCACATATTTTGGCTTTATTGAGGACATATGGGAACTAGACTATGGTACATTTCAGATCTCGGTTTTCCGATGTCAATGGGTTGAAGACAAACATGTCACGGTAGACAACTATGGTGTTAGAGTTCTTGATCTAAGTAAGGTAGGTTACAAAGATGACCCGTGGATCCTTGCTAATCGTGCTGCACAGGTCTTCTATGCTGAACAGATCATTTCTAACAATGAGAAGAAAAGCACCGACAAA
Source organism: Zea luxurians (assembly GCA_029449295.1). Classification (NCBI taxonomy): domain Eukaryota; kingdom Viridiplantae; phylum Streptophyta; class Magnoliopsida; order Poales; family Poaceae; genus Zea; species Zea luxurians. The sequence continues at coordinate 74,424,073 of JAOPSE010000004.1, read as the reverse complement.
CCGAAGCATGTAGTTTTTCCTGGAAAACAACAAGCTATAGGAGTTGATGGTGTATCTGATTTAGAGGATTTTAACCAGTTCAACGACATGTCTCTTTTCATAGACCATCCAACCAAGATAAGGAACGTTGAGCGAAGCATCCCACGCAATTCGATGCCCTGGGTACGCCACGATGGACAAGGCAGAACAATATCTCCCTAGATTATATAGTTGTCATGTAATTGATTATTGTTAGGACATGTCATGTAATTGATTATTGTTAGCGACAAACCAAAGCATGTAATTTTACACGACTTTCTAGAGAGGAGAGGGAGAGGGAGAGAGAGCTATTGTTGCAAATGCGCTCGGAGCAGGTCCAGCACTTACCGTCCGTGCGGATGCAGCACTTTGCACATCCAGAATGGCCGTTCTTGCACTGATTTTACACAGAGCAGAACATCATGCTGGAGCCTACCGATCAATATGTACTGTATATATACATGCATGGTAATCTGACTTGCCATGAAAACTTCGGACTGGAAGGGTAGGCAGCAGATGTCGCACTCCAGCGCGTCCTTCTCCATGGATAGTGTCACAGTCGCCTCTTCCTCATCCTCCAACCCCGCCTCTACCTCATCCTCCACCACCACCTCGGCTTTCTTTGGAGTGCCACCGTTAGAGGAAGAGGCAAAATAAAAGCAGGGAGGACTATTCGACTAATATATACATATCAGGCAGTAAGAAACAAGCATCTTCAAAGAACATGTTGTGAAAGAACTTGGAAAGATTTTTACCAGATCTGGTACTTGTGAAAGAACTTCACACCAATGGTGATGAGAGACGCGAAGCCAGGAGACGACGTAGTATTTAAACACTGCAAGAACGGCCATTCTAGTGACAGAGGAGGGAGAGAGAGGGAAGAGAGAGGAGGGAGAGAGGAGAGAGAGAGAGAGATAGAGGAGAGAGAGGAGAGAGAGAGAGGAGAGAGAGAGGATAGATAGAGAGAGGTGAGAGAGAGGGAGAGGGGAGAGAGAGGAGCTAGGGAGAGGAGAGAGAGAGAGGAGAGAGAGAGGAGAGAGAGAGAGGGAAGAGATAGAGGGGAGAGAGGAGAGATAGAGGAGAGAGAGGAGAGATAGAGGAGAGAGAGAGAGAGAGAGAGGAGAGAGAGACAGAGAGGGGAGAGAGAGGAGCTAGGGAGAGGAGAGAGAGAGGAGAGATAGAGGAGAGAGAGAGGGAAGAGAGAGGAGGGAGAGGGGAGAGAGAGAGGAGAGAGAGAGAGGGGAGAGAGAGAGGAGTGAGAGAGAGAAGTAATATATATATATATATTATGTATACTAAATATATATATATATATATATATTTATATAATTAATATGTATAAAAATATATATAATTAATGTATGAATATACAATAAAAAATAATATACTAAAAACATTACTACTGGCGGTTCACAGCGAAAACCGCCAGTATAAATGATTTCTACTGGCGGTTGTCGATGAAAACCGCCAGTAGAAATGGCCTCCACAGTCTGTGGATGGCATTTCTACTGGCGGTTCTCTATGACAACCACTAGTAGAAATGATTTCTACTGGCGGTTGTCATTGTCAACCGCCAGTAGAAATATCTCCTATATAAAGGAGCGCGCGCGGGGCCGAAAAATTTCGCTAAGTCTCTGGCGCCCTGTCTTTCCATCTTCCCGCCGTCAGGCTGCCAAAAATTCGCCCGGCGATTTTCTCCGCCGTGCGGCGCCGTCGCCCCCGCGCCGTAGGTAAGTTCTTCTCTCTCTCTCTCCCTTTCTTCGACTATGATCGCTCGGGCATGCGCGCCGCCGTGCACGCGCCGCGGCTAAACCCTAAGCCTAGGAAGAGTGAGAGAGTGAGAGGGAAGAGAGAGGAGGAAGAGGGAAGAGAGGGAGACCCTGCGCGCGTCTCTGCAGAGAGAGAGAGAGGGAGAGAAGATGGAGGAGGGAGAGGGAAGAGAGAGGAGAGGACCTCTCCCTCCTCTCTCTTCTCTCTCTCTCCCTCCCTCCACTCTCTTTCCTCTCTCTTCCCTTTCCCTCTCTCTCCGGAGAGATAGGGAAAGGGAAGAGAGAGGAAAGAGAGTGGAGGGAGGGAGAGAGAGAGAAGAGAGAGGAGGGAGAGGGAGTGTATATATAGGAAAGAGAGTGGAGGGAGAGAGAGAGAGGAGAGAGAGGGAAAGGGAAGAGAGAGGAAAGAGAGTGGAGGGAGGGAGAGAGAGAAGAGAGAGGAGGGAGAGGGAGTGTATATATAGGAAAGAGAGTGGAGGGGGAGAGAGAGGAGAGACGGGGAAAAGGGAAGAGAGAGGAAAGAGAGGGAGAGGGAGGGAGGGAAGAGAGAGGAAAGGGAGGGAGATTAGAGAGAGAGAGAGAGGAGAGAGCAACAGAGAGAACAACATATTCTATTGTATTTTATTGTAAACAATGTATTCCATTGTAAACAACGTATTCCATTGTAGTACTATTAGCTAGTGAAATTAGAAGACGACGTACGACACACTTGTGTTGTTTCGATTAAGAGCAACTCATTAGAACCCCACTTGACCAGAGTGAGTTCTCATCACCTCTCTCCCTCTCTCTATCTCTATACGTTCTATACGACTCTCCATCTCCCTCTCTCCCTCTCTATACGTCCTATACGACTCCTCCTCTCTCCCTCTCTCTCTCTATACGTTCTATACGACTCCTCCTCTCTCTCTCTATACGTTCTATACGACTCTATACGTCCTATACTCCTCCTCCTCTCTCCCTCTCTCCCTCTCTATACGTTCTATACGACTCTCCATCTCCCTCTCTCCCTCTCTATACGTCCTATACGACTCCTCCTCTCTCCCTCTCTCTCTCTCTCTATACGTTCTATACGACTCTCCATCTCCCTCTCTCCCTTTCTATACATCCTATACGACTCCTCGATAAGGGTTAGGGTATTTGTTAATACGAATTTAATTATTGCTTATGTTAATATGTAGCTCAATGAGTTCTCCAACCAAGGACCAAGGATTAGGGCCCGACCACATGGACAAGAGTGTTGCTCAAGAAGAATCCAGCAGTGAAGGATATGAAACGCCTAGCGACCCTTTTCCTACCACTAGGATAGATAGGGCCGCTGCGCGTGAGTTGCAACGTGACCCTACTTATGATCCACAAGAACATGAGGTAAATTACACATCCTTAATTTCGTGTGTGTACCTAATTAATTAGCTGATTTCACAATGTCTATTACACATGCATGATTTCTTGTGCATTTTATTACATGAATAGGAGGTCTTGTCTGAATTTCGTGCGATGCTCGAAAAAGCTGCGGCACGATACCAAGACGCACCGGAACCGATCCAAGGCGCACTGGAACCGACCCAAGGCGCACCGGAATCGACCGAGACAACCACCGAGAGGTCAAGGAAAAGGAAGCAAAGCGATCGGAACAGAGGTGACAGGGGGCTAAACAAGTTTCCTGACAAGACATATAAAATCACATATGTGAGCCCGAATGGTCAGCCCCTAGCTCCAGAAGAGGCACTGCCTAAGTTTCGGAATGCACTTGGGTTCTTAGTTAGAGATAATCTTGACATCACAATCCGACAGTGGAGAGATGTATCAGATGATGTCAAGAATCAAATGTGGAATAAGATAGTAACGAGGTTCATTTTGCCTGGGGGTTCAGAAGAACTCGTGAAAAAATACACGATGAAGCAGTTTGCAATAAATTTCCGAAACTGGAGGTCTGAGATGAATACAAAGTTTGCAAAGAAAGGCCTAGACCCGACGAAAAAATATAAAATCTCAGCAGGTCAGTGGGCAGTATTTCTAGAGCAGGGGAGCAGCCCTGATTTCATATCGCTAAGTGAGGCAAATTCAGAACTGTCTAAGAAGAACAAATACCACCACCACCTTGGCACAGGTGGTTACAAGCGTCAGGTTCCTAAATGGAGACAAGAAGACGCCGAGAAGAAGGCTGCAGGGTTGCCGACGCTGTCCGAGCAACTCGGTGAAAGGACAGCTAATTGGATCCGTGCTAGAAAACCAAGGGAAACTGAGTCTGGTGTATCTTTTGATGATCCCGCTGTCGAAGAAGCGGCAAAAAACATATATGCAATTGCAGCTAAGCAGAGCGAAGGAACATTTAAGCCGCAAAGGGAGAAAGACATTCTAACGGCTGATCTCGGTAACCCTGAGCATCCTGGTCGTGTACGAGGAATATCATCTAAGGAAGGATGGAAGGAAGGATTCGGACCACAATGGGAAGGTCTGTACAAGAAACGTGATCGATACAAGGAAGAGATGGCAAATTATTTTAAGGAGGAGGCCAAGAAAGAGTTCAAAGGCCTGATGTCTGAAATGCTATCGAATCCTCCTCCAGAATTGATGCAGCAATTGGCGATGGCGAGTGTGATGTCTGTTCAACAGATGACCACTCCACAGATGCAAATCATTCCAGCAGCTCAAACACCGGCTGCCACCGAGGGTACGACCATCCCAAGCTCTGTCGCGTCAACGGGAAATAAGGTCCGCTATCCAGTTGATGACATCACAAGGCCTGTGGCATGCACACTAGTTATAAGATATGGTATTAACAATCAGCATACAAGGAAAGTAGCCACAGGCCTTGCGATCCCAGGACGCAAGTTCCATGGAAACGACATTCCAGAAGAATATTGCAGGGTAGAAGTGACGACAGTCGTCCAAGGATACGAGGACGACATGCTAGACATCCCTGGGCCCGAAGGTATCGAGACACTTGGACAAGCTATCAAGAATTTTATCCTTTGGCCTCGAAGGGATGTCGAATTGGTTGATTGGTCGAATTCGTCAGAGGCCCAACCGTCTCCGCCTTCTCAAATTGCTGTTCCTATTGTACATCCATCATCACCTCCTCAAACTTCACATGCTGCTCCTCATCCTCTTTCTGACCCTCCTTCTCCTCATCCTCATGGTGGCCCACCGTCTTCGCCACATACATCGCCCTTCAGGGATCCACCTTCTCCACAGCCATCTCCACGACCATCAAAGAAATCTAAAGTTTCTATACCAAAAGTAGTGTCCCCGTATGATAAGAAAAAGAAGAGTAAATCCACTGCTGGCACTGTTCGTTTTTTGAAAGGGATTGGACGGAGCCTCACGCCAGACAATGTTGATTTGGCCGATCTCGAGGAGTCCGCAAAAAAGGCTGAGGCAATGGCCGCAAAGATAAAGAAGCCAACTAAGGAAGATTATAAAAACGTGCCTAAAAATATGTGCCGGGCAGACCACTACTCACTTTTGAGAAACTAAGGAAGGTCCCGGCTAATATTAAAAGGTTGCATGATTGGTACATGCGGGCATCTTCAGTTGGCATCGACACCATCAGTGTTAATATACCAGCCCATGCTTTTATTGGTTCAAATCAAAAAGCCGTTGTTACATTCGAGGACATGTGGTTAATGATGAACCTTCAGAGACTCGACGTGCAACTTGTAACCATATTTGCATTGTAAGTGTCACTCATACTCCACATATATGTGTTATTATTAGTGAGTTGTATAAATTTTCAATATCTGACATGCACGTGTGCGTTGCAGAATGCAACATGATCAGCAGGAGATCCTTTATGGTACCAATCCCAATGCTAGTGCCAGTAAAAGGGTTGGGTATCTCAACACAATAAAGATATGCGAGGATAACCACACTTTTAGAATCAGAAAAGGCAACGAAGCATTACAGGGGCTAACAAACGAAGAAATTGAGGTGCGTATCCAGGATCTGAAGAAGGATTTTGAAGCAAGATACGCCACCTACATAGGACACACAATGCTTCAATTTCAAGACAGGGAATCCATAGTGGCCCCGTACAACTTTAAGTAAGTGTGATTTTGCATAAATAAAATTAATAATTTCAATACACATGTATCACAAGTTTGATTCGTACAGGGACCACTGGATATGCTTCTTCATTTATCCTAAGGTTGGAAAGGTGCTGGTGCTCGACTCCTTGCACACCGAGCCTTCGGCCTATTCAAAATTCCTCAGCATCTTAGAGCTGTAAGCCTTTTCTATGCATGCATACTTATATCGATGAGAATTGTAGAATAACATGGTGATTCTATTTGAGATCACAGGGCATTTAGGTTTTATAAGCTACAAGGTGGAAAGTACGACACGTCCAAAAAAAGGCGTGCCACTAGACATCCATTATAACTGCCGGTAAGTATGTGAATTTATGAATACATATCATACATGTACGTACATAGGACAATGTTGCAACTAAATAACCAATCTCCCGTTATGTAGTGCCACAAGCAACCACCCGGATCGGTCCTATGTGGGTTCTACGTGTGCGAGTTCATGAGAATGAACGGACGATACATCACGAACCCTGGCAAGGTATTATTAGTAATAGTCACATATGTATTTATGTCATTAAAGATGCAAATGTGTTATTATTGAGTATAAATAGATGATGTTTATAAACTTCCTTTACAGCAATTTCAACAAGAAAGCCCGGAGAACTTGACTGAAGGTGCATTGTATGGCATAGTTGAGGACCTGTGCACATTCATATTGAAAGAGGTCATTCCCGCAGAAGGGAAATATCACGATGCTTCCGGAACATTAGCTTTGCCAGAGTTTAGAATACTAACAGAAATTAGTAGACTATCTCTTAGCCGAGATAGTTATTAGAGCTTAAGTGAAACTTTGATGTATATAATGTGTGATGCATACATGGTTGTAAACAAGACTTTGATGTATATAAATGTATGATAGAATTTAATTCCATGTTGCTTTTAATATCAATACTACATGTTTATCAATATCAATATATATATATATATATATGTTTTGTGTGTGTAAATATATATAAATTTCAGTACTGATTGAAAATTTAAAAAAAGGCGGGAAAACTTTCCACTGGCGGCTAAATAAAACAAACCGCCAGTGAAAATGCTATTTTCACTGGCGGTTTTCTTTATAAAACCGCCAGTGAAAATAGCATTTCCACTGGCGGTTGCTTAAGAAAACCGCCAGTGAAAATAGCATTTCCACTGGCGGTTGCTTAAGAAAACCGCCAGTGAAAATAGCATTTCCACTGGCGGTTCTAGAATAACCGCCAGTGGAAATAACGATTTCCACTAGCCCCTAGCACTGGTGGCACTGAAAAGCGCCATTGAAAACGTCTCTAGAACCGCCACTATAGAGGCTGTGTGTACTAGTGAACGAGCCAGCTCGAGCTCGTAAACGAGTCAACCCGAGCTGACTTTGTGGCTCGTTACCTTAACGAGCCGAGCCGAGCTGGCTCGTTAGCTTAACGATCCAGCTCGAACTCGGATGAGCCGCGCCGAGCTGGCTGGTTATCCACCCCTACTCAAACCGTCCGGCTATATGAGCAGATTGTTAGAACCGGACCGTTCGAGATAGAGTATGCACAATAGAACATGGATTTTGGCCCACTCCATCGCTGCCACCCACTAGGCCACATAGGGTATGTTTGGTTGCCTGGCCCAGGGCACAACCAGGCCCATTTGAACCAATGTCTCAATGTTTGGTTTCGTGGCCCAGCGCACAAGCCTGTCTCAAACGAGCGCACAGCCTGGCCCAATTCGAACGCTGAAAATTTGCTTCGCAAGTGAGCCTGGCCACTCGCAGCCGCCGCGGCTCTAGGATTTTCTCCTCTCGCCACTCTCCTCTCACTCTCGTCTTCAGACTCCTCGCAGCCGCCGCCGCGGCTCTAGGGTTCTCTCCTCTCGCCACTCTCCTCTCGGGTTCTCTCGCCACTCACAGCCGTCGCTGCGGCTCTCGCCTCTCTCTAGGGTTCACTCGCTCTCGCCTCTCGGGTTCACTCGCTCTCGCCTCTCGGGTTCACTCGCAGTCGCCGTGCTCACGGGCTCGCCGCCGTCATCTCTCTCCACCCGTGGTGACGACACCACGCCCGCGGACGAGCTCGATCTGTGGATCTGTCGATCTACTTTCATCTGCTTCGCAAGGTTAGCCCCTTTCTTGGCTGCTCATCTACTTCGCAAGGTTAGCCCCTTTCTTGGCTTCTCATTTGATTTCATCTGCTTCGCAAGGATCGCTCTCCGACGACCTCGATCGATTTTCAGCTGCGAGCGAACCCTAGCCGTGTGGTCTCCCTCTTCTCAGGTTAGATCGATCTCCTACGACCTCGATCGGTTCTCAGCTGCGAGTGAACCCTAGCTATGTCGTCTCCCTCTTCTCAGGTTAGTACCCTTCTAGATCTTCTCTTCTCGTTTGTCCTCCTAGTTTCCTCCATTACTGATCTGTGATCTTCTCGTTTGTCGTAAAGTTCTTGTCTTTGTTTATATATCTGATTAGTATACTTGCCTTGCTGATTTGTTGTCTAGTACCAAACTCTTGTCTTTGTTTATATATTTGATTAGTATATCTGATTAGTATTCCTCGTTAAATTCTTGTCTAGATCTGTTTACAGAATAAATAGGATGTGATGTTTTACTGGCAATAGAATGTGATCTTTTACTGGCAACAGAATCTGATTAAATAGGATGTGATGTTTTACAGAATAAATAGAATCTAATTACAGAATAAGTTCTTGTCTTTGTTTCTAAAGCAATAGAATGTGATCTTTTACTGGCAAAGTGCAAGGCTGCTTGTGATGTTTTACTGGCAAGTAATCACTGACAATAGTCTGGAATTATGGATGATATTGCTTGTCCATTGGATAATGGTTAGAGAAATTGTTTAAGTAGCATGTTGTTCAATTATAACTGAACTTTTCAATTATAACTGAACTTAACTGAACTTAACTGAACTTTTCAGTGATGTGTTTATTTATTGACTTAACTGAATTTAACTGAACTTTTCAGTGATGTGTTTATTTATTGACTTAACTGAATTTAACATGTTTGTCATGCTTGTCTTGTTTAATTTAATGGATTATGCAACTAGCATAATCTGTCTATTATATTAAGTAGCTAGTTGTTCCTCTTTTCTTCTCCCCTCTTACCTTCATCTGTTCCTGTTTTCCTCTTCTCCCCCTCTGTAGCCTCCTGTCTTGTTTAATTTAATGGATTAATGCATTATATTATGCAGCTACCTCCATAACTATCTTTTTATACTATGCAGGTAGTTAATGCATTATATTATGCTGCTACCTCCATAACTCTCTTCTTTTTATTCTGACCATTTTTTCAGTGATGAAATTATGTGAAGTCTGAGCTTAGGACCAGTTTTCAGTGATGTTTTCTGTACATTTGAGCAAACCACAATTTTTCAGTGATGTTTTTTTTCAATCTGAGCAGACCACAATTTCTCAGTGATGTTTTTTTTTCAATCTGAGCAGACCACAATTTTTCAGTGAAGTTTTTTGTTTCAATCTGAGCAGATCTCAATTTCTCAGTGATGTTTTTTGGTTTAATCTGAGCAGACTACAAATTTTCAGTGATGTTACCAAGCCAGTTTGGAGGAACATCATTAGATGTAGCAACCCTGGCTTGTTTTTTTCCAATCTGAGCAGAGTACAATTTTTTTCTCATTCAACAATTCCCTTATCTTATTTATTCAGATATGTTGGGTCCAAATCGTCATTTGCTGAAGTTGAGAGCATCGGCATTGGTTGTTGCTATATCTTGTTGGTTGTTTGCATGCCTTACACGTAGACTCTTTCATCCTCGTGTCACATATGGTCCAATGTTTCAAAGGGACATTGAGAGGCAGGCAAATCTTAGATTTATCTATGAATCTGATGATATCCAATGTGTGGAGCTACTTAGAATGTCTAAGGTCCCTTTCTTTGAGCTTTGTGCTTTGTTTCGGTCTCGACACTTGCTAAGGGATAGTATTCACAGTTCTGTAGAAGAACAAGTTGCAATGTTTCTACATGTGGTTGGTCATAATCAAAGGTTTAGAGTTCTCAAATTCACCTTCCGAAGATCTACTGAGACTATTAGTAGATATTTTCACGAGGTGTTAAGTGCAATTGGTGAGCTACGCACTGAGATGATCACCCCTCCTTCCACCTCTGTCCATCCCAAAATTCATGTTAGTAGAAGATGGTACCCGTACTTCAAGGTACTTTCCATTCCATTTAGGATTGCACATTAACCATTTAATTGAAATCTGTTAGTATTGTCTTTGTTTTAATCATTTTAACTTTAACATTTAGGATTGCGTTGGTGCCATTGATGGCACACATGTATTGGCTAGGGTTCCTAGTTCAATGAGAGCAGCCTTCATGGGTAGAAAGCACACAACGACACAAAATGTTCTAGCAGCTGTTGATTTTGATTTGAGATTTACCTATGTTCTTGCTGGCTGGGAAGGTTCAGCTCATGATGCCTTGATTCTATCAGATGCATTGGAAAGATCTGATGGCCTCATTGTGCCACCAGGTAATTCCATGACATGTTTGAATATGATTTTAAATTACTTCACAATCAAACTAACTAGAACTCTTTGAACTAGGAAAATTCTATTTAGTTGACGCTGGTTATGCTGTTAGACCTGGATTTCTACCTCCTTACCGTAGCACAAGATATCATCTAAGAGAATTTGGTGGAGGAAATCATCCACTCAATCCAAGAGAACTCTTCAATCTAAGGCATTCTTCCCTCCGAGTAACAATTGGGAGAGCTTTCGGTGCCTTGAAGAATAGATTCAAGATTCTATACAACAAGCCTTTTCATCCATATCCGACACAAGTTAAGCTTGTGTTAGCATGCACCATCCTTCACAACTGGATTCTTAGATATGGGCTGGATTCACATTTTCCTTCGGAAAACACTTGGGCTCCAAACATTGCCAATGTGGAAGGTGCCATTGATGCAGTTCATGATAACCAAACTTGGACCCAACAAAGAGATGCTATATCAACTCAAATGTGGCAGCATAGGGGGTCTAGCCATGTGTAATCTGCAGTGATGTTTTTTGTTATCAGCCTTACAATCTGAGAAACATTGTACTCTGCAGTGATGTTTTTGTGGAACTTAATTATTTTTATATGCTGAGAGAAATTGTGATCTGCAGTGATGTTTTTTCTGGAACTTAATTATTTTTATATGCTGAGAGAAATTGTGATCTGCAGTGATGTTTTTTTGTTATCAGCCTTACTTTCTGCTTTGAAGCTTAATTATTTTTTATATGCTGAGAAAACTGGTCCTATGCTATGATGCCATTTCATTACGTCTTCTTTTGACTTCAATTTTATATAGACTATGGAAGTTGAGCAAGTTGCTGCTGGTAGTAACTCAAGGACTGCCATGCGCTGGACCCCTGTGATGTCAGGTTTTATCCTGAGGAAGTTTGTAGACTTGGTTGGGCAAGGAGTAAAAACAGATAAAGGGTTCAAGGAGGTCCATGTCAACTCTGTTGCCAAGGCACTAACTGAATTCAGTGGCCAAGAAGTCACAGGAACCCAGGTCTACAATCATTTGAGGAAGTGGCGTCAGAAATGGATCAGGGTTTGTAGGCTCAAGGACCTAAGCGGTGCTCATTGGGATGAGAATACATTCACAATCATCCTTGATGATGAACATCTGCTGGGCCATACAAAAGACAACCCAAAGGATGCTGAATTCCTCAATGTGGCAATTGAAAACTATGTGCAGATGCAAATTATATTTGGAGCTGGGCAGGCTACTGGCAAGTATGCCATGGCCTCAAATGAGCCCCTTGGCACCATCTCGGATGTCACTGAAGGTGCTGGTGCATCTGAAGAACCATGTCTTGTTGGTACTACTGCTTCTGGTTCTGCTGGTGCCAGCCCTTCTCATAGTGGTGCTGGTGCTGGTAGTTCCTATGGATCATATGGAAAGAAAAGGAGACTCAGTGATGAAGAGTTGGGGATTATGACAGGGCTTACTGGAGCTGTGAACAAATTGGCTGAAGCTGTCCAAGCACCTGTTGTAGTCCAGACCACAGATGTCCACCCTGATCTGTATCAAATTTGCATGAGTATTCTAGGTTTCACTGATGAGGAGTTGATGACTTGCCTTACCTACCTATTGGACAACAAAAGGCAAGGTGATGGCTTTGTGAAGATGGAGCCTAAACACCGTGTGCTTTGGCTAAGGCAGCACCTTGCAAAGATTTGAGCAGACCAGTCTTATGCCTATGATGCCTAATACCTTGCTCTATGCGTAGTACTTTGATCTATGCCTAATACTTTGCTCTATGCCTATGGCACTGAATATGGAACTGTGGATGATAATTAATAATTCTGAGACTTTTCTACCTGTCTGTGATGATTTTATATTGAACTGTTGCCTTTACTTGCCTATGATGATATGTTTTATAATGATGATCAATCAAGGGAGTATGACTTGTTGCTTTGTTTTCCTTGCTCATTTTGTGAATTTTGCCTGTGATGAAATATATTTGACTGATGACCATTCATGGGAGGTTGACTTACTGCTTTGTTTTCCTTGCTCTTGGTTTTCTTTTTGGGTCAGGCAACCAAACATACTCTCTATCCTTTAATCAGATGTTCTCCCATGTATGGTCATATGATGTGTTTATTCATACAAAACTGAGGCAATCTATTGTATTACTCTCATGAGTTGATCAAGTGATTTTAATTGATAATAATTTCTGAGGCAAACACTTTTCATGAGAAATTGGTGTTACTGTTTCAGTTTCTGTTTCAGGTCTCATGGTATTTAATTCTGTTTATGCAGTTTATGTTCTTTCTTCTCTTCTCAAATTGTTTCTGAAATCACTGTTTCAGTTAATTGATCTCCTTTAGCTGGGTCTCTAGTTGACTGTGCATGTCATTATTAGTGGAGAGCTGAAGGTTCAGATCAGCAATGTTGTTTTGATGGTGTTTGTTTTCTTCTCTTAATTTCACCAGCTCTTGTTGCAGACTCTCTTCAAGAGATTGCTTTTCCTTCAAGTTCTCTTCAAGAGATTGCTTTTCCTTCAAGCTCTCTTCAAGTTTAGCTTCGTATTCTGCAGTCTGTTCTTCAATTTTCTTCTTTTCTTCAGTTATTTGCCTCAATGACTCCATAGTTCTTTTCTTCAAGTTTAGCTGGGGTCTGCGGATCATAGTTGAATTCAGATTCGGCTCGGATCGATTGTTCGCTCTTGATTATTTATGAAATAATCAAGAGAGCTCCTTCTCTTTCTCACTAAATAAGCTCCTTCTCTTAAATCCTGTGGATCGATTGTTCTCTTAAATAAGCTCCTTCTCTTAAACTGTGGATCGATTGTTCTCTTAAATCCTGATCCACAGTTGACTGTGCATGAAATAAGCTCCTTCTCTTTCTCACTTGCTGCTTCCACCACACGGTTGACTGTGCACACGGTTGACTGTTAAGCATCACTGCAGATTAATTTTTATATGTTTGATAAGCTTCTAGATCATCAGATGTAATTCTGTTAATTCTGTTAATGTAATTCTGTTAATTCTGTTTATGTTTGTTCTCTTCTCAAGTTGTTGCTGTCAAATGGATCAGGGTTTGTAGGATCAAAATCATATTTTTAGTTCAAATATGTTGCTGTTCGGTTGTATGGATCTGTTTAATTCAGATTATTGTAAATGATATTTAGATGATTGCAATTAGTTCAATTTATGGGTCAAAATCATATTTTTAGTTCAATTCTGTTGTAATCACATCTATTGGATTTCAACGCTTCAGTCTGATTGCAAGAATCACAGCGAGATTTTGAGTTCAAATCTGTTGTAAACATATTTTTAGTTCAAATCTGTTGTAATTAGTTCATATTTAGATGATTGCAATTAGTTCGATTTTGAAATTTGGCGGGAGCTGTATTGTAAACATCAAAACTGAAAACTGGCGGCAACCCAATTGGGCCAAGCTAAAAAAATGAGAACCAAACAATGTGCCATATGGGCCTAGCTCATTTTGACCAGGCAATCAAACATTTTGAACCGTCTCTGTAGATACAGGCTCTCTTGAGCCTGGTTCTTTCAATGAGCCTGGCTCAGGCTGGGCCAAGCAACCAAACACATCCATAGGCTCCGGCCCCGGCCCCGGCCCCGGGCCATCCGCAGATCTCGCTCCAGCATGCGCTGAAATTAGCAACAGACATCTGCCAAAACTAAGGACAGTCATGTGTCCAGACATCGGCACCCCCTGTTGTGTGTCCAGACATCGGCAATGATTAACATGGCGCGCGAGATCTGGCCGTGAGACGACCGTGCGTCTCAGCTTGAAATCATGAGGTCTCCTAATCAAAAGCCCATGCATGCATCGATCAACCAACATGATCGACTTATCAGTTATCTGGTGAGCCAGCATGCTAGCGTTGCGCACTTAATTAAAACAAACAAGGACACAGTCACTAGTAGAAAAGAGCTTTAAGCTGGCGGCATGCAGAGATTTATATTGACGGTTCAGTTACCGCGCGCCGATAAAAATAAATAGGTGGGTTCGGCTTAAGGAATCACCAGTGTAAATATATTTCAACTGGCGGTTCACCTAACTCAACCGTCAGTGGAAAAGAGTTATTTCTACTGACGGTTTGCTTAAAAAAACCGCTAGTGAAAATGTCGAATTCTATTGGCCTCTAGCATTGGCGGCACTGAAAAATGTCAGTGCAAATAGCTCTAGGACCGGTACTATAGAGCTTCTCTGTACTAGTGAGTGTTCCTTAGCTACCTCAAAAAAACAAGGGCATGAGCATGAGATCAACTTACTACCCTAACTCTAGCTGTGTGATACTGACAACGATATTGTATACTACTACCGCTAGTAGAGAAAAGCTCAAAGCCTGCATCTAAGCCTGAAATCATAAGGTTTCCTAATTAGAAAACTCATGCATGAACCAACCACTATCACTCAGTAGGTCAGCCTGCGACCCTGCGTGCACACTGCATGCTAACATTGCTTGCATTCCATGTAAAAAAGGGCGGCATATACAAGATCTACCACTACTTGTAGCCAGCGTTCATGCTCGCGGTAACAATAACAAGGGTTGCAATGTATTGGTGCGGATCCGGGCGTCAAACACTGGGAGCTGTTTTGCTCGGCGGGCTCTCTACAGCGGAGCAGACGGCTCGCGGCCTAAGGCCAGATGATCCGCGGCCTAGAGGCAGGAGTGGAGCTCTCTATGCTACGCCAGACGGTCTATGCCTGGTGGCCGGATAGTCCGCGTGTGCGCAGGTGGCGCCAAAAACTGTGTTGGATGGATCCGGACAGTCCACTTCGATTGGATGTTGAAGTTTCCCATTGTTTTTGTGCTCATCAGAAGCATACCAGCTGATAAGTTTGGCATCCTCAGGATGAGCGAACAAACACCTCAATCGATCGATGACGGAGAGGTACCACATCAACAAAGAAGGAATCTTTTTGAGCGTATAATAGTATACTTATTCTTTTTCTTAGCTCATGAGTTTTGAACTTTGTTTGTCTCTATTGGGCTTTCTTTCGCTTGTTCCCTTTAGACACGGATGCAAAACACTTTTCCTCTTGATAGTCTTTATTTGTCTTGTAACTACTTGCACCGCACTTTGGACAGCTCTCCAAATCTTTATAATCATCACCTCAATAAAGGATACATTGATTTCTACACGCATGGATCTTCTCCATACCTATAGTGAGCAAACTGATTAGTGTTTTTTTTGCATAGTACATGTTAGCAGGAACTTTGTTTTCCTTTGGAAGCATGTTTGCGATAATACTCAAGAAAACATCGAAGCTAGCATCAAACAGACCATATCTAGCTTTTAACATCAATAGCTTTAGCACAGACCGCTGCTTCATGAACTCTTTGGTACAATCCTTAGACTCATCGTAAAAGGCTCTTCTGCTCCCTTCATTAAGGACCTCTCATGAAGAACATCGATGGATATGTATGACGATGCAATATTGCCTCTAAGAATTCTGCATATTCCTCATCTATATCATTTGGCAGAACATGATTTCTATCACATTCATTTCCTCCAGCGTAACCATGACCAGTAACATTTGGCACTACATGTTCGCTCTGTGGATGAGGTTGTTGTGTCTCGTGAACAAACTGAAATCTGTCGTCTATGTTCTAAGGGTTTCCAGTTGTATAAGGCAAAGAGCTACCCTCTCCATGCTTTGTCCAAATTTTGTAATTCTTCATAAATCCCTGGCATACCAGATGAGAAATTATTTGTTCTGTGTCATTAAATACAACAACATTCTTGCAGTCCATGCATGGACAATATATGTGCTTTGTCTTTATTCTGCAAGTATGGTTAATAGTGACATCAATAAACCTATGGACCTCAGATATGTATGATGGATCTAGCCTTGATAAGTTATACATCCAGAATGTCCTCTCCATCATCACCTATAAAAAAGTAACATAAACACACAAGAGCACAAATTGGCAAGAGAAACATAAACCAACCTTTCCTAACAACTAATAAACAAAAAATAGTAATTACCAAACCTATCTTGTCTCTCCATATAAACACATGCGCCATTCATTAAACAACTAAATATATCATGGATAAACTGATTTGAGAACTAAACATGAAAAGGGGAGAGAGGAGAGACAATATCTAACCATTTTAAGCAACCTCATTTGAGGAAATAGAGACAAAAACCTAGCTACTCTTTCTCTCTAACACATGGTGAAAGCATAGTTCCAAAATATGGCTAAAATTGAGCAAGAATGAATAAAAATTGGCAAGAGAAACATAACTAACCTTTCCTAGCAACTAATAAAAAATCCTAATTACCAAACCTATCTTTCTCTCTCTCCATACAAACTGTTAGACTGTGTGTGTAAGTGTGTGTGTGGGCCGGCACCACTGTTGGGCTGTCGGCCCATTAGGGTTAGGGTTGAGTCTCTATATATATTGTATCCCATATGTTATCAATATGATCCATTACACTATTCTACATGGTATCAGACTAGGTTAGGTTAGGGTTTCCCTGCAACGCAGCAGCCGCTGGCCGCCTCCCACCCCACAGCAGTCGCCACCACCTGTGCCGCCGCCGCCCCCGGGAGGCTCCTCCTCCCTCCTGGGGTGGCACCTGCCCTTGGCGTGGCTGTGCACGGGCGCCTCCCTTCCCTTCGCCTCTCCCAGCCGCCGCAGCAGCAAGGCCAGGGCGGCCCTAGCAGCGGCGGGTGGACTCTCGAGCAGTTCTGGTCGCTGCTGGCCGTTGCCTCCTCGCCAATCTTCCCACCACCGGCGACCGATGTCGCCGCTCCAGGCATCCCGGATCTCTTTATATCCCCTATGACTTGGTCACCCGCGGGCAGTGGCACGCGCTCTTCTCCCACCTCTCCCATCTGGCCCACACGCCACATCCGCACCACCACCCCCTCCTCTCCATCCTCTGCCTGGCCAAGCTCCTATGCTTCCCCAACGTCGTTGCGCTTCTAGCTTCCCTCCACCCAGATCCAGCCTGCCCGCCGCCGCCCTTCCTCATCTACCTCCAGTCGTGCTCTCCATGGTCGTTCCCTTGGCTCCTTCACGCGCGCACACCACCATCTCTCTCCCATCCCCATGGCACGCCAGAGCAGCCCCTCTGCTCCCGCCCCTCCCCTCTCCAGCTCGGCAGCCATGGCCGCGCTCAGCTCCTCTTCTCCCATGGTGACGCGCGCACGAGCTGCTCCCTACTCTCACCGGCCATAGACACCCAGGACCAGCTCACCTTCCTCTCTCCCTGCTTTCTTCAACCTCCAGCCGACCTTCCCATCCATGAACGTCGGCCTCCCTGACACATAGCGCCCATCTCCCATGGCGCTCAACGCAGCAACGCCTCACCCTTCGACCTTCTCCCATCGCCTGCACCGTTCACACCCCTTGCCAGGTTCGGCGCAGGCCCCTGCCCGGCTGGACCCGCCCTACCACACACCCCCTTCATCGCCTTCGCTGGATCCGTCACTGCCGTGGCCTTCTCGACCGGATCCACGTTGCTGCGACCTTTCTGGCTCGATCCGCCGTCCCTTTGGCTGGATCGCATCGTTCCAGCTGGATCCGTCGCTACCGTGGCCTTCCCGGCCGAATCTACCGTTTCCCCTTCTATTCTGCCGCGGGCGCGGACACCATGACCGTCACAGACGCATGCGCTGCTGTCGGCCTCCCTGGTGGGACTCCTTGACGCCCGGCCATTCGAAGAAGCAGGAGGGTCGCCCTGCTGCTGCCCTTTTGTTGTGTCGCCCTGCCGATCGTTGACACTCGAACGTCGACCCCTCCCGAAGATCAGGCTTCTGCTGCGTGTCTTCCGACCATGATCACCTCGACTTCGGCTACCTCGTCATCTAGAGGCTATCATCTTCTTGGAGCACACACCGGTCTCTACTCCAGCCGCAACATTCGTACCATCACGGCGCTGCGACTGTGGGGGGATTTCAACCTGTTGGCTCCTACCTTCGGCCTCTACTCCAGTCCCATCGTGTGTGGTGCCCCCGTTGCGACTGCGGGGGATGTTAGACTGTGTGTGTGAGTGTGTGTGGGCCAACATCACTATTGGGCTGCTGGCCCATTAGGGTTAGGGTTGAGTCTATTTATATTGTATCCCATCTATTATCAATATCATCCATTACACTATTCTACACAAACACATGCACCATTCATTAAACAACTAAATATATGTTGGATAAACTAAATTGAGAACTAAACATAAAAAGGGATAGAGGAGAGACAAAATCTAATCGTCTTAAGCAACCTCTTTTGAGGAAATATAGAAAATAATCTAGCTACTTTCTCTCTAACACATGGTGAAACCTTAGATCTCTCTAATTGAGAAAGAATGAACAAAAATTGACAAGAGAAATATAAACCAATCTTTCTTAGTAACCTTGATAAAAAATGAAGATTAAAACCTCTTTCCTTATATTTTGCGAAATCTAGAACTCCAAAATCGCGTCAATGGCGGGTGGCTGCGAGAAGCAGCGGAGGAGAAGGGATACTTATTAAAAAACATTACCGGCGGTTCGTTTTTTTAAACTAAATGTGAAAAAAAATTCACTGGTGGTTCGCTTAATAACAGCCTTAGGCTCAGGTCATGATCAGCCTGCACTGCACTGCATTGCATGCGGCTAAATGGCTAGTGTAGCAAGTCGTTGCAGCTAAAATAAGGGAATGAGACGGTCCCTTGAGATCTAGCTACCACTACCGGAATCAGCTCCTTTGCCGTGTGTCTGAGACACACGGCAAAGGCTATTTTACACTCGGCAAAAGGCTTTGCCGAGTGTAACACTCGGCAAAGAACGCTCGGCAAACTGTACATCGGCAACAGCCTCTTTGCCGAGTACTTTTTGTTGGGCACTCGGCAAAGAAAAGTCACCGTCACGGCGCCAAGTGACGGTGACGGATCCTTTGCCGAGTGCCTTCTGTGGCACTCGGCAAAGAGGCCAATTTTGCCGAGTGTTTGCTCGAGAGGCCCTCGGCAAAGACTGGTCCAGTGGGCCCCACCGCCAGTCCCTGTGCCGAGAGCTCTAATAGGCACTCGGCAAAGAAGGCTTCTTTGCCGAGTGTCTGGTGGACTGGCACTCGGCAAAGAACCCTCAAGTGGGCCCCTTTGCCAGTATCTTTGCCGAGTGCCTTGGCAACAACACTCGGCAAAGATGTCTTTGCCGGTTCCCAGGTTTCCTTCTTTGTCGAGTGCCATTGTCAGCACTCGGCAAAGATGGCTTTACCGGTTCCCAGGTTTCCTTCTTTGCCGAGTGCCATGGTCATAGCACTCGGCAAAGCGACCCTTTGCCGAGTGTTACACTCGGCAAAATGACCAGAATGTCCCTTTTTTATTTGATTTTGTTGTTCCATCCAAACAAACAAAAGATATATATCATTCACATCACATTATATATCAAGCACATCACAGAATGAACACATTTATCATCAACACCATATATATCACAAAGTCTCACTAAAGTCTCACAAATATAAGTCAGGATCATCACAAAACAGATATAAGTCTGCATCATCACTAACATCACCAAGTATCTCACAAGATAAAGTCTAACTAACATCACCAACACTCATAAAGGTAAGTCTGGATCATCACAAAACAAATCATCAACAAGGTGGGCATCTGGACTGGTTCGGCGAAGGGCTGGACGAAGCATGAGGGTTGTTCGACGCCGCCGATTGACCCTGCACAGAGAAGAGATTGTATGTGTGAGAACATATGAATATATATCTTGCAGTACTAAAATTTTGATACTCACAGGAGTAGTGAACTCTGTAGGGTCAGCTGCAGGGAACAACGGAGGTGGTGGAGCATGACCCTGTGCGGCGCCAAGGCTCTGCATGTACGCGAACATCTCCGCCATCCTCTTCTCCAGCTCCTCACATTGCCTCCTCTCATCATCTAGCTGAGTCTGTAATATTTCGCCCTAATGTTACGATAATGCAAAGAGAAGATATATAAAAATCAATGAACGATGAATAGATAAGGAATAACCTGGAGTTGCTGGATACGATGCTGTGAGGTGTCCTGCCGAGGTCGTATGGTTGGGCTCGCGCTCGTGCTCCTTGCTCGCACCTAAGAGAGAGTGGGAGTGGAGGACGAGTCGATTGCCCCGTCGGCAATCCAGTACCGCCCATGCCTCTTGCCTCCTCCGACCTTCATGAGGACATCTCCGTCGATGTCCTCGGTCCTCGGATCATAATCTGGCCCATGGACCTCTTTGGCCATGGCGGTGTACTCACTGAGTCGGCTGTGGATGGCGGGGTTGGTGTACGCCTCGGGCCCGTCATCCGGGTTGTAGGTGACGTCGGACGTCGCCTTCCCCTTGTGGGCCATGGCATATGCCGAGAACGTGGAGCAAGACGCGCCACCATGTGCCGCCGACTGCGAGAAAACCAACGAGATGGTTAGAAATCATGTCTAATCGAAAGTTATATACCTAAATAAAAAAGAGCGCGTACCCATGCTTCCGCGTATTTGCCAAGGCTGCGGCTGCTTTGATGGTGGGAGGGACCTTGCATCAGCAAACATCGTTCCCGGCTAGCGTTGTGCGCCTCATCCCACTCAGCCGAGCACCACCTCTGCACCATCTGCTCCCAGCACTCATGATGCGCGGCGCACCAATGAGGAATCATCTAAAAAAATATAAGTACACCGCATATCAGAAGATAAAAATAAGCATATTTAGTACCAATAATAAAGTTTTGTATTTACCTGCAAGTACTGGTCCGGAGTCAACGACATGGTTCGGGCGTCCTTCTTGTTCACCTTCTCCCCAAGGACGGAGCCGTGGTAAGTGACGATGGCCTGGATGCGCGCCTCGTAGTGCATGTCCACGACGAGCTTCTTACAGCACGTCGTAGACACCACATCCGCCCTGGCCTCGTATCCAGCATCGCACCTGAAAAAATCCTACATACAAAGACGATGTATCCATACATTATTTCAAGAATATGCAACAAATGCGACTTATTAAACAATATAGTGCGAGAAAGACTTACCCATAGCTCTTGCTTCACCTGCTCCGCCTTGTTGTTGAATTGTCTGCCGTCCCGATCTACTGCATCGGGGGCGACGGCGTAGTGGTCGAAGGTGTATGCTAGGCTCGTCACTCCGGCGTACTCGACAAGTCCAGGGAAGTGTTCCCGGCATAGAAGGCCGAGGATGCCATTGGGGTTGCGGCCGTGACCCCCTGCAGTCTCCAAAACCATCCAAGACCTATCCAAGTGATTAAGATGAAGTATTAGTTTCTATTATTAATTTGAACATATAATATGAAAAAGCAGCAACAACATCTAAAGTTACTTACCTCTCTCCATCGGGTCGTATCAGCGGACGTCTGTCACGAAGTATGGGTCGCTTAGGGAGGCTCGTGGGACCTCGCAGGTAGATACTCCTCGAACCTGAGGAGCCAGAACCTGAGACGTCCTGCTGAGCGGCGTCGTCGTTGTCGTCGTGCTGCGCCGCATCGTCGTCGTCCTGCTGTGCCGCATCGACAGCGGCTTGCTGCTCTACCTGCTGCTGTACGGCGTCGGCCTCCTCCTCCGTCCTACGGGTGCTCCTCCTCCCCCTCCCCCTCCCCCTCCTCGTCCTCGTCCCACCGCCCACCATCTTTGTCCAACAACCTGCAATTAAGAGTAAACAATTAAGCACAGATAAAAAAAATATGTATTTAGAAACATATGCAAAATAAATGAAATATAGCATTACATCAATTAAAAATAATCTTCATATGTGTCCGGGTTAGCCGGATCATAAGTGCCATCATCACTATCAACCATTTCATAGTCAACACCATCTGAAGGCGCAATTTCGTCATTGGCATTGCCTTCAAGTATTTCTAAGTCTTTCTCATTTTGGACCTCATCATCCTCGTCATCAACAACCATTTCAATATCTACTTCCATTCCGATCGCTTCGGTTAAGTCTATCTCAAATCGCCCTTCGAGCCCATCTTCATGGAAGAACTCTCCGTCATATGTGTCCGGGTCTAAGTTATAATCTTCATCGTTTGGAACAGGTAATTTAGCTTGCGGTGATACCTTATACACAACATCCCAACCCTTAAGATGTTGTTTCGTTTGGCACGCATATGGAAGATAATACACTTGTGTGGCCTGTTGGGCCACAATATAGACATCGTCTCCTGGTAAGGTGGAATCCTGTCGAATTTCAACTAGCCCCAACATTAGAATGTGTCCGTCTCGTAACTTCAGGGTCAAACCAATGACATTTGAATATCACTGGAGTAAGAGGTTTGGAACCATAAAAATTGAGTTCATATATTTCTTCAACTCTTCCATAATACTCGACCTCGTCAAGCCCCGGCGTAAAGACTCCAGAACACGTGGTTTTTCGATTGGGCCGACTTTGGTCGTAGCTTGTTGTGCGAAAACGGTATCCATTGACGTCATACCCAGAAAATTTCCTGACCCTATAGGCAAAGCCATTGGCTACTTGTCTCAACTCGGCACTCATAGACGGCTCTCTTTGGCCCTGCAAGTTCAAACACGCTAGATTGTTATATTATTCGCACGTAAGAGCAACTTCAAATAAATGACAAACTAAGCACGTACCTTACGTTTAAACCAGGAAATGAAATCGGGCAATCCATTTCCCGCACCCTTTTGAAGAAGGGTATCATATTCCTGTGGAGTTGGGTCCCTTGATCGACACCAGAATTCATGAAGAAATTGCTCCATGTATGGCGTCACCTCTTCAAGGTTGGTCAATACATATAGCATGATATGGCGCCACTCTTCATGTCTCAGGGTCTTGGTGGTCGAACCACTTGTGCTTCCGAGTTGCCCTCGAAAAATGCTGAGGTTCGATTCATTGTCGCCATCATTGTAACGAGGGGGTGGATTATGCACGCTCGGCAGTTTGTCGCCATAGTAAGTTGTTGTGAAGTTTGACACCTCCTCCAGTATGTATGCCTCTGCAATGGAATCCTCGATTTTGCATTTATTTCTACATTTCTTTCGGATAGTCTTTAGACATCTCTCGATTGGATAGCACCAACGTCCTTGCACGGGCCCCCCCATTCGTGCCTCATACGGGAGATGAATAATCAAATGCTGCATCGGATTGAAGAAGCCGGGTGGAAAGATCTTCTCCAGCTTACACAGTAACACGGGTGCCATCCTTTCCAAGTCTGCAATCATGGTCCGAGCTAACTCTTTTGCACAAAGCTGGCGGAAGAAATAGCTCAACTCTGCAAGCGCTAGCCAGACATGCTCAGGGACATAGCCTCGAACCATCGCCGGAAGAATTCGTTCAATCCATATGTGGAAGTCATGACTCTTCATCCCTAAGACTCGCAGAGTAGATAAGTTCACCCCCTACTAAGGTTAGCTGCATACCCATCAGGGAACATTAACATCTTGATCCACTGTAGTACTTCCTTCCTCTGGGCCCTGCTCAGGACGAAATCGGCCTTAGGCCTTCTCCATGTCTTACCACCACTAGGCGGCTTCATCTCTTGGTTTGGTCTATCACATAACTCTGCCAGATCCACTCTTGCCTTTACGTTATCCCTTGACTTATCAGGAATCTCCATAATTGTTGCCCAAAGTGCCTCGGCGACATTCTTTTCAGTGTGCATCACGTCAATGTTGTGTGGAAGGAGCAGGTCATCATAATAGGGGAGTCGAGTCAAGCCCGACTTATGTGTCCACATATGTTGCTCACCATATCCCACAAAACCACCTTCTGGGTTGGCCACGAGACCATCTATCTGTTCGCGAACTTCGGCACCAGTCATCATTGCAGGTGGGCGGTCTGTCACCACAACACCTTTCGTAAAGTTCTTGATGTCTAGTCGGAATGCATGGTCAGGAGGGAGAAATTGTCAATGTTTATCGAATGACGAATATTTGCCACCCTTCTTCAACCAAATGAACCTAAGAGCTTCCTTGCAAACTGGGCATGGGAACTTACCGTGAACACACCAGGCGCAAAATAGCCCATACGCCGGAAAGTCATGCATGGAGTACTGGTACCAAACATGCATTTTGAAGTTTGTCTTCGTAGCTCGGTCGTACGTCCATACCCCTTCCTCCCAAGCACGGACCAATTCATCAATCAAAGGCTCCATGTACACGCCCATTTTATTCCCCGGGTGTCCAGGAATTATCAACGACACGAATATGTTCTGTCTTTGAAAGCATACGCCGGGGGGGGAGATTGATGGGGATAACGAACACGGGCCAACATGTGTATGGGGCAGCGGTCATTCCATAGGGATTGAACCCATCTGTGGCCAGCGCAACACGAACATTACGAGCCTCTTTGGCTTTCTCATGGTGAATGGCATCAAAGTGGGTCCATGCTTCACCATCGGATGCGTGAACCAACTTGTCAGGATTGTATCGTTTGCCTTTTTTGTGCCATGTCATCTGTTTTGCGGATTCCTCTGTCATGTATAGACGCTAGATCCTCGGTATGAACGGAAGGTGGCGTAGGATTGTCATGGGGATGTCGAGCTACCTCTTCTGTCCATCACCAGAGTCTACCTCCATGAACCTAGACGATTTACACTTCGGACAGTACTTTGCCTCAGTGTGTTCTTTCCTAAATAGGACGCAGCCCTTCGGACAAGCATGTATCTGCTCATACGTCATCTTGAGTGCACGAAGGAGTTTCTGTGCCTCGTACATGCTCTTTGGCAGAACGTGATCCTCCGGAAGCAGGCTACCAATAACTGTCAACAAACCATCGAAGGCGTCTCGACTCATGCTATACTGCGACTTGAACGCCATTATACGCCCAATGGCATCCAGTTGAGAAACCTTTGTCTTGCCGTGAAGGGGTTTCTGTGCCGCGTCAAACATGTCGTAGAATGCCTTTGCGGTCGCCTCTGGCTCGTCCTCCGTACGTCCTTCGGCGAACTGTGCCTCGTGATAGTCGTTCAACATGTCCGCTACCCCGGCATCAGCATCGTAATCCTTGACGCGTTGTCTCACCACCTCCTCTCTCGTGCGATGCGCTTCACCATGGAAGATCCACCGAGTATAGTCCGGCGTAAATCCATTCTTCCAAATATGTTCTACCATGGCTTTCTTTGGTTTTCTTTTTTGGTTGTCACATTTGCTGCACGGACAAGGGACTAGGCTAGCTCCTTTAGCAGCTTCGCCATATGCCCGTTCCACGAAAGCATCGGTCTTCCTAATCCATTCTGGGGTGACATCATTACGTCGAACGCGGCCCGTGTACATCCACTCACGGTCCTCCATCCTAACATATATAACCGAGTATAGTTTAATATAGACATGTAATGCATGTACACTACGTTCCTACCTTCTAATAGGTGATGATAGGTCCTAATCCCACCCGCGGTTGCGTAGATGGAGTTAGTTTTCATGCTCTACTCCGATCCGAGATAGAATTTCGGCAGCACCTCCCCGCTGTTCTCCGGATACACGTCCTGACAGGGAGAGTGTACTGTCCGGAGAACAACAGGAAGGTGACGCCGAAACTCTGTCTCGGACCGGAGTAGAGCATGGAAACTAACACCATCTAGGCAACCGCGGGCTGTCCAAAAAACGTGGACAATTCGAAACTGATACATTTGTAGATATGCAAAGATCTGCATATCTACACCGTATCTCTTTCGAACGGGAGACGCCTAACTGGGTTACGTGATCTACGACCATGATGCGGAAATTGAGGTTATACCTAGGGTGACGGTGGAATCAGGCTAGCGGGGCTGTGGCGGGTCGGTGCAGTGGCGACGCGACGCGGTGCAGGCAGACCCGCAGTGGCTAGGAAGACAAGTATCTTCTCTATAAAAAATAAACAAGCATGTCAAAAAAATCGGCAGCACTTCCCCTGTACGGGGAGGTTTCCAAAACCTGTAAATAGATCTAACAACACGATGGCTGACACGCACATATACAAACGACACGATGAATGCAAGTCACATCTAAGTCCAAAGGTAGTTACCAAAAAAACATTAAAGACTAAGCACTTTGAAGGTAGTGACAGTACGTGAATCGCCGAAAGGTGTCCTATGCATGTGCATTGCTCATATATTTATAAGGACTATACTCTATACAACTCTATATTGTGAGTTGTCATAATTAGATTTGGATCTCAAAACTAGAAGTTAAAACATACTCTAAAATTAGAAGTTAATAAACATAAAGATTTTCAAATGTTGATATGAGTGAATTGTTTTGTTTCTCCTTTCTCTCATGAATTAAGCATTAGTATGTGAAATTTGAATTGAATTCGAATTTATAATTTGAAATAAAAAAGAAATAAAAACAGAAAATAAAATAGAACAAGAAACAAAGGGGAATATACCGGCTGGGAGGCCGGCGGCGCGACGACGGCGGCGGTGGTCGCCACGGGCGCGCGACGACGGCGGTGGGCGCGGCGGTGCTCGCCGTGCGCGACGACGGCGGTGTGCGCGGCGGGCGCGACGGCCGTGGGCGCGGTGGGCGCGAGCGGCTGGCGGTGCTCGCCGCGGGCGCGACGGCGGGTGGCGCGACGGCGGGTGGCGGTGCTCGCCGCGGGCGCGACGGCGGGCGGCGCGACGGCGGGTGGCGGTGCTCGCCGCGGGCGCGACGGCGGGTGGCGGCGCGACGGCGGGTGGCGGTGCTCGCCGCGGGCGCGACGGCGGGGCGGCGCGACGGCGGCGAGCGAGCGAGCGTGAGAGAGATAGTGAGAGTGAGAGAGAGGCAGTGAGTGAGGACGCCGTAACAGCTATTAAAACGTTCTTTGCCGAGTCCCGCGATCCGGCACTCGGCAAAGATTTTTTAAAAATTAAAAAATAAACTTTGCCGAGTGCCGGATCTCGGGCACTCGGCAAAGGCGTCTTTGCCGAGTGCTAGCTGTAGAGCACTCGGCAAAGATGTGTTCTTTATACTTTGCCGAGCGCCAACAGCCAGGCACTCGGCAAAGCCGCCTTTGCCGAGTGCTAACTGGACAGCACTCGGCAAAGTATATTTTATTTTTTTTATTTTTGGCAACCAAATTTTTTGTGGTGTGTTCTTACACTATGTAGACCTACAAGTACCATTTTGGTATAGTTATAAAAGTGTTTTTTATAACTATTAGATTTAGTTCGTTTATTTGAATTTCTTCGGAAAATTTAGATTTGAACTGTAGGTCACTCGAAACTTAGAAAACCGTGCATGCAAAAATGATATTCATGTTACTTAGCATAAGTTACGACCGATTCCAGGAGCGGACCAGAAACTTCGAGCAACATGCTCACTAAACATGGCCGTGAACTTGCCATCCACATGTTTAAAAATTGTATAAAACACAAACAAAGTCAGAAAATCCTGAAACTTGTCCACGTGTCATGATATCATATGTACAGGCTGCGATAAAAATTTTAGAATGTTTGGAGAAAGTTGTGGGACACTATGTGTAGAAACCTAAGAGAACTACACATGAAATCATAGAGTTTCAATGTAGTTCTCTTAGGTTTCTACACATAGTGTCCCACAACTTTCTCCAAACATTCTAAAATTTTTATCGCAGCTTGTACATATGATATCATGACACGTGGACAAGTTTCAGGATTTTCTGACTTTGTTTGTGTTTTATACAATTTTTAAACATTTGGATGGCAAGTTCACGGCCATGTTTAGTGAGCATGTTGCTCGAAGTTACCGGTCCGCTCCTGGAATCGGTCGTAACTTATGCTAAGTAACATGAATATCATTTTTGCATGCACGGTTTTCCAAGTTTCGAGTGACCTGCAGTTCAAATCTAAATTTTCCGAAGAAATCCAAATAAACGAACTAAATCTACTAACGATTGAAAACTTTGTTAAAATTGTGCACAAATGATACATGTAGGTCTACACAGTGTAGGAACATACCACAAAAAATTTGTTCACAAAATAAAAAAAATAAAAATATACTTTGCCGAGTGTCTAGAGATGACACTCGGCAAAGACTTCTTTGCCGAGTGCCCCAGGGTGGCACTCGGCAAAGAATCCTCTTTGCCGAGTGCCAGCCGTAGGCTCTCGGCAACGACTAACGGCCGTCAGCTTTGGGACGGCCGTTGACGGCCCTTTGCCGAGAGCCCCTTTGTCGAGTGTTTGACACTCGGCAAAACGTGTCTTTGCCGAGAGCCCCCTGTGCCGAATGTTCAGCACTCGGTAAAGGGGCTCTTTGCCGAGTTCCTAACTTTACCGAGTGCGGCACTCGGTAAAGCCTTCTTTGCCGAGTGCCCGACAAAAGGCACTCGGCAAAGAGTACTGCACTCGGCAAAGCCTACGATTCCGGTAGTGTACCGCTACTTATGAGAAGACATGTCTAGTAACAAGCAGAGTAAAAATTGGATGGACACGTTGAGATGACCGTAGTTGTTGCTTGAGGGTCAGTTCGGTGAGGGTGGTTCAAAGAGCAGAGCAGGGTGTAAATTTTGTCCAAAGATTCCGGACCTCCATGCATCCTCTCGCTCCTCCAGGCATTTTATGAAGCTTGCTGCTGCTGCTTTTCTGCAACCCAGGAGGAGGCTGTTGGCCGAGGCAACATGGAAAGCATCTTTCAGCCCACGTAGTACAGTACTGTGTTTCAGTGTCATCCATCATTTCCGCTGCTTCAATGCTTTTGCAGCTGCAGCTTGCAGGCGATGGTATAACTCGCTTCATCGCCTCAACCACCTCATATTCATGCGTCAGGCTGTGGATGTGCGCCTTGTTTTCCTGCCATCTTGTTTTCTGAATACACAAGCACAGGTTATCTCTCTCTCTCTCTCTCTTCTTTCTTCTTCTGAATCTAGACTAGGGGCCGTAGGGTTTATATTAAGGCTAAAGTTCGATGTGATAGGAGCTAAAGTTTAGTTTGGGGTAACCAAACACCCCCTAAGTATAGCAAGATGTTGATTAATTTCTCTGCACCGCTCCTCTGAAAAATATGTAGCGACCAGGCCTGTTTGCTACCTCCAACTAAACTTTTGTCACCAAAACTTTAGGTCCAGGTATCCAGACATTTGAACTAAAAGTGAATCTAGCAAATTTTAGTTTCATTCCACGCTGGATGGAATAGAAAGCAAACATTAGTCCATTAGTCGATAAAACTAAAAATGATTTATTTACCTAAACTTTAGCTCAACTGATTTTTAGTCCATCTAAATTTTAGGCCAACTAGATTTTAGTCCATATATTTAAACTAGAGGATTTGTCCACCAGCTATTCTTTAAAATCATACAGAAAAGAGTTATAAAGCTGCGACGCGCCTGGCATCTTCGTTGACATAGATTCATTTCCTCTTCGGTTATTTGGATTTCATACGAATTAGATGTGATTAAAAAAAGATTTTTGACTTGCTAGAGATATAAATCCACTTAGGCTTTGTTCGGTTATTGCTATCCCTTGTGAGTTGGATTTGGGTGAGATTAAAAAATTATGAAAGATTTTGACTTGTTTGGTATTTAAAACTACTCAATCCCATCCAATCCACATGGATTGAGAGCAAAACGAACAAGACCTCAATCTTATCCCATCCACATGGATTTAGATTAAAATGAGAGATTAAGGGAGTGTTTGATTTGAAGAATCACTCTATCCAAGATGTGGTGCATCATATGTCTATTCATTAAATTTGATGTGATGATCCTATTCCTCATGTTAGTATTAAATAACTAACTATGAGAAATAAGATGGTGATAGATCAATTCATTTCATTCCACAAACCAAATAAAATAATGAGTAACGAGAAGTTGATGGACTAGCTTATTCCTCAAACCAAACACATTATAAAGGCATTGTTTGTTTTAGCTTTTTTCAACTTATGAGATGGCAATGGGCCCCATCCCCGATTCCCCGCAGGAAATTCCTCCATTAGGGGATGAGGATGGGAAAGGTTCGTCCTTCACGGGGATGTAAACGAGAAAAATCCTCCTCCAACGGGTAAGCGGGGGACGGGGATGGAGAAGCATTTCCCATCCTCGTTCCCCGTAGGGACTCGTTAAACTTATATATGATGATATTTTTATGTAATATATAATGATCAAAATAAATAATTATATTGTTAAGAGACCACTCATTGTACAAATGTGTTTATTTTGATGTACACATAATGATTTTTAATATCTGACAATATGTATAAGTGACAATGTTTTATATTAATAACAAAAAAAGTATGTCATGATTATAATTTAAGCGGTGACAGGATCCCGACGAGAGTTTATCCCCGTGGGGAACGGAGATGGGGAAGAAATGCTCCCCACAATAGTTTATGGGGATCCCCGCGGGGAACTTTTTTTGGGATAGGGAGACAAAACTCGACAGAGAATTCCTCGTTGCCATCACTAGCTGCGGACTGCCAAACGCTTAGCTTTTCAGTCCGCTTCTGTAAAAATGGGTTTGATAAAAACTTTCCAAAATTAACATAAACACATAATCGATTGAATCGTTGCAATAGTAAGAATCTGTCTCTTTCTAGATTCTAAACCCTATGACAATTTAATTTTCTTTCGCACCTAATCACCACGATACAGATTTTTCAGCGGTCAGATTCTCTCTAAAATCATATTCTCAGAAATTTCAGTGCAGGAATACCGCGAGGCCGAATCGGAGTTGTTTCTTCACGAAAGATGTTAAATATGATGATTGGTTTTTGGATTTTGTAGTAGCTTATCATCGTCGGGGGAGTGAAGCTATGGTACTTGCCCAACGAACGCTTCGGTAAAATTGATGATAAAATGTGCCTGCCAGATTAGCCTCGGTCTAACTGATAAATGGCTAGCCACAGTTGCAAGCGGGGGTGTTGAATCTGTCGGAGCAGGATCAAACGGCGCTGCTTTTCTTCGGCAGATGACGAAATGGAGTCGAGTTTCATTGGCAAAGTCCATTCATGGTGACTGAATATGACCTCTTACAGATTTACCATGAGCTTGGCTGAGTCTAATAGTAGGCAGCCAGACTTGGATCTTCCTGTCCTTGCCCTTGGGACAGCAGAGCCATATCGCCCAGACCCCAGCAGGAAGATCAATTAATTTGTCTGATCACAGTCTCAAAGCAGTTTGTTCTTATTATCTTCTGAATTTGCTCGTAGATATAGTAATGGGTCGGAATGCAATGGTTCCTTGCCTTGCAAATGTCCTCGTCCAGGAGTCAGCCTCAAACGCCTACGAGAGAGAGAGCCCATGGCCGTCACCGGTGGACGTCGTAGAATGCCCCGGCCTATGGCCACTGTGATCTTGTATATGGCACGTGCATAATGTACTTCTCCATCAAGAAAAATGCACAACATTTTAGTGAGAAAACTATCCATAGAACGATCACCCACCCACGCACACCAAAAAAAAAAAACAGGGCAGGAAAAGACTACGAACTGGCTGCTACCTAGAAAATGTTGAACATTTTTTTTATCTCGAATCCTGTTTATTTTTTTATCGTTTCTAGTTTTTTTTTAAAAACTTTGATAGTGGCCAGTGTTCCAAATTTGGTGCTGAAGTAACAAGTTGGTGAAAATTTGACGATGCCCTTGCTCGTGTGTAGAGATGGCCAAACGGGCCGCCGGCCCGGCCCGACCCGCTAGACACGGTTAGAAAACCGGACCGGACCGTCTAAGCCCATAGGCTTGTTTTCCTGTTCGAGCCTGGCCCGCAGCGGGCCTAAACAGGTCGGGCCGACCCGTTTAGCACAAAAAAACGGGCCGAAAAACAGGCTAAGTGGGCCGGTAAGCACAGTTTAGTGCAAAAAGCGGGCTTAACGGGCTTAGAGGTAAACGGGCCGTGTCGGGCTAGCACACCGTGTCTAGTTTCCTGTTTGAGCCTGGCTCGCTTATTCGTGTCGGGCCGGCCCAGGCCCGCATAGAACCGGGCCGTATCGGGCTTGGATCGGGCCCAAACTGCGGGTTTCGTATCGGGCTCGCGGGCCTCGTGCTTACTGGCCATCTATACTCCAATGTGTCATTGTATTAGTGGTGGAGCCAAGGCAAATAGTGCACATACAATGAGGCTGATTGGTTGGGTGGGTAAGCCCTAGCCTGCGCAACAATACGGTTTGGTTCCTTATTTTTGGTGAGGTTACCAAAACTTGGCGGTTGTGTTGGCGCCAAGTGCAGCAGCACAAATTAAAGGAACCCATGTCAAAATGTAGATTAAGCACAGACAAAACTACAATTAGGTGATTGAAAATACACTACTTAGTTCTATTACATCTTAATGGAAGTTTGTCTATGCATTATTTCCAAGTCGCACAGATTAGAACAGTTTACATGTTGCAAGATTACATATGGTCACATTAGTATGTACAAGGGGAAAACAATTACACAACTCTACACAACAATACCTACATCCTTCGAAGTAAATGCTATTGTTTTCACTTGAAGTTTTGAAGGTTCTTTGGTCTTTGTTTGTCCTCCTAGCTGATCCCACCAAGTTGGTTATAGCGGTATGAATTAAAAGCCAGACATGCTTCTTGCTCTTTTGCATACTTAAGGAAGGAGGCATTGGGGAATCCAGAAACTTGGTCACCGAAAACTGCCCAGTTTCGTAGACCCTAGGTTGTCGCCCCCTGAAAAACAGCATTACCAAGCCATAAAACCTGAATACAAAAAAAGATTGGGGAAAATTGGCCTCAAAATATTGGTACGTCATTTCGAGAAAACAAAAAACCAAGTGAAAATGCAACAAAATAATTATAACTAATTGAGCAAGTGTTGTTCCCCAACTATCATCAGTCGATGAATCTCTTCATCAACCATCGAAATAGAATAATAGGCATCATTTGCTAGCCTAAATGGTTGCATCAACCATCAAATTGCACTAAGCTTCAGGAAAAAAAATCAATGTCAGCTCATCTAGGCAGTCTCATTAGCTATTTGTCTCTACCATCATTAGCTTCTATCAAACAAAAAATATGAACCAGAATTGCAAAATCAAACATAAGATTTAGTCTCATCACAACCATTCCATTCGAACCAATTGTAATCCAACCCATCACACCTACTATCTAACCTTCAACATACAAGTCACATGGCATAAATAAGCACACAAGTGTTTGTATGAAAGCCTAATCTTCTCAGCACCCTGTTAATTACAAAAGGTTTCACATTTTGTAGGAATGGCAAAGCTTGCAGTTAGAACTGTAGTCAGGTGGTCTATTACACCAAAACTAGAGGCGGTGAAGCAAATCCTCTACTACAACAAGCATCAAAAGATTAGTATCAGAAACCAATGTCACCTGAAGAAGCCATGCATGACAAGGGTTATGATCAATGGTACAAATCGGTTGACGTAGTTGTAGTAGGAATTGGCCAAGTAGGTCCTTAGCCACAAGGCTTTGTCCTCCTCACTCATCTAAACAATAATGAGACCAGATCCCTTATTCATTGTTAGGTGGTTCAGGGTACAAATTAGTGCCTCTTTGCTTAAAGTAGAGAAACTCATGACTGCAGAATAGAGCACATGTGCAACCTCATTGTTGTTGCTCTCTACAACAACACTAGCAAATGCCTAGATTGCATTAGTTAGGTTTCCCCATAGCACAACATCATACTTAGAAACCCTCTTCCTCTTGCCTAGGTTGGACGACTCTCCTTTAGCCTTGTGGCCAGCTACCTCAGCAGGCTTGCCACCATCAGCAGCAGTCTAGGTTTGCTCTGCATCAACATCTATTGGCTCTACATCAGGAGGTAGTCCAAGGGCCTCATTAGAGCCCATAGCCCTAGCGGCAACCTTGCTGCCAAATATGGTTTGCATAACGACATAGAATAAAGTGGGGACATTGAGGTACTCAGCGTCTTTTGGGTGAGCCTACAAGTGGGAATATTAGATTCGGTTAGCTATAAGTATAGGATACATGTTTATGGATTCAAGGGTAATTGAGGGGGAGTTAAACCTTTGCAATCATGTATACCACACCCACAACAAATTAATTGTTCAGAGAATCATGACTAGAACAGGGACTGAGACAACACCAAGAAGAGAGGAAGAGGGGGAGGTTATAAGCACCCGCTCACCACCACGGTACCATTGGCCACCAGTGATGAGAGCGAGTATGTAAGTGCAATCGAGCCCTAATTGTGGGTTTTGGTGATAATGACCATACAATTAGAGGACTATTCTGTTTACTAATTAATGTGACAGGAAAAGCACCAAAAAGGGAGAAAGTTTATGACAAAGGAGGGACACCAAATAGTTATAAAAACTATTATGCATTTTATTCATTTCACTAGTGTAGAGTTGTCGTACTATTAAGTTTCAGTGAGTTTGTCTGTGTCTTTGGTTCTCCAATGCTCAAATTCCATAAACCACCTCTACCTAAACCCAGTTAGCTAGAGCCAAAATTTTAGATCATTCTGATCAGTGTGTGTTGCCGGCATTGCCGGACTTAACTCCGGCACTACCAAACATTTATTGACCGTTGGAATCTGAATTTTCTTGATTTGTTTAATTCTCTGGTCTCCAATAGTCACCTGCTATGTATCCTGATACCGGGATACAACAGAACATGTTACTAGTACCCCTTGAATTCATTTGAATCTCCCTCTCCCTCAGTTGCTCACTTTTACTCAAAATTTCTGCCTCTTCTCCAAAACTGAGAGAAAGCCCCAAGAACATCAAGAACCCTAGGGTTTCCTCAGTTTTCCCATTGAGCATTGGAGCATCTCAAAGTAGGCATTCACTCACCTATTCTTGAAGCTTGCGCCAAGCCGACGTGTGACATTCCCCTTGAGCTACAAGATTGTTGTGGCCTTGGATTGCTATAGGTTACCCTTATTCATAGTGAAAATCCTCTCATACTAAGAGCAAGAGCTCTTGGCTTGAGACAGAGGAAGGGTGTTTGACCCTTGGCCTTTATGGCTCTCCTCAATAGTGTGGAGGTAGGCAAGCCTTTGTGGCGAGTTGAACCATAGGATAAATGATATGTCCAAGTGTGTTGATCTGATTTGATGATTTGAGTAGTTAGGGTTTAAGTGGTTTACATTTGAATACCTTCCCTTTTCTGTCTTATTACTGTGCATTGCTCATTTCAGTCTCATAATCTAGATAGAAGAAATCATATCTATCAGATTCTATAAAAGTTTGATAGTGTTTGGATCATTTATTGTTGTCCGGCAGTGCTGGACCGCAGGAGTGTCGGGCTGAGAGCGGCACTGCTGCTCTGGAATTTGATAGTTTCATGAGCTGAAAATCTATAGGTAGCTTATTCACCCCCTCTAGGTGTACTAGGTCCTTACAAGTGGTATCAAAGACTTGTTCCTTTGCTGCGCTTAACCGCATGAGGTATGGCTACGTCTAGGCAAGGAAATGAAGGGACAAATGATGGGATTAATCTCTTTGGTGAAGAATTAGAGAATGAGAGCATATCAGGAACAAGCTATGCAACACTCTATGCTGAGATATCTTAAGGAGAAATAGAAATAAGGAAAGAAGAGCGCTGTTTGAGAAGAGAATGTCACACCCGGATTTAAGGGACAAAGCCGGGTGCATCTCATACATGCGCCAAAAAAGACAATATATATAATAACAGAGTGTATAGAGATAAATGTCACAATAACATCAGAGTACTTATTACATTGCGGAAGTCTTACAAAATAAAAGATAAATGTAAAACGAACTAAGGATCATCCTTGGTGCCATAGTCAACTGGAAGACGCCACCTAGATCAGATCAAACTCCTCGTTGTGTGGCTCCTCTTGAACCACGTGTTCTTCTCCTGTGGGGGGGTGTGAGACAGTAAGAGTGAGCTGACACATGATTATAGCTCAACAAGTTGTGGGGAAACCAGTGGGCATGAACTCTTCAAAGGTGGGAGTTCATGTGATTTGTAAGGCTGATCAACAATAGGGGTTAAAGCTGAGCATTGCTTTTAATAAGTTGCTCAAATTTTATTAGCAGTTACTAAATGTAAGTGAATACCAAACCATAATAAGAATAATAGAACAAAATTGCAAATGACAAATTGAATTTAAGTTCCATAAATTAATCATGTGAGAGTCCTAAGCTGCTCATGACCGTGAGCTCGGCTAGTATACCAGTTTTACACTCTGCAGAGGTTGTACCCTGTACCCACAAGTCATGTTACCCATCTACCAAGGGATCGCAACTCCCATACACCTATACCAAGGAAGCGAGGCAGGGCAACACTACGAGGCCTTTACAAAGTTCCACTAGCTTCCGAAAACCCGCTACAGTTTATGGGAAGAGCACTTGCAAGAATCCCTCGTCTAACCGCCATCGCAGCAAAATCAACCCGAGAACCTCCCTGCATGCAACTCCCCTACTGCCCTTGGCCCTTTCGGGTAAGGTAGTCTTCCACTAGCTTTCCTAATTAGTCAGCCAAGGGCGTCCCATTCCACCCTTGTGGTGGCACGTGTTTCTCAAGTTAAGCTCCATGTTCCAATTAAAGATAATGATCTTGACATGAACATAAATAAAATAACAGAATAATTGGAACATGGATATAATGAAATATTAACCCAAAACCATGTAAAGCAATAGCATAACTACCCAAATGATTCAGGGGTAAACAAGGTAAAATGGATAAACAGACAGGGTGACCTATTGAGTCCCATCAAAATTACACCTAAGCATGAATAAGTGGTATTAAAGAACATTATTGGATAATAAAAGTGGTCAAGGGCACAACTTGCCTTCAATGAGCTCCTGCTCAGCAACTTCTATCTGCTGGGCACCAGGATCCTCAGTCACATGCTCTTCTACTCGCCATAATACAAACATGCACAGTATATAGAGAAAATTAAAATCACACCAAACATGTAAACAAAATACATAATAATATTCTACACATTAAAATAAGATCCTAGGAACAAGAATAATTAATTTTTAAGTTATGGATTTTAAATTATGAATTTCCAAAGGTTTTATGTGTTTGATATACGATTAAGTGAGAAATTAATTTTCTTACTGTTTTCATGTCAAAACAGAGACTCTAGGTGATAGACAATAATATTACAAAATTTTAGAAACTAGAATGGATCAATTTGGAGTTTATATGAATTTTCTATAATTTATACAAATTCAAGCACTTATTTTTATATTAAAAACCTATTTTCGATTTATTTTCTTGGATTTCTGTCACACCCGTTCCCAAGGGCAGAGCCGAGTGCATAGCATATGTGTGCCAGGATCTATTTCCACAAATATGTTGACGTCACAAGTGTAATATATCAAAAGAACAATGCATAAGAGCATAAATAACAATTATATTAACATATTTCACTTCGAACAGACATAATGTCTTAACCTTTATTCATCAAAGTATAGCGAACATGGACATCCATCCACAGGAAGATGACCGGGGGTATCACTAGACTAGCATCCATGGAGTTCAGCATCATATCTTCATCTGCAACTTCTAATCAAAATTAAGCAAGGGTGAGCTCACTTATGGTCGGGGCTCAGCAAGTGGGGGAAAAACTAATGCAAGTCTAACAAGGTGAGGCTGGGGTTGAGCAGTAAGCATTTTAGTTGGTCAACATTTTATTAACAACATCTGTTTTACTAGTAAGTGTGAATCCCAAGTATTCCCATTAAGCAAAGGTACAAGAGTATTTCAAGAACACTTAAGTGAAACCACTTAAGCAAACCATTGGTAGATCATCGGATCTCGATTTATTTCCATCTTCAAGTTCAATTATCATGTGAGGAGTCCAGGCTGCTCATAACCGTGAGCACGGCTGATATATCAGTTTTACACTCTACAGAGGTGGCGCATCTTTACCCATGAGTCGCGATTCCCTTCTAGCCCAGGTTAGCTAGACCCGTATTCACTTCCGAGGTGAATGGCCAGGGTCTCACTACGAGGCTTCTCCCTAGAGTCCTCATTACGCAAATACTGGAAATGGTCAAACTGCATAGAGCACACCTAACGTACCAACCTATAGTCCAAACTGCAGGGTAAAGCTTTGGGAACTATGCCCGTATCTAATCTGCCTGAGCCGGAACTATAAGCGCTTGCCAGATGCCCCCGTTCCAGTTGGCCACGACCAGCACCCAACATAAGACTTCCCTAGTTATTTAGCCAAGACCAGAGCCATGATAGTTCTCATGGTAGCACTGTTTTCCCGGGTGGTCACTCCATGTTCCAATTAATATGCAATAATCTTGTTTAACCATCGGGTTAACAACAATAATGTAAACTTACCATTTGGAACATTAATATCATAAATAGGAGTGACTGCATAAAGTTAAGTTGTAGCAATAGCATAGCTATGAATGTAAAGTATAATTCCCAGGTTTGATCAAGGAATAAGGTTGGAAAGGTTATCTAAATAGGTAACCCATCAAATTATGCATATATATCCAAAAGAATAAACTTTATTAAATGTATTGTTTGGGATCAAAAAGAGTATGCAGAGGGAGAAGTTCACTTGCCTTGCTTATTGAAAACTTGAGGTTCTTCCACGGATCGGAATAGATCTTGATTCTTAACTACTAGATCAACCACTGAATATCACACAAACAAACAAGAAGAACAAACACCACTCAATAACATACCACATTCACCATACGTAAAGCTAAAAGAAAGCCTAACGAAAAGAGTGTTCACTTTTCAAAAACATCGTAAGTAATGGTTATAATAAGAAGATATTCCTTTCAAAAATGTGTGATATATACTTTATAAAACAAGACATGAGCTTAAAATGTCTTAATTAAACTATACAAATATTAGGTTCACTAATTTAATCTTTTATAACACGTCAAACACGATACGTCTAAGATAAAGGATTTATAAGACGATAAAACACGTTATAACGATATTAAACATTTTTAACCTTTTAGAATAGATATAAGTTATATATCTAGGGTTAATGGGCTACTAATCACGTTATTAATTTTAGAAGCATTATGGAGCATATAATTCATTGTTAAACCAATCACTTATGATAAATTAAGATATAAGTCTAAATAGGTTTTATGTGAAAAAGTCATTATTATTATTAAACACCTATTTATGGAAAGTTATGGTATATGCCTTAAATGAACTTTTATGTAAAAGACAATGAATAAACAACTATCTTTTAATTTTATTTAAAAACACATAGCCTATATTATTATATTCAAAGTATACATATAAAGTAACATTTTAGTTATTACTTTATTTTACCCTTTAGGAAAAACTAAATGATTTATATAACATGGACTAAATATGATAAAATAATTAATCAAGCTCATATAACTAGTTATGAACAAGTTGACAATAGGTTTGACTAATAAATTATGATAAAGAATAGTTAATATATTAATTATCTTTAATTCTATTGTAGGAACAAATAATCCAGATAATTAAAATGAATACTATATTTATTAGTATATTATTAACTATCATTTTAGTTATGACAGTGTGAGCACTTATTTAAGCCATTATATTATAATTAGATATATTACTATTTAGTACGGCTACACTTAAACATTTATAACAAATCCTATTAAATCACAATCATGATGTCTATTAAAAAGGTCATTTTATAGTTAGAAACAAATTCTCTAACTCTTTAGTAAGAAACCTATATTTACCAATATAACTATCACTTTCTTTAGTAATAAAATTCTATTCTTTCAATTTTCTCCTTAAATAGAATTTATACGTATACTAAAAATTGTTTATTTAATTCCTTTAACATTAATATACTAGAATTAATTATACATTACTAAATGAGACTTTTAATAACATATTCATGGTTATTATGACATAAATAAGCCTTTTACTATTATAAGTAATTAAGTGCTATACTTATGAATATATTTATTATGAACAGAAAAATCTATATTTTCATTCGACCGGAAATACGTGGCTTAATTCCTATTTCAATTTCTT
Source organism: Zea luxurians (assembly GCA_029449295.1). Lineage (NCBI taxonomy): Eukaryota > Viridiplantae > Streptophyta > Magnoliopsida > Poales > Poaceae > Zea > Zea luxurians. The sequence goes on along the minus strand of JAOPSE010000004.1, from coordinate 74,384,012 downwards.
ATATCGCATATATCAATACTAACCGATTATCGCTCCATACACTAAAGCGAAATTAACTAAACATTTGTAGTATGAAAATCACTAAGTTAGTGAATAGTGACCGTACTCATTTTTAAAATTATAAAATCGTACGCATATTCAAAGTATTATCGTGAGGTTCGATTTTGGTTACACGTGTATATCGAAATCTCTAAATCATACACGCGAATCGCCAAACTACAACAGTAATTCACAAGATCTATAAATCCAAAACATAATTTAGGAAATAAATATTTCAGATTTGTCTTCGACCTTGGGTTCTCGTTCTTGCGCAGGGAGGGATGAACGTCATCGAGGGGGTTTTGACCGTGCAGGGGAGGGACAGTCGGTTTAGCGTCGAGCAGGGAACGACGCAATCCTCGTGCTGCGTAGGCAAAGCTCCGACGGGGTTCCACGGACTCTAGCGACAGCGTTTGGACGACGTGACGTGAACGGACGGTGAACGGCGAGGATGAACTCTGGCGATAGTGTGGGCGAGTGGGAGAGAGAGAGGGAGCTCGGGGAGAAAGAGAGCTCTGCTGTGGGAGGGAGAAGAGATCCGTCTCCAATTTATAGAGGGAGAGGAGAGGGAGGGTCAACCGGCGTCATCAAGCACCATTAATAGCATTCATCAACAGAGGGATTAATGGGAGAGGAGTAACAACTCCATTGAGTTCTTGAACGCAGAGGGAACGGTCGAGGCTGCTCGGCTTCTGTTGTGCTCGCGTCGCGGGAGCTATGCACGGGGTCGGCGTTGTGGCATGCGCGAGCTGGTGGCTCGACGCGGGTCGCGTCGGCACGCAGTCGGGTCGGTGTTGGGCACGGGCTGGTCGCGGCGTCGGCTCGCTTGGCGCATGGCGCGATCGGGCTGGAGGGGTCGTGTCGCGCGCTGCTTGGGGTCGGCTCTGCTGGCGCTCAACTCGCGCAAGGTCGTGGCCGGTCGGGTCTTTGGTCACCTTGTGCGCGTGGCCTGCGCGCTGGGCTCGCACGTCGGCTTCTCGGCACGGCAAGGCGGTCCTGGGCTCGCGGCGGTGTGCGCGGGTGGCGCAGGGGCCTGGCCACGGGGCGAGGTCGGCGCGACGGCCTGGATTCCTAGTGGCTGCGCGTTGGGAGGGAAGAGGAGGAGAGAGAAATGAGAGGAGGGCGCGGCTGAAGACCAGGAGCGGTGGCGGCTGCCAGGGACAAGGGCGTGCGCGGCTTAGGGTTAGGGGGCAACGGTTGGGCCTTGTTGGGCCTTTAGTGGGCTGATTAGGATTAGGTTTTTTTGAATTTCTTTTCTAATTCCTTTCTAATTTCATAATATAATTTTAAATAACCATAAAATTCGTAACAATTAACCCAAATTTATTTATAAATAAAATAGTTATTTTTTGACTAGTACTTATTATATTTTATTTTTGGATTTTCATTTAAGAAGAAATGACATTTCAATATCTAAAATCAATTATGAGAAATCAAAAATCATTCCAAATGCACATAAATAACAAACACTTAAAAGAAAATTTTTATTACCATAAATATCATTGTTAACTAAATGTATTATTTTTATTTAATGATTTTCATAGTGTCACAAATCTACCCCTCTTAAAAAGAATCTCGTCCTCGAGATTAGGGAAGGCTAGCAAGAAAACAATGGTGATATATGGTTACTCGTAGGTTCTTGGTTCACATTGAACTCCTCCAAACTTAAGGAACTTCCTTACTTCTCTGCTCCAAAATGTATACTAATCAAGCGTCCTTCATTGTCATACTTATAGAATGGTGGGTCTTCTGAACTATTGCTTAAGTCATACTTGGCAGCTTTCTTCTTTATTCGTCTAGACGCTTCTTGGGACATTCACGAATAAGATGTCCTTCATTTCTACAATAATAGCAAGCACCTCTTGCTTTGAGTTCTTTCTGAGTCAACTTTGCTTGACCAACAGGGGGTGAGGGTTGATTCGGTGTCTGTATCTCATGTAGCTGAGCCTGACTTGATTCTTCTGTTTGGGTATCCATATGTTTCGTGGCTTTCGCTTGAGGTGGACTAATCATGTATCCAAACATTTTTCTATTCCTTTTTTTGTTCTTCATTCCATTCATCGAATATCTCTGTGACTCATTTTTCTCGTTCATAGTTGTTAAGGTAGGAATATTGTCGTTGGCATCATTTACTTCATTTCCATTGGGGTTCATCATCTAGTCAGAGGGTAAAAGAGTTAGTGAGACAGACTGCGTAAGAGGCTTGTATGACATTAAGATAAAGAGCTAACACAATGTTTTAATTTCCAATATAAGATTAGTTAAGGAACAAGGATGGTTTCAGATTTCTACTAGCTTCATCATACTTTGAGAGTTTACATGTGTTATATTCCTTAACAAAGATGTTTCGAACCTTATAGATTTCAGAGCATGATATCCAAATAATCTTTTTGATCTAAGAGTATTTTTTGAGCACAATTTGAGAGAAAAACTTGAGCGGGTTTTAGGCCAACTAGAGTATCACATTGTTTGCATATAGCAGATGACACCACACTTTATTTTCTTTATAAAGAGGCAAAACACAATAGGTGCGAAAGATTCTCCAAATTTATTCATATATCACTTAGCACAATTACAATTTCTCAAAGGGGCAACAACTTGACACTTTTTTTTGAGACATACTCCTTCTTCTAGCTAAACGATATATTATTTTTCCTTGATAGATGTACCAATCTGAGCTGGAGGTCGATTGTCCTCAACTACTATTCTTTCTCCAGATGGGGTTTCCAAACACATGGTTCTCTCAGTATGTTGGATTACTGCCTTAGTTCTTTGTAGCCAATTATTTCCAAGAATCACATCTTTTCCCATTGATTCCATCACTATAAGATTAGCTTGAAAATCTATACCATTTATTTTAACACTTACTTTTGGACATATGTAGTTTACTAACATTTTTCCTTCAGGTGCACTGATGGTCTTCCTTGATCTCAAGGGACACTTAAAAATACCATACTTTGTTGCAAACTGGGCACTAATAAAAGAATGTGTTGTACAAGGATCATACAACACGGTGGCGATGGTTTTGTGAATGACTAGTGTTCCAAAAATCACTGCATTATCATATGGAATAGTTCCTATCACTGCATAACTTATCTTTCCTGTGGTCTCTTTCCGTTGTTTATTCTTTGTTGATGCAAGGGTTTGAGGATGTTGTCTTTTCTTTTGGACCTTATTGATCTCCACATTCTTCTTAGGACAACCATTAACAAGATGGCTGATATCACCACAACCAAAGCAAGTACGACTTGATAAGTTACATGGTGGAGTTGTCTTTACGTTGTTGGTAGAGGTTTCTGTGCATTTCTGTTCATATTCCATGTCTGGAGACTGAGATAGCTTCATCTCGGAGGTGATCTGTAGTGAACTTTTCTTAGGACAGTTACAAAAGTAATGACCTTCATGTCCACATTGATAGCAAGCTTTTCTTGAAGTTGTTCTTGACTTTTTCCATGTTTCCCTTTTTGTTTCTTGGACCTGATGCGAACACGAGGCTAAAACTGTGTGTAAGTAATAGTCCATCCATCAATGTAACACTCCTGTGTTTCATCTTGGGGCTGGGCATCCTTGTGATGTTTCCTTTTTGGAATACTTTGCAATTCATCAACTGACAGTGTATTAGGTATGAGAGAATCTGCTATTAGTTGTTCTTGGGGAGACATTTTTCTTTTTATGCCAGAAAATAAAATCCGGTTCTTCTGTTTTGTAGTTTCACTTTCGTTTGTACTGATCTGGTGACAAGGAATTCCATAGTACTCACAACAACAACATGTTGCAAGGTCACTTGTCTATTGGTTTGGTTGTGCATCCTTTTGTGTCTTGAATGTCTGTTCATGAGCTGTTTTATTTATAGTATTGTTTTGACTTGTCAACACACCGCATTCTTTGCATTTAGTGACATCACTTGTAGTTGACATTCCAAGGTCTGACATCTGTATGGGTATGGAAGAATGGAAGGGACAAAAAGGGTTGAGCAAAGACAGATTATAGAGAGCAGAGAAAACCCAACTATCTAAGGTTTGTCCTAGCTAATTGATGCCATTGTGGACAAAAGCCACACAATACACCAACAATCATTTCAAAGAAGCAAATTAAACATGAACACCAAGGACAATGGACTCAAGCATACCAGCACAACACAATCCAATTCTACTCATTCAACCAAAACAAAAGGTGAGACGAGGTTTGGAATAAGAAAGATATTATAAAGCCAAGGAGTCAGGTAAGAAATAGCAAGGAGTTAGACAAGACATATTTGTTGGTGGCCAAGAGTGAAATAAGATAACACTGAACTATTAAAGTAAGGATAAATGGTATAACCAAGGATATGAAGGGAGTTAGGGAGAAAGCATTATCAAGGAGAAAAAAAATAAAGAGGCATATTCAAGTAGGAGTAGGGAGACAAAGAATTCAATATATCAAGGTAGATATTGCACAAGGATGGCAATACAATGGCAAGACAACAAAAGTATAAGAAGTCAAGGGTTATATAATAATATTAGGGATTAGAAAACCACTATAATATAATATCGCCCTTACCGATCTAGTCGAAAAATCTTAATACTAAAGAACAATCCTATCACCTAGCCAAAAAGTCTGGTAATAGATCCAAAGGATCCATAGCAAAACTTCTTGCAGAGTGGGATAAGACAGAGAATAGGGCATCATCAATAGCTTTGAAAGGGTTTCTTCTGGCAAACTTCGCTTCAAGTTCCGCAATCCTAGCTTGATCATCTTGCAATGCTTCTCATTAGAACCTACTGATAGACGAAGAATTAGACAAGAAGGGTTGAAGATAAAAGAGAAAAGTTTTGATATAAAGTATGTTTTAATGGAGGAAAATAGACCATGTTTTGAAATTCTGACTGGGCTTTCCATTTCTAACTAATCTAGCGACCTACGATCAACTTGGCTCTAATACCACTTCTGTCACACCCGTTCCCAAGGGCAGAGCCGGGTGCATAGCATATGTGTGCCATGATCTATTTCCACACATATGCTGACGTCACAAGTGTAATATATCAAAAGAACAATGCATAAGAGCGTAAATAACGATTATATTAACATATTTCACTTCGAATAGATATAATGCCTTAACCTTTATTCATCAAAGTACAGCGAACATGGACATCCATCCACAGGAAGATGACTGGGGGTATCACTAGACTAGCATCTATGGAGTTCAGCATCATATCTTCATCTGCAACTTCTGATCAAAATTAAGCAAGGGTGAGCTCACTTATGGTCGGGGCTCAGTAAGTGGGGGAAAAACTAATGCAAGTCTAACAAGGTTAGGCTGGGTTAAGCAGTAAGCATTTTAGTTGGTCAACATTTTATTAACAACACTTGTTTTACTAATAAGTGTGAATCACAAGTATTCCCATTAAGCAAAGGTACAAGAGTATTTCAAGAACACTTAAGTGAAACCACTTAAGCAAACCATTGGTAGATCATCGGATCTCGATTTATTTCCATCTTCAAGTTCAATTATCATGTGAGGAGTCCAGGCTGCTCATAACCGTGAGCACGGCTGATATATCAGTTTTACACTCTGCAGAGGTGGTGCATCTTTACCCATGAGTCACGATTCCCTTCTAGCTCGGGTTAGCTAGACCCGTATTCACTTCCGAGGTGAATGGCCAGGGTCTCACTACGAGGCTTCTCCCTAGAGTCCTCATTACGCAAATACTGGAAATGGTCAAACTGCATAGAGCACACCTAACGTACCAACCTATAGTCCAAACTGCAGGGTAAAGCTTTGAGAACTATGCCCGTATCCAATCTGCCTGAGCCGGAACTATAAGCACTTGCCAGATGCCCCCGTTCCGGTTGGCCACGACCAGCACCCAACATAAGACTTCCCTAGTTATTTAGCCAAGACCAGAGCCATGATAGTTCTCATGGTAGCACTGTTTTCCCGGGTGATCACTCCATGTTCCAATTAATATGCAATAATCTTGTTTAACCATCGGGTTAACAACAATAATGTAAATTTACCATTTGGAACATTAATATCATAAATAGGAGTGACTGCATAAAGTTAAGTTGTAGCAATAGCATAGCTACGAATGTAAAGTATAATTCCCAGGTTTGATCAAGGAATAAGGTTGGAAAGGTTATCTAAATAGGTAACCTGACAAATTATGCATATATATCCAAAAGAATAAACTTTATTAAATGTATTGTTTGGGATCAAACAGAGTATGCAGAGGGAGAAGTCCACTTGCCTTGCTTATTGAAAACTTGAGGTTCTTCCACGGATCGGAATAGATCTTGATTCTTAACTACTAGATCAACCACTGAATATCACATAAACAAACAAGAAGAACAAACACCACTCAATAACATACCACATTCACCATACGTAAAGCTAAAAGAAAGCCTAACGAAAAGAGTGTTCGCTTTTCAAAAACGTCGTAAGTAATGGTTATAATAAGAAGGTATTCCTTTCAAAAATGTGTGATATATACTTTATAAAACAAGACATGAGCTTAAAATGTCTTAATTAAACTATACAAATATTAGGTTCACTAATTTAATCTTTTATAAAACGTTAAACGCGATACGTCTAAGATAAAGGATTTATAAGACGATAAAACACGTTATAACGATATTAAACATTTTTAACCTTTTAGAATAGATATAAGTTATATATCTAGGGTTAATGGGCTACTAATCACGTTATTAATTTTAGAAGCATTATGGAGCATATAATTCATTGTTAAACCTACCACTTATGATAAATTAAGATATAAGTCTAAATAGGTTTTATGTGAAAAGGTCATTATTATTATTAAACACCTATTTATGGAAAGTTATGGTATATGCCTTAAATGAACTTTTATGTAAAAGACAATGAATAAACAACTATCTTTTAATTTCATTTAAAAACACATAGCCTATATTATTATATCCGAAGTATACATATAAAGTAACATTTTAGTTATTACTTTATTTTACCCTTTAGGAAAAACTAAATGATTTATATAACATGGACTAAATGTGATAAAATAATTAATCAAGCTCATATAACTAGTTATGAACAAGTTGACAATAGGTTTGACTAATAAATTATGATAAAGAATAATTAATATATTAATTATCTTTAATTCTATTGTAGGAACAAAAAATTCAGATAATTAAAATGAATACTATATTTATTAGTATATTATTAACTATCATTTTAGTTATAATAGTGTGAGCACTTATTTAAGCCATTATATCATTATTAGACATATTACTATTTAGTACGGCTACACTTAAACATTTATAACAAATCCTATTAAATCACAATGATGATGTCTATTAAAAAGGTCATTTTATAGTTAGAAACAAATTCTCTAACTCTTTAGTAAGAAACCTATATTTACCAATATAACTATCACTTTCTTTAGTAATAAAATTCTATTCTTTCAATTTTCTCCTTAAATAGAATTTATACGTATACTAAAAATTGTTTATTTAATTCCTTTAACATTAATATACTAGAATTAATTATACATTACTAAATGAGACTTTTAATAACATATTCATGGTTATTATGACATAAATAAGCCTTTTACTATTATAAGTAATTAAGTGCTATACTTATGAATATATTTATTATGAATAGAAAAATCTATATTTTCATTCGACCGGAAATACGTGGCTTAATTCCTATTTCAATTTTTCTTATATTGCATATATCAATACTAACCGATTATCGCTCCATACACTAAAGCGAAATTAACTAAACATTTGTAGTATGAAAATCACTAAGTTAGTGAATAGTGACCGTACTCATTTTTAAAATTATAAAATCGTACGCATATTCAAAGTATTATCGCGAGGTTCGATTTTGGTTACACATGTATATCGAAATCTCTAAATCATACACGCGAATCACCAAACTACAACAGTAATTCACAAGATCTATAAATTCAATACATAATTTAGGAAATAAATATTTCAGATTTGTCTTCAACCTTGGGTTCTCGTTCTTGCGTAGGGAGGGATGAACGTCGTCGAGGGGGTTTCGACCGTGCAGGGGAGGGACAGTCGGTTTAGCGTCGAGCAGGGAACGACGTGATCCTCGTGCAGCGCAGGCAAAGCTCCGATTGGGTTCCACGGACTCTGGCGATAGCGTTTGGACGACGGGACATGAACGGACGGTGAACGACGAGGACGAACTCCGGCGACGGTGTGGACGATTGGGAGAGAGAGAGAGAGAGTGGGAGCTCGGGGAGGAAGAGGGCTCTGCTGTGGGAGGGAGAAGAGATCCGTCTCCAATTTATAGAGGGAGAGGAGAGGGAGGGTCGACCGGCGTCCTCAAGCACCATTAATAGCATTCATCAACAGAGGGATTAATGGGAGAGGAGTAACGACTCCATTGAATTCTTGAACGTAGAGGGAACGGTCGAGGCTGCTCGGCTTCTGCTGTGCTCGCGTCGCGGGAGCTGTGCGCGGGGTCAGTGTTGCGGCATGCGCGAGCTGGTGGCTCGACGCGGGTCGCGCCGGCATGCAGTCGGGTCGGTGTTGGGCACAGGCTGGTCGCGGTGTCGGCTCGCCTGGTGCATGGTGCGGTCGGGCTGGAGGGGTCGTGTCGCGCGCTGCTTGGGGTCGGCTCTGCTGGCGCTTGACTCACACAAGGTCGCGGCCGGTCGGGTCTTCAGTCACCTGGTGCACGCGGCCTACAGACTGGGCTCGCGCATCGGCTTCTCGGTGCGGCAGGGCGGTCCTGGGCGCGCGGTGGTGTGCGCGGGTGGCGCAGGGGCCTGGCCACAGGGCGCGGTCGGTGCGACGGCCTGGATTCCTGGCGGCTGCGCGTTGGGAGGGAAGGGGAGGAGAGAGAAATGAGAGGAGGGCGTGGCTGAAGAACAGGAGCGGCAGCGGCTGCCAGGGACAAGGGCGCGCACGGCTTAGAGTTAGGGGGCGACTGTGGGGGATAGATATCCCCCGGGTCCACTAAAAGAGTAAAGGACCTCACGAAAGGCCCAAGGGCCCAATAAATCGTAAGGTTATTCTTTCGTGGGCCTGGGGAAAGGCGACCAGCAACGCGGAACGACATGGGGCCAGATTGATGTAAACCCGGACGGCCCATAGCGCCGAGCCATTGGCCGCAACAAAGATCCGACTTTCCCGCGTCGGGGCCTCCATGCAGCGAAGCCACGTGAGGATAAGTCGGCAAGAGTTACGTAGGGGATAATCTCGAGAGGTTCACTATCTTTTAGCTACTCGTTGTTATCTCATCATGTGTACTGCCCCACGGTCGAGTATATAAGGCCTAGGGGGCACCCCTTCAGAACGATCGACCCATTACTTAGCCACTCACGCCGACTCTCTGTACTCTTGATCCGGAGAGCTCTCTTGTAATCACATCCACCAAGCATACTCATCAGGACGTAGGGTGTTACGCATCTCTAAGCGGCCCGAACCTGCAAACCTCGTCCACAGTCCCTCGTGCGATCAGCACGAACCATTTTGCTACAGTTGTCGACACCTTCCTACTTCTAAGAACACCTTGAGGGGCAACCCCGGGTGTGCGGTCGGACCCAAAACACCGACAGCTGGCGCGCCAGGTAGGGGGTGTGTCGACAATCCAAGCTAGCTCAATGGCCATCTCCTTCTACAACAAGATCACCCTGCGCCCCGGATCTATGTTCTGCTTCGGAACAATCTCGTTCGTAGCGGACGAAGAAGGAATTCTGCACCGTATTGCGGATCCGCCAAAAAAGGAGTCTTCCTCAACAAACTCCGAAAATACCGGAGAAGCGCAACCTCCAGCTCTCCGGAAGAAGATCACCACGCCGGCAGCGTCGTTCTACCCCGACGTCCTCTTCATCGGAAGGGCAGAATCGCCGGCCATCTCCGACGACGAGCCGACTGTACCCGGGGAGGAACCGCCTCAGCGAGAATCCCGTCGACGGAGGAACCGGCGCAGGAATGTTCGACGACATCATGCGGCCGGAGAGCGGAATCCAGAACAACCTGTCTCGCGAGACGAGGTCTCAGAGGTAGGAGAAACCCCGGAGGAACGCGTTTTCAGAGAGCGAAGGAACTCCCGGCGACGTGATCGCCGACGAGCTCAGGAGCAGGCTGAGCGAGATGCAAGGCAACGTCGGGAGAATCCACTCTTCGGGCGCAATCTGAACCCCGACTTCGCCCAAGCCATGAACACGCCGAGCGAAGTCGGAGGAGTGCTGGCTCGGATAGCGGAAGGACTTCCTCGGACCCCGGACGCCGACGGCTACCGACGACTGTTCACCCAGGCGGCCAACCATCTTCTACCGCTTGCTCACCCGCCGAACGATCTACGACACGCCATCAACAGTCGCCGAGACGCGCGGAGCTCCATCAATGCTTCGCGGGAACGGCGGCATGAGAACGAAATTCGTCGTCGAGAGGAGTACGACAGGGATCACGGCGCCCCGACTCAGAGCCAGGCTACCAGGACTGAGTCGGCGACAGGCTCAACCGGCGGAACAACCCGGGGACGGTCGAGGAACCACAACCACAACTCCCCTCCCCGGGACAGGCATCGACCCCGACGACAGGAGGACACGTGCGGAGTGTCCGCCCTTACTCCGCGCCTTAGGGCCATCCAATGGCCTCCCAACTTCAAGGTATCCAACGTTGACAAGTATGAACCTAAGCAGGATCCATGGGGCTGGCTAGCCGTCTACACCACCGCCGCTCGAGCTGCTGGAGCATCCGAGGACGTGATGACCGCGTACTTGCCCATTGTCCTTGGACAAGACGCGCTGCAATGGCTACGACATCTACCCCGACACTGCATCGACGTCTGGGGCGATTTCAGTCGGCGTTTCACCGCCAACTTCCAGTCCCTCTCTGACAAGCCGGCGCAACCGTGGGACCTCAAATCCATCAAGCGCCGGGGGGATGAAACTCTCCGATCATACCTCAAAAGATTTCATACCATGAGGAATCGCATCCCCGACGTCACGGAGGCGGCCGTGATCGAAGACTTCTACCGAGGATCTAATGACTCGGCTTTTGTCCGAGCCATACTACAGAAGGCGCCGACTACTTCCGAGGAGCTGTTCCGGGAAGCCGACCTCTACATCACCGCCGACGAGCGAGCCCAGGACCTCATCGGAGGAGCGAAGCCCGCGCCGGCAGCACCACGGCGCGACGCGAACCAGCAACCTGACAAGCGGTGGGAGAAGAGGCCACGCGAAGAAGTACACGCCGCCGGACCACCTGCCACTCGCGCTCGAGGAGGACCTCGAGGAGGCGAACGCACGCTGGACGACATCCTCGACGCCCAGTGCCCGTACCACAAGGACATGCGCCACACTCTTCGCAACTGCCGGGACTTCAAGCACTCCGTCGGACACGGCCGACCCTTCCAACCTCTACCTCCTCCTCCGCCGAGGGGAGGACCAGACGAACCACGACAACCCCATCGGCAGGAGGAGGGAGGAGGAGGAGGAGCTTTCCCGCGCGTTGACAGGGAGGTCAACGTCATCTTCGGCGGACACGGATCACAGGAGAGCAGAAGACAGCAAAAGCTCAATGATCGCCAGATACTGGTGGCGACCATCGGCCCTCCCGCCCCATACCGATGGTCGGAGCACCCGATTACCTTCACTCGGGCGGATCAATGGCTCAACTTCGACCACCCGGGCAAGTACCCGCTCCTCGTTGATCCGGTGATCCGAGAGAGCCGGGTGAAAAAGGTGTTAGTGGACGGGGGGAGCAGCATCAACATCACCTTCCCCCGGACACTCCAAAGCTTGGGAGTTCAACTCAAAGAGCTCCACGAGTCGGACACTCCTTTCTTCGGCATCGTGCCGACGGAAGGGGAATACCCGCTGGGCCACATCTACATGCCGGTCACCTTTGGAACTCCGGAGAACTACAGAACCGAGTTCCTGAGGTTTGAAGTGGCGAACTTTGACTGCGGGTACAACGCCATCATAGGGAGGCCAGGATTGGCCAAATTCATGGCCATTCCGCATTACACATACATGATACTGAAGATGCCGGGGCCACAAGGGATCATAACTGTGCGCGCCGACCTCCAAGGCGCCGCAGAATGTTTCCGAGTGGCTATTCAAGCAGCCCTCACCGCCAAGCCGTCGACAGCTCCCTCCGCAATGGCGAACTCTAAGCCTGAGGAGAACCTCGCAATACCGGCGAATGAAGCTCAGACCGCGACCTCTATGCGGCCGACTGAAGAAACTAAAAGAATCAACCTGGGGTTCGCTGATGAGCGCAAGACGGCCATCATCAGCTCCAGTTTGAGTGACAAATAGGAAAGCGCGCTCGTCCGGTTTCTGCAAGATAACCGGGATGTATTCGCATGGCAACCTGCGGATATGCCGGGAGTCCCGAGAGAACTGGCCGAGCACAAACTGAAGGTTTTTCCCCAGGCGAGGCCGATTCGACAGAAATTGCGTCGTTTCACGCCTGATAAGAGGGAAGCCATTCGCGCCGAGTTAGCTCGCTTGGTCGCGGCTGGATTCATTAGAGAAGTGTTACATCCCGAGTGGTTAGCCAATCCTGTTCTTGTACTCAAAAAGAATAAAGTGGACTGGCGCATGTGTGTTGATTATACCGATCTCAACAAACACTGTCCGAAGGATCCCTTCGGGCTCCCAAGGATAGATCAGGTGGTGGATTCCACCGCTGGGTGTTCTATGCTGTCTTTCTTGGATTGCTATTCTGGGTACCATCAGATCAGCCTGGCAAAGGAAGACGAAGAAAAAACGGCATTCATTACTCCATTTGGTGCTTTCTGTTATACCTCCATGCCGTTTGGCCTCAAAAACGCTGGAGCGACTTACCAGAGAGCTATTCAAACATGCTTAGCCGATCACTGGGGCAAGCGTGTGGAGGCTTATGTGGATGACGTGGTGATCAAAACACAGGACTCAAAAGACTTCATCAAAGACTTGCAGCTGGTTTTCAACAGCCTGAGGCGGTATAGATGGAAGCTTAATCCCGAGAAATGTGTTTTTGGGGTACCAGCCGGAAAGTTGCTCAGATTTATTGTCAGCCACCGGGGAATTGAAGCTAATCCAGATAAGATTGAAGCTATCATGAAGATGGAAGCACCTCGATCGCAGAAGAAGGTTCAGCGACTTACTGGATGCATGGCAGCGTTAAGCAGATTTATATCCAGACTGGGGGAGAAAGGTTTGCCGTTTTATAAGTTACTCAAGAAGGTGGATAAATTTCAGTGGACTTCAGAAGCACAAGAAGCTCTAGATGCTCTGAAAAAATTCTTGACAACACCGCCAGTACTGAAACCACCTCGGCGAGCCACACCAACTCAACCAGCGGAAGATTTGCTATTATACATCTCTTGCACGACTCACGTGGTGAGCACCGCGTTGGTAGTCGAGCGAATAGAAGAAGGGCACGCCTATCCAGTGCAACATCCTGTATACTTCATCAGTGAAGTCCTCGGCCCCTCAAAGAAAAAGTATTCCCAAGTTCAGAAGCTATTGTATGCAGTACTTCTAACTGCCCGCAAGCTGCGTCACTACTTTGACGACCACAAAGTCATAGTAGTCACAAGTTTTCCAATAGGGGATATTCTTCACAACAAGGAAGCCATCGGTCGAATAGCTAAGTGGGCCTGTGAGCTAGGATCTCATGACATCGAGTTTCGGCCTCGCACTGCCATCAAAACCCAAGCACTGGTTGATTTTGTGTCAGAGTGGACTGAACAACAGGTACCGGACAACCCGGAGACTGCAGAAGTATGGCGAATGTATTTTGATGGCTCACTAAAGCTGCAAGGAGCAGGAGCGGGGATTCTTTTCACTGCACCAGGAGGCGAACACCTCAAGTACGCCCTCCAGCTGCTATTCCCGGCCTCCAACAATGCAGCCGAGTATGAAGCTTTGATCCATGGATTAAACATTGCCATATCACTGGGCGTCAAAAGATTAATGGTGTACGGAGATTCTCTGGTAGTTATCAGCCAGATAAATAAGGAGTGGGATTGCTCAAATGATTCGATGGGAAGATACTGCACCGCCGTCCGAAAGCTGGAGGATAAATTCGAGGGTTTAGAATTTCATCATGTGGAAAGAGATCGGAATACGGCAGCTGACGTACTATCCAAGCTGGGGTCCAGTCGAACTCAGGTCCCACCTGGGGTTTTCGTGCAAGAAATCCTGCAGCCGAGTATCTCAACGGATCAAGTAGAAGAGTGCAACATCATAAATCAACCCGAGTCAGATCTTGATGACTGGAGAAGGCCAATCATTAAATACATAAAGAATGAAGAAGAACCAGATGATAAGAACTCGGCGGAGCGCATTGCAAGACAGTCGGCTCATTATACACTCATTGGGGAGACATTATACAGAAGGGGTGCATCAGGCGTCTTCATGAAGTGCATTCTCCCATCCACTGGAAAGCAACTACTAGAAGAGGTCCACGCTGGACAATGTGGGATACATGCAGCCTCCAGAACACTAGTTGGGAAGGTCTTCAGGTCAGGACTCTATTGGCCAACAGCAAAGAATGATGCAGCCGAGTTAGTTCAGAGGTGCGAAGCTTGCCAATACTTGTCGAAGCAACAACACTTGCCAGCACAGCAGCTGCAGACCATACCAGTAACTTGGCCTTTTGCATGCTGGGGGCTAGATATGATTGGACCTTTCAAGAAAGCTCAAGGGGGATATACTCATGTGTTGGTAGCAATTGACAAATTCACTAAATGGATAGAATTCAAGCCCATTGCCTCCTTAACCTCTGCCAAGGCTGTGGAATTCATACAAGATATAATATTCAGATTCGGGATACCAAACAGCATCATAACTGATCTAGGATCCAACTTCACAAGTTCAGAGTTCTTTGACTTCTGCGAGCAAAAAAGTATTCAGATCAAGTATGCGTCTGTAGCCCATCCGAGAGCCAACGGGCAAGTCGAGCGAGCTAACGGGATGATATTGGATGCACTCAGGAAAAAGATTTTTGATAAGAATGAAAAATTCGCAGGGAAGTGGATAAGGGAATTACCCTATGTTGTTTGGAGCCTAAGAACCCAACCTAGCCGAGCTTTGCATGGAAACACTCCTTTCTTCATGGTCTATGGGTCGGAGGCAGTGCTGCCTGCTGATCTCAAGTTTGGGGCGCCGAGGCTGATTTTTGAAAGCATAGCAGAAGCTGAGACCACCAGGCTGGAGGACATAGACGTACTCGAGGAAGAACGGCTAAGCGCAGTAATCCAGTCAGCAAGATACCAGCAGACTCTAAGGCGCTATCACGACAAGGCTGTGCGGCAACGATCCTTTTCAGTGGGGGAGCTCGTCCTTCGCCGAATTCTAACGGGAGAAGGACGACACAAGTTATCACCCTTATGGGAAGGGCCTTTCATAGTGGCAGAAGTCACTCGGCCCGGATCATATCGCCTCACT
The DNA here is from genome assembly GCA_029449295.1 of Zea luxurians. Lineage (NCBI taxonomy): Eukaryota > Viridiplantae > Streptophyta > Magnoliopsida > Poales > Poaceae > Zea > Zea luxurians. The sequence goes on along the minus strand of JAOPSE010000004.1, from coordinate 74,368,596 downwards.
CAGATGGATGGCACGGAAGTCGGGAACTCTTGGAACATAGAACACCTGAGAAAGTTTTATCCTTAGCCGTACCTCAAAACTGCTGGGATAACAATGATGTACTCTGTAAAGTGGAAATATGTCATCAATAAAGAAAAGGTTTCAAGGATACTCAATTTATTTACGATTGACTCGCATTCTTACTTAACTCGGGGTGACCACTATGCCCTGCTAACGGAGCAATCGACTTAAGTCGGCAACGACTTAAGGCGGTGCAACATGCTCACGCTTACTTAACTCGGGGTGACCACTATGCCCTGCTAACGGAGCAATCGACTTAAGTCGGCAACGACTTAAGGCGGTGCAACATGCTCACGCTTACTTAACTCGGGGTGACCACTATGCCCTGCTAACGGAGCAATCGACTTAAGTCGGCAACGACTTAAGGCGGTGCAACATGCTCACGCTTACTTAACTCGGGGTGACCACTACGCCCTGCTAACGGAGCAATCGACTTAAGTCGGCAACGACTTAAGGCGGTGCAACATGCTCATGCTTTACTTAACTCAGGGCGACCACTATGCCCAGCTAACGAAGCAATCAACTCCAATTGGCACTTGCTTAAGACCAATGCAACATGCTCTCGCCTATTTAATTCAGGGGATGATCTCCATATCCCACATGCAAATTTCATAGTCATCATGCATCATTACTACCAAACTCATTGAACTAAAAAATCCTGATACAATGATAGAATAACTATGTCACTCAAATAAACTGGTGTTCTTTGACAAATATTCAATCATGCAAGCTGCGCGCTTGGAGCATGCGAAATGTTTTCTCTATTTTGCAATGTCTTTTCCAGGAGCAGTTGACGAAGAAGGACGACTCGAGGAGTCAGGGGCGGCGTTCACGTCGGCCCTTATATCTTCAGGAACGACTACGCCAGGCCTCCTCATCAGAATTCGTCCCGCTCGAATGGCCTTGTCCATGGCCCTATCGCGTTGGGCTCTCAGAGTATTGGAAGTTTCTTCAGCAGCCTTGACAGCCGACTGGGCAGCCTCTAGCTCCTGGGTAACAGATTTTTTGGAAGCACGCAGATTCTTGATGACAACGTCTTTAGCTGATATCAACTCCCGAAGGCGAATCACATCATCCAAGGACTCCTGCAACTTATAGCGAAGATTGTTCAACTCCTCCATGGAAAAGCGATGACTTCTCTCCAAGATGGTCAGCGAGTTGCTAGAATCTCGATACAACCTATCAAGATTGTCTCGAGAAGCGGCAAGGATGCGTTTTTCCTCCTGCAAGCGCAAATCAGTTCTTTCAGAAAACAAGGCAAACAATAGGAGCACGGCAAGAAAAAAGTGCAGTTTCATATATCACCTTTTCAGAGTCAAGCTGGGCATGCAGAGAAGAACTCAACGCATTAGCATCATCCAAGGCAGCAGAAACCTGACTCAGTTCGATCTGACTTTGAGAATACTTTTCCTCAAGATCAGTGCATCGCTGAGTCAATTCAGCTCGATCCTGAGAATGTTTCTCCTCAAGAAGTGCAGTCTGCCGAGTCATTCCTAGTAAGAGGTAATCAAACAAAACAAGGTCAGAAGGTCAAGCAGTCCACAACAAACGCGAAGAAAAGAAAAAGGGCACTAACCAGCGTTAATCGCCTCCAACTCGGATACACGACGACGAAGTAACACTGGATTCCAACACGGAAAAGATGAAGCCACTTCTGGAATAGGAGCACCATGCAATTTCAGCTGGGTGGTCATCCCATCCACTAAAGTCTGATGAGAAGAGCAGATGAGCATAATGGCAAGAGTTCAGGCAATGTAAAAATCAAGCTAAGAAACAGCAAAGTACCTGGAGGTTGGAGAAGAACGAAGGGATCCCCAAGTCAGGAGAAATCAGATGATAGCCAGTCGCAAGGTCATCACCCGAAGCAGCATGCAATGGAACAGTGGGAATCAGTTCATCTCCTCCAGCAGAGCCGGATACTTGATCAACAGGGACGCTGCCCTCCAAAGCGACGCCCCGGTCTGAAGTTTGGGCCACCACCATGCAGCCAGAGTGTGGAGGTGACCCAGCGTGAACGTTCATGGAAGTGCCGGAGGGAGATCCTGTTTGGGTACCCTCGAGGACTGGGCCATAGTCGGCACTGCCCACTTGAGCCGGGTTATCCCCGGCAACACCCTCGGGGGCTGGGCAGTAGCTTGCACTCTTCGCCCGGGCTAAGTCGTCCCCGACGACACCCTCGGGGGCTGGACATGTGTCGACACCATCCTCGGGATCCAAATTTTCAGCAGTAACCATCTCCAAGGTTGAGGGGCCCTCGGCTAACTCCATGGAATCAGGACAATCCAGGTTAACATCCCGTCCCTCAAGATCGCGCTCTAAGGTTGATGAGGCACGGGATGACCTCAACCCAGCGTCCGGCATGACATCACAAGCTTCTGTCACATCATCATCCACTGGCCATGATAACAAGTCTTCTGGGACCATATCTTCCAGAGTTTGATCAAAGTCGGCTAAGGATATGTTCTGCAGACCAACAAGAGCAGATAAAGCAGGAGAAGGAACCCCACTACTTTCCCCACTGGCAAGGAATTGACGACTGTTCTTTCGAATCAAAGGAACTTCATCCTCTTCCTCTTCGTCATCTTCATCAGCAACACCGGCACTACACCCATTGGGATCAGCAACAGATGGACTACACCCATTGGGATCAGCAACAGATGGACCACACCCATTGGGATCAGCATCAGCAAATTCAGATGCAGGAACCTCCTCATCAGCAGGAGTCGAGGGACCAGCATCCTGATTCAAGCTAGATACTCGCCGAATACGTCTCTTCTTCTTTTTCTGCTCACCAACAGAAAGATCAGTCTGATTGGTTCGGCGGGGACGCTTCGAGCGAGCGCGGACAGGTCTCTGGACATCCAAGATTATACCGACCTCTGGGAGAGGCGCCACTGCCAATGTCTCAGTAGGAATAGCGTCAGAAGAATCCTCGGCCAACATGTCAAGCACAGCATTTATTTCAGCATCAGTAGGATCCGAAGGTACCTCGAAATGGGTTTGTCTTTCATCATCAGGGATTTTCCCAAGTGAAGCAACCAAAGCACTAACCTCCTCATCAGAGGGCCGCGTTCTAAGGCCCAAATTGCCATCAGTTGAAGGCGGGTTTGACACGAAGCGAGTGAAGGCCTTAGCAGGAGGCAGATTCCAGGCTGAATACGCCACCGGAGCACCAACATTGGATACTTTGCCTCTGAGAATCATCTCCAGCCGGCTCACCAAATCTGCAGAGGGGATCCTTCCATTGGTAACTCGAGTTGGGTCGGCTAGCCCTTGATACAGATAAGCCGGGTGGGCCCTATCTTTCAGTGGCTGAATGTTTTTGAAGACAAAGTCAGCGACTATAGCTTCAGCGGTTAAACCCCTCTCTTTCAATAGCCCAACTTCAGCTAACAGCACACTAGCTTCAGCCACCTCCTCGTCTGTGGGAGACTCGGTCCAGCTTGGGGTGCGAACATCTGGCTGTCTTCCTGACCGGGGGGGGGAGAGAATTTCCATAGTTATCAACTATAAACCATTCCAGGCGCCATCCCTTAATGCTGTCTTTAAGGGGGATCTCAAGATACTCAGTTTTCCGTCCCCGGCGCATCTCCAAGCTGGCACCTCCAACTAACTGATGCTGTCCCCCGGCCATCCCAGGGCGACAGTGATACAGGTGTTTCCACAATCCAAAATGCGGCAACACACCAAGAAAGGCCTCACATAAGTGGACGAAGATAGAAATTTGCAGAATTGAATTAGGGTTCAGATGGGTTAAGTTGATGTGGTAGAAATCAAGAAGACCACGGAAAAAGGGAGAAATAGGAAGGCCAAGGCCACGGAGAAGAAAGGGAGCGTAAACCACAGACTCGTGGGTGTCCTCCGTCGGGACCGTAGTTCCATGGCAAATCCGCCAAGAACAGAGTTCCCGCGGAGGAAGAACCCCGATGGACACGAGGTGGAGGAGTTCAGTTTCAGAGATGTTGGACATGTGGTTACCTGCGAAAGGCAACTGGCTGTTGGGATCAATTGGGGGAATCACCACAGCGGAAGAACTCGCGATTTTCCTCTTGGGAGCCATCTCGATTTCACCAGCGAGCAAATTGGAGGCAAGCGCAGAGGAGATTTGGAAGCAGGAATGCAAAAACTAGGGCGCGGAAAGCAAAGGCGGCTAAAAGTGCAACTCTTATGGGATATTCTCGGACCAGACACCGTTTCAAAAAGTGCCCAGTCATCACTCGGCGGTTATTTCCGAAATCCCAGCATGCCACGTGGTCATTCGGCAGTTATTTCCCAGAAAACTGGTGGGCCCTCTCCTTACTCGGGTGCTAACCCTCGAAATAACTCGGTGTTGCCACTAAAATGCCGACGTCACTATCCAGTCACTCGGCGTTGCCTCTAAAACGCTGATCCTGAGTTCAATCGTTCGGCATTACTTCTAAAATGCCGACGTTGACCTTCAACCACTCGGCGCTGCCTCTAAAACGCTGACCTCGAGTTCAATAACTCGGCGCTGCCTCTAAAACGCCGACGTCACTATCCAGTCACTCGGCGTTGCCTCTAAAACGCTGATCTTGAGTTTAGTCACTCGGCATTACTTCTAAAATGCCGACGTTGACCTTCACTCACTCGGTGTTGCCTCTAAAACGCTGATCTCGAGTTCAATAACTTAGTGTTGCTTCTAAAACACTGACCTCGGGTTCAACTGTTCGGTATTACTCCTAAAAACGCCAACGTTGACCCTCAATCACTCGGCGTTGCCTCTAAAACGCTGACCTTGAGTTAAATTGTTCGGCACTGCCTCTAAAATGCCGAAGTCACTACTTAGTCACTCGGCGTTGCCTCTAAAACGATGATCTGGAGTTCAACCACTCGGCATTACTTCTAAAATGTCGACGGCGATTTCCGATCACTCGGCATTACTTCTAAAAACATTGATACAGACTGCAATATTGCTTGGAAGCATCAGTATAACGATCAAGCCGTTCATCTACGGCCTCAAAAAGCTCAGATTCATAGTCAGACGAAACAAGTCATCAAAAGGAAACCAAACTTGTTTTTCATTCAAGGGAAGTGATAACATTTACAAATCAACTCATTATGAGTTGATATTTCCCTATTTCTACTACTAAACTACACTCTACTGCTACTGCTACTACTACACTACACTATACTACTTTACATTACTAATAATACTACATTATCTAACTATACTACTTCTAATCTATACTAATATTTAAAAGGACCAGTGGCATCTAGCCACTGGCCCTGCCCCTGTCGCCGCCGCCCCTGGTGCAGCCGCCGTCGTCGTCGTCGTCGTCGTCGTCGTCGTCGTCGTCGTCGTCGTCGTCGTCGTCGTCGTCCCCGCCCTCGCCGCCGTCGTCCGAGTCCTCCTCCTCCGAGGAGTACTCGGACTCATCCGAGCCCTCGAGCCCGGAGCGCTCGACGGCCCGGATGTACGACCAGACCTCCGCCGCGAGCCCCTGGGAGTCGTCTGAGTCGTCAGACGACTCACGCAGGGGGATGGGAGCCGGAGACCCCTCGGATTCAGAGGAGAACTCCTCCTCTGAATACTCCGAGTCACCGAAATCTTCAGACGAAGGAGTTGGTTCGCGCTTGCGTTTCTTGCCCATGGTGGAAATGCAGATAGAAGAAAGAAAGCAGGCAATGGAGAACAGCGAGAGATGTGAAAAAATCAGGCAGGCAAAGGCACTATTTATAGGAAAAGAAGGCAACCGCTCACCTCCAACAGTGGCCACTGAACAGTCGCTAAGCATTCAATATACACCTCCACCCGTCCAAAGACACGTCAGGCGGCGGACGCCGTTTCATGCAGCGCTACACCCATTGGGACTCCAGTCAACAGCGCAAAAGATATGATTACACTCGCCGTCCCATCACATTACAACTCAGAAGCAGCCGGTTAAAACACTCAGCGTACCAAGCCGTCCCTTGCCCACACCCATTGGGGGGGGACGCCCAGGAATTGTCAGTATATTTTTCAAAATGGTCACATCTGTGCAGAGCATGCAGTGAATGCCTCAAGACAAAAATAAGATATCAACAAGAGTTAAAAGGAAGCCAAATATAGTCAGCAGAGTGCAAAATATGGTCGACAGACATGACTTGAAGACTAGACAGAGAACGTCCATCGAACGTCCAATCAGTTGCAGAGCAAATACACTATGCTACTCAGCAAGATATGGAAGGACTGCAAATTCAGTTGCAAAAGACAAAACACATGCTGACCTCCGAAGCATAATATTGATGACATAACACGGATGACATCATGCCAACTTCTTATAAGCAGAAAGAGTATTCTTCAGCAAAAGGACACAAAAAGAAGACCTTCAAGCGAATTATCCTCAAAAAATCCACTTGAAGGTCGGGGGCTACACCCATTGGGTGCACCTTCGGTGCACCCCATGGATTGTCACTATAAGCCAGGATAGAGCCAATTTCTAAGGGCATGAAACAAGATTAAGAAGCCAATCCTCAACTGGAATAAGGAAACACAGATGAGAGTAATTTCTAATGAAGACCTTCGAGTAGATTATTTTCTAAAATCTACTCGAAGCTCGGGGGCTACACCCATTGGGTGCACCTCCGGTGCACCCAATAAGGATCAGAGTCCAACAAACAGGAATGCCGATCTCTAAGGCACAGGCACAAAGCTAGGTTCTAGTCGACAAGTGATCAAAGCAGGAGAAAGCGGCAAGGAGTCATCTTTCTTCAAATCACCTACAAGCTGGACCTGGGATCTTTGGGTTGATTACCTCTAAATTAACCCAAAGATCGGGGGCTTGTGGGGGATAGATATCCCCCGGGTCCACTAAAAGAGTAAAGGACCTCACGAAAGGCCCAAGGGCCCAATAAATCGTAAGGTTATTCTTTCGTGGGCCTGGGGAAAGGCGACCAGCAACGCGGAACGACATGGGGCCAGATTGATGTAAACCCGGACGGCCCATAGCGCCGAGCCATTGGCCGCAACAAAGATCCGACTTTCCCGCGTCGGGGCCTCCATGCAGCGAAGCCACGTGAGGATAAGTCGGCAAGAGTTACGTAGGGGATAATCTCGAGAGGTTCACTATCTTTTAGCTACTCGTTGTTATCTCATCATGTGTACTGCCCCACGGTCGAGTATATAAGGCCTAGGGGGCACCCCTTCAGAACGATCGACCCATTACTTAGCCACTCACGCCGACTCTCTGTACTCTTGATCCGGAGAGCTCTCTTGTAATCACATCCACCAAGCATACTCATCAGGACGTAGGGTGTTACGCATCTCTAAGCGGCCCGAACCTGCAAACCTCGTCCACAGTCCCTCGTGCGATCAGCACGAACCATTTTGCTACAGTTGTCGACACCTTCCTACTTCTAAGAACACCTTGAGGGGCAACCCCGGGTGTGCGGTCGGACCCAAAACACCGACAGCGACGGTTGGGCCCCTAGTGGGCTGATTAGGATTAGGTTTTTTTTGAATTTCTTTTCTAATTCCTTTCTAATTTCAAAATATAATTTTAAATAACCATAAAATTCGTAACAATTAACCCAAATTTATTTATAAATAAAATAGTTATTTTTGACTAGTATTTATTATATTTTATTTTTGGATTTTCATTTAAGAAGAAATGACATTTCAATATCTAAAATCAATTATGAGTAATAAAAAATCATTCCAAATGCACATAAATAACAAACACTTAAAAGAAAATTTTTATTACCATAAATATCATTGTTAACTAAATGTATTATTTTTATTTAATGATTTTCATAGTGTCACAATTTCTTACTCTCATGGACTAGGCTCACAAAACCAGAGAATCCCAGGGGTCTCGAGGTAAAATGTCCTAGACTCAGTGAACAGTTGTAAATGGATCACGGGTTATTTTCCATGTTTCCCAAGTGCTCTTTAACAAAAATGTGTCGCGAAGGGGTAAGTTCTAATCTGTATCGTCCGATCAACAATGAATGACACAGATGAGATATAACTTAAATCGAAATGGTATGCGTTACTAGCCGATGGATCCGAGATCCACGGCCGCGGTTTAAAGAAACTAGATCTAATATGAGCCGAGCGATAGCAGATCTACGGTGCCTGTTCGATCGCGCGAATGATAAGGGGGTTACCTAATCTCGATCGTTGAATACCGGATCAACGACGCCAAGTCATCTCCTCCCTCGTGTCTGGCCCCCCGACGGTGCCGTTCTCCCCCGCGGCGGACGTCCCCGGCGAGTACTGATCGCCGATTCACATGCCCAAAAGCAGTTCCGAGACTACCGATCCGATCCTAATGGTCTAGAGAATGCAAGGGCAGAGTTTATACTGTGAATCGAGGCGCTGAAGACCCTGGCCACGATAGCACCCGAGCGTGGCGGCTTTTCCAAGTCCGGCGAGGAATTACCTTCGCCCCGTGGTTCCACACGCCCGATTTCTCCCGGCACTCGGTCCACACCACCGTCTGGTTGTCCGGGAGCGCACCACGGTTGCTAAGCAGGGATGGCAGCGGTAGATGGCTATGGCGGCTTCGGCGACTCTGGAATTTAGGTTAGTTGTGGACTCCGTGGAGCTGCGGAACGGAGGGAGGCAAGGGCGATTGGGGTTTTACCGCCCGACGTGGTCAATCAGTTCGCAGTCGCGCTAGAATTGCGCCATTGCCATCCGCCATGCGCGGATTCCGTTGAGGTCGGAGCTGACCCCCTGGGCCCACCAAACAGTGACGTGGAGATGACAGATGAGAAGTAGGCCCGTCCTCTCAGCGAAGCCAGACGCGCACACAAACGGGGTGAAGGCTGACCTGCGGGCCCCGCTTGTCGGCGCCGGTTTTCTTGAGTTGGGCCACATAGGAAAAGCTAAAATGGGCCAAGTCTGGTAAGGTGAGCCCATGCGCCAATTCCAATTCTTCTCTCCTTTTTCTTTTTGATTTTATTTTCTGTTTTCTTTTTATTCTTAGTTCTTTTGAATCCAAATTTTTAAATTCAAACCTGCTATTTGAATTCAGAATTGGTTTGCACATCTCATAGGTCATGAGCACAAAATAGAAATACTAATTTAGGGATGTATTTATATTTATTTATATTTATATTTATTTTTATGTAATACTCCTTTCTTGTTTTCTCATTTCAAATTCCAAATTCAAATTTAGGTTTAATCAAAATCTTCAACTCATTATCTTCATCATTATATTTTTATTAATGTTATTGTTTTTAGTATTCAATGCACAAAAACGCCAATATGATGCATGATTTATTTGAGTGTCTTTTGTTAATTATTTATTTGTGTAAGTGAGGTGTCCACATGAAATGATAAATAGAGATAACACACATATACATAAAGGAATATAATTTCTCCTTTTAGATTTTTCTTACAAAGTGGGTATTACAAATCCTACCCCCCTTAACAAGAATCTCGTCCTCAAGATTTAGGAAGGACTAGGGCAAAGATAGGGAAAATCTATGTGAAGCTCTTCTTCTCTCTCCCAAGTAGCTTCATCTTCTCCATGATGACTCCACTGCACTTTGCACATCTTTATCACCTTATTTCTTATAACTCGAGTCAGGGTATCAAGAATCTTGGTAGGATATTCTGTATAAGTCAAATCACCCTGAACACTGAGCTCCTCCATTGGTAAATGCTCCTCAGGGACACGAAGACACTTCTTAAGTTGAGATACGTGGAATACATTATGCACATCCGATAGATTATCCGGTAACTCGAGTTGGTATGCCATCTCCCCAACTCGCCTAAAGATTCTGAATGGTCCAATAAAGCGAGGGGACAATTTGCCCTTAACTTTAAATCTCCTCATTCCACGAAGTGGTGACATCTTGAGGTACACTTGATCACCTTCCTCAAATTCCAGTGGTCTTCTTCTATTATCAGCGTAGCTCTTTTGCCTGGTCTGAGCTACCCTCAAGTTCTCCCGAATTATATGGACTTGTTCTTCTGCCTTATGAATAAGTTCAAACCCAAAGAACTGTCTTTCTCCAGTCTAATCCCAATATAAAGGAGTCCTGCACTTACTGCCATACAAAGCTTCAAAGGTGACATCTTCAGACAGACCTGATAACTATTATTATATGAGAACTCAACATATGGTATACTTTTATCCCAACTTCCTCCATGCTGAAGTGCATAAGCTCTCAACATATCCTCAAGTACTTGATTAGTCCTTTCAGTCTGTCCATTAGTCTGAGGGTGATAATATGATACCCCAATTTTCTAAAAATAAGTTAAACTTCTTTTTCTCTTTTCTTTCATGTTCTGTGGCATTGGGGTTTAGAGTTTCAGGAGGCATTCCTCAGAAAACAGTAGATCTTTTGGCATTTTTTGCTAGGGTCGGGAGCTCAAAGGGGAGAGCGAGTTTGGGCCATTGATCTCGATCCGGTGGATGCGAGCCCCACTCTCCTCCCCAACCCTAGCTGCCCCCTCTCCTTCTCCCCAATTGATTGCAGCCGCCGCCCCTCCCTCTCTTGCTCTCCTCCCCATTGGCAGCTGCCCCCTACCCTCTCCATTGCTCCCTCCTCCCTCTAGATCCCTCCACACAGCAAGGATCAAGAAGAGGAGGAGCACGTTGAATTGAAGATGAAGAGAGGATCAAGGAGGTGTTCTTCCCCATCTCTTCTTGAAGATTTTCTTGGGGAAAACCCTAGGTATGGATGAAATCTTTGTTCCTCCCTGTAATTATATGCTTTTGGAGGTTGTGAATCATGGGGATTAAAGGATTATAGGTTGGATTAGATGTGGGGTTAGGTTTTGATCTCAAATTTAGTTTTCTGTGGAATGGCAGATTCGACAGTTTCTGTTCATGCCAGTTTTCTGTGGTCTTAGTTGCCTCCAAAAAATGAGAAGTCTATATATGAGTCGTAGATAATTTGTAGATCTTTCCGTGGCCGTGAAGAACACCTCAATCGGACATCAGATCAGAAAGTTATTGCAGTTTTATTATAGCAGTTTTTTAGTCACATAATTATGTGCAGAATCTGTTCTCTTAAGATTTAGGAAATTTTATCAACAGAATTCAACCTTGGGTTTGTAAAACAGGTTGTAGATAATTTCATAAGCTTTCCAGATTGTTAAAAAGTGCATTCATATGAATTATGAAACTCCAGTTATGTTTGTTTTACTGTGGCTATTCCTGTTTGCCTGACAAAAATGAGCCGGTCTGTTCACTGGTAGGTTTCATCAGATAAATGGCCGAATTGTGTAACACCCCTGGTGTTACTGTAACTAAAACTTGAGCATAACATCATAAACATTGGCATTGCATATGTTGGATACACCTAGAGTGCATTCACTAGGTAAAAATTTCAAACAAGTGTATTGTTTTTAGTATTTTACAAATAGGACCCTGGATAGGGAACTTAACCCTAAAAAGGGATTTAAGGGGTAAAACCTAGCTCAATTTGAGAAAACCTAAAAACTTTAAGAAAAAGGTCACAAAATGGTCCCAAGAATGAACTTGAATTATTTTTATACCCCTGGGATATCAAAAATCCCCATTTGAACCCTGGAAAGCCCTAAAACTAAAACCTAGGGACCTATGTGCAAAATTAGTCCACTTTTGGACTAAAGTGCAAAAACCAAGTCAAATAAGTATTTGAAGTCATTTGGTTCACAAATGTGTGGACTTGTAAGCCAAACATTGGATTTTGGGCTTAAATGCAAAATGGACCTCAATTAGGTTCTATTCTAAGTCTGAATTTCAGTGATATTAGCTCAACTTTGGAGCCTTGTATCTTTCAAATTATGGGGTTTTTGCCCTAGGTCACCACATCAAAATTGTAGCCCAATTAAAGGAGAACAACTTTGCTTAATAGTGTAAGCATAGTTGTTAAGAAAATAATGGAGATAATTAAGCCAGAAATCTAGCTGTCAGGCAGTTTTGGTCTGAAGTTCAGACTAACAGAAGACTGACATCGACTTCAAGCTTAATTTTAAGCATGATCCAGCTACTTTTTATGAAAGCACCTTGTAACAAAGTTATAGTTGGATGATAGCCCTACAACTTTGGTACAGATCGATGACAAAGTTGCAATGCAAAATTTGGAGAAATGTTGCTCTGAAGTTGCTGTCAGGCTCATCTGACTGAAATCGCCATAGTACAATAGCAAAATCGGATCAGACCGCCAGCGCGGCTATCCTCACCGCCGGCGACCTATCCGCGCCACGATTCATGCCGGTGTCGGGATGATCGGGCAACAAGCGTCTCCGTACGAAGATCCTTTTCACTCCGGGTAAGACCGCCGCGGTGGAGGGCACTAACTCCGGCTGCCACGCGGCCGTCCCTCCTCCCGGCCGTATCCGATCATCAGCGCCGGTGACCTCGGTTGTGCCACGACCAAAGCTTGTTACTGCAGATTAGCGAGCGTGGCACCCTTAGGAGTATTCTCCTTGCGCCATTACACCGGCGACTGCCACGGTTACAGCCACCGTGTTCTTCTTCATCTCCGACCGTCGCGCGTCCTCGCCCAAATTCGCGACCGTCAATCGCTCCTCCTATAAATTGAGCCCCCTGGTAGCTGCGCTATATCATCGTGAAGCTATAGCACCCACCCCCACCCTCGATCATCCACCAGCACGCGCAAATTTCTAATTGCCCCCAATCTCGGTCTCCGCCGCCGTGAAGGACAGCTCGTCGCGGCCAGCTCAAATCAGGTTCGTTCGAGCTGCACCGTTGCCTGTTCTAGCATCCCTAGGCTCTCCTTATACTCCCTGACCCCTTTGATTGAACTAAGCCGCCATGGTTCACCGGGAACACCTTCATCCATCCGCAATGTTCTCGGTCACCGTGGTCAAAGCAGACCATTTAACCATTAGTGAAATTGGGTTGGGGAAAATGCTCGGGCTAGGTCCAATTCCATGCCCACTGCTCGGGAGCAACGATCATCGCCCCAATCGGCCAGTACAGAAGCTCGCCGGAGCTCAGCTGAGCGTGAACGCCGTCGGGGACTTGAAACAGAGAATAGATAGGAATGTAAGGGCCTTTTTGCAATGGTCAGTGACTCTGGCAAATAGTGCCATGACCCCACTTCCAGTTATCCTGCAAGCGGAGGGCTTTTCTGCAAAGACGCCATCGCACGCGTGGGCGCGGGCTCGTTTTGCCCTGCACCTGGGCCGTCTGGGCCAGAACCAGCCCAGCACTATTTGATCTTTTTCTTTTTCTGAAAGACTTTGGAAATCTGTTAAAAATTATAGAAAAAATCCTAAAATTGTGAAACCAATTTTCCTAGGCTCATTATTTTCCCTAGAATTTAATAAAAATAGTTTCATGATTTTTAGTTTAAACAGGGAATTTTAGGGCATTTAAAATAGTTTAAAGAAGTAGTTCTGGAATTTTAGAGAATTAATAGTAATGCCAAAAATATTCAAAATTTTTATATAAACTCCCCTCATTATTTAGAAGCCTTGGGTAGAATTTTGGATTAATTTGGACCTTGTTTGATCACCAAACCCCAAAAACACACCCCCTGCCCTGTGAACTCCTTTACCGACTCCGGAAACCCTAAGTTCTTAGAGTTCCGTGAAGGAAAGTTGTATTCAAGACTTAGATAATAAATTTATATTATCTTTGCACTCTCATGAGCATCACATGGCATCCATTCTTATACATATATATGGTTATGATTAGAACACGAAGAAGAAGTGGAAGCCACTGAAGAGCAAGTACCACCACCTTTGGAAACTCAGGCTGAGAACTGTTTCTACTTCGACATTTGTGGATCTGAGCCTGACTCACCCATAAACAAAGGCAAGCCCCGGTGCATTTGCCACCTCCTTGATGTTTTAAAATCTTTCTCACTTGCTTGATGCATTAGGTGATAGGAGTTGATTGATTAAACAAATCCTGCATTACCTTCCTTGAATTTGATTACCTTCCTTGAAACCCTGTTTTTATAAAAAGGTTTTACTATGCTTAGTATTGCTCTAGAAAAGCAAAAGGATTTGTTTTACAAAAGATGTTTGGCAAAGTGGGAGGGTTGTTTTCAAAAGAAAACTTGATGGTGAATCTGTCAAAGGCCTTGATGGATTCAACATCGGAAAAAGATGTACCTCTGCCAGGTACCAAGCTTTGGATTTTAAATGATTAAGCTGAGACCGGGCGGGTGACTTGCATGAGAAGAGAGTCTCGGTGTAGTGTCTCCGTCTGAGTCGATAAAGGACCTGGTCGATGTAGGCTTGATGATCGAGGACCCTTTAACTGGTCACATGCCTCGTCATGGGTAAGCTTTTTCTCGGGCAGACTAAGGCCAGAATAAGATAACACAAAATGGGCATGGAGCGGTGGCGAGAGTAGCATGTACCCTCCGTGGCAAGAGGCTGGACGGTGGTGTATCTGTGCTCTCGGTTTGCGTGAACCTAATCTGGTCTTAAGAAACTCGGTGGTGGGTTGACATATGCAAGGGTTAAGTGCTACATATGTCGTGTGATTGGAGATCCTCAGCTGAGTATAATCGATTCGGATCGCCGTACCTTCGCGGTTATGAAGACTTGGTCACTGCCCTACACGTAGCAATCTAGTGAAGAGGAAGGAAAAATTAAGTACTTAGCTAGTCCAGGATAAGTGTTTGAACTAGGTTAGAAAGAACTATAGAGACAGGTAAATTTATCTAACCTGACAAGTAAAATTTGGACTTTTAAGGATCCACTTTAGTAAGCAATTCTGCAAACAGAGTCGTTGATTCTTCAAAAGCCCTACCTTGACTCCCATATAACTAGCATACCCTTGAGAGTCTTTTCTTTAGTCAGGTAAGACTTGCTGAGTAATTCCATACTCAGGGTTTATTCCCCCGTTGTTTTTAGGTGAGGAGACAACAAACTTTTGTTGTTTTTGTACCAAGGTGGTGAAAAATGAAGACAATCAAGAATGAAGCTGCTTGAGGACCGGGTCCTCCTCAAAAACTTTTCTGTAAAGAACTTATGGGGAGGAGTTTTTGCCTCCCAGGTATTGTAATAATACTTTTCAGCACTCGTTTATATACTCTGGTCTGTAATAAATAACTTACCTTTACTTTTTAAATAAATGTAAGTTTATGTAATCACTTCCGCATTTCCGCACCTCCGATGAACATATTGTCTGTCAGACGGGTGAAACGTTCCTGGTGAGGTAAGAGAAAAGATACCGAACTTGTCAAGTGATTCAGGAACATCTACAGGGTTGTCTGATGTCTGTTGGACAAGGACAACTGTAGGTGGGCCTAATGACTTGGGAGGTTCCGTCACAAATTGGCTCTTCCAACTATGGAGACTTCTGTAGAGGGATAAAAGTTCTTACTGCCAGTAGAATTTCATGATTTTTGGTTGAGTGGTTTGTGAGATATCGAATTTTGAAGTTAATTACGCTGCTGTCTCAAACTGATTCAGTCAGTTATCTTGTTAGATGTTTTAGAACTTATAGATGACAGAATTTAATTTTCCATTGAATACCGAAGTTGTAGTGTATTTTGTGTAGATACTCCTAGATTATTTGTTTGATATCACCACTGTTATAATTTTGAAGATACAAAATTAACAAACAGCGCTGCTGCTGTATGGTATGTGGTTCAGGGTGGGATTCTTTCCACCAGGTCTTGGTTTCAAGTGTAGGAGCGATTTGTTGATTGTTGGCAAATGTTTGTGAAATATTTGTACTAAGTTTTATGCCCGCTAGCAGGTGGCTACACTCCAGATCATGCCTAGTATATTTCTTCTTCTTCGATGAAGGCAAGTGAATGTAGCGGTGGTTGCTTCTGTTCTGACCTGTTATTTCTATTGCCTACACTCTAATATTCAGAAGTATTGGATTCTTTCATAATTGGACTCTATGGTGATGCTTTACTTGCTTGCATTATACTGATGCTCAATCATATATTGATGATGATTATGATTCGAGTATGACTCATGAGATTAATTCACACCCCTGAAGGTAAATGAAGTATTATTTGAGGTTGGTATTGTATCTGAAGGTAAATGAAGTAATATTTGAGGTTGTATTGTATGTGAAGGAAGTGAAGTATTTTGATAATTGCATCATGCCATATACATTGCATGATTCACTTGCATCTGAAGTTGGGTCGTGACCTATGGTCCGACCGTACCGGTACAACTTAGCATCGTACGTTGCCCGAGGAGGGGTACGATGCGGCTTCATACCCTTACAGGTATGAAGGTAGATGACATATGCATTGCATTTATATGCATTCATTAAAGTGATATTTGCAGATGATGTGGTTTTATACCCTCAGAGGTATGAAGACAGAGTACCTACACTTTGCATTCTTATGCATACACTGAAGTGATATCTACAGGTTTTGTTGATGCAGGGAAGTGTTATAGAACCTATTGTGGTTGTTCGAGAAAATGAGATGGTATTGGTTATATTGGGACTACTGAGTTCTGTATCTACAAGTATTTCTGATCTTAATTGTGATTCTTTTAAAATGTTGATTAATTCAATTTGTGGTTTAAATATCTCATCAAAACAATTCGCTTGCTGAGATGTTTCATCTCACTCTTGCATTACTCAATGCAGGTGCTTGTTGCTCATCCGGGGAAGTGGGAAGTAGCAGCACATCCACCTTCACTCTCATAATAATGATGCTTAGGCGCAGTCATGATTTAATTAGTAGCTTCTTGTCAAATGATGTTTGTTTCTAACTAGTTGTGCGCACTGGTTAATTTAGTTCATGCCGTTATGGTTGTCTTCCCATTGCTAGCAGATTATTAATGTCGATTATGTTTTCTTATCATGATATCTATTTATACTTTGTTGCTTCCCCGTTTATGCAATTTTCAAAGGAGATGATGTCGAAATTTTATATACGAATGCTAGAGGTGTAGTTTAGTAGCATTCTGGGGTGTTTGTGGATTCCGGGGTGTTACAGTTGGTATCATAGGATAGACTTTAGATTCTTGTCAATTTGAAGATAAATTTGACACACTTGCACATATAGAAAGGGTATGGGTTCAAATATCTTTGATATATGTTAATGTCTTTGAAGTGCAGATGAAATAATTTCACCCTCCCTATTTCTTTACGGTGATGTGGTAAGTTGTTTATGACTTAATGCCTGATATAATTCATTTCTAAATTTTGATATTGTTTTATTAATGCGATTGATATCGCTGGTCTTTTGTGAGATTGAAGTTGCTATTATGCTGGTGATATACATGTATGCCTATGTTGTTTTCAACATGTTTTTCATGGTTGAGTTTTATTACAATATTGTTATATATGCTTGATTGAGGATGTTTCTAAGAGGAGTGTGAATTGCGTGTTTTGGGTTACAAGGTAACCATTAATTTGAATTTAAGTTGTTGGGCTGTTGGTGGATAGCTCCAACTATCTTTGCAAAGAATGATTGTTTATGTCGAGAAACCAGTTCTGAAAGAAATGAATATTGGTACTTCTATATGGATTTTGGGGGAAGTCTTTACATAGCCAGAATGGCTTACATGTCTCTCTTCTATCGTGTGTTTTAGTAGCCACAAAGCCTAGATGTGGTTTAAAGTGGTTGCATGTTAGTCATGCTAATTGTAGAATAAAATCTTTGATTTTCTTGATCCATTGATTATGTATTAATACGTTGAGGATCTGATGGTTCTCTCCTCGATGCATGTTTATGGAGCCATTGTTGGACCACTTATCTATTGGTTTGAATAAAGTCATTGCCTAGCCTAGAGTTGGTTGTGTGACAGAACCTCCCAAGTCATTAGGCCCACCTACAGTTGTCCTTGTCCAACAGACCTCAGACAACCCTGTAGATGCCCCTAAATCACTTGACAAGTTCGGTATCTGCTTTTCTCACTTCTCCCAAGAGCGTTTTACCCGTCACGCAGACATTACAGAACATCGGAGGTACAGATATGCGGAAGCGAATACATAAACTTACATTTATTTGAAAGTAAGCGATTAAATGCGGAAGCGATTACTTAATTTGGCCGAGTAGTGCTGGCGGCCGGAGATAGAGAAGAACCTTGGCTCAGTGGATTGGTGTCCTCAGTCGTGGCGAACTCACCGGCGATGATTAGACGGGTATAAAGAGTCACGGTGCCGCGACGGAGGTGTTCGGATACGTAGCGCAAGGCCGTGCGACGGCAGTCATCGCGGCGTTCTTATCGGTTTCCACCGCGGTGAACATGGTACGGCGGCCGGAATTGTTTATCGGCCGGAGTTTATCCCCGGCGATGTACACCGGGTGTTATCCACTCACCTCGAGCACAAATTGGACCGGCGGCGACACGAATCGCGGCGGAAATCGGTCGTCGGCGGTGAAGCTGCTGCACTGGCATCCTGATCCATTCAGTTATTGTACCATGGCGATTTTCAGTTAGATGAACCTGCTAGCCAATCTTTGAGCTAAATTTTCTCTCAAACTCATATAGCAACTAATCTGGGACTCTGCAGCAAAGTTGTTCCTCTATAATAGCTCTACAACTTTGTTATAGCAACCCTAGGTAGATTCTCACTAGATCATAGTCGAAATGGCTCTCAAACTTGGTCTAGGTCACTGTCAGTCTGAAATTTAGAGTTTATTAGCCTGACAGTCCAACTTTGGGCTTAATTATCTCCAATTTCTTCTTAACAACTATGCTTACACTCTTAAGCAAAGTTGTTCTCCTTTGATAGGTCTACAAATTTGATGTGGTGCCCTAAGGTGAATTCCCATTGATTTGAAAGCTATAAAGCTCCAAAGTTAAGCCAAATCTCTGATTTCAGACTTAGCATAGAACTCAAATGAGGTCGATTGTGCAAATAAGCCCAAAATCCAAGAATTAGCTTACAAATCCACACATTTGTGAACCAAATGACTTAGAATACTTATTTATCATGGTTTTTGCACTTTAGTCCAAAAGTGGACTAATTTTGCACATAGGCCCCTAGGGTTTGTATTTAGGGTTTTCCAGGGTTTCAACTAGGGTTTTTGGGTATCTCAGGGGTATGAATGTAATGTAGATTCATCTTTGGTAACATTTTATGATTGTTTTACTTAAACCTTAGGGTTTTCTCAATTTGGGTCATGTTTTACCCTCCTGGTCCCTATTTAGGGTTAAGTCCCCTATTCTAGGGTTCTATTTGCAAAATGCCATAACAATACAATGCTTGAAATTTTTGCCTAGTGAATGCACTCTAAGTGTATCAAACATATGCAATGCTAATGCTTATGATGTTATGCTCAAGTTTTAGTTATAGTAACACCAGGGGTGTTATATACTTCCCCCCATAAAAGAATCTCGTCCCGAGATTAAAAATCCTAAGGTAAGTAATGGAAAAGGAAATGCTTCATACTCTTATTTCCTTATTTTTGGTACAAGGCAAGGGTGGGTTTGCGACTCGTTCCTATACTACAACAATGTTGTACACTTTACAACTTACAAGAGGCTAAAAAGCCTGGGAAATTCTTATCTAAGAAGTCTTGAGTTTCCCAAGTAGTCTCATCTTCGGAATGTTGGTTCCACTGTATCTTGTAAAACTTAAGAGTTTTTCTTCGGGTGATCCTGTCCTTTTGATCCAAGACTCGAATAGGATGTTCGGAATATGTTAAGTTTGGTTCAAGGACAACATCTGTCACTTCAATGGTTTGATCTGGAACCTGAAGACACTTCTTCAATTGGGACACATGGAACACATTATGTACCGCAGACAAGGTTTCGGGTAGTTGGAGTCGGTATGCCACTGGTCCACATTGCTCGAGTATAGGGAAAGGACCAATGTACCGGGGTGCAAGCTTCCCTTTAACCTTGAAACGTGATACCCCCTTCATCGGGGAGACCTTCAGATAAACATAATCGCTAATCAGAAAATACAAAGGCATTCGCCGTTTGTCCGCATAACTTTTCTGACGAGTTTGAGCTTTCTTCAAATTATGAATTATTTTCTGAACCTTTTCTTCGGTCTCTTTCACCATATCAGGCCTGAAGAAGTACCTTTCACCAGGTTCAGATCAATTTAGCGCAGTACGACATCGTCGTCCATATAAAGCTTCAAAGGGTGCCATCTTGATGCTTCCTTGACAGCTATTATTATATGAGAATTCCGCTAACAGCAAACATTCATCCCATTTTTGTGGGAATTCCAGCACACATGCCCGCAGCATATCTTCCAGTATTTGATTCATCCTCTCAGTCTGCCCACTGGTTTGAGGATGGTAGGCCGAACTATGGAGCAACTTAGTACCCAAGGATTTGTGAAGTGCTTCCCAAAACTTGGCTACAAATTGAGGTCCACGATCTGACACTATAGTCTTTGGAACACCATGCAGACTAAGAATACGAGCAATGTACAATTGGGCATAGACAGTAACCGGGTGATCTGTCTTGACTGGCAGAAAATGAGCAATTTTCATAAGCCGATCAATTATAACCCAGATAGAATCATACCCTTTTGTAGTCCTGGGTAATCCCACAATGAAGTCCATACTAATATCTTCCCATTTCCATGTTGGGATAGGTAAAGATTGTAATGGACCAGTAGTCTTCATGTGTATGGCCTTGACACGTCTACAAGTGTCACACCTAGCCACATAGCGTGCAATTTCAATTTTCATCTTCGTCCACCAGTAATGTTGTTTCAGATCTTGATACATCTTAGTGCTTCCAGGATGAATGGAATAGCGACTAAGATGTGCTTCATCCAGAATTTGTTGGCGGACCTCTTCATTCTTTGGCACAACTATGCGGTTGTTGAACCATACAACACCTTGATCATCTTCTTTGAAACATTTGGCTTTTCCAGCCCTTATCTTCTCACATATGTGTTTCATACCCTTATCATTTTTTGTGCGTCAATTATCCTTTGTAAGATGACTGACTCCAACTTCAAGTGATTTGAAGTTCCATGTTGAATCATTTCCAGGTTCAAATTCTCCATCTCCTGGCATAATGTAATGTCAGAGGTCCTCATTGTTAGACAATGACAGGAAGCTTTGCGACTGAGTGCATCTGCCACTACATTTGCTTTGCCTGGGTGATAATGGATCTCTAATTCATAATCTTTAATTAGTTTGAGCCATCTTCTTTGTCTCATGTTCAACTCTGACTAGGTGAAGATATACTTCAAGCTTTTATGATCTGTATAAATGTGACAGATATTACCCAGCAGATAGTGACGCCAGATCTTCAGGGTATGAACCACTGCAGCTAGCTCCAGATCATGAGTAGGGTAATGCTCCTCATGCCGGCGCAACTGCCTTGAAGCATACGCAATTATTCGACCCTCTTGCATTAATACACAGCCGAGACCACTACCTGATGGGTCACAATACACATCAAAAGGCTTATTAATGTCCGGTTGAGCCAATACCGGAGCAGTGGTTAATAATATCTTCAATTTCTCCAAAGCTTCATTACACTTTGAAGACCAATTGAATTTAGTCTCATTCTTCAATAGACTTGTGATTAGCTTCACAAGCTTAGAGAAATCTGGTATAAATCGGCGGTAATAACCAGCCAGTCCAAGGAAACTTCAAACTTGATGAACAGTGGTCAGGGGTTTTCACTCCAAAATGTCCTTGATCTTGCTGGGATCTACTGCAATCCCTCTGGCAGATAGAACATGTCCTAGAAATTGAATTTCTTCCAGCCAAAACGCGCACTTACTGAATTTGGCATATAATTGATGTTCTCTTAAGCGCGTTAACACAATCCGTAAGTGTTGAGCATGCTCCTCTTCATTCTTGGAATATATTAAAATATCATCTATGAAGACCACCACAAATTTGTGCAACTCAGGCATGAATACTGAGTTCATCAGATAAGTGAAGTGGGCAGGAGCATTTGTCAGTCCGAAAGACATTACCAGATACTCAAATAACCCATACCGCATAGTGAATGCGGTCTTTGGTATATCCTCCGGCCGAATACGGATCTGATGATAGCCCGATCTGAGATCAATCTTGGAGAATACCCTCGCTCCAGTCAGTTGATCAAATAGAATGTCAATCCGTGGAAGAGGGTACTTGTTCTTGATAGTGACCTCATTCAGGGGTCGATAATCCACACACATCCGTAAAGTTTGATCCTTCTTCTTGACGAATATGGCTGGACAACCCCATGGCGACGAGCTTGGCTGGATGAATCCTTTCTCTAGTAGATCTTGTAATTGAATCTTCAGTTCTGCCAGCTCATTTGGAGGCATTCGGTACGATCTTCTAGAAATGGGGGCCATACCGGGCTTCAACTCAATTACAAACTCTACATCCATTTTAGGTGGAAATCCAGGCAAATCTTCTAGAAAGACATCTGGGAACTCACATACTACCGGAATATCCTTGATCTCTGGTATAATAGCTTCATAAACTCTGCTAGTAGTTTTGGTTGTGATGGGGAGAGGCAAAAGAATTTCCTCTTGGTTATGACTCAACCTGATAGTTCTCTGATCAGTGTTAAGGGTTGCTTTATGTTTGGCCAACCAATTCATGCCCAAAATCACATCTATGTCTTGGCCTTTCAGAACAATCATATTAGTAGGAAAGTCCTGTCTGGCCAATGTTACGGGCACTTGGGAAGCCACTTCCCTAGTAAAGATTTGTCCCCCAGGTGACTAGATTTTAAACCCTTCTTTTGATTCATGGTATGAAATGCAATGTTGCCCCACAAATTTTTGCTGATGAATGTATGCGAAGCACCAGAATCAAAAAGAATAATTGCGGGATGATTGGCCACAAGTAACGTACCCATCATTACCTGTTCACCGTCCGGTGTGGTGGCCACTTGCGTATAATATATGTGTCCCGTCTTCTTTGTGTTTTTGCCCATAGTATTTCCCTTGGCTTGAGATGAATTCCCAGATCCTTGTGGATTGTTTGACTTGTTCTGCTTTGGTTAAGGGCAATCCTTGATAAAATGCCCAGACTTTCCGCAATTGAAGCATCCCGTTGACAAACCGGGAAGGGCAGGGAATCGAGTGCCTGGGGCACCTGACTGACTTGTTGCGGTGGGGGCAATATTGGGATGAATAAATACTAGTTGCTTAAAAGGGAAGGAGGGTGGACGAGAGAAAGAGCGATTTTGGTTGAAAGGCCGGATGACTAACCGTTGCCTTTTCACAGGGCCCTGACTATGCCTGTCACCTCCAAAACCCTTGGATTTTCCGGCACCTGCATACTTTGCTTCAACTGCCAGTGCTGTACTGACAGCTCTTCCATAAGTAAGGTCGATGCAGGTTGCCATCTTTCTTTGCAGTCGATCATTTAAACCTCTCATAAAACAATTTTTCTTCTTCAAATCTGTGTTAACTTGATCGATTGCGTACTGGGACAAGTGATTGAATTTATTGACATACTGATTAACAGTATCCCCTCCTTGCTTCATCTTCATAAATTCTTCTTGTTTCATGTGAAGTACACCTTCAGGTATGTAATGTTCACGGAAGGCCAGTTTGAATTCTCCCCATGTAATCTGATGATTGGCCGGCTGAACAGCCACAAAGTTCCCCACTAAGTGCTGGCAGGGCCACGCAATTGCTGGGCTGCAAATAGGGGCTTCTGGGTTTCAGAACACCGAAGAAGTCCAAACTTCTGCTCGATGACGCAGATCCATTCGTCTGCCTCTAAGGGGTCTTCCGCCTTAAGGAACAACGGTGGGCGCGTTTCGGAGAAGTCCAAATAAGAGGTTTCACGGGGGCCCTGTTGATAACCCCACCCTCCTTGTTGTTGGAATTGTTGACCCGCCATTTCCCGTAGGAAACGGGTATTGTCTACGGTAGCATTTACCAAGGCAGCGATGGCCTCGGCAAGCGTGGGAGGTACGGGTGGTGGGTTTGGAGTGGACTCCCTTCCATTAGAGGTGTCAGCTGCATCCTGTGATCGGGTCTTGGACGACATCTGAGACAACAAACATTTGAAAGCAATATAATATGCCCAAGGAAACCATCCATTTTACATTACTAAAAAGAGTAATGTTACAGACTCGAATTTTTACAGCAGGAGTACATCATCTATTATATAATAACACTACCTATTATACAATATACTACTTCTTTACTATTCTACTCTTGCTTCCCGTTGCTCTTGGTAGCCTCACTATCGGGCGTAGGAGACCATTCGTCGACCAACTTCATGGAGGAAGGGGGCCTGAAAAGGTCCAATTCGCCACCAAAAGCTTCTCCCGTGACATGAGAAGGTCCGGCTTCTGTCCCGACAGGATTTGCAGGTACGCTGGGGTGCAATTGCGAATACAGTACATGAACTTCTTCATGTAGGGTATTGCAATATGCCTGCAGATTGTCAATAGCTAAGCTAAGTTCTTCGACTCGGGCTCGAGATTTTGCCTCCTTAGCCAGGCAAGCGAACGAGACTGAACCGCCCAGTCGAGCACTAAATCTTGATCAGCAAGATGATCTTGCAGGCGGCGGATGTGGCTTCTCAATTCATTTATTCTGTCGCCATCCGCGACCCATATGTTAGTCCTGCGTTGAAGTTCCGTTTGAAGCTGATTCACTTGGGCTTCAAGATCCCCGATCGGATCATTACTCCCACTACTGCTATCATCATGTCTTGGGACCAGCTGATGACATGGCACACCAATTGGTCCAGTATGCTTGCGCGCAGTTCTCCTCGTGCGCGGCGGCATTTTTCTAAGGGGGAAAATTTTATTAGCATAGTTCTTAGCATGATGCATGTGTAATTATAGAATCAACCTTAGTTGATTCACACCTTCTATATGTTGCACTCTTACTATCTGGTCTTTAAGATAAACTATTCAGAAATACTTAGGTAAGAAGGGAAGAAATTTTTTCTAGATGAGTCTTTAGAAAATTCTTTTGAAGATGCCTCATAATATCTGCAGAGAAGGGCTTCGCTCCGATACCAGCTGTGACGGAACCTCCCAAGTCATTAGGCCCACCTACAGTTGTCCTTGTCCAACAGACCTCAGACAACCCTGTAGATGCCCCTGAATCACTTGACAAGTTCGGTATCTGCTTTTCTCACTTCTCCCAAGAGCGTTTTACCCGTCACGCAGACATTACAGAACATCGGAGGTACAGATATGCGGAAGCAATTACATAAACTTACATTTATTTGAAAGTAAGCTAAAGTTGGTTATTACAGACCAGTATAAAGACATGAGTGCAGAGTACTTATTATTACAATACCAAGGGAGGTAAAAACTCCTCCCGATAAGTTCTTACATAAAAGTTTTTATGGAGGACTAGGTCCTCCCGCAGCTTCATTCTTGCTTTTCTTCATTTGACACCATCTTGGTACAAAAGCAACAAAAGTTTGTTGCTCCCTCACCTAAAACATTAGGGAATAAAACCCTGAGTATGGAATTACTCAGCAAGTTTACCCGACTAAAGAAAAGACTCTCAAGGGTATGCTGGTTATAAGGGAGTCAAGGTAAGGTTTCTCAATGATCAAAGACTCTGTTTTGCATTAATGCTTACTAAAAGTGGATCCTTAAAAATCCAGTTTTATTTGTCAAGTTAAGTAAAATTACCTGCAATTAGAGTTCTTTCTACCCTAGTTCAATCACTTAACCTGCACTAGCCAATTTCTTAAGAAATCCTTCATCTTTACTGGAGTTCTACGTATAAGTCAGTGACCAAGTCTTCATAACCGCGAAGGTACGGCGATCCGAATCGATTATACTCAGCTGAGGATGTCCAATCACACGACATATGTAGCACTTAACCCTTGCATATGTCAACCCGCCACCGGGGTTCTTAAGACTAGATCAGGTTCACGCGAACCGAGAGCACAGATACACTACCGTCCAGCCTCTTGCCATAGAGGGTACACACTACTCTCGCCACCGTCCACACCTGTTCCGTGTTATCTTGTTCTGGCCTTAGTCTGCCCGAGGCAAGGCTTACCCATGACGAGGCATGTGACCAGTTAAATGGTCCTTGGTCAGCAGGCCGACATCGACACGGTCCTTAATCGACTTAGATGGAGACACTACACCGAGACTCTCTTCTCGTGCAAGTCACCCGCCCGGTCTCAGCTTAATCATTTCAACCCAAAGTTTGGTACCTGGCAGAGGTACATCTTTTCCGATGTTGAACCCATCAAGGCCTTGATGGATCCACCATCAAATTTTGTTTTTGAAAACATCCCTCCCACTTTTGCCACATCATCTTTTTGTAAAAACAAAACATTTTATTTTTCTAAAGCAAGGCTAAGCATCAAAAATCTTTTGTAAAACGGGTGATCAAGGAAGGTAATCAAATCCAAGGAAGGTAATGCAGGAATTGTTTTAGCAATCAACTCCTATCACCTAATGCATCAAGCAAGTGAAAAAGATTTTTAAAACACAAGGAGGTGGCAAATGCACCGGGGCTTGCCTTTGTTTATAGGTGAGTCAGGCTCGGATCCATAGATGTCAAAGTAGAAACAATTTCCTGCCTGAGATTCCGAAGGTGGTGGTGTCTTCTCTTCGGTTACTTCGACTTCTTCTTCGTTTTTCTAAATATAACCATATAGGTATATATATAAGAGTGAATGCCATGTAATGCTCATGAGAGTGCAAAGATAATAATAGTTTATTATCTAAAGTCTTGAATACAATTTTCCTTCACGGAACTCCGAGAACTTAGGGTTTCCGGAGTCATTAGTGAAGTTCAAAGAGCAGGGGGTGGGGGTTTTGGGTTCTAATTATCAAACAAGGTCCAAATCAAACCAAATTCTACCCAAGGCTTCTAAATAATGTTTTAAGTTCATATAGAAAGTTTGGACATTTTTGGAATTATTACCTATTTTCTAAAAATCCAGAAGCAATGCTTTAGGCTATTTTAATTAACCCAAAATTCCCTATTTGCCCTAAAAATCATAAAATTATTTTTATTAAATACTATGGAAAATAAAGAATCTAACAAAATTGGTTTTATATTTTTAGGATTTTTCTACAATTTCCTAGAATTTATTTGGCTCTGGAAGAAAAAGAAAAAGGAAAACTTGCAACAGTTATTGGACCGATTCTAGCCCGGACGGCCCAACAACACAGGGAAGCGCGCGCCCACGCCCACGCTGGCTGTTTTGCAAAAAGGGCCTCAGCGTACTGATTAATCTGAAGTGGGTTCAATTACTATTGCACTGAGTCGCTGATGGTTTGCAGAAAAGCCCTTCATGTTCTATTCCTTCACCGCGCCAGGTCCTCGACGAAGCTCCGCACGGGAAGCCGAACTTCAGCGAGCTATACTGGCCGGAGAGGGCCAAGACCGGCGCTAATCTTTGGTTCACACCTGATTCTACCCCTAAGGAGTATTTCCCGTCACTCAATTTCTGAATTGGAGCTCTACCGTACTCTGTCCACGGGGACAGTGCGGAGAATCTAAGGAACAGCATGTTCCCGGCAACCCATGGCAGTCTAGTTCAATTGGACGATTTGGTGAGCATCAAGGGCGTGGGAGGATGTTGGAACAACAGCACAGAGGGCGAGATCAGACCTGAGTTGAGCTGGCCGCGACGAGCTTGATCTTCGTGGTGGCGGAGATCAGTTTGGGGGAAGTTTGAAATTCCAGAGCTCAGTTGAATGATTAAGGGTGGGAGCGGGTGCTATGGCTTCGGGATTATATGGTGCAACAGCCCCGGCCATCAATTTATAGGAGGCTTAGGCCGTGGCGCGTAATTTGGCCGAGCAGTGCTGGCGGCCAGAGATAGAGAAGAACCTTGGCTCAGTGGATTGGTGTCCTCAGTCGTGGCGAACTCACCGGCGATGATTAGACGGGTATAAAGAGTCACGGTGTCGCGACGGAGGTGTTCGGATACGTGGCGCAAGGCCGTGCGACGGCAGTCACCAGTGTTCTTATCGGTTTCCACCGTGGTGAACATGGTACGGCGGCCGGAATTGTTTATCGACCGGAGTTTATCCCCAGCGACATACACCGGGTGTTATCCACTCACCCCGAGCACAAATTGGACCGGTGGCGGCACGAATCGCGACAGAAATCGGTCGTCGGCGGTGAAGCTGCTGCACTGGCGTCCTGATCCATTCAGTTACTGTACCATGGCGATTTTCAGTTAGATGAACCTGACAACCAATCTTTGAGCTAAATTTTCTCTCAAACTCATATAGCAACTAATCCGGGACTCTGTAACAAAGTTGTTCCTCTATAATAGCTCTACAACTTTGTTATAGCAACCCTAGGTAGATTCTCACTGGATCATAGTCGAAATGGCTCTCAAACTTGGATCTAGGTCACTGTCAGTCTGAAATTCAGAGTTTATTAGCCTGACAGTCCAACTTTGGGCTTAATTATCTCCAATTTCTTCTTAACAACTATGCTTACACTCTTAAGCAAAGTTGTTCTCCTTTGATAGGTCTACAAATTTGATGTGGTGCCCTAAGGTGAATTCCCACTGATTTGAAAGCTATAAAGCTCCAAAGTTAAGCCAAATCTGTGATTTCAGACTTAGCATAGAACTCAAATGAGGTCCATTTTGCAAATAAGGCCAAAATCCAAGAATTAGCTTACAAATCCACACATTTGTGAACCAAATGACTTAGAATACTTATTTATCATGGTTTTTGCACTTTAGTCCAAAAGTGGACTAATTTTGCACATAGGCCCCTAGGGTTTGTATTTAGGGTTTTCCAGGGTTTCAACTAGGATTTTTGGGTATCTCAGGGGTATGAATGTAACGTAGATTCATCTTTGGTAACATTTTATGATTGTTTTACATAAACCTTAGGGTTTTCTCAATTTGGGTCATGTTTTACCCTCCTGGTTCCTATTTAGGGTTAAGTCCCCTATTCCAGGGTTCTATTTGCAAAATGCCATAACAATACAACTTGCTTGAAATTTTTGCCTAGTGAATGCACTCTAAGTGTATCAAACATATGCAATGCCAATGCTTATGATGTTATGCTCAAGTTTTAGTTATAGTAACACTAGGGGTGTTACAGGTTGTGTGTGGTTAGTCACCTATTCCTAAATGATGTGGTTTTTACATTAGCTTGAGATGTTTGCCAAATGTGTGAAGGATTACGGGGTTAGTATTGACCCTTAGGTCTGGTACTTTGAGTGCATCATATGATAGAATGAAATGTAAGTTTCTGAGCTACAGTAGATGAAGACTTATATTATGTGTAGGTTAACCTTACTAGTTGGATATTTTTCTTAGTTGAGATGTTGAATGAAGTATAGTGACATGGGTTAAGAAAGTATTGTGTTGTTATTGGGATGTCAGTGCTCTATGTAGAGTTTTTGGCATTTCTTCGATGAACTGTGCCGCGCAAGATGTTATTGGCTTCTTGTCGGCTTTATTGCTCCATTAGTTCTGTAGATTTTCTCCCTTTTGGTGGGTTGCAAAGTATGTTAGATTACATGATTATCTTTTCATTATGGCAAGAATAAGGTTTAGGAAGATTAGGAGTTTTGTTTCAATAGAACTACTTGTTTCGTGGTGCTGTGAGGTGAGGTGTTTGATCTTCTTATACATTCATCTGGTGTGGATGTTTCACCATTCAATTAAAATGAATTGTTGAAGTTGGTAAAGGTTGTGCTTAGTGCGTATTACCCCTTCATAAAAGAGTGTCATTTTAAGACATTGATGCTGATGTATGGCTGCATCCAAATTCGATGTTGTGAAATCATAGTGTTGATTGCATCTATGACTTGGTTTGAGCTTCATTACATGTTTGTTCATGCTTGATGTCAGGTGGTGTAGTTTCCTTAGACAATTAGTCAATGTAGAAGTTCTTGTGTTAATTAAGACCAATAATGAACCCATGTTTTGCATGGTGCTGCTATATGGGGTACCTTGGATGTTTTGCTGGAGTGGTCGAATTCGAGGGCGAATTCTTTTTAAGGGGGGTAGAGTGTGATACCCCAATTTTCTGAAAAGAAGTTAAATTTTTCTCTTTTCTTTCATTTCTGTGGCATTGGGGTTTTGAGTTTCAGGAGGCATTCCTTAGAAAACAGTAGATCTTCTGGCATTTTTTTGCTGGGGTCGGGAGCTCAAAGGGGAGAGCGAGTTTGGGCCATTGATCTCGATTCGGTGGATGGGAGCCCCCCTCTCCTCCCCAACCCTAGCCGCCCCTCCCTCTCTTGCTCTCCTCCCCATTGGCAGCCGCCCCGTACCCTCTCCATTGCTCCCTCCTCCCTCTAGATCCCCCCACGCAGCAAGGATCGAGAAGAGGAGGAGCACGTTGAATTGAAGATGAAGAGAGGATCAAGGAGATGTTCTTCCCCATCTCTTCTTGAAGATTTTCTTGGGGAAAACCCTAGGTATGGATGAAATCCTTGTTCCTCCCAGTAATTATGTGCTTTTGGAGGTTGTGGATCATGGGGATTATAGGATTAGAGGTTGGATTAGATGTGGGGTTAGGTTTTGATCTCGAATTTAGTTTTCTGCGGAATGACAGATTCGACAGTTTCTGTTCATGCCAGTTTTCCGTGGTCTTAGTAGCCTCCAAAAAATGAGAAGTCTTTATATGAGTCGTATATAATTTGTAGATCTTTCCGTGACCGCGAAGAACACCTCAATTGGACATCAGATCAGAAAGTTATTGCAGTTTTATTATAGCAGTTTTTTAGTCACATAATTCTATGTAGAATCTGTTCTCTTAAGATTTAGGCAACTTTATCAATAGAATTGAACCTTGGTTTTGTAACAAAGGTTGTATATAATTTC
Source organism: Zea luxurians (assembly GCA_029449295.1). Taxonomy (NCBI): domain Eukaryota; kingdom Viridiplantae; phylum Streptophyta; class Magnoliopsida; order Poales; family Poaceae; genus Zea; species Zea luxurians. The sequence goes on along the minus strand of JAOPSE010000004.1, from coordinate 74,338,002 downwards.
ATAAGCTTTCCATATTGTTAAAAAGTGCATTCATATGAATTATGAAACTCCAGTTATGTTTGTTTTACTGTGGTTGTTCCTGTTTGCCTGACAATAATGAGCAGGTCTGTTCACTGGTAGGTTTCATCAGATAAATGGCCGAATTGGCTCTTCCAACTATGGAGACTTCTATAGAGGGATAAAATTTCTTACTGCCAGTAGATTTCATGATTTTGGTTGAGTGGTTTGTGAGATATCGAATTTTGAAGTTAACTACGCTGCTGTCTCAAATAGATTCAGTCAGTTATCTTGTCAGATGTTTTAGAACTTATAGATGGCAGAATTTAATTATCCATTGAATACCGAAGTTGTAGGGTATTTTATATAGATACTCCTAGATTATTTGTTTGATATCACAACTTTTATAATTTTAAAGATACAAAATTAACAAACAGCGCTGCTGCTGTATGGCATGTGGTTCAGGGTGGGATGCTTTTCACCAGGTCTTGGTTTAAAGTGTAGGAGCGATTTGTTGATTGTTGACAAATGTTTGTGAAATATTTGTACTAAGTTTTATGCCCGCTAGCAGGTGGCTACACTCTAGATCATGACTGTACATTTCTTCTTCTTCGATGAAGACAAGTGAATGTAGCGGTGGTTGCTTCCGTTCTGACCTGTTATTTCTATTGCCTACACTCTAATATTCAGAAGTATTGGATTCTTTCATAATTGTTCTCTATGGTGATGCTTTACTTGCTTGCATTATACTGATGCTCAATCATATATTGATGATGATTATGATTCGAGTATGACTCATGAGATTAATTCACACCCCTGAAGGTAAATGAAGTATTATTTGAGGTTGGTATTGTATCTAAAGGTAAATGAAGTATTAATTGAGGTTGGTATTGTATCTGAAGGTAAATGAAATATTATTTGAGGTTGTATTGTATGTGAAGGAAGTGAAGTATATTGATAATTGCATCACGCCATATACATTGCATGATTCACTTGCATCTGAAGTTGGGTCATGACCTATGGTCTGACCGTACCAGTACAACTTAGCATCGTACGTTGCCCGAGGACGGGTACGATGCGGCTTCATACCCTTAGAGGTATGAAGGCAGATGACATATGCATTGCATTCATATGCATTCATTGAAGTGATATTTGTAGATGATGTGGTTTAATACCCTTAGAGGTATAAAGACAGAGTACCTACACTTTGCATTCCTATGCATACATTGAAGTGATATCTGCAGGTTTTGTTGACGCAGGGAAGTGTTATAGAACCTATTGTGGTTGTTCGAGGAAATGAGATGGTATTGGTTATATTGGAACTACTGAGTTCTATATCTACAAGTATTTCTGATCTTAATTGTGATTCTTTTAAAATGTTGATTAATTCAATTTGTGGTTTAAATATCTCGTAAAAACAATTCACTTGCTGAGATGTTTCATCTCACTCTTGCATTACTCAATGCAGGTGCTTGTTGCTCATCCAGGGAAGTGGGAAGTAGCAACACATCCACCTTCACTCTCATAATAACGCTGCTTAGGCGCAGTCATGATTTAATTAGAAGCTTCTTGTCAAAGGATGTTTGTTTCTAACTAGTTGTGCGCACTGGTTAATTTAGTTCATGTCGTTATGGTTGTCTTCCCATTGCTAGCAGATTATTAATGTTGATTATGTTTTCTTATCATGATATCTATTTATACTTTGTTGCTTCCCCGTTTATGCAATTTTCAAAGGAGATGCTGTCGAAATTTTATATACGAATGTTAGAGGTGTAGTTTAGTAGCATTCTGGGGTGTTTGTGGATCCCGAGGTGTTACAGATAAGCCGTACTAAAGTTCAACTTCGTATTCATATTATCATGAAAGCTTCTCTAGAATCTTGAGGTAAACTATGAACCTCGATCAAACATGATCTTCTTTGGTACTCCATGTAAACACACAATCTGAGCCATATATAACTCTGCCAGCTATGAGCCTTTATAAGTAGTCTTGACGGGAACGAAATGAGCTACTTATTCAATCTATCCACAATCACCCATATATAATCATATCCTTTCTAGGTGCGAGGCAATCCAGTAATGAAATCCATACCAATCTCTTCTCACTTCCACTCGGGTATCTTTAGTGGATGCAATAGTCCAGCTGGCTTCTGGTGTTCAACCTTAACTCTTTGACACACATCACACATAGCCACATGTGCAGCCACATCTCTCTTCAATCCATACCACCAGTACTTCTGCTTCAAATCCTAATACATCTTAGTGCTACTAGGGTGGATAGAGTAATCAGAATCATGGGCTTCCTTCAATATAGTCTCACGAAGGCTATCAATCTCAGGAACACATATCCTGTCCTTTAACCATACGGTGCCTCGCTCATCCTCCATGAATTCTGGACCTCTACCTTCAGTAATAAGATCCTTGATCTCTTGTATTTTAGCATCACCAATCTGACCTTTGCGAATTTCTTGCTCCAAGGTAGGTTCCACATCAATAGTAACTCCTTCAGTGTGAGCAACTATCCCCAGGTTAAGTCTACTGAAATCCTCAACAATCTCATCAGGTAGCTAGGCCACAATAGATGAATGAACGTGTTCCTTCCGACTCAAGGCATCTGCAACCAATTTTGCCTTGCCCGGGTGATAGTGAATCTCCAAATCATAATCCTTAATAAACTCCAACCAACGGCGTTGCCTAAGGTTGAGATCCTTCTGAGTGAATATATACTTCAAATTCTTATGATACATGTACACTTGGCACTTGGTTCCCATTATATAATGCCTCCATATCTTAAGCGCATGCACTACGACTGCCGGTTCTAAATCATGAGTGGGATAGTTCAAATCATGTTTCCGCAACTGACGAGACGCGTAGGCAATCACATGTCCTTCTTGCATAAGCACACATCCCAAACCTTGGCCACATGCATCACAATAAATGTCAAATCCCTTATGTAGATCTAGCATAACCAACACTAGGGGTGACATCAATCTCATCTTCAATTGATCAAAGCTATCTTGGCACTTCTCATCCCACTTAAACTCTGTTCCCTTCTCCAGAAGTGAGGTCATAGGCTTGGCAATCTTAGAGAACCCTTCAATAAATCTCTGATAGTATCCTGCAAGTCCCAAGAAACTCTGAGTCTCCATAACTGTAGTGGGTATGCTCCACGCCATTATCTCCTTGACTTTAGCAGGATCCACGGATATCCCTCCATTAGAAATGATATGTCCAAGGAATGGCACCTCGTCAATCCAGAACTCGCATTTGCTATACTTGGCGTAGATTTGATTATCTTGCAGCTTCTGTAGCACCAATCTCAGATGTTCCTCATGATCGCTATCACTCTCAGAATAAATAAGAATATCGTCGATGAATACTACGATGAATTTATCCAGATACTCCATAAACACCTTATTCATCAGATTCATAAAATAGGCCGGTGCATTAGTTAGTCCAAATGGCATAACTGTGAACTCATATAAACCATATCGGGTCGAGAAAGCCATCTTAGGAATATCCGATGGCCTAATCTTCATTTGATGGTAACCCGATCGGAGATCAATCTTCGAGAATACCCTAGCACCTCTCATCTGATCAAATAAATCCTCAATGCGAGGTAACGAATACTTGTTCTTTATAGTAACATCATTAAGGGATCTATAATCCACACCAATCCTTTGCGATCCATCTTTCTTTTGTACAAACAGAACCGACGCTCCCCAAGGTGAGGAACTCGGATGAATGTACCCAGCCTCATGTAACTCCGTTAACTGCTTCTTAAGTTCTTTTAACTCTTCTACAGACATCCTGTGTGGCCGTTTAGAAATAGGAGCAGTCCCAGGTAAGAGATCAATGACAAACTCAACTTCCCTATCTAGTGGCATCCGTGATAACTCCTCTAGAAAGACATCCGGAAAATCCCTAACCACACGGATGTTGTCTCCAACAAACTCCACATCTATGAAGAATGCCACACGTCTGGTAGAGGTAGTTACTGTAATTTCAATGTCAAATCTTTCTCCTTTAGGGCTGGTGAGTTCTACTGTACCCCTACCATAATGTATAATGGCCTTTGCCTTTCTTAACCATGACATACCAAGGATTAAATCTATGTTGCTTGCTTCTAATATTATAGCGGTAGCCCCGAATTCTCTTCCCATAATAGTCAATGTCAATTTATGTGTCATATGATTTGCCTCAACAGGCCCTTTGGGGGTAATTACTATCATTGGTGTTTCCATAATTTTCAGTGGTAACTCATTTGTGTTGGCATATCGAGCAGACATAAATTAATGTGTAGCACCAGAATCAAATAATATTGTTGCAAGAATTGCATTAATGTAAAACATACCAAGTGTGATGTCATCCCCATCTGGAGTAGCATTAGTGCTGACTTGATTAACCCTGGCAATAGAGAATCCCTTGCCAGATCCCGGAGTCTGCTGTTTCCCTGACCCTGGGATATAGCCTTCCTCTTCAGATCTCCCAGCTGAACACGCTTGTGTTCAATAGCTAGGGCCATGTCAAGCAGCCTCTGGAATGATGGAAATGCATGAGCCACTAGAGCATACTGCAGAGGTCCGTTAAGTCCTTCAATAAAGTGCTCTTGCTTCCTCTCATCTTCAGCAACTTCATCCGGTGCATATCTGGAGAGCTAAATGAACTTATCGAGGTACTCGCTTACTGACATGCTTCCCTGCTTCAGTGACAGAAATTCCTTCTTCTTAATCTTCATCAGTCCAGCAGGAATATGGTAGTTTCTGAACTGAGTATAAAATTCTGCCCATGTGATAGTATCAGTAGCATCGTGGGCAGCAGTGTATGAATCCCACCAATCAGCAGTAGGACCTGTCAGACGACAAGAAGCATATATAACCTTCTCCTGGTCAGAGCACTGAACAATATTTAGCATCTTCTCTATAGACTTCAGCTAATCATCTGTGTCTAGTGGATCAGGAGAGTTAGCAAATGTCGGTGGCTTATGGCTCATGAACTCCCGGTGCTTGTCCCAGGGTGGAACTGGTGGTGGAGGTGGAGGCAGTGGTGCTTGCTGCTATTGATGTTGATGTTGTTGTTGCTGTTGCTATTGCGCCCTTCTCTCCTGGCGTATCTCCTCTCACACTTGGCGCATCTCCTAGCGTATATCCTCTCGCTCTTGGCGCATCTCCTGGCGTTCCTGCCGCATCTACACATGCATATCTGCCATGGTGTCTGTCATCTGTTGCATTATCCGCATTTGGGCTGCAACTGCGGGATCAACTCCGGCTGGTGGAGGCTGTGAAGGATCCATCTCAGGTTGTTGTTGTGGTTGTCTAAATATCCTCCGAGTGTGTCGATTGGGAGGTAGATCAATTCCACCACCCTTCCTGGTATTGACCATCTGAGTTAGAAACGTATGGTAAGAGAGAAAGGATTGTAGACAAGGCAGGTAATTACGAGGCATGTTACTTTGGGGGAATTTATTAGCTAAGCAGATTAAGGTTTTACCTACCAAAGCTAATTCATTACCTTATGGTGGTACATGCTAAGATGTCCATTTATAATATCTTAATCAATCAAAGAAGCAAATCAGACATTTATCATCAGAACAATCAACCAACATTTTTAAATAGAGAAAATAGTTTTGATTTTGTCTTAGGTTTCCTATCTCTTAATAAGTTCATAAGTGTAGGATTCTAAGGTGTGAAATCCATCATGTCTTGGAGTAGAAAAGATAAGAGTAATCAGAGTAGAACAACAAAAGGTGAGACAGGATCAAGATAAGATAAGTATAAAATGAATCAGAGTAAGGTAAGTAGGTAAGGGTCTTGTCCATTTCTATCTAGGTTTCGTACTACAGTCAACATTTCCTCTGATACCACTTCTGTCACACCCAAATTTAAGGGACAAAGCCGGGTGCATCTCATACATGCACCAAAGAAGACAACATATATAATAACAAAGTGTATAGAGATAAATGTCATAATAACATCAGAGTACTTATTACATTGCAGAAGTCTTACAAAATAAAAGATAAATGTAAAACGAACTAAGGATCAACCTTTGTGCCATAAAGTCAACTCGGAGACGCCACCTAGATCAGATCAAACTCCTCGCTGTGTGGCTCCTCTTGAACCACCTGTTCTTCTCCTGTGGGGGTGTGAGAAAGAAAGGGTGAGCTCACACATGATCATGGCTCAACAAGTTGTGGAGAAACCAGTGGGCATGAACTCACCAAAGGTGGGAGTTCATGTGATTTGTAAGGCTGATCAACAATAGGGGTTAAAGCTGAGCATTGCTTTTAATAAGTTGCTCAAATTTTATTAGTAGTTACTAAATGTAAGTGAAAACCAAACCATAATAAGAATAATAGAACAAAATTAATAATAATCACATGCAATGCAAATGACAAACTGAATTTAAGTTCCATAAATTAATCATGCGAGAGTCCTAAGCTGCTCATGACCGTGAGCTCGGCTAGTATACTAGTTTTACATTCTGCAGAGGTTGTACCCTGTACCCATAAGTCATGTTACCCATCTGCCAAGGGATCGTGACTCCCATACACGTCTACCAAGGAAGCGAGGCAGGGCAACAGTACGAGGCCTTTACAAAGTTCCACTAGCTTCCGAAAACCCGCTAAAGTTTATGGGAAGAGCACTTGCAAGAATCCCTCGTCTGACCGCCATCGCAACAAAATCAACCTGAGAACCTCCCTGCATGCAACTCCCCTACTGCCCTTGTCCCTTTCGGGTATGGTAGTCTTCCACTAACTTTCCTAATTAGTCAACCAATGGCGTCCCATTCCACCCTTGTGGTGGCACGTGTTTCTCAAGTTAAGCTCTATGTTCCAATTAAAGATAATGATCTTGACATGAATATAAATATAATAACAGAATAATTGGAACATGGATATAATGAAATATTAACCCAAAACTATGTAAAGCAGTAGCATAACTACCCAAATGATTCAGGGGTAAACAAGGTAAAATGGATAAACAGACTAGGGTGACCTATTGGGTCCCATCAAAATTACACCTAAGCATGAATAAGTGGTATTAAAGAACATTATTGGGTAATAAAAGTGGTCAAGGGCACAACTTGCCTTCAATGAGCTCCTGCTCAGCAACTTCTATCTGCTGGGCACCAGGATCCTCAGACACAGGCTCTTCTACTCGCCACAATACAAACAAGCACAGTATATAGAGAAAATTAACATCACACCAAACATGTAAACAAAATACAGAATAATATTCTACACATTAAAATAAGATCCTAGGAACATGAATCATTAATTTTGGAGTTATGGATTTTAAATTATGAATTTCTAAAGGTTTTATGTGCTTGATATATGATTAAGTGATAAATTAATTTTCTTACTGTTTTCATGTCAAAACAGAGACTCTAGGTGATAAATAATAATATTACAAAATTTTAGAAACTAGAATGGATCAATTTGGTGTTTATATGAATTTTTTATAATTTATACAAATTCTAGCACTTATTTTTATATTAAAAAAATCTATTTTCTATTTATTTTCTTAAATTTCTTACTCTCATGGACTAGGCGCACAAAACCAGAGAATCCTAGGGGTCTCGGGGTAAAATGTCCTAGACTCAGTGAACAACTCTAAATGGATCGCGGGTTCTTTTACCTGTTTCCTGAGGGCTCTTTAACAAAAATGCGCCGCGAAGGGGTAAGTTCTAATCTGTACCGTCCGATCAACAATGAATGGCGCAGATGAGATATAACTTAAACCAAAATGGTACGCGTTACTAGCAGCTGGATCCGAGATCCACGGTCGCGGTTTAAAGAAACTAGATCTAATATGAGCCGAGCGATGGCAGATCTACGGTGCCTATTCGATCGCGCGAACGGTAAGGGGGTTACCTAATCTCGGCCATTGAATACCGGATCAACGACGCCAAGTCATCTCCTACCTCGCTCCCCGACGGTGCTGTTCTCCCCCACGGCGGACATCCCCGACGAGTACTGACCGTCGATTCATAGGCCTAAAAGCAGTTCCAAGACTACCGATCCGATCCTAATGGTCTAGCGAATGCAAGGGCAGAGTTTATACCGTGAATCAAGGCACTGAAGACCCTGGCCACGGCATCGCCCGAGCGTGGCGGCTTTTTCAAGTCTGACGAGGAATTGCCTTCGCCCCGCGGTTCCACATGCCCGATTTCTCCCGACACTCGGTCCACAGCACCGTCTAGTTGTCCGGGAGCGCACCACGGTTGCTAAGCGGGGACGGTGGCGGTAGATGGCTATGGCGGCTTCAGCGGCTCTGGAATTTAGGATAGTTGCAGACTCCATGGAGCTGCGGAACGGAGGGAGGAAAGGGCGACTGGGGTTTTATTGTCCGGTGTGGTCAATCGGTTCGCGCGCGCGCTAGAATTGCGCCAACGCCGCCCGCCATGCGCGCGTTTCGCCATGTGCGGATTCTGTTGAGGTCGGAGCTGACCCCATGGGCCCACCAAACAGCGACGTGGAGAAGACAGCTGAGAAGTAGGCCTGTCCTATCAGTGAAGCCAGGCGCGTGCACAAACAGGGTGAAGGCTGACCTGCGGGCCCCGCTTGTCGGCACCGGTTTTCTTGAGTTGGGCCACACGGGAAAAGCTAAAATGAGCCGAGTCTGGTAAGGTGAGCCCATGCGCCAATTCCCCTTCTCTCCTTTTTCTTTTTGATTTTATTTTCTGTTTTCTTTTTATTCTTAGTTCTTTTGAATCCAAAATTTTAAATTCAAACCTGCTATTTGAATTCAGAATTGGTTTGCACATCTCATAGGTCATGAGCACAAAATAGAAATACTAATTTAGGGATGTATTTATATTTATTTATATTTATATGTAATACTCCTTTCTTGTTTTCTCATTTCAAATTCCAAATTCAAATTTCGGTTTCATCAAAATCTTCAACTCATTATCTTCATCATTATACTTTTATTAATGTTATTGTTTTTAGTATTCAATGCACAAACAAAACTCCAATATGATGCATGATTTATTTGAGTGTCTTTTGATAATTATTTATTTGTGTAAGTGAGGTGTTCACATGAAATGATAAATAGAGATAACACACATATACATAAAGGAATATAATTTCTTCTTTTAATTTTTTCTTACAAAGTGGGTATTACAGAGAAGCAAGAAAGCAAGCAAAATAGTTGGAAGAAGGAGAAAAGCTTCTTAGCAGAGCAGCAAGGAGACTCAAAAGATAAGAGAAACTGAGATAGGAAGAAGAATAGATGCAAAAGAAAGTAGAAAAGAAGAAAGGAAAGAAATTCTTGAAGTTAGATGAGTCAAGTAGAAGTGATGATGGAGATGATGACAAATCCTAACAAACTAACAAGAGTGGAAACAAAAAAGATAGCAAGGGCAGCAAGAATGGCTATGGAAAGGTTCCTCTAAATTACAATGCTTCTATTCCTCGCCTTGACCATAGATCTCTTGTAAATGTGCCTGAAGGGAAGTTACCTCGGTTTTATGAAACTAACTATGCAAAGTGGAAGCATATGATGAAAACTTATCCCATTTGGCTACATCCGGAGCTTTGGGAAATTGTGAGAAGTGGGATGGAAGAGCCACAAGATCCTAGTAGTCTCACTCCCTTTGAGTACCGAAGGATCCATATAAATGCTCAAGCAAAAGTGCCTTGTTGAGTGCACTTAGTGGAGATGAGTACAACAAAGTGATTGGGATAGAAGTGACAAAAGATATTTAGGATACTTTACACATTGCTCATGAAGGAGTTGACAAAGTTAGAAAATCCAAAATTGATCTCTTAATGGCCAAGCTTAATCAATTTGTCAAACTGGAAAATAAGGGCCATAAGAGATGTTTAATAGATTGATGGTTATTGTGGGAAAAATCAGAGGTCTTGGTGGACAAGACATCAATGATCACAAAGTAGTCAAAATTATGCTAGAGGCTTACTCTCCAAGAAATGACATTGTTGTCACTTTGATTAGAGATAATAAGCGATTTAACATGCTTAAACCTAGTGATGTTTTTGGTAGAATATTAACCTTTGACATGCAAAGGGAAGAGGCTTTAGAGAGAAGGAAAATTGGAGAATTGGAAGCCAAGTTGGATGGAATGAAAATTAAGGATATTGCTCTAAAGGCTAACAAGATAACCAAGAATTCTCATGAGAGTGATAGTGAAGATGAGTCACATGAAGAGATTGGTGACATTGCATTGTTTGTCAAGAAGTATCACAAAGGGTTAAAGAAAGAAGGATACAAGGTAGTGAAGAGAAGATTTCCAAACAAGAAAAAGAGAACTTGCTACAATTGTGGAAGCATGGAACATTTCATTGACTTATGTCCACATGAAAAGAAAGAGAACAAGCAATACAAGAAAGACGGAAGAAAATGATTTGACAAGAATAGGAAGTATAGAGGAGAGGCACATATTGGTCATCAATGGGATTCATCAAAAGATAGCTCAAGCGAAGAGGATTTTAAGGTTGCAACCATAGCAATACAAGAATCATCCAAAGCATTGAGGTTATTCAAAAATCTATCCAATGATGACGGTCCTACTCCTCACATTTGTCTCATGGCCAAACATGAGAAGGTAAAATCCAAAGCCACCTCTCTTTCTAGTTCATCTAGTAGTGAATCAAGTGACAATGAATCTAGTGATGATGAAATGAATGCTATCATGGAAAACTAGATGGTAAAACAAAGACATTTATAACTAAGCTCTTAGGTGAGCTAGCTAGTGTAAAAGATGAGCTAGATGCAACCAAAGATGTCTTGATTAATCAAGAATATCTCTACATAGACAATAAGAAGGCTCTAGCTCTAGAGAGAAGTGAAAAAGAATCATTGCACAAGACCCTTGATCATGGCCTCAATGACAATCTCATTAGGCACCGTAGGCGCTTGTGCCCTCAATCGCAAGAACCTTCGTACATATGCCTGAAGGTACTCTTCGTGGTCTTGCGTGCATTAGAATAGAGCCTGAGCTGTGACTGGCTTCGTTTGAAAGCCTTGGAAGATGGTAACCAACATGTCCTTAAGCTTCTGCCACGACATGATAGTCCCTGGCCGAAGAGAAGAATACCATGTTTGGGCTACATTCCGGACTGCCATGACGAAGGACTTCGCCATAGCTGCAGTATTGCCTCCATATGAAGATATAGTTGCTTCGTAGCTCATCAGAAACTGCTTTGGATCTGAATGTCCATCATACATGGGAAGCTAAGGTGGCTTGTATGATGGGGGCCATGGTGCATCATCAAAAGTAAAGGCATCATGATTAAAATCATCATACCATCCATCTTCATTGAATAAGCCTTCTTGACGAAGCTCCCTATGTTGGGGTCTTCGATCCTGTTCATCTTGAGCAAGATGACACATTTCCTCAGTGGCTTCGTCGATCTTCCTTTGAAGATCAGCCAGTCGCGCCATCTTCTCCTTCTTCCTTTGTACTTGCTGATGGATTATTTCCATGTCCCTGATCTCTTGGTCCAACTCCTCCTCCTGAAGTGTTGGACTAGTTGCTTTCCTCTTCTGGCTTCGAGCCTCTCGAAGAGAAAGAGTTTCCTGGTTTGGGTCCAGCGGCTGCAGTGCAGCGGTCCCTGGTGCTGAAGCTTCCTTCGGCGGCATGACGAAGGTCAGTGCTTGCTGAAGGTGGTCGAAAGAGTTCACCGGAGGTGGGCACCAATGTTGGGGACTTGTTCTCAAATGCTATGAGTTAAGAACAAGGCAACACAAAATGTTAAATGTTAATATCCTTCGTCCTTCGAAGCATTATTTCCTTTAGGATATAATGATCTTCAGACGAAGGTCATGAAGGACATACCTTCATCACCGTGATATATGTTAATAAAAGGAGAAGCATATGAAATATAAGAGACAACATGAACAATTATATAACATTATTAATTCATCCTTATTATATTATCATGGAAAAGTAAAAACAATATTGAATTACATATGTACCATCGGCTTGACAGAAGGTAAAAAGTACAAGCGTGACACATGAGCAAGTACAAGTCAGCGTGAATAGTACGGGGGTACTGTTCATCTATTTATAGGCACAGGATGCAGCCTGTGAGAAATTACATTCATGCCCTTTACATTTATTATTGACTTATATACAATTTTATGAGGACTAGATAGCCTTTTCCCCTTTAAGTCGGTTCCTTTTTCTGCCATTTAGCCGAAGCTCCCCTGCGCGTAGCTTCAGAGCAACTCCAACCTTCGTCACGATCATGCTTTTTACATCGTACATGCTTTTAGCCCGAGTCCGAAGGTACCTGTTCATATATCACACTTGGAAGATATTGTTAAATCACGTTTTTGAGGACCTTCGGAGGACAAAGGCCCCCAACAGGAGTGATTCAAGAACATTCAAATTGAAGAATATCTTGATAGTGAAGGGATCAAGCATGAGTTCTTATCTACATATACCCCTCAACAAAATGGTGTGGTAGAAAGAAAGAACTGCACACTAATTGACATGTCAAGAACAATACTAAGTGAGTATAACACTCCTAACATCTTTTGGGCAGAGGCTATTAATATTGCATGTCATGCCATAAATAGATTGTATCTTCATAAAATGCTTAAAAAGAATTCATATGAATTGCTCACCAATAAGAAACCAAAACTATCTTATTTTAGATTATTTGGATGCAAATGTTTCATATTAAACAAAAGACCTAGAACATATAAGTTTGCACCCTAAGTGGATGAAGGTTTTCTTCTTGGTTATGGATCAAATGAGCATGCTTATCGTGTCTTCAACAAAACCACTAGTCATGTTGAAGTTGTGGTGGATGTTACATTTGATGAATCTAATGGCTCTCAAGTAGAGCAAGTTCATGTAAGTGATGCAGATAAGGAAGAAGCACCATGTGATGCAATCAAGAAAATGGTTATTGGAGACATAATACCTCATGAAGATGTACCATAAGAGCCACAATTCCATCCACTAGAAAGATCGAGAAGTTTCTGCTAAAAAGACTCCAGCGGTGGTACCGGCCAGACGCCAGACAGTGCTAGACCCCAGCAGTGCCATACAATACATGGATCCACCAGTGCCGCTCACAAACTAAAAAGGTGTTGCTGGTCTTTCTAGCACAAAAGGTGATTGCTTAGTCATTATGGAAGAAGATGAAGATGAACAGTCTGAATCATAGCAGCAAGTTAGTTATCCTAGATTGAAGCAAATTATTCAAAGGGGTCACCATGAAGTTTGAAATTCAAAACCATACTTGAATGTGAATTTGAATTTGAAATCTAAAATAGAAAATAAAAAACAGAAAAACAGAAATCTCTACTACATATTAAGAGAGTAAAGGTAGTCTGCTCCCCTCGTTCTGCCGTTCTGCCGTCCATCGATCTGGACCGTTCGTATCCTATCGTGTGTTCTGCGTCTCCCACACTCCATTCCCCTCCACCGCACGACTGCACCCAGTCCCTAACCTCCACCCCGCACGTTCCTCTCTCTGCCGTGTTGCCCACCCCATGCCCCTGCCGCGATAGATGCCTCGCGACCCTGACAACGACGACCGCGCCGCCATGACCTCTCATCGCCTCCACCTCCGCCGCAGCCCGCACGGCGCACCCTCCCCCTCGCCATGGACCTCCCTAAGGCATCGGAGTCCTCCGTCCCCATGCCTCACCAGACCCGCTATAATCGCCTCCCCCCTCCTATGCTCATCAGTGCTGAGAAGCCCACGGCGGCGTAGGCTAGCGTGATGGCTGGGCCGACGTCGAAACTCTCATCTTGGCCGGTGAGCACAAAGACAACGATGAGCCGACGCCAGAATCGAATCCGAGGAAGGCAAGATCCACCCATAATAGGCATGGCCGGACGGGGTTCTCGATCTGGCTGAGCAGCATCCCCGCCTCATCCGCGTCGTCGCGCTCCGGTTCTGCCTCTCCCTAGTTCTGCCTCGCTCAGGTTCTGCCTCTCCCTCCGCAACCGTAACACACTTCATGCGTCGTCCACACCTCACCCGCGCCTCCAACCAAGATTGTCGTTGTGCCCCACTCGCTCGAGACAGCTACCACCCCCTCCAATGTCCCCCGCCCCACTCGTGAATGATCCACAAACACCACTCCTCCATCTCTCCGTCAGACAGCTTTGCCTGAACTGAGGCTACCGGACGAGAGATTAGATCATGGTCGGCAATGGAGAGACCCGCAAAGGAGGAGGCCATCTGGGAGCTGGCGATTGAGACAGCCGCACGTCGCGCAGACGGACTCCGCGGGGCTAGCTTGAAGCTGAACCCCAGATCGATGCTCTCGTCGCGCGGAGGTTGTGGTGGCAGGGACCCTAACTGCGGAGCGCGTGTCCCTCCCCTCGGTCGTCCATGTCACACGCATCACCGGGGAGTTCTCCCAGCTATCAACCTTGCCTCCGCTTTCTTGGCGCAATAGCCCCCACCGTGCAGTCGCTCGTGCGTGGCCCTCGGTGTGGACTGTGGAAGGCGAGCGTGTAGGAGGGCAGTAATCTACAGCAATGTGCAGAGCTCTTATCTCAGCACGACCCACCCCTCTTGACGGGATAGAATCGGTGGGACAAGAGGTCCGAATTTCTCTTTCCCTCTCCTTCCCTGTGAACCAAGCAACGGGTGAGCTTTCCATCCCTCTGTCTAGCCCCTCATATCCCGTTATACAAACATCACCTAATTTTGGTTGCAAATCCTTTCTGTTGTTGTTTCTGATTTATTTTATTTGATCAACAGTAGGCACAATATCTTTTGCTTGTCTGCAGTATTAAAGTACACAAGTGCATAAGCGACTAGATTTGGAGTGGTAAAGACTAGAACCAAAGAGCTAGTGGATTAGAGGTGTAGGGAGATGTATCGTGGGGGCTATTGATCAACTAGACAATGTAAAACATTAAAGGCACTATAAAACATAATGAGCACTATGTATCAGGTTTTGATCCAGAGTAGAAATTGATCACTATGCAACTTCAAAATATAAGCTTAAATCCGATGAGATGCATGAGTTTAGAGGAATTTTCATGTAGTTTGGCAGAGAATAAGGTCTCACAAATGCATTATATTTATGTTTGGCCCAATGAAGCAGCCCATTGAACTGCTCTGTTTACCTTTATTATGAGCATGGTATATATTTCTCGAAGACCTCTTGTACTTTTGTTTGCTTATATGACTCTTCAGTGCTGTCATGAGAGAGCTTATTGTGTTCTGAAAATGAAGAGTGATGTGACTAGGATATATCCAAATGTCACTCTCTCCCTTACCAGAGATTTAGGACTCTGGTAATTATTTTATGAAACCATACGCAACATGCCTTACTGCCATGATGAATTTCTTTATCTCTTTGGGTTTCTCTCTGAAATTATGTCCTGGTTGTGAAACTAGAAAATGCAGACATACCGTTTCTTGTTACTACTAGCACCAGCTGGTATGTTCTTTCAAAAAAGTGGTACATGGTTTTACTCTGAAAAGTGAGCTGCACAATCATTATTGTAAATAGGACATATAGAAGAGAACGAAAAACAGCTCTGAAATTCACCAGCTTTCAGAATGCACAACTATGTACTGGAACATGCATTTCCATCTCTACTGATACTCTGTCTATTTGTTGTAGTTTGCACTTATTGCGCCAGGATGGGCATCTGGGTTTTTCAGGGCGTGTTTGGATCACCGCCGCTGGCACCACGCCACGCCACACTTCGCGCGCCGCAGTTGTGGCGGCCAAATCGGCCGCGGCACCTTAGCCGGGGTGTGGTGCTGGACGTCAGCGTCCAAACAGGCCCTTAATCAGTCATTGATGTGCACCATTTTGATGTCATAAGTGATTTGTTTATGTCTTGCATCATAGTACTATAAATCTGATTCTTAGAATTCAGTCATATATCAGTCATCATGGCCTCATATGTTCTCACTCAAACAAAAACGGAAGCCATTTAGGAGCAACAGTAAGAACCATTGCAATTGGTTCATCATGTAGTACTTGAAATCCACGATTTCTATTATAAAAAATACATCCAAATTTGAGTTAATGATGATTCAGACCACCTTGGTTGAGGTAATGATGTTTCTTCCAAAAGATTTGTTTATCACATTGGATGGGTTTTATGGTAGTGCCAACTGCCCACATATATAAAAAACTGGGAAATAGTGCTAAAGGTTTCCAACTTTAGGTGCAAAGGGAATTCCAGAAAAATTGGGAATGTCATCAATAATAACCAAACAATACTTATAACTAGAGACACTAGAAACATGCGAGGTCCATAGTTCACCATGTATTAAGCCAAATTTATGTTGAGGCACCACGAGAGCTAGATGATAGATCTTCAGTCAGCTTGTATTGCTTGCTCACAGACTTCCTTCTTGTCCTTATTCACAGCTGTCAAAGTGTCATAATTCCTAAATATGCTATTTCTTAATATATTGAGGCACCACGATATTGCATAGCTGTCAAAGTGTCAAATTTATGTTGAGGCACCACAAGAGCTAGATGATATATCTTCAGTCAGCTTGTACTGCTTGCTCACAGACTTTTTCTCTTGTCCTTATTCACAGCTGTCAAAGTGTCATAATTCCTAAATATGCTATTTCTTAATATATTGATTGTTCTATCTCTATCTTTTATTTTCTCTTTCAAGGACTGAAGTAATACGTTAAGTGGATCTGTTCCACATGCTCCTGATAACCTATCCAATCTTACATCATTACAAGTGTTATTATTTGGGAAAATCAATCTAATTGTTCAATCACCATCTCGTGTGTTCAATAACCTAATTCTTTCTCTTTTTTAATCAGGCATTGTTATATAGGCTATCTGGGGATTACAATCCTTTGCATTCAGACCCAGATATTGCACAGCTTGCTGGGTATGCCTCATCAGAATGCTATTCTATCATTGTATTTATAGTCATATTTGACATCGAGGAAGTATTTGGGGGTAGATGTTGGACTGAGAAGCCTCTCAGTTTCAAGCTTTCAGCCTCTTCTTTCTTAGCACTTGTCCAAGTTAAGCATTTGTAGGAATGTAGATAATCTCAGAACCAGGTAACTAATTACCTAAAAGTATTACATGCGCTATTGTTCTGGTTTGGCTGGAACTTGGGGAGGTGTGCAGAGGTGGTGGTGAGTTCGTTGTTCATTTTTCTGTAGGTCAAAGGGCCGTTGGGGCTGGATTTCGTCGTCGCAACACTGAACTACTGGGTGCACAAGGGCATTGCCTTCATCTACGAGATCAGGTTTTCTTCCCTCTTCTATTTCGATCTGTCATGGTTCAACGTGGTAGAAGCGGTAGAACTGAGTGCTTGCCCGTTCGGTTAGATTTGATCAAGCATATCTAATTTGGTCTCGGTCTCTTGAAGTAGTATAGCGGCGCCTTCCTCCTCACAACCGCTGCGCCATCTTCGGTCCATGCCCACATGCTCCCTCTCCACTACATCCACTCTGCCAGCTCTGCTCCTCCTTGCTCTCTAACACGCACGCTTGAAGACCGTGGAGGCCGGTGATAGAGTCGTCGTCTGGAAGACGGGAAGAGGAAAGTTTGGGGGAAGCACGCTTGGAGGTTGATTGGTTTATGCTTTATCCAAAATGCCCTGAAGATTGTAATTTTTAATCAATCATTGTTGCTTGCAGAGACTGTGTCTCACGATTTGAAGCGGTTTGTGTTGTTGAAGCTTTGATTAAGCAAGCTGTTTCTGTTCACTTTATATGAAGGTACAAATCTAAACGTTATCTAGGACATTTCAGCTTAATTACTACCAGTAAAGTATACTCATTTGACCAATCCAAATTTAACTAGATCGTAAATGAATGCCACAGCAGGCTTTCCATCAGAATCAACTAGGCATAGAATTCAGACCAAAGGAAAATAGCTTTCAGGCATGATAGAAGATTAAAACAAATTCATCTACTATCTAGCATATTTTGTGTTCAAGCAATGCTGTAGTTGGTAGTTGCAACATTGTTGCAATACGAGGAAACAAAGAAGGTTTTGTTTACAACAAGAATGTAAATATGAAGCAGTACATGACAATTAGTGGGTACAGACTTAAATTAGTACATGCTTCCCCTTCCTTTTTGTGAGCGCAATTACTTACAACTGCGACTTGTCTACTAAAGATTAAGTGATTAACATAGTATTGTTGTTCCCTGTTGTTTTCATTTTGACGCAATCCGTGGATTTAATACCAACAAAACCATTAGAGTACCTGTGTTCTATCAGTAACGAGTGAATATGGAAATTCACAATGATTATATTGGTGAACTCATGTTTCTTTTTCTAATGCAAGGAAAACTGTAAAGTCTTCATTTTTTCCCTTTCTTGATAGTATTTACGAACAAACCACCATTACAAATGAATATAAAAATGTATTGTTATGTTCTACAAATGCTTACCGACAGTCTGAACAATGAAGATCAATGTGTTTTGTATTATTCTTTGAAATTGTTTCTGTTACTGATTAGTTAATGTATATAACACTTTGATGGTTATGTCTTCATCCATATTAATTTGTTTGATATTATTGAATACGAATGAATAAGTACTATTTCTAATAAGACTCGATCTTCTAGTGTGTGTTTATTAATACTTTTAAGCTTAATAATTTAATCCCAACTGCAAGTCTGGTTTTTCTTTTGGAAACCCAAAAATAAAATAAAATGAGTGGTAGTTAAGAGGAAATGTATATTTTATTGGGATGGTCCTGCGAAGTGCGAAGATATAGGGACAGAGAGCGATTGCTGATGTGGTGCGAAAGTGGGATATAGAGGGCATAATTTAGGGGGCACTGAAGACAGTCTAAGGTTGTCTACAACAACATCCTCTAAATTTCATCCCGTAAATGATTATTTCCCGTCATTTAGAATTCTCTCTAAAAGATTCCATCCTCTACATTTTTTACATCTCTAGCAGTGTCCTTTGAGTTACATCCTCTATATCAACAGAATCAATGTTTTGGGCCATAAATGGGTCGTAGAATTTCCGTTGTGGGTTTGCTCGTCGTTGACCTACCATATTTCTTCTCACGAGACAGAAGGCCGCCCCAGTGTTCAACCATGTCCTCCTCCGCACATGGCCGACGTCGACCCTTCCCTGATCTGTGCCCATGGCTAGCGGCACCCTCCCTGATTCGTGTCTGCTCTATTCTTGCCTCGTCCCAGACGTGCATCGTGTGTCCATCATCACCCTGTCCTAGCTCTGAGCCCATGGCCAACGTCGCCTCCATCGAGCTCAACATTCTTCACCGGATGTGGCTATGTCGCATGATGGAGGTCGACATTGTCGTGCTTGGAGATGTCGCGGACAATGCCACCTCCATCTCCGCGCTCGATCTCTGACACCCAAGTATTCGCTCGATCTCCTCTCTTTCCTCGTTCTAGCACTCTGTTTTACAACTTTCCGATGTCGTCAGCGTTGCGACTGAACCAAGTTGCTCCCCTCGGCAACATTGCTGCTTTGACCTCTAGAAGCTTCTGAGGTAGCGTAGGAGAGAACAAGAGGAGGCGGCGCATGCGTGAACAGTTGATAGCGAGCGGCCGTCACTCCGCCAAATGTTCGCATGCTATATTTTAGCAGAAGTTTTAGTGTTTCTTGTTGGAGCTATATTGGACATGTAAAACCTCTATATTTAGGGTACATGGTGTTTACAGTCTCTTGTTGGAGTGTCCCCACCACTTATTTAGCAGCTACAGGAGCACGCTACATGCCGTAGCAGTGCCCCTATGGTGCATGCCAAATCGTGGTAAGCTTCTCTCTCCCTCCAGATGAAGTTGGACTCTACCGAGCGGTCGCCAACTTTGTTGTCTCCCGCGTTCATGGCGAGGTTGGCAACAAATGGTATTCGGGCAACGCTCGAGGCGACGATAGTCTCCCCCACCGCTCGAACTTTCCGAGGAGTTTCTGGAGTGCAGGGTCTTCATCCCACGTCACTATTGTCATCCTAAATCCTTACTGGCTTCCGCTCCATCCTTGAGTTACCCTCAGCATGCAGCGACGTCGGCGCTGATACTTGGGCACTCAACAACAATAGGGCAATCCTAAACTCCACGTCTGCCTAAGTGGCTCTCCCACACGTGTCTCGCCAATCACCTCACGCCCTTGCCTCCGGTCATCCGCACATCGACCTACGACTCCATGTGTCATCCTCCTGCTCCCCTCCTACCCGGCTCCGACGTCTGCACTGTGCACCACATGAGGCTGGTGGGCAGCGGAAGCTAGCAGCCTAGCTTGAATGACCTAGATCATATGAAGAAGATGCCCCAGATGCTACTAGACTACAAGGTTTCTGTTTCTCAGGTGACTAAATACATCATGTGCTAATGTTAGCGATTCTTGTGTGGAAGTGAAATCGTGCCAATTTGAAGCCAATATTGTTTAGGTGTATTATTTTTACTGGATTTAGGTTGAAGGTTAGTTTGACTTCGTTTTAATTCTGCAAATACACATTGACAACCTAATGACTTTCTATTGTTCTAATATCAGACCAATAAACCTTATGTCGATGAAAACTTTTTTTAATCTGTTATGAACGGTATCATCTTTGTGACCTCTTGTTTCCATTTCCCCTTGGATTCATATAATTAACTTTGGACACCAGAGCAATAGATCTGTCATCAAGTATTAGCTTAATCTGTTATGTCTTGCTGGGTTGTTAACTTTTTGTATCCATTTGGTGTTGGTGAGGGTGGGATCTGTTATTCCTGATGTAATGTAGAATCCATTCATTATGATCATAGTAGGATTATGGCTACACTGATTCTTTCTTCCTCAGTGGAGTACAATTGGTGTCCTTATATACATGATGTGGGCGTCATTTTTCTGATTGCCTCTGAATGCCTATATCCATTTTCTAGGTGAACATGGTATTTTTTATTTAACCAATTGAATCATCTTCTGTCCTTTCAATAATTTGTATTTGTAATCATGTGCATATATTTATCCTCAATTTGAAATCGAACTCTGAAAATCAAATTGTCCTTCCTATTTGATGGTACCGGGTCATGCCTTCGGATAATGAAGGAGAAGATTTAGGAACACAATTGTCTCGGCTGTTAGGACTTGTGAGTACTCTACCCCTTATTGTCTCCCTATTGCTCCCAAGTCCCAAATACAATCGGGATCCATTTTGAGATTAGTTAAGGTCATGCAATTGGTAACATGTTCAAGGCAACTCATTTCTTCCAGTGATTCCCATCAATTAAATAGATGCAAGATGTGTGCACTGTTAAAAGTGGATCACACTTGGACTCGAAAAATGCATATGTTACTGTCATGCATGTGAAGTTTGCAACAAAGAAAGGTGGGCGAATACAAAATTTTTTTGCCAAATTGTTTACAAAATATTTTTTTGTGCCTTTCATTTTTGTATTCATCGAAAACTGAAGTACAACATAATTTGTTTTTGTATTATACAATTGCAGGAATAATTAAGATTTTTTTGTATGTAATTAAAGTTTATAAATAATTTGTATAATTTCGAATATTAACACATCAATGCCTATGCAATTTGTTTTGGAAAATAATCAATAGAAAATAAAATGAGTGGTAGTTGAAAGGAAATGTATATTTTATTTGGATGGTGGTTAAGACCAGGAATTTCACGAGTAGCATCCAGCATAACAAACAATACTATATTTCTGCAGTATAATCTAGTTGACTTGCTTTATTTGTTGTTAGGTGAACACCCATTGTGCAAAATCGATAGCTGCATGAAATGTAGTGAACTAAAGTGGGTTCAGCTTGAAGGTACATGGTCTTTCATTTCCCAAATAACTATGATAGTGAAATAACGCCACAATCATCTGACAGGCGATCAACAGAAACTTCTCTTGTTATTCGACATACAACGAAGGCAAGCATATTAACGCATTTAATGCCACACTCAGGTTGGTCTTTTAAAAAACATCAGTTTTTTTAATATGATATCAGGGCCAACTTACAATGTTTGTTATACTTTTTTGCAGATTGATGCCATGTCCAAGTTCTTCAAGCTGATGGTGGTAGGTGTTCTGCTTCACTTCTTTCTCATTGTTGAAGTTGTCCTAGGTTGTATTCACTCTTAGAACCCCTCTATTATTTATTTTTGAACAAAGCTTCTTTTTTGTTGTCCTAAAATGAGATCAAGCACGACCATTATTTCTGTGGGTTGAGTAAATCTAGATTTTTTACTTGGCATGATGAGACAATCTGGAGAATGTATACCAATTATGTTGTATGCCTTTTATATTTATCTACATTACCCAGTGTAGCATATTACTCTTTTCTGTTTTAGTCAATTATTACTCATGCTATGGTATATTTTTCTTTTGCTTCTTGAAAATAATTTAACATATGTTATTGAGTCATGTTATAACATATTATTCTTTTGCTTCTTGGAAATAATGTAACCATAGATTGTGCTTCAAAATTATTGTCGTCTTGACCATCACCATATGCACAACAGGAACAAGGTCAGCTTGCATCAATGCTACAACACTAGCTCTTGCATATGCTGGGATTCCAATGCGAGACACTGTCACATCTTGTAGTGTTGTCTATTTGTGTTCTACTCCTTTGCTCCATAGAGACCTACCTAATTTTCATAACTTTAGCAGTAGTCTTATGGTAATAAAAGTCAAACAATAATAATGTATTGTGCTAGATCTGAATTACCTCGAAGACAGTGTTGGGGGTTTCGATGTCACTGTTGACATCATATCCAAATTTGTATCCTTTTGTATGGTGTGATATATCTAGAAGCTCTAAGAATTTTTGTCTTGTGCAGGTCCTGCAATTAATGAATGATTTGAACCAAAGTGTTCGAAATGTTGTTCTCTTGTATTGAGGTTAGTTAATTCCATATTTGATACTATATAGGCCTACTTTAGCTGACATTTTGCTTTTTCCACACCCATGATGACAGGTATGATCTCTATTTCTATTAATCTTGTTCAATTTCTCAATAGTTACATCCTACATTTACAACCTGGAGAGATTGAAACATTTTTATAGCAACACCTTAACTATTAAAACTCTCTGTTGTTTGCTCCACCACGAGCTTCCAGTGCACTTTCTCTCTCTATCTCGTGTGATCAGGTGGTTAAGATATGCATCTACTCATATTTTAATTTTTAGCAGATATGTATCTAAATTTTCTTGTGTTTTAATACAGGCTTACAGTGTGCTTGAGGTTCTTCGAGCTCTCTATGAATCCCTAAGATACCAGCACAAAAGATAACTGTTGCGATATGTGTCATTGATCAATTTCGTTGTTACTAGGAGTTTAAGGTAAAAGACATATGACATATGATGACTTGTGGACATGTTATTAATGGCATGTACTGGTTATATATATTGAGTATCTGTTTGAATTGTAAGGCCTTGTGATATTTCCTGAAGATTTGTATAAGTTTGTAATTTATTGTGATAGTCTTAGCATTTAAATGATGCAATTGATATGATATTATTAAAATCATATATAGAAGTCTGTATAGTACTGATGGTTGCAATGTAGTGGTAAAATAGCTAGATGAAAATAACAAAATTTATGTATGACTAGGATCACAAATAGATTACGAAATCTTTTTCTTATAACATATATTTGTATATAAATTATCATACTATTATATGACTAGGATCACAAATGAAATTACGAAATATTTTTCTTATAACATATATTTGTATATAAATTATCATACTATTATGTTTCTGTTGCAACGTACCGTCACTTATCTTACCTAGTGAAAAAGAAAAGGCCGCTCTCTGTCGAAACCACCTCGTTGGCCCACCGTACCTGTCTCACCCCGCTGGCCTAATTCACCCCACGCCTCAGCCTCTCTGTCGTGTACTCGTGTACCAAAACACCACGCTCGCGTGCCCTGCGTTGACTGCCAAATGGGCCTGCGGAGGCAGCCACCCTATTTGTTTCACTAGCACCGTCGTCCTCGTTGTGTAACCGACACTGCAACCGAAGGAGATCGCGCGTATCCAAGGGGATACAATCTGTTCCCGTCGTAACCACCTCACCGCCGATGCCGTTGTATAAATGCGCGTGCGCCCACCATGATCTCTTCGCTAATACACCGAGAGGAAGAACAGAATCGCCATTGGTGCCGGTGAGAGGGAGAGAGAAGTCGCCACCATAGTTGATTCAAGGATACACCGTTGCTTGACCTCTGGGATATTGTCGAGGAAGGTCGCCTAGTCTCGTGAAACCGCCCATCTGCTAGCTGAACCCGGGAGTCGTCTAGGGTCTTTGGAATTTATCGTCGGTGTTGGGTCTGCACCATCGAGCCACCAAGCTTCGAGGTCAGCTTACCTCGATGACCAATCCGAGGTAATAATCCCTCCTTCTAGTTCGCACTTGTATTCACATCATATAGCACCCGTTGATGCAGAGGATAGGTCGCCAGAGGGTCGTTTCATGTGTCTCCGGTGAGACCACCGCCGCGTGGATCTTGTGCGCCGCCGGGGTCTCGACTAGGAAGAGGGAGGTGTTGCCCTAGCCGCTGATTTGGGCACCAACGGCCAAGATCAGGATGAGTGCATAACGTTTCGGGTACGATTCCGTGTCGTTAGATGCAATCTGGGCGGTCCCAGTTGGATCTCGGTTCATAAATATCTAACCGTCGATCTCTGATTTGGCGGTCATTGCTGCATGCTGGTTCATTTGAATCGGGATCTAGTCTGGGCCGCTTATTTCGAATCCAATGATCAGAAGAGAGCGTGTGTAAGTTATCGGGGCAAACTTCATAAGAACCCTGGTTTTCACAAGATTCAACCCGCCGTCCTATCTAGTAGAAAGAAATTAAACTTAGGTCCTAAAACTTATGCAGAGCACCCTGGGTTTATTTAAAATATAATTCACAGTCCATCCAGCTCAAGTATTTATAAAATTAAATATAGAAAATGCTTTTTATAAAAATAAATACAGAAATCTTAGGAAAAATATATCTTCTCCATTTTAACTCTGATTTTAGGGCCCGTTTGTTTCGTTAGAATTGAATTTCATTTTAATAATTATAATTTAGACAAAACTAATTAAGTTTATATATCTATATATGTAATATATTTGTATATTATTCTAAATCATATGAGAGAGATAGTTATATACTACATTTATGTTATAGAGGCGCAAGTAGAAGAATGTGCTATAAGTTGTAAATCGGAAAAATAGCATGTAAATCTATAGAATCAATTTCCATCTTTCACCCCATGAATTTGAGGTAGGCTTATATGATAACTTTGGAAAGTGGTGGAATGTCATATTCTAAAAAAAATAGCCTAATCCATTAGTAAGATTCCAATTCCTCGAAATGATAGGAAACAAACGGGGCCTTAGTGATTCTTGAACCTACGAAATCATCTCGACACGTAGAATATTATTACATAGTTTGTTTATTTGTTTGGTGCAATATTATTTTTAATTATTATTTGTCTGTCTATATATACGTCTACGATTAGATGAGGGAGTGTACGTGGATCTGCAGATCAAGACTTTTGAAGACTCTTATCAGCAGGTTATCGCAAGTAAAAGACAAGTGGTGTCCTTATCACATTCTTTGATCTAATAATATTTATGATTCTGTTAATCATCGATGCATAGTTTAGTTAAATAGTTGGGCAACCTAATAGGTTGCCCAGTCTTGTTTACCCTACACCTTGCATACAAATGAATCATTAGGTAGTCTTGCTATTGCTCTACCTGGTTTTAGGATTAATATTATATATGAATTATGATCAAGCCTTATTGCTATTGTTGGCTTTTTTTTAATATGCATGATAAGATCATTTTGTTAATTAGAACATGGAGCGATCACTCAAGATAAAAGTGCTACAACAAGGATGGAATGAGACGCCCTTGTATAAGTAATTAGGAAAGCTAGTGTGAGATAATGCTTTCCCCAAAAGGGGCAAGCGGATAGTGAAACGCGCAATCACAGTGTTGTCTATAATTACTGTGATGGGGTTACGGATTATAGAAAAAAGGCATATGCTTACTTTTGCCTGAAACCGTAGCGGGTTTTCTCATACTAGTGGAACTTTGTAAATGTCTCGTAGTGGATCCCTAGCTATTCACCTTAGAAGTGTCTAAAGGTCTAGCTACCCAGGCTAGAAGGGAAACACACCTTATGGGTAAAGATGTGCAACCTATGTAGAGTGTAAAAGTGGTATATCAGCCATGCTTACGGTCATGAGTGGCTCGAACCCTCACATGAGTAAATTATGGAATTAAATTTAACTTGTCATGCATTGCATTATGGGATATTTCATCTATGATTTCTTATTTAATTGGGATGGTATTTACTTATACTTAGTAATTACTAATAAAATTTTGATCAACTTAATTAAAAAGCAATGCTCAGCCTTAGTCATATCCATGGTAAGCCTTACACTACACTTTTTTCCCACACTTGCTAAGCGATGACCGTATGAGAGCTCACCCTTACTATAATTACACCAGGTCAAGAACTTATACTGATGGAGGAGGATCATGAAGATGAATCCGGATAAGTCTAGGCTGTTGTCTCCAATTAACTAGGGTTGTGGAGGATTGTTGTCATCATATGGTGTAATTTATTTAGTTATTTTGTATAGAAATTGTATTAAGTAATAAAGATTGTGACATTGATTTCTGTACGATGAGTCATCATATGTGTGAGACTTGATCCTGTTACACATGTGAGATACATCTGGATTTGTCCTTAAATCTGGGTGTGACATGTGGCGCAGGAAAATACGATGCGGTCGTGTGGGGCACAGACGACGTGGCCACATGCAACGTGAAATAGGGCAATCAGAGAGGAACATCAACGCAATTGTCAACGAAGAGGGAATCAAGGTCGAAAGGTGGGGAGGAGTCAACAAGAGGGAAAACATCTTCGTCAAAGACAACATGTTGAGAGATATTAATGCGATGGGTAAGAAGATTAAGGCATCGGTATCCCATATGATTATGGGAGTAACCGAGAAAAAGACAATGATAAGATCGAGGGGCAAGTTTGTGAGGAGCGGTGGCAGAGGTGTTGAGATAACAGGCACACCCAAGGACTCGAAGGTGATCATAGGAGGGGGTGGTGCCGAAGAGGGTGAAGAACGGGGTGGGATGGGAAACCGCCTTGGAGAGAAGGAGATTAACGAGGTAGGTGGCAGTGTTCAGGGCCTCAACCAAGTAGTGGGCGAGATGAGAAGCCTAAAAGAGGAAGCAACATAACATGTTGGTGATTGTGAGACTCACGCGCTTGGCTCGACCATTTTGAGGGGAGATGTGAGGGCACGACATCCTTAGCTGAACACCATGGGAGAGAAATAAGGGGTGAGATTTAGAGTTATCAAACTCCCACCCATTATCACACTAAATAGCTCAGATGGTGCAACCAAACTGAGTTGACACCCACGCGAAGAAGTGAGGAAGCCCAGTGAAGGTGTCAAACTTACGGTGGAGGGGAAAGGTCCAAAGAAAATGAGAGAAACAATCTAGAATGACCAGATAGAATGAACAACTGGAGATGCTGGGAACAACGAGTGTCCAAAGGTCATAATGGATAAGGTCAAAGGGGGCAAGTAGCATGGGACAAGGAAGAAGAGAAGGGTAAGCGAGTGTGACGCCCGAGCTGACAAGCATGACAAAGTAAGGTAGCTTTACTGCTAGGACAAGGGATGGCCGAGGTGACTGAGAGCCTAGAGAGGACGTCATGTTTGGGGTAGTCGAGACGATGATGCCAAGTGAAGGTAGAGGTAGTGGAGGCAAGGGCACAGGGTGTGGTAACATGGGCGGAGGAAGGTGGGGCAGGAAGCGAAGGGGATATAAGGGTCCAGAGTTGTCGCATCGAGCAACCATAGCATCCATTGTTCTATGGATCGAACTCCATAGAACAATGATTATCAGTGGTGAAGAGACGGACCAAGAGAAGGTTCTAGATGATGTTGGGGGCAACATGGATGTTGTTGAGCAACAAAGGACCAGGAAGGACTGTGTCACCGACTAAGGTGATAGGAGAGTCGACCCATTACCGACAACGATGGAAGAAGGCAATGTTGGGCTAGGAGGATGATGTAAAGAGACAGCTCTAGGGTTGATACTGGTGTGGAACGAGGCGCCAGAGTCGGCAACGTAGTTAGTGGGAGGAAAGGGCGACGATGATATGGGGAAGAATGAGAAAGTCATCGAGGACACCCCCATAGAGCCATCGAAAGGGGTGCTGAGGCCGGCGGTGAACAAGCTAACGGGAACCATGGGTGGGGAAGAAGACAAGGCCTCGATCATCAAGGAGACAATCATGGTGCTGGGGAACAAAAATGGTATGGTAGCATGGTGGCCCTCCTGAGGCTAGAGCTTGACATAGTCATGAAGAACAGGGTTCATGACCCGATCAAATACCATGAATGTGTCTCAAAGAAGCAGACCGTCATGAAGGGAGACGCACTATAACACCCTGAATTTTGGCGTATAAAATTTCTTCTCTAAATGCCTACCAAATTCAGGTGTTACCCTTTGTCTCTCTCTCTCTCTTGTCTCTCTCTCTCTCTTTCTTTTGAGTAGAATTAGGTTAATTTAGTGAGGGGTTTATTATTTATTTTGTCAAACTTATGTGAGTCATGAATTGTTGCATCATGCTAAGCCCAAAATATTCTTTGAATTGATGCACATGTTTGATTTGGTTTGAATTTGAAACTTGGTTTGAATTTGAATTAAAAACCCTAGAGAAAATAAAAAAGAAAAGGCAATAGAAATTCCCTAGAAAAAGAGAAAACCGAAAGCAGCCATTAGGCCCAGTTTGGCCCAGCCTGGCCACGCGCGCGCCCGCGTTGCCTGACAGGTCGATCCCACCTACCAGCGACCGCCTGCGTCCACGCACACACGCTCTCTCCCCCTCTCTCCCTCTCTCCCTCCTGCTGCCCGGTGGGCCCGACCCTTCCGTGCTCGTGGCCGCTCGCTGCTCGGTGGGGCCTTTCTTTCAGCGCTGACCGCCCATTTGTCGCTCACCCTCGCTGGTCTGCGGACCCTGCCTGTCAGCCACTCCCCTCTTCTCTAACCTCTCGCCCGTGCTCTCCGTCGTGGACGAGCCCACGACCACGCGTTTTCTGGCCATGACCCCCGCGCTCGAGCCCTTTTTTTGTAGCCCATGCCCAATCACTCACTCCCCTCGCCCAGTTGTGCCCTCGACTGAACTCCCTCTCTCTCTCTCGCTCTCCGCACGCACCCGTGGAACTCCATCGAAGGTTCGCCGCTGTTCCGTAGCCTGCCGTCGAGCATCAGCTTGTGTCCGTTGTCTCGATGAGCCCCGCCCCTTCGCCAGCAACGAGGGACACCTCCCGGTTTTCCCCCAGCCCCTCTAATTCACCCGGTCCGCGCTCAACAGCGTTCTCCCCGCGCAGCCAAAGCCCGCCGCCATCGACCCGAGACGTCCTTTTGTCCCTGTTGTTGCCTCGGTGCTTCAGAGTTTCCTCTTGAGGTGAGCAACCTCCCCGTGCCCCTATTTATATGTTTGTTGCCCTAGTCTTCGTGCGATTGCTCGTTGGAGCGAATCCACGCCGCTGTTGGGCCACTCCGTCAGCGTTCTGTGCCCTCTGGTGCCCACACGCCGGCGTTGTGCCCACGGTTGAGTCCGCCATGTCACCCGAGTCCTTCCTCAATCCCTAGAGCTTTGCCGTGGCGGTGCCCTCGTCTCCGGCGAGACATCGCCGCGGGGACGAGCAGCGCCGCCGCACTTAAGACCGGCCGCCTTGACCTCGCTGGCCGTTCGATCCCGGATATCCATCAGAGATCTGGTGGACTAGGTTTAATTAGGATCGATCTAATCTAAGCCGCTCGTTGTAGATCTGGCCGCTCAGATCTCCCCCTCGCTCGCGCCCCTACCGCTGGGCCCAGTCTGTCAGTCCTACCTCAAGTCGCTGGCGCCCTGAGCCCACCTATCAGCGCTCGCCGCGCGCTCGTCTCCGGGATCTAATCTCAGCCATGGATTTGAGATCTGACTTACCCGGTGTGAGAAGTCTACTCCACTACCTCTAGACCATGAGGTTGTTTGGCTGAGGGGGTTCGTTTTGCCAAAAGCACTAGCTGAGTCTAAAAATAGTTATAGCTTTTCCAGTTCGAGCACATTTAATTAAGCTAGGTTTGCTCCTCTCTAAGCATACAGGGTAGCAATCATTTAGAGCAACCAACATGTTTGCTCAAGAAACCTCATTTCACTTTTTACTCGATGCAGTACAAGGGGTCAAGCAGTCTCATTAGCTGCGAGAAGCAGACGATTCGAATCGAGTTTTTAACCTTGCAAGGTAAACCTAAACACATGACATGTAGGGGCACTCCGTCCCCACACATATCAGCCATCCCCATTGATTCCCTGTTTGCGACTATGGCTCACCGCCTTGGCATGCAATGCCCCACTGACCCCGGCTGCCACCGTGTAGTGGCTGCACTTGCACCCACCATAGCTAGCATGGGATACCTCGTCTCAGGACAAGTGAGGAATAAAGTCTACACCCGACTTCACTCAGGTATTAGGCTTACCAGTTACCATATTTCCCAACATGTGTTTAGTACTTTCAAACGTTTGACTCAGGTATCCACACATTAATCCTTAATTTCATTTCCATCTCATAGACAAGGCATCCACCCTAGATCCATGTCTATAGACCATCATAGATCCCATTATCAAGATGAATACAATCAATTCCTGACCTCGTGCGAGTGCTAGAAAAATCACTCGGCTTCTACCGAGATCCCTACTTAGCAAAGCAGCTACTCAACCTAGGATACTAGTATCCATCTCAAAAAGGAATCCTGAGTTCATGCAACTAGGGTTTCAAGCAACTCCTACACTTAAGTGTACATTACAAACCTACAAACATTAAATGTAGTAAGGTAGCATATATAAATGGTTATGCTTAAAACCAAGGGCTTGCCTTCAAAAGCTGAGGCTGTAGGGAGGTCCTCAGTGGCAGGCTCTGGAGCTGGCTCCTGGACTTCCTCTTGGGCAACTCCTTGCTCGGGGATGAGTATGTACTCTCCATCAGCGAGGTTGCACTCTAATAAATGCAATGAGTAAGATACATGATATGCAATTAGTAATTATGATGCCTAGTGAAATGGTTAAGTAAATAAGATAAAGCTTAACCTTACTACTGGAAGTTTTAGTGGTATATTTAGTGATTAGAAACAGGTGTGGCCAAGGTCTAGGGGGTTGGATTAATTTAATACTCCACTAACCTTCAATGCCTCAGTGACAATTCAACAAGATCTTTGCTGAAGTTATTATGGTTAAGATTTATCACTTCTACTAATCCTCTCTTTTTCATTTTTCTACTTATGCTTTTAGAGTGGATTTGAACTACAACATTGTTTTAAAAATTTCCAAAAGTTCTAGAAAAATTACATTGGCTTCTCACTAGTTCACATAGTTCAGTCTCAAAAATTGAGGCCTAAAATGAGGATGGTTTTCTCTGTACAAAAATATTAAAATCTAGGGCAGAGGGGGTACTTTGAACTACAACTCTTATTTAGGAGTGGATTCTACCCTAAGGGTTATTTTTTCTAGTATTTAGACGCAATAACATGAATCTATGCCAAGTTTTAGCAAAGATACCTAATGATTAATAAATGGTGATTTTCCAAAGTTTTAGGGCTTAGTGGTGCTTTCGACTACCACTCTATTTGAAAAATGTCAAACAACAAATTTCCTAATTTTCCTAGTTTCTTCTTTACGCAAGAGCAATCATTTTTAAGGTTGGGGTATTTTCTCCTTAGGATTATTTCTCTATGATTTTTCAAAGTTTCCTTTGTTTTCCTTAAATAAATGATAGTGCAAATTATTTATAATAGACTATGGTTCAACAAATTTTTCTTATGAACTACATCACTTAGGCATACCAGGAAAAATGTGGTTATCCTCTGGTTTCTATTTTCTACTTCCTTTTTCATTTTCCTAAAGTTTGGGAAAAAGGGGGTTTTTGTAGATAAACCAGGCCTAGCCTTGTATACAGTGGTGTTCATTATTTTTAAACAGTGCAACTACTAGGTGAGTGTCTCCATAAATTTTCCTTAGCCGAGTCTAGAAGTATTTCTATTTTTCTTCATTATTATGTTTTGGGCAGTTCTCTAATTTAATTTAAAGCTCTAGAAAATAGTATAGGAACATGGGGTTTATTATTTTTATTTGATAGTTCATATTTACAGAGTATAGCAAAATTGTTTTGACCAATTTTGGGTGGATAAAACTCAAGTAATGCATTTTTGAAGTTGACTGCTGTGATTTAAATGAAAAGTTAATTCGAAATGGAAAGGAAAAACTGATTTGCGCTGAGGCCCTTGGGTTCTTTTACCGTTCTTATTACAACTAGGTCCCCATAGCACTATTCATTTGTTTGACTAACAGTGCAAAACACCCCCTGGGTTTTCCCCATCCTTAACCCGCGCCCCACCCTCCCCGAAACAGTAAACCGTGGAACTCCAGTGAGCGATTATACCATATCGGCGATGGTAGCGCATCGGAGAAGAGTTCGGGGAGTCTCGTGGGGTTCCGGCGAGCTTGATGACGGTGATGATTGGTCAGAGGAGGTCGGTGGCGTCCGGTCCTTGCGCACAGGTGGGCGGGGAAGGTCTGGCGATAGTGATCTTCACCTCTAGTGGTGTAGGCGTCCAAGGAGAGGCTCCGGGAGCTTCACCGGGCGTTGGTGAAGTCATCCGTGAGCTTCGATTTGGCAGTGGCGGCTTGGGTTGGCCGGTCCACGTTCGCTGACGTGCGCGCGTCGAGTGTCGGACGGGAGCAGGCCTCACCAGCGCGGTAGGGCTCGATTAAACTGGTCAGCGAGCTATGGGAAGTTGATGGGGAGTCACTAGCGAGTTTAGCTGGGCAGGGGAGCGACTACGGCAAGCTCGCCGCGGCGACCGTGCTCGGGCGGTGGTTGCGGGCGGTATTGCGCGGCGAACTCCGGTGAACTCTAGCTCGGGCGAGGTGTGTGCTTGCGAGGGGGTACGACTGAGACCGTGCTGCTCTTTATAGGCGTGGGCGTGGTGCATGGTCGAGCGTGGAATGGCGCGGGACGTGCACCGGCGCGTCAGCCGCGGTCGAGCACGTGGCATTTTGCTTCTGCTCCTATTCCAGCGCTCATAGGCTCCATATCTTCGTGTATTTGGGCAAAATCACTATGTAAGATATGTTCCCCTGACGTTGCTTTGTTATTTTCGTGTGGAAGCCGAGGGGTTTTCGTGCTTGTGCAGAGAGTTGTCGCGTCACCAAGTCGGGTGTGTCTAGCTGCCGCGTACCGAGGCAAAACCATGCCAAGATCATGTCAAACGGCTGAGGTTTGTTTCCAAACTTCGCCAGGGCGTGTTCAAGGTAATTTGGCGCCACTTTTATTCTTGGACTATGTAGTTTTGAGTTTTGGAATTAAGAGAACACAGGTTGATCTTTGGGGAAAGGTTGGATTGCAGAATTTTGAATTTCTGATTTTCACTTGAAGTCCCCACTTGAGTGGCTGGTTTGAGAATTTTGCAAAATTCTTTTGGTTAAACACTCTTACTATATTTTGTAGGTTATTTAGTGTACTAACTTTTTGTTCATTAGTCCAAAACATGATTTTGTGTTTCACATAGCCTTTTTGCTAGATTTTCTTTTGGTACTCAAATGGCTTAATTAGAGTAGTTCTAGGGTTTTGAATACTTTTCCCACTTGAGGTGCATGATGTGGTTATGGTATGGTTTTTGAGATGAAAAAGACTTAACTTAGTTTTAGCTCCTTAAGTTTGTGTGTCTTTTGCTCATATAATTTCATATGTGATAATGGTCACAAGGTGGTTACTGAGGGAAAAAACCCTGAGTAACACTAGGGTCTTACACTAGGGATGAATTGGCTAACGAAATATCAAGCAAGTCTTAGCTGTGACAAGAGGACAGTGAAGTTAGTGTCCTTATCAGGAGAGGAAGTGTTAGTGGAGTTGGTCTTGTGTGGACCAAGGAAAGGAAGCTATCACCAGATCACCACCCATATTGACGAAGTCGAGCCATCAGAAGCTATCAACGTAGTATCATAATTCCCAGATGTGTTTCTCGAGGAGTTATCAGGCATACCACCTGAAAGGAAGGTTGAATTTGTCATAGAGCTTATACCTAGCACCCCCTATTTCCAAGAGAGCCTATCGAGTGTCCAAACCAGAATTGGAGAAACTCAACAAGCAGATTGATGAATTGTTAGAGAAAGTCTACATCAGACCGAGTACCTCGCCTTGGGCAGCCCCAGTGTTATTTATGGAGAAGAAGCATGGTACAAAGAGGATGTGCATTGATTACAGATCTTTGAATGAAGCCACTGTCAAGAACAAGTACCCCCTACCCAGAATTGAAGATCTGTTCGATCAGTTGAGAGGTGCCAGTGTGTTCTTGAAGATAGATCTAAGGCCAGGCTACCATCAACTCAAGACCCGACCTTCGGACATACCGAAGATAGCATTTATCACCAAGTATGGACTATATGAGTTCATGGTCATGTCATTCGGTTTGACGAATGTGCCAGCTTATTTCATGTACTTGTTGAACAGTGTGTTCATGGACTACCTCGACAAATTCGTAGTGGTGTTCATCGATGATATCCTCATATATTCCCAGAATGAGCAAGAGCATGAAGAGCACTTGAGGAAAGTATTGCAGAGGCTACGAGATTGTCAGTTGTATGCCAAGCTCAGCAAGTGCGAGTTCTGGATCAGTGAAGTCCTATTCTTGGGTCATATTATAAACCGAGAAGGATTAGCTATGGATCCAAAGAAGGTAGCAGCTATTTTGGACTGGAAAGCACCGAAAGATGTCTGAGGAATCAAGAGTTTTATTTGAATGGTCGGTTACTATCGGTGTTTTTTCATTGAAGGTGTATCCAAGATCGCCAGGCCAATGACAGGTTTGTTGGCGAAGAAGGTTGAGTTCAAGTGGACCCCAGCATGCCAAGAGTCCTTTAAGACACTGAAGAGGAAGTTAACAACATCAGTGGTATTGATTCTGTCAGATGTTCACAAGCCATTTTAGTTTATTGTGATGCTTCGTACACTGGACTAGGATGCGTGTTAATGCAGGAAGGGAGAGTAGTGGTGTACTCGTCACGACAATTGAAGATTCATGAGAAGAATTATCCCACTCATGATCTGGAGTTAGCAGCAGTGGTTCATGCACTGAAGACCTGGAGGCACTATTTGTATGGGCAGAAGTGTGATATCTACATAGACCACAAGAGTCTCAAATATATCTTCACTTAGTCAGAGTTGAATACGAGGCAACGAAGATGGCTAGAGTTGATCAAAGACTATGAGCTAGAGATACATTATCACCCAGGCAAAGCAAATGTGGATTGCAGATGCTTTGAGCAGAAAGAGCCAAGTCAACATGATGGTCGCTCACCCGATGCCGTATGAGCTAGCCAAGGAATTCGATAGGCTGAGTCTTGGATTTCTAAACAACATTCAAGGAGTAACGGTTGAGCTAGAACCCACTCTGGAGCAAGATATCAGGAAGGGTCAGAAAGATGATGAGAAGATAAACGAGATTCAACAGCTGATCATAGATGGAAAAGGCAAAGACTTCCGTGAAGACGCAGAAGGAGTGGTATGGTTCAAGGATAGATTGTATAACACTCCAAAATCACATTCTGATTAAATCAGAAAACTCATTTTATTCTCCAAAAAGATTCTTATGTGAATTATCCTTTGTGTTAAAAATTTATTCTCCAAAAAAAAGAATTAAGTTAAACTATCTCTTAATATAGATTTTATATAAGAAATTATATCCTTTTAAATAAATATGTGAAGATTATAAATTTATTTTATTGTACTTCTAAAATGTGGCTATGTCTTTGAATTATTTTCTTTAATAATTATTATTGTAAAACATATTACATGAATTATTGCTACTAATTTTCATTTTCTTAACTGGATAAATTAATTAATAAAATTGCTTTGTATTCATGTTGAGTTTTTTTTGCAATTTATGCTTGAAATAGAAAATTTAACTCATCTCTAAATTAGACTTGAATTTTAAATTTAAATAGAAAGCAAACATTAGAAATATAAGCTAATATAGTGGATCGATGTATGTTTGGTTGGTTTGTTTGTACACGACATCCTTTAGGTAAAGTCGATACAAATTAGGACATCGCAATAAGATATTTAAGAAAATACTCCTTTCAGCTTGCATGTAACATCCAAAAAATATATTATAAATTTTAAATAAAAATATATTCTAAGATTTATTTAAATTGAAGGACTAATATGATGAGTACAAATTAACAACAATATTATTGGATTAAAAGAGATAAGTTAGAGTTCCTAACAGATAGAATAGGATTGTAACAGATAAGTACCAGATTAGATCTATCATGTAACGGATTTGGTTTCGAGCTTGTTAGAGTTCCTAAAAGATAGGATATGATTGTAACAGACAAGTACAAGATTAGATTTGTTATGTAACCTACCCACCTTCCAGCATATATAAATACATGCCACAATAACACCTCAAGACATCAATCATAGACTTATCTCCTCTATAGCCTCGCAGCAGCGCCGCCGCCATCCGAGCCACAGCCGTCCGCCTCTAACTAAGCTCGCAGCCATAATTAGTCCTAATTAGCTAGGCAATATATTTAATCTAATTTATAGGTGTAACCTACACTTATTATAAATAATTGTTAAAGTGATTAATATCAACTTAAATATTTCAATTTAATACCTGCTTAGTTTAAATGCAGCATCTATTAGATTTATTGTGTCTAAAAATATAGTTTTACCCATAACTTCTTCGTTCTAACTCTGATTTTAATGGTTCTTAAACCTACGATCTCATAGCGACGCGTAGAATATTCTTACGTGGTTTGTTATCATGTTTAGTGTAATGTTATTTTTATGTACTCCTTGTTTGTTTGTATGTATTGGTACGAGTAGCAGTGAGGTTACGAGTCACCGAAGACCAACTTAGTGAAGTACCTGGAAATTTGAGTTACAGGCAAGTTGTGTCCATGATCACTTTTCTTTACCCAATAATGTTCCTGTTAATCACTATGACATACTCAGGTTAATCTGATGGGACCTAATAGGTTTCCCTAGACTTGTTTATCCCACACCTTGTTTACTACTGAACTTTTGGGTAGTTTTGCTATTGCTTTACCTGGTTTTGGGGTTAATATTACATTATGATCATGTTCCAATTATACTATTGTTTTAATTATTGTTCATGACAAGATCATTATGTTAATTGGAACATGGAGCTTAACTTGAGAAACACGTGCTACCACAAGGGTGGAATGGGACGCCCTTGGCTGACTAATTAGGAAAGCTAGTGGAGGACTACCTTACCCGAAAGGGGCAAGGGTAGTAGGAGAGTTGCATATAGGGAGGTTCTCGGGTCGATCATGCTGCTATGGTTTTTCGGACGAGGGATTCCTATATTGCCCTTCCTAGTAACTGTAGCAGGATTTTTGAAGCTAGTGGAACTTTATAAAGACCTCGTAATGGATCCCTAGCCATTCACCTCGGAAGTGTCTAAGGGTCTAGCTAACCCTAGCTAGCGGGATACACGACTTGTGGGTAAAGGGCGCAACCTCTGCAGAGTGTAAAACTGGTATATCAGCCGTGCTCGCGGTCATGAGTAGCTCAGGACTCTCGCATCATTAATTTATAGAACTAAACTTAATCTATCATATGCATTGTATCGCGGGTGTTATTATCAATTTTGATCTCTTACTTAATTGGGTTGGTATCTACTTATACTTAGTAACTGCTAATAAAATTTTGACCAACTTTAAAAGCAATGCTCAACTTTAACCATCTCCTTGGTAAGCCTTACACTTCACATGAGCTCCCACCTTTGGTGAGTTCATACACATTATTCCCCACAACTTGTTGAGCGATGAACGTATGTGAGCTCACCCTTGCTGTACTCACATCCCCCAGGTCAACGACAGGTACCACTGGATGAGGTGCTTGAAGGATGTTGTGATGAGTTCGTGAGTGGTCTAGGCTATCGTCTCCCAGTCAACTTCGTGTTGCTAGATCGTTGTTTTGCATGATGTAATTATTTAGCTATTTTGTGCAGAACTCCTATTATATAGTAAAGATATGACATTCTTTTATGTACCATGAGTCATCATATGTGTGAGACTTGGTCCCAGCACACCTGGTGATATTATCTCATGCCCGGGTTTTGGTTGCCCATAGAGCCCGGATGTGACAGACTGTGCGTTCCCGACATCAAATCGATTCGGGAACTAATTCTCAAGGAAGCTCATGAGATAGCATATTCCATACACCCTAGTATCAAAAATATGTACCAAGACTTGAAGAAAAGATTCTGGTGGTATGGAATGAAAAGGGAGATAACAGAATATGTGGTTGTATGCGATGGTTGTCAAAGGATCAAGGCAGAGCATCAGAGACCCGCAGGTTTGTTGCAGCCATTGCAGATTCCTAAGTGGAAATGGGATGATATTGTGATGATTTTTATAGTTGGTCTGCCCCGCACTCGTGCTGGTTATGACTCCATATGTGTAATAGTGGAAAACTTGACAAAGGCGGCCCATTTCATACCAGTCAAGACCACCTATAACATCGCAGTGTTGGTAGAACTATATATGTCTCGAATTGTATGCTTGCATGGTGTTCCAAAGAAAATAGTATCAGACAGAGGTACCCAATTCACTTCTCACTTTTAGCAGTAGTTGCATGAAGCTTTGGGCACACATTTAAAGTTCAATTCAACCTATCACCCGTAGATAGATGGTCAGATAGAGAGAACCAACCAGATTCTCAAGAATATGCTGAGAGCTTGTGCATTGCAAGACAAATTAGGTTGGGACAAGAGGCTACCATATGCAGAATTCTCCTACAACAATAGCTACCAAGCGAGTCTAAAGATGTAACCATTCCAAGCACTCTATGGGAGGAACTGTAGAACTCTGTTGCATTGGGACCAACTCGCCAAAAGGTAGGTATTCAGTCCATACACTTTACTTGAAGCTGAAGAGAACATTAGAATGGTTCGAGAGAATCTGAAGACAGCACAGTCCAGACAGTGAAGCTATGCTGACACCAGAAGAAGAGAATTGAGTTTCGAAGTGGGAGATTATGTCTACTTGAAAGTGTCACCCATCAGAGGAATCAAAAGGTTTGGAGTCAAGGGAAAGCTAGCACCTCAATACATCGGACCGTACCAGATTCTGGCAAGACGTGGAGAAGTAGCATATCAACTCACCTTACCAGAAAGGTTGTCAGTCGTGCATGATGTGTTCCATGTGTCTCAGCTGAAGAAATGCTTGCGAGTGCCAGAAGAGCAATTGCCAATAGAGGACCTTGAAGTTCAAGAAGATCTGACTTACATTGGGAAGCCCACTCAGATTCTAGAGACAACAGATCGGGCCACTCGAAGAAGCACCATCTGGATGTTCAAATTCAAATGGGGCCATCGCTTAGAGGAAGAAGCAACCTGGGAAAGAGAAGATGATCTAAAAGCCAAGTACCCTAAACTCTTTGCTAGCCAACCTTGAAACTCGATGGCGAGATTCTTTTTAAGGGGGGTAGGTTTGTAACACCCTGAATTTGGGGGTATAAAATTTCTTCTCTAAATGCCTACCAAATTCAGGTGTTACCCTTTCTCTCTCTCTCTAGGCTCTCTCTCTCTCTCTCTTGAGTAGAATTTGGTCAATTTAGTGAGGGGTGTATTATTAATTTTGTCAAACTTATGTGAGTAATGAATTGTTGCATCATGCTCAGCCCAAAATATTCTTTCAATTGATGCACATGTTTGATTTGGTTTGAATTTGAAACTTGGTTTGAATTTGAATTGAAAACCCTAGAGAAAATAAAAAAGAAAAAGCAATAGAAATTCCCTAGTAAAAGAGAAAACTGAAAGCAGCCCATTAGGCCCAGTTCGGCCTAGCCTGGCCACGCGCGCGCCTGCGTCGCGTGACAGGTGGACCCCAACTGCTAGTGATCGCCCGCGCCCGCGCACGCACGCTCTCTCTCCCTCCCGCTGCCTGGTGAGCCCGACCTGTCGGCGTTGACCAGTCCTCGCTCGTGGCCGCTCTCGCTCACTGCTCGGTGGGGCACTCCTGTCAGTGCTGATCGTCCGTTTGCCGCTCACCCTTGCGGGTTCACGGACCCCACCTGTCAGCCACTTCCCTCTTCTCTAACCTCCTGCTCGCGCTCTCTACTGTGGATGAGCCCACGACCACGTGTTTTCCGGCCATGACCCCCTCGATCGAGCCCTTTTTTGCAGCCCACGCCCACTCACTCACTCCCCTCGCCCAGTTGCACCCTTAGCTGAACTCCCTTGCTCTCTCTCTCTCTCTCTCTCGCTCTGCGCACGCACCCATGGAACTCCACCGAAGGTTCGCCATCGTTCCGTGGCTGTCGTCGAGCATCAGCCGCGTCCGTTGTCTCGATGAACCCTGCCCCTTCGCCAGCAACGCAGGTCACCTCCCGGTTTGCCCCTAGCCTCTCTGATTGGCCCGGTCCGCGCTCACCGGCGTTCTCCCCACACAGCCGAAGCCCGCTGTCATCGACTCGAGGCGTCCTTGCGTCCCCATCGTTGCCCCGGTGCTTCATAGTTTCCTCTTGAGGTGAGCAACCTCCCTGTGTCCCTATTTATCCGTTTGTTGCCCTGGTCTTTGCGCGATTGCTCGTCAGAGAGAATCCGCGCCGCCGTTGGGCCACTCCACCATGTTCTGTGCCCTTTGGTGCCCCCACACCGATGATGTGCCCGCGGTTGAGTCCGTCGTGTTGCCCTGAGTGCGCCCGAGTCCTTCCCCGATCCCCTAGAGCTTTGCCATGGTTGTGCCTATGACACCCCAGTGTCACCTAGGGTTGCTTCTCAGTACTAACTCAAGAACCATTATTTCATGTGAACCAATTGGGCAAAAGACAGCAATCAACTTAAGAATAAAAGTTCCACTAAGTATTTATCTTAAGAAATTATGCCTAAATCATAGGGTACATTCAAAAAAAGGGGAAAATGTTGAAACCCTAGAACAACCCTAATTGAGCCACTAAAGTAGAAGGGAAGAAAAGGGGTAAAAAGACCATGAAAAGCATGGAATCATGGCTTAGGCCAATTATAATAATTGAAACACACTAACTAAGCTACAATAAAGATTATAAAAGTTTGGCCAAAATAGTTTGTTAAAAACCTCATACCAGCCATTCAAGTGGAGGTTTCATAGAGAAATCTAAAATTCAGATTTCTGAGTTTTCAGCCTCTAACCCAAAACCGAGCATGTTCACCTTAATCTCTATCTCAAAACCCTAGGCTCCCATTAAAAAATGTGCTAAACTAACCCCTCTGCCTCATACCTAAAGATGGCATTGGGATTCTGACCCTAGACATGACAAAACCGAAGATTTGCCTCGGGCTCGGGCTGAGAGACAGACCCGACTTGAGAGCTCCATATCTTTGCAACCAGTAGGCCAAATCCTATGATCCCCACACAAGATCGGTAGCTTATAGGGAGGAGAAGTGGTTTTGTGCACTAACCAAGGCAAGAGCAGGCTCGAATGAGTGACAACACGCACCAGAACTCGGGCAGAATGAACGCGCACACGTGTTTGACCCTGGTCGGCATGCTGGCATTTGCCCAACCGGCGCGCGCTCGCCCCAGTGCTGGGTCAAGTCTGTCGCGTACCCTCGCCCACGTCGTGCCTATAAAGCAGCCCCAAGGCCTCGGTCGTACTCCCCCGCATGCTCTCAGTCCTGCCCAAGCCAGAGTTCACCGGACCTTGCCTTGAACGTGACGCGCCACCGCCCGCCAAAGCCACCCGAGCCACGGCCACCATGGCCAGCTCACTCCAGCCGCTCCCAAGCTGCACCAGCTGCTCGGTTAGCTTCGCTAGGGGCCCGTTAAGCTCCCCAAGTCCTCGGACCCGGTAGAGCCTCGCCGAAGACCCCGAATCACCCTCGCCGGACTCCTTCCGCTCACCAGCAAACGTGGACCGAGTAAGTTTCTTCGCCATTCTCAAATTCCTTCCGCAAACTGTCTCTACGTCACCTGGTCGAGCCTCCCGAGCTAACCAATTGGACTATCGCAGCTGTGAGTAGGCCTGGATTCCTCGCCATCGACGAGCTTGCCCGCCTGCGCACGTAGACTGGCCTACTCCGACAATCGCCGGAGACGATCCGCACATCGGCGTGACCGGCAAGACCTCCCCTACACCCTCGACCACTTCACTGGAGCAATGTCACCACCGGTAAGCCCCTCCGCCCTTTCCTCCGCCTCGGTTACTGCTTCGTTAGGGGAAGGACCACGGGTTCGAATTTAGCAGAATCCCTAGGGGGTTTTCTGCATAGTCATAGACTCATGTGAATAGTATCCTGAGGACCTGTCTAGTAACAAACTTAGAAACTTTCGCCAGGGACCCAGATGCAAAACCTTTTTTCTTTAAACCATTTCTGTTTATTCTTTTTAAATAGGCAGAGAACTTAGGAAATTCATATCTTGAGAAATGTTTAACCAAATTTAGTCAAACCAATTTTTCTAGATTAAAAA
Organism: Zea luxurians; assembly: GCA_029449295.1. Lineage (NCBI taxonomy): Eukaryota > Viridiplantae > Streptophyta > Magnoliopsida > Poales > Poaceae > Zea > Zea luxurians. The sequence continues at coordinate 74,295,570 of JAOPSE010000004.1, read as the reverse complement.
TATTATGAACTATCAAATAAAAATAATGAACCATATGCATTTTGTTTTAAATTTTAGAGTTTGGAATAAAATAAGGAAACTACCCAAACCTTATTAAAATGGAGAAAATAGTTATGCTTCTGTGCTGGACTTAAGAAAAATTGTAGAAGTCCAAACCCAACTTAGGCACTGTTTAAAAATATTAAGCACCCCGAGCATACAAGATTAACACAAGGTTATCTATTAAAAACTATATCTACCCAAAACTTAGGAAAATGATAAAGATACTAGAAAACAATGAACAATGGATGAACATATTTTTCCTAGTCCACTTAAGTAATGAAGAACCTAGGAAAAATAAAAAGAACCTTAGTCCAGAACAAATCCAAGGTGAAATAATTTATTAGGCACAAATAAATCCAGAAAAGCCATAATTAAAAGTATAGGGACCATGTCAAAATTGTTAAGAAAAATTCAGTAGACTCCTAACTACTAGAACACCACTACAAAAATGATAAACACCCCAGCCCCCCATCTTAAGTTGGTTGAACAATTAAAACTTGATTTTTGCCATGATCCAATTAAATTTTAAGAAAACCCAAAAGTGTGCAACAATGGACAAATAAACTTTTACCAAGTTGTTGATGAAGTAGACCACTGGAGAAAAATGCAAAACCTATTCAAAACTACAAAATAACACCCATTGCCCCCACCTTATGAAAAAGGCCATTTAATTCAAGAAATTCCTACCACCCTTTCCCTTAAGCAAAAAATTACCAAATTCTATAATGATTGCTCTTGCACAAAGAAAAAGATTGAAAATTTTATAAATCTGTTGTTTGATATTTTTCAAGTATAGTGGTAGTGGAAAGCACCCCTTTGGCTGGAAACTTTAGAAAATCAGAGTAAAATAACAATTAATTATTAGTGGCTGAAAACTTGTACAAAACCATGTTATTACACCGAAATGTCAGCAAAAATAAGCCTTAGAGAATAAACCACTGTAAAAAGGGAGTTGTCGTTCAAAACACCCCCTCTGCCCTAATATTTGATAATTTTGTACAGAGAGAAACCCTCACTTTTTGAGCCCCAAATTTTGAGACAGAGAGTTATACACCAGTGGGAAGCCACTGTAATTTTTACAGATTTTTTGGAGATTTGTAAAACTATCTTGAAGTTCAAACCCACCCTAAAGGCATGAAAGAAATAGAAATAAAAAGATGGATTAGAAAGATTAATAAGTATCACCCCAATAAGTGCAGCTAAGAATCTTGTTAAAATATCACTAAGACATAAAAAGGAAGATCAATAGAACACTAAAAGCAATCTGACCATTCAGTAATCAAACTTGACCCAAATTTACTAAGTATACCCCAGACGTCTCTAATAACCAGACTTAGCTCTATTCCATGTTAATTAATCTTTCACCCTACAAGTTTAGTTGCTAAATTGCATATCATGCCAAGCATATATCTTACTCATTGCATTCATTAGATTGCAACCTCGCTGATGGAGAGTACGTGCTCATCCCTGAGCAAGGAGCTGTCCACAAGGAAGATCAGGAGCCAGCTCCCGAGCCTGCCATCGAGGATCTCCCCACAACCTCAGCAATTGAAGGCAAGCCCCGGTTTTATGCATAACCAATTTATATATATGCTACTTTACTACACTTAATGTTTGTAGGCTTGTAATGTGCACTTAAGTGTAGGAGTTGCTTGAAACCCTTAGTTATATGAATTCAGGATTCCTTTTGAGATGGATACTAGTATGCTAGGTCAAGTAGCTGCTTTGCTAAATCAGGATCTCAGTAGAAGTCGAGTGATTTTTCTAGCACTCGCGCGAGGTCAGGAATTGATTGTATTCATCTTGATAATGGGAGATATGATGGTCTATGGACTTGGATCCAGGGAGGATGCCTTGTCCATGAGACGGGGAAAAGAATTAAGGATTAATGTGAGGATACCTGAGTCAAGCGTTTGAACGTACTAAGCACATGTCAGGAAATATGGTAACCAGTAAACCTAGTACCTGAGTGAAGCCTGGGCACGGACTTTACCCCTCAGGCGTCCTGAGACTGGGTCTCCCATGCTAGCTATGGTGGGTACAAGTGCGGTCACTGCACGGTGGTAGTCGGGGTCAGTGGAGCATTGTATGCCAAGGCGGTGAGTCCTGGCCGTGAACAGGGAATCGATGGGGACGGTTGATATGTGTGAGGACGGAGTGCCCTGACATGTCGTGTGTTTAGGTTTACCTTGCAAGGTTAAAACTCGATTCAAATCATCAACTTCTCGTAGCTAATGAGACTACTTGACCCCTTGTACTACATTGAGTAAGAAGTGAAATGAGGTTTCACATGAGATAACATGTTGATTGTATTAAATGATTGTTACCATGTATAGCTAGTGCTTTTGGAAAACCTAACCCCTCAGCCAAACAGCTACATGGTCTAGAGGTAGAGGAGTAGATTCCTCACACTGGGTAAGTCTAGCTAAGTATTAGTATACTCAGCCTTGCTTGTGGCATAATTTTTGCAGGTATGCTTCAAGATATGGTTGATGGTGTGACTTGGCCTACCACCCTGCCACCAGGTTGGACGGTCGAGTGGTATGCTGCTCCAGCAGGAGAGGAGCAGGAGAAGTAGTGGGCTAGGCCAGGCCCTATTTCTCATCTTTCGATGATATCGATTATCCGCTGCAGTTTATCTTATGAACTTATTTTAGTTACTTGAAAAACTTCGATTTATGTAATAACTCCAGTACATTAATATGGGATTTCCTGTTTTACTATTGTCGGCGTTTTGGGACCAGGGGGGTCCCCGAGCCGACGAGTGAGTGTGCCGCGTGCCCCAGCCCAGATGGGTCGAGCGCGTGGGCGAGCGCGAAGGGGGGAGAGAGCGAGAGCGAGGTGGCCGGAGCCGGGTCATGACGAGGGAGACGGAGATCCCGCGGCCTTCGTGTTCGTCCCGCGCCCAGGTCGGGTGCGCTTGCAGTAGGGGGTTACAAGCGTCCGCGCGGGTGAGGGGAGCGAGCGGCCCCAAGAGAGCGCCTGCCCCTGCCCTCCGTTCCCGCGAGGCCAACCTTCTCTAAGAAGGCCCTGGTCCTTCCTTTTATAGGCATAAGGAGAGGATCCAGGTGTACAAATGGGGGTGTAGCAAGGCGCTACGTGTCTAGCGGGGGAGAGCTAGTGCCCTAAGTACATGCCAAGGTGGCAGCCGGAGAGATCTTGGCACCCGGCTAGTGTGGCGTCGTGGCTGTCGGAGAAGCAATGGAGCTTGGCGGAGGGACAGCTGTCGGAGTGGTTGGGCCCTTGCTGACGTCCTCCTGCTTTCGTAAGAGAGCTGGGAGCCGCCGTCGTCATGGGTCCAGCGGGGTGCCATCATTGCCTATCTGGCAGAGCTAGCCAGATGGGACGTCGGTCCTGTTCCCTGCGGCCCGAGTCGGCTCGGGGTAGGGTGATGATGGCGCTTCCTGTTGACGTGGCGGACTCGTGCCCTAGGTCGGGCGACGTGGAGGCTCCTCCGAAGCCGAGGTCGAGTCTGTCCTGCATGGCCGAGGCCGAGCCCGAGCTCCTGGGTCGGGCGAGGCGGAGGTCGTTCGGCAAAGGCCAGGGCGGAGTCCGAGCCCTGGGTCGGGCGAGGCGGAGTTCGTCGTCTTCCGGGGCCTTAGCCCGAGTCCGAGCCCTGGGTCGGGCGGAGCGGAGTTCGCCGTCTTCCGGGGCCTTAGCCCGAGTCCGAGCCCTGGGTCGAGCGGAGCGGAGTTCGCCGTCTTCCGGGGCCTTAGCCCGAGTCCGAGCCCTGGGTCGGGCGGAGCGGAGTTCGCCGTCTTCCGGGGCCTTAGCCCGAGTCCGAGCCCTGGGTCGGGCGGAGCGGAGTTCGCCGTCTTCCGGGGCCTTAGCCCGAGTCCGAGCCCTGGGTCGGGCGGAGCTTCCTATGGCGCTTTTGGCCAAGCCTGGCCGCCCGGCAGTCCCACTCTTTGCGTCAAATGCCCCAGTGACTTGGTCGGTCGGCGCAGTGATTTAGTCAGGGTTGCTTCTCAACGAAGGCAAGGCCTCGGGCGAGCCGGAGATGCGTCTGCCGTAAAAAGGGGGCCTCGGGCGAGACGGAAACACCTCAGGGTCGGCTGCCCTTGCCCGAGGCTAGGCTCGGGCGTGGCGTGATCGAGTCGCTCGTATGGACTGATCCCTGACTTAATCTAACCCATCAGGCCTCTGCAGCTTTATGCTGATGGGGGTTACCAGCTGAGAATTAGGCGTCTTGAGGGTACCCCTAATTATGGTCCCCGACAGTAGCCCTCGAGCCTCGAAGGGAGTGTTAACACTCGCTTGGAGGCTTTCGTCGCACTTTTTTGCAAGGGGACCAGCCTTTCTCGGTTGCTCTTTGTTCCGGTGGGTGCGCGCGAGCGCACCCGCCGGGTGTAGCCCCCGAGGCCTCGGAGGAGTGGTTTCACTCCTTCGAGGTCTTAATGCCTTGCGTAATGCTTCGGCCGGTCTGGCGGTTCCCTCATGCGAACAGGCCTGGAGCCCGGGTGCACTGTCGGGGCCCAAGTTCTCGGGCTGGTATGTTGACGCTGTCAACGGTTCGGCCGGAGCCGGGTTTGCGAGAGCAGCCCCCGAGCCTCCGCACGGAGCGAGAGGACGATCAGGGACAGACTCGGCTTTTTTACATACGCCCCTACGTCGCCTTTCCGCAAGGAGGAGGGGGGGAGAGCGCCATGTTACCCTCGATGGGCACCGAACATGGTGTCTCCGGTGAGCTGCAATCGGGTAATCCGAGTGGACGTCCGTGCCCCGTTCGTTGGGGGTCGGCTAGGGGCCCGGAGGCACGCCCAAAAGTACCTGCGGGTGATCTACCGGACCCGGTCCCCTGGCGACCGGGTCCGAGGGCTCGTTGCCTCCCTCCGATGGGATTCCGTTACAGAGTCGTTCCCGCTGGTCTCGGAAATGTCCTAGGGTACCTCGGGAGCGCAGCCCGAGCCTTGGTTATGTATCGAACGTACCCCTAGTCATCCCTCGCTCGGTGTCTGAGGCGACTGTGAACCCTTCGGGGGGCCAGCCTTCGAACCCCTGATCAGTAAGGGGCGCAGAGCCCGAGTAGCCTGAGGCGGTCGTGGGACCTTTCGGGGGGCCGACCTTCGAACCCCTGACCAGTAGTGGGTGTCGGGCCCACGCGATCTGAGGCGGCTGTTGAACCCTTCGGGGGGCCAGCCTTCGAACCCCTGATCAGTAAGGAGGCTCGGAGCCTAGTTCCTTCACGGGGAAGGATCCCTTTAGGGGTATCCCCTTTCCCAGTCCCTGTTGCAAGAGATAGAGAAAGAAGGAAAAGGAAAAAAGGATACGAAATTGAACGACGTGGCGTACCTTTTTTGGTGTGGCCGTTTTGGCGAAGGCGAAACGTCACCAGCTGCTTCTGCTAGAAGCGCTGCCCGGCGAGCCGCGGAGTTAATGCGCCGAGGCGAGCGGTCGGCGAGGCTGCCGTTGCGTGCGCGAGCCGTTCGAGGAACGGGTCACGGGCGTGTCGTCTTCACACCGTGAGAGAGGGGGTTCTCTTGCTGCCTCCGGATGGGACGTGAGCTTGGCTGATGGCGTGACCGCTGCTCTTGCGCGCCTGCCACCGTCATTACTGCCGGCCCACTTTTGACTGCGTTTGACCGCTGCGCCCGGCTGGCGCTGCTGGGCCGCGCGCTGGGTCGCCTCGGGTCGCGGTATTGGTTCCGCAACCGAGGAGGTGCGGTGGTGGCGCAAGTGGCATAGTGGCTTACATGCAGCATCCGGCGCGCCGGTTGCGCGACGCGTGGGCTTGAGCCTCCGTGCTGGCCTGTCAGGAGTTCGGAGAGGCGCGTCCACTTGGCGCGAGTCGGAGAGGCGCGTCCACTTGGCGCGGTTGCATGCTGCCCGCACGGCTGCCCGCCCCTTCCGCCCGTTGGTCTGGGCAAAGGTGGAGGGTCACTTGTAACCGCTGGGTGGTTGCGCGCGCCGCGCGCGGCGGTTCGGCTTCTTCTGCTCGGAGCCGGTCTATATGACAAGGCGGGTCCCAGCCCCCGCGCCGCAGGGGAGGACTTTGGAGGTGTGTTGGAGAAGACTCAGCCCGTGACGGTTGGGGGCGCAAGCAGGGAGAGTTGCCTTTAAAAGGAGGGCGACCCCTTTCGTAAGGCGACCATGTCTTCGTCCTCCCTTATGCATCGTGTCTTTCCACCTTTCAAGCCCCCGGATGGGGGAAACCGCCGTCTCCGTGCCTCATCATCGGAGGACACTACTCCGCGGGAGTGGGTACCTTTCAGCCATCGTTCGGCTTCAAGGATTTTCATCATGCAGCCCGGTTGCTCCCCTCCGCTGGGGGTCACCCGAGACGGTGACCACCAGCTCCTGGGTGGGGAGGAGCAAACCGGACTGCGATCCAGGTCCCACCCTCAGCTTCAAGGATGTTCATCATCCTTGCTGGGGTGGGTGCCGGACTGAGCCGGCGCTCTACCTCCCGCACGGGTTCGTGGGTCATCCTCTCCCACGACGTTCGAGGGAGAAGGCGCTCACTGGCCCTGCGGGCGGCCCGGACTTCGACAACGTGGGGCGGATCGGCGGCGGATGTCGTCACCTCCAGCGTGTTGGGTCCGCTGGCTTGGCTCCGGCGGCCCCTTCTGTTGGGGGGCAGCTGCCGCGCCGTGTACACGGGAGGTCCACCCTAGACGCCGCGCGCTGCTAGGGCGGCGTTCGTGTTCTGGGGTGGTCCTGCCTTTGTACCAGGGCGGCGCCTTTGCACGGAGGCCGGTGCCCCACTCATCTGGGAGGATTTGAGTGGGGATCTGCCGGTAGGCTGATGGCTCCTGGTGTCGGTGCCGAGGTGGAGGCGGCTTGAGAAGTCCCCGTCACTGACGGGATCACCGCCACCATCGGCGCTTCGGGCCTCCGGCTCTTTGTACTTGTCCTCAGCCCCTCGAGCGTCGGCGTGGGCGAGGGCAAGACTGCAGCAGTGCCTACCCCTGAGGCCTGCGCTGCTGCAGTTCGGCCATCCGGAGTGGGGGCCGTTGCCGTCGTAGTCGGAGCGGGCGGCGACGAGCCGCCCGTCAGTCTTCCGTAGCCCCGCAGACCCGCCCCTACCGAGTGGGGTTGTTCGTACCTGCGGGGGGGGGGAACCGGAGTTCCGTTTGTAATGGCACTTCGAGTGCCGGGTTTTTTGTTCATTTCAGCTTTCGGGGCCTGAACATGTATGTAATTACGGCACGGAGCCGTGTTTTTTCCTCATTTCCGAGCACTAAGACTCGTCTGCTGACTGTCTGAACCGCTTCACCAAGCATGAGTCGCCCCGTGTCAAGGTGACGAGTGAGGTATCCGTATCCCGGAGGCATAGGAGTCCCTCGGCTCGGTCAGCCCTGTTGTCCGAGGCTCCTCCAGCTTAGTTAAAGAGACACCTCGGCCGCTCTTCGACGAGCCGAGGCCGGGGGTAGCGATATCAGTATGAGCAGAGGCGGAGTTGGCTCGAAAATGAAACCTGGTTGGCTGGAGCCTAGCCGAGTTAGTCCGTTGGCAGGATCGACGCCAGGAGTCGGTCAGCCGAGGCTTCGGACCGGGCTCGTACCCTCGGAAGGTGGTTGGTCGAGGCCCCGGAGGTGGCTGGCCGAGCCGCCTGCTCGGGCCGGATTCCCGGAGAAGTCTCTGACAACGATCGCCCGGGCGTGGTGATGACGCCGTCCTTCGGAGCGGAGGCCCTCGGACCGTGTCGCCATCCGAGGCTAGGTCGGGCCTCGCCGAAGGTGCTGTTGATGCCGAGGGTGTCGCTGCCCCCTTCCCGAGTCAGGACCTGAGCCTGCAGGATCAGCTTGTCTTGTAGTGTGTGCTTTGTGCGGCCGTCGAGGCCAGAACACACACCCTTGCTGTGTTGTAAGGCTACGTCTCTTTTCCTCTTGTTTCGAGCATCTGGACTTTTTGTCGGTAACAGGGATGTTAGTGCGAGCGAAAGTTGCTTCTCGCGGAAGGTGAGGAGTGAGGTATCCGTATCCCGGAGGCGTAGGAGTCCCTCGGCTCGGTCGGCCTTGCCGCTTACGCGCACTTTTACTCGTCCATGAGGCCCTATCACCGACTTGGTCGAGGAAACTCGAAGAATCGCTTCGACAGAAGGGCTTCCGAACGTAGAGACTTGTTCGATCCGCGGAGTCGCCTTATCCGAACGCGAGTTACTTATCGCAGAAGGTGATGAGTGAGGTATCCGTATCCCGGAGGCGTAGGAGTCCCTCGGCTCGGTCAGCCTTGACTGCTTACGTGTACCCCGTCGTTTCCAGGACCCGCTTTTCGAAGTAGTCAAAAAGCACGGAAGATATTCTGGTAAAAGAGATTTTCTGTTTGAGGAAAATTTTGACGCAGAGGGGGTTTCCCCCCTTTTAGCCCCCGAGGGAGGGTCGGGCTTTGCCGAGGCGAGGCCGACCCTTCCTTGTTGACTAAACTTTGCGTGGGTGTGAGGTATATGAACAACTTGGAAACATCTTAAGGGTAGAAGCGACGTAGCTGTTGGATGTTCCAAGCGTTGCTATAGACCTCGCCTTGACTGTTGGCCAGCTTGTACGTTCCGGGCTTCAGAACTTTGGCGATGATGAACGGCCCCTCCCAGGGGGGCAGTGAGCTTGTGCCTCCCTCGGGCGTCCTGCCGCAGCCGAAGCACCAGGTCGCCCACCTGGAGGTCTCGGGGTCGGACCCCTCGGGCGTGGTAGCGTCGCAGGGACTGCTGGTACCGCGCCGAGTGTAGTAAGGCCCTGTCCCGAGCCTCGTCCAGCTGGTCCAGCGAGTCTTCTCGGCTAGCTCGGTTGCTTTCTTCGTTGTAGGCCCTCGTCCTCGGGGAGCCGTATTCCAGGTCAGTGGGCAAGACGGCCTCGGCCCCGTAGACCAGGAAGAACGGCGTGAAACCTAGTGGCTCGGCTTGGCGTCGTCCTCAGGCTCCAGACCACCGAGGGGAGTTCCTTCATCCATCGCTTGCCGAACTTGTTGAGATCATTGTAAATCCGGGGCTTGAGCCCTTGTAGAATCATGCCGTTGGCACGTTCCACTTGCCCATTCGACATGGGATGAGCTACGGCGGCCCAGTCTACCTGGATGTTGTGGTCCTCGCAAAAATCCAAGAATTTTTTGTCGGTGAACTGAGTGCCGTTGTCGGTGATGATGGAGTTCGGGACCCCGAAGCGATGGATGATGTTGGTGAAGAACGCCACCGCCTGCTCGGATCTGATGCTGTTCAGGGGTCGGACCTCGATCCACTTGGAGAATTTGTCGATGGTGACCAGCAGGTGCGTGTAGCCCCCGGGCGCCTTCTGCAGAGGGCCGACGAGGTCCAGACCCCACACAGCGAAGGGCCAGGTGATGGGTATCGTCTGCAGAGCCTGAGCGGGCAGGTGGGTCTGCTTCGCATAGAATTGGCACCCTTCGCAGGCGCGGACAATTCTAGTGGCGTCAGCCACCGCCGTCGGCCAATAGAAGCCTTGGCGGAAAGCGTTCCCGACGAGGGTTCGAGGTGCTGCATGATGGCCGCAAGCCCCCGAGTGTATTTCCTGCAGGAGTTCCTGACCCTCGGCGATGGAGATGCATCGTTGGAGGATGCCCGAGGGGCTATGGTGGTAGAGCTCCTTCTCATCGCCCAGCAAGACGAACGACTTGGCGCGTCGCGCTACCCGCCGAGCCTCGGCTTGGTCGAGGGGCAGTTCTCCTTGGCGGAGATATTGCAGGTACGGGGTTTGCCAATCTTGATTTGGCATGACCCCGCTCTGCTCCTCCTCGATGCGCAGTGCTTCACCCTCGGGGGCCGAGGGTTCCTCGGGTTGAACCGAGGATGGCTCGGGCTGGGCCGAGGTCACCTCGGACGGGGCCGAGGGCACCTCGGGCCTGGGCGTGTCGCCTATCTTGACGGAGGGTTGGTGCAGATCCCGGGAGAAGACGTCCGGGGGAACCGTCGTCCGCCCCGAGGCTATCTTCGCCAGCTCATCCGTAGTCTCGTTGTAGCGCCGGGCGATGTGGTTAAGCTCGAGCCCGTAGAACTTGTCTTCCAGGCGTCGAACCTCATCACAGTAGGCCTCCATCTTCGGGTCGCGGCAGTGGGAGTTCTTCATGACTTGGTCGATGACGAGCTGCGAGTCGCCGCGTGCATCGAGGCGTCGGACCCCTAGCTCGATGGCGATTCGCAATCCGTTGATCAGAGCCTCGTACTCAGCCACATTGTTGGACGCCGGGAAATGGAGGCGGAGCACGTAGCGCAGGTGTTTCCCGAGGGGCGAGACGAAGAGCAGGCCCGCGCCGGCTCCCGTCTTCATCAGCGACCCGTCGAAAAACATGGTCCAGAGCTCCGGTTGGATCGGAGCCGTCGGCGACTGGGTATCGACCCATTCGGCTACGAAATCCGCCAGTACCTGGGACTTGATGGCCTTCCGAGGGGCGAACGAGATTGTCTCGCCCATGATTTCCACCGCCCACTTTGCGATCCGTCCCGAGGCTTCTCGGCACTGGATGATCTCCCCCAGGGGGAAGGATGACACCACAGTCACCGGATGAGACTCGAAGTAATGTCGTAGCTTTCGCCTCGTCAGGATCACTGCATACAGCAGCTTCTGGACTTGTGGGTAGCGGATCTTGGTCTCGGACAGTACCTCGCTGACGAAGTAAACTGGCCTCTGAATGGGCAAAGCATGCCCCTCTTCCTGCCTTTCGACCACGATCGCGGCGCTGACCACCTGAGTGGTAGCGGCGACGTAGACCAGGAGGGCTTCTCCATCAGCTGGGGGTACCAAGACGGGCGCCTGGGTGAGGAGCGCCTTCAGGTTCCCGAGAGCTTCCTCGGCCTCGGGAGTCCAAGTGAAGCACTCAGCCTTCCTTAAGAGACGGTACAGGGGCAGGCCTCTTTCGCCGAGGCGCGAGATGAAACGGCTCAAGGCCGCGAGACATCCCATGACCCTCTGTACGCCTTTTAAGTCCTTGATGGGCCCCATGTTTGTGATGGCTGCGATCTTCTCCGGGTTGGCTTCGATGCCCCGCTCGGAGACGATGAATCCCAAGAGCATGCCTCGGGGCACCCCGAAGACGCACTTCTCGGGATTGAGCTTGACGCCCTTCGCCTTGAGACACCGGAATGTCAGTTCGAGGTCGGAGAGAAGGTCGGAGGCTTTCCTCGTCTTGACTACGATGTCATCGACGTAGGCCTCGACCGTGCGACCGATGTGTTCGCCGAACACATGGTTCATGCACCGCTGGTACGTTGCACCCGCGTTCCTCAAACCGAACGGCATGGTGACATAACAGTACATGCCGAAGGGCGTGATGAAAGAAGTCGCGAGCTGGTCGGACTCTTTCATCTTGATTTGATGATACCCTGAGTAGGCATCGAGGAAAGACAGGGTTTCGCACCCTGCAGTGGAGTCCACGATTTGATCGATGCGAGGTAGAGGGTAGGGGACTTTCGGACATGCTTTGTTGAGACCAGTGTAGTCTACACACATCCGCCATTTCCCCCCTTTCTTCCTCACAAGTACAGGGTTGGCAAGCCATTCGGGATGGAATACCTCTTTGATGAACCCTGCTGCCATCAGCTTGTGGATCTCCTCGCCTATCACCCTGCGCCTTTCCTCGTCGAATCGGCGCAGAGGCTGTCTGACCGGTCGGGCTCCGGCCCGAATATCCAGCGAGTGCTCGGCGACATCCCTCGGTATGCCGGGCATGTCCGAGGGACTCCACGCAAAGACGTCGGCGTTTGCGCGGAGAAAGTCGACGAGCACTGCTTCCTATTTGGGGTCGAGCCCGGAACTGATCCGGATCTGCTTGGAGGTGTCTCCACTGGGGTCGAGAGGGACGGCCTTAACCGTCTCCGCTGGCTCGAAGTTGCCGGCGTGTCGTTTCACGTCCGGCACCTCCCGGGAGAGGTTTTCCTAGGTCGGCAATGAGGGCCTCGGACTCGGCGAGGGCCTCGGCGTACTCCACGCACTCCACATCGCATTCGAATGCGTGTTTGTACGTGGGGCCTGACGGTGATGACCCCGTTGGGGCCCGACATCTTGAGCTTCAGGTAGGTGTAGTTGGGGATGGCCATGAACTTCGCGTAGCATGGCCTTCCCAATACTGCGTGGTAGGTTCCTCGGAACCCGACCACCTCGAACGTCAAAATCTCCCTTCGGAAGTTGGAGGGTGTTCCGAAGCAGACAGGAAGGTCGAGCTGTCCGAGGGGCTGGACGCGCTTCCCAGGGATGATCCCGTGGAAGGGCGCAGCGCCTGCTCGGACGGATGACAGATCGATGCGCAGGAGCCTGAGGGTCTCGGCGTAGATGATATTGAGGCAGCTGCCCCCATCCATCAGGACCTTGGTGAGCCTGACGTCGCCGATGATGGGATCGACGACGAGCGGGTACTTCCCCGGGCTCGGCACGTGGTCGGGGTGGTCGTCCTGGTCGAAGGTGATGGGCTTGTCGGACCAGGCTAGGTAGACTGGCGCCGCCGCCTTCACCGAGCAGACCTCCCGACGCTCTTGCTTACGATGCCGAGTCGAGGCATTCGCCGCATGCCCTCCGTAGATCATGAAGCAGTCACGGACCTCGGGGAACTCTCCTGCTTGGTGATCTTCCTTCTTGTCATCGTCGCGGGCCCTGCCACCCTCTGCGGGTGGCCCGGCCCGGTGGAAGTGGCGCCGAAGCATGACGCACTCCTCGAGGGTGTGCTTGACGGGCCCCTGATGGTAGGGGCATGTCTCCTTGAGTGCCTTGTCGAAGAGGTTGGCGCCTCCGGGGGGCTTCCGAGGGTTCTTGTATTCGGCGGCGGCGACAAGGTCCGTGCTGGCGGCGTCGCGTTTCGCTTGCGACTTCCTCCTGCCTTTCTTCTTGGCGCCGAGCGGAGTAGACGCCTCGGGAGCATCTTCCGACGGGCGGCCCTGGGGCTGCTTGTCCTTTCGGAAGATGGCCTCGACCGCCTCCTGACCAGAGGCGAACTTGGTGGCGATGTCCATCAGCTCGCTCGCCCTGGTGGGGGTCTTGCGACCCAACTTGCTCACCAGGTCACGGCAGGTGGTGCCGGTGAGGAATGCGCCGATGACATCGGAGTCGGTGATGTTGGGCAGCTCGGTGCGCTGCTTCGAGAATCGCCGGATGTAGTCCCGAAGGGACTCTCCCGGCTGTTGCCGGCAGCTTCGGAGGTCCCAGGAATTCCCGGGGCGCACGTACGTGCCCTGGAAGTTGCCGGCGAAGGCTTGGACCAGATCCTCCCAGTTGGAAATCTGCCCGGAGGCAGGTGCTCCAACCAAGCGCGAGCAGTGTCGGAGAGGAACAGGGGGAGGTTGCGGATGATGAGGTTGTCGTCGTCCGTCCCACCCAGTTGACAGGCCAGGCGGTAGTCCGCGAGCCACAATTCCAGTCTCGTTTCCCCCGAGTACTTTGTGATAGTAGTCGGGGGTCGGAATCGGGGCGGAAACGGCGCCCGCCGAATGGCCCGGCTGAAGACCTGCGGACCGGGTGGTTCGGGAGAAGGACTTCGATCCTCCCCGCTGTCATAGCGTCCTCCGCGCCTGGGGTGATAACCTCGGCGCACCCTTTCGTCGAGGCAGGCCCGACGGTCGCGATGAGGGTGCTCGTCGCCGAGGTGGCCCGGGGCTGCAGGCGCGGTGTTGCGCGTGCGCCCGGTGTAGACCGAGGCTTCCCGCATGAGTCGGGAAGTCGCGGCGCGAGGTTCTGAGGGGTACCCCTGCCTTCGGGAGGCAGAGCTCTCGGCCCGCCGGGCCGCAGCGCCTTCCAGGAGATGCTTGAGCTCTCCCTGGATTCGCCGACCCTCGGTGGTTGATGACTCCGGCATCGTGCGGAGGAGCATCGCTGCGGCGGCCAGGTCCTGACCGGTCCCGCCGGATGCGGGTGGCGGTCTGTCCCTGGCATCGTTAGCGATGCGGTGCTGGAGACCTTGGGGCAGGTGACGTATTTCTCCGGCCGGGGGCTGGCCCGCCCATACCTGCCCGACGTCCCGGCGGATTGCCTCGAGCGCTCCTGCTCCCTCATCGAGCCCGGCCCGCGCCCCGCGGACTTGCTCGAGCTGTGGGTCGTGACCCCCCGCCGGAACGGGGACCATAGCTAGCTCCCGCGGGATGTCGGCGCGAGGCGCTGGCCTAAGGGGATCACCATCCTCCGGCATGCCGAGACAGCTGCCTCCGGAGGGATCCCCTAGCTCAACGTGGAAACATTCGTGGCTCGGGCCGCAGTCCTTGTCGTCAAGGCTGCGGCTGCCGTCGGAACAGTCGGAGAGGCAGTGGTTGCATGCGGTCATGAAATCCCGCATGGCACTGGGGTTGCCAGATCCAGAGAAATCCCAGCAGATGCTGGGATCGTCATCTTCCTCGGACCCAGAGGGCCCGTAGGTCGAGACGTCCGTCAATCGGTCCCAAGGCGACCGCACACGAAACCCCAGAGAGGTTGCACTCGCCTCAATGTGAGCGCCCGCCAAAGCGAGGTCACTAGGCGGGTTGAGGCCGAGTCGAAATGACGAAGGATGGGAATCAGCCGGTACCTTTTGGTCGACGAGGAGCGACGAAGTCACATCGGGGGTTGATCGCGCCGTCGTCCTGGGGGCGAGGGCGACGTCCTGCAGGCCCTCTGTGAGCGTGCTGGCGTCGTCCACTTGCTCGGGGTCGGCGTGTCGCGGGGGGACGGCGCTCGCCTTCGCCTTAAACGCGTGGGTGATGCCCGACGCGTCCTCCGTTGGGGCACTGGGGATGTCGATTTGCTCGACAGCTGATTGAGCGCAGCCTCCCGCTCGGCCCTGGTTGCCCCTGCCTCCTCCTCCTATGGCGAGGGAGAGGATGGGGCGAGCTCGAAAGTTGTCCTTCCCCCACGCGGGAAAGACGTCGTCGATTCCGCCGCCAGCGGGCGGGCTGTCCGCCACCATTGTCGCTGTCGCGCGGCGGTGGAAGGAGTATCATGTCGTAGCTACCGTCGAAAGACATGAACTCGAGGCTCCCGAAACGGAGCACCGTCCCGGGTTGAAGAGGTCGTTGGAGACTGCCCATCTGGAGCTTGACGGGAAACTACTCGTCAACACGCAGCAGGCCCCTACCTGGCGCGCCAACTGTCGGCGTTTCGGGACCGGGGGGTCCCCGAGCCGACTGAGTGAGTGTGCCGCGTGCCCCAGCCCAGATGGGTCGAGCGCGTGGGCGAGCGCGAAGGGGGGAGAGAGCGAGAGCGAGGTGGCCGGAGCCGGGTCGTGACGAGGGAGACGGAGATCCCACGGCCTTCGTGTTCGTCCCGCGCCCAGGTCGGGTGCGCTTGCAGTAGGGGGTTACAAGCGTCCGCGCGGGTGAGGGGAGCGAGCGGCCCCAAGAGAGCGCCTGCCCCTGCCCTCCGTTCCCGCGAGGCCAACCTTCTCTAAGAAGGCCCTGGTCCTTCCTTTTATAGGCGTAAGGAGAGGATCCAGGTGTACAAATGGGGGTGTAGCAAGGCGCTACGTGTCTAGCGGGGGAGAGCTAGTGCCCTAAGTACATGCCAAGGTGGCAGCCGGAGAGATCTTGGCACCCGGCTAGTGTGGCGTCGTGGCTGTCGGAGAAGCAATGGAGCTTGGCGGAGGGACAGCTGTCGGAGTGGTTGGGCCCTTGCTGACGTCCTCCTGCTTTCGTAAGAGAGCTGGGAGCCGCCGTCGTCATGGGTCCAGCGGGGTGCCATCATTGCCTATCTGGCAGAGCTAGCCAGATGGGACGTCGGTCCTGTTCCCTGCGGCCCGAGTCGGCTCGGGGTAGGGTGATGATGGCGCTTCCTGTTGACGTGGCGGACTCGTGCCCTAGGTCGGGCGACGTGGAGGCTCCTCCGAAGCCGAGGTCGAGTCTGTCCTGCATGGCCGAGGCCGAGCCCGAGCTCCTGGGTCGGGCGAGGCGGAGGTCGTTCGGCAAAGGCCAGGGCGGAGTCCGAGCCCTGGGTCGGGCGAGGCGGAGTTCGTCGTCTTCTGGGGCCTTAGCCCGAGTCCGAGCCCTGGGTCGGGCGGAGCGGAGTTCGCCGTCTTCCGGGGCCTTAGCCTGAGTCCGAGCCCTGGGTCGGGCGGAGCGGAGTTCACCGTCTTCCGGGGCCTTAGCCCGAGTCCGAGCCCTGGGTCGGGCGGAGCGGAGTTCGCCGTCTTCCGGGGCCTTAGCCCGAGTCCGAGCCCTGGGTCGGGCGGAGCGGAGTTCGCCGTCTTCTGGGGCCTTAGCCCGAGTCCGAGCCCTGGGTCGGGCGGAGCTTCCTATGGCGCTTTTGGCCAAGCCTGGCCGCCCGGCAGTCCCACTCTTTGCGTCAAATGCCCCAGTGACTTGGTCGGTCGGCGCGGTGATTTAGTCAGGGTTGCTTCTCAACGAAGGCAAGGCCTCGGGCGAGCCGGAGATGCGTCTGCCGTAAAAAGGGGGCCTCGGGCGAGACGGAAACACCTCAGGGTCGGCTGCCCTTGCCCGAGGCTAGGCTCGGGCGTGGCGTGATCGAGTCGCTCGTATGGACTGATCCCTGACTTAATCTAACCCATCAGGCCTCTGCAGCTTTATGCTGATGGGGGTTACCAGCTGAGAATTAGGCGTCTTGAGGGTACCCCTAATTATGGTCCCCGACAACTGTATTTCTTCTGTGACTCACCTTCGAGTGAGCTCGTGGTATTTGATCCTGGATAAGTGGCTTTATTAGACTAGATCTGAGGGACTGACGGGTTATTCCGATTTAAATGTGTTGCTCCCTCTGAGACGTGACTTGAGCACTTAAGCTGGAATAATTCGGACGGTTCAGCCACATCTGGTATCAGAGCAAATACCACCACAGAGAGAGCAATAAACCATGAATACCAACTTTCAAAAATCTAAAACTTGCTTAGAATCCAGTATTTGAACCGTCAGGACTAGAACGCTAGACCTAGGACGAAAGGCCTTAGGAATAGTGGGAGAAATAGGTGGCTAATTAAGTAGGCCCTGTGGGCCAGTCTTTAGATTTTTAAAGGATGCCCTAAAAAGCACCCTTCTGATTCGGAGTGGAGACGTTATTTTTAGCATGCATGCATTATAAAACTAAAAGGCTTTAACACTAAAGAAGTAAACATTGAGCTAACCCGCTTCCTTTTAAACCACCCAGGCTCTTTTATTTTCTTTCTTCCACCATAATCCTTACATCTGATACTCTTCATAGATGACTTCACCCACCCCCGCCAATGGAGGAGACACTCATTTCAGTTCCGATTTCCTTTCTCACGATGGTTTTCCTTCCATCTTGTGGGAAGTGCTCAACTCCGCCGGTTACCCTACGCCCCCTTTGTACATAGTGCAGCTGTACGAGGAGCATCGGGTACCACATTGCCGAGTCTGGCTGACTCTGGAGGCTCATCCCTTTCAGCCGGGTTGGCGTTCCCTTGACTCCGAGATGATTGGATTCAGGACGGACGACACCAACGAAGCGGCAGCTATGAATACCTTGACGACTTTCTGTGGCTACCATCCCCTAGAGATGGTGATGCACCCACTAGGACTCTTCCCCACAGAGAAGAATGATGACCCCATGTGGTGCAACTGTGTGAGCCATGTGAAGGACGTATGGGTGATGTATCCTGACTTGGTTGGAAGGATCACCGTTTAGTGCATGATTGCGTTGTACCGCCTTCAGGCCCTGCAGAGCGACGTTATGGCACATCTTGCCAACCTCGCTCAAACCACCAAGCTCACCCTTGACAGCCAAGAAGACTTCGTGGTCGACTTGTCCTCAGAGTTGGTGGAGAAGGACCTACAGGTGGAACGGTTGAGCCAGCGCATCACCACCCTGGAGCAGCAGGTGGAGATCCGGGACAACACTATCAATGTCCTGGAAAACCAGCTCCATGATGTGCAACAGGAACTTGAGGAAGCCAATGACCACCTGGACATGCACCACCTGGAGATGGAGGCCAATGAGGCTGGAAGCGAGGGAGAAGAGGCTCCCGAGGAGTTAGGACCAGCCCCTAGTGCCAATATGACTGCCTTCGAGATGCCCCCTTCACCCGTATCCAGTGTCGCTTCCACTACTCAGGGTTGATGGGTCATTTTGACGCTTTAGGAGGATAGACACCTACGCGAGCTTAGTTAATGACAGATTTTGGACTGGGCTTACGGGTACTTTCCCCTAATTGATGTAACCCATGAGAACTTTTGATATCAGTGGAATGTTTGTAACCATGTTATCCTCATTCGAATTTAAAGTTCTGATTATGGCAATTTCTTTCCGTATGAGATAAAAGTGTATTGTTTGAAATTGTGAATTGGGATAACAATGGCGACAATCTCTGTTTTTAGATGGCAGCTAGGCAGCGCCGCGGGCACAACGAGCAAGTTCCCCCGCTGCCTCCCCCAGCTCCCACAGTGTAGGAGCTGATGGCTCAGCAGAACGAAATTCTATGACAGCTCTTGCAGCGCCAGCCCCACCCTCAGCAGCACGGTGGAGGCCAGCCTCAGCTAGAGATGGCAATGGGTACCCGAAACCCGAAACCCGATGGGTTTTTACCCCATTAGGGTACGGGTTTGGGTCAATTTTCATACCCATGGATTTGTTAATGGGCATAAATGTATACCTGACGAGTTCATGGGTACGGGTTTGTTCCTATAGTATCCAAACCCGTGAACCCGTGGGTTTTTTAAACCCGACCAAACCTAGTGTATATTGTCATTTTATTTTATAAACAAACAACAAACTTGTTATCTACCTATTTACTTCCTAATTTTTATTGAATAGCGAATGTATAAGTAGTTGGTGATAGTGTTGCTTGCTTGCTATTATATAGTTATTACTAGCGTTATATATGTGGTGGATGTATAACTTAGTGCAAGGTAACTTGATTATACAACTTATTATTTGTATTTAATTCTCTCTACTAATATTTTTTATACCAAATCATGAACTCGTTGTTCATTACATAAATTTTGGACCATGATCTCATTAATCATTATGATACTTATTGATTATAAAAAGAATAAGCATATTAGAGATAAAACCCCGCGGGTAACCTGTGGGTACCCGCAAACCCGATGGGTACGGGTTTGGGCAAAATTTCAAACCCGTCATGGGTACGGGTTTTTTAATGGGTGTAAATATTTTTACGGGTACGGGTGACCTCCAGCCGCGGCAACCTACTAGGAGTTCCTGAGTACGTAGCCACCCTTGTTCACCAAGGCAGAGCATCCATTGGAAGCTGACGTGTGGTTACGCGCCGTGGAGTCCAAGTTTCCCCTCCTCATGGGAGACTGCCCTGATGACACCAAGGCTCGCTTCGCCGTGCAGCAGCTTTGCGGACCTGCTCGGACTTGGTGGGACCATTTCCGCGCCATGCTACCTGCTGGTCATGAAGTTTCTTGGGAGGAATTCAAGACTGCCTTCAAAGGACACCACATCCCAGCTGGAATTCTTGACCGCAAGCTGAATGAATTCCTGGCACTCAATCGAGGAACCCGCATGGTATTGCAGTATGCTCAGGCCTTCAATGACCTGTGCCAGTATGCAGGGTATCATGTTGATTCTGATGAGAAGAAGAGAGACCGTTTCCGTAGGGGTCTCAGCTCCAAGCTGCGTGAGCGTCTCAACATGTTCGGGCTGATAGCTTCAATGAGTTGGTCAACCTGGCCATCTCCTAGGAGGATTGTATTGTAGCTCACCGGGCAGAGAAGAAGAGGAAGGCACCAATGTCAGCACCCTCTGCTCAAACCCAGCGGTTCAGGATTGTTTCCCACAATCAGAGCAGGGGATTTCAGCAGCAGGCAGGCCGATGGGTGATCAGGCCACCTCAGTAGCTAGCAACCAGCTGCCAATCGTTTTCCAGCCCTCGCTCCAAGGAACAATCAACCTCCACAGCAGCAGCAGTTCCGCCACAGAAATGGGAACAAGTGCTTCACTTGTGGCAATGTGGGTCATTATGCCAAGAATTGCCTAAGGAATCAGCAGAGGCAAATGCCAGCATCGAATCAAGAAAAGGGAAGAGAGCAGAAGGTGCAAGTTAGGCAAGGGAAGCTCAACTTCACTACTCTGGAGGAATTACCTGAGGGAGCCCCCATCATGACTAGTACCTTTACAGTTTTTAATCAACCTGCATTAATTTTGTTTGATTCTGGTGCATCTCATAGCTTCATTACCCAGAAGTTCAGTGCTAAGTGTCAATTGCCTTTCTGTCATACTCGAGGGTCTTTTATGATTGCAACGCCAGGAGGCAAGGTTGCATCAAACCAATTAAATCAAAGCGTGCCCATTCGGCTGGGAAGCCACATTGTCAAGACCACCCTCCTTATTCTAGGATTGGAGAATGTGGACATTATTTTGGGAGCAAATTGGATGACCTGGCACCAAGTGGTGCTAGATATAGCCAGCCACATCGTTGAAATTAAATCCCCAATCTGTGGGAGTTTCACCTTACTTCTGCCCAGCCAATATTCTACTCGATCATGTGCTTTTGCTATGATAGAGTTACCTTTGAAGAAGATTTCAGTGGTCTATGAGTATGAAGATGTTTTTCCTGATGAATTATCAGGAATGCCACCAGACCGAGACATTGAATTCGCCATCGAGTTGCACCTGGGAACGGCGCCTATTTCCAAGAGGCCTTACTAGATGCCACCCGCCGAGTTAGCAGAATTGAAGAAGCAATTGCAAGAATTGTTGGACAAAGGTTTCATCTGCCCAAGTACTTCGCCTTGGGGATGTCCAGCCTTGTTTGTGAAGAAGAAAGATGAAAGCTTGAGGTTGTGCATAGATTACCGCCCACTTAATGCGGTGACTATCAAGAACAAGTATCCTTTGCCTCGTATTGATGTTCTTTTTGATCAATTGGTCGGAGCCAAGGCGTTTTCCAAGATAGACCTTCGCTCCGGCTATCATTAGATCAAGATACGAGCAAGTGATATTCCGAAGACTGCCTTCTCAATCAGATATGGGCTGTATGAATTTTTGGTAATGTCATTTGGGCTGACTAATGCACCAGCATACTTCATGTATCTGATGAACTCTGTCTTCATGCCTGAACTGGACAAGTTCATAGTGGTTTTCATCAATGATATCTTGGTGTACTCAAAGAACGAAGAAGAGCATGCTGGTCATTTGCATGTAGTGCTTCAACGTCTGCGAGAGCACCGTCTTTATGCCAAATTGTCAAAATGTGATTTTTGGCTAAAGGAAATCAAATTCTTGGGTCACACTATCTCTCAGGCAGGCATAGTTGTTGATCCTAATAAGATGAAAGAGGTGATGAACTGGAAGCCGCCAACAACTGTCCGTCAAATTCAAAGTTTTCTGAGATTGGCTGGTTATTATCGAAGATTCATTTCGGATTTCTCTCGAATTGCGAAGCCCATGACTGAATTGTTGAAGAAGGGAGCCAAGTTTGTTTGGGGTCAGAAGTGCGAAGATGCCTTCCACACATTGAGGCAACATCTGACCACAACACCGGTGTTAGCGCAACCCGATAGCGGCAAGCCATTTGATGTGTACTGTGATGCCTCTAGCCCTGGAATAGGTTGTGTTTTGATGCAAGACAACCGAGTCATTGCTTACACGTCAAGAGCACTCAGGCCTCATGAGCAAAATTATCCCACTCATGACTTGGAGTTAGCAGCCATGGTTCATGCATTGAAAATGTGGAGACACTATTTGATGGGAACCCACTACAACATCTTCACAGATCATAAGAGCCTCAAGTATATCTTTACTCAGGCTGACCTCAACATAAGGCAGAGAAGATGGCTAGAGCTGATCAAGGACTATGTTCTGGAGGTACACTATCACCCAGGGAAAGCCAATGTGGTAGCTGATGCCTTGAGTCAGAAATCGCAATGCAACTGTGCTATGATGGATTCTCACATCAACACCCTATGTGATGAGTTGAGCAAAATGAAGATTGAAGTGAATCCTTCTGGTGCTTTGTCTCGCATTTCCGTTGAGCCAACTTTGCAAGACCAGATAATCATGGCCCAACTCAGTGACAAGGGAGTGCAAATTATTAAAGAGAATCTCCATCAGAAGACAGAGAAGTATAAGTGTTTCCGCCAAGATGGGAAGGGTATATTGTGGTTTGAAAGCAGATTGGTCGTTCCTAAAAATAAGGATCTCAAGAAGAAGATCTTGGATGAAGCTCATCTCTCCAAATTCTCCATGCATCCGGGAAGCACCAAAATGTACCATGATCTGTAGCCCTTGTATTGGTGGACCAGAATGAAGAGGGAGATAGCCCAATATGTATCAGAATGTGACACATGTTAGAGAATAAAGGCAAGCCACTTGAAATCAGCTGGTGCTTTGCAACCCCTATCAATACCTTCATGGAAATGGGATAAAATCAGCATGAATTTTATTGTGGGTCTGCCCAATACCTCTCGTCGTCATGATTCAACTTGGGTCATTGTGGACTGATTGACAAAAGTGGCACATTTTCTTCCAGTGCACACCACTGATAAGGCTCAGAAGTATATAGAGTTGTACATTGACCGAATCGTGTGTTTGCATGGATTGCCCCGGACCATTGTCTCTGACCGAGGAGCTCAATTTATTGCCAGATTTTGGGAACAACTGCAAGAGTCTTTGGGAACCAAGCTAATAAGAAGTTCAGCTTACCACCCATAGACTGATGGTCAGACCGAAAGGGTAAATCAAATTCTTGAAGATATGCTAAGGGCTTGTGCGATCGATTGTGGCAAGAACTGGGATAAGTACCTCTCCTTGGCAGAGTTTGCTTATAACAACAGTTACCAATCTAGCCTAAAGATGGCACCTTTCGAAGCCCTATATGGAAGAAGGTGTCGAACACCCCTCAATTGGTCTCAGCCTAGAGAAAGAGAAAATTTTGGACCTGACTTAGTGACTGAAGCCGAAAGGAAAGTCAAGCTATTCAGGAAGAATCTAGAAGCTGCTCAGGCCAGGCAGAAGAGTTACCATGATAAAAGAAGGAAACCTCTCCAGCTTGAAGTGGGAGATTTCGTATTTTTGAAGGTATCACCCACCAAAGGAATGCAGAGGTTTGGGATCAAAGGTAAGCTAGCCCCTCGCTACATTGGACCTTATGAGATCATAGAAGCATGTGGACCCGTGGCATACAAATTGAAGTTAACTCCAAAAATGTCTACCATCCATAATGTATTCCATATATCCCAACTAAAGAAATGTGTTCGATTGCCGATCGAGATCATAACAGAACCAGAATTGGAGATAGAGCTAGATCTATCGTACCAAGAGTACCCTTCCAAGGTTCTGGATTGCAAAGAAAGATCAACTCAGGCTAAATCGATCAAGATGTATAAGATCCAATGGAGTAATCACTCAGAGGAAGAGGCTACTTGGGAGACTGAGGAATTTCTACGTTCGAACTTCCCTGATTGTCTACCTAAGGGAATTGGTACGTAAACATGCCCAACCCCTCCCCCTGCCCTTTGAATCAAAATATAAGAAAAATGATCTTAATATAAACAGAGTTACTTGTAAAACTAAAAGCTAAAAGGACTTCCTTCTGAAGTTGCAAAGAAGATGACATTCGAAGAGCAGTTTGCCAAGAAAAACCTTAATGAACAAACCACCAAATTCAAGCAAGCCTTAACCTTCGCTTCACCCCGGGAGGACTCTGACCCAAATCTTGGGATGAGATTCCTTTAAGGGGGGAAGGCTGTGACACCCTAGTGTCAACTAGGGTTGCTTCTCAGTACTAACTCAAGAACCATTATTTCATGTGAACCAATTGGGCAAAAGACACCAATCAACTTAAGAATAAAAGTTCCACTAAGTATTTATCTTAAGAAATTATGCCTAAATCATAGGGTGCATTCAAAAAAAGGGGAAAATTGTTGAAACCCTAGAACAACCCTAATTGAGCCACTAAAGTAGAAGGGAAGAAAAGGGGTAAAAAGACCATGAAAAACATGGAATCATGGCTTAGGCCAATTATAATAATTGAAACACACTAACTAAGCTACAATAAAGATTATAAAAGGTTGGCCAAAATAGTTTGTTAAAAACCTCAAACCTGCCATTCAATTGGAGGTTTCATAGAGAAATCTGAAATTCAGATTTCTGAATTTTCAGCCTCTAACCCAAAACCGAGTGCGTTCACCTTAATCTCTATCTCAAAACCCTAGGCTCCCATTAACAAAAATGTGCTAAACTAACCCCCTCTACCTCATACTGAAGATGGCATTGGGATTTGGACCCTAGACATGACAAAACCGAAGATTTGCCTCGGGCTCAGGCTGAGAGATAGACCCGACTTGAGAGCTCCATATCTTTGGAACCAGTAGGCCAAATCCTATGATCCCCACACAAGATCGGTAGCTTATAGGGAGGAGAAGAGGTTTTGTGCACTGACCAAGGCAAGAACAGGCTCGAATAAGTGACAACATGCACCAGAACTCGGGTAGAATGAACGCGCACACGTGTTCGACCCTGGTCGGCATGCTGGCTTTCGCCCAACCCGCGCGCGCACTCACCTCAGTGCCCTGTCAAGTCCGTCGTGCACCCTCGCCCATGCCGTGCCTACAAAGCAGCCCTAAGGCCTCGACCGTCTCCCCCGCACGCTCTCGGTCCTACCCAAGCCAGAGTTCACCGGACCTTGCCTTGAACACGACGCGCCACCGCCCACCAAAGCCACCCGAGCCTCGGCCACCATGGCCAGCTCACTCCTGCTGCTCCTAGGCTGCGCCAGCTGCTCGGTTAGCTTTGCCAGGGGCCCGTGAAGCTCCCCAAGTCCTTGGACCCGATAGAGCCTCGTCGGAGACCCCGAATCACCCTCGCCGGACTCCTTCCGCTCACCGGTGAACGTGGGCCGGGTAAGTCTCTTCGCCATTGTCAAATTCCTTCCGCAAACCGTCTCTACATCACATGGTCGAGCCTCCCGAGCTAACCAATTGGACTATCGCGCCGTGAGTAGGCCGGATTCCTCGCCGCCGACGAGCTCGCCCGCCTGCGCACGTAGACCGACCTACTCCGACCATCGCCGGAGACGATCCGCCCATCTGCGTGACCGGCAAGACCTCCCCTACATCCTCGACCACTTCACTGGAGCAATCTCGCTGCCGGTAAGCCCCTCAGACCTTTCCTCCACCGTGGTTACTGTTTTGTTAGGGGAAGGACCGCGGGTTCGATTTAGCAAAACCCCGGGGGGTTTTCTGCATAGTCATAGACTCATGTGAATAGTCGCCCGAGGACCTGTCTGTAATGAACTTAAAAACTTTCGCGAGGGAACCAGATGCAAAACCTTTTTCCTTTAAACAATTTCTATTTATTCTTTTTAAATAGGCAGAGGACTTAGGAAATTCATATCTTGAGAAATGTTTAACCCAATTTAGTCAAACCAATTTTTCTGGATTCAATATATTATGAACTATCAAATAAAAATACTGAACCCTATGCTTTCTGTTTTAAATTATAGAGTTTGGAATTAAATAAGGAAATTGCCCAAACCTTATTAAAATGGAGAAAAATAGTTATGCTTCTGTGCTGGACTTAAGAAAAATTCTAGAAGTCCAAACCCAACTTAGGCACTGTTTAAAAATATTAAGCGCCCCAGTATACAAGATTAACATAGGGTTATCTATTAAAAACTATATCTACCCAAAACTTAGGAAAATAAGAAAGACACTAGAAAACAATGCACAGTGGATGAACATATTTTTCCTAGTCCACTTAAGTAACGGAGAATCTAGGAAAAATAAAAAGAACCTTAGTCTAGAACAAATCCAAGGTGAAATAATTTATTAGGCACAAATAAATCCAGAAAAGCCATAATTAAAAGTATAGGGACCATGTCAAAATTGTTAAGAAAAATTCAGTAGACTCCTAACTACTAGAACACCACTACAAAAATGATAAACACCCCAGCCCCCCATCTTAAGTTGGTTGAACAATTAAAACTTGATTTTTGCCATGATCCAATTAAATTTTAAGAAAACCCAAAAGTGTGCAACAATGGACAAATAAACTTTTACCAAGTTGTTGATGAAGTAGACCACTGGAGAAAAATGCAAAACCTATTCAAAACTACAAAATAACACCCATTGCCCCCACCTTATGAAAAAGGCCATTTAATTCAAGAAATTCCTACCACCCTTTCCCTTAAGCAAAAAATTACCAAATTCTATAATGATTGCTCTTGCACAAAGAAAAAGATTGAAAATTTTATAAATCTGTTGTTTGATATTTTTCAAGTATAGTGGTAGTGGAAAGCACCCCTTTGGCTGGAAACTTTAGAAAATCAGAGTAAAATAACAATTAATTATTAGTGGCTGAAAACTTGTACAAAACCATGTTATTACACCGAAATGTCAGCAAAAATAAGCCTTAGAGAATAAACCACTGTAAAAAGGGAGTTGTCGTTCAAAACACCCCCTCTGCCCTAATATTTGATAATTTTGTACAGAGAGAAACCCTCACTTTTTGAGCCCCAAATTTTGAGACAGAGAGTTATACACCAGTGGGAAGCCACTGTAATTTTTACAGATTTTTTGGAGATTTGTAAAACTATCTTGAAGTTCAAACCCACCCTAAAGGCATGAAAGAAATAGAAATAAAAAGATGGATTAGAAAGATTAATAAGTATCACCTCAATAATTGCAGCTAAGAATCTTGTTATAATATCACTAAGACATAAAAAGGAAGATCAGTAGAACACTAAAAACAATATGACATTTCAGTAATCAAACTTGACCCAAAATTACTAAGTATACCCCAGACATCTCTAATAACCAGACTTAGCTCTATTCCCTGTTAATTAATCTTTCACCCTACAATTTTATTTGCTAAATTGCATATCATGCCAAGCATATATCTTACTCATTGCTTTCATTAGATTGCAACCTCGCTGACAGAGAGTACGTGCTCATCCCTGAGCAAGGAGCTGTCCACGAGGAAGATCAGGAGCCAGCTTCCGAGCCTGCCATCGAGGATCTCACCGCAGCCCCAGCAATTGAAGGCAAGCCCCGGTTTTATGCATAACCAATTTATACATATGCTACTTTACTACACTTAATGTTTGTAGGCTTGTAATGTGCACTTAAGTGTAGGAGTTGCTTGAAACCCTTAGTTGCATGAATTCAGGATTCCTTTTGAGATGGATACTAGTATGCTAGGTCGAGTAGCTACTTTGCTAAATCAGGATCTCGGTAGAAATCGAATGATTTTTCTAGCACTCGCGCGAGGTCATGAATTGATTGTATTCATCTTGATAACAGGATCTATGATGGTCTATGGACTTGGATCCAGGGAGGATGCCTTGTCCATGAGACGGGAAAAAGAATTAAGGATTAATGTGTGGATACCTGAGTCAAGCGTTTCAACATACTAAGCACATGTCGGGAAATATGGTAACTGGTAAACCTAGTACCTGAGTGAAGCCGGGCATGGACTTGATGTGACACCCCAGTGTCACTTAGGGTTTCTTCCCTGAGCTAACCCAAACTATTATCACATGTAAACCTAATGAAGGGATAAACCTCAAAGATGAGAACAAAGATTTATAATGAGTCTTCTCAAACTCTCCTTAATCTTGTCATGAATCTTAAGGAAGGAAAACTCTCAAACCCTAATTAATCCTAAGTGAACCAATTAAGCATAAAGGGTAATTGCGAGAAAATCTTGGGGGAAAAGTACAAATTTTGGTAAAAACCAAATTACAAAGTTTTAGTTCACCAATTAACCAACAAAGCATAGTAAAGAAGTTTTGCCATTTGAATTTTTAAAATCCCCAAAACAGCCCCTAAACTAATGCACTTGGGGGAAATTCTGAAATTCAGAAATCTGAATTTCAGCCCCTTCTCAAAGATCAATCGCGTTCTCTGTTTTTCAAAACTCAAAACCAAAAAGTCCAAATATCAAAGTAGTGCCAAATTTCCTTGAACACGCTCTAGAAAAATTTGAACTCAAACCAAATTCATTTGGCACGGTTTTGGAACCGTTTGACCTCAGGACCAGGCGATCTGACACTGGCACCTTGGTGACACTACAACTCTCTATCCCTAGCCTAAAACCACGTGACGTCCACACACAAAAGACAAAGCACTGTCAGGGGAACAAATCCTTCACAGCGATCTTGCCCAAATTCGCGAAGATTTGTGCCCAATCGGCGTTAGAACTCGGGCAGAAGCAACGGTTCCACGTGTTCGACCGTGGCTGACACCCCTGGTTCATGCCCGTTCGCTCACCCGCGCTCCCCAGTGCACGCTCGCGCGCGCTCGCCGGTCCACGACCGCCCGTGCACCGTGCTGTGCCTATAAAGCAGCCCCGAGCCTTGGCCATACCTCCCCGCGCGCTCACAAGTCCTGCCCGAGCCAAAGATCACATGAATTCACCACGAGCACGCCGCGCCACAGCCTGCCAAGCCTTCCGAGACTCGGCCACCATGGCCAGCCTCCCTCGGTCACTTCTAGGCTGCGCCAGCCACTCAGTTAGCTCCGCCAATAGCCCGTGAAGCTTTCCAAGCTCTCAGACCCAGCAGAACTTCACCGGAGGCCCGAGATCATCCTCGCTGGACTTCGATCGCCCGCCTCCGTGTGTGGACCGAGCAATCCAGTAAGCCATTTTCAAATTCCTTGCACCCACGTTTTTTCTAGCACCCAGTGAAGCTCTCTGACCCGTTTGATTGAACTATCGCACCGTGAGTAGGCCGGATTCCTCGCTGCCGACGAGCATCTCCGCCTGCGCACGTGGACCGACTGACTCCGACCATCCCTGATGGCGACCCGCACATCACCATGATCCTCGAGACCTCCCCTACGTCCTCGACCACCTCACCGGAGCAGCCTCGCCGCCGGTAAGCCCCTCTTCATCTTTTTTTCTCCGCGGCCACTGTTCCATTAGGGAGGGACCTCGAGTTCGATTTCCAGAAACCCTAGGGGGTTTTCTGCAGAGCCGTAGACTCAAATGAATAGTGCCCCCAAGGACCTGTCTGTAGTTCCCTAGAGATCTTTCGCCAGGGACCCCAGCGCAAAACTGCTTTTCTTTAAACCATTTCTAATTAATCTTTTATTATTCAGCAGAGGACATAGGAAATTCATAACTTGAGAAATGTTTAACCAAAATTTGTCAAACTAATTTTGTTGGATTCTAAATATTATGGACTATCAATTAAAAATACTGAACCTCATGCTTTCTATTTTAAATTTTAGAGTTTAAAATTAATTAGAGAAACTGACCAAACCTTATTTAGTTAAAGAAAATTTGTTTTGCTTCTGTGCTAGGCTTGAGAAAATTTGTAGATGTTCAAACCCTAATTAGACACTGTTTAAAAATACTAGACACCCCAGTATTGGAAGTTTAAGTATAGTTATCCAATAAAAGCTATTTTTTCCTAAAACTTAAGAAAATCAGAGGAGTATTAGAAAATAAAGAACGGTGGATGCAATTATTTTTCCTAGCCTACTCAAGTAACACAGAACCTAGGAAAAATAAAAGGACCCCTAGTCCAGAACAGAATCAAGTTGAAATGTTTTATTTAGCATTATTCCAACTAGAAAATAATTATTGGAATTATGAAAACAAATCCAAAATTGTTAATAAAAATCCAGTGGACTTATAACCACTAGAACCTCACTACAAAAACGATAACCACCCCAGCCCATCATTATAAGTAGGGTAAACAAATAAAACTTGATATTGGGTCCTATTCCAAATAAGTCATGAGCAACCCAAAAATAATGCAATAATGGGCAAATAAAATTATACTAGATCAATGATGAGATAGGCCACCAGAGAAAAATGCAAAACCCAATTGAAGGCTGCAAATTAATACCATTGCCAATACTTCATGAAAAAGGCCATTTAATCCAAATAGTTCCTACCACCTTTCCCTTAAGCAAAAAGATGCCAAACTTTAGAATGATTGCTCTTGCACAAAAAAGAAGTTAGGAAAAATCAGAAATCTGTTGTTTGATATTTTTCAAATATAGTGGTAGTAGAAAGCACCCCTTTGGCTAGAAAATTTAGAAAATCATAGCAAAATGACTAATAAGTATAAATGGCTAGAAATTTGTACAAGGTCATGTTATAACATCTAAATGCCAGCAAAAATATGTATTAGAGAATAACCCTCTGTTAAAAAAGAGCCATAGTTCAAAACACCCCTCCTGCCCAAATATTTGATAATTTTATCCAGAGAGAACTACTTACTTTTTAAATCCCAAATTTTGGGATAGAGAATTATACACCAGTAAGAAGCCAGTGTAATTTTTCAGAATTTTTGGAAATTTATTAATATAACTTGTAGTTCAAACTCACCTTGAAAGCATAAAGGAAATAAGAAGAAGAAAGGAAAATAATAAACCTCGCTCCAATAAGTTCAACTAGAAATCTTATTAAGTTCTCACTAAGACATTAAAAGGAAATCAGTGGAACACCAAAATAGACTTACCACTTAGTTTATCTAACCTTGACCCTAATTTGCTAAGTATACCACAAGAATCTTTTGTAGCAAGATTAAACTCTACCTGATTTAAGTAGATTAGTCAGCATCAAAGTTTAATTGCTAAATTACATATCATATCATGCATGTATCTTACTCATTGCATTCATTAGACTGCAATCTAGCTGACGGAGAGTACGTGCTCATCCCCGAGCAAGGAGCTTTCCACGAGGAAGACCAGGAGCCAGCTCCCGAGACTGCCATCGAGGATCTCCCCGCAGCCCCAGCTATTGAAGTCAAGCCCTGGTTTTATGCATAACCGTATTTATATATGCGACTTTACTACACTTAATGTTTGTAGGCTTGTAATGTGCACTTAAGTGTAGGAATTGCTTGAAACCTGTAGTTGCATGAACTTAGGATTCCTTTTGAGATGAATACTAGTATGCTAGGTCGAGTAGCTGCTTGCTACACAGGATCTCGGTAGAAGACGAGTGATTTTTCTAGCACTCGCGCATGGTCAGGAATTGATTGTATTCATCTTGATAACGGGATCTATGATGGTCTATGGACTTGGATCTAGGGAGGATGCCTTGTCCATGAGACGGGAAAAGGAATTAAGGATTAATGTGTGGATACCTGAGTCAAGCGTTTGAACGTACTAAGCACATGTTGGGAAATATGGTAACCGGTAAACCTAGTACCTAAGTGAAGCCGAGCGCGGACTTTATCCCTCACTTGTCCTGAGACTGGGTCTCCCATGCTAGCTATGGTGGGTACAAGTGCGGTCACTGCACAGCGGCAGCCGGGGTCAGTGGAGCATTGTATGCCAAGGCGGTGAGCCCTGGCTGTGAACGGGGAATCGATGGGGACGGTTGATGTGTGTGGGGACGGAGTGCCTCGCCACATTGTGTGCTTAGGTTTACCTTGAAAGGATAAAAACTCGGTTCGAATCGTCTGCATCTCGCAGCTAATGAGATAGCTTGACCCCTTGTACTACATTGAGTAAGAAGTGAAATGAGGTTTACATGAGATAACTTGTTGATTGTACTAAATGCTTGTTACCATGTATGCTTAGAAAGAGCAAACTTAGTTAATCTAATGATGCTAGAAATTGAAAAGCTAAAGCTTGATTTTAGATACAGCTAGTGCTTTTGGCAAACCAAACCCCTCAGCCAAACAGCTGCATGGTCTAGAGGTAGAGGAGTAGTTTCCTCACACCAGGTAAGTCTAGCTGAGTATTAGTATACTCGGCCTTGCTTGTGGCATAATTTTGCAGGTACGCTTCAGGATATGGTTGATGGTGTGACTTGGCCTACCACCCTGCCACCGGGTTGGACGGTCGAGTGGGATGTTGCTCCAGCAGGAGAGGAGCAAGAGGAGTAGTGGACTAGGCCTTGCCCGATTCCTCGCTACCAATGATATCGATTATCCGCTGCATTTTATTTTGTGAACTTTTATTAGCTACGTGAAAAACTCTGATCTATGTAATAATTCAGTACTTTAATTTGGGGTCTTCCTATTTTATTGTATTTCTTCTGTGACTCACCTTCGTGTGAGATTGTGGTATTTGATCCTGGTTAAGTGGCTTTATCAGACTAGATCTGAGGGACTGACGAGTTATTCTGATTTAAGTGTGTTACGACCCCTGAGGCGTGACTTAGGCACTTAAGTTGGAATAATTCAGGCGGTTCTGCCACACTTTACCCCTCACGCGTCCTAAGACTAGATATCCCATGCTAGCTATGGTGGGTACAAGTGCGGTCACTGCACGGCGGCAGCCGGGGTCAGTGGAGCATTGTATGCCAAGGCGGTGACTCCTGGTCGCGAATGGGGAATCGATGGGGACGGTTAACATGTGTGGGAACGGAGTGCCCTGACATGTCGTGTGTTTAGGTTTACCTTGCAAGGTTAAAACTTGATTCGAATCGTCTGCTTCTCGCAGCTAACGAGACTGCTTGACCCCTTGTACTACATTGAGTAAGAAGTGAAATGAGGTTTCACATGATATAACATGTTGATTGTATTAAACGATTGTTACCATGTATGTTTAGAAGGAGCAAACTTAGCTAAAAGTAATGATATTAGAAGTGGAAAAGCTAAAAATGATTTAGACTCAGCTAGTGCTTTTGGCAAACCTAACCCCTCAGCCAAACAGCTGCATGGTCTTTAGGTAGAGGAGTAGATTCCTCACACCAGATAAGTCTAGCTGAGTATTAGTATACTCAGCCTTGCTTGTGGCATAATTTTTGCAGGTACGCTTCAGGATATGGTTGATGGTGTGACTTGGCCTACCACCCTGCCACCGGGTCGGATGGTCGAGTGGGATGCTGCTCCAGCAGGAGAGGAGCAGGAGGAGTAGTGGGCTAGGCCAGGCCCTATTCCTCATCTTTCGACAATATCGATTATCTGCTGCAGTTTATCTTATGAACTTATTTTAGTTACTTGAAAAACTCCGATTTATGTAATAACTCCAGTACTTTTATATGGGATTTTCTGTTTTACTGTATTTCTTCTGTGACTCACCTTCGAGTGAGCTTGTGGTATTTGATCCTGGATAAGTGGCTTTATCAGACTAGATCTGAGGGACTGACGGGTTATTCCGATCTAAGTGTGTTGCGCCCTTTGAGGCGTGACTTGAGCACTTAAGCTTGAATAATTCGGACGGTTCTGCCACATTGCCCTCGTCTCCAGCGAGATCGCACCATGGGGACGAGCGGCGCCACCGCACTTAAGACCGGTCGCCTTGACCTCGCTGGCCATTAAATCCCTGACATCCATCCGAGATCTGGTGGTCTAGGTTTAATTAGGACTGATCTAATCTCAACCGCTCGTTGTAGGTCTGGTCGCTCAGATCTCCCCCTCGCCCGCGCCCCGGCCGCTGGGCCCGGTCTGTCAGTCCTACCTCAGGTCAGTGGTGCCCCAAGCCCACCTGTTAGCGCTCGCCGCGCGCCCGCGCTCGTGCGCCCGTCTATGGGATCTGATCTCGACTGTGGATTTGAGATCTGACGGCTGAGATGGCTCGATACCCCTTCGCGTGTAATTTTGTTAACAAAACCCCCAGTTTTTTAGTAACCAACCCGCCGTCCTTTAGGTTTTGCGCTCAAGCCCCTGTATTCTTATAAGCAGACCCCTGACCTTTTTATTAATCAAAGAATTGGATCTAATTTTGTATTTTAAACTTCAAAACTTGTCTATTTCATATCTTTTGCATATGAACTCCAAATTGAGTGATTCAAATAGCAAAATGTTCATAGAATTATTCTTTGTTCAAATAAATTAGGATCATTCACTGTCTCTGCATTCTAATTTTATGCCTAGGCTATAGGTTAGTTTATGTGATAATTTATTTGTTTAATAAGATAAATAAAAAGGAAACCCTAGTGGTAAATAGATATTTAACCTAGTGAGATTAATAATATGTAGTATATGGATTTATCCCTGGTTTAACTTTTATGTCTCATTAAAATGAGTGGAATCAGATTATATAACCATGGAGATTGACAACACTTAGAGAATAACAAACTAATAAATGTGATTAGTTCACCCTATAACCTAAACTCCCTTTTTGAGTTTATACTTTTCCTTTTTGAGATATGTTCCATTGTTTGTACATGATTTGTGTGTTGTTCATTTGTCATTTTCCAAATGTATTGAATGTATGATTGCTTTATTTAGACGACGAGCAGCCCGTGGTTCCTGAGTGTGTTGCCGAAGATCTTCCTGAGCAACAACCTCGTGAAGGCAAGTGTCCTCTGACCCATTATGTCCTACTTACTTTCTAATTCACCGCCTCGCATTACTTTATGGAAATCTAAGGATTGACTAGTCTGTATTTACCTTATCCTTGTTTACCTTTTGCGTTATCATGGTTAGCTTTATGCTATTGCTTTACCTTAATAAATGAACATGATGTGAACACTTATGATATGATGATGTTATCCCGATGATGATCTTGTGATACTTTAGGGGACTCAAGCCATTTTCCTAAGTACCTCTCCGTAAGGACCTGTTCGTTGAGTGACCACCCGGGATAACAGTGCAACCATGAGGATGGAATGGGATGCCCTTAGCTGAATAATTAGATGAACCTGGGGTGTAGTTGGCTTTGCCGGAGGGCCGTCAATGGGGGCCAGGGCGTAGTGCTCACTCTGCCAAGGGGGTGCAAAGGTTCATTCGATTTAGTTTTGTTAGTCACCCACCTTTGGGAGGTGTACCACGTTTGTACGACTGGTGAAACCTAATGAGCAGCTATGCATAGGGGAGTCTTTGTAAAGGCTATGTAGTGAGACCCTACCAGGTCACCTTGGTAGTGATCAATGTGGAGTCATGATCTCTGTGCAGAATGGGAATCACGACTCGTGGGTAAAATGTGCAACCGCTACAGAGTATTAAAAACGGGTATATCAATTGAGCTCACTGGTTAAGAGCGACCTTGGGATCCTCTCTGATTAGAAGAACTTTGGATACGTTTATGCTGATGATTAATAATGATGGTTATAATTCTGATCTCTGGTATTTCCTCTTGGAGGGAGTACTTTTGGGTAATAATTGGGTTCATTACTAAAATTTGGCTCTACTATCAGTAAAAAATACTTGATCAACTAAAAGAAACTGCTTAACCTTAACTCCACATACAACTAGTCCACTTTAGCCAAACAGGACATTTGCTGAGTACGTTGATGTGTACTCACCCTTGCTTTAAAAACCACCCCCACCCTAGGTTGTCCCCACTGTATTCAGTGCTCAGGAGGAGATGTAGGCAACATGGAGGACTTTGAGGAGTTCCAGGACTATGACTAGTTCTAATTGTGTTAGTGGCAAACCCCCAGTCAGCTACCTATGAAGGCCTTATCTGCTACGTTCTCTTTTCTGCACTTTGATAATATTAATGACTATGTTATGTTATGACTCTATGGATGTCTTGGACATCTTGATGTAATAATACCTTTCCGCTATTTACTTTGAGCAATGTGTGATGATGTCCAATTATGTAATCATTGTGTACGTGAGTTTCTGATCCTAGCACGTACATGGTTCGCATTCGGTTTGCCTTCCAAAACCGCGAGTGACACGCACATACGGTAGGGAGGCACATGATCCACGTTGGAGCGAAGGAGGGGCATTGTAATACCCAAATGTGTAAACAACAAAAATAGAGTTGATCTCAATGTTTGGTGACCATTAACTACCATCACATGTGACTGATCATGTTCAAAAATGAGTAGAACATTACTAAGACACAAATAAACCATTGCATCATATTGGAGTTTTGTTTGTGCATTTAATCCAATAATAATAAAATGAATAAAAATATAATAATGATAATGAGGTGAGGTTGACCTTTTACCTAAGGTTTTGTAGTAATGCATTTTATTGGCAACATAAATTAGACCTCCAATTTTAAATGAAGACATAAAATGAGAAAAAGGAGAAAAGGGATTCTAATGCAACCATTTATTTCTTCCATAAGGGAATGACAAGGAAAATAAATAATAATATGGAAAACAGTAGGGATTATATTCACATCATTACTAATTTTGTAACTCGCAAATCTAAAATTCAAAAGGGAGAATTTGAAATCAGTTTGAGTACTTGAATTTGAAAACAAAGCAGAAAATTTATAAAAGAAAAGAAAAAGGGCTCCTATACCTACCTGGGTCGATTCCCTTCCCTGTCGGCCCAAATGGGGATTTCACCCGCGCGGCCCGATCCGCCCTCTCTCCCTTTTCTTGCTGTTGTGGTCACTTGCAAGTGGGGCCCACTTCGTCAGCCGGTCACGGGACACACTCGCGCGCGCATCACCTACATGTGGGCCCCATCTGTCATTCCCTTCACCCACCGCTCGTTGCCCCTGCCGCACGCGCTTGTCACCTAGCTGGGAACGCTGAACCGTGTGTGTGACAGGTGGGCCCCCAGTGCTCGGACTTATCTCCTCCACTCCTCTGACTAAATCGCCGCCCCACTCGCCACCTTCTTCAACCAGATGAAACGAACCCGCCGCCGGATCCTCTGCAAGGTCGTTCTGGCAGCTACCTTACCGAAATTCTCTCCCCTACGGGCCGCATAAACCAGCCGCGAACCCCACTTTGCCCGACCAAGTTGCTCTATCGCGGCGGCCTCCCCTGCCGTGAACTCCAGTCCCCTCCGCTCGCTCACTGTGCACCACCTCGGGGTCCGCAAGATGACGCTGCCGCCCAAGTTCAGCCTGTGCAAGCCCTTCACCATCGTCAACGGCACCATGGACCGGTTGTCCGGCCCCGTGCTGCGCCGCGGGTACGATGAAGACAGAGTGGAGATCTCCATCTCCATCGCCTGGCTCACTAACATCCTGTCCGCCGCTGTCGTGGTTTCCGACCGCAACAGCGTCTGGTGCGTGGGGGAGGGAAACACCTGGGAAGCCGAGAACCCATTGACGGGTCGCCATCTTCTCCGTGATTTCGCCCTCAGATTCCACTGCGTCGACACCGAGCTTGCCCTGCACTGTCCACCGTCGCATGGAAGAGTTGCGGAATCCGCCGCGTGGGGGAAACCCCGATTCTGTGTCATTGCGCCCTCTGCAACCTATCCGGGGAGCTTCGCCATGTCGCATTGGTCACGACAGCGTCTTTGCCTGGGCGATGCCATGCTCCGTACCACCTGAATTGCTCGTCGGAGCGACCTCCTTGCCACCAGCCCGCTCTGCACCGTGGCCAGATGCTCTCCGCGCCGTGACGACCGGTAAGACCCCTCTCTGCAGATTCGCCATCTTCACCTCTAGGTTTACTACCGATCAATTTCAAGGATGGGGCAGTCGGGCGTCGAATTGTGTGTGCGACGGCGAAGCTCCGCCACGGGTATGGCCTGCGACGCTGCAGTGTTCAGCTAGGGATGGTGGCGTAGTTGCGTCCGTCGATCGCTCGGTTAAGGGCTAGGATTGATTCTAGTGCTGCTAATTCTGTGGCATGATTTGTTCCGTTGATTCCATCTCGGGCGGCCATGATTAGATGTACATGTACCGCTTCGATGGTTTAATATTGATCGTAGATTGGAGATCATGCGGTTGAATGGAAGCCAGTTCACTTATGTGGATCGAATCTAATCCACGCCTTAGATTGTTGATCCAACGGCTCGAATCTCTCTGTACCCCTTCGTCATTCCATCTTACAAAAGAGCCCCTGTAGAATCAAGAAACCAACCCGCCATCCATGCGGCTGTAGCTCTGAGTCTAGGAAATTTTTATATCTCAGCCCCTGTCATTTCTAGAATTCATGTGCGTAGTCCGGGGATCAGAAGAAGTTGATAATTAATAACAGAAATTGATTTATAGTGGAAAAATAAATGTTGGAACTTGTATAATTCATAGAAATTTCATACTAGCTCCTTTTTAACCCATTCCAGTTCCTATAATTTTTTTAATATTGTCTATCATCTAGTAACATTATTTAGCCCTGAAACTTAAAATAAAATTGTTTATTTGAATTAATCTATTCTAAGTACCTAATAACTTCGGAAATTCATAATTTCTCTGTTTTAACTCCGATTCGATTCGTTCAAGTTGCGTTAGTCCCGTATAAATATTTACTATGCAATAACAACATTTATTGTACCATGCTTCATTCTTTTATAATTAGGTCTTTATTTAACTTATGTTGGTTAGTCTTGTTAAACTACTTATCGTTATAATCTACTAAAATATAATTTATGATCAATTTATAACTTAGATCAAAATGATTTAATTATTTGTAAGAGAACCTCTCATATGATTTATATTAACCAATTTATGATATGGTTTAATATTTTAATCACATGAATCCTCTATAAAATCAAAACTCCTTAACCGTAACTCCGATCTTAGTAGTTCTCGATCCCGCGATCCCGTAGCAACACGTAGATTACTATATTTCAGTTTGTTCTTATGTTTGGTGTAATGTTAATTTTATCTATACCATGTATGTTTGTATTGCTATGACTAGCAGCGAGGTTACGAGGACCTGAAGAATCATCCTGGTAACTGGATTCTCAAGTGCCAGGCAAGTTGTGCCCTTGATCCACTTTTGTTACCCAATAACATTTTTCACTATCATTATTCAATGCATAGGTTTAATTTTGATGGGACCCAATAGGTCACCCTAGTCTGTTTATCTATTTTACCTTGTTTACCCCTGAATCATATGGGTAGTTCTGCTATTGCTTTACATGGTTTTGGGTTAATATTTCATTATATCCATGTTCCAGTTATTTTGTTATTCTATTTTTGTTCATGTCAAGATCATTATATTATTGTTAATTGAAACATGGAGCTTATCTTGAGAAACACGTGCCACCACAAGGGAGGAATGGGACCCCTTGGCTGACTAATTAGGAAAGCTAGTGGAAGACTACCTTACCCGAAAGGGGCAAGGGCAGTAGGGGAGTTGCATGCAAGGAGGTTCTCGGGTTGATTTTGCTGCGATGGCGGTCAGACGGAGGATTCTTGCAAGTGCTCTTCCCATAAATTGTAGCGGGTTTTCAGAAGCTAGTGGAACTTTGTAAAGGCATCGTAGTAGATCCCTAGCCATTCACCTTGGTAGTGTCTAAGGGCCTAGCTAACCCTGGCGACATGGGAAACACGACTTGTGGGTAAAGGGTACAACCTCTACAGAGTGTAAAACTGGTATACTAGCCGAGCTCACGGTCATAAGCAGCTCAGGACTCTCTGATGATTAATTTTTGGAACTTAAATTCAATTTGTCATTTGCATTTGCATGGGATTATTATTAATTTTGTTCTATTACTTTATTTAAGGTTTGGTATTTACTTACATCTAGTAATTGCTAATAAAATTTTGACCAACTTTAAAAGCAATGTCAGCTTTAACCATCCCCTTTGATAAGCCTTTCACATCACATGAACTCCCACCTTTGGTGAGTTCATGCCACATTATTCCCCACAACTTGTTGAGCGATGAACATGTGTGAGCTCACCCTTGCTGTCTCACACCCCCCACAGGTCAAGAACAGGTACCACTGGATGAGGCGCATGGTGGATGTTGCGCTGTGTTCGTGAGATGTCTAGGTCATCGTCTCCCAGTTGACTTTCTGGTGCCAAGGATGGATTTTATATCCTATTATATTTATCTTTTATTTTGTAAGACTTCCGCTATGTATTAAGAACTCTGATTTTATTATGACATTTATCTCTATACACTCTGTTATTATACATGTTGTCTTCTTTGGCGCATGTATGAGATGCACCCGACTTTGTCCCTTAAAGCCAGGGGTATTACAGATGTGGTATCAGAGGAAATGTCGACTGTAGGACGAAACCTAGATAGAAATGGACAAAACCCTTACCTACTTACCTTACTCTGATTCATTCTATCTTATCGTATCTTGATCCTGTCTCATAATTTGCTGTCATACTCTAATTACTCTTATCTTTTCTACTCTAAGACAAGATGGATTTCACACTTTGGAATCCTACATTTAAGACCTTTTTAAGAGATAGGAGACCTAAGACAAAATTAAAACTATTTTCTCTATTAAAAAATGTTGGTTGATTGTTCTGATGATAAATGCTTGATTTGCTTCTTTAATTGATTGAAACATTCTAGTTGGGCATCTTAGCATGTACCACCATAAGGTAATGTATTAGCTTTAGTGGATAACACACTAATCTACTTAGCTAATAAATCCCCCACAGTAACATTCCTCGTAATTACTCGCCTTGTCTACAACTCTTCCTTTCTTACCCTGTGTTTCTAACCCAGATGGGCTACCCCTATACTGTTAGAAGAGAGCAGTATAGACATGATCCTTAGTATGTCATGGTGGTAGTTGCAGTAACTACCACCATCAGACTAGCGGCATTCTTAGTAGATGAGAAGTTTGTGGGTGACAACATCCGTGCAGTTAGGGATTTTTCGGATGTCTTCCCAGAAGAGTTACCAGGGATGCCACCATATAGGGAAGTTGAGTTGTCATTGATCCCTTACCTGGGCTGCCCCTACTTTCAAACGGCCATACAAGATGTCCGTAGAAGAACTAAAGGAATTTAAGAAGCAATTAACAGAGTTACAAGAGGTTGGATGCATTCGTTTGGATTCTTCACCTTATGGAGCATCGGTTCTATTTGTACAGAAGAAAGAAGGATCGCAAGGGATGTGTGTGGATTATAGGTCCCTTAACGATGTCACTGCAAAGAACAAGTGTCCATTTTATTGAGGATTTATTTAATCGGATGAGAGGTGCAAGGGTTATTCTTGAAGATTGATCTCCGATCGGGATACCATCAAATGAAGATTAGACCATCGAATATCCCTAAGACGACTTTCTCAACCCGATATGGATTATATGAGTTCACTGTTATGTCATTTGGATTAACCAATGCACCAGCTTATTTTATGAATTTGATGAATAAGGTGTTTATGGAGTATTTGGACAGATTCGTTGGGGTGTTCATCGACGATATTCTTATCTATTCTAAGAGTGAAAGTAATCATGAGGAACATCTGATGTTGATGCTACAAAAGCTACGAGATAATCAACTCTACGCCAAGTACAGCAAATATGAGTTTGGATTGGCAAGGTGCCCTTTCTTGGACATATCATTTCTAATGGAGGGATATCAGTGGATCCTGCTAAAGTCAAGGAGATAATGGAGTCGAGCTTACCCACTACAGTTACGAAGGTTCAGAGTTTCTTGGGGCTTGCAGGATATTATCGGAGATTTATTGAAGGGTTTTCTAAGATTTCTAAGCCCATGACCTCGCCTCTGGAGAAGGGAAGAGAGTTTAAGTGGGACGAGAAGTACCAAGATAGTTTTAACCAACTGAAGTCGAGATTGATGTCACCCCAGTGTTGGTTATGCTAGATCTACAGAAAGGATTTGACATTTGTTGTGTTGCCTGCGACCAAGGCTTGGGATGTGTGCTCATGCAAGAAGGACATGTGATCGCCTATGCGTCTCGTCAGTTATGGAAACACGAGTTGAACTACCCCACTCATGACTTAGAACTGGCAGCCGTTGTGCACACACTTATGGAGACATTATATTATGGGAACCAAGTGTCAAGTGTATACGGATCATACAGAAGAATCTCAACCTTAGGCAACGTCGTTGGTTGGAGCTTATTAAGGATTATGATTTGGAGATTCACTATCACCTGGGCAAGGCAAATTTGGTTGCAGATGCCTTGAGTCGAAAGGACACTACAGGAAACACATAAAATTTCATGGGCCCGGATATTTTCGTCGGCCGGCCCACGAAAATACGGAAGTTATTTTCGTCGGCCTCGTGACCGACGAAAATATGGAGTATTTTTCGTGGGCCAGGGAATATGTTCGTCGGCAGGCCCACGAAAATACGGAATTTATTTTCGTCGGCCTCGTAACCGACGAAAATATGGATTATTTTTGTGGGCCGGGGCCGTGCCGACGAAAATACGTCATTGACCGACCACTGTTTTTGTCGGCCTCAGTGCAGCCGACGAAAATAGAAGCCCTAAATCGTCCCAGTCGCGTGCCCGCAGCTTCTCTCTCTCTCTCTCTCGCTCGTTTCTCTGTTTTGATTCACCGCGCCGCCGCACGTCGCGCCGCTGCACTCCCCTCGCCGCGCGCTCGCACGCCCGCGCCCGTGCCACCCGCAGCTTCTCTCTCCTTCTGCAGCTTCTCTCTCCTCCCGCATGCACGCCTGCACGCCACGCTGCCCGCACGCACGGACGCCGCGCCGCCCGCACTCCCCTCGTCGTGCCCGCCTCGTCGCCGTGCCCCGTCCCTGCGCCGCCCCTCACCTCGCTCGGCCCTCTCTGTGCCCGCCTCCTCGCCGTGCCCCATCGCCGCACCGCCCCTCGCCGTGCCCGTCTCCTCGCCGTGCCCCATCGGCATGCCCGGCCCTCGCCGTGCCCTATCGCCGTGACCCATCGCTGCGCCGCCCCTCGCTGTGACCCATCGCCATCGCCGTGACCCATCGCCATCGCCGCCTCCTCGCCGTGCCTGCCTCCTCGTCGTGCCTCCTCGCCGTGACCCATCACCGCGCCGCCCCTTACCGCGCTCGGCCCTCGCCGTGCCCGCCTCCTCGCCGTGCCCCATCGCCGAGAACTTGCCTCTTCGGCGTCATCGCCAGTAACGTACTTACTTGGTCTTTTTTTATTTTCATTAATTGTTATCTTGTTATCTTGTCATCTTGTGATTATGATTTGAGTTAACTTGTCGAGTTTAACTGTTGATTGCTTTAATTCAAATTCATATTTGTCTCCAAGATATTTTTTAATGTTTAGAGTTTAGTTTTAATCGTTAACCGTAGCCGACTGTATGTGTCACCCGTTCGGGAACGGCGAATGTCACATTGGCTTGTGAGGTTCACCGTTCCGGAATTGTCCACGTATTTTGGACAGCCTGAGAGTGTAAGCCGATGCTTGTGATTTGTGACATGTGCCTTACGATTGACGCGGAATTTTGGTTGTGTAACCCAGTTGTTCTCCAACACACCATGTTCAGGCGTGTGCTTGGAGAGCAGCGGGGTTATGCTGCCGAAATTTCGCGGCAATCATAGGCTACACGTCACAAATCACAAGCATCGGCCTACACTCTTGGGTGGGTTTAGGGCCTTTACCTAATAGGGAGTTCACCTAGGCTACGGACGATCATTGATGTTCTTTGTCTTTTGTTTAGCCTTTGAAATGGACGGTGATCGGAGGGTGATGTATGACGGGTGGAGAAAGGATGGGGCACATTCGAATGAACGGATGGTTGTAACAAAGGCTTTTCTTGAGCACGCTTTCAAAGATGCAACTGGTCGTCTAGTGAATTGTCCTTGCAATCGCTGCGAGAACAAGTGGCCTCAGAAGAAGGAAGAAATGGAGAAACACCTTTGCAAAAGTGGGTTTATGCTGAACTACCTTGTATGGTATCGGCATGGAGAGTCTATTAGACACGTTGACGCGGAGGTGGAACTTGATGACGATCATGATAGGATGGACGACATGTTGCATGATCTTGGTAGGGATGTTGAAATGAATGCTGAGGAGCCGGGGCAGCTTCCACGCGATGCTCAGGAATTCTTCCGGCTACTCGCCGCGGGAGAAGAGAGACTATACGAGTACACTCAGATGTCAGTTCTTGGGACTCTCACAAGACTAATGGCGATAAAGTCGAAGCACAACATTTCAAACAGTGCTTACAACGACATCATCCAACTGATGGGCGAGGTTCTCCCGGAGAATCATAAGTTGCCAAAGAATATGTACTTCGCAAAGAAAATGTTGGCTGGTCTTGGGATGACATATGAGAAGATCGAAGTGTGTCCCAATAGTTGCATGCTATTCTTTGAGGAGGATGACAAGCTGGACCGTTGTAAGCATTGCGAAGCTTCTAGATATGTCGAGGTGACAAATGATGAGGGTGAATTGGTAGTTACGAAGGTCGCAGCTAAGCAACTTCTTCGGTTGCCCATCATTCCTCGGCTTTCAAGGTTGTTCCTCAACAAGGAAATAGCTCTACATATGACGTGGCCAAAGAATGGTGTACGTCTCGTCACTGATCCAGACATAATGGTCCATCTGTCGGACAGGTGATGCGTGGAAGGCATTTGACGAGTTTGATCCCGAATTTGCAAACGACCCTAGGAGTGTACGGCTTGGTCTATCGACTAGACGGATTCACACCTTTCAATAGTAATGTAAGCCCTTACTCGTGTTGGCCTGTCTTCATTGTGCCATATAATCTTCCTCCTGAGTTGGTCAATAAATAAGAGTTCATGTTCCTTGCACTAGTCATCCCAGGCCCCAAGCATCCAGGGCCAAAGTTGAATATGTTTGTTCGCCCTTTAATTGAATAGCTGAAACAATTGTGGAGAGGTGTGAAGGCTTATGACAGCCATACTGAAAAGGAGTTTACCATGCGCGCTGCTTATTTGTGGTTAGTGCATGATCTGCTGGTGTATG
Source organism: Zea luxurians (assembly GCA_029449295.1). Taxonomy (NCBI): domain Eukaryota; kingdom Viridiplantae; phylum Streptophyta; class Magnoliopsida; order Poales; family Poaceae; genus Zea; species Zea luxurians. The sequence goes on along the minus strand of JAOPSE010000004.1, from coordinate 74,251,388 downwards.
GAGATTGGTCTGGATGGTGTGTTCATGGTCGGTTGTTCTGTCCCATATGTATGAATGATACGGATGCATTCAGATTGAAGCATGGTGGGAAAGTGTCATTCTTTGATGCCCATCGACGTTGGACTCCATTCAAGCATGATTTCAGGAGTTCGCTTACTGCATTCAGAAGTGGAGCCAAAATCAGAAATGGGCCACCAAAGAGGCAAACTGCACCACAGATAATGGCATGGCATGCTTGTCTGAAGCAAGGAGAAAATGATAGGTTCCAAGGCTACGGGGAGGACCACAATTGGACCCATATTTCATCAATGTGGGAGCTTCCGTAAGCAAAAGCCTTGATCATGCCGCACAACATAGACTTGATGCACCAAGAGCGTAACGTTGCTGAAAGCATCATAAGCACATGTTTCGATGTGACTGATAAAACGAAAGATAATATGAAGGCAAGAAAAGACATGGCTGAAATTTGTAAGAGGCCGATGCTCGAGTTGAAAGTAAGCGATAAAGGGCATGAGAGTAGGTCGCGAGCTGATTACTGCCTCAAGCCGGATGAAAGGAAAGAAATATTTAAGTGGTTGAAGAATCTGAAATTTCTCGATCGATATGCGGCAAATCTGAAACGGGTAGTCAATCTGAAGACCGGTAAATTGATCGGTTTGAAAAGCCATGACTACCATATTATTATGGAGAGGCTGATGCCCGTGATGTTTCGAGGCTATTTTAAGGATGAGCTTTGGAGCATATTTGCAGAGCTGAGTTACTTCTATAGGGAAGTATGCGCAAAGACGGTATCAAAGAGGTTGATGCAGAAATTTGAGAAAGAAATTCCAATTCTGATTTGTAAATTTGACAAGGTTTTCCCGCCAGGATTCTTCAATGTGATGCAACATCTAATTGTGCATTTGGCTTGGGAAGCTTTGGTAGGCGGACTAGTGCAATTCAGGTGGATGTATCCTATAGAAAGGGCGTTGAAAAAGCTCAGGGCGTCTGTTCGCAACAAGGCTAGAGTTGAAGGGTGTATTGTGGAGGCTTTTGCCCTTAAGGAGATATCTCAATTCTCAACCAGGTATTTCGCTCGAGCCAACAATGTGTTTGCGCCTTCGATGCGACTTCATGTTGAAAATGAATCACCCCAAAGCACCCTTCAAATTTTTGCGAATCCGGGTAAAGCAGTTGGAAAAGGGAGTGTACGTCACATTGAAGCATCAGATTTGAACACGCTAATGCTATATATGTATAGCAATATTGACAGCACACAAGAGGCGTTCGAGTAAGTTTTCCTCATAGTTACGTCCATTTTCTCATCTCATAATTTCTATAGTGTGTAATCTTCATGTTTCTAATATGTCTAGCATGTTTGATGAAGAATGTTGGAAATCTACTAGTAAACCTACGGCCATCCAATTAGAAAATCTTCGACGTGATGGGTTGAAAGGTGGCCCAAACTTCGTGCAGTGGTTTGATAATTATGTTAGTAATTGTCGTTCTCTCATTGTCCACACTTAATCTTTGAATTTTGGACTTGGAAAATATAATGCATATATATACTAATTCCTTGTATAGGTTTCCAAAAACTCTATGCACCCGGACTTGCGGCAAATGGCACATACCTCTGTGTCCGTCAGGAACTATACTCGCTATGATGTAAATGGATATCGCTTCCGAACCGTGAAATTGGAGAAGAGTCGACCATTGGCAACCACCACCAATAGTGGTGTGTTGGCAAGTTCATATGTTGACGATGACAAAGTAGTGGTCTATTATGGTGTTCTTCAAAACATTGTAGAGTTGATTTTTGATGGCCCCAAGGAACTTAAAGTCGTGTTTTTCGAGTGCGACTGGTTTGATCCTCATAGTGGGACTCGTGTCGACAAGTATGGTAATGTCGAGGTGAAGCATAGCTCTAGGATTTCGAGCAGTATGAGCGATGTTGTCCTTGCAAATCAGGCAAAACAGGTGTACTACCTGCCATATCCTCACCCAAGCCTTAGGGCTTGGTGGGTTGCAATTAAAGTCAACCCACAGGTCTTCGCTCCAGAGAGTGCTGACTACGTGAGTACGAGCAGGGACAACGATGATGCCGTTTTTCAACCAGAAGCAGCGTCGAATCAAGACATAGCTCACCGATTCCATGTGACCAATGGAGAAGGTCTTGAAAATCTCTGTACCAATTCAAGCGACTTAATTGAAGAACCTAGCTCAAAGCGCAAACGACATGTCATCGTTAGAAGATCAGTAAGGATCCAACGAAATCAAGAGCGTATGAATAAACAACGAGCCGAAGAAGCATCATCGGATGCGGATGACTTTTGATTAGTATGTTTCTTTTAGTTAATCAATTAAGCTATGTATTGCAATTTTCACATTATTAATTTTCATATTATTTGTTTCATATACTGTGGTTTGACATTAATTTTCATATTTATCTACAGTTGAACATGTTCAAGCATAGGAGATCGAGGAGGAGTGGGGGCAGTGCGGCCAGCGAGGACAGCTTGGGCAGTGGGCTTTTTTAGGGCACCTCACAGAGCCGACAGAGGCAGCAGCAGCTTCTCGACTGTCTAGACGAAGTGCAGGGGGAGGAAGGTGAGCAGGAGGCTCCTGTGGAGGATGCTCATGTGCAGGGTGAGGAGGGTGAGCAGGAGGCTCATGTATAGGATGAGGACGAGGTTGACCCTATGGGGGCAGGCGGCGCGGGCGATGCATCGGATGGTTCTACGTCCTTCAGGTATTATTAATTAATGTTGATTCAACTTACTTATGCATATTAGTTTTAATCATTTCATCATATTGAATTTACTTGTATATACTTAGGTATAAGAAGAGCAATGCGCTTGGTCCGAGACCTGCCGAGAGGAGGCTCATCCGACCGCATGGAGAATGGTGGGGCTTATTTCTGTTGTGTTAATTTTTTAATGTGAACGTGATTGCACTGGTTTACCTGTGTTATTAATGTTTGTAGGTCATGGGAAGACTTGACTTGGGACGGTACAGGCAGACGTCCCAAGGTGAACGCGGTGTTGGGTAGCCTTTGTCGCTTGTACTACCCTGGCATGGTGGAGCTCAATGGCAAGAGGTTCGCGGCTATGCAGTGGGCCAACTGGGGTCTGAAGGACTATGTCCAGCCAGGGGAGCCAGGGGAAAGCAGTAGCGGAGGGGGAAGTTCGGAACAAAGATGAAGAACTTGTCAGGTGGCTGTGTGGGACGAGTTCTGGGTGAGTTTACTTTCGTATATAAGCAATTCACTGAATTATTGCTTCTCCTAATCTTACTTTAACTTAACATCTCCATTGATATGTAGGAGAGGTTCCAATTGCCGAATGAGATCGAGGAGGATTAGGCTTAGTGGGCACGTGTGAAGAGGCACTTTTGGAAGTGCGCTGATAAGGTCATCAAGGATGCCATGTACAATGCTCGCATCGCGGCCGTCAACTACTACTACAAGAAGATAAAGGGGTAGAACATGAGCAAATCATTAGGGGCCAATGAGATCTACCTCATAGAGGAGCAGTACCTGGAGAACGTTGTGGATTGGCTTGCGAAGGACATGGAAGCCTGGAGGTGGTTGGCTAAGAGATGGGCGTCGCCTGAGTGGATTGCAGAGTGTAACACCCTAAATTTCATTTTGAGAATATAGTAATTTTTTTTTTCTCTTTAGAACTCCCATAACATGTAAAGTCTCATCTCCCTATTTAAAAGCATTTTGCTTAAGTGAATAAAATAATAAATAGAACCATATTTGGCACTCATGATGAAGTTTTAATTGTATGTGCCTTAAAAACAATAATAAAATATAACAATGGAATTGAGAATTTGAATTTAACCCAAAATCTCACTTTGGGGTTTTAGAAATAATATGTAAAAGAGAAAAGAGAAGGAAGAAATTACTATGTGAATAAAAATAATTATAATATATATATTATTCTTGTACAGATTTGATTTGGTACATTTGACTCAAAAGTGAAGTTCATAACAGGATTCAAATTCAAATTTGAGATTCAAATGGAAAGGAAATAAATCAAAAAAAGAAAAAAAGGAAAAATAGAAAAGAAAATTAAAAAAAAAAGAAGAAGAAACCCGCACTTGGGCCGTTTTCCCTTGGCTCGGCCCATCTCCCTTGCTCGCGCCGCCCTACCCCTATAAGTACACAGCCGCCATCACCATCACAAATCACCAATCTTCGAAGCTCGCGTGCTAGCGAACGACTACCCACGGCCGCCGTCGTCGATCGGTCGATTCCCCGGCGATTAGGCCTCCGTTTGGGGTGCGGGAGCTTCACCTGGTTGGGCGGGTCATGGCCGGAACTTCGCCTTGGCGGATCGCACGGCGGACGACCAGGAATTGCTCGCCGGCGCTGCTCGGATTGCCGTGGGCCGCACGTTCTCGTCACTGGGGCCCTCTGCACCGGTACCGTAGGTAAAACGCCTCCCATAAGTTTCGCCTTGCCTCCACCAACGTGTAGCTCTATTTCCTTTCAAGTTCAGATCGCTTACGCTCGGATTGGGCTCGGCTCCGGTGAGCTCCACCACCGTGGAGCTTCCTGTACGCCGTGTCCGGACAACGTGGGGGGAAGACAGCCGTTGGGCCGTCCGATCCTAGCCAACGGCTAAGATTAGAGCTAAGATACCCCTTCGCTCAGTTTGATCGCAGCCGTCGATGACCGATCGGGCGATCCGCGATGATTTGGCCATCATAAAATCCGAGCCGTAGATGCAAGATCTGGCGGCTGGGATCGTATACCGGTTCAATTGATGTGGGCGATCTAATCCGAGCCCCTGATTTCCGATCGGACGGCCGTGATCAGTCGATACCCCTTCGGTTGGCAGATTTGCAAACGAACCCTTATAATGTTAGTTAATCAACCCGCCATCCTACTACACTGTGCTCTGTGCCTTAGGAAACTTACACCGAGAACCTTGGGCTTTCTGGAATTTGAGGCCCAGTCCAGAACATAATAAAATCAGAAGAAATGATTATTAAATAGATTTTTAATAGGAAAATAATTGCTAGAACTTAGATAATTCATATTTAATTCATTTTAGCTCCAAATTGAGTCATTCCAATTCCTAAAATTTTGTAATAATATTCTCTATCATTTAAAATCACTGTTTTGACATGAACTCGGTCAGAAAATTTATTTATCATTTAATCATATTTTAAACACATAAAACCTTTGAAAGTTCATAACTTGAATTCTACAACTCCAAAATTAATAATTCTTTGTCCTGTGATCTTATTTTAATATGTAGATTATTAATATGTATTTTGCATATATGTTTGGTGTAATGTTAATTTTGCCTATACCATGTATGTTTGTATTGCTACGACTAGCAGTGAGGTCACGAGGATCTGAAGAATCATCCTGGTACCTGGAATCTCAAGGCCCAGGCAAGTTGTGCCCTTGATCACTTCTTTTTACCCAGCCATGTTCTGATTAATTATAATGATCTGCATAGGTTAATTTTGATGGGACCCAACAGGTTACCCTAGTTTGATTATCTTTATACCTTGTTTACCACTGAACTTTCTGGGTAGTACCTGCTAGTGCTATATGTGGTTTTGGGTATGGAGATACATTATTCATGATCACACTTTTATTATCAGTTGTTATTTATTGTTCATGATAAGATCATTATGTTAATTGGAACATGGAGCGAATACCCGGGAAAACAGTGCTACCACAAGGGTAGTATGGGATGCCCTTGGCTGATTAATTAGGAAAGCTAGTGGAAGACTACCTTACCCGAAAGGGGCAAGGGCAGTAGGGGAGAGGTCAGTGTAGGGAGGCCCTCGGGAGGATTTTGCTGCGATGGCGGTCCTGCAAGGGATTCCTGCACTGGATCTTCCTATAAACTGTAGCGGGTTTTCGGAAGCTAGTGGAACTTTGTAAAGGCCTCGTAGTGGATCCCTAGCCATTCACCTCGGAAGTGTCTAAGGGCTTTGCAAACCCTGGCGACATGGGATACACGACTTGTGGGTAAAGGGTACAACCTCTGCAGAGTGTAAAACTGGTATACTAGCCGTGCTCACGGTCAAGAGCAGCTCGGACCCTCACATGATTAATTTATGGAACTAAATTCAATTTGTCATATGCATTGCATTGCAGGTGGTGTTGTTACTTTTGATCTATTACTTAATTGGGTTTGGTATTTACTTATACTTAGTAACTGCTAATAAAATTTTGACCAACTTTAAAAGCAATGCTCAGCTCTAACCATCTTCTTTGGTAAGCCTTACACTTCACATGGGCTCCCACCTTTGGCGAGTTCATGCACATTATTCCCCACAACTTGTTGAGCGATGAACGTATGTGAGCTCACTCTTGCTGTCTCACACACCCCACAGGTCAAGAACAGGTACCGCAGGATGAAGCACTTGGAGGATGCTGTGATGAGTTCGTGAGAGGTCTAGGTCGTCGTCTCCCAGTCAACTTTGGGTTGCTGGACCGTTGTCTCCTTATAATGTAATTATTTATTTTGTATAGAACTCCTGTTATATATAAAGTTGTGACATTCGATCCTGTGCCACTATACATCATATGTATGAGACTTGGTCCCAGCATACCTGGTGTTTATGTTAACCCCGGGTTTTGGATCCCTAAAATCCGGGTGTTACACAGAGTCCTAGAAGCATCGTGCCAACCGTGGCACTGAAGGACCGGGGCACAGGTACGGCGCCGATGGACACCTTGGTATCGCACGCCGCATGGTATGTATAGAAATCAAACTTGTATGTTACATCTATGAAAATTCTATGGTTTAACTCTTCTTTTTCATGTAGGAAGCTGAAAGTGGAGTTGCTCCAAGTTTTATGGAGGTTTACGTCCGTGGTCACCGTGGCCCTGATCCGGCGAACCCTGATGTGCTATGCAGTGAGGCGGCAAGGGAGAAAATGGTAAACAAGTTGGTATTTACGAATTAAATTGCATGTTTTGTGTCTAACTCCAACTCTAACTTTCTTTGTAGAATGCATATGAGGAGGAAATGACTCAATGCCATGGGCCTGACTTCAACTGGATGCATTCAGACTTAGATGCCTCGGCCTTGTACCACAGTGGTAGGGGTAGAAAGCATGGCAGGTGAGGTGTTTGTGTTTGATTCAACAATTTCATTAACAAGAATGTGTCCACTTAATGGCTTAACTATGTGTATCATGCAGGTTTGCCTTTGGCACCGGCGTTGTGGAGTATAACAGGACAATAGGTCAAGGGAAGGCATCGTCTTCGACAAGGAGTTCTCGCTCCTCCAGGTCTACTCGAGAGGCTCAGCTGGCGGAGGAGACTCGGGCAGCACAGGAGCAGGCTCGAGCAGCACAGGAGCAGGCTCGAGCAGCGTAGGAGCAGGTCAGACAGCTAATGCAGTATATGACTTCTTATTTTTAGGTAACTCGTCTATCTCATCACGTGTCATTGAATTCAAAGTATAATGTTGCGATTCTAACGTTTCATCCATTTGCAGGAAATGACTACTCGGCTCGGCCCTGATATGAACTTGCCTGCTTTTCGCCCTCCCCAAGTAACACTATCTGAACACTTCAATTCCATAGCAACTCTTTTTTTATTATCAAAAATGACTCGCAGGCACAAGGATGGGGACAGTGGCCAGGACAAGCTCCAGCGTCGCAGCCACTGTGGACTGGTGTTGGGTGGACGCAGGCACCTCTAGGCACTTGGACGGCTACACCACCCCAAGGATCGCAGCCAGTCCTGGGATGGGTGCCACCGGTCTCCCAGCCATCGGCTGGCTCTCAGCCATTTCAAGCATGGATGGCACCACCACCGATGGGGTGGGTGCCACCACCTCAGCGGTGGCCAGCACAACAGTACTCGTGGATGCATGCACAGCCTCCTCATCACCATGGATCACAGGTGACATTCCATGTTTAGTTTTATGCAAATAGTGACCAAACATAGCAATGTATAGGTATAGGGATAGCAAAACACAGCCTTATTTGAATGATTGATGAATTGTAGGGTTCAGCATCACATGCTCAGGGATCGGAGGGTGCTGTCAACATCCAAAACTTCCTCGTCCATGGTTCTAGAGGGAGTGGCCACCTTCCTGGTGGCGGAGGAGGGAGTGGCCAAAACTCCCACAGCCCGCTGGAGTGAGTAGTGAGTTTGTTTATGGACTATGTATGGATGTAATTATGGTATTGAAACTATGTATGGACTATGGACTATGGACTATGGACTATTTATGTACTATGGACTATGTATATGGTATTGCTTGTGAATGTGCTTTGTGAAATCTGTATTGCTTGTGAATCTGTATATGTGATATTGTGGATTATGTGTATTTTGCTGTGAATTAAAAGGTGCAGAAAAATCTGTTTTGGGGGGGTATCATGAATTTTCGTCGGCCTGGTCGGAGGCCGACGAAAATACATGCAGGCCGCCAGCTATTTTCGTGGGCCACCAGGGCCGACGAAAATAAAGCGCTATTTTCGTGGGCCACCGGGGCCGACGAAAATAAAGCTCTTATTTTCGTCGGCACAGAGGCCGACGGAAATATTCAGCCGACCATCTATTTTCGTTGGCCTTGGGGAAGCCGACGAAAATAGGCCATTTTCGTCGGTACCGATAGAAATAGTTGCCTATTTTCGTCGAACTTATTTTCGGCGGCTATTTTCGTCGGTTTACGCTTATTTTCATGGGTTTTTGGCCCATGAAAATCTAGGCGTTTCCTATAGTGGGATCATGTTCATTCAGCTGTTGTTGCCCAGCTACCCGATGAGATCGTTGAGGATTTCAGGAGACTTAACCTGGGGATAGTTGCTCACACTGAAGGAGTTACTATTGATGTGGAACCTACTTTGGAGCAAGAGATCCGCAAAGGACAAATTGGTGATGCTAAGATACAAGAGATTAAGGATCTGATTACTGAAGGTCGAGGTCCAGAATTCATGGAAGATGAGCAAGGCACCGTATGGTTCAAGGATAGGATATGTGTTCCTGATATCGAAAGCCTTCGTGAGACTATTTTAAAGGAGGCCCATGACTCAGATTATTCTACTCATCCTGGGAGTACCAAGATGTATCAGGATTTGAAGCAGAAGTGCTGGTGGTATGGACTAAAGAGAGATGTGGCTGCACATGTGGCTATGAGCGATGCGTGTCAAAAAGTTAAGGCCGAACACCAAAGACCAGCTGGACTATTATACCCATTAAAGATACCTGACTGGTAGTGGAAAGAGATTGGTATGGACTTCATTACTGGATTGCCTCGTACCTCGAAAGGATATGATTCTATATGGGTTATTATGGATAGACTGGCCAAAGTGGCTCATTTCATTCCGGTCAAGACTACTTATAAGGGGTCTCAATTGGTAGAATTATATATGACTCGGATTGTGTGTTTACATGGAGTACCAAAGAAGATCGTTTTGGATAAGAGGATCATAGTTTACCCCTAGATTTTGGAAAAGTTTTTATGAGAATACAGGATGTGAAGTTGAATTTTAGTTCGGCCTACCTCAGACTGATGGACTGACCGAAAGGACTAACCAAGTATTGGAAGATATGTTGAGAGCTTGTGCCCTTCAGCATGATAGTAGTTGGGACAAGAGTCTACCTTGTGCTGAGTTATCATATAATAATAGTTACCAGGCCAGTCTGAAGATGTCACTGTTCGAGACTCTATATGGCAGGAAATGCAGGACTCCTCTATATTGGGATCAGACTAGAGGAAGACAGTTCTTTGGGCCTGAACTTATTCAAGAAGCAGAGGAACAAGTTCGTATAATTCGAGAGAATTTGAGGGTAGCTCAAACCAGGAAAAAGGAGCTACACTGATAATAGAAGAAGACCACTAGAGTTTGAGGAAGGTGATCATGTGTACCTCAAGGTGTCCCCACTTCGTGGAATGAGGAGATTTAAATTCAAGGGCAAATTGTCCCCTCACTTAATTAAACTATTCAGAGATTTTAGGCGAGTTGGAGAGATGGCCTATCAACTCGAGCTACCTCATAATCTATCTAATGAGCATAATGTTTTCCATATGTCTCAACTAAAGAAGTGTCTTCGTGTCCCCGAGGAATAATTACCAATGGAAGAACTCAGTGTTTAGGGTGATTTCACTTACATGGAGTATCCTATGAAGATTCTTGATACTTTGACTCGAGTTACAAGAAATAAGGTTATAAAGATGTGCAAAGTGCAATGGAACCATCATGGAGAAGATGAAGCTACTTGGGAGAGAAAAAAAGAGCTTCACGTAGATTTTCCCCAACTTTTCTCTAGACCTTCTTAAATCTCGAGGACGAGATTCTTGTTAAGGGGGGTAGGATTTGTAATACCAAAATGTGTAAACAACGAAAATAGAGTTGATCTCAATGTTTGGTGACCATTAACTATCATCACATGTGAATGATCATGTTCAAAAATGAGTAGAACATTACTAAGACACAAATAAACCATTGCATCATATTGGAGTTTTGTTTGTGCATTTAATCCAATAATAATAAAATGAATAAAAATATAATAATGATAATGAGGTGAGGTTGACCTTTTACCTAAGGTTTTGTAGTAAGGCATTTTATTGGCAACATAAATTAGACCTCCAATTTTAAATGAAGACATAAAATGAGAAAAAGGAGAAAAGGGATTCTAATGCAACAATTTATTTCTTCCATAAGGGAATGACAAGGAAAATAATAATAATATGGAAAACAGTAGGGATTATATTCACATCATTACTAATTTTGTAACTCGCAAATCTAAAGTTCAAAAGAGAGAATTTGAAATCAGTTTGAGTACTTGAATTTGAAAACAAAGTAGAAAATTTATAAAAGAAAAGAAAAAGGGCTCCTATACCTACCTGGGTCGATTCCCTTCCCTGTCGGCCCAAATGGGGATTTCACCCGCGCGGCCCGATCCACCCTCTCTCCCTTTTCTTGCTGTTGTGGTCACTTGCAAGTGGGGCCCACTTCGTCAGCCGGTCACGGGACACACTCGCGCGCGCGTCACCTACATGTGGGCCCCATCTGTCATTCTCTTCACTCACCGCTCGTTGCCCCTGCCGCACGCGCTTGTCACCTAGCTGGGAACGCTGAACCGTGTGTGTGACAGGTGGCCCCCCAGTGCTCGGACTTATCTCCTCCACTCCTCTGACTAAATCGCTGCCCCACTCGCCACCTTCTTCAACCGAATGAAACAAACCCGCCGCCGGATCCTCCACAAGGTCGTTGTGGCAGCTACCTTGCCGAAATTCTCTCCCCTACGGGCCGCATAAACCAGCCACGAACCCCGCGTTACCCGACCAAGTTGCTCTACCGCCTCAACCTCCCCTGCCGTGAATTCCAGTCCCCTCCGCTCGCTCACTGTGCACCACCTTGGGGTCCGCAAGATGACGCTGCCGCCCAAGGTTAGCCTGCGCAAGCCCTTCACCATCGTCAACGGCGCCCTAGACCGGTTGTCCGGCCCCGTGCTACGCCGCGGGTACGGTGAAGACTGAGTGGAGATCTCCATCTCCATCGCCTAGCTCACCAACATCCTGTCCTCCGCTGCCGTGGTTTCCGAACGCAACTGCGTCTGGTGCGCGAGGGGGAAACACCTGGGAAGCCGAGAACCCATTGACGGGTTGCCATCTTCTCCGCGATTCCGCCCTCAGATTCCACTGCGTCGACATCGAGCTTGCCCTGCGCTATCCACCGTCGCATGGAAGAGTTGTGGAATCCGCCGCGCGGGGGAAACCCCGATTCGGTGTCATTGCGCCCTCTACAACCTATCCAGGGAGCATCGCCATGTCACGTTGGTCACGACAGTGTCTTTGCCTGGGCGATGCCATGCTCCGTACCGCCTGAATTGCTCGTCGGAGCAACCTCCTTGCCACTAGCCCGCTCTGCACCGTGGCCAGATGCTCTCCGCGCCGTGACGACCGGTAAGACCCCTCTCTGTAGATTCGCCATCTTCCCCTCTAGGTTTAGTGCTGATCAATTTCAAGGATGGGGCAGTCGGGCGTCGAATTGTGTGTGCGATGGCAAAGCTCCGCCGCGGGTATGGCCTGCGACACCGCAGTGTTCAGCTAGGGATGGTGGCGTGGTTGCGTCCGTCGATCGCTCGGTTAAGGGCTAGGATTGATTCTAGTGCTGTTAATTCTGTGGCATGATCTGTTCTGTTGATTCCATCTCGGGCGGCCACGATTAGATGTACATGTACCACTTCGATGGTTTAGTATTGACCGTAGATTGGAGATCATGCGGTTGAATGGAAGCCAGTTCACTTATGTGATCGAATCTAATCCACGCCTTAGATTATTGATCCAACGGCTCGAATCTCTCTGTACCCCTTCGTCATTCCATCTTACAAAAGAGCCCCTGTAGAATCAAGAAACCAACCCTCCGTCCATGCGGCTGTAGCTCTGAGTCTAGGAAATTTTTATATCTCAACCCTTGTCTTTTCCAGAATTCATGCGCGTAGTCCATGGATCAGAAGAAGTTGATAATTGATAAGAGAAATTGATTTATAGTGGAAAAATAAATGTTGGAACTTGTATAATTCATAGAAATTTCATACTAGCTCCTTTTTAACCCAATCTAGTTCCTATAATTTTTTTAATATTGTCTATCATATAGTAACATTATTTAGCCCTGAAACTTAAAATAAAATTGTTTATTTGAATTAATCTATTCTAAGTACCTAATAACTTTGGAAATTCATAATTTCTCTGTTTTAACTCCGATTCGATTCGTTCAAGTTGTGTTAGTCCCGTATAAATATTTACTATGCAATAACCACATTTATTGTACCATGCTTCATTCTTTTATAATTAGGTCTTTATTTAACTTATGTTGGTTAGTCTTGTTAAACTACTTATCGTTATAATCTATTAAAATATAATTTATGATCAATTTATAACTTAGATCAAAATGATTTAATTATTTGTAAGAGAACCTCTCATATGATTTATATTAACCAATTTATGATATGGTTTAATATTTTAATCACATGAATCCTCTATAAAATCAAAACTCCTTAACCGTAACTCCGATCTTAGTAGTTCTCGATCCCGTGATCCCGTAGCAATGCGTAGATTACTATATTTCAGTTTGTTCTTATGTTTGGTGTAATGTTAATTTTATCTATACCATGTATGTTTGTATTGCTACGACTAGCAGTGAGGTTGCGAGGACCTGAAGAATCATCCTGGTAACTGGATTCTCAAGTGCCAGGCAAGTTGTGCCCTTGATCCACTTTTGTTACCCAATAACATTTTTCACTATCATTATTCAATGCATAGGTTTAATTTTGATGGGACCCAATAGGTCACCCCAGTCTGTTTATCCATTTTACCTTGTTTACCCCTGAATCATATGGGTAGTTCTGCTATTGCTTTACATGGTTTTGGGTTAATGTTTCATTATATCCATGTTCCAGTTATCTTGTTATTCTATTTTTGTTCATGTCAAGATCATTATATTATTGTTAATTGGAACATGGAGCTTAACTTGAGAAACACATGCTACCACAAGGGAGGAATGAGACCCCTTGGCTGACTAATTAGGAAAGCTAGTGGAAGACTACCTTACCCGAAAGGGGCAAGGGCAGTAGGGGAGTTGCATGCAAGGAGGTTCTCGGGTTGATTTTGCTGCGATGGCGGTCAGACGAGGGATTCTTGCAAGTGCTCTTCCCATAAACTGTAGCGGGTTTTCGAAAGCTAGTGGAACTTTGTAAAGGCCTCGTAGTGGATCCCTAGCCATTCGCCTTGGTAGTGTCTAAGGGCCTAGCTAACCCTGGCGACATGGGAAACACAACTTGTGGGTAAAGGGTACAACCTATGTAGAGTGTAAAACTGGTATACTAGCCGAGCTCACAGTCATGAGCAGCTTAGGACTCTCTGATGATTAATTTTTGGAACTTAAATTCAATTTGTCATTCGCATTTGCATGGGATTATTATTAATTTTATTCTATTACTTTATTTAAGGTTTGGTATTTACTTACATCTAGTAATTGCTAATAAAATTTTGACCAACTTTAAAAGCAATGCTCAGCTTTAACCATCCCCTTTGATAAGCCTTTCACATCACATGAACTCCCACCTTTGGTGAGTTCATGCCACATTATTCCCCACCAACTTGTTGAGCGATGAACATGTGTGAGCTACTCACCCTTGCTGTCTCTCACCCCCCACAGGTCAAGAACAGGTACCACTGGATGAGGCACATGGTGGATGTTGCGCTGTGTTCGTGAGATGTCTAGGTCGTCGTCTCCCAGTTGACTTTCTAGCGCCAAGGATGGATTTTAGATCCTATTATATTTATCTTTTATTTTGTAAGACTTCCACTATGTATTAAGTACTCTGATTTTATTATGACATTTATCTCTATACACTCTGTTATTATATATGTTGTCTTCTTTGGCGCATGTATGAGATGCACCCGGCTTTGTCCCTTAAAGCCTGGGGTGTTACAGGCATTGAGGGCGCGAAGAGAGCATGCACAAAGAGCCACGCCGGCACAAGAAAAGGGAGAGGTCTATCGGTGGTGAGAGGGAGGGCAACATCTACACTCGTGGGGCCAAGACGACATGCAGCGGACACGGGGGAGGGTAGTGGTGCTAGGAGGCCATACATCGACGCATGGAAGGGGGTCACGGGTGTGGGCGAGGAAGGGGACTACAACCATGGGAGTGGCTCTGGTGGGAAAGGCTAGGAGATCATTGGCGTGTGGAAAGGAGGCCATGGTCGATGTTGGTGGTCAAGCAAAGTTCGTCGAAGACCGAGGGGGCGAGCCATGAGTGGCGATAGGGTTGAGAGGTCGGGCCATAGGGCATCCATACCTATGGCGCAAATTGAGGTGGGGCCATCCTGGTGTTGTGGAGAGCAGCTGCAGTGGAGCAAGAGGTGGGGTCGTGCTTGCGTCGCTCAGGAAGGGAGAGGCATGCTGTAGCCCAATTGCAGTGGCAGTGGGGAGAAGGTCATTCGAGCCCATGAAGGGGCAGCGAGGATGGGCGCGCCAGGGAGGGCTCAGTTGCGTGGGCATCATCGAGGTGGGATGGTCGTGCACAGGGCAGCAACCAGGGCGGACGTGGCAGCTGCGCCCCACTGTGCGAGGCAAGGGCGGTACGTGGGGCGGTGGAGCCGGTGCCGTGCATGCCGGCATTGTCGCAAGGGAGGGCAAGGGTCGCGCGGGGTGACGTTGTCTCTATGGAGGGTTGGGGTTGCACACGGGGCGGCACCCTCGCGAGGGAGTGGAGGGCGGCACTATTGAAGCCTAGCGTGAGTAGGGGAAAGCAAGGAGCAGCCGTCGGTGTGGAAGACACCATGGAAAGGGAAGGGAAACCATGTGTGTAGCGGTTATGGTTTATGTTGCGCAGTGTGGAGGGCACCTAAGGCGTGGCGACGGAGAGGTGCAGGAGGAAGTTGGCTAACAGCTGTGGATAAGAAGAGAAGAGAAAACCTAGCTAGATACATGTTTGAAACCGTAATTTTAAACTAGGGTTGGGTGATGTATTGTATTAGTGGTAAGTGGGCCTATGCTCAATACAGGGACAATCACATACAATACATCAGTACGCACACATATGTGTTTATCACCTAGTATATGTAGGTGTGGTAATTATTTTGCACTAATATTTTATCGAATAATTTGGATGTTATCACAATGCACGACCATTACACTAGTTTGAATATATGGACTAGATGTTATGTCTTTTATCTAAAAAATGAAAAATATTCATGGCAGTGGATCCATGGAGGCGAGTTCACAGAAGAGGACAAGGACAACTAACCATCCTTTGTAGGCCAAGATTGTTTCCACAAGAGTCAGGCCAGAGTCCCTGCGATGGCCTGTGGAAATTGGAAACCATCTGCGTGGAGATTTTTGCCATTATGAAACATGGCAGGCTTGGCTTCGTCAAAACGGAGATGCTGGGAGGGATTCGACGATTTGGAAACCCACACAACGTGTAGACGCTGCTATGGACTCAAAATCTCTCTTAGGCACCTCGGACAACCATTAATCCTCCATCATCAGAATCAGTCTGTGGGGGCACTACTTCTGTTTGCATCACCGTCAGTGCTGGTGTAGCCAGCACTCGTGAGTTCCTCTAGTGAGCTCTCCCCTTATCTCTTCTTCATTCCCATTCTCTACAGTAGATGCTTCCGATTGCGAGGTCTCCCCGATTGCAGTCTAGATCCTAGGCTTGGAGTACTAGTTGTTGTTACCATCTCTCTTCATTCCCCATTTCTTGCAATGGAGCATGACCGACTGATTGGATTGCATTCTCGCCATCTCCTCCATGAATGCATCGGTCCCAGACACTAACGTCGTGGTGGACGAGACGTCCCCCTTAGGTATGTCTCTTGTGTTGGTTGTGATAGGCACTTGTAAGATTTGTTCTTGATTCTACCATCAAGAGAGTTTAACCATATATGTACATTCATGCATTTACCAGTGGCAGGCATAGGCTTGTCTTCCATATCCTCAGTTACATTGGGACAAATGGATGGCAACAAGGTAAGATGTGATTGCTCTATGTATGTAGTAAAGCCAGCTCTGTATTGAATGTGATTTCATTTAGTTGAGCTCTATTGTGTAGGACAATGAGATTGTACAAGAAAAATCTATGTTTGTGAAAGGGAAATGGACTTAATCATTTCCTATAATCGATTTTGGTGGTTGACGTCCAACACAAACCACATGGACTAACTAGTTTGTCTAGATGTCACTAATCTCAGGTGCATAAGGTTCAACACAAACCAAGAAAGAAATTTAGTTAGGGACACAATCAAAAATGGAGCAAAGGACTTAGAGTGTGCTGAAAAATGCCGCACCGGACACTGTCCGATGCTTCAGGCCAGGTAGCCAGCAAACCAGCCCTCTCGGGTTTCTTCTGGGCGCGCTCCACTATAATTCACCGGACTGTCTGGTGTGCCACCGGACTGTCCGGTGAGCCAACAGAGCAACGACACCCTGCGTGCGAACTGGTAGACTACTCAGATGAACAGTGTCGCGACAGAAGTCAGAGCGCAGAAGTCAGAGGTCACCGGACTGTCCGGTGTGGCACCGGACTGTCCAGTGTGTCACCGGACTATCCGGTGCAGCAAAAAGACAAACGGCTCCAACGGTCAATAGCTCCAAACCCTAATGGCCGCGCTGATGTGGCACGCACCGGACAGTGAATAGTGACTGTTTGGTGCGCCACCAGACTGTCCGATGCGCCCATCGCAAGTAGACTTTGCCAACGGCTAGGAAGTGGTTGTGGGCTATAAATACCCCCCAACCACCTCATTCAAAGCCATCCAAGTGTTCTGAATTCAACATTCAATACAAGAGCAAAAGACTCCACTCCAAGACACATTTCAATAGATCAAAATCCTCTCCAAGTCCCAAAATCAACTCCAGCACTTAGTGACTTGAGAGAGAGAGTTTTTGTGTTCATTTGCGCTCTTGTTGCTTGGATTGCCTTCTTCATTTCTCATTCCAATTCTTAAGTGCTTTGTAAAGCTAAGCAAGAGACACCAAGTGTGTGGTGGTCCTTGCGGGGTCTTAGTGACCCGTGTGATTAAGAGAAGGCTCACTCGGTCTACGTGACCGTTTGAGAGAGAGGGAAAGGGTTGAAATAGACCCGGCCTTTGTGGCCTCCTCAACGGGGATTAGGTTCTTCGGGACCGAACCTCAGTAAAACAAATCACCGAGTCCACTTGTGTTGATTTTCATTTGATTTGTTTGCCCTCTTTCCTCTCTCTAAAGTTTCCTTGCCAATATTGATTTGAGTTTGCTCCCAAATGTCATCCACATCATTTGAGCAACTCGTGGCAAGAGAAACAATCTTTCACCTCGAATTTAATTCTAACGCTAACCCTCGGCCTTAGAGTGTGTTTAAGTTTATAAATTTCAGGTTTTGCCTATTCACCCCCCCTTTAGGCGACTTTCAATTGGTATCAGAGCCAGTGCTTCATTAAGTGTCTAACCAACTCGAAGTGATGTCTAGAGATCACACCAAGAGGGAGATCATGACCGGCGACAAGCCCGCGGGCTCGGGGAAGACTCCATCAAGGGAGTATGGCAACAAGTACAAGGAGGAATCCTCTTCCTCCATCAAGTCACATAGGAGGGGTGACAAGAAGAAAAAGAAGATGAAGAAGGTGGTCTACTACGAGACCGACTCTTCAACATCCTCCACATCCGGCACCGAGTCGTCCACAACTTCTAAGTGACATGAGAGCAAGAAGTATAGTAAGATGCCCCTACGCTATCCCCGTATTTCAAAGCGTGCTCCATTACTTTCCGTACCCCTAGGCAAACCACCATATTTTGATGGTGAAGATTATTGCATGTGGAGTGATAAAATGAGGCACCATCTAACCTCACTCCACGAAAGTATTTGGGATATTGTTGAATTTGGAGCGCAGGCACCTCAAGTAGGGGACGAGGACTATGACTCGGACGAGGCCGCCCAAATTAGGAACTTCAACTCCCAACCAACTTCTATACTCCTCGCCTCCTTGTGTCGAGAGGAGTATAATAAGGTGTAAGGGTTGAAGAACGCCAAAGAAATTTGGGACGTCCTCAAAACGGTGCACGAAGGGGGCGAGGTGACCAAGATCACCACGCGCAAAACGATCGAGGGAGAACTCGACCGGTTCATCCTCAACAAAGGGGAAGAGCTGCAAGCCATGTACAACCGGCTCAAGACAATGGTCAACCAAGTGCGCAACCTCGGGAGCACCGAATGGGATGACCATGAAATGGTCAAGGTTATTCTAAGATCCCTTGTTTTTCGTAATCCCACTCAAGTACAATTAATACGTGGGGATCCTAGATATAAACAGATGTATCCCAAGGAGGTGATTGGAAAGTTTGTAAGCTTTGAACTAATGATCAAAGACTCCAAACATATTGTCAACTTGGAGCAAGGTGCCACCTCTACACTTGAGGTGCAACCTGTTGCATTCAAAGCAACGGAAGAGAAGGAGGAGTCTACACCAAGTAGGCTTCCAATCGACGCCTCCAAGCTCGACAACGAGGAGATGGCTCTCATCATTAAGAGCTTTTGCCAAATCCTCAAGTAAAGGAGGGGGAAGGACTAGAAGCCCCGCTCCAAAAGGGTGTGCTACCGGTGTGGTAAGTCCGGTCACTTTATCGCTAAATGTCCATATTCTAGTGAAAGTGACATGGACGAAGACAAGAAGGGGAAGAAGAAGAAGAAGAGATACTAAAAGAAGAAGGGCGGTGAGGCACACATGGGGCGCGAATGGGACTCCGACGAGAGCTCCACTGACTCCTCCTCCGACGAGGACGCCACCAACATCACCGTCAATAAGGGCCTCCTCTTACCTAACGTCGGCCACAAGTGTCTCATGGCTAAGGACGGCAAGAAGAAGAAGGTATACTCTAGAGCCACCTCGAAATACACTACATCCAATGATGAGGGTAGCTCTAGCGATAATGAAGATGATTTAATTTCTCTCTTTGCCAACCTTAACATGGACCAAAAGAAAAAATAAAATGAATTAATAGAAACCATTAACGAGAAGGATGATCTCTTGGAATGCCAAGAGGACTTGCTCGTTAAGGAAAACAAAAGGTTCGTTAAGTTGAAAAATGCTTATGCTCTAGAAGTAGAAAAATGTGAAAACTTAACTAAAGAGCTTAGCATTTACAATGATTTAATTTCATGTCTTAGAGATGAGAATGCTAGTCTAAATGCTAAGATTGATGAATTGAATGTTTGTAAACCATCTACATCTACTGTTGAGCATGTTTCCATTTGCACTAGATGTAGAGGTATAAATGTTAAAGCTATTGATGATTACCTTGCCATGATTAAACAACAAAATGATCACATAGCTACATTAAATGCTAAAATTGTCGAGCATGAACTAGAAAATGAAAATTTTAAATTTGCTAGAAGCATGCTCTATAATGGGAGATGCCCTGGCACTAAGTATGGCATTGGGTTCTAACAAGGGAACCAAAGCAATGTCAAGCTTAACACCCCAAAGAAATTGTCTAATTTTGTTAAGGGTAAGGCTTCCATGGTTCAGGATAGAGAGGGTTACATTTTATATCCTGCAAACTATCCTAAGCATAAAATTAGGAAAATTCATGCTAGAAAACCTCACATTGCTTCTCGTCATGCTTTTATGTATAAAAATGAGGCTTCTAGCTCTAGCAATACCACTCATATCAAAATGCCTAAAAAATTCCTAATGCATCAAATGAGCATAACATTTCATTTAAGACTTTTGATGCTACTTATGTGCTCACTAACAAATCAGGCAAAGTAGTTGCCAAATACGTTGGGGGCAAACACAAGAGCCCAAAGACTTGTGTTTGGGTACCCAAGGTGCTTGTTTCTAATGTAAAAGGGCCCAAGACCATTTGGGTACCTAAGAATAAGGCCTAAATTTGTTTTGTAGGTTTATGCATTAGGTGGATCAAGTTGGATAATCGATAGCGGGTGCACAAACCACATGACAGGGGAGAAAAGGATGTTCTCCTCATACGAGAAAAATGAAGATCCCCAAAGAGCTATTACATCTGGGGATTGTCGGTGTTTTGGGTCCGACCGCACAACCGGGGTTGCCCCTCAAGGTGTTTTTAGGAGCAGGACAGTGTTACCGACTGTAGCTCAATGGTTCGTGCAAGGTGCACGAGAAACAGTAGACAATGGTGTACAGGTTCGGGCCGCTTTGAGATGCGTAACACCCTACGTCCTGGCGAGAATGCTTTATGTGGTGGATTACAAGGGAGCTCTCTAACGCTGGAATGTAGAAAGCCGGGGTGGATGGCTGAGTAGTGAGTTCGATCGTTCTGAAGGGGTGCCCCCTAGGCCTTATATATTCGACCGTGAGGCAATACATGCGGATATGATAACAACGCGCACCTAAGAAATAGTGAACTGATTGAGTCTATCTTCCTATAGTTCCGCCGACTCATCCTCGCTTGGTTCCATTGTACAGGGCTCCAGCGTGGGAAAGTCGGGTCTCTGTTGTGGTCACTTGCTCGACATTGTTGGGCCGTCCGGGCTCGCACCGATCCGGCCTTGCGTCGATCTGCCTCACTGGTCATTCTTCCCCAGGCCCACGAAGGGATGACCTTGCGAATTATTGGGCCTTCGGGCCTTTCGTGAGGTCTTTTATCCTTCCAGTGGACCCGGGGGATATCTGTCCCCCACAAGCCCCCGATCTTTGGGTTGATTTTGAAATAATCGGCCCAAAGATCCTAGGTCTAGCTTGTGGTCTTCATTTATGACAAGAAATGCTTTCCGGGTAGCTTGGTAAAAACGATTTCTTACTATCTCCTTCTGCTTTGATCACTCGAAAACTAATGCTCTGTCTCAAACCCGTGCTTTGGAGATCAACATTTCGTACTGTAGGACCCTGAACTTCATTGGGTGCACCAGAGGTGCACCCAATGGGTGTAGCCCCCGAGCTTCGAGTGGATTTTTGAAAATAATCCACTCGAAGGTCTTCATTTTGTGCCCTTTTGCTGAGAATCATCCTTTCTTTTTTTGAATGCCTTAGAGGTCAACATTATGTCATTGATATTATGCTTTAGAGGTCAGCATGTATTTTGTCTTTGAGGCCGAGTTCATGATCTGCCTATATCTTGCTAGGTGGTGCAATTTATTTGATTTGCGACTAATTGGATGTTCGATGGGCGTCCCCTGGCTAGTCTTCATGTCGCTTCTGTCGGTCAGACTTTGTACTTCACCGGCTATATTTGGCTTTCCTTTGATCCTTACTGATATCTCATTTTTGTCTTGAGGTATTCATTGCATGCCCTGCACGGATGTAACAGTTTTGAAAAATATACTGATAATTCCTGGGCGTCCCCCCCAATGGGTGTGGGCAAGGGACGGCTTGGTACGCTGAGTGTTTTAGCTGACTGCTTCTGAGTAGTAATTTGATGTGACCGTGGGTGTAATCATATCGCCTGCGCAGTTGACTGGAGTCCCAATGGGTGTTGTGTTGCATGAAACGGCGTCAGCCGCCTAACGTATCTTCAGACAGTTTGAAGTGTGTATTGAATTTTTTGCGACTGTTCAGTGGCCGTGGTAGGAGGTGAGCGGTTGCCTTCTTCTTCTATAAATAGTGTCTTTGCCTCTCCGGCATTTTCACATCTCTTACTGCTCTCTGTTGCTTGCTCTCTTCTTCCTCCTTCTTTTCCACCATGGGCAAGAATAAGAAGGGTAGAAGTTCCTCGCCTCGCTCTGGTGATAAGCGCAAACGTGAGCCGACTCCTCCCTCAGAGGACTTCGGCAACTCGGAGTACTCAGAGGAAGAGTTCTCCTCCGAGTCCGAGGGTTCTCCGGCCCCCGCCTCTCCCCCGGCGTCGTCTGATGATTCAGACGACTCCCAGGGGATTGCCGCGGAGGTCTGGACTTACATCCGGGCCGTCGAGCGCGCCGGGCTCGAGGGCTCGAATGAGTCGGAGTACTCCTCGGATGAGGAGGACTCCTCGGACTCGTCCGAGGAGGGCAATGGTGGCGATGGCGGAGACGGCGACTGACGACGGAGGTGACGGCGACGGCGGCAAGGGTGGCGACTGGTAGCGGCGAGGGCGGCAACGACAGCGGCAAGGGCGGCAATGGCAGCGGTAAGGGCAGCAGCAGGGGCAGCAACCAGGCCAGTGGCTAGATGCCACTGGTTTTTAGATATTAGTATAGATTAGTAGTAGAAAAAGTATTAGTGAAATAAAGTAGTAGTAGTAGTAGTAGTATAGAGTAGTGTAATGCAATGTAGTAGTAGCAGTAGGGAAGTATCAACTCATAACGAGTTGATTTGTAAGTTCTGTAACTTCCCTTTTATGAAGAATGATATAGTCTCTTCCTGTGTTAATTTCTTTGCTTCTGTGACAATGGTGTCGTTATAGAGGTAACAGCCGAGTGACTGACGGCAGCGTCGGCGTTTTAGAGGCAATGGCCGAGTGGCTGATGGTGACTTCGGCGTTATAGAGGTAATAGTCGAGCGACTGACGGCAGCATCGGTGTTTTAGAGGCAACGGCCGAGCGGTTGATGGTGACGTTAGTGTTATAGAGGTAACGGACCGAGCGACTGACGGTAGCATTGGCGTTTTAGAGGCAACGGCCGAGCGATTGAGGGTGACGTCGGCGTTATAGAGGTAACAGCCGAGTTAGAATGAGCCACGTCAACTGTTTTGGAAATGCCGGCCGAGTGATGACATGGAACGCCAGCTTTTTTAGAAACAGCAGTCGGGTGATGACTGGGCAATTTTTGGAGACAGCGTTCGGCCCGGAAAAAACCCTTATTCACTGCACCATCGCACGCCTTGCTTTCCGTGACCTAGTTCTTGCTTTTCCGCATCTAGGCTCTCTTTGCGTTTGCTCGATACTGCCTCCGCTCCGCCCACCAGCGAGATTGAGATGGCGCCCAAGCGGAAAGCGTCGAGTTCATCCGTTGCTGTCATTCCCCCCATCGATCCCAACAGCCAGTTGCCTTTCGTAGGTAACCATATGTCTGTTGTTTCTGAGCCTGACCTTCTCCATCTCGTGTCCATTGGAGTCCTTCCTTCGAAGGAGCTCTGTTCTTGGCGGATTTGCCACGGGGTCACTGTTCCAACAGAGGATACCCACGAATCCGTTGTTTATGTTCCTTTCTTCTCCGCGGTCTCGCTCTTCCTATTTCCCCCTTTTTCCGTGGTCTACTTGATTTCTATCACTTGAATCTGACCCATTTGAATCCTAATTCCATTCTGCAAATCTCCATCTTTGTTCATTTATGTGAGGCTTTTCTTGGCATCCTGCCACATTTTGGGATGTGGAAATATTTGTATCACTGTCGCCCTGGGATGGCCGGAGGGAAGCATCAACTGGTAGGGGGCGCGAGCATGGAGATGCGTCGTGGGAGGAAGACTGATTACCTTGACATCCCACTCAAGGACAATATTAAAGGATGGCGCTTGGAGTGGTTTATTGTTGAGAACCACGGAAATTCTCTCCCTCCACGGTCAGGGAGACAGTTGTATGTTCGTACTCCGAGTTGGACCGAGTCCCCCACGGACCAGGAGGTGGCTGAGGCAGGGGCTTTACTGGCTGAAGTTGGACTGCTGAAGGAGAGGGGTCTGACTACAGAGGCTGTGGTTGCTGATTTTGTCTTCAAGAACATTCAGCCTTTGAAGGACAGGGCATACCCGGTCTATCTGTACCGAGGTATAGCTGACTCAACCCAGGTCACCAACAGAAGAATTCCTACTGTAGACTTGGTGAACCGGCTTGAAATGATACTTAGAGGCAAAGTATCAAATGTTGGCGCCCCTGTTGCATATTTGGCCTGGAACCTGCCTCCTTCTAAGGCCTTCACTCATTTTGTGTCGAATCCTCCTGCTGCTGATGGCGGTTTGGGCCTTAGAGTGTGACCCTCTGCCGAAGAAGTTAGTGCTTTGGTTGCTTCGCTTGGAGAAATTCCTGATGATGAATGGCAGGTCCACTTTGAGGTGCCTTTGGATCCTAGTGATGTGGAGATAAGTGCTATGCTTGATATGCTGGCCGAGGACTCTTCTGATGTTGCTCCTGCTGGGACATTGGTGGTGGATGCCTATCCCTGAAGCTGACAAAGCTTTGGACGCTCAGAAGTCTGTCAATGCTCGTCCAAAACATTCACACCGAGTTGATCAAGCCTCTTTTCCTGCTGAGGGGGAGAAAAAGAAGAAAAAACGTCTTCGTCGGGTATCTGCCTCGGATCAGGGTGCCGGTCCTTCTGCTCCTGTTGCTGAGGAAGTGCTAGTGCCTGAATTCACTGAAGCTGACCCCAATGTGTGTGACCCGTCTGACGCTGAACCCAATGGGTGTGCTGTCCATCTTGTTGATGATGATGGTGAAGAAGAAAACGAAGTCCCTCTGATTCGGAAGAGCAGTCGGCGATATATAGCCAGTGAGGAAAGTAGTGGAGTTCCTTCTCCTACTCTGTCTGCCCTCATTGGTCTACAAGAATTATCTATGGCGAACTTTGATCAGACTCTTGAAGATATGGTTCTAGAAGATCTGCTATCAGAACCGGCAGATGGTGGCGCCATGGATGTTTGTGTTGATGTGCTTGACGCCGGGTTGGAGTCCTCCCAGGCAGCGTCCCACGCCTCATCGACCTTGGAGCGCGGTCTTGAGGGTCAGGAGGCTGGTTTGGATTTCCCTGCTCCCATGGAAATGGCCGAGGGACCTTCAGCCTTAGAGACGGCTGCTATAGAGAACTCGGCCCTCAATGACTATGCTGGCCTTTACCCAGCCCCTGAGGGTGCTGCTGGAGATGATCCAGCTCAGATGGATAGTGCCAGCTACTACCCAGCCCTCGAGGGTGCTGCCGGAGATGATCCGGCTCGGATGGGTAGTGCAAGCTATGATCCAGCCCCCGAGGGTGTCCGAGCGGGTTCTCCCTCTTGCACTTCCATGGATGTTCACATAGGGTCCTCTCCTCCACACTCTGGTTGCATGGTAACAGCCTGAGCCTTTGGTCAGGGAGTCGCTTTAGAGGCCAGCGTACCTGATGACAAGGTTTTGGGTTCTGCTGATGTCGCTGAATTGGTCCCTGCTGAATCGTTGCGAGTTGCTCCGAGTGGTGATCCTTTACCGAGCCATCAGTTGATCTCTCATGATTTGGGAGTCACTTCCTTCTTTTCCAACTTCCAGGTATTTTGGTTTCTTCTGGTCTGACTTTTACCCAAGCGGGTAGTTATTCTCATGCTCGTCTGCTTTTTAATGCCAGGCGTTGGTCGATGAGATGTCTAGTCGGCTGAGGTTGCAGGGTGTTTCCATCCCGGAAGGAGCTTTGTCTCTGGCGCGTTGGAATCCGGTGCTGCTTCAGCGGCATGTTTCTGACTTAGAGGCGGCGAATGCTGGTCAGTGCTCTTTTGCTTCCTTCTGGCTACCTTATCAAGTTGCTTCTTATTTTAACCCCTTTGCTTGACTGCTTCTTGCCAGATATGACTCGGCAGTATTCTGCTCTTGAGGAAAAACGCTCTCAAGACCAAGCTGAACTGGTCCAGCGGTGTTCTGATCTTGAGGAGAAGTATTCCCAAAGTCAGACAGAGCTGGCCCAGGTCTCCTGCTTCTCTGAATGACGCCAACACGCTGAACTCTACTCTCTGTGCTCAGCTTGATTCTGAGAAGGTGACCTGTGAATTCGGGTTTTGTTTTGTTGTGCTTTTATTGCTTGCTTGACGTTTGAAAAAGCTGATTCTTGCTTGCAGGAAGAAAAACGTGCCCTTGTTACTTCTCATGATAATCTTGATAGGCTATATCGTGACTCTAGCAACTCACTGACCATCCTAGAGAGAAGTCATCGCTTCACCATGGAGGAGTTAGACAATCTTCGTTATAAGCTGCAGGAATCCTTGGATGATGTGATTCGCCTCAGGGAGTTGATATCGGCCAAAGATGTTGTCATCAAGAATCTGCGTGCTTCCAAGAAATCTGTCGCCAGGAGCTAGAGACCGCTCAGCCGGCTGTCAAGGTTGCTGAAGAGACTTCCGCTACTCTGAGGGCCTAGCGCGATAAAGCTATGGATAAAGCTATTCGCGCGGGGCGGATTATGATGAGGAGACCTGGTGTGGTTGTCCCTGACGACATAGTGGCAGATGTGAACGCTGCTCCCAATTCCTCGAGTCACCCTTCTTCGTCGGTTGCTCCTGAGAAGAATGTCTCAAAATAGAAAAACATTGCATGCTTCGAGCGCATGGTTAATGTGCTCGGATGTTTTGTTAGAGGACACCTTTTAGTGCTGAATGCTACTATTGTTCTCATATTGTTTTAGAATTCAACAGTATCTACATTTGTAGAGGTAAAATGTAGCGTAATGGTTTCGAGACTTCTTCATGGGACATAGAGGTCGCCCCTATATGAGTAATCGTAAGCATGTGGAACCGTCTTAAGTCGTTGCCGACTTAAGTCGATTGCTCTGTTAGTGGGGCATAGTGGTCACCCTGAGTTAAGTAAGCGTGAGCATGTTGCACCGTCTTAAGTCATTGCCGACTTAAGCCGATTGCTCCGTTAGCAGGGCATAGTGGTCACCCTGAGTTAAGTAAGCGTGAGCATGTTGCACCGTCTTAAGTCATTGCCGACTTAAGCCGATTGCTCCGTTAGCAGGGCATAGTGGTCACCCTGAGTTAAGTAAGCGTGAGCATGTTGCACCGTCTTAAGTCATTGCCGACTTAAGCCGATTGCTCCGTTAGCAGGGCATAGTGGTCACCCTGAGTTAAGTAAGCACGAGCATGTTGCACCGTCTTAAGTCGTTGCCGACTTAAGCCGATTGCTCCATTAACAGGGCATAGTGGTCACCCCAAGTTAAGTAAGAATGTAGGTCGATCATGAACAAACTAAGTATTCTTGAAGCCTTTTTTATTGATGACATATCTCCCATTTTATAGAGTACATTGTCGTCCCAATAGCTTTTGAAATACAGCTAGGGATAAAACTTCCTGAGGTGTTCTATATTCCATGAGTTCCCAATTTCCGTGCCGTCCATCTGAGTGAGACGATATGATCCCGGCCGAGTGACTTCTGCTACTATGAATGGTCCTTCCCATAGGGGTGACAACTTGTGCCGTCCCTCCCCCGTTAGAATTCGGCGGAGGACGAGATCTCCCACTGCAAAGGATCGGCATCGCATGGCCTTATCGTGGTAACGCCTCAGAGTTTGCTGGTACCGTGCTGATTGAATTACCGTGTTCAGCCGTTCTTCTTCGAGTACATCAACATCTTCTAGCCTGGTAGCCTCGGCTTCTGCTATGCTTTCAAAGATCAACCTCGGCGCCCCAAACTTGAGATCAGCAGGTAGTACTGCCTCTGACCCGTAGACCATGAAGAAAAGGAGTATTTCCAAGCAAAGCTCGACTAGGTTGAGTTCTTAGGCTCCAAACGACGTAGGGCAACTCCCTTATCCACTTTCCTGCAAACTTTTCGTTTTTATCGAAGACTTTCTTCCTGAGTGCCTCTAATATCATCCCATTAGCTCGTTCAACCTGCCCGTTGGCTCTTGGGTGTGCCACCGAAGCATACTTGATCTGAATGCTCTTTTGCTCGCAGAAATCGAAGAACTCTGAACTTGTGAAGTTGGATCCTAGGTCAGTTATGATATTGTTCGATATTCTGAATCTGAATATTATGTCTTGTATGAATTCCACGGCCTTAGCTGAGGTTAAAGAAGCAATGGGTTTGAACTCTATCCATTTAGTGAATTTGTCGATTGCTACCAGTACATGAGTGTATCCTCCTTGAGCTTTCTTGAAAGGTCCAATCATATCTAGTCCCCAGCATGCGAACGGCCAAGTTACTGGTATGGTCTGCAGTTGCTGTGCTGGTAGATGTTGTTGCTTTGATAAGTACTGGCAAGCTTCGCACCTCTGAACTAACTCGGCTGCATCACTTTTCGCTGTTGGCCAATAGAATCCTGACCTGAAGACCTTCCCGACTAGTGTCTTGGATGCTGCGTGTATTCCACATTGCCCAGCATGGACCTCATCTAGAAGTTGCTTCCCAGTAGATGAGAGAATGCATTTCATGAGGACGCCCGATGCACCCCTTCTGTATAGTGTCTCCCCAATGAGTGTGTAGTGAGCCGACCATCTAGCTATGCGCTCGGCTGCATTTTTGTCATCTGGTTCCTCTTCGTTCTTTATATATCTGATGATCGGCCTTCTCCAGTCATCAGAATTTGACTCTGGTTGGTTCACGATATTACATTCTTCTGCCTGGTCCATTGAGATGCTTGGATGTGGTATTTCTTGTACAAAGACTCCAGATGGGACCTGAGTTCGACTGGATCCTAGCTTGGACAATACATCAGCCGCCGTGTTTCGATCTCTTTCTACATGGTGAAATTCCAGACCTTCGAATTTATCTTCTAGTTTCCGGACGGCGGTGCAGTACTTTCCCATTGAGTCGCTCGAACAGTCCCATTCTTTGTTTATCTGGCTTATGACTACCAAAGAATCTCCATATACCATCAGTCTCTTGATGCCTAGTGATATAGCAATGTTCAGTCCATGAATCAGAGCTTCATATTCGGCTGCGTTGTTGGAGGCTGGAAATAACAACTGGAGGGCATATTTGAGGTGCTCGCCTCCAGGTGCGGTAAAGAGAATCCCCGCGCCTGCTCCCTGCAGTTTTAACGAGCCATCAAAATACATTCGCCATACTTCTGCGGTTTCTGGATTATCTGGTACTTGTTGTTCAGTCCATTCGGATACGAAGTCAACCAATGCTTGAGTTTTAATGGCAGTGCAAGGTCGAAATTTGATGTCATGAGATCCCAGTTCACAGGCCCACTTGGCTATTCGGCCAATGGCTTCCTTGTTGTGAAGAATATCCCCTATCGGAAAACCAGTGACTACTATGACTTTGTGGTCGTCAAAGTAGTGACGTAGCTTGCGGGCAGTTAGAAGTACTGCATATAATAGCTTCTGAACTTGAGGATACTTTTTCTTCGAGGGACCTAGAACTTCACTGATGAAATAAACAGGATGTTGCACTGGGTAGGCATGTCCTTTTTCTGCTTGCTCGACTACCAACGCGGTGCTTATCACGTGAGTCGTGCAAGAGATATACAGCAGCAAATCTTCAGCTGGTTGAGTTGACGTGGCTCGCCGTGGCGGCTTCAGCACTGGTGGTGTCGTCAAGAATTTTTTCAATGCATCTAGGGCTTCCTGTGCTTCTGAAGTCCACTAAAACTTATCCACCTTCTTGAGTAGCTTATAAAATGGTAAGCCTTTTTCTCCCAGTCTGGATATGAATCTGCTCAGGGCTGCCATACATTCGGTAAGTCTCTGAATTTTCTTTTGTGATCGTGGTGCCTCCATTTTCATGATAGCTTCGATCTTATCCAGATTAGCTTCAATTCCCCGGTGGCTAACAATAAATCCGAGTAGCTTTCCTGCTGGTACCCCAAAGACACATTTTTCGGGATTAAGCTTCCATCGATATCGCCGTAGACTGTTGAAAACCACCTGTAAGTCTTCAATGAAGTTTTCCGAGTTCTCAGTTTTGATTACTACATCATCTACATAGGCTTCCGCACGCTTACCCCAGTGATCGGCTAAGCATGTTTGAATGGCTCTCTGATAAGTCGCTCCGGCGTTTTTTAGGCCGAACGGCATGGAGGTATAGCAGAAAGCACCGAACGGAGTGATGAGCTGTTTTTTCCTTGTCTTCCTTTGCCAAGCTAATCTGATGATATCCGGAGTAACAATCTAGGAAAGACAGCATAGAACATCCAGCGGTGGAATCTACCACCTGATCTATCCTAGGAAGCCCGAAGGGATCCTTTGGACACTGTTTGTTGAGATCCGTATAATCAACGCACATGCGCCAATCCACCTTATTCTTTTTGAGTACAAGAACAGGGTTGGCTAACCACTTGGGATGTAACACCTCTCTAATAAACCCAGCCGCGACCAAGCGGGCCAGCTCAGCGCGAATGGCCTCTCTCTTGTCGGGCGTGAAGCGACGTAGTTTTTGTCGAATCGGCCTCGCCTGGGGATAGACCTTCAGTTTGTGCTCGGCCAGTTCTCTCGGGACTCCCGGCATATCCGCAGGTTGCCATGCGAATATGTCTCGGTTGTCTTGCAGAAACTGGACGAGCGTGCCTTCCTATTTGTCATCCAGGCTGGAGCTGATGATGGCGGTCTTGCGTTCATCAGCGAACCCAAGGTTGATCCTTTTGGTTTCTTCAGTCAGCCGCATAGAGGTCGCGGCTTGAGCTTCATTCGCGGGTATCGCGAGGTCTTCCTCAGGCTTTCAGTTCATCTGCGCAGAAGAAGTCGCCGATGGTTTGGTGGTGAGGGCCGCCTGAATGGCCACTCGGAAACATTCTGCGACGCCTTAGAAGTCAGCGCGCATAGTTATGATTCCTTGCGGCCCTGGCATCTTCAATATCATGTATGTGTAATGCGGAATGGCCATGAATTTTGCCAATCCCGGCATCCCGATGATGGCGTTGTACCCGCAGTCGAAGTTCGCCACCTCGAACCTCAGGAATTCGGTTCTGTAGTTCTTCGGAGTTCCAAAGGTGACCGGCATGTAGATGTGGCCCAGCGGGTATTCTCCTTCAGTCAGCACGATGACGAAAAAAGGAGTGTCTGACTCGTGGAGCTCTTTGAGGTGAACTCCCAAGCCTCGGAGTGTCCGGGGGGAAGGTGACGTTGATGCTGCTCCCCCCGTCCACTGAATACCTTCTTCACCCTGCTCTCTTGGATCACCGGATCGACGAGGAGCGGGTATTTGCCTGGGTGGTCGAAGTTGAGCCACTGATCTGCCCGAGTGAAGGTGATCGGGTGCTCCGACCATTGGTACGGAGCGGGAGGACCGGTGGTCGCCACCAATATCTGGCGATCGTTGAGCTTTTGTTGCCTTCTGTTCTTCTGCGATCCAGTGTCCGCCGAAGATGACATTGACCTCTCTGTCAACGCGCGGGAAGGCTCCACCTCCTCCCTCCTCCTGTTGTTGAGGTTGTCGCAGTTCTCCTGGTCCTCCACGTGGCGGAGGAGGAGGTAGAGGTTGGAAGGGCCGGCCGTGTCTGACGGAGTGCTTGAAGTCTCTGCAATTCCGAAGGGTGTGGCGCATGTCCTTGTGGTACGGGCACTGGGCGTCGAGGATGTCGTCCTAGCGTGCGTTCGCCTCCACGAGGTCCTCCCCGGGCGCGAGAGGCAGGTGGTCCAGCAGCGTGTACTTCTTCGCGAGGCCTCTTCTCCCAGCGTTTGTCGGGCTGCTGGTTTGTATCGCGTCGCGGTGCTGCTGGTGTAGGCTTCGCTCCTCCGATGAGGTCCTGAGCTCGCTCGTTGGTGGTGATGTAGAGGTCGGCTTCCCGGAATAGTTGCTCGGAGGTAGTCGGTGCCTTCTGTAATATGGCTCAGACGAAAACCGAGTCGTTGGATCCTCTGTAGAAGTCCTCGATCACGGCTGCCTCCGTGACCTCAGGGATACGATTTCTCATGGTCTGGAACCTTTTGAGGTACGACCAAAGAGTTTCGTCCCCCCGGCGCTTGATGGATTTGAGGTCCCATGGTTGCGCGGGTTTGTCAGAGAGGGACTGAAAGTTGGCGGTGAAGCGTCGACTGAAGTCGCTCCAGTCGTCGATGCAGTGTCGGGGTAGATGCCGCAGCCATTGTAGCGCATCTTGCCCGAGGACGATGGGTAAGTATGCGGTCATCACGTCCTCGAATGCCCCGGCAGCTCGAGCAGTGGTGGTGTAGACGGCCAGCCAGCCTCCTGGATCCTGCTTAGGTTCATATTTGTCGACATTGGATACCTTGAAGTTAGGAGGCCATTGAATGGCCCTAAGGCGTGGAGTAAGAGCAGACACTCCACACGTGTCTTCTTATCGTCGGGGATGATGTCTGTCTTGGGGAGGGGAGTAGTTGTCATGGTGCCTCGACCGTCCCCGGGTGGTTCCACCAGTCGAGGCCGTTGCCGACTCGGTTCTGGCGGCCTGACTCCGAGCTGGGATGCTGTGGTCCCTGTCGTATTCTTCCCGGCGGCGGATCTCGTTCTCATGTCGTCGTTCACGCGAGGCGTTGATGGAGCTTCGCGCGTCCCGGCGGCTGTTGATGGTGTGTTGTAGGTCGTTCGGCGGGTGAGCAAGAGGTAGAAGGTGGTTGGCTGCTTAGGTGAACAGTCGTCGATAGCCCTCGACGTCAGGAGTCCGAGGGAGTCCATCAGCTATCCGAGCTAGTACCCTGCCAACTTCACTCGGCATGTTCATGGCTTGGGCGAAGTCGGGGTTCAGGTTGCGCCCGAAGAGTGGATTCTCCTGACGTTGCCTTGCCTCCTGCTCGGCTTGTTCCTGAGCTCGTCGACGATCACGCCGTCGGGAGTTCCTTTGTTCTCTGAAGACACATTCCTCCGGAGTTTCTCCTATTTCTGAGACCTCGTCTCGCGAGACAGGCTGCTCCGGGTTCTGCTCTCCGGCCTCAGGATGTCGCCGGATATTTCAGCGTCGGTTCCTTCGTCGGCGGGATTCCCGCTGAGGAGGTTCTTCTCCGGGCACGGTCGGCTCATCGTTGGAGACGGGGGGGCGACTCCACTCTCCCGATGAAGAGGACGTCGGGGTAGAATGGTGCGGCGGTCGTGGCGACCTTCTTTCCATTCTCCTTTAAGGGCGGAGGAACGGAAAGAACAACTTGCTTCCTCCTGGTTTTATTTGTTTCTTTCTTCCTTGCGATTTGTGTCCATTCTTTCGTCGGAGAGGTAGACAGTGGAGTTCTCCGGGTTAGCGGGCCCTCGGCCCCTGGCTTGCTGAAGGCGATCTTTTTTCGGAGCGCTGGCGGTTGTGCTTTTTCCTGCCTTACTCCGATATTCTCGGAGTTTGGAGGAGACTTCTTTCTTGGCGGATCTGCGATGCAGTGTAGAGTTCCTTCTTCATCTGCTATGAATGAGATAGTTCCGAAGCAGAACACGGATCCGGGGCGGAGGATGATCTTGCGGTGGAAGGTGACGGCCATTGAGCTAGCTTAGATCGGCGACACACCCCCTACCTAGCGCGCCAGCTGTCGGTGTTTTGGGTCCGACCGCACACCCGGGGTTGCCCCTCAAGGTGTTTGTAGGAGCAGGACGGTGTTACCGACTGTAGCTCAATGGTTCGTGCAAGGTGCACGAGAAACAGTAGACAATGGTGTACAGGTTCGGGCCGCTTTGAGATGCGTAACACCCTACGTCCTGGCGAGAATGCTTTACGTGGTGGATTACAAGGGAGCTCTCTAACGCTGGAATGTAGAAAGCCGGGGTGGATGGCTGAGTAGTGAGTTCGATCGTTCTGAAGGGGTGCCCCCTAGGCCTTATATATTCGACCGTGAGGCAATACATGCAGATATGATAACAACGCACACCTAAGAAATAGTGAACTGATTGAGTCTATCTTCCTATAGTTCTGCCGACTCATCCTCGCTTGGTTCCATTATACGGGGCTCCAGCACGAGAAAGTCGGGTCTCTGTTGTGGTCACTTAGCTTGCTCGACATTGTTGGGCCGTCCGGGCTCGCACCAATCCGGCCTTGCGTCGATCTGCCTCATTGGTCATTCTTCCCCAGGCCCACGAAGGGATGACCTTGCGAATTATTGGGCCTTCGGGCCTTTCGTGAGGTCTTTTATCCTTCCAGTGGACTCGGGGGATATCTGTCCCCCACAGGGATGGAAATCAAGGTTTGGTCAAAGGTTTGGGTAAAATTACTATATCCGCTGACCATTCTATTTCTAATGTTTTTCTCGTAGATTATTTAGATTACAATTTGCTTTATGTTTCTCAATTATGCAAAATAGGTTACAACTGTCTATTCACTGATGTAGGTGTTATTGTGTTTAGAAGAAGTGATGATTCAATATCATTTAAGGGAGTGTTAGATGGTCAGCTATTACTATATATTAAAGCAGGACCCTTCCGTGCTCATTGAAAGTGTCCATGTTTCCAAAAAAAATCAGTCATCCGATGGTCTGCAACATTGCAAATCCAACCATCAAAAGCAAGTCTATTTCCTTCACTCTACCCTCCGAGTGCTCTTTTCTTTGCAGCCACTACCAGAGCCTTCTGGACGGGGGATGAATCGGCCAAAGAGAATGAGAGAAGTCAGGGGACGAATCGACCAGAGAGAATGGGAGAAGTTAGGGGCTTCTTCATCTCCGTCGTGTTGTCATCTTCTCCACTGAGTTGACACCGGTCGCCGCTCTCGACGTCCCCCTCCTCCGTCGTCCACTACCCTTGGCACTACACCAGTGTCGTCCGCCGCATCATCGTCCCTGCTTTGCCGCATACTCGCCGCGCCGTCGCCGACAGCGACCATCCGGGTTGAGGCCTACTGAAATCTCCACCACTTCTCTGACTACTTCGTCATTTCCTCCACGTTCGACACAGGTACAAATGTCTTTTCCCCATCGGAGCTCGGTACATCCGAGTGTCCTTGCTGATAGGGTTTGCAAATACATATGCATTTTCTCAATTGGAACTCCGCACACCTGCTTGCACTTGATAATTTCTCATTGCAGCTATCAGTCATCCATTCATTTCACGTAGGACCTTCCTGTGCTTCTAGATTGTTAATGGTGTCTGGTCAAAAATAAGTTAGCTATACCATCCTCACCCTCGGAGCTCCATACATGCGAGTGTCCTCGTTGTTAGAGTCGACATGTACAGATGTCTTTTCCTTATCAGAGCTCCATACACCTGCTCGCAATTGGTAATTTCTCACTGCAAGTATCAGTCATCCGTTGAGTTTGCGTACGAGGTTTTTGTGGTTCCACATTGTTAATGGTGGTCAGTCACAAATAAGTTTGCTATACCATCCTCAACCTCTTGAACTTTAGTTACATTTTGTCGGAAAACATACTTTTGGTGTGTAGTGATACTAATTTTGTTGTGACGTGCTGCGTAAAAACCATATGCTTGCTACAATTGCTCTAAACAATACAAGTGGTAGCTACATTTTCTGTATACATGATGTTCATAGTATCTCATCATAGAATTATCCATGCATTCACTTCTTATGGTTTCCTTCTTTTTAATTTTCCAGTAAATTCTAATCTTAGTTTTGGAAACACAGGCTTCATCAACTTCAACATATTTACTCAAGGGGAAAAAAGCTGCTTGATTAAGGTACATTTCATTACGCAATCCTATCCCTAACATTGTCTTCCAATTTAACAATTTCTCTTCAGTGGTGGTACTATTATGTATTTATTCTTTGCATACTATTTCTGTACATACTTCTTCTTTGCATAACTATCTATTGCTTAGTACTTTTACTCAAAATATTTCACAAGTTTGGTACATTACCTCTAAACACAACGTTCATTTAATATCTATATGTATTACTTGATACATTTATTCAAAACATTTCACAGGTTTGCTACATTACCTCTAAACACAACATTCGTTTAGTATTTATAGTACCATAGCAGTTTCGCACAGAAACATTCGTGCATTGATTGCTTACTGTTTTGGTATTTTCAAATTGAGAGTAAATCCTAATAATTGGTTTCGAAACACAAGCTTTGTCAACTTCTACATATCTGCACAGGGAAAAACCTACTTGACCAAGGTACAACTCATTACACATTCATTTTCATAACAGTGTGCTCCATTTTTACTATTTTTCCTAATAGTACCCTCCTGGTTATTTGCTAAAATGTGTCTTATGTATCACATATGATTGCTTAATAGTTGGCTTAAATAAATAGGAGCTAAATTTGTGATAGTGCAGCTCGAGTAAATTATGGTAAAACTTTGTATGTTAATGGTTGGTATGAATCACAAGTATAATTACCTTGCGATATTTCTTCCTTACTTAATTATGGGTCGGGGTTACATCTTAGCATCGGTTTTGTTGTGAATATGTGCAAAGAGAACGCCTAGCTCTTAATAATCAGTTATATGATTTCGTTTTGAGACGAAGAATATTTATCGCCTAATTTTTTGTTGCAGTGGAGTTTTAATTATATACTTCCTAGAACTTCAAATTTGCTTCTGCCTGTGCTCACCATTGAAATACGACAACATGCATTACCAAAGCAGTATGAAACACATAACGGGTATACACTAGTTATTGATTGTTTTTTGCAAACCAGATTTCCTTTTATTACATAACTATATATCTTATTGTCCCTCCTTACTAAACAACTATAATTTTTTCTAATGCATACTACTACCAACAAAACTGCTCAAATACAAATCACATATCATGCTTACAATTTGCCAATAGGTACCGACACATTTTCCCTTACATATCAGTAAAGTAATATCCTATTTTGTACCATTTAATCTTACAATATTTAACTCTAATTCTCTATTGTAGACGCAAGGACCTTGGTTCAAGCTGCAATTTGGATGACTGTGATGCTACCAATACCCATGGTCGCTCCATTCAATAAATAACATACCATCAACTATGAACCTTTTGCTACTATGCAGTCATGTGCGACCAACTTAGATGTAAATATGTGACAACCACCTTTTGTTATTATGCTTTGATAAGCAACCTACTTAGATGTAACAATGTGACAACACAGTGTTTGTCTCATGAATATTATGCTACACTTATATGTTCATTTAGATCATGGCTACATCGGACAATCTTTTCTACTTATAATCTATGTATATGTTGGAGAGGAAATTCTCCGGCCGGGTGGCGGAGTGCACCCGCCCTAAGTCCTAAGATGATGAGGGGCCTAAGCGTTTTTCTTGTTGTGAGATGAAGGAATGAACACAAGAACACGCAAGAGTTTAGAGTGGTTCAGGCCAGCCGGAGCGTAATACCCTACTCCATTGTATGTTGTATTGCTTGAGAGCTTGAGTTGTCTTGTATGACTTGGGTCTAAGCCTAAAGATTGAGCTTGTGTTGTAACATTACATGCCTCCCCTTTTATAGCTAAAGGGGGACACGTACAAGAGTACTGAGCCCCGATATGTGGGCCCAGGAACATAGCGGATGTAGCTACTAATATCTTCTGCTGGAGCAATCTTCTTGCGCCCTAACACCCGAGATCTGCATAGTCTCGGCGTGTAGGGGGAAGCTTCTCGCATAAGGGATGAGTACAGTGCACCGCGCAGCACGGGCGTACCGTTTCGGCAACGGACTGGACAGGTGCGCCGTCTGCAGGGTGGCCCTGTCGCCGCCTGCTAGCGGAATGGACAGGACGCAATAAATGTTGTGGGGGCACATCGCCTGTCAGAAGGGTGGGCAGGCGGCGTGTCCTCTCCGCAATAAATGTGGAGGCCGTGCGGCCTAGAGCCCTTATGTCATGCTCCGCCCGCTAGCCTACATCACGGACAATAAGCCATGTGGCAGCATTAGACCCTCGACTGGGTGGGGAGCGGAGGCGCTCCGGATAGAGCCTCGACACGCGTCAATACCGGACCTATGCCTAGGTCACAGTACTTCCTCTCCCGGGACCTTGTTATGGGTGGTCTGGAGCTCACTTGGTGGGGTCCGGACCCTATCCAATGGCTCCAGGCTGCTTTACTTCGGGGGTCCGGGTTGTGCGCACAGGGGTCCTGTGTCTTCTGGGCCCGATGGCATTGTCTCCGAGAACGCCACCTCAACCGCTCAAGAGATACTCCTGGGGCTGTTCTCCGTGCGGCTAAGGGTAGCCGCACAGGCTTCGTGTCTTCATACCATAGCAAGGGGTACCCCTAATCTAGGGTACCGACAGTGGCCCCCGGGCTTGCCTCAGGGGAGGATGCGAGCCTGCAGGTGGGGCTAGAGTTTGACTAGCGATTGGCTCGCTGCTCCTTCGCACCCATTGATGCAGTTACTGCTGGCCCGCCTATGGTCACGCTGACTGCCACGCCTGCCCCGTGGCTGACTGGCCCGTGACCTCTGTACTTAATGTCTTTGTTGGGCCATGCGCGGGGTGCCTCGAGTCACTGCATCGGTTTTGAAAATTTATCTCCTTAGCCTTCTGCGACGGCCTCAAGAAGGCGGTGTATTGGTGCGAGCGGTGGTGCGACTTTCCTACACCCAGGAACCTGGCGCGCTGGATGTATGACATGTGGGCCCGGGCCCCCATGCCAGAGGTTGGACCACCGGTTGCAGCGAAGCTGAGGGGGCGCACAACCGCGCGGCGGTTGCATGCTCCTTGTGT
This sequence comes from Zea luxurians, assembly GCA_029449295.1. Lineage (NCBI taxonomy): Eukaryota > Viridiplantae > Streptophyta > Magnoliopsida > Poales > Poaceae > Zea > Zea luxurians. Next base: position 74,212,866 of record JAOPSE010000004.1, on the reverse strand, counting down.
GGTGGTTCGCCTCCTTGACCGCTGGTTGTGGTGAAGATGGAAGGGCGAATAACCACAGGACGGTTGCACACTCCTTATGCGGCGGTTCGCCTTCTTGACCGCTGGCTGCGGCGAAGGTGGAAGGGCGTGTAACCGCAGGGCGGTTGCAAGCTCCCTGTGCGACGATTCGCCTTCTTCGCACTTCGGGCCAGCTTGTACGACATGTGAGGCCTGGCCCCCATGTCATAGAATGGGAACCCTGGCGCACGTCAGGGGAGACCTTGCCCGTGACGCTTCAGGGCATGAGCGGGGAAATCTGCCTTTAAAAAAGGAGTTCATCCCTCGGGCAGTAGCCATGCCTCGCTTTTCTTGCATTCACCGCGCCCTTCCGCCTTCCGTGCCTCTGGATGGGGCACGCCGGTGTTCGCTGGAGGGATCCGCGTCAAGGCCACCCCAGGAGCTGCAGAGGTGGTTGCCTCCGCTGGCGAGACCACCAGTGCCACCTGCCACCGAGCCTCCAACTTTTTGGCTTTAATGGCCTCGTTGCCGCCCCCCGTATGAGGACGGGGGCGAGGACCTCTTCACAATGGCGCTCGTATTGAGGCGGCCATCACTGTTGTTACGCCGTCCTGGAGGATTCCGTAAGGACAGTGGCCGCGAACTTCCAGCGCGACTCTACTGGCGTCGGGTAGTTTATACCTGCAGAGTAGAGATGGAACTAGGATTCTGCTTGAAGGCAGATGTAATACTTTTGCTTTTTTGTAAGGTACTTTTGAGCACTATTTATCAAGCATTGTTAGCACTTATCTGTGTACCGCCTGTTCCTGCTATGTGTGATGTTATGTTGTTGACTCCTCCCTGGTACCTGCCCCCCGCCTGGGATGCAGGCTTGATGTGTCGAGGTTGGATACCAGCGTATCTGAAAGGGTTGTCAACAACTCTCGGGAGGCAGCCTCGCCGGGATCTGAATCTGTACACAGCTTCAGCTAGGGAGCGTTAGTAGTACACCCATAGGGTCCCCTGTCTGATATTAGCCATCCTTTGATACATGCTCGGGACTCGCAGGGTTTAGTCCGGGTGGCCAAGTTGCGTGTTCGGACCCCCTTGGGTCACGGCTCTAGATACTAGGACTCCCATCGCAGGGTGGTGGAGTGTGTAGGCTTACGGTACGGGACCAGGCTAAGCGGCTACACGGCTCCGGACCACCCCAGGAGACAAGTGCCCATTTTCCTGAGCCAGACCCCAGGTTATCGGACCCACAGAGCTATAGTTCCATATACTAAGGTACCCGTCACAAAATGGTGGGCTGTGCAGGCTTACGGTACGGGACCAGGCTAAGCGACTACACTACGCCGGACCATTCCATGGAACAAGCTCCCATTCTTTGGAACCGGCCCCCAGGCTATTGGACCTTCCTGCTTTCGTAAAGGAGGTCCTAAACTGCAAGCCTGGCTGCTCAATTCGGATGTCGTCATGTCAGGACAGATGGGGAACCGTGTGGGTGGGTTAGATAAAAGGTATTATCTAAAGACTGTAGGCCAAATCCATGGAGCGGAAGATAAAGTTGTCATAAAAATGCGTCCGAGGGGGTGAATTTCCTCTTTATAACTTGATATGCATGGGTGTAAACCATCAGGCTGGGTTTATGTGGGCAGACCTCACCGGGCTGGTGTACACATATGCAAAATTTAATTATGAAAGGAGAAAAATCTAACCCCTCAGAGTTGCTTCTATGAACTTACTGGGATAGGAAGGGGTACTTCTTCGGCTATAGCAAAGTTGGCATCCCTCGGGTTGGCATATTTCCATCGCCTTGAGGGGTTCCTCCCTGCTGGGGGAGAGCTTACGGATCCACTCTTGGTTCAGTACTTTGCCGCAGGATTAGGTCCCGACCCTGGGTTCCCTACTATGCACGAACCGTCGGCCATAGTACTTGGGCGCTTGGTTACGATGTGCGTTTCGGGTTGCAACTTGACACCTGAGTCCGCCGCTTGAGTCCATGTCCTCGCGTTGTAGTGACCCATACACAAACTCATCGAAAAGTTGGACCCGTGGGGAGTCAAGAAGGGTTTTCGGGGGAAGGCAGGCTTTAGCCTCGTAGGCCAGGTAGCACGGGTCCCCCTGGTGGTCCGTCTAGTTGCCTTCACCGAAATTGGAGTCTCTAGTGAAGACATCCTTTAGGACCCCCTTGGGTGATTGATACCCGAGGTCCGGTTTGGCCGCGGCCACCTCTTCGTCGTCGGCCTTTTCCTTGTCGGGCAGCGACAAGGTGAGGAGCCATCCCCGGAAGACTGCTTGCACCATCCACTAACACGTTTCACGAGGTCGATGATCTCATGGCATTCTACGGCGCTGTGGCGACCGTTGGGGTGCACGGGGCATGTGCCACCGTTACCCCTCAGTGGCCGTGGGCATTTGTTGCGGTCGCCCCGGCCCCCAGCCGCAGCTGCCATGACCAGAGCGGCGGAGTGCGGCTTCTCGTTGCCGCGGTTCTTTTTCTTGTCGTCTGAGCGATGGCACCTGAGCCGCCCGCTTGGGCAGCCCCGATCTGTGGCGCTGAGTGCCATGCACGGCCCTCAGCAGCCCTAGCGCACTTGTCGGCCAGAGCAAAGAGAGTGGGGACCGTTTCCACATCGTGCATGGCCAACTTCTCCAACATCTTTTTATCACGTACCCCCTGACGGAAGGCCGTGATGATAGAAGCATCGGAGATACGAGGTATAGTACCTCGCACCTTGGTGAAGCGGGAGATAAATGTCCGGAAAGTTTCTCCAGGGCTCTTGCCTTACTGCGTGCAGGTGGGCCTCCACGCCGTGTTGCTGGTAAGCACTGGCGAAGTTCGCAATGAACCACGCGCAGAGCTCTTCGCAGGAGTAGATTGACCCTGGGGCGAGGTTCATGAGCCAAGTCTGGGCCAGTCCGAACAAGGCGACATGAAAATATGTCGCCATCACAACGGTGTTTCCACCTGCTGCCGTGATAGCGGTGACGTACACCTGCAGGAACTCCGACGGGTTTGACGTTCCGTCGTACTTTTCCCGCAGGTGCGGCCGGAACTTGGGCAGCCACGACGCTGCACGGAGATGATCCGCGAGGGCGGCGCAGCCCACAGCGGCCAAGGGGACACACACTTGGGACCGGGTGCCCATTGGTGTCTGCGGTGCTGCTGCAATGAAGTCTTGATCGAGGTTGCAGCCCTCGATGTTTTGGCGACGCTCGCGCGCCCTCTCCAAAGAGACCCGGGCGTCCTCTCCCACACGCCTGCGGTCAAGTTCTGCCCGAAGGTCGTTGGTCTGTGCGCCCCTCACTAAGGGTGAGCGCACAGACGCCAATGCCTCATGTTGGCGCCAGGATGACCGTGGCCTCGACCTGGTCGAGGTAGAATGTGCCATGCCGAGCAGTCAGTCGATGTCGTCCCGCCATTGCTTCATGGCCCCTAGTGAGGCTGTGGAGCTTGGAGGGTGTCGCAGCAAATCCCTGGCTGCTGACAATGCTCCCAGAGTCGCCCTCGACGGAGTCCGAGATGTCTGTGCAGCTGTATGCTGCCGTGCGGCGTGCACAAGCAGCAGTGCCCAGTACAGGGCGGTTGGGAACCTATGGTGTGGAAGAAGCAGCTTCTTCCTCCACCACGAAATCCACCAAAGTCTCAGTGCGGTGCTCAATGATTTGCACCATCATGCTGAGCGAGGAAACAAGCAAAAACCTAAAGCCTAGCCCCTACCTGGCGCGCCAAATGTCAGAGATGAAATTCTCCGGCCGGGTGGCGGAGTGCACCCGCCCTAAGTCCTAAGATGAGGAGGGGCCTAAGCATTTTGCTTGTTGTGAGATGAAGGAATGAACACAAGAACACGCAAGAGTTTAGAGTGGTTCAGACCGCCAGAGCGTAATACCCTACTCCACTGTGTGTTGTATTGCTTGAGAGCTTGAGTTGTCTTGTATGACTTGGGTCTAAGCCTAAAGATTGAGCTTGTGTTGTAACGTTGCATGCCTCCCCTTTTATAGCTAAAGGGGGACACGTACAAGAGTACTGAGCCCCGACATGTGGGCCCAGGAACATAGCGGAAGTAGCTACTAATATCTTCTGCTGGAGCAATCTTCTTGCGCCCTAACACCCGAGATCTGCATAGTCTCGGCGCGTAAGGGAAGCTTCTCGCATAAGGGATGAGTACAGTGCACCGCGCAGCATGGGCGTACTATTTCGGCAACGGACTGGACAGGTGCGCCGTCTGCAGGGTGGCCCTGTCGCCGCCTGCCAGCGGAATGGACAGGACGCAATAAATGCTGTGGGGGCACATCACCTATCAGAAGGGTGGGCACGCAGCGTGTCCTCTCCGCAATAAATGCGGAGGCCGCGCGACCCAGAGCCCTTACGTCATGCTCCGCCCGCTGGCCTACGTCACGAACAATAAGCCATGTGGCAGCATTAGACCCTCGACTGGGTGGGGAGCGGAGGCGCTCCGGATAGAGCCTAGACACGCGTCAATACCGGACCTATGCCTAGGTCACGGTACTTCCTCTCTCGGGACCTTGTTATGGGTGGTCCGGAGCTCACTTGGTGGGGTCCGGACCCTATCCAACGGCTCCGGGCTGCTTTACTTCGGGGGTCTAGGTTGTGGGCACAGGGGTCCTGTGTCTTCTAGGCCCGATGGCATTGTCTCCGAGAACGCCACCTCAACCGCTCACGAGATACTCCTGGGGTTGTTCTCCGCGCGGCTAAGGGTAGCCGCACAGGCATCGTATCTTCATACCGTAGCAAGGGATACCCCTAATCTAGGGTACCAACAGTATATATCTCATATATTGGTAAACTATCCATGATCAATCCTTAGCTACCACACCCTAAATTTAGATACATTTTTTGTTCCCGCTGATCGGCAACATTTGCCAAGTAATTAATAAAGAAAAAACACATGCTTATCAACTATTTTTATTCAACCAATTTCCTTTTAAAAGAGTATTTCTATAATGTTATTTCTATTAATATTACAATGATTATATGTGTGCGCTGGCACGCACAGTAACTAGTATTTAGTTGATTTTAATGATAACAAAGCTAAACTAGACACTTGCTTAATTGCTAAGACTAATATGGGCTGGCTCTATCATCGTCGACTTGCCCATGTTGGGATGAAGAATCTTCACAAAGTTGTTAAGGGATAACACATTTTAGGACTAACCAATGTTCATTTTGAGAAAGACAGGATTTGTAGCGCATGTCAAGCAGGAAAGCAGGTTGGAGTCCATCATCCACACAAAAACATAATGACGACTGACAGGCCACTCGAACTACTCCACATGGATCTATTCGGCCCGATCGCTTACATAAGCATCAGTGGGAGTAAGTACTGTCTAGTTATTGTGGATGATTATTCTCTCTTCACTTGGGTATTCTTTTTGCAGGAAAAATCTCAAAACCAAGAGACCATAAAGAGATTCTTAAGATGGGCTCAAAATGAGTTCGGATTGAGAATCAAAAAGATAAGAAGCGACAATGGGACGGAGTTCAAGAATTTACAAATTGGAGGTTTTCTTGAGGAAGAGGGAATCAAGCATGAGTTCTCTTCTCCCTACACACCTCAACAAAATGGTGTAGTGGAGACGAAGAATAGAACTCTATTGGACATGGCAAGAACCATGCTTGATGAATACAAGACACCAGACCGGTTTTGGGCGGAGGCGATTAACACCGCTTGCTACACCATCCACCGGTTATATCTTCACTGAATCCTCAATAAGACATCATATGAACTCCTCACTGGTAAAAAGCCCAACGTTTCATACTTTAGAGTCTTTGGGAGCAAATGCTTTATTCTTATTAAAAGAGGTTGAAGTTCTAAATTTGCTTCTAAGGCAGTAGAAGGCTTTTTACTAGGTTATGACTCAAACACAAGGGCATATAGACTCTTCAACAAGTCCACTTGATTAGTTGAAGTTTCTTGTGACATTGTGTTTGATGAGACTAATGGCTCTCAAGTAGAGCAAGTTGACCTTGATAAATTAGATGATGAAGAGGCTCCGTGCGTCGCACTAAGGAACATGTCCATTGGTGACCTATGTCCAAAAGAATCCGAGGAGCCCACTCAAGCACAAGATCAACCATCATCTTCCATGCAAGCATCTCCACCAACTCAAGGTGAGGACAAGACTCAAGAAGAAGAGGATGAAGATCAAGATGATGAGCCACCTCAAGAGGAGGACATTGATCAAGGGGGAGATGAAGATGATCAAGACAAGGAAGATGATCAAGAAATTAGGGATCAAAGACTGCCACACCCAAGAGTCCACCAAGCAATTCAAAGAGATCACCCCGTCAACTCCATTCTTGGTGACATTCATAAGGGGGTAACCTAGATCTCGAGTTGCTCATTTCTGTGAACATTACTCTTTTGTGTCCTCTATTGAGCCATACAGGGTAGAGGATGCATTAAGAGATCCGGATTGGGTGGTGGCTATGCAAGAGGAGCTCAACAACTTCACAAGGAATGAGGTATGGCATTTAGTTCCACATCCTAATCAAAATGTTGTAGGTACCAAGTGGGTATTCTGCAACAAGCAAGATGAGCATGGTGTGGTGACAAGGAACAAAGCCTGACTTATGGCAAAGGGATATTCACAAGTCGAAGGTTTGGATTTCGATGAAACTTATGCGCCCGTAGCTAGGCTTGAGTCAATTTGTATATTACTTTCCTATGCTACTTACCATGGCTTTAAGCTCTATCAAATGGACGTGAAAAGTGCCTTCCTCAATGGCCCTATCAAGGAAGAGGTCTATGTTGAGCAACCTCCCGGCTTTGAAATTTAGTGAGTACCCTAACCATGTGTATAAGCTCTCAAAGGCGCTTTATGGGCTCAAGCAAGCCGCAAGAGCATGGTATGAATGCCTAAGATACTTCTTTATCACTAATGGCTTCAAAGTCGGAAAGGTCGATCCAACCCTCTTCACTAAAACTGCTGCAAAGGACTTGTTTATATGCCAAATTTATGTTGTTGATATTATATTTGGGTCTACTAACAAGTCAACTTGTGAAGAGTTTAGTAGGATCATGATACAGAAATCCGAGATGTCTATGATGGGAGAGTTGAAGTATTTCCTTGGATTCCAAATCAATCAACTCCAAGAGGGCACCTTCATCAGCCAAACTAAGTACATTCAAGACATACTTAAGAAGTTTGGAATGAAAAATGGAAAACCCATCAAGACACCCATGGGAACCAATGGGCATCTCGACCTCGAAACAGGAGGTAAATCCATAGATCAAAAGGTATAACGGTCGATGATAGGTTCTTTACTCTATTTATGTGCATCTCGACCGGATATTATGTTTTCTATATGCATGTGTGCAAGGTTCTAGGCAAATCCTAAGGAAATTCAACTGAGGGCCATAAAAAGAATCATGAGGTATTTAGTTTACACTCCTAAGTTTGGGATTTGGTACCCCAAGGAATCTACCTTTGCTTTAATTGGGTATTCCGATGCCAATTATGCCGGATGTAAAATTGATAGAAAGAGCACATCAGGGACTTGTTAGTTTCTGGGAAGATTCCTGGTGTCGTGGGCTTCAAAGAAACAAAACTCCATAGCTCTTTCCACCGTCGAAGCCGAGTACATTGCCACAGGTCATTGTTATGCGCAATTACTTTAGATGAGGCAAACCCTTAGGGACTATGGCTACAAATTAAGCAAAGTCCCTCTCCTATATGATAATGTGAGTGCAATCTGCATGGCGGATAATCCCATTGAACACAGCCGCACTAAGCACATAGACATTCGGTATCACTTTTTGAGAGAACACTAATAAAAGGGGGATATCGAAATTGCTTATGTGAGCACCCACAACCAATTAGCCAATATCTTTACCAAGCCACTAGATGAGAAGACTTTTAGCAAACTTAGGAATGAGCTAAATATACTTGATTCTCAGAACTTTGATTGAAACATTGCACACATAGCTCATAAATATACCTTTGATCATGTCTCTTTCATTTGGTACAAATGCATATTTCTTATTCCTCTTGTGCCAAGGCTAAGACTAATTTGCTTTCAAGTATATTTCTATCCTTAGTCCTAGATTGAAAGGGAAATGGAGTATATGGCAAAGACAAGGCTTCCACTCCAACTCTGACGGTATCATTTACCCTTTGTCGTTAATCAATTAACTCTCAATTGATATGACCTTTCACTCATATTTATCTTATCATTTGGGAGAAAATATTAGGCCCCAAAGGGGGAGAAAAATGCAAAAGGGCTCTCAAGTTCTCCGTTTTTGGCGATTAATGCCAAAGGGGGAGAAAGTGTCAAGCCCAAAGCAAAAGGGCCGCACCACCATTTCAAAAAAATTCACAAATGTTTATTTCAATTGGTATTTGAGTTAGCCTCAAAATGAATTTTCAATTGGTGTCATAAAGTCAATTTTCAATTGGTATCTCATTAGTATGGAAAAATTTCAATTGGTTTTTGGTATCCATTTCAAAAAGGGAAAATTGTTTCAAAAACCCTCTTGAAAGCTAATGGGAGAATTCATTCAGGGGGAGCATTTATTTAGTCAAAGGAAAAGCATTTGAAATAGGGGGAGGAATTTCGAATCTTAAAAATGTTTCTTGCAATCGTATTCCTATACCTTTGACTATTTGCAAAAGATTTTGAAAGGATTTTTCCAAAGGATTTGTAAAAATAAATAAGTGGTGCAAATGTGGTCCAAAATGTTAAATAAGAGAAAAGCAATCCATTCATATGCATAAAGCCTTTCATTGGTTTAATTCCAAGTAACCTATGCACATCTATCTCAAAATGCAAACTAGTTACATTTCTAGACTTCATATTTGTTTTGGTTAGTGTTGGCATCAATCACCAAGAAGGGGGAGATTGAAAGGGAAATGGACTTAATCATTTCCTATAATCGATTTTGGTGGTTGACGTCCAACACAAACCACGTGGACTAACTAGTTTGTCTAGATGTCACTTATCTCAGGTGCATAAGGTTCAACACAAACAAAGAAATAAATTCAGTTAGGGACACAATAAAAAATGAAGCAAAGGACTTAGAGTGTCCTAAAAAATGGCGCACCGGACACTGTCCGGTGCACCAGGCCAGGCAGCCAGCAAACCAGCCACTCTCAGGTTTCTTCTGGGCGCGCTCCACTATAATTCACCGGACTATCCGATGAGCCAGTGGAGCAACGGCTCCCTGTGCGCCAACGATCGACTGCTCAGATGAACAGTGACACGACAGAAGTCAGAGCGCAGAAGTCAGAAGTCACTGGACCGTCCGGTGCAGCAAAAAGAAAAACAACTCCAACAGTCAACAGCTCCAAAACCTAACGGACACGCTAATGTGGCGCGCACCGGACAATGAACAGTGACTGCCCGGTGCGCCACCAGATTGTCTAGTGCGCCCATCGCCAGCAAACTTTGCCAACGGCTAGGAAGAGGTTGGGGGCTATAAATACCCCCCAACCACCTCATTCAAAGCCATCCAAGTGTTCTGAATTCAACATTCAATACAAGAGCAAAAGACTCCACTCCAAGACACATTTCAATAGATCAAAATCCTCTCCAAGTCCCAAAATCAACTCCACCATGTTGGGGGCATGCTTTATCGCCGAAGGTCCTCCTAAAAGCAACGCCAAAGCTACCACTCATGAAGCTTCGGCATTATGGAATGTCTCAAGACGAAGGATGAAACCGACTTAAAGATGAAATGAATGTTTAGTTCATGAGGGTCTATGTCATAATTGTAATCTTTTGTAGAGGGCATGATTGTAATATTTCACAGGTTGTGCCCTGTGCCTATAAATAGATGAACAGTACCCCTGTATTGTTCACGCTGACTTGTTATCTTGCTTTTGCGTCACGCTTGTACTTTTACCTTCTTTCGAGCCGAAGGTACATTTGTAATCTGAACTCATTTCTATTTTTCCATAGTAATAAGATAGAAATGAGTAGATATAAAATTATTTATGTTACCTTTTACATTTCATATGATTCTTTCTTCATTATTATATGTTGCATCGATGAAGGTATGTCCTTCATAACCTTCGTCCGAAGATCATTATATCCTAAGAGAAATAATGCCTCGAAGGACGAAGGGCTTTAACATTTAACGTTTTTGTGTTGTCTTGTTCTTAACTCATAGCACTTGAGAACAAGTCCCCAACATTGGCACCCACCTCCGGTGAACTCACTTCCACTTTCGAGCTAATGGCCTCGTTCAACAATCAAGCTTGAAGCTGCTTCGGCGACGAAGCTGGTACTCCCGATAACAGGCGATTCATGCTCAGAGCCGGCCAATAAGAAGCAGAAGAAGGAGGCCTAGAGAAGGGTACAGCATGTCGGTGTGCAGGGACCCTTCATCAAGTCAAAATGGTCCCATATCCCAATTACCTTCTCCCAGGAGGACCTTCAGCTCAAGGATTATCCTCACAACGATGCTATGGTCATTTCTTGTGTCATCAAGGGGTTTCTGGTCCACAATGTTCTAGTTGATACAAGCAGTGCAGTGGATATCATATTTGCCAAGGCCTTCAGACAGATGCAAGAGCCAGAGGATAAGATTCATGATGCTACGCACCCACTTTGTGGCTTCGGAGGAAGGCAGATTGTAGCACTTGGCAAAATCACAATGCCAGTGACCTTTGGATTTGTCCATAATATGAGTACTGAACAGGTTGTGTTTGATATTGTTGACATGGAATACCCCTACAATGCAATCATTGGTCGTGGGACACTCAACGCTTTCGAAGCAATTCTTCACCCAGCATATCTATGCATGAAGATACCTTCGGAACAAGGACCTATTACTATTCATGGAAGTCAGGAAGCTACCAGAAAGGCTAAAGGAAATTGGACAGATTCAAAAGCAATCCATAATATAGATGGAACTGAAGCTTGTGAGCAGTACAAGTACAGAAGGGAGAAGGCTGCTTCGGCCGATCAGCCGAAACCCATGCTTCTGTGTGAAGACATAGCAGAGCAGAAAGTATTGCTTGGGATCTCAATTATCTGAGGAGCAGAAAAAAACTCTAGTAAGGTTTTTGTTCAACAATAAAGATGTCTTTGCATGGTCAGCCAACGATCTATGTGGTGTCAATAGGGACGTCATTGAACATTCACTCAATGTCGATCCATCCTTCAGACCCAGAAAGCAGAGGCTTCGGAAAATGTCTGATGATAAAGCCGAAGGTGCTCGGAATGAAGTAAAAAGACTTCTCAGTGCTAATGTCATCAGAGAAGTAAAATACCCAGAGTGGCTAGCCAACACTGTTATGGTGAAGAAGGCCAATGGCAAATGGAGAATGCGCATCGATTTTACTGATCTCAACAAGGCTTGTCCAAAGGATGAGTTCCCATTACCAAGAATAGATTCTCTAGTAGACGTAGCAGCTTCATCAGAACTCATGAGTCTACTAGATTGTTATTCAGGCTACCACCAAATCTGGATGAAGAATGAAGATGAGCCAAAAACTAGCTTCATAACCCTAGTGGCACATATTGTTATCTTCGGATGCCTGAGGGGCTCAAGAATGCTGGAGGAAGCTTCAGTAGGATGACAGCCAAAGTCCTTCATTCTCAGATAGGCATAAATGTGCTAACTTATGTAGATGATATCATAGTAAAAAGCACGAAGCAAGAAAATCACATTGCTGATCTGCAGAAGACATTCGCTAACTTTAGGCAAGCTGGCCTGAAGTTGAATCCAGAAAATGTGTCTTCGAAGTAAAGAAGGGGAAATTCCTTGGTTGTTTAGTTTCAACAAAAGGGATCGAAGCTAATCCAAATAAAATCGAAGCTATTCTTCGGGTGGAGCCGCCAAGCACAAAGAAGGGAGCTCAACGGCTGACAGGAAGACTGGCATCTCTGAATCGATTCATATCTAGATCAGCAGAGAGAAATTTACCATTCTTTGAAGTGCTAAAGTCGGCCAAAGTCTTTCAATGGGGATCAGCTTAGCAGAAAAGCCTTCGAAGAGCTGAAGCAGTACCTGATAGACCTAACAACGTTAACTCCACCCACGCCAGGGGCTCCTCTGTTATTATGTGTGGCAGCTTCGTATTCTGCAGTAAGCGCAGCGCTTGTGCAGGAAAAGCTTGAAGGACAAATCAAAAAGCAAGCCCCAGTATACTTCGTCTCCGAAGTCCTCAGCTTATCAAAGAAAAACTATACAGAAATAGAGAAAGTACTATATGCTGTCTTAATGGCCTCTAGGAAGCTTCGACATTACTTTCAAGCATTCCATATAATTGTTCCTTCATCACAGCCTTTGAAGGCTATTATGAGGAACTAGAGAAGCTACTGGAAGGATTGGAAAGTGGGCTGCGGAACTCAACGAATTCAGCATTGATTATGTGCATAGGTCCTTGATCCAGTCCCAGGCGTTAGCAGACTTCATTGCTGACTGGACGCCAGGGGTTCAGAAAGAAGAAGCAAGTAAAGATGCCGAAGCTTGGACAGTGTTCTGCGATGGTTCCAGGGGAACCTTCAAGGCAGGTGCAGCTGCTGTTTTAGTTGCACCTTCCAAAGTCAGAACATGCTATGCAGTGAAACTTGATTTCAGCTACACAAATAATATTGCTGAATACGAAGCTTTGCTTTTGGGGCTTCAGAAGTTAAAGGCAACGGGGATAAGAAGGGCGGTTCTTAAAACCGGTTCCCAAGTTATTTCTGGTCATATTGACAAGAGTTGTAGAGCAAGAGACCCGAAGCTTGAGAAATACTTGGATACAGTTCGAAGGCTTGAAGCTTCTTTCGAAGGGTTTTCTGTCAAGAATATTCCATGAGGAGAAAATGAGCATGCTGATCTGCTAACCAAGTCAGCGGCACAGGGGCTTGCCTTTACCTTCGGAAGTATTCTTTGAGACAATAAGAGCACCTTCGGTGGAACTTCTTGAAAGAGCAGTGCTTAATATATCTACTGTTCATAGTGAAGATTGGAGAACTAAGATTATATCCTTTCTCCAGGGCAATTGCCTTTAAGATGATGAAGCTTATAATAAGAGAATAGAGGCAAGAGCCCGACCATATGTAATAATAGAAGGGGAGTTATACAAACATGGAGTCTGCTCTCCATTGCTCAAATGTTTATCCAGAGCTGAAGGTATAGAATTAATGAAGGAAATACATGCAGGTTTGTGTGGATCTCACATCGGATCTAGGCCCTTACTGGGAAAAGTCTTTCGTCAAGGATTTCATTGGCCGAAGGCAGCTTCGGATGCAGCAGAATTAGTCCAAAAGTGTGAAGGTTGTCAAAAATGTGCAAGAGATCAAAAATGGCCTTCATCTCTGACTCAGCTAATATAGCCCACTTGGCCGTTGCAAAGGTGGGTCCTTGATTTGTTAGGCCCACTTCAACCAGCACAAGGAAATTTAAAATATATTGTGGTGGCGGTAGAATATTTTTCCAAATGGATTGAGGCGAAGCCTTTAGCCACAATAACTTCGGTCACTGTTCAGAAATTTTTCTGGCAAAATATTGTTTGTCGCTTCGGAGTGCCGAAGGCTATTACTGTGGACAACGAAACACAGTTTGATGCCGAAGCTTTCAAAGAGTTCTGTGAACAAATTGGCACGAAAATCCATTTTGCATCGGTTAGACATCCGGAGTCAAATGGACTTGTCGAAAGAGCCAATGGCATTTTAATGACGGGAATAATGAAGTTAATCTTCAATCAGCCCAGGGGAAAGTGGCTAGATGAATTGATCAAAGTGGTGTGGAGCCACAACACAACAATGTCAAGGTCAACAGGCTTTACACCATTCAAATTATTGTTTGGTGACGAAGCAATAACCCCGGAAGAAGCTAAAGCAGGATCAATAAGAACAGTGGCTTCGGCAGAGGACGAAGCTGATTATTCTGTGGCAAAAGATGCTATAGAAGGGATCAGGCTTCAGGCTGTGGAGAACATCAATAAATACCAAGCCTGAAACAATAAAATGGTGTGACAGAAAAGTTCGGTTAAAAAATATCAGGCCAGAGCACTTGGTACTTCGGAGAGTTGCCAACCCAGATACAGTAGGCAAGCTACAGTTGAAGTGGGAAGGACCTTTTCTAGGTAGTATCTTTGTCAAGACCCGGTTCCTACAGATTGAAGGATATGGACGGCAACGACATTCCTAGATCTTGGAATGCGGATGAGCTTTGGCGATATTATGTGTAGCTTAATGTAATCTTTTTATTTTTTTTCTATGGCACCCTTTTCCTTTCCAAAGGGGGAGAAAGGTTTTTAATGGGGCCATAGCATGTAATTTCTCTTTTTCTTATTTTAGCTCTACAAGAGCAATATCCCCCAAAGATGTAAATGTAAAAGCTGAGCACGCACCATCGAGTGCAAAGAGAAAAGAAAAAGCAGGGAGAAGCTCGAAAGACGTCCCTAAGGGGATGCAGAGCATGACGAAGCTACAAAACCTAAGGGAGCGCAGTGTAAGTTTTCTGCTCAAAAGTCATTCCTAAGGGAATGCAGAGCTTACAGCGAACAGTCAGCGCTGATCCCGCTAAAATATAAGGCGAAGCGCGAAAAGTCAACGCGATACCACCGAAATAGAAGGCGAAGAAGTTCAAAAGACGTTCCTAAGGGAATGCAGAACTTACAGCGAAAAGTCAGCGCTGATACACCGAAAAATAAATGGTGAAGCCGAAAAGTAAACGGCAAAGAAACTTTGATTATTCATAAGGGAATGAAGGCTATGGTTGTGGCTTCGTATGTGCGTGTTTGGATATTCATTTGCACAAGCTCATTACATCATAACATTTGCATTCATAAACATTCATTTAGACATACATAGGATCATCATCATATCATACAGATGCTTCGGTCAAAAGGATAAGGCTTCGGTGAAAATAAAGAAAAGGGGGAAAGTAGTTTTATGCTTCGTTGTGAACGAAAAGAAGTGAAGGTGTTTTTTTCGCCTTCGGCTCAAAAAATATAAAAGTTTCATCCACAGCAAAGCAGTTCATAAATGGACAAAGAGGTAAATTATATTACAAGGTACGCATGAATTTACAGAGTTAGTATCTGGTTTTTAAAATAACAATGAGATTACAAAAT
Organism: Zea luxurians; assembly: GCA_029449295.1. NCBI lineage: Eukaryota > Viridiplantae > Streptophyta > Magnoliopsida > Poales > Poaceae > Zea > Zea luxurians. The sequence continues at coordinate 74,197,848 of JAOPSE010000004.1, read as the reverse complement.
TTCTCTAAGTATCTTTTGCAGCAAGATATCTAGTTTTGACTAAGCTTTGGATCGTCTAAGCTTTGGAAGGACCATTTGAGCCTTGGAACATTTGTCAAGCTTCGGCTGATTTTTCCTCGGCTTCGTCATCCTATACATGTTAAAACGGTATGAGACAACTGCAAGGTTCAAAGAGAAGGCAAGGTAATATAAGTTATTTTCTACCGGCTTAAGATGACTTCGAGCTTCGTCGCCAGCTATTTTTCGACCGCCTTTTATCCAAACCTGAGTTATAAATCTGCTTCCTATGCTTCAAGCTAAGCTAGGAATATCAAGTAAATCTGCTAGTGACAAGCTAAAATTTGGTCTGTTGACAATTTTCCCGTGTGTGCAGCCAGATTTTATGAAAGCAACAGTTGTGCCCCGAGAAGCTAGCAAAGCACAAAAATCGGCATGACCAGCTATAACTTTGTCGAGAGCATCAACTTCGCCTTTAATATGATCGAAGGTTTCCGGCAGGTTTTCAACTGAGGGTTTGAATTTCTCGAAACTTGCTCCAACCAAGTTAAAAATTTGTTTCAATCGCTGCAAACATTGGGTGCCGAAGCTCAGACACTTTTCTTGAAGTTATCTCAGTAATTTCTGTAAATTCGAATTCTTCTCAACTTCAGCTTCGAGTTTGACTTCAAATTTTTTCCTTTCTAAGCTTAGTTCACTTTTCAATTTAGCAATTTCAGCCTGAGCATCTGCCAGTGAACCTTCCATAGTCTGAAGTTTGAAGTCCTTTTTCTCCAAAACAGCTTCATGATCTTTGACTTTCTTCTCTAGATCTTCAATTGTAGCTTTGTTCTTTTTGTCCTCTACGTCTTGTTGCATTCTCAGGACTTTGCTTAAAAGTAAACTCTGGCAAAGTAATCTTCATCAGAGAACATCTTCATAAAAAATTAAAAAAAAACAAACAGAAAAGGAGAAAAGCATCAAGAATGTAACCTTAAAATTAGCATAGAAAAGGCTACCGGCGATATGCTGTCGCCGGTACCTGCAAAGGTCCGCCTCGATCTTCGGAAAGCCAACACTCTTTGATAAAGTGCTAACCACCTTAGCTCCAGTCTAGTCTCGAAGACATCCTAGCCTCCCTTCGTTGACTCCACCAAAAAGTAGAGCTCCCGGTTTGTATCCACAAGATATAGCATATTTCTTTAGTTCTTCTTTTTCATCTTTTGATAACCCTTGCCCAAGTATATCTTGAAAATTAAACTCCTCTTCTTCGGAAATGTCTTTGGCTTTACCTTTTCCTTTTTCAGCAGCTGCAGCAGTTTCTTCTGTGGTCGCACCCAGAAGCATGGTATCAATTTCAGCAAGTGCGGCCTCCAGATTCACATCTTCGGCACCTTCAGCTTCGGCACCTCTAGCTTCGGTCGCTGTGGCTTCGGAGGCAGCAGTGCTAACAATAACTGGTATCTTCGGCGCCGACACCTACGGAGGTGTCTGCTGAATGACTTCGGCCACCTGAATAATCCTTTGTTTTTTCTGCCCAGCAGGTCTCTCCACTAACGGAGGCTCCTTTTCCTTCTGAAAAAGCTTCGTCAAATGTGGCCCTAGCGGACTAAGCTTGATAGGCAAGGATTCAGTCATTACCTGTAAAATTTCTTCCACATCGGCAGCAGGAGGTGTTGCAGGAGTTTCTTCCTCTGTATCAGCTATTTTCTGTTTCGGAGCCGTAGCTTTCCTCTTCTTTGAAGCAGCTGCCTTTGGCTCAGGGCTTAACTTTCTCTTCTTCAAAATTTCTTCGTCCTTTTTCACTAACTTAGCAGCTTCCCTATCAAGGACACTGGCAACTCTTTTTCTTTTTGCCCTTCGGCACCTTTATCCAGTCTCTCATAATCAGGATAATCGAAATTCAGGGCATCCATCACTCGGTTCAATCTTCGCTTCGAACGGGTGCCGAAGGCCACAGTCATTAACTGATCTTCCTTTTTGGAATAGTTGCCAAGGATCTCGTTGCACATAACTTCGATAGTATCCAACCATTCCTGGCAAGGTTCTTTGAAATGCTTCTTGAATTTAAAATAGTAAGGTAGCCAAACAAGCTCTTTCTTCTTCTTCTCCCCTTTTAGCTTTGGCATGTCCCATTCCTTCAAAGTTGGAAATACTCTGAAGGCTAAGAATTCTTGCACCAGATCCCTAGTGCCAATATGCTCCGCAATAACCTGAAATTTGCCAACTGCAATTTGTCATGGACTATCTGGATTCATGTCACACTGGGGCCTAGTCTCTCCGAAGGTTAAACTCAAAGGGCTTTGAACCAGCTTCTCCTTCTTCTCATCTACTTTGACATAAAACCATTCGGTCTTCCAGCCAGCTGGCCATTTGGTACGATAACTGATGACTTGATACTTCGCGTCTTTGCGGTAAGCAAAATTATAACAACCGAAGTTATCATATAGACCATCTTCTCAAGCTTTGGTTTGATAATGGAGCTCGTGTGCCCGGCAAAATCCTTCGGCAAGCGGTTCTGTCTCCTGGCTTCGGAGAGCCCAGATGTAGATACTAAGCCTAACGATGGCATTAGGAGTTAGCTGGTGGAGATAAATCCCGAACCTCTCTAAAACATCTGCGATCATATCATGTAAAGGAAATCTCAATCCTGCTTTGAAGAAGCTTTTAAAAACCACCACTTCATCTTTTTCTGGCTTCGGGGTAATTTTCTCCCTTCCGAAATGAATCAGCTTCTTTTTGGCTTCACTGAAATAACCTAGCTTCAGCAACTTAGGCACATCACCTTCAATAATACTAGACTTCCCAAATTCCAGGTGGCTTGGCTTAGATGGCGTAGCACCATACTCGTCTTCATATTCATCTTCTCCAGCATCGACCTGTTCAGTTTCGACAGCAGGTGCAATTTTGTCGGAAGCTTCCTCCGGTACTACCAGCCCTGACCGCTTCATCACTTCAGAAATCGGAGCGGTCTCAGTAGCTTCGGCCTCATCTCCTCACGATCAACCCTGGCAGTAGAGCGTACTCTTGCCATTTGATGACGAATTCCTTACAATTTTGTGCGAAGTTGTCGACTTTTTTGATTCTCCCAAAGTTGTTCCTCTTGTGACGAAGCAGAACCAATAGCGGTGCTTCGTTTGAACCCCGATGAACAAGCTTCGGCTATGTTTAATTTTTCGGCAGCAAAACAGTGCAATAGCAATGAATGTTGTGGTAACTTTACACCTACCTGTCTGTTTATATAGTACCGCAGGTGGGAGGGTGAATTGACAAGTCTTCTGCACTGGACGAACAGTCACCCGCACCCACTGAGTAGTGGACCACAAAGCCCGAGAAGGTGAATCGCCAGGACGCGTGTACCCGCTGCATGGTGGGATCCTTTCGCGTGTGGAGAATTTATATCGTTTCTCAGCAACGAGCCTGGGAAGGTGTTTTTTCGGACCTTCGGCTTCCCGAAGCCAAAGAGATTTTTTTCACGGATCAAGCTCGTTATGATAAACGATCTAGCACCGCGAAGGGGCTATTGTTGGGGGCATGCTTCATCGCCGAAGGTCCTCCTAAAAGCAACACCGAAGCTACCACACATGAAGCTTCGGCATTATGGAATGTCTCAAGACGAAGGATGAAACCGACTTAAAGATGAAATGACTATTTAGTCCATGAGGGTCTATGTCATAATTGTAATCTTTTGTAGAGGGCATGATTGTAATATTTCACAGGTTGCGCCCTGTGCCTATAAATAGATGAACAGTACCCCTATAATGTTCACGCTGACTTGTTATCTTGCTTTTGCGTCACGCTTGTACTTTTACCTTCTTTCGAGCCGAAGGTACATTTGTAATCTGAACTCATTTCTATTTTTCCATAGTAATAAGATAGAAATGAGTTGATATATAATTATTTATGTTACCTTTTACATTTCATATGATTCTTTCTTCATTATTATATGTTGCATCGATGAAGGTATGTCCTTCATAACCTTCGTCTGAAGATCATTATATCCTAAGGGAAATAATGCCTCGAAGGACGAAGGGCTTTAACATTTAACGTTTTTGTGTTGTCTTGTTCTTAACTTATAGCACTTGAGAACAAGTCCCCAACACACCACTTAGTGACTTGAGAGATAGAATTTTTGTGTTCATTTGCGCTCTTGTTGCTTGGATTGCCTTCTTCCTTTCTCATTCCAATTCTTAAGTGCTTTGTAAAGCTAAACAAGAGACACCAAGTGTGTGGTAGTCCTTGCAGGGTCTTAGTGACCTGTGTGATTAAGAGAAGGTTCACTTGATCTAAGTGACCGTTTGAGAGAGAGGGAAAGGGTTGAAATAGACCCGACCTTTGTGGCCTCCTCAACAGGGATTAGGTTCTTTGGAACCGAACCTCGGTAAAACAAATCATCGTGTCCACTTGTGTTGATTTCCATTTGATTTGTTTGCCCTCTTTCCTCTCTCTAAAGTTTCCTTGCCAATATTGATTTGAGTTTGCTGCCAAACATCATCCGCATCATTTGAGCAACACGTGGCAAGAGAAACAATCTTTCACCTCGAATTTAATTCTAACGCTAACCCCCCGCCTTAGAGTGTGTTTAAGTTTATAAATTTCTGGTTTCACCTATTCACCCCCCCCCCCCTCTAGGCGACTTTCAGTTTGATTGGGATTCTATGGTTCTCGGTGGTTTTTGGGAGGAGGAAGGGAGATGTGATGTTATGTAGATGTATTCTCAACTTGGACTTATTGAAGAGGACGAGGCTGAGGAAAATAGAAGAGATGAAGCCTTAAGAGGCGGTACAAGTAATTTGGATCAATCAGACTCTATTGATTTGGGAGACCACAATATAGACCAACCATGTGAACACTACCTATCGGACGATAAGAGAGTTATGTATGATAAAATAAATCCATCAATGCAACCAGGCAGTTTGTTTTCCAACATGAAGGAATTTCGAATTGCTATGAGGCAGTATGCCATAAAGCATGAGTTTGAGCTTGGAATCGATGTTACTTCAACAACTCGGTACGTTGGTTATTGCAAAGGTGGTGATTGCCCTTGGAGGATATATGCATGAGAGAAAAAGGAAGGATTATCGACCATTGTGGTATGTTATTTCCTCTTTTGCAACCAATCATTTTGTAATTTTTTGTTTGTTGGTTACTAAATCATGAACCAACAATTTGGAGGTTGTTGTACTGCACATGACGTGCATACTTGCACATCTAGTGGAAGGAGGAAGACGACAACACCAAGTAGTGGATGGGTAGCATTTCACGCTATTCCACTACTTATGAAGAATCCCCAAATGGGTGCTAAGGAGTTGCAAGAAACACTACAAGGAGTTCATAATGTCACTATTGGGTGTGACACTATTTGGAAGGGGAAGAAGAAGGCATTGAAAAGTTGTTTGGTAGTTGGGAGGAGAGTTTCAAGCTACTTTTTTCTTGGAGGGAGGCAGTATTGTCGAGATTGATGTTGTTTTAGAGGATGGGAAGTACTATTCCAACCATTTTTGTGCCCTTGGACCATGCATCTTAGATTTTCAGGATGGTTGTAGACCTTACCTAAGTGTTGAACTAGGAGCTGGGAACTGGGAACCTCTGTTTGTTTCACACTACCGAACAGATTAATTATGCTAGGAATTTCTCGAAACTCATCCATAATTTGAAACAAGCACATAGCCATTCAAACAAACACAAACAAGCACACTACCAAGCACAGTCTGCACAAACGAACACATAAGCACACTGGTAGAGTTTGGACATTACAAGCACATAGCCAACAAACAAGTACAGTCTAGACAAACAAGCATAGTCTACACGTTACACAGTACTTATGACAAATTACAATAGTCTTGACAAAAGCTTGGAACTAAATACCGAAACAGAAATCCCTGTCCGTAGCCGACTCAAACAGTACGATCATAAATCTCTTCGTAAATGTAACCCATAATACGACAATGCTCAGCCAAGGAGATGACCACTTTATTCTCCTCCCACTTCTCGTCCTCAAACGCCATTTCACACAGCTCCGGATCTTCTGAGTTGTATCCTTCCAGTAGGCCATCAACTTCATCAGGGTACTGAAAGAGAAATTGGGTTAAACATTTCCTAACCAATTTTGGTGGTTGATAATCAACACAAACACATGGACTAACTAGTTTGTTCTAGAAATCATCTATTACAGGTGCATAAGGTTCAACACAAACCAAGAAAAGAACCAAGTTAGGGACACAATTTTATTGGAGCAAAGAACCTGAGTGTGCTGAAAATTGGCGCACCGGACTGTCTGGTGTGCCACCGGACAGTCTCCGGTGCACCAGGCCGTACGACTTCAAACTAGCCACTCTCGGGAATTTCAGGGCGCGCTCCGCTATAATTCACCGGACTGTCCGCTGTGCCACCAGACTTTCCGGTGAGCCAGCAGAGCAACGGCTCCCTGCGCGCCAACGGTCGATTCTACCAAGTGAACAGTGCAGCACAATGCCGCGCAGAAGTCAGAGGGGCACCGGACTATCCAGTGTGGCACCGGACTCTCTGGTGCAGCTAGAAGACAAAAGCTCCAACGGTCGACCAGCTCATAACCCTAACGGTTAAGTGACATGGTGGCGCACCGGACAAGGAACAGTGCTTGTTCGGTGGCGCACCGGACTGTCCGATGCGCCCATCGCCAACAGCCTTCCAAACGGCTATGGAAGTGATTGGGGGCTATAAATACCCCCCAACCACCTCATTCATATCCATCCAAGCATTACAAACATCTCATTCAATACAAGAGAAAAAGACTCCACTCCAAGACACATCAAATAGATTGAATCCTCTCTAAGCCTCCAAATCAACTCAATTCCATTAGGGACTTGAGAGAGGGTGTTTTATGTTCCTTGTTGCTCTTGTTGCTTGGCTTGGCCTTTTTCTTGTCCCATTCTTATTCTCAAGGGCTTTGTAAGCGAAGCAAGAGACACCAAGTGTGTGGTGGTCCTTGCGGGGTCTTAGTGACCCGTGAGATTAAGGAAGAAGGCTCACTCGGTCTAAGTGACCGTTTGAGAGAGGTAAAGGGTTGAAAGACCCGATCTTAGTGACCTCCTCAACGGGGACTAGGTTCTTTGGAACTGAACCTCGGTAAAACAAATCACGTGTTCACTCACCTTGATTCTTGTTTGATTTTTTCCTCTCTCTTCGAACTTGAATTTAATTCTAACGCTAACCTCGTCTTGTAGTGTGTGTTTAAAGTTGTAAATTTCAGGTCTCGCCTATTCAACCCCTCTAGGTGACTTTCAATTGGTATCAGAGCCAGTGCTTCATTAAGAGTCTAACCAACTCGAAGTGATGTCTGGAGATCACGCCAAGAGGGAGATCATGACCGGCGACAAGTTCGCAAGCTTAGGGAGGACTCTCTCAAGGGAGTCTGGTAACAAACACAAGGAGGAAACCTCTTCCTCCATCAAGTCGCATTGGAGAGGTGACAAGAAGAAGAAGATGAAGAAGGTTGTCTACTACGAGACCAACTCTTTGTTACCCTCCACATCAAGCTCTGAGTCATCCACTACTTCTAAGCGTCATGAGCACAAGAAGTATAGTAAGATGCCCCTATGCTATCCTCGTATTTCAAAGTGCGCTCCATTACTTTCCGTACCCCTAGGCAAGCCACCATATTTTGATGGTGAAGATTATTGTATGTGGAGTGATAAAATGAGGCACCATCTAACCTCACTCCACGAAAGCATTTGGGATATTGTTGAATTTAGAGCGTAGGTACCAAAGGTAGGGACAAGGACTACGACTCAGACGAGGTCGCCCAAATTAGGCACTTTAACTCCCAAGCCACGTCTATACTCCTCGCCTCCTTGTGTCGAGAGGAGTATAACAAGGTGCAAGGGTTAAAAAGCGCCAAATAAATTTGGGACTTCATCAAAACCGCGCACGAAGGGGACGAGGTGACCAAGATCACCAAGCGCAAAACGATCGAGGGAGAACTTGGTCGATTCGTCCTCAATAAAGGAGAAGAGCCGCAAGCAATGTATAACTAGCTCAAGACCATGGTGAACCAAGTGCGCAACCTCAAGAGCACCAAATGGGATGACCATGAAATGGTCAAGGTTATTCTAAGATCCCTTGTTTTTTGTAATCCTACTCAAGTTCAATTAATACGTGGGGATCCTATATACAAACTAATGTTTTCCCGAGGAAGTGATTAGAAAGTTTGTGAGCTTTGAACTTATGATCAAAGACTCCAAACACATTGTCAACTTGGAGCAAGGCGTCACCTCCACACCCGAGGTGCAACCCGTCGCATTCAAAGCAACAGAAGAAGAGAAGGAGTCTACATCAAGTAGGCTTCCAATTGACACATCCAAGCTCGACAACGAGGAAATGGATCTCATCATCAAGAGCTTCCGCCAAATTCTCAAACAAAGGAAGGGGAAATACTACAAGTCCCGCTCCAAGAAGGTGTGCTACCGGTGTGGTAAGTCTGATCACTTTATTGCTAAATGTCCAATTTCTAGTGAAAGTGATAGGGATGAGGACAAGAAGGGGAAGAAGAAGGAGAAGAAGAGATACTGCAAGAAGAAGGGCGGCGATGCCCACATATGCCAGGAATGGGACTCCGACGAGAGCTCCACCGATGAGGACGCCGCCAACATCGTCGCCAACAAGGGACTCCTCTTCCCCAACGTTGGCCACAAGTGTCTCATGGATAAGACGGCAAGAAAAAGAAGGTACACTCTAGAGCCACCCCTAAATATACAACATCTAGTGATGATGAAGATAACTTAATGTCTCTCTTTGCCAACCTTAGCATAGACCAAAAGAAAAAATTAAATGAATTAATAGAAGCCATTAATGAGAAGGATGAACTCTTGGAAAGCCAAGAGGACTTCCTTATTAAAGAAAACAAAAAATTTGTTAAATTGAAGAATGCTTATGCTTAGGAAATAGAGAAATGTGAAAATTTATCTAAGGAGCTTAGCACTTGTCATGATTCAATTTCAACTCTTAGAACTGAGAATGCTAGTTTAGTTTCTAAGATTGAAAAATTGAATGTTTATAATGATTCTATTTCCTGTCTTAGAGATGAGAATGTTAGATTAAATGCTAAGATAGAAGAATTAAATGCTTGCAAACCATCTACATCTACTGTTGAGCATGTTTCTATTTATACTAGATGTAGATATGTTAATATAGAAGCTATGTGTTGGGACCATGCTTCGTCACCGAAGGTCCTATAAGAGGAAACAGCTTCGGTGAAAGCTGCTTATACGAAATGCCGAAGCTACCACTTATAGCGTACCCGAAGGTGAAGGATTTAACCGCGACTTAAAGATAGAATGACCTTTTAGTCCATAAAGGTCTGAGTCATCATTGTAAACTTTTGTAAAGGGCATGAATGTAATTCTGCATGGGCTGTGTCCCTTGCCTATAAATAGGTGAACAGTACTCCCGTACTGTTCGCGTTGACTTGGCATTTGCTTTTGCGTCACGCTTGTACTTTTGCCTTCCCTCAAGCCGAAGGTACATTTGTAATCTACAATCATTTCTGTTTTTCCATGATTAATAAAATAGAAATGATCTAATGATGAAGTTGGTATTATGCTTTATTTCTTCATTATCTCTTGTGCTTACGAAGGTATGTCCTTCGTAACCTTCGTACGAAATTCATTATATCCCGAAAGGAAATAATGTTTTGGAGGACGAAGGACTTTAGTATTTAACACTTTTATGTTGCCTTGTTCTTAGCTCTTAGCATTTGAGAACAAGTCCCCAACATTGGCGCCCACCTCCGGTCAACTCACTTCCACTTTTTCTTGAGCTGATGGCTTCGTTCAACGATCAAGCTGGAGCTGCTTCGGCCCCGAAGCTGGTACTCCCGATAACAGGTGGTTCATGCTTAGAGCCAGCCAACAAAAAACAGAAGAAGGAAGCACAGAGAAGGGTACAGCATGTTGGGGTGCAAGGGCCCTTCATCAAGTCAAGATGGTCTCACATTCCAATTACTTTCTCCCAAGAGGATCTTCAACTCAAGGATTACCCACACAATGATGCTATGGTTATCTCTTGTGTGATCAAAGGATTTGTGGTCCATAATGTTTTGGTTGACACAGGCAGTGCAGCTGATATCATATTTGCTAAAGCTTTCAGACAAATGCAAGAGCCCGAAGACAAGATCCATGATGCTACGCACCCTCTTTGTGGCTTCGGAGGATGGAAAATTGTAGCACTTGGAAAGATCATCATGCCAGTAACCTTCAGATTTGTTAACAACACAAGGACTGAGCAAATTGTGTTTGATATTGTTGACATGGAGTATCCTTACAATGCTATCATTGGTCGTGGTACTCTCAATGCCTTCGAAGCAATTCTTCACCCAGCTTACCTTTGCATGAAGATACCTTCGGATCAAGGGCCTATTGCTGTTCATGGAAGTCAGGAAGCTGCCAGAAGGGCTGAAGGAAATGGGACAGATTCAAAAGCAATCCATAACATAGATGGAGCTGAGGCCTGTGAGCAATACAAGTTCAGAAGGGAAAAAGCTGCTTCAGCTGACCAGCCGAAGCCCATGCTCCTATGTGAGGATATAGTAGATCAGAAGGTGCTATTAGGATCTCAATTGTCTGAAGAGCAGGAAAAAACCTTGATAAGGTTTTTGTTCAACAATAAAGATGTTTTTGCTTGGTCAGCTAATGATCTTTGTGGAGTTAACAGGGATGTTATTGAGCATTCGCTCAATGTCGATCCATCCTTTAGACCCAGAAAACAGAGGCTTCGGAAGATGTCTGATGATAAGGCCGAAGGAGCTCGGAATGAAGTGAAAAGACTTCTCCGTGCCGGAGTTATTAGAGAGGTAAAATACCCAGAATGGTTGGCTAACACTGTGATGGTGAAGAAGGCCAATGGTAAATGGAGAATGTGTATTGATTTTACTGACCTCAATAAGGCCTGTCCGAAGGACGAGTTTCCATTGCCAAGGATAGATTCCTTAGTCGATGCAACAGCTTCATCAGAGCTCATGAGTTTGTTGGATTGCTATTTAGGCTATCATCAAATCTGGATGAAGAAGGAGGATGAACCGAAAACTAGTTTCATAACCCCTAGTGGGACATATTGCTATCTTCGGATGCCTGAGGGGCTTAAAAATGCTGGAGGAAGCTTCAGCAGGATGACAGCGAAGGTTCTCCATTCTCAGATAGGCAGAAATGTACTAACTTATGTTGATGACATCATTGTAAAAAGTACGAAGCAAGATAACCACATTGCTGATTTACAGGAGACCTTCGCTAATTTTAGACAGGCTGGTTTAAAGCTGAATCCAGAAAAATGTGTCTTCGGAGTAAAGAAGGGGAAATTTCTTGGTTGCCTGGTTTCAACAAAGGGAATTGAGGCTAATCCAAGTAAAATTGAAGCTATACTTCGAATGGAACCACCAAGTACAAAAAGGGGGCTCAAAGATTGATGGAGAGGCTGGCATCTCTCAACAGATTCATATCTAGATCAGCAGAGAGAAACTTACCATTCTTCGAAGTGCTGAAGTCAACCGAAGTCTTTCAATGGGGACCAATCCAGCAGAAAGCCTTCGAAGAGTTGAAGCAATATTTGATAGATTTAACAACATTAACTCCACCAACGCCAGGGGCTCCTTTGTTATTATATGTGGCAGCTTCGCACTCAGCGGTAAGTGCAGCGCTTGTCCAGGAGAAGCTTGAAGGCCAAGTTAAGAGACATGCCCCAATATATTTCGTATCCGAAGTTCTTAGTCTATCGAAGAAAAATTATACAGAATTGGAGAAGGTACTGTATGCTGTTTTGATGGCCTCCAGGAAGCTTCGACATTATTTTCAAGCTTACAACATAATTGTTCCTTCTTCGCAACCTCTGAAGGATATTATGAGAAACCGATAAGCTACTGGAAGGATTGGAAAATGGGCTGCAGAGCTCAATGAATTTTGTATTGATTATGTTCATAGATCCTCGATTCAGTCCCAGGCGTTAGCAGACTTCATTGCTGACTGGACGCCAGGGGCTCAGGAGGAAGAAACAAATAAAGATGCCGAAGCATGGACAGTGTTTTGCGATGGGTCCTGGGGAACCTTTGGAGCAGGAGCGGCTGCTGTGTTGGTTTCACCTTCCAAAGTTAAAACTTGTTATGCGGCAAGACTTGATTTTAGTTGCACAAATAATATCGCTAAATATGAAGCTCTGCTCTTGGGCCTTCGGAAGTTAAAGGCAATGGGAATCAGAAGGTCCATTCTTAAAACTGATTCTCAAGTTATTTCTGGTCATGTTGACAAGAGCTATAAGGCAAGAGACCCGAAGCTTGAAAAGTATCTAGACACAGTCCGAAGGATTGAGGCTTCCTTCGAAGGTTTCTCTGTCAAAAATATTCCTCGTGGAGAAAATGAATATGCTAATCTGTTGGCCAAGTCAGCAGCCCAGGGGCTGCCTATACCTTCGGAAGTATTTTTCGAAACAATAAAAGCACCTTCGGTCGAGCTTCTTGAAAGAGCAATCCTTAACATATCCCCTGTTTATAGCGAGGATTGGAGAACTGAGATCGTCTCTTTTCTTCAGGGTAATTTTCTTTCAGACGACGAAGCTTATAACAAGAGAATAGAAGCAAGAGCTCGACCATATGTCATAATAGAAGGGGAGTTATACAAGCATGGGGTCTGTTCCCCATTGCTCAAGTGTTTATCCAGATCCGAAGGTATAGAATTAATGAAGGAAATACATGCAGGCCTGTGTGGATCTCACATTGGATCTTAGCCCTTGCTCGAGAAAGTTTTTCGCCAAGGATTTTATTGGCCAAAGGCAGCTTCGGATGCAGCGGATATAGTTCAAAAGTGCGAAGGTTGTCAGAAATGTGCAAGAGATCAAAAACAACCTTCATCTTTAACTCAATTAATACAACCAACTTGGCCGTTGCAAAGATGGGGCCTTGATTTGCTAGGCCCGTTACCACCAGCACAGGGGAATTTAAGATATGTGGTAGTGGCAGTGGAGTATTTTTCCAAATGGATTGAGGCAAAGCCCTTAGCCACAATAACTTCATTTACTATTCAAAGGTTTTTCTGGCAGAACATTGTTTGCCGCTTTGGAGTGCCGAAGGCCATTACTGTGGACAATGGGACACAGTTTGATTCTGAAGCCTTCAGAGAATTTTGTGATCAAATTGGCACGAAGATCCATTTTGCATCAGTTCGACACCCAGAGTCAAATGGACTAGTAGAAAGAGCAAATGGGATCATAATGACAGGAATAATGAAATCAATCTTCAATCAGCCAAGGGGGAAATGGCCTGATGAGCTAATCAAAGTGGTATGGAGCCATAATACAACCATGTCAAGGTCAACAGGTTTCACGCCCTTTAAACTATTGTTCAGTGACGAAGCAATAACCCCAGAAGAGGCCAAAGCAGGATCAATAAGAATAGTAGCTTCAGCAGAAGGCAAAGACGAAGTTGATTGCTCTGTAGAAAAAGATGCCATTGAAGGGATCAGACTTCAAGCTGTGGAAACCATTAATAAATATCAAGCTGAAACAATAAAATGGCGTGACAGAAAAGTCAAGCTGAAGAATATTGAACCAGGACACTTGGTACTTCGAAGAGTAGCCAACCCTGAGACAGCAGGCAAGTTACAGCTGAAGTGGGAAGGCCCCTTTTTGGTAGTATCTTCGTCAAGACCCGGTTCCTACAGATTGAAGGATATGGACGGCAACGACATTCCTAGATCATGGAATGCGGATGAGCTTCGGCGATATTATGTTTAGCTTGATGTAATTTTTTATATTCTTTTTCGTGGCACCCTTTTCCTTTCTGAAGGGGGAGAAAGGTTTTTAATGGGGCCATAACATGTAATTTCTCTCTTATTTCAGCTCTGTAAGAGCAAAATCCCCCAAAGATGTAAATGTAAAAAACTGAGAACGCACCACCGAGTGCCAAAAAGAAAAAAAACAGGGGAGAAGCTCGAAAGCCGTCCCTAAGGGGATGCAGAGCACGACGAAGCTACCAAAAAAGCCGCTCCTAAGGGAGCGTAGTGTAAGTTTTCTGCTCAAAAGTCGTTCCAAAGGGAATGCAGAGCTTACAGCGAAAAGTCAACGCTGATTCCGCCTAAGTAAAAGGCGAAGCGCGAAAAGTCAACGTGAATACCGCCGAAAGTAAAAGGCGAAGAAGCTCCTAAGGGAGGCTTACAGCGAAAAGTCAACGCTGATATGTGTTTATTTTTAAGGAAACAATTGCTGCAGTTGTGGTTTCGGATATGTGTTTGGTCATTCGTTTGCACATCACATTACATCATAACATTTGCATTCATAAACATTCATTCAGGCATATGTAGGATAACCATCATCATAGCATAAGCAGTTGCTTCGGCTTTAAAGATCAGTCTTCGGCAAAAAGAAGAAACAGTCTTTTATGTTTCGTTGTGTACGAAAAGAAGGGGAGGTGTTTTTTCGTCTTCGGCTCAAAAAGCAGTTGCTTCGGTTTTAAAGATCAAGCTTCGGCAGAAAGAAGAAACAGTCTTTTATGCTTCATTGTGTACGAAAAGAAGGGAAGGTGTTTTTTCGCCTTCGGCTCAAAATGCTAATTTCGTCCACATCAAAGCACTTCATACATTGATGAAAGGGTAAGAATATATTACAAGGTATGATCAAAGTCCATCAATAACAGTTTAGTTGTATTTACAAAAGTTATTACAAAAAGTTTTTTGAGTCTTTCTACAGCCTACTTCTACCAATCTTCATTAGGCCTCAACTTCGGCGTCATATTCTTTAAGTATTGGCTTCGGCTTCGTCATCCTACATGAATTAAAGTATTGTGAGTAAAAATCAAGTTTGAAGGAAAAGGTAAGCACAAGGTATGATTTCTTACTGGTTCAAGATGACTCCGAGCTTCGTCTCCAGCTTTCTCTCGTCCACCTTTTGTCCATATCATCTTTACAAATCTATTTGAAATGCTTCGGGCAAGATCAGGAATATCATCTAGAATTGTTGGTGACAGAGTAAAATTGGGCCTATTAACAATCTTTCCGTGGTCGCAACCAGCCTTCAGGAATGCAGCAGCAGTGCCCCGAGAAGCTACCCAGGCACAGAAGTCACCGTGCCCGGCTATAACTTCATCAAGTTCATCAATTTCACCTTCAATGTTTTCGAAGGTTCCCGGTAGATCTTCAGCTGAAGGAGTGAATTTTTCGCTGCTGGCCCCGACCGAATAAAAGATCTTTTTTAGCCGTTGAACACATTTATTGCTGAACTCTAAACATTTATCTTGAAGACTTGTTAATGATTTTTCCAATTTTGAAACTTTTTCAACCTCAGTTTCCAATTTCGCGTTAAGCTTTTGCTGGTCTCGTTCAAAACTTTCTGACTGAGAGAGAAGCTTCGTATTTAGATCTGCTATTTTAGCTTCAGCTTCCGCCAGTAAGCCTTCGGTCGCCTGAAGCTCGAAGTTTTTCTTTTCAAGAGCAGCTGATTGGTCTTTTATTTTGTTCTCTAGGTTTTCAATTATAACCTCATGCTTCTTGTCCTCCAAATCTTGTTGCATTTTTAAAGCCTTACTCAGCAACATGCTCTGCACACAAATAATTTTTATTAGAAAACATCTTCATCATATTGAAATAATTAAAAGATAGAGCAAAAGATGTTTACCTTGAAATTGGAATAAAATAAACTACCAACGATATGATGTCGTCGGTAGCGGCTAATGTCTGTTTCCAGCTTCGGGAAACCGATACTCTTTGACAAGGTACCGATAACCTTGGCTCCGGTCTGATCACGGATACAGTCCAACTTTTCATCGTCAACACCCCCGAAGAGAAGTGCTCCCGGCTTATACCCACAAGATTTGGCATATTCGTTTAGCTCTTCTATTTCGGTTTTTGTTAACTCTTGCCCAACTAGGTTTTGAAATATGAAAGCTTCATCTTCCGAAGTATCTTCGGCTATTTCCTTCTTTTTCTCAAGCTCCGGGGTCAAAGTCTTTTTGGTATCTCCTGCAGCTTCTTCTGCGGCCATGTCTAGCAGTATTTTATCAATATGTTCAATTGTGGTTTCCATGTTAAAATCTTCGGCCGAGGTAGCTTCAGTAGCTGCAACCTCCGAAGGTGCAACTTCGATATTTGTCATGTCCTCAGCGGCTGGCGTCTTCCGAGCCGAAGCTCTTGGTGGCGTCTTGTCAATGACTTCTGTTACTGTGATGATTCTTTGCTTTTTTTGCTTTAGCTGTTTTCTCCATTTTTACGAGCTCCTCTTCCTTCTGAAAAAGCTTCGTCAGATGAGGCCCTAATGGACTTAGCTTCACAGGCAAAGATTCAGTCATTACCTTTAAAATCTCCTCCACGTCGGTGGTAGAGGGTGATGCAGGAGCCCCTTCTTCGTCGGTTATTTTTCGCTTCGGAGATGAAACCCTTCTCTTCTTTGGAATATTTGTTTTTGGGCCTGTCCTCGGATTTTTCTCTTTTGGTTGTTCTTCGACATCTTTATTCAAAGCTTCGGCTACTCTTTTCCTCTTCTGGCCCTCAGCACCCTTATCCAGCCGCTCATAGTCAGGATATTCAAAACCCAAGGCCTCCATCACTCGATTCATTCTTCGTTTCGGACGGGTGCCGAAGGCTGCAGTCATTAACTGATCTTCTTTCTTAGAGTAATTGCCAAGAATCTCGTTACACATAACTTCAATTGTATCCAGCCACTCTTGACAAGGTGTTTTAAAATATTTCTTAAACTTGTAATAGTAAGGTAACCGGACAAGTTCCCCTTCTTTCTTTTCCCCCTTTAGCTTCGGCATTTCCCATTCTTTCAAAGTCGGGAAAATTCTGAAGGCCAAGAACTCTTGCACCAGGTCCCTAGTGCTGATATGCTCCGAAATAATTCTAAATTCAGCCAAAGCAGTTTGGGCTGGGCCTTTTGGTGTCATATTACACGGGGGTCTGGTTTCTCCGAAAGTCAATTCAAGCAGACTCTGGACCAGCTTTTCCTTGTCATCTTCAACTTTGACATAGAACCATTCAGACTTCCAGCCTGCCGGCCACTTGCTTCGGTAGCTAATCACAGGAAATTTTGAAGTTTTCCGGTAAGCAAAGTTGTAGCAACCGAAATTTTCGTGCAATCCATCCTTTCTGGCCTTGGTTTGGTAATGCAGCTCGTGCACCCGGCAGAATCCTTCGGAAAATGGTTCCACCCCCTGGCTTCGGAGGGCCCAGATATAAACACTGAGCCTAACGATAGCGTTAGGAGTCAGCTAATGAAAGTAGATCCCAAACTTCTGCAATACATCTGCAATCATCCCATGGAGTGGAAGTCTTAGCCCAGCCTTGAAGAAACTTTTAAAAACCACTATTTCATCTTTCTCTGGCTTCGGGGTGGTCTCTTCTCCACCGAAGCGAATTGATTTCTTCTCTGTTTCACGAAGATAGCCCAACTTTACCAATTTAGGAAAATCAGCCTTGGAAATGGTAGATTTGCCGAAATCCAAGTGGCTGGGTTTGCTCGGCACTGCGCTGCTGTAATCATCTTCGGAATCAGTATCTTCAACAGCAGCCCGTTCTGTTTCACCAGCAGGGGTGTCTTCGGCAACTTGCGTGTCTTCCGACGTTACTAGCCCAGAGCGCCTCATTGCTTCGGAAATTGGAACAGTTTCAATAGCTTCGGCCTCACCTCCTTCACGCTCAACCCTAGCAGTAGAGCGTAATCTGGCCATTTGATTTTAAATTTTCTTGAAAATTTCTTGGAAGTTAATAACCTTTCTCTTCCGAAGCTCTTCTGGTGACGAAGCAGTTTCCAAACTGCAGCTTCGTTCGAATGCAAAAGTCAAGCTTCGGCTATGGTTAAAATTTTCGGCAGCAAAACAGTGCAATAACAATGAATGTTGTGGTAACTTCACACCTACCCATCTGTTTATATACTGCTGCAGGTAAGAAGGTGGATCGTCAAGATTTTTACACCGGGCAAAAAGTCGCTCGCACTCGCTGCATGGTGGGACCGCTCCGCACTAGGAAGCTCTATCGTTTCTCGACAACGAGCTCAGGGAAGGTGTTTTTTCGGACCTTCGGCTTCCCGAAGCCTAGGAGACTTTTTTCACGGATCAAGCTCGTTACGAAAAACGATCTAGCACCGCGAAGGGGCTACTGTTGGGACCATGCTTCGTCGCCGAAGGTCCTATAAGAGGAAACAGCTTCGGTGGAAGCTGCTTATACGAAATGCCGAAGCTACCACTTATAGCGTACCCGAAGGTGAAGGATTGAACCGACTTAAAGATAGAATGACCTTTTAGTCCATAAAGGTCTGAGTCATCATTGTAAACTTTTGTAAAGGGCATGAATGTAATTCTGCATGGGCTGTGTCCCTTGCCTATAAATAGGTGAACAGTACTCCCGTACTGTTCACGCTGACTTGGCATTTGCTTTTGCGTCACGCTTGTACTTTTGCCTTCCCTCAAGCCGAAGGTACATTTGTAATCTACAATCATTTCTGTTTTTCCATGATTAATAAAATAGAAATGATCTAATGATGAAGTTGGTATTATGCTTTATTTTTTCATTATCTCTTGTGCTTACGAAGGTATGTCCTTCGTAACCTTCGTCCGAAATTCGTTATATCCCGAAAGGAAATAATGTTTTGGAGGACGAAGGACTTTAGTATTTAACACTTTTATGTTGCCTTGTTCTTAGCTCTTAGCATTTGAGAACAAGTCCCCAACACTATGGATGATCACCTTTCCATGATTAAACAACAAAATGATCACATTTCTAAATTAAGTGCTAAAATTGCTGAGCATGAACTAGAAAATGAAAATTTTAAATTTGCTAGAAGCATGCTCTATAATGGGAGACGCCTTGGCATTAAGGATGGCATTGGCTTCCAATAGGGGAGCAATGTCAAGCTTAATGCCCCTAAAAGATTGTCTAACTTTGTTAAGAGCAAGGCTCCCATGGTTCAGGATAGTGAGGGCCACATTTTATACCCTGCAAACTATCCCGAACATAAGATTAGGAAGATTCATGTTAGGAAACCTCACAATGTTTCTCATCATGCATTCATGTACAAAAATGAGGCTTCTAGCTCTAGGCATACCACCCATGTTAAATTGCCTAGAAAGAAAATTCCTGCTGCATCAAATGAACATAATGTTTCTTTTAAGACTTTTGATGCATCATATGTTTTAACTAACAAATCAGGCAAAGTAGTTGCCAAATATGTTGGGGGCAAACACAAGAATTCAAAAACTTGTGTTTGGGTACCCAAGGTGCTTGTTTCAAACGTCAAAGGACCCAAGACTGTTTGGGTACCTAAGAACAAGGCCTAAAATTGTGTTGTAGGTTTATGCATCCGGTGGTTCAAGTTGGATAATCGATAGTGGGTGCACAAACCACATGACAGGGGAGAAAATGATGTTCTCCTCCTATGAGAAAAATGAAGATCCCCAACGAGCTATCACATTCGGGGATGGAAATCAAGGATTGGTCAAAGGTTTGGGTAAAATTGCTATATCACCTGACCATTCTATTTCCAATGTTTTTCTCGTAGATTCTTTAGATTACAATTTGCTTTCTGTCTCTCAATTATGCAAAATGGGCTACAACTATCTATTTACAGATGTAGGTGTTACTGTCTTTAGAAGAAGTGATGATTCAGTAGCATTTAAGGGAGTGTTAGAAGGACAGCTATATTTAGTTGATTTTAATGATAACAAAGCTGAACTTGACACTTGCTTAATTGCTAAGACTAATATGGGTTGGCTCTGGCATCGCCGACTAGCCCATGTTGGGATGAAGAATCTTCACAAATTTCTAAAGGGAGAGCACATTTTAGGACTAACAAATGTTCATTTTGAGAAAGACGGGATTTGTAGCGCATGTCAAGTAGGAAAGCAAGTTGGAGCCCACCATCCACACAAGAACATAATGATGACTGACAGGCCGCTCGAGCTACTCCACATGGATCTATTCGGCCCGATAGCATACATAAGCATCGGCGGGAGTAAGTACTGTCTAGTTATTGTGGATGATTATTCTCGCTTCACTTGGGTCTTCTTTTGTAGGAAAAATCACAAACCCAAGATACATTAAAAGGATTCTTAAGACGGGCTCAAAATGAGTTCGGATTAAGAATCAAAAAGATAAGAAGCGATAATGGGACGGAGTTCAAGAACTCTCAAATTAAAGGATTTCTTGAGGAGGAGGGCATCAAGCATGAGTTCTCTTCTCCCTACACACCTCAACAAAATGGTGTAGTGGAGAGAAAGAATAGAACTATACTGAACATGGCAAGGACCATGATTGATGAATACAAGACTCCAGACAGGTTTTGGGCGGAAGCAATCAACACTGCTTGCTACTCCATCAACCGGTTATATCTTCACCGAATCCTCAAGAAGACATCATATGAGCTCCTCAGTGGTAAAGCCCAATGTTTCATATTTTAGAGTCTTTGGGAGTAAATGCTTTATTCTTATTAAAAGAGGTAGAAAATCTAAATTTGCTCCTAAGGCTGTAGAAGGTTTTTTACTTAGTTATGACTCAAACACAAGGGCATATAGAGTCTTCAACAAATCCACTGGATTGGTTGCAGTTTCTTGTGATATTGTGTTTGATGAGACTAATGGCTCTGTTGGCAACACAAAATGTTAAACGTTAATGCTCTTCGTCCTTCGAAGCATTATTTCCCTTAGGATATAATTATCTTTAGACGAAGGTCACGAAGGACATACCTTCGTAGATTGTGATATATGTTAATAAAAGGAGAAGCATATGAAATATAAAAGACAACATAAACAAGCATATAACATTATTAATTCATTATCATTATATTACCATGAAAAGGCAGAAACAATATTGAATTACAAATGTACCTTCGGCTTGAAAGAAGGTAAAAGTACAAGTGTGACGCACAAATGAGTACTAGTCAGCATGAACAGTACGGGGGTATTGTTCATCTATTTATAGGCACAGGGTGTAGCCTATGTGAAATTACATTTATACCCTTCATTTTTACTATTGACATTAGGACAATCTACCGAGGAGTAAATAGCATTTTCCTCTTTAAATCGGTTCCTTTTCTACCACTGAGCCGAAGCTTCCTTGCGCATAGCTTCGGAACTGGTTCGACCTTCGTCCCAACCATGCTTTTTACATTGTGGACAGCTTCATCCCGATGTCCGAAGGCTCCTGTACATATATTACACTTGGGGAAACATTATTAGTCATGTTTTTGAGGACCTTCGGGAGACGAAGGCCCCAACAGTAGCCCCTCACAGTATTAATTTGTTAAGATAACGAATTCAGACTACGACATGGACGAAGGCCTTAAGCCGAAGGTCCGAAAAAAACACCTTCCCTTTGCTAGAATAGCAACAGTCAATGACAAACGGGGCCCTCCAATCTGGAGCGTACTAGGTGTATAAATAGGAACTTACACCGACTGCACTTGATACACTGCTTGCGCCATTTGCCTTATTTTCTCAATTTTATAGCTGTTACTCGCTAGCGCTTGATAGTTTTTCAAGCTCTCCGAGCTTCGGTTTAGAAAATGTGTTTTCACCATTTTTGAAGAAAATATGCCTCAAGACAAGAAGATTGCTACTGAGACAAAGCTAACTAAAGAGGAGAAGCTTTTTGAGGAGAAGAAAGTTGTGAATCCTTATATTGCTGGATTTATTGAGTCAATGGCAAAAACAAATACAGAGAAGATTACTAAGGAGATACTGGTGACAGTGATAGCTATGATGTGGAAAGAGGGGGCAAAGATTCTGAGGATCGGCCCTGGAGGCCAATTCATTTAATTTTTGGAAAATCAACCATCAAACAAAGTCATCTTGAGAACATGAGAGGAAGGTATTTTCATGATATGTCTATTGTGAGAGATGGTGGAGACAACAACGTCCCTTCCCCTGAAGAAGACGAAGTTGTGATCTACCGGAGCTTCTTCAAGGCTGGACTTCGGTTCCCTTTGAGCAAGTTTGTAGTTGAAGTGCTGAAAACCTACCAAATCTTCCTTCATCAGATGACCCCCGAAGCCATATTAAGGATGGGGGTTTTCGTCTGGGCAGTAAGGAGCCAAGGGCTAGAGCCAAGCGCGAAGTGCTTCTGCGGCATGCACGAACTTCTATATGAGACGAAGGCCATGGGTGAAGAACAGTACCACAACAACTTCGATTGTTATAGATTTATCGCCCGTCCCAATGCAAGCCACCTAGTGCCAACATTTCGGAAGAGATGGCTCAGAGCTTGGATGGAAGAATGGTTTTATATGAAGAACGATTTGACAATGAGGGAAGACATTAAGGAAGTTATCATCCGCCCCATATGGTCCCGCTTCTGCCTCTGAAAGCCGAAGGTTGAAATTGATGATGCCGCCGAAGCGTGTCAGAAGGCCTTCGGTACTGTCTGCTCCTTCATTGGTACGCGGGATTTAATTCAAGAACATATAGCATTCAGAGTATGGCCGCTTGTGGAAAACTAGGAAACGCCGAAAGAAACCATCACTAACTCGAACGAAGGTGATTTGATCCAACTGAAATATACATTCAGGTTTGGGGATAAGTTCGATGAACCAAACGACGACTGGCTGAAATGTATCGAAGCTACAAGTGATGAACTGCTTGGAGCATATTCCAAGGCAGAAGACAACGCACTATCCGCAGCCTTCGGAGGTCGGGGAAAGAAGAGATTGAACAGAGTTTTTGATGCCATTGGTTTCGTTTATCCCGACTACCGCTATCCGCTGCGGGGACAAGGGAAAAAGAGGAAAGCTGCTACTTCGGCCACCACAGATAAGCCCGTGCTGAAGCGAAAAAATTGAAGGTCCTATCTCACCGGCCATGATACCTGAATTTGGTGAAGGGACCTCCTCGGATGCCAAAATAAAAGAGACTATTCCTCCCATGCAGAGGACTGAAGAGCCGGCTATAATGCCGAAGGTACCTTCGGTTGAGCTAATTGAAACAAAGGCTAACAAAGATAAGGCTGAAGGGTCAAAAATTGAAGAAATAACAAAAGTACTAGAGATTTTGAGCCCTTCAACAGAAGCAACAGCGCCGAAGACACAAAAGAGTTCTGCCACAACTCCTAAGAGGAGGAGGATGGTAAATGTGCTAGATGTTGTATTAGAAATAGCAAAGACCTTGAGCTCTACCCCTTCAAGAAAAACGGCCGAAGCTTCGAAAGCGCAACCCGAAGCTGAAATAAAGCAGGCAGAAGTAAAAACTGCAACAATTCTAGCTGAAACCAAAGCTGGGCCTTCAGAGTCCACCGAGGCAGAGCCTATCATAATTGAAGAAAAAACGGCAGAGCAAATGGCGTCTGAAGAAAATGCCACCACTGAAGTTTCAAAAGAAAACACCGATTAAATCACTCGCCATGCTTCAGGGAAGAGACTTTCTCAAGAAGAAAAGCTAGAAGCACTACACTATGCCCAGAAATTAAAATACCCGAAGGGGGCATTAGTGTTTAATGGTAGTGGGGAAGAAGATTTTTTGTTGGTAGAAGCATCGGATTCCCGAGGCTTGAAGACAGTCTTTCAATCTTATCGAAGGATGAGCTTGCTGATAGCTTAGCGTATAATAGCGTAAAGGTATAAAAGCTAATTTTGTATTTTGAAAACGAAATATTTTATTTACTATACTTAATTCTGTCTTTCTCTTGCAGGGCTTAATTCTTAGCAATGCGCTGAGAGCTCAGAAAAACATTGAAGACGAAGGATATACGATGGCTCTAAACAACCTTCATTCAGAGGTAATTGAACTAAGAAATGAAGGTCTTGAGAAAGACAAAATCTTGATTTCATTGGTAAACAAGGTGAAAGAAGATGAGGCTAGTTTCAAGACTCAAGCCAAAATTCAGAAGAATGAAATCGAAGACCTTCAGAAACAATTGGCCGAAGCCAAAGAAAAATGCGGTCTTGCAGAAGCTAACCGAGATATCAGTGAATATTGGAAAAACTATTTAGAGAAAACAGTTGAAGAACTTCATGCATCCAAAGAAAGATGTTTTGAAAAATCCTTGGGCTGCATGGAGAAAATAAAGGCTAGCTTCGCCAACGTGGGTGCCTATTCCAACGAAGATAACTTCATACGAGGTGACCCTGAAGGTGTTATCGAATGGATAAATGGAGAGGCCGAAGCTTTTGAAGAAATTTTAAGTGATCACGGGGATGTCTGCGCGTTCTTCGGTGCAAGAGGAATTTCAGCCATCCTGGAGAAGGCGGGGTGCGACTATGTCAAGACCTTGGCCCAGGCCGAAGCTGCCTTCTCCGGGGATGACACAAAAGATCCCTCAACTGAAGCAAGTTTAATGGGCGGAAAATTTTACACTGACATCTTGGCAAATGGTGGCCGAGAAATGGCTCACGAAATTATGAAGAAGAGTGAAAAAGATATTCATGACGCTCGAGTGGAAGCGAAACAAGCTGAGGAAGCTGCAGAACATGAAAGACGTATAGGTATTATTCGTGGTCTTTAGCTTCGGCATTTGCTTTTATGGCTTCGAACTAATTAACTTTTTCTACTGTAGCTGAATTATCTCCGCCACCGGAACCGTTTGATCCCTTGGTCGATCCAGAAACGAAGGAAGCATTGGAGATTATTAATATAGCCGAATCTATTATTGATGAAGTCGTTAACAAATTGCTAAATGAAGTTGTAGAGAAGATCCTGAAGGAAGACTAGTACTTATTGTAAAAACATTTTTAGACGATCAATGTAACTTTGCTGCAACAAGACTGTAATATTCGATGTGTATAATTTTGAATCTAATATGTAAATGATTTGTAATTCGCTTCTTTGCGATGCATGAAACTTCTACATACATACCGTTTTTGAGCCTTCGGTGAAAAAACACCTTCCCTTCTTTTCATGCTTCGTAAAGAAAAAGATCCATGCTTCGTGAAAGTATCCGTGCTTCGTAATAACATGCAAGCTTCATAAACAAAGGATCCCTTCTTTTGCAATAGAGCTGATGAAGTTGAATTTCTCAGCTTACTTTGTGCCTTAGCACATTTTCTTTTTTATAAAGCAATCTCTGAAGATCGACTTCGTATTCAATTCGTGTCATCGGTGCAATATGATGTATGATGTGATGCTATGCGGGATGATGTGATGATATGATGAGAAGAATGATGCTAATGCCGAAGACACACACCCACATGCCCACACTGAAACACACAATCTCTGTGTCCCCTTAGGAACGATCGGAACCTCTTTGTCGTTTATTTTTCGGCTTCACCGCTTATTTTTCGGTGTAAGTTCTGCATCGCCTTAGGAACGTCTTTTGAACTTCTTCACCTTATATTTCGGTGGTATAAGTTCTGCATCCCCTTAGGAACGTCTTTTGAACTTCTTCGCCTTATATTTCGGCGGTATTTGGCTCTGCATTCCCTTTGGAATGACTTTTGAGCAAAAAACTTACACTGCGCTCCCTTAGGAACAACTTTTTGTAGCTTTGGCAAAACTTACACTGCGCTCCCTTAGGAACGGCTTTTTTGTAGTTTCGGCGATTTTTAGCTCTGCATTCCCTTAGGAACAACTTTTGAGCTTCAGCTGTTTTTTAGCTTCGTAAGTCTATGAAGAAAATATATTTCATTCTGATAGAAGCGAAACTGTTACAAGGAAAAACTAGATTTACATTGATCATGCCTTATTGAGAAATAAAATGACATATTACAAAAAAGTATTTCGGGGGTAGGATATCGCTCAATAAATGTGCTTTGATTCTGGCACAGTACTGTTGACTGTGCGAGCTTCGGATTCCTCCCTGAACTCCCGTTGTTGTCGGGTGTGTTGGCGCCCTTCTAGCTACTGGCTTCGGGAATAGGTTGGTTGCAGTGGTGGTGGGGGTGGGAGTTGTGGCTAGGAAGCATGTGACTGGCTAGCCGAAGCAACAGAAGTTGCAGGATGATTGCCCACATATTCTGGTATGTAGGGAGAGTAGCACGAAGCAGTGTGCAAGACCTGCTCCGGCTGATTCTGCCGAGCTTTGGCTTCCGCGTTCTCCTTCTTCTTTTGAATGGTGATTTGGCACATTATTGTAGTATGGCCTTTGTCCTCACCACAGAATAAGCAATAAATCTTCCTAGGCTGATCCCCGTATCTTCCCCCGAAGCCCCTGGCGCCTCTGCCCCTTGGAGCTGGCGGCCTGAAAGAGCTTTGTTGTTGCCCCGAAAATTGCGAGTTGTACTGTGACCTCTGAGTTGGCTTCCTTTATCGTCATTCTGAGTGGAGTTATGGATTGACCTGATATGCCTTGGGTGGATTCTTCCTCCGAAGCCCCTGGTCATTTTCGAGAATATGTAAGCTTCCTCCCTTCTTTGGCGGAAATCGTTGTCAGCCCGGATGTACTTATCCATCTTCTGAAGCAGCTTCTCCAGAGTTTGTGGGGGCTTCCTGGCAAAGTACTGAGCTGTAGGTCCTAGCCGAAGGCCCTTAATCATGGCCTCAATGACAATTTCATTGGGCACTATGGGCGCTTGTGCTCTCAATCGCAAGAACCTTCGGACATACGCCTGGAGGTATTCCTCATGGTCTTGCCTGCATTGGAACAGGGCCTAAGCTGTGACTGGCTTCATCTGAAAGCCTTGGAAACTAGTCACCAGCATGTCCTTGAGCTTCTGCCAAGACGTAATTGTCCCTGGCCGAAGAGAAGAATACCATATCTGGGCCACGTTCCGGACTGCCATGACGAAGGATTTAGCCATGATAGCTGCATTGCCTCCGTATGAGGATATCGTTGCCTCGTAGCTCATCAGAAATTGTTTTGGGTTTGAGTGCCCATCATACATTGGTAGCTGAGGTAGCTTGTAAGATTGTGGCCATGGGATAGCCTGCAATTCTGCTGCCAAAGAAGAAGCATCATCAAAAGTAAAGGTATCATGATTAAAATCATCATACCATCCATCTTCGTTGAATAGGCCTTCCTGACGAAGCTCCCTGTGCTGGGGCCTTCGGTCTTGTTCGTCTTGAGCAAGATGGCGCACTTCTTCAGTAGCTTCGTCGATCTTCCTTTGAAGATCAGCGAGCCGAGCCATCTTCTCTTTCTTCCTTTGCACTTGTTGATGGATGATTTCCATATCCCTGATATCTTGGTCCAACTCTTCCTCCTGGAATGTTGGACTGGTGGCTTTCCTCTTCTGGCTTCGAGCCTCTCGTAGAGAGAGAGTCTCCTGATTTGTGTCCAGTGGTTGTAGTGCAGCAGCCCCTGGCGCGGTTATCTTCATCGGCAGCATGACGAAGGTCAGTGCTTGCCAAAGGTGGTCGAATGAGTTCACCGGAGGTGGGCGCCAATGTTGGGGACTTATTCTCAATGTGGGGGACAGATATCCCCCGGGTCCACTAGAAGGATAAAAGACCTCACGAAAGGACCAAGGGCCCCATAACTCGTAAGGTCATCCCCTCGTGGGCCTGGGAGGAACGACCAGTGGAACGGATTAACACAAGGCCGGGTCGGCGCAAGCCCAGACGGCCCAACAAATTCGAGCAGTAATCACAACAGTGACCCGACCTTCCCGTGCAGGGGCCCCGTACATTGGAAATGAGCGAGGATGAGTCGACTGAACTATAGGAAGATAGACTCAGTTAGTTCACTATTACTTTGGCACACGTTGTTATCATATCCACATGTAATGCCCCACGGTCGAGTATATAAGGCCTAGGGGCACCCCTTCAAGACGGGGGACATCACTCATTACTTAGCCATTCATCCCGCTCTCTACGTTTTCCAGCACTAGAGAACTCCCTTGTAACCCATCACATAAAGCACTCTCGCCAGGACGTAGGGTGTTACACATCTCAAAGCGGCCTGAACCTGTACATCATTGTCTACTATTTCTCGAGTGCCCAGCATGAACCATCGAGCTACAGTCGGTAACACTGTCCTACTCCTAAAAGCACCTTGAGGGGTAACTCTGGGTGTGCGGTCGGACTCAAAACACTGACAGCTGGCATGCCAGGTAGGGGTGTGTCATCGATCCAAGCTAGCTCAATGGTCGTCACCTTCCAGCACAAGATCATCCTCCGCCCTGGATCCATGTTCTGCTTTGGTACTATCTCATCTATAGCGGATGAGGAGGGAACTCTGCATCGCATCGCGGATCCGTCAGAGAGAAAGCCTTCCTTAGAAATCTCCGAGAAAATCTGGGCGAGGCAGGAAAAAGCGCAACCTCTAGCGCTCCGAAAAAAGACCACCGTCAGCAAACCAAGAACCAAGGGTCCGTCTACTCGTAGAACTCCGCTGTCCACCTCTCCGACAGAAGAATGGACACGGATCACAAGGAGGAAAGAAGCAAACGTGGCCACGGGTCGTCAAGCTGCTCTTCCAGTGCCTCCATCCTCTAAGGAAGACAGGAAGAAGATCGTCGCGACAACGACTCCTTTCTACTCCGACGTCCTCTTCATCGGGAGAGTGGAATCGCCCCCCATCTCCGACGACGAACCGACTGCGCCTGGAGAGGAACCTCCTCAGCGAGAATCCTGCCGACGAAGGAACCGACGCCGAAATATCCAGCGACATTACGAGGCCGGAGAGCGGGACCCGGCGCAACCTGTATCACGAGACGAGGTCTCGGAGATAGGAGAAACTCCGGAGGAACGTGTCTTCAAGAAAAAAGGAATTCCTGACGACGCGATCGTCGACGGGCTCAAGAACAGGCCGAGCAGGAGACAAGGCAACATCGGGAAAATCCACTCTTCGGGCGCAACCTGAACCCCGACTTTGCCCGAGCCATGAACACGCTGAGTGAAGTCGAAGGGGTGTTGGCTCGGATAACTGATGGCCTCCCTCGGACTCCTGACGCCGAGGGCTATCGGCAGCTGTTCACTCAAGCAGCCAATCATATTCTACCCCTCGCTCACCCGTCGAATGATCTACGACACGCCATCAACAGTCACCGGGACGCATGAAGCTCCATCAATGCTTCGCATGAACGATGACACGAGAACGAGATCCGTCGCCAGGAAGAGTACGACCGGGACCACGGCATCCCAGTACGGAGTCAGGCTACCAGGACCGAGTCGGCCACGGCTTCAACTGGTGGCACCACTCGGGGATGGTCGAGGCACCACGACGACCACTCCCCTCCCCGGGACAGACAACATCATCGACGACAGGAGGACACATGTGGAGTATCGGCACTCACTCCGTGCCTCAGGGCCATTCAATGGCCCCCTAACTTCAAGGTATCCAACGTCAACAATTATGAACCTAAGCAGGATCCGGGAGGCTGGCTGGTCGTCTACACCACCGCTGCACGAGTTGCCGGGGCGACCGAGGACGTGATGACCGCATATTTGCCTATCGTTCTCGGGCAAGACGCACTGCAGTGGCTGCGACACCTACCCTGACACTGCATCGATGACTGGAGCGACTTCAGTCGGTGTTTCATCGCCAACTTTCAGTCTCTCTCCGACAAATCGGCGCAGCCATGGGACCTCAAATCCATCAAGCCGAGGGGACGAAACTCTTCGGTCGTACCTCAAAAGGTTCCAAACCATGAGAAATTGTATCCCCAAGGTCGTGGGGGCAGCAGTGATCGAGGACTTCTATAGGGGATCCAATGACTCCGAGCAGCTGTTCTAGGAAGCCGACCTCTACATCACCGCCGACGAGTGAGCTCAGGACCTCATCGGAGGAGCGAAGCCAGCACCAGCGGCACCACGACGCAACACGAACCAGCAGCCCGACAAGCGTTGGGAGAAGAGGCCTCGCGAAGAAGTCCACGCCGCCGGACCACCTGCCTCTCGCGCCTGAGGAGGACATCGTGGAGGCGAACGTACGCTGGACGACATCCTCAATGCTCAGTGCCCGTACCACAAGGACATGCGCCACACCCTTCGAAACTGCAGAGACTTCAAGCACTCCATCGGGCACGGCCGACCCTTCCAACCTCTACCTCCTCCCCCACCGTGAGGAGGACCAGGAGAACCGCGACAACCCCAGCAGCAGAAGGAAGGAGGAGGTGGAGCCTTCCCGCGTGTCGACAGAGAGGTCAATGTCATCTTCAGTGGACACAGATCGCAAGAGAACAAGAGACAACAAAAGCTCAACGATCGTCAGATACTGGTGGCGGCTACCAGTCTTCCCGCCCCATACCGATGGTCGGAGCACCCGATAACCTTCATCCGGGCAGATAAGTGGCTCAACTTCGACCACCCAGGCAAATACCCGCTCCTCGTCGATCCGGTGATCCGAGAGAGCAGGGTAAAGAAGGTATTAGTGGACGGGGGAGCAGCATCAACGTCACCTTCCCCCGGACACTCCAAGGCTTGGGAGTTCACCACAAAGAGCTCCATGAGTCAGACACTCCTTTCTTCAGCATCGTGCCGACTGAAGGAGAATACCCGCTGGGCCACATCTACATGCCGGTCACCTTCAGAACTCCGGAGAACTACAGAACCGAGTCCCTAAGGTTCGAGGTGGCAAACTTCGACTGCGGGTACAACGCCATCATCGGGAGGCCTGGATTGGCAAAGTTCATGGCCATCCCGCATTATACATACATGATATTGAAGATGCCAGGACCACAAGGGATCATAACTGTGCGTGCTGACTTCCAAGGCGCCGCAGAATGTTTCCGAGTGGCCATTCAGGCGGCCCTCACCACCAAACCATCGGTGACTTCTTCTGCGCAGGCGAACTCAAAGCCTGAGGAAGACCTCGCGATACCCGTGAATGAAGCTCAAGCCGCGACCTCTATGCGGCCGACTGAAGAAACCAAAAGGATCAACCTTGGGTTCGCTGATGAATGCAAAACCGCCATCATCAGCTCCAGCCTGGATGACAAATAGGAAGGCGTGCTCGTCCAGTTCCTGCAAGATAACCGAGACGTATTCGCATGGCAACCTGTGGATATGTCGGGAGTCCCGAGAGAACCGGCCGAGCACAAATTGAAGGTCTACCCCCAGGCGAGGCTGATTCGGCAAAAATTACGTCGTTTCACGCCCGACAAGAGAGAAGCCATCCGCGCTGAGCTGGCTCGCTTGGTTGCGGCTAGATTTATTAGAGAGGTGTTACATCCCGAGTGGTTAGCCAACCCTGTTCTTGTACTAAAAAAGAATAAAGTGGATTGGCGCATGTGCGTCGACTATACGGATCTCAACAAACACTGTCCAAAGGATCCCTTCGGGCTTCCTAGGATAGATCAGGTGGTAGATTCCACCACCTGATGTTCTGTGTTGTATTTCTTGGATTGCTACTCTGGGTATCATCAGATTAGTCTGGCAAAAGAAGACGAGGAAAAAACAGCATTCATCACTCCATTCGGAGCTTTCTACTATACCTCCATGTCGTTCGGCCTCAAAAACGCTGGAGCGACTTATCAGAGGGCTATTCAGACATGCTTAACCGATCACTGGGGCAAGCATGTGAAAGCTTACATGGATGACGTGGTGATCAAAACACAGAATTCAGAAAATTTCATTGAGGATTTACAGCTGGTCTTCAACAGCCTACGGCAATACAGATGGAAGCTTAATCCCAAAAAATGTGTCTTCGGAGTACCAGCAGGAAAGTTGCTCAGGTTTATTGTCAGTCACCGAGGAATTGAAGCCAATCCAGAAAAGATTGAGGCCATCATGAAGATGGAAGCTCCACGATCACAAAAGAAAGTGCAAAGACCCACCGGATGTATGGCAGCTCTGAGCAGATTTATATCCAGGCTAGGAGAAAAAGGCTTACCGTTTTATAAGTTACTCAAGAAGGTGGACAAATTTCAGTGGACTTCAGAAGCACAGGAAGCTCTAGATGCGTTGAAAAGGTTCTTGACAACACCACCAGTGCTGAAACCACCCATCGAGCCACGCCGACTCAACCAGCTGAAGATCTGCTGTTATATATCTCTTGCACGACTCACGTGGTGAGCACCGCATTGGTAGTCGAGCGAGCAGAAGAGGGACATGCATACCCAGTACAGCATCCTGTTTATTTCATCAGTGAAGTTCTGGGTCCCTCGAAGAAGAAATACCCTCAAGTTTAGAAGCTATTATATGCATTACTTCTAACTGCACGCAAGCTCCGTCACTACTTCGACGACCACAAAGTCATAGTAGTCACTGGATTTTCGATACGAGATATTCTTCACAACAAAGAAGCCATCGGGAGAATAGCCAAGTGGGCCTGCGAGCTAGGATCTCATGACATCGAATTTCGACCTCGCACTGCCATCAAAACTCAAGCACTGGTTGATTTCGTATCAGAGTGGACTGAACAACAGGTACCAGATAACCTAGAAACGCAGAAGTATGGCGAATGTATTTTGATGGCTCGTTAAAGCTGCAGGGAGCAGGCGCAGGGATCCTCTTTACTGCACCTGGAGGCGAACACCTCAGATATGCCCTTCAGTTGTTATTTCCAGCCTCTAACAATGTAGCAGAATACGAAGCTCTGATTCATGGACTGAACATTGCCATATCACTGGGCATCAAGAGACTAATGATATATGGAGATTCTCTAGTGGTCATAAGTCAGATAAATAAAGAATGGGATTGTTCGAACGATTCCATGGGAAAATACTACACTGCTGTCCGGAAACTAGAAGATAAATTTGAAGGTCTGGAATTTCACCATGTGGAGAGAGATCGAAACACAGCAGCTGATGTATTATCCAAGCTAGGATCCAGTCGAACTCAGGTCCCGCCTGGAGTTTTCGTTCAAGGAATATTACACCCAAGCATTTCACTGGATCGGGCAGAGGAATGTAATACTTTGAGCCAACCAAAGTCAGATTCTGATGACTGGAGGGGGCCGATCATCAAATATATAAAGAACGAGGAGGAACCAGATGACAAGAATGCAGCCAAGCGCATCGCAAGACAATCAGCTCACTATACGCTCATTGGGGAAACACTATACAGAAGGGGCGCATCAGGAGTCCTCATGAAATGCATTCTCTCAGCTACTAGAAAGCAACTTCTGGATGAGGTCCATGCTGGGCAATGTGGAGTACACGCAGCATCCAGGACCCTAGTTGGGAAGGTCTTCAGGTCAGGTTTCTACTGGCCAACAGCGAAGAGTGATGCAACCGAGTTAGTCTAGAGGTGCGAAGCCTGCCAGTACTTGTCAAAACAGCAGCATCTACCAGCACAGCAGCTATAGACTATACCCGTAACTTGGCCGTTCGCGTGCTGGTGATTGGATATGATTGGACCTTTCAAGAAAGCTCAAGGAGGATACACTCATGTACTGGTTGCTATCGACAAATTCACTAAATGGATAGAGTTCAAACCCATTGCTTCTCTAACTTCAGCTAAGGCAGTGGAATTCATACAAGACATAATATTCAGGTTCGGGATACCGAATAGCATCATAATTGACCTGGGATCCAACTTCACCAGTTCAGAGTTCTTTGATTTCTGCGAGCAAAAGAGCATTCAGATCAAATATGCCTCGGTGGCGCACCCAAGAGCCAACGGGCAAGTAGAAAGAGCCAACGGGATGATATTAGAAGCACTCAGAAAGAAAGTCTTCGACAAGAATGAGAAGTTCGCAGGAAAGTGAATTAGAGAGCTGCCGTATGTGGTTTGGAGCATGAGAACTCAACCTAGCTGAGCTCTGCATGGAAATACTCCCTTTTTTATGGTTTACGGTTCGGAGGCAGTGCTACCTACTGATCTCAAGTTCGGGTCACCGAGGTTAATCTTTGAAAACATAGCAGAAGCTGAAGCTACTAGGCTAGAGGATGTTGATGTACTTGAAGAAGAGCGACTGAATACGGTGATTCAATCAGCACGGTATCAGCAAACTCTGAGGCGCTATCATGATAAGGCCATACGGCATCGATCCTTTGCAGTGGGAGATCTCGTCCTCTGCCGAATTCTAACGGGGGAGGGACGACACAAATTGTCACCTCTATGGGAAGGACCATTCATAGTAGCAGAAGTCACTCAGCCAGGATCATATCATCTCACTCAGATGGACGGCACGGAAATTGGGAACTCATGGAACATAGAACACCTCAGGAAGTTTTACCCCTAGCTACATCCCAGAAGCTATTGGGATGACGATGTATTCTGTAAATTGAGAAATATATCATCAATAAAAAGGCTTCAAAGGCACTCAAATTGTTCGTTGTCAATTGGCATACTTACTCAACTCGGGGTGACCACTATGCCCTACTAACGGAGCAATCGGCTTAAGTCGGCAATGACTTAAGGCGGTGCGACATGCTCACGCTTATTAAACTCGAGGTGACCACTATGCCCTACTAACGGAGCAATCGGCTTAAGTCGGCAATGATTTAAGGTGGTGCGACATGCTCACGCTTACTAAACTCGGGGTGACCACTATGCCCTACTAACGGAGCAATCGGCTTAAGTCGGCAATGACTTAAGGCGGTGCGACATGCTCACTCTTACTAAACTTGGGGTGACCACTATGCCCTACCAACGGAGCAATCGGCTTAAGTCGGCAATGACTTAAGGCGGTGCGACATGCTCACGCTCACTTAACTCGGGGTGGCCACTATGCCCTACTAACGGAGCGGTCGGTTTAAGTTGGCACTGACTTAAATTGGCACGGCACGCTTGGCACGTTTGCAATCACCCATCTTAGGGCAACTTCTATGCCCCACGATGAAATTTCAAAACCATCACACTACATTTACTTCTACAAATGTAGATACTATGGAATTCTAACAATGGGAAACAATAGTAGCATTCAGTATTCAAAAGTGTTCTCTAACAAAACATCCGAGCACATTAACCACACATTCAAAGCATATAGTGTTTTCTATTTGGCAGTGTTCTTCTCAGGAGCAACTAACGAAGAAGGACGACTCAAGGAATCAGGAGCGGCATTCACGTCAGCCACTATGTCATCAGGAACAACCACACCGGGTCTCCTCATCAGGATCCGCCCTGCGCGAATAGCTTTATCCATAGCTTTGTCGCGCTGGGCCCTCAGAGTAGCAGAAGTCTCTTCAGCAGCCTTGACAGCCAATCGAGCAGTTTCTAGCTCCTGGGCGACTGATTTCTTGGAAGCATGCAGATCCTTGATGACAGTATCTTTGGTCGACACCAACTGCCTGAGGTGAATCACATCATCCAAGGACTCTTGCAGCTTATAACGAAGATTATCCAATTCCTCCCTGGTGAAGCGATGACTCATCTCCAAGATGGTCAACAAATTGCTGGCATCACGGTATAGCTTGTCAAGGTTGTCACGAGAAGTGGCGAGGGCACACTTTTCCTCCTGCAAACAAGAATCAGTTTCTCCAAACGTCAAGCAAGCAATAAGAACACAGCAAACAAAGCCAAGATTCACTGTTCACCTTTTCAGAGTCGAGCTGAGCACGGAGGGTGGAGCTCAGCATGTTAGCATCACTCAGAGAAGCAGAAACTCGGGCCAGTTCAGTCTGACCTTGAGAATATTTTTCCTCAAGATCAGAATACAGCCAAGCCATATCTGTCAAGAAATAGTCAAGCAAAAGTGTTCAGTTAAAAAGTAGATTAATCAAGTAATCAAAAAAAGGAAGCAAAAGAGCACTGACCGGCATTTGCCACCTCCAAATCAGATACACGCCGCTGAAGCAGCACTGGATTCCAATGAGCCAGAGACAAAGCTCCTTCTAGAACAGAGGCACCCTGCAACCTCAGCCGACTAGCCATCTCATCAACCAATGCCTGGCATTAAAAACAGACAAGCATGAGAACAATTATCTACCTAGGGTAAAGTCAGACCAGAAGAAACCAAAATACCTGAAGGTTGGAGAAGAATGAGGGAACCCCCAAGTCGTGGGAAGTCAATTGATGGCTTGATGAAGGATCACCAACCGGAACAACCCGCAATGCATCAGTGGGAACCAATTCAATGTCATCAGCAGAAGCCAGAACTCTGTCATTAGGTGCGCTGGCCTCTAAAGCGACTCCTTGACCCAAGGTTTGGGCTATCGCCATGCAACCAGAATATGGAGGAGAAGACCCTACGTGAACATCCATGGAAGTGTGGGAGGGAGAACCCACTCGGACACCCTCGGGGGCTGGGTCACAGCTTGTGCTACCCATCCGAGCCGAATCATCTCCGACAACACCCTCAGGGGCTGGGTAAGCGCCAGCACCATCCTGGAGGGCCGAGTTCTCTACAATAGCCACCTCTAAGGTAGAAGGACCCTCAGTCACTTCCGTGGGAGCAGTGCAATCCAGACCAGCCTCCTGACCCTCAAGACCGCGCTCTAAGGTCGATGAGGCGCGGGACGCTGCCCGGGATGACCCCAACCCGGCATCGGGCACATCAGCACAAACATCCATTGCGCCACCATCTACCGGCTCTGACAACAGATCTTCTGGAACCATGTCTTCAAGAGTTTGATCAAAGTTCGTAAGAGATAATTCTTGTAGACCAATGAGGGCAGACAAAGCAGGAGAAGGAACGCTGCTTCTTTCCCCACTAGCTATGTAACGCCGGCTGTTTTTCCGAATCAGAGGGATTTCATCCTCTTCTTCATCATCTTCATCAACAACACGGACAATACACCCATTGGGGTCAACTTCAGCAGGATCACACCCATTGGGATCCACAGCAGTCGGGTCACACCCATTGGGGTCAAATTCAGCAAATTCAGGCACTGGCACTTCCTCAGTAGCAGGAACAGAAGGACCGGCATCCTGATCCAAGCTAGACACTCGATGAAGGCATCTCTTCTTCTTTCTCTTCCCCTCAGCAGGAGAAGTGGGCTGATTGTCTCGGCCAGAACGCTTCGGGCGAACACTGTTAGACCTCTGAGCATCCAAAGCTTTGCCGGCCTCAGGGATGGATGCCACCACCAGTGTTTCAGCAGGAGCGGCATCAGAAGAATCCTCAGCTAACATATCCAGCATGGCACTTATCTCTGCATCACTTGGATTCAAAGGCACCTCAAAATGAACCTGCCTCTCATCGTTAGGAATTTCTCCGAGTTAGGCAACCAAAGCACTAACTTCTTCAGGAGAGGGTCGCACTATAAGGCCCAAACCGCTATCACCAGCAGGAGGATTTGACACAAAACTGGTAAAGGCCTGGGAAGGAGGTAGATTCCAGGCCGAGTATGCAACAGGAGCGCCGATGTTTGACACCTTGCCTCTGAGTATCATTTTGAGCTGGCTCACTAAGTCCACAGCAGGAATTCTTCTGTTGGTTACCCGGGTTGAATCAGCCAAGCCTCGGTACAGATAGGTCGGATATGCTCTGTCTTTCAGCGGCTGAATGTTCTTGAAAACAAAGTCAGCGACCACAACTTCTGCAGTCAGACCCCTTTCTTTCAACAATCCAACTTTAGCTAGCAGAGCCCCTGCCTTGGCCACCTCCTGGTCTGTGGGGGATTCGGTCCAGCTCGAAGTGCGAACATCCGGCTGTCTCCCTGACCGTGGGGGGAGGGAATTCCCATGATTCACCACGATGAACCATTCTAGGCGTCATCCCTTGATGCTGTCCTTGAGTGGGATGTCGAGGTAGTCAGTCTTCCTCCCACAGCGCATCTCCAAGCTCACGCCCCCCACCAGCTGGTGCTGCCCTCCGGCCATCCCGGGCCGACAGTGGTACAAATACTTACAAAGGCCAAAGTGGGGCAAAACACCAAGAAAGGCTTCGCATAAATGAACAAAAATAGAAACTTGCAGAATGGAATTGGGATTCAGATGGGTCAGATTCAAGCGATAGAAATCAAGGAGACCGCGGAAGAAAGGAGAAATGGGAAGAGCAAGTCTGCGGATAAGAAAAGGAACGTAAATGACGGATATGTGGGTGTCTTCTGTCGGAACAGTGACCCCACGGCAGATCCACCACGAACAAAGCTCCTTCGGAGGAAGAACTCCGATAGAAACGAGATGAAGAAGGTCGGATTCAGAGACAACAAACATATGGTTACCTGCGAAAGGCAACTGACTGTTGGGATCGATGGGGGGAATGATTGCGACGAACAAACTCGAAGCTTTCCACTTGGGCGCCATCTCAACCTTGCTAGCGAAGCGGAGCGGAAGCAATATTGCAGGAGAGCAGAGAAAGCCTGGATGCAGAAAAGCAGAAACTAGGGCACGGAACATGGAGGCGTGCGACAGTGCAGTACATATGGGGTTTTCCCGGGCCAGACACCATTTCTAAAAAGCGCCCAGTCATCACCCGACGGTTATTTCTAAAACGCTAGCGTGCCATGTCATCACCCAGCGGTTATTTCTAAAACACTGGCGTGCCATGTCATCACCCAGCCGTTATTTCTAAAACGTTGGCGTGCCATGTCATCACTCGGCCGTTATTTCCAAAACGGCCGATGCAGCCCAAATTAACTTAGCTGTTATTTCTAAAAACGCTGACGTTACCTGACTTCACTCGGCCACTATTTCCAAAATGGCCGACGTGGTCCATTATCACTCGGCTGTTACTTATAGAACGGCGACGTCACCAGCAGTCACTCGGCTGTTATTCCAAAAATAGTGACGTGGCTCCAGAAGATTCGGCTGTTACCTCTAAAACACCGACATCGCCAGTAACCGCTCGGTCGTTATTTCTAAAACACCGACATGGCCCGCTATCGCTCGGCTATCACTTCTAAAAGCCCCAACATCGCTGATAATCACTCGTCCACCACTACTAAAGCGCTGGCATCGTGAAGAAGGCAGTCTGAAGCACGACTCAATGATTCTAAGTCGCTACTCAAGCATTACGTTCAGAAACAGCCTCTGCAGTAGGCATTAACACGATCGACGATCAGCAAGAAGGCAAAATGATACACACAAGATGGAGCAAAATCATTCTTCATTATACGAGAAGCACTCCGAACTTACAAATCAACTCATTATGAGCTGATGCTTTCCCTACTACTATATTACATTTCACTAACTATACTACTAGCTACTACTAAATTATTTTGCTAATACTATTTCTACTACTAATCTACACTAACATCTAAAACCAGTGGCGTCTAGCCACTTTCCTTGTTGCTGCCCTTGCTGCCGCAGTCGTCGCTGCTGCCACCCTTGCCGCTGCTGTCACCGCCCTTGCCGTTGTCGCCGTCACCGTCGCCTCCGTCGTCGTCACCGTCACCGCCGCTGCCATCCTCGAACGAGTCGAAGGAATTCTCCTCGTCCGAGAAGTACTCCGACTTATCCGAGCCCTCAAGCCCAGCGCGCTCGACGGCCTGGATGCAAGTCCATACCTCCACGGCGATCCCTTGGGAGTTGTCTGAATCATCAAACGACGCCGGGGGAGAGGCAGGAGCCGGAGAGCCCTCGGACTCAGAGGAGAACTCCTCCTCCGAGTACTCCGAGTCGCCGAAGTCCTCCGAGGGAGGAGTCGGCTCGCGCTTGCGCTTGTCGCCAGAGTGATGCGAAGAGCCACCACCTTTCTTGCTCTTGCCCATGGCGGAGTGGAAGGAAGGAGAGGAGATGAAACAGCAAGCAGCAGCAAGAAATGTGAAAATGCCGGAGAAGCAAGAACACTATTTATAGAAGAAGAAGGCAACCGCTCACCTCCTACCACGGCCACCTAACAGTCGCAAAAATTCAATATGCAATTCAAACCATCTGAAGACACGTCAGGCGGCTGACGCCGTTTCACGTAACACGACACCCATTGGGACTCCAGTCAACTGCGCGGGCGATATGATTACACCCGCGGTCACATCAAGTTACTACTCAGAAGCAGTCTGCTAAACGCTCAGTGTACCAAGCCATCCCTTGCCTACACCCATTGGGGGGACGCCCAGAAATTATCAGTATATTTTCCAAAACTGTCACATCTGTACATTATATGCAATGAATACTCCAAGACAGAAGAGAGATATCAGCAAGGATCAAAGGAAAGCCAAATATAGCCGATAAGGTACAAGTCTGATCGACAGAAGCATCAAAGCATGAAGTGACATGCAGACTAGTCAAGGGCCATCTATCGAACGTCCAATCAGTCGCAGATCAAATAAATTGCAGGACCTAGCAAGATATGGGCAGATCGCGTACTCAGCCTCAAAGACAAAAATGTGTGCTGACCTCTAAAGCATAGTGTTAATAATATAATGCAGATCTCTGAAGGCATTCGACAAAAGGAAAGAATGATTCCCAGAAAAAGGCACGAAATGAAGACCTTCGAGTGGACTATTTTCAAAAATCCACTCGAAGCTCGGGGGCTACACCCATTGGGTGCACCTTTGGTGCACCCAATGAATCATCATCCCCAAAGAAGCAAAATGTTGACCTCTAAAGCACAAGGCAAAATTAAGACAAGGCTGACCTCTGAAAAAGCACAAGTGGAAGATGAAAGTGATTTCTGATAATACTTGAAGTGAAGACCTTCGAGTGGATTGTTTGCAAAAATCCACTCGAAGCTCGGGGGCTACACCCATTGGGTGCACCTTCGGTGCACCCAATGAAGTTTGAAGTCCAACAGTGCAAAATGCTGACCTCCGAAACATGAACCTGAGACAGAACACCAAATTTCGAGGAATAATAGCAGAAGAAGACAGTAAAAAGAAAACGTGTTAACTGGATCACTCAGAATTCAAAAGCAGTGGCCCGGCAGACTTATTTCCAAAGCATTCCCTCTTAAAATCAAATACTGCAAGCTGGACCTAGGATCTTTGGGCTGTTTATTTCAAAATCAGCCCAAAGATCGGGGGCTTGTGGGGGACAGATATCCCCCGGGTCCACTAGAAGGATAAAAGACCTCACGAAAGGCCCAAGGGCCCCATAATTCGTAAGGTCATCCCCTCGTGGGCCTGGGAGGAACGACCAGTGGAACGAATTAACACAAGGCCTGGTCGGCGGAAGCCTAGATGGCCTAACAAATTCGAGCAGTAATCGCAACAGTGACCCGACCTTCCCGCGCAGGGGCCCCGTACATCGGAATTGAGCGAGGATGAGTCGGCTGAACTATAGGAAGATAGACTCAGTTAGTTCACTATTACTTTGGCACACGTTGTTATCATATCTACATGTAATGCCCCACGGTCGAGTATATAAGGCCTAGGGGACACCCCTTCAAGACGGGGGACATCAATCATTACTTAGCCATTCATCCCGCTCTCTACGTTTTCCAGCACTAGAGAACTCCCTTGTAACCCATCACATAAAGCATTCTCGCCAGGATGTAGGGTGTTACGCATCTCAAAGCGGCCCGAACCTGTACATCATTGTCTACTATTTCTCGTGCGCCCAGCACAAACCATCGAGCTACAGTCGGTAACACCGTCCTACTCCTAAAAGCACCTTGAGGGGTAACCCTGGGTGTGCGGTCGGACTCAAAACACCGACACTCAAATGCTATGAATTAAGAACAAGGCAACACAAAATGTTAAACGTTAATGCTCTTCGTCCTTCGAAGCATTATTTCCCTTAGGATATAATGATCTTCAGACGAAGGTCATGAAGGACATACCTTTGTAGATTGTGATATATGTTAATAAAAGGAGAAGCATATGAAATATAAAACACAACATAAACAAGCATATAACATTATTAATTCATTATCATTATATTACCATGAAAAGGCAGAAACAATATTGAATTACAAATGTACCTTCAGCTTGAAAGAAGGTAAAAGTACAAGTGTGACGCACAAATGAGTACCAGTCAGCGTGAACAATACGGGGGTATTGTTCATCTATTTATAGGCACAGGGTGCAGCCTATGTGAAATTACATTTATACCCTTCATTTTTACTATTGACATTAGGACAATCTACCCAGGACTAAATAGCCTTTTCCTCTTTAAGTCGGTTCCTTTTCTACCACTGAGCCAAAGCTTCCTTGCGCATAGCTTCGGAACTGGTTCGACCTTCGTCCCAACCATGCTTTTCACATTGTGGACAGCTTCATCCCGATGTCCGAAGGCTCCTGTACATATATTACACTTGGGGAAACATAATTAGTCATGTTTTTGAGGACCTTCGGGAGACGAAGGCCCCCAACAGGCTCCCAAGTGGAGAAAGTTGATCTTGATGAACTAGATGATGAAGAGGCTCCGTGTGTTGCGCTAAGGAACATGTCCATTGGGAATGTGTGTCCTAAGGAATCTGAAGAGCCTCCACAAGCACAAGATCAACCATCATCTTCCATGCAAGCATCTCCACCAACTCAAGACGAGAATCAGGCTCAAAATGATGAAGATCAAGAGCATGAGCCACCTCAAGAGGAGGATAATGATCAAGGGGGAGATGAAGATAATGAAGACAAGGAAGATGATCAAGAAATTCAGGGTCAAATACCGCC
The DNA here is from genome assembly GCA_029449295.1 of Zea luxurians. Taxonomy (NCBI): domain Eukaryota; kingdom Viridiplantae; phylum Streptophyta; class Magnoliopsida; order Poales; family Poaceae; genus Zea; species Zea luxurians. Next base: position 74,155,746 of record JAOPSE010000004.1, on the reverse strand, counting down.
ACACCCAAGAGTCCACCAAGCAATTCAACGAGATCACCCCATCAACTCCATACTTGGTGACATTCATAAGGTGGTAACCACTAGATCTTGAGTTGCTCATTTCTGTGAACATTACTCTTTTGTGTCTTCTATTGAGCCATACAGGATAGAGGATGCATTAAGAGATTCGGATTGGGTGGTGGCAATGCAAGAGGAGCTCAACAACTTCACGAGGAATGAGGTATGGCATTTAGTTCCACGTCCTAATCAAAATGTTGTAGGTACCAAGTGGGTATTTCGCAACAAGCAAGATGAGCATGGTGTGGTGTCAAGGAACAAAGCCCAACTTGTGGCCAAAGGTTATTCACAATTCAAAGGTTTGGACTTTAATGAAACTTATACGCCCGTAGCTAGGCTTGAGTCAATTCGAATATTACTTGCCTATGCTACTTACCATGGCTTTAAGCTTTATCAAATGGACGTGAAAAGTGCCATCCTCAATGGACCTATCAAGGAAGAGGTCTATGTTGAGCAACCTCCCGGCTTTAAAGATAGTGAGTACCCTAACCATGTTTATAAACTCTCAAAGGTGCTTTATGGGCTCAAGTAAGCCCCAAGAGCATGGTATGAATGTCTGTGAGATTTTCTTATCACTAATGGCTTCAAAGTCAGTAAAGCCGATCCTACTCTCTTTACTAAAATTGTTGCAAAAGACTTGTTTGTATGCCAAATTTATGTTGATGATATTATATTTGGGTCTACTAACAAGTCAACTTGTGAAGAGTTTAGTAGGATCATGATACAGAAATTCGAGATGTCAATGATGGGGGAGTTGAAGTATTTCCTAGGATTTCAAATCAAGTAACTCCAAGATGGCACCTTCATCAGCCAAACAAAGTACATTCAAGACATACTTAAGAAGTTTGGAATGAAGGATGGCAAACCCATCAAGACACCCATGGGAACTAATGGGCATCTCGACCTCGACACGGGAGGTAAATCCGTAGATCAAAAGGAATACTGGTCGATGATAGGATCTTTACTTTACTTATGTGCATCTTGACCAGATATTATGCTTTCAGTATGCATGTGTGCAAGATTTCAGGCAATATGTCTTGAATGTACTTTGTTTCACCTTAGGGCCGTGAAAAGAATCATGCGATATTTAGTTTACACTCCTAAGTTTGGGCTTTTGGTACCCTAAGGGATCTACCTTTGATCTCATTTTTACTATTGACATTAGGACAATCTACCCAGGACTAAATAGCCTTTTCCTCTTTAAGTCGGTTCCTTTTCTACCACTGAGCCAAAGCTTCCTTGCGCATAGCTTCGGAACTGGTTCGACCTTCGTCCCAACCATGCTTTTCACATTGTGGACAGCTTCATCCCGATGTCCGAAGGCTCCTGTACATATATTACACTTGGGGAAACATAATTAGTCATGTTTTTGAGGACCTTCGGGAGACGAAGGCCCCCAACAGGCTCTCAAGTGGAGAAAGTTGATCTTGATGAACTAGATGATGAAGAGGCTCCGTGTGTTGCGCTAAGGAACATGTCCATTGGGAATGTGTGTCCTAAGGAATCTGAAGAGCCTCCACAAGCACAAGATCAACCATCATCTTCCATGCAAGCATCTCCACCAACTCAAGACGAGGATCAGGCTCAAAATGATGAAGATCAAGAGCATGAGCCACCTCAAGAGGAGGATAATGATCAAGGGGGAGATGAAGATAATGAAGACAAGGAAGATGATCAAGAAATTCAGGGTCAAATACCGTCACACCCAAGAGTCCACCAAGCAATTCAACGAGATCACCCCATCAACTCCATACTTGGTGACATTCATAAGGTGGTAACCACTAGATCTCGAGTTGCTCATTTCTGTGAACATTACTCTTTTGTGTCTTCTATTGAGCCATACAGGATAGAGGATGCATTAAGAGATTCGGATTGGGTGGTGGCAATGCAAGAGGAGCTCAACAACTTCACGAGGAATGAGGTATGGCATTTAGTTCCACGTCCTAATCAAAATGTTGTAGGTACCAAGTGGGTATTTCGCAACAAGCAAGATGAGCATGGTGTGGTGTCAAGGAACAAAGCCCAACTTGTTGCCAAAGGTTATTCACAATTCAAAGGTTTGGACTTTAATGAAACTTATACGCCCGTAGCTAGGCTTGAGTCAATTCGAATATTACTTGCCTATGCTACTTACCATGGCTTTAAGCTTTATCAAATGGACGTGAAAAGTGCCATCCTCAATGGACCTATCAAGGAAGAGGTCTATGTTGAGCAACCTCCCGGCTTTAAAGATAGTGAGTACCCTAACCATGTTTATAAACTCTCAAAGGTGCTTTATGGGCTCAAGTAAGCCCCAAGAGCATGGTATGAATGTCTGTGAGATTTTCTTATCACTAATGGCTTCAAAGTCAGTAAAGCCGATCCTACTCTCTTTACTAAAATTGTTGCAAAAGACTTGTTTGTATGCCAAATTTATGTTGATGATATTATATTTGGGTCTACTAACAAGTCAACTTGTGAAGAGTTTAGTAGGATCATGATACAGAAATTCGAGATGTCAATGATGGGGGAGTTGAAGTATTTCCTAGGATTTCAAATCAAGTAACTCCAAGATGGCACCTTCATCAGCCAAACAAAGTACATTCAAGACATACTTAAGAAGTTTGGAATGAAGGATGGCAAACCCATCAAGACACCCATGGGAACTAATGGGCATCTCGACCTCGACACGGGAGGTAAATCCGTAGATCAAAAGGAATACTGGTCGATGATAGGATCTTTACTTTACTTATGTGCATCTTGACCAGATATTATGCTTTCAGTATGCATGTGTGCAAGATTTCAGGCAATATGTCTTGAATGTACTTTGTTTCACCTTAGGGCCGTGAAAAGAATCATGCGATATTTAGTTTACACTCCTAAGTTTGGGCTTTTGGTACCCTAAGGGATCTACCTTTGATCTAATTGTGTATTCCAATGCCGATTGGGCCGGATGTAAGATTGATAGAAAGAGCGTATCAGGGACTTGTCCGTTTTTGGGAAGATCCCTAGTATCATGGGCTTCAAAGAAACAAAACTCCGTAGCTCTTTCCACCACCGAAGCTGAGTACATTGCCGCAGGCCATTGTTGTACACAATTACTTTGGATGAGGCAAACCCTTAAGGACTATGGCTACAAATTGAGCAAAGTCCCTCTCCTATGTGATAATGAGAGTGCAATCCGCATGGCGGATAATCCTATTGAACACAGCCGCACTAAGCACACAGACATTCGGTATCACTTTCTGAGAGATCACCAGCAAAAGGGGATATCAAAATTGGTTATGTTGATACCCAAAACCAATTAGCCGATATCTTTACCAAGCCGCTAGATGAGAAAACCTTTAGCAAACTTAGGAATGAGCTAAATATACTTGATTCTCGGAACTTTGATTGAAACATTGCACACATAGCTTATTTATCTACCTTTGATCATGTCTCTTTCATTTGGTACAAATACATATTTCTTATTCTTCTTGTGTCAAGACTACAACTAATGTGTTTTCAAGTGTATTTCCATACTAAGTCATAGATTGAAAGGGAAATGGAGTTTTCGGCAAATACAAGGCTTCCACTCCAACTCTAACGTTATCATTTACCCTTTGTCATTACTACACAAACTCTCAATTGGTATAATCTTTCACTCATATTTCTTTTACCAATGGGGGAGAGAGTATTACGAGGGCTTTGACGTTCTCTGTTTTTTTGGCGATTCATGCCAAAGGTGGAGAAAGTATTTAGCCCAAAGCAAAAGGACCGCACCACCACCATTACAAATTTTTTCGAAATGAAGTTTTAATTAGTATTTTTCAACTGGTATCTATTTCAATTGATGTATTCTCAAATTAGTATCTGGTATTGTCGGGGACCATAATTAGGGGTACCCTCAATGCTCCTAATTCTCAGCTGGTAACCCCCATCAGCATAAAGCTGCAAAGGCCTGATGGGTGCGATTAAGTCAGGGATCGATCCATTCGAAGGACGCGATCACGCCTCGCCCGAGCCTAGCCTCGGACAAGGGCGACCGACCCCGGAGAATCTCCGCCTCGCCCGAGGCCCCCCTCCAGCGGCTAACGTATCTCCGGCTCGCCCGAGTCCCTGTCTTCGCCAAGAAGCAACCCTGACCAAATCGCCGCGCCGACCGACCAAATCGCAGGAGCATTTAATGCAAAGGCAGCCTGACGCCTTTATCCTGACGCGCACCCTGCAGTCGACAGAGCCGAAGTGACCGCCGTCACCTTGCCGCTCCACTGACCGGCCTAACAAGAAGACAGCGCCGCCTGCGCTACTTCGACTGCGGTGCCGCTTGACAGAGTGAGGCTGACAGGCAGTCAGGCCCGGCCGCAAGCGCCATAGGAAACTCCGCTCCACCCGACCCAGGGCTCGGACTCGGGCTAGGTCCCGGAAGACAGCGAACCCCGCTCCGCCCGACCCAGGGCTCGGACTCGGGCTAAGTCCCGGAAGACGGCGAACTCCGCTCCGCCGACCCAGGGCTCGGACTCGGGCTAAGTCCCGGAAGATGGCAAACTCCGCTCCGCCCGACCCAGGGCTCGGACTTGGGCTAAGTCCCGGAAGACGGCAAACTCCGCTCCGCCCGACCCAGGGCTCGGACTCGGGCTAAGTCCCGGAAGACGGCGAACTCCGCTCCGCCCGACCTAGGGCTCGGACTCGGGCTAAGTTCCAGAAGACGACGAACTCCGCTCCGTCCGACCCAGGGCTCGGACTCGGGCTCAGCCCCAGAAGACGACGAACTCCTCTTCGCCCGACCCTAGGGCTCGGACTCCGCTCTGGCCTCAGCCGACGACCTCCGTCTCGCCCGACCCAGGGGTTCGGACTCGACCTCGGCCAAGAAAGACAGACTCGACCTCGGCTTCGGAGGAGCTTCCACATCGCCCAACCTAGGGCACGGACCGGCCACGTCAACAGGAGGCGCCATCATCACCCTACCCCGAGCTAACTCGAGCCACGGGGGACAAGACCGGCGTCCCATCCGGCTCGCTCCACCAGATAGGCAATGATGGCGCCCCGCATACTCAGTGACGATGGCAGCTCTTAGCCCCCTTACGGAAGCAAGAGGACGTCAGCAAGGACTCCACAGCTCTGACAGCTGTCCCTCCGCTAGGCTCCAGCGCTCCTCCGACGGCCACGACATCACGCCAGCAGGGTGCCAAAATCTCTCTGGCTGCCACAACGGCATGTACTTAGGGCGCTAGCTCTACCCCGCTAGACACGTAGCACTTTGCTACATCCCCCATTGTACACCTGGGTCCTCTCCTTATGCCTATAAAAGGAAGGACCAGGGCCCTCTTAGAGAAGGTTGGCCGCGCGGGGACAAGGACGGGACAGGCGCTCGCGTGAGGCCGCTCGCTCCCTCTCCCGCGTGGACGCTTGTAACCCCCTACTACAAGCGCACCCGACCTGGGCGCGGGACGAACACGAAGGCCGCGGGATTTCCACCTCTCTCATGCCCATCTCCGGCCACCTCACTTCCCCCCTTCGCGCTCGGCCTCGCGTCGACCCATCTGGGCTGGGGCACGCAGCGACATTCACTCGTCGGCTTTAGGACCCCCCGGTCTCGGAACACCGACAGTTGGCGCGCCAGGTAGGGGCCTGCTGCGTGTTGACGAACAGCTTCCCGTCAAGCTCCAGATGGGCAGTCTCCAGCAACCTCTTCGACCCGAGACGGTGCTCCATTTCGGGAGCCTTGAGTTCATGTCCCTCGACGGCGGCTACGACATGATACTCATTCCACCACCGGGCGACAGCGGCAATGGCGGCCGACAGCCCGCCCGCTGGCGGCGGAATCGACGATGTCTTCCCCACGGGGTGGAAGAACAACCTTCGAGCTCGCCCCGTCCTCTCCCCCACCAATGGAGGAGGAGGCGGGGCAACCAAGGCCGAGCGGGAGGCAGCGCCTCATCGACTGTCGAGCGAGTCGACGGCTCCAGCGCTCCAACGGGGGGCGCGTCGGGCATCGACCTCACGATTGATACGGAGGCGAGCACCATCTCCCCGCGACACGCCACCTCCAAGCAAACGGACGGCGCCGGCACGCTCGCGGAAGCCTTGCTGGTCGTCACCCTTGTACCCAGGACGACGGCGCAGTCAGCCCTCGACATGACTTCATCACCGCCCATCGACCAAGAGGTACCGACTGATTCCCATCTCGCGCCTTTCAGATTTAGCCTCGACCCGCCAAGCGGTCTCGCTTTGGCGGACGCTCTCGTAGAGGCGAGTCCGAACCCTTTGGAGTTTCGTATGCGGTCACCTTGGGACCGGCTGACGGACGTCTCGACCTACGGGCCCTCTAGGTCCGAGGAAGACGACGAGCCCAGCTTCTGTTGGGATTTCTCTGGACTTGGCAACCCCAGTGCCATGCGGGACTTTATGACCGCATGCGACTACTACCTTTCCGACTGTTCCGACGGCAGCCGTAGCCTCGGCGACGAGGACTGCGGCCCAAGCCGCGAATGTTTCCACGTCGATCTAGGGGGTCCCTCCGAAGGCAACCATCTCGGCATGCCGAAGGATGGTGATCTCCCTAGGCCGGGGCCTCGCGTTGACATCCCACGGGAGCTAGCTGTGGTCCCCGTTCAGGCGGGGGGCCATGACCCACAGCTCGAGCGAGTCCGCGGGGTGCAGGCCAGGCTCGACGAGGGAGCAGGAGCGCTTGAGCCGATCTGCCGGGACATCGGGCAGGCATGGGTGGCCCAACCTCTAGCCGGAGAAATATGTCATCTACCCCAGGGCTTCCAGCACCGCATCGTCGACGATGTCAGGGTCAGGCCGCCGCCCGCATCCAGTGGGGTTGGCCAGAACCTGGCTGCAGCAGCAATACTCCTCCGCGCGATGCCGGAGCCATCAACCATCGAGGGGCGGCGAATCCAGGGAGAGCTCAAGAATCTCCTGGAAGGCGTCGTGGTCCGACGGGCCGAGAGCTCTGCCTCCCGAAGGCAGGGATACCCCTCGGAACCTCATGCCGCGACTTCCCGATTCATGCGGGAAGCCTCGGTCAACACCGGGCGCACACGCCACACAGCGCCTGCGGCCCCGGGTCACCTCGGCAACGAGCACCCTCACCGCGACCGTCGGGCCCGCCTCGACAAAAGGGTGCGCCGAGGCTACCACCCCAGGCGTGGGGGACGCTACGACTGCGGGGAGGATCGGAGTCCTTCGCCCGAACCACCCGGTCCGCAGGCCTTCAGCCGGGCCATACGACGGGCGCCGTTCCCGACTCGGTTCCGACCCCCGACTACTATCACAAAGTACTCGGGGGAGACGAGGCCGGAACTGTGGCTCGCGGACTACCGTCAGGCCTGCCAACTGGGTGGAACGAACGATGACAACCTCATCATCCGCAACCTCCCCCTGTTCCTCTCCGACACCGCTCGCGCCTGGTTGGAGCACCTGCCTCCGGGGCAGATCTCCAACTGGGACGACCTAGTCCAAGCTTTCGCCGGCAATTTCCAGGGCACGTACGTGCGCCCCGGGAATTCCTGGGACCTCCGAAGCTGCCGACAGCAGCCGGGAGAGCCTCTCCAGGACTACATCCGGCGGTTCTCGAAGCAGCGCACCGAGCTGCCCAACATCACCGACTCGGATGTCATTGGCACGTTCCTCGCTGGCACCACCTGCCGCGACCTGGTGAGCAAGCTGGGTCGCAAGACCCCCACCAGGGCAAGCGAGCTGATGGACACCGCCACCAAGTTCGCCTCCGGCCAGGAGGCGGTCGAGGCTATCCTCCAGAAGGACAAGCAGCCCCAGGGCCGCCCGTCGGAAGATGCCCCCGAGGCGTCAACTCATCGCGGCGCCAAGAAGAAGGGCAAGAAGAAGTCACAAGCGAAACGCGACGCCGCCGACGCGGACCTTGTCGCCACCGCCGAGTACAAGAACCCTCGAAAACCCCAGGAGGTGCCAACCTCTTCGACAAGATGCTCAAGGAGCCATGCCCCTATCACCAGAGGCCCGTCAAGCACACCCTTGAGGAGTGCGTCATGCTTCGGTGCCACTTCCACAGGGTCGGGCCACCCGCGGAGGGTGGCAAGGCCCACGACGACGATAAGAAGGAAGATCACCAAGCAGGAGAGTTCCCCGAGGTCCGCGACTGCTTCATGATCTACGGTGGGCAAGCGGCGAATGCCTCGGCTCGGCACCGCAAGCAAGAGCGCCGGGAGGTCTGTTCGGTGAAGGTGGCGGCGCCAGTCTACCTAGACTGGTCCGACAAGCCCATCACCTTCGACCAAGCCGACCACCCCGACCATGTGCCGAGCCCGGGGAAATACCCGCTCGTCGTCAACCCTGTCATCGGCGACGTCAGACTCACCAAGGTCCTCATGGATGGAGGCAGCAACCTCAACATCATCTACGCCGAGACCCTCGGGCTCCTGCGTGTCGATCTGTCCTCCGTCCGGGCAGGCGCTGCGCCCTTCCATGGGATCATTCCCGGGAAGCGCGTTCAGCCCCTCGGACAACTCGACCTTCCCGTCTGCTTCGGAACACCCTCCAACTTCCGAAGGGAGACCCTGACGTTCGAGGTGGTCGGGTTCCGAGGAACCTACCACGCGGTACTGGGAAGACCATGCTACGCGAAGTTCATGGCCGTCCCCAACTACACCTACCTGAAGTTCAAGATGCCGAGCCCCAACGGGGTCATCACCGTCGGCCCCACGTACAAACACGCGTTCGAGTGTGACGTGGAGTGCGTGGAGTACGCCGAGGCCCTCGCCGAGTACGAAGCCCTCATCGCCAACCTGGAGAGCCTCTCTAAGGAGGTGCCAGACGTGAAGCGTCATGCCGGCAACTTCGAGCCAGCGAAGACGGTCAAGGCCGTCCCCCTCGACCCCAGCAGCGACGCCTCCAAGCAGGTCCGGATCGGTTCCGGGCTCGATCCCAAATATGAAGCAGTGCTCGCCGACTTTCTCCGTGCGAACGCCGACGTCTTCGCATGGAGTCCCTCGGACATGCCTGGCATACCGAGGGATGTCGCCGAGCACTCGCTGGACATCCGAGCCGGAGCCTGACCCGTCAAGCAGCCTCTGCGCCGATTCGACGAGGAAAAGCGCAGAGCCATAGGCGAGGAGATCCACAAGCTAATGGCGGCAGGGTTCATCAAAGAGGTATTCCATCCCGAATGGCTTGCCAACCCTGTGCTTGTGAGAAAGAAAGGTGGGAAATGGCGGATGTGTGTAGACTACACTGGTCTGAACAAAGCATGTCCGAAGGTTCCCTACCCTCTGCCTCGCATCGATCAAATCGTGGATTCCATTGCTGGGTGCGAAACCCTGTCTTTCCTCGATGCCTACTTAGGGTATCACCAAATCAGGATGAAAGAGTCCGACCAGCTCGCGACTTCTTTCATCATGCCCTTCGGCATGTACTGCTATGTCACCATGTCGTTCGGCTTGAGGAACGCGAGCGCGACGTACCAGCGGTGCATGAACCATGTGTTCGGCGAACACATTGGCCACACGGTTGAGGCCTAGCGTCGATGACATCGTAGTCAAGACAAGGAAAGCCTCTGACCTCCTTTCCGACCTTGAAGTGACATTCCGATGTCTCAAGGCGAAAGGCGTCAAGCTCAATCCCGAAAAGTGTGTCTTCGGGGTGCCCCGAGGCATGCTCTTGGGGTTCATCGTCTCCGAGCGGGGCATCGAAGCCAACCCAGAGGAGATCGCAGCCATCACCGGCATGGGGCCCATCAAGGACTTGAAAGGCGTACAGAGGGTCATGGGATGTCTCGTGGCTCTGAGCCGCTTCATCTCACGCCTCGGCAAAAGAGGTCTACCTCTGTACCGCCTCTTAAGGAAGGCCGAGTGCTTCACTTGGACCCCTGAGGCCGAGGAAGCCCTCGGGAACCTGAAGGCGCTCCTCACGAAGGCGCCTATCTTGGTGCCCCCAGCCGCCGGAGAAGCCCTCTTGGTCTACGTCGCCGCAACCACTCAGGTGGTTAGCGCCGTGATTGTGGTCGAGAGGCAAGAAGAAGGGCATGCATTGCCCGTTCAGAGGCCAGTCTACTTCGTCAGCGAGGTACTGTCCGAAACCAAGATCCGCTACCCACAAGTTCAGAAGCTGTTGTATGCGGTGATCCTGACACGGCGGAAGTTGCGGCACTACTTCGAGTCTCATCCGGTAACTGTGGTCTCATCCTTCCCCTGGGAGAGATCATCCAGTGCCGGGAGGCCTCAGGGGAGGATTGCAAAGTGGGCGATGGAAAATCATGGGCGAGACAATCTCGTTCGCCCCTCGAAAGGCCATCAAGTCCTAGGTCTTGGCGGACTTCGTAGCTGAATGGGTCGACACCCAGCTCCCAACAGCTCCGATCCAGCCGGAGCTCTGGACCATGTTCTTCGACGGGTCGCTAATGAAGACGGGAGCCGGCGCAGGCCTACTCTTCATCTCGCCCCTCGGGAAGCACGTACGCTATGTGCTACGCCTCCATTTCCCGGCGTCCAACAATGTGGCCGAATATGAGGCTCTGGTCAACGGGTTGTGGATCGCCATCGGGCTAGGGGTCCGATGCCTCGACGCTCGTGGTGACTCGCAGCTCGTCATCGACCAAGTCATGAAGAACTCCCACTGCCGCGACCCGAAGATGGGGGCCTATTGCGACGAGGTTCGGTGCCTTGAAGACAAGTTCTACGGGCTCGAGCTCAATCACATCGCCCGACGCTACAACGAGACTGCGGACGAGCTGGCTAAAATAGCCTCGAGGCGGACAACGGTTCCCCCGGACGTCTTCTCCCGAGACCTGCATCAACCCTCCGTCAAGACCGATGACGCGCCCGAGCCCGAGGCACCCTTGGTCCAGCCCGAGATATCCTCGGCTCAGTCCGAGGCACCCTCGGCTAGGCCCGAGGCGCCCTCGGTTCGGCTCGAGGTACCCTCGGCCCCCGAGGGCGAGACGCTTCACGTTGAGGGGAAGCAGAGCAGGGTCAGCGCCTGATCAAAACTGGCAGGCCCCGTACCTGCAGTATCTCCACCAAGGAGAACTACCCCCCGACCGAGCCGAAGCTCGGCGGTTGGCGCGGCGCGCCAAGTCGTTCGTCTTGCTGGGAGATAGGAAGGAGCTCTACCACCGCAGCCCCTCAGGCATCCTCCAGCAATGCATCTCCATCACCGAAGGTCAGGAACTCCTTCGAGAGATACACTCGGGGGCTTGCGGCCATCATGCAGCACCTCAAGCCCTTGTCGGAAATGCTTTCCGACAAGGTTTCTACTGGCCGACGGCGGTGGCCGACGCCACTAGAATTGTCCGCACCTGCGAGGGGTGTCAGTTCTACGCAAGGCAGACCCACCTGCCTGCTCGGGCTCTACAGACGATACCCATCACCTGGCCTTTTGCTGTGCGGGGTCTGGACCTCGTCGGCCCCTTGCAGAAGGCACCCTGGGGGCTACACGCACCTGTTGGTCGCCATCGACAAATTCTCCAAGTGGATCGAGGTCCGACCCCTAAACATCATCAGGTCCGAGCAGGCGGTAGCGTTCTTCACCAACATCATCCATTGTTTCGGGGTCCCGAACTCCATCATCACCGACAACGGCACCCAGTTCACCGGCAGAAAGTTCCTGGACTTCTGCGAGGATCACCACATCCGGGTGGACTGGGCCGCCGTGGCTCATCCCATGATGAATGGGCAAGTAGAGCGTGCCAACGGCATGATTCTACAAGGACTCAAACCTTGGATCTACAACGACCTCAACAAGTTCGGCAAGCGATGGATAAAGGAACTCCCCTCGGTGGTCTGGAGCCTGAGGACAATACCGAGCCGAGCCACGGGCTTCACGCCGTTCTTTCTAGTCTATGGGGCCAAGGCCATCTTGCCCACAGACTTAGAATACGGTTCCCCGAGGACAAGGGCCTATGCCAACCAAAGCAACCAAGCTAGTCGAGAAGACTCACTGGACCAGCTGGAAGAGGCTCGGGACAGGGCCTTATTACACTCGGCACGGTACCAGCAGTCCATGCGACGCTACCACGCCCGAGGGGTCCGGTCCCGAGACCTCCAGGTGGGCGATCTGGTGCTTCGGCTGCGACAAGACGCCCGAGGGCGGCACAAGCTCACGCCCCCCTGGGAGGGGCCGTTCGTCATCGCCAAGGTTCTGAAGCCCGGAACGTACAAGCTGGCCAACAGTCAAGGCGAGGTCTACGACAATGCTTGGAACATCCAACAGCTACATCGATTCTACCCTTAAGATGTTTTCACGTTGTTCATATACCTCGCTCCTATGCAAAGTTTAGTCATCAAGGAAGGGTCAACCGTGCCTCGGCAAAGTCCAACCCTCCCTCGGGGGCTAAAAGGGGGGAACCCCCTCATGCGTCGAATTTTTTCCTCGAAAAAAGATCCTTTCTGCCAAAATGTCTTTCGTGCTTTTTGACTACTTCGAAAGTGGATCCTGAAAACGACGGAGTACACGTAAGCAAGCCAAGGCTGACCGAGCCGAGGGACTCCTACGCCTCCGGGATACGGATACCTCACTCATCACCTTTACGTGGGGCGACTCACGCTTGGCGAAGCGGTTCAAGCAATCAACAGGCAAGTCCTAGTGCTCGAAATGAGGAAAAAACACGGCTCCGTGCCGAAATTACATGCATGTTCAGGCCTCAACAGCCGCAATGAACAAAAACACTGGCATTCGAAGTGCCATCACAAACGGAACTCCGGTTCCACCTCCGCAGGTACGAACAACCCCACTCGATGGAGGGGGGCCTACGGAGCAACAGAAGCCCGACGAACGGCGCGCCGTCGCCTGCCCCGACAGCGGCGACGACGACGACTTCCGCTCCGGGGGGCCGAACAGCGGCAACAATGACCCCAGGGCGGACGCTGCTGCCAGGAGGCCCCCGCCCATGCCCAAACTCATGAAGCAAGGACGGGCAGAAGGCCGTAGAGTTGGAGGTCGGTCCGTAGGCGGCCCTGGCTACCTCATCGGCGGAAGAACCTCTTCCAGCTGCCGTGGCGGAAGCCGGCACCGAGAGCGGCTCCGAAGCCACTCGGGCCCGAGAGCCAGGCACGCGGCAGCTGCCAGCGCCACGGGCGACAACCGCCTTTCCCCCCAATCACTGAGGGAAGGAGCGGGCCACCGCCCACGCAGGGGCCGGCCCCAACTCGGCATACTCCCCTCCCCAGCCCCGGTGATGAAAATCCTTGAGGCTAAGAGAGGGGCAGAGGCCGCGGCTCGGTTTGCATCCCCCGCCACCGAACTGGAGGTCACCGTCTTGGGTGACCGCCGGCGGAGGGGTGCCACCGGGCTGCCTGACGAAAATCCTTGAAGCCGAACGATGGCTGAAAGGTACCAACTTCCCTGGAGTTGTGTTCCTCCGACGACGACAAGGCGGAAGAACCCCGGGCGCTCCCCACCCGGGGGCTTGGAAGGTGGAAAGGCACGACGCATAAGGGAGCGCGAAGACATGGACACCTTCCAAAGGGGTCACCCTCCTTTTAAAGGCGACTCTCCCCACTCGCGTCCCCAGCCGTCGTGGGCTGAGTCTTCTCCAACACGTTCCAAGGTCCTCCCCTACGGCGCGGGGGCTGGGTCCCACATGTCATGCAAGTCGGCTCAGAGCGGAAGAAGCCAAACCGCCGCGCGCGGTGCGTGCGACCGCCCAGCGGATACAAGCGGCTCTCCACTTTTGCCCGGACCAGCGGGTGAAAGGGCGGGCAGCCATGCAGGCGGCATGCAACCGCGCCAAGTGGGCACATTTCTCCGACTCCCGACACGCCCGGCAGGGAGGCCCAGGCCGACACGTCATGCAACCGGCGCGCCGAATGCTTCGTGCAAGAAACTGCACTGCCACTCGCGCCACTGCCGCGCCTCCTCGACTGCGGAACCGACCGCGACTCAAGGCGACCCAGAGCACGACCCAGCGGCGCCAGCCTGGCGCGACGGTCAATACGGCCAAAAACGGGCCAGCAGTAATGGCGGTGGCAGGCGGGCAGGGGCAGCAGTCACGTCGCCAGCCAAGCCTACGTCCCATCCAGGGGCGACGAGGGAACCCTCTCCCTCACGGCGTGAAGACAACGCGCCCATGTTCCATTCCTCGAACGGCTCGCGCACGCGCAACGACCGCCCCGCGAACCACTCGCCCCGTCGCATTAACTCCGCGGCGGGACAGGCGGCACCTCTGGCAGGGGAAGCGGGCGACGCTTCGCCTTCGCTACAATGACCGCGTCAAAAAAGGTACGCCACGTCGTTCGATTTCGTATCCTTTTCCTTTTTTCCTCTTTCTCTCTCTTGCAACAGGGACCGGGGAAGGGGGATACCCTAAAAAGGATCCTTCTCCGTGAAGGAACCAGGCTCCGAGCCTCCCTACTGATCAGAGGTTCGAAGGCTGGCCCCTCGAAAGGGTTCGACAGCCGCCTCAGATCGCGTGGGCTCTACACCCACTACTGGTCAGAGGTTCGAAGGCCGGCCCCTCGGAAGGGTTCAACGACCGCCTCAGGCTACTCGGGCTCCGCGCCCACTACTGATCAGGGGTTCGAAGGCTGGCCCCCGAAGGGTTCACAGCCGCCTCAGACACAGAGCGAGGGATGACCATGGGTACGTTCGATACATAACCAAGGCTCGGGCTGCGCTCCCGAGGTACCCTAGGACATTTCCGAGACCAGCGGGAACGATCTTGTAACAGAATCCCATCAGAGGGAGGCATCGAGCCCTCGGACCCCGTCGCCAGGGGACCGGGTCTGGCAGATCACCCGTAGGTACTTTTGGGCGCGCCTCTGGGCCCCTAGCCGACCCCTAACGAATGGGGCACGGGCGTCCACTCGGATTACCCGCCTGCAGCTCACCGAAGACACCATGTTCGGCGCCCATCGAGGGCAACATGGCGCTTTCCCCCCCTCCTCCTTGCGGAAAGGCGACACAGGGGCGTATGTAAAAAAGTCGAGTCTGTCCCTGATCGCCCTCTCGCCCTGTGCAGAGGCTCGGGGGCTGCTCTCGCAAACCCAGCTCCGGCCGAACCGTTGACAGCGTCAACATACCAGCCCGAGAACTTGGACTCGACCGTACACCCGGGCTACGGCCAGCTCGCATGAGGGAACACCAGACCAGCCGAACCATTGCGCGGGGCATTAAGACCTCGGAGGAGCAAAACCACTCCTCCGAGGCCTCGGGGGCTACACCCGGCGGGTGCGCTCGCGCGCACCCCCCGGAACCAAACGCAACCGAGAAAGGCTGGTCCCCTTGCAAAAAAGTGCGACGAAAGCCTCCAAGCGAGTGCTAACACTCCCTTCGAGGCTCGGGGGCTACTGTCGGGGACCATAATTAGGGGTACCCTCAAGGCTCCTAATTCTCAGCTAGTAACCCCCATCAGCATAAAGCTGCAAAGGCCTGACGGGTGCGATTAAGTCAGAGATCGATCCATTCGAAGGACACGATCACGCCTCACCTGAGCCTAGCCTCGGACAAGGGCGGCCGACCCCGGAGAATCTCCGCCTCGCCGGAGGCCCCCCTTAAGCGGCTAACGTATCTCTGGCTCGCCCGAGGCCCTGTCTTCGCTAAGAAGCAACCCTGACCAAATCGCCGCGCCGACCGATCAAATCGCAGGAGCATTTAATGCAAAGGCAGCCTGACGCCTTTATCCTGATGCGTGCCCTGAAGTCGACAGAGCCGAAGTGACCGCCGTCACCTCGCCGCTCCACTGACCGGCCTGACAGGAAGACAGCGCCGCCTGCGCCACTCCGACTGTGGTGCCACTTGACAGAGTGAGGCTGACAGGCAGTCAGGCCTGGCCGCAGGTGCCATAGGAAACTCCGCTCCGCCTGACCCAGGGCTCGGACTCGGGCTAGGTCCCGGAAGACGGCGAACCCCGCTCTGCCCGACCCAGGGCTCGGACTCGGGCTAAGTCCCAGAAGACGGCGAACTCCGCTTCGCCCGACCCAGGGCTCGGACTCGAGCTAAGTCCCGGAAGACGGCGAACTCCGCTCCGCCCGACCCAGGGCTCGGACTCGGGCTAAGTCCTGGAAGACGGCGAACTCCGCTCCACCCGACCCAGGGCTCGGACTCAGGCTAAGTCCCAGAAGACGACGAACTCCGCTCCGCCCGACCTAGGGCTCGGACTCGGGCTCAGCCCCAGAAGACGACGAACTCCGCTTCGCCCGACCCCAGGGCTCGGACTCCGCTCTAGCCTCAGCCGACGACCTCCGTCTCGCCTGACCCAGGGGTTCGGACTCGACCTCGGCCACGAAAGACAGACTCGACCTCCGCTTCGGAGGAGCTTCCACATCGCCCAACCTAGGGCACGGACCGGCCACGTCAACAGGAGGCGCCATCATCACCCTACCCCGAGCTAACTCGAGCCACGGGGGACAAGACCGGCGTCCCATCCGGCTCGCTCCACCAGATAGGCAATGATGGCGCCCCACATACTCAGTGACGATGGCAGCTCTCAGCCCCCTTACGGAAGCAAGAGGACGTCATCAAGGACTCCACAGCTCCGACAGCTGTCCCTCCGCCAGGCTCCAGCGCTCCTCCGACGGCCACGACATCACGCCAGCAGGGTGCCAAAATCTCTCCGGCTGCCACAATGGCATGTACTTAGGGCGCTAGCTCTCCCCCGCTAGACACGTAGCACTCTGCTACACCCCCCATTGTACACCTGGGTCCTCTCCTTATGCCTATAAAAGGAAGGACCAGGGCCCTCTTAGAGAAGGTTGGCCGCGTTGGGACGAGGACGGGACAGGCGCTCGCGTGAGGCCGCTCGCTCCCTCTCCCGCGTGGACGCTTGTAACCCCCTACTGCAAGCGCACCCGACCTGGGCGCGGGACGAACACGAAGGCCGCGGGATTTCCACCTCTCTCACGCCCATCTCTGGCCACCTCACTTCCCCCTTCGCGCTCGGCCTCGCGTCGACCCATCTGGGCTGGGGCACGCAGCGACATTCACTTGTCAGCTTTGGGACCCCCCGGTCTCGGAACGCCGACAGGTATCAATTGGTATCCTCATTTCACTTGATTTGTGAAAGTAAAAGTTCAAATTGATATCTATCTCAAAACCCTCTTGAAAGCTAAGAGGAGAATTTCATTCAGGGGGAGTTTATATTTAGTCAAAGGAAAAGGATTTAAAATAGGGGGAGAAATTTCAAATCTTGAAAATGCTTCTTGCAACCTTATTCATATACCTTTGACTATCTGCAATAAGACTTTGAAAATATTTTTCAAAAAGAATTTGCAAAAACAAACATGTGGTGCAAAAGTGGTCCAAAATGTTAAATAAAAGAAAAAGCAATCCATTAATACTTAGTAAGATTTTCAATTGGTTTAACTCCAAGTAACCTATGCACATTCTAAAAGCAAACTAGTTACATTTCTGCACTTTATATTTGCTTTGGTTTGTGTTGGCATCAATCACCAAAAAGGGGGAGATTGAAAGGGAAATTGGGTTAACCATTTCCTAACCAATTTTGGTGGTTGATAATCATCACAAACACATGGTCTAACTAGTTTGTTCTAGAAATCATCTATTACAGGTGCATAAGGTTCAACACAAACCAAGAAAAGAACCAAATTAGGGACACAATTTTATTGGAGCAAAGAAACGGAGTGTGCTAAAAGTTGGCGCACCGGACAGTATCCGGTGCACTAGGCCATACGACTTCAAACTAGCCACTCTCGGGAATTCCAGGGCGCGCTCCGCTATAATTCACCGGACTGTCCGGTGTGCCACCGGACTGTCCGATGAGCCAGCGGAGCAACGACTCCCTGCGCGCTAACGGTCGACTCTGCCAAGTGAACAATGCAGCACAGTGCCGCGCAGAAATCAGAGCAGCGAAGTCAGAGGGGCACCGGACTGTCCGGTGTGGCACCGGACTGTCCAGTGCAGCTAGAAGACAAAAGCTCCAACGGTCGACTAGCTCAGAACCCTAACAGTTAAGTGACGTGGCGGCGCACCGGACAAGAAACAGTGCCAGTCCGGTGGCGCACCGGACTGTCCGGTGCGCCCATCGCCAGCAGCCTTCCCAACGGCTATGGAAGTGGTTGGGGGCTATAAATACCCCAAACCACCTCATTCATATCCATCCAAGCATTCCAAACATCTCATTCAATACAAGAGCAAAAGACTCCACTCCAAGACACATCAAATAGATTGAGTTATCTCTAAGGCTGCAAATCAACTCAATTCCATTAGGGACTTGAGAGAGGGTGTTTTTGTGTTCCTTTGTTGCTCTTATTGCTTGGCTTGGCCTTTTTCTTTTTCCATTCTTATTCTCAAGTGCTTTGTAAGCGAAGCAAGAGACACCAAGTGTGTGGTGGTCCTTGCGGGGTCTTAGTGACCTGTGAGATTAAGGAAGAAGACTCACTCGGTCTAAGTGACCATTTGAGAGAGGGAAAGGGTTGAAATAGACCCGGTCTTAGTGACCTCCTCAACGGGGACTAGGTTCTTTGGAACCGAACCTCGGTAAAACAAATCACCGTGTTCACTCGATTCTTGTTTGATTTGTTTTCCTCTCTCTTTAGACTTGAATTTAATTCTAACGCTAACCCCGGCTTGTAGTGTGTGTTTAAAGTTGTAAATTTCAGGTCTCGCCTATTCACCCCCTCTAGGCGACTTTCAGGTACTCATCAACATCCGAAGGGGATCAAAAAGGTCCCAACTAGGATACTTATTATCCAAATCTTGTTGGCAAACAATAGAAGTCTTCTCGAGCATCTTCATACATGGTCAAGATGGCCAACAACCTTTCCTATCTTGCCCCTCAACTTCTGGGATACTAGAACATATAGAATTAATGGTATGCAACAGTGTTGATTGCCTCCTCTTCTCTTGAATAGCGTATCACAGAGAATTCTTAATGCTAACATGATACTTGAAATCAACATTGTCCTATACAAAATAGATTGTTATGGTAAACAAAAATAAGGAAACACTAGCAACACATTATACAGAAAGGGACACATTATACAACACATTATGCATTGCTAATCGGTGAACAAACCCACACACTGGACAAACAGTAGCTACCTCCCTTCCCATTTCTTCACACATTATACAGTTACAGAATTATGCATTACTAATTGGTTAACAAACCCTAACCACTAGCTAGCTCCCTTTTAAAATTCTTCTACTGCATGTAGCACCCTATAGGCCGCGCATCTCATCACCCATTGGGGATCTCTAAGAAAATAAACGGGATAGAGAAATATTAGCATAAACAAAGGTTGAGTTCTTCACTGATTCGATGACTCCTTCAACCTTGTCGTGGGCAATGACTACATATTGCACAATAACGCTTGCCTCCTTCTCCGCAATGATGGCCGCGGAATGAGCCTCAGCTGCATCTATGACAGCTGCACGAGCGACGTCGTACGCCTCAGCTATGACTTCGACAGGAGGAGTACGCTCCATTCCGAAGGTTCTTAGAGGCGGCGGGTAGGGTTCCTGCAGAAGGGGAATACTCGGGATGGAGGAGGAGTTGTAAGGGCAGAGAAAGGTCACGACTAGGTGACGACGTGACCTTCAACTGCTTAATGGCTGTCCGAGGCGCCGAAGTGAGAGTTTGAGTCCATAGTAGCGTCTATGCATCGTGTGGCTTTCTAAATCGTCAAATTCCTTCCAGCGCCTCGGATTCGTCGAAGGTAGGGATGTAACCTGATCGAATACGGACGGATATCACTAAAACCATATTTGTTTTTATATTTTTATTCGGATTCGAATACGAATACAAATAGCTTCGGATACGAATACGAATACGAATGTTCTTAGATACAAATACGAAAAGTTGTGTATCGAATACAGAACTAGTTGGACATGGATATTATCGGTAATGAATTTTTTGTCAGGTACCGCAAGACATCATTTCACACATATCATGGTTGTAATCATTTATCCACTCCTCGAGTCCAAACATTTTTTAGCATTGTATGTGTACATATGTCGTGTTTTTGTAAAAATTCATGAAATTTTAGGCTATGTGTGTATTATTAATTTATTTTGCATAAAATCATCAAAATACAAATAAGTTAGCAACACTAATAAACATTCTATAAGTATAACCTCAAGTCTCTACATGAAAATAGTAAAATGAAGTATTGATTATGTTGAAACATGTATATTTAGAATGATTTCACATGTAATTCACGTTACAAGTGAAAGTGAAATTAAAGAAACAATAACATATTGTAGATTTTATGGTCCAAATATTTTGGAGGATTATATGTGGACATATGTTATGCCTCCATAAAATTTTATAAATTTCTGAGGCTATTTGTGTATTATTAATTTCTTTCTATAAAAAATCAACAAAATGCATACAACTATCCGAATAAGATATCCGGATATCCGAGAAGATATCTGAATATTCGATATCCGAACAGAATATCTGTATTCGTATCCGCTATCCGAAAAAACCTGGATATCCGAAAATTCCATCCGAACCCGTATTTACTATCTTCGAATCTGGATCTAGACAAATATTTTCCGAACCATATTACATCTATAGTCGAAGCGGAGCATGTCGTGTTTTGTTTTATAAGACTGTCTCCAGCAACGTTCTCTATATACATCCTCTATATCCGTCTGTTACAGTTTTCTCTAAAAGATTCTATCTCCTATATCTACTTTCTCTCCAACAACGTCCTCTAAATCACGTCCTCTATATGTAAATACCTATATTAAAGATATTTTAAATTTTTGTACATACGTATTTGTCATACTCTTAAATATATTATACATATTTTAGTTTTACTAAACCGGTTGTTTAAAGTATTCAAATAGATAGAGAACCGTTTAGAGAAACTCTATATATAGAGAATCCAGCAGCGTCCTCTAAATTCGTTTAGAGGACGCTGCTGAAACGAGTAAAGAACGTCCCTATCCTCTAAATTTAGGGTATACGACCCTTTAGAGTTTTTTTATTGGAGCTAGTCTAATGGTAAAAATCTCATTTGCCTGGGCTTGTCGAAGCGGAAAAGCCGGTGGACCTCGTCCGCGTGGAGAAAAAAAGAAGGTAAGTTGAACGGGTCAGTCAACTCTTCAACCCACCGGCTTTTTGTTCTGGTCGGCCGGGTTGTGTTATTATTAATTATATTGTCTCAATCTTCACAAAAGAATATTAATTAATTAGTGCCAAGAAGAGTATTATTCTTCCGACTGCCCCGTCAGATCTGCTGTGTCAGTCATCTGCACCCCACTTCATCAGCATTATCCGGGCTCCGGCCTCCGGCCTCCGGGCTTGGTTCATCTCTTTAGCTAGCGGGAGGCCATTCGCAGTTGGAGCTTCTTCCATAGATCTGGTTGGTCACTGCTCCAAGAAGGTCTCGGCCAGTCGGCGGAAGGCCCCTCTTCCAGGTTAGTACTAATATATAACACCGTACCCAATAAAATTGTTTGGTAAAGTTTAATGTTTTTATTGATTTTGGCTGCGTTGTATGATTGTATCTTAACTAGAATGCTAACAATGGTTTTCTCGAAAAAATTGACCGAACACTGCAAGCTCAAGTTTAACCACCCCGATTCTTGCTCTGGCCCCTTCCTAATCTCAAGGTTACGACACGCTAATATGTTTAGAGGAAATTCGTCTTCGTTGCTGGATGTTTATTTTCCCTTTTTCTTTCGGCTGATTGAACTTCCTAGTAGTTTTTCAAGCTAAAAAACAACTTAAGGCCTGCACAGTTTTATATAAGCAAGTGCTGAATTTCATCCACTGTAAAGTAATTGCTTCAATTAAGCATATCTATAATCTGTCGAAAGTAGGGCTTGAATAATTAGGCACGTTTACATGTTTCCTTTGAGCATAGATGTTGAACTGACCTGTCTTGGTAGAGTGTGAAAGCAGGCAGTACGCATAGTATTAGTATGCCATGATTATTTTTCATACAGAAAGAACACGAGTAAACATGTAACCTTTCAAATTATTGTAAGGTTTGCACTAGTTTATGTGATACTCCCATATAGTCTACACGATATAAGGTCTAATCTGGAGCACACTAACATCAATCTTGACTTCTGCTACTGTGTGCAATAATACATATAACATTGCAATTGATCTACAGACATGGTGCATTAATCTTTTTAGTTCTGTTTAGTCTTATCTATTTTTCTTTGTGAGGGACTACAAATAATATGCTGTTCTAGTTAATACAAAAAAAAAACATAGAATACTGCACCCTTTAGAAAACCTGTATGTACACAATCCACTCTATATGTTATTATTCCTTTTTTTTTGCAGAAATGGACGATCAGGAGAATGAAGATCAAGCCCTTGAGCACATATTAACTGATGCAAATGCAGAGCCAGTCATGCTATCATATGCATTCTTAAAAAGTATTACAAATGATTTCTCATGTGTTATCGGTAGGGGTGGGTTTGGAGTGGTTTATAAGGTATAAACATTTCTTTTCTTGTAGTGTTGCTAAAGTTAAAAACTTCACATATTTGATCTGGTAGAACAAAGTGATGGTGAAAATATCATTGTGATATTGTATATGCTAAACAGGGTTATCTTCATAATGGGAAAACTGTAGCTGTGAAGCAGCTTTCCAAAACAGATGACTTTTCAGAAAAGCAGTTTCATGATGAGCTTATGTGTTTGATAAGGGTTAAACACAGAAATATAGTGAGATTTTTAGGCTACTGCTCTGATACACAACAAAAAATGGCAGATTTCAATGGAAGATTTGTTTTGGCAGATATCCGACGAAGGTTCCTCTGCTTTGAGTTTGTACCTAACAAAAGCCTTCTCCATTATCTCAAAGGTGTGAATCGTACAATATCTACCTGTATTAAATTTTTTTCCATGCATGCTGCAATTAACTACCAAGGAAGCTTGTAGCATTCTTGTTTAAGTACTATTGTTGTACATAATTTCACAGAACAATCTACTGGACGTGATTGGAAAACACGCTATCAATTGATTGAGGGAATCTGTCAGGGTTTGTGGTATCTTCATCATGAAGAACACATTAATCATTTGGATCTGAAACCTGAAAATATTTTACTGGATGATGACATGATCCCAAAAATATCAGACTTTGGGTTATCAAGACGGTTCAGTGGAGAACTGAATGTTATCATCACTGAAAATATCTGCGGGACATTGTAAGTCAATCTTCTCAAGAACATTGTTTTTGTTCTTCTCAAGTGCTTCCAAATCCAACTTATTTTTTAATTACTATTCTAGGACCTTGGATCAACATCATATTCTCAATTGGTAAAGTGGTGGTGTTGGTTACATATATTGATTCAAGGACTAGATTTATAATAATTAAAAAAAAGAAGTTTCATTCAAGCCCTTGAAAAATAGTCAAACAAAATTTTCTTTTTCCTGACATTGTGCTATAAACTATCATATTTTGACATAGGGGATATATTGCCCCGGAATATTTGAGCAAAGGGGAAATATCATTCAAGGCCGACATTTTTAGTCTGGGAATCATAATCAAAAAAATATTAATGGGAAGTAATGATTTATCTGATTTTGAAAAGGTATGGACAAAATTGACCATCCTTTTCCTCTCTGTGTAACTCCGGTTCCATTTGGATGAGTGAAGCATTTCAGTTTCAGTTTGTAATCATAAGAATCGGTTCCAAACACATTTGTAGTAAAGTGAATTGTTCCGGTTTCTCCTCGAAACGATTCTCCTTTTCTTCAGTAGCACTCGAAACGGCCATATCCTGGTTTCAAGTGATTCTGTTTTCTCTATTATTATACAAACTATATTTGTTTCAGCAATAATCTTTTTAGTACAACAAGCTAAAGCGGTTGTATTTAAGTTGTTCTTCGTCCACAATAAGTCTAAAGCCTTTTGAAGCTTATTTTTATTTATATGATTATTATGAAAATATATATTCCTATGAACCAAGATTCTGCCTACTAGGCAAACAATTTCATAAAGTGATTCCGATTCACCATCAGAAACGTTTCCTGAGAGATCTGTATTTAAAACATTTTTTACGAGAATCTGGATCCCTACTAAACACACCCAAATTACCCTGCTATAATTGCAGAGGAAACTAGAGCAGCACTATTTACTTACCCATCCTGATTTTTGGGAACTAGTTCACAACCAAGAGATACATGAGTGAGTTTAAAACCCATGGGTGGTGGCTACTCGAGCTATACCCTATGAGTAGTGGCATGTGATTCCGTATATGATGTTTGCTTACTTGTAGGTAATTATTTATGAGAGAGAATGAAGTTACGTTGCATAAAGTCGAACAACTCAGTGAGAAGCGGTGCAGCGCACGATGGAGGATGGAGGGTTGGCATGGTGCGGTGGTTTGCTCGACCCACGAAACAAGTCGACGCACGAAAACTCTCCTTTTAAAGGAGTAGAGATTTATATTGTCACACCCGGGTTATAGGGGTCCAAAACCCGGGCGCGAATCATAACCAAGTGTGCTAGGATCAAGTCTCACACATATGATGGCTAATGGTACAGAAACGAATGTCACATCATTAATATATGACGGAGTTCTGTACAAAATAGTTAAATAATTACATCATGCGAAGACAACGATCCAGCAACACAAAGTTGACTAGGAGACGACGACTTAGACCACTCACGAACTCATCACAACATCATTCATGCGCTTCATCCTGCGGTACCTGTTCTTGACCTGGGGGATGTGAGTACAACAAGGGTGAGCTCACATACATTCATCGCTCAACAAGTTGTGAGGAATAATGTGCATGAACTCACCAAAGGCGGGAGCTCATGTGAAGTGTTAGGCTTACCAAAGTAGATGGTTAAAGCTGAGCATTGCCTTTAGAGTTGGTTAAAATTTTATTAGCAGTTACTAAGTATAAGTAGATACCAACCCAAATAAGTAAGAGATCATAATTAATAACAACACCCACAATGCAATGCATATGACAAATTAATTTTAGTTCCATAAATTACTCATGTGAGGGTTCGAGCTACTCATGACCATGAGCACGACTGATATATCAGTTTTACACTCAGCAGAGGTTGCGCATCTTTACCCACAAGTCGTGTTACCCATTTGCCAAGGGATCGCGACTTCCCATTCATCTCTACCGAGGAGACGAGGCAGGGTACCACTACGAGACCTTTACAAAGTTCCACTAGCTTCTGAAAACCCGCTACGGTTTCTGAGAAGAACAATATAGAAATCCCTCGTTTGAAAAGCCATCGCAGCATGATCGACCCGAGAATCTCCCTATACGCATGCTCCTCTACCGCCCTTGTCCCTTTCGGGTAAGATAGTCTTCACTAGCTTTCTTAATTAGTCAGTCAAAGGCATCCCATACCACCCTTGTGGTAGCACTGTTTTCCCGGGTGGTCGCTCCATGTTCCAATTAACATAATGATCTTATCATGAACAGTAATTAAAATAACAATAGAATTGGAACATGATCATAATGTAACATTAATTTCCCAAAACCAGGTAGAGCAATAGTAAAACTACCCAATTGTGCTTTTGCTTGCAAGGTTGGGGATAAACAATGCTAGGGAAGCCTATTAGGTCCCATCAAATTAACCTCAGCATGTCACCGTGATTAACAGGAACATTATTAGGTAAAGAAAAATGATCAAGGGCACAACTTGCCTGAGACTCGAGATTCCCAGGTACCAACTTGGTCTTCCAGTGACTCGTAGCAATACAAACAAACATGGTATAGACAAAATTAACATCACACCAAACATAAGAACAAACTGCATAATAATGTTCTACGCATCGTAACGAGATCGTAGGTTCGAGAACCACTAAATTCGGAGCTACGGTTATAAAGTTATGATTTTCTAAAGATTTGGGAGTGGGGTACAAAAGAAATTAAGTACATAATTTTAAATTTAGGTTTCATAACAAAATAAAGTTACCAGGGGATAAACAATATTATTATGGATCTAATGCAACTGGAATGGATAAAAAAGGAGCTAAGATGAATTAAATATGAATTAAACAAGTTTCTAGAATTATTTTTATACTAGAAATCCTTTTTCTATATTAATTTACTCCCTTTATTCGCTGTATGGACTGGGACATTATTTATTTGAACTACAGGGTGTTCTGTATAAATTCCAAGGCCCGCTTTATATTTCTTTTACATGTATAAGGACGACGGGTTGATATGGAGAAAGGACAGGGGCTCTTTTGCATTTTGGCGCGGTCAAAGGGGTATGGGGCTTTTTTGGCCGCGCGATCTTAAATCGACGGTCCTGATTAGAACCGTCCCGGGACGAATCGGTACGCAACCACATTCACCAGATCTCATTTGGACGACCTAGATCCGATCAGAGAAGTGGCAGGTAATGAAGCCAATCCAGACCATTGGCGCATGGATCTACGACCAAGGTTTTACGCGACCACGTTCTAATCTCAACCGTCCATGCAGGATCGACGACCAGGGCACCAAATCCTCCCATCGCGCAGCCAGGCGACATGAACAGGACCCGGCACGGAAGCGCCATAGCCGGAGCAACCCCAACCCGATTCCGAGCTCCAGTCATGAGCCTAGAAGATGCTACACGACCAAGAGGTTAAGGCGAAGACCACTGGATATGACTTACTGAAGGTTGTGACGGGGGCAAGCCCGACCACGATGTGGCGCGGATCGTTGGCGCCCGCAAAGCACCGGCGACGAACACGAGCGAGCCCAGTGGTGTTCTTCGTCCGAGGAGCCCACGCGCGCAAACCTGCGGCCACGGCGACCCTCCCCGTTTGCTCCTAGGTCTCCAAACGGTGTCGAAGGTAGGGAGCGACGACGGCGGCTGCACTCTGTTTCTCGCGACGATGGCTTTCTGCGTCGTATGCACGGACGTCGATTGAGATGGTTGAGAGGGAGGTCGCGGCTACCCTTTATACTCCCATTGAAGGATGTCCGAGCGGATGCAAACGGCCAAAGTCCACCGTGATTCTGTTGCGCCATGGGCGCGCGGATGTCGGCGAGTTTGTTGCTGCGCGCGAGTCTGATTCGGCGGAGAAGACATAGCTGACCGGAGCGGCCACATGTAAGCGACACCTGAAGCCGCGTGGAGAAGTGCAGTCACTGGACGCTGGGACCCACCAGTCATTCATAGAGTCTGCTATGTGTGCGCATGATTTGGGTTGACGAGCGGGACCCACATGCAGCCACACACGGCGCGCACCGGCAATATCCGCATCGCGGTTATGCTGGGCCGCGCGAGCACGCTTCCTGGGCCGACCTGGGTGCGTTTTGGCCCAAGGTGGGGTTTTCTGGGTTTTTTAATTTTTTAATTTCTGCTTTTCTCATTTCTTTTTCCAGATTTATAATTCACATTTGGTATTCAAATTTGAACTGAAATACAAATGCAACACTCAAAAATAATCTCAGTATGAGATGCAAGGTTCATTCTATCTATCTATTTATTATTTTCTCCTTTTAAGCAAATGCTTCAAATAGGTGAGGCATACACACTAATGCTAATAAAATTACTCTTTGAATGCACAAGCTAATTCAAATTTCATTCAAATATTAAATATTTATTATTTATTTACATTATTAGGAAATAAACTCTTGATGTAACATTTTTGTCAAGAGATACCCTAATTAAAATCTTTTTAGAGAATATTTCAAAGGTATTTTTTGAATCTTTTAAAAACTTATTTTTATAGAACTTGGGAGAACATTATTTTTTCTTCAAAATTTCAAAATAAGAATTTCAGTTGTTATATATATCCACTAGACACAATATAGAAGAAGATGGTATTGGATAATGATATGATACTATGCTATAGAGATGGTTTCTTCCTATGAATTTGGTGACCTTCATTTAAGGTAGCAGCCTTAGATACTAGAGTATAATTTTTTTATCAAACGCGCAGGAGAACTGCGCATCTTATATATTAAGAAAAGGAGAAAAAAGGTCTAAAATAGACCCAGAACAAGGTGCCAATAAAAAGGCCTAGACAGAAAAAGAAGAAAACAAACTACAGAACAGCACAGAGGGGTACCAAACAACCCCTAGCCCCACCAAGGACCTAAGGCCACAACCTCCTTAGATCTTTAGCACCTGCCAAGCCCCACAGAACAACATCCTCATGAATATGTTGCATGATGATGTTGATGTTGGGGGATGCTCCATCAAACACACATTCATTTCTATGCTTCCATAGCCACCATGCCACAAGAATCACCAAGGAATTAAATCCTCTTTTCTGATTTTTGGCACCTGGCACCCAGCTTCTTTCCACCAGTCTTGAAAAGTTGATGTTGCCAATCCTGGAGTCAAGCGATGCAACCCCACCTTGTTCAGAGTCTGCCACCAAGTGTCCCTAGCAAACACACAAGCCACTAGGATATGCTGAGTTGTTTCCTCCTGCTGGTCACAAAGGGGGCACCTTACAGGATGTTCAAGACCTCGTCTGCTTAATCTATCCGCTGTCCAACAACGATTTAGAGAAGCTAGCCAAATGAAGAACTTACACAGCGGGGGGCCCAACTTTTCCAAATTCTTGTAGCCGGCTCAAAAGTGACTGAACCAGCCATAAAACGGTCATATGCTGATTTTGTGGTATAATCTCCAGATGCAGTTGGTAACCATCGATGCACATCAGGAGTCCCTGGATGTAACTGAAAACCTTGTACTAGGTCCCAAATCACAAAGAAATCGATGATAATCTGTGCTGACAGGTTGCCAGATATGTCATTTACCCATCTATTGTTTACCAGGCTTCCTGCACAGATCTGCTTTTCTTGATTCTTCCTGTAATACGGCTAACCAGAGAAGGGGCAAGGATAGATATTGATTGTCCATGAATCCAACGATCAGACCAAAACAGGGTTCTAGAGCCATCACCTACTGTAGTGTGGACCGAGGCAGAGAAGAGAGCTTCGACATTGGGATGTACCTTGAACATAAAATCTGTCCAGGGCCTTTCTAGTTGAGTTTTTCTCATCTTAGATTTAAAGCCCATCCAAGAATTTCAAGATTGTGAATACCTAGGCCTCCCAAACTAAGGGGTCTGCATACTCTTGCCCATCCAACAGAGCAATGACCTCCTTTGATATCTTTTCTACCTTTCCACAAGAAGCCCCTCTGAATTTTATCAATAGCCTTGATCACCCATTTAGGGCATTGAAGCACTATAAGGTGATAGATGGGAATGGCTGTGAGCACTGATTTAACCAAAGTCAGCCGACCTGCTGTGTGAATGAGAGTAGACTTCCATCCTGATAGTTTATCAGCTATCTTATCGATGAGTTCTAGGAAAGCATTTTTTGGAAGTTTCTTGACTGAAAGAGGCAAACCCAGATATTTGCATGGAAAAGCCACCTTATTACAGGGGAATAACTCCTGAGCAGCCACCATGTCTTGTTCCTCACAATGAATGGGCGTCATACTACATTTGCTCACATTTGTAACAAGGCCTGAAGCATCTCCAAAGATTCTCAGAATTTCTTTGACCACATTGAGTTCTTCTCTACTTGGCTGCAAGAACATCGCCACATCGTCTGCATATAGAGAGATACGTTGCCTAGTTCCTCTTCTTAACACTGGTTGTAAAAGACTCAATTCTTGGGCTCTTAAAACAAGAGAATTCAGCACATCCATAACAAGAATAAATAACATTGGGGATAATGGATCCCCCTGTCTTAGCCCTCTATGGTGATGAATGATTTCCCCTGGCTCTCCATTCATTGATACCCTAGTTGAGGAAGAAAGGAGCATCTTGGAAATGATATTACACCATACAGTTCCAAAACCAAGGTGCGTTAACACCTCAAGAAGGAAAGGCCACGAAACCGAATCAAAGGCTTTACCAATGTCCAATTTCAGGAGAATTCTAGAAACCCTCTGCTTATGAATAGCCTTAGTCATCTGCTGGACCAAAATGAAATTGTCATGAATGCTTCTTCCTTTTATAAAAGCGCTTTGATTTGCTGACACCATCTCAGGAAGTCTGGAGGCTAGTCTGTTAGCCAGAATCTTTGTAACAATCTTTGCAAAGCTATGAATTAAACTGATGGGCCTGAAATCTTTGACTTCCAAAGCTTTAGCTTTTTTGGGCAGTAGGGTCACATAAGCCGAATTAAGGAGGTGGAGTTTGGATACATCACCTTGTAGCACCCTATTTAAAGCATCCATAAAATCCTCTTTGATAATTGGCCATGAATTTTTATAAAATTTTCCAGTATATCCATCCGGCCCTGGAGCTTTATCAGAAGGGAGAGATTTAATTGCTGCCCAAACCTCCTCCATAGAGAAATTTCGATCAAGATCAGTAAGGTCCACGGCTGGACGATGAAAATCTTCTAGATTTAAAGTTGACTCCCTGGGGGCTGCTGTCCCAAGTAACCTGTTATAGAAATCCCAGATTACCTCTTTCTTTTCCTGTTGTTCAGAAATTATTCTGTTATTGGCCATCAGTTTCCCAATGAAATTTTTCTTTTTTCTGTGTCTAGCATGGTGATGAAAATAGGCAGTGTTGGCGTCTCCTCCTTTCAACTAGTGCAATCCACTTCTTAGTCGGGCAACAGTTCTTTCCAAGGAGGCTATAGCTAAAGAGTGGTGCTTAAGGGATCGACGTAGCCATTACTCTGAGGGAGACAAATTCCTTTCATCACGAGCGATTTCCAGCCTATGAAGGATCTCATTTGCCATCAGGATCTGCTACTTAATGTTACCCACTTTTTTCTGACTCCAGGCTTGAAGGTGCCTTGCAAGCCTTTTTCAGTTTGTCATGAAAACGCTACAAGGGCCAGCTGACTTCTAGATGTTGAGACCAAGATTTTTCCACTTCTTCCATGAACCCTTCTAATCTGATCTAGAAACTTTCAAAATGAAATCTTCTTTTTCCTTGGACAAGATCATGCAACCCCAAAAGTAATGGACAATGATCAGAAATCTGGGATGCAGAGCTCTGCAAGAGATAGTTCGGAAACATGTCCTCCCAATCTGCTGTACAGAAAATCCGATCCAGACGAACCAAAGTAGGTGATGCCCGTTCGTTTGACCAGGTGAACTTCCTACCTGAAAGGGGCAGTTCATTTAGAAGCAAGTCATTAAGCAGCCGCCTAAACCTTCCCATCATAGCTCTATCAAGATTATCGTCGCTCTTGTCCTCAGCTCTATATATAAGGTTGAAATCCCCCCAATCATCCAAGGACCAAGGCACTGTGATCGTATCAAGCGCAGCTCATTTAGAAATTGAAATTTGTGCTCATCGAGTTGGGGACCATAAACACCCGTAAACCACCAGGCCACACCATCCTGCTGCTGGAATTGAGCAGAGACCAAAAAATTGTCTATTCTAGTTTGGAGCATCTTGCAAACCGAAATCCTCCAAGCCAAAAGAATTCCCCCCGCGTACCAGCCGCCGGAAGGACAACAAACTCTTCAAAATCAGAGCCTAACAGAGAAAGAATCATATGTCGGGAAATGGCTTCTGTCTTTGTTTCTTGCAAACAAACAATATCAGGCTTAGTGTTATTTATCATAACACGCACTGAATTTCTTCTTGCCTTTTTGTTCAGACCCCTTACATTCCAAAACAAAACCTTTGAAGGATCCATCAGAAAAACCAAATAAAACAACTATGCGGGTGGGGGGCACAGCTGACATAGCAGCCTTGCTCTAGATCTTCTGGGCCTTGCCCAGCGATACACAAAACATCAATAGGTTCATAAACATCTGGGACTGTCCATCCGAAGAGGGCTGTCAACGCTTTGATATGAGCTTCAGAGAGTGAGTTTTTGAACAGGTTACCATATGCTTCAAGGGCCTCAGGACTTAACGCCTCTCCATCGCGAGCCACATCCAGGCTTCTTATAAGGTCAGCTTGAATCTGTCTGACTGCTGCATTTGTTTTTGTCTCTCACTTTGCCAGGCGACTGCTTCTGATGAAGTCGGATGGAAGCTGCTTGGATCGTCTTCTGTGAGGAAGTGGTGGAGGGAGCAGACCATCCACCTTTCTAGTCACTTTGTCAACAAAAGCTTGGACTGTATTTACAATTACATTCTGTTCTTGAGTAGAAGGGACTTGGTTTGGCTGAAGGGCTTGATTGAATGGAGATTCCTGAGAACCAGACTTTTGCCTCTTGTTTTCAGCTTTCCTCCTAGTATAAACCTTTAGAGATGTACTGCCCGGACTAATTAAGGGCGTGTTTGGTGCGGCGCCTAAGTCGCCACACCGTGCCACACTTTTAAGCCACAATTGTGGCGGCCAAATCGACCGCCACACCTGTGGCTTAAAAGTGTGGCGCGGTGTGGCGGCTTAGGCGCCACACCAAACACGCCCTAAATTTGTATTCTGGGCTGCAATTGAACTGAGGACCCATGCAGACTTTGGAGGGGGCGAAATTGGATCGTTCAGTTTCAGCGGCCCAGCAGAGGTGTGCTGGGGCGAAACCATCACTCCAGATTCCCGCGGCCCATCCATATCAAATCTTACCAACATATTATTGTGCAGGAGTGATTGGGGCGAAACCGGCCCAGGAAACTTCAGCGGCCCAGACAGCTGGGGCGAAGTTTGCTTGGTCCATTTCAGCGGCCCACTCACTTCGACTGCCAAGAGTTCCCCATTACTGTCAGGCGGCTGTACGCGTGCCCCAGACGAACAGCCCAAGACGACCTCGAGACTGTGCAATATCTTTGCTTCAGCTTCTCCACCCCTGTCGTGCCTCACATAGGCAGCCGCCGGGAGCAGGGGAAAGGACGTCGGCAAGATCTCGTCCCCCAAGGGAGCCGCCATCTCGAGAACAGGAAGGGGCGCTGACAGGACCTCTTCACCCAAGGCTGGAACCTGAACCGTCGCTGCCTCTTCGGATCTTGCTGCCTCGGGTGCATCACTTCTGCTTTGATTAGCAGAGACCCTTCCATCGTCTGTCACAGGAGCATGAGGGCCCAGACGTTGGTGGATGGGTCCCCTTCGAAGGTCTTCACGTCGACGTCGAGGAGGTGGAGACTTAGGTCGGCGGCGATTGCTGTCTTCATGCCTGTTATCATCGCCAAGAGGAGGAGGTGCAGGGGTCCCATCTGGCAGTGGCTTCTCGACCGGGATGACGGTCACTTCAATGCTGTAGGATAAACACCGTTTCACATGATCCGCTGGTGTTGGCTCAACGATGACCAGATTCATGAAACGTTGTAGCTTCTGTAACTCACAACACCAAGCCCGAACCCTGAAGGATGAAAGATCACTTTTCTAGGTGGTTGTCGGGTGCACATCTGTAATCCAACAGGAATTGCCAAGCAGCTGTTCAGCGGTGGACCGCCCCAAGCGTGCATCGGAATCCCTCGTATCTCGATGTCTACCAGCGACGGCAAGGCGGCCGCCGTGGCATGAGCTAGCCTTGTCCAACGCCTGAACTAAATATTGAACTGAGGCCCTCTGAGAACTCTTCCTCCATTGAACACCTTTGTTGCTGCATCCTCATCCGATAGAATCAGGATGAAGTCCTCCGGGAAGGTCTGGTGAATGGACATGGAGTCTGCCTCTATCTCGAAACTTCGCACCACTTCTTCTATGACTTCAGAGCCCAACACCTCTGGCCTTGTACCAATGATCGTGACGAACAATGCACGGCGAAGCGCCGCCTCTTCCCGCGCCATATCTGGAGAGAAATCCAGCACACGAGTAGGCCTGACGACCATGTTGTGACTGGCCGTTGCCGGATGAACTTCGTCTTCTCCAACTGATCCGGAGGAATGCTTCACTTGCGGTTCTGCTCGCCCCCCTTTTCCGCGACGTCTCTTTCTCTTATGAGGTATGTCACTGCCATCCGCCATGGCCAAAGGAGGGGTTACTTCTGATGTCACCGGAGAGGAGATACGACGCCAGACCGGTAGCTTCGTTTGATTTGCCTGTGTTGGAACCAAAGCCCGATCGCCGTCTCCCATGGCTATACGCTGCCAAACCGAGGTGCGAGACACCCTCGGACACAGGCTCTCCTTGAGCGGTTTTTTCTCCTTGAACTGGATAGGACACTGTGCCACGCGGTGGCCAAGACATAGGCACTCGAAACATCGAGGAGGTCTTCGGCACACCGCCACAAAGTGGGAGGTCGACAGGCAATTATAGCACTTGCCTCGGAGATCCATGGGGGACCTACGACGAGGCACGCGCGCAACCTGCCGAGACCGCCTGCGCACCACGAGCTGCCACCCTTCTTCGTCCCTGCTATAATGAGTAGCAGGACAGAGTACAGCTTCTGGAGCAGCAGACTGACGTAGAGCTTCTTGCCTTAAGCCGTGAACCGCCGAGATTTTCTGCACCGCCGGGGGACAGGCAACCTTGTTAGGTCCCTGGATAACCGCCTCAAGATAGGATGCCGGAGCCGGGGCAGGTGATGAGGAGCGGCGCGTGCCAAGACCTCCCTGACAGGACCCCCCCGACGACGAGGCTGGTGAGGTGTCGCTCCACCACTGAAGCTTCGAACGTCCCACCTGAGGAGGAGAGAGTGACGCTGGGCGAGAGGATGATGCTGCTGGGGTGGACACCGGCTCCGGAGTGGAAACCGGCAGGGGGCTGCGGGAGGCGCCGGGAGGGCGGGAGGTGGGGAGAGGTGGAGAGGCCATTTGAGTCCTGTCTTTCACTCACTAGAGTATAATAGTATCATGAATCTGGAATAAGAACTATTTGGGCTTTACATGAGCAACTAGAGTGGATAATTACAGTGTATCTGTTCAGTTTTGTAAAGAACCTGGCAGTTGCTGGTGGTTAACATGCGTGTATGGACCTCAGGATGATCAGGAGAAGCTACTGTTCTTGCAGGAGCTGAGAGCCATTAGAGAGGCTTGCACTGGGCCTTGGTTACTAGCTGGGGATTTCAATCTCATTTTACAAGCATCAGATAAGAATAACTCTAATCTTAACCGGGCTATGATGCATCGCTTTAGATGCCTAATTGAGGATGTAGCTCTTAAGGAGACCCCCCTGCATGGACGCCGTTTCACTTGGTCCAATCAGCAAACTGTTCCAGTGTTGGTTAAATTGGACAAAGTTTTTTGCTCAGTTAGTTGGGAACTGCTTTTTCCTAATGTCCTGCTTCAGAGCTTGGCCT
The DNA here is from genome assembly GCA_029449295.1 of Zea luxurians. Classification (NCBI taxonomy): domain Eukaryota; kingdom Viridiplantae; phylum Streptophyta; class Magnoliopsida; order Poales; family Poaceae; genus Zea; species Zea luxurians. The sequence continues at coordinate 74,120,785 of JAOPSE010000004.1, read as the reverse complement.
CCCAGGACTCAGATCATTGCCCCCTGCTGTTGGGCCTTCGGGATAATTCATCAGGAAGAAGATTCCATTTTGAGGCCTTTTGGCCTAGATTAGAGGGTTTTCAAGATACAATTCAGAGTGCTTGGGGCTCAGTTTTATATGACACATGCCCTTTTCAAACATTTTATCTGAAATTGAAGAAGACAACCCAGAGGCTAGTTGCCTGGAGTGATAAGCAGGTGGGACATGTAAGGTCCCAGTTGGCATTGGCTAAAGAAATACTTCACCGACTGGAAATTGAGCAGGATGAAAGACCCTTAACGCCAACAGAATTTTGGCTGAAGAAGAAGCTAAAAAGCATTCATTACTACTATCATCTTTGAAACGAACAATGGCCCGGTTGAGATCAAGAATATCTTGGCTCAAGGAGGGGGATGCAAATTCAAAGCTCTTCCACTTGCATGCTAGACATCGGAAAAGAAAGAACTTCGTGGCAAGCTTGGTGGTTGGCAACGATATTCTTTCTAGTCATATTGATAAGGCTGCAGCGGTGGATCAGTTCTTCTCTAATCTGATTGAAACTAATATGGATAGGGATTGGACTATTGATTTAGATGCTCTTGGTTTACCTTCTCATGACCTATCTGAACTGGATGCTCCCTTTTCTGAGAAAGAGGTGTGGGATGGGATACCATCAATGGCTTACCATTTGATAAGGCTGGGCCAGATGGTTTGGAAGGTTTTACAGAGTTTGTTGGCAAATCATTAAAGAGGACCTCATGGCAGTTGTGTTGGCTGTTTGGAGCAGGAAGTTCAACAATTTTGGCAGACTTAACACAAGTTATATATCCTTGATCCCAAATAAGGAGGGAGCTGACCATGTTAAGGATTTTAGGCCCATTAGTCTTGTGCATAGTATCGCAAAACTCATCACCAAACTCCTTACAAATCGGCTTGCTAGAAGACTCCATGAGATGGTCTCTCCTAATCAAAGTGCTTTCATTAAGGGTCGTTTTATACAAGACAATTTTATGCTGGTGCAGCAAACCTCGAGGCTCCTTCATCAACAAAAAAAAGGCTAGCCTTCTTTTCAAGTTAGATATCACAAAAGCCTTTGATTCAGTTTCTTGGCCCTTCCTTATTGATGTCATGGAACACCTCAGTTTTGGCCAAATATGGAGGGATATTATTTGTGGATTGCTTTCCTCTTCATCTACACAGGTGTTGCTAAATGGCTTCCCAGGGAACGGTATCAAGCATCGGAGAGAGCTTAGATAGGGAGATCATCTTTCTCTCATGTTTTTTATACTTGTTATGGATGTCCTGGGCTTCTTATTTTCTCAAGCAGAAGATGCAGGACTATTGCAGCCACTGTCGAGACCATCCAGACTCCATCAGATCTCCATGTATGCGGACGACATGGAGCTGTTCCTTCATCCTTCTGCAGCTAACATTTCGATCACAATGGATATCCTGTGCCTATTTGGTGAAGCTTCGGGTCTACACAATAATGAGAATAAATCAAATGTTTATCCTATTCAATGCTAAGAGGATGACATTATGGTGGTGCAAAACCTGCTGCCCTGTGAGATATCTTCTTTCCCTTGCTGCTATCTTGGTCTCCCTCTGTCTCTTTACAAGCTTACTGAAGAGCAAGTGCAGCCAATTGTGGACAGAATTGCAGGGCAACTCCCGAATTGGAAAGCTGACTTATTAACAAGGGTAGGCAGAAGAATTCATGTGCAACATGTCCTCACATGCATGATCATTTACCTAGCTATGGCTATTGATCTCCCTGCTTGGGCCTTGGATGCCATTGATAAAATCAGAAAGGGTTTCCTGTGGCGTGGACGTAAAGAAGCAAAAAGGGGGGGGGGGGCATTGCCTTCTGTCCTGGGGAAGAGTGTGTCGGCCCCTTAAGCTGGGTGGTTTGGGTATTTCCAGCTTACATGAGATGAGCTAGGCGCTTCGTATGAGATGGCTCTGGCTGCATAAAACCGATCCAATACATCCTTGGGCTAACATGACGATCCAAGTTCCCTATAAAGCTAGGGCTTTCTTCTCCACTGTTCTGATCTCGGAGGTGGGAAACAGGGCTAATACCTTGTTTAGGAAAGATAAGTGGCTTTCGGGGAAAAATCAGCGATATTTCTCCTAGATTATTCCAAACCATACCAAGGAGGATTGCTAAACGGAGAACATCCCAAGAGGCTTTACTGAATAGAAGATGGATCTCAGACATCAAGGGAGCCTTATCTGTTGGAGTATTAGTGGAATATATTCAGCTGTGGGATCTCCTATATGAAGTAGTGCTGCATCAAGAAAGAGAAGACAAACATGTGTTCAGCATAGCCTCAGATGGTATCTATTCAGCCAAATCTGCATATGAGGGTCTTTCTGCAGGCTCAACTTCTTTTGGCCACTACCGGAGGGTGTGGAAAACCTGGGCCTCACCTAAGTGCAGATTTTTGCTCTGGCTTGCAGCTCACAAGAGGTGCTGGACCGCTAACAGGCTTGCTAAAAGAGGTCTTGACCACCCATCCAAGTGCCCTTTATGCGACCAAGAAGCTGAAACCTTGGACCATCTTTTAGTATCTTGTGTTTTCTCAAGGGATTTCTGGTTCAAGCTATTGAGACAGTTGGGTCTGCAATCTCTCACCCCACAGCCAGGTTTGCCCTCCTCCATGTTATGGTGGAAAGAAACTTCTGGGTCTGTCAATGGAACTATCAAGAAGGGGCTAAATTCTCTCATTGCCTTGGGGGCTTGGATCATCTGGAATCATAGAAACAAATGTATCTTTGAGGGTTGGACCCCCAATGTTTCTCTAGCTCGTTTAGCTAGGGAAGAGAGATTGATGTGGGAAATGGTTGGGGGCAAAAAGCCTCTCCTACTTGGCGGCCTCCTCCCCTTATGCTTAGTTCAGTGTAGTATAGTTTTCTAGATGGATCTTTTTTTATTTCTGAGTTTTCGACCTCCGTAAGGAAGTCCTTGTATCTGGTCTTCTTTAGACTTTTTTCCCTCTTAATATAATGGCGTGCAGTTCTCCTGCGCTTTTCGAGAAAAAAAATCTAGAATAGCTTCTATTGACACAAGTATGGTCCTACACCGCAAGGACCTAGAACGCTTGGGACTGCAAAGGCATTAAGGCAGCCAAAATCTACCAAACCGTCCTAGCTGATTTGTTTGAATTTTGCACAAGAACACCCAAGAATGATAACTAACAATAGGCGAGTATATATCAAAAAAATCTGTCTTCTTTATGTGCATAACCTTTGTTAAGCCCATATTATTAGCCTATATGTATTCCACCAAGTCTTGGAGACTTGTTATCTAATCATTCTCTTATTCCAAGGTTAGTAACATGGTAACCGAGCAAAATTAGGATTAGGATTTACTATTTTTTTGGCCGCCGGTCTCTACTATCACTAGGTTGCAGAAGATCCATGCCCTTCGTGTGTGTCGGTCGTTCGCCTCCATCGTGTCTCCTCTGTTCTTCATGCTACGCATTGCAGCTTGTTGCGTATCGACCTATCATCCTTTGTTCTCATCTTGTCATCATCACGTGTCATCGATGCTGCCTGCTCGCGTCCACGTGTCACTCGTCGGAAGAGTCAACATGTCATCTTTTGGGAGCGTCCTTCGGTCTGTTCGCCTTGTCTTCATGGGCGTTGCCACTGCGGCTCATCTGTGCCCCTTCACCCAAGTGCTGCTTCTAATTCCTTTTGTCATGGTGAATTCGATTCAATCTGCTGTGTCCTTGCCTGTATTCAATCTCATGCCCTGTTGTTCTTCCCACATCACTAGCGATGGTGGGGAGAGGGTCGTCAGCTGGATCAAATACTGTTTGAGCTCTTCGAAGGCTTGTTGCTGAGCTGGTCTCCATTGGAATACTTCTGCTAATTTTAGCACTTCGAAGAAAGGCAAGTTTCATTCTACGGATCTTGAAATAAATCTGTTTAAGGAAGGAAGGCTTCCTGCTAACGATTGAGCTCCCTTCCTTGACTTCGGCGGTTCTATCCGAAGTATGGCCTCTATCTCGTGTGGATTTGCTTCGATCCCTTTTATTGATACAAGGCAACCAAAGAATTTGTCCTTCATTTCGAATACACATTTTTTAGGGTTAAGCTTCAGGCTCGCCCTTCGGAAGTTGGTGAAGGTCTCTTAAAGATCTGAGATATGGCTTTGTTGCTTCGTGCTTCTGACAATGATGTCATAAACATAAGTTAAAACATCTCTACAAGTTGTGTGCTCAACACCTTGGCTGTCATCTTGCTGAAACTTCCGCCAACATTTTTGAGCCTCTCAGGCATCTGAAGATAGCAATAGATGCCACTAGGTGTTATGAAGCAGGTCTTTGGCTCATCCTCCTTCATCCAAATCTGGTGATAGCCTAAGTAGCAATCCAGTAAGCTCATAAGTTCCGAAGTAGCCACTACATATACTAGGGAATCAATCCATGGCAACGGGAACTCATCCTTTGGGCATGCTTTGCTGAGGTCTGTGAAATCTATACACATCTTCCACTTGCCATTTGATTTCTTGACCATGACTGTGTTGGCAAGCCATTATGGATATGCAACTTCTCTTATGACGTCAACACTGAGTAACCTTTTGACTTCGGTCTTTGCACCTTCGGCCTTGTATTCAGACATTTTACAAAGCTTTTTCTTTCTTGGTCTTTTGCGTGGATCAACATTAAGAGCATGCTCTATGATACTTCTATCAACCCTACATAAGTCATTTGCTGACCAGGCAAATACATGCTTGTTATAAAACAGGAATATTTTGACGTCTGATTCTTGCTCCGAAGACAACTGGGAGCCAAAGAAAACCCTTTGATCAGCCACATCTTCGCAGAGCAGAATCGACTTCGGCTAATCCGCCGAAGATGCTTTTTCTTTGATTTGCTTCTGTGACGTTTGAGCTTGCGCTTCGGCTTCATCAATATTGTGGACAATTTTGGGCTCTTGTAAGGTCCCTTCTGCCCTTCTTGCAGCCTCTTGACTTTCATACATTGATATGACTCCTTGATTGCTTGGTATTTTCATGCAGAGATAAACGAGTGCAAAATTGCTTCGAAGATATTAAGTGTTCCTCTTCCAATAATTGCATTGTATGGGATCTCCGTATCGACTATCTCAAACACAACTTCTTCTGTTCTTGTGTTGTTTACATAGCCGAAGGTGATGGACATTGCTAGTTTTCCAAGGGCCAACACCTGCTACCCTCTGAAGCCACAAAGAGGATAAGTTGAATCTTGAATTTTATCTTCTGCCTCCTGCATCTGCTTGAAGGCTTTTGCAAAATATGATATCTACTGCACTGCCTATGTCAACCAAGACATTGTGGACTACAAAGCCCTTTATGAAACATGAGATCACCATAGCATCTCTGTGTGGGTAATCTTCGAGACGAAGGTTCTCTTGGGAGAATGTGATGGGAATATGAGACCACTCTGTTTCGATGTAGGGTCCTTGGACACCCATATGTTGTACCCTTCTTTGGGCTTCTTTCCTCTGCCTTTTGTTTCTGGGTTCGAAGCTCGAGCCCCCAGTGATAGGGAGTGCATGCTTCTCGGAGTTTGATGACGAAGCTTGATGGCTTACTATGCTCTTCGTCGTGGTCGTGAAATCACCGGAGGTGGGCGCTAATGTTGGTCACTCATTTTTAATTCCTAAAGGGTATAAAAAACAAGGCAACACACGTTATTATATCAAAAGCTTCTCCCTTCAATTAACTCTTTTTCGAAGGTTAATTCAAGAGAGAAGATAAAGTCATAATTGCAAGGTAGTGAAAACAGTATGTAAATCGAGAAGAGTAAGATATGTCACTCATCTGGATATCCACACTCATGTTCATTTCATTCCTTTTCAAAATATCAAATGGTTACAAGTGTAACTTCGGCTTCACACAAGTGAGAGCTCGAAGGTATCTTCGTAGGCTGAACGACAGAGCGACTCAATGCTTCGGGCTCGAAAGCGTAATTTATGCATGGCACTGTTACCTCTGTTCTTAAGGCGACACCTAGGCGTCGCCTAGGCGTCCGGGCGGTGGTCTAACGCCTAGGCGCCTTGCCCGCCTACCTCGCCTAGGCGTCGCCTAGGCGCCGCCTAGGCGTCCAGGCGGTGCTCCGACGCCTTGGACCGCCTTACCGCTTTAAAAACCATGACTGTTACTTTATTTATAGTCGTGGAATACAACTTCGGATGAAATTACAAATATGTCTCCAAGTCCTATATATAGATACTATAAATTTTATAAGGGCAACGTTGTACTTTTCCATCTACGTATCTTGCGGAACAAGTCTTCCACGACCTTTATCTTCGTCTTTGCTTCGTCAACCACAGCTCACCCGAAGCTACCTCCTTCGACATTGACTGGCTTAGTGCTTCGCAAACTTGAAACTTCTTAGCTTCGCTCCTGGTGTTAGCTTCAACCTGGTGACAAAGGTGAAGACTTTTACCTGAAACTTGCTTTTCATGACGAAGTCAGTAACTTGTAGACCTTCGGCGACGAAGGCTCTCCACCACCCCCAATAATGGCTGAATGACATTAAAGGGGCACTAACAGTTGGGGACCTTGCCGATTTTCTCACTCTTTTGGGATATTCTAATTGCATTTATTAAGAAATATATAGGCGAGTATATATCATGTTATACAACTAGACAATAGTAAATTCATTTCCCTAAGATAACGCATTTGTTAAATATTACTACTCTAAGCATCCTAAAGGCTGGAGTTACATTTTAAATCAGAGGAAGTTTGTATACTACAGTTATTTCCATGATAGAGTAGTTATTATTTGTAATTCTTTCCTATTTTCCTACCTCATGAAACGCCTTTTTTATTGTATATGATATGTATTATGGGTACCATCATTATATATCAATATTAGTGTTCGTCCATGTGAAACAGAGACAATGCAGTATATCCAGTTTTGAGTTCGATTCTGCATGAAGCAGATTGCATTAATCAAAGCTAATATATATACTAATTGACTTTGATATCTAGGATTCAATCTACACTTATGTTATGGAATTTTAATCTCGTGCAGTGGCATGAATCACAAGATGTACACTGCCCACAATTGAACAGATGCATTCAAATATCACAACTCTGTCTGGAAGACGATCAACATAAAAGACCGACTATAGGTTGCATCATTGACATGCTGAATGACATGAAAACAACGACGACAGAGACAATAGTATCTCCAGGTTTCGGCCACTCAAGAAATAACTCAGGGTCTTCTGAAGAATATGTATATCTGCAATGAGTGCTTGATTGAAACTTCCTCTCTAAGAGGTCGTACAATATCCGAATTAATCATGTAATTTATCCATTTTATTATAGGAGAGCTGTGACTCGTCACACTTGCCTGGGATTCACCATGGAGAAGTCCACTCTGCTACTGAGGTAGGACTACTATCAATATTGTTGTATGCAGAGCAAAAATTCAAGTAAGTCATACGAAGACTATTAAGTTCAAGAGTAGAAAGACAGTACCTACAATTTTATAGTCGAAACTTTTTTTATTTAAGCTCAATTATGATTTTAGATGCTCACATATGTGTTTTAAGTTAGATTTTGAAATTTAAAAATTTCAAACAAGTTTGCATGTTGACATAGTCTATGTCAAAGTTTTCTCTCTCGACGTGTTATGCAAATTTATATATTTTTTCGAATACGCGGGAGAGCTGCACATCAATATATTAAGAGAGGAAAAAAACGGGAATAGATCCCCAGTATAGCGCTCACACACCCCACCTAGGATTACATAGTAGAGTGATCACCGGATACAAAGGAGAAAACAACGACCTAGAACTGTTTTGCACAAACAGCTCCCCAACCTGGAGGGAGGACAGGGCTTTCGTTCCTGTTAAGGACCAATACAAAGGCTCCTCCCTGCCCACCTAGAGGGCAACAACTTTTTTAATCTGAGATAGATGGTCTACAGTCCCAAATATTCATTTTAAGTTCTTAGATTCAAAATTTTGAGTTATCAAATGCCTTGGGATGCTAATATTTTAAGTTTCAAATATTTTTTCTTCTTAATATAATGATACGCTACTCTCCTGAGTGTTTGAGGAAAAAAAAGAAATGTATGGTCATGTATTTTTAAAAATCGTGAGACTTATGACCCGCGATGCATGAACCGTGTAGTGGGCTTACCCTACAACAACAACAACAACAAAGCCTTTTTGTCCCAAGCACGTTGGGGTAGGCTAGAGATGAAACCCCGTATGAAAACCTCAGAGCTCAACCCCAAAGAAAAAAAAGGGAAACAAAGGCAAAGGAGAACCGAAAAACGACGAAACGGGGAAACACATAAAAGAGATAAAACCCACAAGAACCAGCAAGATCTAAATGGGCACAAGAAAAGGTCAAACGATTAAAGAGGAAAAGCGAAACTATAAATCAAGGTTCTGGCACGTGAATTGCACACTTCCACCCCTTCCTATCCACGGCGAGCTCTTTATCAATATCCCACTCCTTCAGGTCCCTCTTCACAGCCTCTATCCACGTCAAGGTTGGTCGACCTCTACCTCTCTTCACATTCTCGGGACGCCTAATTATTCCGATATGCACTGGTGCCTCCTCAGATCTTCGTTGGATATGTCCAAACCATCTCAAACGATGTTGCATAAGCTTCTCCTCAATTGGCGCCACTCCTACCCTCTCTCGTATATCATCATTCCGGACTCGGTCTCTCCTTGTGTGGCCACATATCCAGCGCAACATACGCATCTCTGCCACGCATAGTTGTTGGACATGTCGTCTTTTAGTGGGCCAACATTCTGCTCCATACAACATAGCCGGCCGGATTGCTGTCCTGTAGAATTTGCCTTTTAGTTTGTGTGGCACCCGGGGGTCACATAAGACACCCGCCGCTTGCCGCCACTTCAACCATCCAGCTTTAATTCTATGACTGACATCCTCATCGATGTCTCCATCCTTCTGAAGCATTGATCCTAAGTAACAAAAAGTGTCTTTTTTGGGTACCACTTGCCCATCAAGACTAACATCGCCATCTTCATACCCCATGGCACTGAAATCACACTTCATATACTCCGTTTTAGACCTACTAAGCCTAAAACCTTTTGCTTCCAACGTCTGCCTCCACAATTCCAACTTTTGCGAAACACCACTCCTACTCTCCTCAATAAGTACCACATCATCGGCAAAAAGCATACACCACGGTATATCTCCTTGTATGTCCCTTGTGACCTCATCTATCACCAAAGCGAAAAGATAAGGGCTCAAGGGTAGGATTAATAAAAAGTTGTGATATTCTATCATTTCTGTTTTTTCTTCAAAAACCACTTATAGACTATTTAGCATACACAGGCAAATAAAGTATATTCTCTTCATCACTAGAGGACCCGTCACACATTGATTTGCGATGGGCCATCTTGATATTTTTTCTCGAACTACACAGCAAAGTTGCACGTCAATTCATTAAGAAAGAAAAGGGGTAACCACCCAAGGGTAAACCAGTACAACACACACACAGTCACACACACATACAAAACCAAAATAAACACAAAACTACGACCTTTAGGAGCTGGCTCTCAGGACAAAGTCCTGGAGGGGTGTTGCTCCAGCCATATACCACAAATGCCCTTCAATGGCCACACACTGAATCACATTTAGAGTATCCGGACTAACTCTCTCAAAGACACAGAAATTCCTGTCTCCACAACTCCCAGGAGACTAGTATCACCAAGGAGTTAAATCTCTTTAACACCTCCTTAGGCAAAGATGCAGTTGGCTATGTTGATGTTGACTCGGCGAAGAGGCTTAGTTTGGAAGAGCGGGTGGTGAAGTTCTTGCTTGACTCATCACTTGAACTTGAGCTTATGCCTTCACATTCAACTATTGCTCATTTGCGAACAAAGCCTCTTTCTTCCTCCTTTGCTCTTCTAGCCTTCTCTTGACCAACGTGCAAGATGAGTTGAGTACCCCATCTTCCAAAGCCCTCGCACATGGTATGCAATCTCTTGACCTAGGCTTTAGCTTCTCTTGAGCACTCATCCTCAATTGAGGAGCTTGAGGTTTGTTCTTCATCATCGCTCTCTTCACCTGAGCTTGGCTCTTGTTGCCTTGACTAGTTCTGGAATCTGGAGTTTATAATTGTTTGTGGTGGCCAAACTTTTGATGTTTGGTGTTAGTGAAGAAGAGTTCTTGATGCTCATTTGAAGCCCATACACGATGATCTTGTTGATAACTTGATTCGGCGTCATCTCGTCAAGTCTCTTCTCATGAAGAATGGAGATGGTCATATTATACTATGGCTTCTAAAAGAGCTCCATTGTACGCATCATTAATAATGTCTTTCACACCTAAAGCATTTATTTCATTGAAAAAAGCATTTGGATGTGAGAACATATCATATGCATTCTTGTGCTTTTATTGTTTAAAGCTTTTGAGCTTCTTAATGAGAGCATGATCGGGCCTGTTTGGTTCAGCTTTTTTCGGACCAGCTTTTTGGAGAATCTAGCTGTGGGAAGAATCTGGCTGTGTAGAGAATCTGAGTATCATTAGGATTACGTGCGGAGGAAGATAAAATTGTCCATGGGGCTCAGGATCTATAAAGTGACGGATTACTACTATTGCGACGACTCAACCGATTATATGTTTATGTTGATTTTGAATGGTTTTTACCCAAACGAATTTTATAGAAGCTGGCTGAAAAGCTGAGTGTTTGGCAGTCCGCATCAGCTTTTGGTGGCCAAAAGCTGCGAAAAGCCGAAACAAACGGGGGCGATATTTTAAATTTTCTACATCCTCTATGCCTCCATGGTTCACAATGATAGCGTTTTGAAGTTCGTGTGCTTGTTCAAGTAAAGACATAGTTGTAACTTGTAAGCGTTTGAGAGAAGCCATACTCTCGGATGCTAGCAAAATGATCTTCGGGACTCCATTAGCATAAGAGAAACCCACAATGGACATGGCTTGGTGTTAATCTAGTGTCCCTGTGTCATGCATCTTGGAAGTCAAGCCCCATGCCAGCTAGTACCTAGGGCCCTACAAGTTTAGGGGCTTTACACAAGAGCCTCCGACATTCCCTAAGACACTCCCGACACAATGTGCGCCCCTGATCAGGTTAGTTTCATAGTGTCGAGTTGTTGAGATGAGGCTCTTACCCCTCACATTTATTGCAAGAGGTGATGTTGTGGTCAAAATATGTCACTATAGTCACGCCTGAAGTTGCAGGCATACCAGCGAGCACTATGTAGTGCATGCGGCTATCAACTATGACGGACTCGACGATGTGAGGCATTACTTTAGCAATGCTTGTAGCCACTGGTGTACCCGCGAGCACTATGCAGTACGTGCGATTATGACGTCTGCCAACTACGTCATACTCAATGGTCTGAGCTCTCGTACCTGCCACTATGACACATCACACTCGCCACTGTGGTACACCGAAGTCGTGCACCATATACAACATAACAACTACGACAAGATTTGAGTAGTTGGATCTCTACTGTCTGAGTAGGGATGTAACTCTCATATTCTTGTGCTATAAAATGAAAATGTTGAGCAACATAGAAAATAGTTGCCACCTACGTTTAGATCTTGGCACCTAAATTCAGTCTCTAGGTTCTCAGTTTCACTCACTAGCACAGTTATCATCTGAGTTTGTAAGCTCTGTCCACGCTTGCATCTATATATCCACCATAGAGGATGTAGGGTATTACACTCAGTTGGCTAGAGCCTCTCTACCATGGAAGTGGATATCCGAATTTTCGGACAAATTTAATATTATAAAATAGATATGTTGAAAATTGATGCTGATATTTTCTTATATTTTAAGCACATTATTATAAATAAGAACAAAATTCTGCATAAATTTTTTATGCATTATTTGCTCCCTACGACAAAAAGGTGAATAAATATCTGAATTTTATATCTATCATTTGAGAAGATATATGATCAGATAAATTTTAGGTTTAACATTTATGAATCTTTACAAGCTCAATGCTAAAAACAAGAATACAAATTTGTATAGTAGATTCTATATTCTATTTATTCGCAATCAAAGAAAAATGACTAAAAAATTGATATCTGAATAAGTATCCGTTTCCGACCGTTTTTGTTCCAACTCTCTACATCGTGTGTGTGCATAGTACAATGAAGTTGATCCTGATGACATTTTTGGCTAGAACCGCCTCTACAAGCAGTAAACTTATCAGCAAAATATTCTATCTTTCAGAAATAAAAAAAGGAAAAGTAATTGCCCCTCAAATTATGGAACTGGGGGGAGTAGATGACCAGGACTCTGTTTCCTCATTGTCATCATTTATCTGTAGGCAAGTACATGTGTCTCCGAGTTGCTGGAGCAGGTGCAGTCGCTGGGTGTTTCTACAGTGCCATCATCCCAGCTGCATCGAATAACCAGTATACCCAAAGGCTTTGGCGAAACAAACACTCATCATGTGAGTTAATAATTCTTAGATCTTGTTTGGATACTATTGTATTCACATCAATAAACATATGTTGAGGTGAATTAGGGTGTATAAATTAGTGTAAATGATTATACCCTAATCCACTCCAATACATATAGATTAAATATGAGGATATCCCAACAAACCATTGTGTGTATACCTCTGACGGTGTTGTGGTTGCTTTGGAGTGGCAGATATTGCGTGTGTGCCTCTGATGGTGTTGTGGTTGCTTTGGAATCACAGATATGCTCCACTGGGTCGACCTCTGAGAGTAGCAAGCTACTGGACGTATACCCACTGGAGCTCCGGTTCCCATTGGAGCCAAACGAGTGCACTGAATGCCCAGTGACCCTGACAAACAGGACAGACTGTTACGCTGGTGTCTGGATTACACCGGCGAAACCTCATACCTGCCATGGCTTTTATTTTTCGTACCTGTGGTGGCAGTTTCCAAGCTCATCCTTTTTCCAGATCATGGACCCGCATTCCACATTGGTCGTGACCTTGGTAATGGACCCGCTGCAGCTGGGACTGGGACTGCAAGACACTGAGGACAACTTTCAGGTGTTGATGATTGTCATGGAATCACAGAAGGATCTCGAAAATTTGAACCCGTCGATTAGTAGCAGCACGGACAATGATATGTTGAGGCAAGTCGAGGAGTTGGGGGGCGAGGTCCACCGGGCAATCCTGAGGGCTGTCAGCTGTGATCCAGCAAGCTGCAAGCCAGAAGTGGTCCACAGTGTTCCAATGGTGTGTGTTGCTCCCTTCCATCTGCAGTACTTGTCCACAGAACACACCAAGAAGCTAGTAATTCCTTTCTAATATAAAATAAATCAATTCATACAAGCTACTAAACTCTTAATATCCAAATAATCAAATTACATATCTATGCATATGTATAGTAGTTATCATAACTCAAAGTGACCATAGAATTGGACTGTGGTCACTTGCTTTTAGAGCGCGACGGATGATTATTAATTTGGTTTTATCAGGTCATTTCAGCAAAAACTTTAGAGAATGTCTTATCCATCGACGTGGACCTCGATATGTGTTGGTTAGTATGTACTCCATTTGTTCTAAATTATACATCACTTTAGTCTTATTATCATATATAAGTCAAAATTGTTGTATACTATGTAACTTTGCCTAAAAATATACATTAACATCTATAAGTTTAAATAAACTAGCTATTATGAAGATATAGTTCATTAAGAATTAAATGAAACTAATTTTATGCTCCAGACATAGTTCATGAATTTTTGTATAAACTGAAATCTTGGACCATATAGATGTTAATATTGCACACATGGTTTATCTGGATTTCCTTTTTTATTATTTAACTGCACTATATACATTAATACATCGCAGGATCCTGGCTAGTCATCGCACAGGTTATGTTTCCATTTGGAACTACAGCACACAGGTATAAAACTACATGTCTTGATATCTACGATTTTACGTGGAACTGTGAAGTATGCATGTATTTCCTCCATTCTAAATCATAAGACCCTATTATTTTCACGGTGTATCTTGACACATTATATATCTAAATATATAATAAAATTATATGTATAAAATGAAATGTCCTAGTATAACTAGAATAATGAAGGGAGTATGTTTTACTTTATAGGTCGTTAAACGTACTTTGTTGATTAATTCATTGTTTGTCAGGGAAGGGTGACTGCATTGAAGGTCACCAAGGAAGCAGGCATGCTACACTCGCTCACACGTACTCGTTGTGCCACCACATCGTGTGTTTATTCAGCCAAATTTATCACTAGAAAGAAATTGTTCGCAACAGGGGACGGCTATGGGTATATCTGCATCTATGCATACACAATGGACAAAGTGAAGAAATTTGAAGCTTATCATGGCAAACCTGTCAGCCTGTTGGCTGTTCACTCAACCTACCCGTTCTTGCTTTCGTCGTCTTCTTGTGACCGCTCAATCAAGCTTTGGGCCTGGGACCAGCAATGGGCGTGCACTCGAACATTCGACGCGCACACGAGCGGCGTGCAGCATGTCAGGTTCAACCCAGCTGACGTCAACACTTTTGTTAGTGTTTCCTGTGGTGGCGCCTGTGTAAAGGTTAATTTCTTTTCCTCTTTATTATTTCTAAATCACTGATTTATCAGTTCGTTTTTTCTGAGGATATAATTGTATCTTCTCCATTTTCTGTTCTGATTTTAACCTAATACTCATGTGCTGTAGTTTCTATCCAGTGTTGATTATCACTACTTATTACTTGCTCCACCTCCATATACTTCTATATCCATATTCAAAGTTTCTCCTTTATATTATCCCTTATTATGTATTACAAGACACAGTTTAATAAGACAGCCTTCCAAATTACACTTTAATCACTTATTTATTTTATATCATATTGTCTGTGCTAATAAACTATGATAATTGATACTACATCTAGTTTAAATCCAACCGAATCAAAACTGGATCAAATGATCCATAATCTTCCAAATTAAACTTTAATCATTATTTTATTGTAGATCGTATTGTCTATATATACTAATAAACTTATGATAATTGATACTCCCTCCGTTTCGTTTTAGTTGTCGCTGGATAGTGTAAAATTGAACTTCCAGTGACAACTAAAAAGAAACAGAGGGAGTACTACATTTAGTTTAAATCCAACCGAATCAAAACTTGTATTATAATAATTTTGAAGTTTTAGCCTAATTATTAGTCAATGATCCTGCATCTTGTATCATATTTTTTTCTCGGATATTACAACCTGATACGTCGTGCCAAATATTGATATTTGTCATATACATATAATTGGAGTATTTAAATTTGAATACGGAACAAATATTAAATGTTCTAAAAAATATACTGCGTAGTTCTAAAAAACGTAGTGTTTTGACCATTTTTCGAGATGGAAGGATATCGAGAAATAGCTGTCCCGTTTTCATCTCTACCCTTCTTTCAATAAATTATAACCCATATATATTGTGACACTTTATTCAGAATTTATAAATTTCTCTAAATAGCAGCTAACCGAATTCCTTATCAAGGAGTATAGATTTAATTTAAAATGCATTATTGTATTGTTACGTAATTTAACGAAACACTTCCTTGCTGAACTATTGTCTTGCATGTAAACCTAGTATGAATTGTGGCACACAATATGAATGTTACTTTGAGCCAATATTTTTTTTTGAACAAACGCAGGAGAGCTGCGTGTCATTATATTAAGAAGAAAAAAAGAACATAGGAGAGACAAGACTTGTCAACCCCTAATTACAAAGGCCCCTAGACCGAGACCCCTCCGGCAATAACACAACGCACCACACACACACACACACATGACACAAGGTAACAACCCGACCAAAAACGACTACCAGCACGAAAAAACTGCTAAGGTCCCCTAGGGAGCTGGCGCAGCAGGAGGTCCTGCAGAGCTGATGCACCAGCCAAACACCAGACGTTGCCCTCCTCAATCACAGCACTCTGAACTCGCTGGGTGCAGGGCACAACCCCCTCAAAAACACAAGCATTACGGTGCTTCCAAATCTCCCAAGCGACCAAAATGATCAAGGAATTAAGACCTCTTCTTAGACTCTTCTCCACTTTCTTGATACTTTGGCACCACCAATTTGAGAAACGAGTGCATCCATGCTGAGGCACAATGGCTAGGAGGCCTAAATTGTGTAGCATGGACGTTCATATCTGCCGAGCGAACACGCAGGAGACAAGAATATGCTGGATGGTTTCCTCGGCCTGATCACACAGAGGGCAAGCAACTGGATGGGGCGTACCTCTTTTTGCAAGTCGATCAGCTGTTCAAACCCTGTTTTTGATTGCCAACCATACAAAAAATTTGCATCTTAAGGGGGCCCAGGTCTTCCAGACACGTCGCCAAGGGCCAAAAGGGATAGAGCCAACAAAGAGAGCATCGTAGGCCGATTTGCTACAATAAGTACCATGAGCAGAGAGGCGCCAGATGTGTTGGTCTGCGATGTCAGGTTGCAGAACTACCCCATCAACCAAGTTCCATAGCTGCAGATACTCTACTAGGACCGTTACAGACAATCCTCCCCGAATATCTGACACCCATTGACGATTTGTGAGCCCCTCGGCTACTGTTCTTCGCTTTAAAGCCCTTCTAGAAACCACTTGGATAAGGGTTGGACAGTGTTCAGCCACAGTTTTACCAACAACGATCAGACCAGAACTTCACAGATTCACCACTGCCTACCACTGAGGTAACAGCCACATCAACGAGGGCCTTTGCATTACGGTGCACTCGGATAGAGAGACCAGCCCATGGCCTTGACGCGTCAGTCTTTTGTAACCAAAGCCACCTGGCACGTAAGGCCCATCCAAACATCTCCAGGTTGAGAATACCCAGACCACCATACTTGAGAGGCCGCTGGACAGCTTCCCAGGACACGAGACAGTTACCTCCATTTGCATCACCTTGCCCCTTCCAAAGAAAGCCTCGTCTCCTCTTATCGATTGCCTTAAAAACCCATTTAGGGAGTTCTAAAGCAAGCGTAAGATAGATAGGGACAGAAGACAACACTGTCTTAACCATGACAAGACGACCAGCCCGGCTGAGAAGATTAGCTTTCCATCCTGGAAGTTTATCAGCAACTTTATCAACAAGCGGCAAGAGATCAGAGTTAGCAAGCCTACGGATTGATAGAGGAATCCCCAAGTAAGTGCAGGGAAAATTTTTTGTAGCACATGGTAATAAGGCAGAAATGGTGGTCAGCTCATTCGCTCCACATTGAATGGGTGTAACAGAACTTTTGGAGATGTTCGTTTTTAACCCAGTAGCATGACCAAAGATGTCTAAAATGCTGATAATTGCTGAGATATCCTGATGAGAGGGCCGCATGAACAAAACAACATCATCAGCATAGAAGGAGATACAATGTTTGGCATGTTGATTTGCAATCGGCTGCAGCATATGTTCCCTGAAAGCATAACTGACCATAGCATTCAAAGCCTCCATGACAAGGATAAATAGCATGGGGGACAAAGGATCGCCTTGCCGAAGACCCCTATGATGCAGAATGTATTCCCTAGGCTCGCCATTGACAAGGATCCGTGTAGAGGAAGTGCAAAGCAACAGACTAATAAGGTTGCACCAGATACGACCAAAACCCAAGTGTTGTAACATGTCAAGCAGGAATGGCCAGGATATTGAGTCAAAGGCCTTGGAAATATCCAACTTCAGCAGGATGTGAGGCTCTTTTGAGCGGTGTAAGGATCTGGTAAGTTGCTGCACCAGTAGGAAATTGTCTTGTATACTCCTTCCTTTGATGAAGGCACTTTGGTTGATAGAGACCATACTTGGCAGGTGGGGTGCCAACCAAGCTGCTAGCACTTTGGTCACCAACTTAGCAAAGCTGTGAACAAGGCTTATTGGCCTGTAATCCTTGACCAGCAGGGCATCCACCTTCTTAGGCAGGAGGGTGATAAAAGCCGTGTTGAGGAGTTTGAGTTTGGAGACATGCCCACATTGCACAGCAAGCAAAGCACCCATCGTATCCTCCTTGATGATATCCCAGCAAACCTTATAAAAACGACCTGTGAAACCATCTGGCCCAGGAGCCTTGTCCAAAGGCAGATCTTTTACTACTGACCAAACCTCCTCCATAGAAAAAACAAGCTTAAGATCCCCCAAATCATGTTGTTGAATGCCCAGGCTGTGCAGGTCCAGGGTGTAGTCCCTATGTTCAGCTGTACCTAGCAGGTTATCATAAAAATCCAAGGCTGCTTGCTGTTTTTCTTCCTGTGAGGTGACAATACGTTCCTCAACCTGGAATTTTGCAATAAAGTTCTTTTTCTTGCGGTAGCGGGCTTGCTGATGAAAGAAAGAAGTATTTGCATCACCTTCTTGTAGATACAAAATGCGAGAGCGAAGCCTCGCAATAGTGCGCTCCAATGATGCCAAACCGAGGCAATGCAGTTTCAATTTTTTTCTAAGCCATTCCTCCCCGGGTGAGAGCACTCTATTGTCCCTGGCAATCTCAAGGCGGTGCAGAATTTGCTTAGCAGTAGCAAGTTGCAGCTTTACATTACCAACCTTGTGATGGCTCCATTTTTGCAGCCCCTTGCTAAGTCGCTGCAGTTTTAAGAATATACCCTCAACAGGGCAAGCAGTGGAGACCGGAGCATTCCAGCTATGGCTGACAGCCTCAAGGAAACCCGGCAATTTGGGCCAATAACTTTCAAAGTGAAAACACCTCTTCTTATGGGTTTGGACATTAAGGCTGAGAATAAGAGGACAATGGTCCGACACCCCCGAGGATGCACTTTGCAAGAGCGAATTAGGAAAGAATTCTTCCCAATCATTGCAACAGAACACCCTATCAAGTCGTACAAGAGTTGGAGAAGACCTTTCATTTGACCATGTAAATTTGCGACCATGCAGTGGAATTTCCTTAAGAAGGCAGTCATCAAGAAACCTTCGAAATCTGCCCATCAAAGCTCTATTCAGGTTAGCATTATTTTTGTCAGCAGCTTGATAGATCATGTTAAAATCCCCAGTCAACAGCCAAGGACCACTGCAGAGGGTTCTGAAATCAAGAAGCTCCTGAAGGAATTGAATTTTCCTATCATCTTCCTGCGGGCCATAAACACCAGTGAACCACCAATTCATACCATCCATCCCAGCAAACTGAACAGAAACCGAGAAATTATCAATACGAGAGGAGATGCCTTGATAAACTGCTCCCTTCCATGCAATTAGAATGCCACCACGAGTACCAACAGCAGGCAAGGTCAAGAACTTATCAAAATCTGAACCACACACAGATAGGAGCAGATGGGAAGAAAACGACGCCACTTTAGTCTCCTGGAGGCAAATAATATCAGCTTTGGAGGATAGAATTGTGTCTCTTACATAATCTCGCCTAGCCTTATTATTAAGGCCACGGGCATTCCATACAAGAATGTTTGATAGATTCATTGAAAAACAAATAAACACGACCAAGGACAGCAGGAATTAACAGCCTGCCAGGAGAACTGGGCTGCTGGAATCATCAAATCGCTCAGCCTGCCAGCCAAAAATAGCAGCAAGTGCAGCAAGATGAGAGTCCGTCAGGCGCCCCTCGAACAGCTTAAAATAGTTGTCTTGAGCTTTTTGATCAATGGCTTCTTCCGTGGCTGTGAGACCCAAACTCCTGACGACTTTCTTTTGGGCTTCAGTGATGATCGGACCTGGAGAACAAGGCTTGACACCAGCCACCCTCCTACTCCGACGAGGCACAGCAACAACAGTCTTACTGCTTCTAATCTTGGCAACCGGCATGGGCAGCAGCTGTACCACTGGCTTGATGATTTTCTCCAGGTCATTGAAAGAAACAGCAGGCGCATCCGGCGCAGAACATTTCTTAGAGTGACGCTTTCGCCTAAAATATACCTGAAGATTGGAAGGGAGGCCACCTCTGCGATTAATGGCAGCATCCTGCGGCTCAACAGACCTTTGCCTCTCAACAGGGTGAGGAATACCCTGGTTAGACACAATGTCTGGAACCACAGCAGCACCAAGTCTGTCCTCTTCCCAAGTAAGCAGAGGTAAATTCGCGGAAGGAATAGAGGTGACAGCTATAGAATCCTCAGTACTGGGCGCCAGCTGCTCCACGGTCCCTAGCTCATCAACAGGGTCCAAGGGACCCTGGATATGCTCAGGGCCCGGAGCCATGGCCCCCAACATAGCAGTAGTAGACATGACAGCCTCAACCGGAGGAGACAATAATAAGGCCTCAGACGGAGTCCATGGAACTTCCACATCCAAGGCCTGAAGAACCGCAAGGTGATGGTCCGCGCTCGCCTGAGGTAGGGAGGAACCAAGCACTGAATATGCCCGAACAGCAGCCAAGTCTTCTTCCCTAGGCTGAACCGCAGACCCTGGGCCTAGACGTTGAAGAGCAGATCGTCTGCCCTTATGCACACCGTCATCTGTAGAGCCCCTCCTACCATCACGGTCCCCAGGTGGCGAACGTGAATGGAAGCGCCTCCTCCACCGTGCAGAATCATCCAAATCAGATGGGACCTGGGTGGGATCTGGTACAGCACGTTGTACCACCAACACTTTAATCTGAACATGATAGGCAAGAGCTAGCCTACCAACACCTGGTCCAATTCTACATTAATTGTGGAAGAATAGGATACTTTATGGTATTTTTTAATTTTTATATACATATTTTTTTCATTAACATGCAGGAGAGCTGCACATCATTAAATTAAGAGAAGAAAACAGTCCAAAATGGACCAAAGTACAATGCCAAAATAGGCAAAACACAAGACCACCAATTCCTGCTGCGCACAGAACTGCAGCCTCCTTCTGCGCATGAAAACAGCAGTACACAAAAGAAGAACAACAAAAAGTGCCAGCAGACCACACACACGACTGCTCTTCACTAATCACCCAAAAGAACCCTTGATCTAAAAATTACAGCACCAGGACCCAAAGCCTCAAGATGTCTAGCACCGGCAAGCCTCCAACACTCAAACTCATCCAAAAAAACTGTTTTTATTCCATGAATGGAAGGTCTGACACCATCAAAAACTGCCTTATTACGATGAAGCCATAAACACCAAGCCCCCAAGATGATGATATTGTTAAAGCCTCTTCTTTTGAATTTGTGCATTTGCTTACACACCTTCTCCCACCAGTCCGCAAAAGCGGACTCATTAGAGGCAGGGGAAAGATTAGCCAGCCCCAACGAAGAAAGAATGTAGTACCAAAATTGCCGCGCAAAAATGCAAGTGCAAAGGAGGTGTTGGATATTCTCCGGCTCTTGATCACATAAAGGACAAACCTCAGGATAATCCAACCCTCTTTTCTGCAGTCTATCAGCTGTCCAACATTTATTCCTTATTGCCAACCACAGAAAAAATTTGCATTGGGTGGAGCCCAAGTCTTCCATAACCTCTTCCATGGTTCGAAAGTAATCGAACCCATGAAGAAAGCTTTATAACACGACTTCGAAGAGAACTGTCCAGAGGAAGAATGAATCCACACATGTCTATCAGCCTCCTGAGTGAGCACCACTCCCCTTAATGCATCCCAAAGGTTTAGATATTGCTGCAGTCCAGGCAAATTAAGAGGGGTCTCAATGTCGCTGACCCACTGCCAGTTCTCAAGAGCTTGGGCCACCGTTATGGAAGAAATAGCCCGTTTCCCAACATTAGCCACAACAGCAGGGGCAAAATCTTGGATACGAGACCCATCTAACCACTGATCTGTCCAAAATAAAGTATTATACTTTATACCCATTACCAACCAAGGGTAACAATTGAAGAAGTAAATAATCTCTTGACATGTTGCTGAATAGGAAATTCCAAACCAGACCACGACTTGTTAGGATCTGTTTTTTCTAACCATAACCATTTAGTTTGCAGCGCCCAACTTTGGTACAGCAGGTTAGAAATCCCAAGCCCACCGAGATTTAAAGGCCTTGTAACAATGTCCCACGAAACAAGGCAATTGCCACCATTTACCTCCTTTCTTCCTTTCCAAATAAATCCTCTCCGAATCTTGTCTATAAAATTAATCACCCACTTGGGGATTTTCATGGCAATGAGAAGATAGATCGGGATGGCTGAAAGCACAAAGCGCACCATAGCTGTCCTGCCAGCAAGACTAAGCAACCGAGCCTTCCAATTAGGAAGTCGGTCCGCAACTTTCTTGACCCAAACCATGAGATCAGATTTTCTGAGCTTCTTATCTGAAATCGGCAGCCCCAAATAAGTGCAAGGAAAAGAGGAAGAAGTGCACTGAAGAATATTGCAGCCCATCTGTACCGCCTGATCATTACACCTGATTGGAATAACGAAGCTTTTTTGCAAATTAGATACCAATCCCGTGGCTGAACCAAAGCAATCCAATATCGTTTTGACACATTGAAAGTCCTCCTCAAACGGTTGAACAAAAAGGACCACATCATCAGCATAAATGGACAGTCTGCTTCGGATATTAGCCCTCCAAGCTGTGCAACAACCCCCTATTTTTAGCCAGATTAAACAGACTATTGAGAACATCCATAACCAAGACGAACAACATCGGAGAGAGAGGATCACCCTGGCGAAGCCCTCTCCAGTGCCTAATAGGAATACCAGGAGACCCATTTAAAAGCACTTGCGTAGAGGAAGAGGTCAGAATATTGGAGATCATATTTCGCCACACAGGACCAAACCCAAGATGTGAAAGCACTTCAATCAAGAAGGCCCAAGAGACCGAATCAAATGCTTTGGAGATATCCAACTTCAAGAGCAAACTAGAGACTCTCTTGTGGAGAGATTTAATTGAATGCTGCACCAACATGAAGTTGTCATGAATCGATCTGCCTCTCACAAAGGCACTCTGATTAGTTGCCACCAACTCCTGTAGGTAAGGTCCCAATCTATTAGCAAGCATTTTGGTGACCAACTTAGCAAAACTATGAATTAAGCTAATTGGTCTAAAATCTCTTGCAGACAAGGCATCAACTTTCTTAGGGAGAAGAGCTAAATAAGCTGAATTCAGCATCCCCAACTTGTGAGTATTTCCCTGATGGAGTGAATTAATGGCTGCCAACAAATATGACTTAATAATATGCCAACAATATTTGTAGAATTTTCCAGTGGCCTTATCAGATGGGAGAGCCCCAATAGTGTCACGAACCTCCTTCTCAGGGAAAGGGGCCTCCAGGGAACTCAAGTCAATAGTGTCTCTGTGGCAAGCAGCCAGATTAAGAGAATACGGTCTCTGGATATTAGAACCCAAAAGATTGGAGAAAAAAATCATCCAGAACCTCCTGCATTTGTTCATGGCTGGTGACTGTCCTCCCCTCATTCTCCAAATGGGAAATAAAATTTCTCTTCTTGCGGAGGTGAGCCTGTAAGTGAAAAAAATTTGTGTTGGCATCTCCATCACTCAAGTAGTGCAACCGGGAACGCATACGGGCAACTGTCCTCTCCAAAGAAGCAAGGACAAGGCAGTGCTGTTTCAATTTCTGCAGCAGCCATAGTTCATTTGAAGACAACAACCTGCCGTCCGGCGCCATCTCCAACCTGTGCAGCACCTCACGAGCCAGCCCCAGCTGAGAATTGACATTTCCAACCGCACTATGCCCCCAAGACTGCAACCTTCGCGCCAATCTTTTAAGCTTCATCGACACCCTCTCCAGAGGGCAAGAAGACTGAACCGGCTGATCCCAGGAAGCAGCAACCTCTTCCAAAAAACCCGGGAGTTTAGGCCAAAAGTTCTCAAAATGAAACCTACGCCTCCCTCTAAGATCCGCATTGAGCTTAAGGATTAGAGGACAGTGGTCAGAAACTTCAGAGGCACTGCTATAAAGAAAACAATCAGGGAAAGCCTCCTCCCAGCAGGTAGTGCAAAAAACATGGTCCAACTTAACAAGGGTGGGAACCACCCTCTAATTTGACCAAGTAAATCTTCTACCATTCAAAGGAACCTCCTTCAGATCCAAGGAGCCAATAAGACCTCTGAAATTGCCCAATAAAGACCTATTAATGTTAGAATTATCCTTGTCTTCTAACTTGTACATTTGATTAAAATCACCAGCAACTATCCACGGACCCACACATGTATTCCTGATATCTCTTAATTCTTGAAGAAAGGTAGATTTCAAACTGTCTTGATGAGGTCCATACACCCCCGTGAACCACCAAAGAGGACCATTTTCACTTTGCAACTAAACCGAAACAGAATTGTCCTTGATTACTGAGGCAGCTGAGAGCCTGAGACAAAGGAACCATCACGCCAAGCGACTAAAATACCTCCTCTGGACCCATGGGCAGGACTAAATACAAAATTACTGAACCCGGACCCAAGAATAGAAAGAATGTTGAAGTCTGAGATAGAGTCCAATTTGGTTTCCTGAAGACAAACAATAGCAGGTTTGAGGCTTACAACCATAGACTTAACAGAGTCTCTCTTAGCACGACTGTTGAGGCCCCTGACATTCCAAACCAAAAACAACCAGGCTCCATGAAAAAACTAAAAGCAAGCAACCAACACGGGGTCAGAACCTTCTCAGGCCTGCACCACATGGGGCACCTCCCAGCCAAACAGAGCCGCCAGGGCAGCAATATGATCACTGGACAAGGCAACATCAAACAAACTAGCATACTTCCTAGCATCTTGGAAAGAAATATTTTCCTGCTCATCACAAAAGCCCAAAAGTCTGCACACTTTAGCAGCAGAGTCAGAACCCAACTCAGGGGGAAACTTCGCAACCCTCCTGCTACGTCGTGGCTTGAAATTGTTTGGCATCAACTTTCTGCGCTTAACAATAAGAGGAGGAGTAGACAACAGTTGAGCCGTCGGCAAAATGAGATAGTTTCTGAATTCCTGCAATTGGGGTGACAACACCAATTCCTCAACCACCAGTGTCTTCTTCCTTCTGGAGTAGACCTTGAAACACGGCGGCTTGGTACTTAACCAGCAACTCAGCGAAAGCCCCGGCCTCCCATGCAGATTTATGAAAGAACTAGAGGATTCCACAATATTGACATCAGCACCCCACACGTCTGCAGAGCACAAATTGGAATCAACAGTAGCCAGGGCATCGGGAAGGGAACCTGATGATGATGACCCTGAGGATCAAGATCCCCAGCATCGGCGGCGGCCGGTCCCTGTTGATCTACGGCGGCCTGTTCAGATGCGTCTGGGCCCACGGCTTCCTTTGGGTCGCGCGCATGCGGTAATTGTGCCACCGGTTCGGGTGGAAGTCGAGGAGGATCTTGGGGAGAATGTGTGTGTTTCGTTTCCTCCCGATGCTGGGATAAATGACATTCAGTTGGGAGGGACGCTGGGTCAGGCCACTTCTTCTCCGCACCTGGGAACATTTGTCTCAGGGCCGCTGGAAATCTTGTGCCATGACTCGCCCCACCAGGAACCATATGAAGAAGCTATAACCCTTGATGGGCCGCTGGGATCGTTTGGTCCATCTTCGCCCCACCACAATCCCTTGGATGGGACGCTGGAGATGACCAACCTGAACTCGCCTCATCAGCTATCTCCCATAGTTAAGGGCACTGTGATAGGGTCGCTGGGCCTGAATAAATTCTCTTCGCCTACTCACATCCAGCCTGAGGAGACGCTGGAGAGAATTGTTTCTGGCTCGCCCCATAAAATCACAGCGAACAGTGAAGCCCCGACAAGTGTTTCTTACTCCTCCGCGACCTTTGGGAAGAAACAGACTTCCACTTCCCTGAAGGTATATACTAGAAAAATGTCAAGAAACAAGGTGTGCCAGGATACTGAGGTTGTCCAGGTGATTGTTGATGAAAGAAGAGATGCTGAGCAAGTCCTGGATAACTTGGCTGAAATGGAGGTTGTTAGCTCAGATGTGGAAAAACAGATCAGTTGTTCAAGCTCTGAGTATTTCCTGAACAGAGTTGCTATCAGGCCGGCTGCTCTACTGCCAAATCCATGCATCAATGTATACAAGAAGGCATCTTCTCCACTCTCATCGCTGGCTGTTCCCCGAAGAAGTCGTAGAGTGGCTGGGGTTGGAGTTGAATTTAACATGCAGGACCTAGGAAGATCAATGAAAAAAGCTATGGCAACCCTGCACATTATTTCAGAAACTGAGGGCATCAGTCAGGAAGCTATTGATGCATACGCCAAACTGTTTTCCCAACCCCTGTCTCAGTGTCATGTTGAAGCCCTTGCAGCCTTGTTTGGCTGGAGTGCTCCTTCTGTTTTGGAGCCTTGAGTAGGGTCTTGTGCTGGTTGCTCCCTTGCTGTAATTTTTTTTAATGGATCCTTGAAAAATCCTTGTTTGGAATGTTAGAGGCTTGAACTCATCTGTAAGACAAGACTCTGTGAGGGATTTGGTTGAAACTGTTAGGGTGGATGTTGTTTGTCTACAGGAGACTAAAATGCAGAATATCTCCTACAATACCATTCTTTCTATGCTGGGTTCTAATTTCAGTGAATACATTTTCCTCCCTGCTGTTGGAGTTAGTGGGGGCATTTTGGTTGCGTGGAGACACCATCTTAAATCGACTGGGCAAAGCAGAATTGATAATCATAGTGTGTCTGTTCAGTTTTGTAAGGAGAATGGGACTGCATGGTGGCTAACCTGTGTGTATGGGCCGCAAGGGGATGCTGAGAAGCTGCTATTTATGCAGGAATTAAGAGATATCAGAACTGCTTGTTTAGGGCCTTGGATGTTGGCTGGGGACTTCAATCTCATCTACAGGACCTCTGACAAGAATACCAATCATTTCAACAGAGCTATGATGAATAGGTTCAAAAGATTAATTGAAGACCTAGCCCTGAAGGAAATTCCCTTGCATGGGAGACGATATACTTGGTCCAACCAGCAAGTAAATCCAGTTCTGGTCAAGTTGGATAGGGTGTTCTGCTCAGTGGACTGGGAAATATTATTTCCAAATGTCCTCCTTCAAAGTACTGCCTCCCAAGATTCTGACCACTGCCCTCTCATCCTAGGTCTTTCAGATAACAGAACTGGCAGAAGGCGTTTCCATTTTGAGGCCTTCTGGACAAAACTTGATGATTTTCAGGATACTGTTGCGGAAGTTTGGAATTCAGTTCAGGCTGCTACTTGCCCCTTCAATACCTTGGACCGTAAGCTGAAAGAAACGGCTAAAAAATTGCAGACATGGAGTGATAGAAAAGTTGGTCATGTGAGATCCCAGCTTGCTCTAGCCAAGGAAATTCTGCACAAGTTAGAGATGGCCCAGGATGGACGTATTCTCAGCCCAGCTGAATTCTGGCTTAAGAACAAGCTCAAAAAACAATCCCTACTGCTTTCCTCCTTTAAACGTACTATGGCACGTTTGAGGGCTAGGATTTCTTGGCTAAGAGATGGCGACGCAAATACGAAGTTGTTCCATTTACATGCTCGTCATCGCAAAAGAAAAAATTTTGTGGCTAGATTGGTCGACGGAAATCAGATCCTAACTAGTCACATTGGGAAAGCTGAGTGCATCGATTCTTTCTACACCAATCTCTTGGGGACCAGTGAAACCAGGGAGAGAAGTATTAATCTAGAGAATTTGGGAATGCCGTCCTATGATTTGTCTGAGTTGGAAGCCCCTTTTTCTGAGCAGGAAGTTTGGGAGGTTATCAAATTGCTTCCTTCAGATAAGGCACCTGGGCCTGACGGCTTCACTGGGAGGTTCTACAGGGCATGTTGGGACATAATCAAAGGTGATGTCATGGCTGCCATTTCTGCTGTCTGGGGAAGAAAGTTTGAGAACTTTGCTCGGCTAAACTCAGCATATATCACGTTGATCCCTAAAATGGATGGGGCTGAAAATGTTAAAGATTTCAGGCCCATTAGCTTGGTTCATAGTTTTGGGAAATTAGTCACTAAAATCCTTGCATCTAGGCTGTCCAAGAGGCTTCATGAGATGATATCACCAAATCAGAGTGCTTTTATTAAAGGAAGGTTCATCCAGGACAACTTTATGCTTGTTCAACAAACCACAAAGTTTCTTCATCAACAGCACAAAGCATGTCTGCTGCTGAAGCTGGACATTACCAAAGCCTTTGATTCGGTGTCCTGGCCATTCTTGATCGAAGTAATGCGACATCTGGGCTTTGGTCAAATCTGGAGAGATCTCATTAGTGGGTTATTAGTCACCTCCTCTACTCAAGTTTTGTTGAATGGTGTTCCAGGTTGTCGTATTATACATAGGAGGGGCCTTCGTCAGGGTGATCCTCTCTCACCCATGCTGTTTATTTTAGTAATGGATGTTCTAGGTTTCCTGTTCTTGAAGGCTGAAGAAGAGGGGCTGTTGCAGCAGCTTTCATGTAGAAAGAAACTTCACAGGGTCTCCATGTATGCAGATGACGTTGCTCTCTTCTTGCACCCTTCTACAGCGGATATGGCCCTCTCGTTGGATATCTTAAAACTGTTCGGGGATGCTTCTGGGTTACATAATAATGCACAGAAGTCAAAAGTCTATCCTATAAGGTGCTCTGAACAAGACTTGGCAGCTGCCCAGAACATGATTCCAGGGGGTATTTCAGCATTCCCCTGCACTTATTTGGGGCTGCCTCTTTCCTTACACAAGCTGACCAAACAGCAGTTCCAACCAATTGTTGAGAAGATTGCTGATCAGCTCCCCAATTGGAAGGCAGATCTCATGACTCGAGCTGGGAGGAGAGTGCAGGTTCAGCATGTTCTCACAAGCATGTTGGTCTACCTTGCTATGGCAGTTGACATTCCAAAATGGGGTCTAGATGCAATTGATAAAATTCGCAGGGGCTTTCTTTGGAGGGGCCGGAAGGAGGCAAGAGGAGGCCATTGTCTTGTAGCCTGGGGTCGTGTTTGCAGACCACTGCAGCTTGGAGGTCTTGGCATATCTAGCTTTCAAGAATTATGTTGGGCCCTTCGAATGCGTTGGCTATGGCTGCAGAAGACTGATCCTTCTCGACCTTGGTCTGACCTCCACATAAAAGTGCCTAGAAAAGCTAGAACTTTCTTCCTGGAGGTGGTCATTACTGAGGTGGGAGATGGCAAAAATACAAAGTTTTGGAAGGATAAGTGGTTATATGGTAAGCGAATTAAAGATCTTACTCCAAGTTTATATAATATTATACCCAAGAGGATTATCAATACCAGGACAGTCTATGAGGCAATTACAGACAGAAAATGGATCTCTGATATTAAAGGTCCTCTGACAGTGGGAGTCTTAACAGAGTATCTTCAGTTGTGGGACATGACTTCAGATTGGCAGCTGCAGCCTGAGGTTGAGGATAAACATGTTTTCAGTATTGCTCCTAATGGCATCTACTCAGCAAAGATTGCTTACGAGGGCTTCTTTTTGGGGTCTGTAATTTTCCCTCATTACAAGAAAATTTGGAAAACTTGGGCCTTGCCAAAATGTCGTTTTTTCATCTGGCTGGTTGCACAAAATCGTCTCTGGACAGCGGATAGACTTGCTAAAAGAGGGCTGAGTCATCCTGAGAAGTGCCCCTTTTGTGATCAAGAAGATGAAAATATTGATCATCTCCTTGTTACCTGTTCCTTCTCCAGGGAATTCTGGTACCTGTTGTTACGGAATTTTGGACTGCATTCTTTGACTCCTCAACCTGATGTTGGATCATATCTAGGCTGGTGGGAATCGGTGGGGAATATTGCTGCTGGGCTCTCTAGAAAAGGGCTTGATTCCCTTATCATTCTGGGAGCCTGGACCTTGTGGAAGCATAGAAACAAATGCGTTTTTGATGGCTGCAGCCCCAGTGTTGCCATGAGTCTTAAAGCTGCTAATGAGGAAAGAATGCAATGGGAGATCGCTGGTGCCAAGGGGCTCTGCCATCTAGCTACCGTTAGCTGAGAGCTAAGTAGAGTCTTATGGATTCTTTTTTGTATGCTTCCTACTGGCCTCCGTAAGGAGGCTGTTTTGTACTGGCCTTTCTTGGCCTCTTTTTACCTCTTCTTAATACATTATGAGGCGCAGTTCTCCTGCGCTTTCGAGAAAAAAAAGGGCACTCAGGAGAATTACAACTTCAACTGGTTCAGCAAACCCAGGCGCCGTCAACTCTACAACCGCAGCACAAGGATTAATTGGTTTAGCAGACCCATCCAATGCATTTGGGAGAATTGCAGCATCAACTGGTTCAGTAGACCCAGGCGCCATCAACTCTTCAACCGAAGCACATGGGAAAATTACAGCGTCAATTGGAGCAGCAGACCCAGGCACTGTCAACTCATCAACCGACACAACCGAGAGTGTTGCATCATCAACCGGTCCAACAGCCGACGAAGAAGAGGTTCGCGGCCCAAGCCGCGAATGCACCAAGGGCCGAGCCGAAGAAACCGAATGATCATGCCCAAGAAGTCGCCGCCTCTGCTGAAACTGATCCATGTCATCTTTGTCGTCGACAACTGGAGGCAATACCTCAGACATGTCCACTCTCGGCCAATCACCAAGAGGAATAACCTTCACAGAAATGGGATAAACCAAGGTGCGAGGGACAATGGTTGCATCTTCCCCAACAACAAGAGGTTCCTGAACATGAAGATCTAATACCGCTGGCAGGCCATCCGGAGAGAAACACCACGCTCTGAGCTTGAGAACAGACATATCCACACTGTCCACTGAATCTGGGTGAAGTCCCTGAACCATGCACAGACCATCCAATAGGAGCTCAGCAGTTCCAACCCCCAGAGGTGAGCAGGGACCCCTTCCAGCTCGATATCCTTGAGCAATGGCAGGCTGCCCCCGCCAGAGGCCAAGGCTTGATGAGACCAACGCCTGAGGTGCAGCCGGGCGGGGGGAACGAAAAGCGACTGCCCACCAATGAAGGCACGTGAAGCTAGATCCTCTGAGGGGAAGAAGACGAGGAAAGAGTTCGACGCAGCACGCCGGAGGTGGAGCGCGTCAGCTTCAAGCGAAACCCTTGAGGCGAGCTACTCCAACACCACCGCGGCGCAATCAGAGCTCCCCGAGCCAAGAACAGAGACAATCAGCACCCGACGAAGGTCAGCCTCGGCCTGATCAACCTCCCTAGAGCGCTGAAGGAACCTCACAAGACGAGCAGGCCTCCCAGGCGAAGAATCAGATGCCACCTAACCATAAACAACACGATCAACTTGCATGTCCCCAACAACCTTCCTCCTCTGACCCCGACGAGTGCGCTTCTTCAGCCCACCAGAAAGACCCGCCTCCATGGCACCAGGAGGGGTCGCCACCGAAGAGGACTCCCTGGAGACCGGGCGCCACACCTGAGCACATCCAGGAAGAGAAGCGGCCCCCCTAACGACCGGGCGCCACACCCGAGCAAGTCGAGGGGGGCATAGTGGCGACCGCCGGGAGGGGCACGAGAGCCCCGGTGACCAGACCGACGGCAGGAGAAGCAGCGAACCAAGCTCCAGCACGCAGCGACACGATGGGAAGAAGAGAAGCAATTGAAACACTTCCCGCCCAAGTCGACCGGGACAGGCCTTGGCAGGGGCTTCGAAATTCCAGCAGTACCACGTCGAGCGCGGCGACCTTCCACTCTTATCCAGCCATCGCCACCAGTCACACCGGCGGTGCCACCAGTAGCGGGATGCTCTGCAGCCAGCAACACCTCCTTGATGGAACGCCGGGTTGCACCGCGCACCAGAGCAGCAGCCGAAGAATGGCCGCCCTCGTCACTCCAGCGCTAGGCCTTCGTACGTCCGCCAGGACCGAAGAAAGGAGAAATGGGAGCAGCGACCGACGCTGGGGAGGAAAGTGCGGTGGCCGCCAGCCTTGGAATAAGAACCGGCGTGGGGCTGGTAGAGGAGGAGGCAGGGGCGTCGGCCAAGGCAGGAAGGCGAAAGGATGGAGGAGGGAGTCGAGGAGGCGGGAGGGGAAGCGTCATCTCGGTCCTTGGTCCTCAGCATTACTATACAGATTTAAGAGATCTTAGTTTGTTTTTAATAATGGTAGAAATGCAATTTAGATGAACAATTTAGGTTACTTTAGATATCTTTATAATGGCAATGGTTGGTAATTTAGGTGTAAATTTAAATATCAATTGTTTTGGTTAAAAGATCTTATTTATTACTCGCAGGTCTGGGACATCCATTCTTCCACCCCTATCACCACATTGTTTGGTCCGAACAACGTTGATTATTTCACTGATGCTGATCGCCAGTTCCTTCTCAACATTTGGTCCCAGAAGGCAACAGTATGTCATCCGTCTCCATTATGAAGAATTAAAATGACTGAAACTGGACAGTAACTAGCCTAGTACCTTTTGTCTCTTTTTTGTCAAATCAGATATTGGATCTACAGACACAAAAAACTGTCCACAGGCTCCTTGTTCACCAGCGGGAGATGCGTGATGTTGCTTGCCACCCCACACTTCCAATATTGGCTACCAGATTAGATGATGGGACTGTTTGTTTGTGGGACGCCACTACCTACAGGTATTTCATATGCTCGTGCCTACTTTCTCGGTCTCATAAAAATATCATTCTCGCTTTCCAACAAGTTAAAATTTTTAATTATAATATATATAAGATATTTATAATATTTATGGTGTATAATTAGTATTGTTCGATGAATCACTGAAATATTTTCATTAAAAAAATGGAGATATAAATGTTGCTAATATTTTTTTAGAAACCAATTAAACCTAAGAAAATTTGAACAACATGAATCCCATAGGCCATAGCGAAACTCTTTTGGGGATGGAGAGAGTAGTTACGACATACTTGATCATATTTAAAGTTTTACTACTTCAGAATTTCAGATCCATGGATCACTGCTAGGTATATAAACTCAACATCGGTGTTGGATTCGAAGCCTGTAGAGGTCAATCGATAGTGACGGGGCTTGCCTATTTGAAGGATCTAAACAGTGACTAAAGTAAAAAGAGAGCCAATATTATGTTAGTAAGAACCTAGTCTATACCCTAGTTTCATCCTAAGGTACCTCATTTATGTCACATATGCCAACTTCTAAGGTAATGTAGTGCACATTACTAGATTAGGAAGTTAATGTAGTGCACATTACTTCAGTAGCCTCCAACAAAGCTCCGATGACCTTCGCCTCTTTCTACAACTTGCTCGAGTAACTCTGGTGGCATCAGTTCGGCGCCCACTAGAGAGCCTTTATGAGTCTAAAAACCTCCACCAATAGCTTATCGGAAACCATTTTTGCATGTGTGCTAGCTCTAAATGTGTTCCTTTAAACACCAACACCTTTAGCACCGAGTTAGCATTTTCAAAAATGTTTTTAGAAGTATGTTTCACTTGCTTCCTCATCACGCACTAGATCTAATTCTTATGTATTGTTAGACTACACCTAGTGACATAGATGTCCATAATTACTTTAGAGTTCATCTCGTAATAGTATGGCAGTCTATCATAAATTTGATTGTGCACTTTATTGCACCTTTGCTGGCAAGAGTAAAACCTAGTCGATAATCCTTTGTCTTGGGCCTTTGCTTCCATCTTCATCCAGCTCTTATCTCCATGTTGAGCATATGCACGATGGTTGTGATTAACTCCATTTCCTGACCTTGCTGAACTCCTTAAAGTGGAGCTAGCTTTATTACCATGTTACTAGGTATAATGCACATGCATTATTAGTCAACACCTAGTGGCACTAGATAACCACAATTACATTAGAGTTCCCCTCTTAATAGTATGTCTGTGGATCCTAAATTCGATCTTACTTCAGAGTTCCCCAATAAAAGAATGCCCTATATACCTTTTTCCTTGGGCCTTTGCTTTCATCTCCATCCATCCCTTCTCTTCTTGTTGATTAAATGTACCATGGTCATGATCAACTCAACCATCTCCTAGCCTTGCTCAACTCCTTCATGTGAACCAAGCTCAAACATCTCAAATGAAAATATTAGCACTAGTTTCACAAGTGCTTGTGACACCTCACCTTGACTTGGCTCAACTATGTCATTGACTTTGGTCAGCATCACCTTCATCACCCATCTATTCTTTATCTTTCATGTTCCCAATGTGAGCCATGCATGGTCCAACCTAGGCCTCTTACTCCTTCAATACAAGCGTTCTTGTCTGCCCATCATTACTCTTGGTCCATTGCGCACGGGCCCTTCATTGACCTTCTCCGTCACCTATCGACCACCTCGGTGTCTAGAGACTTGTTTCCCAACACATTAAATTTAACACAACATGACACATTCGATTAGCCGTTAGCATAGTCAAGCAAATATGAAATATAGTCTCAACCAAAAAAGGAAAAAGAAACATCTAAACTCTAGTGTTAGTTATTCATCACAAGGGGACGAGAACCTTAAGGCAAACCCCATGGGGATAGCTTCGTTGCCATCCATAGTCTTAGCAATCTTCATAGCTGGAAGGCCATTAACAATCAATAAATTTAGGCTCTAATTTTAGCTTCCACTCCAATTGATTTATTGAATGTATACTCAAAAGTGCAGTGGCCTGTTTGTGGGTGTGTTAGTGACATCCAAATAAGAGACTAGCAATTTTGTTGAGCGTTCTTACAATTTTTAGTCCATTTGAAAGATTTAAAGGATAGCTTATACTAAATGGTACCCCTCAATTCGTAGTTCAAAAGGCGCCCAATCTCAAGTGGCTTAAATTTCTTGAGTCAAAGCACTTCTCAACTTGGTATCTCAATCTCCCACTTGATGAGTGCATTGACCACTGCTAAAGCACATCATAGAAGGTCTGAAAGCAATAGAAGGAACTCAGTCAAGTGCCCAAAAGGCAAGTAAAAGCAAACACAAGGCTACTTCACATGAGGAAAGATGATAAAAGCTTGAAGTAAGAACTCTCAACTCTTAGTTTCTCAAAGAAAGGGCGAGACTAAACACAACCAAAGAGTCAAATAAGAGGGGCAAGAGCTTCATGCAAACCCAAAAGCATTCAAAGCTATTTCAAAGGTTCTTGTCAACTTAGTTTCACATTCTCCCCCTTGATGGTTGGATCGACAACATCCATGCACAAAGAAATGGTTTGAGACATAAAACCCGAAAACCTCATCCATGTGATAGAAAGCCATGTAAAAAACTAAGATGAAAGTCACTTGGGATGGGAAGAACCATAAGAGTCAAGAAGCGCACAACAGTAAAACCAGAAGGCCGTCGCACATTACTTATTTCCGATGGCTTAGGGCCTATGCTCGACAGCAAGGGTCTGTCAGTTCTAAAAGGTCGGAATTAAGGTTATCGCTGATGGCAGTCGTCGGAGATAAGCATAAACCGTCAGTTATTACAAAGAAATCATGCCCCTACATCTATAGAAAAAGATATGTCCTAAACCCACCCAGAAATGATCGACAAAGCTTGTATTTGTGACAAGGCATGATCTCGAGTGAAATTTCGACAGCATAATCCCGTTCTCCATTTACACGCCAAAAAATGGTGCAACAGAGAACAGAGGGGTTATGCTACCGAAATTACGCTTGAACTCATGCCTTGTCATAAATACGAGATCTGTCGGTCACTCCGAGGCTGTCCAATAAAGAGACAATTTTGGCCCAACACACCTCACATGTGTCGGTATGCCGTTCCGAAACGGGTGACACATAGATTCCGTTTGTTAACACTACGGTACATGCGTTTATGTTACAATCATCGATGTGTATTACATAATAAATTTTACTTTTCAATGTTAAATAAACCACTAATAAAATATTTTTTTACTAAATAACATTATTTCATGTGAAAATAATATCAATTAACATTATTTCCTAGGGTTTAATAAATACCCTCAAAAATTACAAATTTAGCTGAAAACCCCAGAAAAATAGCTAAAACAATAATAACTTAATGTTTTCTAAAAAATGACTTAATATTTATGTTACATAGACTTTAGAATGACTTAAAATTACATATAATGACTTAAATTTTGTTTGTACGCTATAATGACTTAATATTTTATGGAATGACTGAACCAATAACGTAAGAAATGTCTGAAAAAACCTAGAAAAAATGGTTGGAACAATAACTTAATGTTTTCTGAAAAATAACTTAATATTTATGTTACCTAGACTTTGAAATAACTTAATGTTGTCTGAACGCTAGAATGACTTAATATTTTCTAGAATGACTAAACCAGTAACATAAGAAATGTCTGAGGAAACATAGAAAAAATGGCTTAAACCATAATAACTTAATGTTTTCTGAAAAATGACCTAAAATTTACTAGAATGACTTAATGTTGATTGGAATGACTTGATGTGGCTAAGGAATGAGTTGTGCGGGGGTTGAGCTGCGCGGGCGCGCGCGTGCCGGTTGGTCCTGGTAATGAACCGTTGGGTACATCGTCTTAGGTGATGAATAGAGTATATATATATATATATATATATATATATATATATATATATATATATATATATATATATATAGATTGTATATTAGGAGCCCTGGGCTTCCAATAACTAAAGGAAGCCCGGGCCAGACAGTGCAATCCGGTCGAGCCGGACCACATCCGGACGTCTATAAAACAGGACCCGGAGTGCTAGGGTTCAGTTTTTCACGCCCCATCTCGATTCATTAGCGACGACGGTTGCCCGATAGCGCGCGCGGCGGTGGACCCCGGCCAGTGGCTGCGGTGGCCGTGGCTCCCCGACCTCGACATGCGGTGGCGGCGGTTCCTAGGCCGGCGGTGGCGGCCCCCGATCCAGAGGGCGAGCGGCGGCGGATCCCAGGCCGGTGGCCGCAACTCCATTACCTCGACGCGCGGTGGCGGAGGTTCCTCGATCCGCAGCGAGGCCCTTGTGCAAGCAAGCGGCGGCGTCCCTAAAGCCCCGAGGAGGCGGCACTTCCAAGGCCGGCGAGCAAGCGACACCCGTCGACGTGCGAGTAGCGACGGCGACGCATGAGGCGCGATGTTCGAGCGAGCGACGTCACGGAAGGGGCGAGATGCGCGCAGCGATGATCGCGCGTGACATCCTCTGATCCGGCGCATTTTTCTTTTCGTTTATTGTGTTTTATGCCTACCACATGTATTATTTACGCTAAAAACTGTATGATTTTATGCTTTAACACAGAGTTCGTATATCAGTTTACTGCATGCACATTGGAAAGACAATTCCTTGATTTATGCTGTTCTTAATTTGCGCGCATGCAATGGAAACTCCCACGATTTTGCCATAATTTTTGGATCTGTATAAAAATAGAAACCGCATGCATGCGGCTGCCATGTTTTTCGGATCTGTCATAAAAATAGGATCGTAATAACAACCTACTAAAGCTATCAACCTCTAATTGACTCGGTATTTACGCTTATAATTGAGGGATTTTATGCTCAAAACTTAAGGTTTTTACGCTCCACCCGGAGATGCGTCCACCAGTGAACAACATGCCAGATTTTTTACGCAGTGTAAGGAATTGCATAAATACCTACACCGTGTAGTATAATTTGTTTCAGTATACATCATAAACTAGTTCTAATGCGTTTAGTTGCATGGCTGTTGGAGGGATCCTATATTTATGAAGGAAATAAAACATTAAATGTGATTTTTTGTTTTTATACATGCAATTCATTTTCTTTCATTGCATATTCTTTCCATCATAAATTCGTGTGCATGCAGCCTGTAGCAGATTTTTACGCAGTATATCGAATTGCATAATTATCTACACAGTGTAGCATATTTAGTATAAGTATATAGCATAAAATGGTCATTACGAGTTTTAGTTGCATGTCTGTTGCAGCGATCCTAAATTTATGGAGGAAATAAAGCATTTAAAATAGAAACCGCCACACATATCTTTCCTAAATTTACGCGCATGCAAGGGAACGTGTTTGACTCATACATGCATTTTGCTATAATTTTAGGATCTGTATAACCGCATGCATGCGACTGCCATGTTTTTCGAATCTGGCATAAAAATAGGATCGTAATAACAACCTACTAGAGCTATCAACCTCTCACATTGGCTCGATATATACGCTTATAATTGAGGGATTTTATGCTCAAAACTTAAGGTTATTACGCTCCAACCCGGAGGTGCGTCCACCAGTGAACAAAATGCTAGATTTTTTACGCAGTGTAACGAATTGCATAAATACCTACACCATGTAGTATAATTTGTATCAGTATATATCATAAACTAGATTTAATGTGTTTTAGCTGCATGGCTGTTGGAGGGATCTTATATTTATGAAGGAAATAAAACATTAAATACGATTTTTTGTTTCTATGCGTGTAATTCATTTCCTTTCATTGCACATTATTTTTATCATAAATTCGTGTGCATGCAGCTGGTAACAGATTTTTACGCAGTATATCGAATTGCATAATTATTAACACAGTGTAGCATATTTAGTCTCAGTATATATCATAAAATGGTCCTTACGCGTCTAGCTGCATGACTGTTGCAGCGATCCTAAATTTATGGAGGAAATAAAGGATTTTAAAAACAGAAACTGTCACACATATCTTTCCTAAATTTATGCGCATGCATCTTTCCTAAATTTATGCGCATGCATTGGATCGTGTTTGCCTCATGCATGCATTCCTTTTTTTGCGTTAACAGACGTGGGGCAGGTGGCGCACCCGACAGCCTGTTTGGGCGCGCTGGTTGAACCAGTTTGCAGGGGTGGTCGGCCTGAGCTTCCTTTAACTATTGGAAGCCCAGGGCTCCCGTTATACCTGCCATATATATATATATATATATATATATATATATATATATATATATATATATATATGCGCGCGCGCGCATGCCTGCATAGACATGCCACATTCTTCTCTATGCAATGAGTGGTAACTAACAAAGTTCTTATCTGATGTTTCCCAAAAATAGCTAACGGTTGTGTTCTAATACATAATATATACAGGCTTGAGAGAATCATTCGCCTTGAGTCCTCCATTCAACATACGGCGTTCAAAGACACAGCGGACTCAATATGGTATACAACTTTTGTTTTTTTTATGGTAGTGCATGTGCGACAGAACGTTAACTTTGGCTCAAGTATCTGTACATCTGTTTGACTTTAATTATAATATTAGCCCAAAGAAAAATACATTCAGTATTCTTTTCTTGACCTGACCCGTGCATCTTAACGTCGTACGCAGGCTCGTTGTTGCGTGTGAAGATGGGATGGAAATTCTGAAAATTAACATGCCAACATCAACCAAGTAAGCAATCAGGCTGCACCAGAGATCAGGCCAAAGAGCAATATTAGAGTTAAAAATATTTGCACCGCATGGCTCTAGAGCCTGACTGAACTATATCTCGAACCAATTGGTCCTCAAACAGCTTCTCTCCACTGTACGGGTGGATGGATACACATACACATACACCAACCAAATGAAAGGATGCTGCATCGGGTAAACCTGGCGACCACAAGGTTGTTTGTATGGCTTGGATGGGAAGGAAACTGGGCTTGGACCAGAAACACTCTGAGCTAGTTTAGGAACTTCATTATTCTAAGAGATTTTCATTTTTCTTTGGAAAATTAGTTCATTTTCCTTTGAGAAAATAGGAATCCCTTGGAAAATGGAGCTCCCAAACTAGTCCTACTGTTATGCCTTCAGGGCTAGCCTTTATGTAATTACTTGCATACCCTCAGTGTAATAGGCTTATATATATATAGGGTAGGTATAACGGGAGCCCTGAGCTTCCAATAGTTAAATTAAGCCCATGCCGATCACCTCTGCAACCTGGTTCAACCCAACGCACCGACTAGACCAGGCTGTCGGTTGCACCACCCGCGCCCACGTCTGTGCGCGCAAAAAAAAAGAAATGCATGCATGAGTTAAACACTTTCTCTTGCATGCGCGTAAATTTAGAAAAGATATGTGTGGCGGTTTCTATTTTTAAATGCTTTATTTTCTCCATAAATTTAGAATCGCTGCAACAGCCATGCAGCTAGACTCGTAAGGACCATTTTATGATATATGATGCTACTAAATATGCTACCCTGTGTAGATAATTATGC
The DNA here is from genome assembly GCA_029449295.1 of Zea luxurians. Lineage (NCBI taxonomy): Eukaryota > Viridiplantae > Streptophyta > Magnoliopsida > Poales > Poaceae > Zea > Zea luxurians. The sequence goes on along the minus strand of JAOPSE010000004.1, from coordinate 74,081,018 downwards.
AATTCGGTATACTGCGTAAAAATCTGTTACCAGCTGCATGCATACGAATTTATGATGAAAATAATGTGCAATGAAAGGAAATAAATTGCACGCATAGAAACAAAAAATCGTATTTAATGTTATATTTCCTTCATAAATATAAGATCCCTCCAACAGCAATGCAGCTAAACACATTAGATCTAGTTTATGATATATACTGATACAAATTATACTACATGGTGTAGGTATTTATGTAATTCGTTACACTGCGTAAAAATCTGGCATGTTGTTCACTAGTGGACGCATCTCCGGGTTGGAGCGTAATAACCTTAAGTTTTGAGCATAAAATCCCCCAATTATAAGCGTATATACCGAGCCAATGTGAGAGGTTAATAGCTATAGTAGGTTGTTATTACGATCCTATTTTTTATGGTAGATCCGAAAACATGGCAGCCGCATGCATGCGGTTATACAGATCCAAAAATTATGGTAAAATGCATGCATGAGTCAAACACGTTCCCTTGCATGCACATAAATTTAGGAAAGATATGTGTGACAGTTTTTATTTTAAATGCTTTATTTCCTCCATAAATTTAGGATCGCTGCAACAGCCATGCAGCTAGACCCGTAATGACCATTTTATGATATATACTGATACTAAATATGCTACACTGTTTAGATAATTATGGAATTGGTATACTGCATAAAAATCTGTTACCAGCTGCATGCACATGAATTTATGATGGAAAGAATATGCAATGAAAGGAAATAAATTGCATGCATAGAAACAAAAAAATCGCATTTAATGTTTTATTTCCTTCATAAATATAGGATCCCTCTAACAGTAATGTAGCTAAACGCATTAGAACTAGTTTATGATGTATACTGAAACAAATTATACTACACGGTGTAGGTATTTATGCAATTTCTTACACTGCGTAAAAAATCTGACATGTTGTTCACTAGTGGACGCATCTCCGGGTGGAGCGTAAAAACATTAAGTTTTGAGCATAAAATCCCTCAATTATAAGCATAAATACCGAGTCAATGAGAGGTTGATAGCTCTAGTAGGTTGTTATTACGATCCTATTTTTATGACAGATCTAAAAAATATGGCAGTCACATGCATGCTGTTTCTATTTTTATACAGATCCAAAAATTATGGCAAAATCGTGGGAGTTTCCATGCATGCGTGCAAATTACGAACAGCATAAATCAAGGAATTGCCTTTCCAATATGCATGCAGTAAACCGATATACGAACTCCGTGTTCAAGCATAAAATTGTACAGTTTTTAGCGTAAATAATACATATGGTTGGCATAAAACACAATAATCGAAAAGAAAACTGCGCCGGATCGGAGGATGTCACGCGCGATCATCGCTGCGCGCATCTCGCGCCATCCGTGACGCCGCTCGCTCGAACATCGCGCCTCATGCGTCGCCGTCGCTACTCGCACGTCGATGGGCGTCGCTTGCTCGCCGGCCTTAGAAGTGCCGCCTCCTCGGGGCTTCGGGGACGCCGCCGCTTGCCCGCATAAGGGCCCCACCATCGCTCGCCCTTTGGATCGGGGAGCCATCGCCACCGACTTAGGAACCGCCGCCACTACTCCGGATCGAGGAACCTCCGCCACCGCGCGTCGAGGTTATGGAGTTGCGGCCACCAGCCTGGGAACCGCCACCACCGCACAAGGGCACTGCCGTCGCTCACCCTCTGGATCGGGAGCCACCGCATGTCGAGGTCGGGGAGTCGCGGCCACCGCAGCCACTAGCTAGGAGTCCACCGCCGCGCGCGCTATTGGGCAATCGCCGTCGCTAATGAATCGAGATGAGGCGTGAAAAACTAATCCCTAGCACTACGGATTTTCTTTTATAGACGTCTGGACCTGGTCCGGCTCGACCGGATTGCACTGTCTGGCCTGGGCTTCCTCTAGTTATTGGAAACCCAGGGCTCCTAATATACAATCTATATATATATATATATATATATATATATATATATATATATATATATATATATATATATATATATAGACACACTAGGATAATGCCTAATGCCCGTGCGTTGCAACGGCACACGATCATGTTTAATGAGTAACTTTAGTAATTCATTTAGACGAAGAGTTTACCTTATGTGTATTTCACTTGCATACATGGGAGTTCGTGAATTAGTACATGACATCACGATCATGATAGTGGCTCCGATCACTGTGCTCGCGTTCTAATTATCTCACAATCTCCTCTTCCTCTACATAGTGCCGCTCCGGCTCCTTCACTCCCATTAGACTCTCATTTCTCTGAGCAAGCGCTTATCCCCCCTCTTTGCGCTCCCGTTCTCTACTGTGACTATCGTGGATCCTCTCCTTATCCTTATCGGCATCCCTATCTATTAGCATTATGGCGTAGGTGAACTTGTACTCGTCCACCTCTTTGTCCAACGTGGCCTTGCGAGCGCTCGAGCGTGTGTCGTTTCTAGTTCCAAAAATCGATATAGTATGATGCACCTTGCTGCTCTAAATATTAATAGGCAACTTACGCAAGGTGTTGTTTCGGTTTGGTAGACGACATGTTGTAGATAATAAATTGGTCGTTTTGTTATTTGCATCTTATCGAGTTTGATTCTTTTGGCTACCGCCATCCTAGCCGCTTTCAAGTAAATTTCTAGCGTGCCAGTTCTTTGCTTCTCTCTGGCCGCCCCTCCTAGTCACTTTCAAGTTTCTTTGCTTCTCTCTGAAAATGCATGCATCCTCTATGACTTTGTGGTACAATCTTTTGGGAACAAAAGTGCCAAGAAATGATAGAAGAATATTCTGACACCTAAATTTTAGGAGCTTGAGCAACAAGCACTGTTTACTCTAAGCAACAAAACAATTCTCCAACATGTAGTTCCGGTAAGGCCAAAAAAGATTAAGTTACAAGCGCCTATTTCTTGAAGCACAGGTCTAGCTAGAGTTTGGAGTAAATCACAAACACAACAATTTAACGGGCAAGTGGGTGTTGGGGGTCTGCTTCGTCGCCGAAGGTCCTGTGAGAAGAAGCACCTTCGAAAGGCTAGAACAGGAACGATGCCGAAGCTACCAGGGAGCTTCGTAGTATATTACAAAATGCACCGACTTAAAGATGAGATGACCAATCGGCCCATGATAAACTTTGTAATGATTGTAATTATTTGTAGAGGACATGGATGTAAATTCACACAGGCTGCGCCCTGTGCCGAACAGTACCCCCGTACTATTCACGCTTTTTCATCGCATTCGTATCTTCATATTTCTGTCAAACTCAAGGTACAAATGTAATTTAGTTTAATTTTTATATATTCATGATTATTTGTTAATACATGTTCACATTTTGGTACTATATAATTATCTATATTATTGTCTTATGTTTCATAACCTTCGTCCCCTGATTTTTACATGTCATATCTATGAAGGTATGTCCTTCATAACCTTCATCCAAAGATCATTATATCCTTAGGGAAATAATGCTTCGAAGGACGAAGGACATTAACATTTAATATTTTTTATGTTGCCTTGTTCTTAATTCATAGCACTTGAGAACAAGTCCCCAACATTGGCGCCCACCTCCAGTGAACTCACCTCACTGTTGAGCTGATGGCTTCGTTCAACAACCAAGCTGAAACACCTTCGGCTACAAAGCTTGTGCTCCCGATAACAGGCGGTTCAAGTTCAGAACCGGCTAACAAAAAGTAGAAGAAGGAAGCACAGAGAAGGGTGCAACATGTTGGGGTGCAGGGACCCTTCATCAAGTCAAAATGGTCTCACATCCCAATCACCTTCTTCCAGGAGGACCTTCAGCTCAAGGACTATCCTCACAATGATGCTATGGTCATATCTTGTGTCATCAAGGGTTTTCTCGTCCACAATGTTCTGGTTGATACAGGTAGTGCTGCGGATATCATATTTGCTAAGGCCTTCAGACAAATGCAAGAGCCAGAAGATAAGATTCACGATGCTACACATCCCCTATGTGGCTTCGGAGGAAGGCAGATCGTAGCACTTGGCAAAATCACAATGCCAGTTACCTTTGGCTTTGTTCACAGTACAAGGACTGAACAAGTTGTTTTTGACATTGTTGACATGGAATACCCTTATAATGCAATCATTGGTCGAGGGACATTTAATGCTTTCGAAGCAATACTTCACCCAGCATATCTATGCATGAAGATACCTTCGGAGCAAGGGCCCATTGCTATTCATGGAAGTCAAGTGGCTGCCAGAAAGGCCGAAGGAAATTGGACAGGTTCAAAAGCAATCCACAATATAGATGGAGTTGAAGCTTGTGAACAGTACAAGTACAGAAGAGAGAAGGCTGCTTCGGCTGATCAGCCGAAACCCATGCTTCTATGTGAAGATATAGCAGAGAAGAAGGTATTGCTGGGGTCTCAACTATTTGAAGAGCAGGAGAAAACTTTGATAAGGTTTCTATTCAACAACAAAGATGTCTTTGCTTGGTCAGCCAATGACCTTTGTGGTATCAACAGAGACGTCATTGAACATTCACTCAATGTCGATCCATCTTTTAGGCCAAGAAAGCAAAGGCTTCGGAAAATGTCTGATGATAAAGCTGAAGGTGCTCGAAATGAAGTAAAAAGGCTTCTCAGTGCTGGTGTTATCAGAGAGGTAAAATATCCAGAGTGGCTTGCCAATACTGTTATGGTGAAGAAGGCCAACGACAAATGGAGAATGTGTATTGACTTCACAGATCTTAACAAGGCCTGTCCAAAGGACGAATTTCCATTACCAAGAATAGACTCTCTTGTAGATACAACAGCTTCTTCAGAACTTATGAGTCTGCTAGATTGCTACTCAGGATATCATCAAATATGGATGAAGAAGGAGGATGAGCCGAAGACCAGCTTCATAACTCCCAGTGGCACCTATTGCTACCTTCGGATGCCTGAGGGGCTCAAGAATGCTAGAGGAAGCTTCAGCAGAATGACAGCTAAGGTCCTTCATTCTCAGATAGGCAGAAATATGCTAACATATGTTGATGACATCATAGTAAAAAGCACAAAGCAAGAAAATCACATTGCTGATCTACAAGAAACATTTGCTAATTTTAGGCAAGCTGGCCTAAAATTAAGTCCAGAAAAATGTGTCTTTGGAGTGAAGAAGGGTAAGTTCCTTGGCTGCCTAGTTTCAACAAAGGGGATTGAAGCTAATCCAAGCAAGATCGAAGCTATCCTTCGGATGGAACCACCAAGCACAAAGAAGGGGGCCCAACGGCTGACAGGAAGACTGGCATTAGTGAATAGATTTATATTTAGATCAGCCGAAAGAAATTTGCCATTCTTTGAATACTAAAGTCAGCCGAAGTTTTTCAATGGGGCCCAGCTCAGCAGAAGGCCTTCGAAGAGTTAAAGCAGTACTTGATTGATCTAACATCATTAACTCCACCTGCGCCAGGGGCTCTATTATTATTGTATGTGGCAGCTTCGCACTCTGCAGTGAGTGTGGCGCTTGTACAAGAGAAGCTTGAAGGCCAAATTAAGAAGCAAGCTCCAGTATATTTTGTCTCTGAAATTCTAAGTTTATCAAAGAAAAACTATACAGAGTTGGAGAAGGTGTTGTATGCTATGCTAATGGCCTCCAGGAAGCTCCGGCATTATTTTTAAGCATATCACATAATTGTTCCTTCATCACAGCCTTTGAAGGATATTATGAGAAACATAGAAGCTACTGGAAGGATTGGAAAGTGGGCCGCGAAGCTTAATGAATTCACTATTGACTATGTGCATAGGTCCTCAATTCAGTCCCAGGCGTTAGCAGACTTCATTGCTGATTGGACGCCAGGGGCTCAAGAAGAAGAAACAAATAAATATGCTGAAGCCTGGACAGTGTTCTGTGACGGCTCCTGGGGAACCTTCGGTGCGGGTGTAGCTGCTGTTTTAGTTGCACCTTCCAAAGTAAGAACATGTTATGCAGCAAGGCTTGATTTCAGCTGTACAAATAATATTGCTGAATACGAAGCATTACTTTTAGGACTTCGAAAGTTAAAGGCAATGGGAATAAGAAGGGCAGTCCTCAAAACTGACTCTCAAGTTATTTCCGGATGTTGGAGACTTCTTCTCAAATGCTATGAATTAAGAGCAAGGCAACATAAAAATGTTAAATGCTAATGCCCTTCGTCCGCTGAAGCATTATCTCCCCAAGGATTTAATGAACTTCGGACGAACGTTGCAGATTAAATATCACGAAGGTCATACCTTCGTGATTAGGTTTATAGAACAATGTAAAATGAGGCATAACGTGTAAAACATATGTTAGAAGCAGATAACATTATTCTTATATTTCATTATATAGATCTGAATATTAAAACATGACATTTAAGTACGCTTATACCTTCTCCTTGACGGAAAACAATAATTCCAGTGTGATGCGTCAAGGATTACAAGATTGCGTGAACAGTATAGGGGTACTGTTCATCTATTTATAGGCACAGGACACAACCTATGTGAAATTACATTTATCCCCTTTATAATCAATTACAATACTGACACAAAACATCATGGGTCTTTGAGTCATTTGATCTTTAAGTCGGTTCGCCCCCTTTGTCTTGAGACTTGTCACTGTGCCGAAGCTCTATCGGTGATAACTTCGGCACTGTTCTTGAAAGGATCTTGCCGAAGGTGTTTTCTTCTTTTAGGATCTTCGCTACGAAGCGTACCCCCAACAGTAGCCCCTTCGCGGTGCTAGATCGTTTTTCGCAACGAGCTTGATCCGTGAAAAAGTCTTCTAGGCTTCGGGATACCGAAGATCTGAAAAAACACCTTCCCTGAGCTCGTTGACGAGAAACGATTAAAATAATCCGCGCGCGAGGTGGCCCCATCTTGCAGCAGTTGCACGTGCCCTGGCGATTCACCTTCACGGACCTTGTGGCCCACCGGTCAATGAGTGTGGGTGGTTGTTTTTCTGGTGCGGAAGACATTGACGATTTACCTGCCCACCTACGGCGCTATATAAACAGACGGGTAGGTGTGAAGTTACCACAACATTCATTGCTATTGTACTGTTGTGCTGTCAAAAATTTGACCATAGTCGAAGCTTGATCATTGTGCTCAAACGAAGCACCGCTTTTGATTCTGCTTCGTCACAAGAGAAAGAACTTCAGAGAAATTGAGAAAGTCAACAACTTCAAAAATTTCAAAAAATTCGTAATCAGATGGCGAGATTGCATTCTACTGCCAGGATTGACTGTGAGGGAGATGAGGGCGAAGCTACTAGAACTGTTCCAATTTCCAAAGCAATGAGGCGGTCTAGGCTGGTAACATCGGAGGATATTCCTGTCGCCGAAGCAGGACAAGCTGATGCTGAAGAAACTGATTCCGAAGATGATTATAGCAGTGCAGTGCCGAGCAAACCTGGCCACCTGGACTTCGGAAAGTCCACTATCTCCGAAGCTGATTTTCCTAAGATGGTGAAGTTGGGCTATCTTAGTGAAGAAGGAGTTGATTAGTTTTGGTGGAAAAGAAACTATCCCGAAGCCGGGAAAGAATGAAGTAGTGGTTTTCAAAAGCCTTTTTAAAGCTGGTTTAAGATTCCCTTTGAACAAGATGATTGCTGAAGTGCTGAAGAAATTTGGGATCTACCTTCATCAGCTAACCCCTAACGCTATCGTTAGGCTAAATGTTTATATCTGGGCTCTCCGAAGCCAGGAGGTGGAACCATTCGCTGAAGGTTTCTGCCGAGTGCACGAACTGCATTATCACACTAAAGCTAGAGGAGATGGTCTTCATGAAAATTTTGGCTGCTCTAGATTTTGAATATCCTGACTACGAGCGACTAGATAAGGGTGCTGAAGGCCAAAAGAGAAAAAGAGTAGCTGATGTTCTGAACAAATACGATGAAGAACAATCGAAAAAGAAAAAACCAGAGTCTGAGCCAAAAATAGGTGTTTCGAAGAAGAGAAAAGCTTCGTCTCCGAAGCAAAAAGCAATTGACAAAGAAGAAGGAACTCCTGCAACACCCTCTACTACCGAAGTAGAGGAAATTTTAAAGGTAATGACTGAATCTTTACCTATCAAGCTAAGTCCACTGGGGCCACAACTGACGAAGCTTTTTCAGAAGGAAAAGGAGCCCGTGAAATCGAGGGAAGCAGTTAAAGCAAAGAAGCAAAGAATCATCACGGTGACAGAGGTCATTGAAAAGACACCACCAGGAGCTTCGGCTCCGAAGGCGCCAACTGCTAAAAGTTCAACGGCTACTGAAGTTGCACCTTCGGAGGCCACAAATGCCGAAGCTACTGGAGCCGAAGATATTAATTTAGAAAGCATGGTTGCTGATATAGATAAAATTCTGGTAGACCTAGCTGCAGAAGAAGCTGCTGGGGCCACCGAAGAAGCTTCGGCCCCAGAACCCGAGAAAAAGAAAGAAATTGCCGAAGAAACATCGGAAGACGAAATTTTCAATTTTCAAAACTTGATTGGGCAAGAACTAACGAAAGCCGAAAAAGAAGAACAAAAAGACTATGCCATATCTTGCGGCTACCGGCCGGGGGCGATTCTCTTCAGGGGTGTTGATGATGAGAAGCTAGGCTGCATTCGGGATCAGGCCGGAGCGAAGGTTATTGGTACTCTATCAAATAGTATCGGTTTCCCGAAGCTTGAAGCCGATATTAGCCGCTACCGACGACAGCACATCGTCGGTAGTTTGTTTTATTCCAATTTTAAGGTAAACAATTTCTGTCTGACTTTTTATTTTTCATAACAAGAATGTTTCCTAACGAAAGTTGTTCGCGTACAGAGTATGCTACTGAGCAAAGCTTTAAAGATGCAACAAGATCTGAAAGATAAGAAGCGCGATGTTATAATTGAAAACTTAGAAAACAAAATAAAAGAACAATCAGCTGCTTTTGAGAAGAAAGAGTTCGAACTCCAGACAACTGAAGGCTTATTAGCAGAAGCCGAAGCTAAAATAACAGAACTGAACACGAAGCTTCTCTGCCAGTCAGAAAGTTTCGAATAGGAAAGGCTGAAGCTTAATGAAAAACTTGAGGCCGAAGTCCAGAAGGGTTTAGATTTGAAAAAATCATTGATAGGCCTTCAAAGCAAATGTTTGGAATTCAGCAATCAATGTATTCAACGGCTGAAGAAGGTATTCCATTCGGTCGGGGCCAGCAGTGAAAAATTTACTCCTTCAGCTGAAGATCTACCTGGAGCCTTCGAATACATCGAAGGTGAGATTGATGACCTCGATGATGTTATTGCTGGACACGGTGACTTCTGTGCTCTGGTAGCTTTTCGGGGCACCGCTGCTGCGTTCCTGAAATCTGGCTGTGAGCACGGAAAAATTATCAACAGACCCAATTTCAGCCTATCACCAGCAGTTCTAGATGATATTCCCAGCCTCGCCCGAAGCATTGGGAACAAATTTATAAAGGTGGTACGGACAAAGGGCGGGCGAGAAAAAGCTAGTGACGAAGCTCGGAGTCATATTAAGCCGGTAACAAAATCATACCTTCATGCTTACCTCTTCCTTCGAAATTGAATTTTGTTTATAATACTTTAATTCGTGTAGGTTGATGAAGCAGAAACCAAAGCTTGAAGAATAAAAAGATGACGCTGAAGCTTTTACTGGATAACAATGCTGAAGCTGAAGCTCAACGAATATTGATGAAGCTTAGATAAATGACTGTAGAAAAGATTCTAAAAAACTTTCTGTAATAACTTTTACAAATGTAATCAAATTGTATTCTGTGAACTGTGTCCATACCTTGTAATATATTCTTACCTTTCCGTCAATGTATGAAGTGCTTTGGTGTGGACGAGATTATCATTTTTGAGCCGAAGGCGAAAAAACACCTTCCCTTCTTTTCGTACACAGCGAAGCAAAAGAAACTGCTTCTTTTCCTCTTTTGCCGAAGCATGATATTTAGAGCCGAAGCGATTACTTGTGTTATGATGATAATGATCCTACGTATGTCTAAATGAATGTTTATGAATGCAAATGCTATGATGTGATGTATCGTGCAAATGAGTGTCCAAACACATATCCGAAGCCATAACCATAGTCTCCGTTCCCTTAGGAATAGACACAGTCTCTTTGCCGTTTATTTTTCGGTGTATCAGCACTGACTTTTCGCTGTAAGCCTCGCTTAGGAGCTTCTTCGCCTTTTACTTCGGTGGAATCAGCGTTTATTTTTCGCTGTAAGCCTCCCTTAGGAGCTTCTTCGCCTTTTACTTCAGCGGAATCAACGTTTATTTTTCGCTGTAATCTCTGCATTCCCTTAGGAACGACTTTTGAGCAGAAAACTTACGCTGCGCTCCCTTAGGAACGGCTTTTTTTGAAGCTTCGTCGTGCTCTGCATCCCCTTAGGGTCGTCTTTTGAGCTTCTCCCTGTTTTCTTTTCTTTTTCCTTTGCACTCGATGGTGCGTGCTCAGCTTTTACATTTACATCTTTGGGGGATATTGCTCTTATAGAGCTGAAATAAAAAAGAGAAATTACATGCTATGGCCCCATTAAAAACCTTTCTCCCCCTTTGGAAAGGAAAAGGGTGCCATAGGAAAGAACAGAAAAAATTACATCAAGCTAGACATAATATCGCCGAAGCTCATCCGCATTCCATGATCTAGGAATGTCGTTGCCATCTATATCCTTCAATCTGTAAGAACCGGGTCTTGACGAAGATACTACAAGAAAAGGTCCTTCCCACTTGAGCTATAACTTGCCCACTGTATCTGGGTTGGCCACTCTCCGAAGCACCAAATGTCCTGGCTTAATGTTCTTTAGCCGAACCTTTCTATCACGCCATTTTATTGTTTCGGCTTGATATTTATTGATGTTTTCCACAGCCTGGAGCCTGATCCCTTCTATAGCATCTTTCTCCACAGAGTAATCAGCTTCGTCCTCTGCCAAAGCCACTGTTCTTATTGATCCCGCTTTCGCTTCTTTTGGAGTTATTGCTTCGTCACCAAATAATAACTTGAATGGTGTAAAGCCTGTTGACCTTGATGCTGTTGTATTGTGGCTCCACACCACTTTAATTAATTCATCTGACCATTTTCCTCTGGGCTGATTGAAGATTGATTTCATTATTCCCATCATTATGATGCCGTTAGCTCTTTCGACAAGTCCATTTGACTCTGGATGCCTAACCGATGCAAAATGGATCTTCGTGCCAATTTGTCCACAAAACTTTTTAAAAGTTTCAGCATCAAATTGTGTTCCATTATCCACAGTAAAGGCCTTCGGCACTCCGAAGCTGAAAGTCGCCTAGAGGGGGGGTGAATAGGGCGAAACTGAAATTTACAAAGTTAATCACAACTACAAGCTGGGTTAGCATTAGAATTATAAGCGAGTCCGAGAGAGAGGGTGAAAAACAAATCACAAGCAAATAAAGAGTGAGACACAAGGATTTGTTTTACCGAGGTTCGGTTCTTGCAAACCTACTCCCCGTTGAGGTGGTCACAAAGACCGGGTCTCTTTCAACCCTTTCCCTCTCTCAAACGGTCACTTAGACCGAGTGAGCTTCTCTTCTCAATCACACGGGACACTAAGTCCCCGCAAGGACCACCACACAATTGATGTCTCTTGCCTCGGTTACAATTGAGTTTGTCACAAGAAAGAATGAGAAAGAAAAGAAGCAATCCAAGCGCAAGAGCTCAAATGAACACAAATGTCACTCTCTCTAGTCACTATTTGATTTGGAGTGATTCCGAACTTGGGAGAGAATTTGATCTCTTTGGTTGTGTCTAGAATTGAATGCTATAGCTCTTGTAAGGTGTTGGAAGGTGGAAAACTTGGATGCCATGAATGGTGGGGTGGTTGGGGTATTTATAGCCCCAACCACCAAACTAACCGTTTGGTGGAGGCTGCTGTCGCATGGCGCACCGGACAGTCCGATGCGCCACCGGACACTGTCCGGTGCGCCAGCCACGTCACCCGGCTGTTAGGGTTCGATCATTGGAGCTCTGACTGGTGGGGCCGCCTGGCTGTCCGGTGGTGCACCGGACAAGTCCTGTAGACTGTCCGGTGCTCCTGCTACGCGTGCTCTGACCTCTGCGCGCGCAGGCGCGCATTAAATGCGTTGCAGTCGACCGTTGCGCGTGAAGTAGCCGTTGCTCTGCTGACACACCGGACAGTCCGGTGTGCCACCGGACACTGTCCGGTGCCTCACCGGACGGTCCGGTGAATTATAGTGGAGCGTCCTCTGATTTTCCCGAAGGTGACGAGTTTGGAGCTGAGTTCCCTGGTACACCGGACGCTGTCCGGTGCGCCAGATCAGGGCACACTTCGGTTGTCTTTAGCTCTCTTTGTTTGAACCCTTTCTTGGTCATTTTATTGGTCTATTGTGAACCTTTGACACCTGTAAAAACTTATAATCTAGAGCAAACTAGTTAGTCCAATTATTTGTGTTGGACAATTCAACCACCAAAATCAATCAGGAAAAGGTGTAAGCCTATTTCCCTTTCAATCTCCCCCTTTTTGGTGATTGATGCCAACACAAACCAAAGCAAATATGGAAGTGCAGAATTGAACTAGTTTGCATAATGTAAGTGCAAAGGTTGCTTGGAATGAAACCAATAAATATTACTTACTAGGTGCGCATGGATGGCTTTTTTCTTCTTATTAACATTTTGGACCACGCTTGCACCACATGTTTTGTTTTGCAAAATGTTTTGGAAATTCTTTTCAAAGTTCTTTTGCAAATAGTCAAAGGTAAATGAATAAGATTTTGAGAAGCATTTTCAAGTTTTGAAATTTTCCCCCCCTGTTTCAAATGCTTTTCCTTTGACTAAACAAAACTCCCCTTAATGAAATCCTCCTCTTAGTGTTCAAGAGGGTTTTAGATATTAATTTTGAAGAGGGTATACCAATTTGAAATTATATCAAAATAAGATACTAACTGAAAAACTTCTTTTAATACCAATTGAAAGACTATAATTTTGAAATTGGTGGTGGTGCGGTCCTTTTGCTTTGGGCTAATACTTTCTCCCCCTTTGGCATGAATCGCCAAAAACGGATGCTTGAGTGAAAGATAAGCCCTTTTAAATTACTTTCTCCCCCTTTGGATAGAGAGATAAAGAAGTGAAGATTATACCAAAGTTGGAGGGTTAGTGCGGAGCGACGGCGAAGGATGAATGATTTGATGGAGCGGAGTGGAAGCCTTGTCTTCACCGAAGACTCCTTTTCCCTTTCAATCTATGACTTAGCATGAAATGGACATGAAAGGACACATTAGTCATAGCACATGAAAGAGATGATCAAAGGTATATATATGAGCTATGTGTGCAAAACATCAATAAAAATTCCTAGAATCAAGAATATTTAGCTCATGCTTAAGTTTGGTAAAAGTTTGTTCATCCAATGGCTTGGTAAAGATATCGGCTAATTGTTCTTTGGTGCTAACATATGCAATCTCGATATCCCCCTTTTGTTGGTGATCCCTTAGAAAATGATACCGAATGGCTATGTGTTTAGTGCGGCTATGCTCAACGGGATTATCCGCCATGCGGATTGCACTCTCATTATCACATAGAAGAGGAACTTTGGTTAATTTGTAACCATAGCCCCTAAGGGTTTGCCTCATCCAAAGCAATTGCGCGCAACAATGGCCTGCGGCAATATACTCGGCTTCGGCGGTTGAAAGAGCCACAGAATTTTGCTTCTTTGAAGCCCAAGACACCAGAGATCTTCCCAAGAACTGGCAAGTCCCCGATGTGCTCTTTCTATTAATTTTACACCCTGCCCAATCGGCATCGGAATAACCAATTAAATCAAAAGTGGATCCCATGGGGTACCAAAGGCCAAACTTAGGAGTATAAACTAAATATCTCAAGATTCGTTTTACGGCCCTAAGGTGAGTTTCCTTAGGATCGGCTTGGAATCTTGCACACATGCAAACAGAAAGCATAATATCCGGTCATGAAGCACATAAATAGAGTAAGGAACCTATCATCGACCGGTATACTTTTTGATCTACGGATTTACCTCCCGTGTCGAGGTCGAGATGCCCATTGGTTCCCATGGGTGTCTTGATGGGCTTGGTGTCCTTCATCCCAAACTTGGTTAGAATGTCTTGAATGTACTTTGTTTGGCTAATGAAGGTGCCCTCTTGGAGTTGCTTGACTTGGAATCCTAGAAAATACTTCAATCCCCCATCATAGACATCTCGATTTTTTGTGTCATGATCCTACTAAACTCTTCACATGTAGATTCGTTAGTAGACCCAAATATGATATCATCAACATAAATTTGGCATACAAACAAATCATTTTCAAGTGTTTTAGTAAAGAGTGTAGGATCGGCTTTTCCGACTTTGAATCCATTAGCAATAAGAAAATCTCTTAGGCATTCATACCATGCTCTTGGGGCTTGCCTGAGCCCATAAAGCGCCTTAGAGAGTCTATAAATATGATTAGGATACTCACTGTCTTCAAAGCCGGGAGGTTGCTCAACATAGACCTCTTCCTTGATTGGTCCATTGAGGAAGGCACTTTTCACGTCCATTTGATAAATCTTGAAGCCACGGTAAGTAGCATAGGCAAGTAAAATGTGAATTGACTCAAGCCTAGCTACGGGTGCATAGGTTTCACCGAAATCCAAACCTTCGACTTATGAATATCCCTTGGCTACAAGTCGGGCTTTGTTCCTTGTCACCACACCATGCTCATCTTGTTTGTTGCGGAAGACCCACTTGGTTCCTACAACATTTTGGTTAGGACGTGGAACTAAATGCCATACCTCATTCCTCGTGAAGTTGTTGAGCTCCTCTTGCATCGCCATCACCCAATCTGAACCTTGAAGTGCTTCCTCTACCCTATGTGGCTCAATAGAGGAAACAAAAGAGTAATGCTCACAAAAATGTGCAACACGAGATCTAGTGGTTACCCCCTTATGAATGTCGCCGAGGATGGTGTTCACGGGGTGATCTCGTTGGATTGCTTGATGGACTCTTGGGTGTGGCGGCCTTGGAACTTGCTCATCCTCCTTGTCTTGAACATTTGCATCTCTCCCTTGATCATTGCCATCTTCTTGAGGTGGCTCATCCTCTTGATCTTCTTCTTCATCATCTTGATCCTCATCCTTATCTTGGGTTGGTGGGGATGCTTGCATGGAGGAGGATGGTTGATCTTGTCCTTGAATGGGCTCTTTGAATTCCTTAGGACATACATCCCCAATAGACATGTTCCTTAGCGCGACGCACGGAGCCTCTTCATCATCTAATTCATCAAGATGAACTTGCTCTACTTGAGAGCCGTTAGTCTCATCAAACACAATGTCACAAGAAACTTCAACTAGTCCAGTGGACTTGTTAAAGACTCTATGTGCCCTTGTGTTTGAATCATATCCTAGTAAAAAGCCTTCTACAGCCTTAGGATCAAATTTTGATTTTCTACCTATTTTAACAAGAATAAAACATTTGCTACCAAAGACTCTAAAATATAAAACATTGGGCTTTTTACCGGTGAGGAGTTCGTAGGATGTCTTCTTGAGGATTTAGTGTAGATACAACCGGTTGATGGCGTAGCACGCGGTGTTGACCGCCTCGGCCCAAAACTGATCCGAAGTCTTGTACTCATCAAGCATGGTTCTTGCCATGTCCAATAAAGTTCTATTCTTCCTCTCCACTACACCATTTTGTTGTGGCGTGTAGGGAGAAGAGAACTCATGCTTGATGCCCTCCTCCTCAAGGAAACCTTCAATTTGTGAGTTCTTGAACTCCGTCCCATTATCGCTTCTTATTTTCTTGATCC
The DNA here is from genome assembly GCA_029449295.1 of Zea luxurians. NCBI lineage: Eukaryota > Viridiplantae > Streptophyta > Magnoliopsida > Poales > Poaceae > Zea > Zea luxurians. The sequence goes on along the minus strand of JAOPSE010000004.1, from coordinate 74,065,325 downwards.
TCAAGCCGAACTCATTTTGAGCTCGTCTCAAGAATCCCTTTAAGGTCTCTTGGGTTTGAGATTTTTCCTGTAAAAAGAATACCCAAGTGAAGCAAGAATAGTCATCCACAATAACTAGATAGTACTTACTCCCGCCGATGCTTATGTAAGCGATCGTGCCGAATAGGTCCATGTGGAGGAGTTCCAGTGGCCTGTCAGTCGTCAAGATGTTCTTATGTGGATGATGAACACCAACTTGCTTCCCGGCTTGGCATGCGCTACAAACCCTGTCTTTCTCAAAATGCACATTTGTTAGTCCCAAAATGTGTTCTCCTTTTAGAAGCTTGTGAAGATTCTTCATCCCAACATGGGCCAGTCGGCGATGCCAGAGCCAACCCATGTTAGTCTTAGCGATTAAGCAAGTGTCGAGTTCAGCTCTATTGAAATCAACTAAGTATAGCTGACCCTCTAACACTCCCTTAAAAGCTACTAAATCATCACTTCTTCTAAAAACAGTAACACCTGTATCCGTGAAAAGACAGTTGTAACCCATTTTACATAATTGAGATACAGAAAGCAAGTTGTAATCTAATGAATCTACAAGAAAAACATTGGAAATGGAATGGTCAGGTGATATAGCAATTTTACCCAATCCTTTGACCAAACCTTGGTTTCCATCCCCGAATGTGATAGCTCGTGGGGATCTTGGTTTTTCTCGTAGGAGGAGAACATCCTTTTCTCCCCTGTCATGTGGTTTGTGCACTCGCTGTCGATGATCCAACTTGAGCCCCCGGATGCATAAACCTACAAAACAAATTTAGTTCTTGATTTTAGGTACCCAAACAGTTTTGGGTCCTTTGACATTAGATACAAGAACTTTGGGTACCCAAACACAAGTCTTTGAACTCTTGTGTTTGCCCCCAACATACTTGGCAACTACTTTGCCGGATTTGTTAGTCAAAACATAGGATGCATCAAAAGTTTTAAATGAAATGCTAGGTTCATTTGATGCACTAGGAGTTTTCTTTTTAGGCAATTTAGCACGAGTTGATTGCCTAGAGCTAGATGTCTCACCCTTATACATAAAAGCATGATTAGGTCCAGAGTGAGACTTCCTAGAATGAATTCTCCTAATCTTATGCTCGGGATAACCGGCAGGGTACAAAATGTAACCCTCGTTATCCTGAGGCATGGGAGCCTTGCCCTTAACAAAGTTAGATAATTTTTTAGGAGGGGCATTAAGTTTGACATTGTCTCCCCTTTGGAAGCCAATGCCATCCTTGATGCCAGGGCGTCTCCCACTATAAAGCATACTACGAGCAAATTTAAAATTTTCATTTTCTAGTTCATGCTCGGCAATTTTAGCATCTAATTTTGCTATATGATCATTTTGTTGTTTAATTAAAACCATGTGATCATGAATAGCATCAATGTCATCCTCTCTACATCTAGTGCAAATAGAAACATGCTCAATGGTAGATGTAGAGGGTTTGCAAGTTTTTAGTTCAACAATCTTAGCATGTAGAATGTCATTTTCATTTCTAAGATTGGAAATGGAAGCATTGTAAACATCTAAATCTTTAGCCTTAGCAATCAATTTTTCATTTTCAATCCTAAGGCTAGCAAGAGAGGCATTCAATTTTTCAACCTTAGCAAGTAAACTAGCATTATCATTTCTAAGATTGGAAATTGAATCATCACAAACATTAGCATCAACCTTAGCAATTAATCTAGCATTTTCATTTCTAAGGTTGGCAATAACATCATGGCAAGTGCTTAGCTCACTAGTCAATTTTTCACATTTTCCATCTCTAGAGCATAAGCATTCTTAACCTTAACATGCTTCTTATTTTCCTTAATTAGGAAGTCCTCTTGTCTATCCAAGAGATCATCCTTATCATGAATAGTGCTAATCAATTCATTTAACTTCTCCTTTTGTTGCATGTTAAGGTTGGCAAAAAGAGTAAACAAATTATCCTCCTCATTACTAGAATTGTCTTCATCACTAGAGGATGCATATTTAGTGGAGGATTTAGATTTAACCTTCTTCCTTTTGCCGTCCTTTGCCATGAGGCACTTGTGGTCGACGTTGGGGAAGAGGAGTCCCTTGTTGACGGTGATGTTGGCGGCGTCCTCGTCGGAGGAGGAGTCGGTGGAGCTCTCGTCGGAGTCCCACTCCCGGCAAACATGGGCATCGCCGCCCTTCTTCTTGTGATATCTTTTCTTCTCCTTTCTTCTCCCCTTCTTGTCGTCGCCCCTGTCACTGTCACTAGAAATAGGACATTTTGCTATAAAGTGAGCGGGCTTACCCCACTTGCAGCAAACCTTCTTGGAGCGGGGCTTGTAGTCCTTCCCCCTCCTTTGCTTGAGGATTTGTCGAAAGCTTTTGGTGATTAAAGCCATCTCCTCATTGTCGAGCTTTGAGGCGTCGATGGGGAGCCTACTTGATGTAGACTCTTCCTTCTTTTCCTCCGTTGCCTTGAATGCGACGGGTTGTGCCTCGGGCGTGGAGGAGGTGCCTTGCTCGATGATTTTCTTTGAGCCTTTAATCATTAGCTCAAAGCTCACAAACTTCCCTATGACCTCCTCGGGAGACATTAGCTTGTATCTAGGATCACTTCGAATTAATTGAACTTGCGTAGGGTTAAGAAAAACGAGGGATCTAAGAATAACCTTGACCATCTCATGGTCATCCCATTTGGTGCTCCCGAGGTTGCGCACTTGGTTCACCAAGGTCTTCAAGCGGTTGTACATGGCTTGCGGATCCTCCCCTTGGTGAAGCATGAAGCGACCGAGCTCCCCCTCGTTCGTCTCCTGCTTGGTGATCTTGGTCACCTCGTCTCCTTCGTGCGCGGTCTTGAGCATGTCCCAAATTTCCTTTGCGCTCTTCAACCCTTGCACCTTATTATACTCCTCTCGACTTAGAGAGGCGAGGAGTATAGTAGTGGCTTGGGAGTTGAAGTGGTGGATTTGGGCCACTTCATCTGAATCGTAGTCCTCATCCCCTACGGATGGTACCTGTACACCAAACTCAACAACATTCCAAATGCTTGTGTGGAGTGAGGTTAGATGATGCCTCATTTTGTCACTCTACATATTATAATCTTCACCGTCAAAAACCGGTGGTTTGCCTAATGGAACAGAGAGTAAAGGAGTACGCTTTGAAATACGAGGGTAGCGTAGGGGAATCTTACTATACTTCTTGCGCTCATGGCGCTTAGAAGTTATGGACGGCGCGTCGGAGCCGGAGGTTGATGGCGATGAAGAATCGGTCTCGTAGTAGACCACTTTCCTCATCTTCTTTTTCTTGTCACCACTCCGATGTGACTTGAGGGAAGAGGATTCCTTCTCCTTCCCTTTGTTGCGGGACTCTCCCGATGGAGCCTTCCCGTGGCTTGTAGCGGGCTTGTCGCCGGTCACCATCTCCTTCTTGCCGTGATCTCCCGACATCACTTCGAGCGGTTAGGCTCTAATGAAGCACCGGGCTCCGATACCAATTGAAAGTTGCCTAGAGGGGGGGTGAATAGGGCAAAACTGAAATTTACAAAGTTAATCACAACTACAAGCCGGGTTAGCGTTAGAATTATAAGCGAGTCCGAGAGAGAGGGTGAAAAACAAATCACAAGCAAATAAAGAGTGAGACACAAGGATTTGTTTTACCGAGGTTCGGTTCTTGCAAACCTACTCCCTGTTGAGGTGGTCACAAAGACCGGGTCTCTTTCAACCCTTTCCCTCTCTCAAACGGTCACTTAGACCGAGTGAGCTTCTCTTCTCAATCACACGGGACACTAAGTCCCCGCAAGGACCACCACACAATTGGTGTCTCTTGCCTCGGTTACAATTGAGTTTGTCACAAGAAAGAATGAGAAAGAAAAGAAGCAATCCAAACGCAAGAGCTCAAATGAACACAAATGTCACTCTCTCTAGTCACTATTTGATTTGGAGTGATTCCGGACTTGGGAGAGGATTTGATCTCTTTGGTTGTGTCTAGAATTGAATGCTATAGCTCTTGTAAGGTGTTGGAAGGTGGAAAACTTGGATGCCATGAATGGTGGGGTGGTTGGGGTATTTATAGCCCCAACCACCAAACTAGTCGTTTGGTGGAGGTTGCTGTCGCATGGCGCACCGGACAGTCCGATGCGCCACCGGACACTGTCCGGTGCGCCAGCCACGTCACCCGGCCGTTAGGGTTCGACCTTTGGAGCTCTGACTGGTGGGGCCACCTGGCTGTTCGGGGGTGCACCGGACAAGTCCTGTAGACTATCCGGTGCGCCTGCTGCGCGTGCTCTGACCTCTGCGCGCGCAGGCACGCATTAAATGCGTTGCAGTCGACCGTTGCGCGCGAAGTAGCCGTTGCTCTGCTGACACACTAGATAGTCCGGTGCGCCACCGGACACTGTCCGGTGCCTCACCGGACGGTCCGGTAAATTATAGTGGAGCGCCCTCTGATTTTCTCGAAGGTGACGAGTTTGGAGCTAAGTTCCCTGGTACACCGGACACTGTCCGGTGGCACACCGCACAGTCCGGTGCGCCAGATCAGGGCACACTTCGGTTGTCTTTAGCTCTCTTTGTTTGAACCCTTTCTTGGTCATTTTATTGGTCTATTTTGAACCTTTGGCACCTGTAAAAACTTATAATCTATAGCAAACTAGTTAGTCCAATTATTTGTGTTGGGCAATTCAACCACCAAAATCAATCAGGAAAAGGTGTAAGCCTATTTCCCTTTCAGAAGCGACAGACAATATTCTGCCAGAAAAATTTCTGAATAGTAACCCAAGTTATTGTGGCTAAAGGCTTCGCCTCAATCCACTTAGAAAAATATTCTACTGCCACCACAACATATTTTAAATTTCCTTGTTCTGGTGGTAACGGGCCTAACAAATCAAGGCCCCACCTTTGCAATGGCCAAGTTGGTTGTATTAACTGAGTCATAGACGAAGGCTGCTTTTGATCTCTTGCACATTTCTGACAGCCTTCACATTTTTAAACTAATTCTGCTGCATCCGAAGCTGCCTTTGGCCAATAAAATCCTTGATGAAAAACTTTTCCCAGCAAGGGCCTAGATCCAATGTGAGATCCACACAGGCCTGCATGTATTTCCTTCATCAATTCTATACCTTCAGCTCTGGATAAACATTTGAGCAATGGAGAACAAACTCCATGCTTGTATAGCTCACCTTCTATTATGACATATGGTCGGGCTCTTGCCTCTATTCTCTTATTATAAGCTTCGTCATCTGAAAGGAAATTACCCTGGAGGAAAGACATAATCTCAGTTCTCCAATCTTCACTATGAACAGGAGATATATTAAGCACTGCTCTTTCAAGAAGTTCCACTGAAGGTGCTTTTATTGTTTCGAAAAATACTTCCGAAGGTAAGGGCAGCCCCTGTGCCGCTGACTTGGCTAGCAAATCAGCATGTTCATTTTCTCCTCGAGGAATATTCTTGACAGAAAACCCTTCAAAGGAAGCTTCAATGCTTCGGACTGTGTTCAAGTATTTCTCAAGCTTCGGGTCTCTTGCTTTACAACTCTTGTCAACATGACCAGAAATAACTTGGGAATCGGTTTTGAGAACCGCCTTTCTGATCCCCATTGCCTTTAACTTCCGAAGCCCCAAAAGCAAAGCTTCATACTCAGCAATATTATTTGTGTAGCTAAAATCAAGTTTTACTGCGTAGCAAGTTCTAACTTTGGAAGGTGCAACTAACATAGCAGCTGCTCCTGCCCCGAAGGTTCCCCAAGAACCGTCGCAGAATACTGTCCAAGCTTCGACATCTTTAGTTGTTTCTTCTCCCTGAGCCCCTGGCATCCAATCAGCGATGAAGTCTGCTAATGCCTGGGATTGTATTGAGGATCTATGCACATAATCAATGCTAAACTCATTGAGTTTCGCAGCCCACTTTCCAATTCTTCTAGTAGCTTCTCTGTTCCTCATGATATCCTTCAAAGGTTGTGACGAAGGAACAATTATATGATATGCTTGAAAGTAATGTTGTAGCTTCCTGGAGGCCATTAAGACAGCATATAACACCTTTTCCAATTCTGTATAGTTCTTTTTTGATAGACTGAGGACTTCGGAGACGAAGTATATTGGGGCTTGCCTTTTGGTTTGTCCTTCAAGCCTTTCTTGGACAAGTGCCGCACTCACTGCCGAGTGCGAAGCTGCCACATACAACAACAGAGGAGCCCCTGGCGCTGGTGGAGTTAGGGTCGTTAGATCTATCAGATACTGCTTTAGCTCGTCAAAGGCCTTCTGCTGAGCTGATCCCCATTGAAAGACTTCGGCTGACTTCAGCACTTCAAAGAATGGTAGATTTCTCTCTGCTGATCTAGATATGAATCGATTCAAAGATGCCAGTCTTCCTGTCAGCCGTTGAGCCCCCTTCTTTGTGCTTGACGGCTCCATCCGAATAATAGCTTCGATTTTATTTGGATTAGCTTCGATTCCTTTTGTTGAAACTAGACAACCAAGGAATTTCCCCTTCTTCACTCCGAAGACACACTTATCTGGATTCAGCTTCAGACCAGCTTGTCTAAAATTAGCGAATGTCTCCTGCAAATCAGCGATGTGATTTTCTTGCTTCGTGCTTTTTACTATAATATCATCAACATAGGTTAGCACATTTCTACCTATCTGAGAATGGAGAACCTTTGCTGTCATTCTACTGAAGCTTCCTCCAGCATTCTTGAGCCCCTCAGACATCCAAAGATAACAATATGTTCCACTAGGGGTTATGAAGCTGATTTTCGGCTCATCCTCTTTCTTCATCAAAATTTGATGATAGTCTGAATAACAATCTAGCAGACTCATAAGCTCTGACGAAGCTGCTGCGTCTACTAGAGAATCGATCCTTGGTAATGGAAACTCATCCTTCGGACAAGCCTTGTTGAGATCAGTAAAATCAATACACATCCTCCATTTACCATTGGCCTTCTTTACCATGACAGTGTTGGCTAGCCATTCTGGGTATTTCACTTCCCTGATGACTCCAGCGCTAAGAAGTCTTTTCACTTCATTCCGAGCACCTTTGGCTTTGTCATCAGACATTTTCCGAAGCCTCTGCTTTCTGGGTCTAAAGGATGGATCAACATTGAGCGAGTGTTCAATGACATCCCTGTTAACACCACAGAGATCATTGGCTGACCATGCAAAGACATCTTTGTTGTTGAACAAAAACCTTATCAGGGTTTTCTCCTGTTCTTCAGACAATTGAGATCCCAGCAGCACCTTCTGCTCTGCAATATCTTCACATAAAAGCATGGGCTTCGGCTGATCGGCCGAAGCAGCCTTCTCCCTTCTGTACTTGTACTGCTCACAAGCTTTGGCTCCATCTATACTATGAATTGCCTTTGAATCTGTCCAGTTCCCTTTAGCCTTTCTGGCATCTTCCTGACTCCCATGAATAGCAATAGGTCCTTGATCCGAAGGTATCTTCATGCAAAGATACGCTGGATGAAGAATTGCTTCGAAAGCATTGAGTGTTCCACGACCAATGATTGCATTGTAGGGATACTCCATGTCGACAATATCAAACACAACTTGCTCAGTTCTGGTGTTGTTAACAAATCCAAAGGTCACTGGCATCGTGATCTTACCTAGTGCTACAATCTGTCTTCCTCCGAAGCCACAGAGAGGGTGTGTAGCATCATGAATCTTATCTTCTGGCTCTTGCATTTGTCTGAAGGCCTTAGCAAATATAATATCCGCTGCACTGCCTGTATCAATCAGAACATTGTGGACTAGAAAGCCTTTGATAACACAAGAAATAACCATGACATCATTGTGAGGATAATCCTTGAGCTAAAGGTCCTCTTGGGAGAAAGTAATTGGGATGTGAGACCATCTTGACTTGATGAAGGGTCCCTGCACCCCGACATGCTGTACCCTTCTCTGTGCCTCCTTCTTCTGCTTCTTGTTGGCCGGTTCTGAGGATGATCCACCTGTTATCGGGTGTGGGGGACAGATATCCCCCGGGTCCACTAAAAGAGTAAAAGACCTCACGAAAGGCCCAAGGGCCCAATAAATCGTAAGGTTATTCTTTCGTGGGCCTGGGGAAAGACAACCAGCGACGCAGGGCGACATGAGGCCGGATGGGTGCAGACCCGGACGGCCCATAACGTCGAGCCATTGGCCACAACAGAGATCTGACTTTCCCGCGTCGGGGCCTCCATGCAACGAAGCCACGAGAGGATAAGTCGGCGAGGGCTACGTAAAGGATAATCTCGAGAGGTTCACTATCTTTTAGCCACTTGTAGTTATCTTATCCATGTGTACTGCCCCACGGTCGAGTATATAAGGCCTAGGGGGCACCCCTTCAGAACGATCGACCCATTACTTAGCCTCCCACCTCAACTCTCTGTATTCTCGATCCAGAGAGTTCTCTTGTAATCATATCCACCAAGCATACTCATCAGGACGTAGGGTGTTACGCATCATTAAGCGGCCCGAACCTGTAAACCTTGTCCACCGTCCCTCGTGCGATCGGCACGAACCATTCTGCTACAGTTGTCGACACCTTCCTACTCCTAAAACACCTTGAGGGGTAACCCCGGGTGTGCGGTCGGACCCTAAACACCGACAGCTGGCGCGCCAGGTAGGGGGTGTGTCGACAATCCAAGCTAGCTCAATGGCCATCTCCTTCTACAGCAAGATCACCCTACGCCCCGGATCTATGTTCTGCTTCGGGACAATCTCATTCGTAGCGGACGAAGAAGGAACTCTGCACCGTATCGCGGATCCGCCGGAAAAGGAGCCTTCCTCAACAAACTCCGACAATACCGGAGAGGCGCGACCTCCGACCCCCCGGAAGAAGATCACCACGACGGCAGCACCGTTCTACCCCGACGTCCTCTTCGTCGGAAGGGCGGAATCGCCCACCATCTCCGACGACGAGCCGACTGTACCCGGGGAGGAACCGCCTCAGCGAGAGTCCCGTCGACGAAGGAACCGGCGCAGGAATGTTCGACGACATCACGCAGCCGGAGAGCGGAATCCGGAACAACCTGTCTCGCGAGACGAGGTCTCGGAGGTAGGAGAAACCCCGGAAGAACGCGTCTTCAGAGAGCGAAGGAACTCCCGACGACGTGATCGCCGACGAGCTCAGGAACAGGCTGAGCATGATGCAAGGCAACGCCGAGAGAATCCACTCTTCGGGCGCAATCTGAACCCCGACTTCGCCCGAGCCATGAACACGCCGAGCGAAGTCGGAGGGGTGCTGGCTCGGATAGCGGAAGGACTTCCTCGGACTCCTGACGCCGACGGCTACCGACGACTGTTCACCCAGGCGGCCAACCATCTTCTACCGCTTGCTCACCCGCCGAACGATCTACGACACGCCATCAACAGTCGCCGGGACGCGCGGAGCTCCATCAACGCTTCGCGGGAACGGCGGCATGAGAACTAAATTCGTCGTCGAGAGGAGTACGACAGGGATCATGGTGCCCCGACTCAGAGCCAAGCCACCAGGACTGAGTCGGCGACGGCTTCAACTGGCGGAACCTCCCGGGGACGGTCGAGGAATCACAACCACAACTCCCCTCCCCGGGACAGGCATCGAACCCGACGACAGGAGGACACGTGCGGAGTGTCCGCCCTTACTCCGCGCCTTAGGGCCATCCAATGGCCTCCCAACTTCAAGGTATCCAATGTTGACAAGTATGAACCTAAGCAGGATCCATGGGGTTGGCTAGCCGTCTACACCACCGCTGCTCGAGCTGCCGGAGCATCCGAAGACGTGATGACCGCGTACTTGCCCATTGTCCTTGGGCAAGACGCGCTGCAATGGCTACGACATCTACCCCGACACTGCATCGACGCCTGGGGAGACTTCAGTCGGCGTTTCACCGCCAACTTCCAGGCCCTCTCCGACAAGCCGGCGCAGCCGTGGGACCTTAAATCTATCAAGCGCCGGGGGGACGAAACTCTCCGATCGTACCTCAAGAGGTTTCAAACCATGAGGAATCGAATCCCCGATGTCACGGAGGCGGCCGTGATCGAGGACTTCTACCGAGGATCTAATGATTCGGTTTTCGTCCGAGCCATACTACAAAGGGCGCCGACCACCTCGGAGGAGCTGTTCCGGGAAGCCGACCTCTACATCACCGCCGACGAGCGAGCCCAGGATCTCATTGGAGGAGCAAAGCCCGCACCGGCAGCACCACGACGCGACACGAACCAGCAACCCGACAAGCGGTGGGAGAAGAGGCCACGCGAAGAAGTGCACGCCGCCGGCGGACCACCTGCTTCTCGCGCTCGAGGAGGACCTCGTGGAGGTGAACGCACACTGGACGACATCCTCGACGCCCAGTGCCCGTACCACAAGGACATGCGCCACACTCTTCGTAACTGCCGGGACTTCAAGCACTCCGTTGGACACGGCCGACCCTTCCAACCTCTACCTCCTCCTCCGCCGAGGGGAGGACCAGATGAACCACGACAACCCCATCGGCAGGAGGAGGGAGGAGGAGGAGGAGCTTTTCCGCGCGTTGACAGGGAGGTCAACGTCATCTTCGGCGGACACGGATCGCAGGAGAGCAGAAGACAGCAAAAGCTCAATGATCGCCAGATACTGGTGGCGACCATCGGCCCTCCCGCCCCATACCGATGGTCGGAGCACCCGATCACCTTCACTCGGGCGGATCAATGGCTCAATTTCGACCACCCGGGCAAGTACCCGCTTCTCGTCGATCCGGTGATCCGAGAGAGCCGGGTGAAAAAAGTGTTAGTGGACGGGGGGAGCAGCATCAACATCACCTTCCCCCGGACACTCCAGAGCTTGGGAGTTCATCTCAAAGAGCTCCACGAGTCGGACACTCCTTTCTTCGGCATCGTGCCGACGGAGGGGGAATACCCGCTGGGTCACATCTACATGCCGGTCACCTTTGGAACTCCGGAGAACTACAGAACCGAGTTCCTGAGGTTTGAAGTGGCGAACTTCGACTGCGGGTACAACGCCATCATCGGGAGGCCAGGATTGGCCAAGTTCATGGCCATTCCGCATTACACATACATGATACTGAAAATGCCAGGGCCACAAGGGATCATAACTGTGCGCGCCGACCTCCAAGGCGCCGCAGAATGTTTCCGAGTGGCTATTCAAGCAGCCCTCACCGCCAAGCCATCGACAGCTCCCTCCGCAATGGCGAACTCTAAGCCTGAGGAAGACCTCGCAATACCAGCAAATGAAGCTCAGACCGCGACCTCTATGCGGCCGACTGAAGAAACCAAGAGAATCAACCTGGGGTTTGCTAATGAGCGCAGGACGGCCATCATCAGCTCCAGTTTGGATGACAAATAGGAAAGCGCGCTCGTCCGGTTTCTGCAAGATAACCGAGATGTATTCGCATGGCAACCTGCGGATATGCCGGGAGTCCCGAGAGAACTGGCCGAGCACAAACTGAAGGTTTTTCCCCAGGCGAGGCCGATTCGGCAAAAATTACGTCGTTTCACGCCTGATAAGAGGGAAGCCATTCACGCCGAGTTAGCTCGCTTGGTCGCGGCTGGATTCATTAGAGAAGTATTACATCCTGAGTGGTTAGCCAATCCTGTTCTTGTACTCAAAAAGAATAAAGTGGACTGGCGCATGTGTGTTGATTATACTGATCTCAACAAACACTGTCCGAAGGATCCCTTCGGGCTCCCGAGGATAGATCAGGTGGTGGACTCCACCGCGGGATGTTCTATGCTGTCTTTCCTGGATTGTTATTCTGGATATCATCAGATTAGTCTGGCGAAGGAAGATGAAGAAAAAACGGCATTCATTACTCCGTTTGGCGCTTTCTGTTATACCTCCATGCCGTTTGGCCTCAAAAACGCTGGAGCGACTTACCAGAGAGCTATTCAAACATGCTTAGCCGATCACTGGGGCAAGCGTGTGGAGGCTTATGTGGATGACGTGGTGATCAAAACACAGGACTCAAAAGACTTCATCGAAGATTTGCAACTGGTTTTCAACAGCCTGAGGCGGTATAGATGGAAACTTAATCCCGAGAAATGTGTTTTTGGGGTACCAGCCGGAAAGTTGCTCGGATTTATTGTCAGCCACCGGGGAATTGAGGCTAATCTGGATAAAATTGAGGCTATCATGAAGATGGAAGCACCTCGATCGCAGAAGAAGGTTCAGCGACTTACTGGATGCATGGCAGCTTTAAGCAGATTTATATCCAGGCTGGGAGAAAAAGGTTTGCCGTTTTACAAGTTACTCAAGAAGGTGGATAAATTCCAGTGGACTTCAGAAGCACAAGAAGCTCTGGATGCTCTGAAAAAATTCTTGACAACACCACCAGTGCTGAAACCACCTCGGCGAGCTACATCAACTCAACCAGCTGAAGATTTGCTATTGTACATCTCTTGCACGACTCACGTGGTGAGCACCGCGTTGGTAGTCGAGCGAGTAGAAGAAGGGCATGCCTACCCAATACAACATCCTGTCTACTTCATCAGTGAGGTCCTCGGCCCCTCAAAGAAAAAGTATCCTCAAGTTCAGAAACTATTGTATGCAGTACTTCTAACTGCCCGCAAGCTGCGTCACTACTTTGACGACCACAAAGTCATAGTAGTCACAAGTTTTCCAATAGGGGATATTCTTCACAACAAGGAAGCCATCGGTCGAATAGCCAAGTGGGCCTGTGAGCTGGGATCTCATGACATCGAGTTTCGGCCTCGCACTGCAATCAAAACCCAAGCACTGGTTGATTTCGTATCAGAGTGGACTGAACAACAAGTACCAGATAACCCGGAGACTGCAGAAGTATGGCGAATGTATTTTGATGGCTCACTCAAGCTGCAGGGAGCAGGAGCGGGGATTCTTTTCACTGCACCAGGAGGCGAACACCTCAAGTACGCCCTCCAGCTGCTATTCCCGGCCTCCAACAATGCAGCCGAGTATGAAGCCTTGATCCATGGATTGAACATTGCCATATCACTGGGCGTCAAAAGATTAATGGTGTATGGGGATTCTCTGGTAGTCATCAGCCAGATAAATAAGGAGTGGGATTGCTCAAATGATTCGATGGGAAGATACTGCACTGCCGTCCGAAAACTGGAGGATAAATTCGAGGGTCTAGAATTTCATCATGTGGAGAGAGATCGGAACGCGGCAGCCGATGTACTGTCCAAGCTAGGGTCCAGTCGAGCTCAGGTCCCACCCGGGGTTTTTGTGCAAGAAATTCTGCAGCCAAGTATCTCATTGGGTCAAATGGAAGAATGCAACATCATAGATCAACCCGAGTCAGATCCCGATGATTGGAGAAAGCCAATCATTAAGTACATAAGGAATGAAGAAGAACCAGATGATAAGAACTCGGCAGAGCGCATTGCAAGACAGTCAGCTCACTATACACTTATTGGGGAAACATTATACAGAAGGGGTGCATCAGGCGTCTTCATGAAGTGCATTCTCCCATCCACTGGAAAGCAACTCTTAGAAGAGGTCCACGCTGGACAATGTGGGATACATGCAGCCTCCAGAACACTAGTTGGGAAAGTCTTCAGGTCAGGATTCTATTGGCCAACAGCAAAGAATGATGCAGCCGAGTTAGTTCAGAGGTGCGAAGCCTGCCAATACTTGTCAAAGCAACAACACCTGCCAGCACAGCAGTTGCAGACCATACCAGTGACCTGGCCTTTTGCATGCTGGGGGCTGGATATGATTGGACCTTTCAAGAAAGCTCAAGGGGGATATACCCATGTGTTGGTAGCAATTGACAAGTTCACTAAATGGATAGAATTCAAGCCCATCGCCTCCTTAACTTCTGCTAAGGCCGTGGAGTTCATACAAGACATAATATTCAGATTCGGGATACCAAACAGCATCATAACTGATTTAGGATCTAATTTCACGAGTTCAGAATTCTTTGACTTCTGCGAACAAAAGAGCATTCAGATCAAGTATGCATCTGTAGCCCATCCAAGAGCCAATGGGCAAGTTGAGCGAGCCAACGGGATGATATTGGATGCACTCAGGAAAAAGATTTTCGATAAGAACGAAAAATTCGCAGGAAAATGGATAAGGGAATTGCCCTATGTTGTTTGGAGCTTAAGAACCCAACCTAGCCGAGCTTTGCATGGAAACACTCCTTTCTTCATGGTCTATGGGTCGGAGGCAGTGCTGCCTGCTGATCTCAAGTTTGGGGCGCCAAGGCTGATTTTTGAAAGCATAGCAGAAGCTGAGACCACCAGGCTGGAGGACATAGACGTACTCGAGGAAGAACGGCTAAGCGCAGTAATCCAGTCAGCAAGATACCAGCAGACTCTAAGGCGCTATCACGACAAGGCTGTGCGGCAACGATCCTTTTCAGTAGGGGAGCTCGTCCTTCGCCGAATTCTAACGGGAGAAGGACGACACAAGTTATCACCCTTATGGGAAGGACCCTTCATAGTAGCAGAAGTCACTCGGCCCGGATCATATCGTCTCACTCAGATGGATGGCACGGAAGTTGGGAACTCTTGGAACATAGAACACCTGAGAAAGTTTTATCCTTAGCCGTACCTCAAAACTGCTGGGATAACAATGATGTACTCTGTAAAGTGGAAATATGTCATCAATAAAGAAAAGGTTTCAAGGATACTCAATTTATTTACGATTGACTTGCATTCTTACTTAACTCGGGGTGACCACTATGCCCTGCTAACGGAGCAATCGACTTAAGTCGGCAACGACTTAAGGCGGTGCGACATGCTCACGCTTACTTAACTCAGGGTGACCACTATGCCCTGCTAACGGAGCAATCGACTTAAGTCGGCAATGACTTAAGGCGGTGCGACATGCTCACGCTTACTTAACTCAGGGTGACCACTATGCCCTGCTAACGGAGCAATCGACTTAAGTCGGCAACGACTTAAGGTGGTGCGACATGCTCACGCTTACTTGACTCAGGGTGACCACTATGCCCTGCTAACGGAGCAATCGACTTAAAGTCGGCAACGACTTAAGGCGGTGTGACATGCTCACGCTTTACTTAACCCAGGGCGACCACTATGCCCAGCTAACGAAGCAATCAACTCCAGTTGGCGTCTACTTAAGACCAATGCAACATGCTCTCGCCTATTTAATTCAGGGGATGATTTCCATATCCCACAGACAAAATTCATAGTCAACGTGCGTCATAACTACCAAACTCATTAACTAAAAAATTCTGATACAATAAGTGAATAACTATGTTATTCAAATAAACCGGTGTCCTCTAACAAATGTTCAATCATGCAAGCTGCGCGCTCGGAGCACGCGAAATGCTTTCTCTATTTTGCAATGTCTTTTCCAGGAGCAGTCGACGAAGAAGGACGACTCGAGGAGTCAGGGGCAGCGTTCACGTCAGCCCTTATATCTTCAGGAACGACTACGCCAGGCCTCCTCATCAGAATTCGTCCCGCCCGAATGGCTTTATCCATGGCCCTATCGCGTTGGGCTCTCAGAGTATTGGAAGTCTCTTCAGCAACCTTGACAGCCAACTGGGCAGCCTCTAGCTCCTGGGTAACGGATTTCTTGGAAGCACGCAGATTCTTGATGACAACGTCTTTAGCCGATATCAACTCCCGAAGGCGAATCACATCATCCAAGGACTCCTGCAGCTTATAGCGAAGATTGTTCAACTCCTCCATGGAAAAGCGATGACTCCTCTCCAGAATAGTCAACGAGTTGCTAGAATCTCGATACAACCTATCAAGATTGTCACGAGAAGCGGCAAGGATGCGTTTTTCTTCCTGCAAGCACAAATCAGTTCCTTCAGAAAACCAGGCAAACAATAGGAGTATAGCAAGTCAAAAGCACAGTTTCGTATTTCACCTTTTCAGAATCTAGCTGGGCATGCAGGGAAGAACTCAACGCGTTGGCATCATCTAAAGCGGCAGAGACTTGACTCAGCTCAATTTGACCTTGAGAGTACTTTTCCTCAAGATCAGTGCATCGCTGAGACAATTCAGCCCGATCTTGAGAATGTTTCTCCTCGAGTAGTGTAATCTGTCGAGTCATTCCTAGCGAAGGACAACCAAACAAAGCGAGGTCAGAAGGTAAAACAGTCCACAACGAGCACGAAGAAAAGAAAAAAGGGCACTAACCAGCGTTAGTCGCCTCCAACTCGGATACACGGCGATGAAGAGACACCGGATTCCAACACGAAAAGGATGAAGCTACTTCCGGGATAGGAGCACCATGCAATTTCAGCTGGCTGGTCATCCCATCCACCAAAACCTGATGAGAAGAGCAGATGAGCATAATGGCAAGAGTTCATGTAAAAGTCAAGCTAAGAAACAGCACAGTACCTGGAGGTTGGAGAAGAACGAAGGGATCCCCAAGTCAGGAGAAATCAGATGATAACCCGACGCAAGGTCATCACCCGAAGCAGCATGCAATGGAACAGTGGGAATCAGTTCATCTCCTTCAATAGAGCCGGATACTCGATCAACGGGGACGCTGCCCTCCAAAGCGACGCCCCGATCTGAAGTTTGGGCCACCACCATGCAGCCAGAGTGTGGAGGTGACCCAGCGTGAACGTCCATGGAAGCGCCGGAAGGAGACCCTGTTTGGGCACCCTCGGGGACTGGGCCATAGTTGGCACTGCCCATTTGAGCCGGATTATCCCTGGCAGCACCCTCGGGGGCTGGGCAGTAGCTCGCACTCCTCGCCCGGGCTAAGTCATCCCCGACGACACCCTCGGGGGCTGGACATGTATCAACACCATCCCTGGGGTCCAAACTTTCAGCAATAACCATCTCTAAGGTTGATGGGCCCTCGGCTACTTCCATGGAATCAGGACAATCCAGGCTAACATCCCGTCCCTCAAGATCGCGCTCTAAGGTTGATGAGGCACGGGATGACCTCAACCCAGCGTCCGGCACGGCATCACAAGCTTCTGTCACATCATCATCCACTGGCCCTGATAACAAGTCTTCTGGGACCATATCCTCCAGAGTTTGATCAAAGTCGGCCAGGGATATGTTTTGCAGACCAACAAGAGCAGATAAAGCCGGAGAAGGAACCCCACTACTTTCCCCACTGGCGAGGAATTGCCGACTGTTTTTCCGAGTCAGAGGGACTTCATTCTCTTCCTCTTCGTCATCTTCATCAGCAACACTGGCAACACCCCCATTGGGATCAGCAACAGATGGACTGCACCCATTGGGGTCAGCAACAGACGGACCACACCCATTGGGATCAGCATCAGCAAATTCAGGCGCAGGAACCTCCTCATCGGCAGGAACCGAGGGACCAGCACCCTGATCCAAACTAGATACTCGCCGAATACGTCTCTTCTTCTTTTTCTGCTCATCAACAGAAAGATCAGTCTGATTGGTTCGGCGGGGACGCTTCGAGCGAGCACGGACAGGTCTCTGAACATCCAAGATTATACCGACCTCTGGGAGAGGTGCCACTGCCAATGTCTCAGCAGGAATAGCGTCAGAAGAATCTTCAGCCAACATGTCAAGCACGGCATTTATTTCAGCATCAGTAGGATCCAAAGGCACCTCGAAATGGATTTGTCGTTCATCATCAGGGATTTTCCCAAGTGAGGCAACCAAAGCATTAACCTCCTCGTCAGAAGGCCGCGTTCTAAGGCCCGAACTGCCATCAGTCGCAGGAGGGTTTGACACGAAGCGAGTGAAGGCCTTGGCAGGAGGCAGATTCCAGGCTGAATACGCCACCGGAGCACCAACATTGGATACTTTGCCTCTGAGAATCATCTCCAGTCGGCTCACCAAATCTGCAGAAGGGATTCTTCTATTGGTAACTCGAGTTGGGTCGGCTAGCCCTTGATACAGATAAGCCGGGTGGACCCTATCTTTCAGCGGCTGAATGTTTTTGAAAACGAAGTCAGCAACTATAGCTTCAGCAGTTAAACCCCTCTCTTTCAATAGCCCAACTTCAGCTAGCAGCACACTGGCCTCAGCCACCTCCTCGTCTGTAGGAGACTCGGTCCAGCTCGGGGTGCGAACATCTGGCTGTCTTCCTGACCGGGGGGAGGGGAGAGAATTTCCATAGTTATCAACTATAAACCATTCCAGGCGCCATCCCTTAATGCTGTCTTTAAGGGGGATCTCAAGATACTCAGTTTTCCGTCCCCGGCGCATCTCCAAGCTGGCGCCTCCAACCAACTGATGCTGTCCCCCGGCCATCCCAGGGCGACAATGATACAGGTGTTTCCACAAGCCAAAATGCGGCAGCACGCCAAGAAAGGCCTCACATAAGTGGACGAAGATAGAAATTTGCAGAATCGAGTTAGGGTTCAGATGGGTTAAGTTGATGTGGTAGAAATCAAGAAGACCACGGAAAAAGGGAGAAATAGGAAGGCCAAGGCCGCGGAGAAGAAAGGGAGCGTAAACCACGGACTCGTGGGTATCCTCCGTCGGGACCGTAGTCCCGTGGCAAATCCGCCAAGAGCAGAGTTCCCGTGGAGGAAGAACCCCGATGGACACGAGGTGGAGGAGTTCGGTTTCAGAGATGATGGACATGTGGTTACCTGCGAAAGGCAACTGGCTGTTGGGATCAATTGGGGGAATCACCACAGCGGAAGAACTCGCGACTTTCCTCTTGGGAGCCATCTCGATTTCACTAGCGAGCAAATTGGAGGCAAGCGCAGAGAGGATTTGGAAGCAGGAATGCAAGAACTAGGGCGCGGAAAGCAAAGGCGGCTAAAAGTGCAACTCTTATGGGATATTCTCGGACCAGATACCGTTTCAAAAAGTGCCCAGTCATCACTCGGCAGTTATTTCCGAAATCCCAGCATGCCACGTGGTCATTCGGCAGTTATTTCCCAAAAAACTAGTGGGCCCTCTCCTTACTCGGGTGCTAATCTTCGAAATAACTCGGCGTTGCCTCTAAAATGCCGACGTCACTATTCAGTCACTCGGCGTTGCCTCTAAAACGCTGATCTTGAGTTCAATCGTTCGGCATTACTTCTAAAATGCCAACGTTGACCCTCAATCACTCGGCGTTGCCTCTAAAACGCTGATCTCGAGCTCAATAACTCGGCGCTGCCTCTAAAATGCCGACGTCACTATTCAGTCACTCGGCGTTGCCTCTAAAACGCTGACCTTAAGTTAAATTGTTCGGCATTGCCTCTAAAATGCCGAAGTCACTACTTAGTCACTCGGCGTTGCCTCTAAAACAATGATCTGGAGTTCAACTACTCGACATTACTTCTACAATGTCGACGGCGACTTCCGATCACTCGGCATTACTTCTAAAATGTCGACGGCGACTTCCGATCACTCGGCATTACTTCTAAAAACATTGATACAAACTGCAATATTGCTCGGAAGCATCAGTATAATGATCAAGCTGTTCGTCTATGGCCTCAAAAGACTCAGATTCATAGTCAAACGAAACGATTCATCAAAAGGAAACCAAACCCGTTCTTCATTCAAGGGAAGTGACAACATTTACAAATCAACTCATTATGAGTTGATACTTCCCTATTTCTACTACTAAACTACTCTACATTACTAATACTACTACATTATCTAACTATACTACTTCTAATCTATACTAATATTTAAAAGGACCAGTGGCATCTAGCCACTGGCCCTGCCCCTGCCGCCGCCGCCGCTCTTGGTGCCGCCCCCGCCGCCGCTCTTGGTGCCGCCCCCGCCGCCGCCGCTCTTGGTGCCGCCCCCGCCGCCGCCGCTCTTGGTGCTGCCCCTGCTGCTACCATTGCCGCCGCCCCCGCCACTGCCGCTGCCGTCGTCGTCGTCGTCGTCGTCGTCGTCATTGTCGTCGTCGTCGTCGTCGTCGTCCCCGCCCTCGCCGCCGTCGTCCGAGTCCTCCTCCTCCGAGGAGTACTCGGACTCATCCGAGCCCTCGAGCCCGGAGCGCTCGACGGCCCGGATGTACGACCAGACCTCCGCGGCTATCCCCTGGGAGTCGTCCGAGTCATCGGACGACGCCGGGGGAGAGACGGGGGCCGGAGACCTCTCGGACTCGGAGGAGAACTCCTCCTCCGAGTACTCCGAGTCGCCGAAGTCCTCCGATGGAGGAGTCGGCTCGCGCTTGCGCTTCTTTCCCATGGAGGCAAGCAGAAAAGAGGAGAAGGAAGCAGTAAGGAATAGCGAAGGGATGTGAAGAAACCAGAGGAACAACAGCGTTATTTATAGAAGAGAAAGGCAACCGCTCACCTCCAACCGCGGTCACTGAACAGTCGCTAAGCATTCAATATACACCTCCACCCGTCCAAAGACACGTCAGGCGGCGGACGCCGTTTCATGCAGCACTACACCCATTGGGACTCCAGTCAACAGCGCAAAGGATATGATTACACTCGCCGTCCCATCACATTACAACTCAGAAGCGGCCGGTTAAAACACTCAGCGTACCAAGCCGTCCCTTGCCCACACCCATTGGGGGGGGACGCCCAGGAATTGTCAGTATATTTTTCAAAATGGTCACATCTGTACAGAGCATGCAGTGAATGCCTCAAGACAAAAATGAGATATCAACAAGAGTTAAAGGGAAGCCAAGTATAGCCAGCAGAGTGCAAAATATGGTCGACAGACATGACTTGAAGACTAGACAGAGAACGTCCATCGAATGTCCAATCGAGTGCAGAGCAAATACACTATGCTACCTAGCAAGATATGGAAGGATTGCAAATTCAGCTGCAAAAGACAAAACACATGCTGACCTCTGAAGCATAATATTGATGACATAGCACGGATGACATCATGCCAACTTTTTTATAAGCAGAAAGAGTAATTTTCAGCAAGAGGACACAAAAAAGAAGACCTTCAAGCGAATTATCCTCAAAAAATCCACTTGAAGGTCGGGGGCTACACCCATTGGGTGCACCTCCGGTGCACCCCATGGATTGTCATTCTAAGCCAGGATAGCACCAATTTCTAAGGGCATGGGACAAGATTAAAAAGCCAATCCTCAACTAGAATAAAGAAACACGAATGGAAATAATCTCTGTTGAAGACCTTCGAGTAGATTATTTTCTAAAATCTACTCGAAGCTCGGGGGCTACACCCATTGGGTGCACCTCCGGTGCACCCAATGAAGTTCAGAACTCTACAAACAGGAATGCCGATCTCTAAGGCACAGGCACGAAGCTAGGCTTCGGTCAACAAGTGATCGAAGCAGGAGAAAACAACAAGGAGCCATCTTTCTTCAAATCACCTACAAACTGGACCTGGGATCTTCGGGTTGATTACCTCTAAATTAACCCAAAGATCGGGGGCTTGTGGGGGACAGATATCCCCCGGGTCCACTAAAAGAGTAAAAGACCTCACGAAAGGCCCAAGGGCCCAATAAATCGTAAGGTTATTCTTTCGTGGGCCTGGGGAAAGACAACCAGCGACGCAGGGCGACATGAGGCCGGATGGGTGCAGACCCGGACGGCCCATAACGTCGAGCCATTGGCCACAACAGAGATCTGACTTTCCCGCGTCGGGGCCTCCATGCAACGAAGCCACGCGAGGATAAGTCGGCGAGGGCTACGTAAAGGATAATCTCGAGAGGTTCACTATCTTTTAGCCACTTGTAGTTATCTTATCCATGTGTACTGCCCCACGGTCGAGTATATAAGGCCTAGGGGGCACCCCTTCAGAACGATCGACCCATTACTTAGCCTCCCACCTCAACTCTCTGTATTCTCGATCCAGAGAGTTCTCTTGTAATCATATCCGCCAAGCATACTCATCAGGACGTAGGGTGTTACGCATCATTAAGCGGCCCGAACCTGTAAACCTTGTCCACCGTCCCTCGTGCGATCGGCACGAACCATTCTGCTACAGTTGTCGACACCTTCCTACTCCTAAAACACCTTGAGGGGTAACCCCGGGTGTGCGGTCGGACCCTAAACACCGACATCGGGAGCACCAGCTTCGTAGTCAAAGCAACTCCAGCTTGGTTGTTGACCGAAGCCATTAGCTCAGAAAGTGGAAGTGAGTTCACCGGAGGTGGGCGCCAATGTTGGGACTTGTTCTCAAATGCTATGAATTAAGAACAAGGCAACATAAAAATGTTAAATGCTAATGCCCTTCGTCCACTGAAGCATTATCTCCCCAAGGATTTAATGAACTTCGGACGAAGGTTGCAGATTAAATATAACGAAGGTCATACCTTCGTGATTAGGTTTATAGAACAATGTAAAATGAGGCATAACGTGTAAAACATATGTTAGAAGCAGATAACATTATTCTTATATTTCATTATATGGATCTGAATATTAAAACATGACATTTAAGTACGCTTATACCTTCTCCTTGACGGAAAACAATAATTCCAGTGTGATGCGTCAAGGATTACAAGATTGCGTGAACAGTATAGGGGTACTGTTCATCTATTTATAGGCACAGGACACAGTGTATGTGAAATTACATTTATCTCCTTTATAATCAATTACAATACTGACACAAAACATCATGGGTCTTTGAGTCATTTGATCTTTAAGTCGGTTCGCCCCCTTCGTCTTGAGACTTGTCACCGTGCCGAAGCTCTATCGGTGATAACTTCGGCGCTATTCTGAAAGGATCTTGCCGAAGGTGTTTTCCTCTTTTAGGATCTTCGGCTACGAAGCGTACCCCCAACACCGGACATATCGACAAGAGTTGCAAGGCAAGAGATCCGAAGCTTGAGAGATACTTGGACATAGTTCGAAGGCTTGAAGCTTCTTTCGAAGGATTTTCTGTTAAGAATATTCCAAGAGGGGAAAATGAACATGCTGATCTGCTAGCCAAGTCAGCAGCGCATGGGCTTCCTCTACCTTTGGAAGTGTTTTTCGAGACAATAAGAGCACCGTCGGTAGAACTTCTCGAAAGAGCAGTGCTCACAATATCTCCTGTCCATAGTGAAGACTGGAGGACTAAGATTATATCTTTCCTCCAAGGTAACCATCTCTCGGATGATGAGGTTTATAACAAAAGAATGGAAGCAAGAACAAGACCATATGTCATAATAGAAGGGGAATTATATAAACATGGAGTTTGTTCCCCACTTCTCAAGTGCTTATCCAGAACTGAAGGTATAGAACTGATGAAGGAAATACATGCAGGATTGTGTGGATCTCATATTAGGTCCAGACCTGTCCTAGGAAAGGTTTTTCGACAAGGATTTTATTGGCCGAAGGCAGCTTCGGACGCAGCAGATTTGGTTCAAAAGTGTGAAAATTGCCAAAAATGCGCAAGAAATCAGAAACAACCTTCATCTTTGACTCAGCTAATACAACCAACCTGGCCATTGCAAAGATGGGGCTTGGATTTGTTAGGTCCACTTCCACCAGCACAAGGCAATTTAAGATATGTTGTGGTGGCTGTAGAGTATTTTTCCAAGTGGATTGAGGCGAAGCCTTTGGCCACGATAACTTTGGTCACAGTCTAGAAATTCTTCTCGCAAAACATTGTTTGTCGCTTCGGCATGCCGAAGGCTGTAACTGTGGATAACGGAACACAGTTTGATGCCGAAGCTTTCAAGGAATTCTACGATCAAATTGGCACGAAGATTCATTTTGCGTCAGTCAGACATCCAGAATCAAATGGACTTGTCGAAAGAGCAAATGGTATTATAATGACAGGAATAATGAAGTTAATCTTTAATCAGCCCAGAGGAAAGTGGCTAGATGAATTGATTAAAGTGGTGTGGAGCAACAATACGACCGTATCAAGATCAACAGGTTTCACACCATTTAAGTTATTGTTCGGTGACGAAGCCATAACCCCCGAAGAGGCTAAAACGGGGTCAATAAGAACAGTAGCTTCGGCTGAAGACGAAGCTAATTATTCTGTGACAAAAGATACTATAGAAGGGACCAGACTTCAGGCTGTGGAAAATATCAACAAATATCAAGCCGAAACAATAAAATGGCACGATAGAAAAGTACGATTGAAAGACATTAAGCCAGGACACTTGGTGCTTCGGAGAGTAGCCAACCCTGACACAGTAGGCAAACTTCAGCTGAAGTGGGAAGGCCCCTTTTTGGTAGTATCTTTGTCAAGACCCGGTTCTTACAGGTTAAAGGACATGGACGACAACGACATTCCCAGATCCTGGAATGCGGATGAGCTTCGACGATATTATGTAGAAATTGATGTAATCTTTTTCATTTTTTCTATGGCACCCTTTTCCTTTCCAAAGGGGGAGAAGGGTTTTTAATGGGGCCATTGTAATTTTTCCTTTTAAATTCAGCCCTACGAGGGCAAAGTCCCCCAAGATATGTAAATGTAAAATCTGAGCATGCACCATCGAGTGCAGAAAAAGAAAAAAACAGGAAGAAGCTCGAAAGTCGTCCCTAAGGGGATGCAGAGCACGACGAAGTTACAAAAGTCGTTCCTAAGGGAGCACAGCGTAAGTTTTCTGCTCAAAAGTCGTTCCTAAGGGAATGCAGAGCCAAATACCGCCGAAATATAAGGCGAAGCGCGAAAAGTCAACGCGAATACCGCCGAAATAGAAGGCAAAGCGCGAAAAGTCAACGTGAATACCGCCAAAATAGAAGGCGAAGAAGTTCAAAAGACGTTCCTAAGGGGATGCAGAACTTACACCGAAAAATAAGCGGTGCAGCCGAAAAATAAACGGCAAAGAGATTTCAGTCATTCCAAAGGGAATGAAGGCTATGGATGGAGCTTTGTATGTGTGTGACTGGGCATTCACTTGCACGATACATTACATCATACATTGCATTCATAAACATTCATTTAGGCATACGTAGGATCATCATCATCATATCATACAAATAGACAGTTACTTCGTCTCCAAGAATAAGGCTTCGGAAGCAGATCAATGCTTTGTTGCGAACGAAAAGAAGGGAAGGTGTTTTTCGCCTTCGGCTCAAAAAATACAAGTTTCGTCCACATCAAAGCAGTTCACACATTGATGGAAAGGTAAAAATATATTACAAGGTATGGACAAATTTACAGAGTAGAGTCTGATTCTCAAATTATAATATTCTTTACAAAGGATGATACAAGAGCTTGTCTAGAGTTTTTTTTCACAGCTAGGTTTTCAGCTTCATCATTATCTGCTAAGCTTCGGATTGTCTACTAGGCTTCGGCTCAATGCTCCTCGGCTTTGTCATCTTGTACATGTCCAAGCATTATAAGATAAATTCAAGTTTCAAGGAAAAAGGTAAGCACAAGGTATGAGTTTATTACCGGTTTAAGGTAACTTCGAGCTTTGTCACCAGTCAAATCTCGCCCCCCTTTGCCCAGATTTGAGTAACGAATCTGTTTCTGATACTTCGGGCTAGGCCGGGGATGTCGTTCAAGTCTGTCGGTGATAGGCTAAAGTTTGGTCTGTTTACAATATTTCCATGTGTACAGCCAGCCTTCATGAAAGCGACAGTTGTGCCTCGAGAAGCTAACAGGGCACAAAAGTCACCATGTCTAGCTATAATTTCATCGAGAGCATCAACTTCACCTTCAATATGATCAAGTGTCCCCAGCAGATCTTCAACCGAAGGTTTAAACTTTTCGGAGATGGCCCCAACTGAGTTAAAGACCTGTTTCAGTCGTTGAACGCACCGGGTGCCGAAGCCTAAGCATTTTCCTGAAGATCTTTGAGTGATTTCTGAAGATTTGAACTTTTTCAGCCTCAGCTTCGAGTTTTGTTTGGAAATCATTCTTCTCTTGCTCAAAGTTTTTTGACTGCAGGGAAAGTTCACCGTTTAATCTAGCGATCTCAGCCTGGGCTTCTGCCAGTGAACCTTCCATCGTTTGAAGCACGAAGTCTTTCTTTTCTAGGGCAGCTTCATGATCTTTAATCTTTTTCTCTAAACCCTCAATTATAACTTCGTTTTTCTTATCCTCGAGGTCTTGTTGCATCCTCAAGGCTTTGCTTAGCAGTAGGCTCTGGCAAAATAACTCTCATAAAAACATCCTCATATCAAAACGATAAAAAGTAAAGGGAAAATTTTACCTTAAAGTTAGAATAAAACAGGCTACCGGCGATATGATGTCGCTGGTATCTGCTGAGATCAGTTTCGAGCTTCGGAAAGCCAACACTTTTTGATAAAGTGCTGACAACCTTCGCCCCAATTCGGTCCCGAAGGCATCATAAGCTCTCTTCGGCAACACCGCCGAAGAGTAGTGCCCTTGGCTGATACCCGCACGATATGGCATAGTCCTTCAGTTTTTCTTTTTCAGCCTTTGACAATTCTTGCCCAATAATGTTTTGAAAGTTAAAATTTTCCTCTTCCAAAGTATCTTCGGCAGCCTCCTTCTCTTTTCTAGGCATCTTTTCCCCTTTTTTAGGCACTGCGGCCGGGGTCTCCTCAGCAGCTGTAGCAGTTTCTTCCTCAGCCATTTTAAAATCATTTCATCAATGTCCTCGAGTGTGGTTTCCAAATCCGTGGCTTCGGCTGCTGCAGCTTCGGCTACTGCTGTTTTCGGCGCTGAGTCCGGTGGTGGTGTTTCCTCAATGGCCTCAATGACAGTAATAATTCTTCATTTTTTTGGTTCAGCAGGCTTCTCGGCAGCTGAAGGCTTCTTCTTCTTCTTCTTCTTCTTCTTCTTCTTCTTCTGTAAAAGCTTCATCAGTTCTGGTCCCAGCGGACTTAGTTTATTAGGTAGAGATTCAGTCATTACCTTTAAAATTTCTTCTGCGTCAATAACAGAAGGCGTTGAGGGAGCTTCTTCTTCTAAATCAGCCTTCGGCTTCGAAGCTGGAGCCTTTCTTTTCTTTGACACAGCTACCTTTGGCTCAGGACTAGATTTTTTATTTTTTGCTAAAATTTCATCCTCTTTTATCATCCTGGCAGCTTGCCTTTGTACAACGCTAACAACCCTTCTTCGTTTCGGCCCTTCGGCACCTTTGCTTAACCTTTCATAGTCTGGGTATTCAAATTTCAAAGCGTCCATTACTCGGTTTAGCCTTCGTTTCGGCCGGGTGCCGAAGGCTACTGTCATCAGTTGATCTTCTTTTTTCGTATAATTGCCCAAGATTTCATTGCACATAACTTCAATTTTATCCAACCATTCCTGGCAGGGTTCTTTGAAGTGTTTCTTGAACTTAAAATGATAAGGCGACCGAACGAGTTCATTCTTTTTCTTCTCTCCTTTAAGCTTCGGCATATCCCATTCCTTAAACGTTGGGAATACTCTATTGGCTAAATATTCCTGAACTAGATCCCTAGTACCAATATGCTCAGACACAACTCTAAAATCACGCACATAATCTAGGCATGCTGTCCCCGGCGTCATATTGCACTGAGGCATAGTCAACCCGAAGGTTAGCTCTAGCGCGCTCTAAACTAACTTCTCCTTTTGCTCATCAATCTTAGAATAAAACCATTCAGTTTTCCAACCGGTCGGCCATTTGGTGCGGTAGCTAACCACCGGTGTCTTCATGTCTTTGTGATAAGCAAAATTATAGCAGCCGAAGTTCTCATGCAATCCATCTTCTCTAGCCTTCGTCTGATAGTGAAGTTCGTGTACCCGGCAAAAGGCTTCGGCAACCGGCTCTGCTCCTTGGCTTCGGAGAGCCCAGATAAAGACGCTGAGCCTAACGATAGTGTTAGGAGTCAGCTGATGAAGATAAACTTCGAAATTTTCCAAAACATCTGCAATCATGCCATGCAGAGGAAACCTTAATCCTGCTTTAAAGAAGCTTTTAAAGACTACCACCTCATTGTTTTCTGGCTTCGGGGTTGTCTCTTCCCTGCCAAAGCGAACTAGCTTCTTCTCGGCTTCCCCGAAGTAACCTAGTTTTATCATCATCGGCATATCAGCTTCAGAGACAGTCGATTTTCCAAAATCCAAGTGGCTGGGCTTAGATGGCACGACTGAATAATCATCTATATCTTCCTCGTCAGCCTCACTCTCTGTAATATCTGCCTGCTCAGCTTCGGCAGTAGGTGCATCTTTGTCAGCAGTACCCCCTGGCATAACCAGTCCTGACAGCCTCATCACTTCGGAGATCAGGGCAATTCCAGCAGCTTCGGGCTCCTATTCGTCGCGTGTAACCCTAGCTGTTGAACGGATCCTAGCCATTTGATGATTGAACTTCTTGCGAAGTTGAATAATTTTTATCTTTGCCGAAGCTCCCTCTTATGACGAAGCTTTGGTTTGGAGTACGGTGAATAAGCTTTGGTTGTGGTCGAATTTTTCGGTAGCACAACAGTACAATAGTAGTAAATGCTGTGGTAACTTCACACCTACCCGTCTGTATATATAGTGTTGCAGGTGGGAAGGTAAATCGATAGAACGATTGCACCCGCTGAACAGCCGCCCACACCCGCTGAAGGTGGACCACGCTGCCTGAGGAGTCGAATCACCAGATCGAGTGAACCCATCCTATGGTGGGACTGCCTTGCACTCGGAATATTTAAATCGTTTCTCGGCAACGAGCTCAGGGAAGGTGTTTTTCGGACCTTCGGCATCCCGAAGCATAAAAGAATTTTTCACGGGTCGAGCTCGTTACGAAAAACGATCTGGCACCGTGAACGGGCTACTGTTGGGGGTCTGCTTTGTCGCCGAAGGTCCTGTAAGAAGAAGCACCTTCGGAAGGCTAGAACAGGAACAATGCCGAAGCTACCAGGGAGCTTCGTAGTATATTTCAAAATGCACCGACTTAAAGATGAGATGACCAATCGGCCCATGATAGACTGTGTAATGATTGTAATCATTTGTAGAGGACATGGATGTAAATTCACACAGGCTGCGCCCTGTGCCTATAAATAGGTGAACAGTACCCCCGTATTGTTCACATTTTTTCATCGCATTCGTATCTTCGTATTTCTATCAAACTCAAGGTACAGATGTAATTTAGTTTATTTTTTATATATTCATGATTATTTGTTAATACATGTTCACATTTTGGTACTATATAATTATCTATATTATTGTCTTATGTTTCATAACCTTCGTTCCCTGATTTTTACATGTCATATCTATGAAGGTATGTCCTTCATAACCTTCGTCCGAAGATCATTATATCCTTAGGAAAATAATATTTTGAAGGACGAAGGACATTAACATTTAATATTTTTTATGTTGCCTTGTTCTTAATTCATAGCACTTGAGAACAAGTCCCCAACAGTGGGCATACAAATAAGAAAGGGAGCACTACAAGTATCTGCTTGGAAAAATATTATAACAATTTAATAGGCAAGTGTATTAATATATAGTACACAGAAATTGTAAAGGGAGCACTACAACAAGTATCTACCTGTAACTATGTCATTGTCTCCACATATGGTAATGAAGTAAGTGATTTCATACATGACATCTAACTTTTGGGCAAAACAACATGATATAAACATTCGCTAAGTTAACATATATGAAATTCCACCCGTTGTTTTTTCAAGCACCTAATCCTAACTCAATTGGTAGAGAATCCAGGAAGTTAGGGCAGTTGATTTGTTTGCAAACATCGCTCGACGCGGGGTCCACTTCAATGCTGCAATAGGACCAATGTGATTGTTATAACAAGCAATCTGCAAAAGCAATCTAACACTAAGACTCGTAGCAACCTAACAACACATGTTAAGAGCCTGATTAAGAAAAAACAACTCTTGTGTTGTTCCGAATGTGGAGGGTTCCATCACCTGATCCTACAAAAAAACACATTAGATAGCTCTCTTAGGAAAATAAACATAATTTGCAAACAAATTTCCAAGATTTATTCATAGGAGCATATATGTGATGTCTAAGATGTGCTAGAACGATGTAAGTGCAAAATATGGTACAACGGTCATCACTGGATTTTTGGTGGGCGTTAACACTTAAGGCAGTGCAGGTTCCTAAATATACATGGTTGGTCAATGGAAAAAGTGAAGCTGAAGCAAGTAACATAATGAACTCTTGTTAATGGCAAAAGGTAAGGTGCCCCCAACAGACTTGTTCTTGGAAAGGTGAGATGGCTTCTGCTTCTCTGCTCTCACTCTCACCGTCTGCAGTGAACAAGGCACAAGTGTCAATTGCAAAGTTCGCCTTCAGTTTAGAGGCACTAAGATATGAAGGGTCTAACGACATTAGTTAACAAGGTGGGGTCATTATCTTGGCAGAATCTTGAACATGGATGAGGCAATGGACCAAAGAAGAGTTATAAGCATTGTAAATTCTAATTACCAGCAGAGTGACTACAAAATATCGCCCCATCAAAAAATAACATGCTGCAATACACAAAATGCAAAAGCAAAAGCAAAATAATGTTGAGACAATTTAGGATTTCCAGGTGTTTCCAAGAGCATATATCAAAAAGACAATTACAAGTGTTTGGTTACGGAAACGGGACAAATGTCTCAGCATTTGTGCCTAATAGCACATTTCCACCGAAAAACATAAATCTCTTCTTTTTTAAGAAAGACGGTATGGTGGGTCATTTCCAAAGCAGTAGTCTCATAAGACAGTGCTTCACACGCATTGTTCCCCAATACTCAACTCAACGGTCAACATCATATTCCAGTTTCACGTTATTATAAGGTGATAATATGTCAATCATGGTGGACAGGTGGAGTTACTATTTATTATTGTTCAACACATAAAAAACAGTCTACAGATGTTGAAGATAGAAACTTACTTGCAGAGTAAGTACCCTACGATCCTACCAAAGGATGCAAGTAATCTTCAACGTATGTCTTAATGTTGAATCAAAGACTCATCCATAACTCCACTTCATGTGTCCACTGCATATATTATCACCTAACTGAACTGCACGTAAATAAAGGAAATTAAGGTTTTCCAAATATAGTAAGTGGAACTATGCATAGCTAGCAATACTTCCTTCCATCAAATTGAGCATAGTATGCAACCGGGGCGCTCTAACAAGAGGTTAAAGAGTGCAGTAATGTAATCAACAAACTTTTATATTAAACATGCCAGTGACAAATGACATGATTCATGTAAGCATCTTGTTTCTATGCAATTAACTTTTAATTAAACTTTTTTTATCTGAAACAAGACATGTTGATCTAGTCACAGTTTTCTTATTTATTTCAGGGGTCCAATCATACAAAACTAAGATGAAAAATATTGTGTTTCTGTTTTGGAGAATTCATGAACAGAGGTCTAAGACTTGCACGAACAAGCAGCCGAGACCAAAATCAATGGGTGCAAAATCGCATAGACAGGGCTAGGGAAATCAAAACGCCATACCTGAAATATCATTGTGAGATATTTTTATGTGCTGCAACTGGATATGAAACTCTAGAGATAGTGCTACCACTTCTATCTTAATCTCGCTCGGCCTCATTAGTTGATTTAACTTTCTACGATCATAACAAATCAACACATAAAAATTATACATCTCCTATTTCCATTGCCATATTGTATGGTCCATACGATATGAAAAGGAGAGAAAAAATTGTTCTATTCAGTCATCCATTTTCACGACCAACAGAGCTACACCCAGGTAATTAAGTGTAGAGAGTTTCATAGGAACATTAATTAATTTTATTTGTATTTCTATACATATATAAATACAATCTTGGATAATACAATATATACGTTAATCGACAAGCAAGAGCTTACAAGAATGAAATATTGGATTTAAATTACCAGTGGTATTTCGATTTCGGTTCAAGAAAAAAAGTAACATGCAAGTCTCTAGTAACCTTCGGCATCTAATAAAGGAACAAAAAGAAAAAAAGAAGACATGCATCACATGTATTGGTTTGTCGAAGTAAAATCAATTGCCTTCCACTGTCTGCATCTACCACCTCCTCCGGCACGACGCCATCGCTAGCCAAGAGTCAGGCATCTGTACAAACAAAAATCCTGAGTCTGCAGGCTGAATCAGTATGCACGTGTTTGAAGCTGTTTCTTGAGTTAGTAAAAAAGGAGACAGAGATTAGTCATAATGGACTACCATTTGGAAGCTAAGAGTTTGGATGTCTATAATGGGCTAATGCAGTGTCATATACTTGCTTAGTGGCAGATTAGTTGCTATATGCATGGTCAAAACGCTCATGATAGCAGCAGCGATCTTGGTCATCTTCCCTGTGTCCTGTCAAAAGATTACATCAGCAGAAGACAGTGATTGAAAAAAGAAGCATTAAATATAGAGCATCCTTGGCATTCAATTAATCACACAATTACGGAGATATTGATACTTAATGCAATTTAGAAATCATAAACATAGATCAACTGGAATTTGACCGGAGCACTTCAGGGAGGCGGGAGCGGGTCGGTGTCGCCACCGCTGCTAGAGTGCGCCATGGAGATGGGACTTGGGGAGCAGGTCGGTGGCGTCACTAGTACAATTTGGCTCTATACAAGCGGTAGGCTTTTTACATCACAGGCGATTCGGTTAGAAAACCGCCTGTGATGTCCCAGACGGTTCGGTACGCCTGTGATGTATTAGTATCACAAGCGGTTTTTGTTTAGGACCGCCTGTGGTGCTCTATTCTTTTCACAAACGGACCCTAAGGAAAACTGCCTGTGATTATGAAAATATGAAAATACAAATACAATTTAAATGAATTAATATTTTAATTTTTAACAGAAATATGCAAATACAATTTAAATGAATTAATATTTAATTTTTAACATAAATATGCAAATACAATTTAAATGAATTATAATAGCACACATAGATAACTAGAGAGATTTTAAATTAATTGGCAATCATAATGCATAGTCGATCATCCATGATAACAAATACAATTTGATTCATACAATTTTTCATGAACTACTATTTTTCCGCATGTATGACTTTAAGTTCTTATCAATTTTCTTTTCCACACGCTTGATTCTCTCTGGACCGTTAAAGACGAACATCTCTTCACACTTATTGTATTCCTCATCTTGGTCTCCCACATTCTCAACTCCAACAATTTTTTGCTTTCCAGAAATAACTACATGCATCTTCTCATCTGCTGGATCGAGTACATAGAACACTTGTGCAACACATTCGGCGAGAACCCACGGGTCATCTTTATATCCTACTTTCTTTAAGTCTACCAGTGTGAGTCCGTAGTTATCCACTATCACCCCCACGGGATGTTGTACCCATTGGCACTTAAATAAGGGTATTTTCATGCTTGGGCCATAATCAAGTTCTCATATTTCCTCTATGAATCCAAAATATGTGGTCTTCTGTCCATGTAGGTCAAAAGCATCGATACGAACACCGCTATTTTGTGCAACACTTTTCATGTCTTTTGATTTAGTGTAGAATGTGTATCCATTGATGTCATATGCTTGCCATGATGTCACAAAACACGATGGCCCAGAAGCCAAATTCTTCATTGTTTTCTCTTCCAAAGAGTCTCCGAATGGGATGTTTTTGTCCATTAACCATTCGCTGAAACGATGTTTGTGCTCCCTCATGATCCAGTCCTCTGTGCGGTTCTGATTTTCTTTACGAAGCTCATCCAGGTGTTCCTCTATGTAAGGCTCGGCTATCATGAGATGTTGTAGTACACTACCATGAGCACAATGTACTAGCTTGTAATCCTCAACGCGAAAAGTTTTCTTGCCCATTCTCCCTCTCCCACATAGTTTACCCTCATGTTTAGGTACAGGCACACCTATCATTGTTCCGTCACTAATGTAATCTATACAGCTCTCAATCACTTCTTCTGTAGTGTATCCCTCCATGATTGAACCCTCTGGGTGAGCGCGATTTCGCACATAACCTTTTAATACTCCCAGGTATCGCTCCAACTGAAACATATGATGTAAATATAGTGGCCCTAATATTTTTATCTGATCCACGAGATGTATGATTAGATGTACTTGCATATCAAAAATGATGGAGGAAAACACATTTCAAGCTTGCACATAGTCTCGATGATGTATGCCTTTAGATAGTCCAAGTCTTCTAAAGCTATTACTTTTTGTGAAACCGCATTGAAAAAGTAACACAAGCGTGTGATGACAACTTTGACATGCTCTGTTTCGAGGGCTCTTACCGCAATTGGGAGGAACACCGTCATCATCACATGGCAGTCATGAGAGTTGTAGCCAAATAGAGACAAGTCCTTCATCCTGACTAGTTTGCTGATATTGGATGAGAAACCTGTGGGCACTTTAACCCACGCAAACATTTGCAAATCTTTGTTCTCTCCTCAACTGACAAGTTGTAGCTAGCTGGGGGGAGGTAAGGCTTCCCTTTGCCACTATCCACTAGATGAAGTTCCAGTCTGATTTGAAGATCTACTAGATCATTGCGTGATTTAAGTCCGTCCTTTGTCTTACTCGGCATGCCCAGCAAGGTTCCAATGATGCTGTCAAAAACATTTTTTGTTACATGCATCAAATCAATGCTGTGGCAAATTTCCATATCCTTCCAGTATGGGAGGTACATGAAAAAAATTGATTGCTTCTTGAAAGTTGTGTAAGTTGAAGGGTCAGTTCTCTTTCTCTTTTCTCCTTTGTTTTTTCCCTTTCCGAATACAACATGAATGTTCTTTACAATTTCAAAAACAAGTTTCCCACTATAAGGCTTTGGTGCACCTTCACTTTCCAGTTCATTGTTAAATTCCTCTTTCATCTTTCGGTACTTATGCTGCTTCATCAAGAACCGTCTGTGTCCCATGAACACCAACTTCTTGGATGATTTAAGGTACATGGAAGCAGTTCCATCGACGCATACTACACAACCATTCTTTCCTTTAGTCTTTTGCCCTGATAGTGTGGCGCCACCGAGAGAATCATGGATGGTAACAAATATAATTGCTCTTAAGTTGAAATACTCATGACAATACTCATCCCATATTCTAACTCCTTCATTCCAGAGCTTTGTCATATCTTCCATAAGAGGTTCTAGGAACACATCAATATCAACACCAGCTGATTTCAGACCTTGAATAAGAATAGTCAACATAATGTACTTTCTTTTGTGACACAGCCATGATGGAAGGTTGTACATCGTTAAAGTCATGAGCCAGGTGCTATGTACACTTCTTTTCTCACTAAATGGATTCATTCCGTCTGTACCCAAAGCAAATCTTACATTTATGGTTTCTTTGGCAAACTCAGGATACATAAGGTCGAAATTTTTCCATTGTGATGAATCAGCAGGGTGTCGAATCTGTTTATTATTCTGCTTGCGATTTTCAGCATGCCAACGCATAAGCTCAGCCTCCCTAGGATTTGAGAACAAACGTTTTAAGCGATCAATTACTGGAAGATACCACATCACCAAAGCTGGGATCTTTGACTTCTTTTTCCCATCCATGTCATCAAAAGTGTCATCGTCACTTTTAGGTCCAATAGTGGATTTCTTGTTTTTATTTTTCTTCGGGAATTTTTTTACACAGTCTTGATTGTAGCTCTTCTTGTATCGACTGATATTGCAAACTGGGCATCTTGATGCGTTCTCAAAATCTCCACGATACAGAATACAATGGTTCGGACATGCATGAATTTTTTGCACACCCAGAGCTATAGGGGATATAAGCTTCTTCGCTTTATAAGTGCTTGTTTGTAGTTTGTTGGGTTTTAGTAGTAATTGGGACAGAAAATTCAAAAGATCTGTGAAGCTAGTATCAGACCATCCGACGCTAGCCTTCAACTTAAGAAGTTCTAGAACTGTACGCAGTGTAGTAAACTCTTTGTCACAACCCTTTGATTCATCATATAAAGGTTCTTTTGAGGCACTTTCCAGTCCCTCCATTTTAGATAGCCCTTTCTGCGATCCCACAGAACTCAACATTTCTGGTTCCATATGGTGCAACATCTCTTCGCAATCAAATTCTTTAAAATCTTGATTAGCATCCACATTATCCACTTTACCATCAACTTTAAGATCTAAAATTCCGACAACTCTCTCGTCATTACCAGGCACTTCACACGGATCCAACTCACCATGTTCTGACCATATCGTGTAATTGTTTTTAAACCCTCTTTTTAGCAGATGTGATTGGATTACTCTTGTATCTCTCCAAGCTATCTTATTATCACAATCGATGCACGGACATAATATCTCCTTGCTCTTTCGCAAATTCGCGTGCTTGTTGGCCGCTTCAATAAAGCTTCTCAAATTTCGAATGTACGACGGATGTGGTCTTGGCACATTGTACATCCAACTTCGGTCCATTACCTATCCCTATATTGATTAACATCAATAAAATCATTAATTAATTGAATTCATCCATAAAACATGAAACGAATTGATGTGCATGAAAATGAAACAAACATTGCAGCAATAGGTACCTTGAGGTGAGACAACTGTGTTTCTAAAGAATCTTTAAACTAGATCAACTATTACAAGTCCAAATCTTGGAATTCCTAAGCTTTTCTTCAAATCCGGTCTATATTACAAAATTGAGGCAAAAAATCGCATCATAATGAGAAAGAAAACAAACGGAGATCATATATATGCATAAAGTATTGAAATCAATCAATAAATTCAAAAACAAAAACTTCTCCCTGTAGATCTCAAAAAACACCCCCCGCCGCTACAGTGCTGCGACTGTTCTGGGAGTTAGGGTTCTGGAACCCGTGGGCTAGTCCTTTTATAGTGTACACACATCGCAGGCAGATTTTTAAAAAAACCGCCTGTGATATATAACATCACAGGCGGTTTTTTATTCCGACCGCCTGTGAAGTTAATCTATCACAGGCGGTTTTTTATTCTGACCGCCTGTGAAGTTAATCTATTATAGACGGTCGGAATAAACAACCACCTGTGATGTTATCTATCACAGGCGTTTTTTCTAAATATCCGCCTGTGATTGTTTACAATAAAAAAGGCTTGTTGGTCGGCATGAACCCTAACTCTTCTCGTCCGAGCTGACACATTGCGCCGCTAGGCTGTCGCCGTCCTCGTCCCCGTCCCCGAGCCCGAGCGCCGCCGTCCCCGAGCCCGAGCGCCGAGTGCGCCGCCGTCCCTGAGCCCAAGCGCCGCCGTCCCCTTCCCCGAGCCCGAGCGCCGCCGTCCCCGAGCCTGAGCGCCGAGTGCGCCACCGTCCCTGAGCCCAAGCGCCGCCGTCACGGTCCCCGAGCCCGAAGCGCCACCGTCCCCGAGCTCTTTCTTCTTCCTCTCGTAGTAAGGTCGAAGTTCAGGTTCCATTTCTTCTAAGTTCATGGCTCGAATTTCCTATATGTGTTTGAATTATATATGTGTTTGAATCATATATGTTAATTGATGGCAGATTACTTGTGTTTGAATCATATATGTGTTTGAATACACAGCTGGATATATATGTGTTTGAATCATAGCTTAGGTTAATCAAATGGTTAGGTTAATCAAATGCTTAGGTTAATCAATGGTTCAAACACATTAAGGTGTTAATCAATGGCTATCCCTGATTATCAGTGCTTAGATTAATTACTGTTGGTGTTTTCACTTACATATTTTGTTTGGTTGTCAATATGCTTATTGCTTATTGCTTGGTTGTCAATTACTTGTTTGGCTATCCCTGAATCATATGCTTATTGCTTGGTTGTCAATTACTTCTCATGTATCAGTTTTGTTATTTCTTTTATTCCTTCTGATTAAATGTTTGTATACCATTAAGGTGTTAGTATCCTTCGAATGAAGAATTTTGTGTCCCTCCATCGATTGGGATCTATTTTTATCCCTTCTGATTAAATGTTTTTTCACTTACATATTCAGTTATAAGAAAATCTCCATAGTGATTGGGGCAACAAGTCTATTTTTAGTGTTTTTTGACGACCTATCTTTGTTTGATAATCATTAGGGCAAATGTGCTTGTGGCCACATACATCATGGAAGTACATAGCCATGACAATGTTATTATCTCCCTATGTTATAAGACTTGTTCTTATCTCCCTTCTTAGTTCTTTGACTACCTATCTTTGCTTCCCAACCCTATGTTATAAGACTTGTTCTTATCTCCCATCTTTGACTTGTTCATAGCCATGACAATGTTATTTGGACCCCTCTTTTTGCCCTATAAGCCACATCCTTGTTTTCCCTCTGATCCCTGCCTTTGTTGCGATCTCAATTTTGATTGTGAGACTTGGTCATTTTTAGTTTCAGAGATGGAAAAAGAGCCACTTGACATGGTTGAGAGCTCAGTTCGAGTCATCGAGACACATGTTGACATCATTCGCAGTCTAGTGACTGATGGGGTTGTGGATATTAGTGAACCGGAATCAGTGTACACACTTAAGACCACTTTGTTTCAAATTGGAGATGTATGCGACATGCTTGAGAAGTGTGCTCTGTCCATCAAAAAGTATGCTGACTCCAAGAGGACTAAAATTATTCAAGATGAAGCCCTGCAATATGCTGAAGATGATGAAGCTGCAGATGATTTGGAGGAACTCCCAAGCCCAGATTTCCTTACTCAAGCCGACATATTGGAAAAATATTTTGGAATTGAGTATGATAGCGACCAGTCAAGGGGTTGTTGATGTTTTGTCCTAAACAACACGATATGAGTATCGTATGTTTCACTCTTAGAGATAATGTATTTTGTATGAACCTCTTAGAGAGTGTCAGTCAATGAACTATCTTCGAGTACTATTGGGAAGTGGATCTCTTTGATGTATTTGTTTTCCCTAGTGATATCGATGGTGCCGTGTAGAACCAAATTTGGACTTGTGTCCATATCTATATATGCTAGTAGTGATATCGATGGTGCCGAGTAGCACCAAATTTGGACTTGTGTCCATATCTATAGATGCTAGTAGTGATATCGATGGTGCCGAGTAGCACCAAATTTGGACTTGTGTCCATATCTATAGATGCTAGTAGTGATATCGATGGTGCCGAGTAGCACCAAATTTGGACTTGTGTCCAAATCTTGACTATCTCATCCCTATACTCTGTTTGGGACTTATATGGAGAATGGCATCGGCTGAATGCCTGAATCGGGTCGGGAAGCACGGAGCAGATAGAAGTGCACTTTCCAATGCAGTTAGACAGAGAAGGCATGGCTGTGATGTTATAATGCTTAAGGACACCAAGAAGAGATTATGGCCTGTCATCCACCACCACTGCCCGTTATTTGTGGGCTTCACCGAGGGCTGGAAACATTTGGTGACAGCAAACGACCTTCGGGCTGGGGACGTCTGCGAGCTTGTTAAGGAGCCAGACGATGGTGAGCTGGTGTACTATGTCCGGATGTGTGGTCACACAATTTAAAGCCGCCCCGGCTTCATGTGTGCGCTTCTCTTCTCTTAGGTGGGGTGCTAAGTGATCTTAGTAGC
This sequence comes from Zea luxurians, assembly GCA_029449295.1. Taxonomy (NCBI): domain Eukaryota; kingdom Viridiplantae; phylum Streptophyta; class Magnoliopsida; order Poales; family Poaceae; genus Zea; species Zea luxurians. The sequence continues at coordinate 74,026,358 of JAOPSE010000004.1, read as the reverse complement.
CGACGTAAGAGAAGAGAAGCGCACAGATGAAGCCGGGGCGGCTTTAAATTTTGTGACCACACATCCGGACAGAGTACACCGGCTCACCATCGTCTGGCCCCTTAACAATCTCGCAGACATCCCCAGCCCGAAGGTCGTTTGCTGTCACCAAATGTTTCCAGCCCTCGGTGAAGCCCACAAATAACGGGCAGTGGTGGTGGATGACAGGCCATAATCTATTCTTGGTGTCCTTCAGCATTATAACATCACAGCCATGCCTTCTCTGTCTAACTGCATTGGAAAGTGCACTTCTGTCTGCTCCGTGCTTCTCGGCCCGATCCTGCCCCGGAGGCGGGTTTGGGCTTTCTGTTTGGGGAGTAAAGGAGGGACACAGAGGCAGGTTTGGGCTCGATTTCTTTTGAATCACCTTTTCTCCAAGTTCCCTTATTGATGGAACCAGTATATCAGACTAACAGTATATCCCTTTATCGATGGAACCAGATGTGCACTAGGTACCTACTAGGATGGATGTGGTCTGCACCGGTGCGTCTAACAAAGTTGATGAAGACGCGACCAAACTTGAATGGCAGACAACGAGCAGCTCCGGTGAAGGGAGCGGGGAGGATAGTTCTAGTGACGACAATCCTTGTCCTCCTATACCTCCAAGGAAGAAAAAACATCAGATGAGCTTGATGCCGACTATATTCCCAACGATGAAGAGGTAAATAGAAATATGCCGACTATATTCTAAAATAATGTTCATATATGAAAGGCCATTAATTGTTTCAATATATAGATTTCAAATGAAGAGAAGAAAGAGGATGCATGTTCTACACGAAACACGGAGGATGCTCTGATGCCTGAATCATTCGTTTCACATAAGCGGAAATGAGGGCGACGAGGTCCCAATCAGATGAAAGCAGGTGCAGTTATGTACGTAACAAAACTAAATGCAGAGGGGTTTCCTGAAGAACCACTTGACGTGGTTACAAAGTTTCGAAATTCCTGCGGGTCTACTGTTAGAGATATAGTGCCAATCACACTTCAAAAATGGAAGGATTTAGATGAAGACACCCGCAACAAGCTATGGGCTAAGTTGTCTGAGTCATTCAAGTTCCCAAAAGGCACAGAGGATGCAGTAAGGAAGTCGATGCTCTCTGCTATGGCCAAGATGTTTCGTGGGTGGAAGGCCGAGATGAATAGGGAAATTGTTGAGAAGAATAAGGTTCCTCCGCCCAAGAAAATGGGGAAAATCACTCAAGCTCAGTGGAAGGAATTTGTTCGTCAGAAGACCGAACTGAAGGCCAAAGAACTGGGCGAAACTAATTCTCAGAGAGCGAAGATGAACAAACACCCCCATCGCCTGGGGTCAACTGGATATCACCATAAAGTTGTGCAGTGGAACAGGATAATCGAGGAAGCTATAGCTAACGACACTTTGGACCCAATATTAAAAGATATCGATGAGCGAGCTATTCGTTGGATCTTAGGTCGGGCAGGTTTGAGTGAGGACGACAAACTTTTGCATCCAGAATTGGTAGGCGAAGTTTCGACAAAAATTCAAGAATATGCAGATAAGAGAAAGAAGGGCGAATTTAAGCCTCGAAGGGAGAATGACATACTAACTGCAGCACTAGGCAATCCTGAACACACTAGACGGGCTCGGGGAATCTCTTCTAAGATTTCCTGGAGAGAGGCGTTTCCAGAGTATGCGTCGTCATATAGGAAACACGAGAAGTTGAAAAGGACCCTTGAAGAGACTATTGATGAAAGGGTACAAAAGGCTATTAATGACGTGATGAACAAAATGAAGAAAACAGAATGCATATTATTTGAACTCAAGCCAGGCCACATGAGTCCACCTATAGTCCCTAGCAGCGTAGGATCTGTGCAAGACTTCACCAAGTACCCTATAGGAGATATTGTTGAGGACAAGCCTTGCTTTCTTCATATTCCAATCAATCGATCTGGGACAAAAACAAAACAAGCTGCTACTGGTTTGGTAAAACCAGGACTTGTTAACTACAAGGATAATCCTGTCCCGCCACACTATGCTGTGGTCCAAGTTCTAGAGATCACAGACAGTGGTTGTGAAGATTGGGAGATAGACTTTCCAGTTGAGGGGATCATAACTTTGCAGGAGGCAATGAACGAGTTGGTCCTTTGGCATCGATGCGACATCAAGTTGGGTGATGAGCTGATCTTAAGTCGTGTAACGCGTCGTAAGTCACCAACGCTGAATTCAACACCAATGCAACAGAAAGATAGTTCGATCATTCCATACCCCATGGTGCAGGAAAATATGACACCGACCTCCACAAAAATCGTTGAAACTTTCATATCACCTCTTGCGAAGGAACTCGACGAGGGGGACATAGACAAAATTGTTCATCAGAATGTCGACGCAAACATCAAAAAGGAAGCAAAGGTTGACACCAATGTTGAAGGGCCAACTATTTCAAAGAAAATTCATCAGCGAATTGCCACTGACGATGTCAAGAAACCGTCAGAATCAGTGGCACGCTACCTGCATAAATTGCGGAGTGTTATGACAAATCAATCAAAAGCGGAATCAGCATCTCATGGAGTACGCACACGGTCCCAAATAGACAATTTCGAAGTATGGGAAGAAGATGGAATGATTCATACTCGAGAATCATTACGTCTTAAAACCAATATCTCGATATACAAGAAGGAGGATGTTCCTCCTAAATTTATGAATGGGAGGCCGTTCTTGACGATGGTGCAACTTTCTAAGTTGTCGACTCCGGAGATTAGAATGCATGAGTGGTACATGGTGGCTAGCAACAAATACAAACTCGAGGACTTCACATTTGTTGTGCCAGAAGATGCATTTTGGAGCAATGATAATATACATCCTGTGCGGCATTTATTCTTTGACGATCTCTGGTCGTTGTACCACTGACAAAGGATGGAAACCAACTACTTAACCCTCTTTTGCTTGTAAGTACCTCTAAACTTTCATATTTGTTAGTTTTATACACGCACACATAAATGAGAGTCTAACGATTAATACTTTTACACGTAGGATGCAATACATGGATGATAAGAAGAAACAACTTAAGACCGGGTTTCTTGACAAGTTGATGATATCCCAAGCTCGCTACAAAGAAGTTGCTCAGAGACATGGAGAAGAATACAAAGACTTGGATGATGCTGAATTTGAGAAGGCCGTCAAATAGAATCAGAGAAAGAAAATGAAGGTAATGGCGGCATACATTGAACGAGCCATGTATAATCATGTACAACATGGCAAGGACTTAATAATAGCTCCGCACCACTTTAAGTAAGTTCTCGACATGGCTTTGAACTATAAATTATGGCAATCGTGATCTTAACATGTGTTTTCGTCTATGTCTATATAGTGACCACTATATTTGTATCATGATCTTTCCAAAGCATGGTAAAGTCGTGGTCTTCGACTCACTGAGAATGGAAAAGGCTACATATAATGACTTCTTGAAGATTTTAGATAAGTATGATTATTATTGCACACTTGTACTTATTACAACTTAACAAATGTATTCTTAATCTCACAATGCTATTCTTATATGCAGTGCATACCATTTTTATTGGAAAGGTCTTGGCGGCGAACATCCAGAGGACAAGCCTAATTTGTCAATATCATTATTTCCATATGGTGACAAACAACCTCCGGGTACTGTCCTGTGCGGTTATTATGTATGCGAATGGTGTCGTGTCACCTTCCATTACATGATCAATCGTGAGGATGTAAGTTTGCTATCATTGTCTATGTTGCAATTTTTATGTTATATTGTTACTCATCACATTACTCTTAGTACTGCTTGCTTTTTGCTTTCATTGCAGGTTCCTAAATCCAAGATCAATGCTGAATGGTTAGAAAGAGATATGGTTTCCGTCGGCGTGGCTAAGGTTGTAAAAGACTTGCTTTACTTTATGCGTCGTGAAGTTCTTCATCAACAAGGGCTATTCTACAATACAAATGGAAATTTGCAACAATTCCCAGAACTAAGTTTGTACACGATATCACACAGTGTTTAAATCTTTAGTTAGGAACTTTAGATGTTTAGTTGTCTATGGAACTTTGAGATGTTGAGTTGTTATGCAACTTGATATGTGTATAAATCTGTGTATGATGGAACTTGATATGTGGATGAATATGTGTATGGAACCTGTATGTGGATGAATATGTGTATGACGGAACTTGATATGTGAATGAATATGTGTATGGAACTTGATATGTGGACGAATATGTGGAATATGAGTTTGAATCTGTGTTTGAATCTGTTATTAATTCTGTATATGAATCTGGAATCTAAATATGAATCTGGAATCTGTATATTGAAATACAGTCGACTTATATTTAAAACCGCCTGTGATGTGTGTCTATCACAGGCGGTTCTTTTAAACTGGACCGCCTGTGATGTGTGTCTATCACAGGCGGTTCTTTTAAACCGGACCGCTTGTGATGTGTGTCTATTACAAGCGGTTTTTGATTGACCGCCTGTGATGTTGTTTTACATCACAGTCGGTGCACCACAAGCGGTTCCTAGAACCGCCTATGTAGAGGCTAACCGGACCGCCTGTACAGAGGTTTACTGTAGTAGTGCGTGCTCCACGCTGCTACGGGTGAGTTGGTAGGGTTGCTGATGGAGGGCGCCATGGAGGTGGCCCCGAGGGTGGCAGCGTCGTGTACAGAGCGGTCCGTGCCGGTAACGGACCTGGAGCCCACCTCGACGAGAGCTCCAGCCATGGGCTTGATGGGGAAGAGCTCCATGGTGGTTGGATAGGGCACATGTGGGCGCGACCGCAGTTGCGGCGTGTTGCCACTCTGAGCCGCGCCGGATCTGGATCTCGCGGGAGCGAGAGGGACGGTGGCGGCGGCGCTAGAGAGAAGCGGTGGAGGCATGCATGGGAGGAGGAGAAGGAGGGGAGGCGGGGGCATTGAAGGCAAGATGGGCTCGGGCTCCGTTGGCGTTCGCGTCGTTGAAGGCAGGATCTCGGCCGCCGCAGCGCGTGGGGGATGGGGTTCACGTCGTTGAAGGCAGGATCTCGGCCGCCGCAGCGCGTGGGTTTGGGCTCGGGCGCTGTTGGTGGCGAGGGTGGCGGTGGGAATGGGACATGGTGGAGCGGCTCGGGCGCAGTTGCTGTTGCGGAGGCACCACGCGTGGGGGGATTGGGTTTGGGGAAGGATGTTGCGGAGGCGCCCCGCTCGTGGGAGATAGGCGGGGGCACGGTGATGCTCGTTGGACGCCCTCGTTGCGCTCTTAAGGAGTAGTATAGATATATATATATATATATATATATATATATATATATATATATATATATATATATATATACACGCTCCTAACCCAGTTAGGGTTAGGGTTTTCATTCTCCAACTTGGTACCAAAGTCTGGTTTCTCTCTCCTCCCTCCTCCAACAGTCGTTGCCCCTGCCCTCTCCCCTTTCCTAGCTTGTGCACCGCCTCTCCTCCTGGTTGCTCTGCCTCGCTGGCGTCGCTGACGTCGACGCCGACATCAATGCTAGCCACCCTCGCCACCCTGTGTCGCCGCTCAGCGCCTGGAGGAGCACTCTTCGGTGGTGCGCTTCGACTCGCAATCGTGCGGAAGCGGAGGGGTGGTGGCACCGCACCCACTACCAGAGGGCCGCTGCATCTTCCTAGGCGACTTCCACACCGCCTCTAAGGTGCGCCGCGCCCACGGCTACCGCCATGTCTTCCACCGCGCCTGCCTCGACCGCTGGGTCACGCACGGCCACAACACATACCTGCTCTGCCGGGCACCGCCCTCGGCCAGATGCAGTGGCCCCACACCTCCTACTTCGCCAAGCCAGCCCTACTGCTCAGCCGGCCCTCTTCCTCCCACATCTGGGCGTCGCCGGGCCTCCCCACCAAGCAACACTGCCTCCCGCCATGGCCCCTCCCCCATCGCTCGACACCTCAGTGACAGCCACCTCTGCGTCTGCAGTAGACTCCTCACGTCGCAGCTCCCTCCGCCTCTCTTCCCGCTAGGGCCACATGTTGGCTCCACTTCCTTGGTCGTGCCTCCGCTTCCCCCGCAAGTAGCCCCTACGGCTCCCTATCTCCTGACCCCCTTTCCCGCTACTCTTCCACCGTACACCACCACTCTCGACAATTCCTACGGTATCCCAACACCCTTGGTGCCTCCGGCGCGCTTCGTCCAGTTCCTGCGTTGTCGTTGTGTGTGTCCTCCTTCACGACGGCCACCTTGTCTGGGTATTTTCCTATCCTTTGATCATGCCATGAACCCTGTTCTCGGTGACCACGTCGAGCTCCGCTCCTAGGCCGGCCATCACGTACTCGGACCCACTGTCTTTCTTCGTGCTGCGATCGACTCCCTAGCAATCAAGCCTTCGTTGTCCCCTCCCCTCCTAGTGGCCCTGTCGAAGCACCTCCCCTGTCCCTTTCTACGCACCTCGTGGCCACACCACCCTCTCTCTCCCACTGACTAAGTGGTCGACTTCGGAGCCTCCTTCCACACCACTCCCACCACTAGCTCGTTATTCCACCCTCATCCACCAGACCCCTCACATCCTCCCTCCATCATTGTGGGCAATGGTTCCACCCTCTCGGTCACCTTAGTAGGTGCATTGGTTCTTTCGGGACCATTCTACCTTAATGACATCCTTGTTGCTCCCGGTCTGACTCATCCCCTTCTCTCGGTTCGTCGCTTCACTAGTGACAACCATTGTTCTATGGAGTTTGATCCCTGGGGGCTCACCATACGCCACCTTCCCACTCATGCTGTGCTCGCTTGTTGTGACATCTCTGGCCCCCTCTACTCTCTTCACTTGCCATCCACTTCCTCCACCAGCATAGCCTCCCCCCTCGCTCTTGCTACTACCACCACCTCCGTCATTTGGCATCATTGTCTCGGCCACCTTGGACCTAACATGATGTCCCAACTTTCTAGTCACTCAGATATCGCCTATACTCGAGGCTCCTCTGAGCACCACTTTCATGCTTGTCAGCTCGACCGTCACTCTCATCTTATTTTTCCACTTCCATGTCTCGGGCTGCTTAGGCTTTTGATCTTGTCCACTGTGATCTCTGGACTTCCCATGTCCTCAGACTCTCTAGTTACAAATACTACCTGATCATTCTAGACAACTTCTCCCATTTTCTTTGGACTTTTCCACTTCGACTGAAGTCCAACACGTTCACCACCCTCACCCACTTCTTCGCTTGGGTCTCCACCCAATTCTGTCGCTCGGTCTGTGCCCTCCAATGTGATAATGGTTACGAGTTTGACACAACGTGTCTCGCTCCTTCTTCCTCACCCATGGCATCCAGTTGCGTCTTTCGTGCCCCTACACCTCTCCCAGAACAGCTGGGCTGAACACATCATTCGCACCACCACCAACATGATCTGCTGCCTTCTCTTTCAGGCGTCTCTCCCTACAAGCTACTGGGCAGAGGCCCTGCACACCGCCACACATCTCCTCAACTACCTCCCCTCGATGGCGGTGAGCCACCCCACTCCCTACTTTGTCATGTATGGCACGACCCCCTCCTACGACCACCTTCATGTGTTCGGCTATGCCTACTATCCCAACACTTCTGCCACCGCTCCCCATAAGCTATCTCCTCACTCCACTCACTGCCTCTTCCTCGATTACTCCCCTGACCACAAGGGGTATCGCTGTCTTGACCTCATCGCCCTTCAGCGGGAGTGCGTGATGAAGGACCTGGGGCCCCTCCACCACTTCCTTGGCATCACCGCCGAGTGTTGGCCTTAGGGTCTATTCCTCCATCAGTGCTAATATGCCATCGACATCCTGGAATGGGCTGGCATGATTGATTGCAAGCCCTGCTCCACACCTATTTGCACTCAGGCGAAGCTTTTTGTGGACGACGAGCCCCCGGTCACCGACTTGACGTCCTACTGGAGCTTGATCGACACCCTCTAGTACCTGACCTTCTATAGGCCCGGCATCGCCTACGCCATCCAGCAGGTGTGCTTGCATATGCACACCTCGCGGGAGCCCCATCTCACCGCTCTCAAGTGGATTCTGTGCTACCTCCGCGGCTCCCTCGACTACGGCCTTCTACTCCGACCCACCCCAACGTCGGAGCGTGTGGTCTACACCAACGCTGACTGGGCTAGCTGTCCCTACACGCGTTGGTCCACTTCCGATTATGCCATGTTCTTGGGTGCCAACCTCATCTCCTGGGCCACCAAGCAGCAGCCTGTCGTCTCTCGCTCTAGCGCGGAGGCCGAGTATAGCGTTGTGGCCAACGACGTGGCAGAGACAATGGGGTTAGGACACTTAGTTTCTTTGTGGCTGAGGCCGAGTACTGTGCTATGGTATCAAGGTTCTTTATTTCAAATTCCCTTGGTTTTCTCATTGCTTTTGGCTTTCATTCGCTATTTTTAGTGAGGCAATGGGGTTAGGACACTTAGTTTCTCCGTTTTAGTGCTTATGTCAAAGGGGAGAAATTAAGGGCCAAAGTAACTAGATCAACCCACCACTTGAGTTTAAAAAAGTTTTTGAGCTTTAAACTTGTCTTTTGATGCAAAACCCTCTTAAAGCAAAGAGGAGCCCTCTTATTGTGAAAATTGTTCTCTTATGGGAGAGAAGTTTATCTTATGTAAAAAAGGGGAGTTTTTGGTATTTGGTCAAAACAAGTCCTTAAAACTGGTTTGAATTGCAAAATCCAAGTATTTTTTACTTAGAAGTTAGAAAAATGGTTTTGATTGCAAAATCGAAAACAAGTGGTGGCTAAGTGATCCAAATATGACAAATCTCTTGAATACTTCTTTAGTTTGAGTTTGAACTTCAAATTGCTTCTTTTGACTCATTGTTTTAAGTTAGTCAAGTTTGAGTTGCTTTAGGTGTGTTGGCATAAATCACCAAAAAGGAAGAGATTGAAAGAGAAATGTCCTAGATAGTCATTTCTACCTGTTTTGGTGATTAAGTGTCCAAGTCCAACACACCATCATAGACTAACTTGTTTGATATGAGTATGAGCACAAGTCTACTGCAATGCAATTTGAAGGCACCAAGTCCAAAAGAGCTTTAATGGAGGCTACAAGTGCAACTATGGGTAAAATAGTAAGACATCATGTTTGAATGTTCAAATAAGTTGCATATGCCTAATACTATGTGGTTATCACTTTTGTTTGTCCACTAACTCAATTTTGTGAGAAAAGTGCATTTTGGACTTGGTTTGGGCCAATTCAGGATCTCTACTGAAAATCTATGAAAGAGGTAAGTTTTCCACACTAATTCAATTGGATTATGTACTAATAATGTTGTCTAAGTCATAGGGAAGCCTCCAAGAACAACCAAAAAGGTTTGGAGAAGATAGGCTCAAAAGAGCCTTACTTGGGTTGTTTTGGACCTCATCGGACTGGTCCAGCGGCGCACCAGACCAGGTCTACAGGGGCCTAGACTTAGCCGTTTGGGTGGCCTGGCGCACTGGACCAGATCCATGTGCGCCGGACCACCTATACGACTGAACTCGGTGGTCTTAGTAATTTTATTACAAAATTCACCGGGTCGTGAACAGTGCTGGTCCGGTGGCGCATCAGACTGCCCTCCAAGGGCTACTTTGCGGGCACGCGGGCGAGCCAACGACTTGCTGACGTGGCACCAAGTCTGGAGATGCAGCAGAGCGGTCTGGTGCCTGTCAGTTAAGGAAGCTCGCTAATCCAATCTCGAACTCAGGACACTTGGACCCGGTCTGGTGGTGCACCGGACTGTTTCGATGCCCTCGCAGTCAGCCATATTATGGCATGTTTTTGCATGGAAGGGACAACGATTATGGGGCCTTTTGGGCCTATAAAGCACCCTGTGGTGACCTCCTTGAGCATCCAAGTACCAAGAGCAACACACCACTCCGACTCTACTGCAACACATTCTAGTGATTTAGTGAGATTCAGACGCTGGTTCTAAGTTGTTCTTGTGACTTTGTGACTTAGCGCACTTATGATCTTCTCTCTTGTGTTGTGTTGTTGTGTATTGCTCTTGTGTGTACTCTCTCCTTGTCTTGTGCTTAAGTTGTAACACTGATTTGTGTATGGCTGCAAGAGACTTTAATTTATGGAGATTCCTTGCGAGATGAATACTATTGATATAAGGAAGACCGTGGCACTCAAGTTTTATTTTTGGATCACTTGAGAGGGGTTGAGTGCAACCCTTGTCCGTTGGGACATCACAATATGGATGTAGGCAAGTATTTCAGGCCTGGCCTATTGATATAAGGAAGACCGTGTCACTCAAGTTTGATTTTTGGATCACTTGAGAGGGGTTGAGTGCAACTCTTGTCCGTTGGGACATCACAACATAGATGTAGGCAAGCATTTCAGGCTTGGCCAAACCACGGGATAAAATTATTTGTCTCTCTTATGCATTTACTTTCTTGTGATTTTATCTCTTTCTTAGTCCTCCTCATTCAATTGGAATATTGATCTTAGTCTTATTCATATATTGAAAGAGCAACCAAGTGAAGAGAACTTTCTCTCTTCTTCTCTCTAACTTGATTTAAGTTTTGCACTAATTCTCATTTTAGACCAAGTTTGTGTTTTTAGTGATTATTGTGCAGGATCACTCATTCACCTCCTCTAAGTGCTCTCACCTGTGCCGACAAAGTTTGAGGACCCGTTTCCCTGGTTTCGTGAGTTCGAGGGCTAAGTGACATAGTGTGTCAGGTTCATGGACCGCTAGCGCACTTTACTCAATAGAAATAGAATATGTAGATCATTCCAACATGCTTGGAGCTCAACCAGTTCCGGAGCCTGTAGATCAAATTTGTACAAGTTTAACGTAGAATGTGTTTGACTAGGGTTCTTTACCACATATATGTGTATCAAATTTATTTTACAGCGAGCAGATGATTTTCCGTGCGCGTAATGAGACGCACATTGCGTCATGGAAGCTGTTACCTATATTTATTTATTCCTAACCGCTTGAGTCGGAGCCATCGGACATACTGTTATTTTTTACAGCTGTGACAAACGCTATTTTTGATCGTTGTACTAGGGCCGTCAAAAATGAATACGGCTGTGGGAATGAAGTTGTTTGCTGTCGTGCAAGCTTCTTTTCGTTTCACAAACCAATGGTGCAGGAAACTGATAGCGATGGAGGCATGGAGTCGAGTCCATCGTCGCGGGCCACGAGTTGAATCAAGCTAGCACGCCGACGGAAATTAGGTAAACTAAACTATTTTTTTTTTCAAATTTTAGTGTTTGGTTTGTAACCAAAATACCGGTTAAATTTGGGCAGCTGATTTGGACGTCCTGGTTTTAGCCAAGAATTGGCACTAGCATGGCTAAAATTTAGTCTTCAACCAAACACTAGCCAAATTGGTTTGGCAAGGCCAATATTTGGCCAAGCATCCCTGAGCTTACATCCTAACACACCCGCTCAACTCCTTTTGCCTGGCCTCTCGCTCGCTGACTATCTCCAGCAAAATTTATATCACTCTCTATTTTAAACTTTATTCTGCAAACAGTCACTTACGCAGGCTGCTAGAGATGGCATGAGACCCTGTCGTCGTGCTGTTCATGCCCGCGCCGCGAGCCACTCGCAAGGGCGCCCGCCGTTGGCCATGCCGTGCCGGACCCGGACCTGACCAGGCCTCGCCATGCGGTCCATGGCCATGCCGTGCCGCGAGCCACCGGCGAGGGCCGCCACGCCTGAGCGCATGTGCCCGCAGGGTCGTGAGAGAGAAGGTGCGGTGTATTTTAAGGATCCACCGAAAGACGAACTGGGTAGAGTTTTAAGTTTTTTTACGTCTACGAAAACTATCACGCAGTTTTCTAGAGAGTTTTTTTTTTGTATAAACACTATTTTTTAAGGATCCACCGGAGGACGCGTTCCTCTGCAAGAGCAGCCACCCTCCGCCGGTGACTGCGGCAGGCTCGCCGGCACCGACGACGACGACGTTGCGGAGGCACCTCCCTCTAGCATGGTATGGACGAAGTTGATGATGCAATATAATAATGGATCTATACAATGTAGATCTAGAAGAAGAAGACGACGGTTATTACTATATCGAAGACGATTTTCGAATGGTGGTAAATTTTGTGTTCATCGTAGTGGCTAGAGTGCATCTGTACGAGGATTCTATTAAGCACATTTGTGGGCTGAGCCCGTGTGTACGATGAGGCTGTCATTGTAGGTGGGCCGGAGAGGGTATTGAGTTTTGACAGGATTTTAATCTGACGCCGCGGCTGTCATTGTAGGTCCCGGTTACGGAATTTTTGGTTTCGGTAGACCAGACGTCGACCCACGAATAAGTCCGGACGGTACCATACCCGCGGTGGCCGAGGGCCTGGTATGACTAGGTGTGACCCAAGTCATACCTTATCTTAGCTGTGTAAAAAACTGTTGTGAACTGTGAGCTTAAAAAAATTGTTGTAGGTTGTAAACCATAAAAATACTAAAAATTGTTTGGTGGAAACCGTTTAGAGCATCTCCAAGAGACTTTATATTTTTTATTTTCTATTTGACTCTTTACTTATCTCTCTATAAAGATTAAACAGTCTAATACTCGTGCGTTGCAACGGTACCCAACCATATTTGATGATATTGATTGGATGACTAAGCGAGACTTGAGAGTCTTAATGGACCCTCCACATAAAAATACATATAATAAATGAATTTAATATCAAAGTGAACATATTGTTCATATACCAGATATTGAACTGGTAAAACAAATACTCCCTCCGTTCATAAATATATGACACCGTTGATTTTTTTTAAAAAAACTTTGACTCTACTCCGGTGGCAGTGCAACGGCGGAAGAAGCGGACGGAGATTGTTGCAAAACGCACGAGGTTTGTTGTTAGAGCGACAGCTGCGAGAACGCTATTGTGCGAACAAATAGGATAGAGATGGAATATGAACTGAGACTGTGGGTAGATTTTGAAGAAAAACAAGACGTTCTTTATAAAAAGATGACGTGGGATGACCGTTGACCCTGATGCTTTAATATAGTAGAGATTTTATATGTAGCATCTCATTTCAATAGACTCTCTAACATACAACTTAGTTTGGCTAGCTGGAGTGGCTAGCCAAGTTTGGCTAGCAATGAGGGCAATTTGGAGAGTCGGATGACTTGGCTAGTTAGATGGTTAATCTGTTGGAAAGTTATTTTACTGTTAAATATCCAAATTTTAACTTGACGAGTCATTTGGCTAGTCTCTTGGAGATGCTCTTAAGCCGCTAAAAGCTCTTCCACATATATCTACACAGTTTTATCCGAAAGCCGCTAAAAGCAGGTCCAGAGGTGCTTTCATTTTTTACATGAGAGAAAGTCGGCTTTTGAAAAAAGTTGCTTCCTCGTTCAGGGCATTTGGTTTAGCTTTTGCCTTTTAGGGGGCAAAAGGTAAAGCCAAATCAAACACACCCTTAATCCGTACCGGCTTCTACAAGGTTTTATCTTTATGGATTGCAACTGCAGCAGTCCAAATAACTACTTTAATCCGAAGCGAACAGATAAAGTGTAAAGCCAAAAATGTGTGTAAAAATATAAATAAATAATAAAATAAATATATATTTATGGGATAGTGTTTTGGGAATTATGTGATTTTCTTCCTTTGTGCATACTCATTTAATGGAATTATATTGGTCAATTAACAAATAAATAAATACTAAAATATGCATCTCATGCTGGATTTTACATTGTGCATATAACTGAAGTTTGAATTCAAAATAAAATGGAATTTGAATTTAATCAAATGAAAACTAAAATCTAAAATAATAAAAAAAGAAAAAGACACTCACACCTGCGCTGGGCCGTTAAGCTGAATCTGGCCCAACTTCACTGCTTACGCGCTCGGCCCAGCTAGACACCGTGCCGCACCGACAGGTGGGCTCACCATGTCTGCCTAATCCATGCGCGCTCTCGATGCACGACTGACCCCACTCGCTAGGCCACTGTTAGACTCTGCGTGCCTACATGCGTCTCACTATCTTGTGGACCCATGCCGTCAGCCGCTGTGTTAACTGCCTAGCCGCCAATGGCGGAATCGCGCCGGTGGCGCGGAGTTCCGTTGCTCCACCCCCGACCGTGCCATCCCTATAAGATGTAGCAGGGTCCCGGGTTGCCTTCTCTTCCATCTCTGCAACCTTCACCATGTAATCGCGGCCGAGTGGAGAGCAATCCGGGGGAGTGCGGGTCTACGGAGAGGGGAGGCTGGGAGCGCCAGCTTTGGCCGCGCCGGCGGTGTCCGCGGGTGGTCGTGGGGCGTCGCCATTGATCGAGGAAGGTGCAAACACCATCATCGGACGGAGCTTTGACTGATTATTCATGTGAATTCCTCGTCGATGTCTGAACTTCGCCGTGGGGGCAGACTCCATCATGGTCGGCTTCTTCGTCGTGGTCATTGTAGGTGAGGCACTAAAATGGAAATGTGCCCCTGGGCCATCTCTATAAATATTTTGGTGATTAGATGTCCAACACATTGTTTTGAGGTGATATGTGCCAAATGATAAAGAAGTGCAAATCAAGAATCAAGGTATGTTTCTAGCCTTAGTGAATTGTTTTTTATACTAACTTATTTACCTAAGTGCTAGGAACAGTATCAATGCAAATGAGAATGGAGTGGAGAAGTGGCTGAGTCTAGCCAAATCTGCACCAGCCTTCGGTGCACCGGACTGTCCGGTGGCACACCGGACAGTGTCCAGTGCACAGGCTGGTTCAGCAGTGAAGTCAGTACTCTCGGGAATCGACGGGGCTACGTGGCTAAAATTCACCGGACTGTCCGATGGTGCACCGGACTGTCCGGTGAGCCATCAGCGCCCGCGCTCAGCACTCACCAACGAACTCGTCGCTCTCAGGAATTCACCGATTGCGCCGCGGCTAAAATTCACCGTACTGTCCAGTGTGCACCGGACTGTCCGGTGAGCCAACGGCGCCCGCGGCCAACGGTTGGTAGCGCGATCAACGGGCGACACGTGGCCAAGCCAATGGTCACTTAGTTGTACCGGACTGTCCGGTGTGCACTGGATAGTGTCGGGTGCGCCAAGGGGACCAGGGGCGCAACGGTCGGCTTCGCCAGAAAAGGAAGGAGATCGGGCACCGGACACGGACTGTTCATGTCCGGTGGTGCACCAGACTGTCTAGTACGCCATCCAGCAGAAGGCAAGAATTGCCTTCCAAATAGAACTCCAACAGCTCCTAGCTGCCTTGGGGCTATAAAAGGGACCCCTAGGCGCATGGAGCACTACACCAAGCATTCACTAAACATTCTAAGATGCCTAGACTCCGCAACCACGCAATCGGATCATCGTGTTTCAGATTTGAGCACTCTTTGAGTTGTAAACTCCCTGCGCTGTGTTTTGTGCTCACATCTTAACTTGTGTGCGTGTGTTTGCTGTGATTCTTGAGTGTGTTTCTTTCCCTCCCTTACTCTTGTGCTTTGTGTTGTGATCAACTTTGTCAGGGTGAGAGGCTCTAACTTGTGGAGATTCCTCACAAACGGGAAAACTAATATAAGGAAGAAACCATGGTATTCAAGTGGTTCATTGGATCACTTGAAAGGGGTTGAGTGCAAACCTCGTCCATTGGGACACCACAACGTGGAAGTAGGCAAGTGTCATACTTGGCCGAACCACGGGATAAAATCATCGTGTCTCTTGTGTCGCTCTTTTGTGTGATTGGTTACTTCTCTCGAGTTCTCGCTTAATCACTTGTGCTATTGTTCCAAAGTTCAATACTCACTCTAAAGGAACAATCAAGTGAAGAGTTCTCGCTTTAACAACTTGGCTTCAATCTTTCTAACATTCATAACCAAGTTGTAATATTTAGTGTTTATTTTTTACAGGATCACCTATTCACCCCCTCTAGGTGCTCTCAATCGGTATCAGAGTCATATTCTTCATTCAAGGGACTAACCGGCCGAAGAGATGGATCCTAAGGGTAAGGGGATGGTGATCAACGACAAGGAGGAGTCCCTATTCAACGAGCCAAGAGATGACAAGCCCACTGACTTAGGCTCGAGTCACAAGAAGGACGGAAAGAAGAGGCGCATTAAGAAGATTATCTACTACAACAGTGACGCCTCCTCTTCTTCACCAAGGGATGACGACGGCGAAGACTCTTCGTCGAAAAAGAAAACAGTTAACCAAAACTATTCTTTTGATTATTCTCGCATCCCGTACAATTCAAATGCTCATTTACTCTCTATTCCACTTGGAAAACCTCCACACTTTGATGGAGAGGATTACTCATTTTAGAGTCATAAAATGTGTAGTCACTTATTTTCCCTCCATCCTAGCATTTGGGAAATTGTAGAAAATGGAATGCATTTTGATAGTACTGGTAACCCTGTGTTCATCAATGAACAAATACATAAAAATGTCCAAGCCACTACTATTTTGCTAGCATCTCTATGCAGGGATGAATATAACAAGGTCAGCGGCTTGGACAACGCCAAACAGATACGGGACACCCTCAAAATTTCTCACGAGGGAAATGATGCCACCATGATCACTAAAATGGAACTAGTGGAAGGTGAGCTGGGGAGATTCGCGATGATAAGGGCAGAAGAGCCAACACAGACATACAACAGGCTCAAGACCCTTGTCAACAAAATCTGAAGCTACGGGAGTACAAGATGGACGGATCATGACGTCGTCTGACTCATGCTCAGGTCATTTACGGTTATTGACCCCCATCTTGTAAATCTTATTCGTGAGAACCCCAGGTACACCAAGATGACGCCCAAGGAAATCCTCGGAAAATTCGTAAGCGGGCGTATGATGGTGAAGGAGGCAAGATATGTGGATGACGCTCTAAACGGACCGCTTCCTCTCCACAAGTCGCAGCCTGTTGCTCTCAAAGCAACCAGCAGCAAGGAGGCGCTACCTAGCAAGGTAGCACAAGTGGAGACTGCCGGGCTCAATGAGGATGAGATGGCACTCATCATCAAGCGATTCAAGACCGTCTTGAAGGGACACAAGGAGTTTCCCGACAAGAATAAATTAAGGGGAAAGCACTCCTGCTTCAAGTGTGGTAAGTCTGGTCATTTTATTGCACAATGTCCCGATAATGATGATGACCAGGCACAAGAGAAGAAAGGGAAGGAGAAAAAGAACTATAGGAAGGCGAAGGGTGAGGCGCACATTGGAAAGGAATGGGACTCCGACTGTTTTCATCCGACTCCGATGATGAAGGACTAGCTGTCTCGGCCTTCAACAAGTCTTCACTCTTCCCCAACGAACGACACACGTGCCTCATGGCTAAGGAGAAAAAGGTACGTATTTGAGATACTCCTAAATATTCTTCTTCTAGCGATGAGCAATCGTCTGATGATGAAATAGATTATACTAATTTATTTAAAGGATTAGATAGATCCAAGGTAGACAAAATAAATGAGTTAATTGATGCTCTCAATGAAAAGGATAGTTTGCTAGAAAAGCAAGAAGATATTTTGTATGAGGAACATGATAAGTCATTAGTGTTCAAAAATCTTTTGCTCTAGAAGTTAAAAAAACAAAATATTGTCCTCTGAATTGTCTACATGTCATGATTCTATTTCCAGTCTCAAAACTTTGAATGATGATTTAAATGCTAATCTAGAAAAAGTTAATATAGCTAGTTCATGTGTAGAGCATGTTGTAATCTGCAATAGATGTAAAGATTTTGATGTTGATGCTTGTAATGAACATGCTTCTACTACTGTTAAGTTAAATAATGATGTTGCAAGTCTTAATGCTCAACTTAAGACTTGCAAAGATAGTTATGAGAAACTAAAGTTTGCTAGGGACGCCTACACCATTGGTAGACACCCCTCTATTAAGGATGGACTTGGTTTCCAAAAGGAGACCAAGAACTTGACAAGCCATAGAACTTCCAATCTCAACAAGGAGAAAGGGAAGGCTCCTATGGCCAATAGTTCTAAAAAAACCATGCATATCTTTATGATAAGAAATTTACTAGTCGTGCTCATAATGATAGATGTTGTAATAAGATTATTTCTCATGTATATCATGATGTCACATTTAATTCTCATGCTATGTTCGCATCTAGTTCCTCTTTTACTCATGTTCGCATCTAGTTGTTTCTTATGTGCCTAGAAAAGTATGCACTGGTCCAACTACTATCTACCAGACATGTGATGCTTCATTTGTTCTGTCGTGCAAAAATGCTAAAGTAGTTGCTAGAAAGTTGAGATCTAAATGCAAGAGAGATAAAACTTGTATTTGGGTTCCAAAATCTATTGTAACTAACCTTGTAGGACCCAACAAGAGTTGGGTACCTAAAACCCAAGCTTAATTACCTTGCAGGTCTATGCATCCGGGGGCTCAAGCTGGATAATTGATAGCGGATGCACAAACCACATGACAAAGGAGAAGAAAATGTTCACCTCCTACGTCCAAAACAGGGATTCCCAAGACACCATCATCTTTGGAGATGGGAATCAAGGCAAGGTTAAAGGCTTAGGCAAGATAGCCATCACATCCGAGCATTCAATCTCTAATGTGTTTTTAGTAGAATCGCTCGAGTATAATTTGTTGTCTATAAGTCAATTGTATAATATGGGCTATAATTGTTTATTTACAAATATTGATGTATCTATCTTTAGAAGGAGTGATGGTTCATTAGCCTTTAAGGGTGTATTAGACGACAAGCTCTATTTAGTAGATTTCTCAAAGGAGAATGTCGATCTAGATGCATGCTTAATCGCTAAGACTAATATGGGCTGGCTTTTGCACCGCCGTCTAGCACATGTTGGGATGAAGAACCTTCGTAATCTTCTAAAGGGAGATCATGTGTTAGGACTAACCGATGTCTGTTTTAAGAAAGGCAGACCTTGTGCAGCATGCCAAGTAGGGAAACAGGTGGGAAGCACTCATCAAAGCAAAAACGTGATGACGAAATCAAGACCACTGGAACTCCTACACATGGATCTCTTCGGCCCCGTTGCCTATCTCAGCATCGGGGGAAGTAAGTATGGTCTTGTTATAGTTGATGATTTTTCCCGCTTCACTTGGGTGTTCTTTTTGCAGGATAAATCTGAAACCCAAGGAACCTAAAGCGCTTCTTAAGGAGAGCTCAAAATGAATTTAAGCTAAAAGTGAAGAAGATAAGAAGCGATAATGGGTCTGAATTCAAGAATCTACAAGTTGAAGAATATCTTGAGAAAGGCATCAAGCACGAGTTCTCCGCTCCCTACACACCACAGCAAAATGGTGTGGTAGAGAGGAAGAATAGGACACTAATTGATATGGCAAGGACGATGCTTGGAGAATACAATACGCCTGAGCGGTTTTGGTCGGAAGCTGTGAATACAGCCTGCCTTGCCATAAATCGGCTCTATCTTCACCGCCTCCTCAAGAAGACGTCATATGAACTCTTAACTGGTAACAAACCTAATGTTTCCTACTTTCGTGTATTTGGGAGCAAATGCTACATTTTGGTAAAGAAAGGTAGGAATTCAAAGTTTGCTCCCAAAGCGGTAGAAGGTTTTTTACTAGGATATGACTCAAATACAAAGGCGTATAGGGTCTTCAACAAATCATCAGGGTTGGTTGAAGTCTCTAGCGATGTTGTATTTGATGAGACTAATGGCTATCCAAGAGAGCAAGTTGATCTTGATGATGTAAATGAAGATGAAGTTCCAATGGCCACAATGCGAACAATGGCAATAGGTGATGTGCGACCACAGGAACTACAAGAACAAGATCAACCCTCTTCCTCTGCGGTGGTGCATCCCCCAACTCAAGACGATGAACAGGTACCTTAAGAAGAAGGGCAGGATCAAGGGGGAGCACATGAAGAACAAGATAAGGAGAAAGAAGCATTATGGGCCCCTCCAACTCAAGTCCGAACGACGATCCAAAGGAATCATCCAGTGGATCAGATTCTAGGTGATATCAGCAAGGGAGTAACAACTCGCTCACAATTAGCAAATTTTTGTGAGCATTACTTGTTTGTTTCTTCTATTGAGCCTTTCAGGGTAGAAGAAGCCTTGCAGGATCCGGACTGGGTGTTGGCCATGCAGAAAGAGCTCAACAACTTCAAAAGAAATTAAGTTTGGAGCCTAGTGTCATGTCCGAAGCAAAACGTTGTGGGAACCAAGTGGGTGTTCCGCAACAAGCAAAACGAATATGGTGTGGTGACAAGAAACAAGGCTCGACTTGTGGCAAAAGGTTATGCCCAAGTCACAGGTTTGAATTTTGAGGAGACTTTTGCTCCTGTGGCTAGGTTAGAATCAATTCAGATTTTATTGGCCTATGCTGCTCACCATTCCTTTAAGCTTAAGCTGTTCCAATTGGACGTGAAGAGCGCCTTCCTCAATTGACCAATCAAGGAGGAGGTATACGTGGAACAACCCCTGGCTTTGAGGATAACAGGTATCCCGACCACGTCTACAAGCTCTCTAAGGCGCTCTACGGACTTAAGCAAGCCCCAAGAGCATTGTACGAATGTCTTAGAGATTTTCTTATTGCCAATGCTTTCAAGGTTGGGAAAGCTGATCCTACTCTATTCACAAAGACTTGTAATGGTGATCTTTTTGTGTGCCAAATATATGTCGATGACATTACATTTGGTTCTTGAAAGGGAATTAGGCTTATACCTAGTTCCTAAATAATTTTGGTGGTTGAATTGCCCAACACAAATAATTGGACTGACTAGTTTGCTCTAGTGTATAAGTTTTACAGGTGCAAAAAAAGTTCACACTTAGCCAATAAAATGACCATGTGTTGAGTTCAACAAAAGGGCAAAGGAGCAACCAAAGGCCCCTCTGGTCTGGCACACCGGACTGTCCGGTGTACACCGGACAGTGTCCGGTGCACCAGAGGACTTCAGCTCAAACTCGTCGTCCTCGGGAATTTTCCAAAGCCAGCGCGCTAAAATTCACCGGACTGTCCGGTGTACACCGGACAGTGTCCGGTGCTCATTTGAGACGCGGCTCCGGAACTCGCCAGTCTCGGGAATTCGCGAAGACTGCTCCGCTATAATTCACCGGACATGTCCGGTGTACACCGGACTGTCCGGTGCAACCTCGGGGCAACGGCTACTTCGCGCCAACGGTCACCTGCAGGCGCATTTAATGCGCGCCAGAACCGCGCAGTTGTCAGGCACGCGGGAGCAGGCACACCGGACATCAAACAGTACATGTCCGGTGTGCACCGGACATCCAGGCGGGCCCAGAAGTCAGAACTCCAACGGTCATATTGCAACGGCTTTGGTGACGTGGCTGTCGCACCGGACATGTCCGGTGTGCACCGGACTGTCCGGTGCACCATACGACAGACAGCCTCCACCAACGGTCATGTTTGGTGGTTGGGGCTATAAATACCCCAACCACCCCACCATTCATTGCATCCAAGTTTTCCAACTTCCAACCACTTACAAGAGCTAGGCATTCAATTCTAGACACACTAAAGAGATCAAATCCTCTCCAATTCCACTCAAGCCTTTAGTGACTAGCGAGAGAGATTTGCCGTGTTCTTTTGAGCTCTTGCGCTTGGATCGCTTTCTTTCTTTCTCATTTGTTCTTGTGATCAAAACTCAATTGTAACCAAGGCAAGAGGCATCAATTGTGTGGTGGCCCTTGCGGGGAAGTTTTGTTCCCGTTTGATTGAGAAGAAGAAAAGCTCACTCGGTTCGAGGGATCGTTTGAGAGAGGGAAGGGTTGAAAGAGACCCGGTCTTTGTGGCCTCCTCAACGGGGAGTAGGTTTGAGAGAACCGAACCTCGGTAAAACAAATCCGCGTGTCCCACTTCATTATTTGCTTGCGATTTGTTTTGCGCCCTCTCTCGCGGACTCTATTTTATTTCTAACGCTAACCCGGCTTGTAGTTGTGATTATTTTTGAGATTTTCAGTTTCGCCCTATTCACCCCCCCTCTAGGCGACTTTCAATTGGTATCGGAGCCCGGTGCTTCATTAGAGCCTAACCGCTCGAAGTGATGTCGGGAGATCACACCAAGAGGGAGATGGAGACCGGCGACAAGCCCACTACAAGCCAAGGGAGCACTTCATCGGAAGAGTCCTGCACCAAGAGGAGGGAGAAGAAGAAGGGCTCCTCCAAACGGAAGGAGAAAAGATCTTCCTCTTCTCACCACAAAGAGAAGAAGGAAAAATCTTCTTCTCACAAGCCGCATCGGAGTGGGGACAAGAAAAAGAGGATGAGGAAGGTGGTCTACTACGAGACCGATTCTTCATCGACATCCACCTCCGGCTCCGACGCGGCGTCCGTCACTTCTAAACGCCAAGAGCGTAAGAAGTATAGTAAGATCCCCCTACGCTACCCTTGCATTCCTAAACATACACCTTTACTTTCCGTCCCATTAGGCAAACCACCAACGTTTAATGGTGAAGATTATGCTATGTGGAGTAATTTAATGCGATTTCATCTAACCTCACTCCACAAAAGTATATGGGATGTTGTTGAGTATGGTGTATAGGTACCATCTGTAGGGGATGAGGATTATGACACGGACGAAGTGGCCCAAATCGAGCACTTCAACTCCCAAGCCGCAACCATTCTCCTCGCCTCTCTAAGCAAGGAGGAATACAACAAAGTACAAGGGTTGAAGAATGCTAAGGAAATTTGGGACCTACTCAAGACGGCGCATGAGGGTGATGAACTCACCAAGATCACCAAGCGGGAAACGATCGAGGGGGAGCTCGGTCGCTTCCGTCTTCGCCAAGGAGAGGAGCCACAAGACATGTACAATTGGCTCAAGACCTTGGTGAACCAAGTGCGCAACCTCGGGAGCAAAAAGTGGGATGACCACGAGGTGGTTAAGGTTATTTTAAGAGCTCTTATTTTCCTTAACCCCACTCAAGTTCAATTAATTCGTGGTAATCCTAGATATCCACTAATGACCCCCGAGGAAGTTATCGGGAATTTTGTAAGCTTTGAATGCATGATTAAGGGCTCAAAGAAGATCAACGAGCTTGACGAACCTTCCACATCCGAGGCGCAACCGGTGGCCTTCAAGGCAACGGAGGAGAAGAAGGAGGAGTCTACACCAAGTAGACAACCAATTGACGCCTCCAAGCTCGACAATGAGGAGATGGCCCTAATTATCAAAAGCTTTCGGCAAATCCTCAAGCAACGGAAGGGGAAGGACTACAAATCCCGTTCCAAGAAGGTTTGCTACAAGTGTGGTAAGCCCGGTCATTTCATTGCAAAATGTCCTATGTCTAGTGACAGTGACAAGGGCGACGACAAGAAGGGCAAGAGAAGAGAAAAGAAGAGGTACCACAAGAAGAGGGGCGGCGATGCCCACGTGTGCCGCGAGTGGGACTCCGACGAGAGCTCCATCGAGTCCTCCTCCGACGAGGACGCCGCCAACATCGCCGTCACCAAGGGGCTTCTCTTCCCCAACGTCGGCCACAAGTGTCTCATGGCCAAGCACGGCAAAAAGAAGGTAAAATCAAGGTCCTCCACTAAATATGAAACATCTAGTGATGAGGATGATGATAAAAATGAGGAGGATAACTTGCGCATTCTTTTTGCCAACCTTAACATGGAACAAAAAGAAAAATTAAATGAGCTAATTAGTGCTATCCATGAAAAGGATGATCTCTTGGACTCCCAAGAGGATTTCCTAATCAAGGAAAACAAGAAACATGTTAAGGTTAAAAATGCTTATGCTCTAGAAGTAGAAAAATGTAACAAATTATCTAGTGAGCTAAGCACATGCCATGACACTATTGACAACCTTAGAAATGAAAATGCTAAATTAATTGCTAAGGTTGATTCTCATGTTTGTATTGTTTCAACTTCCAATTCTAAAGATGATAATATTGATTTACTTACTAGAATTGATGAGTTGAATGAGTCTCTTGCTAGCCTTAAGATTGAGAATGAAAAATTGCTTGCTAAGGCTAAGAATTTTGATGTTTGCAATGCCACTATTTCCGACCTTAGAACTAAAAATGATTTATTACATGCTAAGGTTATTGAACTAAAATCTTGCAAACCCTCTACATCTAATGTTGAGCATGTTTCTATTTGTACTAGATGTAGAGATGTTGATATCAATGCTATTCATGATCACATGGCTTTAATTAAACAACAAAATGATCATATAGCATTATTAGACGCTAAAATTGCCGAGCATAACTTAGAAAATGAAAAGTTTAAATTTGCTAGAAGTATGCTCTATAATGGGAGACGCCCTGGCATCAAGGATGGCATTGGCTTCCAAAGGGGAGACAATGTCAAACTTAATGCCCCTCCAAAGAATTTATCTAACTTTGTCAAGGGCAAGGCTCCCATGCCTCAGGATAACGAGGGTTACATTTTGTACCCTGCCGGCTATCCTGAGAGCAAAATTAGGAGAACTCATTCTAGGAAGTCTCACTCTGGCCCTAATCATGCTTTTATGTATAAGGGTGAGACATCTAGTTCTAGGCAACCAACCCGTGCCAAGGTGCCTAGAAAGAAAACTCCTAATGCATCAAATGATCATGCTATTTCATTTAAAACTTTTGATGCTTCATATGTTTTAACTAACAAATCCGGCAAGGTAGTTGCCAAAATTGTTGGGGGCAAACACAAGGGCTCCAAGACTTGTGTTTGGGTACCCAAAGTTCTTGTTTCTAATGCCAAAGGACCCAAAACCGTTTGGGTACCTAAAATCAAGAACTGAAATTGTTTTGTAGGTTTATGCATCCGGGGGCTCAAGTTGGATACTCGACAGCGGGTGCACAAACCACATGACAGGGGAGAAAAAGATGTTCTCCTCATATGAGAAAAACCAAGATCCCCAACGAGCTATCACATTCGGGGATGGAAATCAAGGTTTGGTCAAAGGATTGGGTAAAATTGCTATATCACCTGACCATACTATTTCCAATGTTTTTCTTGTAGATTCTTTAGATTACAATTTGCTTTCCGTATCCCAATTATGTCAAATGGGCTACAACTGTCTATTTACTGATATAGGTGTTACTGTCTTTAGAAGAAGTGATGATTCAATAGCATTTAAGGGAGTGTTAGAGGGTCAGCTATACTTGGTAGATTTTGATAGAGCTGAACTCGACACTTGCTTAGTTGCTAAGACTAACTTGGGTTGGCTCTGGCACCGCCGACTAGCCCATGTTGGAATGAAGAATCTTCACAAGCTTCTAAAGGGAGAACACATTTTAGGACTAACCAATGTTCATTTCGAGAAAGACAGGATTTGTAGCGCATGCCAAGCCGGGAAGCAAGTTGGCACTCATCATCCACACAAGAACATCATGACTAGCGACAGGCCACTGGAGCTCCTTCACATGGACCTATTCGGCCCGATCGCTTACATAAGCATCGGCGGGAGTAAGTACTGTCTAGTTATTGTGGATGATTATTCTCGCTTCACTTGGGTATTCTTTTTGCAGGACAAATCTCATACCCAAGAGACCTTAAAGGGATTCTTGAGACGGGCTCAAAATGAGTTCGGCTTAAGGATCAAGAAAATTAGAAGCGATAATGGGACGGAGTTCAAGAACTCTCAAATTGAAGGCTTTCTTGAGGAGGAGGGAATCAAGCATGAGTTCTCTTCTCCCTACACTCCACAACAAAATGGTGTAGTGGAGAGGAAGAATCGAACTCTATTGGACATGGCAAGAACCATGCTTGATGAGTACAAGACACCGGATCGGTTTTGGGCCGAAGCGGTCAACACCGCTTGCTACGCCATCAACCGGTTATATCTACACCGAATCCTCAAGAAGACATCCTATGAACTCCTAACCGGTAAAAAGCCAAATATTTCATATTTTAGAGTTTTTGGTAGCAAATGTTTTATACTTGTTAAAAGAGGTAGAAAATCTAAATTTGCTCCTAAAACTGTAGAAGGCTTTTTACTAGGATATGACTCAAACACAAGGGCATATAGAGTCTTTAACAAGTCCTCAGGACTTGTTGAAGTTTCTTGTGACGTTGTGTTTGATGAAACTAACGGCTCTCAAGTAGAGCAAGTTGATCTTGATGAGATAGGGGAAGAACAGGCTCCGTGCATAGCGCTAAGGAACATGTCTATTGGGGATGTGTGTCCTAAGGAATCCAAAGAGCCTTCACATGCACAAGATCAACCATCCTCCTCCATGCAAGCATCTCCACCAACTCAAATTGAGGATGAGGCTCCAGATGTTGAACAAGAAGATGAGCCACCTCAAAGTGACGGCAACGATCAAGGGGGAGATGCGAATGATGAAGACAAGGAGGATGAACAACCAAGACCGCCACACCCAAGAGTCCACCAAGCAATTCAACGAGATCACCCCGTCGACACCATCCTCGGCGACATTCATAAGGGGGTAACTACTCGATCTCGTGTTGCACATTTTTGTGAACATTACTCTTTTGTTTCCTCTATTGAGCCACACAGGGTAGAGGAAGCACTTCAAGATTCGGATTGGGTGATGGCGATGCAAGAGGAGCTCAACAATTTCACAAGGAATGAGGTATGGCATTTAGTTCCACGTCCTAATCAAAATGTTGTAGGAACCAAGTGGGTCTTCCGCAACAAGCAAGACGAGCATGGTGTGGTGACAAGGAACAAAGCTCGACTCGTGGCCAAGGGGTATTCACAAGTCGAAGGTTTGGATTTTGGTGAAACCTATGCACCCGTAGCTAGGCTTGAGTCAATTCGCATATTATTAGCCTATGCTACTTACCATGGCTTCAAGCTTTATCAAATGGACGTGAAGAGTGCCTTCCTCAATGGACCAATCAAGGAGGAGGTCTATGTTGAGCAACCTCCCGGCTTTGAAGACAGTGAGTACCCTAACCATGTTTATAGGCTCTCTAAGGCGCTTTATGGGCTCAAGCAAGCCCCAAGAGCATGGTATGAATGCCTTAGAGATTTCCTTATTGCTAATGGCTTCAAAGTCGGCAAGGCCGATCCTACTTTGTTCACTAAAACTCTTGACAATGATTTGTTCGTATGCCAAATTTATGTTGATGATATTATATTTGGGTCTACTAACGAATCTACATGTGAAGAATTTAGTAGGATCATGACAAAGAAATTCGAGATGTCAATGATGGGGGAGTTGAAGTATTTTCTAGGATTCCAAGTCAAGCAACTCCAAGAGGGCACCTTCATTAGCCAAACGAAGTATACTCAAGACATTCTAAGCAAGTTTGGAATGAAGGATGCCAAGCCCATCAAGACACCCATGGGAACCAATGGGCATCTCGACCTCGACACGGGAGGTAAGTCCGTGGATCAAAAGGTATACCGGTCGATGATTGGTTCATTGCTTTATTTATGTGCATCTCGACCGGACATTATGCTTTCCGTATGCATGTGTGCAAGATTCCAAGCCGACCCTAAGGAATCACACCTTACGGCCGTAAAACGAATCTTGAGATATTTGGCTTATACTCCTAAGTTTGGGCTTTGGTACCCTCGGGGATCCACTTTTGATTTGATTGGTTATTCGGATGCCGATTGGGCGGGGTGTAAGATTAATAGGAAGAGCACATCGGGGACTTGCCAGTTCTTGGGAAGATCCTTGGTGTCATGGGCTTCAAAGAAGCAAAATTCAGTCACTCTTTCTACCGCCGAAGCCGAGTATATTGCCGCAGGCCATTGTTGCGCGCAATTGCTTTGGATGAGGCAAACCCTGCGGGACTACGGTTACAAATTAACCAAAGTTCCTCTTCTATGTGATAATGAGAGTGCAATCCGCATGGCGGATAATCCCGTTGAGCATAGCCGCACTAAACACATAGCCATTCGGTATCATTTTCTTCGGGATCACCAACAAAAAGGGGATATCGAGATTTCATACATTAACACTAAAGATCAATTAGCCGATATCTTTACCAAACCACTTGATGAACAATCATTTACCAGACTTAGGCATGAGCTTAATATTCTTGATTCTAGGAATTTCTTTTGCTAAACTTGCACACATAGCTCATAAGAATACCTTTGATCATGTCTCTTTTATATGCTATGACTAATGTGTTTTCAAGTGTATTCCAAACCAAGTCATAGGTATATTGAAAGGGAATTGGAGTCTTCGGCGAAGACAAAGGCTTCCACACCGCTCTACTACTCATCCTTCGCCGTCGCTCCGCATCACTCTCCAACTTTGGTATAAGCTTCACTCATTTATTTTATGACCAAAGGAGGAGAAAGTACTTCAGGGCCTATATTTCATTCTAAGTATCCGTTTTTGGCGATTCATGCCAAAGGGGGAGAAAGTATTGGCCCAAAGCAAAAGGACCGCACCACCACCCTAATTTTAAAATTGATGATTTTCAATTGGTAAATTTTAAAATTGATATCTCTTTGTGTTCTAAAGGGGGAGCAAGTAGTATTTTTAAAACTTGATATCTTAAAACCCTCTTGAACACTAAGAGGAGAATTTATTTGAGGGGGAGTTTTGTTTAGTCAAAGGAAAAGCATTTGGGACAAAGGGAGAAAATTTCAAAACTTGAAAATGCTTTGCAAAATCTTATTCATTTACCTTTGACTATCTTGCAAAAGGACTTTGAAAAGAATTTACAAAAGAATTTGCAAAAACAAAACTTGTGGTGTAGGCGTGGTCCAATATGTCAAAAACAAAGAAAACAATCCATGCGCATCATGTAAGTATTTATTGGCTCAATTCCAAGCAACCTTTGCACTTACCTTATGCAAACTAGTTCAATTATGCACTTCTATATTTGTTTTGGTTTGTGTTGGCATCAATCACCAAAAAGGGGGAGATTGAAAGGGAATTAGGCTTATACCTAGTTCCTAAATAATTTTGGTGGTTGAATTGCCCAACACAAATAATTGGACTGACTAGTTTGCTCTAGTGTATAAGTTTTACAGGTGCAAAAAAAGTTCACACTTAGCCAATAAAATGACCATGTGTTGAGTTCAACAAAAGGGCAAAGGAGCAACCAAAGGCCCCTCTGGTCTGGCACACCGGACTGTCCGGTGTACACCGGACAGTGTCCGGTGCACCAGAGGACTTCAGCTCAAACTCGTCGCCCTCGGGAATTTTCCAGAGCCAGCGCGCTAAAATTCACCGGACTGTCCGGTGTACACCGGACAGTGTCCGGTGCTCATTTGAGACGCGGCTCCGGAACTCGCCAGTCTCAGGAATTCGCGAAGACTGCTCCGCTATAATTCACCGGACATGTCCGGTGTACACCGGACTGTCCGGTGCAACCTCGGGGCAACGGCTACTTCGCGCCAACGGTCACCTGCAGGCGCATTTAATGCGCGCCAGAACCGCGCAGTTGTCAGGCACGCGGGAGCAGGCACACCGGACATCAAACAGTACATGTCCGGTGTGCACCGGACATCCAGGCGGGCCCAGAAGTCAGAACTCCAACGGTCATATTGCAACGGCTTTGGTGACGTGGCTGTCGCACCGGACATGTCCGGTGTGCACCGGACTGTCCGGTGCACCATACGACAGACAGCCTCCACCAACGGTCATGTTTGGTGGTTGGGGCTATAAATACCCCAACCACCCCACCATTCATTGCATCCAAGTTTTCCAACTTCCAACCACTTACAAGAGCTAGGCATTCAATTCTAGACACACTAAAGAGATCAAATCCTCTCCAATTCCACTCAAGCCTTTAGTGACTAGCGAGAGAGATTTGCCGTGTTCTTTTGAGCTCTTGCGCTTGGATCGCTTTCTTTCTTTCTCATTTGTTCTTGTGATCAAAACTCAATTGTAACCAAGGCAAGAGGCATCAATTGTGTGGTGGCCCTTGCGGGGAAGTTTTGTTCCCGTTTGATTGAGAAGAAGAAAAGCTCACTCGGTCCGAGGGACCGTTTGAGAGAGGGAAGGGTTGAAAGAGACCCGGCCTTTGTGGCCTCCTCAACGGGGAGTAGGTTTGAGAGAACCGAACCTCGATAAAACAAATCCGCGTGTCCCGCTTCATTATTTGCTTGCGATTTGTTTTGCGCCCTCTCTCGCGGACTCTATTTTATTTCTAACGCTAACCCGGCTTGTAGTTGTGATTATTTTTGAGATTTTCAGTTTCGCTCTATTCACCCCCCCTCTAGGCGACTTTCAGTTCTACTAATCAAAAGTCTTGTGAGGAGTTTAGCAGGGTAATGATGCAAAAGTTTGAGATGTCGATGATGGGCGAGTTGAACTACTTCCTTAGATTTCAAGTGAAGCAACTCAAGGAAGGCACATTCATCTCCCAAACGAAGTACACTCAAGATTTACTCGAGAGGTTTGGGATGAAGGATGCAAAGCCCGCAAAGACACCGATGGGAACGGATGGACATCTGGACCTCAACAAAGGAGGTAAGTCTGTTGATCAAAAGGCATACCGGTCAATGATAGGATCGTTACTTTATCTTTGTGCTAGTAGACTGGATATAATGCTAAGTGTATGCATGTGTGCTAGATTTCAATCCGACCCCAAGGAGTGTCACCTTGTGGCCGTTAAGCGAATTCTTACATATTTAGTTTCTACGCCTTGCTTCGGGATCTAGTATCCAAAGGGGTCTACCTTTGACTTAATCGGATACTCAGATTCCGACTATGCCGGGTGCAAGGTTGATAGGAAGAGCACATCAGTGACTTGTTAGTTTCTGGGAAGGTCCCTGGTGTCTTGGAGCTCTAAGAAACAAACATCTATTGCCCTATCCACCGCTAAGGCCGAGTATGTTGCCGCAGGATAGTGTTGCGCACAACTATTTTGGATGAGGCAAACCCTCCGGGACTTTGGCTACAATCTAAGCAAAGTCCCACTCCTATGTGACAATGAGAGTGCAATCTGGTTGGCGGATAATCCTATTGAACACAGCCGCACTAAGCACATAGATATTCGGCATCACTTCCTGATAGACCACCAGCAAAGGGGAGATATCGATATTTACCACATTAGCACCGGGAACTAGCTAGCCGATATCTTCACCAAGCCTTTAGATGAGAAAATATTTTGTAGGTTGCGTAGTGAGCTAAATGTCTTAGATTCGCGTAACTTGGATTGATCTGTAGCATACATGTGTTCTATGCCTTTGATCATGTTACTTTAAGCTTTATTGTTTTAATTGCTTATTTCTGGTGCTCAAGTTGTACAAGTTGTCCCCGGACCTCACAAGTCCCTTTGCAAATGATGCACATGTTTAGGGGGATGTGCTACAACTTGACTCCCTTGAGATTAACTTGTTTGTTTGAGTACTCTTGAAATAGTCTCAAAGGGATATTGAAAGGGAAAAGTGAACTAGGACAAAGGAAGAGCTTCCACTGCATTTCGGTAAATGTATCTTGTCCTAAGTTCTTTGTTATACTCTCATTGCCTTTTTGCTCTTATTTGACATTTTGGTAAGGCAATGGGGTTAAAGGGCCAAAAGTTATCCTGTTTTGGTGCTTAATGCCAAAGGGAGAGAAATTATGACTAAAGCAAATGGATCAGTCAACCACTTGTGTGAAATTTCAAAAATGTAGAGTTAGAAACTTTGTATTTGATAAAAGGGCTAAGGTACCGTTTCAACGTGTTAGATCCTGAACCGTAGATCTGTCGATGTGCGACCCAGCGGGAGCCTTGAGTTATTAAATCTGGACCATAGATTAGATCGGACGACTGAGGTTCAGATCGGATGTGGGCTGTTGGATCTAGATCCAGGGGCTCATGTGGCATACTGATTCATTTTAAGTATTTTTGAATCCCGGTGCTCATTTTCTAATTGGACGGCGGAGATCCGTGCATACCCCTGCAACCAAGAAACTTACATAAGAGACCCTGCACTTGTTACAAATCAACCCATCCAGTTTAGGTCAGAATCCTCTCAGTAAGGTCCGAAAATTTTACAGTGGAACCCCTGGTCTTTTACGAAATAATGGTTACAGTCCATGAATTTCTGTTTAATGGTATTATTTCTAAAATGATTTTTCATATAGAAATAATTTCAGAATCTTGTTTAATTCATAACTAATTCATGTTAACTCCTTTTATCCATTCCAGTTGCATTAATTTTGTTTTAATATTGTCTATCACCTGGTAACTCTGTTTTATCATGAAACATAAATTAAAATTATTCATTTGGTTTATTCTATATCAACCACTTAAAACTTCGGAAAATCGTAACTCATTAATCGTAACTCCGAATTTAGTAATTCTTAAACCTACGATCTCATGTTTGGTGTGATGTTAATTTCTCCTGTACTATGTTTGTTTGTGTTGCTTCGAGTAGACGAGCAAGTGACCGAGGACCACAGTACCCAGCAGGTGAAAAATACTGAGCAAGAGCTCATTGAAGGCAAGTTGTGCCCTTGACCAA
The DNA here is from genome assembly GCA_029449295.1 of Zea luxurians. NCBI lineage: Eukaryota > Viridiplantae > Streptophyta > Magnoliopsida > Poales > Poaceae > Zea > Zea luxurians. The sequence continues at coordinate 73,994,191 of JAOPSE010000004.1, read as the reverse complement.
TTTTATTTACCCAATAATGTTCTCTATAATCACCATGTCATGTTTAGGCTTAATTTTGATGGGACCCAATAGGTCACCGTAGTCTGCTTTATCTTGTGCCTTGATCACCACTAAACTTTTGGGTAGTCCTGTTGTTGCTATATGTGGTTTTGGGTGTTGAGATAAATTTGACACATGATCATTCTTTATTATTACTGTTGATTATTTATTATTCATGATAAGATTACTGTGTTAATTGAAACATAGAGAACCACTCGAGAAAACAGTGGTACCACAAGGGTGGAATGGGACACCCTTGGCCAAGTAATTAGGAAAGCTAGGGAGAGATTACCTTACCTGAAAGGGGCAAGCAGAGAGGCGTCGCTGCAGAGTATAGGGAGGTTCTTGGGTTGGACTGCCTAGCTTTTTGGACGAGGGATTCCTATGCTTCCTTCTTCTTGAATCCGTAGCGGGTTTTCTCGAACTAGTGAAACTTTGGAAAGGCCTCGTAGTACTACCCTGTCTCGTCTCTTCGGTAGAGATGAATGGGACTTCTAGACCCCTTGACAAATGGGTAGCATGGCTTGTGGGTAAAGATGTGCAACCTCTACAGAGTGTAAAACTAGTATATCAGTCGTGCTCACGGTCATGAGTGGTTCGGATACTCACATGATTAATTTATGGAAGTAAATTTAAATTGTCATTTGTATCGCATTGTGGTTTATCATTAATTTTGATCTACCATTACTTTGGGTTGGTATACACTTACAATTAGTAACTGCTCATAAAATTTGACCAACTTATTAAAAGCAATGCTCAGCTTCAACCATTATTTATTGATCAGCCTTACACTTCACATGAGCTCCCACCTTTGGTGAGTTCATGCATTATTCCGCACAACTTGTGATTGTTGAGGCCCCACAGGTGAAGAGCAGGTAGTCCAGGAGGAGATCTACAACGGGGAGTACGAGCTTATCTAGGTAGCATCTTCCAGTCAGTTTGATGGCGCCAAGAAATAATTATTAGTTCGCTTTATTGTTATCATTTATTTCTATAAGACACTTCTGCTATGTAATAATATTTGTGATATTTATCTCTATAGACTTAATCATTATATGTGTTGTTCTTCTTTAGCGCATATATGAGACGCATCCGATTTTATCCCTAAAATCCGGGTGTAACACGAAGCTCCTTTGCTCTTGCCTCGCACAGTCGCACGCACAACATGATGCCTGCGTTCATAGCTGCACTGCTAGGCCAACTATCCTATCTTATTTCTTATTTCAAATTTCACTTTACAAACATGATGCCTGAATCCTTTCTGTCACATGCAGGAGCAGAATACAACTGATTTTGATTGAACCATAGATTACCTTACTGTGAGGGCTACTTTGAGAACCTTAAATCCCCTTCGGGATTAGAGGGGATTGAGGTAGAAATAAACTAATTTTCTCTCCAATCTCCTTAAATCCCGAAGGAGATTTAAGTTTCCAAACTAGCCATGAAAGGCAGTACGACACGCGTTGTTCTAAAAACCAAAAACAAAGTCTCTGCAAATTTTGTCTATAGTAAGCAATATATGTTATATACTATTAAAATGTGAATTATGATCGTATAAACTGATTAAGAATTTGTGTTGCATTAGGTTTAGACTGATCGTATTAACTGATTAAGAATTTTTGTTAAGGTGTCTGTCATTATCCTTATTTGCATTTGTTTGCTGTCATTATCCTTACTTACATTTGTTTGCTGCAAAATACTTTATAATGTTTGTCACACCCGGATTTCGGGGGCACCAAGACCCGGGTGCGAACATAATCACCAGGTGTGCTGGGACCAAGTCTCACACATATGATGAATCATGGCACAGGATCGAATGTCAAATCTTTATATATAACAGGAGTTCTATACAAAATAAATAATTACATTATAAGGAGACAACGGTCCAGCAACCCAAAGTTGACTGGGAGACGACGACCTAGACCTCTCACGAACTCGTCACAGCATCCTCCATGCGCCTCATCCTGTGGTACCTGTTCTTGACCTGTGGGGGGTGTGAGACAGCAAGAGTGAGCTCACATACGTTCATCGCTCAATAAGTTGTGGGGAATAATGTGCATGAACTCGCCAAAAGTGGGAGCTCACGTGAAGTGTAAGGCTTACCAAAGAGGATGATTAGAGCTGAGCATTGCTTTTAAAGTTTGTCAAAATTTTATTAGCAATTACTAAGTATAAGTAAATACCAACCCAATTAAGTAGTAGAACAAAAGTAACATCATCACCTGCGATGCAATGCATATGACAAATTGAATTTAGTTCCATAAATTAATCATCAGAGAGTCCTGAGCTGCTCATGACCGTGAGCTCGGGTAGTATACCAGTTTTACACTCTGCAGAGGTTGTACCCTTTACCCACAAGTCGTGTTACCCATCTGCCAAGAGACGGCCAATCCCATACACCTCTACCGAGGAGGCGAGGCCGGGTAACACTACGAGGCCTTTACAAAGTTCCACTAGCTTCAGAAAACCCGCTACAGTTTATAGGAAGCTCCAATGCAGGAATCCCTTGCAGGACCGCCATCGCAGCAAAATCCTCCCGAGGGCCTCCCTACACTGACCACTCCCCTACTGCCCTTGCCCCTTTCGGGTAAGGTAGTCTTCCACTAGCTTTCCTAATTAATTAGCCAAGGGCGTCCCATTAAACCCTTGTGGTGGCACGTGTTACTCAAGTTAAGCTCTATGTTCCAATTAACATAATGATCTTATCATGAACAGTAAATAACAACTGATAACAAAAGTATGAATAATATGTATCTCAATGCCCAAATCCACATATAGCACTAGCAAGTACTACCCAGAAAATCTAGTGGTAAACAAGGCATAAAGATAGACAAACTAGGGTAACCTATTAGGTCCCATCAAAATTAACCTATACAGATCATTATGATTAATTAGAACATGAGTGAGTAAAAAAAAGTGATCAAGGGCACAACTTGCCTGAGACTTGAGATTCCAGGTACCAACTTGCTTTTCGGAAGACACGTAACCTCGCGCTAATCGTAGCAATACAAACAAACATGGTATAGGCAAAATTAACATCACACCAAACATAATAATAAGCTATGTAATAATAATCTACGCTGCGTAACGAGATCGTAGAAACAAAAACCACTAAATTCGGGGTTACGATTATTAAGTTATGAGTTTCTAAAGATTTAGTAGTGGTGTACAAAAGAAATTAAACACATAATTTTATCCTTAAGTTCCATTGCAAAATAAAGTTATTAGGAGATAAACAATATTAATATGAATTTTATAGCAACTGGAATGGATCAAAAATAAGTTAAAATGAGTTAAATATGGATTAAACAAGTTTATGGAATTGTTTTTGTACTTTGAATCATTTTTAAATGTTACTTCTCTATTTCCTGGATTGCGCACCAAATTCTGTGGAGTACAGGGGCCCTGCGCAAATGTTCTCATCACACAGAACCCCACCCGCATGGACGGCGGGTTCATTTCCAGATTTTCCAGGGCTTCTTATGCAAAAGGTGCTCGGTGAAGGGGTATGTTTAAACCTGAGCCGCCCGATCAGCGCCCGATGGCTCAGATTGAATCTAGCGCATTATTAACCCGCGGACGTCGCAGAACCCTTCGATCGCGATCTAACGCTCTGGATCCAAGTGGCGAATGGGTACCCTTGATTAAATCATGGTCGCTCATCTGTGAGTCGATGGTTCTGATCTATTAGATTGAAGTGGCACCTGCGATCTAATCGCAACCGTTCACTCGGAGATCGAGGGCTCCCGCGTCGTCTTCTCTCCCACGGCTGAGCCACGGCGGCGGCGCAGTGCCCACACGGCGGAGACCCACCAGCGCACACCGTGCATGCACAAACCAGGACCCATGGACAAATTCCCCGGTGCTATGCCTACAGAAGCGCAAGTCGGACACGATGGAGGTGTACTTACCAGCTGTGGCTCGACACAGGGCACTGCCCACGCGCACCATAGGTTTGCGGCACGGGGACGTCTTCTGGTGAGCAATCGACCCTGCCCCGACCCTGCCCGAGTTCAATTGATGGTCGACATGGCTTCTACATCACGCAGCGACCATTCGAAGCTACATATCGAGGCCCAAGTCACCGTGGTCCAACGATCCCCTGACGGCGGACATGCTAGAGTCCCTCCCCCCCCAGCGCACTGGACAAGGGATGAAGAGAAGGGGCGCCAAGCATGGAGCGATGAACGAGGAAGGCATCGCCGGCCCCCGCATTTATACTCTGGAGCGCAGCTAGGATTCCAGCGGAAATCCCCTGATTCACGGATGCTATTGCACGGCGATGGAGCCATGGATAGCGCAAATATCGGGCGGACGCAACAACCCGCGCCATGGTGGTTTTCTGGTGTTGGACAGGGGCGGTGGCCGAAAATCGAGTCATAGGTGGAAGTTGTGCGCAGAGTAGTTGACTGCCACCAGCGGAAATCTCGATCGCACCGTTACCGCCGCGTGCGGAGCTCGGACATGGAGCCATGGCGCGGAGGGAGAGAGCCCTGGTTGGGTGGCCCCAGCAGCAGAGATAGCGGCAGGTCCGGAACAAGCACGACTTCGTCGCTAGCTGGACAGCAGAAGCTCCTCTCCCCCGTGGCCCATAAGTCAGTGAGGAACAGAAGAGCTGACGAGCGTGAGAGGCCGACCTGGGGGACCCACCTGTCGGCACCCGGATTCCCAGCCTGGGCTACGCAGACGCCGAGGTGGAATGGGTCGCTTGGAATGAAGTAATGGGCCGAGGGGAGGACAATCGGCCCAGTGGTCGAATGAGTTATTTGTTTTTTTTATTTTTGATTTTCCTTTTGTTTCTTATTTCAAAGATGAAATTCCGATTCAAATTCAATCTGGTTTTGATTCTCAAAATGAACATGCAGCAAAATAAAATCTCAGCATGGGATGAAAGGTTTATTTTATTTATCTACATATAAATGAGTTTATTCATTCATTTACTTCAAATGCTCCAAACGTGAAATAGACACCCAGTATTCTTTTTAGAACTTTATTATCCTTAAATGTACATACGAATTAAAGTACATCCAACTGTGAATATTAATTACTTATATAAATTAGGAGAAGTTAATATAAAATATTTATCAAAAGTTACTTTAACTTGGAAAAGAATGTTTTATATAGTTCTTGCATGGCTAAGGTCGTAGAAATCTCTACTATTATTCTTATAAAGTAACCAAGAATGAGCTAAAAATCCATACAACATTATTTAGGGTTTACAAATCCTACCCCCCTTAACAAGAATCTCGTCCTCGAGATTTGTAAGAAAAGGGATACATACGGATTGGTTTGTAATTCAGTTTTTTTAATCTATAATTGGTTCAAAAATACAGAGTTTTTTTTTGACAATAGTGGGTGATTAGGAAAGCATGGGTATATATATATATGGTCACTTTATTGTGTAGGATAAAAGATAGGTTAGGGCAAGAATAGCTTAGGGTAGGCAAGTTTATGATGGGAAAGAATTCTGTGTTGAGTGGTAATGCATCTGAAGATCGAGTTTGACTTCTCTCCTTCCTTGATGAGGTTGATCTTTTCTTCTCTAGTCTTGATCTTATTGATTCGAGGTTAGTGTATTTTATCGGAGTTGGGGAAATATGGTGAATATAGATAGGGGTGAGATGGACTACATGATATAGGTCAAAAGTTTATTTGATGTTAAGTGAAAATAGACATATTATGCCATCCATCATGACTCTATTGGTTGGGTTAGCTCTACTTAAGGTTAGACTTTGTTTGGTTAGACTAATCTATCACATTAGATCAGATCTAGGTTAGATCGTTATGACAAGATAGACTAGATAAGATCTATTTATTTTAGGCTAGATCATGTTTTTTTACTGTAGAGTGGAATAAGTGTGCTTATTAGTACAAGATAAATCCATAAGGATAAGGTAAAATCTTTTGGGATCAGTTAGATCTATTAGGATAGGATCGAATCTTTTCGAGATAAGATAGATCTATTAAGATAAGATGGATCTATGAGTGTAGGATAGAATCTTTTAAGATAAGATAGATATTGTTATGCTAGCCACATTAATAAGGAATAATCTAGTTTGTATAGTCATCTTATGATTTTTTTATTTATTTACATTTATGCCTATATGTATATGCAGATGTAATTGTGGACATTACTCCACAACTAATCACACTCAATCAAAAATTCAAATCAAACGAGTATCATAAGAACAAGCACTCAAGCATACCAATATTTACAAAAATGGTTTTGATTTTGCTCCTAAGAGTAGGTCCCCTATTCCTAAAGGTCACTTTAGGCACAGGATTTTCAAAGTGTAAAATCCACATTTGTAAGAAAGAAAAGATAAGAATAATCAGAGTAAGCGGAAATAGATGAGAAAAAGATTAAGATAAGTTTAGAAATGAATCAGAGTAAGGTAAGTAAAGAATGGTTGTCCAGTTCTATCTAGGTTTCGTCCTACAGTCAACATTCCTCTGATACCACTTCTGTCACACCCGGATTTCGGGGGCACCAAGACCCGGGTGCGAACATAATCACCAGGTGTGTTGGGACCAAGTCTCACACATATGATGAATCATGGCACAAGATCAAATGTTAAATCTTTATATATAACAGGAGTTCTATACAAAATAATAATTACATTATAAGGAGACAACGGTCCAGCAACCCAAAGTTGACTGGGAGACGACGACCTAGACCTCTCACGAACTCGTCACAGCATCCTCCATGCGCCTCATCCTGTGGTACCTGTTCTTGACCTGTGGGGGGGTGTAAGACAGCAAGAGTGAGCTCACATACGTTCATCGCTCAACAAGTTGTGGGGAATAATGTGCATGAACTCGCCAAAAGTGGGAGCTCACGTGAAGTGTAAGGCTTACCAAAGAGGATGATTAGAGCTGAGCATTGCTTTTAAAGTTGGTCAAAATTTTATTAGCAATTACTAAGTATAAGTAAATACCAACCCAATTAAGTAGTAGAACAAAAGTAACATCATCACCTGCGATGCAATGCATATGACAAATTGAATTTAGTTCCATAAATTAATCATCAGAGAGTCCTGAGCTGCTCATGACTGTGAGCTCGGGTAGTATACCAGTTTTACACTCTGCAGAGGTTGTACCCTTTACCCACAAGTCGTGTTACCCATCTGCCAAGAGACGGCCAATCCCATACACCTCTACCGAGGAGGCAAGGCCGGGTAACACTACGAGGCCTTTACAAAGTTCCACTAGCTTCAGAAAACCCGCTACAGTTTATAGGAAGCTCCAATGCAGGAATCCCTTGCAGGACCGCCATCGCAGCAAAATCCTCCCGATGGCCTCCCTACACTGACCACTCCCCTACTGCCCTTGCCCCTTTCGGGTAAGGTAGTCTTCCACTAGCTTTCCTAATTAATCAGCCAAGGGCGTCCCATTAAACCCTTGTGGTGGCACGTGTTACTCAAGTTAAGCTCTATTTTCCAATTAACATAATGATCTTATCATGAACAGTAAATAACAACTGATAACAAAAGTATGAATAATGTGTATCTCAATGCCCAAATCCACATATAGCACTAGCAAGTACTACCCAGAAAGTCTAGTGGTAAACAAGGCATAAAGATAGACAAACTAGGGTAACCTATTAGGTCCCATCAAAATTAACCTATGCAGATCATTATGATTAATTAGAACATGAGTGGGTAAAAAAAAGTGATCAAGGACACAACTTGCCTAAGACTTGAGATTCCAGGTACCAACTTGCTTTTCGGAAGACACGTAACCTCGCGCTAATCGTAGCAATACAAACAAACATGGTATAGGCAAAATTAACATCACACCAAACATAATAATAAGCTATGTAATAATAATCTACGCTGCGTAACGAGATCGTAGAAACAAAAACCACTAAATTCGGGGTTACGATTATTAAGTTATGAGTTTCTAAAGATTTAGTAGTGGTGTACAAAAGAAATTAAACACATAATTTTATCCTTAAGTTCCATTGCAAAATAAAGTTATTAGGAGATAAACAATATTAATATGAATTTTATAGCAACTGGAATGGATCAAAAATAAGTTAAAATGAGTTAAATATGGATTAAACAAGTTTATGGAATTGTTTTTGTACTTTGAATCATTTTTAAATGTTACTTCTCTATTTCCTGGATTGCGCACCAAATTCTGTGGAGTACAGGGGCCCTGCGCAAATGTTCTCATCACACAGAACCCCACCCGCATGGACGGCGGGTTCATTTCCAGATTTTCCAGGGCTTCTTATGCAAAAGGTGCTCGGTGAAGGGGTATGTTTAAACCTGAGCCGCCCGATCAGCGCCTGATGGCTCAGATTGAATCTAGCGCATTATTAACCCGCGGACGTCGCAGAACCCTTCGATCGCGATCTAACGTTCTGGATCCAAGTGGCGAATGGGTACCCTTGATTAAATCATGGTCGCTCATCTGTGAGTCGATGGTTCTGATCTATTAGATTGAAGTGGCACCTGCGATCTAATCGCAACCGTTCACTCGAAGATCGAGGGCTCCCGCGTCGTCTTCTCTCCCACGGCTGAGCCACGGCGGCGGCGCAGTGCCCACACGGCGGAGACCCACCAGCGCACACCGTGCATGCACAAACCAGGACCCATGGCCAAATTCCCCGGTGCTATGCCTACAGAAGCGCAAGGCGGACACGATGGAGGTGTACTTACCAGCTGCGGCTCGACACAGGGCACTGCCCACGCGCACCATAGGTCTGCGGCACGGGGACGTCTTCTGGTGAGCAATCGACCCTGCCCCGACCCTGCCCGAGTTCAATTGATGGTCGACATGGCTTCTACATCACGCAGCGACCATTCGAAGCTACATATCGAGGCCCAAGTCACCGTGGTCCAACGATCCCCTGACGGCGGACATGCTAGAGTCCCTCCCCCCAGCGCACTGGACAAGGGATGAAGAGAAGGGGCGCCAAGCATGGAGCGATGAACGAGGAAGGCATCGCGGCCCCCGCATTTATACTCTGGAGCGCAGCTAGGATTCCAGCGGAAATCCCCTGATTCACGGATGCTATTGCGCGGCGATGGAGCCATGGATAGCGCAAATATCGGGCGGACGCAACAACCCACGCCATGGTGGTTTTCTAGTGTTGGACAGGGGCGGTGGCCGAAAATCGAGCCATAGGTGGAAGTTGTGCGGAGAGTAGTTGACTGCCACCAGCGGAAATCTCGATCACACCGTTACCGCCGCGTGCGGAGCTCGGACATGGAGCCATGGCGTGGAGGGAGAGAGCCCTGGTTGGGTGGCCCCAGCAGCAGAGATAGTGGTAGGTCCGGAACAAGCACGACTTCGTCACTAGCTGGACAGCAGAAGCTCCTCTCCCCCGTGGCCCATAAGTCAGTGAGGAACAGAAGAGCTGACGAGCGTGAGAGGCCGACCTGGGGGACCCACCTATCGGCACCCGGATTCCTAGCCTGGGCTACGCAGACGCCGGGGTGGAATGGGTCGCTTGGAATGAAGTAATGGGCCGAGGGGAGGACAATCGGCCCAGTGGTCGAATGAGTTTATTGTTTTTTTATTTTTGATTTTCCTTTTGTTTCTTATTTCAAAGATGAAATTCCGATTCAAATTCAATCTGGTTTTGATTCTCAAAATGAACATGCAGCAAAATAAAATCTCAGCATGGGATGAAAGGTTTATTTTATTTATCTACATATAAATGAGTTTATTCATTCATTTACTTCAAATGCTCCAAACGTGAAATAGACACCCAGTATTCTTTTTAGAACTTTATTATCCTTAAATGTACATACGAATTAAAGTACATCCAACTGTGAATATTAATTACTTATATAAATTAGGAGAAGTTAATATAAAATATTTATCAAAAGTTACTTTAACTCGGAAAAGAATGTTTTATATAGTTCTTGCATGGCTAAGGTCGTAGAAATCTTTACTATTATTCTTATAAAGTAACCAAGAACGAGCTAAAAATCCATACAACATTATTCAGGGTTTACAATGTTGCTTTGTTTTAAATTATTTGTTGTGAACTAGAAATTATATATACATGTGCATGGAGTTGTACATATAAATATCGTTATATATAAAATCTACCACGAAGCATGAACCATTTCAGACTTTGTCGCACTCACTAGTCACTACTCTATTACAGTCAGGTAAAAAGCATGGTTACTCAACTGAACTGCTGGATATTCCCGGTCAAAACAAACGCCCCGCAGTGCCGGTTAGCTTCTTGTGCCTATAGAATAAAAGTCTCCCCCCGATCAGCATCGAGAGTTGTCAGCAAACCCGGTATAAAGGTCCTCAAAACTCCTGATACACAAGCAAACGATTAGCTAGGCCCACGTATCATCAGAAAACAAGGTGCAAAGTATAGACATCCTCAAAAGAAAAAGGGTCAAAGAAAAAAGTTTGGACTTGTTATGCCAGCATAGAAACTAACTACAACGGCTGATTATAAACTACCAGCATATGCAACATGATGCGGTGAAGGGTGAATTGATACTAGCCTATGCGCAACAAAGGAACTCTACACACACCAAGAGCACCATGACCACGAGATCACGGAAGAAAAGAAAAAAGAAACACAGTAGCTAGATCAAACAGAGAAGCCAAGAAAATAAAAACAAAAGGTACATAGGGTTCCTACTACATAGCACCTAAGCAATGATTCATGAGCTTCCCTAAGGCAGTAATAAAGATAGTAGTTCAGCCATGGAATCCAGCACTTCATCTGTTTCCAATGAGATGCATATAAATACAAACATGCTAAGACTAAACAAAACCATAAGCCAATCACAACCTTGGTGCTGCAATGATCTTTTGTGCTCAGTTCACCGTGCATGGGTAACACAACATATTCTAAAGAAGTGAAAAAATAATAATGCAATTATAAACACTTTCCAATCCAAAGGTTTGTAAGGTAATAGTTGGAACTTCATAACTACAGATTTGTTAGGTTCTCTGTTGCCTAACATAAGGGAATAGTGAAGCCAGGTCGGTCAAGCACCTGTTGGATTCTTCAATATATTTCTCTCTACTCAGTACTTATAAGACACTTGACACCAACATGTTACCAACATTGATCCATTTCCTCTTTGCTCATATCCAATTGAACAAACGAGGATATGAATGGAAGACAGATGCTAGCTAGCCCCTTGAAATCCGAACCAAGGCAACAGGTTTTGTGTAACCAAAACCTCCATTAGCTAGCCAATATCCAACACAATTTTTATGGGTTCACTGCACACTTTAAAAATAATATGTAAGGGAGATACTAATGGGTTGGCAACCAAAGTTGGTACATAAGTGAATCAGGAACCACCTTTATCAGCTCAAATTAACTGTTTCAAAAGTAGCCTGCCTAGGCGGTAGGCGCTAAGAGCCAAGCTGCCAAATGCCTAATCACGACAAGCCACCTGATATGTTTTCCTGTATTCACATTTCACAGTACTATACTCATATTTTCATACTTATGTTACACTTAAAACCAACACATCACCAACATTGATTCACAAAAGTAAGCATTTCCTCTTTGCTCAATTCCAATTGAACAAATAGCTTGAACAAACAAGGTCATCAATGGAAGACAAATGCCAGCCAGTTGAAACCTATACCCAGGCGGTACATTTTTGTGTAACAGAAAACCTCCATTAGCCAATATCCAACACTATTTAAAGGGTTCAGTGCACACTTTATAAATAAGAAAAAGGAAGATAATAATGGGTTGGCAAACAAAGTTGGTACATAAATGAATCAGGCACCAGCACCACCTTCAAGGTTCACCCTGCCTAGATGCTACGAGCCAAACTGCAAAATGCCTAATCAAAACTAGGCACTTGGCGTATTACTATCAGTCTGTTGCTGACCTGTCGTTGTGCGTTCTTTTGCTTTAATTTGACATTTTGACTGCATGGCATGAACGGATTCCACCAAATAAAAAAAAGAACATTACATTTAATAAAACTCTTAAGTTGTCATGCTTTCTGATACTTAGCATAGAAAATTAGTGAGCCCAGGGTTAGTCAAGCATTTGTTGGATTTTTGATACTTAGCATAGAAATCTCTCTCCTCATAGCACCATAACGACACTGTCGTTAACATTTGACTGCAAGCCATTGACAATCCTACGTTATCATTCCTATCTGCTTTTGGGAAAATGAAGTCTGCACGCAGCCACGTCGGAATCCCACAACAAAATGCTAGCTCTACGATCCACACAAAAAACGTACACCGCCCTGGATTGCGAGAGTAAGATTACATGATCGGAGAGTAAAACCACCAGGGCAACTGACCTTCACAGGAAGACATCACACCTTCTTGGCGGCCCATGGAAGGCTGCCTCAGTGGAATTCTTCCCGCGGAAAACGACCTTGACGCCATCGCACATAACCCTCATGACCCTCCGGCTCGTGCGCCACCCCCCTCTGTCGAAGACGGCGACGGCCATGACCCTGACCTGGACGTCGACGGCGCCCGTCTTGAGCGCGGCGGCGGCGTCGGGCCCGACGTAGGCGTCCTCGACGACGAGACGGAAGGCAAGCGTGGTGGCATTGCCGGGGCCCTGGCCGAAGGGCGCGAGCGAGGCGACGGCGAGCGGGGAGGAGGGCGCGAGGAAGACGGAGGCGAGGGGCGAGAAGTAGGCGACGGAGAGCTTGCTGTTGGGGTTGGCGGCGAGGAGGGCGGCGTCGAAGGAGGCGGAGAGGGAGGAGTTGGCAGGGGAGTAGGCGACACGGGAGAGGGCGAGGGAGGTGAGGGCGAAGGCCGGGGCGCGTGGGCGGAGCAGGAGCCAAACGATGAAGGTGGCGGCGCCAAGGAAGAGGAAGGCGCCGACGATGGCCGCGAGGAGGTGGCGCAGGCAGCTGGGCGGCGGCGGCGGCGGCGGCGGCGGGTGGGCCGGGTAGTGGTGGTGGTGGTGCGGCGGCGGTGGAGGGTACGGGTAGTGATGGTGCGGCGGCGGGTGGTGAGGCGGGGCGGGGTAGGGGTACGCGATGCCGAAGGCCGCCGGAGCGGAGCCGTTGGCGACGGCGGCAGCGGCGGGGTTTCCGATGGGGACGGGGTAGCCCATGGCGGGGCCCGAGGGCTTTGCGTCGTGGTGGTCGGGCGGGTGCGAGGACGAGGGCTGCATGCTGGATCCGGCGGCTGGCGAAGCGGCGCTGTGCTGGTCGGTGAGAGCAGACGGAGGTGGGGGTGGCGGCGTTGTGGGGTTCGCTTTGGGTTCGGCGATCAGGGATGGATGGATCTACTCCGACCACTCTGGCACCAGCGCGTGCGGCGGACGCCTTTTGCAGTTTGCTGTGGCTCAGGTGGCCTGCGGCCTGCCAGAGATTTGGGACGGCGGAATACGCGGCGGATAAATCCTGTCCCGTTTTCTCTGGAACAGATTTTTTACTCACACTCGTTGATTTGGAATCCGGGTCGAGAAATACCGTATGTTTTATCAGCCTGTCCGCGACGGACAATGTAAAATAAATATTTATATTATAGATGGTACTATTTTTAGAGTATAATTTTAAATATAGAATGGGAAAAGATAAGATAGAGTACTGTCAAAGACTGACTCAGACCAGATTGGCCAGCGGCTTCAAGATTAATAGATTTATTCTAATTTTATAATCTTTCACATTACCTGTTAATATACAACACTTATCTTCGTGCCAAAAAATAAATATTTATAGGATCTTAACACATGTTTACATATGTGAAGGAAGTTTCTTTAAATTGAAGCTACTGACTCATTTTTTTTTGTTCTACTATAACACAACAAAGGCATATAGGTTCTGTTTGTTTGGGCTTTTTTCAGCTTTTGGCCACCAAAAACTGCTACTGACAACCAAATGTCTAGCTTATTAGTCCGCTCCTATAAAAATCGTTACTACAACTGTCTAAAATCAACATGAACATAAAATCGGTCGAGTCATCACGATAATAGGAATCCGTTGCTTTCTAGATCATGAACCCTTTGGACCACTTCATCTTAATCCGCACGTAATCCCTATAATACTCAGTTTCTTCACACAACCAGATTCTTTCTATAGCTAGATTCTCAACAAAGCTGGTCAGAAAAAAGATAGAACAAATAGGCACATTATTTAGCCACAATAGCACTCAAGAGTGAAGCATTGGAGAAGACTGAATATAAACATATCATAAAATATTTTATTTAAAAATCCACCAAAAGAACGATGTCATTCAAATAAAATAGATAGGATTCTTTATATACTCTATTGCAATATAGTTATTGCAAGTTTTAGATTGTTATTAATCATTTAATAAAAAATAGATCATATTACATTAGATTTGGCACATGGTCTCAAATTTTTCTAGCCCGATGTTGAGCACTAAAAATGTCCTAGCAGCCGGTCCGACTCTGAGGCCGGATAGTCCTCGGTTTGGACTGTCCGTCATGGCGGCACGGACGGTTCGCATGTGCGCAGAATCAGTTATGGTTCTTCGTTTCTTGCGAGATTTGTTACCAAAACCTACGGGATTAACTCGGAACCGACTTGTAACGAGTCTAGACCTTCCCTCCTTATAAAGATGAAGGGGTACGGTCGATTGAAACCCCCACAATCGATCCAATCAAACCTATTTATCAAATTTACCGTATTTGCATTGTTTTTCCCGGTCCTTAGGAGTATGAGTAATCTAGCCTTAGTTTAGCCCTACCATTAGACTTCCTCGACCTATTTTTTCATCTCTCCTCATCCCGGTGTCGTCTACAGGCGTCTTGGGTGGTCTCCCGACCCCAAGACATAACCAGGATCTCTCCTCCCCGATGAGGTTCCTCCTGGGAGACAAGATCTGGGTACCTGTAAAGAAGAAGACCTCTTCATCAGTCGTGGACCGTTCGAGCCCCATGCGTGGACTGTCCGAGCCCCATGCGCGGACCGTCTGAGCCCCAGGCATGGACCGTCGAGAAGCATGCAGAGAAGGAGCAGCTCCTGCGCTGAGGTCGTGGACTGTCCGAGCTCCAGGCGCAGATCGTCTGTGCTCTCGCAGAACGCACTGTCAGGTGGTTCATCTCTACTGATTGCCATCCAAATCGGAGCCAACATACTTTTTGGTGACTCCGTTAGGGACACAGGTGTCTAGATCTACTAAACATCAGGCCCTAAAATGGTCCGTTCTAAAGATCACACTGATATCTCCATTAGGGACACAGGTGTCTAGATCTACTAAAGCATGTCGGTGGATTAGAAACTTCAATATGAAGACTTTATGTGTCAAGCCAAGGAGAAATTCTTGTCGCTATTCATGGTGGATCGCCACTAGAAGGTTATCAAACATGGATAGACCAAGGTCACATATCTTCTATCTCCGCTTCAAATCTCCAATGTAAGTAAACCTGATGACAATCTATTAAACGATATATAGATCAACAGCAGAATCAAATGAAACAATAAATTGGAGGGTTAAAAGAATCAATTAGAAAATTAGCAGGTTCGTTGGAAAAATCTGTTGCTTCTAGTTTTCCATCATATGAAAGTAGTAACAAGATGTCTATATCTAATACATCAGGCAACAAATGGGGATTCACAGACCCAGACATTATATGGTATGTCGATGAATTTGTATCGATGGCAAATACCACCACTGTCGTTCCTGCTTGACAGACCAACACCCCAGGACACGACTGGACCATCCAAGCCTCTTCCTGGATAGTCCAGCCCTTACACGGACCGCCTAACTCTCCCTGCCAGATAGTCTGGGGCCGCGCTAGGACCACTATGTGGCATCCCAGCAGTAGCGAAACACAACCGGACAGTCCAGATGTACCATCAAACAGTCCAGCATCGTGTCGGACCGTCTGACCGCTTGGGTCGGACCGTCCAGATACGCATACGTAGAACCTGTTGTTATGCACCATACACCAATTTATTACACACCGCAACAGAATGTGCAAGATGCAAGTTATTCAAATACTTTATGCACATCTTTAAGGGGGAGCACACATAACTTGTGTCTTTTGAGACTAACTATTTCTTGAGTGATCTTATATAGTCTTAAGGTGGAAGAGGGAAGTTGAGCAAGCTATGGAGCAGTCTAGACTTGAAAAGATCAAGATGGAGTATCAGACACATATGTGGAGGAGCTCCCTGGAGATGAGGCTTTCAGATGGGAAAACTTCAAATTGGATGGCAAAGGGAACTCCACCAAATTGGATGGGAAGGGCACCATCACTTAGTACATAACCAAAAGGTACAAAAGGAGGTATTGTCACTCTTATTTTTGAGTATTTGTACCTTGATCCCTTCTGAGATTTGTGTTGAATTTGCTTAAATTGTAAGGGGGTAATGTTAGTATGATGGATTTCCCTGCTTCATACCCTTCTTTCCCTTGACATCATCCTATGTTGTGGTTTGAATATGGTTTTGGTGTTTGATGTCAAAGGGGGAGAATTTGTGCATTAAAGCTTACCTCGCCTGAGAGGGAAGCTTATCTTAAGGGTGAAGGTGTCTTGTGTGCTAAAGGGCTCAAAGCTCAACCTTGTGATGAGGATGAGCTCACCTTAGTTAAGGTGGGGTTTCCTTGAGTTCCTTTTGATCTTAAGGGGGAAAATGCATTAGTAATGTTAATAATGCTTATCATGTTCTTCTTGTTGATTATCTGATGATAATGCATTAGGTGTTAATAGTGCTGATATTGTTGCTAATCGATGCTTATTCTTTCATGTGATATGATTTTGATGTAGCATCACCTTTAGCTGTTAATGTGTCGTATGTGTTATAAATCAATTGGTATCTATGGTGTTCCTTGTTTATCTTGTTGATAGATATTCATGCTTTTTGTTATGGTTCTTTAGTTGGTATCCTTATGGTGTATAGTGATAGGCTGAGATCCTAGAGTTATATCTATTTAATTGGTATCTCTCTAATGTTTAACTCTAATTATGTGCAATTGAGTGTCATACGCATCACGGTTTGATTCCTGACATAATGCACCCCACAGATGCTAAGATTTGGTAATGCTTTGTGAAAGGGAAATAGGGTCAAACCTTTTCCAATATGAATTTTGGTGGTTGAATTGCCCAACACAAATTATTGGACTAACTAGTTTGCTCTAGATTATGAGTTCTACAGGTGCCAAAGGTTCACAACAAACCAATACAAGTCAAAAGAAATGGTTCAAACAAAGGGAGCAAAAGACAACCGAAGTGTGCCTTGGTCTGGCGCACCGGACTGTCCGGTGTGCCACCGGACAGTGTCCGGTGCACCAGGAAATCCAACTCCGAACTTGCCACCTTCGGGAATTCTGGGAGCCGCTCCGCTATAATTCACCGGACTGTCCGGTGTAGCACCGGATTGTCTGGTGTGCCAGCAGAGCAACGGCTACTTCGTGCCAACGGTCGTCTGCAGAGGAATTAAATGCGCTACAGTGCGCGCAGAAGTCAAAGCAGGCGCTAGAAGGCGCACCGGACAGTCTACAGGACATGTCCGGTGGACCACCGGACTATCCGGTGGCCCCACAAGTCAGAGCTCCAACGGTCGAACCCTAACGGCCGGATGACGTGGCTAGCGCACCGGATAGTGTCCGGTGGCGCACCGGACCGTCCGGTGCACCCGTCGATAGAAGCCTCCACCAACGGCTACTTTGGTGGTTGGGGCTATAAATACCCCCAACCACCCACCATTCATTGCATCCAAGTTTTCAGACTTCAAACCTCATACAAGATCTACAACATTCAATACAAGACACAATCAAAGAGATCAAATCCTCTCCCAAGTCCAGAATCACTCCAAATAAATTAGTGACTAGAGAGAGAGAGACATTTATGTTCTTTTGAGCTCTTGCGCTTGGATTGCTTTTCTTCTTCCTTCTTTCTTGTGCTCAACTCACTTGTAATCAAAACAAGAGACACTAATTCTGTGGTGGTCCTTGTAGTGGACTTAGTGTCCTATTTGATTGAGAAGAGAAGCTCACTCGGTCTAGGTGACCGTTTGAGAGAGGGAAAGGGTTGAAAGAGACCTGGTCTTTGTGACCACCTCAACGGGGAGTAGGTTTGCAAGAACCGAACCTCGGTAAAACAAATCACCGTGTCATCTGCTTTATTTTCTTGGTTGATTTGTTTTGCACCCTCTCTTTCGGACTCATTTACATTTCTAAAGCTAATCTCGGCTTGTAGTTGTGCTTAAGTTTATAATTTTCAGATTCTGCCTATTCACCCCCCTCTAGGAGACTTTCAATTGGTATCAAAGCCCGGTGCTTCATTAGAGCCTAACCGCTCGAAGTGATGTCGGGAGATCACGCCAAGAAGGAGATGGTGACCGGCGACAAGCCCGTTACAAGCCACGGGAAGGCTCCATCGGGAGAGTCCCGCAACAAGGGGAAGGAGAAGAAATCCCCTTCACCCAAGTCGCATCGGAGTGGCGAAAAGAAAAAGAAGATGAGGAAGGTGGTCTACTACGAGACCGACTCTTCATCGCCATCCACCTCCGGCTCCGATGCGCCGTCCGTAACTTCTAAGCGCCATGAGCGCAAGAAGTTTAGTAAGATCCCGCTACACTACCCTCGCATTTCTAAACGTACTCCATTACTTTCCGTTCCATTAGGCAAACCACCAGTTTTTGATGGTGAAGATTATAACATGTGGAGTGACAAAATGAGGCATCACCTAACCTCACTCCACACTAGTATTTGGAACATTGTTGAGTTTGGTGTGCAGGTACCATCTGTAGGGGATGAGGACTATGATTCGGACGAAGCTGCCCAAATCCAGCACTTCAACTCACAAGCCACCACAATACTCCTCGCCTCTCTAAGTTGAGAGGAGTATAACAAGGTGCAAGGATTGAAGAGCGCCAAAGAGATTTGGGACGTACTCAAAACGGCGCACGAAGGAGATGAGGTGACCAAGATCACCAAAAGGGAGACGATTGAGGGGGAGCTCGGTCGATTTATGCTTCACCAAGGGGAGGAGCCACAAGCGATGTACAACCGGCTCAAGACCTTGGTGAACCAAGTGCGCAACCTCGGAAGCACAATGTGGGATGACCATGAAATGGTCAAGGTTATTCTAAGATCACTAGTTTTTCTCAATCCTACTCAAGTACAATTAATTCGTGGTGATCCTAGATATAAACTAATGTCTCCCGAGGAAGTGATAGGTAAATTTGTGAGCTTTGAACTAATGATCAAAGGCTCCAAAAAGATCATTAAGCAAGGCGCATCCTCCTCCATACCCGAAGCACAACCCGTTGCATTCAAAGCAACGGAGGAGAAGAAAGAAGATTCTACTCCAAGTAGAATCCCCATCGGCGCCTCCAAGCTCGACAATGAGGAGATGGCGCTCATCATCAAGAGCTTCTGTCAAATCCTCAAACAAAGGAAGGGGAAAGATTACAAGCCCCATTCCAAGAAGGTGTGCTTCAAGTGTGGTAAGCCCGTTCATTTCATTGCTAAATGTCCATTATCTAGTGATAGTGACAGGGGCGAAGACAAGAAGGGAAAGAGGAGAGAAAAGAAGAGGTACTATAAGAAGAAGGGCGGCGATGCCCATGTTTGCCGGGAGTGGGACTCCGACGAGAGCTCCACCGAATCCTCCTCCAATGAGGACGCCGCCAACATCACCGTCAACAAAGGGATCCTCTTCACCAATGTCGGTCACAAGTGCCTCATGGCAAAGGACGACAAAAGGAAGAAGGTGAAATCAAAATCCTCAACTAAATATGCAACATCTAGCGATGAGGCTAATTCTAGTGATAATGAGGATGACTTGTTTACTCTTTTTGCCAACTTAAACATACAACAAAAAGAAAAATTAAATGAATTAATTAGCGCTATCCATGACAAGGATGAACTCTTGGATAGCCAAGAGGACTTCCTAATTAAAGAAAACAAAAAACATGTTAAGGTGAAAAATGCCTATGCTCTAGAAGTAGAAAAATGTGAAAAATTAACTAGTGAGCTAAGCACTTGCCATGATATTATTTCCAACCTTAGAAATGAGAATGCCAATTTAATTGCTAAGGTTGGGAAGCTTGATGATTGTGATAATTCAATTGTTAGTCTTAGAAATGATAATACCAACTTAATTGCTAAGATTGACAAATTGAATGCTTCTCTTTCTAGCCTTAAAATTGAAAATGAAAAATTAATTGCTAAGGCTAAAAATTTAGATGTTTGCAATGCTTATATTTCCAATCTTAGAGATGAGAATGATATATTGCATGCTAAGATTGTTGAATTAAATACTTGCAAGCCCTCTACATCTTCCGTTGAGCATGTTACTATTTGTACTAGATGTAGAGATATTAATGTTGATGCTATTCATGATCACCTAGCCTTAATTAAACAACAAAATGATCACATAGCTCAACTTAGTGCCAAAATTAATGAGCATGACTTAGAAAATGAAAAATTTAAATTTGCTAGAAGCATGCTCTATAATGGGAGACGCCCTGGTATTAAGGATGGCATTGGCTTCCAACAGGGAGACAATGTCAAGCTTACTGCCCCACCTAAAAGATTGTCTAATTTTGTTAAGGGCAAGGCTCCCATGGTTCAGGATAACGAGGGTTACATTCTATACCCTACCGGTTATCCCGAACACAAAATTAGGAGAATTCACTCTAGGAAGTCTCACTCTGGCCCTAATCATGCTTTCATATATAAGAGTGAGGCATCTAGTTCTAGGCAATCAACCCATGCTAAATTGCCTAAAAAGAAAACTCCTAAAGCAGCAAATTATTATAATGTTTCATTTAGAACTTTTGATGCTTCTTATGTGCTAACTAACAAATTCGGCAAGGTAGTTGCCAAGTATGTTGGGGCCAAACATAAGGGATCAAAGACTTGTGTTTGGGTACCCAAAGTTCTTGTATCTAATGTCAAAGAACCCAAAACTGTTTGGGTACCTAAAATCAAGAACTAAATTTGTTTTGTAGGTTTATGCATCCGGGGGCTCAAGTTGGATCATTGATAGCGGGTGCACAAACCATATGACTGGGGAGAAAAAGATGTTCTCCTCCTATGAGAAAAACCAAGATCCCCAACGAGCTATCACATTCGGGGATGGAAATCAAGGTTTGGTCAAAGGATTGGGTAAAATTGCTATATCACCTGACCATTCTATTTCCAATGTTTTTCTTGTAGATTCTTTAGATTACAACTTGCTTTCTGTTTCTCAATTATGTAAAATGGGCTACAACTGTCTTTTTACGGATACATGTGTCACTGTCTTTAGAAGAAGTGATGATTCAGTAGCTTTTAAGGGAGTATCAGAGGGTCAGCTATACTTAGTTGATTTCAATAGAGCTGAACTCGATACTTGCTTAATCGCTAAGACTAACATGGGTTGGCTCTGGCATCGCCGACTAGCCCATGTTGGGATGAAGAATCTTCACAAGCTTCTAAAGGGAGAGCACATTTTGGGACTAACAAATGTGCATTTTGAGAAAGACAGGAGTTGTAGCGCATGCCAAGCAGGGAAGCAAGTTGGTATTCATCATCCACACAAGAACATTAGGACGACTGACAGGCCACTTGAGCTCCTCCATATGGATCTATTCGACCCGATAGCTTACATAAGCATCGGCGGGAGTAAGTACTATCTAGTTATTGTGGATGATTATTCTCGCTTCACTTGGGTATTCTTTTTACAGGAAAAATCTCAAACCCAAGAGACTTTGAAAGGATTCTTGAGACGGGCTCAAAATGAGTTTGCCTTGAGGATCAAGAAAATAAGAAGCGACAATGGGACGGAGTTCAAGAACTCACAAATAGAAGGCTTTCTTGAGGAGGAGGGGATCAAGCATAAGTTCTCTTCTCCCTGCACGCCACAACAAAATGGTGTAGTGGAAAGGAAGAATAGAACTCTATTGGACATGGCAAGAACCATGCTTGATGAGTACAAGACTTCGGATCGGTTTTGGGCCGAGGCAGTCAACATCGCTTGCTACGCCATCAACCGGTTGTATCTACACCGAATCCTCAAGAAGACATCATACGAACTACTCACCGGTAAAAAGCCAAATGTTTCATATTTTAGAGTCTTTGGTAGCAAATGCTTTATTCTTGTTAAAAGAGGTAGAAAATCCAAATTTGCTCCTAAGGCTGTAGAAGGCTTTTTACTAGGGTATGATTCAAACACAAGGGCATATAGAGTCTTTAACAAGTCCACTTGACTAGTTGAAGTTTCTTGTGATATTATGTTTGATGAGACTAACGGCTCCCAAGTGGAGCAAGTTGATCTTGATGAATTAGATGATGAAGAGGCTCCGTGTGTCGCGCTAAGGAACATGTCCATTGGGGATGTGTGTCCTAAAGAATCCGAAGAGCCCATTCAATCACAAGATCAACCATCTTCCTCCATGCAAGCATCTCCACCAACTAAAGATGTGGATGAGGCTCAAGATGATGAAGAAGAAGATCAAGAAGATGAGTCACCCCAAGAGGAGGGCAATGATCAAGGGGGAGATGCCCATGATTAAGACAAGGAAGATGAGCAAGTTCCAAGGCCGCCACACCCAAGAGTCCACCAAGCAATCCAACGAGATCACCCCGTGAACACCATCCTAGGAGATATTCATAAGGGGGTAACCACTCGATCTTGTGTTGCTCATTTCTGTGAACACTACTCTTTTGTTTCCTCTATTGAGCCACACAGGGTAGAGGAAGCACTTCAAGATTCGGATTGGGTGCTGGCGATGTAAGAGGAGCTCAATAACTTCAAGATGAATGAGGTATGGCATTTAGTTCCACGTCCTAACCAAAATGTTGTAGGAACCAAGTGGGTCTTCCGCAACAAACAAGATGAGCATGGTGTGGTGACAAGGAACAAGGCACGACTTGTGGCCAAAGGGTATTCACAAGTCGAAGGGTTGGATTTCGGTGAAACCTATGCACCCGTAGCTAGGCTTGAATCAATTCGAATATTACTTGCCTATGCTACTCACCATGACTTGAAGCTTTACCAAATGGACGTGAAGAGTGCCTTCCTCAACGGACCTATCAAGGAAGAGGTCTATGTTGAGCAACCTCCTGGCTTTGAAGATAGTGAGTATCCTAACCATGTTTACAAACTCTCTAAGGCACTTTATGGGCTCAAGCAAGCCCCAAGAGCATGGTATGAATGCCTAAGAGATTTTCTTATCACTAATGGCTTCAAAGTCGAAAAGGCCGATCCTACTTTATTCACTAAAACCATTGAGAATGATTTGTTTGTATGCCAAATTTATGTTGATGATATCATATTCGGGTCTACTAACAAATCTATTTGTGAAGAGTTTAGTAGGATCATGATTCAAAAATTCGAGATGTCTATGATGGGGGAGTTGAAGTATTTCTTAGGATTTCAAGTCAAGCAACTCCAAGAGGGCACCTTCATCAGCCAAACAAAGTATATTCAAGATATTCTCACCAAGTTTGGAATGAAGGATGCCAAGCCCATCAAGACACCCATGGGAACCAATGGGCATCTCGACCTCGACATGGGAGGTAAATCTGTAGATCAAAAGGTATACCGGTTGATGATAGGTTCTTTACTCTACTTATGTGCATCTCGACCGGACATTATGCTTTCCATATGCATGTGTGCAAGGTTCCAAGCCGACCCTAAGGAAGTTCACCTTAGGGCCGTGAAGCGAATCTTGAGATACTTAGTTCATACACCTAAGTTTGGTCTTTGGTACCCCAAGGGATCCTCATTTGATTTATTAGGATATTCCGATGCTGATTGGGCAGGGTGTAAGATTAATAGGAAGAGCACATCAGGGACTTGTCAGTTTCTGGGAAGATCCCTGGTGTCTTGGGCTTCAAAGAAACAAAACTCAGTAGCTCTTTCTACCGCCGAAGCCGAGTACATTGCCGCAGGCCATTGTTGCGCGCAATTGCTTTGGATGAGGCAAACCCTTAGGGACTATGGCTACAAGTTTAGCAAAATCCCTGTCCTATGTGACAATGAGAGTGCAATCCGCATGGCGGATAATCCCGTTGAACACAGCCGCACTAAGCACATAGCCATTCGGTATCATTTTCTGAGAGATCACCAACAAAAGGGGATATTGAGATAGCCTATATAAACACCAAGGACCAATTGACCGATATCTTTACCAAGCCTTTAGATGAGCAATCCTTTACCAAACTTAGGAATGAGCTAAATATTCTTGATTCTAGGAATTTTGATTGATTCTTTGCACACATAACTCATTTTTATACCTTTGATCATATCTCTTTTATGCCTATGACTAATGTGTTTTCAAGTGTATTATTATGCTTAGTCATAGATATTGAAAGGGAAATGGAGTATTCGGCAAAGAAGGCGCTTCCACTCAACTCCAATTGTATTTGCCGGTACTCCGCATCATTCTCCACTTTGGTATAATCTTCACTCATATTTTTGTTTGCCAAAGGGGAGAAAGTTTGGAAAAGGGCTTATATCTCACTCTCAAGTATCCATTTTTGGCGACTCATGCCAAAGGGGGAGAAAGTATGAGCCCAAAGCAAAAGGACCGCACCACCACCGAATTTTAAAAATGAAGTTTTTAAAATTGATATCTTATTGTGTTCAAAAGGGGGAGAAAATAGTATCTTCAAAACTTGCAAAACCCTCTTGAATACTAAGAGGAGAATTTTATTTAGGGGGAGTTTTGTTTTAAGTCAAAGGAAAAGCATTTGAGACAGGGGGAGAAAATTTCAAATCTTGAAAATGCTTTCTTCAATCTTATTCATATACCTTTGACTATTTGCAAAATGATTTTGAAAAGAATTTTACAAAGGATTTGCAAAAACAAAACTCGTGGTGCAAATGTGGTCCAAAATTTTAATAAGAAGAAAAACCATCCATGCACATCTATTTTAACAAGTATATTGGTTTCAATTCCAAGCAACCTTTGCATTTACATTATGCAAACTAGTTCAATTCTGCACTTTTATATTTGCTTTGGTTTGTGTTGGCATCAATCACCAAAAAGGGGGAGATTGAAAGGGAATTAGGGTCAAACCTTTTCCAATATGAATTTTGGTGGTTGAATTGTCCAACATAAATTATTGGACTAACTAGTTTGCTCTAGATTATGAGTTCTACAGGTGCCAAAGGTTCACAACAAACCAATACAAGTCAAAAGAAAGGGTTCAAACAAAGAGAGCAAAATACAACCGAAGTGTGCCCTGGTCTGGCGCACCAGACTGTCCGGTGTGCCACCGGATAGTGTCCGGTGCACCAGGAAATCCAACTCCGAACTTGCCACCTTCGGGAATTCTGGGAGCCGCTCCGCTATAATTCACCCGACTGTTCGGTGTAGCACCGGACTGTCCGGTGTGCCAGCAGAGCAACGACTACTTCGCGCCAACGGTCGTCTCAGAGGAATTAAATGCGCTACAGTGCGCGCCTGCACGCGCAGAAATCAGAGCAGGCACCAGAAGGCGCACCGGACAGTCTACAGGACCTGTCCGGTGGACCACCGGACTGTCTGGTGCCCCCACAAGTCAGAGCTCCAATGGTTGAACCCTAATGGCCGGGTGACGTGGCTGGCGCACCGGACAGTGTCCGGTGGCGCACCGGACTGTCCGGTGCGCCCGTCGACAGAAGCCTCCACCAACGGCTACTTTGGTGGTTGGGGCTATAAATACCCCCAACCACCCAGCATTCATTGCATCCAAGTTTTCGGACTTAAAACCTCATACAAGAGCTATAGCATTCAATACAAGACACAATCAAAGAGATCAAATCCTCTCCCAAGTCCGGAATCACTCCGAACAAATTAGTGACTAGAGAGAGAGAGAGAGACATTTGTGTTCTTTTGAGCTCTTGCGCTTGGATTGCTTTTCTTCTTCCTTCTTTCTTGTGCTCAACTCACTTGTAATCAAAACAAGAGACACCAATTGTGTGGTGGTCCTTGTAGTGGACTTAGTGTCCCATTTGATTGAGAAGAGAAGCTCACTCGGTCTAGGTGACCGTTTGAGAGAGGGAAAGGGTTGAAAGAGACCTGGTCTTTGTGACCACCTCAATGGGGAGTAGGTTTGCAAGAACCGAACCTCGGTAAAACAAATCACCGTGTCATCCGCTTTATTTTCTTGGTTGATTTGTTTTGCACCCTCTCTTTCGGACTCATTTACATTTCTAATGCTAACCCCAACTTGTAGTTGTGCTTAAGTTTATAATTTTCAGATTCCGCCTATTCACCCCCCTCTATGCGACTTTCGCTTTGCACTTAGCCTAAATATGTGCAATTTGGCATATGAGGCCAAAGTTGAGATATGTAAGCACATATTTAGGAGGATCATTTTATACCTTAGAATTCAAAATTGTGCTTCAATTTCATATCTTGTTTAAGTTTTAATTGTGCTGCCATTGAAAGGGAAATGTGCGCTTGGGCCATTTCTATTATGTTTTGGTGATTAGATGTTGAACACATATTGGTTTGTCTAAATATGAGCAAAGAGTTAAAGAGATGCAAATAGAAAAGTGAAAGTTGCCTAGAGGGGGGTGGATAGGCAAAACCTGAAAATTATAACTTTACACCCCAACTAGATCCCTTGATTAGTGGTTAGAACAAGATACACAATTATCGGAGTATAAAAACTAAGTCCTTTGCTTGTAAAGAGTATTGCTTTCAAATAATGCGGAATTGATGAATCAACACAATTATTAGGTCTATGAGAATAAAGCAAGAGGGCATAGATAAGAAGAGCAATAACACAAGTTCTTTCTTGCAAGGTGTCGCTTCACTAAATGAGAATTTAATTTGAAGCAACACCAAATAATGTTAGCAAAGAATAGTGCAAGAAAACTTAGTATGAGGGAAAGCAAACAAATCACAAGAAATGAACACAAGAGACACGGTGATTTGTTTTACCGAGGTTTGGCCCTCGAAGGCCTAGTCCCCATTGAGGAGTCCACTAAGGATGGGTCTCTTTCAACCCTTTCCCTCTCTCCACCGATCACCAAAGACCGGCGAGCTCTTCTTCTTCTCAAGGATCACTTAAGACCCTGCAAGGATCACCACACTCTTTGGTGTCTCTTGCTAGCTTTACAAGCCTCCAAAACTTTGGAGGAAGTTCAATGGGAGTCAAAACTCCACGCGCAAATTGACACAAGATGTAGCACACACTTTCTCTCAATGAATCTCACAAGGCACTGGTGCTAAACTCAAACGAGAAGCTCTCTTTTGCTTGCTCTCTCTTTTGTGGCACTTGTGTTGGTTGTAGTGGTCTAAATCTTGTGTATAGGATGGATCAATGAATAGAGGTGGTTGGGAGGGCTTGAATATGTCAACTATATGACTTGGAATGTTGCTTGGGCTCCCTCTCCTTGAAGTGGCCGGTTGGGGTGGTATTTATAGCCACCACCCAAATTGTAGCCGTTGAAGAAGGCTGCTGGTGATGGGCGCACCGGACAGTCCGGTGTGCCGCCATGTCATCCTCCCGTTAGGGCTTGGAGCTGGTTGACCGTTGGAGGCTTTGTCCTCATGCGGCACCGGACAGTCCGGTGCTACACTAGACAGTCCGGTGCTACACCAGACAGTTCGATGCCCCTCTGACTTTCTGCTCTGACATCTGAATTGCACTGTTTACTTTGCAGATTCGACCATTGCGCGCAGATAGCCGTTGCTCCGCTGGCACACCGGACAGTCCGGTGGCACACCGGACAGTCCGGTGAATTATAGTGGAGCTGTGCCTGGGAAGCCCGAAGCTGAAGAGTTTGAGGTCGATCCTCCCTGGTGCAGCGGACACTGTTCGGTGGCACACCGGACAGTCCAGTGCGCCAGACCAGGGAGCACTTCGGTTTCCTTTGCTCCTTTCTTCTTGAACCCTTTTTAATCTTTGTATTGGTTTTGAGTTGAACCTTTGGCACCTGTAGGACATATACTCTAGAGCAAACTAGTTAGTCCAATTATTTGTGTTGGGCAATTCAACCACCAAAATCATTTAGGAAAAGGTTTAAAGCCTATTTCCCTTTCAATCTCTCCCTTTTTGGTGATTGATGCCAACACAAACCAAAGCAAATATAAAAGTGCAGTATTGAACTAGTTTGCATAATGTAAGTGCAAAGGTTGCTTGGAATTAAACCAATATAATTAATAGATATGCATGGATTGTTTTCTTCATATTTAAATTTTGGACCACGCTTGCACCACGAGTTTTGTTTTTGCAAATTCTTTGGTAAATTCTTTTCAAAATCCTTTTTGCAAATAGTCAAAGGCATATGAATAAGATTGAAAGAAGCATTTTTCAAAATTTGAAATTTTCTCCCCCTATTTCAAATGCTTTTCCTTTGACTTAAACAAAACTCCCCTTCTATGAAATTCTCCTCTTAGTGTTCAAGAGGGTTTTACAAATTTTTGAAGATACTAGTACTTTCCCCCTTTGAATACTTTTCCCCCTTTGAAAACACATTAAGATACCAATTTGAAAACTTCATTTTCGTTGGTGGTGGTGCAGTCCTTTTGCTTTGGACTAATACTTTCTCCCCCTTTGGCATGAATCACCAAAAACGAATACTTGTGAGTGAAATATAAGCCCTTTTACTTTCTCCCCCTTTGGCAAATAATAAATATGAGTGAAGATTATACCAATGTGGAGAGATGGAGGAATACCAGCAAAGAGTAGATAATACCAATGGAGTGGAGTGGAAGGTCGTCTTTGCCGAAGACTCCATTTCCCTTTCAATCTACGACTTAGCATAGATATCACTTGAAAGCACATTAGTCGTAGACATAAAGAGATATGATCAAAAGATATATCAATTAAGCATAATCATTGTTCTATATAACATAGATTGCTCCCCCTAAATATGTTCATGGAGAGGAACACATATTTTGGCCTTAAATGCCAATTGCACATAATTAGGTTAATGAGAACATATCTATATCATAGAGAATGTGAAGTGCATTGTGTCATAGTATAAGTGTGATGCTCATGACAGTTTATGCACTTATGAAAGCATGTTGTAAACATCTTAAGCATTTTCCCTTAAGGATTTCAAAGAGGCTTAAGGACCATCCACCTTTGGAACAAAGGTAGCTTATCCTCGTTACAAGATAAAGCTTTAAGCTTTTTGACAATAAAATCACTTCATCTAGTTTTAACAAAGATCCATTAATGCAGGAGTGAATTTTTTGAGAAGTTAAACTAGGTATGAAGCAGGGTTAATGCATAGACATGCTTTCTCTTCCTTTTATGCAAGATATGCAAGGAATGTATATAAGAGGAAGATTTAGGTACATGTATAAGTGAGAGGAAGTAGTTTTACCCTTTTGTACCTTCACATAGAGACGCTCTCTTCACTGTGCTTTGTCTTTAGTCTTAGTTGCTTAAGACCTATATTCAAGACAATATATGGAAATATTTTGCACAAGAGAGAGTTCTACAACTAGTGATCCTTTTCTAAGTCATTGTCATCATATATCAAGTGGATCATAAATTGCATAAATGTATCATGAATTCTCCTTTTAACTTAGTGCATATCAAGAGAGATATCGATTGATAGTATATGCGACACTAAGAAAAATAAGTGTTAATGAAGTTATTCAAATAACAGATGTGATCAAAAGAACAACATATGCATTAAATAAGCTTAAAATAGGAGAATCCATTACATATGCTACTTTAGCAATGAAAGCAACAATCCTTTAAAAAGTGGCATTATTTTAACAAGTTGGATTGATATGTAGTAGCATACTTCATGAGAAGCTTATTTTCATAATTGAGACTATATGAGATTACTAAGATAAAGTGTTAGTCTCAATATAATCAAGATGTAGACATAGGCTCCCCCTAAAGATATGCATCAATTTTTGAATGAATGCAATCACTTTTAAAGACAAATAGGGAGAAGCATTATATATATCTTGATCAAGGCTTATAAGATTTGCAATAAACAACTTATGCCAGGTATACTTACAATGAAAAAGATTTAGAATGCTTACAACCACACCATTGATTGTTTCGAAGATCTTACTATCCAAGTGGGTGTTGTTGTTCTTGATGTCCTCCTCTTTCATTTGAGAGTACTCCCTTTATAGTTATCTCTTTTTCCTTCCAAACTTATTGAAAATACTCAAGAGAGATGTTAGTAGCACAAGGGAGTATATGATGAAGGATGATTTCTTTAGATAGGAAATAAAAACAATTCATCATCCATAAGTCACATAGACATGAAGTAAACTCCTTAACATTAGTGCAGAAGATTAAGAAAAAGGAATATGCACCTTTTAAACATTTGATCAATCATAGGAAATTTACTTCTTCATATTGAATTTATTAATCATTACTTAGAAGCATATCAATATGAGAACAGATATAGCAAAGGCATGAAATAGACTCTAATGGACTAGTGCATTTATGAAAACGAGATTGAATGCACATCTAGCAAAAATTAAGTCCAATAAAGAATCTATTCTTCACATAATTTAGAATAAATAACCATTGATGGGAAAAAGAGTTCCCATACCTTTGCTTTTACCTTCCTTCCTTTGGGTGAAGAGTAACCCTTGAGGCTTGTGGCCTGCACTTACTTTCTTATTGATTTTCATAAGTAAGCTCAAGAGATATGTCGTTAGTAGCACAAGCACTAGTTTCCTTTTTAGTAATCATTTTTGAAAGGAATGAAAGATAGATTACTAAAACATGGAAACTTCATAGCATGAACTAGATCATCCCATAGATGACGTTATGCTCAATTTTAATTCATAAAACAAGCATAATTAATCCTCTAAGATTATGAGAATAAATCTAATTCATAACATAGAGAGCGATAAATGTAGAAGAATCATATCCAATTAAAGTAAGAGGCAAAACAACATAAATCATTGAGTTGACTTTTTCTTTTTCATGTTAAATTACGCATCTCCATAGAGAAACTTATTCTCTATATGTGAGACTATTTATATTAATTGAGAAGAAACATTAGTCTCACTATTCTAGTTATAAAGGGAGATTCCCATTATAAGTGTCTTAAGGATTTGAATTCCTTACATGACACCTTATTCTTTAGAACTTGGAATATTTCTCTATATCTAGAATCATGGCAATAATAAGATAATTAGTGTAAAACATGCCATAAGGTACTTACAATAATTTAAAGGATGTAGATTGCCATAGAATAGAAATGATGAATATGCAATCTACCATATGAGAGGAATTTCTTCAAAGAATGGTGACATAATTTTAAGACATTTGAAGTGCTTCTTTTTCTATGTGACTACACAAGACACATGAGAAATGGTAATTTAAGATACGTGCACTTTAAAACATAAGTGTTACCATCCTTTGGCTTTCCTCCATGTTGTAGGCCTTGATCTTTCCGCACAGGTTAATTCTTTATTTCCTACAACATCAATATCTTCCCCGAGATGATATGAGTTTTAGACATAATAATTTGAAATAACCTTGGGTCAATCTTGGATATGTAGATCATTGAAGATTGATAGCTTGAGTTAATAAGAATTGAATTGACTCTCTCAAGCACCCCAAAGCTTCATATCATCTCCTCCTGCAAAGCTTGTCAAGTATATTTTGGTACCCATCGCTTGATGGGTCCATCAAGGTTAGTCAACAAAGATCTAGGAACCCAAACGTACTTTGTGTTAGCACTAGGTAAACTTATTACCTTTCTAGCACAAGTTGCAATTTTGGGTTGCCTAGTTACATGTGAAATAATTGACAAGCTAGAAGTGGGATATTTACCAATGGGACAATCCTTGCATTGATGTCCCTTCTTTCGGCATATGTAGCAAAGGCGATCTTCAAGTCTTGAAGATTTCTTCCTTCCTTGTTTCTTGCTTGCTACATGGTTAGTGAACATTTTCTTTTCTAACATAATGCCTTTTTGTTTTAAATGGGGACAAGACCTAATTAAGTGTCCCTTCTTTGAGCATTTAAAACAAAGTTTATCATCCTAGTTAATAATCAAGTCATTTTTAATATAGGGACATGACCTAATCGAGTGTCCCTTTTCAAAGCATTCACTACACTTCTTACTTCTCTTAGTATGAAGTGTGGCTTGATCATTACCTTGGATGTTACCTTGCATGGAGGCGCGGTTGAGGCTTTTGGTAGAGGTATTGATTTTCTTCTTTTGTTCCTTCCTCTTGGCAATCCTCAAGTCCTTGACATTTTCTTCAAGGGATTTAGTGCATGCCACGGTTGTTCCCGTCTCAAGCTTCTTCACCATGTGATCACGGTTATCTTGAGAAGGTTGAGCAATGCACTTCCCTTTTAGTTGTGTCAAGCTCGTCTTTAGCCTCTCATTTTCTTCTTTGAGCTTTTGATATGTATCATCTTTTGTTCCTGCAAATTCTAGCTCAAAGGAAGATTTGCTTGTCGACGGACAACAAGCATTAGCACATGGTAATATAGTTTCAATTTGAATACTTGTGCATGAGTGAGGTTGTTGGGATTTTAAGTTTTCTATCACAACCTCATGAGTAATGTTTAACATGATATGATCATTCATAAGATTTTCATGAGAACATAGAAGCATATCATGTTTTTCTTGAAAAGCTAGATTTTCAATTTTTAGCTTTTCTACTTGGTCCTTAAGCAAGGCATTCTTATTTACTAATTGAGCGATACAATATAAAGAGTTATCTTGCTCAATTGAAATAGTTTCATACCTTTGGACCAAATCAACATGAGAGCACTTTAGCTCCTCATGTTCTTTAGTCAACTCATCAAAGCTTAGCATTTTTATGGAGAGAATATCTTCTAGCCTTTGATGAGCTTCGCTTTGCTCTCTCGCTCTTTTTAGAAGTTTGAGCATGACCGTCTTATCTTCTTGACTTAGATGAGCGTAGAGTTGCATGAAGCTTCTTTCATCCTCCTCATCCTCATTTGTACTTCCGCTGTCATTTTCATTAGCCACACAACATATGTGGGAATCGAAATGGGAAGACAAACCTTTTGGAGAGGTGGATTCATCGTTTAGTCTCCAACATTCATTTTCTTCTTCTTCCTTCAAAGGGTTAGTTTCACAAGGACCAAAGGAAGTAGAAGCACAAAATGAACCATCATGTTTGGACTTATCAAATTTATTTTTAATTCTAGTCCAAATATCATGCACATCACAAATGGGTTCATCATATTTTATTATGAAGGCATGATAATCTTCTTTGCTAAGAGATTTACTTAAGATGTCATAAGCTAGATAGTTTAAGCGTATACATCTTAGATCTTCCTCGGAAGCATTTTTCCTATCATAACTAGGAGGAATAATACTCTTGTCTAAAATTTGTTCTAATTGTGGATCTACGGTTCTAAAAGCATTTATTACTCTAGTAGACCATGAATCATAATTAGAACAATTGGAAAGTAATATCTCAAGAGTTACCTCCTTATTCTCCTTTGGAGTTGTCTTCTTGCTCTTTTGGGATCTTCTTCGAGCCATCACTTCGAGTTGTTAGACTCAATATGAAGTGCCTACCTCTGATACCAATTGAAAGTCACCTAGAGGGGGGTGGATAGGCAAAACCTGAAAATTATAACTTTACACCCCAACTAGATTCCTTGATTAGTGGTTAGAACAAGATACACAATTATCGGAGTATAAAAACTAAGTCCTTTGCTTGTAAAGAGTATTGCTTTCAAATAATGCGGAATTGATGAATCAATACAATTATTAGGTCTATGAGAATAAAGCAAGATGGCTTAGATAATAAGAGCAATAACACAAGTTCTTTCTTGCAAGGTGTCGCTTCACTAAATGAGAATTTAATTTGAAGCAACACCAAATAATGTTAGCAAAGAATAGTGCAAGAAAACTTAGTATGAGGGAAAGCAAACAAATCACAAGAAATGAACACAAGAGACACGGTGATTTGTTTTACCGAGGTTCGGCCCTCGAAGGCCTAGTCCCCATTGAGGAGTCCACTAAGGACGGATCTCTTTCAACCCTTTCCCTCTCTCCACCAATCACCAAAGACCGGCGAGCTCTTCTTCTTCTCAAGGATCACTTAAGACCCTGCAAGGATCACCACTCTCGTTGGTGTCTCTTGCTAGCTTTACAAGCCTCCAAAACTATGGAGGAAGTTCAATGGGAGTCAAAACTCCACACGCAAATGGACACAAGATGTAGCACACACTTTCTCTCAATGAATCTCACAAAGCACTAGTGCTAAACTCAAACGAGAAGCTCTCTTTTGCTTGCTTCTCTCTTTTGTGGCACTTGTGTTGGTTGTAGTGGTCTAAATCTTGTGTATAGGATGAATCAATGAATAGAGGTGGTTGGGAGGGCTTGAATATGTCAACTATATGACTTGGAATGTTGCTTGGGCTCCCTCTCCTTGAAGTGGCCGGTTGGGGTGGTATTTATAGCCACCACCCAAATTGTAGCCGTTGAAGAAGGCTGCTGGCGATGGGCGCATCGGATAGTGTCCGGTGCGCTGCCACGTCATCCTCCCATTAGGGCTTGGAGCTGGTCGACCGTTCGAGGCTTTGTCCTCATGTGGCATCGGACAGTCCGGTGCTACACCGAACAGTCCGGTGCCCCTCTGACTTTCTGCTCTGACATCTGAATTGCACTGTTTACTTTGCAGAGTCGACTATTGCGTGTAGATAGCCATTGCTCCGCTGGCACACCGGACAGTCCGGTGGCAGACCGGATAGTCCGGTGAATTATAGTGGAGCTGCGCCTGGGAAACCCGAAGCTGAAGAGTTTGAGATCGATCCTCCCTGGTGCACCGGACACTATCCAGTGGCACAACGGATAGTCCGGTGCGCCAGACCAGGGGCACTTCGGTTTCCTTTGCTCCTTTCTGCTTGAACCCTTTTTAATCTTTGTATTGGTTTTGAGTTGAACCTTTGGCACCTGTAGGACATATACTCTAGATCAAACTAGTTAGTCCAATTATTTGTGTTGGGCAATTCAACCACCAAAATCATTAGGAAAAGGTTTAAAGCCTATTTCCCTTTCGAAAAGCAAGGTATGATTCTAGCCTTACTAAATTGTTTTTGCTACTAACATTATTCTACTAAGTGCTAGAAACCTTCTCAAAGTGAGAGAAATCGAATTGGAGAAGTTTGGCTAAGGCGAGCCAGAATTGCACTAGCCTATGGTGCACCGGACTGTCGATGTGCACCGGACGGTGCCCAGGCTGGCACCCCGGTGAACAGGCCGCTCTCGGGAAAATTCTGAGGACATCACAGCTATAATTCACTAGACTATCTAGTGGGCACTGGACTATCCGGTGTGCCAGCCGTGCACCCAGCCAACGGTCGACCGCGCCCAGCGGGTGACACGTGGCCCAGCCAACGGTCAGAAGGTTGCACCGGACTGTCCAGTGTGCCATGAGACCAGTGGCTGGCAACAGTCGTTGTTGGGGGTGTGCTTCGTAGCCGAAGATCCTAAAAGAAAGAGAACCCCTTCGGCAGACACTCTCAGGAGCAAGCGCCGAAGCTTTTACTTAGAGAGCTTCGGCACAATGATAAATCTTAAGACGAAGGACTGAACCGACTTAAAGATGGATTGACTCAAAGACCCATGATGTTTGCGTCATTGTTGTAATCAATTGTAAAGGGTTTAAATGTAATTTTAAGCAAGTTGCACCTTGTGTCTATAAATAGGTGAACAGTACACCGGCACTGTTCACGCGATTTTGTATTCACTAGCTCATTACGCTTGAATTATTGTTTCCCGTCAAGACGAAGGTACAATTGTACTCAAATATTATATTCTAATATTCGTATAGTCAAACAATAAAACATGTTAATATATTTTATACTTGATATTTCATTCCACATTATTTGCTGTTTTATGAGTATGACTACGAAGGTGAAATCTTCGTAATACTTTACTCTTGACCTTCGTCCGAAGCCCATTAAATCCTTGGGGAGATAATGCTTCAGCGGACGAAGGGCATTTCAATTTAACATTTTTGTGTTGCCTTGTTCTTAATTCATAGCATTTGAGAACAAGTCCCCAACATTGGCGCCCACCTCCGGTGAACTCACTTCCACTTTTTGAGTTGATGGCTTTGTTCAAGAACCAGGCTGCAACTGCTTCGGCTTTGAAGCCTGTCCTCCCGATCACTGGCGGTTCATGCTCAGAGCCGGCCAACAAGAAACAGAAGAAGGAGGCACAGAGAAGGGTACAGCATGTCGGGGTGCAGGGACCCTTCATCAAGTCAAGATGGTCTCACATTCTAATTACCTTCTCCTAAGAGGATCTTCAGCTCAAGGATTTCCCTCACAATGATGCTATGGTTATTTCTTGTGTTATCAAAGGGTTTCTGGTCCACAACATTTTGGTTGATACAGGCAGTGCAGCTGATATCATATTTGCTAAGGCCTTCAGACAAATGCAAGAGCCAGAAGACAAGATTCATGATGCTACACACCCTCTTTGTGGCTTCGGAGGAAGACAGATTGTAGCACTTGGCAAGATCACCATGCCAGTGACCTTCGGATTTGGTAACAACACCAGAACTGAGCAAGTTGTGTTTGATATTGTTGACATGGAGTACCCCTATAATGCAATCATTGGGCGTGG
Source organism: Zea luxurians (assembly GCA_029449295.1). NCBI lineage: Eukaryota > Viridiplantae > Streptophyta > Magnoliopsida > Poales > Poaceae > Zea > Zea luxurians. The sequence continues at coordinate 73,957,752 of JAOPSE010000004.1, read as the reverse complement.
AACACTTAATGCTTTTGAAGTAATTCTTCATCCAGCATATCTTTGCATGAAGATACCTTCGGATCAGGGACCTATTGCTATTCATGGGAGTCAGGTAGCTGCCAGAAAAGCTAAAGGGAACTAGACAGATTCAAAGGCAATCCATAATATAGATGGAAATGAAGCTTGTGAGCAGTACAAGTACAGAAGGGAGAAGGCTGCTTCGGCCGATCAGCCGAAGCCCATGCTTTTATATGAAGATATTGCAGAGCAGAAGGTGCTGCTGGGTTCCCAATTGTCTGAAGAACAGGAGAAAACCTTGACAAGGTTTTTGTTCAACAACAAAGATGTTTTTGCTTGGTCAGCCAATGATCTCTATGGTGTCAACATGGATGTTATTTAACACTCGCTCAATGTGGACCCATCCTTCAGACCCAGAAAGCAGAGGCTTCGGAAGATGTCTGATGACAAAGCTGAAGGCGCTCGGAATGAAGTGAAAAGACTCCTTAGCGCTGGAGTCATCAGAGAAGTAAAATACCCAGAATGGCTAGCTAACACTGTTACGATGAAGAAAGCCAATGGTAAATGGAGAATGTGCATTGATTTTACTGATCTCAACAAGGCTTGTCCGAAGGATGAATTTCCATTACCAAGAATAGATTCTCTGGTAGACGCAGCAGCTTCGTTAGAGCTCATTAGTTTACTAGATTGTTATTCAGGCTATCATCAAATCTGGATGAAGAAAGAAGACGAGCCAAAAACCAGCTTTATCACCCCCAGTGGTACATATTGTTACCTTTGGATGCCTGAGGGGCTCAAGAATGCTGGAGGATGCTTCAGCAGAATGACAGCAAAGGTCCTTCATTCTCAGATAGGCAGAAACATGCTAACATATGTCGATGATATCATAGTAAAAAGCACAAAACAAGAAAACCACATTGCTGATCTGCAGGAGACATTCGCTAATTTTAGGCAAGCTGGTCTAAAGCTGAATCCGGAAAAGTGTGTCTTCGGGGTAAAGAAGGGGAAATTCCTTGGTTGTCTGGTTTTAACAAAAGGAATCGAAGCTAATCCAAATAAAATCGAAGCTATCCTTCGGATGGAGCCACCAAGCACAAAGAAAGGGGCTCAACGGCTGACAGGAAGACTGGCATCTTTGAATTGATTTATATCCAGATCGGCAGAGAGAAATTTACCATTCTTTGAAGTGCTGAAGTCAGCCGAAGTTTTTCAATGGGGATCAGCTCAGCAAAAAGCTTTCGAAGAACTGAAACAGTATTTGATAGATTTAACAACTTTAACTCCACCAGCGCCAGGGGCTCCTCTGCTGCTGTATGTGGCAGCTTCGCACTCTACAGTAAGTGCGGCGCTTGTTCAGGAGAAGCTTGAAGGGCAATTGAAAAGTAGGCCCCAATATACTTTGTTTCCGAAGTTCTCAGTTTTTCAAAGAAAAACTATACAGAATTGGAGAAGGTGCTGTATGCTGTATTAATGGCCTACAGGAAGCTTCGACATTATTTTCAAGCATACCATATAATTGTTCCTTCATCACAGCCTTTGAAGGATATTATGAGAAATAGAGAAGCTACTGGAATGATTGGAAAGTGGGCTGCGGAACTCAATGAGTTCTACATTGATTATGTGCATAGATCTTCGATTCAATCCCAGGCGCTAGCAGATTTCATCGCTGACTGGACGCCAGGGGCTCAGGAAGAAGAAGCAAGTAAAGATGCCGAAGCTTGGACAGTATTTTGCGATGGTTCCTGTGGGACCTTCGGGGCAGGTGCAGTTGCCGTTTTAATTGCACCTTCAAAAGTCAGAACATGCTACGCAGTGAAACTTGATTTTAGTTGTACAAATAACATTGCTAAATATGAGGCTTTGCTTTTGGGTCTTCGAAAGTTGAAGGCAATGGGGATAAGAAGGGCGATTCTGAAAACTGGTTCTCAAGTTATTTCTGGCCATGTTGACAAAAGTTGCAAAGCAAGAGATCCGAAACTTGAGAAATATTTGGATACAGTTCGAAGACTTGAAGCTTCCTTCGAAGGGTTTTATGTCAAGAATATTCCACGAGGAGAAAATGAGCACGCTGATCTACTAGCCAAGTCAGCGGCACAGGGGCTGCCCTTACCTTCGGAAGTATTCTTTGAAACAATAAAAGCACCTTCGGTTGATCTTCTTGAAAGAGCAGTATTCAATATATCTCCCGTCTATAGTGAAGATTGGAGAACGGAGATCATATCTTTTCTTCAGGGCAATTTCCTTTCAGATGACGAAGCTTATCATAAAAGAATAGCGGCAAGAGCCCGTCCATATGTAATAATAGAAGGGGAGTTATATAAGCATGGAGTCTGTTCTCCATTACTCAAATGTTTATCCAGAGCTGAAGGTATAGAGCTAATGAAAGAAATACATGTAGGCCTGTGTGGATCTCACATTGGATCTAGGCCTTTGTTGGGTAAAGTTCTTCGTCAAGGATTTTATTGGCTGAAGGCAGCTTCGGATGCAACAAAATTAGTCCAAAAGTGCGAAGGTTGTCAAAAATGTGCAAGAGACCAAAAACAACCTTCGTCTCTAACTCAGTTAATACAGCCCACTTGGCCATTGCAAAGGTGGGGCCTCGATTTGCTAGGCCCACTTCCACCAGCACAAGGGAATCTAAGATATGTTGTTGTGGCAGTAGAATATTTTTCTAAGTGGATTGAGGCGAAGCCTTTAGCCACAATAACTTCGGTCACTGTACAAAAGTTTTTCTGGCAAAATATTGTGTGTCGCTTCGGGGTGCCAAAGGCTATCACTGTGGATAATGGAACACAATTTGATTCCAAAGCTTTCAGAGAGTTTTGTGAACGAATTGGCACGAAGATCCATTTTGCGTAGGTTCGGCATCCGGAGTCAAATGGACTTGTTGAAAGAACTAATGGCATTATAATGACAGGAATAATGAAGTTAATCTTCAACCAGCCCAGGGAAAGTGGCCAGATGAATTAATCAAAGTGGTGTGGAGTCACAACACAACAGTGTCAAGATCAACAGGCTTTACACCATTCAAATTGCTGTTTGGTGATGAAGCAATAACCCCAGAAGAAGCTAAAATGGGATCAATAAGAACAGTGGCTTCGACAGAAACCGAAGCTGATTATTCTGTGGCAAAAGATGCTATAGAAGGGATCAGGCTTCAGGTTGTGGAGAACATCAATAAATATCAAGCAGAAATAATAAAATTGCGTGACAGAAAGGTTCGGTTAAAAATATTAAGCCAAGACATCTGGTGCTTCGGAGAGTGGCCAACCCCGACACAGTAGGCAAGCTTCAGCTAAAGTGGGAAGGACCTTTTCTGGTAACATCTTCGTCAAGACCCGGTTCCTTCAGGTTGAAGGATATGGACGGCAACGACATTCCTAGATCTTGGAATGCGGACGAGCTTCAATGGTATTATGTGTAATCTGATGTAATCTTTTTTATTCTTTCCTATGGCACCCTTTTCCTTTCCAAAGGGGAGAAAGGTTTTTAATGGGGCCATAGCATGTAATTTCTCTTTTTCTTATACCAGCTCTACAAGAGCAATATCCCCCGAAGATGTAAATGTAAAAACTGGGCATGCACCATCGAGTGCAAAGAGAAAAAGGAAAAACAGGGAGAAGCTCGAAAGATGTCCTCAAGGGGATGCAGAGCACGATGAAGTTACAAAAAGTCGTTCTTAAAGGAGCGCAGCGTAAGTTTTTCTGCTCAAAAGTTGTTCCTAAGGGAATGCAGAGCTTACAGCGAAAAATAAACGCTGATTCCGCTGAAGTAAAAGGCGAAGAAGCTCCTAAGGGAGGCTTACAGCGAAAAATAAATGGTGATTCCGCTGAAGTAAAAGGCGAAGAAGCTCCTAAGGGAGGCTTACAGCGAAAAATAAACGCTGATTCCGCTAAAGTAAAAGGCGAAGAAGCTCCTAAGGGAGGCTTGTAGTGAAAAGTCAGCGCTGATACACCAAAAAATAAGCGGTGAAGCTGAAAAATAAACGACAAAGATTTGTTATTCCTAAGAGAATAAGAGTTATGGTTATGGTTTCGTATGTGTCTTCGAACATTCATTTGCACAATACATTACATCATACATTTGCATTCATGAACATTCACTTAGACATACATAGGATCATCATCATCATACCATACAAACTTCCTTCGGCTTTGAAAGAGAGGGCTTCGGAAAACAGGGAAAAAGAGGCAATTTTTTGCTTCGTTGTGTACGTAAAGAAGGGAAGGTGTTTTTCGCCTTCGGCTCAAAAGAATTAATTTCGTCCACACCAAAGCATTTCATACATTGACGGAACAGTAAGATTATATTACAAAATCAAATTTGATTACTGTTGGGATCATGCTTCGTCACCGAAGGTCCTGCAGGAAGAAACAGCTTCAGAAAAAGCTGCTTATACGAGATGCCGAAGCTGCCACTTATGAAGCTTCGGTGTTATGGCGTACCCGAAGGTGGAGGATCGAACCTACTTAAGGATAGAATGACCTTTTAGTCCACAAGGGTCTGAGTTATTGTTGTAAACTTTTATAAAGGGCATGAATGTAATTCTACATGGGCTGCGTCCCCTGCCTATAAATAGATGAACAGTACTTCTGTACTGTTCACGCTGACTTGGCATATGCTTTTGCGTCACGCTTGTACTTTTGCCTTCCCTCAAGCCGAAGGTACATTTGTAATTTGATATCATTTCTATTTTTCCATGATAATAAAATAGAAATGATTTTATGATAATGTTTAAATGTTTATATTACATCTCATATTTTATATAAATTCTTCATCATTGCTTGTTGTGCTTACGAAGGTATGTCCTTCGTAACCTTCGTCTAGAACTCATTATATCCCAAAGGGAAATAATGTTTTGAAGGACGAAGGACTTTAACATTTAACACTTTTTATGTTGCCTTGTTCTTAACTCTTAGCATTTGAGAACAAGTCCCCAACATTGGTGCCCACCTCCGGTGAACTCACTTCCACTTTTTGAGTTGATGGCTTCGTTCAAGAACTAGGCTGCAACTGCTTCGGCTTCGAAGCTTGTCCTCTCGATCACAGGCGGTTCATGCTCAGAGTCGGCCAACAAGAAACAGAAGAAGGAGGCACAGAGAAGGGTACAACATGTCGGGGTGCAGGGACCCTTCATCAAGTCAAGATGGTCTCACATTCCAATCACCTTCTCCCAAGAGGATCTTCAACTCAAGGATTTCCCTCACAATGATGCTATGGTTGTTTCTTGTGTTATCAAAGGGTTTCTGGTCCACAATGTTTTGGTTGATACAGGCAGTGTAGCTGATATCATATTTGCTAAGGCCTTCAGACAGATGCAAGAGCCCGAAGACAAGATCCATGATGCCACACATCCCCTTTGTGGCTTCGGAGAAAGGCAGATTGTAGCACTCGGAAAGATCACAATGCCAATAACCTTTGGATTTATCAACAACACAAGGACTGAACAAGTTGTGTTCGATATTGTTGACATTGAATACCCTTACAATGCAATCATTGGTCGTGGTACTCTCAATGCCTTCGAAGCAATTCTTCATCCTGCTTATCTTTGCATGAAGATACCTTCGGACCAAGGACCCATTGTTATTCATGGAAGTCAGGAAGCTGCCAGAAGGGCCGAAGGAAACTGGACTGACTCAAAAGCAATCCATAACATAGATGGAGCTGAAGCTTGTGAGCAATACAAGTTCAGAAGGGAGAAAGCTACTCGGCAGATCAACCGAAGCCCATGCTCTTATGCGAGGACATAGCAGAGCAGAAGGTGCTGTTGGGATCCCAACTGTCCAAAGAACAGGAGAAAACCTTGATAAGGTTTCTGTTCAACAACAAAGATGTTTTTGCTTGGTCAGCTAATGATCTTTGCGGAGTCAACAGGGATGTTATTGAACATTCGCTCAATGTTGATCCATCCTTTAGACCCAGAAAGTAGAGGCTTCGAAAGATGTCTGATGATAAGGCCGAAGGTGCTCGGAATGAAGTGAAAAGACTCCTCAGCGCAGGAGTTATCAGAGAAGTAAAATACCCAGAATGGCTAGCTAACACTGTTATGGTAAAAAAGGCCAATGACAAATGGAGAATGTGTATCGATTTTACTGATCTCAACAAGGCCTGTCCGAAGGACGAATTTCCATTGCCAAGGATAGATTCCTTAGTTGATGCAGCAGCTTCATCAGAGCTTATGAGTCTGCTAGATTGTTATTCAGGCTATCATCAAATTTGGATGAAGAAGGAGGATGAGCCCAAGACCAGCTTCATAACCCCTAGTGGAACATATTGTTACCTTCGAATGCCTGAGGGGCTCAAGAATGCTAGAGGAAGCTTCAGCAGAATGACAGCGAAGGTTCTTCAGTCTCAGATAGGCAGAAATGTGCTAACTTATGTTGATGATATCATTGTAAAAAGCACGAAGCAAGAAAATCACATTACTGATCTGCAGGAGACCTTCGCTAATTTTAGACAGGCTAGTCTAAAGCTGAATCTAGAAAAGTGTGTTTTCGGAGTAAAGAAGGGGAAATTCCTTGGTTGTTTAGTTTCAACAAAAGGAATTGAGGCTAATCCTAATAAAATCGAAGCTATTCTTCGAATGGAACCACCAAGCACAAAGAAGGGGGCTCAACGATTGATAGGAAGATTGGCATCTCTCAACAGATTTATATCTAGATCAGCAGAGAGAAATTTACCATTCTTCGAAGTGCTGAAGTCAGCCGAAGTTTTTCAATGGGGACCAGTTCAGCAGAGAGCCTTCGAAGAGCTGAAGCAATATTTGATAGACCTAACGACGTTAACTCCACCAACACTAGGGGCTCCTCTGTTGTTATATGTGGCAGCCTCGCACACAGCGGTAAGTGCGGCACTTGTCCAAGAGAAGCTTGAAGGGCAAGTCAAAAAGCAAGCTCCAATATACTTTGTATCCGAAGTTCTTAGTTTATCAAAGAAAAAATATACAGAATTAGAGAAGGTGCTGTATGCTGTTTTGATGGCTTCCAGGAAGCTCCGGCACTATTTTCAAGCATATAATATAATTGTCCCTTCTTCACAACTATTGAAGGATATTATGAGAAATAGAGAAGCTACTGGAAGGGTCGGAAAATGGGCTGCGGAACTCAATGAGTTTTGCATTGATTATGTGCATAGATCTTTGATTCAGTCTCAAGCGTTAGCAGACTTCATTGCTGACTGGACGCTAGGGGCTCAGGAAGAAGAAGCGAGTAAAGATGCCAAAGCTTGGACAATATTTTGTGATGGTTCTTGGGGAACTTTCGGGGCAGGAGAAGCCGCTGTTTTTGTTGCACCTTCCAAAGTTAAAACTTGCTACGCAGCAAGACTTGATTTCAGCTGCACAAATAACATTGCTGAGTACGAAGCTTTACTTTTGGGCCTTCGGAAGTTAAAGGCAATGGGAATTAGAAGGGCAATTCTTAAAACTGATTCCCAGGTTATTTCTGGTCATATTGACAAGAGTTGTAAGGCAAGAGACCCGAAGCTTGAAAAATATTTAGACACGGTCCGAAGGATCGAAGCTTCCTTTGAGGGGTTTTCTGTCAAAAATATTCCTCAAGGAGAAAATGAGCATGCTGATTTGCTAGCCAAGTCAGCAGCACAGGGGCTGCCCTTACCTTCAGAAGTATTTTTTGAAAAATAAAAGCACCTTCGGTTGAACTCCTTGAAAGAGCAGTCCTCAATATATCCCCTGTTTATAGTGAAGACTAGAGAACTGAGATCATCTCTTTCCTTCAGGGCAACTTTCTCTCAGATGACGAAGCTTATAACAGGAGGATAGAGGCAAGAGCTCGACCATATGTTATAATAGAAGGAGAATTATACAAGCGTGGGGTCTGTTCTCCGTTGCTCAAGTGTTTATCCAGAGCCGAAGGCATAGAATTGATGAAGGAAATACACGCAGGCCTGTGTGGATCTCACATTGGATCTAGGCCGTTGCTTGGAAAAGTTTTTCGACAAGGGTTTTATTGGCCGAAGGCAGCTTCGGATGCAGCGGAATTAGTCCAAAAGTGCGAAGGTTGTCAGAAATGTGCAAGAGATCAAAAACAACCTTTGTCTCTGACTCAGTTAATACAACCCACTTGGCCGTTGCAAAGGTGGGGCCTTGATTTGTTAGGTCCGTTACCACCAGCACAAGGAAACTTAAGATATGTCGTAGTGGCAGTGGAATATTTTTCTAAATGGATTGAGGCAAAGCCTTTAGCCACAATAACTTCGGCCACCATTCAAAAGTTTTTCTGGCAAAATATTGTTTGTCGTTTCGGAGTACCAAAGGCTATTACTGTAGATAATAGGACACAGTTTGACTCCGAAGCTTTCAGAGAATTTTGTGATCAAATTGGCACGAAGATTCATTTCGCATCAGTTAGACATCCGGAGTCAAATGGACTTGTTGAAAGAGCTAATGGCATCATAATGACAGGAATAATGAAGTTAATCTTCAATCAACCCAGGGGAAAGTGGCCAGACCAATTAATCAAAATGGTGTGGAGCCACAACACAATAATATCAAGGTCAACAGGCTTTACCCCATTCAAATTATTGTTTGGTGACGAAGCAATAACTCCGGAAGAAGCCAAAACAGGATCAATAAGAATAGTAGCTTCGGCAGAAGGAGAAGCTGAAGCTGATTACTCTGTGGAAAAAGATGCTATAGAAGGGATCAGGCTTCAAGCTGTGGAAAACATCAATAAATATCAAGCCGAAACAATAAAATGGCGTGATAGAAAGGTTCGATTAAAGAATATTGAACCAGGACATCTGGTGCTTCGGAGAGTGGCCAACCCAGAGACAGTAGGTAAGCTACAGTTGAAGTGGGAAGGACCTTTCCTGGTAGTATCTTCGTCAAGACCCGGTTCCTACAGATTGAAGGATATGGACGGCAACGACATCCCTAGATCATGGAACGCGGATGAGCTTCGGCGCTATTATGTTTAGCTTGATGTAATTTTTTCTATTCTTTCTTGTGGCACCCTTTTCCTTTCCAAAGGGGGAGAAAGGTTTTTAATGGGGCCGCAACATATAATTTTTCTTTTCCTTATTTCAATTCTATAAGAATGATATCCCCCAAAGATGTAAATGTAAAGGCTGACAACGCACCATCGAGTGCAATGGAAAAAGAAAAGAAAAAAGGAAGAAGCTCGAAAGTCATTCCTAAGGGAATGCAGAGCTTACAGCGAAAAATAAACGCTGATTCTGCCGAAAGTAAAAGGCGAAGAAGCTCCTAAGGGAGGCTTACAGCGAAAAATAAACGCTGATTCCACTGAAAGTAAAAGGCGAAGAAGCTCCTAAGGGAGGCTTACAGCGAAAAATAAACGCTGATTCCGCTGAAAGTAAAAGGCGAAGAAGCTCCTAAGGGAGGCTTGCAGCGAAAAGTCAGCGCTGATTATGGTTCAGAATATACATTTGGATATTTATTTGCATAATACATTACATCATGACATTTGCATTCATAAACATTCATTTAGACATGTATAGGATCATTATCATAGCACCATACAGAAAAGGCAAATGCTTCGGCTATAAGGAAAAACTTCAGGGAAAGGAAAAATTTTTATGCTTCGTTGTGTACGAAAAGAAGGGAAGGTGTTTTTCGCCTTCGGCTCAAAAAATGAAATTTCGTCCACATCAAAGTAGATCGTACATGGATAAAGGCGAAAAAGATATATTACAAGGTATGTGCAAATTTACATAAGTTTTCCTACAACTATATTACAAAGATTTCTCCAGAATTTTTTCGCAGAAAAGTCTTTCGCAGCAATTGTCAAGATTCGGGTCATCATTCTTCAGCCTCGTCATCCTGTATATATTAAAACAGAATAAGAAAGGTGCAGATTTCAAGGAGAAGGTAAAAGTAACAAGTATAAGTTTCTCACCGGCTTAAGGTGGCTCCGAGCTTCGTCACCAGCCATTTTTCGCCCGCCGTTTATCCAAATTTGGGTCATGAATCTGTTTCCTATGCTTTGGGCTAAGCTTGGGATGTCAATCAAATCTGCCGGTGACAAGCTGAAGTTTGGTCTATTTACAATTTTTCCATGTGTGCAGCCAGCCTTCAGGAAAGCGGTAGCTGTGCCTCGAGAAGCTAGCAAGGCGCAGAAATCAGCATGCCTAGCAATAACTTCGTCAAGTGCATCAACTTCGCCCTCAATATATTCCAAGGTGCTGGGCAGATTTTCAGCTGAAGGTGTAAACTTATCAGAGCTCGCTCCAATTGAGTGAAACACATCCTTCAGCCACTGCACACATCGACTCCTGAAATCTAAGCATTTCTCCTGAAGATCCTTCAATGATTTTTGCAAATTTGAATTCTTCTCGATTTCGGTCTTGAGACTTGTTTCGAGATTTTTCTTTTCCTGCTCAGACTCTTCTGATTTTATAAGTAATTCATTGTTTAATTTGCTATTTTCAACTTGGGCTTCAGCCAGTGAACCTTCCATAGAATGAATGACGAAGTCTTTCTTTTCCAAGGCAGCTTCATGATCTTTAACTTTGATTTCAAGATCTTGAATGACGGAGTCTTTTTCCTTCAAAGCAGCTTCGTAATTTCTGACTTTGTTTTCTAGATCTTTGATGGTAGCTTCATTTTTCTCATCTTCAAGATCTTGTTGCATTCTTAACACTTTACTTAAAAGTATACTCTGTCAAAAACAACCTTCGTCAGAAAACATCTTAGTTTTACCTTGAAATAAAAAGTCAAGATTGTACCTTGAAATTAGCATAGAGCAGACTACCAGCAATATGCTGTCGCTGATACCTGCAAAGGTCTGCTTCTATCTTCGGCAGGCCAACGCTTTTGGAGAAGGTCCTAACAACCTTGGCCTCGGTCCGATTCCATAGGCATCTTAGCTTCCCTTCATTGACCCCGCCAAATAGCAGAGACCCTGGTTTGTATCCGCAGGATATAGCATATTTCCTTAGCTCTTCTTTTTCAGCGTCTGTTAACTCTTGTCCAAGTATATCTTGAAAATTAAAATCTCCTTCTTCCAAAATGTCTTCAATCTGCTCTTTTCCTTTTTCAGTTGCTGTGTCCACAGCAACTGCAACAGCTTCTTCTTCAGCCATTCTCAGAAGTATATTATCAATGTCATCAAGTGTGGTTTCCAGGTTAGGGTCTTCGGCAGCCCCGGTTTCGGTCTCGGTGGCTTTGGCTTCTGTGGTTGCTCCAGTAGCTTCGGCTCCGATGGCTTCGGCTCTGGTGGCTTCAGTTCCGATGATTTCGGCTCTGGTGGTTTCAGCAAAGACAATTTTTGACGCCGATATCGATGGCGGTGTCTGATGAATGACATCTGCCACTTGGATAATTCTTCGTTTTTTCGGCCTTGCGAGACTTTCTGCTGCCGAAGCTTCTTTGTCCTTCTGAAAAAACTTCGTCAGTTCTAGCGCCAGCGGACTTAGCTTGACAGGCAGAGGTTCAGTCATTACCTTCAGAATCTCTTCTACTTCGGTAGCAGAGGGTGTTGCAGGAGCTTCCTCTTCTCGGGCTGATGTCTCTGGCTCTGGAGATGCAGGTTTTGGAGAAGCAGCTTTTCTTTTTCTTGGAGCAGCTATCTTCGGCTCAGGGATCAGTTTTTCAGAAACTTCTTTTTCCTTTTTAGCCAATTTGGCGCTCTCTTTGTCCAGGGCGCTGGCAATCCTCTTCCTCTTTGGGCCTTCGGCAACTCCGCCCAGTTGCTCATAATCAGGGTAATCAAAATTCAAGGCATCTAACACACGATTCAATCTTCGCTTCGGACGGGTGCCGAAGGCCGCAGTCATCAGCTCATCTTCTTTCTTAGAATAATTCCCGAGGATGTCGTTGCACATAATCTCGATTGTGTCCAACCACTCTTGGCAGGGTTTTTTAAAGTGTTTCTTAAACTTGTAATAATAAGGCAATCGAACAAGTTCTCCCTATTTCTTTTCTCCCTTTAGCTTCGGCATCTCCCACTCCCTCATTGTTGGGAACACTCTAAAAGCCAGAAATTCCTGCACCAAGTCTCTAGTGCCAATATGATCTGAAATCACGCGAAATTCAGCCAAAGCAATCTGGCTCGGGCTCCCCCTCATCATGTTGCATCGGGGCCTCGTTTCTCTGAAGGTTAGCTCTAGCGGATTCTGGACCAATTCATCTTCATCTTTATCAACTTTAACATAAAACCATTCAGACTTCCACCCGGCTGGCCATTTGCTTTGGTAGCTTATCACTAGAAACTTCGTAGTCTTCCGATAAGCAAAGTTGTAACAACCAAAATTCTCATGAAGACCATCCCCTCTGGCTTTAGTCTGGTAGTGTAATTCATGAACTCGGCAGAAGCCCTCACCGAACGGTTCCACTCCCTGGCTACGAAGGGCCCAAATATAAATGCTCAATCTAACGATAGCATTAGGGGTCAGCTGATGAAGGTAAACCCCAAACTTCTTCAAAACTTCAGCAATCATCCCATTTAAAGGAAATCTTAATCCTGCTTTAAAGAAGCTTTTGAACACAACCACCTCATTCTTTTCCGGCTTCGGAGTAATCTCTTCTCCGCCAAAATGAACCAGCTCCTTTTTTGCTTCACTGAAATAGCCCAGCTTCACCATTTTGGGAAAATCAGCTTCAGAAATGGTGGACTTTCCAAAGTCCAGATGACTAGGTTTGCTTGGCGCCCCATAATTGTACTCATCTTCAGAACCAGTTTCTTCAACATCAGCTTGTGTTGCTTCGACAGCAGGTGTGTCCTCTGATGAAACCAGCCCGAGCGCCTCATTGCTTCGGAAATCAGAACAGTTTCAGTAGCTTTGGCCTCGCCTCCCTCACGCTCAACCCTAGCAGTGGAGCGTAATCTGGCCATTTGATTTTAAATTTTCTTGAAAATTCCTTGGAAATTAATAACCTTTCTTTTCCGAAGCTCTTCTCGTGATGAAGCAGATTCCAAACTGCAGCTTCATTCCAATGCAAAAGTCAAGCTTCGGCTATGGTTAAATTTTTGGCAGCGAAACAGTGCAATAGCAATGAATGCTGTGGTAACTTCACACCTACATGTTTGTTTATATAGTTCTGCAGGTAAGAAGGTGAAACGTCAAGATTTTTACATCGGGCAAACAGTCGCATGCACCCGCTGAACGGAGGGCCGCAAAAACCGAGGCAGTGAACCTACATGGTGGGACCGCTCCGCACTCGAAAACTGCATCGTTTCTCGACAACGAGCTCAGGGAAGGTGTTTTTCGGACCTTCGGCTTCCCGAAGCCTAAGAGACTTTTTTCACGGATCAAGCTCGTTACGAAAAACGATCTAGCACCACGAAGGGGCTACTGTTGGGATCATGCTTCGTCGCCGAAGGTCCTGCAGGAAGAAACAGCTTCAGAAAAAGCTGCTTATACAAGATGCCGAAGCTGCCACTTATGAAGCTTCGGTGTTATGGCGTACCCGAAGGTGGAGGATCGAACCGACTTAAGGATAGAATGACCTTTTAGTCCACAAGGGTCTGAGTTATTGTTGTAAACTTTTATAAAGGGCATGAATGTAATTCTACATGGGCTGCGTCCCCTACCTATAAATAGATGAACAGTACTCCCGTACTGTTCACGCTGACTTGGCATATGCTTTTGCGTCACGCTTGTACTTTTGCCTTCCCTCAAGCCGAAGGTACATTTGTAATTTGATATCATTTCTATTTTTCCATGATAATAAAATAGAAATGATTTTATGATAATGTTTAAATGTTTATATTATATCTCATATTTTATATAAATTCTTCATCATTGCTTGTTGTGCTTACGAAGGTATGTCCTTCGTAACCTTCGTCCAAAACTCATTATATCCCAAAGGGAAATAATGTTTCGAAGGACGAAGGACTTTAACATTTAACACTTTTTATGTTGCCTTGTCTTAACTCTTAGCATTTAAGAACAAGTCCCCAACAATTACATCATATTTTATACAAAGTTTTTTGAGCTATTTTTAATAGACTACTCGAGCTTCGACAGCACCCATGAAGCTTCATCCTTTTACTCTATAGCTTCAGCCTCGGCCTGGTCAACCTGTATGTAAGTATTATAAGCAAAATTCAAAATTCAAAGGGAAAAGTAAGTATAAGGCATGATTTCATTACCAGCTTAAGGTGGCTTCGAGCTTCGTCACCAGCTTTGCTCCGGCCACCCTTTGTCCATACTAATTTTATGAATCTATTCGCAATACTTTAGGCCAGGCTGGGAATATTATCTAAGTCTTCTGGTGACAGGCTGAAGTTGGGTCTATTAACAATCTTTCCGTGTTCACAGCCGGACTTCAAAAAGGCAACAGCTGTGCCCCGAGAAGCTGCCAGGGCACAGAAATCGCCATGCCCAGCTATAACTTCGTCAAGATCATTGATTTCACCTTCAATATGCTCGAAGGCACTAGACAGGTCATCAGCCGAAAGAGTGAACTTTTCGCTGCTAGCTCCGACAAAATGAAACACCTGTTTCAACTGTTGGATGCATCGATTGCTGAACTCCAGGCATTTATTCTGAAGATTTGTCAAGGATTCTTTCAGCTTCGAGTTTTTTTGAATTTCAGCTTCAAGCTTTACATCAAGTTTTAGCTTTTCTTGTTCAAAATTTTCTGATTGGGAAAGAAGCTTCGAATTTAATTCTGTTATTTTGGCTTCAGCATCCGCTAATAAGCCTTCGGCTGATTGAAGCTTAAAGTCTTTCTTTTTGATGGCAGCTGATTGTTCTTTTATTTTGTTTTCTAAGTTCTCAATTATAACTTCGTGCCTTTTATCTTCTAAGTCCTGCGCATTTTTAAGGCTTTGCTCAAAAGCATACTCTACGGACAAATGACCTTCGTTAGAAAATGTTTGTGTTATTACAAATAGTAAGGGTTAGACGCAAAATGTTTACCTTAAAATTCGAATAGAACAAACTGCCGACAATATGTTGTCGTCGGTAGCGGCTGATATCTGCCTTGAGCTTCGGGAAACCGATACTCTTTGATAGAGTACTGATGACCTTCGCGCCAGTCTGATCTCGTATACAGCCTAGTTTTTCGTCATCAATGCCACCGAAGAGAAGAGCTCCCGGCCGGTACCCGCAGGATATA
The DNA here is from genome assembly GCA_029449295.1 of Zea luxurians. NCBI lineage: Eukaryota > Viridiplantae > Streptophyta > Magnoliopsida > Poales > Poaceae > Zea > Zea luxurians. The sequence goes on along the minus strand of JAOPSE010000004.1, from coordinate 73,942,709 downwards.
ACATATTCTTTTAATTCCTCTTTCTCAGCTTTTGTGAGCTCTTGGCCGATTAAGTTTTGAAAGTCAAAGGTTTCATCTTCTGAAGTATCTTCGATCATCTCTTTTTTCCCGGGTTTTGCGGCCGTAGTCTCTTTGGTGGCTGCGACAGCTTCTTCCGCGGCCATGTTTAGCAGCATCTTGTCTATATCAGCAGCTACGCTCTCTAAATTAATATCTTCAGATTTGGCATCTTCGGCTCTGACTTCTTCTGCGAGAGCCTCTGAAGGTACAGCTTCGGTAGCTGTCATGCTTTCAATGCCTGGCATCTTCGGAGCTGAAGCTCTTGGAGGAGTTGCTTCAATGACTTCTGTTACAGTAACAATTCTTTGCCTCTTCGGCATAGGTGCTTTCGTTTTTATGGGCTCCTTTTCCTTCTGAAAAAGCTTCGTCAGATGTAACCCCAGTGGACTTAGTTTGATAGGCAAAGTTTCAGTCATTACCTTTAGGATTTCCTCTATTTCAGAAGCAGAGGATGTCGCAGAAGTCTTTTCTTCTTCATTAGTTGGTTTTTGTTTTGAAGTTGAAGTTTTTCTTTTCTTCAAAGCAACTATTTTCGCCTCAGATTCTTGTTTTTTCTTGTTTGATTGATCTTTGTCATCCTTGTTCAGAGCACTAGCCACTCTTTTTCTTTTTTGTCCTTTGGCACCCTTGTCCAGTAGCTCGTAGTCAGGGTATTCAAAGCCTATAGCATCCATCACTCGATTTAGCCTTCGTTTCGGACAGGTGCCGAAGGCTGCTGTCATCAATTGATCTTCCTTTTTAGAATAATTTCCAAGAATTTTGTTAGACATCACTTCGATTGTATCAAACCATTCTTGACAGGGTACTTTGAAATGTCTCTTGAATTTGTAGTGGTAGGGCAGTCAGATAAGTTCTCCTTCCTTCTTCTTTCCTTTGAGCTTCGGCATGGCCCACTCTTTCATAGTCGGAAATATTTTGAAAGCCAAAAATTCCTGCACTCAGTCTCTAGTGCCAATGTGCTCTGCAATAATCCTGAATTCAGCCAGTGCAGTTTGGCTTGGACCTTCTGGTGTCATATTACATTGGGGTCTGGTCTCTCCGAAGATCAGTTCTATCGGGCTCTGGACCAACTTCTCCTTATCTTCATCAACTTTGACATAAAACCATTCCGATTTCCAGCCTGCCGGCCACTTGCTTCGGTAGCTGATCACAGGAAATTTCGTAGTTTTTTGGTAGGCGAAGTTGTAGCAGCCGAAGTTTTCATGCAACCCATCTTTTCTGGCCTTGGTTTGGTAATGCAGCTCATGTATTCGGCAGAAACCTTTGGCAAACGGTTCCACCCCTTGGCTTCGGAGAGCCCAAATATAAACGCTAAGCCTAACGATAGCGTTAGGAGTTAGCTGATGGAAGTAAATCCCAAACTTCTTCAGCACATCAGCAATCATCTTATTCAAGGGAAGTCTCAAACCAACTTTGAAGAAACTCTTAAAAACTACTATTTCATCTTTTTTCGGCTTCGGAGTAGTTTACTCTCCACCAAAGCGAATTAGCTTTTTATTTTTCTTCATTGAAATACCCCAATTTCAACATTTTAGGTAGGTCACCTTTGGAGACTGTGGATTTTCCAAAATCAAGGTGGCTGGGTTTGCTTGGCACAACGCTGCTATCATCATCCTCAGAATCGGTCTCCTCAACATCAACTTGCTCTGCCCCGGCGACAGGGATGTCTTCCGATGTTACCAGCCCAGACCGCTTCATAGCTTCGAAAATCGGAACGGTCTCAACATCTTCGGTCTCATCTCCCTCGTGATCAACCCTAGCAATGGAGCGAACTCTGGCCATTTAATTATGTCTTTCTTGAAATTTTTTCGTTGATTGACTCTTCCGATTTTCCCGAAGCTCTTCCTTTTGTGACGAAGCAGATTCAAAAGCAGGGTTTCGTCTAAGCATGATGAACAAGCTGCGGCTATAACTAAAATTTTGGCAGCAAAATAGTGCAATAGCAATGAATGCTGTGGTAACTTCACACCTACCCGTCTGTTTATATAGTGGCGTAGGTGAAAAGGTGAATCGACAAAGACTCCCGCACCGAACAAATAGTCACCCGCACTCGCTGAACGGTGGGCCACAGGGTTCGTGAGGGTGAATCGCCAGGGCGCGCGTAACTGCTGCAAGATGGAGCCACCTCGAGCATGGAATATTTTAATCGTTTCTCGCCAACGAGCTCAGGGAAGGTGTTTTCGAATCTTCGGCATCCCGAAGCATAGAAGTCTTTTTCACAGATCAAGCTCGTTACGAAAAACGATCTAGCACCGCGAAGGGGCTATTGTTGGGGGTGTGCTTCGTAGCCGAAGATCCTAAAAGAAAGAGAACCCCTTCGGCAGACACTCTCAGGAGCAAGCGCCGAAGCTTTTACTTAGAGAGCTTCGGCACAATGATAAATCTTAAGACGAAGGACTGAACCGACTTAAAGATGGATTGACTCAAAGACCCATGATGTTTGCGTCATTGTTGTAATCAATTGTAAAGGGTTTAAATGTAATTTTAAGCAAGTTGCACCTTGTGTCTATAAATAGGTGAACAGTACACCAGCACTATTCACACGATTTTGTATTCACTGGCTCATTACGCTTGAATTATTGTTTCCCGTCAAGACGAAGGTACAATTGTACTCAAATATTATATTCTAATATTCATATAGTCAAACAATAAAACATGTTAATATATTTTATACTTGATATTTCATTCCTCATTATTTGCTATTTTATGAGTATGACTATGAAGGTGAAATCTTCGTAATACTTTATTCTTGACCTTCGTCCGAAGCCCATTAAATCCTTGGGGAGATAATGCTTCAGCGGACGAAGGGTCTTTAAATTTAACATTTTTGTTTTGCCTTGTTCTTAATTCATAGCATTTGAGAATAAGTCCCCAACAGTCGTCTTTACCAAGAAAGGAAGGGAATCACTCACTGTTCATTGTCCGGTGACGCACCGGACTGTCCGGTGCGCCCACGGACAGAACGCAACCAGGGCCTTCCAAATGGAACTCAAATGGCTCCTAGCTGCCTTGGGGCTATAAAAGGGACCCCAAGCAGTCATTGAACATCCAACAAAGCCAAGACATCGAATTCACGCCTTTGCTTTAGTAGATTGAGATTTGGGCACTTGTTTTGAGTTGTAACTCTGTTGTGGTGTGTTTGTGCTCTTCTCTCTTGTTTTGTGTGTGTGAGTCGCTGCAACTTTGTCTCATGTGTGTGGTTCTATTCCCTCCCTTACTATTGTGGTTCTTGTGGTCAGTCTTGTAAGGGTGAGAGACTCCAACTTGTGGAGATTCCTCATAAAGAGAATACTTAAGAAAAGGAAGATAAACATGGTACTCAAGTTTGATCTTTGGATCACTTGAGAGGGATTGAGTGCAATCCTTGACTGAAGGAGGTCACCACAACGTGGAGTAGGCATTGGTCAAACCACATGATAAAATCATAGTGTCTCTTGTGCATTTCTTTAGTGTGATTGTTTTCTTTCATAGAGTTCTCATATATTCACTTGCACTATTGTTCCAAAGTTTAATACATATCTCAAAGGAACGATCAAGTGAAGAGTTCTCTCTCTCTATTCATAGCAACTTGGTTTTCATTTCACTAACATTTATAAACCAAGTTTGTGTTGTTTAGAGTTGATTTTTATAGGATCACCTATTTACCCCCCTCTAGGTGCTCTCAATTGGTATCATAGTCATACTCTTCATTCAGGGACTAACCGCCCGAAGAGATGGATCCTAAAGGCAAGGGGATGGTGAGCAACAACAAGGAGAAGGAGACTCTCTATGTCGATGAGCCAAAAGGTGACAAGCCCACCGAGTCAGGCTCAAACAACAAGAAGAAAGATGGAAAGAAGAAGAGGCGCATCAAGAAAATCATCTACTACGATAGCGACACCTCCTCCTCTTCACCAAAGGATGACGACGACGAAGACTCTTCATCAAAAAAGAAAACAATTAATTAAAACTATTATTTTGATTATTCTTGTATGCCTTACAACTCGAATGCACATTTATTGTCTATTCCACATGGAAAACCCCCTCACATTGATGGAGAGGATTATTCTTTCTAGGGTCATAAAATCGTAGTCATTTATTCTCTCCATCCTAGTATTTGGGAAATAGTGGAAAATGGAATGCATTTCGATAGTAGTGATAATCCTGTATTCATTAACAAGCAAATTCATAAGAATGCCCAGGCTACTATTGTGTTGTTAGCATCTCTATGCTGGGATGAGTACAATAAAGTCAGCAGCTTGGACAATGCCAAGCAAATATGGGACACCCTCAAGATCTCTCATGAGGGAAATGACGCCACCATGATTACAAAAATGGAACTGGTGGAAGGCGAGCCTGAGAGATTCACCATGAAAAGGGGAGAGGAGCCAACCGAAACATACAATAGGCTCGAAACACTAGTGACCAAGATCCGGAGTTATGGAAGTACAAGATGGACGAACCATGATGTCGTCCGACTCATGCTAAGGTTATTTACCGTTATTGATCCTCATCTTGTAAACCTTATTCATGAGAATCCCAGGTACACCAAGATGACATCCGAGGAAATTCTCAGAAAATTCGTAAGTGAGCGCATGATGGTAATAGAGGCTAGGTATGTTGATGACATCACCAACGAACCAATACCACTCTACGAGCCACAACCCGTTGCCCTCAAGGCAACAAGTAGAAGGAGGCGCTACCTAATAGGGTGGCACAAGTTGAGGCTGCTTGGCTCAACAAGGAGGAAATGGTGCTTGTAATCAAGCGCTTCAAGACCTTTTTGAAGGGACGCGAGGAGTATCTCAACAAGAATAAATCAAGGGGAAAGCGCTCCTGCTTCAAATGTGGTAAGTCTGGTCATTTTATAGCACGATGTCATGATAATGATAATGACCAGGCACAAGAAAATAAAGGTAAGGAGAGAAAGAAAAACTATAGGAAGGCAAAGGGTGAGGCGCATATTGGCAAGGAATGGGACTTTGACTGTTTTTCATCCGACTCCGACGATGAAGGACTGGCTGCCTCTGCTTTCAACAAGTCCTCCCTCTTCCCCAACGAACATCACACATGCCTCATGTCTAAGGATAAAAAGGTACATACACGAGATACCCCCAAGTACACTTCTTCTAGTGATGAGGAATCTGATGATGATATAGACTATAGTGATCTCTTTAAGGGTTTAGATAGATCTGAAGTAGATAAAATCAATGAATTAATTGATGCCCTAATGAGAAACATAGGTTATTAGAAAAACAAGAAGATATTCTTTATGAAGAACATGATAAACTTGTTAATGCTGAAAAATCTCTTGCTTTATAAGTTAAGAGAAATGAACTCCTTTCTTCGGAATTATCTTCTTGTAATGATTCTATATCTAGTCTTAAGAATTTAAATGCTGATTTAAATGCTAAGCTAGAAAAAGTGAATATCACTAGTTCATCTGTGGAGCATGTGTCTATTTGTAATAGGTGTAAGGATTTTGATATTGATGCTTGTAATGCTCATGCTTCCACCATTCGTAAGTTGAATAATGATGTTGTAAATCTTAATGCTCAACTTAAGACTTGCAAGAGTGAAAATGATAAAATAAAATTTGCTAGGGATGCCTATACCATTGGTAGACATCCCTCCATTAAGGATGAACTTGTCTTCCAAAAGGGAATCAAGAACTTAACAAGCCAAAGGACTTCCAATCTCATCAAGGAGAAAGGGAAGGCTCCTATGGCTAGTAGCTCTCATTCTTCTCATGGTAGAAAGAATCATGCTTATTTGTATGCCCATGTTAAGAATGCCTTTAACATTGCTCATCATGATGGTTGTTATAGTCATGTTGTTTTACCTGTACATCATGATGTAGTTTTTGGTTCTCATGCCATGCTTGCATGTAACACCCCAGGTGTTTATATTCTGCTCGACAACGAGTATAGATTTAAGCACGAAATATTAGTGGATAAAACAGATGCTAAATTTTAATCATCTTCGCCTATCACGATTTTTATATCGCATCTGTTTCGTTTGTCGCGAGTGCGACATTGTTTTTATTTTCATCTATCGGGCTCTTCCTAAATTTTTGTATTGTTCAGAACATAGTCGTTCCGAAAATTGGTGCGTCCGGTGATTATTTAAAATTCATCGCTCGCGCGAATACGAAATTTGGAAGCTCGACCCACTGAGATGATTTTTTCCCGAACAAATTAAACAGAACTCAACGACTAAAGTGTTCGGGGCAAAATAATCTATATCGCGCATCGTCGGAGAGAAATCGTGCGCGAGGTCAGGATCCAATTTATCCGTCCGCACTCTGTTTTGACGACGAAATCGCGTATACATTGGCGGATCTGATTTCGGCTAATTTCGGTCAAATCACGCAGAGCAGATTAAAATACCAAAGCCGAAATCCGTGTGTTCTCGTCTCGATCTGAATCTCCAGATATAAATCACGGGTGAAAACGCATCTGATTCTGAAAAATTCACCAAATCAAATCCTTCTCAAATATTCTATCGAACTTATTTTGGTTCAACCTTTTAAATATCTCTCCATCTTCTCTGCCGCCGTTCTCTCTCTGATCTTTTCAGCCGCTCGTGGCCAAGATATTTTTCTTCAGCCCTATCTCTTCCTGGCATCATCATTCCTATCTCCACGCCCTGATTTTTCTACCGCCGCTTGTACTTATCTTCTTCCACCTGCGCGCTTATCCTCAGCCGCCGTTCAGTTCGTGGATAGAAAAATCCCGCCGTCGTTCTTCTTCACGCGCAGCTGGCCTTCTTCCATTTCTATCCCCTTCTCTGATTTTTTTCAGCCGGGTGGTCCGTCGTCTTCATCCGGCCGCCGCTCAGGGGAGAAAAGATCTCCAGCCGTCAGGGGATAAAATCTCGCTGCCCAGCCTATCTTCTCCTCCACCGCGTTCATCTTCCTCCAGCTCGATCCTTCCCTGCGCGTCTCCTCTTCTTGGAGCTTCCTGCTCCCTGGCGTCTGTGCCCGGTCGAAGTTCCCTGCGCTCGGTACTCCTTCCAGCTCTCCCATTGCAGCCGCCGGCCGGATCCTCTGCAAGCTGCTCGGTGCCTAGGTTCCCAGCTCCCTCTGCTTCTCCCTGTTTCCCAGCCCAGCTGCGCCGAGTTTCCCTCTGTCCATGGCCGCGCGTCTTCTTCCCTCAGTGCCCTGCGCGCCAGCCCCAGCTTGGTTCCCCATGGTGCTCGGACCTCCCTGCTCCCTGCGCTCGCCTAGCTCGGTCTCTTCTCCCTGTCTGCCAAATCGCCGCGCCCGTGCTGAATTCCCGGTGCCAGAATTCTTGGGACCTCTCTCCTCCCCGCTGGCCGAAGCCGTAGAATTTCCTACTGTGCCCAGCCGAAGTCCTCTGTGCGCGTGCCTGCGTGCAGCTCGCGCCCTCCTCACCTCTCTGCTTGCCACGACGCGTCGAACTTCCGCGCTAAGTCCTTTCTCTGCTTGTCGCAGCAGCCGAGTTCCCTAGCCATCGCGTTTTTCTTACCGACGCTCAGCCTCGCCGCGTGTCCTGTTTCCTGCTCGCCAGCGCGCCCTCTTGGCTCGCTCAGCTTTAATGCCCAATCGCGTCGTCGACCTCGTCGTTCGCCGTCGTTCGTCGTCACGTCGTTCGCTGTCGAGCCTCACTGCCATCGCAAAGTTTCCTGCTGTCAGTCTCCGCACCCGTCCTAGGCCGTAGTAAAACTCTAGTGCTTGTCGCTAATATCTGGTCGTCTCCATCCTTTGTCTTGCCGTCGTCATTCGGTCATCCCGTCTCGATGTCGGTCCCTACGTGACATCTCCGAATTATGTTCACGCCGACAAAAGAATCCCAAGAATTAGGTGAAGACAAAGCTAGCCACGTGATATTTACCAAGTGCTCGGCGAAAGGCTAGAACAAGAATCATCACCGTTTGTGCGGAGTTCTAGTTAACATGGAGAGATTCCAAGAATTGTGGATAGAAGAGAAAGTGAAGCTCCGTTCTATACTCATCAGCTGTTTGATCGAAGATTTTATTCGGAGACTGGCGAAGTTCTCACAAGCTTTAAGTTGGATTTAATGGACGGTAAGTGGATTCGTTATTCCAGTCGACTAAATATGATATTTATTAGACTACCTGAATCGTTTACGGTGATTGATCGGTAGTCGTACATGTTGCTGATCCCTTGCATTATAATATTTATTACGTTCTAGGTAGTTTGCTTGGGTTATTAGTTTCGAGTAATTTAATATTAGTACGGTATTTAACATGTAATCGATGAAAAACCCGGATTCGTATTCGTTAATCAAAGTAGTGAATCTAAGCTAAATTTATTACTGGCGCGCAAGTTGTTAGTCAAATTGTTAGATATATTAAATAAATATATGTGATGCGAAATAAAATTAAATTAGTTCTTGGTAAGCAAAGTGATATAATTTATAAAGCGAGAGATAAATTTAGCATTTAATTAAGTTGCTAATGAGTTGTGTTTAGGCTAAGTATGTTTAAAGTGTATGGTTTGTTGTTCGTGATGTTTGTGTTAGGTTCGTTTAATTTAGAGAAGCGTAATTATTGCACGTAGTCGTATATTAATAACTAGTGTTTCCGTGTAAGATTATACAACGCCTCGCCACTAGGTGTTTATTACGCTGTCGTATAACACTATTTAGATTTGTGCTATTCTTGTTTATATGCATTCATGTGCATAATGCATTTCATTCAGGTATGTTAATTAATCACGTGATGCGGAAGACGAGCCAAGTCGACCCCAAGCGCGGGCGAATCCGCAGGATGAAGCTGATGGACCAACCTGAAGATGGTTAAATCAAGCAAGTGCTCAGTCGAGGGATACTCATCAAGCGGACATCGCCTAACAAACACTAACCTAGTGTTATTTAGGCAAGCCCCGGTGCATTCGCCACCTCCTTGTGTTTTAAAATCTTTATCACCCTATTTGCTGCATTAGGTGATAGGAGTTGTGTGCTAAACTGTTGATGCATTTCCTTCCTTGGAAAGTTGAATACCCTTCCTTGACACCCTTTTATGAAAAGGATTATTGATTCTTAGCCTTGCTTTAGAAAAACAAAATATTTCATTTTAAAACAAAAGTGATGCTTCAGTGGGTGGGAATGTTTTCAAAAAGAAAAACTTGTGATGGTGGATCCATCAAAGGCCTTGATGGGTTCAACATCGGAAAAGATGTACCTCTGCCAGGTACCAAACTTTGGGTTGAAAATAATAAAGCTGAGACTGGGCGGTTGACTTGCACGAGAAGGGAGTCTCGGTGTAGTGTCTCCGTCTGAGTCGATTAAGGACCTTGTCGATGTAGGCTTGCTGATCGAGGACCCTTTAACTGGTCACATGCCTCATCATGGGTAAGCTTTGCCTCGGGCAGACTAATACCAGAATAAGATAACACGCAATGGGAGTGGAGAGATGGCGAGAGTAGCGTGTACCCTCCGTGGTAAGAGGCTGGACGGTGGTGTATCTGTGCTCTCGGTTGGCGTGAACCTAATCTGGTCTTAAGAACCCCGGTGGCAAGTTGGCATATGCAAGGGTTAAGTGCTACATATGTCGTGTGATTGGAGATCCTCAGCTGAGTATAATCGATTCGGATCGCCGTAACTTCGCGGACATGAAGACTTGGTCACTGCCCTACACGTAGCAATCCACTGAACTGAAGGGATGATAAAAAGACGACTAGTATAGGCCAAGTGCTTGAACTAGGGTAGAAAGAACTCTAGATGCAGGTAAATTTACTTAACCTGACAATTAAAAATGGATTTTAAGGATCCACTCATAGTAAGCTTTTCTGCAAAACAGAGTCTTTGATTCTTGAACAACCATACCTTGAATCCCTCTAGCCAGCATACCCTTGAGAGTCTTTTCTTTAGTCGGGTAAGTCTTGCTGAGTAATTCCGTACTCAGGGTTTTATTCCCTGTTGTTTTTCAGGTCTTAACTTTGTGCTGCTGTTGATGCTGTTAAGTGCCGGTGGGCTCGGCCTTCTTATAAGTCTAAGTACTTCTTCTATACTTCTTATTGAGGATGGTCACTTGAGCTAGCATATATTTCAAACTTATACTTTTGTAAACACTCTGATAAACTAATGTAAAATTTTTGTAACTTGTAAAAGATGGTAATAAGATTTCCGCTGCAAAAATATTGGTGTGTGTGATTTGTATTACTTAATCTCGCGATCTTGGTTGTAAGTGGTTTATCCGATGTCCTTGGGGCAATCGGACGGATCTTGTTAAGTTATCTGGTGCACATGCATAGCCGTCTGAGGTCTTTGAGACAAGGACATGTGGATGTGGGCCCAATAACTTGGGAGGTTCTGCCACATTCCATCCTCTAGCTCTTCGTATGTTCATGGTAGAAGTTTATCTAGGCGCCATGTTGTTTCTCATGTGCCTAAAAATGCATCAAGTAATCCAACTATGCTCTATCATACTTATGATGCTTCATTTGTGCTTATGTGCAAAAATGATAAAGTAGTTGCTAGGTTCCAAAGTCTTATGTGACTAACCTTGTAGGACCCAACAAGAGTTGGGTACCTAAAACCCAAGCTTAAATCACCATGCAGGTTTATGCATCCGAGGGCACAAGCTGGATCATTGATAGCGGATGCACTAACCACATGACGGAGAGAAGAAAATGTTCACTTCCTACGTCAATAACAAGGATTCCCAAGACACGATCATCTTTGGAGATGGGAATCATGGCACGGTCAAAGGTTTGGGAAAAATAGCCATCACTACCGAGCATTCAATTTCTAATGTGTTCTTATTAGAGTCGCTTGGTTACAATTTACTTTCTGTAAGTCAATTGTGTCATACAGGATATAATTGTTTATTTACAAATATTGATGTATCTATCTTTAGAAGAAGTGATGGTTCATTAGCTTTTAAAGGTGTATTAGACGACAGGCTTTATTTAGTTGATTTCACTAAAGAAAATGCCAATCTAGATGCTTGTTTAATCGCTAAGACTAATATGGGCTGGCTATGGCACCGCCGTCTAGCACATGTTGGAATGAAGAATCTTCATAAGCTTCTAAAAGGATAACATGTGTTAGGACTAACCGATGTCTGCTTTGAGAAAGACAGACCTTGTGCAACGTGCCAAGTAAGGAAGAAGGTGGGAACTAATCATCTAGGCAAAAATGTGATGACAACGTCAAGACCACTAGAACTCCTCCATATGGATCTCTTCGGGCCCGTTGCTTATCTTAGCATCGGGGAAGTAAGTATGGTCTTGTTATTGTTGATGATTTTTCCCGCTTCACTTGGGTATTCTTCTTGCAGGATAAAATAGAAACCCAAGGTACTCTAAAGCGCTTCCTAAGGAGAGCTCAAAATGAGTTTGAGCTCAAGGTAAAGAAGATCAGAAGCGACAATGGATCTGAGTTCAAGAATCTTCAGGTGGAAGAATATCTTGAAGAAGAAGGCATCAAGCATGAATTCTCCGCTCCCTACACACATAGCAAAATAGTGTAGTAGAGAGGAAGAACAGGACGCTCATTAACATGGCGAGGACAATGCTTGGGGAATACAAGACGCCTGAGTGGTTTTGGGCGGAAGCTGTAAATATAGCTTGCCACGCCATAAACCGACTCTATCTTCATTGCCTTCTCAAGAAAACATCCTACAAACTTCTAACCGGTAACAAACCCAATGTTTCATACTTTTGTGTATTTGGGAGCAAATACTACATCTTGGTAAAGAGAGGTAGGCATTCAAAATTTGCTCCCAAGGTTGTAGAAGGGTTTTTACTAGGTTATGATTCAAATACAAAGGCATATCGGGTCTTCGACAAATCATCAGGTTTAGTTGAAGTCTTTAGTGACGTTGTAGTTGATGATACTAATGGATCTCCAAGAGAGCAAGTTGATCTTGATGATGCAGATGAAGATGAAGTTCCAACGGTCGCAATGCAAACTATGGCAATAGGTGATGTGCGACCGCAGGAACAACAAGATCAACCATCTTCCTCAACAAAGGTGCAACTCCCAACTCAAGATGAGGAATAGGTACCTCAAGATGAAGGCACAAATCAAGGGGGAGCACATGAAGAAAAGGATAAAGATGAAGAAGTACAACAACCACCTCCAACTCAAGTCCGGGCCACTATCCAAAGGAATCATCCAGTGTATCAGATTATGAGTGACATCAGCAAGGGAGTAACCACTCGTTCATGTTTAGCTAACTTTTGTGAACATTACTCTTTGGTTTTTTCTATTTAGCCTTTTAGGGTAGAAGAAGCCTTGCAAGATCCGGACTTGGTGTTGGCCATGCAGGAAGAGCTCAATAACTTCAAGAGAAATGAAGTATGGAGCTTGGTGCCACGTCCAAAGCAAAATGTTGTGGGAACCAAGTGGGTATTCCGCAACAAGCAAGATGAGCACAGGGCGGTGACAAGGAATAAGGCTCGACTTGTGGCAAAAGGTTATGCCCAAGTCATAGGTTTGGATTTTGAGGAGACTTTTGCTCCTGTAGCTAGGCTCGAGTCAAAAGGTTATGCCCAAGTTGATATTTTGAGCCTATGTTGCTCACCACTCGTTTAAGTTGTTTCAAATGGACGTGAAGAGCGCCTTCCTCAACGGACCGATCAAGGAGGAAGTATACGTGGAACAACCCCTGGCTTCACCATGTCTACAAGCTCTCTAAGGCGCTCTATGGATTAAGCAAGCTCTAAGAGCATGGTATGAATGCCTTAGAGATTTTCTTATTTCTAATGCTTTCAAGGTTGGGAAAGATGATCTTACTCTTTTCACTAAGACTTGCAATGGTGATTTGTTTGTATGCCAAATATATGTCGATGACATAATATTTGGTTCTACTAATAAAAAATCTTGTGAGGAGTTTAGCAGGGTAATGATGCAAAAATTCGAGATGTCGATGATGGGCAAGTTGAACTACTTCCTTGGATTCCAAGTAAAGCAACTCAAGGAAGGAACCTTCATCTCCCAAACAAAGTACACCCAAGACTTGCTCAAAAGGTTTGGGATGAAGGACGCTAAGCCTGCCAAAACACCAATGGGAAGTGACGGACATCTAGACCTCGACAAAGGAGGTAAGTATGTTGATCAAAAGGCATACCGGTCTATGATAGGTTCTTTACTTTATCTTTGTGCTAGTAGACCAGATATAATGCTTAATGTATGCATGTGTTCTAGATTTCAATCCAACCCAAGGAATGTCATCTTGTGGACATGAAGCGAATTCTTAAATATTTAGTTTCTATGCCTTGCTTCGGGATCTGGTATCCAAAGGGGTTTACCTTTGACTTAATCGGATATTCAGATTTCGACTATGCCGGATGCAAGGTTGATAGGAAGAGCACATTATGGACTTGTCAGTTTCTAGGAAGGTCCCTGGTGTCCTAGAGCTCTAAGAAACAAACATCCATTGCTCTTTCCACCGCTGAGGCCGAGTATGTTGCCGCAGGCCAGTATTACACACAACTACTTTGGATGAGGCAAACCCTCTGGGACTTTGGCTACAATCTGAGCAAAGTCCCACCCTTATGTGATAATGAGAGTGCCATCCGCTTGGCGAATAATCCTATTGAACACAACCACACTAAGCACATAGACATCCGACATCACTTTTTGAGAGACCACCAACACAGGGGAGATATCGATATTTATCATATTAGCACCGAGAACCAGCTGGCCAATATCTTCACCAAGCCTTTAGATGAGAAAAGGTTTTGCAGGTTGCATAGTGAGCTAAATGTCTTAGATTCGTGGAACTTGGATTGATCTATAGCATACATGTGTTTTATTCCTTTGATCATGTAACTTTAAGCATTACTATCTTTACTTGCTTATTTTTGGTGCTCAAGTTGTACAAGTCACCCCCGAACCTCACAAGTCCCTCTGCAATGATGGACATGTTTAGGGGGAGGATGTAGTACAACTTGACCCCTTTGAGACTAATATGTTTGCTTGAGTGAAGTTGATAGTCTCAATGATGGATTGAAAGGGAACAGGTGTACTTGGACAAAGAAGAGGCTTCCACTAGATTCCTGTAACACGCTGAATTTGGGGGTATAAAATTTCTTCTCTAAATGCCTACCAAATTCAGGTGTTACCTCTTGTCTCTCTCTAGACTTCCTCTCTCTTCCTATTGATTAGAGTAAAGTCAATTAGGTGAGGGGTTAACTATTTATTTTACCAAAACCTATGTGAGTCATGAAATGTTGCATCATGCTGAGCCTAAATTATTCTTTTGTTTGATGCACATGTTTGAATTAGTTTGAATTTCCTTTGAAATCCATAGAGAAAATAAAAAGAAAAGCAATTAGAAATCCCATGAAAAAGAAAAACAGAATTCAACCCAGTTCGGCCCAATCTAGCTCAGCCAGGCCACGCTCGCGCGCCCGCATCGCTTGACAAGTGGGTCCCACCTGTCAGAGATGGCCCACGTCAGCGCACACGCTCTCTCTCCCTCCCGCTGCTCGGTGGGGCCGGCTTGTCGGCGCCGGTTCTCTCGCGCATGCGCTCGTTCCCTCTCTCTACCTAGTGGGCCCACTCTGTCAGCGCTGATTGTCCATTCCAGTGTTTGCCCTCGCTGGCTCGCGGACCCCACCTGTCAGCCACCTCCCCTTCCCTAACCTCCCGCTCGCGCTCCCCGCCGCGGACGCACCCACGACGCGTGTTTCCTGGCCACTACCCCATCTGCCCCACCCCTTTTCTGGAGCCCGCACTCACTCGCTCACTCCCCTCGCACAGTTGTGCCCCAGCAGACCCCCTCGCACCTCTCTCTCACACCGCGCGCACTCCCGTGGAGCTCCATCATGGTTCGCCATCCGTTCTGTGGCCGCCATCGAGCTTCTGTCGCGTTCGTTGCCCCAGTGAGCTCCACCTCCTCACCAGCAACAGGAGACACCCTCTGGTTTGCCCCTTGTCCCTCTATTTCTCTCGGTTCGCGCTCGCTAGATCTTCACCGTGCAGCCAAAGGCTGCTGCTGTCGACCCAAGGCTTCGCTGGTGTCCCTACCACCGTTCAAGCACCCAGAGCCTTCTCTCACGGTAACCCAGCTCCCCATGCCTCTAATTTCCCATTCACTGCCATTGTGCGTGTGCAATCACTCGCGGAGTTGATGTGTGCCGCCGTCGGGCCCCTCTGCCGCAGATTGTGCCATCTGGTGCCTCTGCGTCGATGTCGTGCCCACGGCTAAGTCTGCCGTGTCACCCTGTGCTCACCTGACTCCTTTCCCAGTGCGCTAGACCTTCACCGTGGTCGTGCCCTCGCCTCCAGTGAAACTTCGCCGTGGGGTCGGGCGGTGTTGTCGCGGGTAGCCCGACAACCCCATCCCGAGCTTGCCATCAGATCTCAGGCGTCCACCTGAGATATAACAACCCGACTTCAATTAAACCAGATCTAATCCTAACCTTTTAGTTAATCGCAGAATTAGACCTACTTTTGTATTTTGAATTCCAAAACTTGTTTATTTCATATCTTTTGCATATGAACTCCAAATTGAGTGATTCGAATTGCAAAATGTTCATAAGATTATTCTCTATCTGTTTAAATTATAATCGTTCACTGTCTGCACGTATTAAGTTTATGAGTATTAGTGATGGTTTGTTTATTAAAAAGAAAACCCTAATGGTAATTAGATGATTAACATTGTGAGTTTAATATCATATGAACCCATCCCTGGTATAATTTTGGTGAACCATTAAGATAAATGAATTTAAGTGATGTGATCCCCGGATAGATAGTATTTAGAGAATCACGAACCTATAGGTGTATTAGTCCACCCTAGAACCTAAGTCTACCACTCATGTTCATACTATTTTTCTGAGCTTGTGTTCACTTGATTTGTACATGTTTGGTGTATTGTTTCTTTGTCTTTATCCAAATGTATTGAATGCATGATCATTCTGTTTAGACAACGAGCAGCCCATGGTTCGAGTGTGTTGTCAAAGATTTTCCTGAGCAACAACCTGGTGAAGGCAAGTGTCCTCTGACCTATTATGTCCCATTTACTTTATAATTCATTGTCCTGCATTACTTTATTGAAACCTAAGGATTGACTAGTCTATATTTACCTTGTCCTTGATTACATTTTGGGTTATTATAGTTCACTCTATGCTATTGCTTTACTTTAATCAACGAACATGATGTGAATATCTATGATACGATGATGTTAGCTTGGTAATGATCTTGTGATACTTTAGGGGACTTAGGCGGTTTCCTGAGTACCTCTCCATAAGGACCTGTTCATTGAGTGAGCACCCGGGATAACAGTACAACCATGAGGGTGGAATGGGATGCCCTTAGATGATTAATTAGAGGAACTTGAGGTGTAGTTGGCTTCGCCGTAGGGCCGTAAATGGGGTCTAGGCACAATACTTGCTCTGTCGAGGCTGGTTGCCAAGGTTCTTTCGATTTGGTTTTGTTAGTCACCCTTCCTGTGGGGAGAAGTACTGTGTTTATCAAACTGGAGAAAGCTAATGGGTGGCTATGACCTCTAGGGAATCTTTGTAAAGGTATCGTAGTGTATCCCTAGCCATTCACCTCGGTAGTGAGGATCGGGTCTGTATAACCAAATATAGAAAGGGATCATGACTCGTGGGTAAAGTGTGCAACCTCTGCAGAGTGTTAGAAACTGGTATATCAGTCGTGGTCACGGTTAAGAGCAGCCTTGGGATCCTATTTGATTAGAAGAACTCTAGATACTTTTATGATGATGGCTAATGGTGATGAATATAACTGTGGTTTCTGGTATTTCCTCCTGGATGAGTACTTTTGGGTAATAACTGGGTTTGTTACTAAAACTTGGCTCTACTACTAGTAATAATTACTTGACCAACTAAAAGCAACTGCTTTAACCTTAACTCCACATACAACTAGTCCACTTTAGCCAAACGGGACATTTGCTGAGTACATTGATGTGTACTCACCCTTGCTTTAAAAAACCACCCCACCCCAGGTTGTCCCCACTGTAATCAGTGTTCAAGAGGAGATGCAAGCAACATGGAGGACTTTGAGGAGTTCCAGGACTATGATGAGTTCTAGTTGTGTTAGTGGCAAACCCCCAGTCAGCTGCTCGTGAAGGCCATATCTCTACATTTCATTTTCTTCACTTTGATCACGTTTATGACTATGTTATGTTAATGACTCTATGAATGTCTTGGACATCTTGATGTAATAAAGTATCTTTTCCACTATTTATTTCGAGCAATGTGTGATGATGTCCAACTATGTATTCGCGGTGTACATGAGTTTATGATCCTGACACGTACATGGTTTGCATTCAGTTTGCCTTCTAAAACCGGGTGTGACAATTCTGGTATCAATGTATCTTGTTCCACGTCCCTATCTATGTTTTCTCATTGCCTCTGGTTTTAACTTGCAAGTTTTGGTGAAGCAATGGGGTTCGTGGGCCAAATAGTTCTTCTATTTTGGTGCTTAATGCCAAAGGGGGAGAATTAAAGGCCAAAGCAACTGGATCAGCTACCACTTGTGAATTCTTCAAAAGTTTTAGTGTAAGAACACTTTATTACAAAAACTGCTCTCATATGGGGGAGAAATTTGATTATGGGAAAAAGGGGGAGTTTTTGGTATTTGATCAAAACTAGTCTTGAAAGATCTTTTGATTTACCAAAACAAGAGTTTTTGACATAAAGATTGGAAAACGAATTTGTTTTGCGAAAACAAACCAAGTGGTGGCAAAAGTGATCCAAATATACCAAATCCTATGTAAGATTATTTGGTCTTCAATTTGACATCAAGTTGCAAGTGGTGGCAAAAGTGATCCAAATATGCCAAATCCTATGTAAGATTAATTGGTCTTCAATTTGACATCAGTTGCACTCTTTAGCTCACATTTGAAAATGGTGTTGCATTTTGAGTTGCCTTTGTTGTGTTGGCATGAATCACCAAAAATGGGGAGATTGAAAGGGAAATGTGCCTTTGGGCCATTTCTATTATGTTTTGATGATTAGATGCTCAACACATATTGGTTTGTCTAAATATGAGCAAAGAGTTAAAGAGATGCAAATGGAAAAGCAAGGTATGATTCTAGCCTTAGTAAATTGTTTTTGGTACTAACATTATTCTACTAAGTGCTAGGAACCTTCTCAAAGTGAGAGAAATCAAATTGGAGAAGTTTGGCTAAGGCGAGCTAGACTTGCACCAGCCTGTGGTGCACCGAACTGTCCGGTTCCCAAGTTGGCGCCCTGGCGAATAGGCTGCTCTCGGGAAAATGCTGAGGGCGTCGCTGCTATAATTCACCAGACTGTCCGGTGTGTGAGCTGCGCGCTCGGCCAACAGTCGATCACGCGATCAGCGGGTGACACATGGCCCAGCCAACGGTTAGAAGGTCGCACCAGACTGTCCGGTGTGCCATGAGACCAGTGGCTAGCAACGGTCGGCTTCGCTAAGAAAGGAAGGGAATCCCACACTATCCAGTGGTGCACCGGACTATCTGGAGCGCCCACGAATAGAAGGCAACCAGGGCCTTCCAAATGGAACTCAAATAGCTCCTAGCTGCCTTAGGGCTATAAAAGGGACCTCTAGGCGCATGGAGCACAACACCAAGCAGTCATTGAACATCCAACAATGTCGAGACATCGAATTCACGCCTTTGCTTTAGTAGATTGAGATTTGGGCACTTGTTTTGAGCTATAACTCCGTTGTGCTATCTATGTGCTCTTTTCTCTCATTTTGTGTGCGTGAGTCACTGTAAGTTTGTCTCGTGTGTGTGGTTCTATTCCCTCCCTTACTCTTGTGGTTCTTGTGATCAGTCTTGTAAGGGTGAGAGACTCCAACTTGTGGAGATTCTTCACAAAGGGAATACTTAAGAAAAGGAAGATAAAAGTGGTACTCAAGATTGATCTTTGGATCACTTGAGAGGGATTGAGTATAATCCTTGATCGAAGGAGGTCACCACAACGTGAAGTAGGCATTGGCCGAACCACGGGATAAAATCACCGTGTATCTTGTGCATTTCTTTAGTGTGATTGTTATTCTTCCATAGAGTTCTCATATATTCACTTGCACTATTGTTCCAAAGTTTAATACGTACCTCAAAGGAACAATCAAGTGAAGAGTTCTCTCTCTCTCTATTCACAACAACTTGGTTTTCATTTCATTAACATTTATAAACCAAGTTTGTGTTGTTTAGAGTTGATTTTTACAGGATCATCTATTCACCCCCCTCTAGGTGCTCTCAGCCATCAATCACCAAAAAGGGGGAGAATGAAAGCTCCCTTGTGGGTTTTGGTGGTTTGGATGGCAACCCAATTAAAGGACTAATCTGTGTGGCTAAGTGTTGAATAGGTATTTAGTGCAAAGCTTGCAGGGTTCAACATAAGTGTTCAAGTGTGGTGGTCCAAAGGCTGAAATTGTAAGGAAAATGGACCTCAGCCCATTTGACTAATTGATTTTTGTGTTTGATGATCAACATAATCTGTGGACTAATGTGTTTGCTCATGTTTGTATTTGTAGTTCAGATGATGCTAAAGTAACTTGGACTAAGGCATTGAGGAAGCAACACCTCAAAAGAAGACATTATGAAGACCACAAGAGAAGATCAACAAGTATCAAGCAAAGTCCAAGACTTGAAGAAAGTGTAGCCACTCACGAACCGTCTGGCTGAGAAAAATGGGCTATCTGGTGGCACACCTATCACCCGATTTTAGAAGGCAAACGGAATGCGAACCATGTACGTGCCAGGATCAGCAATTCATGTACATAACAATTACATAACCGGACATCATCACACAGTTCTCAAATAATAACGCAAAAGGTATTAATTTGATTACATCATGATGTTCCAGACATCCACATAGTCTTAAACATAGATCAAAGTGCGAAAATGAATGAAAGCTGCCTAGAGGGGGGTGAATAGGCAAGCGGAATTTTTTTCATCAAAAACTAGAAATGAACTGGGTCAAACCTTTTCAACCGGTGTCAAAACAGGTTCAACCGGTTTGCACGAGCTCAACTAAATAATGAGATATAAAACTGAATTGATCTCAAAATTCACCTAGTTAACTTTGGAAATGAGATGTTCTAGATGATCCATAGGGTTCAAAGTAGTAGATCTAAGAAGGGCACTTCTCAAAATCCACACACCAAAAAGATATAAACAAATCTTCCACGGAATGGTGAGAGAAGGAAAAACACAAACAAACACAATGAGAAAGAGCACAAGAGACATAAGATTTTTCCTAAGGTTCGGTCACACCCCCAAGGTGCCCTACTTCCTCGTTGAGCCGCCCACAAGGAGCCAGGTCTCTTTCAACCCTAATCCTCCCTTTGCCGACCCAAAAGGTCAAGCCCACACACTAATCTTTGCTCAAATGAGCTAGTAATACAAACTTTTTTATGGTCTTCCACAAGATTTGGAGAATCACAAGACACACCTAGTCGTCTAGGAGCTAGAAGCTCCAAGATTAAGGAATCGACAAAGAACTCGATGTAGTACCTAAGCTCGAATCAAGAATGTCAGTACCCTCAACCAGGGGTACCCTCTACTATAGTATAAAGACACCGCGCGCAGAAAGGCACCCCGACCCCACCACATGGGCAGGATCAGGGGTACCACGTGGCAAGGAAAGATAATACACCCCAGGGTGCATTACTGGGTTCGGACCCTTGCGGAGGAACACGGGACCCCTGTATGCACAACCCGAGTCTTTGATTATAGTCCAGGGCTCCCAAAAGGTATGTCAGGTCCCTCCGTTGGGCCCCAGGTCCCTCCAAGTAAGGTCCGAACCTTAACAAGGACCCGAGATGTGAGGAACCCCAGCATGAATAAGGGCTCGGCGCTGGCACGTGTCCAGGCCTTGTCGTACGCTCCCCGCTCAGGCGGAGACCCACTGCTGCCGCGTGGCTTGTGACCCGTGACATAAGCCAATGGGCGAAGCCTGACGTAAGGCCCCTAAAGCCGCACAATCTCTGCATTTAATACGGAGAGGACACGCCGCCTGCCACCATGCTGACAGACGATGTGCCCTCTCAGCATTTAATGTGTCCTGTCCACTCCGCTGGCAGACGGTGTCAGGGTAGCCTTGCAGGCAGCGCGCCTGTCAAGTCTGTTACCAAACAGTGCGCCCGTGCTATGCAGCGCACTGTGGATACCGTCCCTTGTACAAGAAGCTTCCCCGGCACACCGAGGATACGTAGATCTCGGGTGTCAGGGCACGGGAAGATTGCCCCAACAACGAACATTAGTAGCTCCAAGTGCTATATACATTTTGTCCCTAGGCCCACATGTCGGGGCTCAGTACCTTTGTGCATGCGCCCCTTCTTCTATAAAAGGGGAGGCATGCGGCGTTACAACACAAGTTCACTCAGACTCTCAAGCTTCCACACCAATCGAACACACAGTGGAGTAGGGTATTATGCTCCGGCAGCCCGAACCACTCTAAACCCTCACGTGTTCTTGTCTTTGTCCATCCATCTCGCATAACAGGCAAAACGCTTAGGCCACTCCTCATCTTAGGATTTAGGGCGGGTGCACTCCGCCACCCGGTCGGAGATTTCCTCTCCGACATTTGGCGCGCCAGGTAGGGGGCTAGGCTTTAGGTTTTTGCCTGTGTTCTTATTCGGCATGATGGTGCGGATCATCGAGCACCGCACCGAAACGTTGGAAGATTTTGTGATGGAGCAAGAAGTTGCATCCTCTGCGCCGCGAGTACCCGACCGCCCTGAATCTGGGACTGATGCTATACACGCCGTGCAGCAGCACACGCCTGCACAAGCGTCCTGGACTCCGTCAAGGGCAGTGCCTACGGTGTTGTCTGCAGCCAAGGAGTTGCTACACCACCCCCTAGCTCCACGGCCTCACCGGGGGCCATGAAGCAGTGGCGTGACGATGTCGACCGACTACTCGGCATGGCACATTCTGCTTCAACCAGGTCCAGGCCTCAGTCATCCCGGCGCCAACGCGAGGCGACAGCGTCTATGCGTTTGCCCTTCGTAAGGGGTGCACAGACTGACGACCTCCAAGCAGAACTCAACCACAGGCGTGTGGGGGAAGATGCCTAGGTCTCCATGGAAAGGGCGCGTGAGCGCCGACAAAACATCGAGGGCCGCAACCTCGACCAAGATTTCGCTACGGAAACACCACGAACCCAGTGGGTGCCCCGTTCCAGGCGGGTGTCCCCCTAGCCGGCGTGGGATGTGCCGCTCTCGCGGATCTTCTTCGTGCAGCATCGTGGCCACCCAAGTTCAGGCCGCACCTGCTGGAAAAATACGATGGTACATCAAATTCGTTAGAATTCCTGCAGGTATACGTCACCGCCATCACAGCAGCAGGTGGAAACACCACTGTGATGGCAACTTATTTTCATGTCGCCTTGTTTGGGCCCGCCCGGACTTGGCTCATGAACCTCGCCATAGGGTCAATCTACACCTGGGAAGAGCTCTACACGTGGTTCGTTGCAAACTTCGCTAGCACTTACTAGCAACATGGTGTGGAGGCCCACCTACACGCAGTGAGGTAGGAGCCCGGAGAGACCCTCCGGACGTTTATCTTCCGCTTCACCAAGGTACGAGGTACTATACCTCGTATTTCCGATGCCTCCATCATCACGGCCTTCCGACAGGGGGTACGTGATAAGAAAATGTTGGAGAAGCTGGACACACATGACGTGGAGACTGTCCCCACGCTCTTCGCTCTGGCTGACAAGTGCGCTAGGGCCATCGAGGGCCGTGCATGGCACTCGGCCCCACAAACTGGGACTACCCAAACGGGTGGCTCGGGTGCCGTCCCCCGGGACGGTAAAAAGAAAAAGAAGGGTCGCGGCTACGAGAGGCTGTAGTCTACCACGCTGGTCATCGCAGTTGCAACTGGGGCCGGGGCGATCATAATAAATGCCCACAGCCGTAGAGGGGTAACAACGGCTCGTGCCCTGTACACCCCAACGGTCTTCATAGCGCCACAAAGTGTCGCGAGATCATTGATCTCACGAAATGCGTCAGTGAATGTGTCAGTGAGCGGCGTGAGCAGTCTTCCAAGGATGGCTCCCCACCTCGTCGCCGTCCTGGCAAGGAAATGGTCGACGACGGCGAGGTGGCCGCGGCTGAGCGAGACCTCAGGTATCAGTCACCCGAAGGAGACCTGAAGGACGTCTTCACTAGAGACTCCCACTCCGATGGCGATGACTAGGCGGACCACCGGAGGGGCCCCGTGTCCCCTGATCTACGGGGCCGAAGTCTGTCTTCCCCCGGAAACCCTACTGGACTCCCCACAGGTCCAGTCCTTAGCTAGGGACAAGGGCTCCCCCTGTCAAACGCAGATGGGAACCCAGGGTCAGGACCTAGTCCTACGGCAAGCACCAAACCAAGAAGGGCTCCACAAACACTCCCCCAGCTGGGAAGGACCCTCCAAGGTGACAGGGAACATGCTGACCCAAGAGTGACCATCCTGCTACGACAGAAGGAGTACCCCTTTCTAACCCCTGTAGCATCTCTGTAAGTTCTATCCATAAGAGCAAGTTCGAGGGGTCGAACTTTTCTCCCTTTTTTAGCTAAGTAATGCACACATCTACACTAGCCCGGTGAGGTCCGCCCTCGTAAACCCGGCCTGTTGGCCTACACCCATGCATGTCATGTTATACGGGGAGGATTTACCCCCTCGAATGCGCTGCTATGATAGTTCTATCCTACTGCTCCAAGGTCTTACCCTGTAGTTTCCGGAATATATTTTATCTAACCCACCCACTCAGTTCCCATCCAATCAGGCATAGTACGTCCAAATTAAGCAGCCAGGCTTGCAGTTTAGGACCTCTATGCGAAAGCAGGTGGGCCCTACAACCTGGGGGCCAGTTCTAAAGAATGAGTGCCCGTTCCATGGGGTGGCCCGGAGCCTGTGTGGCCGGTTAGCCTAGTTCCGTACCCAAAATCCTGCACACTCCACCACTCCGTGATGGGTGCCCTAGTATTTGAAGCTATAAGTTCTGTGGGTCCGACAACCTGGGGTCCGGAACAAGAGAAGAGACACTTGTCTCCTGGGGTGGTCCAGAGCCGTGTAGCCGCTTAGCCTCGTCCCATACCATGGGCCTGCATGCTCCACCACTCTGTGACAGGTGTCCTAGTACCTAGAACCACCGTCCAGGGGTCCGGACGCACAACTTGGCTCCCCCAGACTAAACCCTGCAAGTCCTGAGCATGTATCAAAGGATGGCTAGTGCTAGAGATGGGTTCTACGGGTGTATTACTAACGCTTCTTAGCTAAAGCTGTATACAGATCTAGGTCTCGGCGAGGCTGCCTCCCGAGAGTCATTGACAACTCTTTCATACACACTGGTATCCAACCTCGACACATCAAGCCTGCATCCTAGGTGGGGGGCCAGACACCAGGGGGTCAACAATGTAACATCACACACAACAGGAACGAGCGATACGCAGATAAGTGTTAAATACTACTTAAATAAATATTACTCAGGAGTACCTTACAAAAATAGGAAAAAGCCTGGGGGCCGGTTCTAAAGAATGGGTGCCCATTCCATGGAGTGGTCTGGAGCCTGTGTGGCCGGTTAGCTCGGTTCCATACCCGAAATCCTGCACACTCCACCACTCCGTGACAGGTGCCCTAGTATTTTGAGCTATAAGTCCTGTGGGTCCAACAACCTAGGGTCCGGAACTAGAGAAGATATGCTTGTCTCCTGGGGTAGTCTGGAGCCGTGTAGCCGCTCAGCCTGGTCCCGTACCGTGAGCCTGCATGCTCCACCACTCTATGGCAGGTGTCCTAGTACCTAGAACCACCATCCAGGGGGTCCGGACACACAACTTGGCTTCCCAGGCTAAAATCCTGCGTACATATGTTATTACATTCTGCTTTCAAGCAAACATATGTTATTACATTCCCTTACAAGCGGGGCCCTAGCTCCATTGCTGCAGGAATGAACTGCGCTGCACCAGCAAGAGTCATGCTGGAAGATGGCTCCGGGCAGCCCCACCGACGGCGGCGACCACCTCTGCACCGACGGTTCACCGGCGACATCGACCACCTCTGCACCAGCAGCGACAACCACATCCGCCCTGAGCGGCTTGCCAACGACCGCGACCACCTCAGGGTGTGCGCCATTGCGAGGAGGTCCTCGCCCCTTCCTCCTACGGGGGGTGACAACGAGGCCATTAAAGCCAAAGAGTCAGGGACTCGGCGGTAGGTGGCTTTGATGGTCTCGTCAGCGGAGGCAACCACCTTTGCAATGGGTAGCCTCACCAGCGGCGGCGACCACTTCAGCACCGATGACAACACCCACCTCTGCACCGGTGGACGGTGGCTGCCTCAGCACGCGCGAAGGGGTCCTCGCTCCTGTCCTCCCACGGGAGTGAGGACAAGACCATCCAAGAACACGGCTGCCACTCCCGCGGCGTACGGCGCCTTGTACGACCCCCCAGTGTGACCGGCGGGCAGGAGAAGCCGTGGATGTGGCGGACCCGCGCACGACGCAACCGTCGCCCGTGCGGTGGACAGACAGCCACGCCCCGGCCAGACAGTAGGAGGCAGCGTCGGAGGCGGCTCCAAAGCCATCCAGCCCAAAGGGCTAGACACGCTGCAGCTGACGACCTGCAGCCAGCCGACCCCGCGTAGCCAAGGTTTGCCTCCTTCGCAAGGCTGGTGAACACCCTTCTCCTCCGAATGATGGAGGAAGAAGCAGGACACCAGCCCATGCGGAGGGCAGGGCTCTGACTCGGATCGCCCTCCACCCCAGCGAGGATGATGAACATCCTTGAAGCTGAAGGTGGGGAGAGGCCACAGCTCGGCTTGCTTCTCCCCACCACGAGGCTAGTGGTCATCCTTCTGGATGACCACTGTCGGGGGACTGCAACTGGGCTGCATGATGAAAATCCTTGAAGCCGAGCGATGGCTGAAGAGCGCCAACCTCCATGAGGTCATGCTCCTCCAACAGCAACAAGAAAAAGACAAGGCCGACAGCCCCACTGCGAGCGTGGGCTCTCCGACGGTGAGACCGCCGGAGGGTATGGCCTTGACGTGGATCCCTCCAGCGAACACCGCCGCGCCCCATCCAGAGGCCCGGAAGGCAGAAGGGCGCGAAGGATGCAAGAGGAGCGAGGCGTGGCTACCTCCCGAGAGATCGATCCCTTTTTAAAGGGAAATTTCCCCTCTTGCGCCCCAGAGTGTCACGCGAAAAGTCTCCCTCGGTGTGCACCGAGGATCCAGCCCTATGACACGGGGGCCAGGCCCCACGCGTCATATATGCTGACCCGAAGCACGAAGAAGGCAAACCACCACACAAAGAGCGCGCAACCGCCCCGTGGTTATGCACCCCCTTCATTTTCAGAGCAACCAGCGGTCGGGTAGACGAACCGCCGCACAAGGAGCATGCAACCGCCCTACGGTTATGTGCCTCTTCATTTTTGCCGAAACCAACGGTCAAGAAGGCGAACCGCCGCATAGGAAGTATACAACCGCCCCACGGTTGAGCGCCCCCTCAACTTCGCTGCAATCGGTGGTCCAACATGGGGGCCCAGGCCCACATGTCATGCAATCGGCGCGCCGGTTACTGGGTGCGGAAAAATCATACCGCCGCTTGCGCCAATGCCGCGTCCCCTTGGGGCCGCCATAGAAGACTGGAAAAGTTTTCAGAACCATTGTAGCGACTCGAGGCACCTGTGCATGGCCCAACAGTGACATTAAGTACAAAGGTCACGGGCCAGTCAGCCGTAGGAACGGGCGTGGCGGTCGACGTTGCCATAGGCGGGCCGGCAGTAATTACATCAAACAGGCGTGCAGGAGCAGCAGGCAAATCGCCAATTAGACTCTGGCCCCACCTGTAGGCTCTCACCCTCCCCTAAGGCGGGCCCGGGGGCCACTATCAGTACCCTCAACCAGGGGTACCCTCTACTACAGTATAAAGATGCCGCGCGCAGAAAGGCACCCTGACCCCACCACATGGGCAGGATCATGGGTACCACATGGCAAAGAAAGATAATACACCCCAGGGTGCATTACCGGGTCTGGACATCCGCGGAGGAACACCGGACCCTTGTATGCACAACCCGAGTCTTTGATTACAGTCCGAGGCTCCCAGAAAGGTATGCCGGGTCCCTCCGTTGGGCCCCAGGTCCCTCCAAGTAAGGTCCGGACCTTAACAATGACCCGGGATGGGGGGAACCCCGGCATGAGTAAGGGTCTGGCGCTGGCACGTGTCCAGGCCTTGCCGTACGCTCCCTGCTCAGGTGGAGACCCACTGCTGCCGTGTGGCTTGTGACATGTGACATAAGCCAACGGGCGGAGCCCAACGTAAGGCCCCTAAAGCCGCATAGTCTCTGCATTTAATACGGAGAGGACGCGCCGCCTGCCACCATGCTGACAGACGATGTGCCCTCTCAGCAATTAATGCGTCCTGTCCACTCCGCTGGCAGACGGTGTCAGGGTAGCCTTGCAGGCGGCACGACTGTCAAGTCTGTTACCAAACAGTGCGCCCATGCTATGCAGTGCACTGTGGATATCGTCCCTTGTACAAGAAGCTTCCCTGACATGTTGAGGATACGTAGATCTTGGGTGTCAGGGCACGGGAAGATTGCCCTAGCATCGAACATTAGTAGCTCCAAGTGCTATATACATTTTGTCCATGGGCTCACATGTCGGGGCTCAGTACCTTTGTGCATGCCCCCTTCTTCTATAAAAGGGGAGGCATGCAGTGTTACAACACAAGTTCACTCAGACTCTCAAGCTTCCACAGCAATCCAACACACAGTGGAGTAGGGTATTACGCTCCGACGGCCCGAACCACTCTAAACCCTCACGTGTTCTTGTGTTCGTCCATCCATCTCGCATAACAGGCAAAACGCTTAGGCCCCTCCTCATCTTAGGATTTAGGGCGGGTGCACTCCGCCACCCGGCCGGAGATTTCCTCTCCGACAAAGAAGAACAAGAAATATTTAGAGATGAAGCACAAAAATCGTAGCTCTTCAGTCTCACTCAAAGATTTCTCCCCAAAGATTTGAAATGGGAGAGGCAAGAGGTGTGTGAGAGAGAGTGGTAGGTGTTTCTCAGGTTATAAATGGAGTTTGGTGCATGCTCTAGTGTGGGGGAGAGAGGTAGGAGTGAGTATATATATGCGAGACTCCAAAACTAGCCGTTTTGACCTTTCTGCTCAAAAACCGACTGAGCTGGTTTTCAGCAGTCTGGATTTCGGTCCAGTGACCGACAGAGTTGGAAGGTGGACCAAGGCCAAAACCGGCTGAGCTAGTTTTCAAAAAACTGAACACAGACTTGTGGCTGGCTAAGTAGAAAGGTGGACCAGGGCCATAACCGGCTGAGCTGGTCCAAAAACCAGCTGAGGTTGTATTTCAATACCAGCTGAACCAGCCTAAAACCCGGCTGAACCAACATTTTTTAGAGAGCAATTTTGGCCAAGATAAACATAAAAAGGTTGTACTACATACTTTCACTAAGGATTAACAAGGGTAAAATATAAGTTTGGATCAAGGATTTTGAGATTTAGTACCAACACCAACCTTCATTTTGGATCCCCATTGATAGTACGACAATTTCTATACTCAAGTTAAATAAAATATAATTAAGTAAACTCATTGAGTCATTAGTGTCTCATGTGTGATTTCTCCATGGTGTTGCTTCATAAGGATCACAAACATCTTTGTCTCACCTTTTGAAGCAAACAGAAATCGAGCCTGTGACTTGAACAATTTCACCATATATGAGCTCAACTCATGGCTTCAAGTTACCTTACTGATGCATCAACACAATATAACTCTTCATAATTGATTAGTTCATCAACTTAGTGCAAGTACTCTCTTCTTCACCTTAGCAATGGTACCTCGGTCCACAAGTCGTCGCTTGGCCTTCACCTTCACTTAGTTCCTCGAAGCCCTTTCCTTGATATCTTCACCCTATCAAGCCATTCTTGAGTCACATCATATTGAGGACCCATTGAGAGAATCATTTGTTTGATATTGTGAACCTTGCTTAAATGTCATCTAGATATAAATGCTAAGATCAATCAAGCTCTAGTTTGATTCTCATAGAAGCATATATGGACTAATAGTAATATGGTCAAGCCAATTCACAATTCCTCATATCTTATTCACTTTGGCTTGATCAATCGTCTTAGTCACTTCAATCTCTATTCTGATCATATTTATGCATAGTAATTTCTCAGGTCTTGTCCATATATTCAAACCAATATAGAGACCATATTATATCCATTTGCATTGTCTGACTGGTTATTTAACCTTGTGTTAAACTTTTGTTCACTAATCATTATACACTATTCAAGTATGTTCATCATACTAAATTTCCTGTTCAACACTTAGCAAACTTGTTAGACCTTTAAATGTGTTGTTATCCAAATCACCAAACCCCACAAAAGGGATGAATGCACATTCAATCTCCCCCTTTTTGGTGATTGATGACAACACATTTAAAGTTTACATAAGATTTGATAAATAAGATTTTGATCCTATGGTATAGTTTCCTCCCCCTAATTATGTGCATTTCAGAAAATACCAATTTTGTACTCAAATGCTAAAAGCACATATTTGGGTCAAAGTATTGTCACACCCGAGTTTTAGGGGTCCAAACCTGGGCGCAAAATTCACCAAGTGTGCTGGGATCAAGTCTCACACATATGATGACTCATGGTACAGAAATAAATATCACATCTTTACTATATAATAGGAGTTCTGTACAAAATAACTAAATAATTACATCATACGATGACGATGATCTAGCATCCCAAAGTTGACTGGGAGACGATGGCCTAGACCTATCACGAACTGATCACGACATCCTTCACGCGCCTCATCCTGTGGTACCTATCCTTGACCTAGGGAGGATGTGAGTACAACAAGGGTGAGCTCACATAAGTTCATCGCTCAACAAGTTGTGGGGAATAATGTGCATGAGCTCTCCAAAGGTGGGAGCTCATATGAAGTGTAAGGCTTACCAAAGGAGATGGTTAAAGCTGAGCATTGCTTTTAGAGTTGGTCAAAATTTTATTAGTAGTTACTAAGTATAAGTAGACACCATCCCAATTAAGTAAGAGATCAAAATTAATAACAACACCCATAATGCAATGCATATGACAAATTAAGTTTAGTTCCATAAATTACTCATGTGAGGGTCCAAGCTGCTCATGACCGTGAGCACAGCTGATATACCAGTTTTACACTCTGCAGAAGTTGCTCATCTTTACCCACAAGTCGTGTTACCCAACTGCCAAGAGATCGTGACTTCCCATTCATCTCTGCCGAGGAGATGAGGCTAGGTACCACTACGAGGCCTTTACAAAGTTCCACTAGCTTCCGAAAACCCGCTACGGTTTCTGAGAAGGGCAATATAGGAATCCCTCATCCAAAAAGCCATCGTAGCATGATCGACCCGAGAACCTCCCTATACGCAGCTCCTCTACCGCCCTTGCCCCTTTCGGGTAAGGTAGTCTTCCACTAGCTTTCTTAATTAGTCAGTCAATGGCATCCCATACCACCCTTGTGGTAGCACTATTTTCCCGGGTGGTCGCTCTATGTTCCAATTAACATAATGATCTTGTCATGAACAATAATTAAAACAACAGTATAATTGGAACATGATCATAATATAACATTTATTTCCCAAAACCAGGTAGAGCAATAGCAAAACTACCCAATAGTGCTTCTATTTGCAAGGTAAGGGATAAAAAATGCTAGGGAAACCTATTGGGTCCCATCAAATTAACCTGAGCATGTCATAGTGAATAACAAGAACATTATTAGGTAAAGAAAAGTGATCAAGGGCACAACTTGCCTGAGATTCAAGATTCCCAGGTACCAACTTGCTCTTTAAGTGACTTGTAACCTCACATGGTATAGGCAAAATTAACATCACACCAAACATAAGAACAAACAACATAATAATGTTCTACGTATATTAACGAGATCATAGGCTTGAGAACCACTAAATTCGGAGTTACGATTAAGAAGATATGATTTTCTAAAGTTGTAGATGATTAAATAATAAAACAGTCTTTATGTTGATTAATATAAATCAGATGAGAAAAAATACTTCAACTATACATTTAATTCATCTCCTCATCTAAGTTACATCTTAACTATGAGTCAGTTTATAATTATTACCTTAGAGAGCTTAATTGGCTAAACATTGGCTAAGAGTTATCCAATTATAAAAGTCTATGACATAATACAACTAATGTTATTACTGTATGGACAACATTACTATGAGACCAACACAATTTGCAAGTTATGGAATTTACAAGTTTCTAGATATTTTATTATTGATTTTATACCCTAAAATTAGTACCAGGGGTGTTTTTGCAACTTCTAGGGACTCCTACGTAAAACTCTTTTACACTGCACACGACCCCAGGATATTTTTATGCAAGATCAGGGTCTTTTCAACAAAACCGATCGCCCGAACGCACAAGACTCAACCGATCGATGTTTTTAAGGATCTAGGGCCCAGATTAGAACAGGCCCCATCGAATCGGTATGCAACATGGACCACCGGATCACGATCCCACGGTCTAGATCCAAAATGCCCGAGATCCATCCTTATCCATTCGATCAATGCTCAACCACCCAGATCCAAACACCTAAAAGGGTATTTCTTGTTCTATTCTCCACCACACGATTCCGAATTGGCGACCCAGATTTGATCTTGCGAAAGAATACGTTTCATCAAATCACAGTCGTTCACATAAGATCGGATGACACTAGGTTCCCTTCCAACTTCACCGGCCACGCGCGGCGGTGCCCGAGCACAGACGGTGGCGCCATGGACGAAAACCACGAACTCTCTGCTCCCCTGCTCAAACCCTGATATGAAAAGTGCTACCCGCTATGGAGAAGATGGCAAAGTTGAAGGAAGGGTTCTCATCGAGACCCAGGGGCGGAAATCCCTGCCCACGCAGAGTTGCAGCTCCACGGTGGCACTGTGCCTATCGAGCGATTCCCTCGCACCCAACCACCCTAGCAGCACAAGGAAACCCCCGAACCGTGCGGTGTACACCAGTGAAGGTCCATTACCCTGCCCCAGACTCCGAACGGTGGCGCTCCCCAAACCTGCCCACGGCGGTGGTGCTTTTCCTTCGGCACGCTCCGCGATTCCCCTGGTGCCCTCGGATTTGTGTGCTCCCAACGTTTGGGTGGCGAGGAGGAGGCGGAGGGGTCCTATATATATATTCCAGGAGGACGTGCAAGCGCCAGGTCTGCTAGAATCACGCAGCGCGGGGAGCTCGGCCGTGCCTGTTGCGAGTTTGTTGAGGAAACGTTTCTGACAGTGATGGCCCACCGAGTAGTGATAGCTACGGACACGGCACGCACATGGTTGAGTTCACAACCGCAAAGGAGACAGCCTGGCTGACATACGGGGCCCAGCGAACAGTGAGGGGAGAAGGAAAGAGAAGGCTGACATGTGAGGCTATGGTGTCAGCGCTTGGGGTCCAATTGGGTCGCGCGACATGAATGTTCGAGTGGGCCAAAAGTGAGGGTCGCGACCTGGCATAGGGTTCTGGTGGTTTTTTTCTTTTTTCTTTTATTATTTCAAATTTCAAATATTCAAGCCAAATTCAAATTTCTATTTTGAATTTTAGATGTCCAATCCAAATGTGAATATAAATCCTACTATTTTCAATAGTGTTATTTATTCTCCTTCCCATTATTTATTTCTAGTAATAATTGCCTTTTACAATTTCTTTTCACATTCTTATTTTATTTATTTTTGTTTATAATTTGAGATCAAATATATGTTTTCACTAAAATGCATCACAAAAAAATCATCAGCAAGAGATGCACCTTTGTTTCTTTATTTATTGGTTATTTAACTAATTTAGTACCATTAATTGATTATGAAAAGGAAGGGTCCTAATAAATTTCCAAAGGTTTCAAAAAAGTTCTCAAACCACTATCATAAATATACTTATTTATTTCATTATTTTTCACTTCTACCAATTTTGGGCTTTACAAATCCTGCCCCCTTAAAAGAAATCTCGTCCTCGAGATTAGTAAGAAAAAGGATGTATCCCCATTTTGTCTTGAAACATATGCACAAGCAAGAATTTCGGCATGATGCATAACTTATCATTCAAAACATAGGTTCAAATAGACCTTATTATTATTATTCCTAAACTAATAAAGAACTCGATACTACCTAAGGTATTATTTAGGTCTTACAAATACTACAAATATATATGTATACATATCTACTCTAATATTGTTGTTCATTGCATTCTTCATTAGGCTCTTCACCCTCAACCGGCACCTCCTCCGGGTTTTCGGGTTCACCAGGTTTGGCTTCAGCTTCCACATGGTTGACCTGCCCCCGATTGACAGATTAGGGCTGACTCTTGCCTCCCGAGACCTAACCTTGCTTCATCAGAGCCAAAGTAGTATAAGCAGCCCTATTGGGATAGTAGTTGGCATAATGTCTAGCCTTTCCACACTTGAAGCATGACCTGTTTTTGGATGTATTAGGAGCAATAATTGTGGGGGACAGATATCCTCGAGTCCACTAGAAGGCTGGAAGGCCTCGCGAAAGACTCTGGGCCCATTATTTTGCAAGGCCACCCCTTCATGGGCCAGGGGAGGAATCAATGGCAGAATGGATCAACTCGAGCCCAGATGGCTCAATGGATTTAAACATTATCCGCAACATTGATCCGATTCTCTCGCGCAACACCCTCAGATGTCGAAACCGAGCGAGGATAAGTCGACAAGATAATAGGAAGATAAGTTCAGTCGGTTCTCTATTACTTAGGAGCACATAGTTATCATACCCGCATGTAACGCCCCACGGTCGAGTATATAAGGCCTAAGGGGCACCCCATCAAAGAACAAGTCATTCATTAGCCACCTATTCAATTCTCTAGTGTCCTTCATACAAGAGAATCCCCTTGTAACCCACCACATAAAGATCCACACCAGGAAGTAGGGTATTACGCCTCTCTAAGCGGCCCAAACCTATAGAAAATTGTCTACTGCCTCTCGTGTGCCCAGCACGAACCATCAAGCTACAGTCGGTTACACCGTCCTACCCAAAAGCACCCCGAGGGATAACCCCGGGTGCGTGGTCGGGTCCCAAACACCGATAGCCGGCACGCCAGGTAGGGGGTGTGTCACTGATCCAAGCTAGCTCAATGGCCATCGCCTTTCAGCACAAGATCGCTCTCCGCCCTGGATCCGTGTTCTGTTTCGGAACCGTCTTGTCCGTGGCAGGCAAAGAAGGGACTCTACATCGTATAGCGGACCCACCGGAGAGAAAGCCTTCCTTGATAATCATCGGGAAAGTCGGGATGAAGCAGGAGATAGTGCGACCTCCAGCGCTCCGGGCGAAGACTACCTCCTACAAGCTAGGAGCAGAGAATTTGTTTACCTAAAGGAACCCATAGTACACCTCATCCACGGAAAAATGGACACGAATTACAAGGAAAAAAAGAAACAAAGACCCGTCAAGCTGCCCTTCTGGTACCTCTGCCCTCAAAGGAGAACAGAAAGAAGCTTGTCATCACGATAACTCCATTCTACCCTGATGTCCTCTTCATCGGGGGAGAGTGGAATCGTCCCCCATCTCTAACGATGAACCGACCGTGCCTGGGGAAGAACCTCCTTAGCGGGAAGCTCGCCGACGGAGGAACCGACGCTGTAACGCCTGGCAACATCATGAAGTTGGAGAACAAGATCCGGCGTAGCATATATCTCGAGACGAGATCTCGGAGGTGGGAGAAACTCCAGATGAACGAGTCTTCAAGGAAAGGAGGAACTCCCGCTGACATGATCGTCGGCAAGCTCAAGAGCAAGTTGAGCAGGAGGCGAGACAGCATCGAGAGAACTCTCTCTTCGGACGAAACCTGAACCCCAACTTCGCCCGAGCCATGAACACACCGAGCGAGGTTGGTGGAGTGCTGGCCCGGATAGCCGATGGCCTCCCCCGGACTCCAGACGCCGAGGGCTATCGGCGCCTGCTCACTTGGGCAGCTAATCATCTTCTTCCTCTCGCTCATCCACTGGGCGATCTACGACACGCCATCAATAGTCGACAGGACGTGCGGAGCTCCATCAATGCTTCGCACGAACAACGACATGAGAACGAGATCCGGTGCCGAGAGGAGTATGATCGGGATCACGGCATCCCTGCACGAAGTCAAGCCACCAGGGTTGAGTCAGCAACAACTTCAACTGGCGGCACGACCCGAGGACGGTCGAGGTAGCACATCGGTAATTCCCCTCTCCAGGACCGACACCACAATCATCAACAAGAGGACACATGTGGAGTATCAGCGCTCACTCCACGTCTCAGGGCCATTCAGTGGCCCCCTAACTTCAAAGTCTCCAACGTCGACAAGTACGAGCCTAAGTAGGACCCGAGAGACTGGCTGGCTGTCTATACCACCACTGTCTGGGCCGCTGGGGCAACTGAAGATGTGATGACTGCATACTTGCCCATCGTCCTCTAGCAAGATGCACTGTAGTGGCTACAACACCTACCCCGACACTGCATCGACGACTGGAGCGACTTTAGCCGGCGTTTTATTGCCAACTTCCAATCTCTCTCTAACAAGCCGGCACAGCCATGGGACCTCAAATCTATCAGGAGCCGAGGAGATGAGACTCTTTGGTCATACCTCAAAAGATTTCAGACCATGAGAAATCGTATTCCTGAAGTCACAGAAGCTACAGTGATCGAGGACTTCTACCGAGGATCTAATGACTCGGCCATCGTCCGAGCCATACTACAAAAAGAGCCAACCACCTCTGAACAACTATTAGGGAGGTGGACCTCTACATCACCACCGATGAACATGCCTAGGACCTCATCGAAGGAACGAAGCCATCTCCGTCCGTGCCACGGCGCGACACGAACCAGCAAACCGATAAGCGCTGGGAGAAGAGGCCTCACGAAGAAGTTCATGCTGCTGGACCACCCGTCTCTCATGCCCGAGGGGCACCCCGCGGAGGCGAATGAACATTGGACGACATCCTCGACGCCCAGTGCTCGTACCACAAGGACATGCGTCATACTCTTCGAAACTGCAGAGATTTCAAGCACTCCGTCGAGAATGGCCGACCCTTCCAACCTCTGCCACCTCCCCCACCACGAGGAGGACCCAGAGAACCTCGACAACCTCAGTAGCAGGAAGGGGGAGGAGGTGGAGCGTTCCCACGTGTCAACGGAGAAGTCAATGTCATCTTCGGTGGACATGGGTCGCAAGAGAGCAAGAGGCAGTAGAAGCTCAATGATCATTAGATACTAGTGGCGGCCACCAATGCTCCCGCCCCGTATCGATGGTCCGAACACCCAATCACCTTCACTTAGGTGGATCAATGGCTCAACTTTGATCATCCGGGCAAGTACCCGCTCCTCGTTGATCCGGTGATCCGAGAGAGCAGGGTAAAAAAGGTGTTAGTGGACGGGGGAAGCAGCATCAATGTCACCTTCCCCCGAACACTCTTAGGCTTGGGAGTCGCACTCAAAGAGCTCCACGAGTCAGACACTCCTTTCTTCGGCATTGTGCCGACTGAAGGAGAATACCCACTCGGACACATCTACATGCTGGTTACCTTCGGGACTCCAGAAAACTACAGAACCGCGTTCCTAAGGTTCGAGGTAGCAAGCTTCGACTGCGGATGCAACACCATCATCGGCAGGTCGGGATTGGTGAAATTCATGGCCATTCCACACTACTCATACATGATATTGAAGATGTCAGGACCACAAGGAATCATCACCGTGCATGCTGACTTCCAAGGCACCGCAGAATGCTTCCGAGTGGCCATTCAAGCGGCCCTCACCACCAAACCACCGACGACTTCCTCTGCACAGGCGAACTCAAAGTCTAAGGAAAACCTTGTGATACCTGCGAATGAAGCACAAGCCGTGACCTCTATGCGGCCGATTGAGGAAACAAAGAGAATCAACCTCGTGTTCGCTGACGAACGCAAGACTACCATCATCAGCTCAAGCCTAGATGACAAATAGGAAGATGCGCTCGTCCAGTTTCTGCAAGATAATCGAGACGTATTCGCATGGAAGCCTGCGAATATGCTGGGAGTCCCGAGAGAACTGGCCGAGCACAAACTGAAGGTCTATCCTCAGGCGAAGCCGATCCGACAAAAGTTGCATCGTTTCACGCCCAACAAGAGAGAAGTTATTCATGCCGAGCTAGCTCGATTAGTCGCAGCTGGTTTCATTAGAGAAGTACTGCATCCTGAGTGGTTAGCAAATCCTGTTCTTGTACTCAAAAATAATAAAGTGGATTGGCGCATGTGCGTCGACTATACAAATCTCAACAAACACTGTCCGAAGGATCCCTTCGGACTTCCTAGAATAGATCAGGTGGTGGATTCAACCGCCGGATGCTCTATGTTGTCATTCCTGGATTGCTACTCTGGATACCATCAAATCAGCCCGGCAAAAGAAGACGAGGAAAAAAACTGCATTCATTACCCCGTTTGGAGCTTTCTGCTATACCTCCATGCCGTTTGGCCTCAAGAACGCTGAAGCGACTTACCAGAGAGCTATTCAAACATGCTTAGCCGATCACTAGGGCAAGCGAGTAGAAGCTTATGTTGATGACATGGTGATTAAAACAGAAAACTCAGAAAACTTCATCGAGGATCTGCAGTTGGTCTTCAATAGCCTGAGGCGGTACCGGTGGAAGCTCAATCCCAAAAAATGTGTCTTCGGAGTGCCAGCTAGGAAGTTGCTCGGATTCATTGTCAGCCACCGAGGAATTGAAGCTAACCCAGAAAAAATTGAAGCTATCATGAGGATGGAAGCACCGCGATCACAAAAGAAAGTGCAGAGGCTTACTAGATGCATGGCAACATTAAGCAGATTCATATAAAGGTTAGGAGAAAAAGGCCTACCATTCTATAAATTGCTCAAGAAGGTGGACAAGTTCCAGTGGACCTCAGAGGCTCAAGAAGCTCTTGATGCACTGAAGAAGTTCTTGACTACACCGCCAGTGCTAAAGCCGCCGCGCCGAGCCATGCCAGACCAACCGGCAGAAGATCTACTGTTGTACATCTCCTGCACGACTCACGTGGTGAGTACCGTGTTAGTAGTCGAGCGGTCAAAGGAAGGACACGCATATCCAGTACAGCATCCCATCTATTTCATCAGTGAAGTTCTAGGACCCTCTAAAAAGAAGTATCCCCAAGTTCAAAAACTATTGTACACAGTACTTCTAAATGCACGCAAGCTCCATCACTACTTTGACGATCACAAAGTCATAGTAGTCACCGGGTTTCCAATAGGGGATATTCTCCACAACAAAGAAGCCATTGGAAGAATAGCCAAATGGGCTTGCGAGCTGGGAGCTCGCGACATTGAGTTTCGGCCTCGCACTGCAATAAAGACTCAAGCGCTAGTTGACTTCGTATCAGAGTGGACCGAGCAACAAGTACCAGATAACCCGGAGGTTGCAGAAGTATGGCGGATGTGTTTTGATGGCTCGCTGAAACTGCAGGGAGCAGGCGCAGGGATCCTCTTCATTGCCCTTGGAGGTGAACAACTCAAATATGCTCTTTAGTTGTTATTCTCAACATCTAATAATGCAGCAGAATATGAAGCTCTGATCCACGGATTGAACATTGCCATATCACTGAGCATCAAGAGGTTGATGGTATACGGAGAATCACTAGTGGTCATAAGTTAGATAAATAAAGAATGGGATTGCTCGAATGATTCTATGGGCAAGTACTGTACTGCCGTTCGAAAACTGGAAGACAAATTTGAAGGGCTGGAATTTCATCATGTGGAAAGAGATCGCAATGCAGCAGCGGACGTGTTGTCAAAACTAGGATCCAATCGAACTCAGGTCCCACCTGGAGTTTTCGTCCAGGAGGTGCCACGCCCGAGCATTTCCTTAGAACAGGCGGAAGAGTGCAATGTTTTGAGCCAGCCAGAGTCAGACTCTAATGACTAGAGGGAGCCTATCATTAGGTATATAAAGAACGAAGAGGAACTGGATGATTAAGCCGTAGCGGAATGGATCGCAAGGCAGTCAGCCCACTACACCCTCATACGGGACGCACTGTACAGAAGGGGTGCAACAGGAGTCCTCATGAAGTGCATTCCTTCGGTTACTGGGAAGCAACTGCTAGATGAGGTTCACGTCGGACAGTGCGAAATACACACAGCATCCAGAACTCTAGTTGGGAAGGTCTTTAGGTCTGGTTTCTACTGGCCGACGATAAAGAGTGATGCAGCCGAGTTAGTCCAGAGATGTGAAGCTTGCCAATTTTTATCAAAGTAGCAGCATTTGCCAGCACGGCAACTGCAGACCATACCCGTAACATGGCCATTTGCATGCTGGGGACTGGACATGATTGGACCATTCAAGAAAGCTCAAGGAGGCTACACTCACGTGTTGGTCGCCATTGACAAATTCACCAAATG
Organism: Zea luxurians; assembly: GCA_029449295.1. Classification (NCBI taxonomy): domain Eukaryota; kingdom Viridiplantae; phylum Streptophyta; class Magnoliopsida; order Poales; family Poaceae; genus Zea; species Zea luxurians. The sequence continues at coordinate 73,903,355 of JAOPSE010000004.1, read as the reverse complement.
GATAGAATACAAACCCATTGCTTCTCTAACTTTAGCCAAGGCAGTGGAATTCATACAAGATATAATATTCAGGTTTGGGATACCGAATAGCATCATAACTGACCTGAGATCCAATTTCACTAGCTCTGAATTCTTTGATTTCTGCGAACAACAAAGCATTCAGATCAAGTATGCGTCAGTAGCACATCCAAGAGCCAACGGTCAGGTGGAAAGGGCTAATGGAATGATACTGGAAGCACTCAGGAAGAAAGTCTTTGACAAGAATGAAAAGTTCACAGGGAAGTGGATCAGAGAATTACCTTATGTGGTTTGGAGCCTAAGAACTCAACCCAGTCGAGCTCTGCATGGAAACACCCCCTTCTTCATGGTCTATGGTTCGGAGGCAGTGCTACCTGCCGACCTCAGGTTTGGGGCACCAAGGCTGGTCTTCGAAAACATAGCTGAAGCGAAAGCTACCAGGCTAGAGGATATTGACGTACTGGAAGAAGAGCGGTTGAATACAGTAATTCAGTCAGCTAGATATCAGCAGACCATGAGGCGCTATCATGATAAGACTATACGACATCGATCCTTCATAGTGGGAGACTTGGTCCTTCGCTGAATTCTAATGGGAGAAGGATGGCACAAATTATTGCCGCTATGGGAAGGGCCATTCATGGTGTCGGAGGTCACTCGGCCAGGATCATATCGGCTTACTCAAATGGATGGCACATGTGGCGGAACTGCCCAAATTATTCCAACTTAAGTGCCCAAGCCCCGCCTTAGAGGCTAGACCACACTTAAATGGGAATAACCCGTCAATCCCTCGGATCTAGTCCGACACGGCCACGGATAGGATCAAGTACCACAATCTCACTCGATGGTGAGTCACAGAGCAAATACAATAAAGCATAAAACCATACATGTCAGAGTATTAAATTATTACATCATCATCACCATCATCGAAGTTTTTGCAAAAGTGACCATCATTGTTTTGAAGTGCAGCGGAAATAAACTAACGGTAAATAAATAGAGAGTTGGGAAGCCTGTCCCATCACTCCTCATGCTCCTCCTCAGCCGAGGCAGGGTCCCACTCAACAGTCCAACCCGGTGGTAAGGTGGACGGCCAAGTCACTCCAGCAACCATGTCCTCCAGAGAACCTGTAAAAATTATGCCACAAGCAAGGCTGAGTATACTAATACTCAGCTAGACTTACCCGGTGTGAGGAGTCTACTCCTCTACCTCTAGACATGCAGCTGTTTGGCTGTGGGGTTTGGTTGCCAAAAGCACTAGCTGAGTTTCTAAATCAAGATTTTAACTTAGTCAAAGTTAAGTGTGACTCTCTTAAGGCTAAAAATGAACTATCTATTCATACAAAGTAGCAAACATTTTAGCAATCAATATCTTGTATCATCTCCGCATCATTCCACTTGTTACTCAATGTAGCAGCATGGATCAAGCAGTCTCATTAGCTGCGAGAAGCAGACGATTCGAATCGAGTTTTTAAACCTTGCAAGGTAAACCTAAACACACGACGTGGCGAGGCACTCCGTCCCCACACACATCAACCGTCCCCATCGATTCCCCGTCAGCAGAGAGGGGCTCACCGCCTTGGCGTACAATGCCTCACTGACCCTGACTGGCCGTCGTGCAGTGACCGCACTTGTACCCACCATAACCGGAATGGGAGACCTCGTCTCAGGTCGCATGAGGAGGGCAATCTGCTGCCGGGTTCAATCAGGTACTAGGCTTACCGATTTACCATATTTCTCGGCATGTGCTTAGTACGTTCAAACGCTTGACTCACGGTACCACACCATAATCCTTATTCAACTTTTATCCCGTAGACAACCAATCCCCATGGATTGTTGTCCACATACCAACATCATTATGATATAAAAATGGATACAACCAATTCCTGACCTCGCGCGAGTGCTAGAAAAATCACTCGACTTCTACCGAGATCCCTAATTAGTAAAGCAGCTACTCGACCTAGCATACTAGTATCCATCTCAAAAGGAATCCTGAGTTCATGCAACTAGGGTTTCAGTCAACTCCTACACTTAAGTGCACAGTACAAGCCTACAAACATTAAGTGTAGTAAAATAGCATATATAAACGGTTATGCATAAAACCGGGGCTTGCCTTCCAAAGCAGTGGCAGGCAGGTCCTCTGGTGCAGGCTCGGGTGCTGGATCTGGGGCTACCTCCTGAGCAGCTCCTTGCTCCGGCACGAGGATGTACTCTCCGTCAGCAAGATTACAGTCTATCGAAATGCAATGAACATGTATGTCATGATTATGCAAGATTTAAGAACATTAAGCTACAGAAACTAAGTCAAGAATTAACTTAGGGTTCCCTGGCTATGTGGGTCTTCTAGTGGTATATATATACATAGACTTATTACCTTTTAGGTTTAGGTTTTCTTTTAGGATAACATAGTGGATTTGCATTGTCTTTATAGATTTCAGTGGACAAATTTACAAAGGTCTTAGGAGGGCATTAATTTCCATTATCCATTTTCCTTTCTTTAATTTCCATTTAGGGTTTCTAGTGTAGGTTTGAACTACGACAGTGTTTTAATAATTTCCAAAAATTCTGTAAAAATTACAGTGGGTTGTCACTTGCTATTCTAGCTTGTTTTAAGAATTTGAGGCTTAAAGTACAAAAGCTAGGCTTTAAACAAAAATAACAATAGTTAGGCAAAATGGGCCACTTTACACTACACCTCTTAGTTAGGGGTAGGTTCTGTCCTAAAGGTTATTTTTGCTGGCATCCCATAGTAATAATAGGCCTTTGTGCTAAAAATCACAGAAAACTAAGGGGTGGTTATTTAGTTATGATTTTCTTAAGTTTAATATCAAAAAGGCACTTTCTACTACATTATTATTTGAAAAATGTCAAACAACAGATTTTTTATTTTTCCTAAGTTCTTTCTAATAAAATAATAGTTATCCCAAAGGTGGGGGTGTTTTTACCTTGGGGTTATTTTTGTAGAGTTTTTCTAAGTTTTACTTGTTTTATTAAAACAAAAGAGATCTTACTTATTTTACACTAAAACCAGGTATGATATATTTTTCCAGTGAACTATATTGAATAAGTAACCTAACAAAAATGGAGGTATTCTCTGGTTCATTAATTAAATTACATTTTCTATTTTCCTTATCCTTAAGCATATTATAGAATAAGGGGTAAAACTAATTTAAATGGAGTAGACAGAGAGTTTAACATTTATACTTGGTCTAGTAGGTAGATATAAGCTTCTCAAAATTTTTCTAACCCTGGTCAAACAATATTCCTATTTTTCCTTCTAATATTGAGTTTTGAGTGGTTTTCTTATTTAATTCAAAACTTCAGAAAGAAATACAGAAGCCATGGGTTCTATTATTTTTATCTGATAGTTCATAAATTCCAGAATCTAGCAAAATTGGTTTGAACATTTTTGGATGATTATTCTTCCAGTTATGCATTTATTTAGCTATCTGTTATAACAAAAAGAAAAGAAATTCGAAAATGGAAAAGAAAACAGGTTTACGCTGAGGCCCCTGGGGTTTTTCCTTTTCTTTTCTCACAGAACAGCCCTTGGTCCACTATTGGCTTGGGTCACTGACATTGCGCAAAGCCCCCTGGACTTATCTGAAATCTAACCCGCGCTCCCTGACCGGCTTAAATAGTACCCGCGGCATAGATTACGGCGGTGGGGCTTACCGGCGGCAGTAGAGCTCCGGCGGGGTGGTCAGTGACGTCCGGGAGGTCGCGACGGTCACGCCGATGTGCGGGTCGATGTCGGAGGTGGTCGGAGTTACCCTGGCCACGAGCACAGGCGGCGGGGGTCGTCGGCGGCGCCTGCTCCGGCCAAATCACGGCGGTATAGTTCAATTAGGGTGCACGAGGAGCTTCACGGGGTGACACAGAGGCCATGCGCGCAACGAATTGGAAAACGGTGTAGGGGCTTACCCGGTCCACGTGCGCTGGCGGGTTCTTGAACTCCGGTGAGCACGATTGGGCTATTCCGGTGACGAGGGTCCCCGGGTCAAGCTTGAGCAAGTCTCACGGCCTCACCAGGAAGCTATCTGAGGGCTTGGATCAAACGGAGGAGGACGGAAAAGGGGCTGGCCACGGTGGTTGCTCTCGGGCGGCACTGGCGGGTCGCGGGGAGGTCGCCGGAGCTAATGGCTGGCTCGGGCAAGTCAGGCAAGGTACGGAGGAGGCAATGGGGAAGGCAGCCGAGCACTGGGGCGGGCTTTATAGCCGTGGCGCGTGCGTGGTCACGGGCGGCTGCGGGCGCGCGGGGGTTCGCGCACGGGCGTGCTCTGAGAGCGCCCCCGGATACCAGCTCGCGTCGAACACGTGGAAGCTTGCTTCTGCCATGGTTCAACGGCCGATTAGAGCGCCATAGCGTGCGTATCTTGGCAAAGTCACTGTGTACGGTCGCTTCTCTGCTCCAAATCCTATCTTTTCGCTGTGAGTTCCAAGTCGAGATACGGTCGGGGTAGGGAGATAGAGAGGGGAGAAGTTTGCTGTGTCAGCTAAGCCCGAACCGAGACAAAAGGGGTGTCAAGTCGTGTCTAGCGCCCTAGGGTAGGTGTCATCTCTTTCCAGGGTGTTCTAGGGTTAATTTGGCGCCATTTTGTCAATTGGGTCGAAAGGTTTTGAAAAGGGGATCAAGGTGAACATGTGGAGTCTTTGTGTAAGGGTTAGTTTTTGTACTTAGGCAAAAACTGAATTCTCCCTTGTGCTAAATCTTAGGTGAACTATTTAGGGCTTTTCTGAAAACTTTTTGGGGGTACTTCCTTACTATTAATTGTAGGTTATTAAGTATATTACAACTTTTATATTTGGCCCAAACCATGATCATAAGGTTTACATGACCTTTTGATCATGGCTTCAATTAGGGTCCTCATTGCCTATGGGGGTTTTGCTTTAGGGTTTTGGGAGATCCCCACTTAGATGTGCATGATAAGCTAGGGCAGGACATCCAAGGTGGGTTACACTTGCTTAGGACCTAGAATTCCAAGTTTGGTATACTTTGCCCAATTCAATCTTCATGTGATAATGGGTAAACAGGGGTAACCCTGGGGGTGGACACCCTGAGTAACACCTAGGGTGTTACAGCCCTCCCCCCTTAAAGGAATCTCGTCCCGAGATTTCAGGTAGAGTCCCTTGGAGGGATGCTTGAAGGTGTGTTAGTGCTACTCTCCCTTTATGCTCAAGTTTCACTTTTTAACTGTTCTTCGAATGTCATCCTCTTTGCAACTTCAGAAGGAAGCCCTTCTTAAGTTAAATCCACAACTTAGACTATCCTTGTTATCTAAGTTTTTCTTATAATTGACTTCAAAGGGCAGGTGGGGGTGGGGTTTTTGGGGTTACATACCGACTCCTTTGGGCAGAAAGTCGGGGAAGCGAGAGCGTAGAAAATCCTCCGTCTCCCATGTAGCTTCTTCTGCTGAATGATGACTCCACTGAACCTTATACATTCTGATTGATTTTGCCCGAGTTGATCTCTCCTTTTGATCCAATACCTTGACGGGGTACTCTTGGTAGGACAAGTCTGGTTCTATCTCAATGTCCGGCTCCGGTAGCACTTCAGTGGGTAGACGAACACATTTCCGCAGCTAAGATACATGGAACACATTGTGAACTGCTGACATACGGGGTGGCAATTCCAATTGGTAAGCTACGGGTCCACAACTTGCCTTGATCTTATAGGGTCTAATGTAACGAGGGGCTAACTTGCCCTTGATCCCGAATCTCTGGACACCCTTGGTTGGTGATATCTTAAGATAGACATGATCTCCCACCTCAAACTGTAGAGGCTTCCGCCTCTTGTCATGATAACTCTTTTGCCTGGCCTGAGCAGCTTCTAGGTTCTTCTTGATAAATCTGATCTTTGCTTCTGCTTCAAGTACCAAATCGGGCCCAAAAATTTCCCTTTCTCCTGCTTGAGACCAATTTAGTGGGGTCCTACACCTTCTCCCATATAATGCCTCAAAAGGTGCCATCTTCAGACTGGACTGATAGCTGTTATTGTAAGAAAACTCTGCCAAGGAAAGACACTTGTCCCAATCCTTTCCGTAGTGTAGTGCACATGCTCGCAACATGTCTTCCAAAATCTGATTTACCCCTTCTGTCTGACCATCTGTTTGGGGATGGTATGCTGAGCTTCGTATAACCTGGGTTCCCAGTGATTCCTGTAATTGCTCCCAAAATCGTGCCACAAAAGGTGCTCCTCGGTCGGAGACTATAGTCCTTGGTATCCCATGCAGACGAACTATCTGGTCAATGTAGATCTCCGCATACTTCTCCGCCCGGTGGGTGGTGTGCACTGGCAAGAAATGAGCAGTCTTGGTCAATCTGTCCATAATAACCCATATAGAATCATGGTGCCTGGAGGTATTGGGCAATCCCACTATGAAGTCCATGCAAATGTCCTCCCATTTCCAGGATGGTATGGGAAGGGGTTGCAAAGGGCCTGCTGCCTTCAAGTGACTAGCTTTTATCCTCTGGCAAGTGTCACACTCGGAGATGTACTTGGCAATTTCCCTCTTCATTCTGGTCCACCAGTATAAAGATCTAAGATCATGGTACATCTTGTTGCTACCAGGGTGCATGGAAAATTTGGAAAGGTGAGCTTCATCCAGTATCTTCTTTCTAAGTTCAGGGTCCTTGGGAACCACCAATCGGTCTCCAAACCATAAAATCCCCTTGCTGTCCTGTCGGAAACACTTGTATTTCTCTGTCTTTTGCTTGATCATATCCTTGATAACCTGAACACCCTTATCCTCAACCTGTGCCCTGACTATCTGTTCTTGCAATGTGGGCTCCACCGAGATATAGCTTAGGTTACCCGAAGAAACAACTTCCAGGTTCAGCTTGCACAACTCATCACATAGGGTGGTCACTCCCACATCCATGCTCATACAATTACACTGGGCGTTTCTGCTCAAGGCATCTGCCACAACATTGGCCTTCCCTGGGTGGTAATGCACCTCCAAATCATAGTCCTTGATCAACTCTAACCATCTCCTTTGCCTCATGTTCAAATCTGCCTGAGTGAAGATGTATTTGAGACTCTTGTGATCAGTGTAGATGTTACAGTGAGCTCCCATCAAGTAGTGTCTCCATATCTTAAGAGCATGAACCACAGCTGCCAATTCCAGGTCATGTGTAGGGTAGTTCTGCTCATGGGGTCTGAGTGCTCGGGAAGCATAAGCAATCACTCTGTTCTCTTGCATCAAGACACATCCCAATCCGGTACCTGAAGCATCACAATAAACTTCAAATGGCTTGGTATTGTCGGGTTGGGCTAGCACTGGGGCTGTTGTCAAATGTTGCCTCAAGGTATGAAAGGCATCTTCACACTTTTGGCTCCACTCAAATTTGACTCCCTTCTTCAACAGTTCAGTCATTGGCTTGGCAATTCTGGAGAAATCCGGAATAAATCGTCGGTAATACCCTGCCAATCCCAGGAAACTCTGAATCTGCTTCACTGTAGTCGGGGGTTTCCAGTCCATTACCTCTTGTACCTTCTCAGGATCAACTGATATCCCATCCCGAGAAATTGTGTGACCCAAGAATTTAATCTCCTTCAGCCAGAACTCACATTTAGACAACTTAGCATAAAGATGATGATCGCGCAGCCGCTGAAGCACGACGTGCAGGTGCTCAGTATGTTCATCTTCATTCTTGGAATAAACCAGAATGTCATCAATGAAAACGACCACGAACTTGTCTAACTCTGGCATGAATACTGAGTTCATCAAGTACATAAAATAAGCCGGGGCATTGGTTAGCCCAAAAGACATCACCAGATACTCATACAGTCCATATCTGGTAGAGAAAGCCGTCTTGGGAATATCGCTGGCACGGATCTTGATCTGATGGTATCCTGAGCGAAGGTCTATCTTGGAGAATACCTTGGCTCCAATCAACTGATCAAACAAAACATCAATGCGGGGCAGCGGGTATTTGTTCTTTATAGTCACCGCATTGAGAGGACGGTAGTCAACACACATCCTCAAACTCTCATCCTTTTTCTTCACAAATAAAGCTGGACATCCCCATGGTGAAGTGCTTGGACGAATAAACCCCTTGTCCAACAATTCTTGCAATTGTTTCTTCAATTCTGCCAATTCCGCGGGAGGCATCCTATAGGGTCTCTTGGAGATAGGAGCAGTCCCAGGTTGCAATTCGATGGCGAACTCAATATCTCGGTCAGGTGGCATCCCTGGCAATTCATCCGGAAAAACATCCGGATAGTCACAGACCACTGGGATCTTTTCCACTGGGGCTTCTATCATAACAAAGGCACAAGATCGGGTACAACCCTGGTTGGGTAAATGCAAAACAGTCTCGCCATAAGCAGGGGAATGAATTTCAATGGCTCTGGCTGCAATGTCCAATATTGCCTGATGCCTGGTCAACCAGTCAGCTCCCAAAATAATATCCACGCTATCCAATCATAAGATGAGAAGGGTGGTTCTAATCATCAGACTACCAAATTTTATAGGCACTTGCCTGTTGATTTGATAAGTGGCAACTCTGCCTCCGGGTGTTGAAATTGTAATGCCCCCATCGGTATGGTGAAAGGGCAACTGGCATTTGGCACTAAACTTGGCACTGATAAAACTATGTGAAGCACCGGAATCAAAAAGAACAATAGCGGGATAATTTAAAACTGTAAAGATACCAGTCATGACGGGTGCTCCCTCTGGAATGTCAGCCATGGTGGTGAAGTTCAGCCTGCCCTGCCTCACTTGCACCTTCTGTCTCTTGCCTTGGTTCTGATTGACATTCTGCCCCTGCCTCTGCTGGTTCCTGGGGCAATTCTTGGCATAATGCCCAGTGTTGCCACAAGTGAAGCACCTGTTGTCATTGGCCTGGCGGTACTGCTGCTGCTGCTGATTGCTCCTCTGAGCGGGAAATTGGGTGCGGTTGGGTACTTGCTGCTGCTGCTGCGGTGGTCTGATCACCCATCTCCCTTGCTGCTGCTGAGGTCCCTTGTTCTGCGTGTCGGACACAATCCTGAAGCGTTGTGGCTGAGCTGAGGGTCCTGCCACAGGGGTCTTCCTCTTCTTCTCTGCCTGTCGAGCTAAAATGCAGTCCTCCTGGGAGATAGCCATGTTGACCAACTCATTGTAACTGTTGGCCCTGACGGTGTTGAGACGATCACGGAGCTTGGTGCTGAGCCCCCGTCTGAACCTGTCCCTCTTCTTCTCGTCCGTGTCTGCATGGTATCCAGCATACTGGCACAAATCATTAAAGGCCTGGGCATACTGCAACACTGTCCTGTTGCCCTGAGTGAGTGCCAAAAACTCATTGAGCTTCCGGTCCATGATCCCGGCTGGTATATGGTGTCCTCTGAAAGCCGCCTTGAACTCCCTCCACTCCACCCCTCGGTCCTCTTGCTGCATAGCAAGAAAATGATCCCACCAAGTCCTTGCAGGTCCGCGAAGCTGCTGGGTGGCGAACCTAACTTTGGTGACCTCTGAGCAAACTCCATGGAGCAGTGGGAACTTGGATTCCACCACTCGCAACCATACATCTGCATCAAGTGGGTCCTCTGCCCTTGTGAACAATGGAGGCTGGGTGCTGAGGAACTCCTGATAGGTAGCCGCCGCAGGGTGACGCTGATGGTCTCCACCACCATAGTGCTGTGGTGGTGGCTGACGCTGAGCCAGCTGCCTCAAGATCTCATTCTGCTAAGCCATGAGCTCTTGCAGAGTGGGAGGCGGTGGCGGTGGAGGAACGTGCTCATTCTGGCCACGACGCTGCCTCCCGGCCATCTAAAAAGCCACATACATGCTTAACACCACATCTCCAAATTCAAGATTTAATTGCGGGGAAAAAGTTAAAACAACATGATAGACTCCAACTTCAACATAAAGATTTTTAAAAATCACAAATTCTTCTTCCTAAATTTAAACTGATATTAGCATCTATTAAACAAGCCTCCAAGAGAGTTTAATACGATTACATCGATTGGTCCCGAAATGACTCAACTCTATCTAGCTTAGTACCCCAAGGGCGCAAAAGCTAAGCTAGCCGCGAGGAGTCCTACCATCACCAACTTCTAACTCTACTCTGAACATTTAGTGAGCAAATGAGGCCGCACTCGACTCGGGGGAAGGTGGTCTTCCCGAGCCAGCAGTATCCACACTGGAGGCAGGCTCATCTCCTCCCTCGATGTCGACGTCCTCGTTGGCCTCTTGGTCCTGGAGCTCCTGGTGATGCATGTCCAGGTGCTCGTTAGCCTCAGCAAGCTGCTGCTGAGTATTAATGAGCTGATCCTCTAAAACCTCGATGGTGTTCTCCCTGGTGCCCACTAGCTCCTCCAACTCATGAATCTCATCAGACAGCTGCTCCACTTGCAAATCTTTTTCTACCAGCTCCTGGGACAAGTCAACCACGAGCTCCTCCCTGTTGTCCAAGGTGATCTTGGTTGCCTCTAGCAGTGCCATCAAATGAGACATGGCCTCCCCACGCATCACTTGCAGACGATACAGGGCGTTCATGCATCGCACCGACAAGTGAGCCATGTGGCCTGGGTAGAGAGCCCAGATGTCCTTGGCATGCTCCACCCGATCCTTCCACATCGGGTCGTCCTCCTTTTTCGCGGGGAACAACCCAATGGGGTGGGTAGCCAGCTCCAAGGGATGGAACCTGCAGAAAGTAGTCAATCCATGCAGAGCGATTGCCTCGATCGTGTCCTCCGCTCGGTATCCGAAAGACTCGGAGTCCAAAGAGCGCCAGCCTGGCTGCAGGGGATGAGGCTCCAAAGTCATCCTCACCCTACAGCGAGGCACCCGGTGCTTCTCGAACTGCTGCACCGCGTACTGAGGGGGTGTCGCGTATCCGGCCCCCTGAAGCACCTCCCACAAAATGCGGGGAAAGCCCTCTCGTGCAAGTCCGTCTGTGTGGGTCAGTGCATTTCCATTATCGGAGGATCCGTGGGAAGTCATCTGTGTACGGTTAAGCGTAAGTAAAAGAAAAAGAATTACAAAAAGAACAAGGAAAATAAAACTCAGTCTGTCTCTAGTTAAAAGAAAAAGGCACTGGGGACCTAGTTGGTTGTTATCTTGTTTTTAAGTCCTTTTACTCAGTTATCCATTTACTTAATTAAGAATGCATGCATGCTCGTCCTGAACGACCTCTCCAGAAGATAAAAGGAATAGGGAAGAACTCCCATCCTGTAAAAAGTGGCCTGTAGGGCCTAGTCACTTAGCCACCTAGCTACCCTTCTATCATCCTAAGGCTTCACGTCCTAGGTCTATCCTGCTCGTCCTACGATCTATCCAACATTGTTTCTATCAAATTTTACTTTAGAAAAGGGATGGCATTTATGTTTTATTGATTCCTCTGTGGTGGTACAAGCTCCAATACCAGCTGTGGCGGAACTGCCCGAATTATTCCAACTTAAGTGCCCAAGCCCCGCCTTAGAGGCTAGACCACACTTAAATGGGAATAACCCGTCAATCCCTCGGATCTAGTCCGACACGGCCACGGACAGGATCAAGTACCACAATCTCACTCGATGGTGAGTCACAGAGCAAATACAATAAAGCATAAAACCATACATGTCAGAGTATTAAATTATTACATCATCATCACCATCATCGGAGTTTTTGCAAAAGTGACCATCATTGTTTTGAAGTGCAGCGGAAATAAACTAACGGTAAATAAATAGAGAGTTGGGAAGCCTGTCCCATCACTCCTCATGCTCCTCCTCAGCCGAGGCAGGGTCCCACTCAACAGTCCAACCCGGTGGTAAGGTGGACGGCCAAGTCACTCCAGCAACCATGTCCTCCAGAGAACCTGTAAAAATTATGCCACAAGCAAGGCTGAGTATACTAATACTCAGCTAGACTTACCCGGTGTGAGGAGTCTACTCCTCTACCTCTAGACATGCAGCTGTTTGGCTGTGGGGTTTGGTTGCCAAAAGCACTAGCTGAGTTTCTAAATCAAGATTTTAACTTAGTCAAAGTTAAGTGTGACTCTCTTAAGGCTAAAAATGAACTATCTATTCATACAAAGTAGCAAACATTTTAGCAATCAATATCTTGTATCATCTCCGCATCATTCCACTTGTTACTCAATGTAGCAGCATGGATCAAGCAGTCTCATTAGCTGCGAGAAGCAGACGATTCGAATCGAGTTTTTAAACCTTGCAAGGTAAACCTAAACACACGACGTGGCGAGGCACTCCGTCCCCACACACATCAACCGTCCCCATCGATTCCCCGTCAGCAGAGAGGGGCTCACCGCCTTGGCGTACAATGCCTCACTGACCCCGACTGGCCGTCGTGCAGTGACCGCACTTGTACCCACCATAACCGGAATGGGAGACCTCGTCTCAGGTCGCATGAGGAGGGCAATCTGCTGCCGGGTTCAATCAGGTACTAGGCTTACCGATTTACCATATTTCTCGGCATGTGCTTAGTACGTTCAAACGCTTGACTCACGGTACCACACCATAATCCTTATTCAACTTTTATCCCGTAGACAACCAATCCCCATGGATTGTTGTCCACATACCAACATCATTATGATATAAAAATGGATACAACCAATTCCTGACCTCGCGCGAGTGCTAGAAAAATCACTCGACTTCTACCGAGATCCCTAATTAGTAAAGCAGCTACTCGACCTAGCATACTAGTATCCATCTCAAAAGGAATCCTGAGTTCATGCAACTAGGGTTTCAGTCAACTCCTACACTTAAGTGCACAGTACAAGCCTACAAACATTAAGTGTAGTAAAATAGCATATATAAACGGTTATGCATAAAACCGGGGCTTGCCTTCCAAAGCAGAGGCAGGCAGGTCCTCTGGTGCAGGCTCGGGTGCTGGATCTGGGGCTACCTCCTGAGCAGCTCCTTGCTCCGGCACGAGGATGTACTCTCCGTCAGCAAGATTACAGTCTATCGAAATGCAATGAACATGTATGTCATGATTATGCAAGATTTAAGAACATTAAGCTACAGAAACTAAGTCAAGAATTAACTTAGGGTTCCCTGGCTATGTGGGTCTTCTAGTGGTATATATATACATAGACTTATTACCTTTTAGGTTTAGGTTTTCTTTTAGGATAACATAGTGGATTTGCATTGTCTTTATAGATTTCAGTGGACAAATTTACAAAGGTCTTAGGAGGGCATTAATTTCCATTATCCATTTTCCTTTCTTTAATTTCCATTTAGGGTTTCTAGTGTAGGTTTGAACTACGATAGTGTTTTAATAATTTCTAAAAATTCTGTAAAAATTACAGTGGGTTGTCACTTGCTATTCTAGCTTGTTTTAAGAATTTGAGGCTTAAAGTACAAAAGCTAGGCTTTAAACAAAAATAACAATAGTTAGGCAAAATGGGCCACTTTACACTACACCTCTTAGTTAGGGGTAGGTTCTGTCCTAAAGGTTATTTTTGCTGGCATCCCATAGTAATAATAGGCCTTTGTGCTAAAAATCACATAAAACTAAGGGGTGGTTATTTAGTTATGATTTTCTTAAGTTTAATATCAAAAAGGCACTTTCTACTACATTATTATTTGAAAAATGTCAAACAGCAGATTTCTTATTTTTCCTAAGTTCTTTCTAATAAAACAATAGTTATCCCAAAGGTGGGGGTGTTTTTACCTTGGGGTTATTTTTGTAGAGTTTTTCTAAGTTTTACTTGTTTTATTAAAACAAAAGAGATCTTACTTATTTTACACTAAAACCAGGTATGATATATTTTTCCAGTGAACTATATTGAATAAGTAACCTAACAAAAATGGAGGTATTCTCTGGTTCATTAATTAAATTACATTTTCTATTTTCCTTATCCTTAAGCATATTATAGAATAAGGGGTAAAACTAATTTAAATGGAGTAGACAGAGAGGTTTAACATTTATACTTGGTCTAGTAGGTAGATATAAGCTTCTCAAAATTTTTCTAACCCTGGTCAAACAATATTCCTATTTTTCCTTCTAATATTGAGTTTTGAGTGGTTTTCTTATTTAATTCAAAACTTCAGAAAGAAATACAGAAGCCATGGGTTCTATTATTTTTATCTGATAGTTCATAAATTCCAGAATCTAGCAAAATTGGTTTGAACATTTTTGGATGATTATTCTTCCAGTTATGCATTTATTTAGCTATCTGTTATAACAAAAAGAAAAGAAATTCGAAAATGGAAAAGAAAACAGGTTTACGCTGAGGCCCCTGGGGTTTTTCCTTTTCTTTTCTCACAGAACAGCCCTTGGTCCACTATTGGCTTGGGTCACTGACATTGCGCAAAGCCCCCTGGACTTATCTGAAATCTAACCCGCGCTCCCTGACTGGCTTAAACAGTACCCGCGGCATAGATTACGGCGGTGGGGCTTACCGGCGGCAGTAGAGCTCCGGCGGGGTGGTCAGTGACGTCCGGGAGGTCGCGACGGTCACGCCGGTGTGCGGGTCGGTGTCGGAGGTGGTCGGAGTTACCCTGGCCACGAGCACAGGCGGCGGGGGTCGTCGGCGGCGCCTGCTCCGGCCAAATCACGGCGGTATAGTTCAATTAGGGTGCACGAGGAGCTTCACGGGGTGACATAGAGGCCATGCGCGCAACGAATTGGAAAACGGTGTAAGGGCTTACCCGGTCCACGTGCGCCGGCGGGTTCTTGAACTCCGGTGAGCACGATTGGGCTATTCCGGTGACGAGGGTCCCCGGGTCAAGCTTGAGCAAGTCTCACGGCCTCACCAGGAAGCTATCTGAGGGCTTGGATCAAACGGAGGAGGACGGAAAAGGGGCTGGCCACGGTGGTTGCTCTCGGGCGGCACTGGCGGGTCGCGGGGAGGTCGCCGGAGCTAATGGCTGGCTCGGGCAAGTCAGGCGAGGTACGGAGGAGGCAATGGGGAAGGCAGCCGAGCACTGGGGCGGGCTTTATAGCCGTGGCGCGGGCGTGGTCACGGGCGGCCACGGGCGCGCGGGGGTTCGCGCATGGGCGTGCTCTGAGCGCGCCCCCGGATGCCAGCTCGCGTCGAACACGTGGAAGCTTGCTTCTGCCATGGTTCAACGGCCGATTAGAGCGCCATAGCGTGCGTATCTTGGCAAAGTCACTATGTACGGTCGCTTCTCTGCTCCAAATCCTATCTTTTCGCTGTGAGTTCCAAGTCGAGATACGGTCGGGGTAGGGAGATAGAGAGGGGAGAAGTTTGCTGTGTCAGTTAAGCCTGAACCGAGACAAAAGGGGTGTCAAGTCGTGTCTAGCGCCCTAGGGTAGGTGTCATCTCTTTCCAGGGTGTTCTAGGGTTAATTTGGCGCCATTTTGTCAATTGGGTCGAAAGGTTTTGAAAAGGGGATCAAGGTGAACATGTGGAGTCTTTGTGTAAGGGTTAGTTTTTGTACTTAGGCAAAAACTGAATTCTCCCTTGTGCTAAATCTTAGGTGAACTGTTTAGGGCTTTTCTGAAAACTTTTTGGGGGTACTTCCTTACTATTAATTGTAGGTTATTAAGTATATTACAACTTTTATATTTGGCCCAAACCATGATCATAAGGTTTACATGATCTTTTGATCATGGCTTCAATTAGGGTCCTCATTGCCTATGGGGGTTTTGCTTTAGGGTTTTGGGAGATCCCCACTTAGATGTGCATGATAAGCTAGGGCAGGACATCCAAGGTGGGTTACACTTGCTTAGGACCTAGAATTCCAAGTTTGGTATACTTTGCCCAATTCAATCTTCATGTGATAATGGGTAAACAGGGGTAACCCTGGGGGTGGACACCCTGAGTAACACCTAGGGTGTTACAGCACAGAAGTAGGGAATTCATGGAATATAGAGCACCTCAGGAAGTTTTACCCTTAGCAAGAACTATCGGAACAACATTGTATTCTGTAATTGGAAAATACATCATCAATAAAAGATTTCACTCTTAGACGCATTCAAACTATTGGTTATCCATTGACTTCGACTTGATTAAACTGGAATCAAAACACTTACTCAACCTAGGGTGACTACTATACCCTACTAACGGAGCAATCGGCTTAAGTCAGTAAAGACTTAAGACGGTGCAACATCCTCGCGCTTACTCGACTTAGGGTGACCACTATACCCTACTAAAGGAGCAATCGGCTTAAGTCGGCAAAGACTTAAGATGGTGCAACATGCTCGTGCTTACTCGACTTAGGGTGACCACTATACCCTACTAACGGAGCAATCGGCTTAAGTTGGCAAAGACTTAAAACGGTGCAACATGCTCGCGCTTACTCAACTTAGGGTGACCACTATACCCTACTAATAGAGCAATCGGCTTAAGTCGGCAAAGACTTAAGACGGTGCAACATGCTCGCGCTTACTCGACTTAGGGTGACCACTATACCCTACTAACGAAGCACTCGGCTTAAGTCGGTGAATACTTAAGACGGTGCAACATGCTCGCGCTTACTTGACTTAGGGTGACCACTATACCCTACTAACGGAGCAATCGGCTTAAGTCGGCAAAGACTTAAGACGGTGCAACATGCTCGCGTTTACTCGACTTAGGGTGACCACTATACCCTACTAACGGAGCAATCGGCTTAAGTCGGCAATAACTTAAGACGGTGCAACACACTCGCACTTACTCGTCATAGGGCAACCTCTACGCCTTACTAGCTGAACAATTGGCATAAATTAGGAAAAGATTCCAAAACCAGCACGCCACACTCACTTCTGTAATCGTTCATGACGATTGTTGAATTCTAACAACGGAAACAAGATGATATAGCTTTCAGCGCCAAGAGCACATTTTAATATCCTACCGAGTATTCGAGCGCACTGATTACGCGCACATATAGTTCACAAATGCATTCAGTATCTTCTGAACATAGGAAAACATCTCTACTTGGCAATGTCTTTCGCAGGAGCAATCGAAGAGGAAGGGCGACTCAAAGCATCAGGCGTAGCCTTGACATCCGCAACAATATAATTAGGAACAACTACATCAGGCCTCCTCATCAGGATTCTCCCCGCGCGAATGGCTTTGTCCATAGCCTTGTCACGCTGAGTTTTCAGAGCGGCGCAGTTGTCCTCTGCAACTTTGGTAGCCAGTCAAGCAGCCTCTAGCTCCTGGGTGACTGACCTCTTGAAAGCACACAGATCTTTGATGATGGAGTCCTTGCTCGACACCAACTGCCTAAGCCATAGGATCTCATCCTCGGATACTTGCAGTTCACGACGATGGTGATCTAGGTCTGCAATGGTAAAGCGGTGGCTCCTCTCCAAGATGGTTAGAGAATTGTCGGCATCACGATACAACCTATCCAGATTATCACGAGAAGCTGCAAGTGCTCGTTTCTCCTCCTATCAACAAGAATCAGCTCCCAAGTACCTAGAAATCAGTAAAAGCATGGTAGATCCAATTAAGTAAGCTTACCTCGTTAGCCGCCCTTTTAGAGTCAAGTTGAGCATTAAGAGAAGAATTCAAAGAATGTGCGTCGTCTAAGGAAGCAGAAACCCGAGTCAGGTCGATCTGACCTTGGGAAAACTTCTCCTCAAGCTCAGAGTACCACCGGGTTGAGTCGGTTTGATGTTGAAGATGTTTCTCCTCAAGCTCAGAGTACCACCGAGCCATATCTACCGAAAAGCATTCGAAGAAGGATACTCGGTTAAAAACAAATTAATCAACCAGCCAAGGAAGAAACAAAGATACCAACTAGCATTTGACACCCTCAAATCAGCTATCTGCTTCTGAAGCAGCAATGGATTCCACTACGTTAGAGACAGAGCTCCTTCTGGGATAGAGGCACCATATGATCTCAATTGAGTAGACATCCCGTCAACCAAAGCCTATTATTAAAAACAAATGAATACAAAGAAAGTGATTTACCAGGAGGAATGATGGAACGAAAAGAGCTAGGTTGCTTGAAGATTAGAAAAGAATGAGGGCAATCCCAAGTCATGAGAAGCTGTGTTGTAGCTCGACGAAGGAAGATCAACTAGAACAATCTGAAGAGCATCGTTGGGGGTTGGTTCAGCTCCACTAACAGATATCAGAATTCTTGCATCCGGCTCGCCGACCTCTAAGGTGACTCCTTCACTCGAAGCTAAAGAAGTATGCATCACTATCACTCCACCAGATCATGGGGGAGACGACCCGACGTGGACGTCCATCGAGGTATGGGAAGGAGAGCTCGCCTGGACACCCTCAGGTGCTGGGTTGCAGCTCGCACTACCCATCGGAGCCAAATTGCTACCGGCAACACCCTCGGGGGCTGGGTTGCAGCTTGCGCTACCCACCAGAGTCGGATCATTACCGGCGACACCCTCAAGTATTTCTCCCCCTTTTCAAAAGTCTTCTTACACTTAGTTACATAAGACTAAAGGTAAGCTTTAATGCACAATTTCTCCCCCTTTGTCATAAATTTCCAAAAAGGATACAAAGAATATAAAGTGTAGAAATTATGATTAAGCAAGATTTGAACACACTATCATGAAAAGGGTCCTTACATGGAGAAGTGACATGAAGTGATGTACCTTTACATTTTACCTTTTCAAGGGGGTTCCAGACTTATGTTGGATTTAGAATTCATTTGCAAGCTCTTGTTGGCATAATTGTGACATAGGTCCAAGATATCGAATGAAGATTGTAATAATAAATCAAAGGTGAATCTTGATACCTGGAGTCTAGATGTCACCTATCATTTTCTTATCACAGCAAGAGGCAACATGAAAATTACACAAGTATGGATTGTACAACTAGTGATCATGTACTAAAAATACCAATTGAAAAACTACCAATTGATTCAATTTGATGTATAAGTAGATCACTAATTGCATATTACAGTAAGTTCTCCTCAAGTTTTAGTGCACACATATATATGATTTCAATTGATACCTGTTGAGAGTACTTATTTGCAATTTAAAGTACCATTGGCATAAAAGGAGTATCAATTGAACATAATCATGCAACATAAGGAACATGTGCACTATTTAATCAATTAAGTTCTAAACAAGAGAATTTATAAGCTATGCTACTTTACATATTTGCAATTCAAAAGAATATGATACACATTTACCAAAATTTGGATGACGTCTGAATAGCATATGCAAGAGAAACTTATTCTCTTATGATATGTATAAAAGAAACATTTATTGGAGCAAAAAATCTTTGATACCCATCAAATTTGCAATGGAAGCGATTGTCTTTGCTCTAAAATTCATTTTTAATTTGAAACTACATACATAATAGACTTGGAAATGAAGTTAGTCTCAAAGATTCAAATTATTGACCATTCTGCCCTAAATGTGTGCATACTAGTGATGAATATTTTTTTAGCTTATGCACTTGGACTTGAGAGGCCCGGTGATTAAGTTCTACAATTTGAACCTTGGTACAAGCAAAATTTGAAAATGAGAAATTGTACCAGTTTAAGGAATTACTCATGATCAAATGGTATACTAATAGACATGATATGAAATATTTTAAGCCAAGGTTCTTGAGAAGTTATTATGTTAATCTCATACCTCACTAAGATGATTTAAGGTTAACTCATGACATCACCACAAGAGGTATCAATCAAATATCTAGAGATTATTTAATCGTCACCACAAGAGCAACCTTATGGTGTGACTTAAGATATTGCATACATATGCACACAATAGAATATAAGAACCTAGATGTACAAAGGTAATGCAATAGTTCATGAAATGACACACTTTTGTTCTATGCCCCATGTTCTCCATCATGATCATCAATTTTCAACTTAGTGCTTTGAGAGGATTGACAATTTTTTTGCACAAAGCAAGATGATTTTCATTCATGTCCATTAGTCTTCATCATGGCATGGATTGAGTCAATTTAGCATGCCAAAGAGAAACTTATCCTCTTCAAAAAAATAAAGAGAAACTCATTCTCTTCAAAGAACTACACAAATTCACTAAAAGAAAATGTTAGTCTTTAAGGACACAGTATATAGAATGAGCTCCCCTAAATGTATGCATCAGGTACTCGAATTACTTGTAACATGCACTTGATTCAATTACGATTCTTAGAGGGGTTCATCATATATCTTGGTGAAGGCATAATATATTTGAAACAATTGAACTTATGCTAGAGAACACATATCATTCCCCAATAGAACTACATGTGGTAAATACTTGATCATTTCCATGGAACCACTCATCCTCATTTGACATTCTCCTTTCTCTATGGTGTAAGACTACACAATATGAACTTGAAAGAAATCATTAGTCTCACAAGGTATAGGCTAAACTCTCCCTCAATTAGTGCATGCAAGGGTACACAAAGTACACTCATGCACATCAACAATATGAGGTCAAAGGTGAAGTTTGCACCATATCTTGGTTTAATCAAACATGCTTTACATAGATGATGAAAATTATACCAATTGAAGTTTAAGAACTGAAAGTGTATCAATTGAAGTCCTAAAAAAGTAAAGCATGCTAATAGAAACCTCAAACCTCAAAATGAAGGATATCATATAAATATGTCACTACATCTTCATTTTGGTTGACAAAAAAGTATAACTCCCTTCTTGAATCACTGTGATCTCTTTTATCTTTATGATTTCATCCAACCAAGTGATCTTGAACTTCTTTCATCTTTTCTTGATTCGATCATACTTGATATGAGATCAATTGAAACTCAATGATTGAAAGAACCAAGACTCCTATATCCATGGATTTTGAATCCATATTGAAAGCACTTGGAAGGACCTTGTTGAAACACTTAGAAAAGAGAGCATTAAAAACACAAAAGAGGGTTTCACAAATGATTATCCTTATATGTGGATGGCAAATGAATCATCATTCTTGAAACCAATAAGGATAGATTAATTTCCTTTAAATTAGTGCAAACATATGGTTGATGTGAAAGTTATATCCACTATTGAACATTTTACATTGCAAGGAAATTAACCTATACTATGATACATCTCACAAAGGATAGAATAATAAAACAACTGAAGGAGAGGAAGTTTTCATACCATGGCCTTTTATCAACTTTATCTTACTTTAGTTGAATAGTATACTTTAAGCTTGTGATTTATCCACTTAAACAAGCAAATCTCTTTACATAGATTTTCTATGAATAAGCTCAACACAAGAGATGACATTAGTAGCACAAGCACTAGTTTCTCATTTAGCAACCATTTTTATGTGAAAAGTAGGAGGGTTGATAAAATAGAAAAACCTCATAATATGGACTAAATTTCCCTTGATCCCTTATACACAATACATTATTGAATGACATGGATTTATATATGCATGGTTATTCAATGAAATCCAAAGGTCTAATTTAAGCCATATTATGTTGAATGTCTAATATGGAAGAATTAAATCCAAATTAACTAGAGAGAGAGAGAGAATACATCACATAGTTTTGAATTGTTGACCATATGATAAAATTCATTTATCTTCCAATTGGACCTTTATTTTATAATCAACAACTGATGTATACCCTCAAGTACTTTCTCTTCCTTAGTGGCTACATAAGTCACAAAGGATGTAAAATTTGAAAATAATATGCACTTGAGATTCAGTTATTACCACCCTTGCTACTATCTCCAAATATGATTTATACATCCATTATCGAGCACCCAGCTTGATCCATTTAAGGAGTAATCCTGCAAAACAAGTTTAGGGTGTGTTTGGTTGGATATACGTGGAGGGATGGAAGGGGGCGACCACAGTCTATGTAGTGTTTGGATGAGAGGCACGTAGGGGCGAGGTAAACACCAGAGTATTTTTTTGGGGGCGACGTGATCCCAAAAAATTGAGGGGACGTGTCGCCCCCGCCTCATCCCAATTTAACCTCAAACCAAACACATAGTTAAGTTTTGTATTTTAGTACCCAATTTGAATTGGATCCTTTGAGATTATTAGTAAGAGCCTTGGGTACCCACACATTCCTTATTGTGGTCTTTCTCTTTATGTAAGCACCTAAATATAATTGACAACCATCTTACCATGGTTCCAAGTCAACATGTAATCACACATATAAGCGCTAGAGTTAAGAATAGGAGCCTTTTCTCCTTTTGTTATATGATTTTCTTTCGTCTTGCTCTTCAAGCCACCCATGTTTATCATGTTATGAGCTTGAATGGGTTGTAGCCAAGTGCCCTTCGTCCATGTTTGTTTCTTAGGGGCTTATTCTTAGTGTTACCTTTTCTTGATACATCATTATGTTGTCTTCTTGATGATGTACCTAGCTTGACCTTAGGTGCACCTAGCTTATCAAGGTTAGTCACACAAGCATTCATATCATAAAGACAAGTTATGCCTGGAATTTACAACTTGGTGATCCAAAACAGTGTGAAGCATATGGATACCAATTGAAGTAGATTTCTAAGATATCAATTTGTAAGTTTCCAAGATTTAGAAAGTATGGATCACTAATTTCACATTTTAGAGTTTAAAAAACAAATCCATGTTAGTGCATATGTGTGACGGAACCTTCCAAGTTATTAGGCCCACCTACGGTTGTCCTTGTCCAACAGACATCAGACAACCCCGTAGATGTTCCTGAATTACTTGATAAGTTCGGTATCTTTCCTTACCTTACCAGGAACGTTTCACCCGTCTTGCAGACATTACAGAACATCAGAGATATCGAAATGCGGAAGTGATTACATAAACTTACATTTATTTAAAAAGTAAGATTAGGTTATTTATTACAGACCAACACTATAAACGAGTGCAGAGTAGTATTATTACATAACCAAGGGAGGCAAAAACTCCTCCCATAAAAGTTTATACACAAAAGTTTTTATGGAGGACCATGTCCTCCCGCATCTTCATTGCTGATTTTCATCATGGGGAACCACCTTGGTACAAAAGCAACAGAAATCTGCTGCTCCCTCACCTAAAAACAACGAGGGAATAAACCCTGAGTATGGAATTACTCAGCAAGTCTTACCCGACTAAAGAAAAGACTCTCAAGGGTATGCTGGTTATAAGGGAGTCAAGGTAAGGCTTAACAAGGATCAAAGACTCTGTTTTGCGGAAAAGCTTACTAAGAGTGGATCCTTAGAAATCCAATTTTATTGTCAGATTAAGTAAATTACCTGTATCTAGAGTTCCTGCTACCCTAGTTCAAACACTTGTCCTGAACTAGCCAGTTTCTCAGCAGTCCCTTTACCTTTTGTGGATTGCTACGTATAGGGCAGTGACCAAGTCTTCATAACCGCGAAGGTACGGCGATCCGAATCGATTATACTCAGCTGAGGATCTCCAATCACACGACATATGTAGCACTTAATCCTTGCATATGTCAAACCGCCACCGGGGTTCCTAAGACCAGATCAGGTTCACGCAAACCGAGAGCACAGATACACCACCGTCCAGCCTCTTGCCACGGAGGGTACACGCTACTCTCGCCACCGCTCCACGCCCATTTCGTGTTATCTTATTCTGGCCTTAGTCTGCCTGAGGCAAGGCTTACCCATGACGAGGCATGTGACCAGTTAAAAGGGTCCTCGGTCAGCAAGCCTACATCGACACGGTCCTTAATCGACACAGACGGAGACACTACACCGAGACTCTCTTCTCGTGCAAGTCACCCGCCCGGTCTCAACTTAATCATTTCAAACCCAAAGTTTGGTACCTGGCAGAGGTACATCTTTTCCGATGTTGAACCCATCACGGCCATGATGGATCCACCATCAAGTTTTATTTTCAAAAACATCCCTCCCACTTTGCTAATCATCTTTTGTAAAACAAAACCTTTTGTTTTGCTAGAGCAGTACTAAGCATAGTAAAAACCTTTTGTAAAGCAGGGTATCAAGGAAGGTAATCAAAGATCAAGGAAGGTAATGCAGGAATTGTTTAAGCATTCAACTCCTATCACCTAATGCATCAATCAAGTGAGAAAGATTTTAAAAACATCAAGGGAAGTGGCAAATGCACCGGGGCTTGCCTTCGTTAACAGGTGAGTCAGGCTCGGATCCACAAATATCAAAGTAGAAGCAGTTGCCTGCTTGAGAATCCGAGGGTGGTGGTGTCCTTTCTTCGGTGACTTCTGCTTCTTCACGTTCTAACATAACCATATATATATAAGAATGAATGCCTTGTGATGCTTATGAGAATGCAAAGATAATATAAACTTATTATCTAAGTCTTGAATACAACTTTCCTTCACGGAACTCCGAGAACTTAGGGTTTCCGGAGTCAGTAAATGAGTTCAAAGGGCAGGGGGAGGTGTTTTGGGGTATGGTGATCAAACAAGGTCCAAATCAACCCAAATTCTACCCAAGGCTTCTAAGTAATATGAGGAACTTATATAAAAATTTTGAGCATTTTTGGAATTACCATTTATCTTTTAAAAATCCAGGATTACTTCTTTAAGCTATTTTAAATGCCCTAAAATTCCTTATTTATCCTAAAAATTACAAAACTATTTTTATAAAATACTAGGGAAAATAAGGAGTCTAGGAAAATTGGTTTCATAATTTTATCTTTTTCTATCATTTTCTAAGATTGTTTTGGCTCTGGAAATAAAAGAAAAAGGAAAACAGATGAATAGTACTGGGCTGATTCAGCCCAGTGGCCCAGCTTAGAGGGAGAAAGCGCCTGCGCGCGCGCCCGCGCTGGCGATCTTGCGGAAGGGTCCCTGGAGTTCTGGGTAACTGGAAAATAGTTCCTGTACTATTCCTGTGTGCCGCTGACAGATTACAGAAAGGCCCTTCCCTTTCTATTTCTTCACACGGCCAGGTCCACGACGGTGCTCCGCACGGGAGGCTTACTCCGGCGAGCCAGACCGGCCGGAGGGGACCAAGACTAGCGCTAATCTTTAGTTTACACCGGATTCTACCCTGATAGAGTATTTCCCCCTACTAAATTTCCGAATTGGAGCTCTATCGAACACTGCCCACGAGGACAGCGAAAGCTTTGGACATGCGTTCATGTTCCCAGTGATTGGTGGGCTATTACTTTAATTGAATGGTTTGGGGAGCATCCCTAGCACCCAAGGACACAAGGACAACACATGAATTGGATGGTGTCTTACCAGAACGGACTGGCCACGGTGGAGTGGTGCTTCACGGTGGCGGAGACCGATTTGGGGGAAAACCCGAATTGTGGAGCTCTGGTGAATGAGAGGAGATGAGAGTGGGTGCTATGGCTTGACAATTACATGGTGCAACAGACCTGGCCCTCAATTTATAGTCTCCGGGGGCGGTGGTCGTGAATTTTGGACTAGACGAGCGGTGGCCGGAGGTGGAGAAGAACACAAGCGCGCGTGAACTCGTGGCTAATGGCGTGGCAACCTCACCGGCACTGATTAGACAGCAGTGGGGAGCTACGGTGAAGTGGTGGCGGGGTTAAGACACGCGGCGCAGGGCCAAGGCACGGCGGCCTCACCGACGAGCTAATCTGCTTCAGCCGCAAAGCAGAAAGGCGGCCATGGTGAGTCACCGGAGTCATCCCCAGGGGGTGATTTTTACCAGACGACCTTATCTGGTCATCGGTGACACGAATCCTACAGCGGTGGCGTGAATCACGGCGGGGAGCTACCGGCGGTGAGCTGTTCCCGTCGCTGGCGATCTGATCCATTATCAGCTACTGTACCATTGCACTGCTTCATCAGAGCTTATGACAGGGGGATTTGTGGAGCTAATAACTTCCAATTTTGTGTAGTGACTAAGCTAGCTCTCTATACCAAAATTATAGCCTGACAATCCAGCTATAATTTTGTCATAGCAATCTTGATCAAATTCTCAATAATTCAAGCTTGAGTTCATGCTTAAAGTTCAGTGATTACACTGTCTGTCTGAAATTTCAGACATTGGCACCCTGACAGCCCAACTTCAGCCTCACTTAACTCCAGATTTTTCTCAATAGCATGGCTTGCACTCTTAAGCAAACTTGTGCTCCTATGATTGGGCTATAATTTTTATGTAGTGACCTAGAGCAAAAACCCTCTGATTTAAAAGTTACAAGGGCTTCAAGTTGGATGAATCACACTGAAATCCAGACTTAACCCCAAAAAGGTTAAGTGGGGCACTTTTGCACTTAAGTCCAAATCTCAAGTTTTGGATTGCAAATTCTCATATAAGTGACCCAAATAACTCAAGATACTTATTTGACTTGATTTTTGCACTTTAGTCCAAAAGTGGACTAATTTTGCACTTAGGTCCCTAGGGTTTGGTTTTAGGGTTTTCAGGGTTCTATTTGAGATTTTTGATATCCTAGGGGTATAAATGTGATTCAACTTTGTTTTTGGGGACATTTATGACTCTTTCCCCCAAAAGCCTTTAGGTTTTCTTTAGTTGGGTTAAGTTTTACCCCATTAAACTCTATTTAGGGTTAAGTTCCTTAACCAGGGGTCTATTTGCAAAATACCAAAAACAATACACTTGTTTGAAATTTTTACCTAGTGAATGCACTCTAGGTGTGTCAAACATATGCAATGCCAATGTTTATGATGTCATGCTCAAGTTTTAGTTACAGTAACACCAGGGGTGTTACATCCTTCCCCCCATAAGAGAATCTCGTCCCGAGATTTAAAGTCCTAGGGTGAGTAATGGAAAAGGAAATGTGTCATATTTTTATTTCCTTATTTCTGGTACAAGGCAGGGGTGGTGTGGGGGTTCACTCCTTTATTACAATGACTGATCTTACTTTACAAATTACATGAGGCTAGAAAACCTGGGAAATTCTTATTTAAAAAGTCTTGCGTTTCCCACGTAGCCTCTTCTTCAGAATGTTGGTTCCACTGTATCTTATAGAACTTGAGAGTTTTTCTCCGGGTAACCCGGTCCTTTTGATCCAAGACTCGAATAGGGTGCTCAGAATATGTCAAGTCTGGTTCAAGGACAACATCTGTCACTTCAATGGTTCGATCAGGAATCCGAAGACACTTCTTCAATTGCGATACGTGGAACACATTATGTATAGCAGACAGGGTCTCGGGAAGCTGCAGTTGATATGCCACTGGTCCACATTGCTTAAGTACAGGGAATGGACCAATGTATCTGGGTGCAAGTTTTCCTTTAACCCCAAAACGGGATACCCCCTTCATTGGTGAAACCTTCAGGTAGACATAGTCTCCTTCAAGAAAATACAAGGGCATTCGCCGTTTGTCTGCATAACTCTTCTGACGAGCTTGGGCTTTCTTCATATTATAAATTATTTTCTGAACCTTTTCTTCGGTTTCTTTTACCATATCAGGCCTAAAGAAATACCTTTCACCAGGTTCAGACCAACATAGCGGAGTACGACATCGTCGTCCATATAGAGCTTCAAAAGGTGCCATCTTGATACTTTCTTGATAGCTATTATTATATGAAAACTCCGCTAAGGGTAAACATTCATCCCATTTCTGTGAGAAATCCAGGACACATGCCCGCAGCATATCTTCGAGTATTTGATTAATCCTCTCAGTTTGTCCACTGGTTTGGGGATGATATGCCGAACTGTGGAGCAGTTTAGTACCCAGGGATTTATGGAGTTCCTCCCAGAATTTGGATACAAATTGGGATCCACGATCCGACACTATGGTCTTTGGAATACCATGCAAACTGAGAATGCGAGAAATGTATAACGCAGCATAAGTGGCCACAGAGTACTTTGCTTTGACAGGCAAGAAGTGGGCAATTTTTGTGAGTCGATCAACAATTACCCAGATAGAATCGTACCCTTTGGCAGTCTTGGGCAATCCCACAATGAAGTCCATACTTATGTCTTCCCATTTCCATGTTGGGATTGGCAAAGATTGTAATGGACCAGCAGTTTTCAAGTGTATGGCCTTGACACGTCTACAGGTGTCACACCTGGCCACATAGCGTGCAATCTCGATCTTCATTTTTGTCCACCAATAATGTTGTTTCAAATCTTGATACATCTTAGTGCTTCCGGGATGAATAGAATAGCGGCTAAGATGTGCTTCATCAAGAATTTGTTGGCGGACCTCTTCATTCTTCGGCACCACTATACGGTTATTAAACCATATAATGCCTTGCTCATCTTCTTTGAAACATTTGGCTGTTCCAGCCTTTATCTTTTCCCGAATGTGTTTCATACCCTCATTATCTTTTTGAGCATCAATTATTCTTTGCAAGAGAACGGACTCCAGCTTTAGCTGACTTAGGGTTCCTTGTTGGACCATCCCCAGGTTTAGCTTTTCCATCTCTTGACACAAAGTATTGTCAGAGTTCTTCATCATAAGACAGTGGCAGGAAACCTTACGGTTAAGTGCATCTGCCACAACATTGGCCTTGCCTGGGTGATAATGAATTTCCAATTCATAGTCCTTAATAAGCTCAAGCCATCGCCTTTGTCTCATGTTCAATTCTGACTGGGTGAAGATATACTTCAAGCTTTTATGGTCTTTGTAAATGTGACAAACATTTCCCAGTAGATAATGACGCCAGATTTTCAGGGCATGAACCACAGTAGCTAGCTCCAGATCATGAGTTGGGTAATGCTCCTCATGTCGGCGCAACTGCCTTGAAGCATATGCAATCACTCGGCCTTCTTGCATCAACACACAGCCGAGTCCACTGCCTGACGCATCACAATATACATCAAAAGACTTGGTGATGTCCGGCTGAGCCAATACCGGAGCAGTGGTTAATAATGTCTTCAATTGCTCAAAGGCTTCTTCACACTTGGAAGACCAATTAAATTTACAATCATTTTTCAATAAACTTGTGATTGGTTTCACAAGCTTAGAAAAATCTGGTATGAATCTGCGATAATACCCAGCTAGTCCAAGAAAACTCCGGACATGATGAACAGTGGTCGGGGGTTTCCATTCCAGAATATCCTTGACCTTGCTGGGATCTACCGCAATTCCCTTGGCAGATAGGATATGTCCTAGAAACTGAATTTCCTCCAGCCAAAACGCGCATTTACTGAACTTGGCATATAGCTGATGTTCCCTCAAGCGCGTTAATACAATCCGCAAATGTTGAGCATGCTCCTCTTCATTTTTGGAATATATCAAGATATCATCGATAAAGACCACCACGAACTTGTCCAACTCAGGCATAAACACCAAGTTCATCAAATAAGTGAAATGGGCAGGAGCATTGGTCAATCCGAAAGACATTACCAGATATTCAAATAACCCATATCGCGTAGTGAACGCGGTCTTTGGTATGTCCTCGGGCCGAATACGGATTTGATGATAGCCCGTCCTGAGATCAATTTTGGAGAATACCCTCGCCCCGGTCAATTGATCAAATAGGATGTCAATCCTCGGAAGAGGGTACTTGTTCTTGATAGTGACCTCATTCAGGGGCCGATAATCCACGCACATCCGTAAGGTTTGATCCTTCTTTTTGACAAATATGGCTGGACAACCCCAAGGTGACGAGCTTGGCCGGATAAATCCTTTATTTAGTAGATCTTGTAATTGAATCTTCAATTCCGCCAACTCATTTGGAGGCATACGGTACGATCTTCGAGAAATTGGAGCCGTACCGGGTTTTAGCTCAATTACAAATTCTACATCCCGCTCAGGTGGCAATCCCGGCAAATCTTCAGGAAAGACATCAGGAAACTCACACACTATCGGAATATCCTTGATTTCCGGTATTATGGCTTCGTATACTCTGCTAGTAGCTTGGGCTGGAATGGGGATAGGTATAAAAATTTCTTCTTGATTATAACTCAACCTGATAATTCTTTGATCAGTGTTGAGGATTGCTTTATACTTGGCCAACCAATTCATACCCAGAATAACATCTATATCCTGGCCTTTCAGAACTATCATATTAGTAAGAAAATCCCGTCCGGCCAAGGTTATGGGCACTTGATAGGCCACTTCTCTAGTAAAAATCTGTCCCCCAGGTGAGTGAATTTTAAATCCTTCTTTTGATTCATGACATGAAATGTGATGTTGCTCCACAAATTTCTTGCAAATGAAGGTATGCGAAGCACCAGAATCAAAGAGAATGATTGCAGGATGATTGGCCACGAGGAATGTACCCATCATTACCGGCTCCCCGTCCGGTGTAGTGGCCACTTGTGTATAATATATACGTCCCGTCTTCTTGGTATTCTTGCCCGAAGTACTTCCCTTGCCTGGAGCTGAATTCCCCGATCCTTGCTGATTATTAGCCTGATTTTGCTTTGGATAGGGGCAATCTTTGATAAAATGCCCAGACTTGCCACAGTTAAAACACCCAGTTGAAGAACTTGGCAGAGCAGGGAATCGAGTGCCTAGGGCACCCGGCTGACTTGGGGCAGTAGGAGCTTTGTTGGGACGAATAATTATGGGCTGCTTAAAAGGGAAGGATGGTGCACTTGAACGGTTCAGGTTAGAAGGCCGGAGAATAAACCGTTGCCTCTTCACCGGGCCCTGACTAGGCCTATCACCTCTAGATCCCTTAGATCTTCTGGCTCCTGCATATTTTGCTTCCACAGCTAAAGCTGTACTGACAACTTTCCCATATGTGAGATCTATGTAGGTTGCCATCTTTCTTTGCATTCGATCATTTAAACCCCTCATGAAGCAATTCTTCTTTTTCAGGTCTGTATTTACCTGATTGATTGCATACTGGGACAGGTGGTTAAACTTGTTGAGATATTGATTGACAGTATCTCCACCTTGTCTAAGCTTCATAAATTCTTCTTGTTTCATATGTAGAACACCCTCCGGAATATAATGCTCACGGAAGGCCACCTTGAATTCCTCCCAGGTTATTTGATGATTGGCCGGTTGAACGGCCATGAAATTTCCCCACCAAGTGCTGGCAGGGCCACGTAGTTGTTGGGCTGCAAACAACGGCTTCTGGGTTTCTGAACAGCGCAGAAGTCCGAATTTTTGTTCAATGACCCGTATCCATTCGTCGGCTTCCAACGGGTCTTCAGCCTTCACAAACAGGGGTGGACGAGTCTCTGAGAAGTCTAGATAAGAGGTTTCGCGGGGGCCCTATTGATAACCCCGCCCGCCTTGTTGTTGAAACTGCTGACCCGCCATTTCTCTCAAGAAGCGGGTGTTATCTGCGGTCGCATTTACCAAGGCAGCAATCGCCTCGGCCAGAGTGGGAGGAACAGGAGGCGGATTTGGTGTAGATTCCCTCCCACTAGAGGGTCCTGCTGCATCCTGGGATCGAGTTTTGGATGGCATCTGTGGCAATAGTCATTTGAAAGAAAAACAAATATTATATGCCAGAGACAAAACCTTCCAAATTACATTACCAAAAAGAGTAATGTACAGACTCGATTTTTACAATAGGATACATTACTCAACATACAATACACTATCTATTGTACAATAGTACAATCTACCATACTCTACTTTTTATTTTTATTACTACACTACTACTTCTGGTTACTCCTAGCAGCCTCGTTATCAGGTGTGGGAGACCATTCATCGACCAGCCTCATAGAAGGAGGGGGTTGAAAAAGGTCTAGCTCACCACCAAGCGCTTGTCCCATCACGTGGGAGGGTCCAGCTTCCAACTTAGCAGGACGTATGGGCTCACTGGGATGCAGTTGCGAATACAATACATGCACTTCCTCATGTAATGTATTGCAGTATGTCTGCAATTCTTCAACAGCCAAGTTGAGCTCAGTTATACGGGCCTGAGCCCTTGCCTCCTTGGCCCATGCCAATGAGCGAGATTGAACGACCCAATCGAGTGCCAAATCCCGATCTGCCAGCTGGTCTTGTAGATGGCGAACGTCTCTTCGTAACTCATTTATACGGTCACCATCTCCAATCCATATAGCTGTCCTGCGGCGAAGTTCCGCTTGGAGCCTACTTACTTCTGCTTCTAGATCACCTATAGGATCATTGCTTCCGCTACTACTATCTACATCTCGTGGGGAAAGTTGATGTCGAGGTACTCCAATGGGTCCAGTCGACTTACGCGCAGTTTTTCTTGTGCGCGGCGGCATTTTTCTAAGGGGGAAATTTATTAGTACAATTCTTAGCATGATGCATGAATAATTACAGAATCAATCCTGATTCAACCTTCTATACATTGCACTCTTCCTACCTGGTCTTTATAGATTCTTCAGATATAAGGGATAAGAAAGGAAGAAATCCTTTTAGGTAAGTCTTTCTTTTGAAATTCTTTTGAATATGCTTTATAATATCTGCAAAGAAGGGCTTCGCTCCGATACCAGCTGTGACGGAACCTTCCAAGTTATTAGGCCCACCTACGGTTGTCCTTGTCCAACAGACATCAGACAACCCCGTAGATGTTCCTGAATTACTTGATAAGTTCGGTATCTTTCCTTACCTTACCAGGAACGTTTCACCCGTCTTGCAGACATTACAGAACATCAGAGATATCGAAATGCGGAAGTGATTACATAAACTTACATTTATTTAAAAAGTAAGATTAGGTTATTTATTACAGACCAACACTATAAACGAGTGCAGAGTAGTATTATTACATAACCAAGGGAGGCAAAAACTCCTCCCATAAAAGTTTATACACAAAAGTTTTTATGGAGGACCATGTCCTCCCGCATCTTCATTGCTGATTTTCATCATGGGGAACCACCTTGGTACAAAAGCAACAGAAATCTGCTGCTCCCTCACCTAAAAACAACGAGGGAATAAACCCTGAGTATGGAATTACTCAGCAAGTCTTACCCGACTAAAGAAAAGACTCTCAAGGGTATGCTGGTTATAAGGGAGTCAAGGTAAGGCTTAACAAGGATCAAAGACTCTGTTTTGCGGAAAAGCTTACTAAGAGTGGATCCTTAGAAATCCAATTTTATTGTCAGATTAAGTAAATTACCTGTATCTAGAGTTCCTGCTACCCTAGTTCAAACACTTGTCCTGAACTAGCCAGTTTCTCAGAAGTCCCTTTACCTTTTGTGGATTGCTACGTATAGGGCAGTGACCAAGTCTTCATAACCGCGAAGGTACGGCGATCCGAATCGATTATACTCAGCTGAGGATCTCCAATCACACGACATATGTAGCACTTAACCCTTGCATATGTCAACCCGCCACCGGGGTTCTTAAGACCAGATCAGGTTCACGCAAACCGAGAGCACAGATACACCACCGTCCAGCCTCTTGCCACGGAGGGTACACGCTACTCTCGCCACCGCTCCACGCCCATTTCGTGTTATCTTATTCTGGCCTTAGTCTGCCCGAGGCAAGGCTTACCCATGACGAGGCATGTGACCAGTTAAAAGGGTCCTCGGTCAGCAAGCCTACATCGACACGGTCCTTAATCGACACAGACGGAGACACTACACCGAGACTCTCTTCTCGTGCAAGTCACCCGCCCGGTCTCAACTTAATCATTTCAAACCCAAAGTTTGGTACCTGGCAGAGGTACATCTTTTCCGATGTTGAACCCATCACGACCATGATGGATCCACCATCAAGTTTTATTTTCAAAAACATCCCTCCCACTTTGCTAATCATCTTTTGTAAAACAAAACCTTTTGTTTTGCTAGAGCAGTACTAAGCATAGTAAAAACCTTTTGTAAAGCAGGGTATCAAGGAAGGTAATCAAAGATCAAGGAAGGTAATGCAGGAATTG
Source organism: Zea luxurians (assembly GCA_029449295.1). NCBI lineage: Eukaryota > Viridiplantae > Streptophyta > Magnoliopsida > Poales > Poaceae > Zea > Zea luxurians. The sequence goes on along the minus strand of JAOPSE010000004.1, from coordinate 73,869,958 downwards.
TTTAAGCATTCAACTCCTATCACCTAATGCATCAATCAAGTGAGAAAGATTTTAAAAACATCAAGGGAAGTGGCAAATGCACCGGGGCTTGCCTTCGTTAACAGGTGAGTCAGGCTCGGATCCACAAATATCAAAGTAGAAGCAGTTGCCTGCTTGAGAATCCGAGGGTGGTGGTGTCCTTTCTTCGGTGACTTCTGCTTCTTCTTCACGTTCTAACATAACCATATATATATATAAGAATGAATGCCTTGTGATGCTTATGAGAATGCAAAGATAATATAAACTTATTATCTAAGTCTTGAATACAACTTTCCTTCACGGAACTCCGAGAACTTAGGGTTTCCGGAGTCAGTAAAGGAGTTCAAAGGGCAGGGGGAGGTGTTTTGGGGTATGGTGATCAAACAAGGTCCAAATCAACCCAAATTCTACCCAAGGCTTCTAAGTAATATGAGGAACTTATATAAAAATTTTGAGCATTTTTGGAATTACCATTTATCTTTTAAAAATCTAGGATTACTTCTTTAAGCTATTTTAAATGCCCTAAAATTCCTTATTTATCCTAAAAATTACAAAACTATTTTTATAAAATACTAGGGAAAATAAGGAGTCTAGGAAAATTGGTTTCATAATTTTATCATTTTTCTATCATTTTCTAAGATTGTTTTGGCTCTGGAAATAAAAGAAAAAGGAAAACAGATGAATAGTACTGGGCTGATTTCAGCCCAGTGGCCCAACTTAGAGGGAGAAAGCGCCTGCGCGCGCGCCCGCGCTGGCGATCTTGCGGAAGGGTCCCTGGAGTTCTGGGTAACTGGAAAATAGTTCTTGTACTATTCCTGTGTGCCGCTGACAGATTACAGAAAGGCCCTTCCCTTTCTATTTCTTCACACGGCCAGGTCCACGACGGTGCTCCGCACGGGAGGCTTACTCCAGCGAGCCAGACCGGCCGGAGGGGACCAAGACTAGCGCTAATCTTCAGTTTACACTGGATTCTACCCTGATAGAGTATTTCCCCCTACTAAATTTCCGAATTGGAGCTCTATCGAACACTGCCCACGGGGACAGCGAAAGCTTTGGACATGCGTTCATGTTCCCAGTGATTGGTGGGCTATTACTTTAATTGAATGGTTTGGGGAGCATCCCTAGCACCCAAGGACACAAGGACAACACATGAATTGGATGGTGTCTTACCAGAACGGACTGGCCACGGTGGAGTGGTGCTTCACGGTGCCGGAGACCGATTTGGGGGAAAACCCGAATTGTGGAGCTCTGGTGAATGAGAGGAGATGAGAGTGGGTGCTATGGCTTGACAATTACATGGTGCAACAGACCTGGCCCTCAATTTATAGTCTCCGGGGGCGGTGGTCGTGAATTTTGGACTAGACGAGCGGTGGCCGGAGGTGGAGAAGAACACAAGCGCGCGTGAACTCGTGGCTAATGGCGTGGCAACCTCACCGGCACTGATTAGACAGCAGTGGGGAGCTACGGTGAAGTGGTGGCGGGGTTAAGACATGCGGCGAAGGGCCAAGGCACGGCGGCCTCACCGACGAGCTAATCTGCTTCCGCCGCAAAGCAGAAAGGCGGCCATGGTGAGTCACCGGAGTCATCCCCAGGGGGTGATTTTTACCAGGCGACCTTATCTGGTCATCGGTGACACGAATCCTACAGCGGTGGCGTGAATCACGGCGGGGAGCTACCGGCGGTGAGCTGTTCCCGTCGCTGGCGATCTGATCCATTATCAGCTACTGTACCATTACACTGCTTCATCAGAGCTTCTGACAAGGGGATTTGTGGAGCTAATAACTTCCAATTTTGTGTAGTGACTAAGCTAGCTATCTATACCAAAATTATAGCCTGACAATCCAGCTATAATTTTGTCATAGCAATCTTGATCAAATTCTCAATAATTCAAGCTTGAGTTCATGCTTAAAGTTCAGTGATTACACTGTCTGTCTGAAATTTCAGACATTGGCACCCTGACAGCACAACTTCAGCCTCACTTAACTCCAGATTTTTCTCAATAGCATGGCTTGCACTCTTAAGCAAACTTGTGCTCCTATGATTGGGCTATAATTTTGATGTAGTGACCTAGAGCAAAAACCCTCTGATTTAAAAGTTACAAGGGCTTCAAGTTGGATGAATCACATTGAAATCCAGGCTTAACCCCAAAAAGGTTAAGTGGGGCACTTTTGCACTTAAGTCCAAATCTCAAGTTTTGGATTGCAAATTCTCATATAAGTGACCCAAATAACTCAAGATACTTATTTGACTTGATTTTTGCACTTTAGTCCAAAAGTGGACTAATTTTGCACTTAGGTCCCTAGGGTTTGGTTTTAGGGTTTTTCAGGGTTCTATTTGAGATTTTTGATATCCTAGGGGTATAAATGTGATTCAACTTTGTTTTTGGGGACATTTATGACTCTTTCCCCCAAAAGCCTTTAGGTTTTCTTTAGTTGGGTTAAGTTTTACCCCATTAAACTCTATTTAGGGTTAAGTTCCTTAACCAGGGGTCTATTTGCAAAATACCAAAAACAATACACTTGTTTGAAATTTTTACCTAGTGAATGCACTCTAGGTGTGTCAAACATATGCAATGCCAATGTTTATGATGTCATGCTCAAGTTTTAGTTACAGTAACACCAGGGGTGTTACAATATGCATATGATGAATATCAACTAAAAGGAAGGATTCATATGCACTTTTAGTTTTAACGGTAAGAGAATTTTAAACTGTATCAGGAGTAGCTATTTAGAAAATGAAGATTACAATCCATATGAATGAGATACAAATTTACCATTATGGATTGTCTTAGTATAGCTTACTCAAGGGAAACTTATTCTCTACGACACAAGATATATAATGTGCACCACTAGATATGTGCATCAAGTATTTTAATGACTTGCCAAATGCACATTCAATTCAGTTAAGATTCTCAAGACGAGTACATTACATATATTGGTTAAGGCATGAAAAATTTGCAATGAATCAACTTATGCCTAAGAATACTAATCACCATATAGAACGTACCATTTGTTATATCAATTGAAAGGTCTTACTATATGAGATGGAATCATCTAAGTATCCTTATTTTCTTTATTTGTGGAGACTTCCTTCTTTAGCGTGTTATCTCTTTTCCTTTTAAAACTAGTCAAAAAAGCACTTTGAAAAGAGGTATTAGTGGTACAAGGAAGTATTTAATAAATGATGATATTTATATATGAATGACAAACAAATCATCATTTATGAGGCATAAAGGAATAAATTAAATTCCCTTTAAGTTAATGCACATGGAGGAGTGAATTAACAATATGCACCAAATTACAAATTTAATCTAAAAGGAATTTAACCTTTATTGGGGGGTCTTCTTTCCCACCGAAGGTCTTCAAGGCGAAAACACCTTTGGCAAAATGCTACAAAGGTATACACGACATGGAGATACAACCCGAAGATGATGCGGACAGAAGCCAAAGTTATGACTGAAGGAGCTTCGTCTTAGTATTATGATGAAGGCGAAGGACGATACCGACTTAAGGAGGAAAAGGCTATCTAGTCCTTAATAGTTCACATTATGATTATAATTAGTTATCAGGGACATGAATGTAATTTTCTCTGGGTTGCGTCCCGTGCCTATAAATAGATGAACAGTATCCTCGTACTGTTCACGCTGGATTGTAATCACTCTTGCATCTTCACTCTCTAGCAAGCCGAAGGTATCAATGTAATATAAATATTGTTGATGTTTATTCATGTTTATAAAATTATAATATAAATAACTTATTGAGTCATAATCATTATTTATATTCTTTTGTATCTCATGTACTCTTATTTATATTTGTTCACTGAGATGATGAAGGTATGCCCTTCATGACCCTCGTCTAGAGACCATTATATCCAAAAGGAGATAATGCTTCGAAGGATGAAGGTCTTTAATTATTGACAATCGTGTTGTCTTGTTCTTAATGTGTAGCATTTGAGAACAAGGACCAACATTGGCGCCCACCTCCGGTGAACTCACTTCCATAGTTGCGACGATGGCTTCACAAAACAACCAAGCTATAGCACCTTTGACCACGAAGCTGGTGCTCCCAATCACATGCGGCTCAAACTCTGAACCAGCCAATAAGAAGCAGAAGAAAGAAGCGCAGAGAAGGGTACAACATGTCGGGGTGCAAGGACCCTTCATCAAGTCCAAGTGGTCTCATATTCCAATTACCTTCTCTCAGGAAGACCATTAGCTTAAGGATTATCCTCACAACGATGCAATGGTAATATCTTGTGTTATCAAGGGATTTCTGGTCTGTAATGTCTTAGTAGACACAGGCAGTGCAGCGGATATCATCTTTGCAAAGGCTTTCAGGCAAATGCAAGAGCCAGATGACAAGATCCATGATGCAACGCACCCTCTTTGTGGCTTCGGAGGAAAACAGATTGTGGCACTTGGCAAGATAACAATGCCGGTCACCTTCGGCTACGTTCATAACACAAGGACAAAACAGGTTGTCTTCGATATTGTTGATATGGAGTATCCATACAATGCAACATTGGTCGAGGGACGCTTAATGCCTTCGAAGCAATACTTCATCCAGCATATCTTTGCATGAAGATACCTTCGGAACAAGGGCCCATTGTACACGGGAGTCAAGAAGCTGCCAGGAGAGCTGAAGGGAGTTGGACAGGTTCGAAGGCTATTCATAATACAGTTTGCTCCCTGTTGATCAAATGCTTGTCCAGAACTAAAGGACAAGAATTAATGAAGGAGATACATGCAGGCTTATGTGGAGCCCACATTGGGTCCAGACTTCTACTAGGAAAAGTTTTTAGACAAGGTTTTTACTGGCCGAATGTAGCTTGGATGCGGCAGATTTAGTTCAGAAATGTGAAAATTGCCAAAGATGTGCCAGAGACCAGAAACAACCTTTGTCTTTAACTCAGCTAATACAACCAACATGGCCATTGCAAAGATGGGGGTTGGATTTGTTAGGGCCACTACCACCAACGCAAGGCAACCTAAAATACATTGTGGTGGCAGTGGAATACTTTTCTAAGTGGATTGAAGCAAAGCCTTTGGCTATAATAACTTCGGCCATAGTGCAAAAATTCTTCTGGCAGAACATAGTTTGTCGCTTCAGCGTACTGAAGGCTATCGCCGTTGATAACGGAACTCAATTCGATGCTGAAACTTTCAAAACTTTTTGTAGCCAAATTGGCACAAAAATACACTTTGCATCAATGAGACACCCAAAGTCAAATGGGTTGGTAGAAAGGGCAAATGGAATCATAATAACAGGAATAATGAAATCAATCTTCAATCAGCTGAAAGGGAAGTGGCCAAATGAATTAATAAAGTGGTTTGGAGCCACAACACCATTGTATCAAGGTCAACAGGGTTTACTCCATTCAAGCTTCTGTTCGGTGACGAAGCAATAACACCGGAAGAAGCAAGAATGGGTTCAATAAGAACCTTAGCTTCGATGGAGGATGAAGCTGATTGCCAAGTAACAAAAGAAACCATAGATGGGACCAGACTTTAGGCCATAGAGCACATCAATAAATACCAGGCCAAAACAATAAAATGGCGTGACAGAAAAGTTCGATTGAAAAATATCAAGCCAGGTCATTTGGTGCTTCGAAGGATAGCTAACCCTGATACAGAAGCTTCAGCTAAAACGGGAAGGACCTTTTTTGGTGGTATCTTCGTCAAGACCCGGTTCTTACAGACTAAAGGACATGGACGGCAACGACATACCCAGGTCTTGGAATGCCGATGAGCTTCGGTGATATTATATGTAATTAATGTAATTTTCTTATTTTTTTCTCCTATGGCACCCTTTTCCTTTCAGGAGGGGAGAAAGGTTTTTAATGGGGCCATAGGTTGTAATTTTCATTTTTTTGTTTAGCCCTATGCAATACAAGGGCCAAATTCCCCCAATAATGTAACATGTAACATCAGAATTCGCACCATCGAGTGCAAAAAGAACAGGGAGAAGCTCAAAAGTCATCCCTAAGGGGATGCAAAGCTAAAGTGTCACCTAGAGGGTGACGAAGCTACAAAAGTCGTTCCTAAGGGAGCGTAGAGTAAGTTTCGAAGCTCAAAAGTCGTCCCTAAGGGGATGCAGAGCTAAAGTGTCACCTAGAGGGTGACGAAGCTACAAAAGCATAGGCGTTAACAGGAAAGAAAAATATGCCTATCTTTGGTGACAAAATGTTTCGTTGAATACGAAGATGCTTCAATGTGAATGAAAAGAAGGGAAGGTGTTTTTCGCCTTCGGCTCAAAAATTGTAAGTGTGGATTTCGTCCATAGCAAAGCAATTCACACATGGACGAAGAGGTAAAATTATATTACAAGGTATGGACAAATATGTACAATGTTGTGTTCAACTCTTAATTACAATCTTTCGCCAAATAATGCAAAGAGATCCCAAGTTTTCTACAGGTAATTACAAAAAGAAGCTCTAAGAGCCTTCAGCCCTTCGGAATAAGCTTCGGCTCAGCAACCTTCGGTGCCACCATCCTGCAGACAGATGGCGGTATAAGGTAATCGCAAATGTAATAAAGAAAAACCAAGGTAAATGATAGGTAAAAGTTTCAAACTGAATTGAGCAGTTTCCGAGCTTCGTCTCCAGCTAGCTCGCGCCCGCCCTTAGCCCAAATTTGAGTGATAAATCTGTTTCCAATGCTACGGGCTTCACCAGGAATATCAACTAAGTCTGATGATGAGAGGTTGAAGGTTGGTTTGTTAACTGTTTTAGCATGAGTACATCCGGCCTTCAAAAATGCAGCAGTTGTGTCACGAGAAGCTAATAGAGCACAGAAATCCCCGTGCCCAGTTATAACTTCATCGAGTGCTTCAACTTCATTTTCAATGTGCTCGAAGGCTTTGGGGATATCTTCAGCCGAAGGAGCAATTTCTTCAGAACTAGCCCCAACCGAGTTGAATATTCCTTTTAGTCGGTTCACACAGCGGGTGGAGAAATCCGTGCACTTATTCCGAAGGTCTTTAAATGACAACTGTAGGTTTGTATTTTTCTCAGCTTTGACTTCAGCTTTTGCTTGCAGTTCTTTTGTTTCCTGCTTGAAGCGCTCTGATTCTTTCTTTAAAATTGTTTGAGCATTGTCAAGTTCCTCATTTAATTTAGTATTTTGAGACTGTACTTCCGCGAGGGAGCCTTCGGCTACTCGCAGCAGAAAATCTTTCTCCTCTAGAGAAGCTTCAAGATCCTTTATCTTGTTCTCAAGCCTTCAATTATAATCTTGTGTTTCTTATCTTCGTTATCCTGCTGCATTTTCAAAGCTTTGCTCAGCAGCATGCTCTGCAACAACAAGTCATGGTCAGAACATTTAATTCATCGTGAAGATAATAATAATAACAACCTAGTCAAAGGCCTCACCTTGAAGCTGGAATAAAATAAGCTACCAACAATATGTTGCCGTCGATAGCAGCAGATATCAGCCTCTAGCTTCGGAAAGCCAACACTCTTGGATAGAGTGTCGAATATTTTTCGCCTAAAGGGCTAGCATCAATTTCCCTTTCTTTGTTTAGCGTTGCGGCCATTTCTTCCTCTATAGCCACATCTTTAACCACATCTGATATTAGCCTATCAATATCTGACATTGTTGTTTCGGCTTCTTTAGTGTTTTTGACTTCGGCAGTAGCATCAGCTTTGGCACCCGCAACAGTCACTATTTTAGCCACTGAGGCTGAAGGTGATCTCGATGGCTTGCATCATGTTAACTATTCATCGTTTCTTTTGCCCTTCAACCTTCTCCTTTGTAGCCGAAGGTTGTTCTTTCTTCTGTAAAAATTGTGTGAGTTCTGATCCCATAGGACTTAGCAGCTTGAAGTGTGGAATTAGTCATTACCTTTAAAATCTCTACTACTTCGGCAGTAGAGGGCGTTGAAGGAGCTTCTTCTCCTGTCTCATCCACCTTCGCTCAGAAGAGGGCGTTATGTCAAGCTTTCGCTTTTTAGAAAGTGTCGCTTTTGGCTCAGGAGCTGATTTTGCTTTCTTCAAAATTTTCTCATCTTCCTTTACTAGCCGAGCAGCTTGCCTACTCAGGATGCTGACAATCCTTTTCCTTTTCATCCCTTCGGCCCCTTTGTCAAGCCTTTCATAGTCTAGGTATTCGAAGTTTAACGCGTCCATCACCCGATTTAGCCTTCATTTTGGCCGGGTGCCGAAGGCAGCAGTCATTAATTGGTCCTCTTTCTTGGTATAGTTGCCAAGAATTTCATTGCACATTGTTTCGATCATTTCTAGCCACTCTTTGCCTGGCTTCTTGAATTGTTTCTCAAATTTAAATCAGTAAGGGAGCCAAACAAGTTCGTATTTTTTGCCCCCTCCTTCTTAGGCATTCCGGAAATATTCTATTTGACAAGTACTCTTGCACTAGATCTCTAGTGCTTATTTCGGCTGCTACCACTCTGAACACTACTTCGGCTACCTGGCAAGGGGAGCCAAGCTGCATGTGGCATAAGGGCCTTGTCATCCCGAAGCTCAATTTCAATGGACTCATAACCATAGTCATTAGCTTCTCCCTTCTCTTCTCGTCTGCCTTTATGTAAAACCATTCGCTTTTCCAATCGGTCGGCCACTTGGTACGATAGCCAAGAACTGGGGCCTTCATATCCTTCTGATACGCAAAGTTGTAGCAGCCGAAGTTCTTATGAAGACCATCTGCTCTGGCCTTCGTTTGATAGTGCAGCTCGTGCACCCGGCAGAAAGCTTCGGTATTGGGACTCATACCCTGACTTTGGAGGGCCCATATGTAGACACTAAGTCTAACGATTGCATTGGGTGTCAACTGATGAAAGTATATCTCAAAATTTTTCAAAACTTCTCCAATCATATCATGCAGGGGAAACTAAGTCCTGCCCTGAAGAAGCTTTTAAAGACTACGATTTCATCATCTTTTGGTTCTAGAATCACCTCTTCCCTAGCAAACCGGACAAGCTTGCTCTCGGCCTCCCCAAAGTAGCCCAATTTCTTCATCATAACCATGTCATCTGCCGTCACAGTAGATTTACCAAATTCAATGTGGCTGGGTTTCATTGGGCTCAGAATAGTGTAGTCCTCTTCATCTTTGTTCCCACTTCCTCCTTCAGTTACGATCTATTCAGCTTCAGCAATCGAGGTACCTTCGGCAACAGCCTTGTTGTGGACTTGTTCTCAAATGCTAAGAATTAAGAACAAGGCAACATAAAAAGTGTTAAATGTTAAAGTCTTTCGTCCTACGAAACATTATCTCCCTTCGGGATATAATGAGTTTCGGACGAAGGTCGCGAAGGACATACCTTCGCACGCTCAAGAGACAACGATGCATAATTTATATAAGACATAAAGCTCAATATCAACATTGTCATAAGATCATTTCTATTTTATTAATCATAGAAAAATAGAAATGATCGTAGATTACAAATGTACCTTCGGCTTGAGAGAAGGCAGAAAGTACCAGCGTGACGCAAAAGCAAATGCCAAGTCAGCGTGAACAGTACAGGAATACTGTTCATCTATTTATAGGCATGGGACGCAGCCCATGTAAAATTACATCCATGCCCTTTACATTTGCTAATATCTCTATAATAACCCACTAGGGTCTGAATAGCCTTTTCATCCTTAAGTCGGTTTCCTTTTCCGCCACCTTGCCGAAGCTCTTCTACATACAGCTTCGGCTTCACGCTATCCTTCGTACTCCTTACGCTTCTTCACAGTGTAGTTTCAATTCAAGTCCGAAGATACCTGTTCATGCATTATACTTCTAGAAACGTTGTTAAACCATGTTTTTGAGGACCTTCGGAAGCCGAAGGTCCCCAATAGTAGCCCCTCGCAATATTAATTTGTCAGAATGATAAATTTAGATTGCGACAAGGACGAAGGCCCAGAGCCGAAGGTCCGAAAAAAACACCTTCCCTTTGCTAGAATAGCAATAACCATTGACAGATGGGCCCTGCAGCACATAACGCACCAGGCGTATAAATAAGAGCGCACCACGAGCTTAATTGGCACGCTTTCCTGCCATCTACTCTTGCTTACTCAACTTTTAGCCTGTGCCACAAAATTTGCGTAAACTTTAAGCTTCGGTGCTGAGAACAATTTTCCAGTGCCTACGAAGATGTCTTCGGACAAGAAGGTGGCTACTGATCCGAAGCTGAGTCTTTATGAAGAAATGAACCTTGGCTTTCTTGAATCAATGGCGAGGACCAATACAGAGAAGATTACCAAAGAAATTTTGGAAGGTTTGTCTGAAGATACTGGTGATAGCGACAGTTACGATGTAGAGAGTGGCGGGGAAGAGTCCGAAGACCGACCATGGCGACCAAGCCACACGGTTTTCGGAAAATCAAGTATCAAATAGAGTCATCTTGACAATATGAGGGGGAGATATTTCCGAGATGTGTCTATAGTGAGGGCTGATGACGGAGAGAAAACTTCTCCTACCCCCGAAGAAAATGAGGTCGTGATTTTCCGAAGCTTTCTCAAGGCTGGACTTCGGTTCCCCCTGAGCAGCTTTGTTATTGAAGTTCTGAAGACATTTCAAATATATCTTCACCAGATTACTCCCGAAGCTATTGTAAGAATGGGAATCTTTGTCTGGGCTGTGAGAAGCCAAGGTTTGGAACCGAATGCTAAAAGCTTTTGCAATATTCATGAGTTAGTATATGAGACGAAGCCCTAGGGGAAGGAACAATACCACAACAACTTTGGTTGCTACAGCTTCGGCGCCCGCGCCGGGTCAAGCTGCCCCGTGCCAACCTTTCGGAAGAGGTGGCCTGGTGCCTAGATGACAGAATGGTTCTATGTGAAGAATGACTTGACGGCACAGGAAGATATTAAGGGTATCATCATGCGCCCTATCTGGCAACGCTTTGGACTCCGAAAGCCGAAGGTGGAAATGGATGAAGCAGCTGAAGAATGCCAGAGAGCCTTCGGCGTGATCTGCTCTTTTATTGGGACAAGAGATTTGGTCCAAGAGCACATTGCCTTCAGAGTTTGGCCACTTGCAGGAAAGTGGGAAACACCGAAGGAGACCATCAAAGAACCTGACGAAGGTGGGCTGATTAGGCTAAAATATACATTCAAATACGGAGATAAGTTTGTTGAACCAGATGACGACTGGTTAAAAAGTATTGAAAACGTAAGTGACAAATTTTTTGGGGTATATTCGAAGGCCGAGGATACTGCATTATCAGCGGCCTTCGGAGGCCGAAAGAAGAAGAGGCTTAACCGGGTATTTGATGCAATTGGGTTTGTCTACCCTGACTACTACTACCCGATGTCAGGCCACAAAAGGAAAAATACTTCTCCTGTAAAGGAAGTTGCCTCGGGTGATCCTGGCGAGCCAGTGCCGCAAAGAAAAAAGGTAAAGGTGCTCACACACCGAGCACGTTACATTGAAACGGCCACAGTACCTGCGTTTATTGGTGAGATCTCTTCGGCCACCGAAACCAAAGGACCATCTCCAACGCCAAAGATTGAAGGAAAAACCGAAGCACCTTCAGCAGAGAAAACAGACGAACAAAGAACTGAAGGAACAAAAATATTGGAAATTTTAAGTCCTTCAACAAAAATTGAGACAACAAAAAACCAGAAGGGCCCAGCAGTGACCCCAAAAAGGAAAAGAATGGCTAATGTGCTAGATGTTTTGGAGACAATTAAGTCTTCAAGCACAACTCCGAAAAAGATTGCTGAAACTTCCGAAGTGGGAACTGAAGTCCTTGTTGCTGAAGCTCCAAAGCAACAATCTGAGACCAAGGCTCGGCCTTCAGAGCCCACTAAGGAAAAATCCTTGGAGGCCGAAGAAGTAAAAATGACAGAGCCAACTTTAGTTGAAGAAACCGGTACTGCTGCCCCCGAGGCATCCTCCAAAGACCTCGATTATATTATTTGACATGCTTCGGGGAAAAGATTATCTGAAGAAGAAATTTTTGAAGCTAATCACTATGCACAAGAACTAAGGTATCCAAAAGGGGCCTTAATTTTCAACGGCACGGACGAAGATGACTTCTTATACTGCCTCCCAGATAACAAAGAATTACCTGTCTGCCGGGAAATGGCCCGAAGCATGGGGTTTCCGAAGCTAGAGGCCGGCCTCTGCGCGATGACAAAGGACGACCTTGCGGACAGTCTTGCCTACAATAGCCTGAAGGTACAAATTGTGAATTTTGAAACTTATGAATCTTTTGAATTAGTCTTTTATTCTTATGTAGATCCATGCCTTCTTTTGAATAGGGCTTAATACTCAGCAATGCCTTAAGGGCACAAAAGAATGCTGAAGACGAGAGCTGCACCATTGCTCTCAATAATCTTCGAACAGAGGTTATCAAGCTGAGGAACGAAGCCTTGGAAAAAGACCAAATTCTAGGTACGTTGATGAATAAGATAAAAGAAGACGAAGCTGCCTCTAAGGCACAGGCCGAAGCTCAAAAACACGAGATTGACAATCCTCGGAAGCAATTAGCCCGTGCTAAAGAAGAACGCATACTTGAAGAAACGAAGCGAGAACTTAGCGACCAATGGGCAAATCATTTGGAAGGAACCGTTGAAGAGCTTCGGTCGTCTAAGAAAAGGTGTTACAAAAAATCCATGGAATGTGTAAAGAAGATAAAAACCAGCTTCGCCAGCGTTGGCGCATTTTCAAGCGAAGAGGACTTTGTGAGAGGTAACCCAGAAGGCCCGATCGAGTGGATCAGCCACAAAGCTGAAGCCTTTGAAGAAATTTTAAACAGCCGTGGAGACATTTGTGCCTTCTCGGGTGCCAGGGGGATTGCTACTATGCTGGAGAGAAAAGGCTGTGATCATGTTAAGCTTCTTGCGCAATCCGAAGCCACCTTATCCCCTGAAGATATTAAAGACCCCTCGGCCGAAGCTAGCCAGGTTGGTGGAAAATTTTTCACCGACGTCTGGGACAATGGTGGTCGAGAAATGGCCCAGGAAATTATTCGAAAAAGCGAGCAAGGTATTCATGACGCTAGGGAAGTAGCCAAGGCCGCTGAAAAAAGTACAGAGCCCGAAAGCCAAATAGGTACCAACTAGCGGTTTTTGGCTCTGTTGTAAATTTTGATTTCGAACTTGCTTATGGTTTGTAATAGTAACATAGACATATATTTTCTTCGCTCAGAACCTGCTGGATCGTCTGCTGGCCCCCGCTCGAAGGGGGATGACGAAATTAGACAAATGGCCGAAGCTATCATGGATAAAGTTGTTGAACAACTTCTAAATGAGGCTGCAGAAGTAGTACTTAGAGAAGACTAGATGTTATTGTAAAAACATTTGAAATGTGATCTATGTAATATTTTGTAACTTTGAATGTAATATACAAGTTTCTTTTCATGATTCAATTCTTTACGATGCATGAAATTTTACATACATACCATTTTTGAGCCTTTGGCGAAAAAAACACCTTCCCTTCTTTTCATGCTTCGTGAAGAAAACATTTTCTGAAGCTATTCAATTTCGATACTTCTCTGATGAAGCATGTCCATGCTTCGTGAAAACATTCTCCGAAGCTGTACAATTTCGAAGATCAATGTTGTGTTCCCTTCTTATGCCTTAACACAATTTTCACTTTTTCACATTATACTCCGAAGGTCGATACCGTATCCCCTTCTAGCGCCATATGCAGCATGATGTATGATGCTTATGTTATGCAAAATGATGTGATGATGTTATGTTATGCAAAATGCTATTTGTGCTGAAGATACACACATCCCTGCATAAAAATACACAATATTTTTGTATCAGCGCTGACTTTTCTCTGTAAGCCTCCCTTAGGAGCTTCTTCGCCTTTTACTTCAGCGGAATCAGCGTTTATTTTTCGCTGCAAGCCTCCCTTAGGAGCTTCTTCGCCTTTTACTTTCGGCGGTATTCGCGTTGACTTTTCGCGCTTCGCCCTTTACTTAGGTGATATCAGCGTTGACTTTTCGCTGTTGTAACACCCCGGGATCCACAAACACCCTAGAATGCTACTAAACTACACATCTAACATTCATATATAAAATTTCGACATCATCTCCTTTGAAAATTGCATAAACGGGGGAAGCAACAAAGTATAAATAGATATCATGATAAGAAAACATATAAGACATCAATAATCTGCTAGCAATGGGAAGACAACCATAACAACATGAACTGAATTAATCAGTGCGCACGACTAGTTAAAAACAAACATCCTTTGACAAGAAGTTTCTAATTAAATCATGGCTGTGTCTGGGCAGCATTATTATGAGAGTGAAGGTGGATGTGCTGCTACTTCCCACTCCCCTTGATGAGCCACAAGCACCTGCATTGAGTAATGCAAGAGTGAGATGAAACATCTCAGCAAGCTAATTGTTTTGACGAGATATTTAAACCACAAATTGAATTCATCAACATTTTAAAAGAGTCACAATTAAAAATCAGAAATACTTGTAGATATAGAACTCAGTAGTCCCACTATAACCAATACCATCTCATTTCCTCGAACAACCACAATAGGTTCTATAACACTTCCCTGCATCAACAATACCTGCAAATATCACTTCAATGTATGCATAGGAATGCAATATGTAGGTACTCTACCTTCATACCTCTGGGGGTATAAAACCACATCATCTGCAAATATCACTTCAATGAATGCATATGAATGCAATGCATATGTCCTCTGCCTTCATACCTCTAAGGGTATGAAGCCGCATCGTACCCCTTCTCGGGCAACGTACGATGCTAAATTGTACCGGTACGGTCGGACCATAGGTCACGACAAAACTTCAGATGCAAATGAGTCATGCAATGTATATGGCATGCTGCATTTATCAATAAACTTCACTTCCTTCAGATACAATACAAACCTCAAATAATACTTCATTTACCTTCAGATACAATACAAACCTCAAATAATACTTCATTTACCTTCAGAGGTGTGAATTAATCTCATGAATCATACTCAAATCATAATCATCATCAATATATGATTGAGCATCAGTATAATGCAAGCAAGTAAAGCATCACCATAGTGTCCAATTATGAAAGAATCCAATACTTCTGAATATTAGAGTGTAGGCAATAGAAATAACAGGTCAAAACGGAAACAACCACCGCTACATTCACTTGCCTTCCTCGAAGAAGAAGAAATGTACTAGACATGATCTGGAGTGTAGCCACCTGCTAGTGGGCATAAAACTTAGTACAAATATTTCACAAACATTTGCCATCAATCAACAAAACACTCCTACACTTGAAACCAAGACCCAGTGGAAAGACTCCCACCCTGAACCACATGCCATACAGCAGCAACGCTGTTTGTTAATTTTGTATCTTTAAAATTAAAACAGCGGTGATATCAAACAAATACTCTAGGAGTATCTACACAAAATACTCTACAACTTCAGTATTCAATAGATAATTAAATTCTGCCATCTACAAGTTCTAAAACATCTGACAAGATAACTGACTGAATCTGTTTTAGACAGCAGTATGGTTAACTTTAAAATTCGATATCTCCCAAACTGCTGAACCAAAAATTATGAAATTCTGCTGGAAGTAAGAACTTTTATCCCTCTACAAAAGTCTCCATAGTTGGAAGAGCCAATTCGGCCATTTACTAGATGAAACCCACCAGTGAACAGACCCACTCATTTTTGTCAGGTAAACAGGAACAGCCACAGTAAAACAAACATAACTGGAGTTTCACAAATCATATGAATGCACTCTTTAACAATCTGGAAAGCTTATGAAATTATATACAACTTCTTTTACCAACCCACAGTTTAATTCTGTTGATAAAATTGCCTAAATCTTAAGAGAACAGATTCTGCACAGAATTATGAGACTGAAAAACTGCTATAGTAAAACTGCAATAACTTTCTGGTCGGATGTCCGATTGAGGTGTTCTTCGCGGCCACGGAAAGATCTACAAATTATCTACGACTCATACATAGACTTTTCATTTTTTTGATGCCACTAAGACCACGAAAAACTAGAATGAACAGAAACTGTCAAATCTGCCATTCTGCAGAAAACTAAATTCGAGATCAAAACTTAACCCACATCTAATCCAACCTCTAATTCTTTAATCCCCATGATCCACCACCTCCAAAAGCACATAATTACAGGGAGGAACAAGGATCCCATCCATACCTAGGGTTTCCCCATGAAAATATGCAAGAAGAGATGGGGAAGAACACCTCCTTGATCCTCTCTTCCTCTTCAATTCAACGTGCTCCTCCTCTTCTCGATCCTTGCTGCGTAGGGGGAGATCTTGGGGGAGGAAGCAATGGAGGATGGCTGCCATAGGGGGAGGGGGCGTCCAGCCAAGGGGGAGAAAGGGGGTGGCGGCCAAGAGGGGGGGTGAAGGGAAAAAAAAGGGGTGGCCACCTAGGGTTTTTGTGGGAGAAAGAAACGACGCCTCAGATGACTTCTATCTTTGCATCCAATGGCCCACAACCCTTTATCTCATCCACGCACCAAAGATTAACTTTTGGTCAACATTTTTTTGGGATATTACACTCTACCCCCCTTAAAAAGAATTCGACCTCAAATTCGGCCACTCCAAGCAAAACACCCAAGGTACCCCATATAGCACCACCATTCAAAACATGGGTCCATTATTGGTCTTAATTAACACAAGAACTTCTACATCGACTAACTGTCTAAGGAAACTACACCACCTGACATCAAGCATGAACCAACATGTAATGAAGCTCAAACCAAGTCATAGATGCAATAAACACTACGATTTCACAACATTGAATTTGGATGCAGCCATACATCAGCATCAATGTCTTAAAACAACACTCTTTTATGAAGGGATAATACGCACTAAGCACAACCTTTACCAACTTTAACAGTTCATTTTAATTCAATGGTGAAATATCCACACCAGATGAATGTATAAGAAGATCAAACTCCTCACCTCATAGCACCACGAAACAAGTAATTCTGTTGAAATAAAACTCCTAATCTTCCTAAACATTGTTCTTGCCATAATGAAAAGATAATCATGTAATCTAACATACTTTGCACCCCACCAAAAGGGAGAAAATCTATAGAACTAATGGAGCAATAAAGCCGAAAGAAGCCAATAACATCTTGTGCGGCATAGTTCATCGAAGAAATGCCAAAAACTCTACATAGAGCACTGATAGCCCAACAACAACACAATACTTGCTTAACCCATGTCACTATACTTCATTCAACATCTCAACTAATAAAAATATCCAACTAGTAAGGATAACCTACACATAATATAAGTATTCATCTACTGTAGTTCAGAAACTTACATTTCATTCTATCATATGATGCACTCAAAGTACCAGACCTAAAGGGTCAATACTAACCCCGTAATCCTTCACACATTTGGCAAACATCTCAAGCTGATGTAAAAACCACATCATTTAGGAATAGGTGACTAACCACACACAACCAACTCTAGGCTAGGCAATGACTTCATTCAAACCAATAGATAAGTGGTGCAACAATGGCTCCACAAACATGCATCGGGGAGAGAACCATTAGATCCTCAACGTATTAATACATAATCAATGGATCAAGAAAATCAAAGATTTTATTCTACAATTAGCATGACTAACATGCAACCACTTTAAACCACATCTAGGCTTTGTGGCTACTAAAACACATGATAGAAGAGAGACATGTAAGCCATTCTGGCTATGTAAATACTTCCCCCAAAATCCATATAAAAGTACCAATATTCATTTCTTTCAGAACTAGTTTCTCGACATAAACAATCATTCTTTGCAAAGATAGTTGGAGCTATCCACCCACCGCCCAACAACTTAAATTCAAATTAATGGTTACCTTGTAACCCAAAACACGCAATTTACACTCCTCTTATAAACATCCTCAATCAAGCATATATAACAATATTATTGTAATAAAACTCAACCATGAAAAACATGTTGAAAACAACATAGGCATACATGTATATCACCAGCATAATAGCAACTTCAACCTCACAAAAGACCAGCGATATCAATCACATTAATAAAACAATATCAAAATTTAGAATTGAATTATATCATGCATTAAGTCATAAACAACTTACCACATCACCGTAAAGGAATAAGGAGGGTAAAATTATTTCATCTGCACTTCAAAGACATTAAGGCATATCAAAGATATTTGAACCCATACCCTTCCTATATGTGCAAGTGTGTCAAATTTATCTTCAAATTGCCAAGAATCTAAAGCCTATGCTTTGATACCAACTGTAACACCCCGGGATCCACAAACACCCCAGAATGCTACTAAACTACACATCTAACATTCATATATAAAATTTCGACAGCATCTCCTTTGAAAATTGCATAAACGGGGGAAGCAACAAAGTATAAATAGATATCATGATAAGAAAACATATAAGACATCAATAATCTGCTAGCAATGGGAAGACAACCATAACAACATGAACTGAATTAATCAGTGCGCACGACTAGTTAAAAACAAACATCCTTTGACAAGAAGTTTCTAATTAAATCATGGCTGTGTCTGGGCAGCATTATTATGAGAGTGAAGGTGGATGTGCTGCTACTTCCCACTCCCCTTGATGAGCCACAAGCACCTGCATTGAGTAATGCAAGAGTGAGATGAAACATCTCAGCAAGCTAATTGTTTTGACGAGATATTTAAACCACAAATTGAATTCATCAACATTTTAAAAGAGTCACAATTAAAAATCAGAAATACTTGTAGATATAGAACTCAGTAGTCCCACTATAACCAATACCATCTCATTTCCTCGAACAACCACAATAGGTTCTATAACACTTCCCTGCGTCAACAATACCTGCAAATATCACTTCAATGTATGCATAGGAATGCAATATGTAGGTACTCTACCTTCATACCTCTGGGGTATAAAACCACATCATCTGCAAATATCACTTCAATGAATGCATATGAATGCAATGCATATGTCCTCTGCCTTCATACCTCTAAGGGTATGAAGCCGCATCGTACCCCTTCTCGGGCAACGTACGATGCTAAATTGTATCGGTACGGTCGGACCATAGGTCACGACAAAACTTCAGATGCAAATGAGTCATGCAATGTATATGGCATGCTGCATTTATCAATAAACTTCACTTCCTTCAGATACAATACAAACCTCAAATAATACTTCATTTACCTTCAGATACAATACAAACCTCAAATAATACTTCATTTACCTTCAGAGGTGTGAATTAATCTCATGAATCATACTCGAATCATAATCATCATCAATATATGATTGAGCATCAGTATAATGCAAGCAAGTAAAGCATCACCATAGTGTCCAATTATGAAAGAATCCAATACTTCTGAATATTAGAGTGTAGGCAATAGAAATAACAGGTCAAAACGGAAACAACCACCGCTACATTCACTTGCCTTCCTCGAAGAAGAAGAAATGTACTAGACATGATCTGGAGTGTAGCCACCTGCTAGTGGGCATAAAACTTAGTATAAATATTTCACAAACATTTGCCATCAATCAACAAAACACTCCTACACTTGAAACCAAGACCCAGTGGAAAGACTCCCACCCTGAACCACATGCCATACAGCAGCAACGCTGTTTGTTAATTTTGTATCTTTAAAATTAAAACAGCGGTGATATCAAACAAATACTCTAGGAGTATCTACACAAAATACTCTACAACTTCAGTATTCAATAGATAATTAAATTCTGCCATCTACAAGTTCTAAAACATCTGACAAGATAACTGACTGAATCTGTTTTAGACAGCAGTATGGTTAACTTTAAAATTCGATATCTCCCAAACTACTGAACCAAAAATTATGAAATTCTGCTGGAAGTAAGAACTTTTATCCCTCTACAAAAGTCTCCATAGTTGGAAGAGCCAATTCGGCCATTTACTAGATGAAACCCACCAGTGAACAGACCCACTCATTTTTGTCAGGTAAACAGGAACAGCCACAGTAAAACAAACATAACTGGAGTTTCACAAATCATATGAATGCACTCTTTAACAATCTGGAAAGCTTATGAAATTATATACAACTTCTTTTACCAACCCACAGTTTAATTCTGTTGATAAAATTGCCTAAATCTTAAGAGAACAGATTCTGCACAGAATTATGAGACTGAAAAACTGCTATAGTAAAACTGCAATAACTTTCTGGTCGGATGTCCGATTGAGGTGTTCTTCGCGGCCACAGAAAGATCTACAAATTATCTACGACTCATACATAGACTTTTCATTTTTTTGATGCCACTAAGACCACGAAAAACTAGAATGAACAGAAACTGTCAAATCTGCCATTCTGCAGAAAACTAAATTCGAGATCAAAACTTAACCCACATCTAATCCAACCTCTAATTCTTTAATCCCCATGATCCACCACCTCCAAAAGCACATAATTACAGGGAGGAACAAGGATCCCATCCATACCTAGGGTTTCCCCATGAAAATATGCAAGAAGAGATGGGGAAGAACACCTCCTTGATCCTCTCTTCCTCTTCAATTCAACGTGCTCCTCCTCTTCTCGATCCTTGCTGCGTAGGGGGAGATCTTGGGGGAGGAAGCAATGGAGGATGGCTGCCATAGGGGGAGGGGGCGTCCAGCCAAGGGGGAGAAAGGGGGTGGCGGCCAAGAGGGGGGGTGAAGGGAAAAAAAAGGGGTGGCCACCTAGGGTTTTTGTGGGAGAAAGAAACGACGCCTCAGATGACTTCTATCTTTGCATTCAATGGCCCACAACCCTTTACCTCATCCACGCACCAAAGATTAACTTTTGGTCAACATTTTTTTGGGATATTATAGCTGTAAGCTCTGCATTTCCTTTGGAACGACTTTTGAGTAGAAAACTTACACTGCGCTCCCTTAGGAATGGCTTTTTGTGGCTTCAGCAAACTTACACTGCGTTCCTTAGAGTGACTTTTTGCCATTTCGAAGAATGCATACTGTGTGTCCTTTAAAAATAAATTTTTGATAATTCGAAGGTCCTCCTTGTTGTCACAACTCTTTAAGCTTCGGCAACTTAAACCTGTGGGGAAGATATTTTTCTTGTGGCGAACAGGAAAACTATTACAAGAAATTTAAATCGACAAAAAGCACTCTATCCTCCCATAAATGTTCCTTGTTAAAAAGAAAATAATACTAAATGCAGGAGACCGCCATCGAAGTAGGATATTTGTTAATAAATGTGCTTCGACTCTGGCACAGTGCTATTGACTGTGCGAGCTTCGGACTCCTCTCTGAAGTCCCTTTGCTGACTCCCTTCTGGCTGCTGGCCTCGTTGCAACGGTGGCGGAGGCGGAAGCTACTGCCAAGATGCTTGGGGTTGACTTGCCGAAGCCACAGAAGCTGTAGGGTGGTTGCCTACATATTCTAGAATGTAGGGCGAATGATATGAAGCAGTGTGCATGACTTGCTTCGGCTGACTCTGTTGTGCCGCAGCTTCGGCAATCTCTTTTTGCTTCTGGATGGTGACATGGCACATCCTGGTGGTATGGCCCTTGTCCTCACCACAGAATAGACAATAGATTTTCCTTGGCTGGTCCCCGAATCTTCCTCCGAAGCCCCTGGCGCCTCTGCCCCTTGGAGCTGGCGGCCGGAAGGAGCTTTGCTGCTGCCCCGAAGCCTGCTGTTGTTGTCCCGAAGCCTGCGAAGAGTGTTGTGGCCTTTGCTGTTGACCCCCTCTATCATCAGGCTGAGTAGAGTTGTGAATTGACCTGACATGCCTCGGATGAAATCTTCCTCCGAAGCCCCTGGTCATCTCAGAGAACCTGTATGCTTCTTCCCTTCTTTGGCGGAAGTCATTGTCAGCTCGAATATACTCGTCCATCTTTTGGAGCAGCTTCTCCAAAGTTTGAGGAGGCTTCCTGGCGAAGTATTGAGCTGCAGGTCCCGGCCGAAGTCCGTTAATCATGGCCTCAATGACAATTTCATTGGGCACTGTTGGTGCCTGTGCCCTCAGACGTAGAAACCTTCGGACATACGCCTGAAGGTATTCTTCGTGATCCTGGGTGCACTAGAATAGAGCTTGAGCAGTGACCGGCTTGGTCTGAAACCCTTGAACGCTGGTTAACAACATGTCCTTCAACTTCTGCCATGAGGTAATTGTTCCTGGCCGAAGAGAGGAGTACCATGTTTGGGCAACACTCCTGACAGCCATCACAAAAGACTTTGCCATGACTGCAGTATTGCCACCATACGAAGATATTGTTGCTTCGTAGCTCATCAAAAATTGCTTCGGATCTGAATGGCCGTCATACATGGGAAGCTGGGGCGGCTTGTAGGATGGAGGCCAAGGTGTAGCCTGTAGCTCAGCTGACAGAGGAGAAGCATCATCAAAAGCAAAATTTCCATGATGGAAGTTCTCATACCAGTCATCTTCGTTGAAGAAGCCCTCCTGATGAAGCTCTCTGTGCTGGGGCCTTCGATTCTGCTCATCTTGAGTAAGATGGCGAACTTCTTCAGAGGCTTCGTCTATCTGCCTTTGTAGTTCAGCTAGCCTGGCCATCTTCTCCTTCTTCCTTTGCACCTGCTGATGAAGAATCTCCATGTTTCTGATTTCTTGATCTAACTCATCATCCTGAGGCGTTGGACTGACGGCCTTCCTCTTCTGGCTTCGGGCCTCCCTAAGAGAGAGAGTCTCCTGATTAGGGTCCAGCGGTTGCAGAGCTGCAGCCCCTGTTGCTGAAGCCTTCTTCGGCGCCATAACGAAGGTCTATGGTTGCCGAAGGTGTTCAAAACTCAAAGAGTGGAAGTGAGTTCACCGGAGGTGGGCGCCAATGTTGTGGACTTGTTCTCAAATGCTAAGAATTAAGAACAAGGCAACATAAAAAGTGTTAAATGTTAAAGTCTTTCGTCCTACGAAACATTATCTCCCTTCGGGATATAATGAGTTTCGGACGAAGGTCGCGAAGGACATACCTTCGCACGCTCAAGAGACAACGATGTATAATTTATATAAGACATAAAGCTCAATATCAACATTGTCATAAGATCATTTCTATTTTATTAATCATAGAAAAATAGAAATGATCGTAGATTACAAATGTACCTTCGGCTTGAGAGAAGGCAGAAAGTACCAGCGTGACGCAAAAGCAAATGCCAAGTCAGCGTGAACAGTACGGGAATACTGTTCATCTATTTATAGGCATGGGATGCAGCCCATGTAAAATTACATCCATGCCCTTTACATTTGCTAATATCTCTATAATAACCCACTGGGGTCTGAATAGCCTTTTCATCCTTAAGTCGGTTTCCTTTTCCACCACCTTGCCGAAGCTCTTCTACATACAGCTTCGGCTTCACGCTATCCTTCGTACTCCTTATGCTTCTTCACAGTGTAGTTTCAATTCAAGTCCGAAGATACCTGTTCATGCATTATACTTCCAGAAACGTTATTAAACCATGTTTTTAGGACCTTCGGAAGCCGAAGGTCCCCAACAAGCCTCCTCTGGCACAACAAGACCTGATTATCTCATCACTTCTGACATTGGAGCCGTTCGGTCACTTCGGCCTCGTCCCCCTCACGAGACACCCTAGCGGTGGATCGTACTCTGGCCATTTCAGTGTTTACGCTTTTTTAAGACGAAGCTAATCTCAAGTGACGAAGCGTTTGCTCGAAAATGCAATACAGGAAGCTTCGGCTATGGTTAAAATTTTTAATAGCACAACAGTGCGATGGCAATGAATGCTATTGTAACTCCTCACCAACCCGTCTATTTTTATAGTGCTGCAGGGGGAGAAGGCGGACCGCCATACCGCTCGCACTGGCTGAGCGGTGGACCGTCCGGTGTCCAGAATATTATAATCATTTCTCGGCAACGAGCTCAGGGAAGGTGTTTTTCGGACCTTCAGCATTCCGAAGCCTTTGTGTTTTTTGCGGATTGAGCTTGTTATGAAAAATGATCTAGCACAGCGAAGGGGCAACTGTTGGGGGTCTTCTTTACCACCGAAGGTCCTCAAGGCGAAAACACCTTCGGCAAAATGCTACAATGGTATACGCGACATGAAGATACAATCCAAAGATGATGCGAACAGAAGCCGAACTATGACTGAAGGAGCTTCAGCTTAGCATTATGATGAAGACGAAGGATGATACCGACTTAAGGAGGAAAAGACTATCTAGTCCTTAATAGTTCACATTATGATTATAATTAGTTATTAGGGACATGAATGTAATTTTGTCCGGGTTGCGTCCCGTGCCTATAAATAGATGAACAGTACCCCTGTACTGTTCACGCTAGATTGTAATCACTCTTGCGTCACTCTTGCATCTTCACTTTCTGGCAAGCCGAAGGTATCAATGTAATATAAATATTGTTGATGTTTATTCATGTTTATAAAATGAGAATATAAATAACTTATTGATTCATAATCATTATTTATATTCTTTTGTATCTCATGTACTCTTATTTATATTTGTTCACTGAGATGATGAAGGTATGCCCTTCATGACCTTCATCTGGAGACCATTATATCCAAAAGGAGATAATGCTTTGAAGGACGAAGGTCTTTAATTATTGACAATCGTGTTGTCTTGTTCTTAATGTGTAGCATTTGAGAACAAGGACCAACAACCTTCATATTGACATTTCTTTCTAAGAATAGAGTATTACCAATTGAAAGAATGTCACTTGAAAGGAACTACTATTGATCAACTACCAATTGAAACAATTAGTTCCATACCTTTGCCTTGAGCATTCCTAATCTTTCTTTTAGGTGAAGGTTAACCTTTAATGCTTGTGATTTTACCAATTGAAAGAGCACAATCTCTACTTATGAATTTCCATGAAATATCTTAAAAGAGATTGCATTAGAAACACAAGCAATAGTTTCTTGTTTGGCAACCTCTAGTATATGAATGACAAGAAGGTTACTAAAATAAGGAAACCTCATGATATGAACTAAATTACACTTACAAGCATCATGCATAACACCAATTTAAAAAGGTGAAAATAGCATGATTATTTAGTTAAGTTTACATGGCAAGTTTAATTCATAGCATGGTGAGTGATTAATATAGAAGACTCAAAACCAATTTAAACAAGAGGGAATACATCACATAGTGTTGGATTGATCTTCTTTTAATGTTGAATGGAACACTCCATTTGGGAAACACATTCTCATGTTGTGAAACTACATAAATCACTTAGATAAAAACATTAGTCTCACAACTCTAGTCATATAGAGAATTTACCTTTTGATAAGTGCTTTAAGAATTTGAATTTCTTACTTAGCACCCTATTCATTTAAGAACTTGGGATAATCCTATTTATGTCTAAATCATGGCAATAATACGATAATTAATTTGAAATATGCCACAAGATACACACAATCAATTTAAAGCATGTCGATTGTCAATATAAGAATGATGAATGTGCAATCTACCATATAATTGGAACTTTTCCAAGGCACGATAAAATGTTTTAAGTTCATTCTCAAGTGCTTCATTTTTCCTATGTGACTACAAAAGACACAGAGGAATATACTAATTAAAAGCAATGTGCACTTAAGATTTAATTGTTACCATCCTTTGTATATCCCTTAGTTGTAGGCCTTTTGCTTGATTCCCACAAAAGTTAATCCTTATTCCCTACAACACAAGTTCTTGCTAGAGATGAATATGAAATTAGTGATATAACAACTCAATTCATTTTTGGGTCATAAACTTATTATCTCTGGGTACCTGTAAAACTTATTAAGTACATTTTGGTACCCATCTCATGATGGGTCCATCAAGGTTAGCCAATGGGGACTTAGGCACCCAAATAGCCTTTGTCCTAGAATGTGTTGAACTCATAACCTTTCTAGCATAAGAGTCAAATTTAGGTCTCCTAAGCATATTCGAGTGAATTGACAAGTTAGGCTTAGGAGTTTTACCCTTTGGACAAACCTTGAATAGATGACCTTTTCACGACAATTGTTGCAAATGCGGTGCTTGTCCTTGCAATGCATTTGCCTTTTGCTTTCATCTTTCTTGATGGTCATCTTTCTTGATCGTTCAAGGTCTTGGTTCTTCATGTGGAGGCATGAACCAATTTCATGACCCTTCTTCTTGCATCCATAGCACCTCCTATCGATTCTCTTTGATCTTTCTTTGTTGAAGCACATAGGTACATTGTTAGAGCAAATAGTATGAGCATTAATTTTCTCACCTTGAATTTTTCTCATGCCCTTCTTGGAAAGTTTGGTATTCTTTTGATGGGGTTTTATGCATACTACGATTGTCCCCTTCTCAAGCTTTTTCATTATGTTATCACAGTTTTCTTGAGAAGGTTTAGCATGACACTTTCCCTTCAATTGAGTCAAGATCCTTCTTCGCCTCTCATTTTCTTCCTTGAGCTCATTGTTTTCTTTTGCATATTAAACATTACTTGTTCCTGAAAATTCTAGCTCAATGGAAGATTGGCTTTCTTGAGAGCAACAATTGTTAGCACATGGTAATAAAGTTTCAATTTCAACACATGTGCACATGTGAGGTTGGTATGATTTCAAAATAAGTTAACAGAACCTCATGAGACATTTCTAATATGATATGTGAATCCATAAATTTATTATGAGAGCACACAAGCATATCATGTTTTTCTTGCAAAGCTAGATTTTTAATATTTAGCTTTTCTATCGTGTTCTTGACATAATATTTTCTTTTTCTAATTGAGAAACACATGATAAAGCATTTGAAGTACTAGTTTGCTCAATTGAAATCTTTTTGTACCTTTGGACCAAATCATCATGAGAGCACTTTAGCTTCTCATGCTCTTTGGTCAACTTTGACAAGTCTTTGATTTTTTTGATGAGGATATCTTCTTGCTTATGAAGCATTTTCTTTTGTTCTTCCGCTCTTTTCATGAGTTTGAGCAAGCTCATCCGGTTCTTCTTGCTTAGTTGAGCGAAGAATTTTTGAAGAGCATTCTCATCTTGACTATCACTTTCATGTTCCTACTCATCCTCACTTTCACTTTCACTGTCACTCCCATTAGCGACAAAGCACATATGAGAAGTGGATTTGAAAGACGAACCTTGTGAAGAGGTGGATTCGTCGTTTGGTCTCCATCGATCATTTTCTTCTTCTTCAATCTTGTTCTTCACCTCATCTTCCTTCATTTTGAGGAACGTCCTTTTGGCGATTCTCATGGCAAGGTCTAGTGTCACACTCGGTTTTAGAAGGCAAGCGGAATGCGAACCACCATGTACATGCTAGTATCATCAATTCACGTACACAGCAGTTACATAACATGACATCATCACACAATGCTCAATTAATAACATAAAGAGGGTAATAGTCTGACTACATCATGATGTTTGAGACATCCACATAGTCATTAACATATATCAAAGTGCGAAAACAAAATGTAGCTAAACATGGCCTTCATAGGCAGCCGACTCGGGGTTTGCCGCTAACCCACGCCTAGAACTCATCGTACTCTTGGAACTCCTGGAAATCTTCCACCACGACTTCATCTTCTCTTGAGTAGTGGTTGCAATGTGAACAACCTGGGGGTTTGGTGTATAAAGCAAGGGTGAGTACACAGCTAGGTTTTAGCATTAAACCTAACTTGTTAACCCAAAAGTACTCTTTCCAAATGGAAAGGATACCAGAAACCATAATCATAATCATATTCACAATAAACCATCATTATCCTTCTCATCATCAGTTATCATAGTATCTCTAATCAATGGAGCTCCCAAGGCCACTCATAGCCATGAGCATGACTGATATATCAGTTTCATAACACTCTACAGAGGTTGCACACTTTACCCACGACCCGTGATTCCTTTTGCCTTGGGCTGATCAAACCCTTAAACACTACCAAGGTGAATAGGCAAGGTTTCAGTACGTAGCCTATACAAAGATTCCGTGAGGCTATAGTCGCCTATTAGGTTTCCTAAATGTACCGCACTCCTCCTCAAGGGGCAAACCACCTTCGACAGAGCGAGCTACATACACCGATCCCCATTGACGGCACGACGGCGAAGCAAACTACACCTCAGTTCCTCAAATTATTTAGCTAAGGGCATCCCATACCACCCTCATGGTTGTACTGTTTCCCCGGGTGGTCATCCAACGAACCAATCCTTATGGAGAGGCCATCGAGAAACCGCTCGAGTCCCCTTAAATGTCACAAAGCCATCATCATAATCAAAATGGGAAAACAACGTATCATAAATGATCTTATCATGTTCATTGATTAGGGCGAAGCACTAGCATAGAGCTAAACCAAAATGATCCAACCCACATAGGTAAACAAGGACAAGATAAACAAAGCTAGTCAATCCTTAGGTATAAATTATGTAAATGCAGGAAGGTGAATTATAAAATATATAGGACATAGATGGGTCAAGGGACACTTGCCTTCACCAACCAGCTGCTGCTCAGGTCTTCACCTGCAACTCCTTTGGACTCTGCCAACGGACCGCTATCTATACGAGTTCAAACATACATTCCACAAACTTAATATAAAAAGAAACAATACACCACACAATAGAATGCAACAAATAAGCACATGCTTGGCATAGGGCTCACATCTACGACTATGCGAGAAAGAAGATACAACGGTCGAGGCTACGGTCGATAGGTGATTATGTTAAGCAGCTATAGATTAAAATACTTGTCTAAACATAACCATATTAATTTAACAATCATGCTATGTATAAAATAAGGTTACACTACGCACTTAATTACTATAAGCAAATCTATGTAAAGTTAAAAGGATTGTCGTGCGACGAAGCGCCCAACAGAACACGCGATCTAAACTAAAATTAAAGTGACTCGTCGCACAACGCAACGCATGGATTAAGCTGAATTTAGAACGAACCATCGCGTGGCGAAGCGCGTGACAGCACACAGGAACTAAACTAAAATTAAAATGAATTATCGTGCGACGAAGCGCGCGACAACATACTCTAATTAATTGAATTTAAAACAAAACATTGCACGACGAAATGTGCGACGCAGCACATTACCTAAACTGAAATTTAACAAACCGTCATGCGACGAAGCACGCGACACAGCACACTAAATAATCTGAAATTAAAATGAAACATCATGCAACGAAGCATGCGATGAAGCATATGAATTAAAGTGAATTTAAAACTGAATTTGAACTGAATTTAAACGCTATGCGCTAGGGCTACGTGCATGGGGCCACGCTGGGGCAGGGGCTCACTGGGGACAGGCCGCCGCCGGGGGGGCGAACAGGGGGAGTGCCGCCGAGGGCCGGACGGGGGCGCATGGCCAGGGGCGCCGAGCAGGGGCGCGCACGGGGAAGGGAGGGAGGGAGAGGGAGATGAGAGGGGTAGCTCACCTCGAGCAAGGGGGTAGAAGAGAGGTGGAAGAGAGGGAAGTTGCTGCGTGGGAAAAGAAAATGAGAGAGAGGGGGTGGGGCGTGCAGGGGGGAGAGGGCGCTAGGGGCACGTCAGGGGCTGGGCTAGGTCGAGTTGGGCCGCAGGCCGGGCTGGGCCATGGGCCGGGTCGACAACCCACTGTTGCACTAACCTCTAATCGAATTTAAATCGTGAAACGAAAACCAAAACAAGACGAACGCGTGATTAGACACAACATCAGATAAAAGAAATATGCTTCGGCATGATGCAACACCCATGTCAACTTAGGTTTTTGTTTACACGCGATACAGACACCAGTCTCTATACTGCTTTGAAAATGGGAAGAAGAAGCAAAACGGAAAAGAAAAGAGAGTAACGCCTGAATTTGGTGAATATCGGAGACGAAAATTAATACCCAAAATTTAGGGTGTTACATCTAGTGCCCAAGGATTAACATCTGCACCAAAAGATGAAGTTGAGGCAACCTCAACTTTTTCAAGCTTAGAAGCACTTTTGTTTCTTAGTCCCCCTGACATGATCTTTTCCTCACATGGTTTAGCGTTAGAACGAGGATTAGCCTCTGATACCAATTGAAAGTTGCCTAGAGGGGGTGAATAGGCAAATGAAAAATTTTCAACAAAAACAAGAAATGAACAGGGTAAAACCAGTTCAACCGGTGTCAAAATCAGTTCAACAGGTTTGCACGAGCTTAACTAAATAATGAGATATAAAACTGAATTGATCTCGAAATTCACCCAGTTAACTTTGGAAATGAGATGTTCTAGATGATCCACGGGGTTCAAAGTAGTAGATCTAAGAAGGGCACTTCTCAAAATCCATACACCAAAAAGATATAAACAAATCCTCCACATAATGGTGAGAGAACAAAGAACACAAACAAACACAATAAGAAAGAGCACAAGAGACACAAGATTCATCCTAAGGTTTGGTCACACCACCAAGGTGCCCTACTTCTTCGTTGAGGCGCCCACAAAGAGCTGGGTCTCTTTCAACCCTAATCTTCCCTTTGCCGACCACAAAGATCAAGCCCACACACTAATCTTTGCTCAAACGAGCGGGTAATACAAACTTTCTTGTGGTCTTCCACAAGATTTGGAGACTCAAAAGAGACACCTAGTTGTCTAAGAGGTAGAAGCTTCAAGAGTAATGAATCCACAAAGAACTCGATGTAGTACCAAAGCTCGAATCAAGAAGAACAAGAAAGATTTAGAAATGAAGCACAAAAACCAAAGCTCTTCAATCTCACTCAAAGATTTCTCTCTAAAGATTTGATATGGGAGTGGCAAGAGGTGTGTGAGAGAGTGGGAGGTGTTTCTCATGTTAGAAATGGAGTTTGGTGTGTGCTCTAGTGTGGGGGAGAGAGGTAGGAGTGAGTATATATAGGTGGAACTCAAAAACTAGTCGTTTTGACCTTTCTGCTCAAAAACCGGCTGAGCCAGTTTTGAATTTCAGTGCAGTGACTGACTGAGTAGGAAGGTGGACCAGGGCCAAAACCAGCTGAGCTGGTCCAAAACTGGCTGAGCTGGTTTTCAAAAACCTGTACATAGACTTGTGGCTAGCTAAGTAGAAAAGTCGACCAGGGCCAAAGCCGGCTGAGCTGGTCCAAAAACCAGCTGAGCTGGTACTTGAATACCAGCTGAACCAGCCTAAAACCCGGCTGAACCAGCATTTTCTAGAGAGCAATTTTGGCCAAGATAAACTTAAAAAGGTTGTACTACATACTTTCGCTAAGGATTAACAAGGGTAAAATAGAAGTTTTGGATCAAGGATTTTAAGCTTTAGTACGAACACCAACCTTCTTTATGGATCCCCCTTTATAGTACGACGATTCCTATACTCAAGTTAAATAAAATATAATTAAGTAAACTCCTTGAGTCATTGGTGTCTCATGTGTGATTTCTCCATGGCATTACTTCATAAGGATCACAAACGTCTTTGTCTCACCTTTTGAAGCAAACACAAACTGAGCCTGTGACTTGAACCATTTCACCATATATGAGCTCAACTCATGGCCTCAAGTCACCTTACTGATGCATCAACACAATATAACTCTTCATAGCTGATTAGTTCATCGACTTAGTGCAAGTACTCTCTTCTTCACTAAGAAATGGTACCTTGGTCCACAAGCCATCGCTTGGCCTTCACCTTTGCTTAGTTCCTCGAAGTCCTTTCCTTGATATCTTCACCCTATCAAGCCATTCTTGAGTCACATCATATTGAGCATCCATTGAGAGAATCATTTCTTCGATATTGTGAACCTTGCTTGAATGTCATCTAGATATAAATGCTAAGATCAATCAAGCTCTAGTTTGATTCTCATAGAAGCATATATGGACTAATAGTAATATTGTCAAGCCAATTCATGATTCCTCATACCTTATTCACTTTGGCTTGACCAATCCTCTAAATCACTTCAACCTCTATTCTGATCATATTTATGCGTAGTGATTTCTCAGGTCTTGTCCATATATCCAAACCAATATAGAGTCCATACTATATCCATTTGCATTGTCTCACTAGTTATTTAACCTTGTATTGAACCTTTGTTCACTGATCATTATACACTATTCAAGTATGTTCATCATACTGAATTTCCTGTTCAACACTTAGCAAACTTGTTAGACCTTTAAATGTGTTGTTATCCAAATCACCAAAACCTACAAAAGGGATGAATGCACTTTCAACGAAATGTAGCAATACACGGCCTTCACAGGCAGCCGATTGGGGGTTTGCCGCTAACCCATGCCTAGAACTCATCATAGTCTTAGAACTCCTAGAAATCCTCCACCACGACTTCATCTTCTCCTGAGCAGTGGTTGCAATGTGGACAACCTGGTGTTTTGGTGTTTTAAGCAAGGGTGAGTACATATCAACGTACTCAATTGTCACATTTGGCTAAAGTGGACTAGCTATATATGGGGTGAAGCTCAGAGTAGTTGCTTTTAGGATGTCAGATAATTATTACTAGTAGAGAGCCAGGTTTTAGCATTAAACCCAAGTTATTAACCCAAAGGTACTCCTTCCAAATAGAAAGAACACTAAGAACCATAATCATAATCATCACCATTAAAACCATCACTATCCTCATCATCATATGTACTCATAATATCTCTAATCAAAGGAGCTCCCAAGGCCGCTCATAACTGTGAGCACGACTGATATATCAGTTTCTAACCCTCTGCATAGGTTGCATACTTTACCCACGAGTCGTCATCCTCTTTGGCTCAGTCGATCAAACCCGCAAACACTACCAAGGTGAGTCGGCAAGGTTTCACTACATAGACTTTACAAAGATTCCCTGAGATGTAGCCACCCATTAGGTTTACTAAATGTACCGCACTCCTCCCCAAGGGGCAAACCACCCTCGGCAGAGCGAGCCACATACATCGAGCCCCATTGATGGCATGATGGTGAAGCAAACTACACCCAGTTCCTCTAATTAATTAGCTAAGGGCATCCCATTCCACTCTCATAGTTGTACTGTTATCCCGGGTGATCATCCTACGAACTAGTCCTTACGGACAGACACTTGAGAAACCGCTCGAGCCCCCTTAAACATCACAATGCCATCATCATTTCCAAGTAAACCTTGTAGCATAAATAATCTCATCATGTTGATTGATTAAAGTGATGCGCTAGCATAGAGCTAATCCAAAAATAATCCAACCCAAATCGGTGAACAAGGACAGAATAAATAAAAACTAGTAAATCCATAGGTATAAATTATGTAAATATGGGGAGATAAATTATAAAATGTATAGGACATAAATAGGTTAGAGGACACTTGTCTTCACTAACTAGCTGCTGCTCAGGGTCTTCTCATGCAACCTCTTCCGACTCTACAAACGGACCGTTCTTTATGCGAGTGCAAACCAGCATGCGCGAAACAGCACACTACGACACGCTAAACCGCACGTGTGACTCGCAAGAACTACTAGCTTGACGATACATTTATATCTAACGAATATTAAACAAAAACATTTGAGGTGGCCTAGTCACACTCACATATGTTCACAAAGCGTAACTCCAGATTGTAAACTAGTTCTTGCTAGATCGCTATTTTAATAATTATTGGATCAACATTTGGTTAAATAATTAACGAAAGCATGCGTTGTGACAAGCTAATATTATTGACATACAAATGATATTATTATGAAACTGTCGTGACTGGAACAGACCAAAACAGATTAATAACGTGAAAGATATGTGTATTTAGCGGACCAGGGCCTATCCGCAATTAACCATAGACTCTAGGGGCTAGCAAATGAGATCGCCAAGACTCAGAAAAACTAAGCTATTTACGTGATTCTTCGGGGCCTTTTTCACAAAACATGCCCCTTCCTCTCTATCTACTTCATGCACAGGAGCAAGCCATGCTAGGGCATCCAACGCGATGCATCCGACCGTACCGAGCAGATTGACTGCGACGACGAGCCCCAAGGGCGAGAGCGCACGGACGTGCCCTCCACGCGTGCCATGCAGAAGGCAGACGTGTGACGGCGTGGCGTCAGCACGACGAGCCCAGTGCCTGAGCACAGGTCGCTGCTGCGCACTGGCGACACAGGGACGACCGGAGCCCACCGAGGGAGAAGGGGTGCTACAAGGGCACGTAAAGGGGAGCCCAGCCACCATGGCTCAGGCTGCTCGCCGAAGGATGGCACCATGGTTGTGGGTGGCGCGCAGTGAGATAAGGCCATGGACGGCGGTGCGAAGTTTCAGGGTTGGCAAAGATTGCTCAATGGGATACGAAAAGAAGAGAGAAGAAGACTCACCGGAGGAGGCTTCTCACCGTGGCAAAGCTTGAATGCAAGAGGTAATGAATAGTTCAAACTGAGCTTTGGCTATAGCTATGTTCTGAGGTGTGGAGTAGATTTTTAGTAGAATAAAGCTTTCAGCAGGCGGTGCACGAGATCGTGGGGTCTATTACCTATCCAGGCGCGCCCACGATGCGGTTGAGCTCCATTTGGCCGGGAACTCGCTGGGGAGTTGGAGCCAGCGCCCTGACGTGTGGGCCCCAAGTTGTGGTGGCTGGGAGCGTGGCTAGGTGAGCGCCTGCCACACGCTAGGGTAGCGCCACAGCGGTGCGGGAGTGGGCCGCGCAGGCTACTGGGCCTGCAGGGGGAACACGCCACCTAGGCCGGGGTGGGCCGCGGGGTGGGGGAGAGCGGCCGTGGCAGCTAGGCCACGCGAGCGCGGGCCTAGGGAGGGAAGAGTGGGTTGGGCTAGCTGGAGGGTTTGAGCTTCTTCCTTTCTTTTCCATTTTCTTCTTTTTCTTGCTCTTTTCTATTATTTTCTAATCAGATTTATATGCGAGAAAAAGGTTCCAAAAATAAGTAGATGCATACTAAGGCAATACATCAAATAGGAATAAGTACATTCTAGCATGATGCAACAACAATACCTCTATTAGGGTTTTAAATAACATCTGAATGACTCTTACTACTTTGGAAGAGACAGAACGGAATGAGAAGAAAAGAGAGAAGGCAACACTTGAATTTTGGTGGATATTAGAGAAGAAATTTTATATCCCCAAAATTCAGGGTGTTACAAACCTATCCCCCTTAAAAGAATCTCGCCCTCAAGATTCAGGGTTGGCCAACAAAGAGTTCAGGATACTTGGCCATCAGATCATCTTCGCGCTCCCACGTTGCTTCTTCCTCAAAGTGGTGACCCCATCTGATGGTGTTCCTCCGGGTGACCCTGTCTAAAGTCTCTAGAATCTGCATTGGCCTCTCTATGTAGGTCAGGTCTTCTTGGACTTCTAGGTCTTCCACTAGCAACTACTCCTCTGGCACACGCGGACACTTCTTAAACTTAGACACATGAAAGACATCATGCACCACTGACAAATCTTACTGTAAGCTGAGCTGATATGCCACTTCTCCACGCTTAGTGAGAATTTGATACGGCCCAACATATCGGGGTACTAGCTTGCCTTTGACTCCAAACCTTCTAACTCCTCTAATCGGCGATACCTTAACTCCCCAAGTCATTAGACCCACCTACAGTTGTCCTTGTCCAACGGACCTCAGACAACCCTGTAGGTGCCCCTGAATCACTTGACAAGTTCGGTATCTGCTTTCCTTACCTTTCCCAAGAGTGTTTCACCCGTCACACAGACATTACAATACATTAGAGGTACGAAAATGCGGAAGCAATTACATTAACTTACCTTTATTGAAAAGTAAGACAGAGTTATATAGTTACAGACCAGAACAAAATATACGAATGCTGAGTATTATTATTACAAACCATGGGAGGCAAAAACCCCTCCCGATAAACAGTAAAAAGTTTTTCTTAATGGAGGACCCTTTGTAACGCCCCGAATTTTGCAGTTGAATTTTTTCTTTTCTTCACTCGCCAAATTCGGGCGTTACCTTTTCTTTTTCTTTTTCCCCTCGCTTTTCCTTGATCTTTTCCAAAGTTAGCGGGTTTCGGTTTGGAATTCCCGTGTAAAGAAAAACCCTAAATTGCTTTATGTTGTTTGATGCACCATGCCGAACCATGCATTCTTTTGGATTGTTTGAAAATGTAAGTGCATTCATCTAGGAAGATCGGATTTCGAAAATGAGAAGAAACCTTTTCTTTATTTTTCTTTTTCTTTCTCTCTCTCCTCCCTTTTCTCTCTCCCGCGCCGTGGGCTGCTCCTGGCCGGCCCAGCCGCCCCCCCCACTCCCTTCCCCTTATCCCTCTCCCTCTCCCTCCCTTTCTCCCATTCTCTCCCACCCTAGCCGCCGCCGGCCCCTTGCCCTAGCTCGGCCGCCCCTGCCGCCGGCCCAACCGCCGCCCGCCGTCGCTCGGCCGCCCCGTCCCCATCCCCGGTGAGCTCTCCCCTCCCTCTCCCCTCATCTCCCCCCTGGCCGCGCGCCCCCAGCCCCCCCTAGCCGCGCGCCCCCTGGCCGCCCTGGCCGCGCGCCCCCAGCCGCCCCTGGCCGCGCCCCTGGCTGCCCCCTGGCCGCCCCTGGCCGCACCCATGGCCGCTCAGCCGGCCCAGCCGCCCTGGCTCGGCCGCCCCTGCGCGCCCCGCCAGCCCAGCCGCCCAGCTTGGCCGCCCCCTGGCCGGTTCAGCCGCCCCCCCCCCCCCCCCCGCCAGCTCGGCCGCCCGCCGCCGGCTTGGCCGCCCCCGCCCCTGCCCTGGCCGGTTCAACCGCCCCCCCCCCCCCCCCTTTTTTATTTTTTATTTTATTTATTTTATTTTATTTTACTTTCTGTTATCATTGTTCTTTATTTTATTTTAGGCAGGCTAATCATTGTGCATGTTATTAAAATAGGAAACTTAATTTAGAATTCCGTTACGCTAGTTAATTCATATAATCAATTGTTTATCTCGTTCAATGTTGATCAACTAAAAATGACTAGGTTTCCATTAGTGCATATAACTAAATTCTTTTGTTAGAACCAATTGGAACTAGATCGCATAATTTAACTAATCATTAGTGCATAAGCTTTAACCCCCCCTGCGAGACCTTTTCCCGTTTCTTTCTAACCATAACAAATGCGATATCGAATGTCATACTTTATGCATATTCACTTTATTTGTTCCCTTGTATGGTGTACTGTTTGTTTCCTAATTTGGATGGATGGATGTATGTATGTTTGCAATCGCATAGAGAACGATCCGGTCGAAGAGCCCAAAGAACCCGCAGGAGGAGCCCCTGAGCAGCAGTCGGTTGGTGGAGGCAAGTGTCCTTTGACCTATTTCTGTCCTATACATTCTTTAATTCACCTCCCGCATTACACCTTTATACCTAAGGACTTACTAGCTTTTGTTATCCATGTCCTTGATTACCTATTTGGGTCGGATTATTACTGCTTAGTTTGATGCTATTGCTCAACTCTAATCAATGAACATGATGTGATTATCTATGATACGCTGTTTTCCCCTTCTTATTTATGATCATACTTGTGGCATTTAAGGGGACTCGAGCGGTTTCTCGAGTGCCTCTCCGTAAGGACCTGTTCAATGGATGACCGCCCGGGAAAACAGTGCAACCATGAGGGTGGAATGGGACGCCCTTAGCTGAATAATTAGAGGAACCGGGATGTAGATCACTTAGCCGTTGTGCCGTCAATGGGGCTCGGTGTATGCGGCTCGCTCTGCCAAGGTTGATTTGTCCCTTGGGGAGGAGTGCGGTACATTTAGGAAACCTAACGGGTGGCTACAGCCCCGGGGAATCTTTGTAAAAGCTTCGTAGTGAATCCCTAGCCATTCACCTTGGGAGTGAATAAGGGTCTTGCAAGCCCGGGCTAGAGAGGGAATCACGGCTTATGGGTAAAGTGCACAACCTCTGCAGAGTGTTATGAAACTGATATATCGGCCGT
This sequence comes from Zea luxurians, assembly GCA_029449295.1. Taxonomy (NCBI): domain Eukaryota; kingdom Viridiplantae; phylum Streptophyta; class Magnoliopsida; order Poales; family Poaceae; genus Zea; species Zea luxurians. The sequence goes on along the minus strand of JAOPSE010000004.1, from coordinate 73,832,342 downwards.
GCTCACGGTTATGAGCGGCCAAGGGAGCTCCAGAGATTAGTGATATTTGATCAGAGACATTTTGGTACAGGTGACAATGAGATTGATGGTTCTGATTATGATTATGGTAATGGTAAGTGGTATTCTTTCCGTTTGGAAAGGATACATTGGGCTAATAACTTGGGTTAATGTTAAAACCTGGCTCTCTACTAGTAAGTAATAACCTGACCAACTAAAAGCAACTGCTTGACTTATCCCCACATAAAGCTAGTCCACTACAGCCAAACGTGATGCTTGCTGAGTATGTTGATGTGTACTCACCCTTGCTCTACACACCAATCCCCCCCAGGTTGTCCGTGTTGCAACCACTGCTCAGGAGAAGATGAAGCTGTAGAAGGAGACTTCCAGGAGTTCCAAGACTACAACGAGTTCTAGGCATGGGTTAGCGGCAACCCCCAGTCGGCTGCCTATGAAGGTCGCGTTATCTACGTTTTGTTTTCGCACTTTGATTTATTGTAAGAACTATATGGACGTCTCAGACGTATGATGTAATCGACTATTATTTCCCCTTTTAATACTATTTGAGCACTATGTGATGATGTCCATGTTATGTAACTGCTGTGTACATGAATAACTGATCCTGGCACGTACATGGTTCGCATTCGGTTTGCCTTCTAAAACCGGGTGTGACATAAGTGGTATCAAAGCCGTGCTGACTGTAGGACCGCTAACCTAGAGTAGAATGGTCGTTTTAAGGACTATAGACCTCTGTCTCTGCCTTGACTTTGGTATCTCTTCAAAAGTTGGTCATACCGACCAAAAACTATGTCCTACTATATATTATACCTTGCTGAAAATTATGTTTTATTCTACTCCTTCATTTATTTATGGTTCATTATTTGTTGGTCATATTGATTCTGTTCTCACTCTTTTGCTTGCGATATCTTTTATAGATGGTTCGTCTTAGACACACTGCACGAAAGTCCGTCATCCCCTTCTTACCCTCCCGCCTTGCTGAGCGTCCGCTTCGCCGTCCAGTGGCCGGACAGTCCAGTCACTTGGAGAGGCTGCACCACCGCCTGCATGAGGAGCAGGAGCGTCGACGACAGGAGCAGCAGGGCTCTTCTTTCTCGCTCCACCAGGAGGTAGAGTCCGTGAGGAGCTGTTCCCCTGTGCTACCCCTGGAGGCGCCCCCTGCACCACCGCTGGGCGTCCCAGTCTCGGGAGTAGCTGCTGGAGGAGACCCAGACGACGGAGATGGCGACGACAGCTCGAGCCACGACACCGACTTCTCTTCTGTCCAGGAGCCGGAAGGATGGGTTGCTCGACCCATCACTCGCGACGCTGCTCGCGGGTGTCACTTCCACGATGCGCTCGACACCCTGCTACGTCGGGCACTTAACCGATGTACTTGGTCCATCGAGTATCGCTGTGTGGTCTACCAGCATAGTCGTGGGGTTTACCCGGACCGCTGGGAGGCAACCTGCTTGGTGCGCCGTCCAGAGAACAGTCTCTGGGGTGCGGAGGTCTGCTCAGAGCACTATTCTATCTCTGAGCGGGACTCAGCTGAGGCGGCCATGCAAGATGCCGCACGGCGTGCGCTTTTGCACTACTGCTCGGTTCTCGGTGGGGTAGCTGATGGTCTCAACCTGAAGTATTACCCTCGCCGTCCATCTGGCAGTATAGGAGGCGTGATTGTTTCACCTGTTGGTGAGGACAATCCTAGGTTGAGTAGCACAGTCAACCTAGCCGCCGTGCTAAACACGGAGCTAGACCATGCACTAGACGAGTTGAGTAGGGCTCGTGCTGAGATCACCCTGCTGCGGGCTGAGCGCGCGGAGCATCGTCACTTGGATGATGGTTCCCCCGCTCCCGTCGAGACTCAGCACCCGTACCGCTCACCTCGGCGTGGACGCCAGTCTTATGGCAATCCCGACTGCAAGACCAAGATAGACTTGGAACCATAGATCGCTAGAGTCAGATCTTGTAATTAATGCATATATATACGTAGAAGCTGCAGTCTTAGCGTTAGTCTCGCTCTTAGTTAGTCTTAGTTAGACAGGGTAGTTTGCTATATCCTATGCATTGATGCTTGTCATGATGAACTATGTTGGATTTGGATCTTTGTAATGATTGTCACCAGAGTGTGGGTATCCCCTGCATTTTGGTTTACCTGTTATATATTAAAGGAGTTAGTTATTTAGTTGGGAAACCTTCTATTCCACTTTCCTCTTTATCTGAGAAGCTGTGTTAGTCTGTGTTGGAGATCAGTGAAGATGCTCATCTGTTCAGTGTTGTTGAAGAATTCTATACTCTTTTCTTATGCTGCAAGATTTGCAAGATCAGTTCTGATGCGTGGTTGCGTTCTGCAGATGTCAGAGAACAGGCGCAGAGGAGGAAGGTGTGCTCAGCAGGAGCAAGCCGGTCAGCAGGGTGAGGCGCCCCAGCAGCAGCAGCTGCCGCCCCCGCCCCCGATGTCCATCGAGCAGATGTTTCTGATGCAGACTCAGGCAGTTCAAGCCATCGGTCAGACTCTGGCCGCCATTCAGCAGCAGCAGCAGCAGGCACCACCCCAGCCTCAGATGCCTCAGATGCCCAGAGACAAGCGTGCTGAATTCATGAGAGGTCATCCCCCAACGTTCGCTCATTCTTCTGACCCCATGGATGCTGAAGACTGGTTGCGCACTGTGGAGCGGGAGTTGCATACCGCTCAGTGTGATGACCGGGAGAAAGTCCTGTATGGTCCCCGTCTGTTGAGAGGAGCAGCACAGTCATGGTGGGAGTCTTATCTCGCCACCCATGTCGACCCCGACACCATCACCTGGGAAGAATTCAGATGTAGCTTTCGTCAATACCATGTGCCCGCAGGTCTGATGACAGTGAAGAAGGAGGAGTTCCTGGCCCTCAAGCAAGGGCCGATGTCAGTCAGTGAGTACCGGGACAGGTTTCTGCAGCTGTCTCGCTACGCTCCCGAAGATGTCAACACCGACGCCAAGCGACAGTACCGTTTTCTGAGAGGCTTGGTCGACCCTCTGCAGTATCAGCTGATGAATCACACCTTTCCGACATTCCAGCACTTGATTGACAGAGCAATCATGACAGAGAGGAAGCGTAAGCAGATGGAGGATCATAAGCGCAAGATCAGTGGACCCCAGCCTGGAAGCAGCAGTCGTCCTCGTTTTTCAGGCAATCAACCTCAGCAGTTCAGGCAGAATCAGCGTCCACCTCAGCAGCATCAGCAGCGTCAGCAGTATCAGCAGTTCCAAAGGCAGTATCCTCAGCACCAGTATCAGAATCGTCAGAGCAATCAGTCAGGAGGAGGTCAGTTTCAGAGGCAGAATCAGCAGGCACCTCGTCTTCCTGCCCCCGCAACCCAGCAGAGCAGTCAAGCAGCACCAGCTCAGGTTGGAAACAGGGCATGTTTCCACTGTGGAGAGCAAGGCCATTGGGTGATGCAATGTCCGAAGAAAGCAGCCCAGCAGCAGTCAGGCCCCAATGCCCCAGCAAAGCAGCATGTGTCTTAGCCTGGATCAGGCAACCGCCCTCAGCAGCGCTATAATCATGGAAGATTGAATCACTTGGAGGCTGAAGCAGTTCAGGAGACCCCCGGCATGACAGTAGGTATGTTCCCAGTCGATTCCCATATTGCAGAAGTGTTATTTGATACTGGAGCAACGCATTCTTTTATTACTGCATCATGGGTAAAAGCACATAATCTTCCAATTACTACCATGTCAACCCCCATTCAAATTGACTCAGCTGGTGGTAGAATTCAAGCTGATAGCATTTGTTTGAGTGTAAGTGTGGAAATAAGGGGGATAGCGTTTCCCACTAACCTTATAGTAATGGGTACTCAGGGAATAGATGTCATCCTAGGGATGAATTGGCTAGATAAGTATCAGGTAGTTATCAGTTGTGATAAGAGGACAATCAAGTTGGTGTCCCCACTAGGAGAGGAAGTGGTGACCGAGTTAGTCCCGCCTGAGCCAAAGAAAGGAAGTTGTTATCAGATGGCTGTCGATAGCAGTGAAGCAGGCCCAATTGAGAGGATCAAGACTGTGTCTGAGTTTCCAGATGTGTTTCCCAAGGAACTACCGGGTATGCCACCAGAGCGGAAAGTTGAGTTTGCCATAGAGCTTCTTCCTGGAACCGCCCCCATCTATAAGAGAGCTTACAGAATATCTGGACCCGAGTTGGTTGAGCTTAAGAAGCAGATTGATGAGCTGTCAGAGAAAGGTTACATTCGGCCAAGCACCTCGCCTTGGGCCGCCCCTGTCCTATTTGTGGAAAAGAAAGATGGCACCAAAAGGATGTGTATCGATTATCGAGCTCTAAATGAGGTCACAATCAAGAACAAGTACCCTTTGCCCAGAATAGAAGATCTGTTTGACCAGTTGAGAGGAGCCAGTGTGTTCTCAAAGATTGATCTGAGGTCAGGTTATCATCAGCTCAGGATTCAACCTTCAAACATTCCGAAGACAGCGTTCATTACCAAGTATGGGTTGTATGAGTTCACAGTGATGTCTTTCGGTTTGACAAATGCACCAGCCTTCTTTATGAACTTGATGAACAGTGTATTTATGGATTATCTTGATAAGTTTGTGGTGGTATTCATTGATGACATTCTGATTTATTCTCAAAGCGAAGAAGAGCATGCAGATCATTTGAGGATGGTATTGCAGAGATTGCGAGAGCACCAGTTGTATGCAAAGTTGAACAAGTGTGAGTTCTGGATCAGTGAAGTCCTATTCTTGGGTCAAATAATCAACAAAGAAGGATTGGCTGTGGATCCGAAGAAAGTGGCAGACATTCTGAATTGGAAAGCGCCAACAGATGCCCGAGGAATTAAGAGTTTCATTGGAATGGCCGGATATTATCGGCGATTCATTGAAGGGTTTTCGAAGATTGCGAAACCAATGACAGTGTTGCTAGGCAACAAGGTTGAGTTCAAGTGGACCCAGAAATGTCAAGAGGCCTTTGAAGCGCTGAAAGAGAAGTTGACTACAGCGCCTGTCCTAGTCTTGCCTGATGTGCACAAGCCCTTCTCGGTGTATTGTGATGCTTGTTCCACGGGTTTGGGATGTGTGTTGATGCAAGAGGGAAGAGTTGTGGCTTACTCGTCCCGACAGTTGAAAGTTCATGAGAAGAATTACCCAATCCATGATCTAGAGTTGGCAGCAGTGGTTCACGCACTGAAGACATGGAGGCACTATCTGTATGGACAGAAATGCGATGTTTACACAGACCACAAGAGTCTTAAGTACATATTCACTCAGACAGAGCTGAATATGAGGCAGCGAAGATGGTTAGAATTGATCAAAGACTATGAGTTGGAGATTCATTACCATCCAGGCAAAGCGAACGTAGTGGCAGATGCTTTGAGCAGGAAGAGTCAAGTCAATCTGATGGTCGCTCGTCTGATGCCTTATGAGTTGGCCAAAGAGTTTGACAGGTTGAGTCTCGGATTTCTGAATAATTCGCGAGGAGTCACAGTTGAGTTGGAACCTACCTTGGAGCGGGAAATCAAAGAAACGCAGAAGAATGATGAGAAGATCAGTGAGATTCGGCGACTGATTTTGGAAGGCAAAGGCAAAGATTTTCGGGAAGATGTAGAAGGTGTGGTATGGTTCAAAGACCGCTTGTGTGTTCCCAATGTCCAGTCTATTCGGGAGTTGATTCTCAAGGAAGCTCATGAGACAGCTTATTCGATTCACCCTGGCAGTGAGAAGATGTATCAGGATCTAAAGAAGAAATTCTGGTGATATGGAATGAAGAGGGAAATCGCAGAGCATGTGGCTATGTGTGATAGTTGTCGGCGAATCAAGGCCGAACATCAGAGACCAGCTGGATTGTTGCAACCGTTGCAAATTCCTCAGTGGAAATGGGATGAGATTGGTATGGATTTCATAGTCGGATTGCCTCGCACTCGAGCCGGCTACGATTCCATTTGGGTAGTGGTGGACCGCTTAACCAAGTCAGCCCACTTCATACCTGTCAAGACCAGCTACAACAGTGCAGTATTGGCAGAGTTGTACATGTCTCGGATCGTTTGTCTTCATGGTGTGCCAAAGAAGATAGTGTCAGACAGAGGAACGCAGTTCACCTCTCATTTCTGGCAGCAGTTGCATGAAGCCTTGGGCACGCATTTGAATTTCAGTTCAGCTTATCATCCGCAGACAGATGGTCAGACTGAAAGAACCAATCAAATTCTTGAAGACATGTTGAGAGCCTGTGCGTTGCAAGATCAGTCCGGATGGGACAAGCGATTGCCTTATGCAGAGTTTTCCTATAACAACAGTTATCAGGCCAGTTTGAAGATGTCACCATTTCAGGCGCTCTATGGAAGGAGTTGTAGAACTCCGTTGCAATGGGATCAGCCTGGAGAAAAGCAGGTGTTTGGGCCAGACATTCTGCTTGAAGCTGAAGAGAACATCAAGATGGTTCGGGAGAATCTGAAGATAGCGCAATCGAGGCAGCGAAGCTATGCAGACACAAGAAGAAGAGAGCTGAGTTTCGAAGTCGGAGACTTTGTCTATTTGAAAGTGTCACCGATCAGAGGAGTCAGAAGGTTTGGAGTGAAAGGCAAGCTAGCACCCCGCTACATTGGTCCGTACCAAATTCTCTCAAGGCATGGAGAAGTGGCTTATCAGCTCAGCCTGCCAGAGAATTTGTCTGCTGTGCATGATGTCTTTCATGTGTCTCAGTTGAAGAAGTGTTTGCGTGTGCCAGAAGAGCAGTTGCCAGTGGAAGGTCTGGAAGTCCAGGAGGACTTGACCTACGTTGAGAAGCCAGCTCAGATCCTTGAGATTGCAGATAGAGTCACCCGAAGGAAGACCATCAGAATGTGCAAAGTCAGATGGAATCACCACTCTGAGGAAGAAGCAACCTGGGAGCGTGAAGATGATTTGATGGCCAAGTACCCAGAGCTCTTTGCTAGCCAACCCTGAATCTCGAGGGCGAGATTCTTTTAAGGGGGATAGGTTTGTAACGCCCCGAATTTTGCAGTTGAATTTTTTCTTTTCTTCACTCGCCAAATTTGGGCGTTACCTTTTCTTTTTCTTTTTCCCCTCGCTAGACCTTGATCTTTTCCAAAGTTAGCGGGATTTGGTTTGGAATTCCCGTGTAAAGAAAAACCCTAAATTGCTTTATGTTGTTTGATGCACCATGCCGAACCATGCATTCTTTTGGATTGTTTGAAAATGTAAGTGCATTCATCTAGGAAGATCGGATTTCGAAAATGAGAAGAAACCTTTTCTTTATTTTTATTTTTCTTTCTCTCTCTCCTCCCTTTTCTCTCTCCCGCGCCGTGGGCTGCTCCTGGCCGGCCCAGCCGCCCCCCCCCACTCCCTTCCCCTTATCCCTCTCCCTCTCCCTCCCTTTCTCCCATTCTCTCCCACCCTAGCCGCCGCCGCCCCCTTGCCCTAGCTCGGCCGCCCCTGCCGCCGGCCCAACCGCCGCCCGCCGTCGCTCGGCCGCCCCGTCCCCATCCCCGGTGAGCTCTCCCCTCCCCTCTCCCCCCAGGTCGCGCGCCCCTAGCCCCCCTGGCCGCGCGCCCCCTGGCCGCCCTGGCCGCGCGCCCCCAGCCGCCCTGGCCGCGCGCCCCCAGCCGCCCCTGGCCGCCCCTGGCCGCGCCCCTGGCCGCTCAGCCGCCCCGGCTCGGCCGCCCCTGCGCGCCCCGCCAGCCCAGCCGCCCAGCTCGGCCGCCCCCTGGCTGGTTCAGCCCCCCCCCCCCCGCCGCCAGCTCGGCCGCCCGCCGCCGGCTTGGCCGCCCCCGCCCCTGCCCTGGCCGGTTCAACCCCCCCCCCCCCCCCCCCTTTTTATTTTTTATTTTATTTATTTTATTTTATTTTAGTTTTTGTTATCATTGTTCTTTATTTTATTTAAGGCAGGCTAATCATTGTGCATGTTATTAAAATAGGAAACTTAATTTAGAATTCCGTTACGCTAGTTAATTCATATAATCAATTGTTTATCTCGTTCAATGTTGATCAACTAAAAATGACTAGGTTTCCATTAGTGCATATAACTAAATTCTTTTGTTAGAACCAATTGGAACTAGATCGCATAATTTAACTAATCATTAGTGCATAAGCTTTAACCCCCCCCTGCGAGACCTTTTCCCGTTTCTTTCTAACCATAACAAATGCGATATCGAATGTCATACTTTATGCATATTCACTTTATTTGTTCCCTTGTATGGTGTACTGTTTGTTTCCTAATTTGGATGGATGGATGTATGTATGTTTGCAATCGCATAGAGAACGATCCGGTCGAAGAGCCCGAAGAACCCGCAGGAGGAGCCCCTGAGCAGCAGTCGGTTGGTGGAGGCAAGTGTCCTTTGACCTATTTCTGTCCTATACATTCTTTAATTCACCTCCCGCATTACACCTTTATACCTAAGGACTTACTAGCTTTTGTTATCCATGTCCTTGATTACCTATTTGGGTCAGATTATTACTGCTTAGTTTGATGCTATTGCTCAACTCTAATCAATGAACATGATGTGATTATCTATGATACGCTGTTTTCCCCTTCTTATTTATGATCATACTTGTGGCATTTAAGGGGACTCGAGCGGTTTCTCGAGTGCCTCTCCGTAAGGACCTGTTCAATGGATGACCGCCCGGGAAAACAGTGCAACCATGAGGGTGGAATGGGACGCCCTTAGCTGAATAATTAGAGGAACCGGGATGTAGATCACTTAGCCGTTGTGCCGTCAATGGGGCTCGGTGTATGCGGCTCGCTCTACCAAGGTTGATTTGTCCCTTGGGGAGGAGTGCGGTACATTTAAGAAACCTAACGGGTGGCTACAGCCCCGGGGAATCTTTGTAAAAGCTTCGTAGTGAATCCCTAGCCATTCACCTTGGGAGTGAATAAGGGTCTTGCAAGCCCGGGCTAGAGAGGGAATCACGGCTTATGGGTAAAGTGCACAACCTCTGCAGAGTGTTATGAAACTGATATATCAGCCGTGCTCACGGTTATGAGCGGCCAAGGGAGCTCCAGAGATTAGTGATATTTGATCAGAGACATTTTGGTACAGGTGGCAATGAGATTGATGGTTCTGATTATGATTATGGTAATGGTAAGTGGTATTCTTTCCGTTTGGAAAGGATACATTGGGCTAATAACTTGGGTTAATGTTAAAACCTGGCTCTCTACTAGTAAGTAATAACCTGACCAACTAAAAGCAACTGCTTGACTTATCCCCACGTAAAGCTAGTCCACTACAGCCAAACGGGATGCTTGCTGAGTATGTTGATGTATACTCACCCTTGCTCTACACACCAATCCCCCCCCCAGGTTGTCCGTGTTGCAACCACTGCTCAGGAGAAGATGAAGCTGTGGAATGAGACTTCCAGGAGTTCCAAGACTACGACGAGTTCTAGGCGTGGGTTAGCGGCAACCCCCAGTCGGCTGCCTGTGAAGGCCGCGTTATCTACGTTTCGTTTTCGCACTTTGATTTATTGTAAGAACTATATGGACGTCTCAGACGTATGATGTAATCGACTATTATTTCCCCTTTTAATACTATTTGAGCACTGTGTGATGATGTCCATGTTATGTAACTGCTGTGTACGTGAATAACTGATCCTGGCACGTACATGGTTCGCATTCGGTTTGCCTTCTAAGACCGGGTGTGACACCCTTCCTCATGGAGCTTCAGTTTTGATTTTCTTCTTTGGGCACCACCTTTGAACAAAAGCAGCAAAAATTTTCTGCTTCCTCACCTAAAACAACATGGGACAAAGCCCTGAGTACGGAATTACTCAGCAAGACTTACCCAACTAACGAAAAGACTCTCAAGGGTATGCTGGCTAGAGGGGATCAAGGTATGGTTTATCAAGAATCAAAGACTCTGTTTTGCAGAAAAGCTTACTATGAGTGGATCCTTAAAATCCAATTTTACTTGTCAGGTTAAGTAAAGTTACCTGCATCTAGAGTTCTTTCTACCCTAGTTCAAGCACTTGGCCTATACTAGCCATTTTCTTATCAACCCATCTTATTCACTGGAATGCTACGTGTAGGGCAGTGACCAAGTCTTCATAACCGCGGAGGTACGGTGATCCGAATCGATTATACTCAGCTGAGGATCTCCAATCACACAACATATGTAGCACTTAACCCTTGCATATGTCAACTCGCCATCGGGGTTCTTAAGACTAGATCAGGTTCACGCCAACCGAGAGCACAGATACACCAGCGTCCAGCCTCTTGCCATGGAGGGTACACGCTACTCTCGCCATCTCTCCACTCCCATTGCGTGGTATCTTATTCTGGTATTAGTCTGCCGAGGCAAAGCTTACCCATGACGAGGCATGTGACCAGTTAAAGGGTCCTCGGTCATCAAGCCTACATCGAGACGGTCCTTAATCGACTTAGACGGAGACACTACACTGAGACTTTCTCTTCTCGTGCAAGTCACCCACCCGGTCTTAGCTTAATCATTTCAAACCCCAAAGTTTGGTACCTGGCAGAGGTACATCTTCTCTGATGTTGAACCCATCATGGCCATGATGGATCCACCATCAAGTTTTATTTTCGAAAACATCCCACCCACTTTGCAACATCATCTTTGAGAAAACAAAACATTTTGCTTTTCTAAAGCAAAGCTAAGCATAAGAAAACCTTTTGTAAAACAGGTATTAGGAAAGAATCCAAGGAAAGAGATGCAGCAATAGTTTAGCACACAACTCCTATCACCTAATGCATCAAGTAAGTGAGAAAGAATTTAAAAGGGACAAGGAGATGGCAAATGCACCGGGGCTTGCCTTGTGTTACTGGTGAATTAGGCTCAGTTCCGCAGATATCAAAATAGAAGCAGTTGCCTGCCTGATGTTCCTCAGGTGGTGGTGGTGGTGAAGTCCTTATCTCTTCGACTTCTACTTCTTCTTTGTTTTCTAAATATAGTCAAGTATAATAATGAATGCTTACATAGTGCTCACGAGAGTGCAAAGATAATAAAAGTTTATTATCTAAAGTCTTGAATACAATTTTCCTTCATGGATCTCCGAGAACCTAGGGGTTTCCGGAGTCAATAGTGAAGTTCACAGGGCAGGGAGGGGCTAGGGTTTTGGGTTCTAAATATCAAACATGGTCCAAATCATACCAAATTTTACCCAAGGCCTCTAAATATTATATAGAGTTTATCCTAAAAGTTTAGTAAATTTTGGATTTATTATTTATTCCTTAAAAATCTAGAAATAAGGTTTTTGGCTATTTTAAATTCTCTATAATTTCCTATTTGGACTAAAAATCAAGGAACTATTTTTATTAAATACTATAGGAAATTAGAGACCTAGCAAAATTGGTTTGGTAATTTTATCATTTTTCTACAATTTTCTAGAATTGTTTTAGCTCTGGCAGAAAAAGAAAAGGAAAAAGATAGGAACAGTTCTGGACCGAATTCGGCCCAGTTCGGCCCAACTTCGGGCGGAAACGCGCGCACTCGCGCCCGCATTGTTGATTTTGCAGAGACACCCTTACCAGTTCAAAATTCAGAGCAGCAGTCCCTAGCACTATTCATGTGTCTCACTGACGTTTGCAGGAACACCCCTATACTTCTATGCCTTCACAGACCAAAGTCCAAGACAGCGAGCGACGCCGTGCAGAGCTCCAGTGAGCTTGTACTGGTTGATTTACGCAATGACTAGGGCTCTACTTTGGCAGAAATCAAATTTAAGTCCTAATCATCGTTTCCCCCCAACTAATTTCATAAATGGTGACCTAACCAGCACTGTCCACGGTGACAGCGGGGATCACGGACAACCGAACGCGTTCCCGACGATCTATGGAGTTCTAGCTCAATTGGACGGGTCGGTGAGCATCAAGAGCAAGCAAGGGTGCCAAAACAAGAACGCAGAGGGCGAGATTGGACCTGAATTGGGTTGGCCACGGCGAGGTCTTTTCTGCGGCGTTCTTGAGTGATTTGGGGGAAGTAAGAAATTGGAGCTCTCGGGTACACGATTGGAGGCAATACTTGGTGGCTTGGTGCGTGATTATCCTATGGACCCGATGGTGCGCTCAATTTATAGAAGGCAAGAGCGGTGGCCGGTGAATTTGGGAGAGACGCACGGCGGTCGGAGGAAGAGGAGGTCACTAGCGCACGGGATTAGTGGATGTAACCATGGCAACCTCACCGGCGATCGTTGGATAGGCTAGCACGAGTCACGGCAGCGTGGTTAAAGTGCTGAGGCACGTGGCATCCGACCGTGAGATGTCTAACACCGGTGAGGGGTGATTCAAGGTGATCGGGATTAAGCGGACACAGTGGCCGGACCAACAGTGCCCAAGGCTCATCCGAGGGAAGGAAGATCTTTTTACCTTGGAGCGTTATCCGAGCGTCAGTGAGCATGAATCACCTCACCGGCGTGAATCTACACGCACGGTCGCCGGCGGTGAGGGGGAATGAACCCGTGATCTGATTTAGTGACTGTACCATGGGAATGCCTGATAGAGCACCTGATAGACCGAGTTTGGCTTCGATTCTCTCTTGATTTCATATAACAACTGATTTAACTCTCTGTATCAAAGTTATAGATCAATAATCCATGTTCACTTTTGCTATAGCAACAACCATCAATCGAGCAACAGATTTAGCTCAAAATGGCTCACAAACCTAGTTCTAGGCCATTGTCAGTCTGAATTCAGACTTAAGACAACCTGACAGGTCAACTTGGTGTCAAATTTTCTCCAAATTTCTTATGTAACCCAAGCATAATCTCTGTAGCAAAGTTGCTCTCCTTACATAGCTATACTAATTTAATGTACTGACCTAGGGAAAAATCCTTATGGTTTGGAAGTTACAAGGCCCCAAAGTTGAGCTAATTACACTGAATTTCAGACTTAGTTCCATAGGGCTTAAGTGGTACTTTTTGCAAATAGGTCCAATTCACAACTTTTGACTTAGGAATCCTCACATATGTGAACTTTATGACTTTGGGTATCCTAATACCTTGGTTTTTGCACTTTAGTCCAAAAGTGCACTAATTTTGCACTTAGCCCCCTAGGGTTTAAGTCTAGGGCTTTCCAGGGTTCTTTTTAGAGTTTTTGGGGTTTCTAGGGTTTAAATACCATGTATGTCTATTCATGGTGACCTTATATGGTTACTTCCATTATGTTTTGAAGTTTTCTCCTATTTAAGCCTTGTTTGCTCTATTAAGCCCAATCTAGGGTTGGGTATCTTACCCTAGGGTTTTATCCACAAAATGGTATATCAATACAACTTGTTTGAAATTTTCGCTTAATGAATGCACTCTAGGTGTGACAAACACATGATATGCCAATGCTTATGATGTTATGCTCAGGTTTTAGTGACAGTAACACCAGGGGTGTTACATCCTTCCCCCCATAAAAGAATCTTGTCCCGAGATTAAAGTCTTAGGGTAAGTAATGGAAAAGGAAATGCTTCACACTTTTATTTCCTTATTTATGGTACAAGGCAGGGGTGATTTGGGGCTCACTCTTTTATTACAACAATTGTATATACTTTACAAATTACATGAGGCTAAAAAGCCTAGGAAATTCTTTTCTAAAATGTCCTGAGTTTCCCATGTAGCCTCATCTTCTGAATGCTGCTTCCACTGTATCTTGTAACATTTGAGAGTTCTTCTTCGGGTAATTCTGTCCTTTTTATCCAAGACTCGAATAGGATGCTCCAAATATGTCAAGTCTGGTTCTAGGGCAACATCCGTCACTTCAATGGTTCGATCGGGAACCCGAAGACACTTCTTCAATTGAGACACGTGGAACACATTATGTACTACAGACAAGGTTTTGGGTAACTAGAGTCGGTACGCCACTGGTCCATATCTTTCGAGGATAAGAAAAGGACCAATGTATCAAGGTGCAAGTTTCCCTTTTACCCTGAAACGTGTTACCCCCTTCATTGGTGAAACTTTCAAATAGACATAATCCCCAACTAGAAAATACAGGGGTTGTCGTCTTTTGTCTGCATAACTTTTCTTACGAGCTTGAGCTTTCTTCAAATTATGAATTATTTGCTAAACTTTTTCTTCTGTGCCTTTTACCATATCTGGCCTAAAGAAACTTCTTTCACCTGGTTTAGACCAGTTTAACGGAGTACGACACCGTCGCCCATATAAAGCCTCAAAAGATGCCATCTTAATGCTTTCTTGATAGCTATTATTGTATTAGAATTCCGCTAATGGTAAACAATCATCCCATTTCTGTGGAAATTTCAGAACACAAGCTCGTAGCATGTCCTCAAGTATTTGATTTACCTCTCAGTTTGACCACTTGTTTGAGGATGATAGGCTGAACTATGGAACAACTTGGTATCCAAGGATTTGTGAAGTTCTTCCCAAAATTTGGATACGAATTGAGGTCCACGATCTGACACTATGGTCTTTGGAACACCATGCAAACTGAGAATACGAGCAATTTACAGTTCTGCATATGCAATTACTAGATATTTTACTTTGACTGGAAGGAAGTGGGTGATCTTTGTGAGTCGGTCAATGATAACCCAAATGGAGTCAAAGCCTTTTGCTGTTCTGGGTTATCCACAACAAAGTCCATGCTAATATCTTCCCATTTCTATGTTGGTATTGGTAGAGATTGTAATGGACCAGCAGTCTTCATATGTATGGCTTTGACACGCCTACAAGTGTCACATTTTGCCACATAGCGTGCGATTTCAATCTTCATCTTTGTCCACCAGTAATGTTGTTTTAGATCCTAATACATCTTAGTGCTTCCGGGATGAGTAGAATAGCGACTAAGATGTGCTTCGTCCAAAATCTGTTGGCAGATTTCTTCATTCTTTGGCACAACTATGCGGTTGTTGAACCATACAATGCCTTGATCGTCTTTGCTGAAACATTTGGCTCTTCCGACCTTTATTTTCTCATGGATGTGCTTCATACCCTCATTATCCTTTTGAGCATCCATTATTCTTTGTAAAAGGACTGACTCAAGCTTTAGTTGATTTAAGGTTACATGTTGTCATCCCCAGGTTTAACTTTTCCATTTCTTGGCATAAGGTAATGTCAGAAGTCTTCACTATAAGACAGTGACAGGAAGCCTTACAGCTGAGTGCATCTACCACTACATTGGCCTTCCCTGGGTGATAATGAATTTCTGATTCATAGTCCTTAATAAGCTCGAGCCATCGCCTCTGTCTCATGTTCAATTCTGACTAGGTGAATATGTACTTCAAACTTTTATGATCTGTATAGATGTGACAAATACTCCCCAGTAGATAATGACGCCAGATTTTTAGGGCATGAACCACTGCAGCTAACTCCAGATCATGAGTGGGATAATGTTCCTCATGCCGGCGCAACTGCCTTGAAGCATAAGCTATCACTTGGCCTTATTGCATTAGAACACAGCCAAGACACAATACACATCAAAGGGTTTTTCAATATCCGGTTGAGCCAATACCAGAGCAGTGGTTAATAAAAACCTTCAACTGTTCAAAGGCTTCATTGCACTTTGAAGACCAAATAAATTTAGTATCATTCTTCAATAAACTTGTGATTGGTTTCACAAGCATGGAAAAATCTGGTATGAATCGGCAGTAATAGCCAGCTAGTCCAAGGAAACTTCGGACTTGATGTACAGTGGTTGGGGGTTTCCACTCCAAAATATCCTTGACTTTGCTGGGATCCACCACAATCCCCTTGGCAGATAATACATGTCTCAGAAATTGGATTTCTTCCAGCCAGAATGCGCACTTACTGAACTTAGCATATAATTGGTGCTCTCTTAAGCGCGTCAACACGATCCGTAAATGCCGAGCATGCTCCTCTTCATTCTTGGAATATATCAAGATATCATCAATGAATACCACCACAAACTTATCTAGCTCGGGCATGAATACCAAGTTCATAAGATAGGTGAAGTGGGCAGAAGCATTTGTTAGTCCGAAAGACATAACCAGATATTCAAATAAACCATACCGCATAGTGAATGCGGTCTTTGGTATATCTTTGGGCCGGATACGGATCTGATGATAGCCCGATCTGAGGTCAATCTTAGAGAATACCATTGCTCCAGTCAGTTGATCAAATAGAATGTCAATCCATGGGAGAGAGTACTTATTTTTGATGGTAACCTCATTAAGGGGTCTATAAACCACGCACATCTGTAGTGTTTGGTCCTTCTTCTTAACAAAGATGGCTGGACAGCCCCATGGTGATGAGCTTGGCCGGATGAATCCCTTCTCTAGTAGATCTTGTAATTGGGTCTTGAGCTCTGTCAGTTCATTTGGAGGTATTCGGTACGACCTTCTAGAAATAGGAGCCGTACCGGGCTTCAACTCAATCACAAATTCTACATCTCTTTCTGGAGGTAGTCCGAGCAAATCCTCTGGAAAAATGTCTGGGAACTCATATACTACCGGAATATCTTGGATCTCCGGTATGATAGCTTCATACGCTCTGCTAAATGGTTTAGCTGGAATAGCTACGGGGATGGTCAAGAGAACCTCTTCTTGGCCATGACTCAATCGGACAGTTCTCAAATTAGTGTTGAGAATAGCTTTATGTTGGGCTAACCAATTCATGCCCAAAATTACATCTATGTCTTGGCCTTTCAGAACAATCATATTTGTAGGAATGTCCCGTTCAGCCAATGTTACAGGCACTTGGAAAGCCACTTCTTTAGTAAATATTTGTCCCCCAGGTGAATGAATTTTAAACCCTTCCCTTGATTCATGGTATGGAATGCAATGTTGCTCCACAAATTTCTTGCTTATGAAAGTATGCGAAGCGCCAGAATCAAAAAGAATAATTGCGGGGTGATTGGCCACTAGAAACGTACCCATCATAACTGGTTCGTCGTCCGGTGTTGTGGCCACTTGAGTATAATAAATCCGCCTCGTTTTCCTTGTATTTTTGCCCGCGGTATTGTTTGCCGCATTTCCCTTTCCTTGAGCGGAATTCCTAGAACTCTGCTGATTACTTGATCGATTTTGCTTCGGATATGGATAGTCCTTGATAAAGTGTCCAGACTTTCCACAGTTGAAACAGCCAGCTGAAGAGCTTGGGAGGGTGGGAAACGAGTACTAGTGGCACTTGGCTGAGTAGTTGAAGTGAGGGCAGTGGCAGGGAGAATGAAGACCAGTTGTTTGAAAGGGTAGGAGGGTGGACGCGGTGAAGAGCGATTTGGATTGAAAGGTCGGATTACCAACCTTTGTCTTTTCTCAAACCCCTGACTGGGCCTGTTGCCTCCGTAACCCTTGGATTTTTCGAAGCCTGCATATTTAGCCTCGAATGCCAGTGCAGTACTGACAGCCCTTCCATAGGAAAGATGAATGCAGGTGGCCATCTTCCTTTGCATTCTATCATTAAGACCTCTCATGAAACAATTCCTCTTCTTTAAATCCGTGTTCACTTGATCGATAGCATATTGGGATAAGTGGTTGAATTTGTTGAGATGCTGGGTGATAGTATCCCACCCTGTTTCAGCTTCATAAACTCCTCCTGCTTCATGTGGAGCACCCCTTCAGGTATATAGTCCTCCCGGAAAGCCAACTTGAACTCATCCCAAGTTATTTGATGACCAGCCGGTTGAACGACTACAAAATTTCCCTATCAGGTGCTGGCAGGGCCACGCGATTGTTGTGCTAGGAATAGGGGCTTTTGAATCTCCGTACATCGGAGAAGCCCGAACTTCTGTTCAATGACGCGGATCCACTCATCCGCTTCCAGAGGATTTCCGCCTTGACAAACAACGGAGGGCGTGTCTCAGAGAAATCCAAATATGATGTTTCACGAGGTCCTTGCTGATATGCTCACCCGCCTTGTAGTTGTAATTGTTGACCCGCCATCTCCCACAGAAAGCGGGTGTTGTCGGTCGTAGCGTCAACCAAGGCAGCGATGGCCTCAGCTAACGTTGGAGGTACTGGGGGTGGGTTCGGAGTTGCTTCCCTCCCACTGGAGGTCCCTGCTCCATCCTGTGAACGAGTCTTGGAAGGCATCTGAGGCAACAAACATTTGGAAAAATATAATATGCCAAAGAAAACCATCCATTTTACATTACTAAAAAAGTAATGTTACAGACTCGAATTTTACAACAGGATTACATTACCTATTATACATTACTACTACTTCTACACTATACTACTCTTGCTTCTTGTCACTTTTAGTAGCCTCGCTGTCGGGAGTAGGAGACCATTCATCCACCAACTTCATAGAGGGAGGGGGCCTGAACAAGTCTAGTTCACCATCGAGTGCTTCTCCCGCTACTCCAGAAGGTCCGGCTTCCATCCCGACAGGATCCGCAGGTACGTTGGGGTGTAGTTGGGAATACAATACATGAACTTCTTCATGTAGTGTATTACAATATACTTGCAAGTGGTCTATGGCGGTGCTAAGCTCCTCCACGTGGGCTCGAGCTTTAGCTTCCTTAGCCCAAGCAAGCAAACGAGAGTTAACCGCCCAGTCGAGCGCTAGATCTCGTTCCGTGAGCTGATCTTGCAGGTGGCGGATGTCTGTTCTTAATTCGTTTATCCTTTCACCATCCACGACCCATATGTCGTTCCTGCGACGGAGTTCTTATCGAAGCTGATCAACTTGGGCTTCCAGATCCTCGATTGGATTGTTGCTACCACTATTGTTGTCTTCATGTCGTGGGGCAAGCTGATGGTGAGGTACGCCAATCGGCCCGGTAGACTTGCGCGCGGTCTTTCTTGTGCGCGGCAGCATTTCTTAAGGGGGAAAATCTTATTAGCATAGTTTTTAGCATGATGCATGTGTAATTACAGAATCAACCTTAGTTGATTCACACCTTCTATATGTTGCACTCTACCATCTGGTCTTTCAAATAAGTACTTTAGAAGGAAGATAGTTAAGAAAGAAAGAAATTTTCTAGATAAGTCTTTGAAAATTCTTTTTGAAGATGCCTCATAACCTCTGCAGAGATGGGCTTCACTCTAATACCAGCTGTGATGGAACCTCCCAAGTCATTAAGCCCACCTACAGTTGTCCTTGTCCAACAGACCTCAGACAACCCTATAGGTGCCCCTGAATCACTTGACAAGTTCGGTATCTGCTTTCCTTACCTTTCCCAAGAGCGTTTCACCCGCCACGCAGACATTACAATACATCGGAGGTACGAAAATGCGGAAGCAATTACATTAACTTACCTTTATTGAAAAGTAAGACAGAGTTATATAGTTACAGACCAGAACAAAATATATGAGTGCTGAGTATTATTATTACAAACCATGGGAGGCAAAAACCCCTCTCGATAAACAGTAAAAAGTTTTTCTTAACAGAGGACCCATCCTCCCGGAGCTTCAGTCTTGATTATCTTCTTTGGGCACCACCTTTGAACAAAAGCAGCAAAAATTTGCCGCTTCCTCACCTAAAACAACATGGGACAAAGCCCTGAGTATGGAATTACTCAGCAAGACTTACCCGACTAAAGAAAAGACTCTCAAGGGTATGCTGGCTAGAGGGATTCAAGGTATGGTTTATCAAGAATCAAAGACTCTATTTTGCAGAAAAGCTTACTACGAGTGCATCCTTAAAATCCAATTTTACTTGTCAGGTTAAGTAAAGTTACCTGCAGCTAGAGTTCTTTCTACCCTAGTTCAAGCACTTGGCCTATACTAGCCGTTTTCTTATCAACCCATCTTGTTCACTGGAATGCAACATATAGGGAAGTGACCAAGTCTTCATAACCACGAAGGTACGGTGATCTAAATCGATTATACTCAGCTAAGTATCTCCAATCACACGACATATGTAGCACTTAACCCTTGCATATGTCAACTCGCCACCGGGGTTCTTAAGACCAAATCAGGTTCACGCCAACCGAGAGCACAGATACACCACCGTCCAGCCTCTTGCCACGGAGGGTACACGCTACTCTCGCCATCTCTCCACTCCCATTGCGTGGTATCTTATTCTAGTATTAGTCCACCCGAGGCAAAGCTTACCCATGACGAGGCATGTGACCAGTTAAAGGTTCCTCGGTCATCAAGCCTACATCGAGACGGTCCTTAATCGACTCAGATGGAGACACTACACCGAGACTTTCTCTTCTCGTGCAAGTCACCCGCTCGGTCTCAGCTTAATCATTTCAAACCCCAAAGTTTGGTACCTGGCAGAGGTACATCTTCTCTGATGTTGAACCCATCATGGCCATGATGGATCCACCATCAAGTTTTATTTTCGAAAACATCCCACCCACTTTGCAACATCATCTTTGAGAAAACAAAACATTTTGTTTTTCTAAAGCAAAGCTAAGCATAAGAAAACCTTTTGTAAAACAGGGATTATGAAAGAATCCAAGGAAGGAGATGCAGCAATAGTTTAGCACACAACTCCTATCACCTAATGCATCAAGTAAGTGAGAAAGATTTTAAAAGGGACAAGGAGGTGACAAATGCACCGGGGCTTGCCTTGTGTTACTGGTGAATCAGGCTCAATTCCGCAGATATCAAAATAGAAACAGTTGCCTGCCTGATGTTCCTCAGGTGGTGGTGGTGAAGTCCTTGTCTCTTCGACTTCTACTTCTTCTTTGTTTTCTAAATATAGTCAAGTATAATAATGAATGCTTACGTAGTGCTCATGAGAGTGCAAAGATAATAAAAGTTTATTATCTAAAGTCTTGAATACAATTTTCCTTCACGGATCTCCTAGAACCTAGGGTTTCCGGAGTCAATAGTGAAGTTCACAAGGTAGGGAGGGGCTAGGGTTTTGGGTTCTAACTATCAAACATGGTCCAAATCATACCAAACTTTACCCAAGGCCTCTAAATATTATATAGAGTTTATCCTAAAAGTTTAGTGAATTTTGGATTTATTATTTATTCTCTAAAAATCCAGAAACAAGGTTTTGGCTATTTTAAATTCTCTATAATTTCCTATTTGGACTAAAAATCAAGGAACTATTTTTATTAAATACTATAGGAAATTAGAGACATAGCAAAATTGGTTTGGTAATTTTATCATTTTTCTATAATTTTCTAGAATTATTTTAGATCTAGTAGAAAAAGAAAAGGAAAAAGATAGGAACAGTTCTGGACCGAATACGGCCTAGGTCGGCCCAACTTCGAGCCGAAACGCGCGCACTCGCGCCCGAATTGTTGATTTTGCAGAGACACCCTTACCGATTCAAAATTCAGAGTAGCAGTCCCTAGCACTATTCATGTGTCTCACTGACATTTGCAGGAACACCCCTATACTTCTATGCCTTCACAGACCAAAGTCCACGACGACGAGCGACGCCGTGCAGAGCTTTGGTGAGCTTGTACTGGTTGATTTACGCAATGACCAGGGCTCTACTTTGGCAGAAATCAAATTCAAGTCCTAATCATCGTTTCCCCCCAACTAATTTCATAAATGGTGACCTAACCAGCACTATCCACGGTGACAGCGGGGATCATGGACAACCGAACGCGTTTCCGACGATCTATGGGGTTCTAGCTCAATTGGACGGGTCGGTGAGCATCAAGAGCAAGCAAGGGTGCCGAAACAAGAACGCAGAGGGTGAGATTGGACCTGAATTGAGCTGGCCACAGCGAGGTCTTTTCTGCTGCGTTCTTGAGTGATTTGGGGAAGTAAGAAATTGGATCTCTCGGGTACACGATTGGAGGCAATACTTGGTGGCTTGGTGCGTGATTATCCTATAGACCCGATGGTGTGCTCAATTTATAGAAGGCAAAAGCGGTGGCCGGTGAATTTGGGAGTGACGCGCGGCGGTCGGAGGAAGAGGAGGTCACTGGCGCACGAGATTAGTGGATGTAACCGTGGCAACCTCACCGGCGATCGTTGGATAGGCTAGCACGAGTCACGGCGGCGTGGTTAAAGTGCTGAGGCACGTGGCATCCGACCATGAGATGTCTAACACCGGCGAGGAGTGATTCAAGGTGATTGGGATTGAGCGGACACAGTGGCCGGACCAATAGTGCCCAAGGCTCATCCGAGGGAAGGAAGATCTTTTTACCTTAGAGCGTTATCCGAGCGCCAGTGAGCACGAATCACCTCATCAGCGTGAATCTACGCGCGCGGTCATTGGCTGTGAGGGGGAATGAAACCGTGATCTAATTTAGTGATTGTACCATGGGAATGCCTGACAGAGCACCTGACAGACCGAGTTTGGCTTCGATTCTCTCTTGATTTCATATAACAACTGATTCAACTCTCTGTATCAAAGTTATACATCAATAATCCATGTTCACTTTTGCTATAGCAACAACCATCAATCGAGCAACAGATTTAGCTCAAAATGGCTCACAAACCTAGTTCTAGGCCATTGTTAGTCTGATTTCAGACTTAAGACAGCCTAACAGGTCAACTTGGAGTCAAATTTTCTCCAAATTTCTTATGTAACCCAAGCATAATCTCTGTAGCAAAGTTGCTCTCCTTACATAGCTCTACTAATTTAATGTACTAACCTAGGGCAAAATATTTATGGTTTGGAAGTTACAAGGCCCCAAAGTTGAGCTAATTACAGTGAATTTCAGACTTACCTCCATAGGGCTTAAGTGGTACTTTTTGCAAATAGGTCCAATTCACAACTTTTGACTTAGGAATCCTCACATATGTGAACTTTATGACTTTGGGTATCCTAATACCTTGGTTTTTGCACTTTAGTCCAAAAGTGCACTAATTTTGCACTTAGCCCCCTAGGGTTTAAGTCTAGGGATTTCCAGGGTTCTTTTTAGAGTTTTTAGGGTTTCTGGGGTTTAAATACCATGTATGTCTATTCATGGTGACCTTATATGTTTACTTCAATTAAGTTTTGAAGTTTTCTCCTATTTAAGCCTTGTTTGCTCTATTAAGCCCAATCTAGGGTTGGGTACCTTACCCTAGGGTTCCACAAAATGTCATATCAATACAACTTGTTTGAAATTTTTGCCTAATGAATGCACTCTAGGTGTGACAAACACATGATATGCCAATGCTTATGATGTTATGCTCAGGTTTTAGTGGTAGTATCACCAGGGGTGTTACATTCAGGTAGATGAAATCTCCCACTTCAAAACTCAGCTCTCTTCTTCTTGCATCTGCATAACTTCGCTGCCTTGATTGCGCTATCTTCATATTCTCTCGAACCATCTTGATATTCTCCTTAGCTTCGAGCAGAATGTCAGGCCCAAACACCTGCTTCTCTCTAGGCTAATCCCTATGCAATAGAGTTCTGCAACTCCTTACATAAAGTGCCTGAAATGGTGACATCTTTAAACTGGCCTAATAACTGTTGTTGTCGGAGAATTTGGCATAGGGTAATCTTTTATTCCATACGAACTTATCTTGCAATGCACAAGCTCTTAACATATCTTCTAGGATCTGGTTAGTTCTTTCATTCTGACCGTCTATCTGTGGATGATAAGCTGAGCTGAAATTCAAATGTGTACCCAAAGCTTCATGCAACTGCTGCCAGAAATGAGAGGTTTACTATGTTCCTCGGTCTGATACTATCTTCTTTAGCATGCCATGGAGATAAACGATCCGGGACATGTATACTCTGCTAATATTGCACTGTTGTAGCTGGTCTTGACAGGTATAAAGTGAGCTAACTTGGTCAAGCGATACACTACTACCCAAATGGAATCATATCCACCTCGAGTGCGGGGCAACCCGACTATGAAGTCCATTCCGATCTCATCCCACTTCCATTGAGGAATTTGCAATGGTTGCAACAAACTGACTGGTCTCTGATGCTCTGCTTTGATTCTCTAACAACTATCACATATAGCCACATGATCTGCAATCTCCCTTTTCATTTCGTACCACTAGAACTTCTTTTTTAGATCCTGATACATCTTCTCGCTCCCAGGATGTATGGAATAGGCTATCTCATGAGCTTCCTTGAGGATTAACTCCCGAATGGATTGGACATTGGGAACACACATGCGATCTTTGAACCACACTACACCTTCTGCATCTTCCCTAAAATCTTTCCATCTTCCTTCTATAATTAGCTGCTAGATTTCATTGATCTTCTCATCATTCTTTTTGCGCTACTTTGATTTCCCGCTCTAAGGTGGGTTCTAATTCGATTTTCACTTCTTGCGTGTTGTTTAAAAATCCGAGGCTCAGTCTGTCAAATTCATTGGCAAAATCATAAGGCATTAGGTGAACGACCATCATGTTGACTTGACTTTTTTTGCTTAAAGCATCTGCCACCATGTTTGCTTTGCCTAGATTGTAGTGAATCTCCAATTCATAGTCTCTAATCAGCTCTAGTCATCTTCGCTGCCTCATATTTAGCTCCAACTGGGTGAATATGTACTTCAGACTCTTATGGTTTGTATAAACATCACACTTCTACCCATACAGATAGTGCCTCCATGTTTTCAGTGCATGAACCACTGCTACTAACTCCAGGTCATGGATAGGATAATTCTTCTCAAGAACCTTCAACTGTTTGGACGAGTATGCCACAACTCTTCCCTCTTGCATCAATACACATCCCAAGCCGGTGTAGGAAGCATCGCAATACACCAAGAATGGCTTGTGAACATCAGGAAGAATTAAGACAGACGTTGTAGTCAACTTCTCTTTTAGCGCTTCAAAAGCCTCTTGGGACTTCTGTGTCCACTTGATAAACACCACCACAAGCTTGTCTAGATGATCCATGAACACACTCTTCATCAGATTCATGATGAATGCTTGCGCATTCGCCAGACCAAAAGACATAATCATGTACTCATATAGACCATACTTGGTAATGAAAGTTGTCTTCGGTATATCTGAAGGTTGGATCCTGAGCTGATGATAACCTGACTCAGATCTATCTTCAAGAACACGCTGGCTCCTCTCAGCTGGTTGAACATATCTTCTATTCTGGGCAGGGGTACTTGTTCTTGATGGTGACTTCGTTTAGAGCTCTGTAGTCGATGCACATCCTCCTGGTGCCATCTTTCTTTTCCACGAACAGGACAGCAGCGACCCAAGGTGAGGTACTTGGTCTGATGTAACATCCTCCTGGTGTTCTCTGATAGCTCATCTATCTCCTTGAGCTCCATCAATTCTGGTCCAGATACCCTATAGGCTCTTTTGGAAATAGGGGTGGTGCCAGGAATAAGCTCTATGGCAAACTCAACTTTTCGCTCAGGTGGCATACCTGGTAGATCTTCAGGAACACATCCGGAAATTCTGACACAACCTTGATAGCCTCGAGTGGATCGGCCTCCTTGCTATCAATAGTCATCTAGTGACAACCTCCTTTTCTTGACTCGAGTGGGACTAGCTCAGTCACCACTTCTTCTCCTAGTGGGGACACCAACTTCACCGTCCTCTTACCACAACTGATAACTGCTTGGTACTTATCTAGCCAATTTATCCCTAGGATAACATCTATTCCCTGAGTGCCCATCACTATCAGGTTAGCGGGGAACTCTATCCCCCTTATTTCCACACTTACATTCAAGCATATTCTATCATTTCAAACTTTCCTCCGGCCGAATCAATTTGAATGGGTGTTGTCATGGTGGTTATGGGGAGATTATGCGCTTCTACCCATGATGCAGTAATAAATGAATGTGTTGCTCTAGTATCAAATAACACTTCTACAAGATGGGATTCGACTGGGAATGTACCTACTATCATGTCTGGTGTTTCTAGGACTGCTTCGGCCTCCAGATGGTTCAACCTCCCATGGTTGTAGCATGTCTGAACATGATTGTCTGCTCCTTGCTGAGGTACATTTTGCGTTGCTAGGCATTAGGGGCTGGCTGCTGTTGAGCCATCTTCTTCGGACAATGCATTGCCCAATTGCCCTACTCTCCATAATGGAAGCATCCTCTGCCTTCTCCTTGTAGGGGCTGCTTGACTACTCTGGTTGGTTGCTGGGGCAGGAAGACGAGGTGCCTAATTATTCTGCCTCTGGAACTGACTTTCTCCTGGCTAGCTGTTCTAGCGATACTGCTACTGATGATGAGGTTACTGCCTGTAGAACTGCTGCTGAGGCGGACACTGGTTTTGTTGCTGATATCCCTAAGGGTGACTATACTTGAACTACTGAGGTGGGTTGTATGAGAAACAGGGGCGATTGTTACTCTCGGGCTGATGTCCACCAATCTTGCGCTTTTGATCTTCCATCTCTTTTTGCTTCTTCTCAGTCATGATGGCTCTGTCGATCAGGTGCTGGAAGGTGGGGAGGGTATGATTCATCAGCTGGTAGTGCAGGGGATCGACCAAGCCCCTCAAGAAACGGTACTGCCTCTTGGCATCAGCGTTGACACCTTCAAGAGCATAGCGGGACAGCTGCAAAAACTTGTCCCTGTACTCACTGACTGACATGGGTCCTTGCTTTAGCGCTAGAAATTCCTCTTTCTTCACTATCATCAGACCTTCTAGAACATGACATCGATGGAAGTTATCTATGAATTCTTCCTAAGTAATGGCTTCGGGGTCGGCGTGGGTGGCGAGGTAGGATTCCCACTAGGACTGAGTTGCTCCCCTCAAAAGATGGGGGCCATACAGAACCTTTTCTTTGTTGTTCCACTAAGCGGTGTGCAACTCACGCTCCACAGTACATAGGCAATCCTCATCATCCATGGGGTCAGTAGAGTGAGCGAACACAGGGGATGACCCCTCATGAACTCCACATGCTTATCTTTAGGTATCTGAGGCATCTGCATCTGCGACTGGGGTTGAGGTTACTATTGAACTTGCTGCATGGCTGCCAAGGTCTGCATAATTGCCTGAACTACTTGAGTCTGCTTGAGGAACATTTGCTCTATTGTCATCGGAGGTGGCGGGGGAGGCAACTGCGGCTGGGGTGCCTCATCTTACGGGGCTTGCTGCTCTTGCTGGGCACGTCTCCCTCCACTACACTTATGGTTAGATATCTGCGGAAGGCAATCACACATCAGAACTGGTCTTGCAAATCTTTTAGCATTAGCAAAGGGTATAGAGTTCTTCACAAAACTGAATGAACAAGCCTCTTCACTGATTCTCAACATAGCCAAACACATCTCCTCAGATAAAGAGGAAAGTAGATGTAAAAAGGTTTCCCAACTAAATAACTAATTTCATTAACATTAATAGCTAAACCAAACTACAGGGGGTACCCACATTCTGGTGACTGTCATTACAAAGATCCAAATCCATCATAAGTTCATCATGACAAGCATAAAAACATAGGATAAGCAAACTATCCTGACTAACTAAGAATTGACTAAGACTAAGACTCCTATTTTAAGCATTTAAATACAGGATCCAACGCTAACGATATATGGTTCTAGATTTATCCGGGTCCTATAGTCGGGGTTGTCGTAGGCATGATGTCCATGCTGAGGTGAGCGGTACGAGTGCTGTGGGGGCGGGAGCGCCATCCTCCAGGTGACGGCGCTCCGCGCGCTCAGCCCATAACTCAGCAATCTCAGCACGAGCCCTACCCAGCTCGTCTAGGGCGTGGTCCAACTCTGTGTTGAGCACGACGGCTAGGTTGACTGTGCTACTCAGCCTAGGATTGTCTTCACCGATAGGTGAGACAACCACACTTCCAGCACTGCCAGATGGACAGCAGGGATAAAACCTCAGGTTAAGACCATCGGCCACCCCAGTAAACACCAAGCAGTACTGAGAAAGCGCACACCGTGCGGCATCCTGCATGGCCGCCTCAGCTGAGTCCCGCTCAGAGAAAGAATAATGCTCCAAGCAGACCTCTACACCCAGAGACTATTATCTGAACGACACACCAAGCAAGTAGCCTCCTAGCAGTCTAGGTATAACCTGTGACTATGCTGGTAGACCACACAGTGATACTCGATTGACCAAGTGTGCCGGTCAAGGGCTCGGCGCAACAAGGTGTCGAGCGCATCATGGAAGTGGCACCCACGAGCGGCGTCATGGGTGATGGGTCGGGCGACCCATCCCTCCGGCTCCTGCTCCTGAGATGTCGGTGCTGTGGCTCAAGCTGTTGTCATCACCATCTCCATCATCAGGGTCTCCTCTAGCAGCTACCCTAGAGGCTGAGACGCCCAGTGGTGGTGTAGGGGGTGCCTCCAGTGGGGGCATAGGGGAGCGACGCCTCGCAGAATCTACCTCCTGCTGAGGCGGGGAGGAAGAGCCATCCTGCTCTAGCTCCTAGCACCGACGCTCCTGCTCCTTATGCAAGCGGTGGTGCAACCTCTCCAAGTGGCCGGACTGGCCAATCACTGGGTGACGAAGCAGATGCTCCACAAGACGAGAGGGCAAGAAAGGAATGACTGACTTTCATGCTGTGTGTCTAAGATGAGCCATCTACAAAAGACACTGTAAGCATAAGAGTAAGAACAGAACTAATATGACTATTGGTCACTTGTTCTCAAATGCTACGAGTTAAGAACAAGGCAACACAAATGTTAATGGTTAAAGACCTTCGTCCTTCAAAGCATTATTTCCCATAGGATATAATGATCTTCAGACGAAGGTTATGAAGGGCATACCTTCATCATCTCAATATATAATAATAAGAACAGGGGTGTATGAAATATGAAAGGAACATGAATAACCATCTTAAATCATTAGATTATCTTTATTCTTATTATATGATCATGAACAAACATTAATGACATTGAATTACATTTGTACCTTCGGCTTGATAGAAGGTAAAATACCAAGAGTGACATGCGGGCGATTACGAGTCAGCGTGAATAGTATGGGGGTACTGTTCATCTATTTATAGGCACAGGACACAGCCCGGACAAAATTACATTCATGCCCTTGATAACTAATCACGACTATAACACAAACTGTTAGGGACTATACAGTCTTTTCCTCTTTAAGTCGGTGCCACCCTTCGTCTCAAGCGTGTCATCATGCTGAAGCTTTTTCAGTTGTAGCTTCGGCATACAGCTTCATGTCACACCTGCTTCCATGTTGTCTTACCGAAGGTGTTTTTGCTTAGAGGACCTTCGGCAGAGAAGAAGGCCCCCAACAGTAGCCCCTTCACGGTGCTAGATCGTTTTTCGTAACGAGCTCGATTCGCGAAAAACTCGAAGGCTTCGGAAAGCCGAAGGTCCGAAAAACACCTTCCCTGAGCTCGTTGCCGAGAAACGATTATAATATTCCAAGCGTCGAGGGGTCCACCGTTCAGCGAGTGTAGACAATTTGGCGGTTCGCCTTCCCACCTGCAACACTATATAAACAGACGGGTTGGTGAAGAGTTACCACAGCATTCATTGCCATTGCACTATTTTGCTGTTAAAAAATTTAACCATAGCCGAAGCTTTCTGCCCTGCGCTTTCGAGCGATCACTTCATCATTTAAAGTTAACTTCATCAAATGGGTTAGCTTCATCAAAATGTAAAAATCCATCAAATGGCTAGAGTGCGATCAACCGCAAGGGTGTCTCACGAGGGAGAAGAAATCGAGGCTACTGAAACAGCACCAATTTCAGAAGTGATGGAATGATCTGGTCTAATTATGACAGAGGGAGCTGCTGACGAAGGTGCTCCTGATGCCGAAGCTGAGCAAACTGTTGCTAAGGAAGAAAATGTTGATGAGAGCGAAGAATATTATAGTATTTTGATCCTGACAAAGCCCAGTCACCTAGATTTTGAAAATCTACTATATCTGAGGACGACATGCCCGTGATGATGAAGCTGGGCTATTTTGGAGAAGCTGAAAGCAAACTTGTTCGATTTGCCGGAGGAGAAACTACCCCAGAACCAAGGAAGGATGAAGTTGTGGTTTTCAAGAGCTTCTTTAGAGCAGGATTGCGATTTCCTCTGAACGAGATGATAGGGGAAGTTCTAAAGAACTTTGAAATATATCTTCATCAGCTGACCCCTAACGCTATCATTAGGCTCATCGTCTTTATCTGGGCCTTCGAAGCCAAGGGATGGGCTCGAATGCTGAAGCTTTTTGCCGCGTGCATGAGTTGCACTATTAGACGAAGGCTAGGGCAATTGGTCTTCACGATAATTTTGGTTGTTATAATTTTGCGTATCGCAAGGATACGAAGGCACCAGTCCTCAGCTACCGCACAAAGTGGCCAACCGGCTGGAAAAATGAATGATTTTATATGAAGGCTGATGAGAAAAATAGGGAGAAGTTGATGACCATGGTCATGGGCCCGCTGTCTTTAAACTTCGGAATGACCAGACCCCTGTGCAACATGCAACTGGGGTCACCACGCCAGCTAGCTGAAGTAGAGTTCAGAGTGGTGGCCGAGCAAATCAGTACTAGGGACCTGGTGCAGGAATATCTGGCCAACTAGACGTATCCAACGTCAAGTGGTTGGGGAATGCCGAAGATGAAAGAAACAAAGAAGAAGCATGAACTTGTTTGATTAGCTTATCATTTCAAGTTTGAAAAACAGTTCAAAGAGCCTTGCCAAGAATGGCTAGAGATGATTGAAACTATGTATAATGAAATACTTGGGAATTACACCAAGAAAGAAGATCAACTGATTACAGCAGCCTTTGGCACGTGGCCAAAATGAAGGATAACCGGGTGATGGATGCCCTAAAATTTGAATACCCTGATTATGAGAGACTTGACAAAGGTGTCGAAGAGGTAAAAAGGAAAAGAATTGTGAGCATTCTGAACAGACAAGCTGCTAGAATGGTGAAGGAGGATGAAAAGTTAAAGAAGAGAAAATCCACTCCTGAGCCGAAGGTGGCATCTTCAAAGAAGAGAAAAGCTGAAACTCCAGAGCCGAAGATACCTAAGGCAACACAGGAGATTCCTTCGACGCCTCTGGCTGCCGAAGTAGCAGAAATTTTAAAGGTAATGACTAAATCCCTACCTATCAAGCTGCTAAGCCCTCTGCGGCCGAAACTGACGATACTTTTACAGAAGAAAGATGAGCCTTCAGCTACAAAGAAGGCTGTCGGGTAGAAAAAACGAAGAATTGTTATTATCATGCAAGCCATTGAACGAACACCACCCTCAGCCAAGATAATGCCTATTGCAAGTATCGAGGCCACTGTCGAAGCTGAAGCTTGTGCTGAAGCTGAAACTTATGTTGAAGCTGCAGCTGCTGCTAAAACCGCCAACCTTGAATGTACATTGTCAGGAATTGATAAACTTATTTTGGATATGGCTATAGAAGAGGCAGCTGCGGCTTCGAAGAAGATCATGGCCATAGTGCGCGACGAAGGAAAAAAGATTGCTGATGCTACTTCGGAAGAAAAGGACTTCGATCTTCGGAACCTGGTCGGTCAAGAATTATCTAAGGCCGAAAAGAAGGAGCTACAAGGATATGGGATATCCTATGGCTACCAGCCAGGAGCTATGCTCTTTGGTGGAATCAACGAAGGGTCCTTAGGATGTATTCGAGACCGTACTGGGGCAAAGATAATAGGCACTCTATCGAAGAGTGTCGGTTTCCCGAAGCTTGAAGCTGACATCAGCGGCTACCGGTGACAACATATCGTCGGCAGTCTGTTCTACTCCAATTTTAAGGTAAAATTCTAGACTGGATTTCTTTTATTTTTGTGTTGAAGCAAGGTTTTCTGATGTCGGCCTATTTCTATAGAGTATGCTACTAAGTAAGGCACTGAGAATGCAACAAGACCTCAAAGACAAGAAGAACGAATTCATAATCGAGGGCTTGGAAAACAAAATTAAAGACTACAAAACTTCTCTTGAGAAGAAAGACTTCCTGCTTCAGGCAACGGAGGATTCCCTTGTGGAACTTCAAACTAAAAATGCCAGATTAAACGAGGAGCTTCTCCAGGCTCAAGAAATTTTAAGGAAAAATTCAGAATGTTTCGAGCAAGAGAAACAAGAAATGCAAACAAAATGCAAAGCCGAAGCTGATAAAAATACAAAGCTACAGGAGTCTTTGAAAGAGCTTCAGAATAAGTGCCTGGAATTCGGTAGCCGTTGCGTGCAACGGTTGAAAAAGGTCTTCAGCTCGGTTGGGGCCAGCTCCGAAGACATTACCCCTTCGGTTGAGGACATACCAAACACCTTCGAACATATTGAAAATGAAGTTGAGGCACTTGATGAAGTGATAGCCGGGCACGGTGACTTCTGTGCCTTGCTAGCTTCTCGCGGCACAGCTGCAGCATTTATGAAGGCTGGTTGCACGCACGCAAAAACGAAAAACAGACCAACTTTTAGTCTATCTCCAACATATTTGGTTGATATTCCTAGCGAAGCCTGGAGCATCGGGAACAGGTTTATAACTCAGATTTGGGCAAAGGATGGGCGAGAGTTGGCTGGTGACGAAGCCTGAAGTTTGCTTAAGCCGGTATAGAACTTATACTTGTTGCTTGCTTTATGTCTTGTAATTTTTCTTTTTTACCTCATACCGTTTGTTCATTTGCAGGATGATGGTGCCGAAGATTAATAATCCGAAGCACGTTCCGAAGGCTGGTTAAGCTTCTCTTTAGGCCTACCTGTGTAGAGCTCTGTAACATTTGTATTAATCTTGTAGAAAAAACTGTAATCGAGGATTGAACAATGCTATGTATGACCGTCCATACCTTGTAATATATTTTTACCTTTTCATCCATGTACAAGTTGCTTTGTTGTGGATGAAACTTGTATTTTTTGAGCCGAAGGCGAAAAACACCTTCCCTTCTTTTCGTACACAACGAAGCATGCTTTTGTGTCACATGTGTACGTTTGAAACAAAGCTTTTTCATGTTCTTCGAAGCACTATTGTCAAAGCTAGAGTATTCCTGTTTGTGCTTCATGTTATGATGATGATGAGGATCCTACGAATGTCTAAATGAATGTCTGTATGAATGCATTGAATGATGTAATGTAATGTGCAAATGAATGTCCCAAACACACCCAAAGCCATAGCTAGACTCTGCATCCCCTTAGGAACGACTTTGGAGTCTTTAAGCTCTGCATCCCCTTAGGAACGACTTTGGAGCTTCTTCACCTTCTATTTCGGGCGGCATTTAAGCTCTGCATCCCCTTAGGAACGACTTTGGAGCTTCTTCACCTTTTATTTCGGTGGTATTTGGCTCTGCATTCCCTTAGGAACGACTTCTGAGCAGAAAACTTACTCTACGCTCCCTTAGGAACGACTTTCTGTAGCTTCGCCATGCTCTGCATCCCCTTAGGGACGTCTTTTGAGCTTTTCCATGTTTTCTTTTTGCACTTGATGGTGCAGGCTCTAATTTTACATATTACATCTTTGGGGGATTTTGGCCCTTGTATTGCGTAGGGCTAAATAAGAATAAACAATTACAAGCTATAGCCCCATTAAAAACCTTTCTCCCCTCTTGAAAGGAAAAGGGTGCCATAGAAAAAATGAAAAAATATTACGTCAAATTACACATAGTACCACCGAAGCTCATCCGCATTCCAAGATCTGGGTATGTCATTGCCATCCATATCCTTCAATCTGTAGGAACCGGGTCTTGACAAAGATACTACCAGAAAAGGACCTTCTCACTTCAGTTGTAACTTGCCCACTGTATCTAGGTTGGCCACTCTCCGAAGCACCAGATGCCCCAGCTTGATGTCTTTCAATCGAACTTTCCTATCACGCCACCTTATTGTTTCGGCCAAATATTTATTGATGTGTTCTATAGCCTGAAGTCTGGTCCCTTCTATAGTATCTTTTGTTGTTTGATAATCAGCTTCGTCTTCCGCCGAAGTTGTTGTTCTTATTGATCCTATCTTTGCTTCTTCTGGTGTTATTGCTTCGTCACCAAACATGAGCTTGAAGGGTGTAATTCTTGTTGACCTTGACACGGTTGTGTTGTGTCTCCACACCACTTTAATCAACTCATCTGGCCACTTTCCTCTGGGCTGGTTGAAGATTAACTTCATTATTCCTATAATTATAATGCCATTTGCTCTTTCTACCAGCCCATTTGACTCTGGATGCCTTACTCATGCAAAATGAATCTTAGTACCAATTCGGTCATAGAAATCTTTGAATGTTTCGGCATCAAATTGTGTTCCATTGTCCACAGTTATTGTCTTCGGCACGCCGAAGCAGCAAACAATGTTTTACCAAAAGAATTTATGTACTGTGGCCGAAGTTATTGTGGATAAAGTTTTTGCTTCGATCCACTTAGAAAAATATTCCACTGCTACAACGACATATTTTAAATTTCCTTGTGTAGGTGGAAGTGGACCTAACAAATCCAGACCCCACCTTTGTAGTGGCCAAGTTGGCTGTATTAACTGGGTTAGAGATGAAGGTTGTTTCTGGTCTCTTGCACATCTTTGACAATTTTCACACTTTTGAACCAGATCTGCTGCATCCGAAGCTGCCTTCGACCAATAAAATCCTTGTCTGAAAACCTTCCCCAGCAAAGGCCTAGACCCAATATGAGATTCACATAAACCTGCATGTATTTCCTTCATCAGCTCTTGACCTTCGGTTCTACATAAACACTTGAGTAGTGGAGAGCAGACTCCATGTTTGTATAGCTCCCATTCTGTTATCACATATGGTCTTGTCCTTGCCTCCATTCTTTTATTATAAACTTCGTCATCCGAAAGACAGATACCTTGGAGGAAAGATATAATTTTAGTCCTCCAATCATTACTATGTACAGGTGATATTGCAAGCACTGCTCTCTCCATAAGTTCAACCGAAGGTGCTTTTATTGTCTCAAAGAATACTTCCAAAGGCAGAGGGAGCCCCTGTGCCACTGACTTAGCTAGCAGATCTGCATGCTCATTTTCCCCTCTTGGAATATTTTTTACAGAAAATCCTTCGAAAGAAGCCTCCAACCTTCAGACTGTATCCAAATATTTTTGAAGCTTCGGATCCTTTGCCTTGCTACTTTTGTCTATATGACCAGAAATAACTTGGGAGTCAGATTTAAGGATTGCCATTCTTATTCCCATTGCCTTTAGCTTCTGGAGCCCTAACAAAAGAGCTTCGTATTCAGCGATATTATTTGTACAACTAAAGTCCAGCCTTGCTGCGTAGCATGTCCTGACTTTAGAGGGCGCTACTAGAACAGCAGCCGCTCCTGCGCCGAAGGTTCTGAAAGGGAAATGTGCTCTTGGGCCATTTCTATAAGTGTTTTGGTGATTAGATGTCCAACACAAATGTTTTGAACTCTTATGTGCTAAATGTGTGAAAAGTGCAAATCAAAGTACAAGGTACGTTTCTAGACTCAGTATATTATTTTGTATACTAATGTGTTTGTCTAAAGTGCTAGAAACAGGACCAAGAAAAAAGAAGATTTGAATTGAAGAAGAGATGGCTGTGTGCAGCCAACAACTTTTCGAGCCTGGCGCACCGGACTGTCCGGTGGCGCACTGGACAGTGTCCGGTGACCCAGGCTAGTCGATGGTGAACCAACTGCTCTCGGGAAACGATGGAGTTGTACGGTTATAATTCACCGGACTGTCCGGTGAGTCATCCGCGACAAACTCGTCGCTCTCAGGAAAAGAAAAAGGTGACGTGGCTATAATTCATCAGACTGTTCGGTGGTGCACCGGACTATTCGGTGAGCCAACGGCGCCAGCGCCAACAGTCGTTCGCGCGATCAACGCACGACACGTGGCCCGCTCCTACGGTTAGCTTGGAGCACCAGACTGTCCGGTGTGCACCGGACAGTGTCCGGTGCGCCAACCAGCCCCGAGGAGCAATGGTTGGATGCGCCCGATATGGAAGGAGATCACGCACCAGACAAGGTACAGTGGTTGTTAGGTGGCGCACTGGACTGTCCGGTGCGCCACTCAACAGAAGGCAAGGATAGCCTTCCATGTTGATCTTCAACGGCTCCTAGCTGCCTTAGGGCTATAAAAGGGACCCCTAGGCGCCTGGAGCAGAAGACCAAGCACTCTCTAAGTATACTAAGACATCCAGACTCCGCCTCCACGCATTTGATCGATTGTGTTAGTGATTTGAGCTCCATTTGAGTTGCATACTCCCTGTGCTGTGTTTTGAGCTCAAGTCTTGGCTTGTGTGCGTGTGTGTGCTACGGATTTGAGTCTTGCGTGTGTTGCTCTCCCTCTCTTACTACTGTGATTCTCTTGTGACAAACTTGTAAGGGCGAGAGGCTCCAATCTGTGGAGATTCCTCGCAAACAGGAAAAAGACTAAGGAATAAAGCTGTGGTATTCAAGTTGATCATTGGATCGCTTGAAAGGGGTTGAGTGCAACCCTCGTCCATTGGGACGCCACAACATGGAAGTAGGCAAGTGTTACTTGGTCGAACCATGGGATAAAAATCGCGTGTCTCGGGTGTTGCTTCTTGTGATTGCTTTATTTGCACGAGCGTGTTCTATAGCCACTTGACTTTACTAACTCCTTAACAATCAAGTTGTGGCTATTTAGTTTTTTTACAGGATCACCTATTCACCCCCCCCCCCTCTAGGTGCTCTCAATTGGTATCAGAGCCATACTCTTCATCTAAGGGACTAACCGCCTGAAGAGATGGATTCTAAGGGAAAGGGGATGGTGGTCAATGACAAGGAAAAGGAGTCTGTCTTCAACGAGCCAAGAGACGACAAGCCTACCGACTTAGGCTCGAGTCACAAGAAGAGAGACGGGAAGAAGAAGAGGCGCATCAAGAAGATCATCTACTACGACAGCGATGCCTTGTCTTCTTCACCACGGGACGACGACGACGACTCCTCGTCAAAGAAAAAGACGGTTAATCAAAACTACTCATTTGATTATTCCCATATTCCATACAATTCAAATGCTCATTTGCTATCAATTCCACTTGGGAAACCCCCACACTTTGATGGAGAAGACTATTCTTTCTGGAGTCATAAAATGCATAGTCATTTATTTTCCCTCCATCCTAGTATCTTGGAGATTGTTGAAAACGGAATGCATTTTGATAGTAATGACAATCCCATTTTCATAAATGAGCAAATTCATAAAAATGCCCAAGCCACTACTGTGCTGCTAGCATCTCTATGCAGGGATGACTATAACAAGGTCAGCGGCTTGGACAACGCCAAACAAATCTGAGACACCCTCAAAATATCTCATGAGGGTAATGACGCCACCATGATCACCAAGATGGAACTGGTGGAAGGCAAGCTAGGGAGGTTCACGTTGATCAGGGGAGAGGAGCCAACACAGACCTACAACAGGCTCAAGACCCTGGTCAATAAAATCCGAAGCTACGGGAGCACTAGATGGACGAATCATGACGTAGTCCGACTCATGCTCAGGTCATTTATATTTATTGACCCCCATCTTGTGAATCTTATTCGTGAAAATCCCAGGTACACCAAAATGACGCTCGAAGAGATCCTCGGAAAATTCATAAGCGGGCGCATGATGGTTAAGGAGGTGAAATATGTGGATGACGCCTTGAACAATCCACTACCCGTCTACGAGCCGCAACCCGTTGCTCTCAAGGCAACAAGCAGCAAGGAGGCGCTACCAAGCAAGGTAGCATAAGTGGAGGCTGTCGGGCTTAACGAGGACGAGATGGTGCTTATCATCAAGCTTTTCAAGACTGATCTTAAAGGACGTAAGGAGTACCCCAACAAGAACAAAACAATGGGAAAGCGTTCATGCTTCAAATGCAGTAAGACTGGTCATTTCATAGCACAATGCCCCGATAATGATAATGACCAGGGACAAGAAAAGAGCGGGAAGAGGGAGAAAAAGAAGAACTATAGGAAGGCAAAGGGCGAGGCGCACCTTGGAAAGGAATGGGATTCAGACTGCTGCTCGTCCGACTCTGACCATGAAGGTTTAGGTGCCTCAGCCTTCGACAAGTCTTCACTCTTCCCCAACAAACACCATACAAGTCTTATGGCCAAGGAAAAGAAGGTATATGTTCAAGATACCCCTAAGTACACTTCTTCTAGTGATGAGGAATCTTATGATGATGAAGTAGATTACTCTGATTTATTTAAAGGGTTAGATCGAGCTAAAGTAGAGAAAATAAATGAATTAATCGATGCTCTCAATGAAAAAGATAGACTGCTAGAAAAGCAAGAGGATATTTTATATGAGGAACATGACAAATTTGTTAGTGTGCAAAAATCACTTGCTTTAGAAGTTAAAAGGAATGAAATGCTATCCTCAGAGTTGTCTTCTTGCCATGAATCTGCCTCTAGTTTAAGGAGCTTAAATGATGAATTAAATGCTAAGCTAGAGGAAGTTAACAAAACTAGTTCATGTGTAGAGCATGTTGTTATTTGTAATAGATGTAAGGATTTTGATATTGATGCCTGTGATGAACATCTTGCTTCTATTACCAAATTGAACAATGAGGTGGCAAGTCTTAATGCTCAACTTAAGACTTGCAATGTTGAATTTGATAAACTAAAATTTGCTAGGGATGCCTACACTATTGGTAGACACCCCTCAATTAAGGATGGGCTTAGTTTTCGAAAGGAAACCAAGAACTTAACAAGCCAAAGGACTCCCGTTCTCAACGAGGAGAAAGGGAAGTCCCATATGGCTAGTAGTCCCCAAAAGAATCATGCTTACATTTATGATAGAAAATTTACTAGGAATGCTCATAATGATAGATGCTATGATCATGCTATGGTTGCTTCCAGCTCTACTTATGATTGTGGTAGAAATAGGCCTAAGCGCAATCATGCTGTCTCATGCGCCTAGGAGAAATTATGCTACTCATGCTTCTAGGAAAATGTGCAATGAACCTATTACTGTTTTTCATGCTTGCAACACTTCTTTTGTACTTTCATATAAGAATGCAAAAGTAGTTGCTAGGAAGTTGGGATCCAAATGCAAGGAAGGCAAAACTTGCATATGGGTTCCAAAAATTATTGTGACTAACCTGGTAGGACCCAACAAGACTTGGGTACCTAAAGCCCAAGATTAAATTGCCTTGCAGTTTTATGCATCTGGGGCTCAAGCTGGATTATCGACAGCGGATGCACAAACCACATGACAGGGGAGAAAAAGATGTTCACCTCCTACGTCAAGAACAAGGATTCCTAGGATACAATCATATTTGGAGATGGGAATCAAGGCATGGTCAAATGTTTGGGAAAGATAGCCATCACAGGCGAGTACTCCATTTCAAATGTATTTTTAGTAGAGTCGCTAGGATACAACCTTCTGTTTGTAAGTCAATTGTGCCACATGGGTTACAATTGTTTGTTTACAAACGTTTATGTATCTGTCTTTAGAAGAAGTGATGGTTCATTAGCTTTTAAGGGTGTATTAGACGACAAGCTCTATTTAGTTGACTTTTCGAAAGAGAATGTCGGTCTAGATGCATGCTTAATCGCTAAGACTAATATGGGCTGGATGTGGCATCGCCGTCTAGCACATGTTGGGATGAAGAACCTTCATAAGCTTCTAAAGGGAGATCATGTGTTAGGACTAACCGATGTCTGTTTTGAGAAAGACAGACCTTGTGTAGCATGTCAGGTAGGGAAACAGGTGGGAAACACTCATCACAGCAAGAACGTGATGACAACATCAAGACCACTGGAGCTTCTTCACATGGACTTCTTCAGACCCGTTGCCTACCTTAGCATCGGGGGAAGTAAGTATGGTTTTGTAATTGTTGATGGTTTTTCCCGCTTCACTTGGGTATTCTTTTTGTAGGACAAATCAGAAACCCAAGGGACCCTAAGGCGCTTTCTAAGGAGGGCTCAAAATGAATTTGAGCTAAAGGTGAAAAAGATAAGGAGCGACAATGGGTCCGATTTCAAGAATCTGCAAGTTGATGAGTATCTTAAGGAGGAAGGCATCAAGCACGAGTTCTCCGCTCCCTATATACCATAGCAAAATGGTGTAGTAGAGAGGAAGAACAGGACTATTGGGGACTTGTTCTCAAATGCTATAAATCAAGAACAAGGCAACATAAAATGTTAAAGGTTAAAGCCCTTCGTCTTTCGAAACATTATTCCCCTTAGGACATAATGATCTTCAGACGAAGGTCATGAAGGACATACCTTCATGATTGCAGTGAATAATAATGAAAGGAGAAGCATGTAAGACATAAAAACAACATGAATGATTATGTAACATTATTGATTCCTCTTTTATTATATAATCATGGAAAAAACATGAATAATATTCAATTACAAAAGGTACCTTCGATTTGACAGAAGACGAAGGTACAAGCGCGACGCAAAAGCAAATGCCAAGTCAGCGTGAACAGTACGGGAGTACTGTTCACCTATTTATAGGCACGGGACGTAGCCCATGTGAAATTACATCCATGCCCTTTACCTTTGCTAATGACTCTAAGGTAATCCACCGAGGTCTAAATAGTCTTTTCCCTTTTTAGTCGGTTCCCTTTCCTGCCGTTATGCCGAAGCTTCCTTGCGCGTAGCTTCGGCGCTGTGTCAACCTTCGTATTGTTCCTGCCTCTCACACTGTGTGGTTCTGATCCGAGTCCGAGGGCACCTGTTCATATATTACACTCGGGAAACATTGTTAAATCATGTTTTTGAGGACCTTCGGAAGACGAAGGCCCCCAACAGTAGCCCCTCGCAATATTAATTTGTTAGAATAACGAATTCAGATTGCGACATGGATGAAGGCCCTAAGCCGAAGGTTCGAAAAACACCTTCCCTTTCCTAGAATAGCAACAGTCAATGATAGACGGGGCCCTCCAATTTGGAGTGCGCCGAGCGTATAAATAAGAACTCGCACCAACCATATTTGGTACGCTGCTTGTGCCGTTTACTTTGTTTTCTCAATTTTATAGCTCTTGCTCACTAAGGCTTGTTAGTTTTCAAGCTTTTGAGCTTCGGTTTGAAGGTCACATTTTCATTATTTCCGAAGAGAAGATGTCTCAAGACAAAAAGGCTGTTGCTGAGACGAAGCTAACTGAAGAGGAGAAGGTTCTTGAGGAGAAGAATGCTGGCTTTATTGAGTCAATAGCAAAAACAAACACAGAGAAGATTACTAAGGAAATACTGGAAGGATTGTCTGAAGATACTGGTGATAGTGACAGCTATGATGTGGAGAGTGGAGGCGAAGACTCCGAAGATCGGCCCTGGCGGCCAAGTCATAAAGTCTTTGGAAAATTAACAATCAAACAAAGTCATCTTGATAATATGAGAGGAAGGTATTTTTGAGATATGTCTATTGTGAGGACTGACGGAGACAGGGCTGTTCCTGCTCTCGAAGAAAATGAAGTTGTAATTTTCCAAAGCTTCTTCAAAGCTAGGCTTCGGTTCCCATTGAGCATGTTTGTGGTTGAAGTTTTGAAGATATTACCAGATTTACCTTCACCAAATCACCCCCGAAGCGGTTATTAGAATGGGGATTTTTGTCTAGGCTGTGAGAAGTCAAGGTCTGGAGCCAAGCGCAAGGTGTTTTTGCATTATGCATGAACTTTCGTATGAGACGAAGGCCTGGGGTAAAGAGCAATATCATAATAATTTCGGTTGCTATGGCTTCGTTGCTCACTCCAGCGCAAGCTACCCAGTGCCGACGTTTCGGAAGAGGTGGCCCGGAGCCTGGATGGAAGAGTGGTTTTATGTGAAAAATGATTTAAAGGCAAGAGAAGACATTAAAGATATCATCATGCGCCCCATATGGTCCCGCTTCGGCCTCCGGAAGCCGAAGGTAGAAGTTGATGAAGCAGCCGAAGCATGCCGAAGGGCTTTCAGCACAGTTTGCTCTTTTATTAGGACAAGAGACTTACTTCAGGAACATATAGCCTACAGGATATGGCCACTTGTAGACAGCTGGGAGATGCCGAAAGAAACCATTACTAACGCAAGCGAAGGCAGCCTGGTTCGATTGAAGTACACCTTCAGGTTTGGGGACAAGTTTGTCGAACCAGATGATGACTGGTTGAAGTGTATTGAAAATACTAGCGATGAATTATATGGAGCATATTCCAAGTCTGAAGATAATGCACTATCTGCGGCCTTCGCGAGCCGAAAAAAGAAAAGATTAAATAGGGTTTTTGATGCTATTGGATTTGTGTATCCTGACTATCGCTACCCGCCATGGGGGCAGAAAAGAAAGGGTGCGACTTCTAGAAAGGTTGCTGCTTCGGCTGCTCCAAGCGAGCCTGCGCCGAAGAGTAAAAAATTGAAGGTCCTCACCCACCGACCACGCTACATTGAACCGACCGTAGTGCCTGAGTTTGGCGGGGAGACACCTTCAGCTACTGAGCCGAAGGAACCTGCTCCTCCCACGCAGAAGATTGAAAAGCCGGCTGCAGTGTCGCAGGCACCTTCGACTGAGCTAGTTAAAACGAAGGTTGACGAGGATAAGGCCGAAAGGTCAAAAACTAAAGAAACAGCAAAAATGCCCAGGATTCTAAGTCCTTCAATAGAAGCGACAGTGCTGAAGGCAGAAAAAAGTTCTGCCATAACCCCTAGAAGAAAAAGGATGGTAAATGTATTAGATATTTTAGAAACACCGGGTTCCAAACGCCCCTCTTCCACAAAGAAGGTTTCTGAAGCTGACATAAAGCAACGCAAAGCTGATTCTGAGCAAATAGAAGTTGAAGCTACAAAAACCCAGGATGAAGCCAAAGTAGGGCCCAAAGTGCCTGTTGAGACGAAGCTTGCCACACCCAAGCAGGAGACCGAAGAAATACCTTTAGATATTAATATAGCTTTTGAAAAAAGTGTGGCCAAAGAAACCGAATCCCTTACCCCCGAAGCATCCTCCGAAGATCTTGATTATATCATTCGACATGCTGCGGGAAAGAAATTATCCAAAGAAGAAAATTTTGAAGCTAAACACTATGCCCGGGAACTGAAGTATCTGAAGGGGGCCTTAGTGTTTAACGGTACGGATGAAGATGATTTCTTGTATTGTCTCCTGGATAACAAAGAATTATCCGTCTGCCAGGAGATGGCCAGAAGCATGGGTTTCTCGAAGCTCGAGGCTGGGCTTTGTGCCATGATGAAGGGTGATCTTGCAGATAGCCTTGCATTCAATAGCCTGAAGGTACAAAAAGTTGTAAATTTTGAAGCTTATGGATTCTGTAATGGAGTCTTTTATTCTTATGTTAATCCATTTATTTTTTCTTGTAGGGCTTAATACTTAGCAACACCTTAAGAGCGCAAAAGAATGCTGAAGACGAGAGCTGCACTATTGCTCTCAACATCCTTCGAAGAGAGGTTATCAAGCTGAGAAACGAAGCCACGGAAAAAGACAAAATTCTACTTACATTAGTGGACAAAGTAAAGAAGGATGAAGATAACTTCAAGGCTCAAGATGAAATTCAAAAGAATGAGATTGAAGACCTTCAAAAACAACTGGTTGAAGCCAACGTAAAGTGTGCTGTCGCTGAAGCTGATCGAGATGCCAGCGAATATTGGAAAAATTATCTAGAAAAAATGGTTGCAGAGCTTCGCGCATCCAAGGAAAGGTGCTATGAAAAATCTGTGGAGTGCGTGAGGAAAATAAAGACTAGCTTCGCCAACATGGGCGCGTATTCAAGCGAAAACAACTTCATACGAGGCGACCCTGAGGGCGTTATCGAGTGGATCAGTGTGATGGAACCTCCCAAGTCATTAGGCCCACCTGCAGTTGTCCTTGTCCAACGAACCTCAGACAACCCTGCAGGAGCCCCTGAATCACTTGACAAGATCGGTATCTGCTTTTCTTACCTTTCCCAAGAGCGTTTCACCCGTCACGCAGGCATTACAAGCATCAGAGATACGAAAATGTGGAAGCGGCTACATAAACTTACCTTTATTTAAAAGTAAGAAAGAGTTATATTATTACAGACCAGAAATATACTATACGAGTGCAGAGTATTATTATTACAAACCATGGGAGGCAAAAACCCCTCCCGATAAGTTCACACAAAAGTTTTATGGAGGATCCCTTTCCTCCCGCAGCTTCACTCCTGGTGCTCTTCCTTTGGTACCACCTTAGAACAGAAGCAACAAAAGTTGGTTGCTTCCTCACCTAAAAACAACATGGTACAAAGCCCTAAGTATGGAATTACTCAGCAAGTCTTACCCGACTAAAGGAAAAGACTCTCAAGGGTATGCTAGCTTTCAGGGAGTCAAGGTAAGGCTTAACAATAGTCAATGACTCTATTTGCAAAAATGCTTACTAAAAGTGGATCCTTAAAAATCCAATTTTATTTGTCAGGTTAAGTAAGATTACCTATAGCTAGGGTTCTGTCTACCCTAGTTCAATCACTTGAACTATACTAGCCAATTTCTTAACAACCCTTCATCTTCGCTGGTTTTCTACGTATAAGTCAGTGACCAAGTCTTCATAACTGCAAAGGTACGGTGATCCGAATCGATTATACTAAGCTGAGGATCTCCGATCACATGACATATGTAGCACTTAACCCTTGCATATGTCAACTTGCCACCGAGGTTCTTAAGACCATATCAGGTTCACGCCAACCGAGGGCACAGATACACCACCATCCAGCCTCTTGCCATGGAGGGTACACGCTACTCTCGCCATCTCTCCACTCCCATTGCGTGGTATCTTATTCTGGTATTAGTCTACCCGAGGCAATGCTTACCCATGATGAGGCATGTGACCAGTTAATGGGTCCTCGGTCAGCAGGCCTACATCGACACGGTCCTTAATCGACTCAGACGGAGACACTACACCGAAACTCTCTTCT
Organism: Zea luxurians; assembly: GCA_029449295.1. Classification (NCBI taxonomy): domain Eukaryota; kingdom Viridiplantae; phylum Streptophyta; class Magnoliopsida; order Poales; family Poaceae; genus Zea; species Zea luxurians. Next base: position 73,788,039 of record JAOPSE010000004.1, on the reverse strand, counting down.
CGTGAAAGTCACCCGCCCGGTCTCAGCTTAATTATTTCTAACCCCAAAGTTTGGTACCTGGCAGAGGTACATCTTTTCTGATGTTGAACCCATCATGGCCATGATGGATCCACCATCAAGTTTTATTTTCAAAAACATCCCTCCCATTTTGCAATATCATTTTTTTGTAAAAACAAAACATTTTGTTTTGCTAAACCAAGACTAAGCATAGGAAAAACCTTTTGTAAAACAGGGATTCCAAGGAAGGTAATCAAATTCAAGGAAGGTAATGCAGGAATTGTTTTAACATTCAACTCCTATCACCTAATGCATCAAGCAAGTGACAAAGATTTTAAAAGAATCAAGGAGGTGGCAAATGCACCGGGGCTTGCCTTGGTTTATAGGTGAATCAAGCTTGGTCCCACAGATGTCAAAATAGAAACAGCTGCCTGCCTGATGTTCCTCAGGTGGTGGTGGCGAAGTCTTCTCTTCTTCTACTTCAACTTCTTCCTCGTTTTCTAAATATAATCATACATAATAATGAATGCCCATGTAATGCTCATGAGAGTGCAAAGATAATAAAGGTTTATTATCTAAAGTCTTGAATATAATTTTCCTTCACGGTCCTCCGAGAACCTAAGGTTTCCGGAGTCACTATAGGAATTCAAAGGGCAGGGATAGGGTTTTGGGTCCTAAGTATCAAACAAGGTCCAAATCACACCAATTTCTGCCCAAGGCTTCTAAATAATGCTTAGAGTTCATATAAAAAGTTTGGGGATTTTTGGAATTATTATCTATTTTCTAAAAATCCAGAATCAAAGTTTTAGCCTATTTTAAATGCTCCAAAATTCCCTATTTGACCTAAAAATCATGAAACTATTTTTATTTAATTCTATGGAAAATTAGGAATCTAGCAAAAATGGTTTGACATTTTTACCGTTTTTCTACAATTTTCTAAAATTGTTTTAGTTCTGGCAGAAAAAGAAAAAGGATGAACAGTCCTCGGTCGAATCCAGCCCAGGCGGCCCAACTATGGGCGGAAGCACGCCCACGCCCGCGCCCCTGCAGCCTTTGCACGGAGGCCCCTGTCTTTTTGAATAATCTGAAGGAGTCCAAAGCACTATTTAATACAGTCACTAACATTTACCAAAGAACCCCTACACTTCCTTCCCTTTACAACTTGAAGTCCTCGTCGTCGAGCGGTGCTGCAGAGCTCCGACGAGCTCGCGTACCGGCCGACTCACTTCAGGACCGGCGCCCTACTTTGGTAGAGATCAAATCCGAGACCTAACGAGGGTTTCCCCTCACCAAATTTCACGATTGGCGATCTACCTTGCTCTGTCCACGATGACAGCGGGTAGCGTGGACATTCACTCATGTTCCCGGTGATCTACGACAGCTTAGCTTAATCGAACTGGTCAGGGAGTATCTAGGAAGCATACTAACACTGAAACAAGGCAGCAGAGAGCATGAACAAACTGGAAGTGGCTGGCCACGGTGAGGTGCGTTCTTGCGGTGTGTTTGAGCATATTTGGGGGAAATTCGAAATTCGAGCTCCCTAGTGAACGATTGAGGATGATTCTTGGTGGCTAGGTGCTTGACTATCCTACGGAACTCACGGTGGCTTCAATTTATAGAGATCAATCATGAGCACAGCGAATTCGAGCGGCAGATCGTGATCTATAAGAACTGGGTGAGTCACTAGTGGCCGCGCAACGTGGCCTTTATCGTGGCGGCTCCTCCGGTGATCACCGGATATGTGTAGCACTGTTAGCCGCGATGTGGTAAAGTGTATGGACACATGGCGGACAGCAGTGATGGATCAACGGCGGCGAGATCCATCCCGAGTGATCGATGAGCAAGGGGGTACGGTGAACCTTATCTGCGCCTGCGCCCGAGCTAATCCAGTGTTGAGATTTCAATCCATCGTGATCTTACCCGCGAACACGAATCGCAGCGACGGCGTGAATCACGGTGGAGATCGTCGGCGGCGAAAAACTGAGCTGGCGGCCTAATCTATTTCAGATCACTGTACCATGGCGAAGCCCATTCAGTCAGTCTTTCAGTCTATGTTTAGGGCGAATTTTCTCTCAATTTTATGTAGTAACATAAATCGTCACTCTTTAGCAAAGTTATAGCTCTAGGATCCAGCTATAATCTTGGTATAGCAACCCTAGGCAAATTCTTGCTCGATCATGCTTGAATTCATGCCCAAAGTTCTTGCAGTTGCACTGTTAGTTTGAATTTCAGACTTCAAACAGCCCAACAGCCCATCTTTGGGTGTACTTTTTCTTCAATTTCTTCATAACAACCATGCTTACTCCCTTAAGCAAAGTTATTCTCCTTTGATAGGTCTACAATATTGATGTGGTGACCTAGGGCAAAATCCTTATTATTTGGAAGTTACAAGGGCTCATAGTTGAGTCAATTATACTGAAATTCAGACTTAATCAAAAGGGTCAAGTGTGGCTCTTTTGCAAATAAGTCCAAATCTCAAGTTTTGGATTGCAAATCTTCATGATTGTGAATCATATGACTTTATATGCTTTAACATCATAGTTTTTACACTTTAGTCCAAAACTGCACTGATTTTTTGCACTTAGCCCCTAGGGTTTAGGTTTAGGGTTTCCCAGGGTCCTTTTTAGGGTTTTTGGTATTTCAGGGGTGTGAATGTAATTTAGGTCCATTCTTAGTAACATTTTATGACTATTTCACTTAAGCTTTAGGGTTTTCTCTATTTGGATTTTGTTTTACCCTTCTGAACCCCATTTTGGGTTAAGTACCCTACTCTAGGGTTTTATTTGCAAAATGCCATATCAATACAACTTGTTTGAAATTTTTGCCTAGTGAATGCATTCTAGGTGTATCAAACATATGAAATGCTAATGCTGATGATATTATGCTTACATTTTAGTAACAGTAACACCAGGGGTGTTACATCCTTCCCCCCATAAAAGAATCTCGTCTCGAGATTAGAAGTCCTAGGGTAAGTAATGGAAAAGGAAATGCTTCACATTTTTTTCCTTATTTTTGGTACAAGGCAGGGGTGGTTTGGGGCTCACTCCTTTATTACAACAATTATATATATATCACAATTTACATGAGGCTAGAAAGCCTAGGAAAATCTTTTCTAAAAAGTCTCGAGTCTCCCATGTAGCCTCATCTTCTAAATGCTGGTTCCACTGTATCTTGTAAAACTTGAGAGTTCTTCCCCGGGTAATTCTGTCCTTTTGATCCAAGACTTGAATAGGGTGTTCTGAATATGTCAAGTCTAGCTCTAGGGCAACATCCGTCACTTCAATGGTTCGATCGGGAACCCGAAGACACTTCTTCAGTTGAGACATGTGGAACACATTATGTACAGCAGACAAGGTTTCGGGTAATTGTAGTCGGTATGCCACTGGTCCATACCTTTCAAGGATAAGAAAAGGACCAATGTATCGAGGTGCAAGCTTCCCTTTTACCCCGAAACGTGTTACACCCTTCATTGGGGAGACCTTCAGATAGACATAATCTCCCACCAGAAAATACAAGGGCATTCGTCGTTTGTCTGCATAACTTTTCTGACGAGCTTGAGCTTTCTTCAAATGATGAATTATTCGTTGAACTTTTTCTTCGGTTTCTTTTACCATATCAAGCCTAAAGAAGTACCTCTCACCTGGTTCAGACCAATTTAATGGAGTACGACATCGTCGTCCATATAAAGCTTCAAAGGGTGCCATCTTAATGCTTTCTTGATAGCTATTATTATATGAGAACTCTACTAATGCTAAACATTCATCCCATTTTTGTGGGAATTCCAGAACACATGCTCGCAACATATCTTCAAGTATTTGGTTTACCCTCTCAGTTTGACTACTGGTTTGAGGATGATAGGCCGAACTGTGGAGCAATTTAGTACCCAAGGACTTGTGAAGTTCTTCCTAGAATTTGGATACAAATTGAGATCCACAATCTGACACTATAGTTTTTGGAACACCGTGCAAACTGAGAATACGAGCAATGTACAGTTCTGCATATGCAATTACTAGATATTTTACTTTGACTGGAAGGAAGTGGGTGATCTTTGTAAGTCGGTCAATGATAACCCAAATGGAGTCAAAGCCTTTTGCTGTTCTGGGTAATCCCATGATAAAGTCCATACTAATATCTTCCCATTTCCATGTTGGTATTGGTAGAGATTGTAATGGACCGGCAGCTTTCATGTGTATGGCCTTGACACATTTACAAGTGTCACATCTAGCCACATAGCATGCAATTTCAATCTTCATCTTCGTCCACCAATAATGCTGTTTCAGATCTTGATACATCTTAGTGCTTCTGGGATGAATATAATAGCGACTAATATGTGCTTCATCTAAGATTTGCTGGCGGACCTCTTCATTCTTCGGCACAACTATGCGGTTGTTAAACCATACAACACCTTGATCGTTTTCTTTGAAGCAGTTGGCTTTTCCAGCCTTTATCGTTTCATGAATGTGTCTCATACCCTCATCATTCTTTTGTGCGTCAATTATTCTTTATAAGATGACTGACTCAAGTTTCAAGTGATTTGAAGTTCCATGCTGAATCATTCCCAGGTTCAGATTCTCCATTTCCTGGCACAATGTAATGTCAGAAGTCCTCATTGTTAGACAATGGCAAGAGGCCTTGCGACTGAGTGCATCTACCACTACATTGGCTTTGCCTGGATGATAATGGACCTCCAGTTCATAATCATTAATAAGCTCGAGCCATCTCTTTTGTCTCATATTGAGCTCTGACTGGGTGAAGATATACTTCAAACTTTTGTGGTCTGTATAAATGTGATAGACATTCTCCAGTAGATAATGACGCCATATCTTCAGGGCATGAACCACTACAGCTAGCTCCAGATCATGAGTTGGATAATGTTCCTCATGCCGGCGCAACTGCCTTGAAGCATAAGCTATCACTCGGCCTTCTTGCATTAAAACACAGCCGAGACCACTGCCTGATGCGTCACAATACACATCAAAGGGCTTTTCAATATCCGATTGAGCCAATACCGGAGCAGTGGTTAATAATACCTTTAATTGTTCAAAGGCTTCATTACACTTTGAAGACCAATTAAATTTAGTATCATTCTTCAATAAACTTGTGATTGGTTTCACAAGCTTGGAAAAATCTGGTATAAATCGGAGGTAATAGTCAGCCAGTCCAAGGAAACTTCGGACTTGATGTACAGTGGTTGGGGGTTTCCACTCCAAAATATCCTTGACTTTGCTGGGATCCACCGCAATCCCCTTGGCAGATAACACATGTCCAAGAAATTTAATCTTCTCCAGCCAGAATGCACACTTACTGAACTTAGCATACAATTGGTGTTCCCTTAAGCGCGTCAATACGATCCGTAAGTGTTGAGCATGCTCCTCTTCATTCTTGGAGTATATCAAGATATCGTCAATGAAGACCACCACAAACTTGTCCAACTCAGGCATAAATACTGAGTTCATCAGATATGTGAAGTGGGCAGGAGCATTCGTCAGTCCGAAAGACATAACCAGATATTCAAACAATCCATACCGCATAGTGAATGCGGTCTTTGGTATATCCTCGGGTCTGATACGGATCTGATGATAGCCCGATCTGAGCTCAATCTTGGAGAATACCCTCACTCCAGTCAGTTGATCAAACAAAATATCAATCCGAGGAAGAGGATACTTATTCTTGATAGTGACCTCATTAAGGGGTCGATAATCCACGCACATCCACAATGTTTGATCCTTTTTCTTGACGAAGATGGCTGGACAGCCCCATGGAGATGAGCTTGGTCGGATAAGTCCTTTTCAAGTAAATCTTGCAATTGGGTCTTGAGTTCTGCCAGCTCATTTGAAGGCATTCGGTACGATCTTCTAGAAATGGGAGCCGTACCGGGCTTCAACTCAATTACAAACTCTACATCTCTTTCTGGAGGCAATCCAGGCAAATCTTCTAGAAAGACATCTGGGAACTCACATACTACTGGAATATCTTTGATTTCCGGTATAATCGCTTCATAAATTTAGCCAATTGGTTTAGCTGGAATAGCTATGGGGATAGACAAAAGAATTTCTTCTTGGCCATACCTCAACCTGATTGTTCTCAGATCAGTGTTGAGGACTGCTTTGTGTTGGGCCAACCAATTCATGCCCAAAATTACATCTATGTCTTGGCCTTTCAGAACAATCATCTTAGTAGGAAAGTCCCATCCAGCCAATGTTACGGGCACTTGGTAAGCCACTTCTTTGGTAAATATTTGTCCCCCAGGCGAATGTATTTTAAACCCTTCCCTTGATTCAGTATATGGAATGCAGTGTTTCTCCACAAACATTTTGCTTATGAAAGTATGTGAAGCACTAGAATCAAAGAGAATAAGTGCAGGGTGATTGGCTATGAGAAACGTACCCATCATCACCGGTTCACCTTCCGGTGTTGTGGCCACTTGAGTGTAATAAACCCGTCCTGTTTTCTTTGTATTCCTGCCCGCTGTATTGGTTGTCGCATTTCCCTTGGAGCTCCCGGAACTTTGTTGATTATTTGCTTGATTCTGCCACAGGTATGGACAGTCCTTAATGAAGTGCCCGGACTTTCCATAGTTGAAGCAGCCGGTGGATGAGCTTGGAAGAGTAGGGAAACGAGTGCCAGGGGCACCCAGCTGATTTGTAGCAGTGGGGGCAGGGGTAGGACGGATAAACACTGGTTGCTTGAATGGGAAGGAGGGTGGGCGCGATGAAGAACGATTCTGATTGAAAGGTCGGATAACCAACCTTTGCCTTTTCTCGGGGCCCTGATTGGGCCTGTTGCCTCCATTCCCCTTGGATTTTTCGGAACCTACATATTTAGCCTCGACTGCCAGTGCCGTGCTGACAGCTCTTCCATAAGTAAGGTCGATGCAAGTGGCCATCTTTCTTTGCATTCGATCATTCAAGCCTCTCATGAAACAATTCCTTTTCTTCACATCTATGTTGACTTGATCGATTGCATATTGAGATAAGTGATTAAATTTATTGAGATATTGGGTGACAATATCTCCGCCTTGCTTCAATTTCATGAACTCCTCTTGCTTCATGTGAAGAACTCCCTCAGGTATATAATGCTCTCTGAAGACCAACTTGAACTCATCCGATGTGATCTGATGACCGGCCGGCTGAATGGCCACAAAGTTTCCCCACCACGTAATGGCAGGGCCTCATAGTTGTTGGGCTGCAAACAGGGGCTTTTGAGTTTCTGAACACCGAAGAAGCCCGAATTTTTGTTCAATGACGTAGATCCATTCATCCGCCTCTAAAGGATCTTCTGCTCTAACAAACAATGGAGGGCGCATCTCGGAGAAGTCCAGATAAGATGTCTCACGGGGGCCTTGCGGATATGCCCGCTCGCCTTGTTGTTGGTGTTGTTGACCTGCCATCTCCCGCAGGAAGTGGGTATTGTCTGTTGTAGCGTTTACCAAGGCAGCGATGGCCTTGGCAAGTGTCGGGGGTACTGGAGGTGGATTCGAGGTCGCTTCCCTCCCACGGGAGGTACCAGCCCCATCCTGAGTGCGAGTCCTGGAAGGCATCTGAGGCAAAGAACATTTGGAGCAATATGGTATGCCATACAAACCATCCATTTCACATTACTTAAAAAGGTAATGTTACAGACTCGTACTTACAATAGGATTACACCACCTATTACACAATAGTACATGATCTGCCGATTCATCTTGCATGCACCGTGGTCCACCGTTCAGTGAATGCGGGTGACTGTTGAGCGGGTATGGGCGACTTGACGATTCACCTTGACACCTACAGCACTATATAAACAGACGAGTAGGTGTGAAGTTACCACAGCATTCATTGCCATTGCACTGTTCTGCTGCTGAAAAATTTAACCATAACCAAAGCTTTCCCATCGCACTCTCAAGCAAAGCATCATTTTGAACTAGCTTCATCATAAGAGAGAGCTTCGTCACAACCATAAAAATCATTAACATTTATAAGAACTGCAAGGAATTCAACACCTGATGGCTAGAGTATGTTCAACTGCTAGGGTGACCCATGACAGAGAAGAGGCTGAAACTACAGAGACTGCTCCGATCTCTAAAGTGATGGAACAATCGGGAATGGTTGTGACAGAGGTAGCTGCTGAGGAAGGTGTACCTGCTGCCGAAGCTGAATATGCTGACATTGAAGAAGATGTTGTTGATGAAGAAGAGGAAGATTATAATACTCTCATGCCAGCCAAACCTAGTCACTTGGACTTTGGAAAATCTACCGTCTCTGAGGCTGATATGCCTATTATGATAAAGCTAGGCTACTTTGGAGAAGCTAAGAAGAAGCTGATTCGTTTTGGCAGAGAAGAAACCACTTCGACACCGAAAAAAGATGAGGTGGTAGTTTTCCGGAGCTTCTTTAGAGCGGGATTGAGGTTTCCTTTGAACGAAATGATTGGAGAAGTTTTGGAAAACTATGAGATCTATCTTCATCAACTGACTCCTAACGCTATCGTTAGGCTCAACATCTTCATCTAGGCTCTCCGAAGCCAAGGAACAAACCTAAATGCCGAAGCCTTCTATCGAGTGCACGAGCTTCATTATCAGACGAAGGCCAAAGAAGATGGTCTTCATGAGAACTTTGGTTGTTACAATTTCGCCTATCGCAAAGATATGAAGACTCCGGTAGTTAGCTATCGCACCAAGTGGCCAACTAGTTGGAAGAATGAGTGGTTTTATGTGAAGGCTGATGAGAAAAAGAGGGAGAAGCTCAAGATGCTAGTGCTGAGCCCTCTGAGCTTAAGCTTCAGACTGACTAGGCCGCTGTGCCGTATGGAGCCGGGGTCACCATGCCAACAAGCTGTGGTAGAATTTCGGGTGGTAGCCGAGCAGATCAGCACAAGAGATCTAGTCCAAGAATATCTGGCCTATATGGTGTTCCCGACGCTGAGTGAATGGAGCACGCCGAAGCTAAAGGGAACAAAGGAGAAGAAAGAACTTGTGCGACTACCTTATAAATTCAAATTTGAGAATCAGTTCAAAAGGCCATGTCAAGAATGGTTAGAAATGATAGAAACCATGTGCAACGAAATTTTGGGGAATTACACTAAAAAAGAAGATCAGTTGATGACTATAGCCTTGGACACCCGACCGAAATGAAGGTTGAATCGGGTGATGGATGCCCTTAACTTCGAATATCCTGATTATGAGCGATTGAACAAGGGTGTCGAAGGGCAAAAAAGAAAAAGGATTGTCAGTGTTGTGAGCAGACAAGCTACTAGAATGGTGAAAGAAGATGAAGAAATTCTGAAGAGGAGAAAATCGAGCCTTGAGCCGAAGATAGCTGCTTCGAAGAAGAGGAAAGCTACGGCTTCGAAGCCAAAAACGACTGAGATAGAGGAAGAGACTCCTTCAACACCTTCTGTTGCTGACGTGGAAGAAATTTTAAAGGTAATGACTGAATCCTTGCCTATCAAGCTAAGTCCACTGGGGCCACATCTGACGAAGCTTTTACAGAAGAAGGTGGAGGAGCCCTCGGCAGTGAAGAAGTCTGCTGGGCCGAAAAAGCGAAGGATTATTACTGTAATCGAAGCTATTGAAGAAACACCACCGCCGGCCTCGGCGTCAAAAACACCAGCTGCCGAAGACACTATAGCTACCGAAGCTGCCCCCGTCGAAGCTGCAACGGCTGAAGATACAAATCTGGAGGGCACGTTTTCTGATATTGATAAAATGCTTTTGAATATGGCCGCGGAAGAAACTGCTACAGCTGTCGAAGAGGCCCTAGCCACAGTGCTTGGGAAAGAGAAAGATATCACCGAAGATACTTCAGAGGAAAAGGATTTCAATTTTCTAAACATAATTGGTCAAAAGCTGTCTAAGGCTAAGAAAGAAGAGCTAAGAGATTATGCAATATCATGCGGCTATCAACCAGGAGCATTGCTCTTCGGCGGTATTGACGACGAAAGCTTAGGATGTCTTCGAGACCGAACTGGAGCGAAGGTTATTAGTACTCTGTCGAAGAGTATTGGTTTCCCGAAGCTTGAGGCCGACATCAGCCGCTACCGACGACAGCATATTGTCGGTAGTTTATTCTATTCTAATTTCAAGGTAAAAACTTTACTTCGGCTTTTCATTGTTTTAACAACGAAGGTGTTTTCTGACGAAGGTTGTTTCTGTGTAGAGCATGCTATTAAGTAAAGCCTTGAGAATGCAACAGGACCTTGAAGATAAAAAACATGAGGTTATAATTGAAGGCTTAGAGAGCAAAATAAAAGATCACGAAGATACTCTTGAGAAGAAGGATTTTGAACTTCAATCAATGGAAGGCTTACTGGTAGAAGCCCAAGCTAAAAATGCCAGATTGAATAGAGAACTCCTCGCAAAGACAGAAAGCTTTGAACAAGAAAAGCAGAAATTTTATGCGAAGTTTGAGGCTGAAGTTGAAAAAAGTTCAAATTTACAGAAATCATTGAAAGAGCTTCAAGATAAATGTCTAGACTTCGGCAACCGATGCATGCAGCGGCTGAAGCAGGTCTTCAACTCAGTTGGAGCCAGTTCTAAAAAGGTTAAACCTTCGGTTGAAGACCTGCCAGGCACTTTTGATCATATTGAAGGTGAAGTTGATGCTCTTGACGAAGTCATAGCTGGACACTGTGACTTTTGTGCTTTGCTAGCTTCTCGCGGCACAGCTGTTGCTTTTTTGAAGGCCAGTTGCACGCATGGAAATATTGTAAACAGGCCAAACTTCAGCCTATCACCAGCAAACTTGAATGATATCCCCAGCCTGGCCCGAAGTATTGGGAACAGATTTGTAACTCAAATTTGGGCGAAGGGTGGGCGAAACTTAGCTGGTGACTAAGCTCAAAGCCACCGCAAGCCGGTAATAAACTTGTACCTGTTGCTTTTCCTTATACTGTTGTTATGTACAGGATGATGAAGCTGAAGAACAATGAACCGAAGCTTGATGGGCAATGATGAAGTGATGAAGTTGTTGTAGAAGAACTCTAGAGAAATTTTTGAATTAACCTTGTAGAAAATAATATAATTTAGGAATCAAACATTACTCTGTAATTTTGTCGATACCTTGTAATATATTTTACCTTTCCATCCATGTATGAACTGCTTTGATGTGGATGAAACTTGATCTTTTTGAGCCGAAGGCAAAAAACACCTTCCCATCTTTTTGTACACAACGAAGCATAAATCTGCTTCTTTTGCATTTGCCGAAGCCTTGTCATTAGAGCCGAAGCAATTGTCTGTACTCTATGATGTGATGATGATGATCCTACAAATGTCTAAATGAATGTATATGAATGCAATGTATGATGTGATGTAATGTGCAAATGAATGTCCAAACACACGCATACGAAGCCACATCCAGACTCTGCATTCCCTTAGGAATGACTGAAATCTCTAACGTTTATTTTTCGGCTTCACCGCTTATTTTTCGGTGTAAGTTCTGCATCCCCATAAGAACGTCTTTTGAACTTCTTCGCCTTCTATTTCGGCGATATCACCGTTGACTTTTTGGTGTAAGTTCTGCATCCCCTTAGGAACGTCTTTTGAACTTCTTCGCCTTATATTTCGGCGGTATTTGGCTCTGCATTCCCTTAGGAACGACTTTTGAGCAGAAAACTTACGCTGCGCTCCCTTGGGAACGACTTTTTGTAGCTTCGTCATGCTCTGCATCCCCTTAGGGACGACTTTCGAGCTTCTCCCTGTTTTTTCTCTCTGCACTCGATGGTGCATGCTCAGATTTTACATTTTACATGTTTTGGGGGACTTTGCTCTCGTAGAGCTAAATAAGAAAGGAAAAATTACAAGCTATGGCCCCATTAAAAACCTTTCTCCTCCTTTGGAAAGGAAAAGGGTGCCATAGAAAAAAAATGAAAAAAGATTACATTAGATTACACATAATATCGTCGAAGCTCATCCGCATTCCAAGATCTAGAAATGTCGTTGCCGTCCATATCCTTCAACCTGTAAGAACCGGGCCTTGACGAAGATACCACTAGAAAAGGTCCTTCCCACTTTAGCTGTAGTTTTCCTACTGTGTCTGGATTAGCCACTCTCAAAAGCACCAAATGTCCTGGCATGATATTTTTCAGCCGGACTTTTCTTTCGCGCCATTTTATTGTTTTGGCTTGATATTTATTGATATCTTCCACAGCCTAAAGTCTGGTCCCTTCTATAGTGTCTTTTGCCACATGATAATCTGCTTCTACCTCTATCGAAGCAGTTGTTCTTATTGACCCCACTTTAGCTTCTTCTGGGGTTATAGCTTCATCACCAAATAATAACTTGAATGGCGTAAAACCTGTTGATCTTGATACAGTTGTATTGTGGCTCCACACCACTTTAATCAACTCATCTGACCACTTTCCTTTGGGCTGATTAAAGATTAGCTTCATTATTCCTGTCATTATAATACCATTTGCTCTTTCGACAAGTCCATTTGACTCTAGATGTCTGACTGACGCAAAATGAATCCTTGTGCCAATTTGATCACAGAATTCCTTGAAAGCTTCGGCATCAAACTGTGTTCCATTGTCCACAGTTATAGCCTTCGGCACGCCGAAGCGACAAACAATGTTTTGCCAGAAGAATTTCTGGACTGTGACCAAAGTTATTATGGCCAAAGGCTTCGCTTCAATCCACTTGGAAAAATATTCTACAGCCACCACAACATATCTTAAATTGCCTTGTGCTGGTGGAAGTGGACCTAACAAATCCATGCCCCATCTTTGCAATGGCCAGGTTGGCTGTATTAACTGGGTTAGCGACGAATGTTGTTTCTGGTCTCTTGCACATTTTTGACAATTTTCACACTTTTGAACCAGATCTGCTGCATCCGAAGCTGCCTTTGGCCAATAAAATCATTGTCTGAAGACCTTTCCCAGCAAAGGCCTAGACCCAATGTGAGATCCACACAAACCTGCATGTATTTCCTTCATCAGCTCTATACCTTCGGTTCTAGATAAACACTTGAGAAGTGGAGAGCAGACTCCATGTTTGTATACTCCCCTTCTATTATCACATATGGTCTTGTTCTTGCCTCCATTCTCTTATTATAAACTTCATCATCTGAAAGACAATTACCTTGGAGGAAAGATATAATTTCAGTCCTCCTGTTGGGGGCCTTCGGCTTCCGAAGGTCCTCAAAAACATGGTTTAACAATGTTTATGGAGGTATAATGCATGAACAGGTACCTTCAGACCTGAGTTGAAACCACAGAGTGAAGAAGCACAAAAGGAGTACAAAGGATAGCGCGAGGCCGAAGCTGTGCACAGGAGAGCTTCGGCATGATAGCAGAAAATGAAATCGACTTAAAGATGAAAAGGCTATTTAGACCTTGATGGACTATTATAGAGTTATTAGCAAATGTAAAGGGCATGAGTGTAATTTTACATGGGCTGCGTCTCGTGCCTATAAATAGATGAACAGTACTCCCGTACTGGACACGCTGACTTGGCATTTGCTTTTGCGTCACGCTTGTACTTTTGCCTCCTTTCAAGCCAAAGGTACATTTGTAATTTGTTATCATTTCTATTTTTCTTTAATAATAAAATAGAAATGAGTTAATAATAATATTTAAGTGTTTATGTTCTTATACTTTATATGAATCCTTCTTCACTATATCTTGTGCTGATGAAGGTATGTCCTTTATAACCTTCGTCCGGAAATCATTATGTCTCAAGGGAAATAATGCTTCAAAGGACTTTAATGTTTAACATCTTTTGTGTTGCCTTGTTCTTAACTCATAGCATTTAAGAACAAGTCCCCAACATTGGCGCCCACCTCCGGTGAACCCTTTTCTACCACCTTCGACAAGCATCGACCTTCGTCATGCCGCCGAAGAAAGCTTCAGCAACAGGGGCTGCCGCTCTGCAGCCACTGGACCCCAACCAGGAGACTCTCTCTCTACGAGAGGCCCAAAACCAGAAGAGGAAGGCTACCAGTCCAACGCCCCAGGAGGACGAGTTGGACCAAGAGATCAGGAATATGGAGATGCTTCATCAACGGGTATAGAAGAAGAAGGAGAAGATGGCTCGGTTAGCTGACCTGCAAAGGCAGATTGACGAAGCTACCGAAGAAGTGCGTCACCTCGCTCAAGATGAGTAGAACCGAAGGCCTCAGCACAGAGAGTTGCACCAAGAAGGCTTCTTCAACGACAATGACTGGTACGAGGATTTCCATTATGGAAATTTTGCTTTTGATGATGCTTCCCCTCTGGCCCCCGTCTTACAAGCCACCCCAGCTCCCCATGTACGACGAACACTCAGATCCAAAGCAGTTTTTAATGAGCTACGAAGCAACAATATCTTCATATGGTGGCAATACTGCAGTCATGGCGAAATCCTTCGTCATGGCAGTCAAAAATGTCGCACAAACCTGGTACTCCTCTCTTCGTCCAGGAACAATCACATCATGGCAGAAGCTGAAGGACATGCTGATCACTAGTTTCCAAGGGTTTCAGACGAAGCCGGTCACTGCTTAAGCTTTGTTCTAGTGCACCCAAGATCACGATGAGTACCTTCAGGCGTATGTCCGAAGGTTCTTACGTCTGAGGGCACAGGCGCCAATGGTGCCCAATGAAATTGTGATTGAGGCCATGATCAAGGGGCTTCGGCCAGGACCTACAGCTCAATACTTTGCCAGGAAACCCCCTCAGACCCTGGAGAAGCTGCTCCAAAAGATGGATGAATATATCCGTGTTGATAATGACTTTCGGCAAAGAAGGGAGAAAGCTTACAGGTTCTCCGAGATGACCAGGGGCTTCGGAGGGAGAATCCACCCAAGGCACGTCAGATCAATTCACTCCGCCCAGAATGACAACAGAGGAAGTCAACAACAGAGGCCACAATATTCCTCTCAGGCTTTGGGGCAGCAGCAGAGCTATTCTCGGCCCCCAGCTCCAAGGGGTAGAGGTGCCAGGGGCTTCGGAGGAAGATTTGGGGACCAGCCCAGGAAAATTTATTGTCTATTCTGCGATGAGGACAAGGGCCATACTACCAGGATGTGCCATGTCACCATCCAGAAACAAAAAGAGATAGCGGAAGCTACAGCCCAACAGAACCAGCCGAAGCAAGTTATGCATACTGTTTCGTACCACTCACCGTACATTCCAGAGTATGTGGGTAACCATCCTGCAGCTTCTGTTGCTTCGGCAAGCCAACCTCAGGCATCTTGGCAACAGCTTCCACCTCCACCACCAATGCAACAAGGCCAGCAGCCAGAAGGGAGCCAGCACACTTATCAGAAACAAGACTTCAGAGAGCAGTCCGAAGCTCGCACAGTCAACAGTACTGTGCCAGAGTCGAAGCACATATACTAGAAGATATCCTACTCCTGAAATAGTTCTTGCATTCGTTACCATTTTTCTTTTTAAGAAACAATCATTAAATGCCTAATTTTTCTTGAAATTTTCAATTTATTGTAATAGCTTTGTTTGTGCCATAGTGAAAATATATCTTCTCTACAACCTTACGGAGTTCAAAAAGTTGCTGAAGCATGAAAACTCGTTCTTAAGAGCTCGTAGCTACAGAAAATATCTCCGAAGCTACAAAGAAGTTGTTCTACGGAACGTAGCATAAGTTGCCGAAGCTACAAAAAGTCGTCTAAGGGAGCGCAGTGTAAGTTTTCTGCTCAAAAGTCGTTCCAAAGGGAATGCAGAGCTTACAGCGAAAAATAAACGCTGATTCCGCCGAAATATAAGGCGAAGAAGCTCCTAAGGGAGGCTTACAGCAAAAAGTCAACGCTGATACCGCCGAAATAGAAGGCGAAGAAGCTCCTAAGGGAGGCTTACAGCGAAAAGTCAGCGCTGATACACCGAAAAATAAGCGGTGAAGCCGAAAAATAAACGGCAAAAAGATTGTGTGTTCTACTATGGGACTATGTGTGTATCTTCGGCACAAATATCATCTTGCATAAGCATAACATCATTACATCATTTGCATAGCATCACGTCATACATCATATTGCATCAATGGAACAAGAAGGGGATGCAATGTTGACCTTCGGAAGTTGCTTCAAAGAAGTGCCAAGGCACAAAATAAGTTTTGAAGAAGTACAGCTTCGTCAACTCTAATATGAAAAGGAGATCTATTGCTTACAAAGCATAATGTTTTTACGAAGATTGGATATTTTCAAGGAATATGTATATTCTTCACGAAGCATGAAAAGAAGGGAAGGTGTTTTTTTTCGCCGAAGGCTCAAAAGCGGTATGTACGTAAAGTTTCATGCATCGTAAAGAATCGAATTACAAACAGCTTATATATCACATCCAAAATCATAAAATGTTACACACTTTGTTCAGCAAATATTACATTCCAAATGTTTTTACAATAAAAGCTATTCTTCTCTTAAAACTATTTCAGCAGCTTCGTTCAAAAGTTGATCAACAACTTTGTCCATAATAGCTTCGGCCATTTTAATGATTTCATCTTCATTTTTTGCTTTGGGATTAGCTTGTGACTCAAAGGGCTTCGGGGGAGGAGATAATTCGGCTGCAATACAAAATATGAATAAGCTCGAAGTCACAAGAATAAAACATAAAGTCAAAAAGCAATTAGACAATACCTATCTGCCCTTCAAGTTCTATAGTTTTTTCAACTGCCTTTGCTGCTCCTCTAGCATCGTGGGTATCTTTTTCACTCTTCTTTATAATTTCGTGGGCCATCTTTCGGCCACCATTTTCCCAGATATCGGTAAAAAACTTTCCGCTAATTAGGCTTGCCTCAGCCGAAGGGTCTTTTGTATCTTCAATAGAAAGCGCAGCTTCGGCTTGGGCCAAAACCTTCACATGCTCGCATCCTGCCTTCTCTAAGAAAGCCGCAATTCCTCTGGCACCTGAGAAGGCGTAGACATCTCCACGGCCACTCAAAACCTCCTCAAAGGCTTCGGCTTCACCCTTGATCCATTCGATCGGACCTTCGAGATCGCCTACTACAAAGTTGTCCTCATTTGAGTATGCGCCAATATTGGTGAAGCTGATTTTTATCTTTTCTACACATGCCATAGATTTTTCATAGCATCTCTCTTTTGAAGAACGAAGCTCTACAGCTGTTTTCTCCCAGTGATTTTTCCAGTATTCACTGGCGTCTCGGTCAGCTTCGGCTACCGCACATTTTAATTTTTCTTCTGCCAGCTGTTTCCGAAGATCTTCAATTTCGCTCTTCTGGGTCTCAGATTGGGCTTTCGAGGTAGCCTCGTCTTCTTTTATCTTGTTTATCAGTGAGTTTAATATTTTGTCTTTTTCAAGACCTTCGTTCCTTAGCTCAATTACTTCGGAACGAAGGTTATTCAAGGCCATGGTATATCCCTCGTCTTCGGTGCTTTTTTGCGCCCTGAGGGCGTTGCTAAGAATAAGGCCCTGCAAAAGAAGTGTGGTATTAATTATAAGCAAATGAAAAAATCTTGTTTTTAAAAAAAACACAAAGATCTTGTTCTCTCACCTTTAAGCTGTTGTACGCTAGGCTGTCGGCCAATTCATCTTTGGATAGCACCGACAGCCGTCTTCTAGCGTTGGGAATCCGAAGCTTCTTCCCATCTCTCGGCAAACAGAGATCTCCTTGCTGTCTAGGAGATAGTATAAGAAGTCTTCTTCTCCGCTGCCATTAAAAATCAATGCCCCTTTCGGATATTTCAATTTTTGGGCATAAAACTGAGCCTCTTGTTTTTCTTTTTCAGTCAACTGTTTCCCCAAAGCATGTCATAAAATATAATTGAGTGCTTTGGAAAATGCTTCGGGGTGGCAGTGCCAGTTTCTTCAGCCAAAATTTGTTCTGCTACTTCTGTTTCTTTGGTTTCCAAGGATTTCACCTTGGCAGGCTCTGAAGGCCCAGCTTCAGTCTCAGCTTGGTGCTTTGTAGCTTTGCCATTAGAGGCTTCAATTTGCACTTTGGGAGTTTCGGCAATTTTCTTCGGAGTAGTGCTTGAAGACTTTATTGTCTCCAATACATCCAGAACATTAACCATCCTTTTTCTTTTGGGGGTCATTGCTGGACCTTTTTGGGTTTTTGGTACTTCAATTTCTGCCGAAGGACTTAAAATTTCTGATGTCTTTGTTCCCTCAGCCCTAGGCTCTTCAATTTTTTCAGCCTTCGGCGTTGTAGTCAGCTCATCAATTTTCTGCGTAGGTGTAGGCTCTTCGGCCTCAGCAGCCGAAGAGGTCTCGCCGACAAACTCGGGCACTATGGCCGGTTCAATGAAGCATGGTCGGTGAGTAAGGACCTTCATCTTTTTTCTCTTAGGCGCAGGCTCACTTGGAGCAGCTAAAGCAGCGTCTTTCCCGGAAGCTGCATCTTTTCTCTTTCGCCCCTGTAGCGGGTAGCGGAAGTCAGGGTACATGAACCCAATAGCATCGAAAACTCTGTTGAGTCTCTTCTTTTTCCGGCTTCCGAAGGCCGCTGATAGTGCATTATCTTCTGTTTTGGAGTACGGCCCAAGCAGTTCATCACTTGTAGCTTCGACGCTCTTCAGCCAATCATCATCTGGCTCATCAAACTGGTCTCCAAATCTGAAGGTGTATTTTAGTCGAACCAGGCCACCTTCGTGGGGATTGTTGATAGTTTCCTTTGGCATCTCCCAGTTGGCTACCAATGGCCATATCCTGTAGGCCAAATGCTCTTGAACTAAGTCCCTTGTCCCGATGAAGGAGCAGACTATGTCGAAGGTCTTCCGGCATTCTTCGGCTGCTTCATCAATTTCCACCTTCGGTTTCTGGAGGCCGAAACGCTGCCAGATAGGACGCATGATAATCCCCTTAATATCCTCTCGTGCCTTTAAATCATTTTTTACATAGAACCATTCTTTTTGTCCAGTCTTTGGGCCACCTCTTCTGAAAAGTTGGCACTGGGGAGCTTGAGCCAGAGCGGGCAACGAAGCTATAACAGCCGAAATTGTTGTGATACTGTTCTTTACCCAAGGGTTTCGTTTCATATAACAGTTCATGCATGCTACAGAAACTTTTTGCATTCGGCTCCAAGCCTTGACTCCTTGCAGCCCATACGAAGATTCCCATTCTTATAATGGCTTCGGGAGTAATCTGGTGAAGATAAATCTCAAATATCTTCAAAACCTCGACTACGAAGCTGCTCAGAGGGAACCGAAGCCCAGCTTTGAAAAGGCTTTGGAAGATCACGACTTCATTTTCCTCTGGGGTAGGAGAAGTCTTTTCTCCGTCGTCAGCCCTCACAATAGACACATCTCGAAAGTATTTTCCCCTCATATTGTCAAGATGACCCTGCTTAATAGTTGATTTTCCGAAAACTGTATGGCTTGGTCGCTAGGGTCGATCTTTGGAGTCTTCTCCACCGCTCTCCATATCATAACTGTCACTATCACCGGTACCTTCAGATAAGCCTTCTAAAATTTCTCTAGTAATCTTCTCCGTATTTGTTCTTGCTATCGATTCAAGGAAGCCCAAATTCTTCTCCTCAGAAAGGCTCAGTTTTATATCGGCAACAGCTTTCTTTTCCTAAGACATCTCTTCAAAAAATGTTGAAAACGTGCTCTTAGGGCCGAAGCTAAAAAATCTAAAAAGCTGGTCAAGCGTTTGTAGGCAAAGAGCTGTTTGAGCAGGCAAAGCAGATGGCAAGAAAGCGTGCCAAATGAGCTCGCGGTCGTATCATATTTATACACCTGGGGCATTGCAAGTGGGAGGGTCCCGCTTGTCATTGATTGTTGCTATTCTAGCAAAGGGAATGTGTTTTTTCGGACCTTCGGCTAAGGGCCTTTGTCCATATCGCAATCTGAATTTATTATCCTAACAAATTAATATTGCGAGGGGCTACTGTTGGGGGCCTTCGGCTTCCGAAGGTCCTCAAAAAACATGGTTTAACAATGTTTCTGGAGGTACAATGCATGAACAGGTACCTTCGGACCTGAGTTGAAACCACAGCGTGAAGAAGCACAAAAGGAGTACGAAGGATAGCGCGAGGCTAAAGCTGTGCGCAGGAGAGCTTCAGCATGATAGCAGAAAATGAAACCGACTTAAAGATGAAAAGGCTATTTAGACCTTGATGGACTATTATAGAGTTATTAGCAAATGTAAAGGGCATGAGTGTAATTTTACATGGGCTGCGTCCCGTGCCTATAAATAGACGAACAGTACTCCCGTACTGGACAAGCTGACTTGGCATTTGCTTTTGCGTCACGCTTGTACTTTTGCCTCCTTTCAAGCCGAAGGTACATTTGTAATTTGTTATCATTTCTATTTTTCTTTAATAATAAAATAGAAATGAGTTAATAATAATATTTAAGTGTTTATGTTCTCATACTTTATATGAATCCTTCTTCACTATATCTTGTGCTGATGAAGGTACGTCCTTTATAACCTTCGTCCGGAAATCATTATGTCTCAAGGGAAATAATGCTTCGAAGGACGAAGTACTTTAATGTTTAACATCTTTTGTGTTGCCTTGTTCTTAACTCATAGCATTTGAGAACAAGTCCCCAACACCTCCAATCTTCACTGTGTACCGGAGAAATAGTAAGCATTGCTCTCTCCATGAGTTCAACCGAAGGTGCCTTATTATTTCAAAAAAAATACTTCCGAAGGTAGAGGGAGCCCCTGGGCCGCTAATTTGGCTAGTAAATCTGCGTGCTCATTTTCACCTCTTGGGATATTCTTAACAGAAAAACCTTCGAAAGAAGCCTCCAACCTTGGAACTATATCCAGATATCTTTCAAGCTTTGGATCTCTTGCCTTGCTACTTTTGTCCACATGGCCAGAAATAACTTGAGAATCAGTTTTCAAAATGGCCCTTCTTATTCCCATTGCCCATAACTTCTGAAGCCCCAACAGAAGTGCTTCGTACTCAGCAATATTATTTGTGCAACTGAAATCAAGCTTGGCTGCATAACATGTTTTGACTTTTGAAGGTGCCCCTAGGACTACAGCCGCTCCTGCACCGAAGGTTCCCCAAGAACCATCGCAGAACACTGTCCAAGCTTCGGCATCTTTGTTTATTTATTCTTCGTGAGCCCCTAGCGTCCAGTCAGCGATGAAGTCTGCTAACGCTTGGGACTGGATTGAGGATCTATGCACATAATCAATGGTGAATTCATTAAGTTCTGCAGCCCCTTTCCCAATCCTTCTAGTAGCTTCTCTATTCCTCATAATATCCTTCAAAGGCTGTGACAAAGGAACAATTATGTGATATGCTTGAAAATAATGCTGAAGCTTTCTAGAGGCCATTAACACAGCATATAGCACCTTTTCCAATTATGTGTAGTTTTTCTTTGATGGACTCAAAACTTTGGAGACGAAGTACACTGGAGCTTGCTTTTTGACTTGGCCATCTAGCTTCTCCTGTACAAGTGCCGCACTTACTGCAGAATGTGAGGTTGCAATATATAAGAGCAATGGAGCCCCTGGCGAAGGTGGAGTTAACGTTGTTAAATCAATCAAATATTGCTTCAACTCTTTGAAGGCCTTTTGCTGAGGCTGACCCCATTGGAAGACTTCGGCTAACTTTAGTATTTCAATGAAAGGCAGATTTCTTTCTGCTGATCTGGATATAAATCTGTTCAATGATGCTAATCTACCTGCCAGCCGTTGAGCTCCTTTCTTTGTGCTTGGCGGTTCCATACAAAGGATAGCTTCAATCCTGCTTGGGTTAGCTTCAATTCCCTTTGTTGATACTAGATAGCCAAGGAACTTGCCCTTCTTTACCCCAAAAACACATTTTTCTGAATTTAATTTCAAACCAGCTTGCCTGAAATTAGCAAATGTCTCTTGCAAATCAGCAATGTGATTTTCTTGCTTTGTGCTTTTAACTATGATATCATCAACATAAGTCAACACATTCCTGCCTATTTGAGAATGGAGGACTCTGGCTGTCATTCTGCTGAAGCTTCCTCCAACATTTTTGAGCCCCTTAGGCATCCAAAGATAGCAATATGTGCCACTGGGGGGTTATGAAGCTAGTTTTCGGCTCATCTTCCATCTTCATCCAGATTTGGTGGTAGCCTGAGTAACAATCTAGTAGACTCATGAGCTCTGACGAAGCTGCTGCATCTACTAGAGAATATATCCTTGGTAATGGGAACTCATCTTTTGGACAAGCTTTGTTAAGATCTGTAAAATCAATGCACATTCTCCATTTACCATTGGCCTTCTTCACCATAACAGTATTAGCTAGCCACTCTGGGTATTTGACCTCTTTGATAACTCCAGCGCTAAGAAGCCTCTTTGCTTCGTTCCGAGCACCTTCAGCTTTGTCATCAGACATTTTCCGAAGCCTTTGTTTTCTTGGCCTGAAA
Source organism: Zea luxurians (assembly GCA_029449295.1). Classification (NCBI taxonomy): domain Eukaryota; kingdom Viridiplantae; phylum Streptophyta; class Magnoliopsida; order Poales; family Poaceae; genus Zea; species Zea luxurians. Next base: position 73,765,819 of record JAOPSE010000004.1, on the reverse strand, counting down.
GATGGATCCACATTGAGTGAATGCTCAATGACATCTCTGTTGACACCGCAAAGATCATTGACTAACCAAGCAAAGACATCTTTGTTGTTGAATAGAAATCTTAGCAAATTCTTTTCCTGTTCTTCAGATAACTGAGACCCCAGCAGTACCTTTTGTTCTGCTATATCTTCACATAGAAGCATAGGCTTCGGCTGATCCGCCGAAGAAGCCTTCTCTCTTTTGTATCGATACTGCTCACAGGCTTTAGATCCATCTATGTTATGGTTTGCCTTTGAATCTGTCCAGTTTCCTTTGGCCTTCCTAGCAGCTTCTTGACTGCCATGAACAGCAATGGGCCCTTGTTCCGAAGGTATCTTCATGCATAGATATGTTGGATGAAGTATTGCTTTGAAAGCATTAAGTGTTCCACGACCAATGATTGCATTGTAGGGGTGCTCCATGTCAACAATGTCAAACACAACCTGTTCAGTCCTTGTATTATGAACAAAGCCAAAGGTTATTGGCATTGTGATTTTGCCAAGTGCTACAATTTGCCGTCCTCCAAAGCCACATAAAGGATGTGTAGCATCATGAATCTTAACTTCTGGCTCTTGCATCTGTCGGAAGGCCTTAGCAAATATGATATCCGCTGCACTGCCTGTATCAACCAGAACATTGTGGACCAGAAATCCCTTAATGACACAAGATATGACCATAGCATCATTATGAGGGTAATCTTTGAGCTGAAGGTCCTCCTGAGAGAAGGTGATTGGGATGTGGGACCATTTTGACTTGATGAAGGGTCCCTGCACCCCAACATGCTACACCCTTCTCTGTGCCTCCTTTTGCTTCTTGTTAGCCGGCTCTGAACCTGAGCCGCTTGTTATTGGTAGCACTAGCTTCATAGCCGAAGATGCTTCGGCTTGGTTGCTGAACGAAGCCATCAGCTCAAGAGTGGAAGTGAGTTCACCGGAGGTGGGCGCCAATGTTGGAGACTTGTTCTCAAATGCTATGAATTAAGAACAAGGCAACACAATGCTAAAGGTTAAGGCCCTTCGTCCTTCAAAGCATTATTTCTCTTAAGATATAATGATCTTCAGGGCAACACCTGAATTTTAGTGGATATTAGAGAAGAAATTTCATGCCCCCCAAATTCAGGGTGTTACAACACTGGACAGTCTGGTGCCACACGGTGGACAGTCCGGTGCACCAGGGAACAACAATCCAATGGCTAGTTCCTGTTAGCACTATGGAGGAGTGCCACCGGACTGTCTGATGCATCACCGGACTATCCGGTGCAAGGCTGACGTGTGACAACGGTCACCTGCAAGGGTCATATCCAATGGCTATGTAGCACCGGATAGGGCACCGAACTCTCCGGTGCCTACCACCGGATTGTCCAGTGTGCCACAGAGAGCAACAACTTTTTTCCAACGGCTATATTCGAGTTGGGGTCTATATATACTTCACCCAACTGACCATTTCAAGGTATGGGAGCCCAAGCAACATACCAACACATCTTATAGACATTTCCAAGTGCTCATACACCCAAGTGCTTAATAGAATCACTCGGTGATTAGTGTAGGTGCTTTTGCGAAGTGCTTAGGTTAGTTAGACTGCTTATGCGTTTGCTCTAGGTGATTCCTTGTTAGTTGAGTGAGTTTAGAAAAACTCACAAAACCCCTTGGCTCTTGTGTGAGTTGTTGCAATTGTACCGAGTGGGGCGAGAGTCTTGTGAGACCGTGACAACTGAGTTTGTGTCATGGCCGCCACTTTGTATCGAAGGGAACAAGGCCCACGGCATTTCAGCCGGAAGCTCCATAGTGGAGGTGGCAGGGAGCGTCTGAGAGGAGCCGGAAGCGGAGCACCACTTGTGCATGGAGAAGGCTCATGGCTCTCTACAGAGTTGCTCGACTGTGGTGCTTGGCCCTCGCACGGGATACCCTTTGCGTAGGGGCACCAACGAGGATTAGTCGGTGTTGGAGACTTGTTCTCAAATGCTATGAATTAAGAACAAGGCAACACAAAATGTTAAAGGTTGAAAGGATCACGATGCCCAAGAGGGGGGTGAATTGGGCTTTTCTAAAAATCAACACTAATTAAAACCTAAGCAAGAGCTAAGCAAGAGCCCAACTTCACCCCAACAACTAGCACTAAGAATAGAATACTAGAAATGCGACAATGCTAAGACAATACTTCAAATACTTGCTAAACAAATACACAATGTAAAGTGCTTGAATTAAGTGCGGAATGTAAAGCAAGGTTTAGAAGACTCTTCCAATTTTTCCCGAGGTATCGAAGAGTCGGCACTCTCCACTAGTCCTCGTTGGAGCACCCGCGCAAGGGTATCGCTCCCCCTTGATCCTCGCAAGAACCAAGTGCTCACTACGAGATGATCCTTTGCCACTCCAGCGCGGTGGATCCCTCGAGACCGCTTACAAACTTGAGTCGGGTCACCAACAAGATCTTCACGGTGATCACCGAGCTCCCAATCGCCACCAAGCCGTCTAGGTGATGCCGATCACCAAGAGTAACAAGCCATAGACTTTCGCTTGACCAAGAGAAGCCTAATGCAAGTGGTGTGTGCTCTAGGTGGCTCTCACTAGCGCTAATGAGGAACAAACGTGGATTAAGATTCTCTAATCTCCTCACTAGACTTTTGGTGCTTGCAATGCTCTAGCAATGTGCTGGAATAAATGTGGAGTGCAAGACATTGAATATGGTGGGTGGAGGGGGTATAAATAGCCCTCACCCACCAACTAGCCGTTACTAGCAACTTTCTGCGCATTGGCGCACCGGACAGTCCGGTGCGCCACCGGTGCGCCAACGGTCATTTCCAATGGCTAGTTCTGACAGGTAGCCGTTGGACTCATGGCACACCGGACAGTGAACAGTCACTGTCCGGTGCACACCGGACAGTCCGGTGCGATGTCCGGTGCGCCACTAAAATTCAACTCTGAAACAGGCGCTCTCGGGTTTTCTGCGGAGGAAGCTTCTTCCTCGGACCAGCCTGGTCCCACCTGGCAGAGGGTGCACCGGACAGTCCGGTGCACACCGGACAGTCCGGTGCCCCCAGGGACAGAAACCCTACTTCTTGTTTTTCAGCTGATTTTCAAATCGGTTTTTGTTCTAACTTGTGAGTGAGTTCTAGAGTGACACCTAGCACTGTATATAAGTGTGATTGTGCACCAACACTACACTAGAACTCTCTTGGTCAAACTACTCATCGACAACCCCTCTTTATAGTACGGCTAAAAGAGAATAAAAGACCTAACTAAACCGCGAGTGTCCACATCTCCTTGACACTCGGACTCCGTAGACCTTTGCCTTTTGTTTCGTAGTTTTAGCCGTCGCTTCAAGTTCTTATCTCCGGGATTGTTTTCACCGTTGTAGTACTTCTACCTGTCATGCGACCTAACTTACCATTTGTCTCTGCAAAACACACGTTAGTCACATATAATATTACGTTGTCATTAATCACTAAAACCAACCAGGGGCCTAGATGCTTTCAATCTCCCCTATTTTGGTGATTGATGACAACCCTACAAGTTTTGAGAGAGTAGTTTGTTTTGAAGTTTCTGTCAATAGAAAGGATGGTTAGTTATACTCAGTAATCTTTGACAGAAAGAACGTGTACCATAATACTAAGAGTGAGCGCATACACATCATAAGATTCTTGTTTATATAAAAGTGAAGTTAAAATCAATAGAACAAGAACTAGAAGACTGGTGATAAAATATAGGGTGAAAACGTAATACACACAGTCAATCATAAGCAACGAGAGTATATATCGAGTTTGTGAGCCAAAAACATCAAGCTAGTACAGAGAGTAGCAAGCACATATATTACATCAAAATGACTCTCTACTAACTCTCTAACTCCCCTAGCTCTCACAACTCATATCTCTCCCCCTTTGGCGTCAAACACCAAAAGGGTAGCCGAACCTAAACATCTGAAGCAGGAGGAGGCGGCGGGGGCGCATCCGGTCGCGGTCGAGGCAGCAGAGCGAACGCCGGCGGAGGGTCAGAGTCAGTCTCGGATCCAGGATCTGCGGTAGAAGCTGGAGCTGGTACTGACTCGGACTGAGGCCGCGCTGCAGGAGCTACCGGAACAGAAGTGGTCACAGATACTGCCACAGCAGTAATGGTAACAGCAGATGCTGGTGGCACTGGCGGCTGCGGGCAGACAGAGCTAAGAACCGGAGAGGTGAACGCCAAAGTGACCGGCCGGAGCGGAGAGGGACCAACAGAGGGTCCTCACAAAATCGATGGCACAACTGGAGCGTGAAGCGGAGGAGGTGGAACAGACAGAACCGGAGGTACTGAGACACCAGACTGCTGTAGCATAAGAGCCATAAATGCCCTACTCTCAGCCCGATCCTGAAGTAGCTGCTGCTGAAGCGCATCCTGCCTGTCCTGCATGTTCTGAAACATCGAGAGCATCCTCTCGAATAACCGGGTCTGCTCGGCTGCCAAGTGAGCCTACTGCTGAGTGAGTGTCTGAAGAATCGTAGCAAGTGCAGGGTCAATAGCCGGAGGGGTAGCACTGGAACTCCCAGCCTCATGATCATGTGAGCGTGGAGGCATAGGAGGCGGAGGCGAAGGAGGAACCCCAAAATCATCATCATCATCATCATCATCAACTGCTGTACCCTGAGCTTCGAACTGATGAAGAGTAGCATCCTCTGCCTGAGAATCAAAAACTGGAGCAGAAGCTGGCGCAGGAGCCTCGGGCGCAGGACGGTAGGATCCAAAAACCAGGCGTGAGGCCTCAAGGGTGCCCTGATACTGTGGAGGCTGAATTAGCTGCACAAAAATGTGGCACAGGTAGTGAGCATATGGCAACTGGCCTCGAGCACGCAGACCATCCAAAACAGTGTCCTCAATCTCGCAAATAAGGAAATCCACGACGTCAAACTCAGAGTGAGAGACCAGGGCACCAAGGAGCCAGAGCTGGATATGAGTGGTGGCCTCCCTGTACCCCATCCTCGGTAGAAGAGTCCGTCTGATAAGCTCAAATAAGTACTTGGCTGCTGTAGTAAAATTTGCCGGTGAACATCGCGACCCATCTGAGAAGGGCGGGCGGAACAGAGCCGCGACGTGAGCTGTCCCCGGAGCCACACTGCCATGAGGGCGACGAGGAGGGTTAGAGGTGCCGTAGCACAGGCTATGAAGTCAAGTCGTCGACTCAGGAAATCCAAAGAGCTGGCGAATCTGATTGGCAGTAATGGTGACATCCTCTCGCTCAAAACGAAAACTCATCCAATGGTGATCTAGGTCGATCCATACAGTCGCATAGAAAACTCGTACCCACTCCTCAACATACCTGCCGCTGGTAGTCAATAGAGTCTGAAGGCCAGGCAGATATGTGAGGTGCGCCTCAGAGTCAGCACCGGCGGCGAGCAGAAAAGCTGGAAGGTCCAAGAGCCGGTGCACTCGCAGAGCAATCTGTGCAGACAGCTGATCTGAAAAAGGACTCATGAATACGGGTGCTGAATAGGTCACCTGCTGCAGGGTCCCTATGAGCCGGTAACCAAGACTCCACAGGTACGTATCTGAACCTACGTACCCGGGCTGCTGTAGCATGCTGAAGGTCAAAGAGTCTGGGGTCCGCAGCAAGTGGTCGAACCTCAGTCTCATCGCGCTCCCGGAATCGAGGTGGAGGGATAGGAGGAGCTAAAGCGGGAGCGGGAGGAGGACCAGTGGAAGCAGGAGTAGTGGAGGTAGAGGGTATGGCTGTGGTGGTGGATGGCGCAACAGGGGTGATGGGAGCAGGCAGAGTGGGTGGTGGAGTGGAAGCAGTGGTGTGAGTGGAGGAGCGAGGCCGGGAGGCGAGACGTCGAACACGATAAGCAATCTGATCGGACGAAGTCTGTGGCTGATCTCCAAGCTCGGCCTGCGCAGCGGCTGCTGTTGCTGCTGCTGCACGGGCGGCTCTGTCCATACGCCGCTTCTTGCGGCCTTCCTGCTGCTCCAAGTAAACTGTCTTGCCCTTGACCTGCCTGAAGGGGCGACGAGGATCCTCATCATCGCCTCCCCCTGGCGCCGACACATTCTTCGTGCGCGGCATCCTGAACTGATGTCTGCAAATGAGAGAGAGTGACTTAGCACAGAGCGAAAATGTCCGATAGATTAGCAAAGGATGAGATGACTACCTGGAAAGCTCACACGAGAGGTGACGATCCAGGCAGGACGGGAGACAGCACACGGGCAATCAAGGTCACTGAAATGACAGAGGAGGTGAGCACGTATTAGTCACATAGTCATAAGAATATGAAATGTGAATAAATACATACACAGAGAAATAAGGCACAGAAAACAAGAGATGAGACGATCGAGAGGTCAAACGGCGTTTGAACGATAAAAAATGCCATAGGAGGTTTGGAATTCGAATTGAGGCATGAAATGACATGGAATTGAGCCGATACTTCACGAATAGATTTATATGAGTGAATATGAGTGAAGTGTGTGCTTGGTTTGAATTTAGGCGAAGAAAATGAGATTTTGGCACTCGGCTCGAAAACGATCGCTCATAACGGGGAATTTGGTGAAATTTAAGCCTGGAATCTCGGATTAGCGTGAAATTTGGCAAGTATGTTACTGGAAGTGTTGTGAAGGTGCCTGAAAAAATTGGGTTCAATTGGAGCATTTTTGGCTGGTTTGGGCATTTCACCGAACACTTGGAGGGCGAGGAATTAGGGTTTTGGAGAAATGGCCATTTAAGGTGAGAAAACCCTCCCGAAGGAGCTGAGAACCTGCAGGAGTACTCAAGGAATACAGGGGAACACAATTCACAACTTGGTTGCACTGGATTTCACAGGAATTCACAAGATTTGGATTTGATACACAAGGAGGTGGCACTGTCTAAAGAAACAGAGAGAGAGAGAAGCAGAGGGGAGGAAAGAGGCTGCTCACCGAGGAGGGATGAAGAGAAGCACAAGATCGCCGTGGGATCGCCGGTGGTCGCCGGAGAGGGAAGGACGCCGGCGGGGGAGAGAATCGCCAGAGAGACAGAGAGAGATCGCTGGTGAAATGAGCCTCTGGCTCGGTCTCGGGCTGGAGGCCCTTTTTTAAAACGCGATATGGGCGCACCGGACAGTCTACAGTGCCTGTCCGGTGCACACCGGACAGCGCACAGTAGCTGTCCGGTGAACCATCGGACAGCGTATAGAAAAAAGGATTTTTAGCGCGCGGCTGCCGGTGCACCGGACTGTCCGGTGAGCCCAGACAGAGGGGAGTTTGGAAAATTTTGAATTTTTCTATCTAGTTCCCAACCAAACCAAATCCCAACTTATAAACACACAAAATAACACTTGTTGGGACAGGTATTGGCACCCTCTTATACTTTTCAAAATATTTTGCCATAGGCTAGATAGTTTTTAGAGAAAATAGGCAAATGGTGAAATTTGCATTTTGGCTTGCATTAGGGGTTTACATGAGTGATTTGAGTTTTGAATACTCCCCCTAAGTGCAGTACCTCATGCATATTTCAAAAACCAACAATTGCATAAAAAGTAAGAATTTAAGTGCTAAAAGCTTAAAACTAAGACTTGTCAAGTTTGACCCGAGTTAAGCTTTTTCACTCGCTTTGTTGGCGGTTATCTCAACTAGGTTAGACAAGCCCTAGATGCAATACATGAGATTTAAACATGCAATGCAAGCTTGACATCACCATTTGACATTTTACATAAAGTTTCTGAGATCAAGAATATTTAGTTCATTTCTCAACATGCAAAAGCGGGTCTTATCAAGTGGCTTAGTGAAAATATCCGCTAATTGATCTTCCGACCTCACTCCTTCTAAAATGATATCTCCTTTAGCAACATGATCTCTAAGGAAGTGATGACGGATATCAATGTGCTTGGTGCGAGAGTGTTGTACAGGATTATTAGCAATTTTAACAGCACTCTCATTATCACACAACAAAGGTATCTTTTCTAGAACTACGCCATAGTCTAGAAGAGTTTGTTTCATATACAAAATTTGTGTGCAACAGGCACCTGCGGCAATGTATTCCGCTTCGGCAGTTGACAAGGCAACACTGTTTTGCTTTTTGGAAGTCCATGAAACTAGTGATCTGCCAAGCAGATGGCATCCCCCAGAAGTACTTTTCCTATCAATTTTGCAACCGGCATAATCCGAATCGGAATAGCCAATTAAATCAAAAGTAGCTCCTTTGGGATACCACAGACCAACGCTTGTGGTGTGCCTGAGATACCTAAGAATTCTCTTAACAGCGCGAAGATGAGCTTTCTTAGGATTAGATTGAAATCTAGCACACATGCAGACACTAAACATAATATCGGGCCTAGATGCGGTAAGGTACAATAAACTACCAATCATAGAACGGTAGAGAGTTTGATTAACTGGGATACCTCCCTCATCTAAGTCGAGATGTCCATTTGTAGGCATGGGAGTCTTGATTGGTTTGCACTTCTCCATGTTGAACCTTTTCAACAAGTCTTTGGTATACTTCTCTTGTGAGAGAAAGTTACCATCTTTCATTTGCTTGACTTGAAAGCCGAGGAAGTACATCAGCTCACCAATCATTGACATCTCGAACTCCTTCGACATCAACTCACCAAATTCCTTGCAATCATAGTCATTTGTCGAGCCAAAGATTATATCATCAACATATACTTGAAAAATGAAAATATCACCGTTATGTTTCTTTGTGAATAGAGTTGTGTCGACGGTCCCGATCTTGAAGCCCTTTTCGATGAGGAAGTCGCGAAGGCGCTCATACCAAGCCCTTGGAGCTTGCTTTAGCCCATATAGCGCCTTGGACAACCTGTAAGCATGGTTAGGATATCTAGGGTCTTCAAATCCAGGTGGTTGCTCAACATATACAAGTTCATTTATGAAGCCATTTAAAAATGCACTTTTTACATCCATTTGATAAAGTTTTATATCATAGCAAGATGCATATGCAAGTAGGATACGGATGGCTTCCAGTCGAGCAACTGGTGCAAAGGTCTCTCCAAAATCTAAGCCTTCAACTTGAGAGAATCCTTTTGCAACAAGTCTTGCCTTGTTCCTTACAATCACACCTTGATCATCTTGTTTGTTTCTGAACACCCACTTTGTTCCAAAGATTCTTGCATCTTGTGGGGGCTTCTCCAGGGTCCAAACTTCGTTACGGGTGAAGTTGTTAAGTTCTTCATGCATGGCATTCACCCAGTCCGGATCCTGTAGCGCCTCATCTATACAAGTAGGCTCAACACAAGAAACAAAAGAGTGATGTTCAATAAAAGATGCATGTCTATGGGATCGAGTAATAACCCCTTGTGAAGGACTCCCGATGATTTGGTTTTGAGGATGAGCTTGAAGTAGTGATGAATTTCTCCTGTTAATCACTTGGGAAGAAGATCCTGGAGCATCAACATCTTCGGCTTGTACCCTTGCTTGTTCATGAGAGACAAATGTATCTTCATTTGCATGCCTCTCATCTTTTTCATCATCTTGTAGTACATTTGATGAAGAAGGTCTGTCAATGATTTGCACCTCTTCTTCATCTTCTTTTGGTTTGATAGCTCCAATAGGCATGTTCTTCATTGCTTCCATAAGTGGTTCATCACCTACATCATCAAAATTTTCAAGTGCTCCTTGGGAGCCATTAGTCTCATCAAATTCCACATCATATGTTTCTTCTACCATGCCAGTGGCATGGTTGAATACTCGATATGCTTTGGACTTTAATGAATAACCCAAAAGAAAACCAATATCACAACGTCTTTGAAACTTCCCTAGGTGATGGCGTTTCTTGAAGATGTAGCATTTGCACCCAAACACCCGGAAGAAGGAGACGTCTGGCTTTTTCCCATTTAGCAGTTCATAGGGAGTCTTCGCAAGTAGCCTGTGAGGAAATAGCCTGTTTGATGCATAACAAGCGGTGTTGACAGCTTCGGCCCAAAACCTCTCCGGTGTGTTATACTCATCAATCATTGTTCTTGCAAGTGTGATCAAGGTCATGTTTTTCCTTTCAACAACTCCATTTTGTTGAGGTGTGTATGTTGCAGATACTTCATGCTTGATCCCAATTTCATCACAGAATTCATGAATGTTGGTGTTGTCAAATTCTTTGCCATTATCACTTCTGATCTTCTTTATCTTGCAATCAAATTCATTTTGTGCTTTCTTGGCAAACTTCTTGAATATAGATGCAACTTCAGATTTGTCATGGAGAAAGAACACCCAAGTGTATCTTGAGAAGTCATCAACAATCACTAGACAGTAGAGGTTGCCACCGGCACTTACATAATTTGTAGGTCCAAATAAATCCATATGAAGTAGTTCCAGTGGCCTTGATGTTGACATGAAAGCTTTAGTAGGATGTGTATTAGCAACTTGCTTTCCAGCTTGACAAGCACTGCATGGCTTATCTTTTTCAAACACCACATCTTTTAAACCTCTAACCATGTCTTTCTTTAATACCTTCTTGAGTGTACTCATCCCAACATGTGCAAGCCTCCTATGCCAAAGCCATCCAAGTGAAGCTTTGGTGAAGAGACAAGTTCTTAAGTCTGCATCTTCTGAAGTGAAATCCACTAAGTAGAGGTTGTTGTATCTAAATCCCTTGAATATAATTGATTCATCATCCATCTTTGTTACAATAACCTCTGTTGGAGTGAATAAGCATTGAAGTCCAAGATCACAGAGTTGACCCACTGATAATAAATTGAAGCTTAAAGGTGCAACTAAGAGAACATTTGATATTGATAAATCATTTGAGATTGCCACCTTGCCAAGTCCTTGCACTTTTCCTTTTGAATTGTCTACAAATGTGATTTTATCTTGTCCATCAACATTCTCATTAAGTGAGGTGAACATCCGTGGGTTGCCAGTCATATGTTGAGTGCATCCACTGTTAATAACCCAATGGATCCCACCGGTCTTGTAGTTCACCTACATCCACAGACCATTCAAGCTTGAGTTTTGAGGGCCCTATATTGCATAGGACCAGTAACTCTCTCAATTAAGGACTTTGCAACCCAGATTTGTCTAGGTCTACTCTTGTTTGGTGGACCTAGGAATGTAACTTTGACCTTTCCATTTGCAACCTTTCTTAGAACATAATGAGCATTGAAAGCAAATGGTCTTGAGTGCTTAGGCAAGGGAGTTGGAGGTTTGGCTTTGCAGTTGTGGGCAAAATGTCCTTCATTTCCACACTCAAAGCATTTGATAGGCTTTTGAGTCTGCTTTGGCTTGTATTGAGTGGTAGCTTTCTTTTGCACAAAAGCATTGTATCCAATACCACTCTTGTTGTTTTTCATGACAGTGTTCATAAGCAGCTCATTTTGGAGGTATTGACCCTTGTTGAACTTTTGCACACTTGTTGCAAGATGTTCATTTTCACTTTTTAGTTTCTTGACCTCATTTTTAAGCCTTTGATTATCCACTGCTAACTCTTTGTTGAAATCATTGTTCTCAATAGCAACCTTTCCTCTAGTAGTTGCATCAGTCAAGTATTTCTTCAATTTTTGGTTGTCTAAAGTCAGGACTTCAACTTTTTCAGTCAATTCAGCATGTAGACTAGTTTGCTCTTCTTGACTCAAATCGCATGAGGTTGCTACATCAATCTTAACAACAGGGTTAATAGCCTCATGTGTTTTGCAAGATAACAGTTCATTTTCAACAAGAAGATTATCATGATCAAACTTAATTTGAGTATAATCTTCCTTGATTTTTACTAGTCTATTTTGCAACTCCCTATTAGCTTCATTTAATTTGTCACATTTATCCTTAGCATCTTTTAGGGAGATTGTGAGCTCATTCACAGTTGATGACATAGTTTTATTTTCTTCTTTTATTTCATCACTAGCTTTCATAACTATGTCATATTTGGCATTTAAAGATTCGTTTTCATTTTTCAACCTATCACATTTAGCTTTTGACTTTCTAATAATTTGAGTATATTCTTTAAGCAAGTCAGCTAGTTCATCATATGAAGGTGAAGCAAATTCTTCATCACTATCACTATCACTATCATCAGTAATATTAATATCACTTTGTACCTTCCGTTCACCTCTAGCCATCAGGCATAGGTGAGAAGTAGATGATGGCGATGGTGGTGGTGAAGAGAAGTCCCCGGCGATGGCGGCAACTTTTTCATCATTCTCTTCTTCACTTGAGGAAGATCCACTTGATGATTCAATGTCAGTGAGCCAGTCACCAACAATATAGGCCTTTCCATTCTTCTTCTTGTGGAACCTCTTTTGCTTCCCATCCTTCCTCTTGAAGAATTTCTTTTCCTTCTTTTCATCATCGCTGTCATCTTCTTTCTTGCCCTTGAACTTATTCTTTTTGGGCTTGTTGCATTGATGAGCAAGATGACCGAGCTCACCACAGTTGTAGCAATCCATCTCAGAAATGGGCTTTCTTTTGTTGGAAAAGAATTTCTTCTTTCTTGAATCAAATTTGATGCCTTCTCTATTTAGCTTCTTCAACATCTTGGTGGTCTTTCTTACCATCAAGGCAATGTTTGCATCAAGGTCATCATCACTTGAGGATTCTTCCTCAATTTGTATTTTTGCTTTTCCTTTTCTTTCATGATTTGCTTTGAGAGCCAAATCCTTTCTTTTGGAAGATGATTCTTCTTTGTCGTTGATGTGCATGTACATCTCATGGGCATTGATCTTTCCCAAAATCTGTGTCAGAGTGGTAACTGAAAGATCCATTTGATGTAGCACAGTGACAATGTGTCCATATTTGTCTATTGGGAGGACACTGAGAATCTTCCTCACAACATCCGGTTGTGAGATTTGAGTGAGCCCCAATCCATTAACTTCCTCTACAAGAATATTGAGACGTGAGTACATAGCATTTGAATTTTCATTAGCAAGCATTTCAAACGAATTTAACTTTCTCATGGCTATGTGATATCTCTCCTCACGCTCACTTCTAGTTCCTTCGTGTAGAGCACAAATGTCCATCCACAAATCATGAGCATTTTTATGATTTCTTACTCTTTTGAACACATCTTTACAAAGGCCTCTAAAAAGGGTGTTTTTGGCCTTAGCATTCCATTTGTCATAATTGAACTCATCACCTACAAGGTTTGTGGGATCTCTAGGTTCGGGGAATCCTTGAGTGGCGGCTTTATAGACACCAATGTCTATGGCCTCTAAATATGCTTCCATACGAATTTTCCAATAAGGAAAATCGTCACCATCAAAAACGGGAGGAGGTCCATCCCCACCGGACATCGTAACTCTAGCGGTTAAGCTAATCTATGAGCAACAAGGCTTTGATACCAATTGAAAGGATCACGATGCCCAAGAGGGGGGTGAATTGGGCTTTTCTAAAAATCAACACTAATTAAAACCTAAGCAAGAGCTAAGCAAGAGCCCAACTTCACCCCAACAACTAGCACTAAGAATAGAATACTAGAAATGCGACAATGCTAAGACAATACTTCAAATACTTGCTAAACAAATACACAATGTAAAGTGCTTGAATTAAGTGCGGAATGTAAAGCAAGGTTTAGAAGACTCTTCCAATTTTTCCCGAGGTATCGAAGAGTCGGCACTCTCCACTAGTCCTCGTTGGAGCACCCGCGCAAGGGTATCGCTCCCCCTTGATCCTCGCAAGAACCAAGTGCTCACTATGAGATGATCCTTTGCCACTCCGGCGCGGTGGATCCCTCGAGACCGCTTACAAACTTGAGTCGGGTCACCAACAAGATCTTCACGGTGATCACCGAGCTCCCAATCGCCACCAAGCCGTCTAGGTGATGCCGATCACCAAGAGTAACAAGCCGTAGACTTTCGCTTGACCAAGAGAAGCCTAATGCAAGTGGTGTGTGCTCTAGGTGGCTCTCACTAGCGCTAATGAGGAACTAACGTGGATTAAGATTCTCTAATCTCCTCACTAGACTTTTGGTGCTTGCAATGCTCTAGCAATGTGCTGGAATAAATGTGGAGTGTAAGACATTGAATATGGTGGGTGGAGGGGGTATAAATAGCCCTCACCCACCAACTAGCCGTTACCAGCAACTTTCTGCGCATTGGCGCACCGGACAGTCCGGTGCGCCACCGGTGCGCCAACGGTCATTTCCAACGGCTAGTTCTGACAGGTAGCCGTTGGACTCATGGCACACCGGACAGTGAACAGTCACTGTCCGATGCACACCGGACAGTTCGGTGCGATGTCCGGTGCGCCACTAAAATTCAACTCTGAAACAGGCGCTCTCGGGTTTTCTACGGAGGAAGCTTCTTCCTCGGACTAGCCTGGTCCCACCTGGCAGAGGGTGCACCGGACAGTCCGGTGCACACCGGACAGTCCGGTGCCCCCGGGGACAGAAACCCTACTTCTTGTTTTTCAGCTGATTTTCAAATCGGTTTTCGTTCTAACTTGTGAGTGAGTTCTAGAGTGACACCTAACACTGTATGTGAGTGTGATTGTGCACCAACACTACACTAGAACTCTCTTGGTCAAACTACTCATCGACAACCCCTCTTTATTGTACGGCTAAAAGAGAATAAAAGACCTAACTAAACCGCGAGTGTCCACATCTCCTTGACACTCGGACTCCGTAGACCTTTGCCTTTTGTTTCGTAGTTTTAGCCGTCGCTTCGAGTTCTTATCTCCGGGATTGTTTTCACCGTTGTAGTACTTCTACCTGTCATGCGACCTAACTTACCATTTGTCTCTGCAAAACACACATTAGTCACATATAATATTACGTTGTCATTAATCACTAAAACCAACCAGGGGCCTAGATGCTTTCAAAGTTTAAGGCCCTTTGTCCTTCGAAGCATTATTTCTCTTAAGATATAATGATCTTCGGACGAAGGTCATGAAGGACATACCTTAATCATCGCAGTATACATTAATGAAAGAAGAAGCATGTGAAACATAAAAAAACAACATGAATGATTATATAACATTATTAACTCATCTTCTATTAAACTATCATGAATAAATAGAAATGATATAGAATTACATTTATACCTTCGACTTGACAGAAGGAGATAGTACAAGCGTGATGCACGAGTGGGTACAAATCAGCGTGAACAGTACAGGGGTACTATTCATCTATTTATAGGCACAGGGCACAGCCTGTGTGAAATTACATTTATACTCTCTACAATTGATTACATTCATGACACAAACTATCATGGGTCAATCTGTCTTTTCATCTTTAAGTTGGTGCAACCCTTCGTCTTAGGTATGTTTCTATGCTGAAGTTCCCTGTAAGGTAGCTTCGGCGTTATTTCCGTGCTGATCTTCCGAAGATGTTTCTTCTTACAGGACCTTCGGCTTCGAAGCAGACCCCGAACAGTCGGGATCTTGCGTTGTTCCGGATACCTTGGTAAAAATACCGGCCTCATCCACGAGAGTTTGCTTTCTCTATTAGCTCTTTAATCTTCCGCATTTACTCTCTCTACTTAAGTTGCAATCTTTACTATCTTAGTGTAGAATATATAGGATTGAAACTTAGGTTGCATAACTCCTTTTGCGGTAGAGATAGCAATGTTGGTCACTTGTTTTTTATTGCTGTGAACCAGAAACAAGGCAACACAATTGTTAAACGTTAAGGATCATCTTTTCCCTTCTTTTCCACTATTTTGGATGATGAAAGATGATGAATGATGCGGTGTTATGCAGCATGATGTGATGATATGATGCAACAAATGTTAATGGATAAACACTTCGTAATAGTAAGACTCTGCATCCCCTTAGAAAGGACTTTAGAGTCTCTTCACCCATTACTTAGGTGGCATTTAAGCTCTACATCCCCGTAGGAATGACTTTGGAGCTTCTTCACCTTTTACTTAGGTGGTATTTTAGCTCTACATCCCCGTAGGAACGACTTTGGAGCTAAGCTCTGCATCCCCTTAGGAACGACTTTAGAGCTTCTTCACCTTTTACTTAGGTGGCATTTAAGCTCTACATCCCCTTAGGAACGACTTTGGAGCTTCTTCACCTTTTACTTAGGTGGTATTTTAGCTCTACATCCCTGTAGGAACGACTTTGGAGCTTTTTCACCCTTTCTGTTACACTCGATGGTGTAACTCCAGATTTATTACAACATGTCGAAGGTTGTACCTTCTCAATTTATCTTTGAGGCAAAAACATGAAATCAAGAGAAATGAAAATTACATTAGGTGTGTATGAAATTTTTTGATCTAGTCCCTCTGTTGATTTAGTAGATGTGCCTTTATTCTGGTACTGTGTTGTTAACTATTCAGGCTTCGGACTCTTCCCTTGCATTGCATTATTGCTGAATTTGGCGATGCCCTTCCGGCTGTTGGTTGTGGGACAAAGTTGGAGCCATGGCCGGTGGTGGTGGCAAGGCCCATGAAGCTAGGGAGTGGCTCGCTGAAGCTACTGACACTATGGGTTGTGAAAATGGCCATTGATTACCCACATACTCAAGAATATACGAGGAATAGCACGAAGTAGTATGTAGGACTTGCTTCGGCTGATTCTGTCATGCTTCGTCCTCAGCTATCTCCTTTTGCTTCTGTATTATCACATAGAATATCCTAGTTGTGTGCCCCTTATCTTCTCTACAGAACAAGCAGAACAACCTTCTTGGTTGTGAACTAAATCTTCCCCCAAAGCTTCGTCCCCCTCTACCTCTTGGGGCTAGTGGTCTGAAGGAGCTTTGTTGCGTCCTAGATGACTGGGAACTATGTTGATGCCCTTGGTTGTGATTGCCTCTATCTTCACTTTGGCTGGGATTGTGTATCATTCCGACGTGCCTTGGGTGGAGCCTTCCTCCGAAGCCCTTATTCATCTCAGAATATCTGTACGCTTCTTCCCTTCTTTGCCAGAAATCATTGTCGGCTCTGATGTACTCATCCATCTTTTGTAGAAGCTTCTCCAGCGTTTGTGGGGGCTTCCTGGCAAAATATTGTGTCGTTGGTCCTAGATGAAGTCCCTTGATCATGGCTTCAATAACAATTTCATTTAGCATCGTTGGCACTTGAGCTCTGAGATGTAGAAACCTTCAGACATATGCCAGCAAATACTCCTCATGGTCCTGTGTGCACTAGAATAGAGCTTGAGCAGTCACTGGCTTCATTTGAAAGCCCTTAAAGCTGGTGACTAGCATATCCTTCATCTTCTGCTACGATGTGATTATTTTTGGCCGAAGAGAAGAATAACATGTTTGAGCAACACTCCTGACTGCCATGATGAAGGATTTTGCCATGATAGCGGTGTTGCCACCATATGATAATATGGTTGCTTCGTAACTCATGAGGAACTGCTTCGGGTCTGAATGCTCGTCATACATGGGAAGCTGTGGTGGTTTGTACGAAGGTGGACATGGGATAGCCTGCAATTCTATAACTAGGGGGGAAGCATCATCAAAAGCAATGTTATCATGATGAAAATCGTCATACCATACATCATCATAGCTTGGGCTTTCCTGACGAAGCTCTCGCTGCAGTGGCCTACACCCTTGCTCGTTGTCTTGTGTGATGTGGCGCATCTCTTCGGCTCTTCATCAATCTTCTTCTGGAGTTCAAAAAGCCGAAGCATTTTCTCCCTTCTTCTTTCCACTTGTTGATGGATAGCCTCTAGATCTCTGATTTCTTGATCCAACTCTTCTTCCTGTGGTGTTGGGCTAGTGGCCTCCTTTTCTAGCTTTGGGCCTCCCTTAGAAGGAGTCCCTCTTGATTGGTGTCCAGCGGTGCAAGGGCAGCCCCTGGCGCTACTGCTTTCTTCGGTAGCATGGCGAAGGTAGTTGTTTGAGTTCTTGTTGTTGAAGGTGGTCGTTCGAGTTCACCGGAGGTGGGCGCCAATGTTGATGACTTATTTTTGATTGTTGTGAACTAGAAACAAGGCAACACAATTGTTAAATGTTAAGGACCATCGTCCTCCAAAGCATTATCTCCTTTTAGGTATAATGATCCTTAGACGAAGGTCGAGAAGAATAAGTCTTCATCATTCACAAATACAAAAATATACTTGAAAGATGTGATGTCATGTCACATATTTATTTCATAATAAATGTATAAACATTATCAAAGTTTGTATTACATTGATACCTTCGGCTTGTTTGAAGGTGATGACGCGAGGGCAATTACAATCCAGCGTGAACAGTATAGGGATAATGTTCATCTATTTATAGGCAATCGTACAGCTTCGTGCGTTATTACATTCATGCCCTCAACAATTACATACAAAGGTTTACAAAAGTCATAAGGACAATATCGTCATTTGTATTTAATAACTTGAACAACACCTTCTCCCTACGTCGTCTTCCAGCTTCACCGTGATGAAGCTTGCTTCGTGTACTTCTCCTGAGTTATGTCGAAGCTTTTTTGGTGATGAAGCTCCTGTAATATTAGTAGTATGCTAAAAGCAAATGGTTAGCCATGTTTTTGAGGACCTTCAGAAGACGAAGGCCCCCAACAAGCAACACATAGAATAAAACTAGTATACACATTCTAGATTGTTTATTTGCATAGGTTTTGTTCTAGGGGTTTATTTGTGGCCTAGTTAAGAAAGAATTTTTAGAATTCCTAATTCACCCCATCTTAGGCATCACCATTTCCTATAGAAATGAATATGAAATGGACATCACAAACTAAGTGAAGGAGGTACATTGCTTGTGGAACTCGGTGAACATAACTTAGAGAAAATTGGTAAAGCCAAGGATGGAGGCAAAAAAGCTTCGAGATACCAACTGCACAGGAGAAGGTCAAGAAGGTTGAGGTACCCAAAGCTAGGGGTGAAGAAGACTTGCAAAGCCAAGGTTGATCAAGTTGAGAAGATCTATGGTGCATCGAGGATCACAACTTAAAGATGTGACTTACAACCAATGAGGTAATACCTATGGTTATGTGGTGTAAGTCATATGGCTCAAGATCAAGCTCAAGAAATGAACAAGGTCACTAGAAGGAGAAGTAGTGTCAAAGCCAGAACCTGGAAGCAACACAAAAGAGCTAAGTTCATTTTGACCTTTAGTTTGAGTTGTTCCTGTGTTTGGATATGTTCTATGTGACCATTGCGAGGTGTTGGAGCTCATAGTTGGCTATAATGATCAAGTCACGAAGGCTTGAAGTGAAGTCCACATCGATCTCAAATAAGCCAAAAAGGGTAAACGATGAAAAATGTTAAGTACGCAAGGTTTAAGTGTTGAACTATGTCACATACACCTTTTACTATGTGTTTGGTACATTGGTTTGCTCTCTAACTCGATTTGTAGACAAAAGTGCCGTTTCGGGCTCTCTTTGAGGAGAAATAGAAAAGCTGAGAAAAGAATAGGAAAAAGGTAACCTTCTGGGACTTAGTCAATTGGATTATACTCTAAATGTGTGTGTCTAAGTCATAGGAAAGTCCTCCCAAGAGTTAAGATCGATTGGAGAAGAAATGGAGAGAAGGGACTCACTGCAACTTGTCTATGTGCATTGGACCTAGTACAGGACTGATCCTATGGTGCACTAGACCTACTTCAGGAGTGGTCCTGTGGTACACGAGACCTGCTACATGACACCAACACCGAACTGGGTGGTCTCAGGGTTTTGGCTAAAAATCACTGGACCATCTATAGTACTGGTCCTATGCACCAGACCATCTACAGTACCTACGGGACTGGTCCGGTGCACCAACGGCTAGCCGTTTCAGAGAAGGAAGGTGCCAATTAGATCCTAGACTGGGGGCACACAGACCCGGTCCGGTGTGCCCGCAGTCAGCCCAATTTTGGCATCTTTTTGCAAGGAAAGGGCAACGACTAGGGCTCTTTTGGGGCTATAAAAGGACCATGAGGCGCCCATAATCAAGAGTCCAAGGCTCCCAAGTGCAGCAATAATTTGTAGACGCATTGCACATCAATTCTGGCTCCCTCTCTTGTGTATTTCTCTCTAGTTTGTGTATTGGCGCAGTTATAAGCCAAGAGAGAGTAGAGCAGTGCTGCTGCAAGTTAGAGTGATCAAGATCTTGAGCAAGGGAGTATTGTTACTCTGTCGGAGTGCTGTGAAGACTTGTAAATAGCCATGGATCTGCTGTAACCAACCTCGACATAGTGGAAGACTCAATCTGCCACCTGATGACAGATCTAAGCAAATGGAGGAAGCAGTCGAAAAATAGACTCTAGGCCAAGATTTGGCTAACTCCAACGTGGACTAGGCAAACATTTTAGGCTTGGCTGAACCACGGGATAAATCCCTGTGTCCTGAGTGCTCAATGATGTGTTGTTCTCTGCCTCTCTACTTCGATTGCTTTACTCTTTGCACTTCTATACTTGTCTCTGGTATAAACTATTTTTAAAGTGCAGGCTATCTTGAGACAGGGATTCTGATTCTGCTGTGACCTACTTGAAGTGATTTTCATTCCACTGTGATCTCGTCTTCAAGTAGAGTAAGATTTCTAAGTTTTTGGGGTTAGTTTTTTATTCACCTATTCACCCCCTCTAGGCGACAGCCAAATCATATTCCCGAGCAAAGGGAACTTTCATGGATCACCAGCTCATATTGAGAGGGAAATGTGCTCTTGGGCCACTTCTAAAGTGTTTTGGTGATTAAGTGCCCAACACCTATTCTCTAAGTGTTAATTAGTGCCAAAGATTGAAGAAGTGCAAATCATATAACAAGGTACGTTTCTAAACATAGTACATCGATTTGGGTACTAATGTATTGTGTCTAAGTGCTAGAAACAGGAGAAAAGCAATTGGAAAAGAGTTGGCTGTGTATAGCCAACTCCTGCTTGGTCTGGGTGCACCGGACTGTCCGGTGGTGCACCGGATAGTGTCCGGTGCGCCAGGACCAGTCTCGGTGAACAAGCCACTCTTGACACTCGATGACGGCATACGGCTATAATTCACCGGACTGTCCGGTGAGTTGTCCGCGGCGAAGTCGTCGCTCTCGGGAAAAGTTCAACGGCGTACGGCTAAAATCACCGGACTGTCCGGTGGTGCACCGGACTGTCCAGTGAGCCAACGGTCGACTGGGCCAACGGTCGGCACACAATCTTTGCATGACGCGTGGGCACGCCAACGATCGGCAGGGGGCACCAGACCGTTCGGTGTGCACCGGACGGTGTCCGGTGCGCCAACTGCCAAGAATTTGCAACGGTCGGATGCGCCAGAAAAGGAAGGAGATCGTGTACCGGACAGCTACAGTGACTGTCTGGTGCGCCACCCGACAGAAGGCAAGAATAACCTTCCAAGATTGCCTCCAACGGCTCCTAGCTGCCTTGGGGCTATAAAAGGGACCCCTAGGCGCATGGAGGAGTCAACCAAGCATACTCTAAGCATTCTAAGTCTTCCACACCCCGTCTCTGCGCACTTGATCGACTGAGTTAGTGATTTGAGCTTTGTTCTAGTTGTGAACTCGTTGTGCTTCATTTTTGAGCTCAAGTCTTGGCTTGTGTGCGTGTGTATTGCTGCGGATTTGCGTGTGTTGCTTCCCACCCTTACTCTTGTGCTTTCACTGTGATCTTTGTTGTAAGGGCGAGAGACTCCAACTTGTGGAGATTCCTCTCAAACGGGAAAAAGAGATAAGCAAAGAAAAGTCATGGTATTCAAGTTGATCATTGGATCACTTGAAAGGGGTTGAGTGCAACCCTCGTCCATTGGGACACCACAACATGGAGGTAGGAAAGTGTTATACTTGACCGAACCACGGGATAAACTCACGTGTCTTTTGTGATTGTTTCTCTGTGATACTTGTGTGTTCACAAGAGCTCGCTACTTAGCCATACTAACACTTAACCAAGTTTTGTGGCTATTAGTTGTTGAATTTTACAGGATCACCTATTCACCCCCCCCCCTCTAGGTGCTCTCAATTGGTATCAGAGCTGTTCTCTTCACGAAAGGGACTAATCACCCGAAGAGATGGATCCTAAGGGAAAGGGGATGGTGGTCAACGATAAGGAGAAGGAGTCCATCTTCAACGAGCCAAGGGATGACAAGCCCACTGACTTTGGCTCGAGTCATAAGAAGAAGGACGGGAAGAAGAAGAGGCGCATCAAGAAGATCGTCTACTACGACAGCGACAAGTCTTCTTCTTCCCCAAGAGACGACAACGACGATGAGAAAAAGAAATCGGTTAATTCAAATTTTTCATTTGATTATTCTCGTATTCCATATAATTCCAATGCTCATTTGCTTTCTATTCCTCTTGATAAACCTCCACACTTTGATGGAGAGGACTACGCTTTTTGGAGTCACAAAATGCGTAGTCACTTATTTTCTCTCTATCCTAGTATATGGGAGATAGTAGAAAATGGAATGCAGTTTGATAGTACAGATAACCCTGTATTCATTAACGAACAAATTCATAAGAATGCACAAGCTACCACTGTTTTGTTAGCATCATTGTGCAGGGATGAATACAACAAGGTGAGCGGCTTGGACAACGCCAAGCAAATATGGGACACCCTCAAGATATCGCATGAGGGGAACGACGCCACCATGATCACCAAAATGGAGTTGGTGGAAGGCGAGCTAGGAAGGTTTGCCATGATCAGGGGAGAGAAGCCAACTCAGACATACAACAGGCTCAAAACCCTGGTCAACAAGATCAGGAGCTATGGAAGCATGAGATGGACGGACCACGACGTCGTCCGACTTATGCTCAGGTCTTTCACTGTTATTGACCCTCATCTTGTGAATCTCATCCGTGAAAATCCCAAGTACACAAAGATGATGCCCGAGGAGATACTCGGAAAGTTTGTGAGCGGGCGTATGATGGTCAAGGAAGCAAGATATGTTGATGATGCATTGAACGGCCCAATGCCCATCTATGAGCCCCAGCCCATTGCACTCAAGGCAACAAGCAGCCGCAGGGAGGTGCTACCTAGCAAGGTGGCACAAGTTGAGGCTACCGGGCTAAACAAAGATGAGATGGCCCTCATCATCAAGCGCTTCAAGACCGCGCTAAAAGGAAGCAAGGAGCATCCCAACAAGAGAAAAGCGAAGGGAAAGCGCTCCTATTTTAAATGCGGTAAGACTGGTCATTTTATAGCAAATTGTCCCGATAATACTAATGACCAGGAACAAGAAAAGAGCGGGAAGAGGGAGAAGAAGAAGGCCTACAAGAAGGCGAAGGGCGAGGCGCACCTTGGCAAAGAATGGGATTCGGATTGCTCTTCTTCCGACTCCGACGACGAAGGACTCACTGCCTCAGCCTTCAACAAATCGTCACTCTTCCCCAACGAGCGCCACACTTGCCTCATGGCAAAGGAGAAAAAGGTAAGCGCTCGAGAAACCCCCAAGTATACTACTTCAAGCGATGATGATTCTAGTGATGATGAAGTAGATTATACTGAATTATTTAAGGGTTTAGAAAAAGCAAAAGTAGATAAGATTAATGAGTTAATTGATGCTTTGAATGAAAAAGATAGATTGTTAGAGAAGCAAGAAGATATTTTGTATGAAGAGCATGACAAGTTTGTTAGTGTGCAAAAATCTCCTGCTTTAGAGGTTAAAAGGAATGAAATGCTATCTTCTAAATTATCTGCTTGTCATGAAACTGTGTCTAGCTTAAAGAGTGCTAATGATGACTTAAATGCTAAGCTAGAAGTAGCTAATAAAACTAGATCTTGTGTAGAACATGTTGCCATTTGTAATAGGTGTAAGGATTTTGATGTTGATGCTTGTGTTGAACACCTTACATCAATTACTAAATTAAATAATGAGGTAACAAGTCTTAATGCTCAACTTAAGACTTGCAAAAATGACTTTGATAAGTTAAAATTTGCTAGGGATGCCTACACCGTAGGTAGACATCCCTCAATTAAGGATGGACTTGGCTTTCGAAAGGAAGCCAAGAACTTAACAAGCCAAAGGGCTCCCATTTCCAACAAGGAGAAAGGGAAGACCCCTATGGCTAGTAGTAATCAAAAGAATCATGCTTTCATGTATAATGATAGAAAATTTTCTAGAAATTCTCATTATAATAGGAGTTATAATGCTTTTGATTCACATGCTATGATTGCTTCAAGTTCTAATTTTAATGGTAGGCCTAGGAGAAATTTTGTGTCTCATGCTCCTAGGAAAATGTGTAATAAACCTACCACTGTCTTTCATGCTTGCAACACTAAGTATGTACTTTCATGTAAAAATGAAAAAGTGGTTGCTAGAAAGATGGGGTCCAAATGCAAGGGAGACAAGACTTGCATTTGGGTCCCAAAGGCTATTGTAACTAACCTTGTAGGACCCAAAAAGAGTTGGGTACCTAAAACCCAAGCCTAATTTGCCTTGCAGGTTTATGCATCCGGGGGCTCAAGATGGATTATCGACAGCGGATGCACAAACCACATGACGGGGGAGAAGAAGATGTTCACCTCCTACGTCAAGAACAAAGATTCCCAAGATTCGATCATCTTTGGAGATGGGAACCAAGGCAAGGTTAAAGGACTAGGAAAGATAGCCATTTCATTCGAGCATTCCATATCCAATGTGTTGTTAGTTGAATCGCTCGGATACAACTTATTGTCTGTTAGTCAACTATGTAATATGGGTTATAATTGTCTATTTACCAATATAGATGTGTTTGTCTTTAGAAGGAGTGATGGTTCACTAGCTTTTAAGGGTGTATTAGATGACAAACTCTACTTAGTTGATTTTTCGAAAGAGGAGGCCGATCTAGATGCATGCTTAATTGCTAAGACAAGCATGGGCTGCCTGTGGCATCACCGTCTAGCACATGTTGGGATGAAGAACCTTCATAAACTTCTAAAGGGAGAACATGTGTTAGGTCTAACCAATGTATTTTTCGAAAAAGATAGACCTTGTGCAGCTTGTCAAGCAGGTAAAGAGGTGGGAAGCACTCATCACAGCAAGAATGTGATGACCACATCAAGACCTCTGGAGCCACTTCATATGGACCTCTTCGGACCCGTCGCCTACCTCAGCATCGAGGGAAGTAACTATGGTCTTGTTATTGTTGATGATTTTTCCCGCTTCACTTGGGTATTCTTTTTGTAGGATAAATTAGAAACCCAAGGGACCCTAAAGCGCTTTCTAAGGAGAGCTCAAAACGAATTTGAGCTCAAGGTGAAAAAGATAAGAAGCGACAACGGGTCCGAGTTCAAGAACTTACAAGTGGAGGAGTACCTTGAGGAGGAAGGAATCAAGCACGAGTTCTCCACTCCCTACACACCATAGCAAAATGGTGTGGTAGAGAGGAAGAACAGGATGTTTATCGACATGGCGAGGATGATGCTTGGAGAATTCAAGACGCCCGAGCGGTTTTGGTCGGAAGCTGTGAACACAGCTTGCCACGCCATAAACCGGGTCTACCTTCATCGCCTCCTCAAGAAGACCTCGTATGAACTTCTAACGGGTAACAAACCTAATGTTTCATACTTTCGTGTATTTGGGAGTAAATGTTATATTCTAGTAAAGAAAGGTAGAAATTCCAAATTTGCTCCCAAAGTTGTAGAAGGGTTTTTGCTAGGTTATGACTCAAATACAAAGGCGTATAGAGTCTTCAACAAATCATCGGGTTTGGTTGAAGTCTCTAGCGACATTGTATTTGATGAAACTAATAGCTCTCCAAGAGAGCAAGTTGATCTTGATGATGTAGATGAAGATGATGTTCCAATAGCCGAAATACGCACAATGGCGATTGGAGATATACGACCACAGGAACACCAAGAGCAAGATCAACCTTCTTCCTCAATGATGGTGCATCCCCCAACTCAAGATGATGAACAGGTTCCTCAAGAGGAGGCGCGTAATCAAGGGGGAGCACAAGAAGAACCAGCTTTGGAGAAAGAAGCACCGCGGGCCCCTCCAACTCAAGTCCGAGCGACGATTCAAAGGAATCATCCCGTCGACCAGATTTTGGGTGATATAAGCAAGGGAGTAACTACTCGCTCAAGACTAGCTAACTTTTGTGAGCATTACTCGTTTGTCTCTTCTATTGAGCCTTTCAGGGTAGAAGAGGCCTTGCAAGATCCGGACTGGGTGTTGGCCATGCAGGAAGAGCTCAACAACTTCAAGAGGAATGAAGTATGGAGCCTGGTGCCTTGTCCCAAGTAAAACGTTGTGGGAACCAAGTGGGTGTTCCGCAACAAGCAAGACGAGCACGGGGTGGTGACACGAAACAAGGCTCAACTTGTGGCAAAAGGTTATGCCCAAGTCGCAGGTTTGGATTTCGAGGAGACTTTTGCTCCTGTGGCTAGGCTAGAGTCTATTCGCATTCTATTAGCCTATGTCGCTCACCACTCTTTCAGGTTGTTCCAAATGGATGTGAAGAGCGCTTTCCTCAACGGGCCAATCAAGGAGGAGGTGTATGTGGAGCAGCCCTATGGCTTTGAGGATGAACGGTACCCCGACCATGTGTGTAAGCTCTCTAAGGCACTCTATGGACTTAAGCAAGCCCCAAGAGCATGGTATGAATGCCTTAGAGATTTCCTAATCGCTAATGCTTTCAAGGTTGGGAAAGCCGATCCAACTCTTTTCACTAAGACTTGTGATGGTGACCTATTTGTGTGCCAAATTTATGTCGATGACATAATATTTGGTTCTACTAACCAAAAGTCTTGTGAGGAGTTTAGCAGGGTGATGACACCAAAATTTGAGATGTCAATGATGGGTGAGTTGAACTACTTCCTTGGGTTCCAAGTGAAGCAACTCAAGGATGGCACCTTCATCTCCCAAACAAAGTACACGCAAGACCTGCTCAAGCGGTTCGGGATGAAGGACGCCAAGCCCGCGAAGACACCAATGGGAACTGACGGACACGTCGACCTCAACAAAGGAGGTAAGTCCGTTGATCAAAAGGCATACCGATCTATGATAGGTTCCTTGCTTTATTTATGTGCTAGTAGACCGGATATTATGCTCAGCGTATGCATGTGTGCTAGATATCAATCCGACCTAAGGGAATGTCACCTTGTGGCCGTTAAGCGGATTCTTAGATATTTAGTTCCTACGCCTTGCTTCGGGATCTGGTATCCAAAGGGGTCTACCTTTGACGTGATTGGATATTCAGACTCCAATTATGCCAGGTGCAAGGTTGATAGGAAGAGTACATCAGGGACGTGCCAATTCCTAGGAAGGTCCTTGGTGTCTTGGTGTTCAAAGAAACAAACTTCTGTTGCCCTATCCACCGCTGAGGCTAAGTATGTTGCCATAGGACAGTGTTGCGCGCAACTACTTTGGATGAGGCAAACCCTCCGGGACTTTGGCTATAATCTGAGCAAAGTCCCACTCCTATGTGACAATGAGAGTGCAATCCGCATGGCAGATAATCCTGTTGAACACAGCCGCACTAAGCACATAGACATCCGGCATCACTTCCTGAGAGACCACCAGCAAAAGGGGGATATCGAGGTGTACCATATTAACACCAAAAACCAGCTAGCCGATATCTTCACCAAGCCTTTAGATGAGAAAAGGTTTTGCAGGTTGTGTAGTGAGCTAAATGTCTTAGATTCGCGTAACCTGGATTGATCTATAGCATACATGTGTTTTATGCCTTTGATCATGTTAATTTATGCATTTAAAATCTATTTTGTTCATTTGTGGTGCTCAAGTTGTAAACAATGTCCTCGGACCTCACAAGTCCATTTACAAGTGATGCACTTATTTAGGGGGAGGCATGCTACAACTTGACCCTTTAAGACTAACCTTGTGTTTGAGTTTACTTGTTTTAGTCTCAAAAGTGAATTGAAAGGGAAAGATGAACTTGGACCATGCAAAGACTTCCACTACACTCCGGTATTCACTCCAAGTTCATATCTATGCTCTTATTGCCTTTTTGATCTTAATTGACAATTTTGGAGAGGCAATGGGGTTAAAGGGCCAAGAATGATCTCGTTTTGGTGCTTGATGCCAAAGGGGGAGAAATTAAGGCCAAAGAAAATGGATCAGCTACCACTTGAGAATTTTGAAAATAGTAGAGTTAGAACATTTGATTTGTCAAAATACTCTTATTGTCAAAATTTGGCCTCTTGTGGGGAGGATTTATGATTATGGGAAAAAGGGGGAGTTTTTGGATCTTTGATTAATTTCACTCTTGGAATATCGCTATTTATGCCTAAACAAGTGTGTTTGACTTAGAGATAGGAAATTGAATTTGATTTGCAAAAACAAACCAAGTGGTGGCAAAGAATGATCCAAATATGCCAAATTTGAATCAAAAACAATTCTTGTTCTCAATTGCATTGATGTTGCACTTCTTTTGGTTGCTTTTTGATGTGTTGGCATAAATCACCAAAAAGGGGGAGATTGAAAGGAAAATGTGCCCTTGGGCCATTTCTAAAGTGTTTTGGTGATTAAGTGCCAAACACCTATTCTCTAAGTGTTAATTAGTGTCAAAGATTGAAGAAGTGCAAATCATATAACAAGGTACGTTTCTAGACTTAGTACATCGATTTGGGTACTAATGTATTGTGTCTAAGTGCTAGAAATAGGAGAAAAGCAATTGGAAAAGAGTTGGCTGCTCCTGCTCGGTCTGGGTGCACCGGACTGTCCGGTGGTGCACCGGACAGTGTCCGGTGCACCAGGACCAGTCTCGGTGAACAGGCCACTCTCGGGACTCGACGGCGGCGTACGGCTATAATTCACCGGACTGTCCGGTGGTGCACCGAACTGTCCGGTGAGTCATCTGCGGCGAAGTCGTCGCTCTCGGGAAAAGTTCAACGGTGTACGGCTAAAATTCACCGTACTGTCCGGTGGTGCACCAGACTGTCCGGTGAGCCAACGATTGACTGCGCCAACGGTCAGCCGCGCAATCTTTGCGCAATGCGTGGGCGCGTCAATGGTCGGTAGGGGGCACCGGACCGTCCGGTGTGCACCGGACGGTGTCCGGTGCGCCAACTGCCACGAATCTGCAACGGTCGGATACGCCAGAAAAGGAAGGATATCGCGCACCGGACAGCTACAGTGACTGTCCGGTGGCGCACCGGACTGTCCGGTGCGCCACCCGACAGAAGGCAAGAATAGCCTTCCAAGATTGCCTCCAACGGCTCCTAGCTGCCTTGGGGCTATAAAAGGGACCCCTAGGCGCATGGATGAGTCACCCAAGCATACTCTAAGCATTCTAAGTCTTCCACACTCCATCTCCGCGCACTTGATCGACTGTGTTAGTGATTTAAGCTCCGTTCTAGTTGTGAACTCGTTGTGCTTCATTTTTGAGCTCAAGCCTTGGCTTGTGTGCGTGTGTATTGCTGCGGATTTGTGTGTGTTGCTTCCCACCCTTACTCTTGTGCTTTCACTGTGATCCTTTTTGTAAGGGCGAGAGACTCCAACTTGTGGAGATTCCTCGCAAATGGGAAAAAGAGATAAGCAAAGAAAAGTCGTGATATTCAAGTTGATCATTGGATCACTTGAAAGGGGTTGAGTGCAACCGTCGTCCATTGGGACGCCACAACGTGGAGGTAGGCAAGTGTTATACTTGACCGAACCATAGGATAAACTCGCGTGTCTTTTGTGATTGTTTATCTATGATACTTGTGTGTTCGCAAGAGCTCGCTACTTAGCCATACTAATACTTAACCAAGTTTTGTGGCTATTAGTTGTTGAATTTTACAGGATCACCTATTCACCCCCCCCCCTCTAGGTGCTCTCACATATTGTTCGCGGCCAAAGCGGTCATGAATAGCTTGGTAAAGCTGGCACCAGGACATGGCAGCCATACACAGTTCAACCAACTATAACCACCGTGCCACGACCCCTCAAAATGCATGGTGGCTACCTTAACCCAGACTACCTTAATCCAAAACAAGTGGTGATTAAGTGATCCAAATATGCCAAATCATTTGAACACTTCTTTGGTTTCAGTTTGAACTTCAAGTTGCTACTTTTGACTCATATTGGTTAAGTTAGTCATAATTGAGTTGTTTTAGATGTGTTGGCATAAATCCCCAAAAGGGGGAGATTGGAAGGGGAATGTGCTTAATAGCCATTTCTACCTGTTTTGGTGATTAAGTGTCCAACACACCATCATGAACTAACTTGGTTGATATGAGTATAAGCACACGTCCACTGCAATACAATTTAAAGGCGCTAAGTCCAGCTTGAATTGCGGCTACAAAGTGCAACTAAGGATAAAATGGTAAAACCATCAGGTGTGAATGTTCAAATAAGTTGCATATGCCCAATGTTAAGTGTTTAGCACTTTTATTCGACCACTAACTCAATTCTGTGAGAAAAAGTGCATTTTGGACTTAAGATGAGCTAAACTGCAAACCCTATAGAAAGTACAAGTAAAAGGTGAGTTTCCCTCGCTTAGTCAATTGGATTAAATGCTAAATATGTTTGTCTAAGTTATAGGGAAGCTCTCAAGAACAACCAAAAAGCTTTGGAGAAGAGAGGCTCAAAAGACCTTACTTGGGCTATCTAGGCCTCACCGGACCGGGTCCGCAGTGGCCTGGACTTAGCTGTTTGGGTGGCCTGATGCACTAGACTAGGTCCATGTGCACCGGATCGCTTGTACGACTAAACTTTGTGATCTCGGGAATTTAATTATAAAATTGATCGGGCCATGAACAGTGCCCGTCTGGTGGTGCACTAGACCACCCTCCCAACGGTTACATCGTGGGCACATGGGTTGGCCAACAGCTAACTAACGTGGCACCTGGTCCGGAGGTGCACCAGATTGGTACGGTGCCTGTCATAATAGCAAACCGACCAATCAAATCTCGGACTCGGGGCATGTGGACCCGGTCTGGTGCCCCCCAAAAGGCAGGTTTTTGGCATGTTTTTCAAAGAAGGGGCAACGACTATAAGGTCTTTTGAGACTATATAAGGACCCCGTACACGCACCTCTTCAGGATCCAAGCACTCCAAGAGCAATAAATCACTCTGACACTCTGCTGCAAACACATTTTAGTGATTTAGTGAGATTCAGATGCCATTGAGCTGTTCTTCTGTCTTTGTGACTTTGCGCTCTTGTGATCTTCTCTCTTGCGTTGTGTTATTGTGTATTGCTCTTGTGTATGTACTCTCTAGTATCTCCCTCGTGATTAAGTTGTAACTCTGATTTCTGTCTTTGTGACTTACTGTTACACCCAGATTTAAGGGGTAAACCTGGGTGCATCTCATATGTGCGCCAAAGAAGAACAACACATATAATGATGAAGTGTATAGAGATAAATGTCACAAACATTATTACCTAGTGGAAGTGTCTTACAAAAATAAATGATAACAAATAAGCGAACTAATATTATTCCTTGGCACCAATAAGCTGATTGGGAGACGCCACCTAGAATTCATTAAACTCCTCATAGTATTCCTCCTCCTGGGCTACCTGCTCTTCACCTATGGGGGTTTATATATTGCAAGGGTGAGCTCACAAAAGTTCATAGCTCAACACGTGTGGGGAATAATGTGCATGAACTCACCAAAAGTGGGGGCTTATGTGTAGTGTCAGGCTGATCAACAAATAATGGTTAAGTCAAAGCATTGCTTTTAATACGTTGGTCAAGTTTTATTAGCATTTACTAAGTATAAGTGAATACCAGCACAAATAATTAGAGATCATAATTAATAAATAAACCACAATGCGATGCATATGACAAATTAAATTTAATTCCATAAGTTACTCATGTGAGGGTCCGAGTCGCTCATAACCGTGAACACGACTGGTATACCATTTTTACACTCGATAGAGGTTGCACATCATTATCCACAAGCCATACTACCCATTTGCCAACGGTTCTAGAAGTCTCATTCATCTCAACTGAGGAGACGAGGCAGGGTAGCACTATGAAGCCTTTCCAAAGTTCCACTAGTTTGAGAAAAACCCGCTACGGATTCAAGAAGAAGGAAGCATAGGAATCACTCATCCGGAAAGCTAAACAGACAGTCCAACCTGAGAACCTCCCTATACTCTGTAGTGATGCCTCCCCACTTGCCCCAATCAAGTAAGGTAGTCTCTCCCTAGCTTTCCTAATTACTTGGCCAAGGGCGTCCCATTCCACCCTTGTGGTAGAATTGTTTTCCCGAGTGGTCGCTCCATGTTCCAATTAACATAATGATCTTGTCATGAACAATAAAGAACTAATTTGTAATAAAAGCATGATCATGAGTAATGTGTATCTTAACACCAAAAACCACATAAAGCAATAGCATATACTACCCAAAAAGTTCAGTGGTAAACAAGGTGTAAAGATGACCAAACTAGGGTGACCTATTGGGTTCCATCAAAATTAACCTATGCAGGTAAAGAAAAGTGATCAAGGGCACAACTTGCTTTCAATGAGCTCCTGCGAAGTATTTTCCACCTGCCGAGTACCGAGATCCTCGGTTGCTTGCTCGTCTACTCGCAACAATACAAACAAACATGGTATAGGAGAAATTAACATCACATCAAACATTAGAATAGAATGCATGATAATATTCTACGCATTGTAACAAGATCCTAGGTTCAAGAACCACTAAATTCGGAGTTACGGTTATAAAGTTATGATTTTCTAAAGTTTAGGTGTTAAATATAGAACAAATCAAGTGCATGATTTTAACCATAGGTTTCATAGTAATACAAGGTTACTATAGTGGTAAACAATATTAATATGAGACTAATGCAACTGGAATGGATTAATTTAGAGCTAGAATGAGTTAAATATGAATTTTACAAGTTTTTTAGATTTATTTCATGTACATTAACCTATTTTCGGATTAAATTCATAATTATATCTGGTTGTTGGACTGCAGCCACTAATATCACAAAAATCAGGGGCTGCCTTATAAATTTCCAGGGCACGGATGAAACTAATATGCACTGACTACGGATGACGGGTTGATTTCAATAAAGTCGGGGTCTCTTATGTAAAGTGTAAATGGTGAAGAGGTATCCAGGAACCCTGGACGTTAGATCCAAATTATACGGCGCAGATTAGATCGGGCACCCTTAGGAACCGGTAACCCATGGTGCCCGCCAGATTTAGAATCGACGCACCACATCCTGCCACGCCAAGGTCTTACCAGGATCGCTCGATCGTCAATCGACGACATACAAGGGCTTGATCGAATAGTTATTTTCCTTTCTAATCTTAGCCGCCAGTCATGGATCCAACGGTTCCGGTGCCCTTCTTCCACTAACCTACGCACGACACGACGGTGCAGAGCCTCTCGCAGCAGACCATCGTCGGGGAAAACTCAATCCGCGACCGTGCTGCATCAAGCGCCCAGACCTGAGGTTCTATGCGAGACGAGTATGATAGCGAATTAGAGAGGAGCGATTTCTCGGGCAGGAACAACTCACTGCGGTCAGGCGACGGTCAGCCGTGGACGCAAGTCTGTGAACCGGCCCCGGTGAGCAATTCCCAGGCACCAAGCGTGCCGAGCACCCAAGTTGTGAGGAGAACGCCCACCACACGACAGTCCAAAGACTCTAGGGCCAATCTGGGGCTCCGGCAGACAACAAATCGACGGTGATGAGGCACCCTCCCACGTGGAACGTAGCGGTGATGGATGGCGTGGTGGAGTGGCGGTAGAAAAGGAGCACAAGCGAGCATGGCCAAGGGGTCCGCTATTTGTAGTCGAGGTGGGTACCGTGGTGCGGCCAGCTGGCACCCAGCAAGGATCTCGACGATGCCGGTACACCACCAGCGACCACGGCGGTAGGAAGATCCATAGTGGCCATGGGCCCATGTGGCTTCGACCCGAGCTGAGAGGAATACTCGTCGAGTGACTGACAAATTAACCCCATCTGCAAAGGCAGTAGGAGTAGGAGAATAGTGCCTACGTAGGAAGGGCCTGCATTGCAGGCCCCCCTATCAGTGCGCGAGGTGGCTGCGCGAGCAGTAGTTGGGCCACACAGGAGGTGGGGTTTTAGGCCGGGGTTTAGGGTTTTCGGCCCAGGCTGCTTACCTAATCCTTTATTTATTTATTCTAATTTGAATTTCTTTCTTGTTTTCAAAATCAGTTTTTTTTAATTCAAATTTATTTGTGAGTTTCTCATAGAAATCAAATGCACAGATAAAAGTACCAGCCTGAAGAGGTATATTTATTTGTATATATATTCTTCTTTATAATATATATTCTTTTCCTTTTCTTCTCTTTTCTTTTCTATTTCCATTTTCAAATTCTAATTTTCAAACTTAACTTATCCCACGAATCTGAATACAAATACAAAAAATACAAGAACCTTAGCATGAGATGCATATTTCTGTATTTATTTATTTGTTATTTGACTAATTAAATTCCATTAATTGAATATGGAAAAAGAAAAGGAAACCAAATAATCTCCAAAGGTCCCATAATCCCTAAAACACTAACATATAAATATATTCATTTATTTATCTATTATTTTTCTCTTATACAAATTTTGGGCTTTACAAATCCTACCCCTTAAAAATAATCTCGACCTCGAGATTATGATAAACTAGGGAAAAGGTGGGGAATTTCTACTTGCAGTTCCTCTTCTCTCTCCCAGGTAGCTTCATC
Source organism: Zea luxurians (assembly GCA_029449295.1). NCBI lineage: Eukaryota > Viridiplantae > Streptophyta > Magnoliopsida > Poales > Poaceae > Zea > Zea luxurians. Next base: position 73,731,541 of record JAOPSE010000004.1, on the reverse strand, counting down.
CTCTCTATGATGACTCCATTGCACTATGCACATTTTGATCACTTTGTTTCTCGTAACTCAAGTCAATGTGTCAATGATCTTGATAGGATGCTCAGTGTAGGTTAGATCTCTCTGCACACTAATTTCTTCCATAGGCAACTGTTCCTCTGGGACACGAAGACACATCTTAAGCTGAGATACATGGAACACATCATGTACATCTGATAGATGATCTGGTAACTCAAGTTGGTAGGCCATCTCCCCAACTCGCTTAAGGATTTTGAAGGGTCCAATAAAGAGAGGGGATAGCTTGCCTTTAACTTTAAATCTCCTCATACCTCGGATTGGTGACACTTTTAAGTATACATGGTCACACTCTTCAAACTCCAAAGGTCTTCTTCGGGTATCAGCATAGCTCTTCTACCAAGACTGTGCTATCCTCGAGTTCTCCTAGATCATTCAAACTTGTTCTTCTGCCTCTTAGATAATTTCAGGCCTGAAGAACTGCCTCTCACTAGTCTGATCCCAATACATAAGGATTCTGCACTTTCTGTCATATAAAGCTTCAAACAGGGACATCTTCAGACTGGCTTGATAACTGTTATTGTAAGAGAACTCCGCATAGGGTAGATTCTTGTCCCAACTGCCACCATGCTTAAGAGCACAAGCTCTTAACATATCTTCTAGTACTTGGTTGGTTCTCTCGTTCTGCCCATCAGTTTGGGGATGATAGGCCGAGCTGAAATTCCACTTCATGTCTAGGCACTCATGCAACTTCTGCCAAAACCGAGAGGTGAACTGGGATCCCCAGTCTGACACGATCTTCTTAGGTACACCGTGTAGACAGACAATTCATGTCATATATAAGTTTGCTAGCCTAGCACTCGAATATGTGGTCTTCCCTGGGATAAAGTGGGCCACTTTAGTTAGCCCGTCCACAATCACCCAAATAGAGTCATATCTAGTAGATGTGCGGGGTAGACAATGATGAAGTCCATACCAGTTTCTTCCCACTTCCATTCAGGAATCTTAAGTGGGTGTAGCAAACTGGCAGGTCTCTGATGTTCAGCTTTCACCCTCTGGCAAACATCACACAATGCTACATGTGAAGCAACATCCCTTTTTAGACCATACCACCGATACTTCTGCTTCAGATCCTGGTACATCTTGGTACTACTAGGATGGATGGAGTATACTAAGTCATGAGCTTCTTTCAGTATGGTTTCATGGAGACCGTCAATCTCAGGAACACATATCCTGTTCTTGAACCAGATTGTGCCTTGTTCATCCTCCATGAAGGCTGGACCTCTACCTTCTACCATTAGGTATTTGATCTCTTGAATTTTAGCATCTCTGACCTGACCTTTCATATCTCTTGCTCCAAGGTAGGTTCCACTTCTATAGTAATCCCTTCAACATGAGCAACCATTCCCAAGTTAAGCCTTTCAAAGTCTTCTGCTAACTCATCAGGTAACTAGGTGACTATAGCTGCATGAACATGTTCCTTCCGACAAAAGGCATCTGCAACCAGATTTGCCTTGCCCGGATGATATTGGATCTCCAAGTTATAATCTTTGATGAGCTCTAACTAACGACGTTGCCTAAGGTTAAGATCTTTTTGGGTAAAGATATACTTCAGGCTCTTATGATCAGTATAGACTTGGCACTTGGTCCCCATTATATAATGCCTCCAAATTTTGAGAGCATACACTATGGCTGCCAGTTCTAAGTCATGAGTGGGGTAGTTCAGCTCATGTTTCCACAACTGGCAAGACGCGTAGGCAATGACATGTCCTTCTAGCATAAGAACACATCCTAAGTCCTGGCGGCATGCATCACAATATATGTCAAATCCCTTCTATAGATCTGGCATTACCAACACCGAGGGTGACATCAATCTAAACTTCAATTGATTGAAACTCTCTTGGCATTCGTGAGTCCACTTAAACTCCTTTCCCTTCTCCAATAGTGAGGTCATAGGCTTCGCTATCTAGGAGAATCCCATAATAAAACGCCGGTAATAACCCGCGAGTCCTAGGAAACTCCAGATTTTAGTGATCGAACTCGATATCTTCCATCCCACTATCTCCCTTACTTTAGCCGGGTCCACTGATATTCCCCCATTGGAGATGATATGCCCAAGAAATGGTACTTCATCAAGCCAAAATTCACACTTACTGAACTTGGCATAGAGTTGGTTATCTCTCAACTTCTGTAGTACTAATCATAGATGTTCCTCATGATCACTATCATTCTTGGAATAAATTAGAATGTCATCAATGAATACCACGACAAACTCATCAAGATACTCCATAAACACCTTGTTCATCAGATTCATGAAGTAGGCTGGTGCATTAGTCAAGCCAAACGACATGACAGTGAACTCATATAACTCATATCGGGTAGAGAAAGTCGTCTTGGAAATATTAGATGGCCTAACCTTCATTTGATGATAACTCGATCTGAGATCAATCTTAGAGAATACCCTGACACCTCTCACTGATCAAACAAATCTTCAATACATGGTAAGGGGTACTTATTTTTAATTGTGACATCATTAAGTGATCTATAATCAACACACATCCTTTGGGAACCATCCTTCTTCTGAACAAATAGAACCGGTGCTCCCCAAGGTGAGGAACTCGGACGAATATACCTCGACTCCTGCAACTCTGTTAGTTGTTTCTTAAGTTCTTTTAATTCTTCCACTAACATTCGATATGGCCTTTTTGAAATAGGAGCGGTCCCATGTAAGAGATCAATGACAAACTCCACTTCCCTATCCGGTGGCATTCCGGGTAACTCCTCTGGAAAAACATCTAGGAACTCTCTAACAATTTTGATGTGGTCTCCCACAAATTTATCGTTGATCATATATATAGCAGGTCTGTTAGATGCGGGTGGTGCAACTGTGACTTCAAATCTATCCCCATCAGGACCAGAAAGCTCTACTCTTCCTCTAGCACAATGTATTATTGCATTCCACTGTTTTAACCAGTTCATGCCAAGGATTAAGTCTATTGTACTTTCTTCTAGCACTATAGGCATAGCCCAAAACTTTTTCTTCCCAGAATTGTTACTTCCATTCTATGACTCATATATGTTGCCTCAGAAGCTCCTTTAGGTGTAATGACTATCATAGGTCTATACATAGCAAGGTAAGGTAGACTATTTGCATAAACATAACGAGCAGATATGAACGAATGCAAAGCTCCAGAATTAAAAAGTATAGCAGCTGGTACATAATTAATGAAGAACGTAATAATGACGATGTTAGAACCATCCTTAGTAGCTTCAGCATTGATTTGATTAACCCTAGCGATGCTATAACCACAATTGCTGGCTAGAGTCTGTGTCTGCTTGCCCTGAGAACTGCCACGAGCCGATGTGTTGGGATTCCTCTAAGGACAGACATTAGCATAATTCCCAACCTCACCACATTTGAAGCATGTGGTGCCTATAGCGGTGTTCTGGCCAGCAGGTCTCGCCGGGGTGTCTGCTGAGCAGGTTGCTGATGAGACTGCTGCCCTCCTCCAGGACGAGCTGGTGTACCCTGGGTGGAGCATAGCAAGGGCAGATGCTGCTGCTGCTCCCCTGGCCCTAGGTGATGGCCTTCCTCTTCATCTCGCCAAGCTGAACACTAGTCATCAGCAACCTCCTCTAGAGCATACCTTGACAGCTGAATGAATTTATCTCTGTATTCACTCACTGTCATGTTGCCCTGCTTAAGTGACAAGAACTCCTTCTTCTTGATTTTCATCAGACCAGTAGGAATATGATAATTCCTGAAATGTGTACAGAATTCTGCCCAAGTAATGGTGTTAGTAGCAGCATGAGCAGCACAATATGACTATATGAGTCCCACCAGTCAGCAGCAGGGCCAGTGAGGCGACCTGATGCGTAGAGTACCTTCTCCCGGTCGGTGCACTGACCGATGTTGAGCATTTTGTCCACTGTCTTCAGCTAACCATGAATTCCTGGTGCTTGTCTCGAGGTGGAGCTGGTGGTGGTGGAGGTGGTAGTTGCTGCCGTTCTAGCCGTTCTTGACGGATTTCCTGGCGCTCTTGTCGCATCTCCTGGCGCTCTTGATGGATTTGCGCTTGCATTTCCATCATGGTGTTAGCCATCTGCTGCAGTAGTTGCATCTGAGCAACAACAACAGGATCTATCCTAGCTGGTGGAGGATTCAGAGGAGAATTCATCTCCGGTTTTGGTTGGGTAACTATCCTCCTATGATGGATGCGAGCAGGTAGATCGATACCGCCTCCCTTCCTAGTATTGACCATTTGGGTTAGAAACACATGGTAAGATAGAATTACAAATATGACGAATAATTACGAGACATCCAACTTTTAGGTCATGATCTTTTGGGTCATAATAACTTAGTAAATTAGAGTGTCAACTACTTAATACTAGTATATTACCCTATGGTGGTACATGCTAGAATGCCCTACTATACTATTTCAATCAATCAAAGAAGCAAATCAAGCATTTATCATCAGAATAAACATCCAAACACTTAAATAAGAAAAAATATTTTTTGTCTTAGGTCTCCTATCTCTTTAGGGATTCGTAAATATAGGATTCCAAGGTGTGAAATTCTTTTTGTCTTTATAGAGTAGAAAACATAAGAGTAGTTAGACTAGAACAGCCAAAAGGTGAGACAAGATCAAGAAAAGTATAGAAAGAATCAGAGTAAAGGTAAGTAGGTAAAGGTTTTGTCCAGTTCTATCTAGGTTTCGTCCGACAATCAACATTTGCTCTGATACCACTTCTGTCACACCCGTATTTAAGGGGTAAACCCGGGTGCATCTCATATGTGCGCCAAAAAAGAACAACACATATAATGACCAAGTGTATAGAGATAAATGTCACAAACATTATTACCTAGTGGAAGTGTCTTACAAAAATAAAAGGTAACAAATAAGCGAACTAATATTATTCCTTGGCGCCAATAAGCTGACTAGGAGACGCCACCTAGACTTCATCAAACTCCTCATAGTATTCCTCCTCCTAGGCTACCTGCTCTTCACCTGTGGGGGATTTATATCGCAAGGGTGAGCTCACAAAAGTTCATAGCTCAACAAGTGTGGGGAATAATGTGCATGAACTCACCAAAAGTGGGTGCTCATGTGTAGTGTCAGGCTGATCAACAAATAATGGTAAGGCAAAGCATTGCTTTTAATAAGTTGGTCAAGTTTTTTAGCAATTACTAAGTATAAGTGAATACCAACCCAAATGATGAGAGATCATAATTAATAAATAAACCACAATGCGATGCATATGACAAATTAAATTTAATTCCATAAGGTACTCATGTGAGGATCCGAGGCGCTCATAACCGTGAGCACGACTGATATACTAGTTTTACACTCTGCAGAGGTTGCACATCTTTACCCACAAGCCATGCTACCCATTTGCCAAGGGGTCTAGAAGTCCCATTCATGTCTACAGAGGAGACAAAGAAGTGTAGCACTATGAGGCCTTTTCCAAAGTTCCACTAGTTTGAGAAAACCCACTATGGATTCAGGTTGAAGGAAGCCTAGGAATCCCTCGTCCAGAAAGCTAAATAGACAGTCGACTCGAGAACCTCCCTATACTCTGCAGCGTCCCCGCTTGCCCCTTTCAAGTAAGGTAGTCTCTCCCTAGCTTTCCTAATTACTTGGCCAAGGGCGTCCCATTCCACCCTTGTGGTAGCACTGTTTTTCCGGGTGGTCGCTCCATGTTTCAATTAACATAATGATCTTATCATGAACAATAAATAAATCATTTGTAATAAAAGCATGATCATGAGTAATGTGTATCTTAACACCCAAAACCACATAAAGCAATAACATATACTACCCAAAAAGTTCAGTGGTAAACAAGGTGTAAAGACCAAACTAGGGGGACCTATTGGGTCCCATCAAAATTAACCTATGCAGTTCATAATGATTAACAATAACATTATTGGGTGAAGAAAAGTGATCAAGGCACAACTTGCCTTCAACGAGTCCTGCTCGGTATTTTCCACCTGCCGAGTATCGGGATCCTCGGTTGCTTGCTCGTCTACTCGCAACAATACAAACAAACATGGTATAGGAGATATTAACATCACACCAAACATCAGAACAGAATACATGATAATATTCTACGCATCATAACGAGATCCTAGGTTTGAGAACCACTAAATTCGAAGTTACGGTTATAAAGTTATGATTTTCTAAAGTTTAGGTGTTAAATATAGAACAAATCAAGTGCATGATTTTAACCATAGGTTTCATAGTAATACAAGGTTACTATAGTGGTAAACAATATTAATATGAGACTAATGCAACTGGAATGGATTAATTTAGAGCTAGAATGAGTTAAATATGAATTTTACAAGTTTTTTAGATTTATTTCATGTACATTAACCTATTTTCGGATTAAATTCATAATTATATCTGGTTGTTGGACTGCAGCCACTAATATCACAAAAATCAGGGGCTGCCTTATAAATTTCCAGGGCACGGATGAAACTAATATGCACTGACTACGGATGACGGGTTGATTTCAATAAAGTCGGGGTCTCTTATGTAAAGTGTAAATGGTGAAGAGGTATCCAGGAACCCTGGACGTTAGATCCAAATTATACGGCGCAGATTAGATCGGGCACCCTTAGGAACCAGTAACCCATGGTGCCCGCCAGATTTAGAATCGACGCACCACATCCTGCCACGCCAAGGTCTTACCAGGATCGCTCGATCGTCAATCGACGACATACAAGGGCTTGATCGAATAGTTATTTTCCTTTCTAACCTTAGCCGCCAGTCATGGATCCAACGGTTCCGGTGCCCTTCTTCCACTAACCTACGCACGACACGACGGTGCAGAGCCTCTCGCAGCAGACCATCGTCGGGGAAAACTCAATCCGCGACCGTGCTGCATCAAGCGCCCAAACTCGAGGTTCTACGCGAGACGAGTCTGATAGCGAATCAAAGAGGAGCAATTTCTCGGGGAGGAACTGTTACACGTCCAGCTCCGGCGAACCGTACAGCATCAGCAGATACCAATCCTGAAGCGGAGGCCCAACTTCCACGCCGTAGCACGCGGCCCATGAAGCCCAACCCAAGATATGCCGGCGGACTGAAGTAGAGTATATGTAATCTGCTAGCTGGAGGGAGAATGACATGCATTTTTGTAAACCCTGAACTGAGAAGTAAACTCCAGCTTCGCTGTCCTATCCTTCTCTGTTCTCCACTTCCCCTTCCTCCTTCCCCCAGAGCTAACAATTGGTATCAAAGACCTCGTCGATCCCTCCCGATGGCGTCAACCACACCCTCCCCGATCGATCCCAACCTCATAGCAGCGATCGGCGCGGAGTTCGACAAGCGGATCTCATCGCTGGACACCAAATGGGAGCAACGCTTCTCTGCGCTGGAGAAGTCCGTCGCGGGCTGCAACGCTGGGTTCACAGCGTTCACCGAGGAAATCTCCAGCGACTTCGCCAACCAAATCGTTCTCTCTGAGTCAACAACTTCCGCATCCATCACCCGCACAGAGCAGACCATCTACGAGCACATCGACCGCGTGGAAGGGTCTCTGGCCACACGGCTCGGTGGCCTGGAATCCGCCATGCACGCGTTCGACGATTGGCGCCCCCGGATCGAGTCCTCCGTGACCGATCTGGAACACTCCGTCGGCGCCGTCCGCGCGGATCTCTCGCGCCTCTCCGTCCGATGGGATCGCGACGCCCGTACCGCGGGGGCAACTCTGCCGGGCCTCCTCCAAGGATCCGGGTCAGCAGCGAGGCGCCCACCTGCCTCCGACAACACTGCTGACGGCCATGGTTGGCACGGCGCGGCTCCTCACCACCGGGTCGATGAGTACGGGCAGGTTTTCACCCATACTCATCACCCGGTCAAGGGTAAGCACGATACCCCACTCCCTCGATTCACTGCAAATTATGATCCCCCACCCAATCAATTCCGAGGCGAGTCAGCTACACCCCATCCGGGAGCTCTAGATGCTCGCGGCAACCTTCCCAAAATGCCGTTCCCTCATTTCAATGGCGAGAACCCTAAACTATGGCGATCCCGTTGTGAGTCGTACTTTGAGATGTACTCCGTAGACTCTACCATTTGGGTTAAGGTCGCCAAAATGTACTTACAAGGTCCCGCTGCTCGCTGGTTCCAATCCATTGAGCGGAAACTCATCCATCTCTCCTGGTCTGGATTTTGTGCCCTCCTTGACGATCGTTTTGGCCGCGATGAGCACGCCATTATGATCCGCAAACTATTCCACATTCGCCAAACCCAATCAGTAGCGGAGTACATAGCCGAATTTTCTGAACTGGTTGATAACCTCCACGCTTATGAGTCGGCCCCAGATCCCCTATATTACACCACTCGTTTCATTGACGGCCTTAAGGGCCCGATCCGCTCTGCTGTTCTTCTTCAGCGCCCTCCCGATTTCGATACTGCCTGCGTGCTTGCTTCTCTGCAGGAAGAGGAGACGGAAACTGAAGCAGCTCGAAAATCGGAGTTCAAACGCCCATATTATTCAGCAGCTCGACTAGAATCCCCCAATGCAATGAAGCCAGCATTCCGAGGTGCCTTTCCATTGCCGGCACCACCCCAGGCAACAGATGACAAGACTCCCGTGCCGATCAACAAATACAATCAATCAGCTGCTGATAAAATGGAGGCTGTCCGAAATTACCGTATGGCCAAGGGGCTGTGTAAAGTCTGCGCAGAAAAATGGCACAAGGGGCATAAATGTTCAGCTGCAGTTCAGTTACACGCCGTGCAAGAGCTTTGGGATATCTACCAGCCTGAGGACACAAATTCACCCCAAGTGGACGAGGACTCTTCTTCTCAACTTTATATGACACTATCCTCAGCAGCTTACACAGGATCAGTTGCTCCGAAGACTGTGAAATTTCTGGGCACAGTGCAGTCTCAGCAGGCCTTAATATTGGTTGACAGTGGCAGTACTCACTCTTTCATCAGTTCTGCCCTCGCCGAGTCATTGCAGGGACTATCCCCACTAACCACTGCACTCAAGGTTGCTGTTGCTAACGGCAATTCTCTACATTGTTCCACTCAGTTGGCCGGCTGCAATTGGTCCACACAGGGCGTCACCTTCCAAACAGACTTCAAAGTTATCCCCCTTCAATATTATGACATCATCGTGGGTATGGATTGGCTTGAAAATTTCAGCCCCATGGAGATACACTGGAAGAACAAGTGGATGCTGCTACCTTATAACAATACCAAGGTTTTGCTGCAGGGCAATCTTCCGGAGCACCCTCCGCATACAGTAGTCCAACTCCTTCCACTCACAGCTGCTTGTTTTGCTGTTGATTTTTCACAATTTCCTGAAGACCTGCAAGCAGTTCTATCAGAATTCAGTGATCTGTTTCAACAACCCGAAGGGCTACCCCCCAGTCGAGCCTGCGACCATGCCATTCCACTTATTCCGGGAGCCAGACCAGTGTCTATTCGGCCATACCGTTACCCGCCTACACTGAAAACTGAGATTGAAACACAAGTGCAAGCCATGCTGTCTTCTGGCATCATTCAGCACAGTACAAGCGAGTTCAACTCACCCGTCTTAATGGTCAAGAAGAAAGATAATTCCTGGCGATTCTGTGTTGATTTTCGTCACCTCAACGCAATGACGGTCAAGAGGCAATTTCCAATCCCAGTTATCGAGGATATCTTTCAAGAATTAGCAGGTGCCAGTTGGTTCACAAAACTAGATTTATGGTCTGGGTTCCACCAGATCATGCTTCAACCGGGGGAAGAACACAAGACAGCATTCTCTACTCACGAGGGCCATTTCGAATTCAGAGTGCTTGCCTTTGGACTCACGGGTGCCCCAGCGACATTCCAGGGCGCTATGAACGCCACCCTCAAGCCCCTTCTTCGTCGGTGCGTTCTCGTCTTCTTCGACGATATCCTGGTCTACAGCATGGATTACCAATCACATCTGCTCAACTTGCATCAAGTCCTGTCCTTGCTAGCAGCTGAACACTGGAAAATCAAATTAAGCAAATGCTCCTTTGCTCAACGGCAGACAACGTACCTGGGACATTTAATCAGCTCTAACGGTATTGCCACCGACCCAACCAAGATTTCTACCATCGTATCATGGCCAGTTCCCAGCTCAGTCAAGGAACTTCGCAGTTTCCTCGGTCTCGCAGGGTACTACCGAAAGTTCGTCCGTAATTTCGGAGTTATCAGCCGTCCCCTCACAGATCTGCTCAAGAAATCTGCAGTTTTTCTCTGGACTCAAGTGCATACCTCGGCATTCAACACGTTGAAGACTGCCCTCCAGTCATCACCGGTGCTGGCTCTCCCGGATTTTTCTCAACCGTTTTGTATTGAAACTGATGCCAGCGGGTCCGGTGTGGGTGCAGTCCTCATGCAAAACAGCCACCCCATCGCCTATGTCAGCAAGGCTTTGGGTCCTAAAACCAGGGGATTATCCACCTACGAGAAGGAATACCTCGCCATTCTCTTAGCAGTCCAACAGTGGCGCCAGTTCCTGCAGTTTGGAGAATTTATTGTGAAAACTGATCAACGCAGCCTTGCCCACCTCTCTGATCAACGTCTGCACACTCCGTGGCAGCAAAGAGTGTTCACTAAGTTGTTGGGATTACAGTACAAAATCATGTACAAACAGGGATCCGAGAACAAAGCTGCCGATGCTCTATCCCGGCGCCCCCATTCGCCTAATTCTGAATTGTTGGCCATTTCTCTGCCCACTCCTACATGGCTTTCCAACATTCAGGACAGCTATAAAGAGGACCCCAAGGCCCAAGAATTGTTGGTGCAACTCGCCAGCAACCCGACAGCAGTACCTGAGTACACCCTACAGCACGGCATCCTCCGCCACAAGGGTAAAATCCTTGTTGGTTCTCACTTGCCCACCCAGCAGTCCATTATCGGCGCCTTCCATACCAGCGCCGTGGGTGGTCACAGCGGTATCCCAGTCACCACGCGCCGCATCAAACAACTCTTCTGTTGGCGGGGACTCAACAAGTCCGTTACTGACTTCGTCAGTTCATGTTCCATCTGTCTTCAGGCGAAACCAGACCGTGCACGGTACCCAGGGCTCTTGCAACCATTGGCAGTTCCAACAGCAGCCTGGCAGACAATATCAATGGATTTTATTTCCGGTTTACCCAGGTCCGGCAATGCTGACGGTATCCTGGTAATTGTGGACAAGTTCACCAAGTACAGTCACTTTCTGCCGATTCACCACCCATACACAGCTACTTCCATTGCTCAATTATTTATCGATCATGTTTACAAACTTCATGGGCTTCCTCAAGCAATTGTGTCAGACCGTGATCCAGTGTTTACCAGCAAGCTTTGGCAGGAGCTGTTCACTCGGGCCGGAGTCAGTTTACACATGAGTTCATCCTACCATCCTCAGTCCGACGGTCAGACGGAACGAGTCAACCAGTGCCTGGAAACGTACCTCAGATGCTTCGTCCACACCTGCCCCTCCAAATGGATTAAATGGCTATCCCTAGCAGAGTATTGGTACAACACCAGTTTTCACTCATCTCTGGGTTCTTCACCGTTTGAGGTCCTCTATGGTCACCAGCCCAACCATTTCGGTTTATCTTCGGCAGATGTCTCTGTTCCAGCTGATGTCTCATCCTGGCTTAAAGAGCGCTCTCTCATGCAGGCTGTGGCCCGACAACACTTGCTCCGCGCCCAACAACGCATGAAGAAGCAGGCCGACAAATCACGCTCTGAACGCCAATTCGCTGTGGGCGACCTCGTTTATCTCAAGCTCCAACCATACATTCAATCCTCACTGTCCAACCGTTCATCTCAGAAGCTGTCCTTCAAGTTCTTCGGACCATTTACCATCACAGACCGCATCGGTTCTGTTGCTTACAGATTGGCGCTGCCATCTTCATCATCTGTGCACCCGGTCTTCCACGTTTCACAACTGAAGGCAGCCGCTCGCCAACCCCCTCAGGTGAGTCCTGCGCTTCCGGATGACCTCACACCATTCCAGGTCCCTGCTCGTATCCTACAGGAACGCCTCTCCTTCCCTGGCAATTTCCCGGTGCGTCAAGTGTTGATCCAGTGGTCCCGCCTACCTCGTGAGCTCGCCACCTGGGAAGATGAAGATCACCTGCGCCAGCTATTTCCCAATGCCCCTGCTTGGGGTCAAGCAGGCTGTAAAGAGGGAGGAAATGTTACACGTCCAGCTCCGGCGAACCGTACAGCATCAGCAGATACCAATCCTGAAGCGGAGGCCCAACTTCCACGCCGTAGCACGCGGCCCATGAAGCCCAACCCAAGATATGCCGGCGGACTGAAGTAGAGTATATGTAATCTGCTAGCTGGAGGGAGAATGACATGCATTTTTGTAAACCCTGAACTGAGAAGTAAACTCCAGCTTCGCTGTCCTATCCTTCTCTGTTCTCCATTTCCCCTTCCTCCTTCCCCCAGAGCTAACAGGAACTCACCGCAGTCAGGCGACGGTCAGCCGCGGACGCAAGTCTGTGCACCGGCCCTGGTGAGCAATTCCCGGACACCAAGCGCACCAAGCACCCAAGTTGTGAGGAGAACACCCACCATGTGACACTCCAAAGACTCTAGGGCCAATCTGGGGCTCCGGCTGGCAACAAATCGACGGTGACGGGGCACCCTCCCGCGTGGAACACGGCGATGATGGATGGCGTGGTGGAGCGGCGGTGGAAAAGGAGCACAAGCAGGTATGGCCGAGGGGTCCACTATTTGTTGTCGAGGTGGGTATGGTGGCGTGGCCAGCTGGCACCCAGCGAGGATCTCAGCGATGGCGGTACGCCGCCAGCGACCGCGGCGGTAGGAAGATCCACAGTGGCCATGGGCCCACGCGACATCAACCACCCGAGGTGAGACGAATACGCGCCGAGTGGATGACAAGTTAACCCCATCCGCATAAGCAATAGGAGTAAGAGAATAGTGCCTGCGTGGGAAGGGCTTGCCCTGCAGGCCCCATCTGTCGGTGCGCGAGGTGGCTGCGGGAGCAGTAGTTGGGCCGCGCAGGAGGAGGGGTTTTGGGCCGGGGTTTAGGGTTTCAGCCCAGGCTGCTTACCCAATCCTTTATTTATTTATCTATTCTGATTTGAATTTCTTTCTTATTTCCAAAATCAATTTTTTGAATTCAAATTTGTTTGTGGGTTTCTCATAGAAATCAAGTGCACATATAAAAGTACCAGCATGAAGAGGTATATTTATTTGTATATATATTCTTCTTTATAGTATATATTCTTTTCCTTTTCTTCTCTTTTCTTTTCTATTTCCATTTTCAAATTCTAATTTTCAAACTTAACTTGTCCCACAAATCTGAATACAAATGTAAAAAATATAAGAACCTCAGCATGAGAATTGAGATGCATATTTCTGTATTTATTTATTTATTTATTATTTGACTAATTTAATTCCATTAATTGAATTTGCAAAAAGAAAAGGAAACAAAATAATCTCCAAAGGTCCCATAATCCCCAAAACACTAACATATAAATATATTCATTTATTTATCTTATTATTTTTCTCTTATATAAATTTTAGGCTTTACACTTACTATTTACTAAAAATCTCCACTAATGCAAAACATAAGTTTCTTCCTTTGTGCAACCCCTTCCATTCACCTCTCCCTGCTCTCCCGTTGAAATGGTAAGAAATATAAAATTATAAACAAATGGAGATTTGAATCATGGTTGTTGACTCCAATTCCACATTCACAGCCACCTAGCCAACAACATACATATGTCTTTATGTTTTTTACTTTATACTCAAACATCATATATATACTCTAACCTACCTAGACAACGAATACATAAGTTTTTATGTTCCATATACTCAAGCATAATATATATATATTTATCTAGAAAAATGAAAAAACAAACAAAACTTGGTCGTGTTGTGCTGAGCCGAACCTGCTATGTCGCACCTAAGGCCCAAGCACGAGACGGTAATTGGGTCAGGCCGTCACGGGTCCAGTGGACAATAGGCCGTATCTAGCTCGGCTAGTTGCACCTAAGGCCTAGACACAATACGATGATTGGGCTAGGGACATAGGCCTGGTGGACAACGGGCTAGACCTAACCCACGATGTCACACCTAAGGCCTAGACACAACATGGTAATCGAACCAGACCGACATGGGGCTGAAAGCTAAAAAAAGTTGTTTATCCTTATTCACTCCTGCCACGTAGCTAAACTTTTCATAGAATTTATCATATGATTTCATTTGAGAATCACTTTCAGCTATAAAATCACTTCTAACAGAGAATTGAAATTAGTGGGAGCTCTATCAAACATGCCCTATCACATATAGTAGCATTTTATATTATGTAGCGATCAAAAAGTAATCTATAATACCATACATTGATATCGTTATATCTTATAAAATTTCATATGACATGGTAGGATACAATATTCTTGGAATAGCCTTAGAACCAAACAGTGTATTATAGGGACCAAAGTTTAGGAGGGCGACTTAAAAACCAAATAGGTCCCTTATCGCATTTCACAATCCTGTATAAAAGGTAAATCTCTACTACTCTATAAGACGGTAGTGTAGACGTATACACGTCTTGGTGCACGGTTCTGCCTGTAGTCGCCCGCTCTCTCGCGCCCGCGCTCTCTGCGCCCCCGCCGCTAAACTCGCTAATTCGCTCTAGTCCGCCGCCCGCGCGGCTGCTCCAACGAAGGAAAGTCCAACCCCACCGTCGCCATCCCCGCGCGGCTGCTCCAAGGAAGGAAACTCTGATCCCACTATCCCTGCCCCCGCTCTCCTCTCTCGGCCACCATCATGGAAGGTCCGCTCTCTCTCTCGCCATCCCCGCGCGGCTGCTCCAAGGAAGGAAGGTCTGACCCCACCATCGCCATCCCCGCACGGCTGCCTTCCCCTCTCGCCATCCCCACGCGGCTGCTCCAAGGAAGGAAGGTCCGACCCCGCCATCGCCATCCCCGCGCGGCTGCTGCAAGGAAGGAAGGTCCGACACCGCCATCCCCGCAGTGGGAGATTCCGATCCTCCGCGCCCGCGCGCGCCATGGAGCTGGTGTCCCGGAAGCGCAAGGGCACGCCCCTGGTGTGCTCTGCCACCAGGTCCCTCCAAGATTTGGCCTCCCGCAAGCGCGCTTGCCGGGGCTCCGAGCCGTAGCAATCCCACTACACCGACGCCCCCGTCCCAACCGTGGTGATGACGGCCCCCGCGGCGAGCGGCGTGTCGGCGTCAGCGAGGGTCCTCCCGGGGCGCGGGCTCAAGCGAAAGGTGCATCGACAATGCCACGCGAATCGGGCGGCGGAAGCGGCTGGAGAGCGAGTACGACCTAGGCGATGAGATCAGGCACGGCAAGTTTGGGTCCGTCCGCGTCTGCCGCCCAAAGGCCGGGACCCGGGGCGAGGAGGAGTTCGCCTGCAAGGCCCTGCCAAAGAACGGCGGTGACACGGCCCACCGCGAGGTGGAGATCATGCAGCACCTCTCGGGCCACCCAGGCGTCGTCACGCTCAGGGCCGTCTTTGAAGACACCGACGGCTCCTCGATGAGGTGGCCAGGGAGGGTAAACTCTCAGAGCGTCGCACCGCCAATGTGATCAAGGAGCTCATGGTGGTCCTCAAGTACTACCACGAGATGGGCGTCGTGCATAGGGACGTCAAGCCGGAGAATGTTCTGCTCACCAGGTCTCGAAGGTTGAAGCTTGCAGATTTTGGATTGGTCGTGCGAGTTGTTGATGGTAAGTATCTTGAAAGATTGCGACCTATATGTTTGTCACTTCACGTGCGTCATCTATATGGGTGCTGAGTAGTCGATATGATTCTGTTCTGGTATTATAGTCCTTCAAAATGCTGCCAGGTAAGTAGATCACAATGGCGGAGAACGAGAATACTCAATAGGAAGATTACATCAAATCCTTATGGTGTTGTATTGGTTACTCTCTTGTCATAGTGCTCGAATTTTGCATTAGGAAGAATGGTTTATTTTGCTAATGCACACATAAACTAGGCGTTACACTAGGCTGGCAGATCCGACGGTAAGCTTCTTCATCTCCTCCTGACTCATCACACTAGGATGGCAGCTGGCTGGGTTCCCGCGGATCTGGTTTTCAATTGATGATTCAGATGGAAGCCACACTTTTGCAGCGTGTAAGAATATTCACTGGCTGTACAGAACCATATTTTTGGGTGTTCGATTTTGTCAAGTTATAAACTTCTGATGATGCATATGGGAAGTCTGTCAAAATATTATGTCACACTCACGTTTTCAACTTGACACTGGATCTGGAATATGGCTTGGTTTGAGGGTGTTCATAGCTCGATAACTTTGTAGTTCAAGCAGGTATCTGGACCAACATGAACAAGCTCATGCTCTAGTACAGCCCGACAAAAGCCATATTCTTGTTAACTGGGCAGATAGCCTGTAAGTATCCACAAATAAGGGAGGACATCAAAATAATTTTGCCATCCCTTTCAGTACATGAGGTTGATTTTACTCCAAGAGTAACTTTCTGCTTTGTTTATCCTATAGTATTGCAGGATTGAGTAGCCAACACTCATCGCAGGAGGATGGCGGAGGGAAGGAGGTGAGGAGGCTGCGCAGTAGTCATAGGCCTTAGAGACACTGGGAAGGGTGAGGGAAGGAGGTGAGGAGGCTACGGAGTTAACTCAGTGTCTCTAATATAATAAAATTAACTTATGCGCAGTAGTCACAGGCCTTAGAAAAATATATGACAGCGCCTCTTACTGAAAGTCATCAACAGCTACTCTCAAGTGCCCAACACTCATCGCCACATTTACCTTATTGATGCTAAAAGTTAATTAGGTCATGGTCATAACAATATAAAAAAGATGGCGAGTGACTAAGCGTGTGTTTCTATCTTTATTATGCATTCCCTCATGACATGATATTGACATTAAAGAGATGTAATGATTCAAGGAATATTTGTTTCTTAATATTTTCTATGCAGGATTGAATGCTCTTGCCAGATGCAGTGAACCTTCAAGTATTTCGTGGCTGCCCCACATTCTTCGCAATTACACTTTACCGTTTATATTCGATCATTCCTGATCTTGTCTTTTATAGGATGTCTGTTGAAATGGTTGTTTGCATACGTCTGTTAAGATGGTTGCTTTCTGGTATATATTAGGACATTGTCATCTTTTTCAACTCATGTGGTTTTTATAGGTTGTTATTCTTCAATGCTTCAAATAGTATGACTTTCTTCTAAAGCTACACAGGCTCTATGGAAGCACACATCTATAAGTGAATGGTGTTCAATGAGGTAAACAACTAAGCATAAACCTTGGATATCATCGTGAAGGTCCTTTCTTTTTGAGAAAGGATGCATAACGAACTAAATGATCCAATGTCTGCCAAGTACTTTGGTGGTGGTATGAAGATAACTCCAACAGCTGATCCGTCTAGCAACAATCTTGAGGTAACTACGTGATCAGCATTCATTTTATAAATTTTGTCTTGTACATATTAGGACATTTTCGTCTTTTTAACTCATGTGGTTCTTTATAGGTTGTTATTCTTTATGATTTCAAATGGTACTTTCTTCTGAAGCAACACAGTCTCTATGGAGGCACACATCTATCAGTGAATGGTGTTTCATCAATGAGGTAAACAACTAAGCATAGACCTTGAATATCGTCATGAAGGTTCTTTCCTTTTGAGAAAGGATGCATAACAATGTAAATGATCCAGTGTCTTCTTTAAGAAGAAAAATGTACCAAGTTATAGGGTATATCTTCATAGGATCGAGTTTGCCTGGATATATTGTTATGGTAGATGATTATTCTAAATTGTTTTGTTTCATAGGATACATGCATTACACATTCTGCACTCCTTGATTTTACCTTACAACAAGCATTATGTTACATTTATGACTTATTTCTCATTTCCACACATGGTGATCTATATCAAAATAATAGTGATGAAAAAGATGAAATATAATCTATTTTGTGGACAGAAAACCTTGACTGAAATTGTGACTTCTAATTGTACACTTCCTTCTGAACCTTAGTTTGGTAATATGGCAGGCCAACATAGGGAAAGAGAGAGAATCTCCATGCTTCATCATTACAAAAGTTTGGGGGGGATGTTCTGATGTTTCTGAAGAGGCTACTGAGATCAAAGTAATTTATTCTGAACATAGCTTCCATTTATCAAACAATGTAGATCATAAGATATTCAAACTAAACATTCTATCTAGGATTATATAGAATAGGTTTGTTGATTGACTAAGGCCAGGATTCAAGATTTATTTCAGAGCAAAAATATATGTGCAGTCACGGTAAGAATTTTATCCATTTAATTTATTTTCTTAAAACTACCTTATTGTTTTCTTGTTAGCTAACAAAATCCTGAAACTAATGGTGCCAGTCTATCAGTTATTTTTTATAAAAACTATGAAAGAAGTCCATAACTAATTCTGTAACTTTGATATTCAAGTGGGTGTTGGCCTAATGATTTTTCAGCAACTGGGAGGAATAAATGCCTTAGGTTTTTGTACAAGCTATATTTTTTTTCTTTGCTGGTTGTCTGTCAGTTATTGTTCTCTGAAAAAGTATGAAAGAAGTTAATAACTGATTCTGTAACTTTTATATTCAGGTGGGTGTTGGCCGGATGATTTTTAGCAACTGAGAGGAATAAATGCCTTAGGTTTCTATTCAAGTGCCCAACACTCATCGCCATCAACTAATGTCTTGTTTGAGATTTCAGTGCTTCATTTAACTTTCAGCTTGTGTTGTCTTAGCTTACTATGGCATTAACGTGCTACTCTCCTGAATTGTCTGACTAAATTTTTTTACGAGTCCACCATATATTTTTGTTAAATATTACAATATTCACCATGGGTTATGTGATGTGTCACTTCTTCCACCTCATTCACTATGATTGTCATGTGATATGTATCATGTATTCATGGTAAATGCATTTTATGCTACAAGCACTTGTGATTTTGCTAACTGTATCCAGTTATGCAATCCACAGTCCTTTGTAACAGTATACCAGAGCTGAACTGACGAGAACTACCATCTAGACCTGCATAAACATTATTTATTATCTAGAGAACTCCCTTAATAATCTTGTGCTCGTGTTCCTGTACTTCATAATATGTCTTGGCAATGGCATCGATACTCCCTGCATAGTAGGCACTTAGCAGTCCAAGTAAATGGGTCGTACCATTCCCTTATCTAATGATACGAGGAGATTCGACTATGGTGCTCCACCACTCTCCCTGCATAGTTGGCCCCTGCATTTCCTACCCCACCTACTACCACTCCTTCAAATTTGGCTCCATTGTTTATCCTAATTGCTGCTGGTGGTGGTTGGTTGCGAGCAGGGAGGGCTGGGAGAGCACAACGCCACCACCATAACTTCCTGGTAAGCAATGCCACCACCACGACCTCTTTTCTGTTCTTTGTGTCATCTCATTCTCATGACTGAGTTGGATAGAATCATGAGATGTGTGGTAGTACATTTGGTTAAAGTCTGTATTTGTTAGGTGACTATCTATTTGTTCCTTCAAAATGTCAAGGTGGCATTCAAAGAGTTCATATTATAAAAGGATGTGTAGATGGATCACTTCTATTAGAATTTGTTGTTTTAGTGCTCGCAACGGACACCGTGCACTACAATCCCTCCGACCTGTCGTCCTGGGTCGAGAGCATGTTGTCCGAGCTCAACGCACCCCCGCCGCCGCTCCCGCCCGCGACACCGGCCCCAAGGCTCACGTCCACAATGATCGCGTGCCTGTAGTTACTATTGGAGTAGCGGTTAGACCATGGAGGTATAAAAAACATTTACTCACGTGAGAGGTGTAGTAGAGTACAAATATAAATTATGTTCTTCAAACAGTATTAAAATTAGGACTGTTTCAATCCTACTACTGAAACATCGATTTCAGTTTACAGTAAAAGCTGGCTAGCAGATAGATCCATTGTCTTCAAGTCTATTGCTTTGCTATGCAAGAATTCAGACAATGTAAACTGCAAGTATGCACCACGCAGTACACATGATAACTCATATGAAACTTTTGCACTAACTGCTTGCTAACATAGGACTGTGATTAGCTGATGGAAGTACAAAACTATATAATATACAATTAACTAATCTATTGCCATTGTTGATAGTTACAGCTGGTCATTCTGAAGGTAGGAATCAAGAATTGTTATACTATATGACAATGTAGAAACAACCATGCCATTTGTTTTGTATGATCTGCTCTCAAAAGCACATCAACCAAATAGATTTATGATCCTGAAATCACTGATCAAAACGCTATAAGAGATGCTTGATGCTTTCATCTTTAGCATGAGGATATCTAATTAGTAACACATAATTTTGTCCAAACTGAGTAGCTGATAACATGGTATCTAGTGTTTATTGTTAAATTCTAATGCTTCAAAGTTATACTCTGTCATCACCAGTTTTTCATCTCCTTCATTCCTACTGTTTGAGTGCTATAACTCAGTTGTTACCTATAAGTTTTTCAATGATTTTTTTCTCGTTCTTCACCTATGTTCAATTAATATTCTTATGTACTATTGGCAGGATATATGGTTGTCTCGATGAATATTCTTATCTACTATTTGTGTGATATTCACATAGTTTGTTCTGTTGTATTGTTATCGGTTAGTCTTGCTATATGCTTTATATGAGAAAAAGTGAGAAATTGCACCTTTTTTATCAGCCATAAGCTACTGGTTTGGATAACAAAGCTGGTTTTTCCTGAACCTTGGTGCAGTAAGTGTCATCATTCACATATTGTGACTAATAATTTTGTACTCCCTCTTTTTTATTTTTATAATGCTTGTTCCTCTTCACTAAAATGGCGAGATTCTGTACAGTTTAAGTTGCTCATATTGTCTATTCATGTTCTTTTGATGTGTAATACAGGGAATGAGAATCTCTTGTCCTTGAGAACCTCTTGACTTCAGAATATTTGCAATGCCACAGTTATGAGCCTGGGAAGCCTAACTGGGCAGAGGCTAATCGATTCATTGCTTTCACCATGATTCAGACATAACACCTATCACCATCATCACGACACCTTGCTTCTTCCATTTACTATAGTCATTTCAAAAACAATTTGGTACACCAGCAGCAATCTGTAGATTCGAAGCTTGATTTGGTTGCTTTTGAAGGCCCTGCATGTCTTGCACTTTGATGGGACATGTTGCTTGGAAACACAAGGATATAACATTGTGAGAGAACAAAGTTTAAATCTTAGTTGAATTGTTCATTACCAAGTTGAGATTGTTGGTGTCACTTATTATTATGTTGGGTGTATTGTCTGTTGCGCTGTTTGATGACTATGGGCGGTCGATCAGTGCCCCATCTGATGACTACGAGCGGTCGATCAGTGCCCCATCTGGATGGGAGGAGCAGCCGTGGGGCAGTGGCGGCGGCGGGGGAGGGAGTGGGAGCTATGGGGTGATTGCAAAGGCCCTTCCAAAGGCGGAAACGCGTGAGGATGCGAGTGGTGGTGCACAGAAGTTTCGGGTTAAGTTGCTGCCAGAGGGTGCCGGGAACTCTACTGACGTGCTTTGCCAGGTAAAATAGCGATAAGATTGGTGAAATTATGCATCATAGGCGAAATTTGTTTGAAGATTGGGAGGTCTTGATTATATTATTCTAGGGTTCACTAATTTTCCTTTGGAATTCTTGTAATTCGTTGAACCTACATTAGTATTTGTTTTTTATAAAAGCAACTGTCATTTTGGTACATGAAATGTCTTGATGGTGGTGTTGCAGATTGGTCTAGATGGAATTCGCATGCTTGATCCGAGTACAAGCAGGACCCTGAGGATTTATCCACTCGATTCACTGACAAGATAGGATTAATGTTTTTTTCCGCTGCTTATTTAGGTTTTTGGATGCAACTATATTTGCATTCTGGGCAAAGACATCAGTGGATATTGAACCAAAGAGAATTAGGCTGAAGTCAAGCAGTTATACTTCAAATACTATGCTTGACACTGTGACAGCAGCAACAGTGCAGGTATTGCAGCAACACTGTTTTTCCTGTCCCTCATAGTATTTAGCCTCATGTTTTTTACTAAAAATAGAATTGCTTCTGTGATGACGCCTTAGTTTCTTTGCATGCGCGTGTGTGTATTGCTTCTGGTCTTATTCGTCTTTGTCTTTGCTTCATATCTAAACTAAGCTGTAATGAGAAGCCAGAAGATTTAATCCTAGCATGCATCAGTTTGAAGATAGTAGTTATTTGTATTTGTTGAATCCTAATTATCTGTTTTCTTATGACAACCTAGGATAATGATATTATATGTTTTCGTCGCAACACACGAACACTTAACTATGATATTATATGTTTTTGTTGCAACACACAGGCACTCACCTAGATGGGTATCTGTTATTCTGTGGTAGTAGGTGGGTATCTGTTGTTCTGTGATGTTGGGAATAGTTCCCTAGATGATATGTTCTGCAAGCGGTACCAAAGCGTCTGGTAGTGAGATTGGTGCCTTGATTGAGGTACGTCACTTTCAAGTGGAGTTTGGTTTGTTTTTCGTGAAGAATTAAATTCGAATTTGTGTAGGTTGTAACATTGCTCTATGGCTCTAAACATGCTACGAAAAGGAGACTTGATATGCTAGAAAAGAAGGCTTTAGAGTGCAGCGAGCCCACTGTTCCATCCAGTAAGCAGGTAAATGTGTTGATAGTCTAGGCGTCCTCTCTACATGTGTGATGATGGTTGCTGATTGGGTTTCTCTGCCATGCCAAGCTGTAGGTGCTTGTGTTTCTCTCTACGTGGCATGCATCAGGTGTTCGATGAAATGCCTGCCCGAGCCTGGCAAGTTTTTGAAATGGCAAGCTAAGTAACTAAGTTCTTTTGTGCGCAACATCTAAGGATATGTCTGCTGCTGAGTAAGCTATTGGAGAAGGACCACTAACGAAATAATGGGTCAAACTCGATCTGTTTTGCCAAATTGAACAAAATGATTTGCATTGTAGTATAATTTGATTTGTATCGATTTAGTTTTATATTGGTTGTTGTCAAAGAATTTGTGAAATATTGAGGTTGATAATATATGTGGCGTTCGTTTTTATGTAATCAATGTTCACTAATATTTTGTCGAATATTTTATATTATATAGACATTACTAAGAACGTAAGGGGTCGCTCGTGCTCTGCAAAGGTATAAACAATCATGATTGTGGAGGAGCGTGACGGCGAGGGTCGATTGGCGTCCGACCACGATTTGCATGTGGCTTGTGCTCGTCGCCACCGCAATGATGCCCACCCATGTGCTCATCACCTTAATTGTTTAGATTGCTGAGTTTGGCAAGTTAGCAGCATAATCTTTCCCGAACAATCTACACTGTCTAATTGTGAAACTGACAGATGAGTGGCTTTGAAATTTATAATCTTTCACCAAGGTGCATTGCATTTTACTCCACATGGTAGATTTGTTCGATGTGTAAGGCTTTTAAGGTTTATAAAAATTCTTATCTTTAAAAGATGCTAGCAAGAACACAAAATGGTAATTAGTATTTTTGAATTTTAATATATTATCATAATATGTTCACTTCGTAGCAACGCACGGACGTTTACCTATAATACATATGTACATAAGTTTTCGTGTTATTATACGGTTCCGTTGCAACGCACGGGCACTCACCTAGTACATGAATTAAATTGGCAAATAAAGCATTTGGAATTGAGCTGCACATGCAGGAGTTGGAAGGAGGGGATGGAGTTTAGGCTATCCGCACTCATACTACTCTAAATTTCTACCCTAAAAAGAATATTCTGTCTTAGTCAGCAAAATTCTTTACTCTATACCACAATCCTCCGCACTCATGTTTACTCTATATCCCAACCCTATACCAACTACCATATATTATATTATTTTTTCAATTCTTTTTTATACGCACCTGCAGCCGTCCCACGTACCAGCCAACCAAAAGAGGAGAGAGATTATACAGTTAAAGAAAAGGACGCGCTACATGTGAGGTTCTCCAATGCAACCGTAAGTTTACAGTAGTGTGTCCAGTCCACCGTTGCAGCTGCTCACGCGCTATAAATATTTCCAGTCCACCGTTTACAGTCACCGGTGCGGCCAGCCTTAAAGTCAACAAACTAAGGCTATCCGCACTCATACTACCCTATTTCTCTACCCTAAAAGGAATATTCCATCCTGGTCAGCGAGGTTTTTTTACTCTATCCAACAATTCTCCGCGGTCACAATTACTCTATATATCTACCCTATACCAACTACCACATATTTTATTATTTATTTCCATCACTTTTCTATCCACACCCAAATACCCAACTGCCTTCCGCGGTCCCACCTTGGCCATGCTGCTACGAACAGGCCACCCATGCGAGGAGAGAGATTTTCGAGTTGGATGGAAGCGTACGCTGTATTTAGGGTTCTCGAAGTTACATGCAAATTTAGAGTTAGCTTTTCAGTATACCACTGCAGCATATTTTTACCCTATACGATTACTTTATAGCTTTAGAGTTGCCTTTCGAAATGCGACTGCGGACAGCCTAATCGCAGCTCAAAGACCTGCTTTCCGAGACAAAAATGGCAGGAGGGGATGGAGGAGTGCAGGGGCAAAATATCTCGGCCTCCCACTCCGGCTTCCATTTCATCCACGATGATGATCTCGTTCTCGTCTCACCGCCCCGTCGCCGCTGACGTGGCGCCCACCGCGCGGAAAAAAATATTGCAGATATTTTCCTCACCGCTCCTTCCCCCCTCTCTCCTCGTCCTTGCCTCCCACCGCCCCGCCGGCTCTTGCTCTGCTCGGTTCCTCCTGGCAGCAACCGAATGTGTCCCGACGCCGACGCCGACGCCGCCGCCGGGGGAGGAGGAGGTGGAGAGGCGAGCGCCGGCGCCGGCGCGTCGTCGCCCCCCGCGTCCGCGTCCGCGGCGGCGGACGGCCGGGCGCTGGTGCGGTGGAACCAGATCCTCCCGCGCCGCTCCCTGCGGGTGCTTCTCGTCGAGCACGACGGCTCCACACGCCAGATCGTCACCGCGCTCCTCCGCAAGTGCGGCTACCGCGGTGAGTCGCCGCGCCCTCTACTCCTTCTCTCCCCTGGCTCCCCAGCGAGACCTGCTTGCTGCGGCTGTTAACCCCCCCACGGAAATTCTCGGCGCTCCGTTCTTCTGACTCCTCTCCCCCCTCGCGACCTCCGGGAGACGGCTGGCAGTGGCCGCGGTCGCGGACGGGATGAAGGCGTGGGAGGTCATGCGGGAGCGTGCCTACGACTTCGACCTCGTCCTCACCGAGGTCGCCATGCCCTCCCTCTCCGGCATCCTGCTGCTCTCCAGGATCGCCGCCGCCGCCGAGTGCAAGAACATCCCCGTCATCAGTAAGCCTTTTTTTTAACCTTTTTCCATTCGCTGCTCTTTAATCCAAGCCCGATTCATATCCCCCTTCCCTCCAAATGCTTCGTGTGTGCTCACGACGTGCCTCGATTTCTTCTCTTCTTTCTTCTGGATCAAATCGCCCCTGGGAATGGATTAGACTTCACTATTATTAGCCAAGCTGTAACTTCAAGCAAGCGACTGGTGCGATTTACAGTACATAACTTTATGCTCACTGCTCAGCTCCGCATGTTTTTTTATATTATGCTCTGCACATGCTTGTTACTAAAACCGGGATGCTTGCATCATGCCTGTTTCGTGTCAGCAGCTTTAAGGTTACTGTCTCATCATTGTTAGATTAGATTTCTCTCCTTTGTGCTGTAAGCCAAGTGTTGCGTTGATATGTGAGTGGAAGCAGTTTGTTTGCAGAGTTTCTATGGTCACTGCTGTTCTGTTCTGCAAGAACTTGATTCCAAGTATACGATTTTTGAGTGGTATATATAATTCTTTGAGAGTCTATAAATCAATCACATAGTTTGACTGGGAAATGGGCCTCAGCTTAACAAAAAAAGAGGTGGCAGTAGTCGTGGAGATCAAACTAAAAAAAAATATTGAATTGCAGTGTCTGGTTCATAGCCGCTGAAACCAAGATAGCCGTGGCGTTACATCAAGTACTTAGGGGGTCTTTGAATGCACTAGAGCTAATAGTTAGTGACTAAAATTAGCTGGAGACATCCAAACACCATAACTAATAGTTCAAATATTAGCTATTTTTAGTAAATTAGTTAGTAGTTAGCTAGCTAATTCCACTAGCAATTTT
Organism: Zea luxurians; assembly: GCA_029449295.1. Lineage (NCBI taxonomy): Eukaryota > Viridiplantae > Streptophyta > Magnoliopsida > Poales > Poaceae > Zea > Zea luxurians. The sequence goes on along the minus strand of JAOPSE010000004.1, from coordinate 73,705,415 downwards.
TTAGCCAACTAACTATTAGCTCTAGTACATTCAAACACCCCCTTAGTTAATGCCACTGAATCTAAGCTAAATATAGGGGATGCTTGCATTGAGTGCGCAAAAAGACAAAAAAGACTTTACTAAATATGAACAGCACTTGCAACAAAGAACAGAAAATGAGCTGTAAAACATGTGATTGATGTGTTTATGTGAACTCAACCGTTATTGCAGCTCTGTTTTCCTAATTACCTAATGTGATCACAACCACTTGATCAGCTGATCAGCCTAGTATAGCGATGTGTTCATATGATATAACATAATGCCACACGTGCATCACAAGCGGCCTTGACCTAATAGAATTGCTGAACCTGATATTTAGATTTGTTATGGGTTTCATTTGTTTTGCACTGGTTGCCTATGGCAGTGATGTCATCCCAAGATTCTATTGGTACGGTGCTCAAGTGTATGCAGAAGGGTGCGGTGGACTTCCTTGTGAAACCAGTAAGAAAGAATGAGCTGGGTAACCTGTGGCAACATGTGTGGAGGAGGCATGCAGTAAGTTCTTTTTCTGCAGGTCTTTAAGAACATGCTTCCTTCTGCCATGGCATATTGGTGCATGCCGCAAATTGTGGCCTTTTCCAAACGCTTTGTTTGCTGTTATTTGTCAACCTATCTGGATTTAGTTTGGCTGCTTTTTTCTTTGAACTTCATGAACTAATATATAAATAGTCATCTGAGATCCTTTGCAAAAAACTGTAAAATGGTCATGTAGCCACTTCAGCTTTTATCGTCTATGATTTATCTGTTATGTACTGTCAAATCATAGTTTTTCTTTGCGATACTTAGGCATTAAGAGTTCAATGCAGATGAATTGCCAGACAAATGGATCAGAAAATAATGCAGCCAGCAATCATGTAAGTACCAATGTTGCTAATGGGTCAAAGACAGGAGAAAACAATGATGAGGAAAGTGATGCCCAAGTAAGTATCTAAACTTGCTTACAGCGTACCTGTTCAACTGGCATTAATGCATGTGTTAAGTTTCACATTTGCATCCCTGCTTAGCTTGACAACACCAGTTTAATAGAAAGTAATGAAGTTTGGCAGTATAGCACTATAGCATTTAGAGACATGTCCTTTTCTATGATGGTTCTTTTTCTTGACTTTAACATAGTGAGTGTAACTGGCACTGTTTAATGGAATCAGTTAGAGTTCATCATTTCATCCTTTATGCGGTTCTGATATAACATTCATATTGGATTTCCTTGCCATGTTACGTTATGGAGACTGTTTTGTCTTGACTAGAGCTTTGGTAACAAAAGGGAGACTGAAATTCAGAGTGCTGAGACGTTACCAGATATTCGTAGAGATGAAATGGCTGGCTCATCCGAAAAAATTGAACTACAAAATAAGTCTAACGATGGAGTAAACACAAAAGTGGATGCGTCAAAAGATAGCGATGGTAAAGAATTCAATCCTGGTCACATGATTTTATGTTAACTTATGCTTTGTTGCCGGTAAGTTAGTGTGTGCTATTCTATTGTGCACATGTAGCAGTAATTTATTATTTCATTGCATGCAGGTGCTCCAAGTGGAAGTGAGAAGAATGTGCGTTCCAAATGCCTTAATGGTATTACTTCTGCAAAGGTGGCTGAGCAAATAATGGATAATGCCTTGAGGATCACGGATGCAAGTTCACGTCGTCCAACCAATCTTGGCAAAGATTTGACTATGACTGAACCAGCAGCTGATAGAAAATGCCAATCTTTAGTGATGGAAAATAATGCTGTCAAAGAAAAGAACCCTGGTGAAAAGTCGAAGAGTGCTGTAATAGGTCATGCTGATTCTTACCCCTCCCAATTTCTCGAGACCAACTTGGGAAAGCAACAGTATCGTAATGGTTACAAGAATCAAGAATTCAGGGAAAAAGATATCTTTAATCACTCGAATTCTTCTGCCTTCTCGAGGTACTTTGTGCTGATGGATTTTTAAACTTTAGTCTAAAATTTTGATTGGCTATCTAGTTCTTGAATGTGGCTGGAAATTATCTGAAATGCATGGCTTTCAGTCTAAGCCCATTTGTTTCTTTATGAGGTTACATGTTTAGTACTTCTATAGACCGATAAGGCGATAAGTCGATGTTAGTAACTGCTCAAATGTATTGCATAACTCTGACTAGCTTTATTTAACTTGTCCATCGCTTCAACATGGCACAGATATGGCAATAGAAGGATAGAATCATCAGGTGAGATACAGTTTCTTCCTTCTCGTTGCATTGTTGGGCAAGAGCAGCATGTTCATGGCAAGGACCCAGTTTTCCAACCCAATGGGGTCTTGCTGCCTCCCAATGACCATAATACAGGTGAGAGTACAAGGCAAGCTCGAATTACTCTGGACAGTAGCATGGAGGGTGCTGACATCATTTGCTCCAGTAGTGCTAGGGAAGATGCTGGTGCAAGTAGTTCTTCTTCCCATAGAAAGGACAGTATGAGCCATCCCTCATATGGGTTTGTACCTGTTCCAATTCCTGTCGGTGCCATGATGCCCTACCATTGTGGTGCAATTCTGCAGCCAGTATACTACCCACAGGGTCCACTTATGCACTGTAATTCATCTGCAATCAACAAGGCAACAATTCATCAAACCTCTGGCCAATCTAACTACCGTGAAGATTGTGGTAGTGGTAGACCATCTCAGGTTGATGAACACAAACAGTCAGAGGAAAACCACCAGTTGCATCATTCAAGACAAATTCATCGGGAATCAGGACAACCAGTTGACATGGTTAGAGCTCACATGGATCATGCTAACCAGAGCGCAAGCTGCAGCCGGGATATCTGGAAAGGAAGCGGATGCACGGGTAGCGGTGAAGCCGATACCAATGCGAATACGACGGTTGCCCTAGAGAGTGGCAACGAAAGTGGCATCCAAAATAGTGACAGGTCTCACCGAGAAGCTGCTTTGATGAAGTTCCGCATGAAAAGGAAAGACAGATGCTTCGATGAAAAGGTATCTCATTTGACAACCTTCTAGCCATTAAATAGCTACCGAACGATTTCTTCATCTAACCGTACCTTCCATTTTCCATCTCTACAGGTCAGGTATCATAGCAGGAAGAAGCTTGCGGAGCAGAGGCCAAGAGTTAAGGGGCAGTTTGTAAGCCAGAAGCTGAAAGCAGCTACGGCAACGGAAGCCGAAACTGACTCGTGACGGGCGCTAGTCCAGAACTGTAATTTTGGTTCTTCCCTTCCCGCCAGGTGTGGGCGATTGGACTGGTAAGTCTGAAGACTGGCAAAAGTTTTTTTTTTCTTCCTTTCATGGTTAGCCTTTCTGTACAAAGGTGAACTCTATGTCGGGTGTTTGTTGGCATCCAAGCCTTATTTTGCGAGGTACATCAAGTTGACAAAATGTTCGCAGGGATAGTGTGGAAACGGTGCAAGCGCCATATTTCGTCCATACGCTTAGGTGTTTGTGGAGTGTGAAAACAGAGCCTGTACAGCATATTCACCACCCATTTTGTTGCCATTACAATTGTAGTAACATGTAATTACTACTATGACAAAAGTAGACACTGTTGTAGAACTTACAGCCAGCAGGTCTTTTCCATTTGGGACAGTACCATTTTATTTATTAATTGGTTGATCATGTGAGAATCCCCTTGATAAGGCGCCCTCCCGAATGCAGGACAGTTAAGATTTGTTTGATCCAATCCAATCATCCAGCATTTTGCTTGCCTTAAACCGGACAAGGAATCAGCAGGGTGCACACCTTGTCCTTGTCAGCTATTGGTACACAGCAGCATATATCCTTTGCCTGTGTTTGCTGTACTACTACTCTGGAAAGCATCAACGAATCATCGTTCACGGGACAAGTGTCATTTCACCCAACGACTGGTGCACATGAAGGATAAGCTGCGGATTTGCTGGGATTAATCTGCGCCGTAAGAGGAATCCGCAGTTCCTTGCTGCCAGTTTCATCAAGGGCATCCCCGTTGCACAGCCAGCATTGCTCATCTCTCTCTCTCTCCGTTAGTTAGAGCTTGCGCCTCAAGTTTGGCACATTTGTTTGCCCGCCGCGCTTGGCCTCCAGCTCCAGGCTCCGTCTTATAAACACAGAGGTCCACCAGCCTCGCGGGAATCTCACCTGTGAAAGCGAGCACACGCAACGCAGATACGCAAGCAAGCAAGCACATCAGTGTTCTGCGTTTCTGTCTGCGTCGATCGAGGTACCCAGGCGGCGGCAATGGAGAGAAGAAGGGTGGCCGCACCCGCATCGTTGGTGGCGGTGGTGGTGCCGCCGCTGCTGCTGTTGTGCTCGTGCTTCGTCGCCGGTGATCAGGGCGAGCCGGCGGCGGGGGGCTCGGACACGAACCAGCTGTGCGTGAGCAAGTGCGGGACGTGCCCGACGATCTGCACGGCGTCGCCGCCGACGATCCTGCCGATGACCGCGCCGCCGCCGCCGGCCCTGGCGCTGCTTCCGCTGTCCGGACCCCCGCCGCCGTACCTGGAGCTGGTGCCGCCGCCGCCGGGGGACGAGTACGACCTCCTGCCCCCGGTCACGCCGCTAACGAGCCCGGCGCCAGAGTCCCCGTGCTCGACCCCACCTTCTTCCTCGTCGTCGGAGCCTCCGCCGTCACCACCCCCGCCGCCGCCACCGAAGAGCAGCAGCGGATCGTCGTCTTCCTCATCTTCCCCGTCGGCGCCCTCGCACTTCTCGTCTCCGCCGGCGCCGCCGTCGTCGTCCAACCCGTACTACTACCTGTACCTGTCCGGCGGCGCCAAGGTCCGCGGCGGCGCGTCCAGCGCTTGCGCGGCGGCGCTCGTCCTCGCCGCGTTCCTCCCCGCCGTCGCTCTTTTCAAGTGACGCACGCTTCTGTAGTTCTGTTGTTAGTGCAGTCATCTGTCGGCTGTCCAGACCGGTGTTTTAAGATTCAGGCATGCATGCATTACGTACGTGCCTCGTTTTGGCATCCGATTCGGTGATGCTCTCATCTGTCGGGCTTTCCGGCCGGTGATCGATCCATGCATGCAGATAATAGCAGCTGTCTTTGCAATTTGTTCACTGTATCAACGTACGTTCCTGTACGTACCTTAATGATTTTGTAAAGTGAATTCTGATCGATGATGGCTTCATGCTCAGTGTCGGTGAGTAAAGTCTGTTACTAGCGATTTGCTAAAATTTAGATGCCTGAATTTAGTTTTTTTAGACAACGATTTTTTTTGCATATGTTTTATACTAAATTATTTGAAACGACGACGACTCAGCACCTCCGACTCCGAGTTGGAAGGATTATCGTGTGGCTCTAATATGCTGATCTCTGACTCTGCTTACTGGTCGGACTGCTTCATTTTCTCTTCAGTTTTGATGCGGCCACCTTAGCCGCTGCTGCCTCTCGACGGGTCTATATGGTTTCTTTGAAGGTACATCACCACCATCGCCATCACTAATCACCTCATCATCGGATTCATCCAGGGGAAGAGATAAGCTTATTACCGGTGTCAGCTGACACTGATGAATTCCCCAAAACCCAGTGTAAAATACTATTTAAACACCGTTTATAATATCGAAGACATCAGTTACAAAAAATACTGACACCAGCGAACTTGGAGCCTGGCTTCGCTCCTAGATTCATCCAAGACTAGTTCATCATCATGATCTAGAGAAACATAGAAATCAATTAGACATTTACTTGGACGTACCTAGTACATGTAACCGACTTGAGCAGGAGTTTACATCATGCCTTTTCATAATTTTTTATGAGACCTTCAATTTCCAATAAAGGAGGATCCGATACATAGTTGATATCAATATCCTGCAACAAACAAGTTCAACTCAGCATAGTCATTTTTGGAAACACAGCTATGAGTGTACCAAACTATAATCAGACAAACTAGCTTACCGAAGGAGTAAGACACTACCGGACACAATTGCTTTGCGGAGTGCTTCAGTCACTCGGCAAAGCCTGGAAAATATCCGACAAACTCTTTGCCGAGTGTGACTCTCGGTAAAGAAGTCTCGGCGAATGTTGAGCAATGTCACGTGGATGAGCTGACAAGTGGACCCAAATACTCGAGAAGCAGGTAATCTGCGTATACAATAATCTGCGTATACCAGACAACACACCCTCACACTACATTGATGGGTGGGCCCTTGTCGATGTCTTCTATTATGCCGGAGGTGTTCGGGGTCGACTTGTGGCCTTTGCCCCTAGCTAAGGCCTTCGTACCTTCGCTCCGTCTGGTTGCGCCTGGCCGGATGACGGAAGTCCTTTAGTCAAGGAGATGGCGAAGGCCTCGACTTCCACGGACAAGTTGTCGCCCATCAGACCGAAGACCTCTTCGCTGGTGGTCCTACGACCAGCAAATGTTGACTTCGATGAGGGCCCCTTCGTGTGAAAACCTGTGTATGGTATGAAAAATATGGTCTTCGATCTGGGATCGAGGTCGTGTTCGGTCTCCTCCCAATACTAGCCCCTGAGGAAGTGGATCATCCTGATGGACCATTCCCGAAGTCTGTTAGATTTTAAGGTGACTAACGCTGCCTTTGATCATCTGGTGAACCACCTCGGGGGGGGGGGGGTCTGGATGTGACCATTAGGGAATTCGATGGCGATACTGTGCACCACCCGTGTGCTGCTATAAATTGAGTGGTCCGTGTTTGGGGTTCTAGCTACTAGCTTGTTGCCTTCTTTAGCCAAGAAAACGCTGCCTAGCTACTGTTCACTCTCGTGGCAGAGACATTGTCACACCGGCAATGAGGTCGATGCCGTGGCGCAGAACGCTAGCCCGCTTGAAGACCACCGGTCGTCGCCATCCCCGGTACGCCGCCAAGCCTCTCTCTCCGAGTGGCGGTAGTGCGGCGGCACCACCATGCTGGTTTGCCAGGCCAAGTTAATTATGAGCTGGGCCACTCGAAGACGTCGTGGCATAGGGTGAAAGAGATGGAATCATTGGCTTTTTCCTATTGGCTGTGGCTGGGCCACTAGGACAGAGACTGTCCCGAGGCCGGATGGCGTAGGGTGAAAGAGACCTCTCGCTCATCCGCTGAACAATCTGCGTCACGCCAATAACAGCCGATGAGACGCGCGGAGCAACATCAGTGCTTTGCGCGATCGCCGACATGAAAATGAAATAAGACACCGGGAGGACTACGACCGGGATCATGATACATCGGCACACAGTCGTGCAACCAGGATCGAGTCGATGATAGCCTCCACCAACAATCAGGTCTGGGGATGGTCCAGGCAACACGAGACTCGCTCCCCTCCCCGGGACCGGCAGCATGATCATCAATAGGAGGAAACATGCAGAGTCTCCGTGCTCACCCCCCGGCTTTGGGCCATCCAATGGCCTCCCAACTTTAAAGTCTCCTACGTCGACAAATACAAACCCAAGCAAGACCCGGGGGCTGGTTGGCCGTCTACACGACCGCCGCCCGGGTTGCTGGGGCAACAGAAGATGTCATGACACCGTACCTGCCCATTGTCCTAGGGCAGGACGCGCTACAATGGCTTCGACATCTACCTCGACACTGCATCGACGATTGGGGTGATTTTCGCCACCGGTTTGTCGCAAACTTCCAATCCCTCTCCGACAAACCTGTGTAGCCATGGGATCTCAAATCCATCAAGCGCCAAAACAACGAAACTCTCTGCTCATTCCTTAGAAGATTTCAAATGATAAGGAACCACATCCCTGAGGTTGTCGAGGCAGCCGTGATTGAAGACTTCTATCAGGGATCCAATGACTCGGCTTTCGTCCGAGCTATACTCCAAAAGGCACCCGCCACCTCTAAACAACTATTCAGGGAGATGGACATCTACATCACTGCGGATGAGCGGGCTCAAGACCTCATTGGAGGCACGAAGCCCATGCCTCTGGCACCTCGGAAAGACATGAACCAACAACCAGACAAGCGTTGGGAAAAGAGGCCCCGGGAGGAAGTGCACACCGCTGAGCCACCCGCAGCTCGAGCCCGCGGCGCACCCCGTGATGGAGTAAGGACATTGGATGAGATCCTCGATTCCCAGTGCCCATACCACAAGGACATGCGACACACCCTGCAAAACTGCAGAGATTTGAAAAACTCTATCGGGCATGTCTGACCATTCTAGATGCTGCCGCCTCCCCCTCCCCGAGGAGAGCCTACCGAGCCAGGGCAGCATCAGCAGCAGGAGGGAGGAAGAGGCGGAGGCTTCCCGGGCATTGATCGGGAAGTTAACGTCATATTCGGAGGGCACATGGTGCAAGAAAACAAGAGGCAACAGAAACTCACTGATTGGCAAGTTTTGGTGGCCACGAACAGCCCTCTGGCCCCATACCGATGGTCAGAACACACAATATCCTTCAGTCGGGCCGATTAGTGTCTTAACTTCGATCAACCCGGCCAGTACCTCCTACTTGTTGACCTCGTGATCCGGGAGAGCCGGGTTAAGGTGTTAGTGGATGGTGGTAGCAGCATCAATGTCACCTTTCCCCGAACACTTCAACCTCTAGGAGTCTCCATCGTCGACCTCACCCAGTCGGATACCCCTTCTTTGGCATCGTGCCAATCGAGGGAGAGTACCCACTGGGACACATCTACATGCTCGTCACCTTCGGTACCCTAGAGAACTACCGAACTGAGTTCTTGAGGTTCAAGGTGGCGGGCTTCGACTGTGGATACAACGCCATTATTGGGAGACTAGGAAGGCAAAATTCATGGCCGTCCCTCACTACCTATATATGATACTCAAGATGCTAGGTCCTCAGGGGATCATCACTGTGTGTGTCGATTTCTAAGGTGCCACTGAATGCTTCTAGGGTGCCATACAGACGACTCTCACTGTCCGGCCCTCGGTAGCCCTTCACGCATAGACCGATGACAAACCATCAGAAGAAGGTTTTACAATCCCTTCGAATGAAGCACCGACCGCGTCCTCTATGCAACCGACTAAAGGAGCTAAAAGAATCAACCACAGATTCTCTGACGAACGCAAGACCGCAGTCATCAGTTCCAGCCTCGACGACAAATAAGAAAGTGCACTTGTCTAGTTCTTGCAAGACAATCGATATATGTTTGCATGGCAACCTGTGGATATGCCGGGAGTCCCGAGAGAGCTGGCCGAGCACAAACTCAAAGTGTACCCTCAAGCGAGGCCGATCCGATATAAGCTATGTCGTTTCACGCCTGACAAACGAGAGGCTATACGGGCGGAATTAGCTCGCCTGGTGTCTGCAGGTTTCATTAGGGAAGTACTACACCCTGAGTGGCTAGCGAATCTTGTTCTTGTACTAAAAAGAATAAAGTTGATTGGAGCATGTGCGTCGACTATACCGATCTCAACTAACACTACCTGAAGGATCCCTTCGGACTCCCTAGAATATATCAGGTAGTCGACTCAACCGCTGGCTGCTCTATGCTCTCCTTCCTAGATTGCTACTCTGGATATCACCAAATCAGTTTGGCAAAGGAGGGCAAGGAAAAGACGGCATTCATCATGCCTTTTGGAGCCTTTTGCTATACCTCCATGTCGTTTGGCCACAAAAACGCTAGATCAGCTTATTACAGGGCTATCCAAACATGCTTAGCCGATCACTGGGGCAAGCGTGTAGAAGCCTATGTCGATGACGTGGTAATCAAAATAGAAAACCTAGAGAACTTCATCGAAGATTTATAGTAGGTTTTCAACACCTTGAGGCGCTACCGTTAGAAACGGAATCCAGAGAAATGTGTGTTCGGGGTACCAGCTGGAATGCTACTTGGGTTCATCGTCAGCCATCGAGGAATCGAGGCCAACTCAGAAAAAATTGAAGCCATAATGAGGATGGAACCACCGTGGTCACAGAAAAAGGTACAGAGGCTCACTAGGTGCATGGCAGCGCTAAGCCGTTTCATCTCAAGGCTCGGAGAAAGAGGAATGTCATTCTATAAGCTGCTCAAGAAGGTAGACAAATTCCAGTGGACCGCTGAAGCTCAAGAGGCCCTAGAAGCACTAAAGAAATTCCTAACCACACCACCGGTACTCAAGCTGCCACGCTAGACTACAGCCAGCCAGCCAGCTGAAGACCTATTGTTATATATCTCCTGCATGATTCATGTGGTAAGAACTGTGTTGGTAGTCGAGCGGGCAGAGGAAGGGCGCGCATATCCGGTGCAACATCCTGTCTACTTCATCAACGAAGTCCTCGGTCCCTCAAAGATAATGTATCCTCAAGTTCAGAAGCTATTATATGCAATACTTCTAACTGCTCGAAAGCTACAACACTACTTTGATGATCACAAAGTCATAGTAGTCATAGGATTCCCAATAGGAGATGTACTCCACAACAAAGAAGGAGTTGGAAGAACAACCAAGTGGGCATGTGAGCTCAGAGCTCACGACATAGAGTTCCGACCTCGCACCGCAATCAAGACTCAAGCCCTAGTGGATTTTATATCGGAGTGGACTGAACACCAGGTTCTAGAGAACCCAGAGGCAGCTGAAGTCTTGAGGATGTACTTTAACGGGTCGTTAATGCTGCAGGGGGCAGGGGCAGGAATTCTTTTCATTGACCCTGGAGGAGATCAACTCAAATATGTGCTTCAGCTCCTATTCCGAACCTCCAAAAATGCCACAGAGTATGAGGCCTTAATTCATGGGCTAAGAATCGCCGTATCGCTAGGCATCAAAAGGCTAATGGTATATGGCGACTAGCTAGTGGTCATCAGCTAGGTAAACAAGGACTAGGATTGCTCAACTGACTCAATGGACAACTACTGTGCCACGGTGCAGAAGATGCAAGATAAATTCGAAGGCTTGGAATTCCATCATGTGGAAAGGGATCACAATACAGCAGCAGATGCATTATCGAAACTGGGGTCCAGTCGGGCTTAGGTTTCGCTCAAAGTTTTTGTCCTGAGGTGCAGCGGTCATGCATCACCACAGGACATGCTGAATAATGCAACACGGTAAACCAGACAGAGATCGATCCCAATGATTGGAGGGAGCCAATTATTAGATACATAAAAAATGAGGAAGAGCCGGATGATAAGGCCGCCACAGAGCGCATTGCAAGGCAATCAGCTCACTATACCATCATAGGGGGTCTGTTCTACAGGAGAGGCGCAGCAGGAGTCCTCATGAAATGTATTCACTCGACTATGGGGAAGCAACTGCTAGATGATATCTATGCAAGGCAATGCAGAATACACGCGACATCAAAGACATTGGCAGGGAAGACTTTCAGGTTAGGTTTGTATTGGTCAACAACAAAGAAAGATGCAGCAGACTTGGTCTAGAAGTGCAAAGTGTGCTAGTTCCTATCAAAGCAGCAACACTTACCCGCCCAACATATGCAAACTATCCATATAACCTGGCCTTTTGCATGCTGAGGGCTGGATATGATTGGGCCATTCAAAAAAGCTCAGGGAGGATATACTCATGTGCTCGTCGCTATCGATAAGTTTACAAAGTGGATAGAGTACAAACCTATCGCCTCTTTGACCTCAGCAAAAGCAATGGAGTTCATTCAAGAAATAATGTTCAGATTCAGGATACCTAACAACATCATCACAGACCTAGGATCTAACTTAACTAGCTCAGAGTTCTTTGATTTTTGCGAGCAAAGGAGCATCCAGATCAACTATGCATTAGTGGCACACTCGAGAGCAAACGGGCAGGTAGAAAGAGCCAACGGGATGATACTTGATGCACTCAAGAAGAAAGTATTCGTCAAGAGTGAAAAGTTTGTAGGAAAATGGATCAGAGAACTACCGTATGTAGTCTAGAGTCTACGAACCCAACCTAGTCGGGCCTTGCATGGAAACACTCCATTCTTCATGGTATACGGGTCAGAAGCCGTGTTGCCAATAGACTTGATATTTGGAGCACCTAGGTTAACATTTGAAAGCATAGCTGAAGCGGAAGCAACCATACTGGAGGATGTTGACGTAATGGAAGAAGAATGTTTGAATGTCGTCATCCAATCGGCTAGGTATTAGCAAACTCTGAGGCGCTACCATGACAAAGCAGTGCGGCATCGATCCTTTGCAGTAAGAGACCTGGTACTTCGCCGCGTATTGGCAGGAGAAGGACCGCCGTGGGAAGGGCCTTTCATCATCGCAGAGGTCACCCGGCCTAGGTCCTACTGGCTTACCCAAATTGATGGAACTCAAGTAGGAAACTCATGGAATATTGAGCATCTCAGGAGATTCTACCTGTAGTGATACCATAAACTCCAGTCGACAAGCTAGACATTGTAAACAAGAGACATCATTATCATTAAAGCTTCTATGTTCGTCCACTTGCAAATAAACTCTCAAATAACGATCAGTTTAAGTCGGAAACGCCTTAGGTCGCTGCGAGTGCTCACGCATACATGCCTAAGGGTGATTACTATACCCTACTAACGAAGCAATCGGCTTAAGTCGGAAACGCCTTAAGTCAGTGCGACATGCTCACACATACATGCCTAAGGGTGATCACTATACCCTACTAACGGAGCAATCAGCTTAAGTCAGAAACGCCTTAAGTCGGTGTAACATGCTCACACATACATGTCTAAGGGTGATTACTATACCCTACTAACGGAGCAATCGACTTAAGTTGGAAATGTCTTAAGTCGGTGCGACATGCTCATGCATACATGCCTAAGGGTGATTATTATACCCTACTAACAGAGCAATCGACTTAAGTCGGAAACGCCTTAAGTTGGTGCGACATGCTCACGCATACATGACTATGGGTGATTACTATACCCTGCTAACAGAGCAACCGACTTATGTCGGGAACGCCTTAAGTCGATGTGACATGCTCACACACTTACCTGACTTAGGGTGACTACTATACCCTACTAGCATACCAATCGGCTTAGGTCGGAAACGCCTTAAGTCGGAACAACGCGATCAATTAGAAAAATGCCATCTCAATGAAAAAGGATTTCTGTTTGAATAGATCAATGTTTGCTTTCATTCCATGGTTACTGTGCAGGAGCATCCTCGCGAGGAACCTTATCTGCAGGATCACCGAAAGCAGAAGGATTACTCGAATTAGCCGACATAGCAAGCACGTCAGCCACAATATTATCAGGCACCACAATGCCAGGCCTCTTCATCAGGATCCGGACTGCACAGATGGCCTTGTCCATCGCATTTTCGTACCACACCTTCATAATATCGCAATCGTCCTCTAAGGCCTTGATATCACGACGGACAGCCTCTGCATCGCGATGAGCAACCTCTAGCTCCTGCGAAACAAGTTTCTTCGAGGCACGCAACTCTCTGATGATGGAATCTCTTGAAGACAACAACCTGTTAAGTCATGATACCTCGTTCCGAGAGACTTTCCACTCATCTCTATGGCGATCGAGCTCTGGCATAGTAAAATAGTGACTCCTCTCCAAGGTAGTGAGAGAGACGCTAGCATCGCAGTACAATTTATCTAGACTGTCCCGAGAATCAAGAAGTTTCGGCACCTCCTCCTACAAATAAGAAGAGTTTCAAATATCCAAGCAAAAATACAACACTAAATGTTACAAGCCATTAAAGAGGTTACCTTGTGGGCTCTTTTCTCTGAATCAAGCTAGGCATTTAAGGAAGAGTTCATGGCTCGGACACCGTCGAGGAATGTGGAAACTTGATCAAGATCTGCCTGACTCTGATCACACCTTTCTTCAGCATCAGAGCACCGCTGTATCAACGCTGAAAAAGCAAGCGAAAATACCAAAAGAGTTATTGACCCACTGACCGGCATTCGAAGCTTTTAGGTCGTCTATATGCTTTTGAAGAAGAGGGTTCCACACGACTTCAGCTGAGCTGACACCGAGTCCAGAACACTCTGCAAATGTAAAATTTAACAAGGAAATCATCTATCGACAAAGGTAGAACATGGCAAGGATGCACTCACCTGAAGGTTGGAAAGAATCAAAGGAAATCCCAAGGCCGGAGGCATCGAGATACTATCAGATGGCAAGGCATCGACAGAAGTAATATCAGGAGAAGGCTTGAACGCCAAAGGAAGATTGTAATTCATGCTCAGTGCGACACCCAGCGGGATCTCGGCTCTAGCAGCATTTATTGGATCCTTGGTACCCGGATTACTGACATCTAAAGTAGCCGGACCAGCGAGGACAGTAGGAAGATCAAGACTCGTCACCACAGCCTCCTCGGATTGAACCAGCGGTGACCCAACATGAACATCCATAGAAGCAGAATAAGAACCAGCTGTAGGACCCTCAGGGGCTAGATCATCCTCAGTAGCACCCTCGGGGGCTGAATCATCTTTCAGCGGCACCCTCGGGGGCTGAGTTATCTTCAGTCACACCCTCGAGGGCTGGACAACCCTCAGCTGCACCCTCAGGGATCAGAGTATTCTCATGAATCTGATCGTCCTTAAAGGTTGGGGATGCATGGCAAACTGGCGGGGTTATTTCTTTCCCAACCAAAAAACTGGTGGAGGGAGCACCATCCGGGACCTCTATACGGTTGTCAGCACCTCTAGCTTCAGAAAGTTCCAACAAGAGGTCTTCGGGAATAATCTCCTCCAATGCATGGTCAATGGTGGATATTGTCATTCCTTGAAGGCTAACCAGCCCCGAGAGAGCTTGAACTAGGACATCATTGCTGGCCTTGCTACGACGATTCCTGCGAACCGAAGAAGGCACATCCTCTTCCTCTTCCTCCGAAACATACCTACCAGCTCTGGTGCCACCACAACTCTCAATGTCATCCTTAAGATCGACGCTCGCCGAATCATCACCAAAGTCTAGAGCAGCGGAATCAGCCTCTAGCTCTAAGCCGGATGAACGCCGGAGTTTTCTTTTCCTCCTCTTCATCTCAGTGGACACGACCAGAGAGCCTACTCGGCGTGTCCGCTTGCGACAAGCACTACCAGGGCTGCAAATTCTTTTGTCTTGAAAGTGCATTCATCCCTTTTGTGAGTTTTGGTGATTTGGATAACAACACATTTAAATGTCTAACAAGTTTGCTAAGTGTTGAACAGGAAATTCAGTATGATGAACACACTTGAATAGTGTATAATGATCAGTGAACAAAGGTTCAACACAAGGTTAAATAACCAGTGAGACAATGCAAATGGATATAATATGGTCTCTATATTGGTTTGAATATATTGACAAGACCTGAGAAATCACTATGCATAAATATGATCAGAATAGAGGTTGAAGTGATTAAGAGGATTGGTCAAGCCAAAGTGAATAAGATATGAGGAATCGTGAATTGGCTTGACCATATGACTACCAGTCCATATATGCTTCTATGAGAATCAAACTAGCGCTTGATTGATCTTAACAGTTATATCAAGAAGACATTCAAGTAAGGTTCACAATATTGAAGAAATGATTCTCTCAATGGATGCTTAATATGATGTGACTCAATACTAAGCGAAGGTGAAGGCCAAGCGACGGCTTGTGGACCGAGGTACCATGGCTAAGGTGAAGAAGAGAGTACTTGCACTAAGTCGATGAACTAATCAGCTATGAAGAGTTATAACATGTTGATGCATCAGTGAGGTGACTTGAAGCCATGATTTGAACTCATACATGGTGATATGGTACAAGTCACAGGGTTTGATTTGTGTTTGCTTCAAAAGGTGATACAAAGATGTTTGTGATCCTTATGAAGCAACACCATGGAGAAATCACACATGAGACACCAATGACTCAAGGAGTTTACTTAATTATATTTTATTTAACTTGAGTATAGAAATCGTCGTACTATAAAGAGGGATCCAAAAAGAAGGTAGGTGTTTGCCAAAGCTCAAGCCTCTATATTCAAAAGCTATTTTTTGAAAACCAAAAATCTCTTTAAAATTCTATGGTTGACCGTGGTTAGGTTTGAGAAACCTAGAGTGTTCTTGTTGAAAAGCAGCTGAACTTCTTAAACTGCAGCTGAGCTTTTCAGCTGAGCTGAGCTTCTTCAGCTGCAGTTGAGCTTTTCAGCTGAGCTGAACTTCAGCTGAGTTGAGCTTTCTCAACTCCAGCTCAACTTCAACTTCAACCGGGGTCCAGGGCAAGTTCAACCGGGGTCCAGAGAGGTTCAACCGGGGTCCACGGCAAGTTCAACCGAGGCCCAGAGAGGTTCAACCGGTGTCCAGGGAAAGTTCAGCCGGGGTATTTCCCCGAACCTCACTGGTCAAAACCGGTTGAACCGGTCCTAGGGGAGGTTCAACCGGTGTCAGGGTCACCTGACCGGTCTGTCCTCCTGACTGGTAGACTGACTGCCAGTGTGACCACCAGGCGGTTGAACCGGCCCTAGGGGCGGTTCAACCGGTGTCAAGACCTGTTTTTGCAGTCTGACCTACAGTCTACCAGTCTGACCCAAAGTTATTTCAAATTGTTATGTATAAAACTCATATCATCTCGGGGAAGATATTGATGTTGTAGGAAATAAAGAATTATCATGTGCGAAAAATCAAGGCCTACAACATGGAGGAAAGTCAAAGGATGGTAACTTCTATGCTTTTAAGTGCAAGTATTTTAAATTATCATTTCTTATGTGTCTTGTGTAGTCACATAGAAATGTGTAGCACTTCAAATGTCTTCAATTTTATATTACCATTCTTTGAAGATTTTCCTCTCATATGGTAGATTGCATATTCATCATTTCTATTCTGTGGCAATCTACATGCTTTAAATTGTTGCAAGTATCTCATGGCATGTTTTTTCGCTAGTAATTCTATTATTGCCATGATTCTAGATATAGAGAGATATTTCAGTTCTTAAAAGAATAAGGTGTCATGTGAAGAATTCAAATCCTTAGGACACTTATAAAAGGAAAACTCTCTCTATAACTAGAATAGTGAGACTAATGATTTTATCTAAGTAACCCAAGTAGTATCACTTGTAGAGAATAAGTTTCTCTTTGGAAGCGTGTAATCTAACATGGAAAGAAAAATCAATCCAATGATTTATGATGCTCAAACTGGATATGATTCTTTCACATTTATCGCTTTCCATATCATGAATTAGATTTATACCCGTAATCTTAATGGATTATTTATGCTTATTTTATGAGAATAACATCATCTATGGATAATCTAGTTCATGCTATGAAGTTTCCATGTTTTAGTAATATAGCTTTTCATTCCTTATAAAAAATGATTACAAAAATAGAAACTAGTGCTTGTGTTACTAACAAAGTATCTCTTAAGCCTACTTATGAATATCTACAAAAAAGAAAGTGCACAAGCCTCATGGGTTGCTCTTCACCCAAAAGAAGAAAGGTAGAAGCAAAGGTATGGGAACTCATCTTCTTAATCAAATTTAGTTCCCATCTCAATGGCTATTTAATCTAAATTATCATATTCTACCCATGTGAGGAATAGATTCTTTATTGGACCTAAATCAGCTAGACGTGCATTCAATCTCATTCTTTTAAATGCTCATGTCCATTAGAATCTATTTAATGCCTTTGCGATATTTATATATGTTATCATATTGATTCGCTTCCAAGTAATGATTGCTAAATTCAATATGGTCAAGTAAAATTTCCAATGATTGATTAAAATGCTTAAAAAGTGCATATTCCTCTTTCTCAAATGAAATGCACTAATGTTAAAGATTTTACTTCATGTCTGTGTGACTTATGAATGATGAATTGTTTATATTTCCTATCTAAAGAGATCATCTTTCATCATATGCTCCCTTGTGCTATTAACATCTTTCTTGAGTATTTTCAATAAGTTTGAAAGGAAAAAGAAACAACTACAAAGGGAGGACACTCAAATGAAAGAGGAAGACATCAAGAACAACAACACCTACTTGGATAGCAAGATCCTCAAAACAATCAATGGTGTGGTTGTAAGCATTCTAAACCTTTTTCATTGTGAGAATACCAGGCCTAAGTTGTTTATTGCAAATTTCATGAGCCTTGATCAAGATGTACAATGCTTCTCCCTATTTGTCTTTAAAGTAAATTCATCCACTCAATTTATTCAAATACTTGATGCATATCTTTAGGGGGAGCCTCCTTCTATATCTTGATTATGTTGAGACTATTACTTTATCTTAGTAATTTCATATAGTCTCTTGCATGAGAATGAGTTTCTCATGAAGTATGCTACTATTTTCCAATTCTCATCTTTCACTCTAAAGTAGCATATTTGTTGGATTCTCCTACTCTAAGCTTAATTGATAATCTAATGCGTATGTTGTTCTTTTGATCACATCTGTTATTTGTTTGATCATTGAATGACTTCAATTAACAATCATGCTTCTTAGTGTCGTATACTCTATTAATCGATATCTCTCTTGATGTGCACTAAGTTAAAAGGAGAATTCATGATACTTTTATGCAATTTATGATCCATTTGATATATGCTAACAATAACTTAGAAAAGGATCACTAGTTGTAGAACTCTCTCTTGTGCAAAATATTTCCATATATTGTCATTGAGTATAGGTCTTAAGCATCTAAGACTAAGGACAAAGCACAATGAAGAGAGCGTCTCTATGTGATTGTGCAAAACGGTAAAACTACTTCCCTTTATTTACACATGTACCTAAATCTTCCTTTTCTATACATTCTTTGTATGTCTTGTATAAAAGGAAGAGAAAGCATGTCCATGCATTATCCCTGCTTCATATCTAGTTTAACCTCTTAAAATTTCACTCCTGCATTAATGCATCTTTGCTTAAACTAGATGAAGTGATTTTATTGTCAAAGAGCTTAAAGCTTAACCTTGTAACGAGGATAAGCTACCTTTGTTCCAAAGGTGGATGGTCCTTAAGCCTCTTTGAAAACCTTAAGGGAAATGCTTAAATTGTTCATAACATGCTTTCATAAGTGCATAAACTGTCATGAGCATCACACTTATACTATGACACAAATGCACTTCACATTCTCTATGATATAGAATTGTTCTCAGTAACCTAATTATGTGCAACTAGCATTTAAGGCCAAAATATGTTTTCATCTCAATGCATATATTTAGGGGGAGCAATCTATGTTATATAGAACTATGATCATGCTTAATTTGATATATCCTTTGATTATATCTCTTTTATGTCTATGTCTAATGTGTTTTCAAGAATATTCTCATGCTTAGTCATAGAATTGAAAGGGAAATGGAGTATTCGGCAAAGACGACGCTTCCACTCAACTCCTTCGGTATTATCCACTCTTTGTCGGTATTCCGCATAGTTCTTCACTTTGGTATAATCTTCACTCATATTTTAAATGTTTGCCAAAGGGGGAGAGAAAGTAAAGGGCTTCTATTTCACTCACGAGTATCCGTTTTTGGCGATTCATGCGAAAGGGGGAGAGAGTATTAGCCCAAAGCAAAAGGATCGCACCACCACCAATTTCAAAAATGTAGTCTTTTAATTAGTGTTAAAAGAAGTTTTTCAATTAGTATCTTATTTTGATATAATTTCAAATTGGTATACCCTCTTCAAAATTAATATCTAAACCCCTCTTAAACGCTAAGAGGAGGATTTCATTAAAGGGGGAGTTTTGTTTTAGTCAAAGGAAAAGCATTTGAAACAGGGGGAGAAAATTTCAAATCTTGAAAATGCTTCATTCAATCTTATTCATGTACCTTTGACTACTTGCAAAAGGTTTTTGAAAAGAATTTTACAAAGAATTTGCAAAAACAAAACTTGTGGAGCAAACGTGGTCCAAAACACTTTTAAGAAGAAAATAATCCATGCATATCTATTGAAATAATATTGGTTTCATTCCAAGCAACCTTTGCACTTACCTTATGCAAACTAGTTCAATTATTCACTTATATATTTGCTTTGATGTGTGTTGGCATCAATCACCAAAAAGGGGGAGATTGAAAGGGAAATAGGCTTTAAACCTTTTCCTAAATGATTTTGGTGGTTGAAATGCCCAACACAAATAATTGAACTAACTAGTTTGCTCTAGAGTATGTGTTCTATAGGTGCCAAAGGTTCAACTCAAAGCCAATACAAAGATTAAAAAGGGTTCAAGAAGAAAGGAGCAAAGGAAACCGAAGTGCTCCCTGGTCTGGCGCATCGGACTGTTCGGTGCACCAGGGAATATCGACTTCAAACTTTTCACCTTCGGGTTTCCCAGGCGCACCTCCGCTATAATTCACCGGACTGTCTGGTGTACCACCGGACTGTCCGGTGCACAAGCGGAGCAATGGTCATCTGCGCGCAACTGTCGACTCTGCAAAGTGAACAGTGCAATTCAGATGTCAGAACAGACGGTCAGAGGGGCACCGGACTGTCTGGTGTCGCACCGGACTGTCTAGTGCCACATGAGGACAAAGCCTCCAACGGTCGACCAGCTCCAAGCCCTAACGGGAGGATGACGTGGCGGCACACCGGACACTGTCCGGTGGCGCACCGGACTGTCCGGTGTGCCCATCGCTAGCAGACTTCTCCAACGGCTACATTTTGGATGGTGGCTATAAATACCACCCCAACCGGCCACTTCAAGGAGTGGGAGCCCAAGCAACATTCCAAGTCATCTAGTTGACATACTCAAGCCCTCCCAACCACTTCTATGCATTGATCCATCCTATACACAAGATCTAGACCACTACAACCAACACAAGTGCCACAAAAGATAGAGCAAGCAAGAGAGAGCTACTCATTTGAGTTTAGCACTAGTGCCTTGTGAGATTCATTGAGAGTTAGTGAGTGCTACTTCTTTGTGTTCATTTGCGCGTGGAGTTTTGACTCCCATTGAACTTCCTCCAAAGTTTTGGAGGCTTGTAAAGCTAGCAAGAGACACCAAAGAGTGTGGTGATCCTTGTGGGTCTTAAGTGATCCTTGAGAAGAAGAAGAGCTCTCCGGTCTTTGGTGATCGGTGGAGAAAGAGGGAAAGGGTTGAAAGAGACCCGTCCTTAGTGGACTCCTCAACGGGGACTAGGCCTTCGAGGGCCGAACCTCGGTAAAACAAATCACCCGTGTCTCGTGTGCTTATTGCTTGTGATTTGTTTGTTCTCTCCCGTTCCAAGTTTTTCTTGCTCTATTCGTTGCTAACATTATTTGGTGTTGCCTTAAGTTAAATTCTCATTTAGTGAAGTAACACCTTGCAAGAAAGAACTTGTGCTATTGCTCTTCTTATCTAAGCCCTCTTGCTTTATTCTCATAGACTTATTAGTTGTATTGATTTATCAATTCCGCATTATTTGAAAGCAATAACCTTTTCAAGCAAGGACTTAGTTTTTATACTCCGATAATTGTATATCTTGTTCTAACCACTAATCAAGGGATCTAGTTGGGGGATAAAGTTTTAATTTTCAGGTTTTGCCTATTCACCCCCCCTCTAGGTGACTTTCACCTTGGCTGGGGATTCTTGAGTACTCTCAAAAGCTAAAGTCATCAATCAAGTTCTCTGGAATCAATTTGTCAAGCAAAGGCATGAAACAGTCAACAGTAGAGAAGCAACAAACATATTTCATTCATTAACCGGTTGGAGACCATTAAAAAAGGAAAAAGGGTCGACTCATTATGAGCCGACCTTTGATTTCCTTGATCTACTACTACTACTAAACTACAACAACAACAACTACTACTACTACAACTAAAACTACTACTACTACTACTGCAACTACAACTACTACTACAACTAAAACTACCACTATTATACTAATATTTATGTCGGTGGCATCTTGCCACCGACGTTACCGCCATCGCCATCACCGCCGTCGTTGTCGTCGTCCTCGTCATCGCCGTCGCCGCCCTCGCCATCACCGTCGCCACCCTTGGATTCCAAGGAGTCCTCCTCCTCCTCCAAGGTGTCCTCCCCCTCCGAGTCATCCGACACACCGAGCCCCGTGCGCTCGATGGATCGGATGTAGACTCGCTTCGCCACCGACAACCCAATGGAGTCATCCGAGTCATCGGACGATGCCACAGGGAACACCAGAGTGGGTGAGCCATCGTACTCAGATGAGAACTCCAAGTCACTGAAGTCCTCCGCGGTAGGGATCGGTGGACACTTGCGCTTTCCCTCGGTCAAGCGACACTCGCTCCTGTTTCCCTTCCTCCAGCCATCGTTCTCTTGGGTGTGGAGGAAGGGGAGAAGAGGAGAACGACTGAACAAGAGCAAGTGAGGAGAGCAACCAGGGCGAGCGGGCTATTTAAAGGAGCCAGGAGGCGACCGTTCGTTTCTCGCTCGTTCACCGAATAGTCGCAAGACTTCAATAGCGGCTCAAGTCTCCAAGAAGTGGGTCAGGCATCTGGCGTCATTTCACATAACACAACACCAGATGGAATCAAAGTCAACCGCTTAGACACAACGTTACACCTCCCTGTCACATCAGTTTACTATTTCAGGACAACACGATGGACGTCTTTCACTAGACATACACCCATTGGGTGTACCATCCGGATTTTTCGAGTTTTCTGAAACGGCGAGACCTGCAACATATATGCAATGAATACACAACGACAAGGGGGAAGATCGGTCAAACTGGAAGAAGTACAGACTCTACCGAGCACAAGTCCAATCTACAGAGGCATTGAAGTCCACGGCTGAGTGTCATCCAGCCAGGCTCCCTCTGGTTCGGGTTCGACCGATCGGGCTCCAACTCGTCAAAGGGTCCAATCAGAGTAACTCCAAACCAAGTAGGGTATGGATAGATGTCATCACCGGGCTACTCTAAAAATTATTTTGAAAAGTAAAGCAGTGAAGACCTTTGAGTTGATTGTTTCAAAATCAAATCAAAGCTCGAGGGCTACACCCATTGGGTGCACCTTCGGTGCACCCAACGGAGTCATAAAATATCGGAGACAAATGCTAAACTCTAAAGCGTATAATGAAGACCTTTGAGTTGATTGTTTCAACATCAAATCAAAGCTCGGAGGCTACACCCATTGGGTGCACCTTCGGTGCACCCAACTGAGTCATAAAATTTCGAAGCCAAATGCTAAACTCTAAAGCATACAATGAAGACCTTTGAGTTGATTATTTCAAAATCGAATTAAAGCTCGGGGGCTACACCCAATGGGTGCACCTTTGATGCACCCAATGGAGTCATAAGATCTCAAGAAAAACACTAAACTCAAAAGCGACTGGTGAAGACCTTTGAATGGATTATTTCAAAATTAATTTAAAGATTGGGGGCTTGTGGGGGATGGCTATCCCCCGGGTCCACACGAGTGTGAAAATACACCCGGGGCCACGCAGCGGTCACCCCCTTTAGGCGTCCCGCTGTGGGCCGGGTAGAAGGAACCGACGGAAGCGAGCCAGTCTAGGGGTGAAAGAGGCCCATGTCCGAGTTAGCCGCAACACAAGCGCAAATATGTCGGGCCGAGTCTGTTCTGCGCAACCGACGTCCTGAACCGCCAGCGATAGCTCGGGCGTGGGAGCGCAGCATTTTTTCGAGATAATGGAAGATTGTTCGCTACTAATTAGGGGGTAAGTAGGGAGATCGTAATCAACACTTATGCGGGGGAGCCCTCTCTGGTTGTGTATATAAGGCCAGGAGGCACCCCTACCATTTTCATGTCATCAACACCCCATCATCTTAGCAGTCACAACCTGTAAACCCATCTCCATACAGAAAACTTCCATAGGAAGTAGGGTATTACGCTCCTCAAAGCGGCCCAAACCTGCTCTAATTTGCGTGTTTCCCTCTCGTGCAGCAGCACGAACCACTGAGTCACAATCTGCGATGCCGTCCTACCCAAAAGCACCACAAGGGTAACCCCGGGTGTGCGGTTGGACACAAAACACCGACACGATTGAACCGCTCCGTCTACGACCTAAAGCAGGCGCCACGGCGCATCGCCTTCTACCTGGCCTCCATCGGCTTCGTCGAGGCTAAGTCAGATACGTCACTCTTTATCTACCGGTGAGGCGATGACACCGTCTACCTCCTACTCTACATCGATGACGTTGTGCTCACGGCATCCACCGTCGATATCCTACATCGCACGATCATCGCCCTCCAGCGGGAGTTTGTGATGAAGTACCTAGGGCCCCTCCACCACTTCCTCGGCATTACCGCTGAACGTCGGTCCCAGGGTCTCTTCCTTCACCAATGCCAGTATACCATCGACATCCTGGAGCGGACTGGCATGTCCGACTACAAGTCATGCTCCACGCCTCTCGACACTCAGGCGAAGGTCTCTAAGGACGACGAACCCTCGGTCGCCGATGCGACATCCTACCAGAGCCTGACCGGTGTGCTCCAGTACCTCACCTTCTCCAGACCCGACATCGTCTACAACGTCCAGCACGTGTGCCTGCATATGCACACGCCGTGGCACCATGGGAGCCCCATCTCATCGCTCTCAAGCGAATCCTGTGTTACCTCTGGGACTCCCTTAACTACGGCCTCCTACTCCGACCATCCCCAACGTCGGAGCTCATGGTCTACACCGACGCTGACTGGGCCAGCTGTCCCGACACGCGCCGGTCCACTTCCGGATATGCCGTGTTCCTAGGCACCAACCTCGTCTCTTGGGCCACCAAGCGATAGCTCGTCATCTCCCGCTCCAGCGTGGAGGCCGAGTACCACGCTGTGGGTGATGGCATGGCAAAGTCCTCCTGCATGCGCCAACTACTCCACGAGCTCCACAACCCCCTTCGGTGTGCCACCCTCGTCTACTGCGACAACGTCAGTATGGTCTACCTCTCCACCAATCCCGTGTAGCATCAGCGCACGAAGCATGTGGAGATGGACCCACACTTCGTCCGTGAGCGTGTCACTGCAGGTGACGTTCGGGTTCTCAGCGTCCCCACCACGCTGCATTTCGCCGACATCTTCACCAAGGGGTTACCGTCGAGTGTATTTTTAGACTTTCAGTCCAGTCTCAACATCTATACAGGATAGAGTTGCGACTGTGGGGTGTTAGAATACCCGTTTATGGTTTGAGGATTTTCCCATGTAATTACCCTCTCATCTCTTTGTAATAGGCCTGACCTAGTTAAATTAAGTCTATTAATACATTACCCAACCCTACTCCAGGGTTAGGGTCTTCCACAGAAACAATTGATCAACTCCTAGTTTCTTGTGTCTTCACAAGACATGTCTCGTTCAGCTAGCAGGTGTTAAACTTGATGATTTGGTCCAAAAGAGTTTTGATTCTTTAGCCATCCTAACGACCTCATAGACATGCTCTCTGTGCTGTTGTTGGGGGCCTTCGTCCTCCGAAGGTCCTCAAAAATGAGATCTAACAAAATCTTCCAAGTGTAACATATGAACAGGTACCTTTGGACTCGGGCTAAAAGCATGATCGCGATGAAGGTTGGAATTGCTCCGAAGCTACGCGCGAGGGAGCTTCGGCTAAATCGCGGGGAAAGGAACCGACTTAAAGGGGAAAAGGCTATCTAGTCCTCATAGAGTTGACTATTAGTTAACAATGAATGTAAAGGGCATGAATGTAATTTCTCACAAGCTGCATCCTGTTGCTATAAATAGATGAACAGTTCCCCCGTACTATTCACGCTGACTTGTATTCACTTGTGCGTCGCGCTTGGACTTTTACCTTCTGTCAAGCCGAAGGTACAAATATAATTCAATATTATTCCTGTCTATCTATGATTAATAAAAGGAAGATATATTAATGATGTCGTATGATTATTCATGTTGTCTTACATATTCCATATGCTTCTTCTATTAATATATACTACGATGATGAAGGTATGTCCTTCATGACCTTCATCTGAAGATCATTATATCCTAAGGGAAATAATGCTTTCAAGGATGAAGGATATTAACATTTAATATTATGTGTTGCCTTGTTCTTAACTCATAGCATTTGAGAACAAGTCCCCTACATTGGCGCCCACCTTCGGTGAACTCACTTCCATCGACCACCTTTGGCAAGTATTGACCTGCGTCATGCCGCCGAAGAAAGCTTCAGCTCTAGGCACTGCTGCATTGCAGCCGTTGGATCCAAATCAGGAGACTCTCTATCTTTGAGAGGCCTGAAACCAAAAAAGGAAAACCACCAGTCCAACACTCCAGGAGGAGGAATTGGACCAAGAGATCAGGGATATGGAGATCATTCATCAGCAAGTACAAAGAAAGAAGGAGAAGATGGTGCGACTGGCTGACCTTCAAAGACAGATCGACGAAGCTACTGAAGAAGTGCGCCATCTAGCTCAAGACGAACAAAACCGAAGGCCCCAGCACAGGGAGCTTCGTCAGGAAGGCTTATTCAACGAAGATGGATGGTATGATGATTTTAATCATGATACCTTTACCTTTGATGATGCTTCTCCCTTGGCAGCAGAACTACAGGCTACTCCATGGCCCCCATCGTACAAGCCACCTCAGCTTCCCATGTATGATGGGCATTCAGATACAAAGCAGTTTCTCTTGAGCTACGAAACAACTATATCTTCGTATGGAGGCAATACCACAGTTATGGCGAAGTCCTTCGTCATGGCAGTCCGGAATGTAGCTCAAATATGGTATTCTTCTCTTCGGCCAGGGACAATCACATCGTGGCAGAAGCTTAAGGACATGTTGGTCACTAGTTTTCAAGGCTTTCAAACGAAGCCGGTCACAGCTCAGGCCCTATTCCAATGCACACAAGACCATGAAGAGTACCTTCAGGCATATGTACGAAGGTTCTTGCGATTGAGGGCTCAAGAGCCTACAGTGCCCAATGAGATTGTCATTGAGGCCATGATCAAAGGTCTTTGCCTAGGACCTACTGCCTAATATTTCGCCAGGAAGCCCCCACAAACTCTAGAAAAGCTGCTTCAAAAGATGGACGAATACATTCGGGCTGACAATGACTTCCGCCAAAGAAGGGAGGAAGCTTACAGATTCTCTGAAATGACCAGGGGCTTCGGAGGAAGAATCCACCCGAGGCATGTCAGGTCAGTTCACAACTCCACTCAGAATGATGACAAAGGAGGTCAGCTGCAGAGGCCACAATATACCTCACAATCTTCAGGGCAGCAACAAAGCTCTTTCCGGCCGCCAGCTCTAAGAGGCAGAGGTGCCAGGGGCTTCGGAGGAAGATATGGGAATCAGCCTAGAAAGATCTACTGCTTATTTTGTGGTGAAGACAAGGGCCATACTACAAGAATGTGCCAAATCACTATCCAAAAGCAGAGGAAGATTGCAGAAGCCGAAGCTCGGCAGAATCAACCGAAGCAGGTCTTGCACACTGCTTCGTGCCATTCACCCTACATACCAGAATATGTGGGTAATCACTCTGCAGCTTCTGTTGCTTCGGCTAGTCAGCCACGGGCTTCTTGGCCACAGCTTCCACCTTCGCTACCACTACAACCTACTTATTCACGGGGTCAGCAGCTAGAAGGGAGCCAACACACTCAGCAACAGAGGGATTTCAGGGAGGAATCCGAAGCTCACACAGTCAACACTACTGTGCTGGAGTCAAAGCACATCTATTGAGAGATATCCTACCCTCTGAAGCACTTTTTTACTCTATGCCATTTTGTTTTTTAATAAAGGACAAGTAATGCAAATCTAGTTTTAATTCTTAGTAATAGTTTCGATTCTGTTAAAATGAATTATATCTTATTCACAGATTTACGAAGCTCGAAAATTGCAGAAGCTTCAAAAATTCGTTCCCAAAGGAGCGCAGAGTAAGTTTTTTGCTCAAAAGTCGTTCCTAAGGGAATGCAGAGCCAAATACCGCCGAAATACAAGGCGAAGCACGAAAAGCCAACACGAAAAATACCGCCGAAATATAAGGCAAAGCGCGAAAAGTCAACGCAAAAAATACCACTGAAATACAAGGCGAAGCGCAAAAAGTCAACGCGAAAATACCGCCGAAATACAAGGCGAAGCGTGAAAAGTCAACGCGAAAATTACCGCTAAAATATAAGGCGAAGCGCGAAAAGTCAACGCAAAAAATACCACCAAAATAGAAGGCAAAGAAGTTCAAAAGACGTTCCTAAGGGGATGCAGAACTTACACCGAAAAATAAGCGGTGAAGCCGAAAAATAAACGGCAAAGAGATTTTGATCGTTCCTAAGAGGACACAGAGATTGTGTTTCAGCGAGGGCGTGTGTCTTCGGCATTAACATCATTCTTTGCATCATATCATCGCATCGTATCGCATAGCATCACATCATACATCATATCACACCAATGACATTGGAAACAAAGTCGACCTTCGGAGAATGCTTTACAAAAATGAAAGGATGCTAAGGCACAGAGTAAACTGAGAATTATAGTTTCAATAGCTTTGATGAGGAAGAAGAGATCTATTGTTCACAAAGCATTGATATTTTTACGAAGCTTGGATGCTTTTTACGAAGTATGAATATTCTCATAAAGCATACGTATTCTTCTTTACGAAGCATGAAAAGAAGGGAAGGTGTTTTTTCGCCGAAGGCTCAAAAACGGTATGTATATAAAAAGTTTCATGCATCGCAAAGAAGTGAATTGCAAAATAGTTTACATATTAGATTCAAAATTATACGCATCAAGTATTACAGACTTAGTCCAACAAATGTTACATTAATCACCTAAGAACGTTTTTACAATAACTACTACTCTTTCTTCAGAACTTTTTCCGCAACTTTGTTAAGCAACTTGTTGACGACTTCGTCAACAATAGATTCGGCTATGTTGATAATTTCTATTGCTTTCTTCGTCTCCGGGTCGGCCAGAGGGTCGAACGGCTCCGGTGGAGGGGGTAATTCAGCTGCGATAGAAAAAATCAATCAGTTCGAAGACACGAAAACAAACGACGAAGCTAAAACCAATTAAACGATACCTATCCGTCTCTCGAGTTCTGCAGCTTTCTCAGCTTCTTTCGCTGCTTCTCGAGCGTCATGAATATCTTTTTCACTCTTCTTCATTATCTCATGGGCCATTTCTCGACCACCATTCTCCCAGATGTTAGTGAAAAATTTTCCGCCAAGAAAACTTGCTTCGGCCGAGGGATCCTTTGTGTCATCCACGGAGAGGGCAGCTTCGGCCTGGGCCAAGGTTTTAACATGATTACAGCCCGTGTTCTCCAAAATAGCTGAAACTCCTCTCATAACAGAGAACGCACAGACATCCCCACGATCACCTAAGATTTCTTCAAAAGCTTCGGCCTCCCCGCTGATCCACTTGATAACACCTTCAGGGTCGCCTCGTATGAAGTTATCTTCGTTTGAATAGGCGCCCACGTTGGTGAAGCTAGTCTTTATCTTCTTCACGTAGCCCAAAGATTTTTCAAAACATCTTTCCTTGGATGCGCGAAGTTCTTCAACTATTTTTTCAAAATAGTTTTTCCAATATTCACTGGCTTCTTGATTAGCTTCTGCAACAACGCATTTTTCCTTGGCTTCTGCTAGCTGTTTCCGAAGCTCTTCGATCTCATTCTTTTGGACCTCAGCTTGAGCCTTAGAATTAGCGTCGTCTTCTTTTATTTTGTTTATCAATGAAACTAATATCTTGTCTTTTTCAAGGCCTTCGTTCCTTAGTTCAATGACCTCTGAATGAAGGTTGTTCAGAGCCATTGTATACCCTTCATCTTCAATGTTTTTCTGTGCTCTGAGGGCATTGCTAAGGATTAGGCCCTGCAAGAGGAGGATAAGATCAGGTATAAGCAAATGAAACAATTCGTTTTCAAATAAAAAATTAGCTTTTATACCTTTATGCTATTATATGCTAAACTGTCAGCCAATTCATCATTTGATAACGCTGAAAGGCCTTCTTCTAGCTTCGGAAATCCAAAGCTTCTACCCATCTCCCGGTAGACAGATAATTCTTTGTTGTCTGGGAGGCAGTTCAAAAAATCTTCCTCCCCGCTGCCATTGAACACTAATGCCCCCTTCGGGTATTTCAGTTTTTGGGCATAATGTTGAGCCTCTCGTTCTTCTTCCTTGGAGAGTCCCTTTCCCGAAGCATGGCGGATGATGTAATCAATGGTCTCTTTTAAAGCTTTGGGAGCAGGGGTGGTAACCTTTTTAGGCAAAACTCGCTCTGTGGCCCTTTCTTCTATTGCCCTTTCTTCAATTTCCGAAAGCTTTTTCTCACTGGGCTCTGAAGGACCAGCTTCGGTATCAGCTTGGATTACTGTAGCTTCAATTTCGGTCGGCTTTGTTTCAGTTTCGGTTTTCACTTTTGAAGCTTCGGCAATCTTCCTTGAAGGAGTAGAGCTCAAGGTCTTTACTATTTCTAACACATCTAGTATATTTGCCATCCTTCTCCTCTTGGGAGTTACGACAGAACCTTTCTGTGCCCTCGGCACAGTTACTTATGATGAAGGGCTTAAAATTTCTAGCGCTTTTGTTTCTTCAATATTTGGCTTTTTAGCTTTATCTTTATCAGTCTTTAACTCAGCCAACTCGGCTGAGGGTACCTTCGGCATTATAACTGGCTCTTCAGTCTTCTGTGTGGGAGGAACGGGTTCTTTTGGTTCAGTAGCTGAAGAAGCCTCCCCACCAAACTTAGGCACCACGGCTGGTTCAATATAGCGTGGCCGGTGGGTAAGTACCTTCATCTTTTTGCTTATAGCCTTCGGCACAGGTTCGGCCGAGGCGACCGCAGCAGTAGCTTTCCTCTTTTTCCTTTGTCCCCGCGGAGGATAGCGATAGTTGGGATAGACAAAGCCAATAGCATCAAAAACTCTGTTCAATCTCTTCTTTCCCCGACTTCCGAAGGCTGTGGACAATGTATTATCTTCCGCTTTGGAATATGATCCAAGCAGTTCATCACTTGTTACTTTGATGCATTTTAACCAGTCATCGTTTGGCTTGTCGAATTTATCCCCATATTTGGAAGTATACTTCAGCCGGACCAGCTCACCTTCGCTTGATTCGGCGACAGTTTCCTTCGGCATTTCCCAGTTCTCTTCAAGCAGCCATACTCTGAAGGCTATATGTTCTTGGATTAAGTCTCTTGTACCAATGAAAAAACAAACAGTACTAAACGCCTTCTGGCATGCTTCGGCGGCTTCGTCAATTTCAACCTTCGGCCTTCTGAGGCCGAAGCAGGACCAAATGGGGCGTATAATAACTTCCTTAATATCTTCTCTTGCCTTTAAGTCATTCTTCACATAAAACCATTCCTCCATCTAGGCTCTGGGCCACCTTTTCCAGAATGTTGGCACCGGGTAGCTTGCGTTGGGGCGGGCGATAAATCCATAGCAGCCAAAGTTGTTATGATACTGTTCTTTCCCCGTGGCCTTTGTCTCATACAAAAGTTCGCGCATGCTACAGAAGCACTTCGCATTTGGTTCTACCCCTTGGCTTCTTGCTGCCCAGATGAAGACTCCCATCCTCAATATGGCTTCGGAGGTCAGCTGGTGAAGGAAAACCTGGTAGGTCTTTAGCACTTCAACTACGAACTTGCTCAGCAGAAACCGAAGCCCAGCTTTGAAGAAGCTCCGAAAAATCACAACTTTGTTTTCCTCAGGGGCCGGGACGTTGTTGTCTCCGCCAACCCTCACAATAGACATATCTCGAAAGTACCTTCCCCTCA
The DNA here is from genome assembly GCA_029449295.1 of Zea luxurians. Classification (NCBI taxonomy): domain Eukaryota; kingdom Viridiplantae; phylum Streptophyta; class Magnoliopsida; order Poales; family Poaceae; genus Zea; species Zea luxurians. The sequence goes on along the minus strand of JAOPSE010000004.1, from coordinate 73,674,125 downwards.
TGTTTTCGAGGTGACTTTGCTTGATGCTAGATTTTTCGAAAATTGTATGGCTCGGTCTCCAGGGTCGATCCTCAGAATCTTCGCCACCCGCTTTTTGCATCGAAACTGTCACTATCACCAGTATCTTCAGACAGACCCTCTAATATTTCCTTAGTAATATTTTCTGTATTTGTTTTTGTCATTGACTCGATAAATCCAGCAATGTAAGGATTTACAACCTTCTTCTCCTCAAAAAGCTTCTCTTCAGCAAGTTTCGTCTCAGCGACAACCTTCTTGTCCTGAGACATTCTTTCCTTCAAAGATGACAAAAATATGTCTTCCAAACCGAAGCTTAAAAAGCTTTGAAAAACTAGCAAGTATTAGCGAGCAACAGCTATGAAATTGAGAAAATAAAGCAAATGGCACAGGCAGTGTACCAAATGAGGTTGGTGCGAGCTCTTATTTATACACTCGGTGCGCTCTAAACCAAGGGGCCCCGCCTGTCATTGACTGTTGCTATTCTAGCAAAGGGAAGGTGTTTTTTCGGACCTTCGGCTTAAGGCCTTCGTCCATATCGCAGTCTGAATTTGTTATCGTAAACAAATTAATACTGCGAGGGGCTACTGTTGGGGGCCTTCATCCTCCGAAGGTCCTCAAAAATGAGATCTAACAAAACCTTCCAAGTGTAACATATGAACGCGACGAAGGTTGGAATTGCTTCGAAGCTACGCGCGAGGGAGCTTCGGCTAAATCGCGGGGAAAGGAATCGACTTAAAGGGGAAAAGGCTATCTAGTCCTCATAGAGTTGACTATTAGTTAACAATGAATATAAAGGGCATGAATGTAATTTCTCACAGGCTGCGTCCTGTGCCTATAAATAGATGAACAGTTCTCCCGTACTGTTCACGCTGACTTGTATTCACTTGTGCGTCATGCTTGGACTTTTACCTTCTGTCAAGCCGAAGGTACAAATATAATTCAATATTATTCCTGTCTATCTATGATTAATAAAAGGAAGATATATTAATGATGTCGTATGATTATTCATGTTGTCTTACATATTCCATATGCTTCTTCTATTAATATATACTACAATGATGAAGGTATGTACTTCATGACCTTCTTCTGAAGATCATTATATCCTAAGAGAAATAATGCTTCGAAGAACGAAAGATATTAACATTTAACATTATGTGTTGCCTTGTTCTTAACTCATAGCATTTGAGAACAAGTCCCCAACAGCTGTCCAGTTCTTTTCCCAGTATCTTCCTTACATCTACACTTGATTACTAAAATAACAAACAACACTTCCTACAAATATGTGAACACAACAAGCATAACAAAAAAATGATTCACTGGTTCAATATCAGTACAAAGAAAGTTATAGTGAGTTTGACCATGATTATGGTTGCCAGGTCTTTGGTTTAGCCTAACTATTCTAGTCATCATTACTCACCTCTGCAGGTGAAAGGCTTTCATGTTCTGGTCTCAAGTTTTGTGGATTAATCTTTAGTTCTAATGTTCTCAAATTCAATATAGCGGTTTGGCCTTATGTTTTTTATTGATATATATATGCTCATAGTTCTCTATCATATGTAATGGCCAGCAGTATTTGCAATGTTCACGAACATTATTTCTGAAGCTAAGGATCCTGTTGAGCATCATTTGTGGTACTGAGTATGGCCGATTGAAGAACCCACAATCGATCAATCAAACAAATTATCTTATGTACTTTACCTTTTGCCCTATGAGTAGATAGTAACTTAGATTCCTCCTTAATCTTCACCTCTTTCCGACTCTACATCATTTAGAGGCGTCTTGGGTAGTCTACCGATCTCAAGACACACCCTAGGATCTCTCCTCCCTAACGGGGTCCCTTCTGGGAGCGAGATCTAGGCGCCGTCGGCGAACTCCACCGTCCCTACGAACTCCGCCGGCCTTACAACATTTCCCTTCTGCCAATAGAGTCATTGAATAAAGAATGAAGTGTCGCATATGCCTGTTAAGAACAGCACAACGGGCGCCCTATCAGGACAAGCAGAGCCTGTAAAAATGTTAGGATGTGTAAATTTGAACATATAACTGTTAAGAATATGCTGTTAGCTATAATGGGATGTGTCAGCTTTGAATGCAATGCTAGGTGTCTTATCTTTCTGGTTTTGTATAAGAGCGAGTCTAGAGAAGGATCCCACTTTAAACTTGTAATGGTTAGAATTTTATAGAATATTAAAACCTTATCACTATGTCCTGCTAGGCTAATTTGTGCGCAAACACATGAATGAGTTTGGTCTTCATACCAGCTAGCGGTTGGAATTATGTATCCTTTTTAAAGGAGAATTAAGTATATTAATGCACCATAAAAAGGTAATCGTGCGCATTTACTTTGAACAGGCCATATTGGCTTATATTAACCATCCAAAAATAAAGGTAGATACCTTGGGTGCAAGGCATATGAAAACATCAAACATTCTTTGCTATCCTTGTATAATTACAACAAGGCAGATATCATCACCAAATCCTAGTAAGGGCTTGTTCGGTTAGCTCTCAATTCATGTGGATTGAGTGAGATTGGGTGGGTTTAAAATCCTAAGCAAGTCAAAACTTCTTCTAAATTTTTTCCAACCTCATCCAATACATGTGTAATGAGAATAATCGAACAAGGCCTAAAGAGGTAATACCGTAATAGCAAATTTCTATGTTGTGCTTGAGAGACAAGGAACTGATATGCTTTCCTTATCATGACTTATAATGTGGAAATTTTCATTGATAGACCGCATAAAGTAGGCCAAACAAATCAGTATGAACTATCATTTGAGCCAAAAATATCACATGGTCTCAAGAACTCAGATGAACCAAATGATGGAAGACGGACTTGTGCCCCATTCACTATGAAAATTTTTGGGTACCAATGTTTTTGCTGGGAACTCATCAAGCTCCCAAGAATTCATACTAACTGCCAATTGGGGTATTATTTGACCATTCTCTAGTTCTATGATTTTTCGTAGGACGCTGCGGGTCAGAACTTAGCTTTGTGGTATGATCTTGTTAATCGGGTGGTGCTCATTCCGCTGAGTTCTAATAGAGATGTCTTTAAGTGAAGGGTCACATCTTCTGGTCAGTTCACTGTGCAATCAATGTATCATATTTTAATTAATAACAGTCAAATTTTTAACCACAAGCTGATTTGGAAACTGAATTTACCCCTAAAGATAAAAATATGTTTGTGGTATTTGGTTAATGGGATCATTCTAACTATGGATAACCTAATCAAAAGGAATTGGAATGGGAATAAAAAATGTGGGTTTTATAACACAGATGAGCCTATTCAACATTTGTTTATAGAATGTCATTTTTCTCACCATATGTGGAGGTTGCTTCATTTTTGTTTTGGTATAAGTGCACCGAGGTCTATTCGTCATATTTTTGGTGCGTGGCTCACCAGAACTGACTTAAGAACTAAGTGTCTTATTATTATAGGTGTCTGCTAGGCCATTTGGATAAGTAAGAATGACTTAGTTTTTAATAATGTTTCAAGTTTTACTTATCGGCAGGTTCTTTTCAGTGGTACTCTCTGGCTTTGATTCTTGGCTCAACTACAAAAGGATGAAGTTGACTGAGTTTTAATAAAGAATGTATGTTGTCACATGGAGTCGGTGGCCATGCAATTTTACGTAAATTTTGGTTGGAGGTTTTCTAATAGGATTACTTTGTAATCATCTCGGTGTTTTTAAAAAAAATAAAAAAACCTTTAGTGTGCTAGTGTGTGGCGGTTTGGAGGGGTATGTCCCTTTTTAGAGAGCAGTGTGATGCAACAATTTATGCTGATCCTAACCTCTTTTGAGGGGAAAGCCAGAACTTTTTCTCCATTATCTAAAAAATGATTTCCATGCAGTAGCTGTCTTTAGCATAAGGACAGTTCTCATCATCATCATGTTTTACAGGGACTTCTACTTGATAAATTGACTCCACAAGTTTAGTTGCATAAGGTATTCTTGTCTCAGTATCAATATCAACAAAATCCTGTAACAAATCGGAAGGAAGTTCGAGGACATGAGCACACTGAGAAACAATAAGAATGTGATGCTTTCAGTTCATACTTCATAAATCACGATGGAATCAAACAAATGAGCATGATAATCATAAGGTGTTTACTCCTGAAACCATGGGACAAGAAAGCGGTATGCTATGATATCATGCATGTATTGCCCATGATGTATGTTCATTTTAATATTGTAAGTGCAATAGTATACATCGTAAAAGAAGCAACCATCAACTTGTATATAGTAGATTTCAGTGAACCCAGACATTTCATGTGATAACAACATGTGGGTCTAAGCACAGTATTTTCATCTCTCTCTTGGAACCAAACTGCAGCTCCAGACGTTAATGTGGATTAGTGATCCCTATTAATAGGTGACTTGCCAAAGAGCCTGTGCATCCAAGCACAATATTTTGATTCATTTCTCATAACTAAATTGCAACTCCAACAAAATATAGAATACAGAGTAGTAAATAGATTTAAACTTAGATGAGATGGTTTAGAGTACTGTATGGATTTTCATGTCTCTGACACGAGTTGTAGGGTCAAGTTTGCACGCTCAGACACAAACATGATGGAATGAGCTCACAACATTCGGTTATCCCTCAAATGTAACTTTGGATTGAAGCGGGAGTGCTACAAATCTTTACATAGCCACTAATTATCCTACAAATACACGAACCACAATCTTTAACTGATTATTATTAATTGTCTAGGTCCAAGTATCCAATCTAGGTCAATCTTTTGCAATCACCACTACACCGAATTCTCCAAAAATAGACCTAACAGGATCGAAACAAGCAATGGGACCTATAACCTCACCGTAAGCTGAGACTATATCGACATCCCACATGTTGTTCTTCAACGCCCTAATCATCGCAAGGGGCGGACCTATGTTCCCCCTCAGTGGGGGCACAAGCCCCCACTTAGTTTTTGGTTTTAGTAGACTTTTTATCTCATGTAGTGTAGTTACAATGTTTCATTAGTTAGTAGGTCCTTGTTTAGGCTCCCACTCAGGTATTGGGCCCCAATAAGATATTGGGATGCGTTCGCTTCTGATCAGCGCAACCTCTTTCTGCTCATGCCCAGAAATAATCCCCAACAACATCAGAGAGTCCAAACCATCGCACCAAAAACCTCCTAGATAAGAAAGCCACCAGACTTACCTGGTTGAGGCAGCACTCGAGCTTCTACTTCCGCTTGTCGGACATGAGCTGTGTTTGTATCATCTTCTTTGGAGATTGTGGCGGCCAGAAGCTAGAAGCCAAACCAAACGGTTCTCACCTGGCTTCTCCTTCAAGCGCTTCCCCACAAAGCGGGTGGCCAACTGTCCACGAGAAGCACCCACGCAGCCACTGCCTCGGGAAGCTGGGCGACTTCTGGCGTTCTCGACACCAGAAAACAAGACCCGTAAGGCCATGACCGATCTGTTGCTGTTTTGAATGCAGTACTCAATGCTTGCATCGGGATAAATCGTCTTCATGGTTGCATTATTTAGTATAACCAAGTTTGTTAGAGTATTTAGTCTTGCTATCGTACTTGCTTTGCTTAATTAGTATTGCGTTCATGTTACAAATAAAGTACTATCTCTATTGTGTATGAAGTGTGAATATCTAGTACATGTGTTGCTTGTATGCAGACCATGGATACAACTGATGAATAAAATGACGATGACTTTTATGAGGAATCTATAATCTTATAATCTATGTATCCAAACATCTAGATTTTAACCACCAGCTTCTCTCCACAGCAACCTAACCAAACATGCAAATTATTCTCCACATCCAACTTTTCTCATAACTAGCTCTTCAGAAAAGCTCTTCGGAAAAAAAACGGAACGGGCACGGTCTGCTGCTTGAGCTTGCGGGTCCCAGACTCCCCCATGCTCGGGGCGCTTGCGGTCCTGCTCCTGTTTGCACTAGCGCTTGTTCTTCCGCACCACGTTGAACTTGGCCATGGCGTGGTGGCGAACGGGTGTCGCAGGCGCTGCCGTGGGAGAGGAGGGGAGAGAGGAAACCTAGCAAACCTTCGGCCTCAGCTCCATGAAACGCGCCGAACCACACACCGCTCCATGGCCACGTGTACGCGTCGAGCCGAGCAGCATCAAAAGCCCGTGAAACGCGGGGCGTGGCCTGAATCGCGAGTCCCTTTTAATAAATGGGAATGCGACATGTTGGTGGAGTCTGTCTATCTATGCAGCAAGCGCGAGGACCACCCTACGTACAGTTTTCTTGTCAGCAAGTGAACCACCATCTTCATCGAAAAACGACAATGTCGGGAATGAGCTCGACCTAAGAATATGAATAGCTAGCGTCCGCGTGCTACAGAGTGTACAGGACACCATTATGGAAGCGGATTTTGTAGCGTTGGACATAAGCCAGACATTTATGACATGTTGCCATAGTCACCACCGCCGGTCTTTCCCTGGATGACTGCTGTGAACCAACCCTCTGTTTCGGGCTGCGTGCGTGGCTAAAATCTTCCAGGCAAGATGTGACTCTCTGGCAGTGCGGCCCTGGCTTTGTTAGTCAGACCAAGAAATTGTGTACCCCGATAGCTTGACTTTCGATTCAGTTGGCCAATATGAGGAAGTGGCTGGAAGAACGAGCTGGCTTCAAGACAGACTTCAGAACCGTTGGACATAATTCATGCTGGGGACACTTCATAGTTGGCACTACCATCCAAGGAGGCTGATATTGCAATCTTGGCCTGGTACCATACCATCACGGGAACCGTTTGGACAGAGACAAATTCTGCATACAAATTATTTGGAGTACATCATCAGGAAGTAGAAGAACCGGCAGCTAGCGCGGCAGCGAATGCCCCGCCACCGCCGTGTCCGGCAGGCAGGAGCGCGGGGCGCCAGGATATGAGGAGGTCACGCCTCGGCGCCCAACGTGTCGGACGTCGTGGACTGCTTGACTGGCAACGAGCTCCTCCTAGGCTGTCGGCCAGCGCAGTCCTGCAAATCCACGACTAGTGCTGGGAATATGGGCTGGACTTTTCGGGCCAACACGAGCACAGCCCGAAAACAGGAGCCCAAAGCACGGTCCGGCACGAAATAATACGGGTCGGGCTAGCACGATCCGAAAGCGGGCTTGGGCCGGGTCTCAAATTCCAGCCTGTCGGGTCCCCAGCACGGCCCACACAGATGGGCCGGCACGGCCCAATTAAACCCAATTTGTTTAATTTCTTTAATTTAATAAGATATCGACTTTATATTGTTATGATATTTGGAGTTTATGTGGTCAAATGATGCTAGAATTGTTTAATATCTTTAATTTAGTAAGCTATGGATTTTATGTGGTTGTAATATTTTGATATTATGCGGTCAAATATACGGGCCGGGCTTGGGCTGGCACGGCCCAACGAAGGCACGATGTGGTTTAGGGCCGGGCTAGGCCACTATTTTTGCACTTCGGGCTGGCACGGTACAGCCCAAAAAACTTTTGGTCTTTGTTGGCCTGAACCCGTTTGGCACAAAGCACAATGGACTTAGACCGGGCTGGCCTGGCACGGCGCAATTCCCATCACTACCCACAACTATAGCAAGCACCATAGCTCGGACTAGGGCCCAAAAAAATAGTTCAACTCGTTCGGCTACCATTTTAGCACGTGTTGTTAACGAGGCGACTCTAGCAAGTTAGCGTTTATTAGCAAAACAAAGTCTCCACTTGTGTTGGATGAACTAATACGTCATGAACTGTGATAATTTGTCGTTAATTTGGACCATAAAATCCACAAGAAGCCATCATTATTTATTCTATTTTACTTTCACTCGTTGCATAAGTTACACATAAAATCACTATAAGTATTCAAGTTTCAACATAATCAACATTTCACTTTATCATTTTTATATGAGGATTTAAGGTTATTTTCTTATAGAATATTTATTACTCTTGGTAACTTATTTGTATTTTTTGTCAACACTAGAATATTTTATAAATTTAATTATATTTGAATGAGTTTCTATTAAAAAATCAATAATATACAAATAGCCTCAAAAAATTTATGAAATTTTGTAGAGGCACAATATATATCCACATAAAATCCTAAAAAAATGGATTTAAGGAGTGGCTAAATGATTATAACAACCGTGGTATGTGTGAAACGGTGTCTTCCACGGTACCCAACAAAAAATTTGTTACCGACGTTATCCCTGTTCGATTAGTTCCGTATTCGATACTTGATTATATGTATTTGCATTCGAAAACATATGTATTTATATTCGTATCCAAAGCTATCCGTATTTAAATTAGAATCCGAACAAAAATATGAAAACAAATATAGTTTCGGTGATATCAGTCCGTATCCGATCTGATTATACCCCTAACTTCTGCTGCATGCCAAAAGCAAAGCCGTGTTTGTTACTATTACAAATCACTACCCGTCTATTTGATTGCTACTATTACAAATCACTATCCGTCTATTTGATTGCTGCACAGTGGTAACCATGCCCGTACATGAGAAGTCAGGCTCTTGTTGTACAAGCTAGGTCTATAAATCTCTACTACTTATTAAGACAGTAAGAGTAGTCTGCCATTCCCGTGTTCTGCCATTCCCGTTTTGCCACCATTCTCATTCCTATGTTTGTCATTCTCATTCTTTGTTTTGTCTTTCACATTCTCCCCTCCCCGCAAATCTCATTCTCACCATTCTCATTCCTATGTTTGTCATTCTCATTCTTTGTTTTGTCTTTCACATTCTCCCCTCCCCGCAAATCCCATTCTCATTCCCCCATACAGCCCACGTCTAGCTAAAATTAAAAAAACACACATGTCCTCAAGGGGATTTGAACCTATGACCTCTCAAACAAAGGCTAAGAGTAACTACCGCTAACCATATGTGTGTTTATGTCTACATCTATGACAGGAAACACATCTACTACATCTCTCACCAAGCTCACTTGCTACCCTTACACAATGCGTAGTAGTAGATAAGTATCACCGAGATTCTTGAATTATATTTTTGGATGGAGGTAATATTATTTAAAGAAGAGCTTTGCATGCAATTTCTTTTGTTTGAATAATGTATTATACTTAAATTCCCTTTTTTGCATGCGTGACATTTTTTCTTCATAATATTTTTTTCCATGGATCAGACTTGTGAGTCATTTTCATAAACCAACGCCAAGCATGAATCCATGTTTCTTACTTGAAACCCCAAACAAACACCATGAGCAGGAGACACTCGCGTTGGCGTCGCTCATCCATGACGAGAAGAAGCTTGACGACTGTCAGTTCGACCTCTAGAAGCAGTCCTACCTGGTCGCATGCGTCGCTGTGTATGATAAGCTCCCGCGAAGCCACCGCTTGGACGCGATCCAGAGCAGCTGCACCGCGCTGTCCATCGTTAAGCAGGGGGGCCTCATGGTTGTCGCCAACGTCGACGACTCTCGGATTGTTCTGGACACCGTATCCGATGATGACGCCATCACGTCGTCCAACTCATCGTCCACCTGAAGCCCAACCTGCCACGTAAGTCGCTACTGACCGGACATGAATTCTTGTGCGCTGGGACGATGGACGTTGCTGACTTTGTGTGAGTGTCCTCGAACATGATGTATGTAGTGGAGTAGCGCATCCGGTGGTGCAACGGTCAGGGGTACTACCTCGCTGATGAGCCCGGGGTGTACTTCATTTGGCAGCCCAACCAAGAGTCATCGGTACTCGTCATGTCGCGCGTGTTCGACGACTACTATATCGAGGATTATAGCGTCATCTTGGCGCCGGAGGTGACGCAGAGGAGGATCGACAACAGTGACCAGTTCGTCATACTCACCACCGTCAGGGTAGCTTTTGTGTCGACCTGCCTTTAATTCTCTTCGTAAACACACACACTTACCTTTTTGTTTAAGCAAGAGCGTACAATGGTGCGTGTCTGATTACTAACGATGTACGAGAAAATTTCTTCCGGCATGTGTGGAACGTACTCTCCAATGATGAGACCATACAAATCGTGGCATATATCGAAGTCTGTATGATACTGATGGTTGCAATATAGTGGTGAAATAACTAGATTAAAATAACAAAATTTATGTATGGCTAGGATCACAAATTGATTATGAAATATTTTCTCATAACAATATAACACATATTTTGTATATAAGTTATCATAGTATACTGGTATTATATATTCCCGTTGCAACGCACGAGCACTCAGCTAGTATAGATTTATGTTTGGTTGTTTGCACTAATATATTCATAGCAGATATAGCTCGCGTTTGATTGTCTGTGTTAGACCATGTACTAGATAAAAGTGCACAAATAAATCTTTAAATATTTCAGAAAAAATAGTAGGAACACAAATATAAAAATCGATTCGATTATTAAATCTTTTAATCAGAAAACGAGCTAAAAAATGCTTCTCGTTTTGTATGCCAGGACATGCGGCTCCATGTATAGTGCTTGCATTGCACGCGTTTCTGCCGCATCTCCCACGAGTCTGGCTCAACTGTACGGCTTGTATCCACGGAGTCTGGCTGCTTGCGTGCGGCAATCAAACAAGCCGCTTTAAGGCTGCCCGCAGCTGCAGCCGCAGCTGCCCCCTCTCCTTTTCGCTGTGCACGCGTTAGACTTGTTAGATCAATCCCGTTAACTATGGATTAAATAGAATTAGAAAAAATTGAGAATAAATTTGATTTGCTTGGGATTAAACACATCTAATCTTACTTAATCTATATGGATTAAGAGCTAACCGAACAAAGCCTTTAGTGGTGAAAGCGAATCGAGTATATTCACCGGGTACCGGATACAGATATTGCAAATACCTAATTTTTGGACGGATTCAGGTATTTTTTTATATTCGAGACGAATACGGATAATACCTGGATAGTGCAGCCCTGGATTCGGGTCAGATACAGAGCGAGTACTACCCGGTAAATACCCGGATATTCGGGTCGGATACGGGTACTTGTTTTTTCTTTTTCTGTAAATAATATAGTTATAAAATCATAACTTTTACATATGAAATCGAATGAAGATAAAGTTTATATGAAAATTGTAGAGCTCGAAGAGATATATAACTTTATAGTACATCACAATTTTATTTAAACATATCTTTAGACCAAAATCATTGAAATAATGTCTAAATTTATATCAAAATAATAGACTTTATCATTTTTATGTGAGGACTTAAGATTATCTCCATGTGGGAACTTAAGATTATCTTTTTATAAACTATTTATTAATATTGGTAACTTATTTGCAATTTTCATTCGACGCTACAATATTTTTATGAATTTAATTGTATTTTGACGATTTTCTGCAACAAGAATTTAATAATACACCAAATAGCCTAAAAATTCATGATTTTTTACGGAGACACAACATATATCCATATATAGTTCTCAAAAACATTTGAACTATAAAATCCACAAGATGTTGGTGTTTCTTCCATTCCACTCCCACTTATTACGTGAGTTACATGTGAAATCATTTTATGTATCGAAGTTTCAACGTAATCAATATTTCATTTATCATTTTCATGTGGAGACCTAAGGTTATATTAATAGAATGTTTATTTGTTTTGGTAAGATTTTTGCAATTTTGGGTTAAAACTAGTGTATTTTATGAATTTTAATTATATTTTGATGATTTTATGTAGAAAGAAATTAATAATGTACAAATAGCCTCAGAAATCCATGAAATTATACAAAGATACAATATATGGCCACATATAGTCATAAAAAATAATGGGACCATAAAATCCACAGGATGTCAATGTTTCTTCTACTTTATTTCCACTTATTGCGTGAGTTACACGTGAAATCACTCTAAGTATCCAAGTTTCAACATAATCAATACTTCACTTTACCATTTTTATGTGGGAACTTGATGTTATCTTCTATCAAATGTTTATTAGTCTTGATAATTTACTTGTAATTTTGTGGTCGGATAAAATATTTTATGATAACCAATTAATACATTATCCTACAAGTATTCGGTATCCGATCAAATAATATCCGTATCTGTCGCTTATCCGCCCGGATAAATATCCGGTCACTGTATCTGTATCCGTCCCGTTTCTAACTATCAGTATCCGATCCCGAATCCGTTTTAAATACATTAGGGTAGGATACAGGATGAGCTAATCACTACCGGAATCCGAGACTTTGCCGAGTGCCAGCCGCTTTGCCGAGTGCCTTTTCTCGGGCACTCGGCAAAGACGTCTTTGCCGAGAGCCGCACTCGGCAAAGCTTGGCTCTCGGTAACGAGCGTCTTTACCGAGAGTAGGACACTCGGTACAGGTCCACACTCGGCAAATACATGTTTGCCGAGTGTCAAACACTCGGCAAACGGGGCTCTCGGCAAAGGGCCGTCAGCGGCCGTCCCAAAGCTGACGGCCGTCAGTCTTTGCCGAGGGCCAACAGTTGGCACTCGGCAAAGAGTCTTCTTTGCCGAGTGTCGCCCAGTTGACGCTCGGCAAAGAACTCTTTGCCGAGTGCCATCCATAGACACTCGGCAAAGTATATTTTTATTTCTTTTATTTTGTCTCCCAAACTTTTTGTGGTATGTTCCTACACTATGTAGACCTACATGTATCATTTGTGGACAATTTTAACAGAGTTTCAATCGTTAGTAGATTTAGTTCGTTTATTTGAATTTCTTCGGAAAATTTAGATTTGAACTGCAGGTCACTCGAAACTTGGAAAACCGTGCATGAAAAAATGATATTCATGTTACTTAGCATAAGTTACGACCGATTCCAGGAGCGGACCAAAAACTTCGAGCAACATGCTCACTAAACATGGTCGTGAACTTGTCATCAACATGTTTAAAACTTGTATAAAACACAAACAAAGTCAGAAAATCTTGAAACTTGTCCACGTGTCATGATATCATATGTACAGGCTGCGATAAAAAATTGAAAAAATTTCGAGAAAACTATGACGCGCTATGTGTACAAACCTAAGAGATCCACATTGAAACTCTATGATTTCATGTGTAGTTCTCTTAAGTTTCTACACATAGTGTCTCACAACTTTGTCCAAACATTCTCAATTTTTTATCACAACCTGTACATATGATATCATGACACGTGGACAAGTTTCATGATTTTCTGACTTTGTTTGTGTTTTATACAATTTTTAAACATGTGGATGGCAAGTTCACGGCCATGTTGAGTGAGCATGGTGCTCGAAGTTTTCGGTCCGCTCCTGAAATCGGTCGTAACTTGTGCTAAGTAGTATGGATATTATTTTTGCATGCACGGTTTTCCAAGTTTCGAGTGACCTGCAGTTCAAATCTGAATTTTTCGAAGAAATTCAAATAAACAAACTAAATGTACTAGTTATAGAAAATACTGTTATAATTCTCCCAAAATGGTACATGTAGGTCTATATAGTGTAGGAACATACCACAAAAATTTTGGTTGGCAAAATAAAAAAAATAAAAATGTACTTTGCCGAGTGTCCAAAGAAGACACTCGGCAAAGAAGTCTTTGCCGAGTGCCCCCAGTGTGGCACTCGGCAAAGATGTGTAAGTTAATCTTTGCCGAGTGTAAGATGGTAGACACTCGGCAAATGATCCTTTGCCGAGTGCCACCGATCTGGCACTCGGCAAAGTTTATTTTAAAAATTAAAAAAAACTTTGCCGAGTGCCAGATCACGGGCACTCGGCAAAGAATGCGAATATACTCGCCCGCGTCTTTCTTCCTTCTCCTTTCTCTGCTCTCGCTGTCTCCTCTCTATCGCGCGCCCGCCGCCGCCCCGCGCCATCGCCGGCTCGCCGCCCGCCGTGCCGTCGCCGGCCGCGTCCGCCCACGCCAGCGCCCGCCGTGCCCGCCGCGGCCGCCCTCGCCAGCGCCCGCGCCCGCGCCCGCCACGGCCTCCCTCGCCGGCGCCCGCGCCCTCGGCGACGCCCGCGCGTTGAAGATCGCGGGGCTACCGCGGCACGTGGCCGGCATCGTCTGCTACCCCAATCCGTGGTATGAACACTCCACTGCGCCCACATCGAACTCCTCCTTGCGTTCCGCCAGTTAGCTATAAGTTTTGGGGTCGTGGTACACCGGGAATTCCTCGCCGCGGTGTGCTTCCGCCGCTCTAGGTGCTGCCGCCGTTGAATCACCGGACCACGACGACTTGGACCTCGATGAGTAGCTTCGGATGGTAGCTGGACCATGTGGATGACGTATGTATACTGGATTCGAGAGTTCATGGATTGGGGCGCTTGCAATCCATCGCTGGAGTTGGTCCTCTGTCGGTCCGCATCGTGGCACCGAGGGCCTTGCCATCGCCACTACTTTCGGTAAGGGGTGCCTGAGTCGATTCATTGAGTTCTCTGCTGCGTTTAGCACCGAGTAGATTCGCGTATGGGTGCCTGAACGCCGGTGTGGCGGTCTCCGGTGGCCTTTCGCCGTGGTGGCGAGCGCGCCGCCGGCTGGCGCGGTCGGGTGACGAAGAACGGTAGAGAACCGTTAGATCAAAAGGGGTGGTCGAGATCAAAGGGTAGGTAACGTTTCGACCAATTACATGGTGGCCGTTGGATCGTGATCTGAAGGATGGCAGTGAATACCGGTTCGGGTAGCGTTGGATCTAATCATGGCCACTGGATTTGGATCTGATGGCCGAGGCGGCGCCATACCCATTCGGTTGGCTAGTTTTGCGTCACTTATGGCGGCGCATGATGAGCTAGACCTGACTGTCGACGCGATCGAGGGTAGCCTGGGTGGCCGCCGCGTCGAGCTTGGTCTTGAGCTCATGGACCTCCCACACCTTGCGCAGGTCACACACCTCCATTGCCCCCTCCGTCGAATCGCCAGTGGATTCAAATGGGTTGGGGCCTAGGGCGGATAGGCGAGCCGGTGGGACGGTGGGCTCCTGTGGGTGGGGGATTGGGGCTGGGTGTTGTAGGATATGTGAGAGGGACCGCAGATGGAGGAACGACGGCGACGGCGGGGGGAGGGGGGTGGGCGACGGAGGGAGGACCGGGGTGAGCTAGGGGCCGGCGGGAGGCTAGACGGCGGATGGAAGACAAAGTGGGAGGGTTGCTCGCGTGGAGAGTGTTTTTTTTTCAATCTACTGATCAAGGCACGTGTCCCTATTCACTTTTCTCAATCTACCAGGAAAGGAGATAGATGCTCTATGCTGAACTCTTCTACTATGTTTTATATATAGGCACGCACACACATATCAATTATCAAATAAAAGTCAGACTTGGAATCGAGTGCTGGTGATGTGAATTTTTTGTTGACAGGCATGTATTTTTTGCAGAGGTCTTCCTAGCCGCTGCGGGTCTGCCTGCACCGCGTCGCGTCGCCACTGCACCGACCCGCCACAGCCCCACTAGCCTGACTCCACCGCCACCCTAGGTATAACCTCTATTTCCGCATCATGGTCGTAGATCACGTAACCCAGTTAGGCGTCTCCCGTTCGAAAGTGATACGGTGTAGATATGCAGATCTTTGCATATCTACAAATGTATCAGTTTCGAATTGTCCACGTTTTTTGGACAGCCCGCGGTTGCGTAGATGGTGTTAGTTTCCATGCTCTACTCCGGTCCGAGAAAGAGTTTCGGCGTCACCTCCCTGTTGTTCTCCGGACAGTACACTCTCCCTGCCAGGACGTGTATCCGGAGAACAGCGGGGAGGTGCTGCCGAAATTCTATCTCGGATCGGAGTAGAGCATGGAAACTAACTCCATCTACGCAACCGCGGGTGGGATTAGGACCTATCCTCACCTATTAGAAGGTAGGAACGTAGTGTACATGCATTACATGTCTATATTAAACTATACTCGGTTATATATGTTAGAGGATGGAGGACCGTGAGTGGATGTACACGGGCCGCGTTCGACGTAATGATGTCACCCCAGAATGGATTAGGAAGACCGATGCTTTCGTGGAACGGGCATATGGCGAAGCTGCTAAAGGAGCTAGCCTAGTCCCTTGTCCGTGCAGCAAATGTGACAACCGGAAAAGAAAACCAAAGAAGGCCATGGTAGAACATATTTGGAAGAATGGATTTACGCCGGACTATACTCGGTGGATCTTCCATGGTGAAGCGCATCGCACGAGAGAGGAGGTGGTGAGACAACGCGTCGAGGATTACGATGCTGATGCCGGGGTAGCAGACATGTTGAACGACTATCACGAGGCACAGTTCGCCGAAGGACGTACGGAGGACGAGCCAGAGGCGACCGCAAAGGCATTCTACGACATGTTTGACGCGGCACAGAAACCCCTTCACGGCAAGACAAAGGTTTCTCAACTGGATGCCATTGGGCGTATAATGGCGTTGAAGTCGCAGTATAGCATGAGTCGAGACGCCTTCGATGGTTTGTTGACAGTTATTGGCAGCCTGCTTCCGGAGGATCACGTTCTGCCAAAGAGCATGTACGAGGCACAGAAACTCCTTCGTGCACTCAAGATGACGTATGAGCAGATACATGCTTGTCCGAAGGGCTGCGTCCTATTTAGGAAAGAACACACTGAGGCAAAGTACTGTCCGAAGTGTAAATCGTCTAGGTTCATGGAGGTAGACTCTGGTGATGGACAGAAGAAGCAGCTCGACATCCCCGTGACAATCCTACGCCACCTTCCGTTCATACCGAGGATCCAGCGTCTATACATGACAGAGGAATCCGCGAAACAGATGACATGGCACAAAAAAGGCAAACGATACAATCCTGACAAGATGGTTCACGCATCCGATGGTGAAGCATGGACCCACTTTGATGCCATTCACCATGAGAAAGCCAAAGAGGCTCGACATGTTCGTGTTGCGCTGGCCACAGATGGGTTCAATCCCTATGGAATGACCGCTGCCCCATACACATGTTGGCCCGTGTTCGTTATCCCCATCAATCTCCCCCCCGGCGTATGCTTTCAAAGACAGAACATATTCGTGTCGTTGATAATTCCTGGACACCCGGGGAATAAAATGGGCGTGTACATGGAGCCTTTGATTGATGAATTGGTCCGTGCTTGGGAGGAAGGGGTATGGACGTACGACCGAGCTACGAAGACAAACTTCAAAATGCATGTTTGGTACCAGTACTCCATGCATGACTTTCCGGCGTATGGGCTATTTTGCGCCTGGTGTGTTCACGGTAAGTTCCCATGCCCAGTTTGCAAGGAAGCTCTTAGGTTCATTTGGTTGAAGAAGGGTGGCAAATATTCGTCATTCGATAAACATCGACAATTTCTCCCTCCTGACCATGCATTCCGACAAGACATCAAGAACTTTACGAAAGGTGTCGTGGTGACAGACCGCCCACCTGCAATGATGACTGGTGCCGAAGTTCGCGAACAGATAGATGGTCTCGTGGCCAACCCAGAAGGTGGTTTTGTGGGATATGGTGAGCAACATATGTGGACACATAAGTCGGGCTTGACTCGGCTCCCCTATTATGATGACCTGCTCCTTCCACACAACATTGACGTGATGCACACTGAAAAGAATGTCGCCGAGGCACTTTGGGCGACAATTATGGAGATTCCTGATAAGTCAAAGGATAACGTAAAGGCAAGAGTGGATCTGGCAGAGTTATGTGATAGACCAAACCAAGAGATGAAGCCGCCTAGTGGTGGTAAGACATGGAGAAGGCCTAAGGCCGATTTCGTCCTGAGCAGGGCCCAGAGGAAGGAAGTACTACAGTGGATCAAGATGTTAATGTTCCCTGATGGGTATGCAGCTAACCTTAGTAGGGGGGTGAACTTATCTACTCTGCGAGTCTTAGGGATGAAGAGTCATGACTTCCACATATGGATTGAACGAATTCTTCCGGCGATGGTTCGAGGCTATGTCCCTGAGCATGTCTGGCTAGCGCTTGCAGAGTTGAGCTATTTCTTCCGCCAGCTTTGTGCAAAAGAGTTAGCTCGGACCATGATTGCAGACTTGGAAAGGATGGCACCCGTGTTACTGTGTAAGCTGGAGAAGATCTTTCCACCCGGCTTCTTCAATCCGATGCAGCATTTGATTATTCATCTCCCATATGAGGCACGAATGGGGGGGCCCGTGCAGGGACGTTGGTGCTATCCAATCGAGAGATGTCTAAAGAGTATCCGAAAGAAATGTAGAAATAAATGCAAAATCGAGGCTTCCATTGCAGAGGCATACATACTGGAGGAGGTGTCAAACTTCACAACAACTTACTATGGTGACAAACTGCCGAGCGTGCATAATCCACCCCCTCGTTACAATGATGGCGGCAATGAATCGAACCTCAGCATTTTTCGAGGGCAACTCGGAAGCGCGAGTGGTTCGACCACCAAGACCCTGAGACATGAAGAGTGGCGCCATATCATGCTATATGTATTGACCAACCTTGAAGAGGTGACGCCATACATGGAGCAATTTCTTCATGAATTCTGGCGTCGATCAAGGGACCCAACTCCACAGGAATATGATACCCTTCTTAGAAAGGGTGCGGGAAATGGATTGCCCGATTTCATTTCCTGGTTTAAACATAAGGTACGTGCTTAGTTTGTTATTCCAAGTTGCTCTTACGTGCGAATAATATAACAATCTAGCGTGTTTGAACTTGCAGGGCCAAAGAGAGCCGTCTATGAGTGCCGAGTTGAGACAAGTAGCCAATGGCTTTGCCTATAGGGTCAGGAAATTTTCTGGGTATGACATCAATGGATACCGTTTTCGCACAACAAGCTACGACCAAAGTCGGCCCAATCGAAAAACCACGTGTTCTGGAGTCTTTACGCCCGGGCTTGACGAGGTCGAGTATTATGGAAGAATTGAAGAAATATATGAACTCAATTTTTATGGTTCCAAACCTCTTACTCCAGTGATATTCAAATGTCATTGGTTTGACCCTCAAGTGACGAGACGGACACATTCTAATCTTGGGATAGTCGAAATTCGACAGGATTCCACCTTAGCAGGAGACGATGTCTATATCGTTGCCCAACAGGCCACACAAGTGTATTATCTCCCATATGCGTGTCAAACGAAAGAACATCTTAAGGGTTGGGATGTTGTGTATAAGGTATCGCCGCACGGGAGGTTACCTGTTCCTAACGATGAAGATTACAACTTAGACCCGGACACATATGATGGAGAGTTCTTCCAAGAAGATGGGCTAGAAGGGCGATTTGAAATAGACTTAACCGAAGCTATCGGAATGGACGTAGATATTGAAATGGTTGTTGATGAGGAGGAGGATGAGGTGCAAAATGATAATGACTTAGTAATCCTTGAAGGCAATGACATTACTGACGAACTTGCTTCTTCCGATGGTGTGGAGATTGAAATGCTTGATAGTGATGATGAGAGTTATGATCCGGCTAACCCCGACACATATGAAGATTATTTTTAATCGATGTAATGCTATATGACTTTTTATTTCGCACCTGTTTTTAAATACATCTTTTTATATGTGCTTATTTGTTTACTCTTAATTGCAGGTTGTTGGACAAATATGGTGGGCGGTTTCCTGAGGAGGAGGAGGGGGAGGAGGAGTAGGACGGCGGACGATGCACAGCAGGCAGCGCAACAGGACGAGGCAGAGCAGGCAGCGCAGCAGCAGGCGGCGCCTCAGGACGACGACGGCCAGCAGCAGGACGACGACGACCAGCAGCAGGACGCCTCAGGTTCAGGCGGCTCTAGTTCGAGGAGCATCTACCTGCGAGGCCCCGCGAGTCTCCCTCAGCGTCCCATACTTCGGGACAGACGGCCGCTGATTCGGCCGGAAGGGGAGAGGTATGTAACTTTATGTTCTTCATTCTTGTTCATATTATGTGTTCAAAATCATAATATAAACTAATACTTTTTATTTATCACTTGGACAGGTCTTGGACGGTTTTGGATTATGCTGGGGGTCATCGTCGCCCCCCCAATGGCATCCTCGGCCTGCTGTGCAGGGAACACTTCCCTGGACTTGTGGAGTACGCCGGAGTGACGGGCCCAGCCTTCACCTTTGACCACTACGCCGTCGCCCCCGATGCAGTAGACCGGGACGGCAGGCAATTCAATAACAAGGCGGAGCGGGTGAAGCAAGAGCTGTGGGTAAGTCTTAGTATAATGTAAAATATGTCGCATTCGTTGCAAATTCTTGAAATAATGTATGGATACATCGTTTTTGTATGCAGGATTTCTTCAGATGCGATGCTGGATACGAGGCTAGGGCGGATGTGGTGGCCACCACGAGCTGTAAGAAGCTCGTCGTGGACATGCACTATGAGGCCCGCATCCAGGCCATCATCACCTACCACGGCTCCGTCCTTGGGGAGAAGGTGACCAAAACTCAAGCCCGAACCATGTCGTTGACCAGGGAGCAGTACCTGCAGGTAAAGTCATGCATGTTTGGTACCAGTACTCGATACATGAATTTTATTTTATCTTCTGATATGCACTTTACGTGTTTACTTTGCAGATGATTCCACATTGGTGCGCCGCACATCCTCTGTGCTGGGAGCAGATGGTGGAGAGGTGGTGTTCGGCTGAGTGGGACGAGGCGCACACAGCTAGCCGGGAACGGCGTTTGATGATGCAAGGCCCCTCCCACCACCAAGGCAGCCGGAGCCTGGGCCAATATGCCGAAGCATGGGTACGCCACCTTTTTTATTTAGATATATAGCACTAAGTTAGATATTATTTGTAACTATCTCGTTGGTTTTCGTTGCAGTCGGCGTCACATGGTGGAAGGCCTTGCTCCACCTTCTCGGCCTATGCTATGGCCCATAAGGGTAAGGCGACGTCCGACGTCACCTACAACCCGGATGACGGGCCCGAGGCCTACACCAACCCCGCCGTCTACAGCCGCCTCCATGACTACACCGCCATGGCGCAGGAGGTCCATGGCCCAGACTATGATCCGAGCACCGAGCCGATCGACACCGATGTGCTCATGAGGGTCGGAGGAGGCAAGAGACATGGGCGGTACTGGATTGCCGACGGGGCAATCGACTCGTCCTCCACTCCCACTCTGTCTCAGGTGAGAGCAAGGAGCACGGGCTCGAGTCCAGGCATACGACCTCGGCACGACAGCTCACAGCATCGCATACAGCAACTCGAGGTTAGTGTAACTCGTCCTTCCTTGAGTTATATACCTACTCTTTGAGTTACTATAACGTTGGCTTGTAATATTACAGACCCAACTAGAAGAAGAGAGGAGGGAACGTCGCGAGATGGAGGCGAGGATCATGGCGGAGCGGGAGGCGGAGCGGGAGGCCCGCCGGGCAGATCAACAGAGGATGGCGGAGATGTTCCAGTACATGCAGAGTCTTGGCGCCGCACAGGGCATCGCTCCGCCACCTCCATTGTTCCCTCCAGTTGACCCTGCTCTCTTCCACACTCCTGTGAGTATCAAAATTGTAGTTAGATGTTTGTAATGCATCTGGTATAACACATGCAATCTCTTCTCTGTGCAGGGCCAATCTGGGGAGGCATCCAACAATCCTCCGGAAGGGTTCAGCCCAACGCAGCCCCGGTCAAGCCGCCCTCCTCCATGAGTGTTGTGTTTTCATTGCTTTAGACTTCTGTACTTGTGTATAATACTTATGTCTGTGTTTGATACTTATGTGAGAGCTTGCGACGTTAGAGACTTATGTTTGTGTTTGATACTTATGTTGAACACTTATGTTTGTCATGTATATTTATGTTTGTGGTGACGGTTTTATGTTTGTGTTGGCTATTTATGTCTGTGATGATATGTGTGATGTATATATGTGATATATATGTGATATCTTCTGTTTGTGTGGATGGAATACAAAAAACAAATAAAAAAGGTATATACTGGGCACTTTGCCGAGTGTAACACTCGGCAAAGAGGCTCTTTGCCGAGTGTCAAGGTCATAACACTCGGCAAAGAGCGCAGACCTGGGCACCGGCTTAGGTTCTTTGCCGAGTGTTACGTCCCTGGCACTCGGCAAAGAATCCATCTTTGCCGAGTGCCACTCGGGACACTCGGCAAAGAACCTGACATGGGGACCCTCCCTGGCGGGTTCTTTGCCGAGTGTCCCATGTGGCACTCGGCAAAGATGTATTCTTTGCCGAGTGCTGCACGGAAGGCACTCGGCAAAACTTATTTCTTTGCCGAGTGTCAGGCAGGACACTCGGCAAAGCCGCCGTCTCCGTCACTCGACGCCGTAATGGCTGCTTTTCTTTGCCGAGTGCTCTCTGGCACTCGGCAAAGATCTTTGCCGAGTGCCCGATAAAAAGCTCTCGGCAAAGAAGGCTTTGCCGATGCACTGTTCACCGAGCCTTCTTTGCCGAGTGTAACACTCGGCAAAGCGTTTGCCGAGTGTTTTGAAAGCTTCGCCGAGTGCTCCAGGCACTCGGCGAAGCGGTTGATTCCGGTAGTGAATATCCATCTGTATCTGGTCGTTTTCACCCCTAGCACGCGTAGGGTCCCTCTTGAGGTGCAAGGGCGGCCCCTAAATACCCCTCTACGCGTTAGAGCGCTAGGGGAGACAGCAGGCATACGCCGGATCAAGAGGAGCATTGTAGCACCCCTACCCAGTGCACGTGTATTTAATAGTTGAAGAAAAAATAGTAATAAAAGATGAATATGGTTGGATAATTATATTTTATAGTTATATTGGATTACATGAGGAGAATATATGGGAACCGCTGCTGGAGATGAAAAAATAGAGAATGAAATATTGATAATGTGACGTAAAAAAGTAATATAGTAAAAAATTTAGAATAAACTGTTGCAGATAGCCTAATGCTCCGCGTGTGCAGTTGCACGATCGCATCCGCCAACCAAAACACACGATATGTATTCTTTTGCTAGATTGAGATGCAGAAAGTGTTGTTTTGTTGGAGGCGAGCTGAGGTATCCGGTAGCTAGACAGCGACCATGAATAGTACACTAGTCAATGGCGCGCGCCAGCGCGCGCATGCAAATTACATACTTAATACTGGTGTACAGTTGTAGAAGAGAGACATTATATTACAATACGGATATAAAGTGCTTCGATGATCATGTGCATTACATAACATATTATGCTACATAAAAGGCTGAGTTGCAAACAGTATGTTTCTGGTAGCATTTCAGTCTACATATATCAGGATGCATAGACAAAAACACATGACGATCCTGTTTTCCAGATAAGGCATGAGTTATATACATGTGGCAGTGTTTTCAAGGATTAACTTTGAACTCAGAACGTCTTTCCTGCAGTTTAAGGTAAATAAGTTACTTTAAAGTTCACAAAATGTTGTTGTAATTGAAGTAAGGAATTGCAATAGATTGTATGGACGGAAAAGTAGAGTGAATTAGATCATACATTTGTATTTGTCGGAGTCATTTTAGTTAAATTTGAATTTGAAGGACCTGTACTTAGATCTGATCCGAAAATGAATAGTAAAATGGTGAATGTGTGGGAAGTAAGGAGGTTGCCATGTTATGTATCTGAGTTTAGTACCTTTTTGGTGATGATTCAAAAGTTTCCAGGTCCTGGTCTTCAATTCTAAGATTGTCTTGTTGCTTGTATGTATAATTATGCGTTAGAACAGAACATATAAATGTAAATAAATTGGTAAACAAAATAAACTCGAAATAGTAAATACATAGAAGTTGACTTACATTTGGAGAAATGTTTATTGATAGTTTGCACATTGTTGTAGAAGGTGAAACTGATTTGTTTGTAAATACATTGAAGTTGACTTACATTTGGAGAAACCTTAGAGTGACTTGATAATAGTCCATAACATAGAAAAGGATTTGACTCATTTTTCTTATAATGAAAAACGATAGCGAAAGAAATCTTGCATAGTCACGTGAGACCTTCTATTCTTATCTGCATTCTCCATTCCAACATATGGAACACCAATTTGAAATCCATGCTCACCAAAAGTTAATAGCAATGGATATTGCAGTGGCATATAAACTGGACATAGGGAACAAATGCGTTTAAGGTCTTTGTTGTGTTTTTTAATGATAATGTCTCTTTTAAATGTACCAAAATATAAGTCTCCGCAAATTAACATTGCAAGTTCATCAGTAGTTGGAAGATTATACTGAACTGGATCACCTTCTTGAGCTCCTATAATCCTAATAGCAATGCCTTCATCTTCATAGTCAGATAATCTCTCCCTTGCCATCTTTTTTTTTTTGCAAATGGATTGTGGTCATCAAGCATTTTAATTAATTCTTGAACAATTAGAGGGCCAAGAGTTTGAACAGGCTCTTTGGTAGGGTCGAGGCATCTCAATCTATTTTGAACTTCATTGGCAATGTCATATATGTAAAGCTATAGACATTCAGGGGCAGATCCTTCCTGGGGTAAGAGGGAACCAATTTGATGGTGTACCTGGCCACAAATCTTGAAGAGTTGTGGCCCACGATCATCATTTACATCATTATCAATATTAGCTCCCATGGATGTGAAAGCAAATAAACAACTGAACTATCGTATGTTTGGTATAAATTTTTTGGTCCTTATATCACCATCAAATCTAGCAAGTGATTTCAATGGCTCTGGCCTTGTCCTGTATTGAGGGAGGTACACTTTGCCTCCTTTACAACAATTATAGTATTGGAGTATTGGACCATCCTACTTCGATCGCTAGCATGTGATCTTTCTCCATACCAGAACAATGAACCACATTTTTGGTAATTATAATCTGGAGTGTCGTGATTTGACCTCTTAGGATAGAAAGATGTTTTTCCAAGAAAAAAATTATATAAGATAATGAATCCTAGCAATGTTTTCTAGTTTAAGCCGGGGCTTTAATTTTTATGTTGCATACCTTTTAGCGTTGTAATATATTCATTAGAGAAATTTACACATTGCATAAGGATTCTAATATTACGTGGAGGACCTGCATATAGAAGAGCAGGGTTTTCTTGTGTTTCCTTTCGCTAAAAAAAGAATGAATAGAAGGTTTGGTCTTAGCGTAATAATAGAAAAATGGAAGTGTTAATAATTAATGTGAAGACATAAATCAACCAGCAATGAGGTAGCAGGCCTAAATATATGCAGATCACTATCAACATAGATAGGTAGCTATTACCCCTAAGAACCAATCGATGTTGATCTAGCACTTGCTTACGATATTGTCGTGCTAACCTTGCATTTGTATGTGAACCCAGGGTATATATGGTTACTCAGGTCAGCGGTAGGTGCCAGTAATGTCAACATAGAGCTAGGGGTCTCCTCCAATGATATATGTCTATGATCCTGATCGGTCATGGCCACTACGTCGGAGTTGCAAGCATCATCCGAGTTCCCACACATTATCAAATGCCCTTTATCTTGATTAGTTATAGCCTCAATGTTAGTCTTCAGGCAATGCTTTTGAGATCCATATATAACATAATCCTTAGATTTGTGAAAGTAAATGTAAGTAATCGTTGAGTGCTATAGCACAATAATAGATACACACACATACTACATACAAATCGATATATGGAATAAATAATAAAAGTAATGGCAACATGGAAAAAGCAAGGAAACATTGCACCCATAAATCTGCGCTTTTTAGCGAAGAATGAAGCAGACAACGACTATGATATCCATACATGACATAATCCTCAGATTTGTGAAAGTAAATGTAAGTAATTTTTGAGTGGCATAGCAGAATACTAAGTAAACACATACATTCTACGTACAATATATGGGATAAACAAAAAAAGGTAATGGCACGATTGAAGAAGCAAGAAAGTGACATTTATTCACACACTAATAATTAACACAATTGTTACCTATATGGCTGTGGTGGTTGAAAGATCCAAGTCCTGCAGATGTGCACCTTGACTCCAAACTACAAACAACTATAAAAGGAAAGTTGGAGGATCAGAAAGAGCACCAAAAATAGGATACTACCACAAAGACAAAGGCAATAATAGAAAGAAATTAGTAATGTAAAACATTGACCTTTTAAGAAGTAAGGTTGTTTAACTAAGCCACAACTATTGTACTCATGTAATGTAGACCTAAAAAATACATGTCCATATTATTAAGAACTTGACTAAAATACTCATTAGAAGTCAACACAATTTGTGAAATGAAATAACTATTCAGGTAAATGCATGTAAAAAGGAATATACTCTGTAGAAGACCAAAATAAGAAAGGTCCGCAAGAACTGTTTCCTTTTTCTAGGGAAATATTGCAACCATAAAACAGAAACACAGCTTTGCTAACGCGTGAGCAGCAAAAGGCAACTGCAGGTCCACAATACCCGCTCTTAGATTTTGCATTTTTTGGGAAGAACACACTTAGGGTTTGCAATATCCTAAGAAAATGGGAAAAAGTATGCAGGTTTGCCGCTGTAGATATAGAGCGCATTGCAACATGAGTTTGGAGAGCGATGAACAAAACAAATGCCTAATTTGTAGTAAGCCACGAACGGCGGGAAGCGAAAGAAAACATAAAAAGCGTTTCTTTACATGAAAAAGCGACAATGGCCGAATGTAGACGCTGACGATAGAGAAAGTCGCGAGCTCGCAGTCCCTCGAAACTGACCGGAGGTGGACGTCGACGACGAAGGAAGCCATGGGCTTGCTGTCGCCCTCGAAACGGATGCGGGAGCCATAGTAAGGGACGACCAGTGGGTAGCGAAGGGAAGCATATGAATCTTTTTTACTTGTAAAAGCAGTAATAGCCGGAGAGTGCAGCGGAAGCCGCGGAGTCGCTGTCGGCGGCGGCGGCAGCGTCACCTACCTCTCTGGCAGGTTCTGGGCCTCGGGGGTGTTCACTCGGCGGCGTCATTGTTTCCTTTTTTTAATAAATGTGAAGGGCAAGCAACACG
Source organism: Zea luxurians (assembly GCA_029449295.1). NCBI lineage: Eukaryota > Viridiplantae > Streptophyta > Magnoliopsida > Poales > Poaceae > Zea > Zea luxurians. The sequence continues at coordinate 73,647,453 of JAOPSE010000004.1, read as the reverse complement.
GTAAAGGAAAATTAGCACCAGGCTGAGCACGCGTCGTGATACGAAGCAGCAGGGAACACGTGTGCGGCCCAGATTTTTTTGTTGACGTGGATGTAACGGCTGGCGAGGGAACTGCATCGGTTTAATACGAAGAAATACCGATGACGTACACCAGAGGGTACGGTACTAGTCGCCTGCAGTTGCATTGGAATTTAGGAACCCAAACGATCGACGACGGCCATGTCTCTGGACCAAGCTAGCGCGCATTCATGTCCCGTTGCTGCCCTCCACTCCACCCCACTGCATTGTCCAATTCAACTATTCAAGTGCTGCTACGCTACTGGTGGAGTACTGGTACTGTGCTACTGCCGATGTCTGCTCTTTGTGGAGTGGTGGTGTGCACTGTTTAGGGCCGGCCGGGGCAGTGTACCATCGACTGTTGTCATGATTTGGTATATATATATATGCATGGCTTCTTTTTCTTTGAGAGAATGGGGCTTGGAATATCCGTGTGTGATCATGCATGCCTGGTACAACAATACAGACAGCAGCGGCCAGTGGGTAGAGCCGTAGAGACTAGAGAGAAGATCGAAAACTAGAAGAGAGCTCTAGACCCTTAACCCTGTTGAATAATTAGACAAATTCCAGTTTAAATTCCGAATATAAATCATGACAAAATCACAAGCACTGAAATAACAAGCCAAATCAGATGATGCGTACTGATTAGACTTACTGATAGATGGCACGCGCCGGAATCAGCAGGGTCGACGATGTCGAAGTAGCGAAATCAGCAGGGTCGACGAGGTCAATCAGATCACGAGCAGTCGCGTGAAGACGCTTCCCAAAAACCTTATTCGGCCTCTCCTGGTGCAGGATCTAGAAGGCGAAGGGTTCCGGAGACCTGCTCTCCTAATCGCAGATGCACCTCTACGATCGGGACGAAGAGAACTGGAAGGTGGCTCAGCTGTGAAGAGAGGCGAAAGCGAATTGGGATGATTTGGAGGCTGGCTGCCGGGCTCCTTTTATAGGGCCGAGTCTGCGACCCCCCGTGCTTATCCGCCCACGAAAATCTCGCAATTAGTTGAGGTTTTATAGCGATCGGTTAGGATAAGCGTAACAGCCAAGAAACCAAAAAATCAAACGACAAAAGGTAGCCGCGCCCCCGCAAGGCGAGGGGCCGGATTTCGGCGGACCATTCACGCGCATGTCGTGCGCCCGCGCCCTTCGCCCCGCCCCGGCCAAGCGAGCGAGCGCGCGCGCGTGTGGCTCTCCACACTCTCTCCTCTCATCCATGACTTGATGAGTGAGTGTGGCTTCCATATTTAAGCTAGCTCTACTCCACTAGAGCTAGCAATATGGTGCTAATGGTTCCACCTATCCTCTAGCCATCCTCTTGTATGGGCTTTTGAGATTTTCTGGGATTTATTTGAATTTGTTAATTGGGCCAAGCCCATAAATCCTAACAAACCCTACCCTACACTGCCTACTGTGCGCCACGCTACTCTTTGCTGGGCATGTGTTTGTGGGCCTTGTGCGCCATGCCGTGCCCGGCCTGTCCCCTGTAGTTATCTTGTTCTCTCATACAGGGAGGCGCAGCGCAGGCAGGGCTGCAGCCTTGTGGGCCTTCTCTCTTGTCACTGCCACCGAGCAGCGAGCACTGCCCCATGCCAGAGGTGGACCGTGGACGGGTGGTGCCGCCCCGTTGGAATGTGGCTGCCGCTTGCCGGTAATGCACTACGTCCCTACCTCCTCTGCACTTGTGTACTAGATGGCCTGGTAGGTGGTGTTGAGAACTACGTCACCACGGATCACCAGATCCGCTCCCTTCCCTCCCGTCAGCAGTAGAGGCGCAAGAAGATGTAGAGAACCCGTCTCCCTTCACATAAGCACGACAGAGGAAACACACGAGACACTGGATATAGGGTTGGGCCTCTGGCCTCTTTCTGATCTCTATTCCATATGAGGGGTACATGTTCTATATATAGAGATGCGATAGCCCTCAGGCTATATTCGGTATTTGCCCACATAACCCTTCATTAGGGTTTCTCAACACTCCCCCTTGGGCGAATACCGCGACCAACACATGCCTCGTTAAAACTCCAAAAAAACCCAGTGGGAAAAATATAGAGAAAGAGTGCATGGTGATACAAATTGCATTTGCACTTTGTTGCCTCGTTAAAAACCTCATGTGAGAAACTTCAAGAAAACTCACCAAGGGAAAAAGAGTACAACAGCTGTCATCGGGACAGATTTCGATCCTCTGGGATCTAGATTCTACCGAATCTTCTACAAAGGCTAAGTTTAGAAATATGCTCCCTCTGATCCTTGCAAAACTGTATCAATATGGCAAAATATTTTCTTCTGGAAGTATATGCACATATAGATTTAGCAAACAGATTGCATATCCTTGCAAAGATTATTTCAGGAACTTCACCTCAACTCACTTCTAGGATACACGAGGTAAGTGCACGTATCAACATAAATAAGCCACTTCGACTAGTGGTGTTCGATCGACTAGATCTACATATTTGATAGAAACTTCCATAAAGGTTCACATATTGATCATCAAGCTGACGCCTTCAGGGCATAGAATATGACATTTATTGTCACACGATTGTGATCAATATAAGCATTCGCTCCCCCTGACGATGACATATGTTAAAGTCGTTATCCCTCATAACTTAACCATATTCTTCAAGATATATATCTCATTGTTCATCTGGAATAACGAGAATGGACGAGGTTGTGGTGCTATCATTTTCTATCTTACACCACAATTTATACATAGTAGTGCAAAGCAAGTAACATGTCCTTATATAGGACTTAGGGGATAATATAGTTGCAATAGTACATATTCTAAATATGACACATCGCTCCAGGCGTTCATCCATTGCAACATCTATGATGGTGTAACAAAAGTCCATCAAAAATTGTAATCCATCAGGGATTTTTCATCGACCAGATACATCGTTATAGTCTGTCATTCTGGCACAATGGGGATATTTTTGCCAGTAACACCTAAACCTTATAGGTTTCTGCCATCGGAGCTTTAGAGGATACCGTAATTCCACATCAAGTGAAAAATACCATGAGTAAAACTCGTGGAATGCACATGTGCTTATTCGGTGAACTTCAAGTCCTTTGGTACCTCATCTTATTCCTTTTCGGGTCTGTATGGGTCTTTATCCCTTTATCGGGATTAACAAATTTTGGTGTTCAACTCAGACTTTATTTCTTCTAGAAAGGTTCCATCAGGGAACTGTAATCTCAATTAGTAGATATTCTCTCTACACTTGAGAATGGTCATTCATCAGGAACGCATTATTCAGTATGAGATTTATATGTTGCATATTTATAATTCAAGAATATGAGTCCTCCTTGGATCTCATGACAGATCTTCTGAACCCTATTAACTGCATAGTTTAATTCATGCCATTTGCCAGATATATATTACATAGCGGAACAGTGTTTATTCAACACATATGTGGGAGGGGTCTCTCACAAGACCACTTGAACCATCGCATTCACCACACATTATTTCATCAGTGCCCATAATGTCCGAACTTCAAGCTCGTGACTTTCACTTTGCGATTATTGGTTCAGCCTCGATTGCATTTATCAATGACCCGATAAGAGAGCTTAAAGTACTCATGTCTAGGACTTTGTTTTGGATCCATTTGCAATCTAGAGAGGCAATATAGGTGTCGACATATTTGTCTCCCACATTTAATAATGATCTCCGTTATTTCCCAAAACGAAAGATTCATTGTTCCGTATTCCCAGCACAATGATATTGCGCGCATTGCTAGGAATTTCATCATCAAGATGAACCTCTTCGTGAGGCAAATCACCATCAGGGTGAATTAATCGGAGGAGAGTTATCACAGACCACGTGTATCTGCAATCAGAACATATGCTTTGACTAAGGCTGATAGATCATATTCGCAGGCGTCCCTGAGAATAGATCAAATACCAATAAGTCAAATGTGGATATGATATTAATCCCGGGTATATCCACATCTACATCAGGTAGAAGCATTCAGACCAATATGGTTACTCCTCAACGATTTCTGGCAAACTCCATATACATAGGAGTACACACTGAACGACAGGTTCAGTTTGGCTTTTGTGCGTTTAATAGAATATTGAGGCATTACACTATATGGGCATTCCTCCCCCTAATGCCGAGATGTTCTAAAAGCATACAGATAATATCCCCAACCACAATCATCCAGTTGTGGCCATTGTATGCTATTGTGGTGATTTATTTGGGAAATCTTACGCACATTACAGATAGGGGTTTTATGCAGTGAGCTTTGGACTTAGATTAATGTAGTGGCATGAATACTACATATTTGTCCTTCAACATGAAGGGTTAGTCTCAACATCCAGCGAGACACGCAACAACAAGTTTCTTCATGGTTACAATTCTGCAAACTTATTGTTATTACTACCAAATGTATAGTCAATCATTAAGATTTAGACTAACATGCACAACACTATTTTATCCATAAGGCTTCTTCAGGGGCTCATGAATACCATTCGTCATTTGGAGCCATTAGTTGAGTTCAGATCAACAAGTAAAATGACCATCAGGGTCTAGCGCTCACAAGGACATTCACTGGTTGTATTATGTTTTGAGGCACATAGGAAAAATGTGTGTGCTTAGATTGGTAGTAAAGTGCACGACATCAGGCCAATGCTGCCAAGCAAAGATTTTTATATGCAGAGATGTATAGTCCAGCTCATTTTATTATTGCCCATGGTTTACCCAATTACTCATACCGTTCTGAAATTGGGTATCGGTTAATGCAACATTTTTAGGTATAATAATTTTGAGAGAGAACTAATAACAATAGTTAATTATTTGTGATGCTGCTAGCAGGATAAATATTTCTCCTCATATTATATACCAATTTATTCTATAAAGCATTATTTCGATCTCTTCGTTGTTCGGCAAAAAGAGAAGCTTTGGAATAGAACAGACAAGGCCAAGAATTCATTTTATCTGGGAAAATCACCATATAACTAGCTTTTGATGAAACAAATGATGATAACTGCTTGGCAAGAACGAAACAATACTGGTATCCGCCTAGGATCCATCTTCAACAACAGATATTACTGCTCTCATACGAAGAAACCATCAGGAGTAGAGAGGATACAACAGGTCTCTATAAGATCTGCATATTTCTATCACAAATTACCATCACCAATAGCTTATAGGTCAAGAATTATGGATCTTCTGGCGCCAAGGACCAAGGACAAATTAATGCCTAATGTAGCTTCAAGCTCTGTGGTAATATGGGATTTCATGGCTATATTTGTACTTTTCTTACTTCTGGTAGATCAGATATAGATTATGGTAAGCATGCCAAGGGGTGGAATACAATGTAGTTCTGCTACATAAACCCCAGATATATGTCTATTCAGAATCGACCTTTACCATTTGGTTTATAGTATATACCATACCAGTCAAAGGACTATCCCAAGTCAATTCAGCGGCTATAAGTATTTAAATTCTGAGAGATGTATGCAACACAAGCATAGAGGTCCTAGATAGGCCGAGTAAAATGGTTCGACGAGAACACACAATGGTTTTTCACACAAACATTGTGAAAAATTTCTCAGAATTACCTTTCGATGTACTCGCAACTTCGTGTTGCTAATGTACTAGTCATTTATCTTAAAGTCTGCTCCATGTCATTCAGCAACAAATAGCAATTTACCAACATCTGGTTGAGCAATATATAACTAAGATTTATAGCCTTTATTCATTTGGTAAGGTCTTTTGCTTACTAATAGAATCCCAATGTGTGATATCTTATATGCCAAAATGACTTTCATGCATTATATTATATATCTTCGGGTTACTTCGGGTAAAACTTTATGCATGAGATGAGAGCAGAGGATCAACTTATCTGTGTTTTATATTATTTCATTTACTTTCCCAGATTATTCAAGCACTGTAGAGCTTGATATAGTTGTTATGGCCACTTGGCAATATAAATAAATATATGATGCCACACAACACAATCAAATAAATTATAGAGCTAAACAAGATTATTTAAGAAGGTTGCGTTATGATGTGACTTCAGGGGCTTGAACAACCCACCACAATCCACGCGAGTACAAGCTCTAGTGTATCTGACGTCAAAGCATGTGCGACCATCAGGGCTACGACAACATAATAAGCCTTCGTAACAAACGCAACAGGCGCAGTTGTGACTCGATAATCGGGGTACAAGACAAGTCCATGCAACGTGCGCAATAGGCACAATTGTGGCTCGAGGCAGACAGACAATGCCTACAGGGCATGCGAAAAATACGCGACTCAGCGATGGCGGTCTGACTCAACAGGAGCGATCCGATTAATGGAGAGCGTGACATAGCAATCACATGACGCAGCCAAGTTCGAACGGCACAAATATTGCGTCGTGTTGCCAGGGCGCAGTCAATATTCAGCTAATGCCATAACTCAGCCGATTACCAACGCAAACCTGATCGGCGTATTTGAGTACCCACTATACAATTTAATCGCTCGACGTGAGTCTGAAGGCTCAACGCGTCATAATTATTTAGAGCGATACAAAAAAAACACAACATAACCTTCATATGTATTTTAATAATTTTCTGCTAATTATCTACTACGGGAAATAAAGCAGAAAATAATTTCTATTAATTATTTAGTGCGGGAAATAATTAATTAAGGTAGAGCTTGTAATAGAAAACATGCGATTATTTGTTCTCCCGTGGTTCACTCAGACGCTTCTAATCATTTCCAATTAAATATAGTCATATAAGGGAGATAATCATTTGCACTTAAAATAGCCACCAATTATGGATACGTATGTGCGCACAGTTCAGCTATCTAGCACGTCTCTTTCCGCGGAGTTCACGCCGCCTAGAGGCTCATGCAGGTCTCGGCGTGGCTATCTTCTAGCGCGGTCAAACACCACTGCTACTCGTGTAGCGCCTTTCAGGTATAGGCCATGGTAGTTTTACGGGAGCCTGGATTCGCGGTGCGATAGAGTCGGCACGATCTCCGTGAATCTAGGCAACCTCCAACGACGTTGACTTCCTCCACTGTGGTGCCGAAGGGCGCAGCCACGGAAAGTCCTACCGTCCTGGTGCTATGCGCACCGAAACAAACGATGCCCATGACTTCTCTCCTTCACGCAGCCGTGCAAAGGCCTCGGGCGAAACAGCCCTCGCGCAGTCTGCCATAACTGCATAGGTTGCACACGAGGCGCACAGCTCGTGCCTCTTTCTATGCAGGCGAGTGCCCCCACGCCGGCAGCATGACCACAAGCTGCAGGCTTCGATGGTAAGCACATTAAGATCTCTGTTTTTTTTGTGCAAACAAAGCCAATCATCAGTCTTTGGCATCGTAGTTGCAAACAGGGCTCATGTCCTGCACCAGAGAGATCGGAGAGAGGCCCCGCAGTCCGCTCGACGCCACACACCATTGATAACACTTCACATCGCATCAGGCGAGCGAGCACGTGTCGTGCCGATCGTACGACACACTTGATCATGAATTTAGTATATTGCAGATTCAGTCTATTAATTTCATACCATATTTCTTTGTTCATCGAAGAGGGGAATCGAAGCCTGTCGCGTAGGACAGTTCGGCTAGGCCGGAGGACCTGCCGGCTTGATGGAGAGTGGATGCAGATCTGATCCCGCAGCAATGTCGAGGTAGAGCGTGCTGATAACGTGTTGAGAACTACGTCACCATGGATCACCAGATCCGCTCCCTTCCCTCCCGTCAGCAGTAGAGGCGCAAGAAGATGTAGAGAACCCGTCTCCCTTCACATAAGCACGACAGAGGAAACACACGAGACACTGGATATAGGGTTGGGCCTCTGGCCTCTTTCTGATCTCTATTCCATATGAGGGGTACATGTTCTATATATAGAGATGCGATAGCCCTCAGGCTATATTCGGTATTTGCCCACATAACCCTTCATTAGGGTTTCTCAACAGGTGGTAGGCGACCAGAGATAGGTGAATAAGAGTCAATCAGATTTTGCTTTTAAACACTAAAAATAAACACTTCTTCTTTAATTGAGATCAAATAAATGTTCAAACCATGAACACATCAGCGAACGAGTGATCTCATGATTACAAAATGTTCCTAATACTCACATGAGACCAGTAAAATAAATGGATCGTAAATCGGACACCGAAAAGTCCAAAACGGTTCAATACAGTATAGTCAACAAGTGTTGTTTTCAACAGTACGAAATTCTGTTCTTGAATTCAAAACTGAACCAAACAAACTCCGATTGAGATGAAATTTTACACACACCTGAGCAAATATGTTTCCAAGATCTCCCTTAATTTTGAGCTCAATCGAACTTGTTCACGTCCTTCACATGGAGTTGCTTTGCATTAATGCACCCTCCGCGATCACGCCACGTGCCGCACCGATTCCCTCCGGAACCGCCACCGCCGAGTTTTGAGGCCCAAACTCAGCAAAACCCACCATCCATAGTGCTGGGTGGTTTTGAGGCCCAAACCACCAAACCTGCTGTGAGCACCGCATCTCATGCACGTCCTCCACGATCAGACACGTGTCCCGCCAGTCCTCGACCACGCCGACAACACGGTCCGCTCCACCACGTCCTCGCGCAAGTGCGTGCCCTAAGTGTCAGCCACCACGGCTAGTCACCTGGCTACTCTGATCCGTCAGTCAAGACCCAGCACTAGCCCTTCACCGCCCCGGTCCATCAGCACGAGCCCGCATGACCTTCACCTCAGCCGTCGACCACCGTCCCTGTGCTCCACACCCACACACCACAAGTCGACCGACATGGTTGCACGAGCATAATCTCACACTCTAGTCAGTCCACTGACTACCCCAGAGTTCTACCCGTTGACAATCACTCATCATCAACCCGAACTATAACCTTGTGTTCACAATCTCCCCCTTGATGAGTGCATTGTGAACACCACCATATGAGCATATGTAAATAGAAAGAGAAGAAGAAGAGAAACTTACTTAAATGACCATAAGCAAGACAAGTCATTTAGAGTAAGCAAAACTTGGTCCCCAAAGAAATGGGCAACGGCTCAACACGACCAAGCAGGAAAAGGCTAGCCCTCAATAAGAGGCAAAAGTAGGGCTCAACACCACTAGCAACAACTCCAAATAACACATCTCGCCCTCTTGAATGAGAGGAAGCCCAAAAGACAAAATTCTCCTCCTAGATAGAGGAATCAGGAAATCTCAAAATCTCTCCCCTTGTTGACAAGTGAACTTATCAAGCACAGACAAGGGTAGAAAGAAAAACTCCCTCTTGACAAGAGAACACCCCTGAGAAAAAAGCAGAAATGCAACAGAGAGTATGAAATAGAGAAAATGCATGAGCTTCAGGAGTATACCAGTCAGTGTAAAAAATGCTCTAAGTGGTGCTGTGCTAAGTGTGCATCAATAAATGCATGTGCTAGCAGATGCTCAAACTGGTCATATGCATAAGATATGTGAAGTGTAAGTATTTTGATTCAGTTTTAAGCATTTCAAAGAGGTGTTCACCACAAAGACAACACTAAGCATATAGTAAGCAGGAAATCAACTAAGTGCCAGTCACAAGTGAACAAGGTGAACTACCCCAAACAGTGATCACTCATCATGCTAGAAACATATCTGAAATAGATACCATTTGAAATTTTCAAGATTTATTGGATTTTGCAGCGGATTCCAAATTTCATGGAAAAGCATGTGAGTGCGAGTGGTTGTAAGCATTGTCTTTGTTTGACTTTTCAACCGGGGTGTAACCTATGCAGACAGGCAATCAGAAGCTAAAAACATTGATTTCGATCGTCCACTACACTACTCAAGTTCATCCAAAAGTGCAAATGGAAGCAGTCTTGATACAGTGATGTGGTGACAAATACAAACCCATCTCGATCTTTCTGATTATCAATTATCTTGATTTTGAATTTTTAGCACGTTATGAATAAATCAAGACAAGTGAATGACTCAAAGCATGAGACATACCCACCTAACATACTAGTAATAGCAAAAAGGATTTCAACACATCCTACACATGCTAGGTGCCAATCTTAATGGTGAACAATTTTAGATTGAGCAAGTAATAGTCAAGTTCACAATTATGAAAACAGCTTAGCTCAACAATATTGTATCAATATGAGCAAAAAGCGCCTAAGCATGCCATAGCATTATCATGTACACAAAGAACATACTACTAGGAGTGGAATCACATTCTAGCAGTTATACAAGTGAAACTCAATATGACATGCAGATATAATACAAAAGAAAGTGAAAGCAGAAAATAAGAAGAAAATACCAAAAGGGAGCCCTCTAATCAAAAAGGGAAACAAACACCCAATTCCCCTCACAAATGAACAAAAGTTTTTTGATCAAGGGGTTTGGTCAAAATATCAGCAAGCTGGCGAGCGGTATCAATATAGCGCAATTCGGTGTCACCTTTCTCATAATGATCACAAAGAAAGTGAAAGCGAACATCAATGTGCTTGGTCCTCGAATGCAACACAGGATTCTTGGCAACACTTATGGCACCCGTGCTATCACAAAGCAGAGGCACATCATGAAAATCCAAGCCAAAATCTCGTAAGGTAGCCATCATCCAAAGTAACTACGAACAACAGCTAGCGGCAGCAACATTCTCAGCCTCTGTGGTAGACAGGGTAACACTAGACTGTTTTCGAGAAGACCATGAAACCATCGAAGTACCCAAAAACTGACAAGTCCTAGAACTAGACTTGCGCTCCAAAAGGCAACCCCCAAAATCAGCATCAGAATAACCGCACAAAGACAGAACGGACGATGAGGAGTTCCACAAACCAAACTTAGAAGTGAAACATAGGTACCTCATAATCCGTTTCACAGCCTTTCTGTGAGATGTGCATGGGGAAGCCTAGAAAAGAGCGCACAAACACATTGCGAAGTGTATGTCTGGCCTCGTCGCAATCAAATACAGGAGAGAGCCAATCATGCTCATGTACTCCTTCTGGTCTACGGGTTCGCCATCCTCATCAGTGTCAAGTGTCGTCGAGGTGGACATGGGCATCAAAAGAGGCTTGCCCTCGCTCATGTCGAACTTCTTCAGGACGTCCTTTGTATAATTGCCTTGATGCACAAAGGTCCCATCTTGAGTCTGCTTGATTTACAACCCAAGAAAGAAGTTTAGCTCGCCCATCATGCTCATCTCAAATTCCCTGCTCATAAGATCTAAAAATCTAGACACAAGAGCATTAGAAGAACCACCAAAGATGATATCATCCACGTAAATCTAGACTAAAAGGGTGTCATTATTATGATTGAGGAGAAAAAGAGTTTTGTCCACAGAGCCCATTTTAAAACCCTTAGAAAGCAGAAAAGATTTCAAATGTTCATACTAGGCTCTAGGGGCTTGTTTCAAACCATACAAAGCTTTTTGGAGTTTAAAAACGTGGTTTGGAAACTTGGAACTCTCAAAACCAGGGGGCTGCCTAACATATACCTCTTCCTCTATATACCCATTCAAAAAGGCACTTTTGATATCCATTTGAAAAAGCTTAAAACCTTTTGAAGCAGCAAAGGCTAAAAGGATCCTAATGGCCTCTAAACGGGCAACAGGGACAAAAGTCTCGTCATAATCAATTCCCTCTTTTTGGCAATACCCTTGGGCAACCAACCTCGCCTTGTTCCTCACTACCAAACCATCCTCACTGTTTGTTTTTGAAAACCCATTTTGTACTGATGGGATGGCAGTTAGAAGGAGGTGGCACCAAAACCCAAACCCGATTTCTTTCAAAATTTCCATGCTCCTCATACATAGAATTAACTCAGTTAGGATCAGATAAAGCTTGTCCAACATCTCGTGGTTCAAAAGTAGAAACAAAAGCTGAGTGAGAAAAATGAGAAATCTGTTGTGACCTAGAGCGAGTGAATCGCTCGTGAAGCTCCCCGATCATCTGCTGAGGTGGGTGACAACACTAAATATGTTGTGGAGCCTCATTGAGGAAGTGGCCTCCCCTTAACAGCAGCTTCAACTCCTCGAGTCTCAGCAGGAGCTTGCTCGAGCGGACCCCAAGTGGTGGAAGGAGTGGGGTCGGGTCCATCAGTCGTAGTAGTGGAAGCAGGCTCGACTGAGGCGGCCAGTGGAGTCAGCTCGAGAGCAACCCAATCGGCGTCGTTGTGCTCCTCCTCCACCAAGATGGTCTGTCCCATCTGATCTGGACCTACAGGATCAAAGACAGGGGATGGACAAAGTGCAGTCTCATCGAATGTAACCTCACAAGTCTCCATAATGCGGTTAGTCTCTAGGTTAAGAACACGATAAGCATGAGAATGTAATGCATAACCGAGAAAACCCCCATCAGAAGACCGGGACTCAAACTTGTCCAGATTACCCAGTTTCAGCACAAAGCATCTACAGCCAAACACCCTGAAATGGCTGACCTTGGGTGGCCGTCCAAATCACAGCTCATAAGAAGTTTTGTTCAGAAAGCCTGAAGAAAGATGCGATTGGACACATGGCAAGCAGTGTTGATCGCTTCGGCCCAAAAACGCCTAGGAGTCCTATGCTCATCAAGCATCGTACTGGCCATCTCAACAAGGGTCCAATTTTTACGTTCAACAATACCATTCTGCTAAGGCACATACAGAGAGGAAAACTGATGCCCGAGTCCCAAAGAAGCACAAAGGGTTGCAAATTGAGTATTTTTGAATTCTGTGACATTGTCACTGCGTATAGCTCTCATGGCATTTTTAGGAAACTCATTTTGCAACCGAAGAATCAAATCTTGAGTATGAGTAAAAGTGTCATCCTTCGCCTCCATAAAGAACACCCAAGAGTAGTGAGAGAAGTCTTCAACAACCACAAGCACATTCCACTTCCCTCCAAAAGAGCAAACCCTGGCTGGACCAATAGTGTCCATATGAAGCAATTCGCCAGGATGAGAGGTCATCACCTGGATGACCGGGAAATGGGAAGCAACAATCATTTTGCCATGACGACAAGGGTGACAAACAAGATCTTTCTCAAATTTTAATTTGGGCAATCCTTGGATGAGGTCAAGTGAGCTCAAACGACACAAAAGATCAAAGTTCAAGTGACCTAGCCTCCTATGTCACTTCCAAAGAGAAGAGGAAGATCCTGCCAGCAAACATCGAGAAGGGCCAGAAGAATGTGAAAATCAGCACTGAAAACTCGACCAAAAGGGAAAATGTGGCAAATAAGATCCCCACGGGCATCCAAAACCCTAGACAAACCCTTTTTAAAGCGCACTTCATAGTCATCCTCAAGGAGTTACGAATCTGAAAGCAGATTGAAATGCAGATTCGAAACCAAAGCAACATCTTTGAGAATAAAGCTCTCGTTTACCCGAATGGTGCCACAAGAAACAACCTTACCTCTTGACTTATCCCCGAATGTGATGTATTCCTTACCAATCACGGGGTCAAAGCTAGAGAACCATTTGGAGCTTCTGGTCATGGGGCACGAACAATCGGAATCCATGAGCCACTTGTTCTCTAGGCCTCCGTCCGATATCAATAGTAAGACATGGGGTGAGCAAATGGCACAGCACTCGGGTAAGTAAACTGTGAAGAATACTAGTGCTGCGGCATTTGCCCCTGAAAAGTGTTAGCGAAAACAGTACACATCCCCAGTTCTGAAGGGAAGTGATCACCACAAGAAGGAAACTGTGGTCCACTGGGGAAGAATGAACTAAAGCCTCTGTCACGTGGTCCTTGGCCATATGGCACACGACCAACATCCTGTTGGGCACGACCACCACATGGTCTCACTGCTTGAGGCCTAGCGGTAAGAGGCAAAACACCTCTAGGCCTCGTAGGACGTCTCTGAATAGGCTGAGCATGAACACCATGAGAGGTGCGGTTCATGTCCTTCCTACTCGACTCAGAAACCCACCACTCATCCCTCTTACTCCTAAAGAAAAAAATAAGCTAGATGCCCATCCCTCTCACAATACTCACAATGGTACCTCACCTCTCTCTTGGGTGGATTTTGTTTGTGGGAGGGGGCTTTCTTTTTGGATGGCTGAGGGGCTCTAGGAAAGGGATCGCTAGAGATGTCGAGAAGGGTATGAAGTGTGTTCCTAAGATGGTTAGGTTTTGGAAGCCACACTTGTTTTCGAGTAGGAGCTCTCATAGGCTCATCAATCACACCATCTCTCACATGGGTGGTAGGCTTAGCAGGGGTGGTTTTGATAGGCTTGGGAGTGGGTGAAGGTTTCTATGAAGGTGTCAAACCACTGCACTCACCAACCTTCGCAAAGCAAGCGACACTCCCATCCTTAGCAGCAAAGCCTAACCCTGATCTGCCAGTTCCCCTCTTGAACTGACTGACCATCATGCCCAACTAGGGCTCACTGAACGACACCCAACTCAAGACAGATCGAAGGTATGTGTTTTCTTCCTCGATTCTTGTCTTGTCGTGTCTGTAGGACTCAAGGGAAGACTACAAACCCTCACAAAGTGCACACTACGCCGGTGCAGGGGCACTAACTGAGCTAGCCTTCTCAAGCAAAGCTATCCTAGCGTCTCTCTCTTCTAGCTCAGACTGCAAGCCAGGACAAACGGTACTTTCACCCAATAGGATAGACCTAGATCTGAACTCGTCGCGCTCATCTAGCAAGGTGGAGTACTTGGTCTGCAAAGTGGTGATGTTCTACATGTGTACAGCGCAATCATCACATTCAGTCTTGTCAGACACCACAACTGATGCTCTAGCAGACTCAAGTTCCCTAAGCATGCTCTCGTACTTGGATCTAAACTCTCTCCTCTCACGAGCAGCCTACCTAAGCAACTTATCCTGACTAGCCAAAGCAGTGTTTAGCTCTTCTATCTCAGCGACGAGATCATCGGCGGAAGGTATTACCTCAGAAGTAGTGTCGTCGCCAATGTTTTTGTCGTCACTGGTGTTGATGTAACACCCCGGGATCCACAAACACCCCAGAATGCTACTAAACTACACATCTAACATTCTTATATAAAATTTTGACAGCATCTCCTTTGAAAATCGCATAAACGGGGGAAGCAACAAAGTATAAATAGATATCATGATAAGAAAACATATAAGACATTAATAATCTGCTAGCAATGGGAAGACAACCATAACAACATGAACTGAATTAATCAGTGCGCACGACTAGTTAAAAAAAACAAACATCCTTTGACAAGAAGTTTCTAATTAAATCATGGCTGTGTCTGGGCAGCATTATTATGAGAGTGAAGGTGGATGTGCTGCTACTTCCCACTCCCCTTGATGAGCAACAAGCACCTGCATGGAGTAATGCAAGAGTGAGATGAAACATCTCAGCAAGCTAATTGTTCTGACGAGAAATTTAAACCACAAATTGAATTCATCAACATTTTAAAAGAGTCACAATTAAAAATCAGAAATACTTGTAGATATAGAACTCAGTAGTCCCACTATAACCAATACCATCTCATTACCTCGAACAACCACAATAGGTTCTATAACACATCCATGCGTCAACAATACCTGCAAATATCACTTCAATGTATGCATAGGAATGCAATGTGTAGGTACTCTATCTTCATACCTCTGGGGGTATAAAACCACATCATCTGCAAATATCACTTCAATGAATGCATATGAATGCAATGCATATGTCCTCTGCCTTCATACCTCTAAGGGTATGAAGCCGCATCGTACCCCTTCTCGGGCAACGTACGATGCTAAGTTGTACCGGTACTGTCGGACCATAGGTCACGACAAAACTTCATATGCAAATGAGTCATGCAATGTATATGGCATGCTACATTTATCAATAAACTTCACTTCCTTCAGATACAACACAAACCTTAAATAATACTTCATTTACCTTTAGATACAATACCAACCTCAAATAATACTTCATTTACCTTCAGGGGTGTGAATTAATCTCATGAGTCATACTCAAATCATAATCATCATCAATATATGATTGAGCATCAGTATAATGCAAGCAAGTAAAGCATCACCATAGAGTCCAATTATGAAAGAATCTGATACTTCTGAATATTAGAGTGTAGGCAATAGAAATAACAGGTCAGAACGGAAGCAACCACCGCTACATTCACTTGCCTTCATCGAAGAAGAAGAAATGTACTAGACATGATCTGGAGTGTAGCCACCTGCTAGTGGGCATAAAACTTAGTACAAATATTTCACAAACATTTGCCATCAATCAACAAAACACTCCTACACTTGAAACCAAGACCCAGTGGAAAGACTCCCACCCTGAACCACATGCCATACAGCAGCAACGCTGTTTGTTAATTTTGTATCTTTAAAATTAAAACAGCGGTGATATCAAACAAATACTCTAGGAGTATCTACACAAAATACTCTACAACTTTAGTATTTAATAGATAATTAAATTCTGCCATCTACAAGTTTTAAAACATCTGACAAGATAACTGACTGAATCTGTTTTAGACAGCAGTATGGTTAACTTTAAAATTCGATATCTCCCAAACTACTGAACCAAAAATTATGAAATTCTGCTGGAAGTAAGAACTTTTATCCCTCTACAAAAGTCTCCATAGTTGGAAGAGCCAATTCGACCATTGACTAGATGAAACCCACCAGTGAACAGACCCACTCATTTTTGTCAGGTAAACAGGAACAGCCACAGTAAAACAAACATAACTGGAGTTTCACAAATCATATGAATGCACTCTTTAACAATCTGGAAAGCTTATGAAATTATCTACAACTTCTTTTACCAACCCACAGTTTAATTCTGTTGATAAAATTGCCTAAATCTTAAGGGAACAGATTCTGCACAGAATTATGAGACTGAAAAACTGCTATAGTAAAACTGCAATAACTTTCTGGTCGGATGTCCGATTGAGGTGTTCTTCGCGGCCACAGAAAGATCTACAAATTATCTACGACTCATACATAGACTTTTCATTTTTTTGAGGCCACTAAGACCACAGAAAACTGGCATGAACAGAAACTGTCGAATCTGCCATTCTGCAGAAAACTAAATTCGAGATCAAAACCTAACCCCACATCAAATCCAACCTCTAATCCTTTAATTCCCATGATCCACAACCTCCAAAAGCCTATAATTACAGGGAGGAACAAGGATCTCATCCATACCTAGGGTTTCCCCAAGAAATCTTCAAGAAGAGATGGGGAAGAACATCTCCTTGATCCTCTCTTCCTCTTCAATTCAACGTGCCCCTCCTTTTCTCGATCCTTGCTGCGTAGGGGGAGATCTTGGGGGAGGAAGCAATGGAGGATGGCTGCCATAGGGGGAGGGGGCGTCCAGCCAAGGGCGGAGAAAAGGGGGTGGCGGCCAAGAGGGGGGGTGAAGGGAAAAAAGGGGTGGCCACCTAGGGTTTTTGTGGGAGAAAGAAACGACGCCTCAGATGACTTCTATCTTTGCATCCAATGGCCCACAACCCTTTACCTCATCCACGCACCAGAGATTAACTTTTGGTCAACATTTTTTTTGGGATATTACACTCTACCCCCCTTAAAAAGAATTCGACCTCGAATTCGGCCACTCCAAGCAAAACACCCAAGGTACCCCATATAGCACCACAGTTCAAAACATGGGTCCATTATTGGTCTTAATTAACACAAGAACTTCTACCTTGGACTAATTGTCTAAGGAAACTACACGACCTGACATCAAGCATGAAACAACATGTAATGAAGCTCAAAGCATGTCCTAGTTGCAATCAACACTACAATTTCACACCATCAAATTTGGATGCAGCTATACATCAACATCAATGTCTTAAGACAACACTCTTTTATGAAGGGGTAATATGCACCAAGCACAACCCTTACCAACTTCAACCATTAATTTTAATTAAATGGTGAAACATCTACACCCGACGAATGTATAAGAAGATCAAACACCTCACCTTAAAGCACCATGAAACAAGTAGTTCTATTGGAACAAAACTCCTAATCTTCCTAAACCTTATTCTTGCCATCATGAAAAGATAATCATGTAATCTAACATTCCTTGCACCCCACCAAAAGGGAGAAAATCTATAGAACTAATGGAGCAATAAAGCCAAAAGAAGCCAATAACATCTTGTGCGGCATAGTTCATCGAAGAAATGCCAAAAACTCTACATAGAGCATTGATAGCCCAACAACAACACAATACTTGCTTAACCCATGTCACTATACTTCATTCAACATCTCAACTAAGAAAAATATCCAACTAGTAAGGATAACCTACACATAATATAAGTCTTCATCTACTGTAGTTCAGAAACTTACATTTCATTCTATCATACGATGCACTCAAAGTACCAGACATACAAAGTCAATAATAATAACCCCTAATCCTTCACACATTTGACAAACATATTAAGCTGATGTAAACACCACATCATCTAGGAGTAGGTGACTAGCCACACCCAACCAACTCTAGGCTAGGCAAGGACTTCCTCCAAACCAATAGATAGGTGGTCTAAAAAAATGGCTCCACAAGCATGCATCGAAAAGGGAACCATCAGATCCTCAATGTATCAATACATAATCAATGGATCAAGAGAATCAAAGATTTATTCTACAATTAGTATGACTAACAGGCAACCACTTTAAACCACATCTAGGCTTTGTGGCAACTAAAACACACAATATGAGAGAGACATGTAAGCCATTCTGGCTATGAAAAGACTTCCCCCAAAAATCCATATAAAGTACCAATATTCATTTCTTTCAAAACTGGTTTCTCAACATAAACAATCATTCTTTGCAATGATAGTTGGAGCTATCCACCAACCGCTCAACAACTTAAATTCAAATTGATAATTACCTTGTACCCCAAAACACGCAATTCACACTCCTCTTAGAAACATCCACAATCAAGCATATATAACAATATTATTGTAATAAAACTCAACCATGAAAAACATAGTGAAAACAACATAGGCATACTTGTATATCACAAGCATAATAACAACTTCATTCTCACCAATGACCAGCGATATCTACCGCATTAATAAAACAATATCAAAATTTCAGAAATAAATTATATCAAGCATTAAGCCATAAACAACTTACCACATCACCGTGAAGGAATAGGGAGGGGTGAAACTATTGTCATCTGCACTCCAAAGACATTAATATATATCAAAGATATTTGAACCCATACCCTTCCTATAGGTGCAAGTGTGTCAAATTTATCTTCAAATTGCCAAGAATCTAAAGCCTATGCTTTGATACCAACTGTAACACCCCGGGATCCACAAACACCCCAGAATGCTACTAAACTACACATCTAACATTCTTATATAAAATTTTGACAGCATCTCCTTTGAAAATCGCATAAACGGGGGAAGCAACAAAGTATAAATAGATATCATGATAAGAAAACATATAAGACATTAATAATCTGCTAGCAATGGGAAGACAACCATAACAACATGAACTGAATTAATCAGTGCGCACGACTAGTTAAAAAAAACAAACATCCTTTGACAAGAAGTTTCTAATTAAATCATGGCTGTGTCTGGGCAGCATTATTATGAGAGTGAAGGTGGATGTGCTGCTACTTCCCACTCCCCTTGATGAGCAACAAGCACCTGCATGGAGTAATGCAAGAGTGAGATGAAACATCTCAGCAAGCTAATTGTTCTGACGAGAAATTTAAACCACAAATTGAATTCATCAACATTTTAAAAGAGTCACAATTAAAAATCAGAAATACTTGTAGATATAGAACTCAGTAGTCCCACTATAACCAATACCATCTCATTACCTCGAACAACCACAATAGGTTCTATAACACATCCATGCGTCAACAATACCTGCAAATATCACTTCAATGTATGCATAGGAATGCAATGTGTAGGTACTCTATCTTCATACCTCTGGGGGTATAAAACCACATCATCTGCAAATATCACTTCAATGAATGCATATGAATGCAATGCATATGTCCTCTGCCTTCATACCTCTAAGGGTATGAAGCCGCATCGTACCCCTTCTCGGGCAACGTACGATGCTAAGTTGTACCGGTACTGTCGGACCATAGGTCACGACAAAACTTCATATGCAAATGAGTCATGCAATGTATATGGCATGCTACATTTATCAATAAACTTCACTTCCTTCAGATACAACACAAACCTTAAATAATACTTCATTTACCTTTAGATACAATACCAACCTCAAATAATACTTCATTTACCTTCAGGGGTGTGAATTAATCTCATGAGTCATACTCAAATCATAATCATCATCAATATATGATTGAGCATCAGTATAATGCAAGCAAGTAAAGCATCACCATAGAGTCCAATTATGAAAGAATCTGATACTTCTGAATATTAGAGTGTAGGCAATAGAAATAACAGGTCAGAACGGAAGCAACCACCGCTACATTCACTTGCCTTCATCGAAGAAGAAGAAATGTACTAGACATGATCTGGAGTGTAGCCACCTGCTAGTGGGCATAAAACTTAGTACAAATATTTCACAAACATTTGCCATCAATCAACAAAACACTCCTACACTTGAAACCAAGACCCAGTGGAAAGACTCCCACCCTGAACCACATGCCATACAGCAGCAACGCTGTTTGTTAATTTTGTATCTTTAAAATTAAAACAGCGGTGATATCAAACAAATACTCTAGGAGTATCTACACAAAATACTCTACAACTTTAGTATTTAATAGATAATTAAATTCTGCCATCTACAAGTTTTAAAACATCTGACAAGATAACTGACTGAATCTGTTTTAGACAGCAGTATGGTTAACTTTAAAATTCGATATCTCCCAAACTACTGAACCAAAAATTATGAAATTCTGCTGGAAGTAAGAACTTTTATCCCTCTACAAAAGTCTCCATAGTTGGAAGAGCCAATTCGACCATTGACTAGATGAAACCCACCAGTGAACAGACCCACTCATTTTTGTCAGGTAAACAGGAACAGCCACAGTAAAACAAACATAACTGGAGTTTCACAAATCATATGAATGCACTCTTTAACAATCTGGAAAGCTTATGAAATTATCTACAACTTCTTTTACCAACCCACAGTTTAATTCTGTTGATAAAATTGCCTAAATCTTAAGGGAACAGATTCTGCACAGAATTATGAGACTGAAAAACTGCTATAGTAAAACTGCAATAACTTTCTGGTCGGATGTCCGATTGAGGTGTTCTTCGCGGCCACAGAAAGATCTACAAATTATCTACGACTCATACATAGACTTTTCATTTTTTTGAGGCCACTAAGACCACGGAAAACTGGCATGAACAGAAACTGTCGAATCTGCCATTCTGCAGAAAACTAAATTCGAGATCAAAACCTAACCCCACATCAAATCCAACCTCTAATCCTTTAATTCCCATGATCCACAACCTCCAAAAGCCTATAATTACAGGGAGGAACAAGGATCTCATCCATACCTAGGGTTTCCCCAAGAAATCTTCAAGAAGAGATGGGGAAGAACATCTCCTTGATCCTCTCTTCCTCTTCAATTCAACGTGCCCCTCCTTTTCTCGATCCTTGCTGCGTAGGGGGAGATCTTGGGGGAGGAAGCAATGGAGGATGGCTGCCATAGGGGGAGGGGGCGTCCAGCCAAGGGCGGAGAAAAGGGGGTGGCGGCCAAGAGGGGGGTGAAGGGAAAAAAGGGGTGGCCACCTAGGGTTTTTGTGGGAGAAAGAAACGACGCCTCAGATGACTTCTATCTTTGCATCCAATGGCCCACAACCCTTTACCTCATCCACGCACCAGAGATTAACTTTTGGTCAACATTTTTTTTGGGATATTACAGTTGACCGCGTCCTCACCAAGTGCCATGGTGCAGAAGCCTCCTGCGGTGTTAGCGATGAAGCACAACCCGTTCAGCTTGTCCTCGACCCGCCTCTCAGTCTCCTCGTCACTCGAGGAAGATACAACATCGTCGGAGTCATGGTCGAGGTCGCTAAGGGAGGCAAGGAAGGCACGCTCCTTGATCTTTGCCATCTGAAGGTACTTCTTTTTGAGCACCTCCTTGTCGAATCCTCCCTTGGACTTGTACATGCCGGAGGAGTACATGCCCTTGCGCTGACCAAAGTGATGGTCGCGCGGGCCAGACTCTGATTTGCCCTTCTTGGAGTAGCTGGCAATGAAGTGGTCGAGATCGCCATAGTTGTAGCATCCATCCTTGGACCGGCCACGTTGCCGGCTCATCTGGTTGTTGTTGAACCGCGCGAATGGCCACAAGTGCCAGCTCCTCATCCCCAAGGCTCTCCACCTTCTCCTTTGTAATAGACAACAAAGAAGATAGAGCAAACATAACAGGTGAGGAGTTAGAAGCAGAACCACCTCCAGAGACCAGGGCCATGGAGGGTGCACCAGGGTTCTCAATCTTAGCCCAAGTCTGGTGGTCAATCTTTGTGGACTTGAGCTTGCTAAAGAGCTCGTCCATGGTGAGAGTCTCATAGTTGGGCAACTCGATGATCTCCGAGCCCTTCACCTCCCAAACCCTCCGATCTAGAGCATGTAGTAATTTCAGCGCTCTCTCATGATCACTATAGGGTAGTTGTGGCTTATTGGCACACATCTTGTTCACAATTGATTGGAACCTGGAGAACATAGAATCAATGGTCTCTCCAGGCAACTGTGTGAAGTTCTCATACTCTCGCCTGTACGTCTCAAAATGTATGGTCTTCACATGATCATTGCCCTCATAGAATCTCTCGAGGGTAGACCAGATCTGATGAGCCGTAGTTAGATGTCCAACTCGCTCAAACTCACCAAGCGAGAGACACGAGAACAAAGCGTTTTGAACTTTGTTGTTCGAATCATGGAATTCCATTTGAATTGGAGTGATCCTGTCACTTGTAGCATTGAAATTCGCATCGAGGCAAATTTCCCAAACCCGATAACTGATGCTCTAAAGATACGTAGACATGCGGATCTTACAACACTAGTAATTGGTCCCATCGAAGAACAGAGGTTTGCCAACACCTCATTCCATGTCGTCTACATGGATTTGGAACCGATTAGGGAAGGGAAATCCTTAACCTGCTATGATACCAATTGTAGGACCGATGAGATGGCCAAAGGGGGGTGAATGGGAGCAAATCAGATTTTCCATCCAAACACTGAAATGAACACTTCACTTCAATTGAGATCAAGCAAGTTCTCAAAACATGAACACATCAGCGAACGAGTGATGTCATGATTACAAAACATTCCTAATACTCACATGAGACCAGCAAAACAAATAGATCGTAAATCAGACACCGAAAAGTCCAAAACGGTCCAATACAGTATCGTCAACAAGTGACGTTTTCAACAGTATGAAATTCTGTTCTTGAATTAAAAAATGAACCAAACAAATTCTGATTTAGATGAAATTTTACACATACTAGAGAAAATATGTTTCCAAGATCTCCCCAAATTTTTAGCTCAATCAGACTTATGAATCAACTGCAGATTTAAAAATACAGCTAGAAATTGGGGTTTTGTTGGGGTTTTCTAGAATGAGTTCAAACTGTGTTTTTCTTGAATCACGACCAAAATCTGCAACAACTAGGTGTATGTAGTGGTTCGAAGAGTGCAACTCACCATCAATCAATCCCCAAACCAAATTCTCTCAAAAGAATCAAAGGTTTTTCACCAAAAACACGAGATCAGGGAAAGGGAGAAACCAAGACTATAAAACTTCAGAAATTCCAGCAAGGATACAAACTGAGATTTGAAGCCAAAGAGCCATGTGGAACAGACTGGTGACCCTTCCTCTGATTAAACTTGAAAATCAAGAACACAGTCGAAGTATAAAATCACTGTGAATCCCTCGGCTCAACTGGTGTCTACCTAGAGAGAAAACTAGGAGCTCTAGAATGAGTGCTCTAAACAAATGGCAGCCAAGAGATCCTGAACTAACCAGCCCTCCTCTCTATTTATAGAGGGTTATTCTCACTTTCTAAACTACTCCTATTTATATAGAGCCTATCCACTCCACAGGGGCGAAATGGGCCAACTCCTAGGTTTTCCATCCGACGGCCACGTCCTTCACACGGAGTTGTTTCGTCTTGACGCACCCTCCGTGATCACGCCACGTGCCACCACCAGTTCCCTCCGGAATCTGCACAGCCGAGTTTTGAGGTCCAAACTCAGCAAAACCCATCATCCGTAGCGCTGGGTGGTTTTGAGGCCCAAACCACCAAACCTGTCATGAACACCGCACCTCGTGCACGTCCTCCACGATCAGACGCGTGTCCCACTAGTCCTCGACCACGCCGGCAACACGGTCTACTCCACCACATCCTTGTGCAAGTGCGTGTCCTAGGTGTCAGTGTCACACTCTGATTTAAGGGGCCAAACCCGGGTGCGACTCACATGTGTGCTAGGATCAAGTCTCACACATATGATGACTAATGGTATAAAAATGAATGTCACATCTTTAATATATAATAGAGTTCAGTACTAAATAGTTAAATAAGTACATTATACAAAGACAACGATCCAACAACCATAGTTGACTGGGAGACAACGACCTAGACCTCTCATGAACTCATCGTGACATCCTTCATGCTCCTCATCCTATGGTACCTGTTCTTGACCTGGGGATGTGAGTACAGCAAGGGTGAGCTCACATACGTTCATCGCGCAACAAGTTGTGGGGAATAATGTGCATGAGCTCACTTACAGTGGGGCTCATGTGAAGTGTTAGCCTTACCAAAGGAGATGGTTAAAGCTGAGCATTGCTTTTATAGTTGGTCAAAGTTTTATTACCAGTTACTAGGTGTAAGTAGATACCAACCCAAATAAATAAGAGATCACAATTAATAATAACACCCACAATGCAATGCATATGACAAATTAAGTTTAGTTCCATAAATTACTCATGTGAGGGTCCGAGCTATCATACCCGTGAGCACGACTGATATACCAGTTTTACACTCTGTAGAGATTGCTCATCTTTACCCACAAGTCGTGTTACCCATTTGTCAAGGGATCATGACTTCCCATTCATCTCTGCCAAGGAGACGAGGCAGGGTACCACTACGAGGCCTTT
The DNA here is from genome assembly GCA_029449295.1 of Zea luxurians. Classification (NCBI taxonomy): domain Eukaryota; kingdom Viridiplantae; phylum Streptophyta; class Magnoliopsida; order Poales; family Poaceae; genus Zea; species Zea luxurians. Next base: position 73,622,472 of record JAOPSE010000004.1, on the reverse strand, counting down.
ACAAAGTTCCACTAGCTTCCGAAAACCCGCTATGGTTTCTGAGAAATACAATATAGGAATCCCTCGTCTAAAAAGCCATCACAGCATGATCGACCTGAGACCCTCCCTATATGTAGCTCCTCTACCGCCCTTGCCCCATTCGGGTAAGGTAGTCTTCTACTAGCTTTTCTAATTAGTCAGCTAAGGGCGTCCCATACCACCCTTGTGGTAGCACTATTTTCTCGGGTGGTCGCTCCATGTTCCAATTAACATAATGATCTTGTCATGAACAATTATTAAAACAATAGTATAACTGGAACATGATCATAATATAACATTAGTTTCCCAAAACCAGGTAGAGCAATAGTAAAACTACCCAATAGTGCTTCTGTTTGCAAGGAGTGGGATAAACAATGCTAGGGAAACCTATTGAGTCCCATCAAATTAACCTGAGCATGTCATAGTGATTAACAAGAACATTATTAGGTAAAGAAAAAGTGATCAAGGGCATAACTTGCCTTAGACTCGAGATTCCCAGGTACCAACTTGGTCTTCAGATTCTCGTAACCTCGCTGTTATTCGTAGCGATACAAACAAACATAGTGTAGGAAAAATTAACATCACACCAAACGTAATAACAAACTACATAATAATGTTCTACGCATCATAACTAGATCCTAGATTCGAGAACCACTAAATTCGGAGTTACGATTATAAAGTTATGATTTTCCGAAGGTTTAAGTGTCCACTATAAAACAAAGGAGGTACAAGGTTCTAATCATAGGTTTCATGGTAATACAAAGTTACTCGATGACAAACAATATTATTGTGAGATTAATGCAACTGGAATGGATGAAAAAGAAGCTAAAATGAATTATTTATGAATTAAACAAGTTTCTAGATTTATTTTTGTACTAAAAATCATTTTCAGAATTTGTTTTTATAAATTCTATGTGCTGAAAGGTTGCAGGCGTATTTTAATTCAAAGCCAAACTACAAATTTTAGGACTTCCTAGCACTAATCTTTACACAGGCTGGGATGGCAGGTTGGTTTCATGAAAACCCAAGGGCTCTTTTGTAAATGTCCCTGGCCGAAGGGGGTATCGGTGGATATGAGCCATCCGATCAGAGCTCCACAGTCAAGATTAGAATAGCTCTATAACTAACTGGTACGCAGTGAGAGCCACCTGATCATAGATCCAGGGTCAGTAGGATGTCCACGCACACACTTGATCGTAGAAGCACACCACCGATCCAAGGGTTCTGATTTTATTTGGCGAATAGGTATACCTCGATCAGATCCAAGCCACACGATATCAGATGGATGATCCGAGATCATCGACTGTCCCCTGATGGCCACGGGCGGCGGCGCAAGGTAATGGTGTGATACCCGGTTTGCAAAGAAGAGAAGTTGGGGGTTGTTCTTTTTGTTTTTTTCCTCATCCGATTGTTGTTTTGGGGATTTGGAATTTTGTGGAAAACATTCACAACTAGGGCAGTAGAATTTATTTGGTTTGACGCTTGCGTTGCGGTCGGGGGCTGTCGCGTGGGATAGTTGGGCCGCAATTGGTGTTTCGGCCCATTAAACCTCCCAAACCCTAGCCGCCTCCCTCCTAACTCCCCCCCATGTGCAGCCGCCCCCCCACTTCTCCTTCCCCCTTGGCCGCCGCCCCCCTGCCCATCTCCTCCTCTCTCCATTCTTGCAGCCACCAAAACCCTAGCCGCCCCCCCTCAATCCCCTCCTCCCAAGGTGCTAATCCGTGCCGCTCGGATCATCGTCTCTTGGTGCGAATCTCCAATCGTTTTGGTGGAGGGAAGAAGAGAGGAAGGAAAGGGAGAGAACCCAAGGTGATTTTTGTGTTCATCCCTTGTTCATTTGCGCTGCGATTCAATTGATTAGATGTTGCGTTTGTGATTAGATAGAGGGGGGCTGTCCAGAATTTTACGTGGTGGATGAACAGCGGTAGTTCTAGCAGTTTTTAGGTTTTTTTCGTGAAGATTTAATGGGGTTCAATTTGGGGATCTTGTAGAACTTTGTTTTACCTTTCCAACGAGTATTTATGCGCTCAATTTGGAGTTATAAATTAAAAGTTATCATCGTTTGAATCCGGATATGTGGCTGTCCAAAAAACAGATTTTTCAGAGCGATGAACAGCAGCAGTATTAGCAGTTTCTGGGGATTTTTCGGGAGTAATTAGTGTTAATCAGTATGAGAATCATGTAGGGCTTTTTCTTATCTTTCCAACAAGTACTTATGCGCTCAAATCGGAATTATATTTTAAAAGTTATCGCTGTTTGAATCCGCGTATGTCGCTGCCCAAATCAGAAAAAAACAGATTGCAGGGTTTATTTTGTGGACCGTTTAGAGGTAAGTAGATGTTAGAATTTAATCATGAGTTGTATACAAAACTTGTGGGGAATTTTATGTAGTTGTCTCTGAAGTTTTTGTTTGACATCACTGCTGTCCTAATTTTTAAGTTATGGAATTGTTAAGCAGCGCCGCTGCAGTTTGGTTAGTGAGGGGAGAATTGTTACCGCGGCGGGGTTTGAGATTGCGCGTAGGTGCGGTGTTGTCTTTGAGTTTTGTTTTATGTGAATTTGGTGCACTAAGTTGGGTGTCAAAAACAGGTGGTGGACTTCCGGATCGTTCTTAGGGATTTTGCCCAAACTTCGGTGAAGGCAAGTAAAACTGTGATGGTTATTCCGTCTGTCAGATGAGGAGTCTTATACTTGTTTATGTTGTGCTATCATGTTCAAATTCATATTTTCTTTTGAGTACCATCATTTGAAAATGTTCATGTTTCATGGATTTCATAAGTTGAGGTTTGATTATGTTACTCAAGTGGTTATTATGTGGAATGGGTGGAAGTAAATGCCTAGCACCTTTTTATTTGGGAAGAACTTATGATGTTGTCATGCATAATGCACTCATCATCCATTGCATTGAAGTTTCGTCGCGATCTTATGGTCCGACCGTACCGGTACATTGAGCATCATATGTTGCCCGAGAAGGGGTATGGTGCAGCTTCATATCCTTAGAGATATGGAGGCAGAAGTCATTATTGCATTTGTAGCCATGTGCATTCATGGGAGAGGTGTTGAATCTATTATGTGGATGTGGATAATTTGGACTTGTGCATGGTGATTCTACTTGGTGTTGAGTTTTTAGTTACTCGCATACTTGCTGTAATTTACTGTTCAAAAGAAAAGAAAGAAGTCCTGAACACGTGGTTGTGTAAGCACAGTTGATTTACAATGTCCTATTTGCTGTTGTTATGTTTACTTGCTGAGATGTGTTATCTCACATCTTGCATTGTTTGATGCAGACACCTAATTTCTGCTTTGGGGAATAGAGGGATGTAGCAGCACGACCACTACACCTTTAATAAAGGAACCACCATTTAATAATGTTGTTAATCAGAGTTGGACAAGTCTAGTCAATTGCTTTATTCTTGGTTGAGCGTTTATTTTAGGGTGGGCTGAGTTTCTTATCCCATTTGTTTTACTTCAGTTGGGTCATAATTAAGTTTTACCACTTTTGCATTACAGTTTCTACTATGTGAATTATATGTCTTTATATCTTGTATGAGCTTCATGTTTCCCCTCCTTATTATGCTAGTTTTCAAAGGAGGTGCTGCCAGATTTTTTTTCTTGCTTTATATTCTTTCTTTATTACATCTCTTGTGTTGAGTAAGTTTGGTGGATGAGGTTTATGGTATTATCCATTCTGTGCGACCAGTGGGGTGTTACAGTTGGTATCAGAGGAATAGGCTGTTGGTCCTAGCAAGTGGAGTATTAATAAATTGACACACTGCACATGTAGGATGGGTTTTCTGTCTTGCTATTGATATGATTATGTTATTCTCTGTGCTAGTTTTGACATTATCTAGAGAGATGCTATGCTTATCTCATTTACTTATTATTCTCATCCCTGTGGCTGCAGCTATGCCGCCTCGTAGAGCTCGGGGTAGTCCGCAAGCTCCTAGTGGGGACTCGATGAGTCCGGCGGCAATGTTAGCCACGATGCAGGCCATGCAGCAGGAGTTGGCCCTTCTGAGGCAAGCCATTCCTGTCGCCCCTGCGGGTGCTGCTTAGGGTGCTGGAGGTGGAGAAGTGCCCGGGGGCGCTGTCCCTGCGGGTGCTGTTCCAGGTGACGGGGTCGAGGTGCCTCTTCCAGTCAGTGGTCTATCTCTGATGCAGTGGATGGGCATGAAGTTGGATTGTTTTGATGGCAGTGGTACTCCGGTCGAGGCGACAGATTGGTTGACTTATGTGGAGGATAAGATGAATGTCTTCGAGATTGCTTATGGAGATCGGGTTCGCTTTGGCACTCAGCTGCTGAAGGGTGAGGCGCAAATTTGGTGGAGAGGCGTGCAGGCAGCGCACTCCTCCTCACCCGGAGTCCTATCATGGGATGTTTTCATCAGGCAGTTCGAAAGGAGATTCTACCCGGTCACCTTTCTGGAGAAAATGAAGATTGACTTGCAGTCCTACAAGCAGGAGAAGAAGTCTGTCACAGAGTATGAGGTGGGCTTCAACAAAATGGTCCGCTTTGTCCCTCATGTGGCTTATAATGAGATGGAGAAGGCGAGCCAATTCCGTCAGGGTCTGAAGCCTTCTATCAGGCATGCACTGGGGGCCTTTCCATTGGTGGACTTCCGTACCACAGTGGAGCAGGCGCTGGGTGTGGAGATGCAACACCAGTACACCATGGAGTCGCAGAAGTCTTCGGGTGTTGATCAGCTTCGTAGCCAGGACACGAGGAGGGGCAACACTGGAGGTCCAGCTCACAAGAGGGGCAAGTCTCAGCATCAGCGCCAGCATCCTTACCGTGGCAAATCTTCTGACTCAGGTACTTCGGGAGGAAGTACTCAGAGGTTTCGGGCCATTCCTAAGCCCGGGTTGGGGCTGGTGTGTTTCCGCTGTGGAGATGCGCATCGCCGTGCAGAGTGCCAGTGGAGTGGCAGGTGTTCTATCTACAGTCAGGACCACAAGGATGTGGTGTGTAGGAGGAATCCCAATGGGAAGCTCAGATGGGAGCCGGTAACTTCCTCCTCTTCTCAGGGCACTATCAATATGATGTCAAGTGCTGAGCAGCAGTTTTCAGTTCCTCTTCCTCCACAGCAGCTTTTTGTGCCTGGGACTTCTCAGTTCGTGCCGATGCCAGGTTTTCCGCAGTATCAGGCTGTGCCTACTCCTGCGCCGTCTACCCCTGTGCTGACTCAGTTTGGAGCTCCGCGTCAGCCTCCTCTGGTGGCTCAGTGGGGTTCTTCTGTTAATTTCACTCCGGGAGCTTCCTCTTCTGCGGGTATTTCTGGAGCTTATGTGCTACCCGCTACGGATGGCAGGGAGCAAGGAGACGTGGTGACAGGTACGATTTCAGTTGATTCATTTGCAGCCCATGCTCTTTTTGACTCTGGCGCTAGCTATTCGTTTGTTTCGGAGGATTTTGTGTCGAGGGCTGGTCTTTCGGTGCAGAGGTTGGGTCACCCAATTTTGGTCAGTTCTGCTAATGGCTCCATTAGTAGCTGTTCAGTTTGTCAGGGGTGTTCCGTCATTCTTGCTGATGAGGTTTTTTCGGCCAATCTAGTGGTGATTTCCTTGGGGGCATTCGATGTTATCTTGGGTATGGATTGGTTATCCCAGTATCGCGCGGTTATATCCTGCTTCTGGAAGACAGTGTTATTGCAGGCGCCGTCGGGTAAGGAGGTGGTATTCTTGGGAAGTTCCCCGAAGTTCACATTATCCTTGTTGGCGCAATTGCTTCCTGATCGCCGGTCAAGGAAGTCGGGGATCTTTTTCTCTATGGTGGTGGAGGGTGAAGCTGCCTTGCGGGTGCAGGACATCCGGGTGGTGTGTGACTTTGCTGACGTGTTTCCGGCAGAGCTTCCAGGCATTCCTCCAAAGCGCGATACAGCTTTTGAGATTAAGCTGAACCCGGGTACGCAGCCTATTCATAAGGCCCCGTATCGAATGGCTCCAAAGGAGCAGATTGAATTAAAGCGGCAATTGGATGATCTGCTGGCTAAGGGCTTCATTAGGCCTAGCAGGTCTCCATGGGCTTCCCCAGTTTTGTTTGTTGAGAAGAAGGATAAAAGCAAGCGGCTGTGTGTGGATTATCGCGCTTTGAATCAAGTGACAATCAAGAATAAATATCCGCTTCCCCGAATTGAGGTCCTCTTTGAGCAGTTGAGGGGTGCCCAGGTGTTCTCCAAAATTGATTTAAACTCTGGTTATCATCAATTGAGGATTCGTGAGGAGGATATTGAGAAGACTGCCTTCTGCACCAGGTATGGGCATTATGAGTTCATAGTCATGTCTTTTGGCTTAACTAATGCCCCTGCTGCCTTTATGGAAGCAATGAATAGGATGTTGCATGAATTCCTGGACGATTTTGTGGTCGTATTCCTGGATGATATTTTGATTTATTCAAAGACCGAGGCCGAGCATGAACAGCATCTCCATCTCGTTCTGGGTTCCCTAAGGAAGAATCAATTCTATGGCAAGTTGAAGAAGTGTGCCTTTTGGCTATCCGAAGTGGCTTTCCTGGGGCACGTGATTAATCAGTAGGGTATTGCGGTTGATCCCAAGAATGTTGCAGCTGTGGTGGAGTGGAAGAGACCTTCTAGTGTCTCTGAAATCCGAAGTTTCTTGGGGCTTGCTGGGTATTATCGGCGTTTCGTACCAAATTTTTCCAGCATTGCTAAGCCTTTGACTAGGCTCTTGGAGAAGGGTGTTCCCTTCGTCTGGTCCGGCGAATGTGAGGTCAGTTATCAGTCATTGAAGAGCAAGTTGGTGGACGCCCCTATCCTAGCTTTGCCTGAGAGCGGTAAGCGTTTCACAGTTTATACGGATGCTTCGCATATTGGTCTTGGCTGTGTGCTGATGCAGGAAGGCAGAGTGATTGCTTATGGCTCAAGGCAGTTGAGGAAGCATGAGGGGAATTATCCAACTCATGATCTGGAATTGGCTGCGGTGGTTTTTGCTCTAAAGTCGTGGAGGCATTACCTTTATGGCGAGGCTTGGACATTTTCACCGATCACAAAAGTCTCAAGTATATTTTTTACTCAGAAGGAGCTGAATTTGAGGCAGCGTCGGTGGCTAGAATTGATTAAAGATTATGATTTGTCCATTCATTATCACCCGGGGAAGGCTAATGTGGTGGCGGATGCCCTTAGCAGGTCCGGGGTTCCAAAGGTGGCCTTGCCGTTGATCACTGATCTGGACCGTTTGGGGATCGCTTTGTGTTATGTCGGCACCGCTAGCAAGGAGACTCAGATGCTTATTCAATCCTCTCTTATGGAGAGAGTGCGTGCGGCTCAGCAGCAGGATCGTCTTTTGCAGGAAGCTCGAAGGAGGGTTGGTGATGGTAAACCGCGGGAGTTCACCATTGATGAGAATGATTTGGTTCGTTTCAGGGGCCGTCTTTGTGTGCCTCAGAAATCAGAGGTGAAGCTGGATATCCTGCGAGAAGCTCATAAAACGCCTTACACCGTCCATCCTGGCAAAACCAAAATGTACCAAGATTTGAAGCAAAACTTCTGTTGGAAGCGGATGAAGGTTGACATTTCTAAGTATGTGGTCGCTTGTGAAGTATGTCAACGCGTGAAGGCCGAACATAAGCGGCCTGCAGGTTTGCTGAAGCCATTGAAAATTCCAGAGTGGAAATGGGAGCATATCACCATGGATTTTGTGGTGGGTCTACCTCGTTCCCCTCGTGGCAGGGATGCTATTTGGGTGGTAGTGGATCGCTTGACTAAGTCTGCGCATTTTATTCCCATGAAGACCACGAATTCAGCTTCAGATTTTGTTCCCTTGTATATGAAGGAAGTAGTTAGGCTTCACGGGGTACCTAAGTCTATTGTTTCTGATCGAGACTCCAAATTTGTATCCAAATTCTGGGAGAGTCTCCATAGTGCATTGGGCACCAAGCTTTCGCTTAGTGTCGCTTTTCACCCTCAAACGGATGGTCAGTCAGAGCGAACAATCCAAACCTTGGAGGATATGTTGCGTGCTTGTGTTCTGTCATGGAAGGGTAGCTAGGAGGATCATCTTGCTCTGGCAGAGTTTGCGTATAACAACAGCTACCAAGCTAGCATCAAGATGGCACCATTTGAGGCTTTGTATGGCAGGCGGTGTATCTCTCCTCTGTGCTGGGAGACTTTGGGAGAGAGATCCCTGGTTGGTCCTGATTGGGTTCAACAAACTTCTGAAAAGGTTTGGGAAATTCGTCAGAATATTTTGGCAGCTCAGAGTCGTCAGAAGAGTTATACTGATGTGAGGAGGCGGGATCTGGAATTTGCTGTGGGCGACCAAGTCCTTCTCAGGGTATCACCCACTAAGGGAGTTGTTCGGTTCGGTGTCTCTGGGAAGCTCAGCCCGAGATACATTGGACCGTTCACTATCTTGGCCCGAGTGGGCAGCCTGGCTTATCGCTTGCTGCTGCCGGATTCCATGGCAGGGGTACACCCGGTTTTTCATGTCTCTATGTTGAGGAAGTTCGTGCGGGATCCGGACCATCAGATTGAGATGGAACCAATTGCGGTACAGCAGGATCTGACTCTGGAGTGTCGTCCGGTGCGTATATTGGAATTCTCGGAGCGTGTGTTGAGGAAGAGATCAATTAAGTATGTCAAGGTCTTATGGACTAATCAGTCGGAGCGTGAGGCTACGTGGGAACTTGAGGAGTTGATGCGGCAGAAGTACCCGGAACTTTTCGTTGTGGGTAAGTGTTGTTGATTCACTAATCTTTTCATGTGTCATTCCGATAGAAGCGTCAGAATTCGAGGTCGAATTCTTTTTAAGAGGGGTAGAGTGTGATACCCGGTTTGCAAAGAAGAGAAGTTGGGGGTTGTTCTTTTTGTTTTTTCCCTCATCCGGTTGTTGTTTTGGGGATTTGGAATTTTGTGGAAAACATTCACAACTAGGGCAGTAGAATTTATTTGGTTTGACGCTTGCGTTGCGGTCGGGGGCTGTCGCGTGGGATAGTTGGGCCGCAATTGGTGTTTCGGCCCATTAAACCTCCCAAACCCTAGCCGCCTCCCTCCTAACTCCCCCCATGTGCAGCCGCCCCCCACTTCTCCTTCCCCCTTGGCCGCCGCCCCCCTGCCCATCTCCTCCTCTCTCCATTCTTGCAGCCACCAAAACCCTAGCCGCCCCCCCCCCTCAATCCCCTCCTCCCAAGGTGCTAGTCCGTGCCGCTCGGATCATCGTCTCTTGGTGCGAATCTCCAATCGTTTTGGTGGAGGGAAGAAGGGAGGAAGGAAAGGGGGAGAACCCAAGGTGATTTTTGTGTTCATCCCTTGTTCATTTGCGCTGCGATTCAATTGATTAGATGTTGCGTTTGCGATTAGATAGAGGGGGGCTGTCCAGAATTTTACGTGGTGGATGAACAGCGGTAGTTCTAGCAGTTTTTAGGTTTTTTCGTGAAGATTTAATGGGGTTCAATTTGGGGATCTTGTAGAACTTTGTTTTACCTTTCCAACGAGTATTTATGCGCTCAATTTGGAGTTATAAATTAAAAGTTATCATCGTTTGAATCCGGGTATGTGGCTGTCCAAAAAACAGATTTTTCAGAGCGATGAACAGCAGCAGTATTAGCAGTTTCTGGGGATTTTTCGGGAGTAATTAGTGTTAATCAGTATGAGAATCATGTAGGGCTTTTTCTTATCTTTCCAACAAGTACTTATGCGCTCAAATCGGAATTATATTTTAAAAGTTATCGCTGTTTGAATCCGCGTATGTCGCTGCCCAAATCAGAAAAAAACAGATTGCAGGGTTTATTTTGTGGACCGTTTAGAGGTAAGTAGATGTTAGAATTTAATCATGAGTTGTATACAAAACTTGTGGGGAATTTTATGTAGTTGTCTTTGAAGTTTTTGTTTGACATCACTGCTGTCCTAATTTTTAAGTTATGGAATTGTTAAGCAGCGCCGCTGCAGTTTGGTTAGTGAGGGGAGAATTGTTACCGCGGCGGGGTTTGAGATTGCGCGTAGGTGCGGTGTTGTCTTTGAGTTTTGTTTTATGTGAATTTGGTGCACTAAGTTGGGTGTCAAAAATAGGTGGTGGACTTCCGGATCGTTCTTAGGGATTTTTCCCAAACTTCGGTGAAGGCAAGTAAAACTGTGATGGTTATTCCGTCTGTCAGATGAGGAGTCTTATACTTGTTTATGTTGTGCTATCATGTTCAAATTCATATTTTCTTTTGAGTACCATCATTTGAAAATGTTCATGTTTCATGGATTTCATAAGTTGAGGTTTGATTATGTTACTCAAGTGGTTATTATGTGGAATGGGTGGAAGTAAATGCCTAGCACCTTTTTATTTGGGAAGAACTTATGATGTTGTCATGCATAATGCACTCATCATCCATTGTATTGAAGTTTCGTCGCGATCTTATGGTCCGACCGTACCGGTACATTGAGCATCATATGTTGCCCGAGAAGGGGTATGGTGCAGCTTCATATCCTTAGAGATATGGAGGCAGAAGTCATTATTGCATTTGTAGCCATGTGCATTCATGGGAGAAGTGTTGAATCTATTATGTGGATGTGGATAATTTGGACTTGTGCATGGTGATTCTACTTGGTGTTGAGTTTTTAGTTACTCGCATACTTGCTGTAATTTATTGTTCAAAAGAAAAGAAAGAAGTCCTGAACACGTGGTTGTGTAAGCACAGTTGATTTACAATGTCCTATTTGCTGTTGTTACGTTTACTTGCTGAGATGTGTTATCTCACATCTTGCATTGTTTGATGCAGGCACCTAATTTCTACTTTGGGGAATAGAGAGATGTAGCAGCACGGCCACTACACCTTTAATAAAGGAACCACCATTTAATAATGTTGTTAATCAGAGTTGGACAAGTCTAGTGAATTGCTTTATTCTTGGTTGAGCGTTTATTTTGGGGTGGGCTGAGTTTCTTATCCCATTTGTTTTACTTCAGTTGGGTCATAATTAAGTTTTACCACTTTTGCATTACAGTTTCTACTATGTGAATTATATGTCTTTATATCTTGTATGAGCTTCATGTTTCCCCTCCTTATTATGCTAGTTTTCAAAGGAGGTGCTGCCGGATTTTTTTTCTTGCTTTATATTCTTTCTTTATTACATCTCTTGTGTTGAGTAAGTTTGGTGGATGAGGTTTATGGTATTATCCATTCTGTGCGACCAGTGGGGTGTTACAAATGGCATGGCGGCGCCATGGCCGACACCGATCAACCCTGCCACCAGGCGCCCGAATACACAAGCAAAAAGTCATTAGGCCCACCTACAGTTGTCCTTGTCCAGCGGACCTCGGACAACCCTATAGATGCACCTGATCACTTGACAAGTTCGGTATCTGAATTCTTTACCTTGCCCAAGAGCGTTTCACCCGTCACGTAGATATTACAACACATCGGAGGAACGAATATGCGAAAGCAGTTACCGCAACTTATTTTATATTAAAGTATAGAAAGAGTATTATTATAGACCAGTAATATATAAGAGTGCTGGAGTAATATTATTACAAACACGGGAGGCAAAAACCCCTCCCGTTTAACAGTAAAGTTTTTTTAAAGGAGGACACTTCCTCCCAAGGCTTCAGTCCTGATTTTCTTCCTTTGGCACCAACTTGGAACAAAAGCAACAAAAATTTGCTGCTTCCTCACCTACAACAACATGGGTTCAAAAACCCTGAGTATGAAGTGTACTTTTGCAAGTCTTACCCGTCAAAATAAAAGACTCTCAAGGATATGCTGGCTTAAGGGAGTCAAGGTAAGGCTTAATCAATAATCAAGACTCTGTTTTGCAAAAATGCTTACTAATAGTGGATCCTTAAAATCCAGTTTTATTAGCAAGTTAAGTCATTACCTGAATCTAGAGTTCTTTCTACCCTAGTTCAAGCACTTGGCCTATACTAGCCATCTTTTTTATCAACCCTTCTTGTTCACTGGAATTCTATGTGTAAGTCAGTGACCAAGTCTTCATATCCGAGAAGTAATGGTGATCCGAATCGATTAATACTTAGTTGAGGATCTCCAATCACACGACATATGTAGCACTTAACCCTTGCATATGTCAACTCGCCACCGGGGTTCTTAAGACCATATTAGGTTCACACCAACCGAGAGCACAGATACACCACCGTCCAGCCTCTTGCCACGGAGGGTACACACTACTCTCGCCATCTCTCCACTCCCATTGCGTGTTGTCTTATTCTGGTATTAGTCTACCCAAGGCAAAGCTTACCCATGATGAGGCATGTGACCAGTTAAAGGGTCCTCGGTCAGCAGGCCTACATCGACAAGGTCCTTAATCGACTCAGATGGAGACACTACACCGAGACTCCCTTCTCGTGCATGTCACCCACCCGGTCTCAGCTTTATCATTTCAACCCAAGGTTTGGTACCTGACAGAGATACATCTTTTCCGATTTTGAACCCATCATGGCCATGATGGATCCACCATCCAGTTTTATTTTTGAAAACAACCCATCCCACTTGAACCATCATCTTTTGTCAAAACAAAACATTTTGTTTTTCTAGAGCAAGGCTAAGCATAAGAAAACCTTTTTATAAAATAGGTGATCAAGGAAAGGTAATCAAATTCCCAAGGAAGGAAATGCATCAATTTGTTTAGCACACAACTCCTATCACTTAATGCATCAAGCAAGTGAGAAAGATTTTAAAATAGCAAGGAGGTGGCAAATGCACCGGGGCTTGCCTTGTGTTATAGGAGAGTCGGGCTCTGCTCTGCAGATATTGAAGTAAAAGTAGTTCCCGGCAGGTGGGTCTTCAGGTGGTGGTGGTGCAACTCCTTCTTCAACTGCTATTTCTTCTTCGTTTTCTATATAGAACCATATATAATCATGAATGCTCATGTAATGCTTATGAAAATGCAAAGATAATAAAGGTATATTATCTAGGTCTTGAATACAATTTTCCTTCACGGTCCTTTCGAAAACTAGGGCTTTTAGAGTCAAGATCTTATTTCATAGGGCAGGTATTACTTAGAAGTTCACGGTTTTAGGGTTTAGGTGCCAAACATTGTCCAAATCATGCCAAACTTTACCCAAGGCTTCTAAATACCATTTTAAGCTTATACAAAAAGTTGGATGATTTTTGGAGTTACTAATTAATTTCTAAAATTCCAGGAGCAAAGGTTTTAGTTATTCTAAATACTCCATAATTCCTCATTTGGACTAAAATCATAAAACTATTTTTATTAAATACTATAGAAAATTAGGAGCCTAGCAAAATTGGTATTGTATTTTTAGCATTTTTCTACAATTTTCTAGAAATTCTCTAATCTGGCAGAAAAAGAAAAAGGAAAAGCATGAATAGTATTGGGCTGAAACTGGCCCAATACAACCCATGCCTAGGCGAAAACACGCGCGTCCGCGCCCGCGATGACAACTTTGCGCAGAAGACCTTGGTGATTTGAATAACTTAAAAAGGGGTCACGACACTGTTCCTGTGTTTCACTGACAGCTACAAAAACCCCCTGGATTTCTATTTCTTTACAACGTCGGGCCCACGACGTTGCACAGTGGCAGACCGAGCTCCGGCGAGCCTATACCGGCTGAATAACTCAACTACCGGAGCTCCCGTGTGGTTGACACCGAATTCAACTCCTAATAACCATTTCCCCTTGATCAATTGCATGATTCGAGCTCTTAATCACACTGTCCACGGTGACAGCGTGAACAACGGATGAACACGGGTGTTCCCGACGATCTAGCGTGGTCTAGCTTAATTTAACGGGTCGAGGAGCATCAGGAGAACATAAGGGCACTGAAACGGGAGAGCAGAGAGCATGAACGGACCTGGAACGAGCTAGCCACGGCGAGGTCACTATGTGCTGTGTCTCGGACCGATTTGGGGGAAATCCCAAATTGGGGCTCTCTGGTGAGTAATTGGAAGCACGAGTGGGTGGATTGGATGCTTGAACACCTAGCGGAGCCGAGTATGTGCTTAATTTATAGGATCGACGGGTGGTGGGGAAAGACGCGCGGCGGCCGGAGAGAAGGGTGTGCTCTGGCGCAAACAATTGGTGGCTTTTACCGTGGCGAGCTCACCGACGATCATCGGATATGCATAACGCGAGCTACTGCGACGTGGTAAGACACTGAGGCACGTGGCGCAAGGTCGCAAGGTGGCTAACTCCGGCGAGTCTGTCCGAAGCGGTCGTGGCTAAGGCGGGTACGGCGGCCGGAGTAGAATAGTGGCCGGAGTTCATCCATAGTGCGATATTTCTTACCCTCCTGCGTTATCCAACTGCGCTAGGCACGAATCACCGCGGCGGGCACGAATCTGGGCGCACAGTCGCCGACGGTGAGTCATCTGATTCTGGCGATCTGATCTTTGCACTGTACCATCGAAAACCCTGATTCAGAGTGCTTGATAGACCAAATTGTAATGCCTAGATCTCGAATTTTTGTGCAAGAACTTGCCAATCCGTCTGCAACAAACTTGTAGTCCTATGATCCAGCTACAAATCGACTATGGCAACTACCCTCAATCGAGCAATAGATCTTACTCTAATTTGACCCAAAAGTTTGGCCAATGTCACTGGTGACCTAAATTCAGTCATCAGAGTGACTGACAGCACAACTTTGAGCTTATTTTTCTCCAAACTTTGTATGTGATCAAAGCTTAGTTACTTAAGCAAAGTTATTCACCTATAGTAGCTCTACAACTTTGATGTGTTGAACCTAGGTAAATTCTTTGTACTTTTAGAACTACAGAGCTCCAAAGTCAGCCCTGTTCACTGGTTTTCATACTTAGTCACATGAGAGGGGTAGAGTGACTTTTTTGCAAATAAGCTCCAAATCTCATCTTTTGGCTTGGAAATCCTCAAATGTGTGAACCTTATGCTTTGGGGTACCCTAATACCTTGGTTTTTGCACTTAGATCCAAAAGTGTGCAAAATTTACATATAACCCCCTAGGGTTTCAACTTAGGTTTTCCAGGGGTCTATTTAGAGTTTTTGACACTTCTAGGGTTTGGGTGCCACTTAAGTCCATTAAATGTGATATCTTATGATTATTTCTCATGGGTGTTGAAGTTTTCTCATGCTTGGGCTTTATTATCACTCCTAAACCTAGTTTTGGGTTAAGTACCTTACCCTAGGGTTTCACACATAACAAGTCACATCAATACAACTTGTTTGAAATTTTTACCTAGTGAATGCACTCTAAGTGTAACAAACACATGATATGCTAATGCTCATGATGTTATGCTCAAGTTTTAGTGATAGTAACACCAGGGGTGTTACATCCTTCCCCCCATAAAAGAATCTCATCCCGAGATTTAAGGTCTTAGGGTAAGTAATGGAAAAGGAAATGCTTCACATCTTTATTCCCTTAATTATCTTACAAGGTAGGGGTGGTATGGGGTATACTCCTTATTTACAACAATTGTACATATCTCACAATTTACATGAAGCTAGAAAGTCTAGGAAATTCTTTTCTAAAAAGTCTTGGGTTTCCCATGTAGCTTCATCTTCCGTGTGTTGGTTCCATTGTATCTTATAAAATTTGAGAGTTCTTCTTCGGGTAACCCTGTCCTTTTGATCCAGGACTCGAATAGGATGTTCTGAATATGTTAAGTCTGGTTCCAAGGCAACATCCGTCACTTCAATGGTTCGATTTGGAACCCAAGGACACTTCTTCAACTGAGACACATGGAACACATTGTGTATTCAGACAACGTTTTGGGTAATTGGAGTCGGTATGCCACTGGTCCACATTGTTCAAGAATGAGGAATGGACCAATGTACCGGGGTGCAAGCTTTCCCTTTACACCGAAATGAGATACCCCCTTCATTGGTGACACTTTTAGGTAGACATAATCTTCAACTTGGAAGTATAGGGGTTGTCGTCGTTCGTCTGCATAACTCTTTTGTCGAGCTTGTGCTTCTTTCAAATTATGTATAATTCGTTGAACTTTTTCTTCCGTTTCTTCAACCATATCAGGCCTGAAAAACCATCTTTCCCCTGGTTCAGACCAATTCAATGGAGTACGACACCGTCATCCATATAAAGCTTCAAAAGGTGCCATCTTGATGCTTTCTTGATAACTATTGTTATATGAGAATTTTGCCAACGGTAAACATTCATCCCATTTCTGTGGGAATTCCAGAACACATGCTCGTAACATATCCTTGAGTATTTGATTTACTCTTTCAGTCTGCCCACTGGTTTGAGGATGATAGGCCGAACTATGGAGCAACTTGGTACCCAGGGACTTATGCAGTGCTTCCCAGAACTTGGCTACAAATTGTGGCCCACGATCCGACACTATGTATTTGGAACTCCATGCAGACTAAGAATGCGAGCAATATATAACTGAGCATAGACAGCAACTGGATGATCTGTCTTGACGGGCAGAAAATGGGCTATCTTGGTAAGTCGATCAACTATAACCCAAATAGAATCAAATCCTTTTGCTGTCCTAGGTAACCCCACAATGAAGTCCATGCTAATATCCTCCCATTTCTAAGTTGGGATGGGCAAAGATTGCAGCGGACCAGCAGCCTTCATATGTATGGCCTTGACACGTCTACAAGTGTCGTACCTCGCCACATAGCGTGCAATTTCAATTTTCATTTTTGTCCACCAATAATGTTGCTTTAGATCATGATACATCTTAGTGCTTCCAGGATGAATGTAATAACGACTTAGATGAGCTTCATCCAAAATTTGCTGGTGATTCTCATCATTCTTGGGGACAACTATGTGGTTGTTAAACCATACTATATCTTGATCATCCTTTCTGAAACAATTTGCTTTACCAGCCTTTATTTTCTCATGAATGTGTTTTATACCCTCATCACTTCTTTGTGCATCAATTATCCTTTGCAGGAGAACCGACTCAAGCTTCAATTGATTTAATGTTCCATGTTGAATCATTCCCAAGTTTAACTTCTCCATTTCTTGGCATAATGTGATGTCAGAAGTCTCCATTGTAAGAAAATGACAGGAAGCCTTGCGACTTAGTGCATCTGCCATCACGTTGGCCTTGCCTAGGTGATAGTGGATTTCTAAGTCATAATCCTTAATCAGCTCAAGCCATCTCCTCTGCCTCATATTTAGTTCTGACTGGGTAAAATGTACTTCAAACTTTTGTGATCTGTATATATATGACAGATATTTCCTAGCAGATAATGACGCCATATTTTAAGGGCATGAACCACAGCAGCTAACTCTAAGTCATGGGTTGGATAATGTTCCTCATGCCGGCGCAACTGTCTTGAAGCATATGCTATAACTCGGCCCTCTTGCATTAAGACACAGCCCAAACCACTGCCCGATGCATCACAGTATACATCAAAAGGCTTTTCAATGTCTGGTTGAGCTAATACCGGAGCAGTGGTCAATAACACCTTCAGGTGCACGAAGGCTTTGTTGCATCTTGAGGACCAGTTAAATTTTGTATCATTCTTCAATAGACTTGTGATCGGCTTCACAAGCTTAGAGAAATCCGGAATAAATCGATAGTAATAGCCAGCCAGTCTAAGGAAACTTCGAACTTGATGTACAGTGGTTGGTGGTTTCCACTCTAAAATATCCATGACCTTGCTGGGATCAACCGCAATCCCGTTTGCAGAGAGTACATGTCCCAGGAATTGGATCTCCTCCAGCCAAAACACGCACTTGCTGAACTTAGCATATAGTTGATGTTCCCTTAAGCGCGTTAATACGATCCGCAGATGCCGAGCATGCTCCTCTTCATTCTTGGAATATATCAAGATATCATCAATGAAGACCACTACAAATTTGTCCAACTCAGGCATAAATACCGAGTTCATTAGATATGTGAAGTGGGTAGGAGCATTTATTAATCCGAATGACATAACCAAATATTCAAATAGTCCATACCGCGTAGTAAATGCGGTCTTGGGTATATCTTCGGGTCGGATACGGATCTGATGATAGCCCGACCTGAGGTCAATCTTGGAAAATACCCGAGCTCCGGTAAGCTGATCAAATAAAATATCAATCCAGGGAAGATGGTACTTGTTCTTGATTGTGACCTCATTAAGGGGTCTGTAGTCCACGCACATTCGAAGCGTTTGATCCTTCTTCTTGACAAAGATTGCGGGACATCCCCAAGGTGACGAACTAGGCCAAATGAATCCCTTTTCTAGTAGATCTTGTAATTGAGTCTTGAGCTCTGCCAACTCATTTGGAGGCATTAGGTACGACCTTCTAGAAATTGGAGCCGTACCAGGCTTTAATTCAATCACAAACTCTACATCTCTTTCTGGAGGTAATCCAGGCAGATCTTCCAGAAAGACATCTGGAAACTCACATACTACCAGCATATCTTGGATTTCTGGTATGATGGCTTCATAAACTCTGCCAAATGGTTTAGCTGGAATAGCTACAGGGATGGACAAGAGAACCTCTTCATGGCCATAACTCAACCTGATGGTTCTCAGATCAGTGTTGAGGATAGCTTTGTGCTGGGCTAACCAATTCATGCCCAGAATTACATCTATATCTTGGCCTTTCAGAACAATCATATTTGTGGGAAAGTCCCATTCAGCCAATGTTACGGGCACATGGAAAGCCACTTCTTTAGTGAATATTTGTCCCCAGGCGAATGAATTATAAACCATTCCCTTGATTCAATGTATGGAATGCAATATTTCTCCACAAACTTCTTGCTTATGAATGTATGCGAAGCACCAGAATCAAAGAGAATGACTGCAGGGTGATTGGCCATGAGAAACGTACCCATCGTAACTGGCTCTCCCTCTGGTGTAGTGGCCACTTATGTATAGTAGATTTGCCCAGTCTTCTTTATATTCTTGCACGCTGCATTATTTGTCGTATTTCCCTTGCCTTAGCTTGAACTCCCTAGGTTCTGCTGATTATTGGATTTATTCTGTCTCGGATATGGGCAGTCTTTGATAAAATGTCCAGACTTCCCACAATTGAAGCAGCCAGTTGATGAGCTCGGGAGGGTGGAGAAACAAGCACTAGGGGCACTCGGCTGACTTGTTGAAGTGGGGCAGTGGCGGGGCAGATGAAGACAGGCTGTTTGAAGGGGTAGGAGGGTAGACGAGATGAAGAACAATTTTCATTAAAAGGTCGGATTACCAACCTTTGTCGCTTTTTAGGCCCCTGGTTGGACCTGTCACCTCCAATTCCCTTCGATTTTCCTAGGCCTACATGCTTAGCTTCAACTGCCAGCGCTGTGCTGATAGCCCTGCTGTAGGAGAGATCAAGGCAGGTGGCCATCTTTCTTTGTAGCTGGTCATTGAGGCCTCGCATGAAGCAGTTCTTCTTCTTCAGGTTAGTATTGACTTGGTCAATTGCATAGTGGGACAAATGATTGAATTTGTTGAGATACGGCATGACAATATCTCCTCCTTGCTTGAGTCTCATGAATTCCTCCTACTTCATGTGCAGCACTCCTTCTGGAATGTAGTGCTCACGAAACGCCAATTTAAATTCGTCCCATGTGACCTGATGTCCGGCAGGCTGAATGGCCACATAATTTCCCCACCATGTGCTGGCAGGGCCTCTTAACTGTTGAGCCACGAACAACAACTTTTGGGTTTCAGTGCAGCGGATGAGTCCAAATTTCTGCTCTATAACCTGTATCCTTTCGTCGGCTTCCAGAGGGTCCTCGGCTTTAATGAAGAGTGGGGGACGAGTTTCCAAGGAATCCAGGTACAAAGTTTCACGGGGTCCCTGCGGATAAGCCCTTCCGCCTTGTTGTTGAAACTGATTTCCCGCCATTCAAGTAGAAAGCGGGTGTTATCGGCGGTCGCATTGACCAAGGCAGCGATAGCCTCAACCAACATGGGCGGTACCGGTGGTGGGTTGGGTGTATCTTCTTGGCCACGGGACGTTCCCGCGCTGTCATGTGCACGAGTTCTAGATGGCATCTGAGGCAAAGAAATATTTGGGATAAATATACCATGCTGACATATACCATCATTTTACATTACCAAGATGTAATGATACAGGCTCAATTGTACAACATGACTTCACTACCTATTTTACATTAGGATTATATCTAAACTACACTACTTCTAGTATTTATCGTCCTTGGTGGCTTCGCTGTCGGTTGTAGGGGACCGTTCGTCAGCCAGGTTCATAGAAGGAGGGGGCTTGAAAAGGTCCAGTTCCCCACCAAGTGCTTCACCTGCTGTTCCAGAAGGTCCAGCTCCCATTCTGACAGGGTTGACAGGTACATCGAGGTGTAGTCGCGAATACAATTCATGAACTTCTTCATGTAATGTATTGTAGTATACCTACAAGTTGTCAATGGCTGTGCTAAGCTCCTCCACACGGGCTCAAGCTTTGGCTTTCCGGTCCTAAGCGATGGAACGTGAGTTGATAGCCCAATCGATTGCCAAATCCCGTTCGGCAAGCTCGTCTTATAGATGTCGGATATCAGCCCTTAACTCATTTATACGTTGACCGTCTTCTACCCATACCCTGTTCTTGTGACGTAGCTCCGTTCGAAGCTACTCCACTTGGGCTTCTAGGTGCCGCTGCTGCTCTCCTCATGTCTTGGAGCCAGCTGATGTCGAGGTACGCCAATCGGTCCAGTGGACTTACGCGCAGTTTTCCTCGTACGCGGCGGCATATCTCCATAAGGGGGAAAACTTTATTGGTATAGTTTTTAACATGATGCATGCATAATTACAGAATCAACCCTAGTTGATCCACAACCTTCTATACATTGCACTCTGCTAACTGCTCTTATAAGATAGATACTTCAGAAAGTAGTAAGATAAGGATGAAAGAAGTTTGCTTAGATAAGTCTTTGAAAATTCTTTTTGAAATGTCTCATAATATCTATAGAGATGGGCTTTGCTCCGACACCAGCTGTGACAGAACCTCCCAAGTCATTAGGCCCACCTACAGTTGTCCTTGTCCAGCGGACATCGGACAACCCTGTAGACACACCTGATCATTGACAAGTTCGGTATCTGAATTCTTTACATTGCCTAAGAGCGTT
The DNA here is from genome assembly GCA_029449295.1 of Zea luxurians. Classification (NCBI taxonomy): domain Eukaryota; kingdom Viridiplantae; phylum Streptophyta; class Magnoliopsida; order Poales; family Poaceae; genus Zea; species Zea luxurians. Next base: position 73,601,528 of record JAOPSE010000004.1, on the reverse strand, counting down.
TCACCCGTCACACAGATATTACAACACATCGGAGGAACGAATATGCGGAAGCAGTTACCGCAACTTGTTTTATATTAAAGTATAGAAAGAGTATTATTATTATAGACCAGTAATATATAAGAGTGCTAGAGTAATATTATTACAAAACCGGGAGGCAAAAACCCCTCCTGCTTAACAGTAAAGTTTTTTTAAAGGAGTACACTTCCTCCCAAGGCTTCAGTCCTGATTTTCTTCCTTTGGCACCACCTTGGAACAAAAGCAACAAAAATTTGCTGCTTCCTCACCTACAACAACATGGGTTCGAAAACCCTGAGTACAAAGTGTACTTTCGCAAGTCTTACCCGTCAAAATAAAAGACTCTCAAGGATATGCTGGCTTAAGGGAGTCAAGGTAAGGCTTAATCAATAATCAAGACTGTTTTGCAAAAATGCTTACTAATAGTGGATCCTTAAAATCCAGTTTTATTAGCAAGTTAAGTCATTACCTGAATCTAGAGTTCTTTCTACCCTAGTTCAAGCACTTGGCCTATACTAGCCATCTTTTTTTATCAACCCTTCTTGTTCACTAGAATGCTATGTGTAAGTCAGTGACCAAGTCTTCATATTCGAGAAGTAACGGTGATCCGAATTGATTAATACTCAGCTAAGGATCTCCAATCACACGACATATGTAGCACTTAACCCTTGCATATGTCAACTCGCCATCGGGGTTCTTAAGACTAGATCAGGTTCATGCCAACCGAGAGCACAGGTACACCACCGTCCAGCCTCTTGCCACGGAGGGTACACGCTACTCTCGCCATCTCTCCACTCCAATTGTGTGTTGTCTTATTCTGGTATTAGTCTGCCCGAGGCAAATCTTACCCATGATGAGGCATGTGACCTGTTAAAGGGTCCTCGGTCAGCAGGCCTACATCGACAAGGTCCTTAATCGACTCAGATGGAGACACTACACCGAGACTCTCTTCTCATGCAAGTCACTCGCCCGGTCTCAGCTTTATCATTTCAACCAATGGTTTGGTACCTGACAGAGATACATCTTTTCTGATGTTGAACCCATCATGGCCATGATGGATCCACCATCTAGTTTTATTTTTGAAAACATCCCATCCCACTTGAAGCATCATCTTTTGTCAAAACAGAACATTTTGTTTTTCTAAAGCAAGGCTAAGCATAAGAAAACCTTTTTATAAAACAGGTGATCAAGGAAAGGTAATCAAATTCCCAAGGAAGGAAATGCATCAATTTGTTTAGCACACAACTCCTATCACTTAATGCATCAAGCAAGTGAGAAAGATTTTAAAATAGCAAGGAGGTGGCAAATGCACCGGGGCTTGCCTTGTGTTATAGGAGAGTTGGGCTCTGCTCTGCAGATATCGAAGTAAAAGTAGTTCCCGGCAGGTGGGTCTTCAGGTGGTGGTGGTGCAACTCCTTCTTCAACTACTATTTCTTCTTTGTTTTCTATATAGAACCATATATAATCATGAATGCTCATGTAATGCTTATGAAAATGCAAAGATAATAAAGGTATATTATCTAGGTCTTGAATAAAATTTTCCTTCACGGTCCTTTCAAAAACTAGGGCTTTTGGAGTCAAGATCTTATTTCATAGGGCAGGTATTACTTAGAAGTTCAGGGTTTTGGTGTTTAGGTACCAAACATTGTCCAAATCATGCCAAACTTTACCCAAGGCTTCTAAATACCATTTTAAGCTTATACAAAAAGTTGGATGATTTTTGGAGTTACTAATTAATCTAAAATTCCAGGAGCAAAGGTTTTAGTTATTCTAAATACTCCATAATTCCTCATTTGGACTAAAAATCATAAAACTATTTTTATTAAATACTATAGAAAATTAGGAGCCTAGCAAAATTGGTATTGTATTTTTAGCATTTTTCTACAATTTTCTAGAAATTCTCTAATCTTGGTAGAAAAAGAAAAAGGAAAAGCTGAATAGTGTTGGGCTGAAACTGGCCCAATACAACCCATGCCCAGGCGAAAACACGCGCGCCCGCGCCCGCGATGACAACTTTGCGTAGAAGACCTTGGTGATTTGAATAACTTAAAAAGGGGTCGCAACACTATTCCTGTGTTTCACTGACAGCTATAAAACCCCCTGGATTTCTGTTTCTTTACAACATTAGGCCCACGACGTCGCACGGAGGCAGACCGAGCTCCGGCGAGCCTGTACCAGCCAGATAACTCAACTATCGGTGCTCCCGTGCGGTTGACACCGAATTCAACTCCTAATAACCATTTCCCCTCGATCAATTGCACGATTCGAGCTCTTAATCACACTGTCCACGGTGACAGCGCGAACAACGGATGAACACGGGTGTTCCCGACGATCTAGCGTGGTCTAGCTTAATTGAACGGGTCGAGGAGCATCAGGAGAACATAAGGGCACTAAAATGGGAGAGCAAAGAGCACGAACGGACCTAGAATGAGCTAGCCACGGCGAGGTCACTATGCGCGGTGTCTCGGACCGAATTGGGGAAAATCCCAAATTGGGGCTCTCTGGTGAGTAATTGGAGGCACCAGTGGGTGGATTGGATGCTTGAACACCTAGCGGAGCCGAGGATGTGCTCAATTTATAGGATCCACGGGCGATGGTGACTAATTCAGGGAAAGACACGCAGCGACAAGAGAGAAGGGTGTGCTCTGGTGCAAGCAATTGGTGGCTTTTACCGTGGCGAGCTCACCGGCGATCACCGGATATGCATAACGCGAGCTACTACGACGTGGTAAGACACCGAGGCACGTGGCGCAAGGTCGTGAGGTGGCTAACTCTGGTGAGTTTGTCCAAAGCGGTCATGGCTCAAGCGGGTGTTGGAACTTGCTCTGAAGGGCAAGTTGATCCAACGGGGGAGTGTAACACCCGAATTTTAGGGGTCCAAAACCCGGGCGTAAACATAATCACCAGGTGTGCTGGGACCAAGTCTCACACATATGATGAATAGTGGCACAGGATCGAATGTCACAACTTTATATATAACAGGAGTTCTAATACAAAATAGATAATTACATTATAAGGAGACAACGTTCCAGCAACCCAAAGTTGACTGGGAGACGACGACCTAGACCTCTCACGAACTCATCACAGCATCCTCCATGGGCATCATCCTGCAGTACCTGGTCTTGACCTGTGGTGTATGTGAGACAGCAAGGGTGAGCTCACATACGTTCATCGCTCAACAAGTTGTGGGGAATAATGTGCATGGACTCGCCAAAGGTGGGAGCTCACGTGAAGTGTAAGGCTTACCAAAGAAGATGGTTAGAGCTGAGCATTGCTTTTAAAGTTGGTCAAAATTTTATCAGCAGTTACTAAGTATAAGTAAATACCAAACCCAATTAAGTAGTAGAACAAAAGTAACAACATCACCTGCGATGCAATGCATATGACAAATTGAATTTAGTTCCATAATTTAATCATGTGAGTGTCCGAGCTGCTCATGACCGTGAGCACAGCTAGTATACTAGTTTTACACTCTGCAGAGGTTGCGCATCTTTACCCACAAGTCGTGTATCCCATGTCGCCAGGGTTTGCAAAGCCCTTAGACACTTCCGAGGTGAATGGCTAGGGATCCACTACGAGGCCTTTACAAAGTTCCACTAGCTTCTGAAAACCCGCTACAGTTTATAGGAAGTTCCAATGCAGGAATCCCTTGCAGGACCGCCATCGCAGCAAAATCCTCCCGAGGGCCTCCCTACACTGACCACTCCCCTACTGCCCTTGCCCCTTTCGGGTAAGGTAGTCTTCCACTAGCTTTCCTAATTAATCAGCCAAGGGCGTCCCATTCCACCCTTGTGGAAGCACTGTTTTCCCGGGTGGTTCTCCATGTTCCAATTAACATAATGATCTTAACATGAACCATAAATAACAACTGATAACAAAAGTATAATCATGAATAGTAATATGTATCTCTATACCCAAAACCACATATAGCACTAGCAAGTACTACCCAAAGATTCAGTGGTGATCAAGGTATAAAGATAGTCAAACTAGGGTATCCTATTGGGTCCCATCAAAATTAACCTATGCAGATCATTATGATTAATTAGAACATGAGTAGGTGAAAAGAAGTGATCAAGGGCACAACTTGCCTGGGCCTTGAGATTCCAGGTACCAGGATGATCTTCAGGTGACTCGTGACCTCACTGCTAGTCGTAGCAATTCAAACAAACATGGTGTAGGCAAAATTAACATTACACCAAACATAAGAACAAAATACACATTAATAATATACATATTAAAATAAGATCATAGGAACAGGAACCATTAATTTTGGAGTTATAGATTTTAAGTTATGGATTTTCTAATGTTTTATGTGTTTAATACAAGATTAAGTATTAGATAAATTTAAATGAGCCTTTCATGCCAAAACAGAGGCACAAAATGATGAAGAATATTATTACAAAATTTTAGAAACTGGAATGGTTCAATTTGGAGCTAAAATGAATTTTCTATGAATTATCTAAGTTCTAGCAATTATTTTCATATTAAAAATCTATTTTCTATTTTATTTATTCAGTTTAAACGAGTTCTGGACTGGGCCTCAATTATTGCAAAGCGTAGGGGGCTCGGTGCAAATTTTCCAAGACTCAGTCAACAGTGAACGTGGACGGCGGGTTGATTCCACAAAACCCCGAGGGCTAATTAATAAAAGTGCGCGCGTAGTTATTACATAGATCCGCCTCGAGCCGTCCGATCCCGATCTGACGGATCCGATATAACGACGAAGGGGTACGCGCTTCCGACCACCAGATCCTAATCCAAGGGTTGGGATTAAAAACAACCCACGCACACGACCGCCCGTTCATCCTCCAATCTACGGTCACGAGGAGCCTTAGCTAAGTCAGTTCACAGATCAAATCGCAGCCCTTCGTTTATCATCCGGCGGCCACTACGTTTCTTCCCCACCAGGCAAGACGCGGCGGCACCAGGAATCCTGCCCGCGGTGGAGAAGAACGATCGTGGCCCAATCAACCTACCCCGAGCACCACCATCAAATTAAACGGAGCTACACAAAGCTAGTCGAACAGTGAGAAGATTGAGGTAGACTTTACCAGCGATAGTGTTGTGATGATCTTCACCCACGGTGTTGTGCGGATTGTGGTGGCCGTGGCGCGTCGGTGAGAAATTAGAGATGACCCGAGAGTCCGCGTGCCCGGCCGATGACACCGGAGGTTTCAACACACAAAGGCGATTCTAGGCGTGGTGTTCTTACCGGGGATTCCGCTGTGACGAGCCTCACCCGCGGTGCTATCCGAGTTTGCGGCGGGTCACCAGCTCCGGTGAGGAATTCCAGGGATCCCAGGGCACCACCCCCCCGATTGCGCCCGCGTACGCCTTCCTCATGAGCTCCCCAAGCCTCGGGCGCCAAGACTTGGGTTCGATTTGTGCTATTGGTGGCAATCCACGGTGGCGGCAATCATCACCCAACTCTCCTTCCATAGCTTGACGACGGAGCCCTCTGCTCTATGTATGGTGTCTTCGAGCTCGTAACTGGGTGGTCGAGGGCCGAAGGGTTCCTGATGCCTTTCTTATACCCTGTGCCGAAGTCCGATTGAGCGGCGCTCGCCACAACGGCCGCCACGATTTCCGCCGCGGCGACCACGGCGATTCTGTTATGGGCACGGGTGAGGATGAGTCTGACCAGCGGGCCCCATGGTCCAGCGACTCAGGGAAGGGGGGGACGAACGTGGTGGAGACCGACGAGTGGGGCCCGTGAGGCGGTGACCAGGCGTGCGCGTGAGTGACGAGTGGGCCCCGGCGCGCAGTGAGGAAAGAAGCGATGAGAAGGCTGCCAGGTGGGGCCCGATTGGCAGAGGCACGAGGGAGAGGCTGGAGCGCGGCGTGGAGTTTGGGCCGCGCGCGGTGCAGGTGTTAGTTGGGCCGAAAAGGAGAATGGGCGGCCCAGCTAGGGTTTTTCTTTTTCTTTTCTTTTATTTTCCTTTTTCCTTTTTGATTTATTTTCTTTTCATTTGAATCTCTAATTTGAATTTGAATCCTGTTATGAACTTCACTTTTGAGTCAAATGTACCAACTCAAATCTGTACAAGAATAATATATATATATATATTATAATTATTTTTATTCACATAGTAATTTCTTCCTTCTCTTTTCTCTTTTATTTTATACTTCCATTTTCAAATTCTAGTTTTCTTAGCTTAAGCTTGTTTCACAAATTTGAATACAAAGTGCAACAATACAATAACTTTATCATGAGAGGCATTTTATTTATTTATTTATTTGTTATGTTAACCCATATAATTCCATTAATCAAATATACACCAAGAAGAGAAAACCAATTAACTCCCAAGGGTTCCATAATCCCAAGATCCCCACTTATAAACATATTTATTTATTTATAACCTTATTTTTCGTTGATACAAATTTTTGGGCTCTACAGGGAGTGGAAAGGATGCAAGAAAAGTTTAACGTGGGATGGCAATTGCTCTGTTAATCTAGCCTCTCAAGGGCACTGTACGGGGGTATTTATAGGTACCCAAGCGTCGAACTTCCCAAGACAAGGACGGTTATGCCCTTGGGTACCCGGATTATCCCAGAATATTCCTATAAAGGAGGGTTACAGACCGTCATTACAGAAAAGCTATTACAGATGAGGCCCGTAACTTGCCTGTCCACGTGGGGCCCGTTACAGTGGGCTGAATTCCACGTGGGCCTCCGGGCCAGATGAGGGACACGGGACCGGCGGACTTCGTCGTGGTCTGGCCTTCGTCTTGCGATGGAGAGGACGAAGGGCGACCGCGCCGGCCGTCACGCGTTCGTTGATGTGGCGAAGGCTTCGCGCGAAGGGTAGCGTCTTCACCTTCGCCCCAACATTTGCCCTCCAAGGGACCAGTTCGACTGAGTCATCTAGCGCCGAAGACGTCGCTAGATGGTGGAGACGCTGCCCTCGCTCGAAGTGGTCCCGCGGGGGTTTTTGAGATGACCGTTGATGGGATGTGGCACTGTTGGACTGCGGGGTTCCCGAAGCGTCGCGTCGTGTGTATAAAAAGGGGCAGCGCGGCGCGGGCTGACGCTCACCCTTGCTTGCGCTGGAAAACCCTAATCTTTTTGAAACCGCCCGCTCGCTCGCCTGCCCTCCTTCTGCGTCAGAGATCTAGCCCGCATCAAGCAAACCGCATGCCGCCGCCGATGGTACGTAGCGATGTCGTCTTCTTCCTCGTCTGCTGCAAACACACCGCCGACCTATTCGTCATCCGAAGATACCTTAAGCGATTTGGCGGCGGCGGAGTTACAGCCGGGCCATACGGTGGAGTTCAGCGTTTCGAGGATTTCCTCAGTTCGCGTGCAGGATATGCAGCAGTTGGGGTTTTTGGGAACGGCGTTGGGCGTGTCCCGGGGGCGGAAGAGGTTCCCGAGCCTGAGGGCGAGTTAGTCGTGTTTGAGGCGTTCTTCACCGCCGGCCTTCGCCTGCCTGCACATCATTTTGTGGTGGAGGTCCTGCAGAGATTTGAGGTCCAGGTCCACCAGTTGACACCTAACGTCGTGGTGGCCCTGGCGAAGTATGTCTGGGCGGCAACTTCGTATGGCGGTTAGCCTTCCATAGAGGTCTTTGCCAAGAATTACTGTCTGCATTGGCAAAAAAGAAAGATTGGAAACAAGATTGCACAGTTTGGATCATGCACGTTCACTCCGAGGACCGAAAGACTTCGGTGGAAGTCGTGGAGTTAGTTCCCTGTGCTCGCAATAAGTGGGGCAACTGGTGGGATTACTGGTTTTATGTTTCCGGGAGCGAAGTCGAAGACCTCCCAGGGCTCCCCACGGCCGTGATGTGCTCCCATTGTTATGTGGCGTTCCCACAATTTGAGGTAGGGGAGGATGATGAGGATGAAGGGGCCCTCCAGTGCGCTGCCCACATGAGCACTGGGCATGATTTGGTTGAAGAGTTCATTGGTTATGGAGTGTGGCCCCTAGCGCATGGCTAGGTGCTAGGCGAAGTATGCCCTCGCTAGATGCCTACTTTGGGCCAGCAGCTGGTGCGAAGTTCGACCTTCTCTTTGGATCTGCGCGACCGAGATCCGGCCGCATTCGTTCGTGAAGTGGATGACGGGGTGGTCAGGATTGTGGGGTGGTATGCGCCGAGGACAGAGGGTGTGCGGAGTTGGGATATCCGAGGGTCCAATGTTCGCTTAAATCGGGTCTTCGAATTAAACCGTTTGCCATACGGTGGTTATCCTGGAGATGACGCTGCTGCGGCTGCTGACCGCCGCGGGAAAAAACCAGTGGTCGTGGCTGAGGAAGGCCCTTCGCGGGAGGCTGCCCCAACCACTAAGAAGAGGAAAATAGGTACTACAGTGGGGGGTTTGGGGGTCTCTGATTGATTTGCTGTGGAGTTGATGGGGACTTGCATGACCCTCGGGGGAAGGATGTCTTCGCCCGAGCTCTGGGAGTCTTCGGTGCGAATGCTGAAGGTTACCGGGGGTCGATGGCCAGGGAACATTTTGATCCCCTACACGGCCGGCGAAGACATATTTACGTCTCGTAAGGCTCGTGAGTTGAAGATTTTTCCTTATGGATGGAATATTGCTGCTGTTGTATCGGCAGTGATGGAGAAGGATCGTCAAGATGCGGCATGGAAGCGCCGGGCGGTCACTAGGGTTGGGGACCCTTTCCTCGAGGCGAAGAAGGCGCGGGGAGGCACGAAGTCTGCTGCCCCTAGCAGTAGCAAACCACCGTCGGCTGCGAAGCCGGCCGCCCCTGGGCCCAGCAAGTCTTCGGCGGGTGCAAGGGCTGCTACAACTGGTGCGGGCAAGCTGCCCTCGGCCGAGCCCGCGAAGGAGCAAAGACTGCCGTCGCCGGCGCGCACTGACACGGCGGCGGCGCATGTTGCCGACTTTGACACGGACATCTGCATGGGGGATTATCTTGTTGGTAAGTTTTTTTAACGGGGACAAGGTCTTAAAGAAGATCATGGTGCAGGGTCGGATGCGGGGCAGCTGGCTGTTGTCCCGACTCCGGTGGCGGCCACTTCGCCGACGGCGGCGATTGGTGCGAAGGGTACTTCGCAGGACCCGTGGTCCAACTTCTGCGCGAGTGGCGAGATTTTGTCGGCTGCCACCGCTAAAGATGTGGCAGGCTCTGTGTCCCAGCAGCTGAGGCATGCGTCGCAGCAGCTGAAGCATGTAAGTCGTGTTGGACTTCAATAGTTCATTGTTCTTATGCGGTTGCGAATCTCATGGGTTTTTTGTGGCAGGCTACCGCCTTCGCCGACCATGTTGCGTCGGGTGCTCTGACTTCGGAGTTTGCTGCCGAAATTGAGCGTCTCCGGGTGTAGCATACGGATGCTGTTCAGGAGAAGTCGGCTGTGGAAAACAAAAGCCGCAGGCTGATGGAGAGGTTGGCTGCTGCAGAGGACAAGAAGGGGGATCTCTGGCGTCAGCTGGCGGAGGAGAGGAGGGATGCGAACAAGGCCATTGCCGATGCGCAGGCTGCTCAAGCCGAGGCCAAACTTGCGCAGGCGGAGGCCAGTCTCGCCCGCCAGCGCGCCGAGGAGCTTGAGGCGAGGCTCAGCGCCTTGTGCAACCGCGTGGACAAAACTGAGGCATCGACGCGCGCGGAGGTCGAGCGGACGCATGCGCAGCTCGACGTGTACTGGGAGCTGGGTGCGCGGACCGCCGCCTTCGAAGTGCCCGGCCAAGAGGTAGGCCTCCGCTTCCTTGAGTGGCTGCAGGAGGAGCTGGGGGTGCTCCCGACAATCGTGACGGGCCTCATGTCCTTTGCCTCCCTCGTCACCTGCGAGGGGGCCGTGAATGCTTTGTCCCACGAGGGGTGCGGGCACTTCGAGGTCTTTGACCAGTCGGACGAAGGCTTCGAAATCGAAATCTTCCAGGTCGAGGACCCGGTTCTGAAGCGGTCGGCGGGGGCACTCTTCGACAGGATGTGGGGCCCTCACGGCCGAGAGACGGTCTGGGAGAGGTCCGACTGGGCGATTGATCAGGTAAAGGCTCATCTTGTGTGATTATATGTGTGGGTATGTTTGGGTATGTGTGGATTTGCTGAAGGAATGTGCTATTGTTGTAGATGGCGCACGACGAAGAGGTTGAGGATCTTGGCGATCTGGACAGCACACTGCCCGCAGCACGCTGCCCGAGGCATCGGGGGTGGAGCTGGCACCGCCCTACTATGCGGGCAAGGGCCCCTCGGTGACCCCCACGCAGACCTCGCCGACTGGAGCTGGCGAAGACCCCGTGCCAGCCCCTGCGCTGACGGGTGAGGACGCCTCGAAGGCAATGGGCGAACCAGCTGCCGAAGACCCCGCGGCGGCGACCGGGCCTTCGCAGGTGTCGGAATAGGGTTTAGGGATTTTAAGTGTAAACTTTTGTCTCTGTGATACTGAACCTCGGTTGCTGCACAGGTTCCGACGTTTAGGCCTGCGCAAGCAACCGCTGCTGACAATACTGATTTTGTGGCGACCTCAACCGTAGTGCCTGCCGATGATAGCTTGCTTGGTTCTGTGTCTGAGTGTTTTGAGCCTGATGGTGAATCCGGGAGTTCGTTTCCTTGGACGGAGGAATCCCCGGATGAAGGCTTGGATTATTTTGTTGCGTTGGATGTGGCTGCGGTGGAGACTTCGCCGCGTGTGGAGGGTGCCACGGATCCTCCTAGTGCGAGTACTGGGTATAGGCGGCGAAGGGTGGTGGGAAAACATAGTGTGGGTGAATTTTCACGGAGTGGTAGGCGCCGTCATATGGGGATGGAGCGTGGCCGTCTCCGGGTAGACCGGGTTAGTAAACGAGAATTGTTGTCCTCGCTGATTGGGGCGAGCATAGGCGAGGGGGATCTTCGAAAGCTTTTTGAGGGTGAGTTATTGAGGATAATGCTGTTCAATTATAGGGAGATGGGTATCATCTCGAAGGTTGAGCCGATGTAATATGTGATGCCCTCGCCGTGTGTATGTAATTGCAATTTGTATGGTAATGTGGCCTATTAGTCGTATTCGTACGCCTGTGTCGGTCCGGTTGCGCCCGTGGGCGACTTTGCGCAGAGTGTCTTTGTAATGAGAGACTTCGATTAATGCACTTGGTGTGCTATTCCGGCTGCACCCTTAGGCGACTTTTGCGTGGAGTGTCTTTTTAATAAAAGACTTCGATTAACGCACTTATTGTGCTATTCCAGCTGCACCCTTAGGCGACTTTTGCGCAGAGTGTCTTTTAAATAAAAGACTTCGATTAACGCACTTGTTGTGCTATTCCGGCTGCACCCTTAGGCGACTTTTGCGCGGAGTGTCTTTTAAATAAAAGACTTCGAGTAACGCACTTGTTGTGCTATTCCGGCTGCACCCTTAGGCGACTTTTGCGTGGAGTGTCTTTTAAATAAAAGACTTCGATTAACACACTTGTTGTGCTATTCCGGCTGCACCCTTAGGCGACTTCTGCGTGGAGTGTCTTTTAAATAAAAGACTTCGATTAACGCACTTGTTGTGCTATTTCGGCTGCACCCTTAGGCGACTTTTACGCGGAGTGTCGCACGCGAGGGTAGTCTGCGCTGCCTCCCGCGGTGACTTCGGAGTGGTCGAATGCCGAAGACCGTCGATGCGGTCTTTTTCAACATGTTGCGTCTGAGTTTTTGCGGGGGATTTTTGCAGGTATATTACATGGCTCCGCCTCGTTAAAAACCTCACCCCCGGGAGGAAAAGAGTGCAGGCCGAAATAGTACTGTTTGGTGGATTACAAGGGCGTGTGGGCCCTAAGGGTTTAAACAAAAAATTTGCGGAGATTGTCAATATTCCAGGAATGCTCTAGGTCTTTGCCAGATGGCGTTGTTAGCCTGTACGTGCTGGGGGACGCCTTTGACTTGACCATGAATGGACCCTCCCACTTCGGCTCTAGCTTGCTCCGTGACTCTGTCCGGGTGGTCCGGACAAGTACGAGGTCTCCTTCGTTGAACTCTCTTGGGACGACCATGTGGTCGCGCCAGGCCTTGGTTTGAGCTTGGTATTTGTTGAGGGCCTGTAGGGCGAAGACACGGTCTCCGTCGATGAGGTCTTTGGATGTTGGTTCATCTACGTCGGGGGCTGCTAATGTGCTTGTTCGGGGCGACCCATGCTTTATCTCCTATGGCGTCATGGCCTCCGATCCATATAGTAGACAAAAAGGTGTGAATCCGGTCGCCTGGCATTCGGTCGTGTTTAGGGTCCAGACTACTTCAGGTAGCTAGTTGGCCCATTTACCCTTCTTGTTGTCGAGAAGCCTTTTCTTGATGGCAGTGAAAATCTTTCCGTTGGTGCGCTCGACGACGCCGTTGGACTGCGGGTGATATACCGAGGCAAAGGCAAGCTTGGTGCCGATGGAGAAGCAGAAGTCCGTGAAGTCCTAGCTGTCAAACTGTTTGCCATTGTCGACTGTGAGCTCGGACGGGACTCCGAATCGGCAAATAATGTTTTGCCAGAAGAACTTCTGGGCAGCCTTCGATGTTATTGTGGATACTGCCCTGGCCTCGATCCACTTGGTAAAATATTCGACGGCGAAAAAGGTGAACTTGAGGTTCCCTTGCGCCGTGGGTAGTGGCCCGACAATATCCAGCCCCTAGCGTTGAAGTGGCCATGTGTGGGCAATCAGCTTGGTGAACTGCGAAGGGTTGCCCGAGCAGGGAGAAAACTTCTGGCAGGCTTCGCACGACCTCGTGACTCGATTCACTGTGCAGATTGTAGCGGGCCAGTAAAATCCTTGACGGATCACCTTGGCAGCGAGGGCCCTGGGCCCTAAGTGAGAGCCGCAAGTTCTGCGGTGGACTTCTCGTAGGATCTGAGTGCCTTCGGTTTCGGTGATGCATTTTAGCATGGGTTGACTGATCCCCTTCTTGTATAGCTGGCCACCGACTAGTACGAAGTTCCGTCTTCGGTGCTTGAGGCGCTTGGCCTCATTGACATCACTCGGGTGGTAGTATCCTTGCAGAAACAGTGTTATTGGGGCCCGCCAATCTTCAGTCATGATGAGGTTGACAATGCGATGGCCTTCGGCGTCATTGGTTGCTTGTAATCCCTCTAGGTTGCGGATGGCTGGTGTGCCAATGACGTGGTAGAACACGTCGGAGGGCAAGGTCTCGCCTCTGGCTGCTACCTTAGCCAACGCGTCGGCCTCCTCGTTCCTGATGCGGTCCACATGTTGTAAGGTGAAGCCCTTGAATTGCCTCTCGAGACTGCAAATAGTCGTGAGATACTGCATGAGTGCGGGGCCTTTTGCTGAATATTCTTTTTCGACCTGGCCGGCAACGACTTTGGAGTCTGTTTTGACTATGCAGGTGGTGACGCCGAGTGCTTTTAGCTTGCGAAGGCCCAGGATAACGGCTTCGTTTTCTGCTATGTTGTTGGTGCATCTATCGGACTCCAGAGCAAAGCTAAGGCGTGCTGCGTATCTGTGCTTGACGCCTGTGGGTGACGTGATAATTGCAGCGGCGCCTGCCCCCGCATGGCACCATGCACCGTCATAGTGGATGGTCCACACCTTCTCTGAGGGCTCTTCTTGCTGCCGTGTCGGCCCTGTCCAGTTAACGATGAAGTCTGCCAGGACTTGCGACTTGATTGCTGTCCTGGGCTCGAAGGTGATATGGTACCCGGAGAGTTCGGCTGCCCATTTAGCGATTCGGACGGACACCTCCGGGTTTCTGAATAGTTCGCCCAGTCCCCTGTCCGAGGTGACCCGCACCTTAAATGCCTCGAAATAGTGGCGCAATTTGCGTGATGCCATGATGACTGCGTAGGAAATTTTTTCCAACTCCGTCATGTTGCATTTGGAAGTCGTGAGGACTTCGGAGACATAATAGAATGGACACTGCCAGGTCGTGCCCTCTCTGTCTTGCTCTTGGACTAATGTTGCGCTGACTGCATGTGGCGAGGCTGCGACGTAGAGCAGCAGAGGCAGCGAGGGGTCGGGACTGGTAAGAATTGCCAATGGTGACAGGTGCTGCTTGAGTGATGCGAAGGCTGCCGCTTGTTCTGGTCCCCATGCGAAGTCTTTTGCACCGCGCAGTGTCTTGAGGAAACGTAGACTTCGCTCTATGGACTTGGAAATGAATCTGATAAGGGCGGCTAATCTGCCTGTCAGACGCTGGACGTCCCTGGCTGACTGCGGAGGTGTCATGTTGATGATTGCTTGAATCTTGGTCGGGTTGGCCTCGATCCCGCGGTGCGACACCAAGTAGCCCAGTATCTTCCCTTGGCGAACACCGAAGATGCACTTCTTGGGGTTGAGGCGAAGTCGTGCGTTCTGCATGTTTGCGAATGTCTCTGCGAGGTCAGCTAGGTGATCTTCTTTATTTCTGCTTGCGACGACGATGTCGTCCACGTACGTGAAAATGTTGCGGCTCACTTGGCTCTCGAGCACCGTCTTGGTGAGGCGAGAGAAGGTTGAGCCAGCCTTCTTGAGTCCCTCCGGCATTCTGATGAAGCAGTACATGCCGAAGGGTGTGACGAAACTGGTGCTGGCCTTGTCTTCCTCCTTCATATATATCTGGTGGTAGCTGGAGAAGCAGTCAAGAAGTGACATGACTTCGCATCCGGCTGCACTATCGACTATCTTGTCGATCCGTGGTAGCGGGAAATTGTCCTTGGGACAGGCCTTATTGAGGCTGGTGAAGTTAATGCACATGCGCCACTTGCCGCTCTTCTTTTGTACCATGACTACATTGGCGAGCCATGTGGGGTAGGCAATTGGTTCGATGAAATTGGCCTCCAGCAGGCGGTGCACTTCGGCTTTGGCGGCTTCCGTCTTTTCATCGAACATTTTGCGCAACCGCTGCTTTTTTGGGCGCACCGAAGGGTTGATGCCTAGACTGTGCTCAATGACTGTGCAGCTGACTCCGACCAGGTCGAGGGCGAACCAGGCGAAGACGTCCTTGTTTCTTGAGAGGCAGGAGATGAGTTTCTCCTCGTCCAGCGAAGTCAGGTCTTCGCTTATTACAACCGTATACTTGGGCGTTGTCGGGTTGAGGGGGACTGTCTTCGTACCGTCGTTGCTCTGCAGCTGTGCCTTGACTTTTTCGTTGGTGGTTCGACGGGTCGCCTCGGAGACTTCGCGCTGTGTTGTAAGGCAGTGTACGTTCCACTGGCCTGGAACAAAGTCTCTCTCAATGTTGCGCACAGTCTGCTGGTTACCGTAAACCGTTATCACACCCTGCAGGCCCAGGATTTTCATGCAGAGGTACTGGCCGTGAATGGCTGCTTCAAATTTGTTGATGGAGCCCCGACCCATTATGGCTTTGTAGTGGTAGACCATGTCGACGATGTCAAAGGTGACCTATTCGCTTCGCGCATTGGGTGCTACGCCGAATGATAGGGGTAGCTCTATCTTGCCCACAGGGAAAGTGCCCTTGCCGCCGAAGCCATATAGGGGGTTGTCCGAAGGCTTGAGTAAGCTATGGTTGATGCCCATGCGGTCGAAGGCATGCAGGAAGATGATATCCGCCTCGCTGTCATTGTCAACTAGGACTTTGTGCAGGTCCTAGCCTGCCACACTACAGTTGATTACCATGGCGTCGACATGGGGTGCGCTGCGCAGATCGACATCTCTGGCGTCGAAGTTTAGTGGCACAAGTGACCACTTTGTCTGCATGACTGGGCCGGTGAGGGCGACGTGGTTGACGCTTCGATAGTGATCCCTCTTTTGCCGCTTCGTCTCGAAGTCAACGCTGGACCCTCCGGTGATCATCTGAATGACTCCGCGATATGGCTGATCGGCGAAGTCTTCCTGCTTTGGCGCTGGTGGGTGATTTTGGTGGTGTGGGTTTGGGTGATGCGGAGGCGGAGGCGGGGGTGGGAGGACTTGTACTTCCTGATGATGCTGATATGCGTGGTTGGGTGGGTGCTAGATGTGGACGTTGTTGTATGGTTGATGGTGGTGATAAGTGTGCGCGACAACTCTTTGATTGTCAGCTGGTTGTGCCCGAGACATTCTGTCCTTGGTGGCCTTTGTTTCGGGGCAATCCCTTGTTGGGTGTGCGCAGTCTTCACCGTGGAACAAGCAGTAGAATCTACGTGGTTGTTGCGCCCGTCCCTGGCCCTAGGGGGGTATTCTTGACGGCGAGCGGCCTCGCCGGTTGGCTATGTTGTGCACCTGCTGTTGACTGCGGCTGTCCCGTCCAGAGTCTGACTGCGAAGGCCTTATCCAGGTTCGGCTGGACTATGGAGGGTCCTTGGGCTTCCTCTGGGACTCAACCTTGCGCTGATGGAGCTCTTCGGATCTGGCGTACTTCTCGAATAGCTGATAGAGCTCTTGGAGATTTTTGGGTGGGTCCTTGATGCAGTGACTGTATAGGACGCTAGCCCGAAGGCCACTGATGGCGTAGTGTATGGCAATTTGGTCATCGACCGAAGGCAGTTGTGACTTGAGAGTCAGGAACTTGCGGTAGTACTCCCATAGGGTTTCCTTCTCTTGCTGTTTGCAGAGTGATAGCTCGGCCAAGGCATCGGTGTCTAGGTGGTACCCTTGGAAGTTGAGCAGAAACTTGTCTTGGAGGCTTCTCCAGGAGTCAATGGACAATGGGGGCAACCTGGAGTACCAGGTCAAGGCCGGACCCTCGAGGGCGATGATGAAGGACTTGGCCATTGTGGCGTCGTCCCCTCCGGATGATGCGACAACGACTTGATAGCTCATGATGTATTGTGCTGGGTCGGTGCTACCGTTGTACTTGGGGTAGGTCCCTGCCCTGAAGTTGGCGGGCCATGGTGACACTTGGAGTTGCCGCACCAGGGGGTTTCGCTCATCAAGGTAGTTGATGCCTTGGAAAGCTGCGGCGTGCGGGATGAAGGGTTTGCGCTGGGGAATGAATAAGTCTCCGGCTGGCGCGCGCTGTTGGAGGGGTGGGCCGTGCTGCAGATCGTGCTGGCCTTAACTCTGCATGAGCACAATCTCTTGCTCGAGTTCTCGAGCTTTCTGCTCCTCATCTCGTATCATCTGGCGCACTTTGGCTTGTGCGGTGACACGTTGGCGCTTGGCCTCGAGGATGTCTTTCTACTTTTGGAGGTTGTGGTTCTTGATGCGCAGGGCCCGTAGCTGTTGCTGTTCTTCGGCTGAGATGCCGATGACTTCACCGTCCTCTGTTGCATCTTCGCCCTCTGGTGGAGCAAAGCCTGGGGGTGGTGCTTGTGGTTGTCCTCCGGAGCTGCAGGTGCGGAGGGTGCCTTCGGGAGTGGGTTGATCGTTGCGCTGTCTCTTGCTGAGAGCTTCGTCTTCGCAGGCTTCTTGAGGGGTGTTGTCTACGAGGGCCTTGCCCTTATTCTCAGCTAGCAGTGCTGCCTTCGCTGCTTCATCGACGGATGGGGCTGCCTTCAAACTAGCTCTCTTGGGTGCCATCATGGGTGGTTTGTTCGTAGCACGAACGATGGGCGCCAATGTTGGAACTTGCTCTGAAGGGCAAGTTGATCCAACGAGGGAGTGGAAAGGATGCAAGCAAAGTTTAACGCGGGAAGGCAATTGCTCTATTAATCTGGCCTCTAAAGGGCACTGTACGGGGGTATTTATAGGTACCCGAGCGTCAAACGTCCCAAGACAAGGACGGTTATGCCCTCGGGTACCCGGATTATCCCAGAATATTCCCATAAAGGAGGGTTACAGACCGTCATTACAGAAAAACTATTACAGATGAGGCCCATAACTTGCCTGTCCACGCGGGGCCCGTTACAGAGGGCCAAATTCCACGTGGGCCTCCGGGCGAGATGAGGGACGCGGGACCGGTGGACTTCGTCGTGGTCTGGCCTTCATCTTGCGATGGAGAAGACGAAGGGCGACCGCGCCGGCCGTCACACGTTCGTTGATGTGGCGATGTGACGAAGGCTTTGTGCGAAGGGTAGCGTCTTCGCCTTCTCCCCAACAGCGGGTACGACGACCGGAGTAGAATAGTGGCCTGAGTTCATCCACAATGCGATATTTCTTACCCTCCTGCGTTATCCAACTGCACTAGGCATGAGTCACCGTGGCGGGCGCGAATTCAGGCGCACGGTCGCCAGCGGTGAGTCTTCTAATTCTGGCGATATGATCTTTGCACTGTACCAACGAAAACCCTGATTCAGAGTGCCTGACAGACCAAATTGTAATGCCTAGATCTCGATTTTTTGTGCAAGAACTTGCCAATCCGTCTGTAGCAAACTTGTAGCCCTATGTTCCAGCTACAAATCGACTATGGCAACTACCCTCAATCGAGCAATAGATCTTACTCTAATTTGACCCAAAAGTTTGGCCAATGTCATTGGTGACCTAAATTCAGTCATCAGAGTGACTGACAGCACAACTTTGAGCTTATTTTTCTCCAAACTTTGTATGTGATCAAAGCTTAGTTACTTAAGCAAAGTTGTTCTCCTATAGTAGCTGTAACACCCCTGGTGTTACTGCAACTAAAACTTGAGTATGGCATCATAAACATTGGCATTGCATATGTTTGACACACCTAGAGTGCATTCACTAGGTAAAAATTTCAAACAAGTTGTATTGTTATAGCATTTTGCAAATAGAACCCTGGATAGGGAACTTAACCCTAAGTAGGGATTAAAGGGGGTAAAACCTAACCCAAGTGGAGAAAACCTAAAAGCTTTAAGGGAATAGTCATAAAATATTCCCAAGAATGAAGTTGAATCACATTTATACCCCTGAGATACCAAAAACCCCATTTGAACCCTGGAAAACCCTAAATCCAAACCCTAGGGGCTTATGTGCAAAAATTGTGCACATTTGGACTAAAGTGTAAAAACTACAATGTTAAGGCATATTAAGTCCTTTGGTTCACAAATATGTGAATTTGCAAGTTAAACCCTAAGTTTTGGGTCTATTTGCAAAAATCACCTCTTGAGTCCTATATAGCCTAAGTCTGAAATTCAGAGTTTTGGGCTCAACTTTGGAGCCTTGTAACTTTCAAATACTAGGGTTTTTGCCCTAGGGCATCACATCAAAGTTGTAGACCAATCATAGGAGAACAACTTTTTTTAAGAATGTGAGCTCAGTTGTTAAGAATAAATTGAAGATAATTAAGCCCAAAGTTGGACTGTCAGACTACTTAAAGTCTGAAATCAGATAGACAGTGGACTGACATGAACTTCAAGCTTAATTCCAAGCATGCTCCATTGACTTTTTGTGGCAGCACCATATAGCAATGTTGTAGCTGGTCTATAGCTCTACAATTTTGCTGCAGAGCATGGAGTATGTTACCATATAGGTTTGTGAGAAAATCGAGCCTAAACTATGGCTGTCAGGTTGACTGAAGGAGTTAGCCCATGGTACAGTAGCCTGCTCGGGTTCAGAACACTTCACCGCCGACGATCACTCCTCCGCCGTGATTCGTGTCGTCGGCGTTAGGATTTGCGCTCGTGACAGATGGATAACGTCACGGGGTAATAGAATCCTCGCCGCCGGTCAGCTGGACGCCACTCCGGCTATGCGCAATCCCTCTCCCCTTGCTCACCGCCCTTGGATAAGGGTTCTCACCGCTGTCAAGCCTTCGCTGTTGCCCGCCGCGTGTCTCTGTCTATCTACCGGAGCAATTGCCACGTCACTGGACACCCAGCCGCTGCGCCAGTGTTCTTCTTCTTTCTCTGGCCACCGCGTGTCTCGCTCGATTCACCGGCCATCGCTTGCGAGCGCTATAAATTGTGCCCGCGGCTAGCTTCGCAACATCATCACGCACCCCACACCCAGTATTGCTCCCAGCCGATCACCAGCGAGCTCAAATTTCGCATTCTCCCCAATCCGGTTCAAATACACCGTGAAGCTAACCTCGCCATGGCCAGCACCGTTCAGGTCCGCTCATACCATCTTCTTCCCCGTTTAAGTACTCTTATGTGCTTACAATGCTCGCCGACCCACGCAATTGAACTAGAAACCCTCTGGTCGCCGGGAACACGGTTGTCTCGTCGCAACACTCTCGGTCGCCGTGGCCAGAGCCAACCAGGCACCCATCTGTGAAATCGGGTTGGGGAATTGATCGGGGAAGATCCAATTTGGCGTTAGCTGCTCGGGGACGCCAGTACTTGCCCCAATCGGCCAGCCTACGAGCTCACCGGAGCTCGGCCGCGTCCACCGTCGTCGTGGACTTCACCCTGCGAAGGAATAGAAACCGGAGGGTTCTTCTGAAAATCGTCAGTGACACAGTGAAACAGTAAAAGAACCTGTCTCCAGTTAGCCAAGAACCCGAGGCCTTTTCTGTAAAGTCGCCAGCGCGCGCTCGGGCGCGGGCGCGTTTTCCCTGGACCTGGGCCGCCTGGGCTAAAACCAGCCCAACACTATTCAATCTTTTTCCTTTTCTTTTTCAGTAGAACTTTAGAAATCCATAGAAAATTGTAGAAAAATCCTAAAATTGTCAAACCAATTTTCCTAGACTTCTTATTTTCCATAATATTTAATAAAAATAGTTTCATGATTTTTAGATTAAATAAGGAATTTTAAGGCATTTAAAGTAGCTTAAAGCATTAGTTCTGGATTTTTAGAAAACATATGGTAATTCCAAAAATTATCAAACTTTTTATATAAGCTCTACACATTATTTAGGAGCCTTGGGTAGAGTTTGGTGTAATTTGGACCTTGTTTGATAGCTAGAACCCAAAACCCCCACCCCTGCCCTGTGAACTCCTTTACTAACTCCGGAAACCCTAAGTTCTCGGAGTTTCGTGAAGGAAAATTGTATTCAAGACCTTAGAAAATAAATTCTTATTATTTTTGCACTCTCATGAGCATTACATGGCATTCATTCTTATATACATGATTATGTTTAGAAAACGAAGAAGAGATCGAAGTGACTGAAGAGAAGGCACCACCACCTTTGGAATCTCAGGCAGGGACTTGTCTCTACTTTGACATCTGTGGGCCTGAGCCTGACTCACCTACTAATGAAGGCAAGCCCCGGTGCATTTGCCACCTTCCTTGATGTTTTTAAAATCTTTCTCACCTGTTTGATGCATTAGGTGATAGGAGTTGAATGCTTAAACAATTCCTGCATTGACTTCCTTGATCTTTGATTACCTTCCTTGAACCCCTGTTTTTACAAAAAGTTTTACTATGCTTAGTATTGCTTTAGTAAAAACAAAAGGTTTTGTTTTACAAAAGATGATTGGCAAAGTGGGAGGGATGTTTTTGAAAATAAAACTTGGTGGTGAATCCATCGCAGCCGTGATGGATTCAACATCGGAAAAGATGTACCTCTGACAGGTACCAAGTTTTTGGGTTTAAATGATTAAGCTGAGACCGAGCGGGTGACTTGCACGAGAAGAGAGTCTTGGTGTAGTGTCTCCGTCTGAGTCGATTAAGGACCGTGTCGATGTAGGCCTGATGACCGAGGACCCTTTAACTGGTCACATGCCTCATCATGGGTAAGCCTTGCCTCGGGCAGACTAAGGCCAGAATAAGATAACACGAAATGGGCGTGGAGCGGTGGTGAGAGTAGCGTGTACCCTCCGTAACAAGAGGCTGGACGGTGGTGTATCTGTGCTCTCGGTTTGCGTGAACCTGATCTGGTCTTAAGAACCCCGGTGGCGGGTTGACATATGCAAGGGTTAAGTGCTACATATGTCGTGTAATTGGAGATCCTCAGCTGAGTATAATCAATTCGGATCGCCGTACCTTCGCGGTTATGAAGACTTGGTCACTGACCTATATGTAGAATTCCACTAAAGACGAAGGGATTGGTGAGAAACTGGCTAGTGCAGGACAAGTGCTTGAACTAGGTTAGCAAGAACTCTAGATATACGTAAGTTTACCTAACTTGACAATAAAACTGGATTAAGGATCCACTCTTAGTAAGCATTTACGCAAAACAGAGTCTTTGATCTTGAGATACCCTACCTTGACTCCCTTATAACCAGCATACCCTTGAGAGTCTTTTCTTTAGTCGGGTAAGACTTGCTGAGTAATTCCATACTCAGGGTTTATTCCCTCGTTGTTTTTAGGTGAGGAAGCACCAAATTTTTGTTGCTTTTGTACCAAGGTGGTTCCAAATGAAGAAAAACAAGAGTGAAGCTGCGGGAGGACATGGTCCTCCATAAGAAACTTTTATGTAAGAACTTATCGCGAGGAGTTTTTGCCTCCCTTGGTATTGTAATAATACTACTCAGCACTCGTTTTATAACTCTGGTCTGTAATAAGTAACTTGATCTTACTTTCTAAATAAATGTAAGTTTATGTAATCGCTTTCGCATTTCTATATCTTCGATGTTCCGTAATGTCTGCAGGATGGGTGAAACGTTCCTGGAAAGGTAAGAAAGAAGATATCGAACTTGTCAAGTGATTTAGGAACATCTACAGGGTTGTCTGATGTCTGTTGGACAAGGACAACTGTAGGTGGGCCTAATGACTTGGGAGGTTCCGCCTCATTAGCTCTACAACTTTGATGTGTTGAACCTAGGTAAATTCTTTGTATTTTTAGAACTACAGAGCTCCAAAGTTAGCCCTATTCACTGGATTTCAGACTTAGTCACATGAGGGGGGTAGAGTGGCTTTTTGCAAATAAGCCCCAAATCTCATCTTTTGGCTTGGAAATCCTCATATGTGTGAACCTTATGCTTTGGGGTACTCTAATACCTTGGTTTTTGCACTTAGATCCAAAAGTGTGCAAAATTTACATATAACACCCTAGGGTTTCAACTTAGGTTTTCTAGGGCTCTATTTAGAGTTTTTGACACTTCTAGGGTTTGGGTGAAACTTAAGTCCTTTAAATGTGATATCTTATGATTATTTCTCATGGGTTTGAAGTTTTCTCATGCTTTAGCTTTATTATCACTCCTAAACCTAGTTTAGGGTTAAGTATCCTACCTTAGGGTTTCACACATAACAAGTCACATCAATACAACTTGTTTGAAATTTTTACCTAGTGAATGCACTCTAAGTGTAACAAACACATGATATGCTAATGCTCATGATGTTATGCTCATGTTTTAGTGACAGTAACACCTGGGGTGTTACAGTAACGAGCTCGATCCGCGAAAAACACAAAGCCTTCAGAATGCCGAAGGTCCGAAAAACACCTTCCCTGAGCTTGTTATCGAAAAACGATTAAAATATTCCGAGCGTCGGTTGGTCCACTACACAGTCAGTGTAGATGGTCTAGCGATTCGCCTTCTTCCCCTGTAGCACTATATAAGCAGGCAGGTTGGTGAGGAGTTATCACAGCATTCATTGCCATCACACTGTTGTGCTGTTAAAATTTTTAACCAAAGCCAAAGCTTTCTGGATTGTGCTTTCCAAACAAGCTCTTCGTCATTCGAAGTTAGCTTCATCTTAAAGAACCAAAACACTTGAAATGGCCCGAGTAAGATCCAGTGCTAGGGTGTCCCGCGAGGGAGATGAGGCTGAAGTGACAGAAACGGCGCCAATATCGGAAGCGATGAGACGATCAGGTCTAATTGTGTCAGAAGGAACTATTGCCGAAGGTGGAACTACCGAAGCTGAGCAGACTGTAGTTGAAGATAGAAGTGATGATGAAGTCGAAGAAGACAACAGTATTCTAAGCCCAACCAAACCTAGTCACATTGAATTTGGAAGATCCACCGTAACAGCAGAGGATTTGATTGTGATGAAGAAGCTAGGCTACTTTGGGGAATATGAAGATGGATTGATTCGCTTTGCTGGGGAAGAAATAATTCCAGAGCCAAAGGATGATGAGGTTGTTGTGTTCAAAAGCTTCTTCAGGGCGGGGCTTCGGTTCCCCTATATGATATAATAGGAGAAGTTTTGAAAAGATTTGAAATATATCTTCATCAGCTGACACCGAACGCCATTGTCAGGCTCAGTGTCTACATTTGGGCTCTCCGAAGCCAGGGTAAAAGTGCCAATGCTGAAGGGTTTTGCCGAGTGCATGAGTTGCACTATCAGACGAAGGCCAGAGCCGATGGTCTTCACAAAAACTTTGGATGTTATAATTTTGCGTACCGGAAGGACACTAAGGCCCCGGTGATCAGCTACCGCACTAAGTGGCCGACCGGGTGGACAAGCGAATGGTTCTACATGAAGGCTGATGAGAAGAAGAGGGAAAACTCATGACAATGGTAATGAGTCCTCTAAGACTGAGCTTCGGCATGACGAGGCCATTGTGCAATATGCAACTCGGCTCCCCATGCCAGCTGGCCGAAGTTGAATTCAGAGTGGTGGCTGCTAAAATTACCACTAGGGACTTAGTGCAGGAATACCTGGTGAACAAAATTTTTCCAACCTCTAGCTGTTGGGGGTGCCGAAGAAGAAGGAAGGAGGGAAGAAATATGAACTTGTTCGACTCCCCTTCCATTTCAAATTTAAAAAGCAATTCAAAAAACCATGTACAAAATGGTTAGAAATGATAGAAACCATGTGTAATGAAATTCTTGGAAATTTCACAAAGAAAGAAGATCAGCTAATGACTGTTGCCTTTGGCACCCGGCCGAAACGAAGGTTAAATTGGGTAATGGATGCTCTGAACTTTGGGTACCAGGTTATGATAGACTTGACGAAGGGGTCAGGGGAGCAAAAAGAAAAAGAGTTGTCAGCAGTTTGAGCAGGCAAGCTGTCCGGTCTGTGAAGGAAGACCAAGAGGCTTTGAAGAAGATGAAAACAGTGATGGAGCTAAAGGCACTGACTCCTAAGAAATGGAAGCCTGTTGTGGAATCCTTAGAGAAGATGAAGACACAAGATGTGCTGAAACCAACTGCAAGCCCTTCGTCTTCTGCTGCTGAGGTCTCAGAAATATTGAAGGTAATGACCGAGTCCTTCCCATTCACACCACTAAGTCCTCTGGGATTGGAACTGACCAGCCTCTTACAGAAAAAGGAAGTATCTTTGGCTACAGAAGGAAGAGACGGGGGCCAAAAGAAACGGCGCATCTCGAACTAGTGGAACTTTGGAAAAGCTTCATAGTGTTACCCTGCCTCGTCTCCTCAGTAGAGATGAATGGGACTTCTAGACCCCTTGGCAACTGGGTGGCATGGCTTGTGGGTAAAGGGTGCAACCTCTGCAGAGTGTAAAACTAGTATACTAGCCGTGCTCGCGGTCATGAGCAGCTCAGGACTCTCGCATGATTAATTTATGAAAGTAAATTTTAATCTATCATTTGCATCACATTGTTTTTTATTATTAATTTGATCTACTATTACTTTGGGTTGGTATACACTTACATTTAGTAACTGCTAATAAAATTTGACCAACTTATTAAAAGCAATGCTCAGCTCTAACCATGATTTGTTGATCAACCTTACACTACACATGAACTCCCACCTTTGGTGAGTTCATGCACATTATTCCCCACAACTTGTTGAGATATGACCTTTTGTGAGCTCAGCCTTGCAATATATAAACCCCCCACAGGTGAAGAGCTGATAGTCCAGGAAGAGGACTACAATGAAGAGTACGAGCTTATCTAGGTGGCGTCTCCCAGTCAGCTTGATGGCGTCAAAGAATAATTATTAGTTCGCTTTATTGTTATCATTTATTTTTGTAAGACACTTCTGCTATGTAATAATATTTGTGAAATTTATCTCTATACAATTGGTCATTATACGTGTTGTTCTTCTTTGGCACACATATGAGACGCACCCGGCTTTATCCCTTAAATCTGGGTGTGACAGGAGTGGTATCAGAGGAAATGTTGACTGTAGGACTAAACCTAGATAGAACTGGACAAAACCGTTACCTACTTATCTTTACTATGATTCTTTCTATACTTTTCTTGATCTTGTCTCACCTTTCGTTGTTCTACTCTGACTATTCTTATCTTTTCTACTCTAGAAATACAAGAAGGATTTCACACCTTGGAATCCTACATCTACAGACTCCCTAAAGAGATAGGAGACCTAAGACAAAAAAAATACGTATTTTCTCTATCAATAGTGTTTGGATGTTTGTTCTGATGATAAATGCTTGATTTTCTTCTTTGATTGACTGAAATAGTATAGCAGGGCATTCTAGCATGTACCACCATAATATAATGTATTAGTATTAGTAGGTGACACACCAAACTACTGAGCTAATAAAACCCTCAAAAGATCATGTCTCGTAGTTACTCGTCTTATCTGCAATTCTATCTTACCATGTGTTTCTAACCCAGGTCATTACCAGGAAGGGAGGCGGAATTGATCTACCTGCCAATTGTAACACCCTGAATTTCGGGGTACAAAATTTCTTTCTAATTATCTACCAAATTCAGGTGTTACTGTTCTCTCTCTATAGTTGCTCCCTCTCTTTTTCTTTTGGGTAGATTTAGCTTAATTAGTGAGGGATTAATTATTTTTATTTTGTCAAAACAATATGAGTCATGAAATGTTGCATCATGCTGAGCTCCAAATATTATTTGAATTGTTGCACATGCTTGATTTAGTTTGAATTTGAAACTTGGTTTGAATTTGAATTGAAAACCCTAGAGAAAATAAATAGAAAAGCAATTAGAAATTTCCTGGAAAAAGAAAAGGACTTTTCAGCCCAGTCTGCCTAGTTAGGCCGTGCGCGCGTGCCCGCGTTGCCTGACAGGTGGACCCCACCTGCCAGCGAACGCCCGCGTCTGCGCACGTGCGCTCTCTCTCTCTCCCTCTCGCTGCCCGGTGGCCAGGACTATCGGCGCCGATCCGCCCGCGCCCGCGCCCGTTCTCTCCCGCTGCCCGGGGGACCCTTTTCGTCAGCGTTGGCCGCCCATTCGCGCCCGTTTCCTCTCTCTGCCCCGCGGACCCCACCCGTCAGGTCCCCCATCCCTAACCTCTCGCCCACGCCCCCACTGTGGATGCGCCCACGTCCACGCGTTTTCCGGCCACCTCCTCATGCCCTCGCCCCCTTTAGAGCCCGCACCCCGCTTGCCCACTTCCCCCTGCACATTTGTGCCCTCAGCCAAGCTCTCTTGCCCTCTTTCTCGCCCTGCGCGCGCAACCAGGTAGCTCCGCCACCGCTCACCGACGTCCGCCGCCCGTTCTACGGTCACCGTGGAACCCCCCACCGCGTCCGTTGCCCTGGTAAGCTCTGCCCTATCACCCGCCACCTGGAACGTCCCTTAGTTCGCCTTCTCCCCCTCTGGTTCGTACGGTCCGTGCTCACCGGAGCATTTCTTGCGCAGCCAGAGAACCGTCGCCATCGACCTGCGTCCTCGCCGTGCCCCAGCCTTTGTTTGTGAGCCCCTGAGTCTCCACTTGAGGTAACCTTCCTACCCCTGCCCTTATTTTCCTCTGCTATGCGCTTTCTCGCCCGCGATTGCTCGCCGGAGTGCCTCGGTCCGCCGAGGATCTCCCTCTCCGTCGTCCAGTCGCCTCACCCTCGTTCCTGCTACCCCAACCCCGCCGTAGTGTTTGCCAGGCCTTCCCTAACCTCCCTAGCCACCTAGACCACCCCTAGCGCCCCTAGGAGCCCCAGTCCACTTCACCGCCGGTGGCTGCGCCGTCGCGGGTGCGAATGGCACCGCCCCTGGCCGGCCGAAGAAGACAAAACCCTTCGCACCGATCCTGGCCGTCTAGTCTTCATCAGATGGTTCGGATGCGCGGATAACGCTTCGCGTGGACCGTGGAACCAGAGCCGTTGATCCACGATCTAGCAGCTAGCGCACCCTGCGCCCTCAGCACCCCGCTGACCCGTGGGCCCCGTGCGCCAGTGCCTCAACCCTTCCCTGTCCCACCTGTCAGTCGTGCCCATGCGCCCGCACGCTTGCCTGTGGGATCTAATCCCAGCCTTTCGCTTGTGATCGTGCGGTCCAGATTACCCGATACCCCTTCACTTGGCGGTTTTGCATAATAGACCCTCGGGTTTCCGAGAATCAACCCGCAGTCCCGCGATTTAGCGCGCAGACCCTTGGTTTCTTTTAAACAGACCTCAGACCTTTTAAATAATCATAGAATTGGGCTTAGTTTCATATTTTAAATTTCAAAACTTGTTTATTTCATATCTTTTTCATATGAACTCCAAATTTAGTGGTTCAAATTGCAAAATGTTCATAGGAATATTCTCTGTTCAAATAAATTATGTTCATCCACAGTCTGTGTACTCTAATTTTTGGTCTAAGCTATAGGATATTTTATGGGTTAATTTATCTATTTAAGAAGATAAATAAAAAGGAAAATCTTAATTGTAATTAGATGTTTAATGTTGTGAGATTGATAAAATGTTGTGTATAAAGTTACTCATGTTGTGATTTTGTGTCCCACCAAAATTAGTAGAACTAAGCTATGTGATCCATAACCATTGATATCTAATTATATTAAACCATAACATTTATGTCTACCCTTCTGTGTTCATAATGTCTTGTCAAACTAGTGTGTACTTGATTGAACATATTTGGTGTGTTGTTCATTTGTACTTTCCAAATGTAGTGAATGTATGATCGTTTTATTTAGACAACGAGCAACCCATGGTTCCTGAGTGTGTTGCCGAAGATCTTCCTGAGCAAAAACCTGGTGAAGGCAAGTGTCCTCAGACCTATTATGTCCTACTTACTTTATAAATCACTGTCCCGCATTACATTATTGAAACCTAAGGATTGACTAGTCTATATTTATTTATCCTTGTTTACCTTTTGGGTTATCCTGGTTAGCACTATGCTATCGCTTTAGTTTAATCAATGAACATGATTTGAATATTATGATACGATGATGTTCTTGTGATACTTTAGGGCACTCAGGCTGTTTCCTGAGTACCTTTCTGTAAGGACCTGTTTGGGGAGTTACAACTCGGGATAACAGTGCAACCATGTGGGTGGAATGGGACGCCCTTAGCTGATTAATTAGAGGAACTAGAGGAGTAGTTGGCTTTGCCGTAGGGCCATCAATGGGGTCCGGGAACAGTACTTGCTCTGCCGAGGCTGGTTGTAGAGGTTCTTGATTTCGTTTTGTTAGTCACCCTTCCTTTGGGGAGAGGTACTATGTTTATCAAACTGGAGAAACCTAATGGGCGGCTATGGCCTCTGGGAAATCTTTGTAAAGGCTACACAGTGATACCCTGCCAGGCCACCTAGGTAGTGGTCAATGTAGATTGGCTCTTTCCAGGCAGAATGGGAATGACGGCTTGTGGGTAAAGTGTGCAACCTCTGCGAAGTGTTAGAGACTGATATATCAGCTGTGCTCACGGTTAAGAGCGGCCTTGGGATCCTCTTTGATTAGAAGAACACTAGTTACTTTTATGATGATTAATGATGATGGTATAATTATGATCTATGGTATTTCCTCTTGGAGGGAGTACATTTGGGTAATAATTGGGTTTATTACTAAAACTTAGCTCTACTAGTAGTAATAAATACTTGACCAACTAAAAGCAACTGCTTAGCCTTAACTCCACATACAGCCAGTCCACTTTAGCCAAATAGAACATTTGCTGAGTACATTGATGTGTACTCACCCTTGCTTTACAA
Source organism: Zea luxurians (assembly GCA_029449295.1). Classification (NCBI taxonomy): domain Eukaryota; kingdom Viridiplantae; phylum Streptophyta; class Magnoliopsida; order Poales; family Poaceae; genus Zea; species Zea luxurians. The sequence continues at coordinate 73,572,245 of JAOPSE010000004.1, read as the reverse complement.
ACCATCCCACCCCAGGTTGTCCCCACTGTACTCAGTGCTCTGGAGGAGATGTTGGCAACATGGAGGACTTTGAAGAGTTTTAGGACTACGACGAGTTCTAGTTATCTTAGTGGCAAACCCCCAGTCAACTGCCTGTGAAGGCCTTATCTTCTACGTTTTGTATTTCCACATTTTGATGTTAATGAATATGTTATAGACTCAGTGGATGTCTTGGACAACTTGTTGTAATAAATTACTTTTCCGCTATTTTCTTTGAGCAATGTGTGATGATGTCCAATTATGTAATCGCTGTGTACGTGAGTTTCTGATCCTGGCACGTACATGGTTCGCATTCGGTTTGCCTTCCAAAATCGAGTGTGGCATAAGGGGTATCAAAGCCTTGCTGACTGTAGGACCGCTAACCTAGACTAGAATGGTCGCCCTAAGGACTATAGACCCCTACTCTTACCTTGACCTTAGTGTCATTTCAAAAGTTTGTCATCTTGACCAATTCTATATTATTACTCATCTCACAAAATTTTGTATCACTTTTCTTTCTGTTTACTTGCTGGTCTTATGGTTCTACTCTCACTCTTGTGCTTACGATGTCTTTTATAGATGGCTCGTATTAGATGCACTGCACGTAACTCAGTGATCCCCTTTTTGCCCTCTCACCTGGCGGAGCACCCACAGCATCGCACGGTGCCAGGTCAGTCCAGTTACCTAGAGAGACTGCATCGCCGCCTGCACGAGGAGCAGGAGTGTTGACGCCAGGAGCAGGAGCAGGGGTAGGAGCAGCAGGACTCTTCCCCCTCGCCTCAGTAGAAGGTGGAGTCTGGGTGGAAGTCTTCCCCTGTACCTCAGCCAGAGATGCCCCCTGCACCACCACAGGGCATCCCAGCTACTGGAGGAGACCCTGACGGAGACAGAGACGACGACGTCGGTGGCAGTTCGAGCCACAACACGGAGCTCTCAGAGGAGTAGAAGCTGGAGGGATGGATCGCTAGACCCATCACCCATGATGCCGCTCGCGAGTGTCACTTCCACGACGCTCTCGACACCTTGTTGTGTTGGGCCTTCGACCGACACACTTGGTCCATCGAGTACCATTGTGTAGTCTACCATCATCGTCGCGGGTTATACCAGGACCAGTGGGAGGCTACTTGCTTGATGCGCCATCCGGATAATGATCTCCGGGGTGTAGAGGCCTTCTCAGAGCATTATTCTATCACTGAGAGGGATACTGCTGAGGCAGCCATGCAAGATGCAGCATGACGTGCACTTTCACAGTATTGCTCGTTGTTCAGCGGGGTAGCTAATGGCCTTGACCTGAAGTACAACCCTTGCCGCTTGACCGGCAGTGCTGGAGGTGTGATTGTCTCGCCTGTTGGTGAAGGCAATCCCAGGCTGAACATCATGGTCAACCTAGCCACCGTGCTCAACACCGAGCTAGACCACGCCCTTGATGAGTTCGGCAAGGTTCGGGCAGAGGGTGCAGAATTGCGTGCTGAGTGCGCAGCACGCGCACTATCTGGATGGTGGTTCTCCCGCCCCTGTTGGGATTCAGCACCCTTACCGTTCACCGCCCCGTGGTCGCTTCGATTATGGTTCCCCTGACTGTAGGACCCAAATAGATTTGGATCCATAGATCGACGGAGTCAAAGTCTGTAATAATGCTTAATTCAATATCTTAGTCTTAGTCAGTCTAAGTTAGAGTTAGTTTGCTTGTCATATGTTTGGATGCTTGTCGTGATGAACTTGTAATGAAGTTGGATCTTTGTAACGATTGTCACCACGGTGTGGGTATCCCCTACCACTTGGTGTGTATTTATTAATAAAAGTCAGTTATTTAGTTGGGTAATCCCTTTATTTCCACTTTCCTCTTTATCTAAGAAGTTGTTAGTGAAGATGATCAATTGTTTAGTGCTATGAAGATTTCCATATATCTTTTCTTATGCTGAAAGACTATAGAGTTGGAGCTGATTTGTGTGCTTTCTACAGATGTCTGAGAATAGGTGCCGAGATGCAAGCCGTGCTCAGCTGGAACAGCAGGCACCCCAGGAGGAGGCAGCTCAACAGCAGCAGTTGCCACCGCCACCCCGATGACAGTTGAGCAGATGTTCATGATGTAGACTCAAGCAGTCCAAGCAATTGGTCAGACCTTAGCAGCAATGCAGCAGATGCAGCAACAACCACCCCCACCTCAGCCTCAAGTGCAAGTTCAGATGCCTCAGGTGCCCAAAGACAAGCGGGCAGAATTCATGAGGGGCCATCCCCCTGTCTTTGCCCATTCTGTTGATCCCATGGATGCCAAAGATTAGTTGTGTACTGTGGAGCATGAGTTGCACACTGCTCAGTGCAACAATTGCGAAAAGGTTCTGTATGGTCCCCATCTGCTAAGGGGAGCAGCATAGTCCTAGTGGGAGTCTTACCTTGCCACCCATGCCGACCCTAAAGCCATCACCTGGGAGGAGTTCAGGGACAACTTCTATCGTTACCATGTGCCTGAAGTACTGATGATAGTAAGGAAGGAGGAGTTTTCGGCTTTGAAGCAAGGTCCCCTGTCTATCAATGAGTACAGGGACAAGTTTCTACAGTTGTCACGTTATGAACCAGAAGATGTCAACACAGATGCTAAGAGGCAGTAACGTTTTCTGAGAGGTTTGGTTGACCCCCTTCACTACCAGCTGATGAACCACACTTTCCCTACCTTCCAGCATTTGATCGACAGAGCAATCATGACTAAAAGGAAGCATCAGGAAATGGAGGATAGGAAACACAAGATTGGTGGATCTTAGGCCGGGAGTAGTAGTCGTCTCCGCTACTCAGGCAACCCACCCTAGCAATTCAAGCATGGTCACCAGCACCAGCATCAGCGTCAGCACCAGTACCAGAGACAGTTTCCTCAGTAGCAGCAGCAACAACAGTACTGTCAGAACAACCAACAGGGAGGAAATCAGTACTAGCGTCAGAACAACCAGGCACCTCGCCTTCCTGCCCCACCAACAAATCAGAACAACTAAGTAGCTCCAGTGCAAGTAGGAGGCTGTGCATGCTTCTATTGTGGGGAACAAAACCACTAGGTGAAACACTGTCAGAAGAAGGCAACTCAGCAGTCGCCAGTAGTCAATACCCCAGCAAGACAAGGAGCACCACAACAAGCACCAGGAGGCCGTGGTCAGGCTTACAACCGTGGAAAGGTGAACCACTTGGAGGCCGAAGCAATCCAGGATGCTTAGGATGTGGCAATAGGTATGTTTCCAGTCAAATCCCATCCAGCAAAAGTATTATTTAACACTGGTGTCACGCATTCTTTTGTTTCTACATCATGGGTAGAAGCACATAACATCCCCCATAAAACCAATGACTCCACCTTTAAGAGTTAATTCAGTTGGGGAAAAAGTTCAGTCGGATAGAATTTGTCCGAATCTAAGGATTGAAATAAGGGGGATAGACTTCCCCGCTAACCTAGTAGTAATGGTGTTGGGGCGAAGGCGAAGACGCCACCCTTCGCTCGATGCCTTCGCCAGCCTCGCTGCACCAACGAAGACAAGACGACTGGCCGACTTACCCTTCGTCCCACGCGTCGCTGGACGAAGGCCTATGACGAGGTCGCTCCATCCCGCAGCCTCATCCAACATGGAGGCCCACGTGTGATCCGACCCATTGTAACAGGCCCTGCGTGGCCGCTGCGCATTACGGGCCTAATTTGTAAAGGTTTCCCTGTAATTACATTCTGTAACCCTGCTTTATGGGAATATCCCGGGGATAACCTAGGCGCCTGAGGGCACATGCGTCCTTAACTCAGGATGCTGGGCACTTAGGTACCTATAAATACCCCCGCACAGTGCCCGTGAGAGGCTAGATTAACATAGCTATTGCCATCTCGAATTGAAACCTTGTTTACACTGCTTTTGCTCCCTCGTTGGATCAACTTGCCCAGGAGAGCAAGTCCCAACATTTGGCGCCCACCGTCCGTGCTACGGAATATCCACCCGCGATGGCACCCAAGAGAGCTAGCTCGAAGGCTGATGAGGCTGTGAAGGCAGCACTGCTGGCTGAGAAAAAGGGCAAGGCCCTTGTCGACACCACCCACCAAGAGGCCTGCGAAGACGACGCAAACAGCTAGAGGCAGCGCAACGAACAACCCACTACCGAAGGAAGTCTCCGCACCTGCAGCTCTGGAGGACAACTGCAACTTCCCCCAGGCTTCGCTCCACCAGAGGGCGAGGACGCCACCGAGGACAGCAAAATCATCGGCGTTTCGGCCGAAGAGCAGCTACAGCTGCGCGCCTTGCCCATCAAGAACCGCAACATCCAGAAGCAAAAAGAGATCCTCGAGGCCAAGCGCCAACGTGTGTCTGCACAAGCCAAGGTGCGACAGATGATACGCGACGAAGAGCAGAAGACTTAGGAGCTCGAACAAGAGATCGCGCTCATGCAGAGCGAAGGCCAACTCGGCCTGCAAAATGGCCCACCCCTCCAACAGCGCGCACAAATCGAAGACCTGTTCATCCCTCAGCGCGGACACGCCATCCCTCACGCCACGGCATTCCAAGGCGTCAACTACCTTAACGAGCGAAGTCCTCTGGCACCTCATCTGCAAGTGACACCATGGCCCGCCAACTTCAGGGCAGGGACCTATCTCAAGTACAACGATAGCACCGACCCAGCACAGTACATCATGAGCTATCAGGTCGCCATTGCATCATCCGGAGGGGATGACGCCACGATGGCCATGTCATTCATCATTGCCCTCGAAGGCCCAGCCCTCACCTGGTACACCAGGTTGCCCCCGTTGTCCATCGACTCCTGGAGAAGTCTCTGGGACAAATTCTTGCTTAACTTCCAAGGGTACCGCCCAGACACCGACGCCTTGGCTGAACTCTCACTCTGCAAGCAGCTAGAAAGAGAGACTCTGCGGGAGTACTACCGCAAGTTTTTGACCCTCAAGTCACAACTGCCTTCGGTCGATGACCAGATCACCATCCACTACGCCATTAGTGGCCTTCGGGCCGGCGTCCTTTACAGCCACTGCATCAGGGATCCGCCCAGGAACCTCTAGGAGCTGTATCAGCTGTTCAAAAAATACGCCAAATCCGAAGAGCTCCACCAGCGCAAAGTCGAGTCTCAGAGGAAACCCAAAGACCCTCCGCAGTCCAGCCGCACATGGACGAGGCCCTCGCAGGCAGACTCCGGTCGGGACGGCCGCAATCAGCAGTAGGTGCACAACATCGCCAACCATCACCCCGCTGGTGAGGCCCCTCGCCGCCAGGAGTATCCCCCCAGGGCCGTGGAAACGGAACGCGTGGTCGAGGCCGGGGGCGTGCGCAGCAGCCGCGCAGATTTTACTGCCTGTTCCACGGCGAAGACTGCGCGCATCCTACAAGAGACTGCCCAGAGACGAAGGCCACCAGAGATAGGATGGCACGGGCGCAACCAGCCAACAACCCTAGAGTTATCGCGCACACATATCAACAACCCCCTCAGCCATACAACCACGGCCCCGCTCCGCTTCCACCGCACCACGCATACCAACACCACCAGGAGGTACAAATCATACCTCCCCCACCCCCACCTTCACACCATCAACAGCAAAACATCCACCACCCCAACCACCCCTAAGCCCCAAAGCAAGAGGACTTCGCCGATCAGCCGTATCGCGGAGTCATTCACATGATCACTGGGGGGTCCAGCGCCGACTTCGACACAAAGCGGCAGAAGAGGGACCATTACCGCAGCATCAACCACGTCGCCGTCACCGGTCCAGTCGTGCAGACAAAGTGGTCCCATGTGCCATTGACCTTCGACGCCCGAGACGTCGACCTGCGCAGCGCACCCCACATCGATGCTATGGTTATCAACTGCAGCGTGGCAGGCTGGGACCTGCACAAAGTCTTAGTCGACAATGGCAGTCAGGCAGATATCATTTTCCTCCATGCTTTCGATCACATGGGCATAAGCCACAGCCTGCTCAAGCCTTCGGACAATCCCCTGTACGGCTTCGGCGGCAAGGGCACCTTTTCTGTCGGCAAAATTGAGTTACCTCTCTCCTTCGGTGTAGCACCCAATGCCCGAAGTGAGCAAGTCACATTCGACATCATCGACATGGTGTACCCGTACAACGCCATAATGGGCCGGGGCTCCATCAACAAGTTTGAGGCAGCTATCCACGGACTTTACCTGTGCATGAAGATCCCAGGTCCGCAAGGCGCCATCACAGTCTACGGGAACCAGCAGGTTGCGCGTAACATAGAAAGAGACTTCGTTCCTGGACAAAGAAACGTACACTGCCTCACGGCCCAGCGCGAGGTCCCCGGGTCTGCCAGCCCAACCGCCAAAGAACATGACAAAGCACAGCTGCAGAGCAACGACGGGACCAAGACTGTCCCCCTCGACCAGGCAACGCCCAAGCAGACGGTTACCATCAGAGAAGACCTCACTTCGCATGACGAGGAGAGACTCCTCTGCTGTCTATCCAAGAATAAAGACGTCTTTGCCTGGTCCGCTCTCGACCTGGTCGGAGTCAGTCGCTCCATCATCGAGCACAACTTAGGAATCGACCCTTCGGTGAGGCCGAAGAAACAACGGCTGCGTAAGATGTCTGACGAGAAGACGGAAGCCGCCAAGGCCGAGGTACATCGCCTACTTGAGGCCAAATTTATCGAGCCAATTGCCTACCCTACATGGCTCGCCAACGTAGTGATGGTGCAGAAGAAGAGCGGCAAATGGCGAATGTGCATCGACTTCACCAGTCTTAACAAGGCCTACCCCAAGGATAACTTCCCGCTGCCTCGGATCGACAAAATCATCGATAGTGTGGCCGGGTGCGAAGTCATGTCACTCCTTGATTGTTTCTCCGGCTACCATCAAATATATATGAAGGAGGAGGACAAGGCAAGCACCAGCTTCATAACACCCTTCGGCACGTATTGCTTCATCAGAATGCCAGAGGGACTTAAGAACGCCGGGTCCACTTTCTCTCGGCTCACCAAAACAGTGCTCGAGAGCCAAGTCGGCAGAAATATATTCACATATGTGGACGACATCGTCGTCGCCAGCAGAAGCAAGGAAGACCACCTGGCTGACCTCACCGAAACGTTTGCGAACATGTGGGACGCACAACTTCGCCTGAACCCCGAAAAGTGCGTCTTCGGCGTTCGCAAGGGGAAAATCTTGGGCTACCTGGTGTCACACCGCGGAATTGAGGCCAATCCAACCAAAATCCAAGCTATCATCAATATGATGCCCCCGCAGTCAGCCAGAGACGTACAACGACTGACAGGCAGATTGGCCGCCCTCAACAGATTCATCTCCAAATCCGCAGAGCGAAGCCTCCCTTTCCTCAAAACACTCCGCGGCGCAAAAGACTTCGCATGGGGACCAGAGCAGGCGACGTCCTTCGCTTCATTGAAGCAGTACCTGTCGGAATTGGCGATTCTTACAAGCCCCGACCCCTCGCTACCCCTGTTGCTCTATGTCGCGGCTTCGCCACATGCTGTCAGCGCAGCACTGGTTCAAGAGAAGACCAGAGAGGGCACGATCAGGCAATGTCCAGTTTATTACGTCTCTGAAGTGCTCACAACATCAAAATTTAATATGACGGAACTGGAAAAGATCGCCTATGCAGACGTTATGGCCTCGCGCAAATTGCGCCATTATTTTGAGGCATTCAAGGTCCAGGTCACCTCAGATAGAGGACTCGGCGAATTGTTTAGAAATCCGGAGGCATCAGTACGGATTGCCAAATGGGCAGCCGAACTCTCCAGCTACCACATCACATTTGAACCCAGGACAACCATCAAGTCACAAGTCCTGGCAGACTTCGTCGTCGACTGGACTGGGCCAATAACACAGCTGGACCCGTCCACAGAGAAAGTGTGGACAATCCATTGCGATGACACATGGTGCCATGCGGGGGCAGGCGCCGCTGCGGTCATTACTTCACCCACCGGGGTCAAGCACAGATACGCAGCATGCCTCAGATTTGCTTTGGAGTCTGATAGATGCACCAACAACATAGCAGAATACGAGGCTATCATCCTCGGCCTTCGCAAGCTAAGGGCACTCGGTGTCACCACCAGCATCATCAGAACAGACTCCAAGGTAGTCGCCAGCTAGGTCAAGAAAGACTATGCAGCGAAGGACCCCGCACTCATGCAGTACCTCGCGGCCATCCGCAGCCTCGAAAGACAATTCAAAGGTTTTACGTTGTAGCATGTGGACCGAGCCAAGAATGAGGAGGCCGATGCATTGGCCAAGGCAGCCGCCAAGGGTGAGGCCATGCCCTCCGACGTATTCTACCATGTCATCTGCACGCCAGCCGTCCGCAGCCCAGAGGGGCTCCAAATAACCAATGACAGCGAGGGCCACCGCATAGTCAACCTCATCATGACCGAAGACTGGCGGGCACCAATAACCCTGTTCCTGCAGGGGTACTATCATCCAACCCACATCAATGAGGCCAAGCGCCTCAAACATCGAAGCCGGGACTTCGCACTGATCGAAGGCCAACTTTACAAGAAGGGGGTCAGTCAACCCATGCTTAAATGTGTCACCGAGACCGAAGGCGTCCAAATTATGCGCAAAGTCCACAACGGGACTTGCGGCTCTCACGCAGGGCCTAGGGCCCTAGCTGCAAAGGTGATCCGTCAAGGTTTCTACTGGCCCGCCATGATTTGCGCCGCAAATCGGGTCACAAGGTCCTGCGAAGCCTGCCAGAAATTTTCTCCACGCTCGGGAAGCCCTTCGCAATTCACAAAGCTAATCGCCCACACATGGCCTCTTCAGCGCTGGGGCCTAGACATTGTCAGGCCCCTGCCCACGGCCCAGGGGAACCTCAAGTTCACCTTCGTCGCCGTCGAGTATTTTACCAAATGGATCGAGGCGAGGGCTGTATCCATAATAACATCGAAGACTGCCCAGAGATTCTTCTGGCAAAACATTGTTTGCCGCTTCGGAGTCCCGTCCGAACTCATAGTTGACAATGGCAAGCAATTTGACAGCCAAGACTTCAAACATTTCTGCTTCTCTATTGGCACCAAGCTTGCCTTCGCCTCAGTGTACCACCCACAATCCAACGGAGTTGTGGAACGCGCAAATGGCAAAATTTTCACAGCCGTCAAGAAGATGCTCCTCGACGACAAGAAGGGCAAGTGGGCCGACCTCTTACCTGAAGTGGTCTGGGCATTGAACACGACTGAGTGCAGGGCGACTGGGTTCACCCCTTTCCGCCTTCTATACGGATCAGAGGCCATGACCCCGCAAGAAATAAAACATGGGTCACCACGGACAGTCCCGTCAGCCGTCCCCGACGTGGACGAATCTACTTCGAAGGACCTCATCGACGGAGACCGCGTCTTCACCCTACAGGCTCTAAACAAATACCAAGCTCAAACAAAAGCATGGCGCGACCACACAGTCATCCTGAGGGAATTCAGCGAAGGAGACCTCGTACTCGTCCGGACAGCACGGACAGAGTCCCAGGGCAAGTTGGAGCCCAAGTGGGAGGGCCCTTTCATTGTCAAGACGAAGGCGTCCCCCAGTGCGTACAGGCTCACAATGCCATCCGGCGAAGACTTAGAGCATTCCTGGAACATTGATAATCTCCGTAAATTTTTTGTTTAGCTCCTCAGGGCCAGCTCACCCTTGTAATTCGCAAAACAATTTTATTCTGGCCCACACTCTTTTCCTCCCGGGGGGTGAGGTTTTTAATGAGGCGGCGCCATGTAATATACACGCGAAAAATCCCCCGCAAAAATCTACATCGAAAAAAGACCGCATCGACGGTCTTCGGCATTCGACCAATACAAAGTCACCGTGAGGGGCAGCGCTGGCTACCCTCACGTGCGACACTATGCAAAAGTCGCCTAAGGGTGCAGCGGACTAGCACAACAAGTGCGCAAAATCAAAGTCTTCTTCAAAAGACTATCCGTGCAAAAGTCGCCCAAGGGTGCAGCCGGACTAGCACAACAAGTGCGCAAAATCGAAGTCTTCTTCAAAAGACTATCCGTGCAAAAGTCGCCCAAGGGTGCAGCCGGACTAGCACAACATGTGCGCAAAATCAAAGTCTTCTTCAAAAGACCATCCGTGCAAAAGTCGCCTAAGGGTGCAGCCGGACTAGCACAACAAGTGCGCAAAATCGAAGTCTTCTTCAAAAGACCATCCGTGCAAAAGTCGCCCAAGGGTGCAGCCGGACTAGCAAAACAAGTACGCAAAATCGAAGTCTTCTTCAAAAGACTATCCGTGCAAAAGTCGCCTAAGGGTGCAGCCGGACTAGCACAACAAGTGCGCAAAATCGAAGTCTTCTTCAAAAGACCATCCGTGCAAAAGTCGCCTAAGGGTGCAGCCGGACTAGCACAACGAGTGCAAAAAATCGAAGGCGCATTACATCAGTGCAAAAGTCTACATCGAGAAACTGTCCACGCTAAGGCCGACTACAGGCGCAGCCGGACCGACATAATAAACGTGCTAGACCAAGTGCGCAACGCCCTATGAACATAGCCAGATGCGCGAAGGCACACAGCCTCATCATACAAACTATAGTTACACACGTACAGCGAGGGCATCACACCTTACATTGGTTCAACCTTCGGAATGATTCCCATCTCCCTATAGTTAAATAGCATTATCCTCAGCTCCTCACCCTCAAAAAGACTTCGCAACTCCCCCTCACCTATACTCGCCCCAACCGGCGAGGACAACAATTCCCGCTTGCCAGCCCTGCCCACATGAAGCCGACCACCATCCAATTCACTCACTCTACGCTTCGCCACCTCCCTTCGCCGCCTACGCCCAACACTCGGACCAGGAAAAACTTCAGCATCCGTAACACGCGGAGAAGCCCCCGCTGCAGCCACATCCAAGGCCGCAAAGTAATCCAAGCCCTCATCCAAAGACTCTTCCGTCCACACAACCGAACTCCCAGAGTCATCAAACTCAGAAAACTTAGACGTAGATTCATCCGATTCATTTCCAGTGACCACGGTCGAAGCCGCCACAAAATTAGCAGTAGCGGTTGCGTGCGCATGCCCAAAATCTTGAACCTGCGCAGCAACCAAGGTTTAGTAACACAAACAAAATTCCCTAACTACCCCACACCCACTAAGCCACCTGCGAAGACCCAGCCGCCGCCATGGGATCCTCCGCTGCCGGCTCCGTCGCCACCTTTGGGGGATCCTCCGCCATCGACACAGTGGCTGGCGGCGAGCCTCCACCAGATACAGTAGACGCAGGGGCAGCGTGGGAGCCTTCACCGGTTTCCGGGAGCGGCGCCGGGTCGACCTCAGCCTCGGCCACCACTGGGTTGACCTTCGCTTCGGGCAGCGCGCTGTTCAGATGTCCGAAGTCCTCCACGTCCTCGGCACGCGCCATCTACAACACAGCACACCGATTTCAGCAAACCCACGTATACCCACATTCAACAACACAAAACATAAAACAAACTTTACCTGATCCCTCGCCCGGTCAGCCCGCTCCCTAACTGCCTCCCGACCGTGGGGGCCCCACATCCGGTCGAAGAGGGCCCCCGCGGAGTCCTTCACCACAGGGTCTTCGACCTTAAAAATCTCACGCCCGAAGTCTTCATCGGATCGGTCGAAGCCCTCATAGTGACTGCACCCCTCGCGGGACAGCGCATTCATGGCCCCCTCGCAAGTGACGAGGGAGGCAAAGGACATGAAGCCCTCCACGATGGTTGGGAGCGCTAGCAATTCCTCTTGTAGCCACTCGAGGAAGCGAAGGCCCGCCTCTAGGTCGGGCACCTCGAAGCTAGCAGTCCACGCACCCAGCTCGCGGTATGACTCCACGAGCTGTTTGCGCGTCCGCTCAACTTCCGCGCGCGTAGAGGCCTCGGCCCTCTCCATGCGGGCCTGCAGAGCGTTGAACCGCACCTCCCATTCCTCGGCGCGCTGGCTGGCGAGACTCTCCTCTGCCCTCGCCAATTTAGCCTCCACCTGCGCCGCCTGCGTCGCCTGCGCCTTGGTGATGGCCTGGTTGGCCTCCCTCCTTTCGTCCACCAGCTGGCGCCGGAGGTCCGTCCTCTCGCCCTCCAGGGCGGCCACCTTCTCCGCCAGCCTGCGGCTTTTGCTCTCCGCAGCCGACTTCTCCCGAACGGCGTCCGCGTGCTGCGCCCGAAGTCTCTCGACTTTGGCAGCCACGTCTGCCGTAAGGGCACCCAACGCCACGCGGTCGGCGAAGTCGGCCGCCTAACAGACACACATGAGACCACAATCACCATGAAAGCGGCACACACCGAAATCTAGCTCAACTTACTTGACTCAGCTGCAGCGACGCCTCCCTCAGCCGGTGGGACACAGTGCCCGCTTCGTCCTTGATGGCAGTGGCCGCCGAAATCTCACCGCCAGCGCTGAAAGCGCCACCCTTCACCCCAAGCTCCGCGGCAGACGCCGTGGTTGCCACCGCAGGCAGGACGACAACAAGTTGCCCCTCGCTCGACCCTGCAATGTATCAACGGTCAAAAAAAAGCTTACCAACGAGATAGTCGTCCATGCTAATATTTGTGCCAAAGTCGGCAACGCGTTTCCCCGGCGAAGGCGGTTCGCGGACCTTCGCAGCTCCATCCGGGGCAGACTTGGCTCCGCCGGCGCTGACCGCCTTTGCGCTCTCCGGCACCTTGCTGGACCCAGGGGCGGCCGGCTTCACCGCCAGCGTCGGCTGGCTACCACCGGGGACGGTAGCCTTCGCAGTCCCCCACGCCCTCTTCGGCCTAGCTTCGGGGAGCCTGATGACCGCCCGGCGCTTTTGCGCAGCATCTTGGCGATACTTGTTCATCACTGCCGACACAACAGCAGCAATATTCTGTCCGTAAGGAAACACTCTCAAGTCACGAGCCATGCGAGACGTAAAGAAGTCTTCGCCAGCCGCGCGGGGGATAGGAATGTTCCTGGGCCATCGACCCCTGGTAATCTCCAGCATTCGCGCCGAAGACTCCCGGAGCTCGGGCGAAGACATCCTTCCCCCGGGGGCCGCGCATGTCCCCATCAACTCCATAGCAAAGCTATTGGAGACCCCCAGTTCTCCCACCGCAGTACCTAACTTCCTCTTTTTAGTGGCTGGGGCGGCCTCCAGCGCGGGGGTCGTCCTCAATCATGGCCGCTGGCTTTTTCCCGCGGCAGTCGACGACGTCCTCCCCGGGATAACCGCCATACGGCAAACAATTCAACTCGAAGACCCTATTCACGTGGTCGTTGGATCCACGTATATCCCAACTCTGCTGGGCCTCCATCTTCGGCACATAGAGCCCAACAATTCTCACCGCCCCATCCTCCGCCTCACGCACAACCGCGGCAGGATCCCGTCCTCGCACATCCAAAGCAAAAAGCGGACTTCGCACCTTCCGTCCACCCAGGGAGGGCATCTCGCGAGGGCATACTTCGCCCAGCGCCCAATCATGAGCCAAAGGCCACACCCCATACCCTATGAATTCCTCAACTAGATCGAGTCCACTACTCGTGCGGGCAGCAATCCGAAGGGCCCTCTCATTTTCATCATCCTCCGCCACTTCAAATGGTGGGTACGCCACATAATAATGAGAACACATAATGGCGGAAGGGAGCCCTGGGTGATCTTTGACTTCAGCCTCCGAAACATAAAACCAGTAGTCCCACCAGTTGCCCCACTTATTTCGGGCACAGGGGACCAACTCCACAACTTCCATCGAAGTCTTCCCGGACTTCGGCGTGAAAGTGCACGATCCGAATTGTGCAATCTTATGTCCAATTTTTCTCTTCTGCCAGTGCAGACAGTATTGCTTAGCGAAGACCTCCACCGAAGGCTGATCGCCATACGACATCGTTGCCCAGACATACTTCGCCAACGCCACCATGGCGTTCGGTGTCAGCTGATGAACCTGGACTTCGAACTTCTATAGAACTTCCGACACAAAACGATGCGCAGGCAGGCGAAGGCCGGCGATGAAAAATGCCTCAAAAACAACCAATTCGCCCTCGTGCTCGGGGACCTCCTCTGCCCCCGGGACCCGGCCAACCCCACCGCCAAAATACCCCAACCGTTGCATATCTTGCACGTGGACCAACGACATCCGCGAAACACTGAATTCCACTGTATCGCCCAGTCGTAATTCCGCCGCCACAGTGCCCGAGAGACCTTCAGAAGATGCCTCGGCCGTCAGCATGGTCGACGCAGACGAGGAGGAAGACGGCATGACTACGTACCGTCGACGGTGGCGCGCGGTCTTCTTCACGTGGGCCAGTTCTCCGACGAACAGGAGCAAGGAGGGCAGACGTGCAAGCGAGCAGTTTGAAAGGGAAGCTAGGGTTTTTGCGGTGCGCAGAAAGGTAAATTTCAATCCGCTCCGCCCCCGCCCCTTTATATAAGCAGGGCGCGACGCTTCGGGAAGCCCGCAGTCCAACAGTGCAGCGTCAATCAACGGTCATGTCAAAAACCCCCGCGGAACCACTTCGAGCGAGGGTAGCGTCTCCACCATCTAGCGACGCCTTCGGCACCAGATGACTTAGTCGAACTAGTCCCTTGGAGGGCAAATGTTGGGGCAAAGGCGAAGACGCCACCCTTCGCTCGATGCCTTCGCCAGCCTCGCTGCACCAACGAAGACAAGACGACTGGCCGACTTACCCTTCATCCCACGCGTCGCTGGACGAAGGCCTATGACGAGGTCGCTCCATCCCGCAGCCTCGTCCAACATGGAGGTCCATGTGTGATCCGGCCCATTGTAACAGGCCCTGCGTGGCCACTGCGCATTACGAGCCTAATTTGTAAAGGTTTCCCTGTAATTACATTCTGTAACCCTGCTTTATGGGAATATCCCGGGGATAACCTAGGCGCCTGAGGGCACATGTGTCCTTAACTCAGGATGCTGGGCACTCAGGTACCTATAAATACCCCCGCACAGTGCCCGTGAGAGGCTAGATTAACAGAGCTATTGCCATCTCGAGTTGAAACCTTGTTTACACCGCTTTTGCTCCCCCGTTGGATCAACTTGCCCAGGAGAGCAAGTCCCAACAAATGGGTACTAAAGCGTTAGATGTCATCCTAGAGATGAATTGGCTACACAGAAACCAAGCCACTGTTAGTTGTGACAAGATAACAGTCAAGTTGGTGTCCCCATTCGAAAAGGAAGTAGTAACTAAGTTGTACTTGCCTGAACTAGAAGAAGGAGCCTATCACTATTTATCAGTAGATGACAAGGAGGCCAACCCAATCGAGGATATTAGAATTGTGTCAGAAATCCCTGACGTGTTCCCTGAGGAGTTACCCGGCATGCCACCTGAAAGGAAAGTTGAATTTTCCATAGAGCTTATCCCAGGCACCGCCCCTATTTCCCAGAGAGCCTATTGAGTCTCCTTACCAGAATTGGTGGAACTCAAGAAGCAGATTGATGAGTTGTTGGAGAAAGGCTACATCAGACCAAGTACCTCACCTTGGGCAGCCCTAGTGCTATTTGTGGAGAAGAAGGATGGAACAAAGAGGATGTGCATTGATTACAGATCCTTGAATGAAGTCACTGTCAAGAATAAGTACCCTCTGCCTAGAATTGAAGATCTATTCGATCAGTTGAGAGGAGCCAGTGTGTTCTCAAAGATAGATCTGAGGTTAGGTTATCATCAACTCAGAATCCGACCTTCAGATGTACCGAAGACAGCATTCATCACCAAGTATGCACTTTATGAGTTCATGGTCATGTCATTCGGTTTGACGAATGCGCCAGCTTACTTCATGTACTTGATGAACAGTGTGTTCGTGAACTACCTTGACCAGTTCGTAGTGGTGTTCATTGACAATATTCTTGTATATTCCCAGAATGAGCAAGAGCATGAGGAACACTTGAGGAAAGTACTTCAGAGGCTACGAGATTGTCAGCTGTACGCCAAGCTTAGCAAGTGCGAGTTTTGGATCAGCGAAGTTCTATTCTTGGGTCATATCATAAACCGAGATGGACTAGTTGTGGATCCAAAGAAGGTAGCAGCGATTTTGGACTAGAAAGCACCAAAAGATGTCTAAGGAATCAAGAGTTACATTGGAATGGCCAATTACTATCGTCATTTCATTGAAGGTTTCTCCAAGATTGCCAGGCCAATGATAGCCTTGCTGGCAAAGAAGGTTGAGTTCAAGTGGACCCCCGTGTGCCAAGAATCATTTGAGATGTTGAAGCAGAAGTTGACAACAACACTGGTATTGGTTCTGCCAGATGTTCACAAGCCATTCTTAGTATAATGTGATGCTTCGTACACCAGACTAGGATGTGTGTTAATGCAGGAAGGGAAAGTGGTGGCATACTCGTCCCGCCAGTTGAAGGTTCATGAAAAGAATTATCCCACTCATGATTTGGAGTTAGCAGCAGTGGTTCATGCACTGAAGACCTAGAGGCATTATTTATATAGGTAGAAGTGTGATATCTACACGGATCACAAGAGCCTCAAGTACATATTTACTCAGTTAGAGCTAAACATGAGGCAGCGAAGATGGCTAGAGTTGATCAAGGATTATGAGCTAGAAATACATTATTATCCAGGCAAAGCAAATGTGGTCGCAAATGCTTTGAGCAGAAAAAGTCAAGTCAATATGTTGGCCACTCACCCAATGTCGTACGAGCTAGAAAAGGAATTCGACAGGCTGAGTCTCGGATTTCTGAATAACACTCAAGGAGTGACAGTCGAGTTGTAACCCACTTTGGAGCAAGACATCAGTAAAGGCCAGAAAGACGATGAAAGATTAACAACATCCGGCAGCTGATCATAGATGGGAAAGGTCCAGATTTCTGTGAAGACGCGGAAGGAGTGATATGGTTCAAGGATAGATTGTGTGTTCCCGATATCAAATCGATCTAGGAGCTGATTCTTAAGGAAGCTCATGAGACAACATATTCGATACACCCTAGTAGCGAGAAGATGTACCAAGACCTGAAGAAAAGATTCTGGTGGTATGGTATGAAAAGGGAGATAGCAGAGTACGTTGCCAGACGTGATAATTGTCAGAGGATCAAGGCAGAACATCAGAGGCCTACAGGTTTGTTGCAGCCGTTGCAGATTCCTCAGTGGAAATGGAATGAGATCGGGATGGACTTTATAGTCGGTCTGCCCCGCACTCGTGCAGGTTATGACTCCATCTGGGTAGTAGTGGACCGTTTAACAAAGGTGGCTCATTTTATACCATTCAAGACCACCTATAACAGTGCAGTGTTGGTAGAATTATACATGTCTCGGATTGTGTGCTTGCATGGCGTTCCAAAGAAGATAGTATCCGACAGATGCACCCAGTTTACTTCTCATTTCTGGCAGTAGCTACATGAAGCTTTGGGTACACACTTGAAGTTCAGTTCAGCCTATCACCCGCAGACAGATGGTCAGACAGAGAGGACCAACCAGATTCTTGAAGATATGTTGAGAGCTTGTGCTTTGCAAGACAAGTTAGGTTGGGACAAGAGGCTACCGTATGCAGAATTCTCCTACAACAACAGTTATCAGGCCAGTTTGAAAATGTCACCGTTCCAAGCATTTTATGGGAGGAATTGTAGAACCCCGTTGCATTGGGACCAACCCGGCGAAAGGCAAGCGTTCGGTCTAGATATTTTGCTTGAAGCAAAAGAGATTATCAGAATGGTTCGAGAGAATCTAAAGACAGCGCAGTCTAGACAGCGAAGCTATGCCGACACCCGAAGAAGAGAACTGAGTTTCGAAGTGGGAGACTATGTTTACCTGAAAGTGTCACCCATGAGAGGAACCAAAAGGTTCGGAGTCAAAGGCAAGCTAGCACCTCGCTTCATCGGGTTGTACCAGCATCAAGCAAGATGTGGAGAAGTGGCATATCAACTCAGCTTACCAGAAAATCTATCTGCCGTGCACGATGTGTTTCATGTGTCTCGGTTGAAGAAATGCATGGGGGTACTAGAAGAGCAGCTGCCAATAGAGGACCTTGAAGTTCAAGAGGATCTGACTTATATTGAGAAGCCAACTCAAATTCTAGAGATAGTAGATCGGGTCACTCGGAGGAGCACTATCCGGATGTGCAAAGTCAAATGGGGCCATCACTCAGAAGAAGAAGCCACCTGGGAAAGAGAAGATGATTTGAAAGCCAAGTACCTTGAACTATTTGCTAGCCAACCCTGAATCTCGAGGACGAGATTCTTTTAAGGGGGATAGGTCTATAACACCCTGAATTTGGGGGTATAAAATTCCATTCTAATTACCTACCAAATTCAGGTGTTACTCGTCTCTCTCTCTAGTTGCTCTCTCTCTTTCTTTTGGGTAGATTTAGCTTAATTAGTGAGTGATTAATTATTTTTATTTTGTCAAAACAATATGAATCATGAAATATTGCATCATGCTGAGCTCCAAATATTATTTGAATTATTGCACATGTTTGATTTAGTTTGAATTTGAAACTTGGTTTGAATTTGAATTGAAAACCCTAGAGAAAATAAATAGAAAAGCAATTAGAAATTCCCTGGAAAAAGAAAAGGACTTTTCAGCCTAGTCGGCCCAACTCGGCCCAGCCAGGCCGCGCGCACGCCCACGTCGCTTGACAGGTGGACCCCACCTGCCAGCGACCGCCCGCGTC
Organism: Zea luxurians; assembly: GCA_029449295.1. Lineage (NCBI taxonomy): Eukaryota > Viridiplantae > Streptophyta > Magnoliopsida > Poales > Poaceae > Zea > Zea luxurians. The sequence continues at coordinate 73,553,711 of JAOPSE010000004.1, read as the reverse complement.
CGCGCACGCGCGCTCTCTCTCACTCTCTCCCTCTCGTTGCCCAGTGGCTAGGCCTATCGGCGCCGATCCGCCCACGCCCGCACCCGTTCTCTCCCGCTGCCCGATGGACCCTTTTCGTCAGCGCTGACCGCCCGTTCACACTTGTTCCCTCTCTCTGCCTCGCGGACCCCACCTGTCAGGTCCCCCGTCTCTAACCTCTCGCCCATGCCCCCGCCGTGGATGCGCCCACGTTCGAGCATTTTCCGGCCACCTCCTCACGCCCTCGCCCTCTTTAGAGCCCACACCCTGCTTGCCCACTTCCCCTTGCTCATTTGCACCCTCACCCGAGCTCTCTCGCCCTCTTTCTTGCCCTGCGCGCGCAACTAGGTAGCTCGGCCACCGCTCACCGACATCCGTCGCCCGTTCTACGGTCGCTGTGGACCCCCCCCCCCGCCATGTCCGTTGCTCTAGTAAGCTCCGCCCTATCACCCGCCACCTAGAACGCCCCTTAGTTCGCCTTCTCCCCCTCTGGTTCGTCCGGTTCGCGCTCACCGGAGCATTTCTTGCACAGCCGGAGAACCACCCTCGTCAACTCGCGTCCTCGCCGCGCCCCAGCCTTTGTTTGTGAGCCCCTGAGTCTCCACTTGAGGTAACCTTCCTACCCCTACCCTTATTTTCCCCTATTGTGCACTTTCTCGCCCGCGATTGCTCGCTGGGGTGCCCCAGTCCACCGAGGATCTCCCTCTCCGCCGTCCAGTCGCCTCACCCTCATTCCTGCTACCCCGATCCCGCCTTAGTGTTCGCCAGGCCTTTCCTAACCTCCCTGGCCACCCAGACCGCCCCTAGCGCCCCTAGGAACCCCAGTCCACTTCGCCGCTGGTGGTTGCGCCGTCGCGGGTGCGAATGGCACCGCCCCTGGCCGACCAGAGAAGACAAAACCCTTTGCACCGACCCTGGCCGTCCAGTCTTCATCAGATGGTTCGGATGCATGGATAACGCTTCGCGTGGACCGTGGAACCAGAGCCATTGATCCATGATCTAGCGGCTAGCACACCGCGCGCCCTTAGCATCCCGCTGACCCGTGGGCCCCGTACGCCAGTGCCTCAGCCCTTCCCTGTCCCACCTATCAGTCGCGCCCGTGCGCTCGCCCGTGGGATCTAATCCCAGCCGTTCGCTTGTGATCATGCAGTCTAGATTACCCGATACCCCTTCGCTTAGCGGTTTTGCGTAAGAGACCCTCGGGTTTCCAAGAATCAACCTGTCGTCCCGCGATTTAGCGCGCAGGCCCCTGGTTTCTATTAAACAGGCCCCTGACCTTTTAAATAATCATAGAATTGGGCTTAGTTTCATATTTTAAATTTCAAAACTTGTTTATTTCATATCTTTTTCAAATGAACTCCAAATTTAATGGTTCAAATGGCAAAATGTCCATAGGAATATTCTCTGTTCAAATAAATTATGTTCATCCACTGTCTGTGTACTCTATTTTTGGTCTAAGCTATAGGATAGTTTATGGGTTAATTTATCTATTTAAGAAGATAAATAAAAAGGAAAACCTTAATTGTAATTAGATGTTTAATGTTGTGAGATTGATAAAATGTTGTGTATAAAGTTACTCATGTTGTGATATTGTGTCCCACCAAAAATTAGTAGAACTAAGCTATGTGATCCATAATCAATTATCTCTAGTTATATTAAACTAGTGTATAGTTGATTGAACATGTTTGGTGTGCTGTTCATTTGTACTTTCCAAATGTACTGAATGTATGATCGTTTTATTTAGACAACGAGCAGCCCATGGTTCCTGAGTGTGTTGCCGAAGATCTTCCTGAGCAACAACCTGATGAAGGAAAGTGTCCTCAAACCTATTATGTCCCACTTACTTTATAATTCACTGTCCCGCATTATATTATTGAAACCTAACTTTTGACTAGTCTGTATTTACTTATCCTTGTTTACCTTTTGGGTTATCCTGGTTAGCACTATGCTATCGCTTTACTTTAATCAATGAACATGATGTGAATATTATGATACGATGATGTTATCCCGATGATGTTCTTGTGATACTTTAGGGGACTCAGGTTGTTTCCTGAGTACCTCTCCATAAGGACCTGTTTGGGGAGTGACAACCTGGGATAACAGCACAACCATGAGGGTGGAATGGGACGCCCTTAGCTGATTAATTAGAGGAACCAGAGGAGTAGTTGGCTTCGTCGTAGGGCCGTCAATGGGGTCCGGGCACAGTACTTGCTCTGCCGAGGCTGGTTGTAGAGGTTCTTGATTTGGTTTTGTTAGTCACCCTTCCTTTGGAGAGAGGTAATGTGTTTATCAAACTAGAGAAACCTAATGGGCGGCTATGACCTCTGGGAAATCTTTGTAAAGGCTACATAGTGATACCCTACTAGGCCACCTAGGTAGTGGTCAATGGAGATTGGCTCTTTCTGGGCAGAATGGGAATGACGGCTTGTGGGTAAAGTGTGCAACCTCTGGAGAGTGTTAGAAACTGATATATCATCCATGCTCACGGTTAAGAGCAGCCTTGGGATTCTCTTTGATTTGGTTACTTTTATGATGATTAATGATGACGATATAATTATGATCTCTGGTATTTCCTCTTGGAGGGAGTACATTTGGGTAATAACTGGGTTTATTACTAAAACTTGGCTCTACTAGTAGTAATAAATACTTGACCAACTAAAAAAGCAACTGCTTAGCCTTAACTCCACATACAGCTAGTCCACTTTAGCCAAACGGGACATTTGCTAGTACATTGATGTGTACTCACCCTTGCTTTACAAACCATCCCACCCTAGGTTGTCCCCACTGTATTGAGTGCTCAGGAGGAGATGCTGGCAACATGGAGGACTGAGAAGTTTTAGGACTACGGCGAGTTCTAGTTATCTTAGTGGCAAACCTCCAGTCAGCTGCCTGTGAAGGCCTTATCTTCTATGTTTCTTATTTCCGCACTTTGATGTTAATGACTATGTTATAGACTCGGTGGATATCTTGGACATCTTGTTACTTTTACGCTATTTACTTTGACCAATGTGTGATGATATCCAATTATGTAATCGCTGTGTACGTGAGTTTCTGATCCTGGCACGTACATGGTTCGCATTCGGTTTGCCTTTCAAAACCGGGTGTGACACCAACCACCACAGCAGGAGGATTGTTAACCAACTGCGACCAGAAATGAATCCACCAAACCCTCCACCGGCTAGGACAGATCTAGTGGTTGCCGCTCAGATGCAGATGCTGCAGCAGATGGCAAATACTATGACAGAAATGCAAGCTTGGATGCGGCAAGAACGTCAGGTGATGCGCCAGGAGCGACAGGAAATGTGGCAGGAGATGAGACAAGTGCGACTGGAACAGTAGCAACAACCACCACTGCCTCCACTGCCACCACCAGCTCCTCCCCGGGACAAGCACCAAGAATTCATGAGTCACAAGCCACCTACGTTCTCCAATTCTCTAGATCCTCTTCAAGCAGATGGCTGGCTGAATACTGTGGATAAAAATGCTCAACATTTCTTAATGTACTGATCAGGACAAGGTGCTCTATGCGTCGGGTCGTCTCACTAGCCCTGCTGCTGACTAGTGGGATTCTTACTGTATTGCCCATGCTGCTGCTAATACTATCACCTAGGCAGAGTTCTCTACACAATTTCGGAACTATCATATTCCTACAGGCTTGATGAAAATTAATAAGAAAAAATTATTGTCACTGAAGCAAGGCAACATGTCAGTAAGTGAATACCGTGACAAATTTATTCAGCTGTCAAGGTATGCTCTAGAGGAGGATGCTGATGATGAAAGGAAGCAGGAGCATTTCATGGAAAGACTCATTGGGCTGCTCCATTACCAGCTGGTATCTCACACCTTCCCATCTTTCTAGAGGCTTTAGGACAAGGATATAGTTGTTGAACACAAACGTGTTTAGCTGGGCGAGATGAAAAGGAAGACTATTACCTAGGGACAGGGGAGCAGTAGCGTTTGCCCTCGCTATGTTCCACCCCAAGTACACCAGCTCGTCCTGGAGGAGGGCAATAGTCTTACCAGCGATCTGCACAACAGACACCACAGGCGACACCGCAGAATCCGCATACTCGTTAGGTTGCCCCCAGTGGCACCACGGTGAGACCTACAGGCCAAGGCATTGCTACAGGCACCACATGCTTCAAGTGTGGTGAAACTGGTCACTATGCTAATGTTTGTCCGAAGAGGAACTCCAACACACCGGTTCGTGGTAATTCTCAGGGCAAGCAGACACAGACTCCAGGCAGCAACCGTGGTTACAACATTGCCAGGGTTAATCAAATCAATGTTGAAGCTACTGAGGAAGGGCCTAACATCGTCATTGTTACGTTCTTCATTAATTCCGTGCCAGCTACTATACTTTTTGATTCTGGAGCCTCGCATTCATTCATATCTGCTCGTTATGTTCATGTGAATAGTCTACCTTACCTTGCACTACGTAGACCTATGATAGTCATTACACCTAAAGGGGCTTTTGAAGCAACATATATGCGTCATAAAATAGAAGTAACAATTTGGGGAAAAAATTTTGGGCTATGCCTATAGTGCTAGAAGAGAGAGCAATAGACATAATCCTTGGCATGAACTGGTTAAAACAATGGAAGGCAGTAATACATTATGCTAGAGAAACAACTTTCTAGTCCTGATGGGGATAGATTTGAAGTCACAGTTGCACCACCCACATCTAACAAACCTGTGGTATACATGATCAATAGTAAATTTGTGGGAGATCACATCAAAATTGTTAGACAGTTCACAGACGTCTTTCTAGAGGAGTTACCCGGAATGCCACCGGATAGGGAGGTTGAGTTTGTTATTGATCTCTTACCTGGAACCGCTCCTATTTCTAAAAGACCAAATAAGATGTCAGTGGAAGAATTAAAAGAACTTAAGAAACATTTAACAGAGTTACAGGAGGCAGGGTACATTTGTCTGAGTTCCTCACCTTGGGGAGCACCGGTTCTGTTTGTACAGAAGAAGGATGGTTCACAAAGGATGTGTGTTGATTATAGATCACTTAATGATGTTACAATCAAGAATAAGTATCCTTTACCTCATATTGAATATTTATTTGATCAAATGAGAGGTGCTAGGGTATTCTATAAAATTGATCTTAGATCGGGATATCATCAAATGAAGATTAGGCCATCTAATATTCCCAAGACAGCTTTCTCAACCCGATATGGTCTATATGAGTTTACGGTCATGTCGTTTGGCTTAACTAATGCACAAGCCAACTTCATGAATCTGATGAACAAGGTGTTCATGGAGTATCTTGATAGGTTCGCTATGGTATTCATCGACGACATTCTAATTTATTCCAAGAATGATAGTGATCATGAAGAACATCTATGATTGGTACTATAGAAGTTGAGGGAAAATCAACTCTATGCCAAGTTTAGCAAGTGTGAGTTCTGGCTTGATGAAGTACCATTCCTTGGGCATATCATCTCCAATGGTGGAATCTTAGTGGATCCGGTTAAAGTAAGGGAAATAGTGGGTTGGAAGATACCGAGTTCAGTCAGGGAGGTCCAGAGTTTCCTAGGACTCGCATGTTATTACTAGCGTTTTATTGAAGGATTCTCCAAGATAGCAAAGCCTATGACCTCACTATTAGAGAAGGGGAAAGAGTTTAAGTGGACTCATGAATGCCAAGAGAGTTTCAATCAACTGAGGTTTAAATTGATGTCACCCCCAGTGTTGATTATACTAGATCTGCAGAAGGGATTTGACATATACTATGATGCATGCCACTAGGGCTTGGGATGTGTTCTTATGCAAGAAGGACATGTCATTGCCTACGCGTCTCGCCAGTTGTGGAAACATGAGCTGAACTACCCCACACATGACTTAGAACAGGCAGCTATAGTGCATGCTCTCAAGGTTTGGAGGCATTATATTATGGGGACCAAATGCCAAGTCTATACTGATCATAAGAGCTTAAAGTATATCTTCACTCAGAAAGATCTCAACCTTAGGCAACGCCGTTGGTTGGAGCTCATCAAAGATTATGACTTGGAGATCCACTATCATCCGAGCAAGGCGAATATGGTTGCGGATGCCTTGAGTCGGAAAGAACATGTGTATGCAGCTATAGCACCAAATTACCTCATGAGTTAGTTGAAGACTTTGAAATGCTCAACTTGGGAATAGTTGCACATGCTGAAGGAATCACCCTAGAGATGGAACCTACCTTAGAGCAAGAAATACGCAAGGGTTAGATTGGTGATGCTAAAATTCAAGAAATCAAAGATCTGATGGCAGAAGGTAGAGGTCCAGACTTCACGGAGGATGAGCAAGGCACAATATGGTTCAAGAATAGGATATATGTTCCTGAGATTGACAGCCTTCGTGAGACCATACTGAAGGAAGCCCATGACTCAGACTATTCTATTCATCCTGGTAGCACCAAGATGTATCAAGATCTGAAGCAGAAGTACTGGTGGTATGGGCTGAAAATGGATGTAGCTACACATGTGGCCCTATGTGATGTATGTCAATGAGTCAAAGCCGAACATCAGAGGCCAGCAGGATTGCTACACCCGTTCAAGGTACCTGAATGGAATTGGGAGGAAATTGGTATGGATTTTATTGTCAGGTTGCCTCATACCGAAAAAGGTTATGACTCCATATGGGTGATCGTGGATAGATTAACCAAAATGGATCACTTCATTCCGGTCAAGACCACTTATAAGGGTTCTCAGTTGGCAGAGTTATACATGGCTCGAATTGTGTGCCTACATGGTGTGCTGAAGAAGATTGTTTTTGATCGAGGGTCTTAGTTTACCTCAAGATTTTGGAAGAGTCTTCATGAGAACATTGATACGAAGTTGAATTTCAGCTCTGCTTATCATCCCCAAACTGATGTCCAGACTGAGAGAACTAACCAAGAACTTGAAGATATGTTAAGAGCTTGTGCTCTTAAGCATGGTGGCAGTTGGGACAAGAGTCTACCATACGTAGAGTTCTCTTACAACAACAGCTATCAGGCCAGTCTCAAGATGTCTCCATTTGAAGCTTTACATGGCAAAAAATGTAGGACTCCTTTGTATTGGGATCAGACTAGTGAAAGACAATTCTTTGGAACTAAAATTATTCAAGAGGCAGAAGACCAAGTTCGTATGATTCGGGAGAACTTGAGGATAGCACAGACTCGACAAAAGAGCTATGCTGATAACCAAAGAAGACCACTGGAGTTTGAAGAGGGTGATCACATATACTTGAAGGTGTCATCAATTCGTGGAATGAGAAGATTCAAGGTTAAAGGCAAGTTATCCCCTCGCTTTATTGGGCCCTTCAGAATCTTTAAGTGAGTTGGGGAGATGGCCTACCAGCTTGAGCTACCAGATCATCTATCTGATGTACACGATGTATTCCACGTATCTCAACTCAAGAAGTGTCTTCGTGTTCCAGAGGAACAGTTGCCGATATAAGAACTTAGTGTGGAAGGTGATCTAACATATGCTGAGCATCCCATCAAGATCCATGACACTTTGACTCGTGTTACAAGGAACAAAGTGATCAAAATCTACAAAGTGCAATGGAGTCATCATGGTTAAGATGAAGCTACTTGGGAGAGAGAAGAAGAGCTGCGAATAGAATTTCCCCACCTCTTCCCTAGTTCATCTTAATCTCGAGGTCGAGATTATTTTTAAGGGGGTAGGATTTGTAATACCCAACTTGTAAATAATAAGACAAGGTTAATCTTCTGGGATGTATTACTCTCTACTCATTAGAACATATGAATAACCATATTTAAAATGAATAATTCACTAATGACACCTAAATAATCTATGCATCATGTTGGAGTTTATTTGTTTGTGCATTTATAAATAATAATAGTGATAAAAATATATAAAGGATGAGGACAAACCTAATTTGCAATTTAGAAATTGGAAATAACATGGAAGAGAAAAGGGAAATAGAATACATTATAAAGAAACCTATATAAAAATAAATCTATCTTTTTCATACTAGTATCTTTAATTTATACATTTGATCTGAGTACAAAAATTCACAACAACATTTGAATTCAAATTGAGATTTAAAAGTAAAAAGAAAAGAAAAAGAAAAAGGAAGAAAAAGAAAAGGAAAAAGGATACACACGCCTGGGCCAAATCAGGCCTGGCAGGCCCAACTTACTTCATCCTCCCCGTGGCCTAGCGGCGCTGTCTTGCCGACATGTGGGTCCGATTTGCCAACCTCTGCGCGTGCATCTCCACCGTGACTCGCTGCCTAATGGAGCCCATTGGTCAGCTTACATCCACGCTGTAACTGCATCGCGGGCCCAATGCGCAGTGGCTCGGGCACATCCTTCTCACTGCTGGTGGGACCGGGGCGTCAGTGTTGCCGTTGTCGGTTCGTTAAAATCTAATCCACAGCGGCCACGTTGGTCCTGGGCTTGCGGAGCTGCCCTCCCTTGTCCCGAGTATAAGATGGTGACCGCCCCAGCCGTCGCGACCATCTAGTCCACCAAGTAGGAACAGAGAGCCCCATCACGTTGGGTTTTGTTGCATGCGGGGAAGGGATCTGGGCTAGGTGGTGTCTCCACGGTCGACCACGCGGTGGAGTGCTCCCTGGTTCTCGGCTATGTGCTCAGTGGCATGGCCAAGCCTCGAGCGATCCTCGACCGCCATCAATTCGACGAAACACCTGTCGGCTTGTGTGCAATTGCTCGCTAGCGCAATTCGTCCGTCGCCAGAACCCCTCGCTCCGCTGTCACCACGCGCTTGCATCCAAACCCTGGTATGGACCTTCCCCTCCGGTTCGTGTTTACTGTCCCATTGCGTAAAGCCTGCCTGGTTTGGGGATACGCGCTCCTGTGCTGGGATGATGAGCTTGCTAGCGTGTAGCGCTGTCGCGGCGCCCCTGTACGCTAACCGCACCGTCGGGGTCGGAGATAAGCGTTGGGTCGTTGATCCGGTATGAATGGTGTAGATTAAATGCTAGCGTACTCCTTCATCACATAAAAATCTGGTTGTCAATTTGTATCGGAGGGCTGTGCGTGGGCACGAGCGTGGTTGAATCTTGGCCGCAGATCTCGGATCTAGTGGTTGTTAGCGCTTACCGCTTCAGTTAGTACGTCAATCTAATCTGGATCACACGTTCTCGATCCAGCGACCGATAGTGAGGATACCCCTTCGCTGCGGGCTTTTTGCGTATGAATCCCTCGAGTTCAGAGTAATGAACCCGCAGTCCAGTCCTAGATCAAAACTATTTGCGCTTAGGTCCTGAAATTCACGGAACAGACCTTGAACTTATATGAAATTGCGGCCGCAGTCCAGGGAGTGAGAAAAAGGGAATAAATTAACTCAGAAAATGTTTTCCAATATAAAACATTTTAATTCCTTTTTGACCCATTCCAGTTGCACTAATTTTGTTTTAATATTGTTTATCACCAGGTAACTTAGTTTTATCATGAAACATAGATTAAAAATATTCATTTGGATTATTCTATATCAACCACTTAATAACTTCAGAAAATCGTAACTCGATAACCCTAACTCCGAATTTAGTGATTCTCGAACCTACGATCTCGTTGCGATGCATAGAATATTATCATGCATTATACCCTCTGTTTGGTGTGATGTTAATTTCTCTTGTACGTGTTTGTTTGTATTATTGCGAATAGACGAGCAAGCCACTAAGGACCCAGGTGCTCAGCAGGTGGATAATTCTAAGCAGGAGCTCGTTGAAGGCAAGTTGTGCCCTTTACCACTTTTACTAGGTACGTGCCCGTGCGATGCCACGAAACACAAAATTGTGAGCCTCCAACGGGCTTAGGGCCCTGGCGACGGACACAATGAGAGCAAAAGTTTTCAACTAACAGTCGTTGGAGTCAGTGTCCACAGCAGTGAAGATTCGTCCGCCTGTCCAAGTGTTGTAGCAGCAGGCCAAGAACAACAATGAAGTGGGGGGGTTCACTTGATGATAGTGCCTCCATAACTTCCTTATCAAAATAACTGTTGTTCACCTCACGGGTATGCTCCTCTTGTTTGATAAAAGAACATTAGAAGAAACAATATTCATTAATTAGAAAGAATACCCATAAGTTATTATGAATTTGCTACACAAGTAAACATAAGGCTGACAAGTTGGACTGGAACAAGCGATAATCACTTAACCATAATGTGCTTAATAGTTTGCTGCTGACAAATAAAACAGTAAAAAATATAGCTAGGAAGGTAGATTGAAATGGTTCTGTCAAACAAAAACAACAGGCAAACAATATCAACCCTGTCCCACTCCCACCAATATAAAAAGGGAACCTTTTGGGGAATAAGGAATCATTGGAAATCTACAATTTTGCTATGATAATCATTTTTTGGTTGTACAAACCACTCGTTTAGTAGCATTGGTGTTGATCCTGCATCCAACAGTTGAACAACAACACAATAGTAACGAGTAGAAAAGGTAATAAACAAATTCTCCTCCATATGGAACATTGGAAACAGTATGGATCTGATTGGTCAAAGCACTGGTAGCATGAATGACCTCTCGCTCTTGAAGTCACGCATGACCTCAGCTTCTGGTTGGTCAAAGCCGCAGCGGACGGTTGTTGCGGCTGGCCGGCTGCGTCGACGGAGGAGCACCAACTTGAGGAGGCGGTGCAGCTATAGACGTTGAACCTAGCATAAGCATGTGTTGTGGACAATATGATCCAACCAATGCGATACATGTCAATGTGCCATACATGGTGTGAAAAACGAAATCCATACCTTTTGTAGTGAAGACCACGGGTCACATGATCATAGTAGTGGTAGCTCCTAACACTCAATCTTGATTCGGTGAAAACTTTTGGGTGATTTTCCTAGGTTGGTTGCGGAACGTATATAGTGCGATGGAATATATTATTTGTATAATTTAGCAATCATGCATAAAATGGGGAAGCAGGAAAACTGAAAGGAGCCAAGAAAAGTTCTTAACCTCATGGTACCTTGCAATAAATTCACTTCCAACTCTTAAAGATCTAGTACCTGATATGCAGTGCACTGTAGCAACCTTATTCTCCTGAATAGCAGGACTGTTCCATTTGTAAAGGAAAAACATAATCAACTCCCAAAAATAAAATCTGAGATGAACCACAAACGGTGATAAAGGAACCTATTTTTATTAATGAAACTTGAACAGTAAGAATTCACAATTGGCAACACAATCATTGGGTGTAGTTTTTGTGATAAATATAAATGAATATGTCAAACAAAAAATACCTATCGGCACCAAAGATAGTATACCACTCGTTCGTATTAAAATAAAAACCCACTATCTTCTATAGTCGATTGTTGGAGGTGCCCTAAATTTACATTTTAAAAATTCTTAGAGCTAGGCCATAAGTGTGTGGTAGTAAAAAATTTTGGAGAACAAACAAGATCCGTTACCAGCCCTGATGTAGTGCCGGTTTTCAATTAATCAACTAATACATATTTCTAGTAAATGATTTTGATACGTGTCATAAATGAATTTTTTGATTGAACCATGAAGATAAGGAGTCTCTTGGCCTTTTTGGTATATGGAAAATATATGGGCATGTCAGCTCGATGAGACTATATTGAGCTTTTGATCAAGGACATCGATACAACGTCAGAACATAGTACAAACTAGACAGAGTAAGAGTAGTATGACTCATACTGTCCAAAAGTTCATCCGACTATGATTATGCAGTAGTAAACAAACCGCACCATGAGCTATGGAGGAAAATCACCAAAAATATCAAAGAGAATGTAGGATAACATACATAGATGGTTCACCGGTAGTGACTCTCAATTTCAAATAGAACAGATATTACTCTTAACAGAGATAAAGGCAAAGATGATTTAAACACATGGAGGCACTTAAGCTAAAGGTTCAGTAGTACTTACCACAACATGGCCAGTAGAAGCATCTACACCTCTACAGGAAAACATCCTCCTTGAGAGTTCCCTTTGAATTATTAGTTCAAATGATTTATGATTGTATAGTATAACAAATTAGACTCAATAAATAGAAAGGGGATATATTTAACATGAGGACAAATCTTCAATGGTACTCCCTTTTAACCAAAAATAATAAGCATATTCTCATCAGGGAAAAATAATAATATTATTCTCATCAGGGAAAACAACAAAAGTTGTAATTACCCTGAATATATAGGTCAAGCTTCTCCTTCTATTATTTCCCCTTCACATCAATCTATTCTAGTTCTAGAAAAGAAAATTGGATGTTGTATAAGAAAGATATAAATGGGAATAAAATTAGTTAAAAATGATAAAAAAAAACATAGATGCAAAATTAGGAAACTGCTTGATTGCTAGAAATACATCTAGGGGCCTCCCCCACCATTCACATAAATATGGTAAATATGCTATAAATAAACAAGAAAGCTAGATTTATATATTTCAATGGAATGGTCTACAATAACATAAAAGGGACCTTTGCTGGATTTCCCTTCCAGTTGATGGAGAACAATGTTACATATAGGAAGCTTGATCCTGTAGAAAGAAATAGAAAGTACATATGATCCTTCATTGTTTTTACACAGACGTAACAAAAAATGTATGCTGAATAAATACAGACATTGAAAATCCATGATGACTAAAGATATATATTAACAAGATTGCAATGCACACAATAATTGTACAAAGCATTAAAAAATTAAGCACCAGAAAGAAAATAGTGTTACAGATTCATGTTCATACCTCTCCACACCTTTGTTGTAGACACAGAAGAGAAGAAAAATCTGAGAAAATTAGCATACAAAGAAAGTATCATTTCCAAACCTAGGGACCAAGCTCGGGGAGGTTCGGTAGATCGTCGAAGCCGGCGACGCAGGCACAACGACTTTCTATCAAAACGATTTTCTTAGTATCATTTCCCCTAATGTTTCTTAGTAATCAATTCATACAGATGATGAATATTCTAGCTTGGGGAATTAAATAAACACATGGACTTCTCTATTGCCTATTGTGTTTTTAGCACAGTTTTTATTTGATGGTCTTGTGTGCACATGAATGGCAAATATTTGCATCTTGGGCCATGAGTTCATCTACATGAGAACTACCGTGTATCTCTAAATGGTATGGTTATGGACACAGATTGTTCAAAACAGCTCCATTGTCATGTTTGTGGGTCTGTCTCAATCGAAGACACAATCAGTCCCCTACCTTTCTTGAGAAGAGTAATTTTTTGAATATATAATGGTAAACTAAGTAGTTCTGCTAAAGTTCAAGAAGGAAATCTCGCGTCACTGAAGGCGCCTGGCTCAGGTCCAAGCTACTGATGGTGCGTTCGAATCTCCCAAAAAAAGAGACAGATAGACAGACTACATAAGCAGAAAATCACATCTGTGATGGGGTGCTATGGGAGAGCAGTGGTACTCACGTAGATCCCTAGTTGTAGAGGTCGAGGAAGACAGTGACGCGCTCGATGCCTCTGCCTGGGCAGGAGAGCAAAAACTTCATGTGCGCGACAACGACGATAGTGATGAGTTTAAAAAGTTAGTACCTTCCTAAGAAGAATAGCAACATCAGCCTATGCTAAGTAAATAATGATTTCAGATCATGCTAGATATCGAGAATGCAAAATGCAACATATGACTGAATTTGTGGTCTTAGACCTGTGTGTGGTGAATTAGGACTTACGGGCCATCTAAAATGCAGCAAAATGTAGAATTGAATTCCTGCTCTTGGTGACAGACCTACAAGCCATTTAAAAGGTGAGGATCTTGGTATACAGTATAGTAGATAGTTTAGACAGTTTTCCTCATTTCATCATCCCAGCAAACATGCTAAAAAATTCAGAACTACTCCATTGTGAAGAAACATTTGGATCGTGATGTGTTACCACTGCTAAGTACATGTTGAGGACTGAAAAACACTACGGAGAGAGCTGGGGTGCATAATCTTAAGAAAGGCACCATAAAATTGATATTTCAATTTCAATACAAAAATATTTACTTCAATTTCAATACAAAAATATTGGTACTACCTGGTTAACAGGATCAAACATCGGTAAACAATGGAATAGAAGCATGGCATAAATAATGCACTCAGGTCCCAGGTTCCCGCATAAATAAACCACGCTTAATAGGGATTGCCCAGTAGTAAGGACAGCTGTTACACAAACCTGCATATAAAACATTAAACCTCCATTACATCCAAGTAACTAAAGTTAGCAAGATACATTCTTAAATTCTTCATATTTAGCCACTCACAAGTGCATTCATGGCACCAACCTTCTTGTGATGTTGGAATCCAGGTCATTTTTCACGAGACACAGAAACCAAATGAGAATGCTGAAGAAAAAGGCCCACCAATACATTTACCTGGCAACAGAAGAAAATCTCCTATCTGAAATGATTAAAGATATTCATGAACTAATCAAAGCATCCATGCTCGACCTACAGCAAGCAGTTTGACCATTCCGGCATTGCCACATAGCTGATGGATGAATTATGATGAATACTTATTCATTAACTTGAAACAACGTAGCTAGCAAATATAATATTCACGTACAAGTATCAAGTAAAGCGAGATAACGGTGACTCACAATTTACGTCTATATTGTGAAGGTGATGACAAACTGTACTCTCTACAGAATTTTCATGAACATTGATTTGCATGGTCTTACAGATGAACTTGCTCCCAAAGTGGGTGTAAGGTGACAAGAGTTTAAGAAAAAAAATAGTATAGAATTAGTGGCACAGACAACATAATGAGCAATTAATTAATGGTAGAGTTTACATCTTGCTTTCTTTTGAAAAGAGTATTTTTTATATCATTTTGAACGAAGCAATGCAGTATGTGTGCAATGTTTTTTCATCATTATATCTGCAGTGGGTTTAGATAATTTCCAAAACTTCAGCTCTCTATTGGGTCGTTGTCTCATGGGGTCTATAACTGTCTATCATGGTCATGTCTCTGGGATTCGTGTTTTTTGCTTCTTAAACTATGGCTGCATGGAAAAATTGCACTGTAAATCGGCAACTTGTGATGCATGAATATGATAGAGAAAGTGTCAATTGATAATCATATGCCTTTTCTAGGATGGAATTACAAAGATTGACTCACCTTCAATTTGGGAGCATTTATGCACGCAAATCTAAAATTGTCAAAACCACTGGGAAGAGATATAACTTGTGATGCATGAACACGGATAGAGAAATGTGTCAATTGACTGATAAAAATCTTTTCTCGAACAAGATAAGTCAAGACTGAAGAAGAGAAGACCCCCCCCCCCCAATTCCTTTCTTCTAGTGGCACATATAGAGAAACCTGATCTAATAATTTTCTCAGTCATACAAGACAACAAGTTGTAGACATTCTGTTTTATTTTTTCCATTGAGTATATTGTCAACAACAACCTTAGAAACTATTGGGGGGAAAGACCACACACAACTTTGCACTAAGAAGATAGCTTAGCGAAACCTGCCAAGAAAACCTCAAAACCTAGCGAGAAGCCAAGAACAATAATTCACCTTGGCACGTTGTGTCAGATCACGAAATCACGATCCCGTAGATACGGAGGAAGAGCACCTTCTTGGACATCATCATCAACCTGGGGACCACAACGCGGAGGGGAGAGGAGGGCACACCAAATGAGGAGAGGGATGGCTAGTTTTGTACTCACCTGGGCACCACAACGCGGAAGGGCTCCACGAAGGAGAAGACCTCCGGCTCTGGCTCCTGGGGGATGACGCGCACGCCAAAGCGAATGTCACCGCCCGAGAAGCAGTCACCCCACGGCTAATGCATCGCCGCGCTGGGCTACCTCCGTAGACGAAACACCGATTAAATATCAGGCGACGACGGCATCGCAGGGGCGGGGGTTAGGCATTGAGGAGGAGGCGGAGGAACTCCGCTGCGACGAGGCTGGCAGCGTGGTGGAGAAGCTACGTTAGGGTTTAGGTGGAGGAGAGCCAGCATCTCACGGGGGAAGGGGTGGTTGTCGCAGTGTGGGACGCAGCGGCGGGCGCCGGGGCTGAGGGGCGGGCGCGGTTTGGGAGGCAGGCGCGGGGCAGATGAGGATTTCGGCACGTCGTGGGGCGAGCGAGGATTTCGGCGATGACGGCGGCTACGACGCAGTGGGGATGAGCCCTGGCGCGGAGGGAGAGGTTTTCGGGGTGCGGGATGCGCGGGGCCGGGCGGGGGCACGGTGAAGCCAGGTGGTGGATGACCTCGCTCTGCTCATATGGATTAGTAGAGATTTACTGTAAGTGCAATCAACCTTAATTGAGGGTTTTGGTGATTAAATGACAAAACAAACAAAGTCTCTAACAAGTTTGCTCCTAGCATGTACACAATATTTCTACAGACAGGAGAAGCACAGATCGTATGAGCATAAAAATAGAAAGCACAGCGGATTTAAAATTCTACATCAAATGGTGTGCTCCAAGTGCTTGGAAACAACGGTAGTACTCTTTTTATAATTCTTGAGTTATAGGATTCGCCGTTCAATTAAGAGGGATTCGCAATGGTTAAGTAAGTTTTGCAATGAGCTAAGTTCAAAATCCTTCAAAATCATCTTCGAGAACATTTTTCCATATCATGAATGCCTTGAGAAAAATCATTTTTCACTTCCCACAAAAGTTCCACCTTGTTTACTTCAAAAAGTTCAAAATTTGGTTTTCAGCCCTGGAAACCGGTTCAACCGGCCCTAAAACCGGTTCAACCGGTTTTGGGACTGTTCCTCTGCCATCCCTGCTCTGACCCGTCTGACAGTCAGTGCTGTCAGAAAAGTCGTTGCAGACTTTTTGGGAAAACCGGTTCAACCGGAATTTTTCCCGGCTCAACCGGTTTTGATTCCGGTCGAGTCTTCGGCTCAGTAAGTCAGTGAACCGGGTTCTCCCTGGTGGAAACCGGTTCAACCGGTCTGCAAACCGGTTCAACCGATTTTTACTGATTTTCTCCCAACGGCTGCCAGCTTTTGGGGGATCCTTTATATACCCCCCACACTCTCTCTCTTATTTACTTCTGCCTCTCCCATGAAATCTTGGCTGACCAAACTCTCAACAAGTGCATTCATTTCACCTTTCACACCCACAATCGCATCTCCTTCAATCGCTTGAAGGATCCTCGGTGTGAGGTGAACTCGGTCTAACACGCTGTCATTTTCATCTCGATTCTCCTATTCTCTTTGTTCTTGAGCTTGTTGCAAACTTAACCTTGTGCGGATTTTTTTCTCTTGGAACCTCGTGTTCCTTGACGGTTAGAGGTTGCTTGGGAGTCTCCAAATTTGTGGACGACCCCAAGAAGTTTGTATCACCCGCTCTTTGAGCATATTTGAGAAGAGATTGCCTTGACCTTTGTGGTCGGTTTGTGGAGGATTAGGGTTGGAAAAGACCCGGCCCTTTGTGGGCTCCTCAACGAGGAGTAGGACACCTTTGTGGTGGTAGCCGAACCTCGGGTTATATCGCGTGTTCTTGTGTGTTCTTGTTAAGCACTTTAAATTTGTTGTTTGGTTCATATTATCTATTCGAGTAGATCTTGTGTAGGGCAAGTCATTAGCAAAATCTTTCACTACTTTGTAATAATTGTTTATCTAAGTTGAGCAGGTTCAAACTTGTTCAATTGTAAACAAAATCAACTGAACCGTTTGCACCAGTGCAACTTTAATTTAACCTATCATGAAGTTTTTAGTGAAAAATTTCAGGTGTAGCCTATTCACCCCCCCCCCCTCTAGGCTACTTTCAATTGGTATCAGAGCCTCGTACCTCGTTTTGCACTTAACCGCGTGAGGAAACGATTATGTCTACTCAACGGGACCATGCGAATCCTATCCTCGAGGATATTCCCGTCACATCCTCCAGTGAGGAAGTGGACCCCAAGGTCCTCGACCTCGCCATGAAGATTGCCGAGAGGATGTTCCTCAAGATGAAAGAGGAAGATGCTAAGAAAAAGGCCGAAGAAGAAGAATCAAGAAGAAAGGCCAAAGAAGATAAAGGCAAGGGAAAATTTGATTACAATTACGACCTAGTGGATCTTTTGGTGTCGAAGGTGTTGAGCAAGGTAAGTCTCAACACCAAAGGATCATCTACCAAAAGTAAAGGTAACGAATTTAGTAAAGTTCAATTCGATTACTCTAGAAATTTTATTCCCAACTTCTCTTCCGCCCCACTTGGAAAGTTACCAACTCTTAGTGAGTTGAACTATGACGAGTGGACCGATAAGATGAAGTCGCATTTAATCGGTGTACATCCTAGTCTTTGGGAGATTGTTAATGTAGGTATGTATAAGTCCGCCTAAGGAGAATAGATGACTCCGGAAATGATGCAAGAGGTTCATCGCAATGCTCAAGCAGTGAGCATAATTAAAGGAAGTCTTAGTCCAGAAGAATACCGGAAAGTTCAAGGAAGAGAAGATGCCCGTGACATTTGGAATATTCTTAAATTGTCACATGAAGCAGATCCCAAAGCTAAAAGACATAGAATTGAAGCTTTGGAGAGTGAGCTTGCTAGATACGATTGGACTAAGTGAGTCACTTCAATCACTCTTTGATCGGTTGATGGTGTTAGTAAACAAAATAAGAGTGCTTGGAAGTGAAGATTGGAGTGACTCCAAGGTCACAAGACTATTCATGAGAGCATACAAAGAAAAGGATAAGAGTCTAGCAAGGATGATAAGGGATCGTGATGACTATGAGGATATGACGCCTCATCAATTATTTGCAAAGATTCAACAACACGAGTCCGAAGAAGCCCCCATCAAGACAAGAGACTCTCATGCCTTGATCACAAATGAACAAGACACCCCCAAGAAAAACAAAGACCACAAGGCAAAGAAAGTGGTTGAGACATCAAGTGATGAAGACACAACTATGTTCACCAAAACATTCAAGAAATTTGTAAGGAAAAATGACAAGTTTCAAAGGAAAGGAAAGAAGAGGGCATGCTATGAATGTGGCCAAACCGGTCATTTCATAGCGGATTGTCCTAACAAAAAGGAACAAGAAGCCAAGAAGGAATACAAGAAGGACAAGTTCAAAAAGGGAGGCAAGACCAAGGGATATTTCAAGAAGAAGAAATATGGTCAAGCCCATATTGGTGAAGAATGGAACTCCGATGAAGAGAGTTCTAGCTCCGAAGAAGAGGAAGTGGTGGCAAATGTTGCCATCCAATCTACTTCAAGCTCGCAACTCTTCACCAACCTACAAGACGACTCCTACACTCCAACTTGCCTCATGGCAAAAGGAGATAAGGTAACTTTATTTAGTAATGATTTTCCAAATGATGATGATGATGAACAAATTGCCATGAAAAATAAAATGATTAAAGAATTTGGCTTGAATGGATATAATGTTATCATCAAATTAATGGAGAAGCTAGATAAAAGAAAAGCAACTCTTGATGCTCAAGAAGACTTGCTTATCCTTGAAAAGGAAAGAAACCTAGAGCTTCAAGGATTGCTACTCAATAAAGATGAAATGCTAGATGCCTTGACTAAGGAAGTATCTTTAGTCAAGATAACTATAGAGGATAAAGAAAAAGAAGTAATCAATATGAAAACCTCTATAGCTAATCTTGCAAATGAAAAGGATGCACTTGAATCAAGCATGTTAAGCTTGAATGTCCAAAATCAAGAACTTCAAGTGCAACTTGAAAATTGCAAGAACATCAATGCTTCATCTTTATTGATTGAATCTAAGTCTAGCTCCTCAAATAATACCTTTTGCAAACATTGTGCCAAATATCATGCTTCTTGTTGTCTAACTAACCATGCAAGGAAGAAGAGCCCACAGGTGAAGGTCAAAGAAATATTGAAAAGATGCTCTAGCAATGATGGGTTAAAGAAAATTGAACCCAAGTACAAGTCCCTAAAGCCCAACAATGGAAGAAGGGGGCTTGGGTTCAACTCATCCAAGGAAAACCCCCAAGTTCATAGAGGGAACCACCCTATATGATGCCTTGGGGAGGATTCACTTCTCAAATGACAAGTCAACTCAAGTAAAGGTAAAATTGAGTTCCATAAAGAGTAAGATGAAGGAAGCGGCATCGACAAGTGGAGAAAAATTTAATGTTCCCATTTCTCACTCTTATCTTTGTGATTACATGTTGACTTGGGATTTAGGGAAATTGGTTGTTAAATATGTGGGTGCCTACACTAAAAGAAAAGTCATGAAAAGAAGTGTGTGGGTACCCAAGGCTATAACTAACACTGTAGGACCCAATTCAATTTGGGTACCTAAAAGCATAGCCTAAATTTGTTTTGCAGGTCTACTCCTCTGGTGGGTCAAGTTGGGTGCTTGACAGTGGATGTACAAATCACATGACCGGGGAGGAAGACATGTTCCATTCCTTGCAACTAACTCAAGAAGCACAAGAAATTGTGTTTGGAGATAGTGGCAAGAGTAAGGTGATTGGTATTGGTAAAATTCCTATCTCTGACCAACAATCACTTTCAAATGTTTTATTGGTAGATTCTTTAAGCTACAATTTGATGTCCATTTCACAACTTTGTGGAATGGGTTATAATTGCTTATTTTCTGATGTGGATGTGAAGATCCTTAGAAGGGAGGATTCCTCTGTTGCCTTTACAGGTCGCTTGAAGGGCAAACTCTATCTTATTGATTTCACAACAAGTAGAGTGACGCATGAGACTTGTTTAGTGGCAAAATCTGACAAGGGTTGGCTTTGGCATCGCCGGCTAGCTCATGTTGGCATGAGGAACTTGGCCAAACTTCAAAAGGATAGTCACATTATTGGACTAACAAATGTTGTGTTTGAGAAAGATAGGGTTTGTGGCGCATGCCAAGCAGGAAAGCAACATGGAGTCCCACATCAATCAAAGAATGTGGTCACAACAAAAAGGCCATTGGAGCTTCTTCACATGGACCTCTTCGGACCTGTGGCTTACATCAGCATTGATGGTAGTAAGTATGGTTTAGTCATTGTTGATGATTTTTCTCGCTTCACCTGGGTTTTCTTTTTGAGTGATAAAGGTGAAACTCAAGAAACATTGAAGAAATTCATGAGAAGAGCTCAAAATGAGTTTGAGCTCAAAATCAAGAAAGTGAGAAGTGATAATGGGACGGAATTCAAGAACACAAGTGTCGAAGAATTCTTAGGCGAAGAAGGAATCAAACATGAGTTCTCGGTTACTTACACTCCACAACAAAATGGTGTTGTGGAAAGAAAGAACCGAATTTTAATTGAAGCAGCTAGAACCATGTTGGATGAGTACAAGACACCTGACAACTTTTGGGCAGAGGCGGTCAACACCGCCTGTCATGCAATCAACCGCCTCTATCTTCACAAGATCTACAAGAAGACTGCTTATGAGCTTCTCACTGGTAACAAACCTAAAGTTCATTATTTTAGAGTATTTGGTTGCAAGTGCTTTATTCTTAACAAGAAAGTCAAGAGCTCAAAGTTTGCTCCTAGAGTGGACGAGGGTTTCTTGCTTGGTTATGCATCAAATGCGCATGGATATCGGGTTTTCAACAATACCACCGGTCTTGTTGAAATAGCGATAGACGTGACATTTGATGAATCTAATGGCTCGCAAGGGCATGTTTCTAATGGCACTGCAGGAAATGAAGAACCACCTTGTGAGGCCATAAAGAAACTTGCAATAGGTGAGGTGAGACCTCAAGAAAAGGATGATGAAGAAGGAACTTTGTGGATGACCAATGAGGTTTTTGATGTGGGTACAAAGGTGGTGGGTGACAAATCCTCCACCCAAGCAAACCCATCAACCTCAAGTCATCCAAATCTTGAAGAAAATCATCAACCCCAAAGGATGCCAACGGTGGTAGAAGATGAACATGAAAGTATTGATGGTGAAGTGCCTCTTGATCAAGTAGATGATGAGAAGGAACAAATTCAAGGACAACCATCAGTGCCTCATCCTCGAGTCCATCACACTATTCAAAGAGATCATCCGGTGGACAACATCCTGGGTAGCATCAGGAGAGGGGTAACAACTCGATCTTGTTTAGCAATTTTTTGTGATTTTTACTCGTTTGTTTCCTCTCTTGAGCCACTTAAGGTTGAAGAAGTGTTGGGTGATCCGGATTGGATAGATGCCATGCAAGAGGAATTGAACAACTTCACCCGGAATGAAGTCTGGTCCTTGGTTCCAAGACCCAAGCAAAATGTGATTGGGACAAAATGAGTCTTTAGGAACAAACAAGATGAGCATGGCGTGGTTACAAGAAATAAAGCATGGTTGGTTGCCCAAGGCTACACTCAAGTGGAAGGACTTGATTTTGGTGAAACATATGCGCCGGTAGCAAGGTTAGAGTCAATTAGAATATTAATTGCCTATGCTACTAACCAAGATTTCAAGTTATATCAAATAGACGTCAAGAGCGTGTTTCTAAATGGACCACTACAAGAGAGGGTCTATGTGGAGCAACCGCCGGGCTTTGAAGATCCAAGGAAGCCAAATCATGTCTATCTACTCCACAAGGCACTCTACGGGCTTAAACAAGCCCCTAGAGCTTGGTATGATTGCCTTAAAGATTTTTTAATTAAGAATGGGTTTACAATAGGAAAAGCTGACTCTACATTATTTACTCGCAAAGTTGACAATGAATTATTTGTGTGCCAAATATATGTCGATGACATTATATTTGGTAGTACTAATGAAAAATTTTGTGAAGAGTTTAGCAAAGTAATGACGAATAGGTTTGAGATGTCTATGATGGGCGAGCTCAAATACTTCCTAGGATTTCAAGTCAAACAACTCAAGGAAGGTACTTTTCTATGCCAAACTAAATATACACAAGATAAGCTCAAGAAGTTTGGCATGGAAAAGGCAAAGCACGCCAAGACTCCAATGTCATCAAGTGGACATCTCGACCTAAATGAAGAAGGTAAACCTATAGATCAAAAGTTATATAGATCAATGATAGGGTCACTGCTTTATTTGTGTGCATCTAGACCTGATATAATGTTAAGTGTTTGCATGTGTGCACGCTTTCAAGCTAATCCTAAAGATTGCCATCTTGTTGCCATTAAGAGAATCCTAAGATACTTAGTGCACACCCAAAACCTAGGCTTATGGTACCCTAAAGGCTCCCTTTTCGATTTGCTTGGCTACTCTGACTCAGATTATGCCGGTTGCAAAGTAGATCGAAAAAGCACTACTGGGACTTGCCAATTCCTTGGGCGGTCCTTAGTGTCATGGAGTTCCAAGAAACAAAATTGTGTTGCACTTTCCACTGCAGAAGCTGAGTACATAGCAGCTGGGGCATGTTGTGCACAGTTGTTATGGATGAAGCAAACCCTGAGAGATTTTGGTTGTGAGTTTAACAAGATTCCACTATTGTGTGATAATGAGAGTGCCATAAAACTTGCAAACAATCTAGTGCAACACTCTAGAACCAAACATATTGACATTAGACATCATTTCTTGAGAGACCATGAAGCCAAAGGAGATATCGAATTGTTTCTTGTGAGCACCGAAAATCAACTAGCCGATATCTTCACAAAACCCCTTGATGAGACTAGGTTTTGCTTTCTTAGGAGTGAGCTAAACATCTTGGATTCTCGAAACGTGTCTTAAAACTAAAATCTTGATCGCAAGTTTGATGGATATAAAATGATTGTATGCTCAATATGTCATGAAAAATATTGTTTTTATCATTAAAATTGCTCATGTCTTTTTTGCTAAGTGTTCTTATAGCCTTTGCGGGCAATATTTGAAAACAGGTTGAGTGAATTGGCTGAGTAGGGCACTCAACCGATTTTCCCCTTGTGAAAACCGGTTGAACCGGTTTTGACCGCCTCCGTGTCCGTGCTGTCTGTCAGCGCCGCAGTCTGCGCCGTCAGTCTCGCAGACTATGCTGTCAGTCTGGCAGAAAATCCGTGCAGTCAATCACTTTTTCTGCGCGCTTTTACTGCACAGGCGGACGGGAAACCGGTTGAACCGGTTTTTGAACCGGTTGAACCGGTTTTTGACTTGTTGACCAGCCGGCGCCTCCTTATTTCTCTCCCCTTTCTCCCTTCTCTTCTTACCTGCTCCTCTTTTCTAGCCGACGCCGCCTACACATCTTCCTCTCTCTCCTTCACACTCTCTCCACTCCAAAAACCATTTGTGCCATCCACTCTTTGGAAGTTTTGTTGGAGATTCGTTCAACTCGGCTTCCTCCATCATCTCCCGTACTCTTGTTGGGATTTCTGTGATTCAAACTTCGGATCGAGGTATTACTTTATTTCATTTTGTTTACTCGATCTCACCCGTTCTTGATTATCTAGTGTATCATTTCTTGGATACATTTGAGTTTAGGTGCTTGCTACACTTAGACTATCTTCGTTTGTCTCGAACATTGTTTGAGTTTAGCGGTTTGATATTGTTCGTTGTAGTTGAACCGCTCGTATGAACGGTTGAAGTGCATGCTCAATATCATACGCGTCTCTACTCAAACGTGTTTGTTAAGATCCTTGCTCATCATAGGTTCTATCTTTTCTTTTTAAGGATGGTGCATCAGAGGAATCCCTCTATTGTTGAATCCGACTCCTCTGACGAACAAGAGATTCACGAAGAAACTCCCCCGTGTTCCAGATCCAAACGTGGGCGAGGATCTAGCAACGTCATGCAGGGTGGTGAGGCCTCCGGGTCTCATGGAGGTCGCGGTCGGACGGCCCGGAATCCCTCCGGTCGGTCCCGACCAGCGACAAATCCACATGCATGGGAAGCAACAAGTGATGATGATGGTGGGAAAGATGATGAGATTGACCTTCCACCTGCCCACGCCCCTATTATTCGTGGGTTGGTCCTCCACCGGGCGGAGGCCCGTCGCTCTGGCAATGAGCCAGTTACTGATTTCACTGCCAGCGGGGGTTCTGCACTGCTTCAGGACATCCGCTTTCAGAATCCTGCATTGCGCATTCGTGATGCCAGGATTGATGGGAACCGTTTCTGGACTCTCCAGCATGTGGATTTCTACAACTTAGTAATCCTTCCCAAGAAACATCAGCCCATACTACATCAATGATACATCAACTAGGAAGGATGTGAGGCTATTGGAGACCCAGAGATGACACAGGCATTGAGGGCCTGTGAAAGAAAGAAGATGAAGAATATAATGACCTTTCAATATGACTGGAATGATGAGGTCATTGCCCAATTCTATTCCACTCTATGGATCAAGCTGGCCGATGAGGAAAGTCCCTACAACTTTCCTTATCTTAATTTCTACATCGAAGGCAGCTGGTACAAGGTGAGCTACCGTCGGTTCGCTCACATTCTTGGGTTCACTGATGAGGACATCTCTGGTGACAAGATCAAAATACATGATTTTCGCCAACCCATCAGAGATGAAGCCAGAGATCTTCATCTCTCTGAGTCTGGAAAATATTGGGAGTCCACCAACATGCACAAGTATTACAGATATATCAACTCTCTCAGCCGGATGAACCTCATTCCCAAAGGGGGTAACCAAATGAATATTCTTGGAGAGAGTAAGGTTTTGCTCTCGTTCATGAAGCCCACCAGTTCTGAGAGTATCAACATTTTTGATATGATCTGGCAGGAGATTATTCATGCTGCCTGCTTTCCACTAAAGGGATGTCTACATGCTCCTTTCATAATGAAGATGATTGAAGTTGTGACCCAGTTCCATTATGAAAAAGGCACTAGACATCAATCTTATACCCCCTTCTGGATTGATCCCAACAATCCAGCAAGGCGCTTGAGGAAAGCCCCTTCCAGCTCCCGTGCACGTACTTCTACTTCTACTGGTCCTTCTGCTGGTCCTGCTGTTGCTGCTGCTGCTGCCGGTGCCTCGCGTCCCTCCCCTGGCCGTGGATCTCCCACAC
The DNA here is from genome assembly GCA_029449295.1 of Zea luxurians. Classification (NCBI taxonomy): domain Eukaryota; kingdom Viridiplantae; phylum Streptophyta; class Magnoliopsida; order Poales; family Poaceae; genus Zea; species Zea luxurians. Next base: position 73,527,958 of record JAOPSE010000004.1, on the reverse strand, counting down.
CACGTGGTCGTGGTCATGGTCGAGGTCGTGGCCGAGGGATGGATGCCCGCTTGGCCCATGGGATTGCGGCATTTTTCTCTATGTGCCGAAATATTTCTGCTGATGTGCATGAGCTGGCAAGGTGTCAGCGGGAGACTGACAACAATCTTCGTCGTCAAGCTTCCACTATGGGTATGCCGTTTGCCCCTCGCTCGCCTTACGTGCCTCTCCATCCGCCTCCCCTGGAGATCAATGAGTGGCACCAGCAGCCCTACAGGGTGCCGTTTATGTCAGCAGACGACGAAGAAGAAGATGAAGCTTACTTTGATGATCGCGAGCAGTTTGCCCTGCCTCCCTACTAAGGGGATCCGGGTCAATCCTCCTCTCACCCTCCGCCCCAGGATCCATCTGGAAGCTATCCTCCCCCAGATTAGTCTGGGGAAGACCAATTTGCATCTCACCTGGCGCATCATTTCTTTGCTCCGCATCATCCTCCTCCTAACTGGTGATCTTTGACTTGATGGCTCTCTCCTTTTTTGGTTCTTGTTGCCAAAAAGGGGGGAGAAGGTGGTTTATTATCTTAGCTGCATCTTTATTTATGTAATGAACAATTTGGTCTGTAATAATTCGCCTGTCTCGTGATGCATGTGATGATGGCTGTGGGGCCATAAACTTCTTAATGCTGTGATGTGATATCATTATTGTAATAGCTAGTAGTAACTTTTCATATCTTATGCTATGCAATAATGAGCTTGTTTGTGTAACACTACTCTTGTTATCATCACATCATATATAATTATGTTGCATCCCTCAATTTTTTGTGTATTGTGTTGGTTGTTCACTCAAATTGACATATCAAGTCAATGTTAATATCTCAAAACTCATGCACATATTTAGGGGGAGCTGCACATACACAAATACTTTCATCTTGCAAGTGTTCTTAATTTTCAATTTTTATCTCTACTCGTGTTTGTTTTGGCATCAATCACCAAAAAGGGGGAGATTGTAAGTGCAATCAACCTTAATTGAGGGTTTTGGTGATTAAATGACAAAACAAACAAAGTCTCTAACAAGTTTGCTCCTAGCATGTACACAGTATTTCTACAGACAGGAGAAGCACAAATCGTATGAGCATAAAAATAGAAAGCACAGCGGATTTAGAATTCTACATCAAATGGTGTGCTCCAAGTGCTTGGAAACAACGGCAGTACTCTTTTTATAATTCTTGAGTTATAGGATTCACCGTTCAATTAAGAGGGATTCACAATGGTTAAGTAAGTTTTGCAATGAGCTAAGTTCAAAATCCTTCAAAATCATCTTCGAGAACATTTTTCCAGATCATGAATGCCTTGAGAAAAATCATTTTTCACTTTCCACAAAAGTTCCACCTTGTTTACTTCAAAAAGTTCAAATTTGGTTTTCAGCCCTGGAAACCGGTTCAATCGGCCCTAAAATCGGTTCAACCGGTTTTGGGACTGTTCCTCTGCCATCCCTGCTCTGAACCGTCTGACAGTCAGTGCTGTCAGAAAAGTCGTTGCAGACTTTTTGGGAAAACCGGTTCAACCGGCTCAACCGGTTTTGATTCTGGTCGAGTCTCCGGCTCAGTAAGTCAGTGAACCGGGTTCTCCCTGGTGGAAACCGGTTCAACCGGTTTTTACCGATTTTCTCCCAACGGCTGCCAGCTTTTGGGGGATCCTTTATATACCCCCCCACACTCTCTCTCTTATTTACTTCTGCCTCTCCCACGAAATCTTGGCTGACCAAACTCTCAACAAGTGCATTCATTTCACCTTTCACACCTGCAATCGCATCTCCTTCAATCGCTTGAAGGATCCTTGGTGTGAGGTGAACTCGGTCTAACACGCTGTCATTTTCATCTCGATTCTCCTATTCTCTTTATTCTTGAGCTTGTTGCAAACTTAACCTTGTGCGGATTTGTTTCTCTTGGAACCTCGTGTTCCTTGACGGTTAGAGGTTGCTTGGGAGTCTCCAAATTTGTGGACGACCCCAAGAAGTTTGTATCACCCACTCTTTGAGCATATTTGAGAAGAGATTGCCTTGACCTTTGTGGTCGGTTTGTGGAGGATTAGGGTTGGAAAAGACCCGGCCCTTTGTGGGCTCCTCAATGAGGAGTAGGACACCTTTGTGGTGGTTGCCGAACCTCGGGTTATATCGCGTGTTCTTGTGTGTTCTTGTTAAGCACTTTAAATTTGTTGGTTGGTTCATATTATCTATTTGAGTAGATCTTGCGTAGGGCAAGTCATTAGCAAAATCTTTCACTACTTCGTGATATTTATTTATCTAAGTTGAGCAGGTTCAAACTTGTTCAGTTGTAAACAAAATCAACTGAACCGTTTGCACCAGTGCAACTTTAATTTAACCTATCTCGAAGTTTTTAGTGAAAAAATTCAGGTTTAGCCTATTCACCCCCCCCCCTCTAGGCTACTTTCATTTACCCAATAATGTTCTCTTTAATCACTTTGGCATGTTTAGGCTTAATTTTGATGGGAGACAATAGGTCACCCTAGTCTGGTTTACCTTATGCCTTGATCACCACTGAACTTTTGGGTAGTCTCTACTATTGCTCTATGTGGTTTTGGGTGTTAAGACAAATATGCTCATGATCATACTTTATTATTGTTATTCTATTCTTTAATGTTTATTATAATACTATGGTGTTAATTGGAACATGGAGCTTACCTTGAGATTACAGTGCCACCATAAGGGTGGAATGGGACGCCCTTGGCCAAGTAATTAGGAAAACTAGGGAGAGATTACCTTACCTGAAAGGGGCAAGCGGGGAGGCATCACTGCAAAGTATAGGGAGGTTCTCGGGTCGAATTGCCTAGCTTTCTAGACGAGGTATTCCTATGCTTCCTTCTTCCTGAATCTGTAGCAGGTTTTCTCAAACTACTGGAACTTTGGAAAGGCTTCGTAGTGTTACCCTGCCTTGTCTCCTTGGTAGAGATGAATGGGACTTCTAGACCCCTTAGCAACTAGGTGACATGACTTGTGGGTAAAGGGTGCAATCTCTGCAGAGTGTAAAACTGGTATACTAGCCATGCACGCGGTCATGAGCAGCTCAAGACTCTCTCATGATTAATTTATGAAAGTAAATGTTAATCTGTCATTTGCATCGCATTGTGGTTTATTATTAATTTGATCTACTATTACTTTGGGTTGGTATACACTTACATTTAGTAACTGCTAATAAAATTTGACTAACTTATTAAAAGCAATGCTCGGCTCTAACCATGATTTGTTGATCAGCTTACACTACACATGAACTCCCACCTTTGGTGAGTTCATACACATTATTCCCCACAACTTGTTGAGCTATGATCTTTTGTGAGCTCACCCTTGCGTTATATAACCCCCCCCCCCCACAGGTGAAGAGCAAGTAGTCCAAGAAGAGGTCTACAATGAAGAGTACAAGCTTATCTAGGTGGTGTCTCCCAGTCAGCTTGATGGCGTCAAGGTATAATTATTAGTTTGCTTTATTGTTATCATTTATTTTTGTAAGACACTTCCGCTATGTAATAATATTTGTGACATTTATCTCTATACACTTGGTCATTATATGTGTTGTTCTTCTTTGGCGCACATATGAGACGCACCCAGCTTTATCCCTTAAATCCGGGTGTGACAGGAGGTTCCTAACATCTGGGTAAATGGTAAGGGTGACCATGGAAAGCCTCTCATCTAGAATGTCTAGCTCCTGCCTAGCATGATCCAAGAGGCGGTTGACAAGGGTCGATTTGAGGCATTGAGTAATCATTGCATGGACACTTAGTTCTGAGCTTTTGGCATGTCACAAGAGGACTAGGAAAGCAGTGGATAGATCAAAGTCGGAGCGCCAGGCATCGTGCTAGAACGCGGTGTTGTGACCATCTTGGACTTTGTAAGTTCTGATCATATGGTAGATAAGGAGAACAGAACAGAGGGCATTCTAGTGATCACCAGGGCGATGGCCCGTGAGGGTGGCCTGGTAGATGTGTTGTTGGGCCCAAGCTTCCCAAGAAAAGCTTACTAAGTGTTGGTGTTTTGACCCGAGGATCCTACGACTAGTGAATTAATGTTGCATGCCCTGGCCAAGATGGGTGATGCAAGGAGACACAAGCCTTTTTCCTAGTTCGGGCAAGTGAAGGCCCTACTTCTAGCAGAGGGGATGATACTTATATTACTTGCACCTAACACTACAAAACAAACCCCCCTATAGCAACGTATACCTGGCAACGTATAGTTATATGCGTTGGAAGTGATTAGGTTCCAGCGCTTGTTATGTGTTGCAACCTATATCTATTGAATTACAATGATACTGGCAACGTTTAACATGTGTTGCAAACCATATGCGTAGAGTAAATACGATCATAGCAACATTTGCCATGTGTTGCAACTGTATGCGTAGAGTAACTAGAATGCTTGTAACGTTTACATGCGTTGCAAACCGTATCTGTAGATTAATTTTGGTACTTAAGCAATTTTGCAACTATGACTTTTATTTTTAACTAAACCATAGTAGTTGGGGATGCTAATTACGCAAAAACTGTATAAAGTGAGGAATTGAACAACAATACGATGTCTTTTACTCCACTTCGTATCGTTTTATTTGTTAAAATATTTATTTTATCTTATTTGTCACTGTGTTGCACTTATTAAAATATTTATTATATCTCTATTTATTTGTCAAAAACATGTGATATATGCTTTCGACGACTAAAATATTTGTTATATTACCTTTTATTAAAGGAACCTTTTATTAAAAGGAACTTGGGATTTAGATGTCCAAAGCGATATAGCGCCTGTTCCACAAGCATCTGTCTACGTGTGTGGCATCGACAACCATGGACGTGTGCTTTCGTTTAGGGTGCTCAATGTCAGGTCCCATCTATGCAGGCCACGCCACTCCAGCCAATTCCTCCCCGTGCCGCCAGCTTCACCTCTCCCCCTTCCCCCGCGGTCTCACCACCACGACGCCACCCCACCGGCTTCATCACTCAGCGTCACCCTCCTGTCGGTTGTCCCCATGACTCAACTCCACCACTTGCAGAAAAAAGGTAGGGTTTGCTTCCCCGCCCTCCTCACGCTCTCCCGCCTCACAAGACAAGGACCACCCGTCGTCTCTCGCCTCCCGCCACCATGGGTATGGAGTGGAAGTAGAAGGTGAGCCTCTTCGACGTGGTCGACGAGACCTCCGTCTCCACCAAGCTTGGTCGTGCCGCCTCCAACGGTGTCGCCGCCACTGTGACTGGGGGCAACTCGTATGTCAACCGGTGGAATGGGTGGCCCACACAAACGACACTTTGAGATCCTCGAGAAGCGTCGTGCGCTCCCTGTATGGCAACAAGAGTTTCTTCACTCCCTCTACGACAACCAGACCCTCGTCCTCGTCAGCGAAACGGGAAGCAGAAAGACAGCTCAGTTATCGTGCACTCTACAGTACCCATACACCTTCTCCTAGGGGGCTATGCCCTGCTGATGTTTGATTTTCTTATTTATATCCTTTGTAGCCAAGGGCTAGGAGATACTGTTATAATCCTTTGCATAGTTAGGAGCAAGCAGGGAGTAAAATCGTCGTGTCAAAGGGTCAATATAACTAGAAGTAGTACTAATTCCAAGAGCCAGGGTCCTAGCAGTAATCACACATGTAAGGGTAGTTTGAAGGAATCATTAGAATAGTCTAGCATGATTTAGCAGGTATTTTACCCAGTCCAAGAACAAGAAAACCTGATAAAAGAACGAGTTTCCCTTATGTTTGTTGAATCCTGATCTATGTGCTTGCAAGTTGCAAACCATCCTGATGTTGGTTCAGTTATAATTTGATGACCACCTCGCAATTAGACTATGGTTGTATCAAGAGATAATAAACTACAAGTTGGTTATTGTAGGCATCTATATATACTCTAAATAGTACCCCAACCATAAAAGCATTGTTTTAGAGGATTTTGACACCGATTATAGTTCACTTTGGGTTGTACCTTTTTTCCAGGATCCATTCTACCATGCTTGAACTGAGGAGCAGTCTCAGCATGTGCAAGACTACAACTTTGATCACCCCGGTACTTGATATGCAATAATGTGAAACATGTTTTATTTATCTTTTAGTTTCTGGGATTTAGTTCACCTTAGCTAAGATTTCATTTTTTTCCTTGTATTTGCTGATAACTTTTGGAGTGCACGGGAAGGTAAAAATTTTGACAGGCCATAGATATTCCTATCTATGATTTTAAGAATCACAGACGATGCTCTGAAAAGTTTACGAAGGTAGTGTAATAAACTATTGGTGCGAATAAAACAGTTCTCTTTTTATTTGCAATCTAATTTGTGTAACCTTAGTTACAATGTTTTTATAGATATCAAAACTATATAAAACTTGGTGGCATGCCACAGATGTTATTTATTGTGACCAGACTTAATTTCTGTTATGAAAGCTTTCTCTTTATTTTTTAGGAATGCTATTGTAGTTCTCTGTTATCATTTCATACTCTAGATATTGGCGTCAACTTATTAAATTTGTTAGTATACATGTACATTTGAAGCCTTTTGCTTTAAAATAAGCTACACATGGTAAATATTGCACATTGGCATACTTCATATGATAAGCAGTGTTATGCTTCCTTGATTTGCATTAGAGTGGCCATTTACAATCAAGACCTTAGCCACATGTTGTCATCCCCCTACCTACCCCACCCAAAAAACTCCCCCACTCCATCGAAGAAAAAAGTGTCCTAGTTAATTTCATTATCATATTATTCGTTTTTATTTACTATTCTTTTATGTGCCATACCCAAATGAATTATGATTTGATTTCACTTTGCACTCTTATTATGATACAAACCATTGGTCATTGTTTTGTTAGGTCGATGAATCTGATGTCATCATTTCAGAGCAAAGGGAAAGAACATGTTTCAGCAAAATTGGGACTATAACATTGTATGGACATAGCATTTGCTATTTTCTATGCATATTTTGGCCTTTCTGAAACTATTATGTTCTGGTACATATTTCATTGATGAGTGTTTCTTAATGTTTTTGAAATAAATTATCACTGAAATTTTCTATTACTTTACTTATTATGCTTTTCCCTATATAATATATAGATAGTTGAACATTGTGGCTGTCCATAAAAATGCCACATCCTATTTTCATTGTTATCAAGTACCAGAGTTTTTCCCAGTGCACATGTCAAAGAATCTCCTGGAAGTTCTGGGTCTTCGTAGAAGATTATTTGTTGATTGTTCTATCAACTTTTCATTTCATCCAGCACTACCCTCTACTGTTCAATATTTTAGGATAGAAAATGAATTGGAATGTTTGAAATCTATTGTATCATGATTGTTTGGCCTGCATTTCAGGATCTGTTTACATGGGAGTTGAATTTTGCATGCAGCTCTATGCAGTGTCTATTGTTCAAAGGTAAATCTAGAGTAACTTTTGATATAAAGTTTGACACTTAATAGGAAATAAAATTTAAAATGTTAGGTGGTGTACTCATCTGTATTTTTCATTATTCTTTGTTTTCTTGCATTCTATGAGATGCATGCCTTGTCTTGTGAGAAAAAATAGAAATGATATATTAAAAAGCAAAAAGGAAGTATGAATAGTTTGTAATTTCGTTAATATATATTCAGTCTTTCTCAAACTCCCTGAAGTCTCGCTTAAATGTTGTCTCTATGAAGTATGAATAATTTGTAATTTTGTTAATATATATTTTGTTTTAAGCCTTACATCATAATGAATTTTTATCCTTAAGCTTCGCAGTGCTTCTGTAGTCCAGGTACAAAGAATCTATTACAAAGGGTACTCGAGCGTGAAGGAGAAGTTGTTTTCATGTACTTCATCCATGGCGAATCTTGGTTCTAAAGTGAGAAGAGAAGTTAATGCTTGAATTGCATCCGTATCATGGATGATGGAGCGTCTAGAAACTAGTGGAAATAGCAGAATAAGTGATAGACCGACAACATCCACTTCTGAAGTTCCTCCTGCTACAAAATCATCCAATGAAAGGGTTACAGAGAGCAACTCTAATGCTGCTGCTGGTGGTGGTACTACCACTATGACTACCAGTGCTAGCAACTTTTCTGCCCCTTATGTTGCGACGTCCAATTCAAATTAGCACATGTAAGGGTCTCAGAAAGAAGGTTAGATATTTCTTTTTAATTGAACTGTTGTTTTACCTTTTTCCTTGCTTGCTTTTGCTTTTGTAGAGCTGATGAACTGTAAACAGCGTTTATGGAGATGGTTAAGAAAGACATTAGGCACCAATTAAGTGCAAAGGTATAGAGTACTTTCCTATTATTTATAGAGAAAATATTCAAGTAAGGTATGTGTATAAGTGGCTGGTACATCGCCTAATAGGGCGCTTCCTTCTAGTCTCTATTTAATTGTCAAAAAACATGCAAAAACATGTCAAATACTTCTTCGATGATGTTTATTGAGTACTCTAATTCTTTTGCAAGGGTGAATTGTGAAAGGGAAATGTGCCCTTGGGCCATTTCTAGTATAGTTTTGGTGACTAAATGCCCAACACGTTTTGAGTGAGTAATCTTGTGCCAAATGATTAATGAAGTGCAAATACACAAGAAGGTATGATTCTAGACTTAGTACATTGGTTTTTGTGTACTAACATATTTGTCTAAGTGCTGGAATCAGAGAAAAGAGAGAAGGAAAAAGACTTGGCTAGAACAGCCAAGACTCAGCGCACTCTGGCACACCGGACAGTGTCCGGTGCGCCAGGTCAGCCTCCGGTGAACAGGCCAAGTCCGGACGGCGGTGTACGGCTATAATTCATCGGACTGTCCGGTGGTGCACCGGACTGTCCGGTAAGCTGTCTGCGGCGAAGTCGTCGCTCTCGGGAATCGTTCAGCGACGTACGACTAAAATTCACCGGACGGTCCGGTGAGACACCGGACTGTCCGGTGAGCCAACGGTCAACCGCGCAATCCGCGCGTGACGCGTGGCCGCGCCAACGGTCGGGAGGGGTCACCGGACTGTCCGGTGTGCACCAGACAGTGTCCGGTGCGCCAACGGCTCCATTTCTGCAATGGTCGATTGTTCTATATTTGGAAGGAGATATGCACCGGACTGTGAACAGTCCCTGTCCGGTGGGGCACCGGACTGTCCGGTGCGCCACCTGACAGAAGGCAAGAATTGCCTTCCCAGATTGCTTCCAACGGCTCCTAGCTGCCTTGGGGCTATAAAAGGGACCCCTAGGCGCATGGAGGAGGACACCAAGCATACTTTGAACATTCTAAGACTCTCACACTCCATCTCGGCACACTCAATTGATTTTCTTAGTGATTTGAGCTCTATTCTAGTGGTGAACTTGTTGCATTTCATTTGAGCTCAAGTCTTGGCCTGTGTGTGTGCGTATTGATGTGGATTTGTGTGTGTTGCTTCCCTCTCTTACTCTAGTGCTTTTACATTGATATTTGTTGTAAGGGCAAGAGACTCCAACTTATGGAGATTCCTCGCAAACGGTAAAAGTGATAAGAAAAAGGAACATCGTGGTATTCAAGTTGATCGTTGGATCACTTGAGAGGGGTTGAGTGCAACCCTCGTCCATTGGGACGCCACAACGTGGAGTAGGCAAGTTTTGTACTTGGCCGAACCACGGGATAAACCACTGTGTCTGTTGTGTTGTTTCTCTTTGTGGTTTCTGTGTTTCACAAGTACTCCTCTCCAGCTACTTGATTCTATTGCACTAACACTTAACTTAGTTTTTGTGGCAATAAGTCTTAAGTTTTTACAGGATCACCTATTCACCCCCCCCCCTCTAGGTGCTCTCAATTGGTATCGGAGCCGTTCTCTTCACAAAAGGGACTAATCGCCCGAAGAGATGGATCCTAAGGGAAAGGGGATGGTGGTCAATGATAAGGAGAAGGAGTCCATCTTCAACGAGCCAAGGGACGACAAACCTACTGACTCTGGCTCGAGTCATAAGAAGAAGGACGGGAAGAAGAAGAGGCGTATCAAGAAGATCGTCTACTACGACCGCGACGAGTCCTCTTCTTCCCAAAGAGACGACGACTACGACGAGAAAAAGAAACCGGTCAACTCAAACTTTTCTTTTGATTATTCTTGTATTCCGTATAATTCCAATGCTCATTTGCTTTCTATTCCTCTTGGTAAACCTCCTCACTTTGATGGAGAGGACTACGTTTTTGGAGTCACAAAATGCGTAGTCACCTCTTGTCTCTCCATCCTAGCATTTGGGAGATAGTAGAGAATGGAATGCAATTCGATAGTACGGATAACCCAGTATTCATTAATGAACAAATTCATAAAAATGCATAAGCTACCACTGTTTTGTTAGCTTCGTTGTGCAGGGATGAATACAACAAGGTGAGCGGCTTGGATAATGTCAAGCAAATATGGGACACCCTCAAGATCTCGCATGAGGGGAACGATGCCACCATAATCACCAAGATAGAGTTGGTGGAGGGCGAGCTGGGAAGGTTCGCGATGATTAGAGGAGAGGAGCCAACACAAACATACAACAGGCTCAAGACCCTGGTCAACAAAATCAGGAGTTATGGGAGCATGAGATGGATGGACCACGACATCGTCCGACTTATGCTCAGGTCCTTTACTGTCATTGACTCTCATCTTGTGAACTCAATTCTTGAAAATCCTAGGTACACAAAGATGACGCCCGAGGAGATACTCGGAAAATTTGTGAGCGGGCGGATGATGATTAAAGAAGCCCGCTATGTGGATGATGCTCTCAATGGCCCAATGCCCATCTACGAGCCTCAACTCGTCGCTCTCAAGGCAACAAGTAGCAGGGAGACGCTACCTAGCAAGGTGGCGCAAGTTGACACAGTCGGGCTTAACGAGGAAGAAATGGCCCTCATCATCAAGCGCTTCAAGACGGCGCTAAAGGGTCGCAAGGAGCATCCCAACAAGAGCAAGACGAAGGGAACGCGCTCCTGCTTCAAGTGTGGTAAGACTGGTCACTTTATTGCTAACTGTCCCGATAATGATAGTGACCAGGGACAAGAAAAAGGCAGGAAGAGGGAGAAAAAGAAGTCTTACAAGAAGGCAAAGGGCGAGGCTCACCTCGGCAAGGAGTGGGATTCGGATTGCCCTTCGTCCAACTCTGACGACGAAGGACTCGCCGCCTCGGCCTTCAACAAGTCGTCTCTCTTCCCCAACGAGCGTCACACCTGCCTCATGGCAAAGGAAAAGAAGGTAAGTGCTCGAGATACCTCTACATATGCTTCTTCTAGCGATGAAGAGTCTAGTGATGATGAGGTAGACTATTCTAGCTTGTTTAAAGGTCTAGATAGAACCAAGATAGAAAAAATTAATGAATTGATTGATGCATTAAATGAGAAGAATAGACTTTTAGAAAAACAAGAGGATCTCTTATATGAAGAGCATGATAAATTTGTAAGTGTGCAGAAGTCTCTTGCTTTAGAGGTTAAGAGAAATGAAATGCTTTCTTGTGAATTGTCTACTTGTCATGAAACTGTGTCTAATTTAAAGAGTATTAATGATGATTTAAATGCTAAGCTAAAAGTAGTGAATAAATCTAGTTCTGTGTGGAACATGTTGTGATTTGCAATAGGTGTAAGGATTTTAATGTTGATGCTTGTAGTGAACATTTAATTTCCATTACTAGATTAAATGATGAAGTGGCTAGTCTTAATGCCCAACTTAAGACTAGCAAAAATGACTTTGATAAACTAAAATTTGCAAGGGATGCCTACACTGTTGGTAGACACCCCTCTATTAAGGATGGGCTTGGCTTTCGAAGGGAAGCCAAGAACTTAACAAGTCAAAAGGCTCCCATCTCCGCCAAGGAAAAAGGGAAGGCCCCTATGACTAATAATGTTCAAAAGAATCATGCTTTCATCTATAGTAATAGAAACTTTTCTAGAAATGCTCATAGAAGTTATGCTTATGATTCAAATGCTATGATTGCTTCGAGTTCCTCTGTTATGCATGGTAGAAATATGACTAGGAAAAATGTTGTTCATGTGCCTAGGAAAGTAAGAAATGAACCTTCTATAATTTACCATGCTTGCAATGCTTCTTTTGCAATTTGTAGTAAGAATAAGAAAGTAATTGCTAGGAAGTTGGGGGCCAAGTGCAAAGGAGATAAGACTTGCATTTGGGTCCCTAAGGCTATTGTTACTAACCTTGTAGGACCCAACAAGAGTTGGGTACCTAAAACCCAAGCCTAATTTGCCTTGCAGGTTTATGCATCCGGGGCTCAAGCTGGATTATCGATAGCAGATGCACAAACCACATGACGGGGGAGAAGAAGATATTCACCTCCTACGTCAAGAACAAAGATTCCCAAGATTCGATCATCTTTGGAGACGGGAATCAAGGAAAGGTTAAAGGACTAGGGAAGATAGCTATTTCATCCGAGCATTCCATTTCTAATGTGTTCTTAGTTGAATCGCTCGGGTATAACTTGTTGTCTGTTAGTCAACTATGTAATATGGGTTACAATTGCTTATTTACCAATGTAGATGTGTCTGTCTTTAGAAGGTGTGATGGTTCATTAGCTTTTAAGTGTGTACTAGACGGCAAACTCTATTTAGTTGATTTTTCGAAGGAGGAGGCCGGTCTAGATGCATGCTTAATTGCTAAGACTAGCATGGGCTGGCTGTGGCATCGCCGTCTAGCACATGTTGGGATGAAGAACCTTCACAAACTTCTAAAGGGAGAACATGTGTTTGGTCTAAATAATGTGTTTTTCGAGAAAGATCGACCTTGTGTAGCTTGTCAAGCAGGCAAACAGGTGGGAAGCACTCATCACAACAAGAATGTGATGACTACATCAAGACCTCTGGAGCTACTACATATGGACCTCTTCGGACCCGTCGCCTATCTCAGTATCAGAGGAAGTAAGTATGGTCTAGTTGTTGTTGATGATTTTTCCCGCTTCACTTGGGTATTCTTTTTGCAGGATAAAACAGAAACCCAAGGGACCCTTAAGCGCTTTCTAAGGAGAACTCAAAACGAATTTGAGCTCAAGGTGAAAAAGATTAGAAGCGACAACGGGTCCGAGTTTAAGAACCTTCAAGTGGAGGAGTTCCTTGAGGAGGAAGGAATCAAGCACGAGTTCTTCGCTCCCTACACACCACAGCAAAATGGTGTGGTAGAGAGGAAGAACAGGACGCTCATAGACATGGCAAGGACGATGCTTGGAGAATTCAAGATGCCTGAGCGGTTTTGGTCGGAAGCTGTGAACACAGCTTGCCACGCCATAAACCGGGTCTACCTTCATCGCCTCCTCAAGAAGACGTCATACGAACTTCTAACCGGTAACAAACCCAACGTTTCATATTTTCGAGTTTTTGGGAATAAATGCTACATTCTAGTGAAGAAAGGTAGGAATTCAAAATTTGCTCCCAAAGCTGTAGAAGGGTTTTTGTTAGGTTATGACTCAAATACAAAGGCGTATAGAGTCTTCAACAAATCATCGGGTTTGGTTGAAATCTCTAGCGACGTTGTATTTGATGAAACTAATGGCTCTCCAAGAGAGCAAGTTGATCTTTATGATATAGATGAAGACGATGTTCCAACGGACGCAATTCGTACCATGGCGATTGGAGATGTGCGACCACAAGAACACCAAGTGCAAGATCAACCTTCTTCCTCAACAATGGTGCACCCCCAACTCAAGTTGATGAACAGGTTCCTCAAGAGGAGGCGTGTGATCAAGGTGGAGCACAAGAAGACCAAGTTGAGGAGGAAGAAGCACCACGAGCTCCTCCAACTCAAGTTCGAGTGACGATTCAAAGGAATCATCCCGTCGACCAGATATTGGGTGACATAAGCAAGGGAGTAACCACTCGCTCTAGATTACCTAATTTTTGTGAGCAATACTCTTTTATCTATTCTATTGAGCCTTTCAGGGTAGAAGAGGCCTTGCTAGATCCGAACCGGGTGTTGGCCATGCAAGAAGAGCTCAACAACTTCAAGCGAAATGAAGTTTGGACATTGGTGCCACGTCCCAAGCAAAACGTTGTGGGAACCAAGTGGGTGTTCCGCAACAAACAGGACGAGCACGGGGTGGTGACAAGGAACAAGGCTCGACTTGTGGCAAAAGGTTATGCCCAAGTCGCAGGTTTGGACTTGAGGAGACGTTTGCTCCTGTGGCTAGGCTAGAGTCAATTCGCATTTTGTTAGCCTATGCCGCTCACCATTCTTTCAGGTTGTTCCAAATGGACGTGAAGAGCGCTTTCCTCAACGGGCCAATCAAGGAGGAGGTGTACGTAGAGCAACCCCCTGGCTTTGAGGATGAACGGTACCCCGACCACGTGTGTAAGCTCTCTAAGGCGCTCTATGTGTCACACCCGGATTTCGGGACACCAAGACCCGGGCGCGAACATAATCACCAGGTGTGCTGGGACCAAGTCTCACACATATGATGAATCATGGCACAGGATCGAATGTCACATCTTTACATAACAAGAGTTCTATACAAAATAAATAAATATTTACATTATAAGGAGACAACGGTCCAGCAACCCAAAGTTAACTGGGAGACGACGGCCTAGACCTCTCACGAACTCGTCATAGCATCCTCCATGTGCCTCATCCTGCGGTACCTATTCTTGACCTGTGGGGGGGTGTGAGACAGCAAGAGTGAGCTCACATACGTTCATAGCTCAACAAGTTGTGGGGAATAATATGCATGAACTCGCCAAAGGTGGGAGCTCACGTGAAGTGTAAGGCTTACCAAAGAGGATGGTTGAAGCTGAGCATTGCTTTTAAAGTTGGTCAAAATTTTATTAGCAGTTACTAAGTATAAGTAAATACCAACCCAATTAAATAGTAGAACAAAAGTAACAACCTCACCTGCGATGCAATGCATATGACAAATTGAATTTAGTTCCATAATTTAATCATGTGAGTGTCCAAGCTGCGCATGACCGTGAGCACGGCTAGTATACCAGTTTTACACTCTGTAGAGGTTGCGCATCTTTACCCACAAGTCATGTTACCCATCTGCCAAGAGACGGCCAATCCCATACACCTCTACCGAGGAGGCGAGGCAGGGTAACACTACGAGGCCTTTACAAAGTTCCACTAGCTTCAGAAAACCCGCTACAGTTTATAGGAAGCTCCAATGCAGGAATCCCTCGCATGACCGCCATCGCAGCAAAATCATCACAAGGGCCTCCCTACACTGACCACTCCCCTACTGCCCTTGCCCCTTTCGGGTAAGGTAGTCATCCACTAGCTTTCCTAATTAATCAGCCAAGGGTGTCCCATTAAACCCTTGTGGTAGCACTGTTTTCCCGGGTGGTTCTCCATGTTCCAATTAACATAATGATCTTATCATGAACAGTAAATAACAACTGATAACAAAAGTGTAATCATGAATAATGTATCTTCATACCCAAAACCACATATAGCACTAGCAAGTACTACCCAGAAAGTTCAGTGGTAAACAAGGTATAAAGATGGGCAAACTAGAGTATCCTATTAGGTCCCATCAAAATTAACCTATACAGATCATTATGATTAATTAGAACATGAGTGGGTAAAAAGAAGTGATCAAGGGCACAACTTGCCTGGGACTTGAGATTCTAGGTACCAGGATGATTCTTCAGATCCTCGTGGCCTCACTGCTAATCGTAGCAATACAAACAAACATGGTATAGGCAAAATAAACATCACACCAAACATAAGAACAAACTACATAATAATACTCTACGCGTCGCTACGAGATCGTGGGCTCAAGAATAACTACAATTGGAGTCATGGTTGGGAAGGTATGGTTTTTAGAAGACTTATGCAATTTAAGCAATTAAAACTAGACTTTATGTTGATTTAATAGATCATGTGAGAAAATAATCTAAATAAATAATTAATTCAACTTTAAGTTAAATTATAATATAATTAGGGATCATATTTGAGCCAAATTATAATTATAAACATATTAACTTTGATTTAGAGAGGTTAATCTACTAAACATAGGTTAAATAAATATCTAACTATAAAGTATGTTCTATGGTACAATTAATGTTGCCACTGCGTAGACAATATTTTTATGAAGCTAACGCAATTTGAATGGATCAAATCGGAGTTAAAATGGATTTAATACGAATTAAACAAGTTTCTTGATTTATTTTTAAACTAAAAATCATTTTCTGAATTATTTTATCCCTTTTATTTAACACCTGGGCTGCGGACATAATTTCCATAAAGCACAGGGGTTAACTCGTGAAAAACAGGACTGAACCGTAATTATTCTATAACAGGCAAGGGACGGCGGGTTGGTTTCAAAGAAGTTGAGGGACTATTTTACAAAGTTACCTGGCCGAAGTGGTATAACTAGATATCGTCCGTTAGATCAACAGCCCACGGCACAGATTACACCGGACTCATCAATGAAACGGTATGATGCACAGTAGCCTCAGATCCCGATCCTACGATCAGGGTTTAACGAATCACAGATCTAATCCGAACCGAGGGATCAGAGATCCACGACTCAGATCAGCTACTCGAAGCGATACGCCTGTCTTAATCGTAACCGCCCATCTCTGACAGAAAGGCCAGAAGGCCGTCTCCTACCCCTGCCGGCCAGACCCGGCGGCGTGAACCGGGCTCCCACGGTGGTGGCCATTACCGGTGGCCACCAACCATCGAGACACCGCGCAAACTCCCAATCCGAATGATTCTACAGGATGAGGGGGTTAAAGAGAAATCACGGATGAGAGTTTTACCAGAGACGGTGGCGGACGGAAGGCTGCTCACGGCCGCACGCAGCGTCGCGGCAGAGATGAATTCCGGTTGTGTATTCCCGGCAACACAGCGCTACCGCGCACACTGCCATGGCAACGACGGAAATCCATGGTGCCCAGCAGCTTCGGCAATTACTCGATTTTCCTAGTTACAAATGCCTCGCACTAGCACCACACGCGATGGCAAAATCCCACGCTGGACACTGGGAACTGGCCAGCCATTAATCCCTTTTCTCTCTCTCCAAGCGCTAATGGTGTGAGTCCTCCGCGGTGGCTGGGATGTTTGAACGGGGAGCACAAGTTGTATGTGAGGACGTGCTTGAACAGATGGTTGAATCATGGGGGTATGGCTTGGAGATTTATACACCTGGTTGGTTAGATATCTCAATAAAATCCTGGATTCCCGGTGCATTTGTTGCGGTGGATTCGGTAGTTGTTGGCTACGGGTAGCAGGGAGCAGATGAAGCTGACGAGGTGGGGCCCGCGCGCCATACACACTGGAAAAAAACAATCCGTGGGAATGAAGGGCAGGCTGGGAGACAAATTGGGGCTGGGCCGATTGGCTGCTTTCTTTCTTTTTTTCTATTTCAATTTCAATTCAAAACCAAGTTGTGACTTCCAAATTTCAAATTTAGATTATAAATTCAAATACGAATGCAACAATACAAGAGACCCAACATGATGCAATGTATATTTTATTTGACTTCTATTATTATTCTATTCTTTTAAGTAACTGCACTAAAACATATAGCTCCACACAAATTAAATTGCACCATTTAAAGATCCTTTCAAATTATTTATTTGAGAGAATAGATTTTTTTAACCACATTCAAAAATAATTGTTTATTACCCACTTATAAAGGAATGCTTACGAAACATTTATTTATTGATTATTCTATTCATCGAAAATGAGCACTATAAAAAAAAAGCTACATAACAATAGAATTATTAGCTCTCCCTATTCATATAGAATTTGGGTACTACACTATGGACTTAAGCAAGCCCCAAGAGCATGGTATGAATGCCTTAGAGATTTTCTAATTGCTAATGCTTTGAAGGTTGGGAAAGCCGATCCAACTCTTTTTACTAAGACTTGTGATGGTGATCTATTTGTGTGCCAAATTTATGTCGATGACATAATATTTGGTTCTACTAACCAAAAGTCTTGTGAAGAGTTTAGCAGGGTGATGACTCAGAAATTCGAGATGTCGATGATGGGCGAGTTGAACTACTTCCTTGGGTTCCAAGTGAAGCAACTCAAGGATGGCACCTTCATCTCTCAAACGAAGTACACGCAAGACTTGCTCAAGCGGTTTGGGATGAAGGACGCCAAGCCTGCAAAGACTCCAATGGGAACCGACGGACATGTCGACCTCAACAAAGGAGGTAAGTCTGTTGATCAAAAGGCATACCAGTCTATGATAGGGTCTTTAATCTATTTATGTGCTAGTAGACCGGATATTATGCTTAGCGTATGCATGTGTGCTAGATTTCAATCCGACCCAAGGGAGTGTCACTTTGTGGTCGTTAAGCGAATTCTTAGATATTTAGTTGCTACGCCTTGCTTCAGGATCTGGTATCCAAAGGGGTCTACCTTTGACTTGATTGGATACTCAGACTCCGACTATGCTGGATGTAAGGTCGATAGGAAGAGTACATCAGGGACATGCCAATTCCTAGGAAGGTCCCTGGTGTCGTGGAGTTCTAAGAAACAAACTTCCGTTGCCCTATCCACCGCTGAGGCCGAGTATGTTGCCGCAGGAAAGTGTTGCGCACTACTACTTTGGATGAGGCAAACCCTCCAGGACTTTGGCTACAATCTGAGAAAAGTCCCACTCCTATGTGACAATGAGAGTGCTATCCGCATGGCGGACAATCATGTTGAACACAACCGCACAAAGCACATAGACATCCGGCATCGCTTTTTGAGAGACCACCAGCAAAAGGAAGATATCGAAGTGTTTTATGTTAGCACCGAGAACCAGCTAGCCGATATCTTTACCAAGCCTTTAGATGAGAAGACCTTTTGCAGGCTGCGTAGTGAGCTAAATGTCTTAGATTCGCATAACTTGGATTGATCTAGAGCATACATGTGTTTTATGCCTTTGATCATGTTCCTTTATGCATGTTATTGCTTATTTATTGTGCTCAAGTTGTGCAAGGGATCCCCGGACCTCACAAGTCCACGTGTGATTGGTGCACATATTTTGGGGGAGAAATGCTACAACTTGACCCTTTGAGACTAACCGTGTGCTTGAGTTTTCTTAATTTAGTCTCAAAGGTGATTGAAAGGGAAAACGTGCACTTGGACCATACAAGACTTCCACTGTACTCCGATGAGAGGGTAATTTACTCCAAGTTCATCTCCATGCTCTTATTGCCTTTTTACTCTTAATTGAAGATTTTGGTGAGGCAATGGGGTTTGAGGGCCAATAATGATCCTGTTTTGGTGCTTAATGCCAAAGGGGGAGAAATTAAGGCCAAAGCAAATGGATCAGCTACCACTTGAGAATTTTGAAAATAGTAGAGTTAGAACTTTTGTTTTGTCAAATAACTCTTATGTGCAAAATTTGGCCTCTTGTGGGGAGAATATAGGATTATGGGAAAAGGGGGAGTTTTTGGCTCTTGATCAATTTTTCTCATGGAATACCTCTCTTTATGCCTAAACAAGTGTGTTTGACTTAGAGATAGTAAATTGAGTTTGATTTCAAAAACAAACCAAGTGGTGCCAAAGAATGATCCAAATATGCCTAATTTGAATCAAAAATAATTCTTGTTCTCAATTGTTTTGATGTTGCACTTCCTTTTAGTTGCTTTTTGATGTGTTGGCATAAATCACCAAAAAGGGGGAGATTGAAAAGGAAATGTGCCCTTGGGCCATTTCTAGTATAGTTTTGGTGATTAAATGCCCAACACGTTTTGAGTGAGTAATCTTATACCAAATGATTAATGAAGTGCAAATCAACAGGAAGGTATGATTCTAGACTTAGTACATTGGTTTTTGTGTACTAACATATTTGTCTAAGTGCTAGAATCAGAGAAAAGAGAGAAGGAAAAAGACTTGGCTGGAACAGCCAAGACTCAGCGCAGTTTGGCACACCGGACTGTCCGGTGGTGCACCGGACAGTGTCCGGTGCGCCAGGTCAGCCTCCGGTGAACAGGCCACTCTCGGGAACAGACAGCGGTGTACGGCTATAATTCACCGGACTGTCCGGTGGTGCACCAGACTATCCGGTGAGCTGTCTACGGCGAAGTCGTCGCTCTCAGGAATCGTTCAACCGCGTAGGGCTAAAATTCACCGGACGGTCCGGTGAGACACCGGACTGTCCGGTGAGCCAACGGTCGACTGTGCCAACGGTCGACCGCGCAATCCGCGCGTGACGCGTGGCCGCACCGACGGTCGGGAGGGGTCACCGGACTGTCCAGTGTGCACCGGACAGTGTCCGGTGCGCCAACGGCTCCATTTCTGCAACGGTCGATTGTTCTATATTTGGAAGGAGATCTGCACCGGACTGTGAATAGTCCCTGTCTGGTGGGGCACCGGACTGTCCGGTGCGCCACCCGACAGAAGGCAAGAATTGCCTTCCCAGATTGCTTCCAACGGCTCCTAGCTGCCTTGGGGCTATAAAAGGGACCCCTAGGCGCATGGAGGAGGACATCAAGCATACTTTGAACATTCTAAGACTCTCACACTCCATCTCGGCACACTCGATTGATTTTCTTAGTGATTTGGGGTCTGTTCTAGTGGTGAACTTGTTGCATTTCATTTGAGCTCAAGTCTTGGCCTGTGTGTGTGCGTATTGATGTGGATTTGTGTGTTGCTCCCCTCTCTTACTCTAGTGCTTTTACATTGATATTTGTTGTAAGGGCGAGAGACTCCAACTTGTGGAGATTCCTCGCAAACGGGAAAAGTGATAAGAAAAAGGAACACCGTGGTATTCAAGTTGATCGTTGGATCACTTGAGAGGGGTTGAGTGCAACCCTCGTCCATTGGGACGCCACAACGTGAAGTAGTCAAGTTTTGTACTTGGCCGAACCACGGGATAAACCACTATGTTTGATGTGTTGTTTCTCTCTGTGGTTTCTGTGTTTCACAAGTACTCCTCTCCAGCTACTTGATTCTATTGCACTAACACTTAACTTAGTTTTTGTGGCAATAAGTCTTAAGTTTTTACAGGATCACCTATTCACCCCCCCCCCCTCTAGGTGCTCTCAAATTGAAGGAACTTTTGATGTGCTTGTGCCCATCCTCAGCCCAAAACACAGTGGCAGCTAAAGATTTAAGGATGCATGAATATGTACTTGTCTTCGAACTTTCTTTGTAATAAACCTGGCGCTCCCCTGTTGTGGCACTTGTTGTGGGGGTGGATCTTCGCTATGACCCTAGCTCTCCCCTCCATTCAAAGGATTGTCATCGCCAGCGCTAGGGGTAGTTGCCTCTGGTCAGATTTCTAGAAAAAATGTCCATATTTGAACATCCTTTTTCTTCACCCTCTAATCAGCAACTTAGTCTCAGTCTCGATGCTTTGTGCAATTATATATGAAACTATGGATGAACTTTTTGTAATGCAACTATTGATTTTTAATACATATTATTTTTTCTTATTTTCCATCTGTGTGTGGATGATTCCAGAAATATCAAATGTGCATTGCTCAGCATGTTGTACTCTTAACTCAAAATAAAATATTCAAATATTTTTATTGGTTTATTGCTTGTAACGGATAAAAATGTTGCCACAACTTGAATATAAACGTTGTAGCATCTTATGATAACGAGTTGGTCATGGGCGGCACCAACACATGTAAGCATTGTTGTACCTTATAAAAATCTGTTGCAGTTTACCAACACTAATTTATATGACTTACCAACATATGTATAAGCATTGCAGTAGCCCCTAGCAACGGCAGTATAGGCAACACATAATTATGCGTTGGTATAGACCCTCGCAACGCTTATATAGGCTTGTACCAACACATATATGCATTGCTAAAGGTGGGGTCATTTTGTAGTGTAAATGCTTGTAGTAGGGAATACAAGCTGATCAGGAGAGGGAAATGATCCCAA
The DNA here is from genome assembly GCA_029449295.1 of Zea luxurians. Taxonomy (NCBI): domain Eukaryota; kingdom Viridiplantae; phylum Streptophyta; class Magnoliopsida; order Poales; family Poaceae; genus Zea; species Zea luxurians. Next base: position 73,506,199 of record JAOPSE010000004.1, on the reverse strand, counting down.
GTCCCTTAGGTTGATTGAGGCAAGTGCCAATATCTACGTGTGGTGAAAATAGTGAAGTGTTCTCCCCTTTTTCCTTGAAGACCTAGGCTCCTCTATTTATAGCCTCTAGGAGGGCCACCTGGAGCACCAGGGCTTACCGTATATGGGAGAGGAGGCATGCCTGAGCCCTTGTAGCCAGTATGGCCATTGGCATGACCCTTGTACTTGTTGTTGATTTGTGCTAGGAAGGGGATGTCCAGTTCCTGTGTTTGCATCTTTAACCGAGTAGAGGGACAAGGCCAAGGTCTAGGGCTCGGACATGTACCCAATCCTGTCCAATGAAGGAATTGTCCGTATTGTAGTGGTTGGAGCAGTGGCAAGTATGGTGAAAAGGTTCTAACAATACGTAGAGTATCTGACGTGAGCTCTACAACTTTCGGTGACATTGGGTGTCCTTCCGTCGATATTATCAAGGCCAAAGCCACGCTTTGGCGAGGCAAAAGTCTTTGAGAGCACCTAGAGGGGGGTGAATAGGTGATCCTGTAAAAATCAAGTCTAACAACACAAACTTTGGTTTATAATAAATGTTAGTGGGACTAAAACCAAGGTGATATGAATAGAGAGAAGAGAACTCTTCACTTGATTATTTCTTTAGGATATGTATTGAACTTAGAAACAATAGTGCAAGTGAATAAGTGAGAACTCTATGGAAGCAAATAATCATGATAGAAAGATGAACAAGTGACACGGTGATTTTATCCCGTGGTTCGTCCAATGCCTACTCCACGTTGTGGTGACCTCCTTCTGTCAAGGATTGCACTCAATCCCTCTCAAGTGATCCAAAGATCAAATTTGAGTACCACAGTTTTCTTCCTTTTCTCAAGTATTCCCTTTGTGAGGAATCTCCACAAGTTGGAGTCTCTCACCCTTACAAGATTGATCACAAGAACCACAAGCGTAAGGGAGGGAATAGAAACACACACAAGAACTAGAGTCGCAGCAACAACACGCACACAAGTCAAGAACTGAGCACACAAAACAATGTAGCGAAGTTATAGCTCAAAGAAATGCTCAAATCTCTATCGCAATGAATCGAATGTGTGCTAGCATAGTCTATGTAAGACCTAAAATTAGTAGAAGAAAAAAATCTGTATATCATAAAATAATAAAATAAAGAAATAAGAATATCTAGGATAGTATTTCTAGAATTTTCAAAACCTTTGAGAACTTATTAGGATCCTTCCCATTTATAATCAATTAATAATATTAAGTTAAGCAACCATTAAAAATGAAGAAAATGCATCCCTTGCTTATCACTTTGGCTAAGGCATTTTATTGAAGACATAACTTGAGTTTGACCTTAGAATTTTAAATGAAAATGTAAAATAGAAAATTGAGAAAGGAAATTGGGATAAAGTCACTTATTACTAGAATTAAATAAGGGGAAGGAGGAAAAATACTAATATAAAAAAATAGTGGCGTTTATATTCATAAATTGGATCTTATTTTGATACTGGGGATCTGAACTTCAAAATAGGAAATTTGAATTTGAATTGAATGTTGTAAACTTGAAATAGAGAATAAAATAGAAATAAGAAAAAGGACAAGAATAAACTAAAACAGATTCGACCCAAGTTCCTCGCCCGGCCCACTTTCTTTTCCTCTCCCCTCTCCCCAGCCCACTTCCACGGCAGTCCCGCGCGGCCCAGCCAGGGGATCTACGCGCGCTCACTCACTGGCATCATGACCCACATCGTCAGCTGCTTCCCACCCAGAACACACGTCCTGTGCTTCACAGACAAATGGACCCCACTGTCCAGGGTCATCTTCAACGTCGCCGCAACAGACTTGGTGTCTGTTCATCTCGATCCGTAGGTCCCGGGCCGAGCTTACCGGTCACCGCTTGCCCTTGCGAAATCCGTGGCACCATAAATCCTGAGCCCGTGACCGCCCTGCTCCCTCGCCGGACCCAGTGAACGAACGCCGAGAACGCCGCCATGGATTCCGCTGAGAGTCTTCACCTGATTCAATGCATATCTGATCCCTTCCCCGGGATTCTCGGAGACCGGTTCGGCCGTGGAATTTCCGGGATCCTGTAACAACCTGGATGCCGATAGAAGCGAACTGGCCTCGGGCGCAAGCCTATTTAATCGTTCCCCTCCCCTTTGGCATATTCGTGACCGCCATGAATGGATGCACGACCGGGTGGGCTGCGCCACCGCTCTGCGGACCCGCCAGGGCCCTTGTGTCGTGCCCAGAAGCTCCGCCTGATCTTGGGGATGTGTGCTGTGGCTTCGCCGTGCGGAACCGACGCCCGGGAACTCGGGAATTCGTCGACAATAGCCATCCTCCGCCGCGAAAATGTGCTGCTTCGTGGCCAGGGTACCTGTGGGCATGATTCGTGGTATGTTGACTTCTACTGTACTCGCTTAAGTCGCCTCCATGTGTAGGACCAGTACTCGTTCGAAATGGAACACCTGAGTGGGCAATCCGCGTGCTCTCCGGCGCGCGCCGCCGTGGCTCGGGCTAGGGGTAAGAGATGATGCTCGGGCCGTTAGATGTGCACCGTGCGGCTAGGATTAGAGACGGGGAGAAAACGCGCATGGGTCGTTGATCGTCTTGTGATCGGCCCGGATTTGATGAGTGGGTAACGTTTCGGTTGGGGCTCTGGTGTCCGTCCGATCAAGTATGGACGGCTCTGGTTGACTCCAGGTTACCTCTTCGATTGAATTGAAATCGTGTCGTGGGCTTTTAATCCAACGGCCAATACAGACCCATACCCTTTCGTTGCGCAATATTGCTAAAGAGCCCCTCAAGTTCTCTATAATCAACCCGCGGTCCCACCAAGTCTTAGAACTATCGCAGCTGGGCCCGGAAGTTTGCGTGTGACCCCTCGGACTTCTCTGGAATTGTGGCCGCCGTCCTCGGGTCTGAGAATTTCAGAAAAATAAAATCTAAAAGGATTTTTATGACAAAAATAAATATGATAAACTTAGAAAATTCATAACTTTATGAGTGTAACTCCAAATTGATCCATTTCAGTTGCATTAATTTTGTTTTAATATTTTTATCACCTAGTACCTTTGTTTAACCATGAAACTTGAATTAAAATTGTTCAATTGAATTACTCTATTCTAGGTATTAAATAACTTCAGAAATTCATAACTCGATAACCGTAGCTCCGATTTTGGTGATTCTCGAACCCACGATCTCATAGAGACGCGTAGAATATTATTACGCAGTTTATGCTTATGTTTGGTGTGATGTTAATTTTGCATATACTATGTTTGTTTGTATTGCTACGAATAGCAGTGAGGTCACGAGAATCTGAAGATCATCCTGGTACCTGGAATCTCAAGTGCCAGGCAAGTTGTGCCCTTGATCACTTCTTTTTACCCAGTCATGTTCTGATTAATCATAATGATCTGCATAGGTTAATTTTGATGGGACCCAATAGGTTACCCTAGTTTGACTATCTTTATACCTTGTTTACCATAGAATTCTTGGGTAGTACATGTTATTGCTTTATGTGGTTTTGGGTATAGAGATACATTTTATTCATGATTATCTTTTATTATCAGTTATTATTTATTGTTCATGATAAGATCATTATGTAAATTGGAACATGGATAACCACCCGGGAAAACAGTGCTACCACAAGGGTTTAATGGGACGCCCTTGGCTGATTAATTAGGAAAGCTAGTGGATGACTACCTTACCCGAAAGGGGCAAGGGCAGTAGGGGAGTGGTCAGTGTTGGGAGGCCCTTGGGATGATTTTCCTGCGATGGCGGTCATGCGAGGGATTCCTGCATTGGAGCTTCCTATAAACTGTAGCGGGTTTTCTAAAGCTAGTGGAACTTTGTAAAGGCCTCGTAGTGTTACCCTGCCTCGCCTCCTCGGTAGAGGTGTGTGGGATTGGCCGTCTCTTGGCAGATGGGTAACATGACTTGTGGGTAAAGATGCGCAACCTCTGCAGAGTGTAAAACCGGTATACTAGCCGTGCTCACGGTCATGAGCAGCTCGGACACTCACATGATTAATTTATGGAACTAAATTCAATTTGTCATATGCATTGCATCGCAGGTGATGTTGTTACTTTTGTTCTACTACTTAATTGGGTTGGTATTTACTATGCTAATAAAATTTTGACCAACTTTAAAAGCAATGCTCAGCTTCAACCATCCTCTTTGGTAAGCCTTACACTTCACATGAGCTCCCATCTTTGGCGAGTTCATACACATTATTCCCCACAACTTGTTGAGCTATGAACGTATGTGAGCTCACTCTTGCTGTCTCACACCCCCACAGGTCAAGAACAGGTACCACAGGATGAGGCGCATGGAGGATGCTATGCTGTGTTTGTGAGAGGTCTAGGTCGTCGTCTCCTAGTCAACTTTGGGTTGCTGGACCGTTGTCTCCTTATAATGTAATTATTTATTTTGTATAGAACTCCTATTATGTAGTAAAGATGTGACATTCGATCTTGTGCCATGATTCATCATATGTGTGAGACTTGGTCCCAGCACACCTGGTGATTATGTTCGCGCCCGGGTCTTGGTGCCCCGAAATCCGGGTGTGACAGTCTAGGAGTTGTAGGATGTTCAATGAGTGCTTGGTATACTGCTCCATATGCCTAGGGGTCCCTTTTATTGCCCTAAGGCAGCTAGGAGCCGTTTGAGTTCCATTTGGAAGGCTCTAGTTGCCTTCTGTCTGTGGGCGCACCGGACAGTCCGGTGAACCACCGAACAGTGAACAGTGCGCGATTTCTTTCCTTGTTTGGCTCGACCGTTGCAGCCACCGGCCCCTTGGCACACCGGATAGTCTGGTGGCGCACTGGACAGTCCGATGGCACATCAGATAGTCCGGTGCGGCCTGGTGACCGTTGGTGAAGTCCATGTGTCGCCCGTTGTTCACGCGGCCGATCGTTGGCTGGGCACATGGCTGGCACACCGGACAGTCCGGTGAATTATAGCCACGACGCCCTGTCCTTTTTCTAGAGAGTGGGCCTGTTCACCGAGCGTGCCAGCCTAGGCAACGGACATTGTCCGGTGCACACCAGACAGTCTGGTGCACCACAGGCTGGTGCAAGTCTGCCTTTCCTTAGCCAAACTTTGTCCGGTGCACATCAGACAGTCCGGTGCACCACAGGCTGGTGCAAGTCTGCCTTTCCTTAGCCAAACTTCTTCAATTTGATTTCTCTCACTTTGAGAAGTTTCCTGGCACTTAGTAGAATAATGTTAGTACCAAAAACAATTTACTAAGACTAGAATCATACCTTGCTTTTCCATTTTCATCTCTTTGACTCTTGGCTCAATAAAGTCATAACTCTATGTGTTGAGCATCTAATCATCAAAACAATATAGAAATGGCCCAAGGGCGCATTTCCTTTTCAATCTCCCCCTTTTTATTGATTTATGCCAACACATCAAAAGCAACTCAAAATGCAACAACATTTTCAAATGCAAGTCAAAGAGTGCAAATTGAGGACCAATTAATCTTACATAGAATTTGGCATATTTGGATCACTTTTGCCACCATTTGGTTTGTTTTCGCAAAACAAATTCATTTTCCTATCTTTAAGTCAAAAACACTTGTTTTGGCAAATCAAAATATCTTTAAAGACTAGATTTGATCAAACACCAAAAACTCCCCCTTTTTTCATAATCAATTTTCTCCCCCGTAAGAGAGCAGTTTATGCAATAAGGGGGTTTTGATCGAAAACCAAGTATTCTCATACTAATATTTTTGAAAAAATACATAGGTGGTAGCTGATCCAGTTGCTTTGGCCTTAATTTCTCCTCCTTTGGCATTAAGCACCAAAACGGAAGAACTATTTGGCCCTTTGTAACCCCATTGCCTCACAAAAATTTCAAGTAACACCAAGGGCAATGAGAAAACATAAATAGTGGCTTGGAACAAGACACATTGATATCGGAATGTAGTGGAAGCCTCTTCTTTGTCCAAGTCCACCTTTCCCTTTTCAATCTATCTTTGAGACTATATCAAAATTACTCAAGCAAACACATTAGTCTCAAAGGGTCAAGTTGTAGTACATCCTCCCCCTAAGCATGTGCATCATTTGCATAAGGGCTTATGAAGTCCAGGGATGACATGTACAACTTGAGCACAAAAAATAAGCAAAGACAGAAATCCTTAAAAGAACATGTTTTACGCTAAGGCTCGGGCGAGGCAGAGTTTTTGAGCGATCGCCGAGTGGGGTCTCGGGCGAATCATGGATCATTCTCACTTGACCTCGTGGAACATGTTTTACGCTAGTTTAGGGGTTAAGCGTGTTTAGGGGCGTAATCCAGGTACCCCTAATTATGATACTTGGATCGTGGTCCATGCATTGTATGTATGGAGTGACGTCCTCATCATCATCTCCCTCTTGAATTGGAGTCGTCCTCGACTCAGGCAGTGGCCAAGGGGGTGGCCGATGAACCCTAGGGTGTATAAGACCTTCAGGCTCAAAAACACGCATCGCTAATTTCTGGCAGTTTCTCGATGCCATTTTGTTACGATGATTTCCATTAGATCTGAGCATATTTTGACGTGGGATTAGTTGGATTGGAAAGTTTATCTCATTAGCTTTCCAACAATATCAATAACACCCAAAATGGAGTCCATATGCGGCTTGGACGTCCGTTTTAGTGAGGCCCACTCATGCACCCAAAGCAGACTCGTGAATAAATTGGACTCCGACGGCTTCACCAACCTAAGCATAGGGGTCTCCCTCGATCACGTGCAACCAGAATGGCATCCCCCTTGACCCCTTTGATTTCGCCAGATCTTCGATGTCTCACCACGATGGCACGACAGTTGCACATACCCTCGATGCCTTCTATGGCCCCTTCGTGAAAGCCACTCTTCAACAAGGGACCCTTCGCCAACACCAATAGCAGCAGACTAGGTCTCCCCATATAATGCAACCAATAAATTGAAATCATCGTCTGAATATGAAAGTCGCCTAGAGGGGGGTGAATAGGCAAAACCTGAAATTTACAACTTTAAACACACACTACAAGCCAGGGTTAGCGTTAGAACTAAAATCAAGTCTGGGAGAGAGGGCGAAAACAAATCAAATGAGAATCAAGCGGATGAACACGGTGATTTATTTTTCCGAGGTTCAGTTCTAAAGAACCTAGTCCCCGTTGAGGAGGTCACAAAGACCAGGTCTATTTCAACCCTTTCCCTCTCTCAAATGGTCACTTAGACCGAGTGAGCCTCCTTCCTTAATCTCACGGGTCACTAAGATCCCACAAGGACCACCACACACTTGGTGTCTCTTGCCTCACTTACAAAGCACTTGAGAGTAAGTATGAAAAAGAAGAAAGGTAATCCAAGAAGCAAGAGCTCAAAAGAACACAAAATCTCTCTCACAAGTCACTAAGTGTTTGAGATGAATTTGGGACTTGGAGAGGCTTTGATCTTTTGAGTTGTGTCTAGGAGTGAATGCTAGAGCTCTTGTATTGAATGTGATCTTCAGAAACCTTGGATGCTTGGAGAGTTGGAGTTGTGGTGGTTGGGGGGTATTTATAGCCCCCAACCACTTGGGTAGCCGTTGGGGAGGCTGCTGGCGATGGGCGCACCGGACAGTCCGGTGCCCCACCGGACAGGTACTATGCACTGTCCGGTGCCCTGCCACGTCAACCAACCATTAGGGTTCGGAGCGAAGTCGACCGTTGGAGCTTTGTCTTCTTGCGGCACCGGATAGTCCGATGCCCTCTGACTTCGCGGCTCTGACTTCTGCCGCTGCACTGTAGCTCACTGTAGCACTTTGCAGAGTCGACCATTGCGCGCAGATAGCCATTGCCCGCTGGCTCACCAGATAGTCTGGTGGCACACCGGACAGTCCGATGAATTATAGCGGAGCGCGTCTGCGTTTTTCCAAGAGTGGCTGGTTGACCCCTGTACGGTCCTGGTGCATCGGACACTGTCCGGTGGCACACCGGACAGTCCGGTGCGCCAGTCCACAGCACACTCAAGTTTCTTTTCTCCTTTTGAATTGGGTCCCTAATTTGAATATTTTATTGGTTTGTGTTGAACCTTATGCACCTGTAATACATGAATTCTAGACAAACTAGTTAGTCCATGTGTTTGTGTTGACGATCAACCACCAAAATTAATTATAGGAAATGGTTAACCCTATTTCCCTTTCAATCTCCCCCTTTTTGGTGATTGATGCCAACACAAACCAAAGCAAATAATAAGTGCAGAAATGAAACTAGTTTGCATTTGGAAAGTGCATAGATTACTTGGAGTTAAACCAATTGATAATCTCACTAAATATGAATGGATTGCTCTTTCTTTTATTTTAACATTTTGGACCACATTTGCACCACTTGTTTTGTTTTTGCAAATCTTTTTGTAAAATCTTTTTAAAATCTTTTTGCAAATAGTCAAAGGTATAGGAATAAGATTGCAAGAAGCATTTTCAAGATTTGAAATTTCTCCCCTTGTTTCAAATACTTTTCCTTTGACTAAATAAAACTCCCCCTGAATGAAATTCTCCTCTTAGCTTTCAAGAGGGGTTTTGAAATAGATACCAATTTGAAAATTGAAACGATACAAGTTGAAGGATTAATTGTAAATTATTTACCAATTGAAATTTTACTTTCACAAATAAGGCAAAGATACCAATTGATATCAAATACTATTTTTGAGAATACATCAATTGAGAAATTGCCATAGATACCAATGTGAAAAATATCAATTAAAACTTTATTTCAAAATATTTTGAAATGGTGGTGCGGTCCTTTTGCTTTGGGCTAAATACTTTCTCCCCCTTTGGCATTAATCGCCAAAAACGGAGAACTTTAGAGCCCTTTAATACTTTCTCCCCATTGGTATAAGTAAATAAGAGTGAAGGATTATACCAATTGAGAGTTATGGAGGAACAACAGCAAAGGGTAGATGATATCGTCAGAGTTGTGGAGTGGAAGCCTTGTTCTTTGTCGAAGACTCCATTTCCCTTTCAATCTAAGACTAAGTATAGAAGATACTTGAAAACACATTAGTCGTAGTCTTGGTACAAGAATAATAAGAAATATGCATTTGTACCAAACTGAAAGAGAAATGATCAAAGGTATATAGATGAGCAATGTGTGCAATGTTTCAATCAAAATTCCGAGAATCAAGTATATTTAGCTCATTCCTAAGTTTGCTAAAGGTTTTCTCATCTAGTGGCTTGGTAAAGATATCAGCTAATTGATTCTTGGTGTTTACATAAGCTATTTCGATATCCCCCTTTGTTGGTGATCCCTCAGAAAGTGATACCGAATGTCTATGTGCTTAGTGCGGTTGTGTTCAACGGGATTGTCCGCCATGCGGATTGCACTTTCATTATCACATAGGAGAGGGACTTTGCACAATTTGTAGTCATAGTCCCTAAGGGTTTGCCTCATTCAAAGTAACTGCGCACAACAATGTTCTGTGGCAATATACTCGGCTTTGGCGGTGGAAAGAGCTACGGAGTTTTGTTTCTTTGAAGCCCATGACACCAGGGATCTTCCTAGAAACTGACAAGTCCCTGATGTGCTCTTCCTTTCAATTTTACACCCTACCCAGTCGGCATCGGAATATCCTATTAAATCAAAAGTGGATCCCTTGGGGTACCAAAGCCCAAACTTAGGAGTATAAACTAAGAGAACATATCTGGTGCACATAGAAGATTGGTGCACATGGTGCACATATTAAATCATCACCACTCATTTTAGATCTAACGTCTCTAGTTGTTTGGTATATTTTGCTAAGAACACCCTTCAACGTGGTGGTGTGTAGTGGTGGAAGATGTTATTTGTAAATTGAATGATTAACTAGAGACGTTAGATCTAAAATGAGTGGTGATGATTTAATATGTACACCATGTGCACCAATCTTCCATGTGCACCAGATATGTCCTCATAAACTAAATACCTCGTGATTCTTTTCACGGCCCTAAGGTGAACTTCCTTAGGATTTGCCTGGAACCTTGCACACATGCATACAGAAAGCATAATATCCGGTCGAGATGCACATAAATAAAGTAAAGATCATATCATCGACCGGTATACCTTTTAATCTACGGATTTACCTCTCGTGTCGAGGTCGAGATGCCCATTAGTTCCCATGGGTGTCTTGATGGGTTTGCCATCCTTTATTCCAAACTTCTTAAGTATGTCTTGAATGTACTTTATTTGGCTGATGAAGGTGCCATCTTGGAGTTGCTTGACTTGAAATCTAAGGAAATACTTTAACTCCCCCATCATAGACATCTCGAATTTCTGTATCATGGTCCTACTAAACTCTTCACAAGTTGACTTGTTAGTAGACCCAAATATAATATCATCAACATAAATTTGGCATACAAACAAATATTTTACAACAGTTTTAGTAAAGAGAGTAGGATCGGCTTTTCCGACTTTGAAGCCATTAGTGATAAGAAAGTCTCGCAGGCATTCATACCATGCTCTTGGGGCTTTCTTGAGCCTAAAAAGTGCCTTTGAGAGCTTAAACATATGGTTAGGGTACTCACTATCTTCAAAGCCGGGAGGTTGCTCAACATAGACTTCTTCCTTGATTGGTCCATTGAGGAAGGCACTTTTCACGTCCATTTGATAGAGCTTAAAGCCATGGTAAGTAGCATAGGCAAGTAATATACGAATTGACTCAAGCCTATCTACGGGTGCATAAGTTTCATCAAAGTCCAAACCTTCGACTTGTGAATAACCTTTGGCCACAAGTCGGGCTTTGTTTCTTGTCGCCACACCATGCTCATATTGCTTGTTGCGGAGTACCCATTTGGTACCTACAACATTTTGGTTAGGACGTGGAACTAAATGCCATACCTCATTCCTTGTGAAGTTGTTGAGTTCCCCTTGCATTGCCAGCACCTAATCCGGATCTCTTAGTGCATCCTCTACCCTGTATGGCTCAATAGAGGAAACAAAAGAGTAATGTTCATAGAAATGAGCAACTCGAGATCTAGTGGTTACCCCCTTATGGATGTCACCAAGGATGGAGTTGACGGGGTGATCTCGTTGAATTGCTTGGTGGACTCTTGGGTGTGGCGGTCTTTGACCCTGTATTTCTTGATCATCTTCCTTGTCATTATTGTCTTCATCTCCCCCTTGATCCATGTCCTTCTCTTGAGGTGGCTCATCTTCTTGATTTTCATCTTCATCATCTTGAGCCTGATCCTCATCTTGAGTTGGTGGAGATGCTTGGTTGGAAGATGATGGTTGATCTTGTGCTTGTGGAGGCTCTTCGGATTCCTTAGGACACTCATCCCCAATGGACATGTTCCTTAGCACGACGCATGAAGCCTCTTCATCATTTAATTCATCAAGATCAACTTGCTCCACTTGGGAGCCATTAGTCTCATCAAACACAATGTCACAAGAAACCTCAACCAATCCAGTGGATTTGTTGAATACTCTATATGCTCTTGTGTTTGAGTCATAACTAAGTAAAAAGCCTTCTACAGCCTTAGGAGCAAATTTAGATTTTCTACCTCTTTTAATAAGAATAAAACATTTGCTTCCAAAGACTCTAAAGTATGAAACATTGGGCTTTTTACCAATGAGGAGTTCATACGATGTCTTCTTAAGGATTCAGTGAAGATATAACCGGTTGATGGAGTAACAGGCGGTGTTAATCGCCTCAGCCCAAAACTGGTCTGGTGTCTTGTATTCATCAAGCATGGTTCTTGCCATATCCTGTAGAGTTATATTCTTCCTCTCCACTACACCATTTTGTTGAGGTGTGTAGGGAGAAGAGAATTCATGCTTGATGCCTTCCTCAAGAAAACCTTCAATTTGTGAATTCTTGAACTCCGTTCCATTATCGCTTCTTATCTTTTTTCTCCTTAATCCAAACTCATTTTCAGCCCGTCTTAAGAATCCCTTTAATATATCTTGGGTTTGTGATTTTTCCTGCAAAAAGAACACCCAAGTGAAGCGAGAATAATCATTCACAATAACTAGATAGTACTTACTCCCATCGATGCTTATGTAAGCAGTCGGGTCGAATAAATCCATGTGAAGTAGCTCGAGTGGCCTATCAGTCGTTATGATGTTCTTGTGTGGATGGTGGACTCCAACTTGCTTTCCTGCTTGACATGCGCTACAAACCCTGTCTTTCTCAAAATGAACACTGGTTATTCCTAAAATGTGCTCTCCCTTTAGAAGCTTGTGAAGATTCTTCATTCCAACATGGGCAAGTCGGTGATGCCAGAGCCAACCCATATTAGTCTTAACAATTAAGCAAGTGTCAAGTTCAGCTTTGTTATCATTAAAATCAACCAAATATAGCTAACTCTCTAACACTCCCTTAAATGCTATTGAATCATCACTTCTTCTAAAGACAGTAACACCTATATCAGTGAATAGACAATTGTAGCCCATTTTACACAATTGAGAAATAGAAAGCAAATTGTAGTCTAAAGAATCTACAAGAAAAACATTGGAAATAGAGTGGTTAGGAGATATAGCAATTTTACCCAAACCTTTGACCAAGCCTTGATTTCCATCCCCGAATGTGATAGCTCGTTGGGGATCTTCGTTTTTCTCATAGGAGGAGAACATTTTCTTCTCCCTTGTCATGTGGTTTGTGCACCCGCTATCGATTATCCAACTTGAACCACCGGATGCATAAACCTACAAAACAATTTTAGGCCTTGTTCTTAGGTACCCAAACAGTCTTGGGTCCTTTGACGTTAGGAACAAGCACCTTGGGTACCCAAACACAAGTTTTGGAGCTCTTATGTTTGCCTCCAACATATTTGACAACTACTTTGCCTGATTTGTTAGTTAAAACATAAGATGCATCAAAAGTTTTAAATGAAACATTATGCTCATTTGATGCAGCAGCAATTTTCTTTTTATGCATTTTAACATGTGTGGTATGCCTAGAGCTAGAAGCCTCATTTTTATACATGAGTGCATGGTGAGAAATAGTATGAGGTCTCCTAGCATGAATCTTCCTAATTTTGTGCTCAGGATAATTAGCAGGATATAAAATGTAGCCTTTATTATCCTGAACCATGGGAGCCTTGCCCTTAACAAAATTAGACAATATTTTAGGGGCATTGAGCTTGACATTGCTCCCCTGTTGGAAACCAATGCCATCCTTAATGCCGGGGCGTCTCCCATTATAAAGCATGCTACGAGCAAATTTAAATTTTTTCATTTTTCGAGCACATGCTCGACAATTTTAGCATCTAATTTAGCTATATGATCATTTTGTTTCTTAATTATGGCAAGTTGATCATCTATAGCATCAACATTAATATATCTATATCTAGTGCAAATGGAGGCATGTTCAATAGTGGATGTAGAGGGTTTGCAAGCACTCAATTTCTCAATCTTAGCATTTAAATTATCATTCTCAATTCTAAGACTAGAAATTGTATCATTGCAAACATTCAATTCATCAATCTTAGTATTTAGACTAGCATTTTCATTTCTAAGACAGATAATTGAATCATTGCAAACATTCAAATTTTTAACCTTAGAATTTAAACTAGTATTTTCATTTCTAAGGCTAGAAATTGTATCATGACAAATGCTAAGCTCCTTAGATATGTTTTCACATTTCTCTATTTCCTAAGCATAAGCATTCTTCAATTTAACAAATTTTTTGTTTTCTTTAATAAGGAAGTCTTCTTGGCTATCCAAGAGTTCATCCTTCTCATTAATTGCTTCAATTAATTCATTCAATTTTTCTTTTGGTCCATGTTAAGGTTGGCAAAAAGAGACATTAAATTATCTTCACTGTCACTAGAGCTACCCTCATCACTAGATGTTGTGTATTTAGGGGTGGCTCTAGAGTGTACCTTCTTCTTCTTGCTGTCCTTAGCCATAAGACACTTGTGGCCGACGTTGGGGAAGAGGAGGCCCTTGTTGACGGCGATGTTGGCGGCGTCCTCGTCGAAGGAGGAGTCGGTGGATCTCTCGTCGGAGTCCCATTCCGGACATATGTGGACATCGCCGCCCTTCTTCTTGTAGTATCTCTTCTTCTCCTTCTTCTTCCCCTTCTTGTCGTCGTCCCTGTCACTTCCGCTAGAAATTGGACATTTTGCTATGAAATGACCGGACTTACCACACCGATAGCACACCTTCTTGGAGTGGGACTTGTAGTTCTTCCCCCTCCTTTGCTTGAGGATTTGGCGGAAGCTCTTGATGATGAGCGCCATTTCCTCGTTGTCGAGCTTGGAGGCGTCAATTGGAAGCCTACTTGGTGTAGACTCCTCCTTATTTTCTTCCGTCGCTTTGAATGCAATGGATTGCACCTCAGGTGTGGAGGTGGCGCCTTGCTCCAAGGTGACAATGTGTTTGGAGTCTTTGATCATTAGTTCAAAGCTCACAAACTTGCCAATAACCTCCTCTGGAGACATTAGTTTATATCTAGGATCCCCACGAATTAATTGCACTTGAGTAGGATTGCGAAAAACAAGGGATCTTAGAATAACCTTGAGCATTTCATGGTCATCCCACTTGGTGCTCCCGAGGTTGCGCACTTGGTTCACCATGGTCTTTAGCCGGATGTACATTACTTGCGGCTCTTCTCCTTTGTTGAGGACGAATCAACCGAGCTCCCCCTCGATCGTCTCCCGCTTGGTGATCTTGGTCACATCATCCCCTTCGTGCGCGGTCTTGAGGACGTCCCAAATTTCTTTGCCGTTCTTTAACCCTTGCACCTTGTTATACTCATCTCGACACAAGGAGGCGAGGAGTATAGTCGTGGCTTGGGAGTTAAAGTGTCTAATTTGGGTGGCCTCGTCCGAGTCATAGTCCTCGTCCCCCACCTGTGGTACCTATGCTCCAAATTCAACTATGTCCCATATGCTTTCGTGGAGTGAGGTTAGATGATGCCTCATTTTATCACTCCACATACAATAATCTTCACCATCAAAATATGGTGGTTTGCCTAAGGGAACGGAAAGTAGAGGAGCGTGCTTTGAAATACGGGGATAGCGAAGAGGCATCTTACTATACTTCTTGTGCTCATGGCGCTTAGAAGCGACAGATGACTCGGAGCTCGATGTGGAGGGTGACGAAGAGTAGGTCTCGTAATAGACCACTTTCTTCATCTTCTTCTTCTTGTCATCTCTCCGATGTGACTTGATGGAGGAAGAGGATTCCTCCTTATGCTTGTTGCTGAACTCCCTTGAAAGGGTTCTCCCTGAGCTTGTGGTCTTGTCGCCGGTCACGATCTTCCTCTTGGCGTGTTCTCCCGACATCACTTCGAGTTGTTAGACTCTAATGAAGCACCAGGTTCTGATACCAATTGAAAGTCGCCTAGAGGGGGTGAATAGGCAAAACCTGAAACTTACAACTTTAAACACACACTACAATCCGGGTTAGCGTTAGAACTAAAATCAAGTCCGGGAGAGAGGGCGAAAACAAATCAAATGAGAATCAAGCGGATGAATACAGTGATTTGTTTTACCGAGGTTCGGTTCTAAAGAACATAGTCCCCGTTGAGGAGGTCACAAAGACCGGGTCTATTTCAACCCTTTCCCTCTCTCAAACGGTCAGTTAGACCGAGTGAGCCTTCTTTCTTAATCTCACGGGTCACTAAGACCCCGCAAGGACCACCACACACTTGGTGTCTCTTGCCTCGCTTACAAAGCACTTGAGAGTAAGAATGAAAAAGAAGAAAGGCAATCCAAGAAGTAAGAGTTCAAAAGAACACAAAATCTCTCTCTCACAAGTCACTAAGTGTTTGAGATGAATTTGGGACTTGGAGAGGCTTTGATCTTTTGAGTTGTGTCTAGGAGTGAATGCTAGAGCTCTTGTATTGAATGTGATCTTCAGAAATCTTGGATGCTTTTAGTTGTGGTGGTTGGGGGTATTTATAGCCCCCAACCACTTGGGTAGCCGTTGGGGAGGCTGCTGGTGATGGGCGCACCGGACAGTCCGGTGCCCCACCGGACAGGTACTGTGCACTGTCCGGTGCCCCGCCACGTCACCCAACTGTTAAGGTTCGGAGCGAAGTCAACCGTTGGAGCTTTGTCTTCTTACGGCACCGAACAGTCCAGTGCCACACCGGACAGTCCGGTGCCCTCTGACTTCATGGCTCTGACTTCTGTCGCTGCACTGTAGCTCACTATAGCACTTTGCAGAGTCGACTGTTGCACGCAGAAAGCTGTTGCCTGCTAGCTCACCGGATAGTCTAGTGGCACACCGGACAGTCCGATGAATTATAGCGGAGCGCGCCTGCATTTTCCCGAGAGTGGCTGGTTGACCCTTGTACCGTCCTGGTGCACCGGACACTGTCCGGTGGCACATCGGACAGTCTGGTGCACCAGTCCACAGCACACTCAAGTTCCTTTTGCTCCTTTTGAATTGGGTCCCTAACTTGAATATTTTATTTGTTTGTGTTGAACCTTATGCACCTGTAATACATGAATTCTAGACAAACTAGTTAGTCCATGTGTTTGTGTTGATGATCAACCACCAAAATTAATTATAGCAAATGGTTAACCCTATTTCCCTTTCAGAATATTTATCATCCAAAGTAGCGAAAAATTCCAAATATGCCTCAATATCCGAAGACCCCGAATCAAAAAAGCATCCAAACTACCAGAGTCTGATGAACTCTGGCAAGCTAAAGGTGTGATACAAATAATAGTACCCAAAGAGTCCTCCACCGCCCTCAAAATTGGCGATATAGTTGCCTCACCTAGGCCCCAAAATAACAACCTGCGTGAAAGAATAGTTCAAAATATTAGTGTATGTCACATTAAAATAAGTCTTTTCACACGAAAGCTACACAACCTCTCCTGCCTCTAGCTCAACAAGAGCCTCCGCTGGGGTAGTGCCAGCGGCAGATGTTGCTACAAAAGTCAAAGGCACCGTGAAAGTTCCTTTGAGGGGAACACGGATCTAGATGTGCCTATAGGGGGTGAACAAGCGAATAAAAGTTAACACCAAAAACTTAAAACTTTCTTACTTTATTCATAGTATGGATCACAACGGAATGAAGTACAACACGAGTAGATTGTAGCAGAATACTAGTTTCTGTCTCAAAAGATCCTCCACTTCAAGAACAGTTTATACCAAAGATAAGTAGTGAAGTGCAAATAGCAAAGCAAACAAAAATAGAACAGAGACACAAAGATTTATCACGTTGTTCAGCCAAGCTTGAAATGCTTGTCTACATTCACGTTGGAGTTAGGCAACCTGGCTTGAAGTCTATTTCAACTCCTTCCTCTGTTTGCTTAGATTTGTCACCAGGTGAAGGATCAAGTCTTCCACTATGTAGATGATGGTTACAGTAGCGTCAAGGTCGTTTACAACTTCTATATCCAAGATAGTTTGAAGATAGCTCAAAAAGGTGACGAGTCGAGATAGATGATAGATGATGGTTACAGTAGCGGCATGGTCGTTTACAACTTCTATATCCAAGATAGCTCGAAGATAGCTCGAAAAGGTGACGGATCAAGATAGATGATGGTTACAGTAGCGTCAAGTCTTCCACTATGTAGATGATAGTCTTCCACTATGAAGATAGATGACGGATCAAGTCTATTTTGACTTCTCTATCCAAGATAGCTCGAAGATACTTTAAAGGCTAATCAAGACAAAGCTAAGGCCCTCAAAAAGGTGCCTTTATACATGGCACTGTTCATCTATTTATGGGGAAGACGAAAAGTCTCGTATAGACTTACATCCATGCCCGCAAGGTTTTACATACATGATTTACAAATGACACAAGGTCAACATTATCTTTTATCTTTATTTCTTTCCGCTCAAGACTTCATCTTCTTCCCCTTCGAGACTTTGTATTCGAAGCCAGCATTACGCTAAGGTCGGTGGTCTTCGATTTGCACCTTTGCTGCGCATTTTATAGACGAAGCTTCTATATCCGAAGGCCAGCTTCGTTCGTCCTTCATTTTATATCGAAAACACATTTGTTTACACTAAAGTAAACGCAATTTGAGGACCTTCGGTAAAAGTAGGCCCCCAACAAATGGTCACATATAAAATTTCCAAACACAAGAATGACCCAAACTAAAAGTCAAAGTGAAACTTAGCTCTTTTGGATCACTTTTAGAATATGACTTTGATACTTCTCCACCTTCTTGTGACCATGTACAACTTCTTGAGCTAGGATCTTTGAGCCTTATGACTTGAACCATAAATCCTAGAAATTTCCTCAATGGTTCCAAGCCATGTTCTTATATCATGATCGTCGAAGCACCAGAACTCTTCTTAGCTTGACCAACCTTGACTTCTTGCAAACCATCTTTTTACCCTTGGCTTTAGGTGCCTCGGTCTTCTTAACCTTCTCTCGTGCACTCGGTTCCTCAAAGTTCTTCTTGCCCTCATCCTTAGTTCGATCAGCTGTCTCCAAGTTATGCACATCGAGTTCCACATAGTTATTGTCCATCCTTCAACTTCACCTGTGATGTCCACAGACCATAGTCATCTCAGTTTGTGTGGATCATCACATCTGTCGTCATGTGTTGAACTTCTTAGTTTCTTCACTTAGCACCTATTTAACACTTAACATTCTTGGGTAGAACTTTAATTGTGTTGTCATCCAAAGGATAAAAACCCGCAAAGGAGATTTCACACCCTCGCATCCATAGAAGACCCACCGATAATGGTATCTATCGGAGCAGGTAGCTCAGCAGACTGCATCCGGTTCCTCGGTGCCTGCCCTCTCCTAAATGACCCCATCAAGCAAAAACAACAGGCATTATTCATCTAGGAGTAGTAAACGAATGCACTTGCGAAGTGGCAAACCAAAGCCAAAAATCTTACTCGTTCCAATGTCACCATGGAGGGCCGCTGAGCGACATCGATGCCATATTTGCTCCACATCAGGCCTTGTTCCCAATACACATGGATTGGATGGGATTGGAAAAAATTAAGAAGTTTGACTTATTTGGGATTCAAACCCATTCAATCCCACTCAATCCATATGGATTGAGAGCTAACCGAACAAGCCCTCAGCTGGTCCAGCATCTCGTCCGCCACCTCACTCACAGCAGAACTCACGTTGGTGTAGACGCTATAGTCAACGACGAAGTCCTCGGATGCTAGACACACAATGGCCCTGTTTGTTTCGGCTTCTGGCAGCTTGTGGCCACCAAAAGCTGCTGCGGACTGCCAAACACTCAGCTTTTCAGACAGCTTCTATAAAATTCGTTGGGGCAAAAACCATCCAAAATCAACATAAACACATAATCGATTGAGTCATTGCAATAGTAGAAATCCGTCACTTTCTAGATCCTGAGCCCTATGAACTTTATCTTCCTCCGCACGTAATCGTAATGATACTCAGATTCTTCCCACAGCCAGATTCTCCCCACAGCCAGATTTTCAGAAAAGCTGGTCAGAAAAAAGCTGAACCAAACAGGTCCAATGTGCTCGCAACCTTCATGGGCCAACGTCTCAAAGCGCGGAGGTTTGACATGGCTCCCCCGAGCGACCCTTGCCGAGAGTTTGGAGGCATCCAAGCCAGGGCCGTTCCTAAGGGGTTGCCGAGGGTGCGGCCGCACCGGGCCCCCAAAAACAGAGGGTCTCCTGGCCACTAGACGCTAGCATTTTTTCCTGTTAAATCTATCTATTCTAGACATAAATAGGCAAAGAGCGATTGCGCTATCGACCAGTCTCGTTTAGATTATTAAACTAATATCTCAATTACTTATCGAATACTCTATCCGTTTCAAAATAGTTTAGCTCTTGATTTTTATGTTTATATTCAACTAGATGATGATGAATCTATTAAAGAAGCAAAACAAATTCTATTTTGATATAGAGATAGTACTATTTACTATACGTATGATGGTTGCATCGACAGAGAGAAGCTTTTTAATAAAATTGAAATATTTTTGTAAACTATTTATGGCTAACAATAACTCAAGAGAGGTTAAATGGCTTGACGATTCTATATATCGAAAAAAGTTGTTGGATGAGATTGATCTCAATGATATAAACGATGACTTTGTATCAGAAAATGTTAGAAGATATTATTAATTATATCAGATAACAAGTAAGTATTTTTGACTATATTTTATATTTTTATCTTATAAAATTTTAAAATAGTGCATATAATTTTTATACGTTAAATATTTAATATTATTTGTATAATTATATATACTTGTGTGTAGATGGATCTTCATATTAGATTTCAGGCTAGGCCTCTAAAAAGTCAGAAACGGCCTTGATCCAAGCGACCCTTCGGTCGCAGCGAGGCGTACGCCGCCTCCCTGCAGGTTCCCCTAGGCGGGTCTTCAAACGTCATGGTCTTGAGATCACAAAATTGTTCCATCATTCCATGCCAGCGATGCAGTGTATGAAACGATCTGGCACAGAGTTAATTAGCTTCTTTACCATTGCTTCGTTCTCCAGGGATGCACCCAGATTAGCGAACCGGGATACCCATTGCCGAGAACCGAGATCCTAGCTCCCAGCAAGCTGGTCGATCGAGGGTTTCTTCTTCCGTCATGCGCAGACCTTCAAAATTTGCAGCCGTGCCTCCTTGACGCGATCTGCGCCAACAAATCTTGTTTGGAGAGATTCCCAAACCTCTTTTGTTGCCTTCTTCGTTGCCACCTGCAGGAGGACATCTTCTGGGAGAGCCTGGAGAAGACGGGCACGAGCCGTCTTATCCTTCCTTCATTTGACGGCCACCCCGGCCGCACGCTCTACTGCCCCTGACAGCGAACACGAACGACAAACTCAGTTTTCTAGAGAAACAACCAGAGGCAAATCTGAAGGAGACTAATGGCGTGTTCGGTTTGAGGAACGGGGTAATCTGACATTTTCTTACTCCTCAATTTTTTGTTTAGTTTGTGGAATAAGATAAGTTAATCCATCATCATTTTATTTATTATAGGTTAATAATTAGCAATATATAAGTAATGAGTGTATTCCACTAAATTTGTGAAATAGAGTCGTGATGTACCGTCTCATCTATAATAAATTAGGTAGTGTTTGGTTGAGGAGACAAGTAGAACGGAGCCGTTCCATCCATGATTCTAGGAACGGAGCTGCTCTGTTCTGTGTTTGGTAATCTGGAACGGAGCGGCTCTGTTTTTTGTTTGGTTGCAGAGTGAATGGAACGGAGCGTGACTGTGCGAGCGGGATTGGAACGGAGCGGCTCCGTCCGGTTGATTTTTTGGAGCGGAATGGTTCCGAATCTGAGGAGAATATTCCCTAATTGGAGTCATTCCGTTCTAGTTACTTTGTAAGTAAACAACAACAAAATTGGGACAGAACGGCTCCGTTCTACTTGGCTCTTCAACCAAACGCTACTGCACTGTCTAAAACTTTTATTTTATCTGAAGACACGTACATTCAGGAACGAGACATAGGTATTTATACCCAGAATTTACTCGACAAACAATATGGGAAACTAACTAAATTCTAACCGGATTCGATTTATACATATTGATCTAATCTAAACCTAACTGAAAAACTGACAAATCTGGAAGACTCTGCAATAGACAAGTTTATTGCTACAACTGCGGACCACAACTGTATTAAAACTAACGGGAGTGTCCAAACCACTAGTGCAAAGAAGCACTATATTGGTGGTGATTCTTAACATATTTTTACTATTACTGGCCTTTTTTATTACCCTAGTGATATGGGCCAGTAAATTTTTTTATATACGGCTAATTAAAATCGCCACAATACAAATTGATTTTTACTAACGGTTATAGTAAGAAAATTTCCACTAACGATTGAGGTAAGAAAACCGCCAGTACAAATAAAACATAAACTGTGTTTTAAAAATAGCAAAAAAAAATTAGGCAAGGCCCCACCCGTCCATCTCCTCTACCACTCCACCCATTGTTTACATGAGCCTGAATTGCAGTTTTGTTGTCAACATATTGGAACAAATCGAGTCCAAATGATTTAAAATGAAAATATTATCAACTACAAAATTTTATAACTTTTAGAGATCTACAACTTTCACTTTGGTTGTTTTTTCACAAGAGGTCATTTGAAAAACTCAAAAAAAATAAAAAATTGGATTTCAAATTATTTCTAGAGACAAGTTGCTTTAGAAGCTGCCAATAGAAATTATATTTGTACCGGTGGTTCCTTAAGAGCTAAACAACACCAGCCCCTGACACTGAACAGGAACGACGAACTCAGTTTTTTAGAGAAACAACCAGAGGCAAATCTGAAGGAAACTAAAACTTGTATTTTATTCGAAGACACATACATTTAGGAATGAGACATAGGTATTTATACACAGAATTGACTCGACAAACAATATGAGAAACAAAGGCTCTGTTTGGAAGAGCTTCATTTCAAAATTACAACTTCGGTTTTCCAGCTTCACACTGGAATAACTTTAGCAGATCGGTAAGGCAGGGTTCAAAAGTGTTTGGCTTGCACATAGACTCCAATTTCTATAATACAATTAATCTGTGCGATTTTCCTTAATTAACCTTGATGATTAGCGGGTGGAGAAAGAGATATGAATCGGTAGGTCATGTCACCAATGGCATGGTGGTTAAATTGTTCTGCAACTTCATGGGAAGATATGAAAACAATGTTTTTTTTGGAACATCCTATGAGGAGCTTCGAAAATTTTATGAAACTAGTCTCGAGTTTCAGTTTTTTTTAAGATATAGCTCGTGGAGCTATACCTGTTGGATAGAAGAAGCTAAAATAGATCTAAAATTGTTGAAGTATAGCTCTCTCAAATCGGGCCTAACTACATCCTAACCGGATTCTATACCAATTGATCTAATCTGAACCTGACTGAAAAACTGAAAATCCAGCCCATGATAGAGTGGAGACCTAGGCCAAGGCTACGCAGCAGCGGCAGCAGCGGCAGCATTGATGAGTGGTGGCCGAGGGCCGGCCGGGGCTGGGCTGGAGCTAGCTGTGGACTATGCAGTGTCTGCCTTCTCTTTCCTGTAGCGGGAGCGCAGAGGCAGATGCGGGCTTTTAATTTGTACGCGCACGGGATAAAAAGGTTCCTCCTTTTTTTTTTCACCGCGCCTGAAGGAAAGGAACAAACGCTGCTACGCTGCTGTAGGCGAGCCGACCCGAGTCGCTTTGCCTTGACGCCTCCAACCACATCCACCTCCATTGTATTTCTCCATGCTTGTCATGTGCAGCCCCGGTCCTATGATTTTGAGGGCCCCAGGCGAACTCATCGTGAAGGGCCCTCTAAACTATATAAACAATTCTATGATACATATAAATATATATGTTCTAACTTTACATGCAAAATAAAAACAAAAACATTGATATATTTAATGTAACATGTCAAATAATTATTAAGAAATAAAGCCGATCAAAATAACAATATATTTATAGCTTGGATCTACTATGATTACCTTAATGAAGAATAGAACCAATTGATCTACTATCCTCAACCGCATCAATTGCTGCAATTAAATTTTCTTCCATTGAACCATCTTCACTGACCTCATCTTCAGCATTTAAATTATGATCATATTGTTGATCATGGTCCTGTTGCCCATCATCATGAGCATGATCAGATTCATGCCCTTCAACTTCATTGACATCAACATTACTTGAAACGCCAAAGAATTTATGTAAAGCACCCTTTTGCGATACAACCAATTGATCTTCATGTTTTCTCTTCTTTCTTTTCTGATATCCTGACAATGATTTCTTGGGCAGCATCTAGGACCTAATCAGAAAAACATGTAATTGAAATGTTACAACTAAATATCTAAGACGCTAGATAAATAAAGAAATTATTTTTAAAGAATATGTAATTATGTATCATGTATAATATGGAATGCGAATAATATGATGCGAATAATATGATCATGTGCACAGCACAGCACTGAAACTAATTTTGAAAATATCTAAGAGACTTAGACGCTAGCAGGTAATTCTAATATTCTAATTCACCAAATATGTAGGACGCTAGCAGTAATAGGTAATTCACCAATCAAATATTCAAATCACTAATTCACCATTCACTTACGTATTCACGGATTCACCATCAACCAAATTAATGAATGGATGCGTATTCACCTGGCCTGGGTGTGGCCGCCTGCTGGCCGATGGCAATGGATGGGACTCTGGCCGTGGCTGTCTGGCTGATCACGATTCGCGGTGGTGGTCTAGGAATCTGGCGGATCGCGGCTGCGGTTGGCGTCCGACGATCAAAGATTCAGAGATCGCTGCTGGCTACGGCGTGTCGATCACGTGTCTGATAAATTGGTGATTGAGTCTTAGGTGGCTGGGCCTTATATCTACTATCTATTATATATTGGGCCTCTCTTCATTCTGGGCCCCCGGCGGTCGCATCTGCTGCATGGGCCCAGGGCCGGCCCTGGTCATGTGTGGGTTTCACTGTGTGCAGATTCATCCCTGCTCTGCAAGACAGCAATGGTGGACGTGGAGTAGGTGCTACTGTGCTAGTGCCAGCGGCCATGCCTCCATCCATCTCCATGTCCTGCTGCTCTGCTGCTGGCAGATGCTTTTGTGCATGTTGTGTCACGGCCTTTCCTGTCGCCCATGATTAGGGCTTCAATCGAGGAGAATAACTTACCAAAACGAAGCCAACAGGACCCACAGCAGCCGCGAGAGCGATGCTACAGGACACGCGAAACTAGGGCGCATATCATGGTCGCCATCAGCGCGAGCACCGCATCTCCAGGCCACACATGGAACAATCCGGAAGGCAGAGGGAGAACCCGATGACAACTAGGAGTATAAAGGAACTTGAGATTTAGTAGGATTTTATCCAAACAGTATGCTGCAAAAAACAACTAGTATCGTATACGGTGTTTGTAAAACTAACTATAAGTAAAATATACTGGTTGTGCTCGAACTTGGTAATTGGTATGTTGTGTGACCTGGTTCTCAAACTCTTAAAACCAGAAAAAACAGGTTTTATAACTTGGTTGGTCCCTGCAAAGCTGTCCAAAAATCTAATTTGCTCAAATCAGATAGAGACGTGGCATACTAAATTGGAGCGTAGAGATAAATAGTGCTAAGTTTGGGGACCCAAATAACACAAGTTTGGAGACCCAAATAACTCCAACGTAACATATCCAATTTTGAGCAAACCAACGTAACATTGAATCTGGACCCATAATTTATATAAATATTCTTGAGAACTTTATATAGTTTTAGATTTTAAAGCTCTCACAAAATTTTGGTAGTATTGTATATGTTAGTTTAGCAAGAGGATACTATGTGCTAAGTGTTTTAAAAAACAAATGTAAAACTAATGTAGTTAGTAAGAAACACCACTTAACTTGCTCAATAAAATCAATAAAAAGATCAACAGCTTAGCAATAATAATATTTTGCTTTAATAAAAAAAATTTAGTTTCAAACCATGAGAAATGAATTAGGGATAAAAATATTGAGCTCTTCTATGTAGCTTTTGATTTTTAGTAATAAGATGCTACTCCTAAAATTATAAGAAAATTAGGGAAAATATAATATCTAACTATCGTTTTTGTGAAAATATATAAATTTTGGACACTAGTAGAAGACAGAATTGAAGAGGACAAAACTGCTGTCACTTAAATCATTGTCACGTCATAAAAACCGCTTAGCAAAATAGCCTAGGGGTTATTTTGTCTGGTTTTGTAAAGCTGAGAGGGTTAAATTATGGCTTTGAAGGCGAGGGGATGAAGTAGACCGTCCTCGGTGGTTATGTCGACTTTTTTCAAAAGAATATTGCTTTCCACATAAAAATTATATAATCAATACAATAATTAGTCGTTATTATATATTATATATGTGTATATTATTATTATTATTATTATTATTATTATTATTATTACCTGATATTTTTTCTACATTTTACACGAGGCCTTCCAAATTACTGGGACACTCCTAATTTTACTCAACTAACTATATACTTATTTAGTAAACAATTATAAAAATTGTAATTTAATTTAATATATATGTACTAAAGGTATATTTGGTTCGCTACCTAACTTGTTACAATTTCTTTAAATTTTTTTATCAAAAGGTTGGTTTTTTAATTTGGCTGACTAATCTTAGACAAGTTACCATATAATTTGCCCAGAATCAAATAGGAAGTAAAATCCAAAGGCTAAGTTAGACTCAATTATCACATGCTCCCTTTTCAATTATAACAATATTTTACTTTTTAAATAAATCTATTATAAAAACAAGTTCAAAGATATATAATTTATGCTACAAATATTTATATTTTATTATATATATTTGGTCAATCTTTAAAGTATTTGGCACTTCGAGAAGAAAAACAACTTTTATTTTAGGTCCCACCGGGGCAGGCATAATGCATGCCTTTGTCATGCCCGAAAAGGAATGTGCAGCTCAACGTCCAACCTTCGTGTTGATACGTGCTCAGTGCTCTCCAAAAACAGAGCCAAAGTGAACCCATAAATGAAAAGGTTGATACTTGATACCATAGAGATACCAGGACCTCGCTACAGCTAGCACAACGTAGCATCGGGTGTGTCCATGACATAACATGCCACACCGCAATTTATAGTGATTGTGCAAAATAATGGATTTGCACAGTATATTGTATTGTTAGTAAAGGTAAGTTTAAAATAATCGTTTATATAGTAAATGTGATAGGATAGTTGTTGAAGACACTATGACTCTCCTTTCTTAAAAAAAAATCTCGAGAATAAATGTGAAATGTTCAATGTTCAGTGGTTTAGACTGCTGCAGCTGCAATCCATAGAGATGATACTGTATAAGTCTTAGCTGTAGCCAGATTAAAGCCGCAACAAACTGTAACGATCAAGCCAGTGTGCTCGGCTGTCCACATCATTATTGTGCCTTGTTGTGCATTATTTTTAGTTCAATGTTCCATGTGTAATCCCTCACTGTTGGCACGAGTGGTGAACAATTGTTAGCGACATTTTTTTTTGGCAAAGAAGAGTGTGTGACAGTGAGCACTAAACATGCATGCACCCTACCTGAAGGATGCATGACACCGTACAAGTTTTTTTTTGTCTCGAATGCCCAGGTGCCTGCTGACGAATGTATAGCTGTTGCCCAATTTTATAGCTGACTCAGCATATCATTAAGGGTGTATTTGGTAGAATGTAGGGATGGAAGAGGGCGGTCATAGTTTTTATAGTGTTTGGATGAGGTAAACAACAAAGTAATTTTTTTGTGGCTGCGTGATTTCAAAAAATCGAGGCTTCGTCGAGAGGTTTCTCACAGTTCAATATCTTTGTTTTCAAAATTGATCATGTTTTCTTTGAGCGAATCTATACTGTCCATCGTGGCTGCGGCCACACCCAAGCCCAAACCGAATCAATCACAACCCTTAAAAAAATCACCATATATTCACCTAGCAGCTACATACTACTACATAGTCCACGTTGAAATTCAAATCGGCCTAGGTAATCAATGCAAAGTTAAATAGATTAAACAAAAATATACTAATTACTAAAATAATTTTTAGAACGTTATAGTATAACGAGCAGTCGTCTGTAACAAGAATTAGTTTTCTAATAAATAAGTATGTTTTTTATGTATAGTTTATACATGTTACTCACTCCATAAACAACTCAACTTCTATAGTTCTTTGAAATAAAAAAAGATTAAATCCAACCATCTTTATAATAAAATCGCTTAACATCTACGATATATAAAAAAGTATAGTATAAAAATATATTCCATGTTGTATTTTAATAATACTAATTTTATGCCCTAAATCTGAATCAAAATAGGAAAGGGGAGCTGGGTCAAATAGTTCATGATAGCAAACTCGTGTCGACGATGATAAAATGATAAAATGGTACGAATGGGGGTAGTATTTTGTTATATAAAATTTGATTAAAATCAAAATAAAGTCTTAACATAACTCTAAAAGTACCCAAGTGCAGTGATGTGATGTGTGTTTGGATGACCGGTGGAGAGAAGCTTCCTCAACAAATTCTCAAGTTGTTGTTATCCTTGTGCTTGGAGTCTATGAAAACACAGAAACATATGTGTCTTTTATGGAGCTCGCCCTTCCCTGACTATGTCCTAGTGGAGCTAGCCAAGAATATGTAAACTATATTTGATCCCGATTAAAGGAGTGTTTAAATGCAATAAAACTAATGGTTAGTTAATAAAAATTATTAGTGAAATTAGCTAGTTAACAAATAGGTGCCTAATTATTAACTAATTTACCAAAAATAGCTAATAGCTAAAATATTAGTTATGATGTTTGATGTCTCAACTATATTTGATCTCGATTAAGAGGATTTTAGGTCGGTTGTTGTAAGTGTCCTGGGTGTGTCTTGTATAAGCGTGCGTGTTTTAGGTGTGTGTCCTGTTTTTATTTTTGGGCTCTAGCCCTTTTTCTTTCCTCTATAATATAATGGTACGTAAGTCGCTAGGGACGAGTAAGAACAGTGCAAATGCTTGAAACTGGCTATTATTTCTATAGCAGACACATCAGCAAGCAAGAAATCTGTTTGCTAGGACTGGTCCGTACTAGTTGTGATACGTCATTCATTCACAGGCCGTCGGAGGCCGTGTGCTCTGTTGCCGAGGCCAGCAGCCAGCAGGATCCGCAATCCATCCAAAAAAAAGAAAAGCACGCGTGCGCGTGGTCGTGGCTGCCCTTGCGCCTAGGGAACGAACCAACCAGCCACCGAAACACAGGGAGGTTTGGCTGTATCGTGCTCGCATTATTTGTTGTTGAAGAGTGGGTTGCCAGTGCACTGCAACGTCCACTGCCAGCAGATCCCTCTTGCCCAGGGCACCCAACAGCACTTCGCTTTCCTCCTTCCTAGTAGCTGGCTACCTGCTCTCAGCTCTACTATGTTCTCAGCATCAGCCTCGGCCTCCATACGAGAATATGTCCAGTGTGCGCTTTTCTTTTTCTTTTTTTTTCATCTTGCCGTACATATTAATTGGTACCACACCATAAATGTTACTCCCCATGTTCACAAATATTTGTTGTTATCACTTTTCGAGAAGTCAACCATTTTTAGCTTTGACCATACTTATATAAGAAAATATGAATATTTAAAGTACATAATTAGCATCATTAAGTAAATCTTTAAATCTATTTTTGTAGTAAAATTATTTGAAGATACAAATATTGCTAATATATCCTATAAATCTAGTCAAACTCATGAATACCATAACGATAAACATTTATGGACGGAGGGAGTACGTTAAGCGATGGCAGTCCTAAAGTTTTAAGGGCCCCGGACAGGATATAGAATAGAGATCATTATATATATAACCACCTTTATAGAAAGTTGATATCATGTTACGATACTAGGGTACCATATATACCTAAAAATAGAGAGTTGATTATAGAATAGAGGTGCAGGCTGGAGGCACACTAATCCTAGGTGACCTTTATATGACACAACAATCTAGTTTTGCTTGCTCCTAAAACATAATTCCTTTTTCTCTTTTTATTCTTATCTATAAAAAATTACATGTTATTCAAGGCGTCACTAGAACCACACATTATTGTGTCCTACTTGTTTTTTAGTCTTTGGAATAGTATAATAATTTAGCCTAGTTACTTGGACATGGGTAATTTATAGATATTTATGCCACAAGATGCATAATACCCAGTGTCCTCTTTTTGTGTATTGTGGATTGAATAACACTGGTGAAGAAGAAGAAGATTACAAGCTTAGACGTCCATAGAGCACCTTGACCACCTAGCTCTCCCTTCTAGACTATCTATCTCTAGCTCACCTCCATATGTTGGCATGTTAAACATATATGTTAAAGCCTTCTAAAGCCCTTGAATACATGAAATCACTAGAATTGCTCTACCCCCTCCCTTTATATAGCTGAAGGAGGGGAGAGTGATACATGTCGGCTAGATAGTTGTTCTTGCCTAGCAGGGACTCGACTACACATATCTTATCATAGATGTGGAGTCATATGCAGTTGCACACCTTGGATGTGTCATAGCATTAAACATGTCTTGTTGCAATGGTAGATATGTCCTATTGTAGAGGTAGGCATGTCTTGTTGTAGTGGCAAGTACCGTAGTCCACACCATTGGGTACGACGTAGATAGTAGCTGGTGCCGCAACTTGTACCTTATAATGCTTGTTGGTATGCTAACACGTTCAAATGTATCCACATGGATGATGGTACGTATCGAATAGTGGTCTCAAGTATGCATGTTGCTTGTGTCATGGCAACAATGCACCTTATTGATCACAATTTCAGCCATCATATTTAAAATGATGGCCCATAGCCTTATGTAGTCTATCAGTATGACAAGGTCATATGGAGTAGAGACAGCCATGGTATTAGGATCGTCCTACCCAGAAGGTAGGGTTAGTCATATTCCTTAGCCTGTAGAACCCGCATACTTGATCAAGCTAGAAGTTTTTGTTTCCCACAAGAAGGACCCTAGGCCTTAGGAGGGCTCTAGGACCTGGTCATTGGTTAGGAGGGTTCTAATGCTAGGGGTCTCATAGGTCTAGGGGGGCCAGGTGACTAGGCTGGCCCAAATGTCTAGGATCACTCTAGGGGACCCTGGAGGCCTCGTGTCTCATCTGCTCTACTGGGCATCAGAGGCTTGGAGAGCCTAAGAGGTTCAGGGCCAAGATCGGGCCCTCTAATTTGAGGGGCCCCTACCTTAATTAGGGCAGAGGTAGGTCTCCTATATGGCATGACGCCTTAGGAGTGCATGGTAGATGTTAGCTGAGTCTCCATAAGAATTCTTTTGTTGGGATCTTTAGAAGATGTTGTGGTAGCATTCGGAGGTATAACCTTCACTAGATCGAAAAAGTATTATCATTTATGACCCCAAAAAAGTGTATTATAAAAATATATTTTATAGTATATTTGATGATACTAATTTAGTGTCATAAATATTGGTGATGTTTTCTAGAAATTTGGTCAAACGTAAAATAGTTTGACTTATAATATTTTTAAAAGTGAACTTATTTTGAGACGAAAGATGTATATTATCAATCACAAAACCTAGCTTTACGAACCACACGCCACCAAGTCCACATCTTCCTTGAGCTAGGAATACCGGATGGCTCTAAGAAATCTTTAAATCTTTTGATGCTAGAGTTCTGCAATACTATAAATAATAGAGCCCAAGTTAAAATATTTGCTTAGGGTAGGAGGTAGTACTATATTGCCTACTCAATCTGTTTGAAATTCGTCAATAATGACGAAACCTAGTAGGATTACAACAAGAACAAGGTTAACTGAACCAAAATAACATATACATATATTTCCTTCTGCTCCCCATATTTAAATGCTAAGAAGCTAAAATTATGTATAAATGGGGATTTAAACTACGGTTGTTGTTGGATCTAAATTAACCTAAATTTACACCTACCTAGCCAACAGAGGTACAAAACATACATGTCTTTATATTTTTGTACTCTATAGTTAAGTGTAAGTCTTCTAGAGGGGGTGAATAGGCAAAACCTGAAAATTATAAACTTTGAACACGAACTCCACCCGGGGTAAGGGTTAGAAACAGATAATAATGAATACGGAGTGTGGAAGATAGTTCTTCTTACTATGAGTTGCTCAATCAATGCGGATAACATTGGGAGCTAACTCAAAGAGTTATGAGCAAAAGAACTTTTAGAGAGAGGGGAGATGAAGAACCAAATCGTAAAGATCAACACAAATGAACACGACGATTTGTTTTCCGAGGTTCGGTTCCAATGAACCTACTCCCTGTTGAGGAGGCCACAAAGGCCGGGTCTTTTTCAACCCTTTCCCTCTCTCAATCGGCCACCTAGACCGGTAGAGTGCTTCTTCTTAATCTCAAAGGTCACAAAGACCCCGCAAGGATCACCACACGCGTAGGTGTCTCTTGCTAGCTTTACAAATCACATGGAGTTTAGAAGGAGATGAAGAAAGCACAACCAAGCAACAAGAGCAACAAATGGAACACAAATCTCACTCTCTCAAGTCACTAATCACTATTGATCACTTGCCTTAATTGTGGGAATTGGAGAGGATTGGGAGCTTTGAATGTGTCTTTGGAATGAACTCTTTTGCTCTTGTATTGAGTGTGGAGAGTGGAAAGGTTGGATACATTGAATGGAGGTAGTTGGGGGTATTTATAGCCCAAACCACAATTCTAGTCATTGGTTGTAGCTTTCTGTCGATGAGCACACCAGGCAGTCTGGTGCGCACCGGACACGACACTATTCAGTGTCTGGTGCCTGCCACGTCAGTTGCCCGTTGGATTTGCTTGCCCCTATAGCGCATCGGACAGTCCGGTGGCACATCGGACAGTCCGGTGCGACCTGACGTCGCTGACTGTTTCTCAACTTCTGACGTTTCTGACCCGTAGCAGTTGCGTGGCAGTCGACCGTTGGCGAAGATGACCGTTGGCCGTGGGCTCATCGAACAGTCTGGTGAATTTTAGCAGCAGAGCTCTGAGTTTTCCCCAGAGCGGCCTATTCATCGGGCGCCCCCAGCCTGGGCACCGGACACTGTCCGGTGCACCGCAGGCTGGTGCAAGTCTTATTCGCCCCATATCTATGGAATTGGCCAAGGGTCCTTTTTCCTTATAGATATATATGAACTTTATGCACCTGAGAAAAGATCAACTAGGCAAACTAGTTAGTCCATAAAGTTTGTGATGGTCTTCAAACACCAAAATTGATTATAGGAAATGATTGAGCCTTTTCCCTTTCAATCTCCCTTTTTGGTGATTGATGCCAACACAAACCAAAACAAATACAAAGTATAGAAATGTAGCTAGTTTGCATTTTGACAGATGTGCATAAGTTACTTTGAAATGAAAGCAGTTCTAAGTATACATGATTATTTTGATATAGTTAACATTTTGGACCACATTTGCACCACTTAGCTTGTTTTTGCAAATCTTTTGGAAAAGTCTTTTAAAATTCTATTCAATTAGCCAATGGTATAAGAATATGATTTCTAAAGCATTTTCAAGTTTTGAAAGATTCTCCCCCTTTTTCAAATGATTTTCCTTCGGCTAAATAAAAGCCCCCTTGAAAAAGTTCTCCCCTTAGCTGTCAAGAGGGTTTTTGCAAATGCAACTTTTTGTAAGTTTTTTTTTCAGAAAACAGGATGGTGGTGCGGTCCTTTTGCTTTGGCCTATTAATTTCTCTCCCTTTGGCATTAATCGCCAAAAATAGAGAAATCGAGAGGTCTTTATCAAGAAAGATATGAAAGTAAATACATGAGTAGGGCAAAGGATACTGACAAATATGGAGCGGAAGCCTTCCTTTTGCCTACAACTTCATTTTCCTTTCAGTGCAAGACTAATACTCTTGGAAGCATATTAGTATTAGCTTTGGTACAAGAAGAATAAGAAATATGCATTTGTACCAAATGAAAGAGATATGACATGATCAAAGGTATAAATTGAGCAATGTGTGCAAGATTTCAATCAAAGTTCTGAGAATCTAAGATATTTAGTTCATTCCTAAGCTTGCTAAAGGTCTTTTCATCTAGTGGCTTGGTGAAGATATCAGCTGTTGAAACTTGCTCTCAGTTGCAAGGGGATCCAACAAGGGTGAACAGTGACGTCAACAGGGCACTCGCGCTAGATGGCAAAAGCTCTGTTAATCTGGCCTCTCACGGGCAC
Organism: Zea luxurians; assembly: GCA_029449295.1. Taxonomy (NCBI): domain Eukaryota; kingdom Viridiplantae; phylum Streptophyta; class Magnoliopsida; order Poales; family Poaceae; genus Zea; species Zea luxurians. The sequence continues at coordinate 73,472,737 of JAOPSE010000004.1, read as the reverse complement.
TGTGCAGGGGTACTTATAGGTACCTGAGAGCGCAGCGCCTTGACCTAAGGACGCATGTGCCCTCAGCTACCTAGGTTATCCCCAGAATATTCCCATAAAGCGGGGTTACAGACTGTAATTACAGGGATGTCTTTACAAATTAGGCCCGTAACGCACGACGGCCACGCGGGGCCCGTTACGATGGGCCGGATCGCACGTGGGCCTCTGAGCTGGACGAGGCCGCGCTGTGGGATGCCCTTCGTCGCCGGTCTTCGTCTGGTGCGGAACAAGCGAAGGGTGTCCCTGCCTGTTTTGTTTCTGTTAGCTCAGCTGCTGCAGCGAAGGCTTCGAGCGAAGGGTGGCGCCTTTGCCTTCGCCCCAACATTTGCCCTCCGAGGGACCAGTTCGACAAAGTCACCTGGTGCCGAAGACGTCGCTAGATGGCAGAGACGCTGCCCTCGCTCGAAGTGGTTCCGCGGGGGTTTTTGATATGACCGTTGATTGACGGCGTACTGTTGGATTGCGGGTTTCCCGAAGCGCCGCGCCCTGTTGGATTGCGGGTTTCCCGAAGAGCCACGCCCTGCCTATAAAAGGGGGCGGGGGTCGGCGCTTTTTGAACTTCACCTTCCGCGCTCCGCGAAAACCCTAGCCGCCCTTTCCGCCGTCTTGCTGCTCGTCTGCCCGCCGTGCCCTTGTTCGCCGGAGATCTGGCTCGAGTGAAGCAGACCGCCCACCGCCGCCGACGGTACGTAGCGATGCCGTCCTCGTCTTCTTCCGCTGCTGCTACACCGCCGGCCGTTCCCTCGCCGCCGGCCGCCGCCATGTCTGAGGAGACGCTGAGTAGTTTAATGGCGGAGGAGTTGCGCGCCGGCGATTCTGTTGATTTTGGCGTATCGCGGATGTCGTCGGTCCGCGTGCAAGATATGCAGCGGTTGGGTTACTTCGGCGGCGGAGTTGCTCGAGTCCCGGGGACGGAGGAGGTCCCCGAGCCGGAGGGCGAGTTGGTTGTTTTCGAGGCGTTCTTCGCCGCCGGACTCCGCTTGCCTGCGCACCGTTTTGTTGGCGAAGTCCTGTGCAGGTTCAACGTTCAAATACATCAACTGACACCGAATGCCATAGTGGCTCTGTCGAAGTATGTCTGGGCGACGACTTCGTACGGCGGACAGCCATCGGTCGAAGTTTTTGCGAAGTATTATTGTTTGCACTGGCAGAAGAGGATGATTGGAGACGAAGTTGCTCAATTTGGGTCCTGCACATTCACGCCGAAGACCGGCAAAACCACGATGCAGGTAGTCGAGTTGGTTCCTTGCGCCCGCAACAAGTGGGGCAACTGGAATGAATTTTGGTTTTACGTTGCTGAGGGTGCTGTCGAAGGCCATGAAGGACTCCCCGTGTCCGAGATGTGTTCTCATTTTTACTCAGCGTACCCGCCCTTTGAAGTGGCGGAGGAGGATGTGGACGAAGGGGCCCTTCGGTGCGCCGCCGGCCTGAGCAGTGGGCGCGACTTGGTTGAAGAATTTGTGGTGTACGGGGTATGGCCCTTGGCGCATGGCTGGGCGTTGGGCGAAGTGTGCCCTCGCCAGATGCCTTTCCATGGCGGAAGGGTGGTGCAGAGTCCCGCCTTCGCCCTGAATCTGCAAAACCGCGATCCGGCCGCCTTTGTGCGTGAGGCGGAGGATGGGGCGGTGCGGCTCGTTGGACGTTACGTGCCGAGGACAGAGGGCCAGCGCAGCTGGGATATCCGCGGGTCGAATGACCGTTTGAACAGGGTTTTTGAATTAAATCAGTTGCCATATGACGGCTACCCTGGTCAAGACGATGCGGACCGCCGTGGGAAGAAACCGGCGGTGGGGACTGGAGACGACCCTGCGCCGACGGCCGCCCCATCCTCCAAAAAGAGAAAATTAGGTACTGCTATGGGAGGACTTGGGGTTTCTGATGGTTTTGCTAGAGAGTTGATGAGGACGTGCGCGGCCCCGGGGGAAAGGATGTCTTCGCCCGAGCTCCGGGAGTCTTCGGCTCGGATGCTGAGGGTTACCGGGGGTTGTTGGCCTAGGAATGTTCCTATCCCCCACGCGGCTGGCGAGGACTTTTTTACATCTCGCATGGCTCGTGAATGGAGGGTTTTTCCTTACGGACGGAATGTTGCTGCTGTTGTGTCAGCAGTGATGGACAAGGATCGCTAGGGAGCTACGCAGAAGCGCCAGGCGGCTGTCAGGCTCGTTGAAGCCAGGCCGAAGAGGCAGCGGGGGGCTGCGAAGGCTGCGGCCCCCGGCGGAGGCCGGCCGCCGCTGCCGGCGAAGTCGGGCGTCCCTGCATCTAGCAAGGCGTCGGAGGCAACGGCAGGCGCCGGAGGCTCGAAATCAGCGAAGGCGGTGCCGCCGTCCAGCGGAGTGGCGGAGGTCGCGAAGGCGGCCCGAGCGTTGCCGTTGTCGGGCAAACGTGTCGCCGACTTCGCCACCGATATTAGTGTGGAGGACTATCTTGGTGGTAAGTCGTTGGCTCTATTTATTTATTAATTATTATTTTTTTTAGATTTATTTGTTGATACGTCGCAGGGTCGGGCGAAGGCCAACTTGCTATGGTTGCGCCTGCCGCGGCGACCACGACGGCTGCCGCAGTGCCGAAGGCGAAGGGCGGGGCTCTTAGCGCCGGAGGCGAGGTGTCGGCCCTCGCGGCTGTCATGGATGAGGCGGGCGCTGCGTCCCGCCGGCTGAAGGAGGTGACGGAGGCGCTAAGTCAGATCCGCTGAGCTGGACTTCGTCCCTTTTTTTATCGGCTTGCTGGGGCCGCGGTCTTACGATTGCTCTGCAGGTGGCTGACTTCGCCAGCCGCACTGCGTCGGGGGCCCTCACGACAGCTGTGGTTGCCGAAGTCGAGAGACTTCGGACACAACATGCTGATGCCGTCCGTGAAAAATCGGCCGCCGACAGCAAGTGTCGCAAGCTGGCGGACAAGGTGGCCACCCTGGAGGAAGAGAAGGCTGCCCTCCGGCGCCAGCTGGCGGGGGAAAGGAGGGAGACCAACGAGGCCCTTGTCAAGGCGCAAGCTGCGCAGGCGGAGGCCAACCTGGCACGGGCGGAGGGCAACCTTGCCATGGAGCGCGCCGAGCAGCTGCAGGAGCGGCTCACCGCCCTGGAGAGCCGCATGGACAGGGCCGAGGCCGCGTCACGCGCGGAGGCAGAGCGGATGCGCCAACTGCTTATAGATACATACCGCGGGCTGGGCGCGGGGACCGGTGATTTTGAAGTGCCGGACCGAGAGCCCGGACTTCGCTGCCTGGAGTGGGTGCAGGAGGAGTTGCAGGCACTCCCCACTATCGTGGAGGGGTTTATGGCGTATGCCTCCCTGGTCACCTGCGAGGGGGCGATGAACGCGCTCTCCCGCGAAGGGTGCCGACACTTCGAGGTCTTCGACCAAGTCGATGAAGATTTTGAGCAAGATATCTTTAAGGTTGAGGACCCCGTAGTGAAGGAATCCGCCGGAGCTATCTACGACCGGATGTGGGGTCCGCACGGTCGCGAGGTGGTCAGGGAGCGGGCCGAGACGGCGAGGGCTCAGGTAACGTTTTCGTTTGTTTGGTGTTTGTTGGATGTAGGCTGTGTGTGTGTTTGATGAATTTTGTGTGTTTTGTCTTAGGCGGCGCGCGGCGAGAGGGTCGACGACTTCGGGGCGTTGAACAGCATGCTGTCTGACCCGGAGCCGACTCCGGCGGAGGCTGTGTCTGGGGTCGCCCTGGAGCCGACCCCGGAGACTGCGGGAGACACGTCGGGTGCCCCCGCATCCGCCGCAGCCGGCGAAGACCTGCCCCCGGAGATCGCCGAAGGCGCGCCTGATGCCTCCGCAGCTGCTGCGCCGAGTGCTGAAGATCCCGCAGCGGTGGCGGCGGAGACAACAGCGGAAGCAACGGCGGAGGCTCCCGCAACGTCAGGGCCGTCGCAGGTGGCGTAGTGGGTGTAGAGGGTTGGGGAAATTTGTATATGTTGCTGAATTTTGGTTGCTGCGCAGGTTCAAGATTTTGGGCCTGCGCACACAACCGCTACTACTAAATTTTTGGCTGCTTCGACCGCGGAAGATGGTAATGAATGTGGTGGATCTGCATCTGAGTTTTTTGATTGTGCTGACTCTGGGACCTCGGTTGAGTGGACTGAGGAGTCGTCGGAGGAGGACTTGGACTACTTTGCGGCCTTGGATGTGGCTGCGGCGGAGGCTTCGCCGCACGTCGCGGATGCAGGAGATGTGTCAGGTCCTAGCACCGGGCGACGACGACGAAGGGCGGTTGCGAAACGTAGAGTTAGTGGGGCGGAGGGGGCTCGGCTTCGTGTGAGTGGGGCTGGCCGGCAGGAACTGTTGTCTTTGCTGGCCGCCGTGAATACAGGTGAAGGGGAACTGCGAAGTCTTTTTGCGGGTGAGGAGCTTAGAATAATGTTATTTAATTATAGGGAGATGGGAATTATTCCTAAGGTTGAGCCGATGTAGAGTGTGGTGCCCTCGCTTGTATATGTAGAGGCTTGTATGATGAAGTTGTGTGCCCTCGCTTGTATATGTGTGCGAAGGCGTTGTGGACTTTGTCTGGTTTGTTTTGTTGTGATGTGCTGGTGTGATTATAGTTGGTCTTGGCGCGGACGGTTTGACGTTGTCGTTTCTGCCTTTGTTGTGTTGGTCCGGTTGTACCCTTAGGTGTCTTCTGCACGGACAGTCTTTGCGGTAGGCTTCGGTTTTTTCGCACTTGTTGTGTTAGTCCGGCTGCACCCTTAGGCGACTTCTGCGCGGATAGTCTTCGCGATAGACTTTGGTTTTTTCGCACTTGTTGTGCTTAGTCCGGCTGCACCCTTAGGCGACTTCTGCGCGGATAGTCTTCGCGATAGACTTTGGTTTTTTCGCACTTGTTGTGCTTAGTCCGGCTGCACCCTTAGGCGACTTCTGCGCGGATAGTCTTCGCGATAGACTTTGGTTTTTTCGCACTTGTTGTGCTTAGTCCGGCTGCACCCTTAGGCGACTTCTGCGCGGATAGTCTTCGTGATAGACTTTGGTTTTTTCGCACTTGTTGTGCTTAGTCCGGCTGCACCCTTAGGCGACTTCTGCGCGGATAGTCTTTGCGATAGACTTTGTTTTTTCGCACTTGTTGTGCTAGTCCGGCTGCACCCTTAGGTGACTTCTGCGCGGATTTGTCGCACGCGAGGGTGGCTAGCGCTTAGCCTCACGGTGACCTCGTGTTGGTCGAATGTCGAAGACCGTCGTCGCGGTCTTTTTTCGACGCATGTTTTTGCGGGGGATTTTTCACACATATATTACATGGCTCCGCCTCGTTAAAAACCTCACCCCCCGGGAGGAAAAGAGTGCGGGCCGGTACAAGATTGTTTTGGCGAATTACAAGGGCGAAATCAGCCCTGAGGAGTCAAACAAAAAATTTGCGGAGGTTGTCGATGTTCCAGGAGTGCTCCAGGTCCTCGCCGTTTGGCGTTGTGAGCCTGTAAGCGCTGGGGGAAGCTTTTGTCTTGACTATAAAGGGGCCCTCCCACCTGGGCTCCAGCTTGCCCTTGGACTCCGTCCGAGCTGTTCGGACGAGTACGAGGTCCCCCTCGCTGAACTCCCTCGGGATGACTGAGTGGTCGCGCCATGCTTTGGTCTGGGCTTGGTATTTGTTTAGGGCCTGTAGGGCGAGGACTCGGTCTCCGTCAATGAGATCCTTTGAAGTTGGCTCGTCCACGTCGGGGACGGCTGACGGAACTGTTCGCGGGGACCCATGCTTTATTTCTTGCGGGGTCATGGCCTCCGATCCATATAGAAGGCGGAAGGGAGTAAACCCGGTCGCCCTGCACTCAGTTGTGTTTAGTGCCCAGACTGCCTCAGGTAACAAATCGGTCCATCTGCCCTTTTTTCATCAAGGAGCATTTTCTTGATAGCTGTGAAGATTTTCCTGTTGGCGCGTTCCACGACCCCGTTGGACTGCGGATGATAGACTGAGGCGAAGGCAAGCTTGGTGCCAATGGAGAAACAAAAATCCTTGAAGTCTTGGTTGTCAAACTGCTTGCCGTTGTCAACTGTTAGTTCGGACGGTACTCCGAAGCGGCAAACAATGTTCTGCCAGAAGAATTTTTGGGCAGTCTTTGACGTTATTGTAGAAACAGCCCGTGCCTCGATCCATTTGGTGAAGTACTCGATAGCGACGAAGGCGAACTTAAGGTTCCCCTGAGCGGTGGGCAGGGGCCCGACAATGTCCAGGCCCCAGCGCTGGAGAGGCCATGTATGGGCGATCAGCTTTGTATACTGCGAGGGGCTGCCTGACCGAGGAGAAAACTTCTGGCAGGCTTCGCAGGACCGTGTGACCCGATTTGCGGCGCAGATCATTGCGGGCCAGTAAAAACTCTAGCGGATCACCTTAGCAGCTAGGGCCCTTGGCCCTGCGTGTGAGCCGCACGTGCCACTGTGGACTTCACGTAGGATCTGCATGCCTTCGGCTTCGGTGACGCACTTAAGCATTGGCTGACTGACCCCTTTTTTGTAGAGTTGGCCTTCAATCAGTGCGAAGTCTCGGCTTCGATGTCTGAGGCGCTTGGCCTCACTGATGTCGGCTGGATGATAAAACCCCTGTAGGAACAGGGTTATTGGTGCCCGCCAGTCTTCGGTCATGATAATGTTGACTATGCGGTGGCCCTCGCTGTCATTGGTTATTTGGAGCCCTTCGGGGCTCCGGACAGCTGGCGTGCCGATGACATGAAAGAATACGTCGGAGGGCAGAGTTTCGCCCCTGGCGGCAGCCTTGGCCAATGCGTCGGCCTCTTCATTCTTGGCCCGATCCACATGTTGCAAGGTGAACCCCTTGAATTGCCTCTCGAGACTTCGGATGGCCGCGAGGTACTGCATGAGCGCGGGGTCCTTTGCTGCATAGTCTTTCTCGACTTGGCCGGCAACTACCTTGGAGTCTGTTTTGATGATGCAGGTGGTGACTCCGAGGGCCCTTAGCTTGCGGAGGCCGAGGATGACTGCTTCGTATTCTGCTATATTATTTGTGCATCTGTCGGATTCCAGATTGAAGCTGAGTCGTGCTGCGTATCTGTGCTTGACCCCGACTGGTGAGGTGATGACTGCGGCGACGCCTGCCCCCGCATGGCACCATGCGCCGTCGCAGTGGATCGTCCAAATCTTCTCTGCGGATGGGTCTGGCTGTGTTGTTGGCCCAGTCCAGTCGACAACGAAGTCTGCCAGGACTTGAGACTTGATAGCTGTCCTGGGCTCGAAGCAGATGTGGTAGCCGGAGAGTTCGGCCGCCCACATGGCAATCCTCACCGATGCCTCCGGGTTTCTGAATAATTCGCCGAGTCCCCTGTTTGAGGTGACTCGGACCTTGAATGCTTCGAAGTAATGGCGCAGTTTGCGCGACGACATGACGACTGCGTAGGCAATCTTCTCCAGCTCTGTCATGTTGCACTTGGACGGTGTCAGCACTTCGGAGACATAGTACACGGGGCACTGCCGGACCGCGCCCTCGACAGTCTGCTCCTGCACTAGCGCCACGCTGACCGCATGTGGCGAAGCCGCGACGTAGAGTAGTAGGGGGAGCGAGGGGTCGGGGCTGGTAAGGACGGCCAACTCTGTCAGGTACTGTTTTAATGAGGCGAAGGCCGCCGCCTGCTCTGGTCCCCAGGCGAAGTCTTTTGCACCACGGAGTGTCTTGAGGAAGGGGAGACTTCGCTCGGCGGACCTGGAGATGAATCTGTTGAGAGCGGCCAATCTGCCTGTCAGGCGCTGGACGTCCCTGACGGACTGCGGAGGCGTCATGTCTAAGATTGCCTGAATCTTGGTTGGGTTGGCCTCGATGCCACGGTGTGATACCAAGTAGCCCAATATTTTGCCTTGGCGAACACCGAAGACGCACTTTTCCGGGTTTAGGCGGAGTTGTGCGTCTCGCATGTTCGCGAATGTTTCGGCGAGGTCGGCGAGGTGGTCCTCCTTGCTCTTGCTGGCGACGACAATGTCGTCTACATATGTGAATATGTTTCTGCCAACTTGCCCTTCGAGCACTGTTTTGGTAAGCCTGGAAAAGGTGGACCCGGCGTTCTTGAGTCCCTCCGGCATTCTGATGAAGCAATATGTGCCGAAGGGTGTTATAAAGCTGGTGCTAGCCTTGTCTTCTTCCTTCATGTATATCTGGTGGTAACCGGAGAAGCAATCGAGGAGGGACATGACCTCGCATCCGGCCGCGCTGTCGACTATTTTGTCGATCCACGGCAACGGGAAATTATCCTTTGGGCAGGCTTTATTGAGACTGGTGAAGTCGATGCACATTCGCCACTTCTCGCTCTTTTTCTGCACCATCACGACATTGGAGAGCCATGTGGGGTAAGCCACCGGCTCGATGAATTTGGCTTCCAGGAGGCGGTGCACTTCTGCCTTGGCGGCCTCCGTCTTCTCGTCGGACATCTTGCGAAGCCGCTGCTTTTTCGGCCTTACCGAAGGGTCGATTCCTAGACTGTGCTCAATTATTGAACGGCTAACCCCGACCAGATCGAGGGCCGACCAGGCGAAGACATCTTTGTTCTTGGACAGGCAGCAGAGGAGCTTCTCTTCTTCATGCGAAGTAAGGTCTTCGCTGATAATGACTGTCTGCCTGGGCGTGGCCTGGTCGAGGGGGACAGTCTTGGTCCCGTCGTTGCTCTGCAGCTGTGCCTTGTCGTGCTGCTTATTGGTTGGGCTGGCAGGCGCGGGGACCTCGCGTTGGGCCGTGAGGCAGTGCACGTTTCTTTGACCGGGCACGAAGTCCCGCTCTATGTTGCGCGCAGTCTGTTGATTGCCGAAGACTGTGATGACGCCTAACGGACCTGGTATCTTCATACATAGGTACAGTCCGTGAATGGCTGCTTCGAACTTATTGATGGAGCCCCGACCCATGATGGCATTGTAAGGATATACCATGTCCACAATGTCAAAGGTTATTTGCTCGCTTCGGGCATTGGGTGCTACACCGAAGGAGAGAGGCAGCTCTATTTTGCCGACGGGGAAAGTGCCCTTGCCGCCGAAGCCATACAGCGGGTTGTCCGAAGGCTTAAGCAGGCTGTGGCTTATGCCCATGCGATCGAAGGCGTGGAGGAAGATGATGTCCGCCTGACTGCCGTTGTCAACTAGGACTTTGTGCAGGTCCCAGCCTGCCAGGCTGCAATTGATAACCATGGCGTCGCAGTGGGGGGCGCTGCGCAGGTCGACGTCCCGTGCGTCGAAGGTTAGCGGTATGTGGGAACACTTTGTCTGCACGACTGGGCCCGTGACGGCGACATGGTTGACGCTGCGGTAGTGGTCCCGCTTCTGCCGCTTGGTGTCGAAGTCAGTGCTGGACCCCCCAGTTATCATGTGGATGACTCCGCGATATGGTTGATCGGCGAAGTCTTCCTGCTTTGGGGCATGAGGGATGTTTTGGTGTTGCTGGTGTGGTGGAGGGGGTGGAGGAGGTACGATTTGTACTTCCTGATGGTGTTGGTAAGCGTGGTGCGGTGGATGCGGGGCGGGAGCGTGGATATATGGTGGAGGGGGTTGCTGGTAATTGTGCGCGACAATTCTGGGGTTGTCGGCTGGCTGCGCCCGTGCCATTCTGTCTCTGGTAGCCTTCGTCTCGGGGCAGTCTTTGGTTTGGTGGGCGCAATCTTCGCCATGGAAGAGGCAGTAAAATCGGCGCGGCGGCTGCGCACGCCCTCGGCCCCTACCACGAGTGCCATTTCCGTGGCCCTGGGGGGGATATTCCTGGCGACGAGGGGGGTCAGCAGCGGGATGCTGGTTGGCGATGTTGTGCACTTGCTGCTGATTGCGGCCGTCTCGAGCGGAGTCTGGCTGCGGAGTCCTTGTCCACGTGCGGCTGGACTGTGGAGCATCTTTCGGCTTCCTTTGGGACTCAATCTTGCGCTGGTGGAGCTCTTCGGATCTGGCGTACTTTTCAAACAGCTGATACAACTCCTGGAGGTTCTTTGGCGGATCTCTGATGCAGTGGCTGTAAAGGACGCTGGCGCGAAGGCCACTGATAGCATAGTGGATGGCAATCTGGTCATCGACTGAGGGCAGCTGTGATTTGAGTGTTAAAAATTTGCGGTAATACTCCCTTAGAGTCTCCTTTTCCAGCTGCTTGCAGAGCGAGAGTTCGGCCAGGGCATCAGTGTCTGGGCGGTACCCTTGGAAGTTGAGCAGGAACTTGTCCCGGAGACTTCTCCAGGAATCAATGGACAGCGGAGGCAACCTGGTGAACCAGGTGAGTGCTGGGCCCTCGAGGGCGATGATGAAAGACTTCGCCATTGTGGCATCGTCCCCTCCGGAAGATGCAACGGCGACCTGATAACTCATTATGTATTGAGCCGGGTCGGTGCTGCCGTTGTACTTGGGATAGGTCCCTGCCCGGAAGTTAGCTGGCCAAGGCGTCACTTGCAGGTGTGGCGCCAGGGGACTTCGCTCATCGAGATAGTTGACCCCTTGGAATGGCGCGGCGTGCGGGAAGGTGTGGTCGCATTGGGGGAGACGCGGGTCCTCCGGTTGCGCGCGGTGTTGCAGGGGTGGCCCATGCTGCAGGCCGAGGTGGCCTTCGCGTGTGTCTTCGAGTTGAGCGCGCTGCTGGAGGGGTGACTCGTGCTGCAGGCCGAGGTGGCCTTCGCGATGCATCAGCGCAATCTCCCGCTCGAGTTCCTGGGCCTTCTGCTCTTCGTCGCGTATCATTTGCCGCACTTTGGCTAGTTCGGACACACGCTGGCGCTTGGCCTCCAGTATCTCCTTCTGCCTCTGGAGATTGCGGTTCTTGAGGCGCAGGGCGCGCAGCTGTAGCTGTTCTTCTGCTGAGACGCCGAGGACTTCACCGTCCTCGGTGAGGTCCGCGCCCTCCGGTGGTGCGAAGCCTGAGGGTGCCCGCGGTTGTCCCTTAGGGTCGCAGGTGCGGAGGGTGTCGTCTTCGCAGGCGCGAGGAACATCGTCTTCAGTGGCCTCTTGGTGGGTGGATTGGGTGAGGGCGAGGGCCTTGCCCTTTCTTGCGGCGAGCAGTGCTGCCTTCGCAGCCTCGTCAGCCTTCGGGTTAGCTCTCTTGGGTGCCATCGCGGGTGGTTTTCTCGTAGCACGAACGGTGGGCGCCAAATGTTGGAACTTGCTCTCAGTTGCAAGGGGATCCAACAAGGGTGAACAGTGACGTCAACCGGGCACTCGCGCTAGATGGCAAAAGCTCTGTTAATCTGGCCTCTCACGGGCACTGTGCAGGGGTACTTATAGGTACCTGAGAGCGCAGCGCCTTGACCTAAGGACGCATGTGCCCTCAGCTACCTAGGTTATCCCCAGAATATTCCCATAAAGCGGGGTTACAGACTGTAATTACAGGGATGTCTTTACAAATTAGGCCCATAACGCACGACGGCCACGCGGGGCCCGTTACGATGGGCCGGATCGCACGTGGGCCTCTGAGCTGGACGAGGCCGCGCTGTGGGATGCCCTTCGTCGCCGGTCTTCGTCTGGTGCGGAACAAGCGAAGGGTGTCCCTGCCTGTTTTGTTTCTGTTAGCTCAGCTGCTGCTGCGAAGGCTTCGAGCGAAGGGTGGCGCCTTTGCCTTCGCCCCAACATCAGCTAACTGGTTGTGTGTGCTAACATAAGCAATTTTGATATCCCATTTTGTTGGTGATCTCTCAGAAAGTGATACCGGATGTCTATGTGCTTTGTGCGGCTGTGTTCAATAGGATTATCCGCCATGCGGATTATACTCTTATTGTTACATAGGAGAGGGACTTTGCTCAACTTATAGCCATAGTCCCTAAGGGTTTGCCTCATCCATAGTAATTGTGTACAATAATGTTCTGCAGCAACATACTCGGCTTCAGTGGTGGATAGAGCTACTAAATTTTGTTTCTTTGAAGCCCAAGACACCAGGGATCTCCCCAGAAACTGACAAGTTTCTAATGTACTCTTTATATCAATCTTACATCAGGCAAAATCAGCATCAGAATACCCGATTAGATCAAAGGTAGATCCCTTGGGGTACCATAGCCCAAACTTAGGAGTGTAAACTAAATATCTCATGATTCTTTTCACCGCCCTAAGGTGGATTTCCTTAGGATTGGCCTAGAACCTTGCACACATGCATATTGAAAGCATAATATTCGGTCGTGAAGCACATAAATAGAGAAGAGATCCTATCATCGACTGGTATACCTTTTGATCTACAGATTTACCTCCTGTGTCGAGGTCGAGATGCCCATTTGTTCCTATGGGAGCCTTGATGAGTTTGGCATTCTTCATTCCAAACTTCTTGAGAATATCTTGAATATACTTTGTTTGGCAAATGAAGGTGCCCTCTTGGATTTGCTTCATTTGGAATCCAAGGAAATACTTCAATCCCTCATCATGGACATCTCAAATTTCTATATCATAATTCTACTGAACTCTTCACAAGATGACTTGTTAGTAGACCCAAAGATAATATCATCAACATAAATTTGGCATATAAACAAGTCTTTGTCAATTGTTTTAGTGAAGAGAGTAGAGTCAGCTTTTCTGACTTTAAAACCATTAGTGATAAGAAAGTCTCTTAGGCATTCATACCATGCTCTTGAGGCTTGTTTGAGCCCATAAAGCACCTTTGAGAGCTTATAAACATGTGTAGGATACTCACTATCTTCAAAGCCGGGAGGTTGCTCAACATACACCTCTTCCTTGATAGGGCCATTGAGGAAGGCAGTTTTCACATTCATTTGATATAACTTAAAGCCATGGTAAGTAGCATAGGCAAGTAATATTCGAATTGACTCAAGCCTAGCTACAGGTGCATAGGTTTCATCAAAATCCAAACCTTTGACTTGTGAATATCCTTTTGCAACAAGTCGAGCTTTGTTCCTAGTCACCACTCCATGCTCATCTTGTTTGTTGAGCTCCTCTTGCATTGCCACCACCCAGTCTGGATCTCTTAGTGCATCCTCTATCCTGTATGGCTCAATAGAAGACACGAAAGATTAATGTTCACAAAAATGAGCAACTCGAGATCGAGTAGTTACCCCCTTTTGAATGTCACCAAGTATGGAGTTCATGGGGTGATCTCTTTGAATTGCTTGGTGGACTCTTGGGTGCGGTGGTCTTTGATCTTGAACCTCCTGTTCATCTTCCTTTTCTTGATCAACTTCATCTCTCCCTTGATCAATGTCTTCCTCTTGAGGTGGCTCATTGTCTTGATCTTGATCTTGATCCTCTTCTTCTTGAGCCAGTTCCTCATCTTGAGTTGGAGGAGATGCTTGTATGGAAGATGATGGTTGATCTTGTGCTTGTTAAGGCTCTTCGGTTTCTTGTGGACACACATCTCCAATGGACATGTTAAGGCTCTTCAGTTTCTTGTTAAGCCTCTTCATCATCTAATTCATCAAGATCAACTTGCTCTACTTGAGAGCTGTTAGTCTCATCAAACACAATGTCATAAGAAACTTCAACTAATCCAGTGGACTTGTTGAAGACTCTATATGCCCTTGTGTTTGAGTCATAACCAAGTAAAAAGCCTTCTACTGCTTTAGGAGCAAATTTTGAATTTCTACCTCTTTTAATAAGAATAAAGCACTTGCTCCCAAAAACTCTAAAATAAGAAACATTGGTCTTTTTACCAGTGAGGAATTCATATGATGTTTTCTTGAGGATTCGGTGAAGACAGAGTCAGTTGATGGAGTACCAAGCGGTGTTAATCGTCTCCGCCCAAAACCGATCCGGTGTCTTGTATTCATCAAGCATGGTCCTTGCCATATCCAAAAGAGTTCTATTCTTTCTCTCCACAACACTGTTTTGTTAAGGTTTGTAGGGAGAAGAGAACTCATGCTTGATGCCCTCCTCCTCAAGAAATCCTTCGATTGAGAGTTCTTGAACTCCGTTACATTGTCGCTGCTAATCTTCTTGATTCTCAATCCGATCTCATTTTGAGCCTGTTTCAAGAATTTATTAAACATCACTTGGGATTGTGATTTTTCCTACAAAAAGAATACCCATGTGAAGCGAGAATAATCATTCACAATTATAAGACAATACTTACTCTCGCCAATGCTTATGTAAGCAATTGGATTGAATAGATCCATGTGGAGTAGTTCAAGCGGCCTCTCGGTCGTCATGATGTTCTTGTGTGGATGATGAACTCCAACCTGCTTTCCTGCTTGACATGCACTACAAATCCTGTCTTTCTTAAAATGAACATTGGTTAGTCCTAAAATGTGTTCCCCTTTAGAAGCTTGTGAAGGTTCTTCATCCCAACATGAGCAAGTCGGTGATGCCAGAGCCAACCCATGTTAGTCTTAGCAATTAGGCAAGTGTCTAGTTCAGCATTGTTATCATTGAAATCAACTAAGTATAGCTGACCATCTAACACTTTGTTAAAAGGTATTGAATCATTACTTCTTCTAAAGACGATAACACCAACATCAATAAATAAACAATTGTAGCCCATTTTGCATAATTGAGAAACAGAAAGCAAGTTGTAATCTAAAGAATCTACAAGAAAAACATAAGAAATGGAATGGTCAGAAGATATAGCAATTTTACCCAATCCTTTGACCAAATCTTAATTTCCATCCCCGAATGTGATTGCTCTTTGGGGATCATCATTTTTATCAAATGAGGAGAACATTCTTTTCTCCCCTGTCATGTGGTTTCTGTACCCGCTGTCGATTATGCAACTTGTTCTGTCGGATGCATAAACCTACAACACAAATTTAGGCCTTGTCCTTAGGTACCCAAACGGTCTTGGGTCCTTTTACATTAGAAACAAGCACCTTGGGTACCCAAACACAAGTCTTTGGACTCTTGTGTTTGCCCCCAACATATTTGGCAACTACCTTGCCTTATTTGTTAGTAAGAACAAATGATGCATCAAAGGTTTTAAATGAAATGCTATGTTCATTTAATGCATCAACAATCTTTTTCTTAGGTATTTTAATATGAGTTGTATGCCTAGAGCTAGAAGCCTCATTACTATAAATATAAGCATGATGAGAAGCAAAATGATATTTCTTAGCATGAATTCTTCTAATTTTATGCTCAGGAGAGTTTTCAGGATATAAAACGTAATCTTCTCTATCTTGAACCATGGGAGCCTTGCCCTTAACAAAGTAAGTAATCTTGTTTCTAGGGGCATTATGTTAGATGTTGCTTTGTCTCCCAGGTTGGAAGCCAATGCCATCCTTAATGCTAGGGCGTCTCCCATTATAAAGCATACTACGAGCAAATTTAAAATTTTCATTTTCAAGCTCATGCACGACAATTTTAGAATTCAATTTAGCTATGTGATCATTTTGTTCTTTAACCATAGCAAGGTGGTCATTCATAGCATCGACATTAATATCTCTACATCTAGTGCAAATACTAACATGCTCAATGGTAGATATAGAAACTTTGCAAGCTTTCAATTCCTCAATCTTAGCAATTAAACTAACATTTTCTGTTCTAAGACAAGAAATTGAATCATTGCATGTATTTAGATCTTTAGTCAAGTTTTCACATTTTTCAACTTCAAGAGCAAAAGCATCTTTTAGCTTAACAAATTTTTTATTTTTCCTTAATGAGCAAGTCTTCTTGGCATTCCAAGATTTCATCCTTCTCGTTAATGGTTTTTATCAATTCATTAATTTTTTTCTTTTGTTCCATGGTAAGGTTTGTAAAAAGAGAAGACAAATCATCATCCTTTTCACTAGAGCTACCCTCATCATTGGAAGTAGTATATTTGGGGCTATCTCTAGAATGTACCTTATTCTTTTTGCTATCCTTGGCCATGAGACATTTGTGGCCGACGTTGGGGAAGAGAAGACCTTTGTTGATGGTGATGTTAGCGGCGTCCTCATCGGAGGAGGAGTCTGTGGAAATCTCGTTAGAGTCCCATTCCTGTCCTATTTGCGCCTCGCCACCCTTCTTCTTGTTGTAGTATTTCTTCTTTTCATCTTGTTCTTCCCTTTCTTGTCATCGTCCCTGTCACTATCACTTGTATATGGACATTTAGCAATATAGTGATTGGACTTACCACACCGGTAGCAAACCCTCTTGGAGCGGAGTTTGTAGTCCTTTTCCATTGCTTGAGGATTTGTTGGAAGCTCTTAATAATAAGAGCCATATCCTCGTTGTCAAGCTTAGAGGCATCAATTGGGAGCCTATTTTTGTGTGTAGGCTCTTCCTTCTTTTCTTCTGTTGCCTTGAATGCAACGGGTTGCACCTCGGGTGTGGAGGTGGTGCCTTTCTCCAAGTTGATAATGTGTTTGGAGTCTTTGATCATAAGTTCAAAGATCACAAACTTGCCAATCACCTCCTCGGGAGACATTTACTTATACATAGGATCTCCACGAATTAATTGCACTTGAGTGGGGTTACGAAAAATCTTAGAATAACCTTGACCATTTCATGGTAATCCCACTTGGTGCTCCCGAGGTTGCGGACTTGGTTCACAATCGTCTTGAGCCGGTTGTACATTGCTTGTGGCTCTTATCCTTTTTTGAGGACGAACTGATTGAGTTCTCCCTCGATCGTTTCTCGCTTGGTGATCTTTGTCACTTCATCCCCTTCATGTGTCATCTTGAGGACGTCCCAAATTTCTTTGGAACTCTTCAATCCTTGCATCTTGTTGTACTCCTCTCTACACAAGGAAGTGAGAAAGTATGGAGGTGGCTTGAGAGTTGAAGTGCCTCACTTGGGCGGCCTCGTCGGAGTCGTAGTCCTTGTCACTCACTTGTGGTACCTGCGCTCCAAACTCAACAATATCCCAAATGCTTTCGTGGAGTGAGATTAGATGGTGCCTCATTTTATCACTCCACATACAATAATCTTCACCATCAAAGTATGGTGGTTTGCCTAAGGGAACGAAAAGTAAAGGAGCGCGTTTAGAAATATGAGGATAGCAAAGTGGAATCTAACTATACTTCTTACGCTCTTGGCGCTTTGAAGATGTTGACTCGACGTCGAAGGTTAAGGGCAAGGAAGAATCGGTCTTGTAGTAGACCACCTTCTGTCATGTGGTTTCTGTACCCGCTATCGATTATGCAACTTGTTCTGTCGGATGCACAAACCTACAACACAAATTTAGGCCTTGTCCTTAGGTACCCAAATGGTCTTGGGTCCTTTTACATTAGAAACAAGCACCTTGGGTAACCAAACACAAGTCTTTGGACTCTTGTGTTTGCCCCCAACATATTTGGCAACTACCTTGCCTTATTTGTTAGTAAGAACAAATGATGCATCAAAGGTTTTAAATGAAATGCTATGTTCATTTAATGCATCAACAATCTTTTTCTTAGGTATTTTAATATGAGTTTTATGCCTAGAGCTAGAAGCCTCATTACTATAAATATAAGCATGATGAGAAGCAAAATGATATTTCTTAGCATGAATTCTTCTAATTTTATGCTCAGGAGAGTTTTCAGGATATAAAACGTAATCTTCTCTATCTTGAACCATGGGAGCCTTGCCCTTAACAAAGTAAGTAATCTTGTTTCTAGGGGCATTAAGTTTGATGTTGCTTTGTCTCCCAGGTTGGAAGCCAATGCCATCCTTAATGCTAGGGCGTCTCCCATTATAAAGCATACTACAAGCAAATTTAAAATTTTCATTTTCAAGCTCATGCACGACAATTTTAGAATTCAATTTAGCTATGTGATCATTTTGTTCTTTAACCATAGCAAGGTGGTCATTCATAGCATCGACATTAATATCTCTACATCTAGTGCAAATACTAACATGCTCAATGGTAGATATAGAAACTTTGCAAGCTTTCAATTCCTCAATCTTAGCAATTAAACTAACATTTTCTGTTCTAAGACAAGAAATTGAATCATTGCATGTATTTAGATCTTTAGTCAAGTTTTCACATTTTTCAACTTCAAGAGCAAAAGCATCTTTTAGCTTAACAAATTTTTTATTTTTCCTTAATGAGCAAGTCTTCTTGGCATTCCAAGATTTCATCCTTCTCGTTAATGGTTTTTATCAATTCATTAATTTTTTTCTTTTGTTCCATGGTAAGGTTTGTAAAAAGAGAAGACAAATCATCATCCTTTTCACTAGAGCTACCCTCATCATTGGAAGTAGTATATTTGGGGCTATCTCTAGAATGTACCTTATTCTTTTTGCTATCCTTGGCCATGAGACATTTGTGGCCGACGTTGGGGAAGAGAAGACCTTTGTTGATGGTGATGTTAGCGGCGTCCTCATCGGAGGAGGAGTCTGTGGAAATCTCGTTAGAGTCCCATTCCTGTCCTATTTGCGCCTCGCCACCCTTCTTCTTGTTGTAGTATTTCTTCTTTTCATCTTGTTCTTCCCTTTCTTGTCATCGTCCCTGTCACTATCACTTGTATATGGACATTTAGCAATATAGTGATTGGACTTACCACACCGGTAGCAAACCCTCTTGGAGCGGAGTTTGTAGTCCTTTTCCATTGCTTGAGGATTTGTTGGAAGCTCTTAATAATAAGAGCCATATCCTCGTTGTCAAGCTTAGAGGCATCAATTGGGAGCCTATTTTTGTGTGTAGGCTCTTCCTTCTTTTCTTCTGTTGCCTTGAATGCAACGGGTTGCACCTCGGGTGTGGAGGTGGTGCCTTTCTCCAAGTTGATAATGTGTTTGGAGTCTTTGATCATAAGTTCAAAGATCACAAACTTGCCAATCACCTCCTCGGGAGACATTTACTTATACATAGGATCTCCACGAATTAATTGCACTTGAGTGGGGTTACGAAAAATCTTAGAATAACCTTGACCATTTCATGGTAATCCCACTTGGTGCTCCCGAGGTTGTGGACTTGGTTCACAATCGTCTTGAGCCGGTTGTACATTGCTTGTGGCTCTTATCCTTTTTTGAGGACGAACTGATTGAGTTCTCCCTCGATCGTTTCTCGCTTGGTGATCTTTGTCACTTCATCCCCTTCATGTGTCATCTTGAGGACGTCCCAAATTTCTTTGGAACTCTTCAATCCTTGCATCTTGTTGTACTCCTCTCTACACAAGGAAGTGAGAAAGTATGGAGGTGGCTTGAGAGTTGAAGTGCCTCACTTGGGCGGCCTCGTCGGAGTCGTAGTCCTTGTCACTCACTTGTGGTACCTGCGCTCCAAACTCAACAATATCCCAAATGCTTTCGTGGAGTGAGATTAGATGGTGCCTCATTTTATCACTCCACATACAATAATCTTCACCATCAAAGTATGGTGGTTTGCCTAAGGGAACGAAAAGTAAAGGAGCGCGTTTAGAAATATGAGGATAGCAAAGTGGAATCTAACTATACTTCTTACGCTCTTGGCGCTTTGAAGATGTTGACTCGACGTCGAAGGTTAAGGGCAAGGAAGAATCGGTCTCGTAGTAGACCACCTTCTGTCATGTGGTTTCTGTACCCGCTGTCGATTATGCAACTTGTTCTGTCGGATGCACAAACCTACAACACAAATTTAGGCCTTGTCCTTAGGTACCCAAATGGTCTTGGGTCCTTTTACATTAGAAACAAGCACCTTGGGTAACCAAACACAAGTCTTTGGACTCTTGTGTTTGCCCCCAACATATTTGGCAACTACCTTGCCTTATTTGTTAGTAAGAACAAATGATGCATCAAAGGTTTTAAATGAAATGCTATGTTCATTTAATGCATCAACAATCTTTTTCTTAGGTATTTTAATATGAGTTTTATGCCTAGAGCTAGAAGCCTCATTACTATAAATATAAGCATGATGAGAAGCAAAATGATATTTCTTAGCATGAATTCTTCTAATTTTATGCTCAGGAGAGTTTTCAGGATATAAAACGTAATCTTCTCTATCTTGAACCATGGGAGCCTTGCCCTTAACAAAGTAAGTAATCTTGTTTCTAGGGGCATTAAGTTTGATGTTGCTTTGTCTCCCAGGTTGGAAGCCAATGTCATCCTTAATGCTAGGGCGTCTCCCATTATAAAGCATACTACGAGCAAATTTAAAATTTTCATTTTCAAGCTCATGCACGACAATTTTAGAATTCAATTTAGCTATGTGATCATTTTGTTCTTTAACCATAGCAAGGTGGTCATTCATAGCATCGACATTAATATCTCTACATCTAGTGCAAATACTAACATGCTCAATGGTAGATATAGAAACTTTGCAAGCTTTCAATTCCTCAATCTTAGCAATTAAACTAACATTTTCTATTCTAACACAAGAAATTGAATCATTGCATGTATTTAGCTCTTTAGTCAAGTTTTCACATTTTTCAACTTCAAGAGCAAAAGCATCTTTTAGCTTAACAAATTTTTTATTTTTCCTTAATGAGCAAGTCTTCTTGGCATTCCAAGATTTCATCCTTCTCGTTAATGGTTTTTTTTCAATTCATTAATTTTTTTTTTCTTTTGTTCCATGGTAAGGTTTGTAAAAAGAGAAGACAAATCATCATCCTTTTCACTAGAGCTACCCTCATCATTGGAAGTAGTATATTTGGGGCTATCTCTAGAATGTACCTTATTCTTTTTGCTATCCTTGGCCATGAGACATTTGTGGCCGACGTTGGGGAAGAGAAGACCTTTGTTGATGGTGATGTTAGCGGCGTCCTCATCGGAGGAGGAGTCTGTGGAAATCTCGTCAGAGTCCCATTCCTGTCCTATGTGCGCCTCGCCACCCTTCTTCTTGTTGTAGTATTTCTTCTTTTCATCTTGTTCTTCCCTTTCTTGTCATCGTCCCTATCACTATCACTTGTATATGGACATTTAGCAATATAGTGATTGGACTTACCACACCGGTAGCAAACCCTCTTGGAGCGGAGTTTGTAGTCCTCTTCCATTGCTTGAGGATTTGTTGGAAGCTCTTAATAATAAGAGCCATATCCTTGTTGTCAAGCTTGGAGGCATCAATTGGGAGCCTATTTGTTGGTGTAGGCTCTTCCTTCTTTTCTTCTGTTGCCTTGAATGCAACGGGTTGCACCTCGGGTGTGGAGGTGGTGCCTTTCTCCAAGTTGATAATGTGTTTGGAGTCTTTGATCATAAGTTCAAAGATCACAAACTTGCCAATCACCTCCTCGGGAGACATTTACTTATACATAGGATCTCCATGAATTAATTGCACTTGAGTGGGGTTACAAAAAATCTTAGAATAACCTTGACCATTTCATGGTAATCCCACTTGGTGCTCCCGAGGTTGCGGACTTGGTTCACAATCGTCTTGAGCTGGTTGTACATTGCTTGTGGCTCTTCTCCTTTGTTGAGGATGAACTGATTGAGCTCTCCCTCGATCGTTTCTCGCTTGGTGATCTTTGTCACTTCATCCCCTTCATGTGTCATCTTGAGGACGTCCCAAATTTCTTTGGAACTCTTCAACCCTTGCATCTTGTTGTACTCCTCTCTACACAAGGAAGTGAGAAAGTATGGAGGTGGCTTGAGAGTTGAAGTGCCTCACTTGGGCGGCCTCGTCGGAGTCGTAGTCCTCGTCACCCACTTGTGGTACCTGCGCTCCAAACTCAACAATATCCTAAATGCTTTCATGGAGTGAGATTAGATGGTGCCTCATTTTATCACTCCACATAAAATAATCTTCACCATCAAAGTATGGTGGTTTGCCTAAGGGAATGGAAAGTAAAGGAGCGCGTTTAGAAATATGAGGATAACAAAGTGGAATCTAACTATTCTTCTTACGCTCTTGGCGCTTTGAAGATGTTGACTCGACGTTGAAGGTTGAGGGCAAGGAAGAATCGGTCTCGTAGTAGACCACCTTCTTCATCTTCTTTTTATTTTTGTCACCCTTCTTGTGTGACTTGATGGATCGAGTGGATTCATCTTTTTCCTCCTTGTGCTTGTGGTCGGTCTCCTTTGACGGAGTCTTTTCTTCATTCTTCTCACCCGAAGATCCAGGCTTTTCCCCGATGACCATCTCCCTTTTGGCATGTTCTCCCGAAATCACTTCGAGTTGTTAGACTCTAATGAAGTACCGACCTCTGATACCAATTGTAAGTCGCCTAGAGGGGGGTGAATAGGAAAAACCTGAAAATTATAAACTTTGAGCATGAACTTCACCCGAGGTTTGGATTAGAAACATATAATAATGAATACGGAGTGTGGAAGATAGTTCTTCTTGCTATGAGTTGCTCAATCAATGCGGATAACTTTAGGAGCAAACTCAAAGAGTTGTGAGTAAGAGAACTTTTAGAAAGAGGGGAGAGGAAGAACCAAATCATAGAGTAAAGATCAACACAAATAAACACGGTGATTTGTTTCCCGAGGTTCCATTTCAATGAACCTACTCCCCGTTGAGGATGCCACAAAGGCGAGTCTTTTTCAACCCTTTCTCTCTCCCAATCGGTCACCTAGACCGGTTGAGTGCTTCTTCTTAATCTCAAAGGTCACAAAGACCCCGCAAAGATCACCACATGCTTAAGTGTCTCTTGCTAGCTTTACAAATCACTTGGAGTTTAGAAGGAGATGAAGAAAGCACAACCAAACAACAAGAGCAACAAATGAAACACAAATCTCACTCTCTCAAGTCACTAATCACTATTGATCACTTGTCTTAATTGTGGGACTTGGAGAGGATTGGGAGCTTTGAATGTGTCTTTGGAATGAACTATTTGCTCTTGTATTGAGTGTGGAGAGTGGAAAGCTTGGATGCATTGAATGGAGGTGGTTGGGGGGGTATTTATAGTCCCAACCACAATTCTAGCCGTTGGCTGTAGCTTTCTGTCGACGGGCACACCGGACACGACACTGTTCAGTGTCTGGTGCCTACCACGTCAGTCGCCCATTGGAGTCGATCGTTGGATTTGCCTGCCCCTGTGGCGCACCGGGCAGTCTGGTGCGATCTGACGTCGTTGACTGTTTCTGAACTTCTGACGTTTCTGACCCATAGCAGTCGCGTGGCAGTCGACCGTTGGCGAAGATGACCGTTGGTGAATGAAAGGGAAATAGGGTCAAACCTTTTCCTATATGAATTTTGGTGGTTGAATTGCCCAACACAAACAATTGGACTAACTAGTTTACTCTAGATTATGAGTTCTACAGGTGCCAAAGGTTCACAACAAAACCAATACAAGTCAAAAGAAAGGGTTCAAAATAAAGGAGCAAAGTATACCGAAGGCTGCCTTGGTCTGGCGCACCGGACTGTCCGGTGTGCCATCGTATAGTGTCCGGTGCACCAGGGAGGAACGACCCTAAACTTACCAGCTTTGGAAATTTGGGAGGCCGCTCCGCTATAATTCACCGGACTGTCCGGTGCAACATCGGACTGTCCGGTGTGCCAGCGGAGCAACGACTACTTCGCGCCAACGGTCGTCTGCACAGAACATTAAATGCGCTACAGTGCGCGCCTGCGCGCGCAGAAGTCAGAGCAGGCGCCAGAAGGTGCACCGGACAGTCTACAGGACCTGTCTGGTGCACCACCGGACTGTCCAGTGGCCCCAATTGCCAGAGCTCCAACGGTCAGAACCCAACGGCCTGGTGACGTGGCTGGCACACCGGACAGTGTCCGGTGGCGCACCAGACTGTCCGGTGGCGCATCAGACTGTCCGGTGCGCCATACGACAGAAGCCTTCACCAACAGCCATATTGGTGGTTAGGGCTATAAATACCCCCCAACCACCACTCTTCAAGACATCCAAGCATTCACTATATATCATTCAATACAAGAGCAATACACAACACTCTAAGACACAAATCAAAGCCTCCGATCGAATCAAAGTCCCCAATTCAACTCTAGTTTTTTGGACTTGTGAGGAGATCGACTTGTGTTCTTTTGTTGCTCTTGTTGCTTGGTTGGCTTTCTTCTTTCTCTCATTCTTACTCTCAAAACCTTGTAAGCGAAGCAAGAGACACCAATTGTGTGGTGGTCCTTGCGGGGTCTAAGTGACCTAGGAAATCAAGGAAGGAAGCTCACTCGGTCTAAGTGACCGTTTGAGAGAGGGAAAGGGTTGAAAGAGACCCGGTCTTCGTGACCACCTCAATGAGGAGTAGGTTTGCAAGAACCGAACCTCGGTAAAACAAATCACCCTATCATCCATTCTTATTTTGCTTGTGTCGGGGTTTCGGACCCGGGGTTCCCTGGACCGACGAGTAAATTTGTCGCTGCGTGCCCCTGCCTAGATGGGTTGGTGCGAGATAGAACACAAGTGGGGAATGAGCCTTGTATTATCCTGCACCAGGGTGCTCGTAGTAGGGGTTACAAGCATTGCGAGAGGGCGAGGGAGAGAGAGAGAAAGCGAGTAGGAGAAAGCTAGAGAGAGAGTGGGAGGGTCTGGCCCCTGCCCGTCTTCTCCCGTCCCTTTGTCGTGCGTCTACTCGTCCCTCCTGCCGTGTGTTCGTATGATCGTATGTTGTTCGTTTTTTCTCCTCTTTTCTCCTTCCTCCCCCCCTCCGTGGGGCCCTGGACACCCCCTTTTATAGACGTAAGGAGATGCCCAGCTGTACAATGGGGTGTAGCTAGGAGCTAACGTGGCTGGCAAGGAAGTGCCCTGAGTCCTGTGCAGATAACAACGTGGCCATCAGGGGGGGGCGTCTCAAGCCCTGTAGAGGTAGTGTCGTGGCCGTCAGAGAAGTGCCTTGAGCCCTGTAGAAGTATAGCTGTTAGTGCTGCATGGATCCTGCTGACGTCTCCTTGCTTCCGTAGGGGGCTTGAGAACCACCGACGACATGGTTGCATGCGGGAAACCACCATCGCCTGTTACCGGGTTAAGCTGGATGGGACGCCGGTCTTGTTCCTTCGTAGCCTGAGCTAGATAGGAGTAGGGTAATGATGCATCCCTTGTGGCGCGGTTGATCCGAGCCTGAGGTCGGGCGAGGCGGTGGCTCCTCCGAGGCCGAGGCTAGGGCCGAGGCCCAGGGTCGGGCGAGGATGTGACTCTTCCTAAGGCCGAGGTCGAGGCCGAGCCCTGGGATCGAGCGAGGCGGAGATCTCCTCCCGAGGCCGAGGCCGATGCCGAGCCCCAGGGTCGAGCGAGGCGGAGCTTCCTGTTGCGCCCGAGGCTTAACTTGACCGTTGTCGGTTTCGCCCGGGTGGTTGGCACAGCAGCCGGAGCGGGGCGGGCGGCGCTGTTTTCCTGTCAGATCGGTCAGTGAAAGGATAAGGTGTCAGGCGATCCCAGCATTAAATGCGCATACAATACGGTCGGCTGGTAAGGCGATTTAGCCAAGGTCGCTTGCACGATAAGGCTTGCCTTTGGCTGAGCCGAGGGTGCGCTCACTACCTGAGGAGACCCTCGGGCGAGACACGAATTCGTCCGGGACCACTGTTCCGCCCGAGGCCAGGCTCGGGCGAGGCGGGGCCGAGTCCCTTGGTAGATGAAGCTTTGACTTTGACTCGAACTGTAAGCCTTCATGGTTTGCTCTGAAGGTGTTTACCAGCCGTGATTAGGAGTGTTGGGGGTACCCCTAATTTTGGTACCCGACAGTAGCCCCCGAGCCTCGAAGGGAGTGGCGATGCTCGCTTCGAGGCTCTGTCGCATTTTTGGTGAGGGGACCGGCCTTTCTCGGTTATACTTTGTTCCGACGGGTGCGCGCGAGCGCACCCGCCGGGTGTAGCCCCAGAGGCCTCGGAGGAGTGGTTTGACGCCTCTGAGGTCTTAACGCTTTTCATGATGCCTCGGCCGGTCCTGTCGTTCCCTCATGCGGTCTGGCCGTAGCCCGGGTGCTCGATTAGGTTCCGAGTTTTTGAGCTGGTTAGTTGATGCTGTCAACAGTTTGGCCGTAGCCAGGTGCGAGAGCAGCCCTCGAGCCTCTACACGGAGCGAGAGGACGATCAAGGACTGTCCCGACTTTTATTATATGCCCCTTCAGTGCCTTTTCGCAAGGAGGAAGGGGGGAAAGTGCCACGTTACCCTAGAGGGCACCGATCATGGCGTTTCCAGTGAGTTGCTAACGGGTGATCCGAGTGGACGCCCATGCCCCGTTCGTTAGGGGTCGGCTAGTGGCCCAGAGGCGCGCTCCAAAAGTACCTGCAGGTGATTCGCTGGACCCGGACCCTTTTCGACAGGGTCCGAGGGCTCGATGCCTCCCTATGGTGGGATTCCATTACGAGTCGTTCCCGCTGGTCTCGAAAATGTCCTAGGGTACCTCGGGAGCGTAGCCCGAGCCTCGGCCATGTATCGGACCCAGGGTCATCCCTCACTCTGCGTGTTCTGGGGCGGCTATCAAACCCTATCGAGGTGCCAACCTTCGAACCCCTGATCAGTAATGGGCATGGAGCCCGAGTGCTCTGGGGCGGCTGTCGAACCCTTTCGAGGGGCCAGCCTTCGAACCCCTAATCAGTAATGGGCGCGGAGCCCGGGTGCTCTGGGCGGCTGTTGAACCCTTCCAAGGGGCCAGCCTTCGAACCCCTAATCAGTAGGAGGGCTCGGGGCTCGTTTCCTTCGCGAGGAAGGATCCCTTTCAAAATATCCCCTTTCTTGGTCCCTATGTCAAGAGAGAGAGAGGAAACGGAAAAGGATATGAATTTAAAAATCGTGGCGCACCTTTTTTGATGCGACCATTATGGCGGAGGTGAAACGTCGCTTGCTTCGCCTGCCAACGGTGTCGCTGGCTCTGCTAAGGAGTTAATGAGACGGGACGGGCGATTCGCGGGGCGTCTGTTGCGCGTGCGCGGGCCGTTCGAGGGACGGGGCACGAGCATATCGTTCTTACGCCGTGGGAGAGGGCTTCCCTGCTGCTTCAGGAAAAGACGCAAGCCTGGGGGTGATTTGACCGCTGCTTCCGCTCGTCTGTCACAGCAGTTATTGCCGGTCAGCTTTTGGCCACATGAACTACCATACCTACCCCCACGGCTGGCTGACCCATGACCGCTGTACTCAGCTGGCACTGTTGGGTCACGCGTGGGGCTGCCTCGAGTCGCGGAACTGGTTCCGCAGTCAAGAAGACGCAGCATTGGCGCAGGTGGTGGTGCGGTTTCCTTGCACGTAGTGACCGTCGCGCCGGTTGCATGATAGGCGGGACCGGGCCTTCGTGCTGGTCCACTGGAAGTGACAAAGCCGAAAGGGTGCATAACCGCGGTGCGGTGGCATGCCCCCTGCGTGGTGGCTTGCCCTTTCATCCGCTGGTTCTGGCGAGGATGAGGGAACGCTTGTAACCGCAGGGCAGTTACATGCTTCGCGTGCGGCGGTTTGCCTCCTTCGCGTTTCGGGTCAGTCCTCACGACGTGTGGGGCCCAACTCTCATGTCGCAAGGTGAGAATCCTGGAGCACGTCGGTGGAGACTTGGCCCGCGATGCTTGGGGGGTGCGAGCGGGTAGGTCTGCCTATAAAAGAGGATCGATCCCCTGGGCAGTGGCCATGCCTTCACACTCCCCTCATGCATTGCGCCCTTCCACCTTTCGAGCCCCCAGATGGGGCGCACCGGTGTCGCCTTGCTCCTGCTGCAGTCGGAGGAGCGCGGCCTCGTGGAGATTGGCGCTCTTCGGCTATCGCTCGGCTTCAAGGACTTTCGTCATGCAGCCCGGCTGCATTCCCTCACCAATGGTCAGTTTGGTGGGGAGATGCAAGCCGGGCTGCAGCCTCCACCCCGCCCTCAGCTTCAAGGATCTTCGTCATCCGGGCTGAGGCGGAGGAGCGCACCGAGTGGGGGGGCCGCCTCCACGTGGGTCGGTGACCCTTTTCTTCCCCCAGCGTTTGGGGGAGAAGGGCATCCTCCAGCCCTACGGAGGCGTCCTCCAACCATGCGAGGGAAGGCGAACTGTTGCTCCCTGGCCAGGGTGCAGCATTCCGTCCTCCATCTGGGTGGCGGTCGTGCCGCGCGTGGGTGGCCGCTGTCACCGGCGCTGGAGTGGGGGCTGCCGCTGGTGAGGATCCTCACCGCAGCGGTTGCCTCCGCCGACGAGACCGTTGGTGCCAGCTGTGCTCGAGACCTCCGGCTCTTTGGCTTTAATGTCTTGTTCTCGTCCCCCGTGAGGGGACGTGAACGAAGGCCCTTCAGCAGTAGCGTTTGCCCTGAGGTCATCGCTGCTGCTGTTTTAGCGCCCGAGGCGGAGGTCGTTGTCGCGCTGCTGGCGCAGTGGTCACCGGCGAGCTGCTCGGAGCTCGTTATCCCGCAGGCCCCCTGGTGTGGAGGTTGTTCATACCCGCGGGATTGGAACCGGAGTCTCGTTTGTAGGGGGAATATACTGGGTTTTTGCCTGAGCAAAATGTAACTGCTTCAAGGACTTAGACATTTGTCATAGGCCGGGAGAACCGCTGAGGGTCCTGCCGACGTCTAAGTCTATGTAGTATAGTTACCCCAAGCATATGTATTTGTTCTTTGTGGCTATCGAGGCCTGAGCATTTGGGTATTCGAGTATAAAGCTGTGTTTCTTCCTCATTTCGAGCACTAGGACTTGCCTGTCGGTGGCCGAACCACTTAACCGAGTGTGAGTTGCCTTGCGCGGAAGGTGACGAGTGAGGTATTCGTATCCCGGAGGCGTAGGAGTCCCTCGGCTCAGTCGGCCTTGCCGCTTAAAGCCTCTCTTGCTCGGTTTTAGAACCTTCGGCTGCTCTACGATGAGCCGAAGCTGAAGGCAGCGGTGGCGTGGATAGAGGCGATGTCGGCTCGAACAGAGGCTTTCTCGGCGCGGGAGCAGGTGGCTTCCCAGGCCGAGAAGGTGCAGCAGCGGTAGCTGGGGTTTGGCCAGATCACCCGCGAGCAGGACCAATCCCGGAGCGACTGGCCGAGGCGCCTGCTCGCATCGCCATCTGAGGCTAGGCCAGATTCCGCCGAGGGTGGAAACGACACCGAGGGTGCCGCTCCTCCCCCTGTTGATGTTTGAGCCTGCATGAACAGTTCGTCTGAAGTATGCGTATGTTTTTTGCGGCCACCGAGGCCTAAACATATTTAGCGTTCAGATTATAAAGCTGCGTTTTCTTTCCTCTTGTTTTGAGCATTTAGGACTTGTTCTTCGGCAGCAGAATCGCATTATCCAAGCGAGAGTTACTTTTCGCGGAAGGTGATGAGTGAGGTATCTGTATCCCGGAGGCGTAGGAGTCCCTCGGCTCGGTCGGCCTTGCCGCTTACGTGCTCTCTCACCCGTTCGTAGGATTCTGCTATTGATATAGTCGAAAAATGCACGAAAGTCGTTTTCTACCCGAGCGTTAGGACTTGTTCGGTAGCAGGATCGCTTATCCGAGCGTGAGTTACTTTTCGCGGAAGGTGATGAGTGAGGTATCCATATCCCGAAGGCGTAGGAGTCCCTCGGCTTGGTCGGCCTTGCCGCTTACGTGTTCTCTCACCCGTTCGTAGGACCCTGCTATCGATATAGTCGAGAGCACGAAAGTCGTTTTCTACCCGAGCGTTAGGACTTGTTCGATAGCAGAACCGCTTATCCGAGCATGATTTACTTTTCGCGAAAGGTGGCGAGTGAGGTATCCGTATCCCGGAGGCGTAGGAGTCCCTCGGCTCGGTCGGCCTTGCCGCTTAAGGTCTCTCCCACTCGTTTTTAGGGTTCCGTTATCGATATAGTCGGAAGGCACGGGAGTTGTTTCGGTAGAAAACTTTTCTTGGTAGAAAACTTTTCCGAAGAAAAATTTTTGATGCAGAGGGGGTTCCCCCTTCTAGCCCCCAAGGGAGGGTCGGGCTTTGCCGAGGCAAGGCTGATCCTTCCTTGACGGTTAGACTTTATTTACGTATGTAAAGAAAACGAGGAACATTGTGACGGAACCTCCCAAGTAATCAGGCCCACCTACAGTTGTCCTTGTCTAACAGACATCAGACACCCTGTAGATGTTCCTAAGTTACTTGACAAGCTCGGTATCCTTTCCGACCTCACCAGGAACGTTTCACCCGTCTTGCATACATTACCAAACATCGAAGATAAAGAAATGCGGAAGCGAATTACATAAACTTACATTTATTTCCAAAAGCAAGCTCGAGTTATTTTATTACAGACCAGTCTAAAAGCGAGTGCAGAGTAGTAATATTATACAAACCAAGGGAGGCACAGACTTCTCCCAATAAGCTATAAACAAAAGATCCTATGTGGAGGACCGAGTCCTCCCGCACTTCAGTCTTGTTTTTCTTCTTTGGGAACCACCTTGGCATAGAAGCAGCAAAAGTCTGCTACTTCCCCACCTAAAAACAACAAAGGGATAAACCCTGAGTATGGAATTACTCAGCAAGTCTTACCTGACTAAGGAAAAGACTCTCAAGGGTATGCTGGTTATATGGGAGTCAAGGTAAGGCTTTTCAGTAATCAAAGACTCTGTTTTGCAGAAATGCTTACTAAAGTGGATCCTTAAAAATCCAATTTTATTTGTCAAGTTAAGTAAAATTACCTGCACTAGAGTTCTTTCTACCCTAGTTCAATCACTGGTCCTGCACTAGCCAATTTCTTTAACAAAGCCCATCATCTTTAGTGGAATGCTACGTGTAGGGCAGTGACCAAGTCTTCATAACCACGAAGGTACGGCGATCCGAATCGATTATACTCAGCTGAGGATCTCCAATCACACGACATATGTAGCACTTAACCCTTGCATATGTCAACCCTCCACCGGGGTTCTTAAGACCGGATCAGGTTCACGCAAACCGAGAGCACAGATACACCACCGTCCAGCCTCTTGCCACGGAGGGTACACGCTACTCTCGCCACCGCTCCACTCCCATTTCGTGTTATCTTATTCCGGCCTTAGTCTGCCCGAGGCAAGGCTTACCCATGACGAGGCATGTGACCAGTTAAAGGGTCCTTGATCATCAAGCCTACATCGACAAGGTCCTTAATCGACTCAGATGGAGACACTACACCGAGACTCTCTTCTCGTGCAAGTCACCCGCCCGGTCTCAGCTTAATCTTTTTAACCCAAAAACTTGGTACCTGGCAGAGGTACATCTTTTCCGATGTTGAATCCATCACGGCCATGATGGATTCACCATCAAGTTTTATTTTCGAAAACATCCCTCCCACTTTGCCAAACATCTTTTGTAAAACAAATCCTTTTGTTTTTCTAAAGCAATACTAAGCATAGTAAAACCTTTTTGTAAAAACAGGGTTTCAAGGAGGGTAATCAAGATCAAGGAAGGTAATGCAGGAATTGTTTAATCAATAAACTCCTATCACCTAATGCAGCAAGCAAGTGAGAAAGATTTTAAAAACATCAAGGAAGGTGGCAAATGCACTGGGGCTTGCCTTTGTTATCAGGTGAGTCCTGCTCGGATCCACAAATATCGAAGTAAAAGCAATTGCCTGTTTGAGGATCTGAGGATGGTGGTATCCCTTCTTCAGTGACTTCTTCTTCTTCTTCGTGTTCTAACATAACCATATATATGCATAAGAATGGATGTCATGGGATGCTCATGAGGATGCAAAGATAATATAAACTTATTATCTAAGTCTTGAGTACAACTTTCCTTCACGGTACTCCGAGAACCTAGGGTTTCCGGAGTCAGTAAAGGAGTTCATGGAGCAGGGGGGTTGGTTTTGGGTTTAGTGATCAAACAAGGTCCAAATCAACCCAAATTCTACCCAAGGCTTCTAAATATTGGTTTAAGTTCACATAAAAATTTTGAGCATTTTTGGACTTACCATTTGTTTTCTAAAAATCCATAACCAATACTTTTAACTACTTTAAATACCCTAAAATTTCTTACTTTCACTAAAAATCACAAACTTATTTTTACTAAATTCTAGGGAAAATAACAAGCCTAGGAAAATTAGTTTCATAATTTTAGCATTTTTCTACATTTTTCTACATATTTCTACATATTTCTAAAGCTCTGCTGTAAAAGAAAAGGAAAAACTCTAAACAGTACTGGGCCAATTCTAGTTCAGGCGGCCCAAGCCCGAGTGGATTCGTGCGCGCGCCCGCGCCTGCGAGGGAGATTTTGCGCAGAGGTCCACGAGGTTTTGGCTAAACCAGAACAGGGTCGTTTACTATTGCGCAGAGTCACTGACACTTACAAAAAGGCCCCTGCGTTTCTATCAATTCGCAACCGGAAGTCCCCGACGGCGCTCGCGCACCGCCGCGCTCCGGCGAGCATCTACGCCGGCCGATTGGGGCTAAGACAGGTGCTAAGCTTCGGCCGAGACCAAATCCGAGTCCCCATGAATGTTTCCCCCAACTTAATTTGGCTCATGGTTGACTAAGGAGCTCTGGCCACGGTGACCGAGAGAATTGCGGACGGAGGTGTGCGTTCCCGTCGATTCATGGCGGTCTAACTCGATTCAACGGTTCGGTGAGCATCAAGAGGAAGCAAGGACGTTGAAACAAGGGAACCGAGGGTGAGATCGGACCTGAAACGGGCTGACCACGACGAGCTTGATTCACGGCGGCGGAAAATGGATTTGGGGGAAATCCAAAATTCGCGAGTTCTAGCGAAGGACGGCTAGCGATTAGTGGTGGCTGAATGCGTGAGGATGTGGTGAAGCTCACGGCGGGGTCAATTTATAGAGCCCCGAGGCGGTGGCGCTTAATTTAAGCGGTTAGCGGAGGTGGCCGGAGATAAGGAAGAAGACGTCGCGGTGAATTCGTGGCTAATGGCGTGGCAAGTTCCCCGTCGACGATGGGATGGCCTAGAGGAGTCACGACGGCACGGTGGAAAAGCTAAGCCACGCGGCGCACGGTGGTAAACGTCCAACGGCGGCGAGCTCTTATCCCGATCATCCGATGAGTAAGGGGGAAGAGTACCGCGGCTGACCGGGTGGCCTCCAGCTCACCGGCGACGACGATCTTTATCTTGCCTAACTTATCTGGTGACCACTGAGCACGAATCTCGGCGAGCGACGATCGACGGCGACGGCTATCGGCGACGAGCACGGGGAAGATCTTCTTCAGCTAACAGGCACTGTACCATGGAAGCACCCCTTCAGTGCACCTGACAGGCGATGTTTAGGGTCAGTTTTCTTCCAAATTCCTGTGGCAACATCCCCAAGTCACTGCATCAAAGTTGTAGTGCTACATACCAGCTACAAATCGACTATAGGGATGTGACTTAGTTGAGCACTGGATCATGCTCAAAATTGAGCTAGAAGTGGATGTCAGTCTTCGGTTAGTCTGAATTTCAGACCAAACAACCTGACAGCCAGTTTTCTGGCTTGATTATCCCTAAATTCTTCTTAACAACTGAGCTCACACTCTTTAGCAAAGTTGTTCTCCTATAATTGGTCTTCAACTTTGATGTGGTGACCTAGGGCAAAAACCCTATACTTTGTAAGTTATAAAGCCCCAAAGTTGAGCCCATTCTCTGATTTTCAGACTTAGAATAAAACTCACATGAGGTCTATTTTGCATTTAAGTCCAAAACCTTGGGTTTGGCTTTCAAGTCCACATATTTGTGAACCAAAGGACTTAAGAAACCTATTTGGCTTGGTTTTTGCACTTTAACCCAAAAGTGGGCTAATTTTGCACATAGGCCCCTAGGATTTAGTTTTAGGGTTTTCCAGGGTTCCAATTAGGGTTTTTAGTATCCCAAGGGTATAAATGTGATTCAACTTGGTTTTTGGGGATATTTTATGACTTTTTCCCAAAAGCCTTAAGGTTTTTCTCATTTGGGTTAAGTTTTACCCCTTTAATCTCTATTTAGGGTTAAGTTTTACCCCTTTAATCTCTATTTAGGGTTAAGTTCCCTAACCAGGGTCCTATTTGCAAAATACCAAAAACAATACACTTGTTTGAAATTTTTACCTAGTAAATGCACTCTAGGTGTGACAACATATGCAATGTCAATGTTTATGATGTCATGCTCAAGTTTTAGTTATAGTAACACCAGGGGTGTTACATCCTTCCCCCCATAAAAGAATCTCGTCCCGAGATTTAAAGTCCTAGGGTGAGTAATGGAAAAGGAAATGTGTCACATTTTTATTTCCTTATTTCTGGTACAAGGCAGGGGTGGTGTGGGGGTTCATTCCTTTATTACACAGCTATACAGACTTTACAACTTACAAGAGGCTAGAAAGCCTGGGAAATTCTTATCTAAGAAGTCTTGGGTTTCCCATGTAGCCTCATCTTCCGAATGCTGGTTCCACTGTATCTTATAAAACTTGAGAGTCTTTCTCCGGGTAACCCTATCCTTTTGATCCAGAACTCGAATGGGATGTTCCGAGTACGTTAAATCTGGTTCCAGGACAACATCAGTCACTTCAACGGTTCGATCGGGAACCCGAAGATACTTCTTCAATTGTGATACGTGGAACACATTATGCACAGCAGACAATGTTTTGGGGAGCTGAAGTCGGTATGCCACTGGTCCACATTGCTCAAGTACCAGGAATGGACCAATGTACCTGGGTGCAAGTTTTCCTTTAACCCCAAAACGCGATACGCCTTTCATTGGTGAGACCTTCAGGTAAACATAGTCTCCTTCCAGAAAATATAAGGGCATTCGCCGTGTGTCTGCATAACTCTTCTGACGAGCTTGTGCCTTCTTCATATTATAAATAAGTTTTTGAACCTTATCCTCGGCCTCTTTCACCATATCAGGCCTAAAGAAGCATCTTTCTCCAGGTTCAGACCAATTTAGCGGAGTTCGACACCGTCGCCCATATAAAGCTTCAAAAGGTGCCATCTTGATACTTTCCTGATAACTGTTATTGTATGAAAACTCCGCTAAGGGCAAACATTCATCCCATTTTTGCGAGAAGTCCAGAACACATGCCCGCAGCATATCCTCGAGTATCTGATTCACTCTCTCAGTCTGTCCACTGGTTTGAGGATGATAGGCCGAACTGTGGAGTAACTTAGTACCCAAGGATTTATGAAGTTCTTCCCAAAATTTGGATACGAACTGGGGTCCACGATCCGACACTATGGTCTTTGGAACACCATGCAAACTGAGAATACGGGCAATGTATAACTCCGCATAGGTAATGACAGGATATTTTACTTTGACAGGGAGGAAGTGGGCGATCTTTGTGAGTCGATCAATGATAACCCAAATAGAGTCATACCCTTTTGCGGTTCTGGGCAATCCCACAATAAAGTCCATGCTAATGTCTTCCCATTTCCATGTTGGGATTGGCAAAGATTGCAATGGACCAGCAGTTTTCATGTGTATGGCTTTGACACGTCTGCAAGTGTCACACTTAGCCACATAGCGTGCAATTTCAATCTTCATCTTCGTCCACCAATAGTGTTGCTTTAAATCTTGGTACATCTTAGTGCTTCCCGGATGAATAGAATAGCAACTAAGATGCGCTTCATCTAAGATTTGCTGGCGGAGTTCTTCACTCTTCGGCACTACTATGCGGTTGTTAAACCATAACACACCTTGATCATCTTCCTTGAAACATTTGGCTGTTCCAGCCCTTATCTTCTCTCGTATGTGCTTCATGCCCAGATTATCCTTTTGAGCATCAATTATCCTTTGCAAAATGATTGACTCAAGCTTTAGCTGATTCAGAGTCCCTTGCTGGATTATCCCCAGGTTTAACTTCTCCATTTCTTGACATAAAGTGTTTTCGGAGGTCTTTGCCATAAGACAGTGGCAGGAAGTCTTACGACTCAATGCATCTGCCACCACATTGGCTTTGCCTGGGTGATAATGGATCTCCAGTTCATAGTCTTTAATGAGCTCAAGCCATCGTCTTTGCCTCATATTTAACTCTGACTGGGTAAATATATACTTCAAACTTTTATGATCTGTATATATGTGACAGATATTTCCCAGCAGATAGTGACGCCATATTTTCAGGGCATGAACCACAGCAGCTAACTCCAGATCATGAGTTGGATAGTGCTCCTCATGTCGGCGCAACTGCCTTGAAGCATACGCAATTACTCGACCCTCTTGCATCAGCACACAGCCGAGTCCACTGCCAGAGGCATCACAATATACATCAAAAGGTTTAGTGATGTCCGGTTGAGCCAATACCGGAGCAGTGGTCAATAGTGTCTTCAATTGCTCAAAGGCTTCATTACACTTAGAAGACCAATTGAACTTAATGTCATTCTTCAATAAACTTGTGATTGGCTTCACAAGCTTAGAAAAATCTGGTATGAATCTGCGATAATATCCCGCTAGTCCAAGAAAACTCCGGACTTGGTGAACAGTTGTTGGGGGTTTCCATTCCAGAATATCTTTGACCTTGCTAGGATCTACCGCAATTCCTTTAGCTGATAACACGTGCCCCAAAAATTGAATTTCCTCCAGCCAGAACGCGCACTTGCTGAACTTGGCATACAGCTGATGTTCCCTCAGGCGCGTCAATACAATCCGTAGATGCTGAGCATGCTCCTCTTCATTTTTAGAGTATATCAAAATATCGTCGATGAAGACCACCACGAACTTGTCCAACTCGGGCATAAATACCGAGTTCATCAAATAGGTGAAGTGGGCAGGAGCATTTGTGAGCCCGAAAGACATTACCAAGTATTCAAACAATCCATACCGCGTAGTGAACGCGGTCTTCGGTATATCCTCGGGCCGAATACGGATTTGATGATAGCCCGACCTGAGATCAATTTTAGAAAATACCCTCGCCCCAGTCAGTTGATCAAATAAGATGTCGATCCTTGGAAGAGGGTACTTATTCTTGATAGTGACCTCATTCAGGGGCCGATAGTCCACGCACATGCACAAGGTTTGATCCTTCTTCTTAACAAAAATGGCGGGACAACCCCATGGGGACGAGCTTGGCCGGATAAATCCCTTATTCAACAGATCTTGTAATTGAATCTTCAATTCCGCCAACTCATTAGGGGGCATACGGTACGATCTTCGGGAGATGGGAGCCGTACCGGGCTTTAGCTCAATTACGAATTCTACATCTCTTTCAGGGGGTAGTCCAGGCAAATCTTCCAGAAATACATCTGGAAACTCACATACTACCGGAATGTTCTTGATCTCCGGTACAATGGCTTCAAATATTCTACCAGAAGCTTTGGCTGGATTGGTTTTGGGGAGAGACAAGAGAATTTCTTCTTGATTAAAATTCAACCTGACGGTTCTGAGTTCAGTGTTGAGTATTGCCTTATGTTGAGTTAACCAATTCATACCCAAAATTACATCCCTTCAGTGCACCTGACAGGCGATGTTTAGGGTCAGTTTTCTTCCAAATTCCTGTGGCAACATCCCCAAGTCACTGCATCAAAGTTGTAGTGCTACATACCAGCTACAAATCGACTATAGGGATGCGACTTAGTTGAGCACTGGATCATGCTCAAAATTGAGCTAGAAGTGGATGTCAGTCTTCGGTTAGTCTGAATTTCAGACCAAACAACCTGACAGCCAGTTTTCTGGCTTGATTATCCCTAAATTCTTCTTAACAACTGAGCTCACACTCTTTAGCAAAGTTGTTCTCCTATAATTGGTCTTCAACTTTGATGTGGTGACCTAGGGCAAAAACCCTATACTTTGTAAGTTATAAAGCCCCAAAGTTGAGCCCATTCTCTGATTTTCAGACTTAGAATAAAACTCACATGAGGTCTATTTTGCATTTAAGTCCAAAACCTTGGGTTTGGCTTTCAAGTCCACATATTTGTGAACCAAAGGACTTAAGAAACCTATTTGGCTTGGTTTTTGCACTTTAACCCAAAAGTGGGCTAATTTTGCACATAGGCCCCTAGGATTTAGTTTTAGGGTTTTCCAGGGTTCCAATTAGGGTTTTTAGTATCCCAAGGGTATAAATGTGATTCAACTTGGTTTTTGGGGATATTTTATGACTTTTTCCCAAAAGCCTTAAGGTTTTTCTCATTTGGGTTAAGTTTTACCCCTTTAATCTCTATTTAGGGTTAAGTTTTACCCCTTTAATCTCTATTTAGGGTTAAGTTCCCTAACCAGGGTCCTATTTGCAAAATACCAAAAACAATACACTTGTTTGAAATTTTTACCTAGTAAATGCACTCTAGGTGTGACAACATATGCAATGTCAATGTTTATGATGTCATGCTCAAGTTTTAGTTATAGTAACACCAGGGGTGTTACATCCTTCCCCCCATAAAAGAATCTCGTCCCGAGATTTAAAGTCCTAGGGTGAGTAATGGAAAAGGAAATGTGTCACATTTTTATTTCCTTATTTCTGGTACAAGGCAGGGGTGGTGTGGGGGTTCATTCCTTTATTACACAGCTATACAGACTTTACAACTTACAAGAGGCTAGAAAGCCTGGGAAATTCTTATCTAAGAAGTCTTGGGTTTCCCATGTAGCCTCATCTTCCGAATGCTGGTTCCACTGTATCTTATAAAACTTGAGAGTCTTTCTCCGGGTAACCCTATCCTTTTGATCCAGAACTCGAATGGGATGTTCCGAGTACGTTAAATCTGGTTCCAGGACAACATCAGTCACTTCAACGGTTCGATCGGGAACCCGAAGATACTTCTTCAATTGTGATACGTGGAACACATTATGCACAGCAGACAATGTTTTGGGGAGCTGAAGTCGGTATGCCACTGGTCCACATTGCTCAAGTACCAGGAATGGACCAATGTACCTGGGTGCAAGTTTTCCTTTAACCCCAAAACGCGATACGCCTTTCATTGGTGAGACCTTCAGGTAAACATAGTCTCCTTCCAGAAAATATAAGGGCATTCGCCGTGTGTCTGCATAACTCTTCTGACGAGCTTGTGCCTTCTTCATATTATAAATAAGTTTTTGAACCTTATCCTCGGCCTCTTTCACCATATCAGGCCTAAAGAAGCATCTTTCTCCAGGTTCAGACCAATTTAGCGGAGTTCGACACCGTCGCCCATATAAAGCTTCAAAAGGTGCCATCTTGATACTTTCCTGATAACTGTTATTGTATGAAAACTCCGCTAAGGGCAAACATTCATCCCATTTTTGCGAGAAGTCCAGAACACATGCCCGCAGCATATCCTCGAGTATCTGATTCACTCTCTCAGTCTGTCCACTGGTTTGAGGATGATAGGCCGAACTGTGGAGTAACTTAGTACCCAAGGATTTATGAAGTTCTTCCCAAAATTTGGATACGAACTGGGGTCCACGATCCGACACTATGGTCTTTGGAACACCATGCAAACTGAGAATACGGGCAATGTATAACTCCGCATAGGTAATGACAGGATATTTTACTTTGACAGGGAGGAAGTGGGCGATCTTTGTGAGTCGATCAATGATAACCCAAATAGAGTCATACCCTTTTGCGGTTCTGGGCAATCCCACAATAAAGTCCATGCTAATGTCTTCCCATTTCCATGTTGGGATTGGCAAAGATTGCAATGGACCAGCAGTTTTCATGTGTATGGCTTTGACACGTCTGCAAGTGTCACACTTAGCCACATAGCGTGCAATTTCAATCTTCATCTTCGTCCACCAATAGTGTTGCTTTAAATCTTGGTACATCTTAGTGCTTCCCGGATGAATAGAATAGCAACTAAGATGCGCTTCATCTAAGATTTGCTGGCGGAGTTCTTCACTCTTCGGCACTACTATGCGGTTGTTAAACCATAACACACCTTGATCATCTTCCTTGAAACATTTGGCTGTTCCAGCCCTTATCTTCTCTCGTATGTGCTTCATGCCCAGATTATCCTTTTGAGCATCAATTATCCTTTGCAAAATGATTGACTCAAGCTTTAGCTGATTCAGAGTCCCTTGCTGGATTATCCCCAGGTTTAACTTCTCCATTTCTTGACATAAAGTGTTTTCGGAGGTCTTTGCCATAAGACAGTGGCAGGAAGTCTTACGACTCAATGCATCTGCCACCACATTGGCTTTGCCTGGGTGATAATGGATCTCCAGTTCATAGTCTTTAATGAGCTCAAGCCATCGTCTTTGCCTCATATTTAACTCTGACTGGGTAAATATATACTTCAAACTTTTATGATCTGTATATATGTGACAGATATTTCCCAGCAGATAGTGACGCCATATTTTCAGGGCATGAACCACAGCAGCTAACTCCAGATCATGAGTTGGATAGTGCTCCTCATGTCGGCGCAACTGCCTTGAAGCATACGCAATTACTCGACCCTCTTGCATCAGCACACAGCCGAGTCCACTGCCAGAGGCATCACAATATACATCAAAAGGTTTAGTGATGTCCGGTTGAGCCAATACCGGAGCAGTGGTCAATAGTGTCTTCAATTGCTCAAAGGCTTCATTACACTTAGAAGACCAATTGAACTTAATGTCATTCTTCAATAAACTTGTGATTGGCTTCACAAGCTTAGAAAAATCTGGTATGAATCTGCGATAATATCCCGCTAGTCCAAGAAAACTCCGGACTTGGTGAACAGTTGTTGGGGGTTTCCATTCCAGAATATCTTTGACCTTGCTAGGATCTACCGCAATTCCTTTAGCTGATAACACGTGCCCCAAAAATTGAATTTCCTCCAGCCAGAACGCGCACTTGCTGAACTTGGCATACAGCTGATGTTCCCTCAGGCGCGTCAATACAATCCGTAGATGCTGAGCATGCTCCTCTTCATTTTTAGAGTATATCAAAATATCGTCGATGAAGACCACCACGAACTTGTCCAACTCGGGCATAAATACCGAGTTCATCAAATAGGTGAAGTGGGCAGGAGCATTTGTGAGCCCGAAAGACATTACCAAGTATTCAAACAATCCATACCGCGTAGTGAACGCGGTCTTCGGTATATCCTCGGGCCGAATACGGATTTGATGATAGCCCGACCTGAGATCAATTTTAGAAAATACCCTCGCCCCAGTCAGTTGATCAAATAAGATGTTGATCCTTGGAAGAGGGTACTTATTCTTGATAGTGACCTCATTCAGGGGCCGATAGTCCACGCACATGCACAAGGTTTGATCCTTCTTCTTAACAAAAATGGCGGGACAACCCCATGGGGACGAGCTTGGCCGGATAAATCCCTTATTCAACAGATCTTGT
The DNA here is from genome assembly GCA_029449295.1 of Zea luxurians. Lineage (NCBI taxonomy): Eukaryota > Viridiplantae > Streptophyta > Magnoliopsida > Poales > Poaceae > Zea > Zea luxurians. The sequence continues at coordinate 73,432,122 of JAOPSE010000004.1, read as the reverse complement.
AATTGAATCTTCAATTCCGCCAACTCATTAGGGGGCATACGGTACGATCTTCGGGAGATGGGAGCCGTACCGGGCTTTAGCTCAATTACGAATTCTACATCTCTTTCAGGGGGTAGTCCAGGCAAATCTTCCAGAAATACATCTGGAAACTCACATACTACCGGAATGTTCTTGATCTCCGGTACAATGGCTTCAAATATTCTACCAGAAGCTTTGGCTGGATTGGTTTTGGGGAGAGACAAGAGAATTTCTTCTTGATTATAATTCAACCTGACGGTTCTGAGTTCAGTGTTGAGTATTGCCTTATGTTGAGTTAACCAATTCATACCCAAAATTACATCTATATCCTGGCCTTTCAGAACAATCATGTTAGCAGGAAAGTTCCGTCCGGCCATGGTTACTGGCACTTCATAGGCCACTTCTCTAGTAAAAATATGTCCCCCAGGTGAATGAATTTTAAATCCCTCTTTCGATTCATGACATGCAATGTGATGTTGCTCCACAAATTTCTTGCTAATGAAGGTATGCGAAGCACCAGAATCAAAAAGAATAATTGCAGGGTGACTGGCCACAGGAAACGTACCCATCATCACCGGCTCTCCCTCCGGTGTAGTGGCCACCTGAGTGTAGTATACACGCCCCGTTTTCTTGGTATTTTTCCCCGCAGCATTTCCCTTGGGCTGAGTGGACTTCCCAGTTCCTTGCTGAGCATTGGATTGATTTTGCTTGGGGTACGGGCAGTCCTTGATGAAATGTCCCGACTTGCCGCAGTTGAAACACCCAGTTGAAGAGCTGGGCAAGGCAGGGAATCGAGTGCCTGGGGCACCCGACTGATTTGGGGAAGTGGAAGTATTGTTGGGGCGGATAATAATGGGTTGTTTATAAGGGAATACTGGTGGACGAGAAAAAGTTTGGTTTTGGCTAGAAGGCCGGATGACGAACCGTTGCCTCTTCGCCTGGCCCTGATTAGGCCTCTCACCACTGAATCCCTTATTCTTTCCAAAACTTGCGTATTTTGCCTCCACAGATAAGGCTGTACTGACAGCCTTTCCATATGTGAGATCAATACAGGTGGCCATTTTTCGCTGTAACCGGTCATTTAGACCTCTCATAAAACAGTCCCTTTTCTTCAAATCAGTATTCACCTGATCAATGGCATACTGCGACAGGTGATTAAACTTGTTAAGGTACTGATTGATGGTGTCTCCTCCTTGTTTTAGCTTCATAAATTCCTCTTGTTTCATATGCAGCACTCCCTCTGGTATGTAGTGCTCGCGGAAGGCTGCTTTAAATTCGTTCCATGTAATTTGATGGTTGTCAGGTTGGATAGCCAAAAAGTTTCCCCACCAAGTACTGGCAGGGCCACGGAGCTGCTGTGCCGCGAACAATGGCTTCTGCGTTTCAGAACAACGAAGAAGACCAAACTTCTGTTCAATGACTCGTATCCACTCGTCAGCTTCGAGCGGATCTTCTGCTTTGGTGAATAGAGGTGGACGAGTCTCGGAGAAGTCCAGATAAGTAGTTTCACGGGGACCTTGCTGAAAACCTCTTCCTGCTTGTTGCTGGAACTGCTGCTGACCCGCCATTTCCCTAAGGAAGAGGGTATTGTCGGCGGTGGCATTCACCAAGGCAGCAATTGCCTCGGCTAGCGTGGGTGGAACCGGAGGTGGATTCGGGGTGACATCCCGACCCCCAGAAGTTTCGGCTGCGTCCTGTCCGCGAGTCCTGGTCGGCATCTGAGGCAAAAACATTTGAATAAACATAATATGCCAAAGAGACCTTCCATTTTACATTACTATAAAGAGTAATGATACAGACTCGACACTACATAACAGGATACATTACCCATTTTACAAAAGTTCAACCTATTATACAACAGTACACCCTACAATACACTACTCTACTTTTATTACACCATTAGTCCTGCTTTTTGCTACTTTTGGCGGCCTCATCGTCAGGTGTGGGAGTCCAGACGTCAACCAACCTCAAAGAAGGAGGGGGTTCAAAAAGGTCTAACTCCCCACCCAGCGCGCATCCCGCAACGTGAGAGGGTCCAGCTTCTGACTCAGCAGAGTGTACAGGCTCACTAGGGTGTAATTGTGAGTATAACACATGGACTTCCTCATGCAACGTATTGCAGTAGACCTGCAGGTTGTCGACAGCTGAGCTAAGTTCTTTAATTCAGGCCTGAGCCCTCGCTTCCTTAGCACATGCCAACATATGAGACTGTACTGCCCAGTCAAGTGCTAAGTCCCGATCAGCCAGCTGATCCTGCAGGTGACGGATGTCCCTTCTTAGTTCATTGATTCTATCTCCGTCTGCGATCCAAGTATTGGTCCTGTGTCGCAGCGTTGCTTGAAGTCGACTCACTTCGGCTTCCAGGTCTCCTATAGGGTCATTACTTCCGCTGCTACTGCTTTCGTGTCGAGGGGCTAGTTGATGCTGGGGGTACTCCAATTGGTCCCGTTGACTTATGTGCCGTTAGCCTTGTGCGTGGCGGCATCTTTCTAAGGGGGAAAATTTATTAGCATAATTCTTAGCATGATGCATGAATAAGTACAGAATCAACCTTGGTCGATTCAACCTTCTATACATTGCACTCTTCCTATCTGGTCTTTAAGATAAACTCTTCAGAATACTTAGGTAAGAAGAGAAAAGAATCTTTAGGTAAGACTTTTGAAAATCTTTTTGAAGATGCCTTATAATATCTGCAAAGAAGGGCTACGCTCCGATACCAGCTGTGACAGAACCTCCCAAGTAATCAGGCCCACCTACAGTTGTCCTTGTCTAACAGACATCAGACACCCTGTAGATGTTCCTAAGTTACTTGACAAGCTCGGTATCCTTTCCGACCTCACCAGGAACGTTTCACCCGTCTTGCAGACATTACCGAACATCGGAGATAAAGAAATGCGGAAGCGAATTACATAAACTTACATTTATTTCCAAAAGCAAGCTCGAGTTATTTTATTACAGACCAGTCTAAAAGCGAGTGCAGAGTAGTAATATTATACAAACCAAGGGAGGCACAGACTTCTCCCGATAAGCTATAAACAAAAGATCCTATGTGGAGGATCGAGTCCTCCCGCACTTCAGTCTTGTTTTTCTTCTTTGGGAACCACCTTGGCATAGAAGCAGCAAAAGTCTGCTACTTCCCCACCTAAAAACAACAAAGGGATAAACCCTGAGTATGGAATTACTCAGCAAGTCTTACCCGACTAAGGAAAAGACTCTCAAGGGTATGCTGGTTATATGGGAGTCAAGGTAAGGCTTTTCAGTAATCAAAGACTCTGTTTTGCAGAAATGCTTACTAAAGTGGATCCTTAAAAATCCAATTTTATTTGTCAAGTTAAGTAAAATTACCTGCACTAGAGTTCTTTCTACCCTAGTTCAATCACTGGTCCTGCACTAGCCAATTTCTTTAACAAAGCCCATCATCTTTAGTGGAATGCTACGTGTAGGGCAGTGACCAAGTCTTCATAACCGCGAAGGTACGGCGATCCGAATCGATTATACTCAGCTGAGGATCTCCAATCACACGACATATGTAGCACTTAACCCTTGCATATGTCAACCCGCCACCGGGGTTCTTAAGACCGGATCAGGTTCACGCAAACCGAGAGCACAGATACACCACCGTCCAGCCTCTTGCCACGGAGGGTACACGCTACTCTCGCCACCGCTCCACTCCCATTTCGTGTTATCTTATTCCGGCCTTAGTCTGCCCGAGGCAAGGCTTACCCATGACGAGGCATGTGACCAGTTAAAGGGTCCTTGATCATCAAGCCTACATCGACAAGGTCCTTAATCGACTCAGACGGAGACACTACACCGAGACTCTCTTCTCGTGCAAGTCACCCGCCCGGTCTCAGCTTAATCTTTTTAACCCAAAAACTTGGTACCTGGCAGAGGTACATCTTTTCCGATGTTGAATCCATCACGGCCATGATGGATTCACCATCAAGTTTTATTTTCGAAAACATCCCTCCCACTTTGCCAAACATCTTTTGTAAAACAAATCCTTTTGTTTTTCTAAAGCAATACTAAGCATAGTAAAACCTTTTTGTAAAAACAGGGTTTCAAGGAGGGTAATCAAGATCAAGGAAGGTAATGCAGGAATTGTTTAATCAATAAACTCCTATCACCTAATGCAGCAAGCAAGTGAGAAAGATTTTAAAAACATCAAGGAAGGTGGCAAATGCACCGGGGCTTGCCTTTGTTATCAGGTGAGTCCTGCTCGGATCCACAAATATCGAAGTAAAAGCAATTGCCTGTTTGAGGATCTGAGGATGGTGGTATCCCTTCTTCAGTGACTTCTTCTTCTTCTTCGTGTTCTAACATAACCATATATATGCATAAGAATGGATGTCATGGGATGCTCATGAGGATGCAAAGATAATATAAACTTATTATCTAAGTCTTGAGTACAACTTTCCTTCACGGTACTCCGAGAACCTAGGGTTTCCGGAGTCAGTAAAGGAGTTCATGGAGCAGGGGGGTTGGTTTTGGGTTTAGTGATCAAACAAGGTCCAAATCAACCCAAATTCTACCCAAGGCTTCTAAATATTGGTTTAAGTTCACATAAAAATTTTGAGCATTTTTGGACTTACCATTTGTTTTCTAAAAATCCATAACCAATACTTTTAACTACTTTAAATACCCTAAAATTTCTTACTTTCACTAAAAATCACAAACTTATTTTTACTAAATTCTAGGGAAAATAACAAGCCTAGGAAAATTAGTTTCATAATTTTAGCATTTTTCTACATTTTTCTACATATTTCTAAAGCTCTGCTGTAAAAGAAAAGGAAAAACTCTAAACAGTACTGGGCCAATTCTAGTTCAGGCGGCCCAAGCCCGAGTGGATTCGTGCGCGCGCCCGCGCCTGCGAGGGAGATTTTGCGCAGAGGTCCACGAGGTTTTGGCTAAACCAGAACAGGGTCGTTTACTATTGCGCAGAGTCACTGACACTTACAAAAAGGCCCCTGCGTTTCTATCAATTCGCAACCGGAAGTCCCCGACGGCGCTCGCGCGCCGCCGCGCTCCGGCGAGCATCTACGCCGGCCGATTGGGGCTAAGACAGGTGCTAAGCTTCGGCCGAGACCAAATCCGAGTCCCCATGAATGTTTCCCCCAACTTAATTTGGCTCATGGTTGACTAAGGAGCTCTGGCCACGGTGACCGAGAGAATTGCGGACGGAGGTGTGCGTTCCCGTCGATTCATGGCGGTCTAACTCGATTCAACGGTTCGGTGAGCATCAAGAGGAAGCAAGGACGTTGAAACAAGGGAACCGAGGGTGAGATCGGACCTGAAACGGGCTGACCACGACGAGCTTGATTCACGGCGGCGGAAAATGGATTTGGGGGAAATCCAAAATTCGCGAGTTCTAGCGAAGGACGGCTAGCGATTAGTGGTGGCTGAATGCGTGAGGATGTGGTGAAGCTCACGGCGGGGTCAATTTATAGAGCCCCGAGGCGGTGGCGCTTAATTTAAGCGGTTAGCGGAGGTGGCCGGAGATAAGGAAGAAGACGTCACGGTGAATTCATGGCTAATGGCGTGGCAAGTTCCCCGTCGACGATGGGATGGCCTAGAGGAGTCACGACGGCACGGTGGAAAAGCTAAGCCACGCGGCGCACGGTGGTAAACGTCCAACGGCGGCGAGCTCTTATCCCGATCATCCGATGAGTAATGGGGAAGAGTACCGCGGCTGACCGGGTGGCCTCCAGCTCACCGGCGACGACGATCTTTATCTTGCCTAACTTATCTGGTGACCACTGAGCACGAATCTCGGCGAGCGACGATCGACGGCGACAGCTATCGGCGACGAGCACGGGGAAGATCTTCTTCAGCTAACAGGCACTGTACCATGGAAGCACCCCTTCAGTGCACCTGACAGGCGATGTTTAGGGTCAGTTTTCTTCCAAATTCCTGTGGCAACATCCCCAAGTCACTGCATCAAAGTTGTAGTGCTACATACCAGCTACAAATCGACTATAGGGATGCGACTTAGTTGAGCACTGGATCATGCTCAAAATTGAGCTAGAAGTGGATGTCAGTCTTCGGTTAGTCTGAATTTCAGACCAAACAACCTGACAGCCAGTTTTCTGGCTTGATTATCCCTAAATTCTTCTTAACAACTGAGCTCACACTCTTTAGCAAAGTTGTTCTCCTATAATTGGTCTTCAACTTTGATGTGGTGACCTAGGGCAAAAACCCTATACTTTGTAAGTTATAAAGCCCCAAAGTTGAGCCCATTCTCTGATTTTCAGACTTAGAATAAAACTCACATGAGGTCTATTTTGCATTTAAGTCCAAAACCTTGGGTTTGGATTTCAAGTCCACATATTTGTGAACCAAAGTACTTAAGAAACCTATTTGGCTTGGTTTTTGCACTTTAACCCAAAAGTGGGCTAATTTTGCACATAGGCCCCTAGGATTTAGTTTTAGGGTTTTCCAGGGTTCCAATTAGGGTTTTTAGTATCCCAAGGGTATAAATGTGATTCAACTTGGTTTTTGGGGATATTTTATGACTTTTTCCCAAAAGCCTTAAGGTTTTTCTCATTTGGGTTAAGTTTTACCCCTTTAATCTCTATTTAGGGTTAAGTTTTACCCCTTTAATCTCTATTTAGGGTTAAGTTCCCTAACCAGGGTCCTATTTGCAAAATACCAAAAACAATACACTTGTTTGAAATTTTTACCTAGTAAATGCACTCTAGGTGTGACAACATATGCAATGTCAATGTTTATGATGTCATGCTCAAGTTTTAGTTATAGTAACACCAGGGGTGTTACAAACATGAACGACTTGAAACATTTTAAGGGAAGAAGCGACATAGCTGTTCGATGTTCCAAGCATTGCGGTAGACCTCGCCTTGATCGTTGGCCAGCTTGTATGTCCCGGGCTTCAGGATTTTGGCGATGATGAACGGCCCCTCCCAGGGGGGAGTAAGCTTGTGACGCCCTCGAGCGTCTTGTCACAGCCGAAGCACCAAGTCTCCCACTTGGAAGCCTTGGGGCCGAACCCTTCCGGCGTGGTAGCGCCGCAGAGACTGCTGATACCGCGCCGAGTGTAGTAAGGCAACGTCCCGAGCCTCTTCGAGCTGGTCTAGCGAGTCCTATCGGCTGATCTGGTTGCTTCGGTCATCGTACGCCTTCGTCCTCGGGGAACCGTATTCTAAGTCCGTGGGGAGGACGGCCTCGGCCCCATAGACTAGAAAGAACGGCGTGAAGCCCGTGGCCCAGCTCGGCGTCGTCCTCAGACTCCAGACCACCGAGGGTAGCTCCTTCATCCATTGCTTGCCAAACTTGTTGAGTTCGTTGTAGATCCTTGGTTTTAGTCCCTGCAAAATCATACTGTTGGCGCGCTCCACCTGCCCATTCGTCATGGGGTGAGCTATGGCGGCCCAGTCCACACGGATGTGGTGGTCCCCACAGAATTCCAGGAACTTTTTCCTGGTGAACTACGTGCCATCATCGGTGATGATGGAATACGGGACTCCAAAGCGATGGATGATATTGGTGAAGAACGCCACCGCCTGCTTGGACCTGATACTGGCCAAGGGTCGGACCTCGATCCACTTGGAGAATTTGTCGATGGCAACCAGCAGGTGCGAGAAGCCCCCGGGTGCCTTCTGCAAGGGACCGACAAGGTCCAGACCCCATATGGCAAACGGCCAGGTGATGGGTATCGTCTGCAGGGCCTGAGCGGGTAGGTGTGTCTGCTTTGCGTAGAATTGACACCCTCGGCAGGAGTGTACAATCCTAGTGGCGTCGACCAGCGCGGTTGGCTAGTAGAAACCTTGTCTGAAGGCATTTCCCACGAGTGCTCGAGGTGCTGCATGGTGGCCACAAGCCCCCGAGTGTATTTCTTGTAATAGCTCTTGTCCTCGGGCAATGGATATGCATCGGTGGAGAATGTCCGAGGGGCTGCGGTGATACAACTCCTTTTCATCACCCAGCAAAACGAACTACTTGGCGCGCCGAGCCAGTCGCCGAGCTTCGACCTTGTCGAGGGGTAGCTCTCCTCGGAGGAGATATTCCAGGTATGGGGTCTGCCAGTTCGGGACCGGTGTGACCCCATTCCGCTCCTCCTCGACACGCAGGGCCTCGCCCTCGGCGTCTGAGGGTACCTTGGGCTGGGCCGAGGCCTCCTCGGGCTCGGGCGCGTCGTCGACCTTGACGGAGGGTTGATGTATATCCCTGGAGAAGATGTCCGAGGGAACCGTTGTCCACCCCGAGGCTATTTTAGCCAGCTCATCCGCAGTCTTGTTGTATCGTCGGGCGACATGGTTGAGTTCCAGCCCGTAGAACTTGTCCTCCAAGCGCCAAACTTCGTCGCAGTAGGCCTCCATCTTCCGATCGTAGCAGTGGGAGTTCTTCATGACTTGGTTAATGACAAGCTGCGAGTCGCCACGAGCGTCGAGGCGTCGAACCCCTAGCTCGACGGTGATGTGCAGCCCGTTAACCAATGCTTCGTACTCAGCCACGTTGTTTGACGCCGGAAAATGAAGGCGGATCACGTAGCGAAGATGTTTTCCAAGGGGTGAGATGAAGAGCAAGCCCGCGCCTGCTCCGGTTTTCATCAGCGACCCGTCGAAGTACATGGTCCAAAGCTTGGGCTGGATTAGGGCCGTCGGTAACTGGGTGTCAGTCCACTCAGCGAGGAAGTCGGCCAAGACTTGGGATTTTATGGCCTTCCTAGGGGCAAATGAAAGTGTTTCGCCCATGAGTTCCACCACCCATTTCGCTATCCTACCCGAGCCCTCTCGGCTCTGGATGATTTCTCCTAGGGGGAAGATGACACCACAGTAACCGGATGAGACTCAAAGTAGTGTCGCAGCTTCCGCCGCGTCAGAATCACTGCGTAGAGCAGCTTCTGGATCTGCGGGTAGCGGACTTTGGTCTCGGATAGCACTTCGCTGATGAAGTAGACTGGCCTCTAGACGAGCAATGCATGCCCTTCTTCTTGTCTCTCGACTACGACCGCGGCGTTGACCACCTGAGTGGTCGCAGCCACGTAGATCAAGAGGGCTTCTGCCGCAGCGGGGGGCACCAAGATGGGTGCATTTGTAAGGAGTGCCTTTAAGTTTCTGAGGGCTTCCTCGGCCTCGGGGGTCCAGGTGAAGCGCTCGGCCTTCCTTAATAGGCGGTATAGGGGCAATCCTTTTTCACCAAGGCGTGAGATGAAACGACTCAGAGCCGCAAGGCATCCCATGACCCTCTGTACTCATTTCAAATCTTTTATTGGTCCCATGTTGGTGATGGCCGCGATTTTCTCCGGGTTGGCCTCTATGCCCTGCTCGGAGACGATGAACCCTAGGAGCATGCCTCGGGGGACTCCAAAGACACACTTCTCGGGGTTGAGTTTCACGCCTTTCGCTCTCAGACATTTGAATGTCGTTTCAAGGTCAGAGAGGAGGTTGGAGGCTTTCTTTGTCTTGACAACGATGCCATCGACGTAAGCCTCGACCGTTCTGCCGATGTGTTCTCCGAACACATGGTTCATGCACCTCTGGTAGGTGGCGCTGCATTCCTCAAACCAAATGGCATTGTAGTGTAACAATACATGCCAAAAGGTGTGATAAAAGAAGTCGCGAGCTGGTCGGACTCTTTCATCTTGATTTGGTGATAGCTTCAGTAGGCATCGAAGAATGACAGGGTTTCGCACCAACAGTGGATTCCACAATTTGATCGATGCAAGGCAGAGGGTAGGGAACCTTCGGACATGCTTTGTTTAGACCAGTGTAGTCTACGCACATCCTCCATTTCCCATCCTTTTTCCTTACAAAAGCAGGGTTAGCTGACCATTCGGGATGGAATACCTCTTTGATGAACCCTGCCGCGAGTAGCTTGTGGATCTCCTCGCCTATGGTCCTACGCTTTTCTACGTCAAAACAGCGCAGGGTCTGCTTCACGGGTCGGGCCCCAGCTCTGATGTCCAGTGAGTGCTCGGCGACATCCCTTGGTATGCCTGGCATGTCCGAGGGACTCCACGCAAAAACTTCGGCGTTTGCACGGAGAAAGTCGACGAGCACTGCTTCCTATTTGGGGTCGAGCTCGGAGCCGATCCGGACTTTCTTGCTGGTGTCGTTGCTGGGGTCGAGAGAGACAGACTTAACCGCCTCGACTGGTTCGAAGTTGTCAGCGTGCCGCTTCACGTCGGGCGCCTCCTTGGAGAGGCGTTCCAGGTCGGCGATGAGGGCCTCGGACTCGGCGAGGGCCTCAGTGTACTCCACGCATTCCACGTCGCATTCGTACGAGTGGCGATACGTGGATCCGACGGTGATGATCCCGTTTGGGTCTGGCATCTTGAGCTTGAGGTAGGTGTAGTTGGGGATGGCCATGAACTTGGCGTAGTACGGCCTTCCCAACACCGCGTGGTAGGTCCCTCGGAACCCGACCACCTCGAAGGTGAGGGTTTCCTTTCGGAAATTGGAGGGAGTCCCGAAGCAGACGGGCAAGTCAATCCGTCCGAGGGGCAGGATACACTTTCCGGGTGCGATCCCGTGGAAGGGTGCCGCACCGGCCTGAACCTTGGACCGATCAACCCCCAAGAGTTCCAGGGTCTCGGCGTAGATGATGTTGAGGCTGCTGCCTCCGTCCATGAGGACCTTGCAGAGCCTAACGTTGCCGATGATCGGATCGACGACGAGCGGGTACCTCCCTGGGCTTGGCACGAAGTCGGGGTGGTCGCCTCGGTCGAAGGTGATAGGTTTGTCGGACCAGTCTAGGTAGACTGGCGTTACCACCTTTACCGAGCAGACCTCCCAGCGCTCCTGCTTGTGGTGCCGAGCCGAGGCGTTCGCTACCTGCCCGCCGTGAATCATGAAGCAGTTGTGGATCTCCGGGAACTCCTCTTCCTTGCCGCCCTCCTTCTTGTTGCTGCCTTGGCCCTTGCCATCTTCCACCGGGGGCCCGGCCTTGTGGAAGTAGCGCCGGAGCATGACACATTCTTCAAGGGTGTGCTTGACGGGACCCTGTTGATAGGGGCAAGGCTCCTTGAGCATCTTGTCGAACGCGCCGGCCCCTCCAGGAGGCTTCCGAGGGTTCCTGTGCTTGGCAGCAGCGACAAGATTTGCGTCAGTAGCGTTGTGTTTCGCTTGCACCTTCTTCTTGGCCTTCTTCTTTGCGCCACGCTAGGCGGACGCCTCGGGGGCATCTTCCTTCGGCTCCCCCTAAGGCTGCTTGTCTTTCCGGAAGATGGCCTCGACCGCCCCCTGACCCGAGGCGAACTTGGTGGCGACGTCCATCAATTCGCTCGTCTTGGTGGGAGTCTTGCACCCCAGTTTGCTCACTAGGTCTTGGCAAGTGGTGCCGGCGAGGAAAGCTCCGATGACGTCCGAGTCGGTGATGTTAGGCAGCTCGGTGCGCTGCTTCGAAAACTGCCGGATGTACTCTCGGAGGGTTTCCCCAGGCTGTTGGCGGCAGCTTCAGAGATCCTATGAGTTCCCAAGGCACAAGTATGTGCCCTAGAAATTTCCGCGAAAGCCTTGACCAGGTCGTCCTAGTCGGAGATCTGCGCAGGCGGCAGATGCTCCAGCCAGGCCCGGGCGGCATCGGAGAGGAAAAGGGGTATATTACGGATGATGAGGTTGTCATCGTTCGCCCCTCCCAACTGGCATGCCAGTCGGTAGTCCGCGAGCCACAACTCTGGCCTCGTCTCCCCCCGAGTACTTGGTGATGGTAGTCGGGGCTCGGAAACGGGCGGGGAATGGCGCTCGTCGTATGGCCCGGCTAAAGACTCGTGGATCGGGTGGCTCAGGCGAGGGACTCCGATCCTCCTCGCTGTCGCAGCATCCCCCGCGCCTGGGATGGTAGCCTCGGCGCACCTTCTCCTCGAGGCAGGCTCGATGATCGCGATGGTGACGCTCGTTGCCGAGGCGATCCCGGGCGGCAGGTGCCTCATCCCGCGTGCGCTCGGGAAGGACCGAGGCCTCCCGCATGCGTCGGGAGGACGTCACGTGATGCTCCGAGGGGTCAGCTCGCCTTTGGGAGGTGGAGCTCTCGGCTCGTCGAACTGCGGCGCCTTCCAGGAGATCCTTGAGTTCGCCCTGGATATGCCGTCCCTCGGTGGTGGATGGCTCCGGCATGGTTCGAAGTAGCATCGCTGCTGCAGCTAGGTCCTGGCTGGACCCGCTGACGGCCGGGGGCAGCGCTGCCCTGGCATTGTCGACGATGCGGCGCTGGACGTCCTGGGCCCGATGACAGGCTCCTCCGGCGAGGGTTCGGCCTACCCACTCCTGCTCGATGTTCTTCCAGAGCTGCACAAGCCGCCCTGCTTCCTCGTCGACCTTGGCCTGCATCTCGCGGATTTGCTCGAGCTGTGTGTCCCGACCCCCCGCAGGGACTGGAACCACAACTAGCTCCCGTGGGATGTCAACGCAAGATGCGGGCCCAGGGGGATCGTCGACTTCCGGCATACCGAGGTGGTTGCCTTCGTCGTGATCTCCCTGATCGACGTGGAAACATTCGCGACTTGGGCCATAACCCTCGTTGTCAAGGCCGTGGTCATCGTCAGAGCAACCAGAGAGGCAGTGGTCACATGCGGACATGAAGTCCCGCATGGCACCAGGATCACCGAGGCCAGAGAAATCCCAACCGAAGTAAGGGTCGTCCTCTTCTTTGGAACCCGCCGGTCCGGAGATTGAGACGGCTATCAATCGGTCCCAGGTTGACCACATATGGTACCCCGGAAGGTTTGGATACGCCCTTGCGAAAGCGCTCACCGTAGCAGGGTCGCTAGGTGGATTGAAACTAAATCGAAAGGGAACAGGGTGGAATACGGACGGTACCTCTTGGTCGATGGATGGTGGTGAAGTCGCGTCGGGGACGGAACGCACCGTCATCTCAGGTACGAGGGTGACGCCCAGCAGGTCCTTTGCGAGGATGCCGGCGTCGTCAGTCCGCTTGGGGCTGGCATGTTGTGGAGAAGCGGCGCTCGTCGTTGTCTCAGGCGCGAGGACAACACCCGACATGTCCCTCGGAGGAGTGCCAGCATTGTCGCCTCGCTCTGGTTCGACAGCCGATAAGGTGCCGCCTCCTGCGTGGCCACGGTTGCCCTGTCTCCGCCTACTCCGGCGAGGAGGGTGGTGGGGACGACCGGAGTGTTCCTCTTCCACCGCGGGGAGATGCCGTCGTGGAGGTCGCCTCCGCCGGGCGAGCCGTTGACTATCGTTGTCGTCATGCCGCAGAGGAAGGAGTATCATGTCGTAGCTGCCGTCGAGGGACATGAACTCGAGACTCCCAAAGCAGAGCACCATCCCGGGCTGAAGAGGTTGCTGAAGTCTACCCATCTGGAACTCAATGGAAAGTGTTAGTTAACACGCAGCAAGCCCCTACCTAGCGCGCCAACTGTCGGGGTTTCGGACCCAGGGGGTCCCTGGACTGACGAGTAAATTTGTCGCTGCGTGCCCCTGCCTAGATGGGTTGGTGCGAGATGGAACACAAGTGGGGGAATGAGCCTTGTATTATCCTGCACCAGGGTGCTCGTAGTAGGGGTTACAAGCATTGCGAGAGGGTGAGGGCGAGAGAGAAAGCGAGTAGGAGAAAGCGAGAAAGAGAGAGAGGGAGGATCCAGCCCCTGCCCGTCTTCTCCCGTCCCTTTGTCGTGCGTCTACTCGTCCCTCCCGCCGTGTGTTCGTATGCTCGTATGTTGTCGTTTTTTCTCCTCTTTTCTCCTTCCTCCCCCCCTCCGTGGGGCCCTGGACACCCCCTTTTATAGACGTAAGGAGATGCCCAGCTGTACAATGGGGTGTAGCTGGGAGCTAACGTGGCTGGCAGGGAAGTGCCCTGAGTCCTGTACAGATAACAACATGGCCGTCGAGGGGGCGTCTCGAGCCCTGTAGAGGTAGTGTCGTGGCCATCGGAGAAGTGCCTTGAGCCCTGTAGCAGTACAACTGTTGGTGCTGCATGGATCCTGCTGACGTCTCCTTGCTTCCTTAGGGGGCTTGAGAACCACCGACGTCATGGTTGCATGCGGGAAACCACCATCGCCTGTTACCGGGGTAAGCTGGATGGGACGCCAGTCTTGTTCCTTCGTAGCCTGAGCTAGCTAGGAGTAGGGTAATGATGCATCCCTTGTGGCGCGGTTGATTCGAGCCTGAGGTCGGGCGAGGCGGCGGCTCCTCCGAGGCCGAGGCTGGGGCCGAGTCTCTTGGTAGACGAAGCTTTGACTTTGACTCGAACTGTAAGCCTTCATGGTTTGCTCTGAAGGTGTTTACCAGCCGTGATTAGGAGTGTTGGGGGTACCCCTAATTTCGGTACCCGACAACTTGTGATTTGTTTTGGCCCTCTCTTTCGGACTCGTTTATATTTCTAACGCTAACCCCGGCTTGTAGTTGTGCTTAAGTTTATAATTTCCATATTCCGCCTATTCAACCCCCCTCTAGGCGACTTTCAATTGGTATCAGAACCCGTGCTTCATTAGAGCCTAATCGCTCGAAGTGATGTCGGGAGAACACGCTAAGAAGGAAATGGTGACCGGCGAGAAGCCCGCCACAAGCCACGGTAAGGCTCCATTGGGAGAGTCCCACAACAAGAAGAAGGAGGAATCACCTCCTCACAAGTCGTATCGGAGTGGTGAGAAGAAAAAGAAGATGAAGAAGGTGGTCTACTACGAGACCGACTCTTCGTCACCATCCACCTCCGGCTCCGACGCGGCGTCCGTAACTTCTAAGCGCCATGAGCGCAAGAAGTTTAGTAAGATTCCCCTACACTACCCTCGCATTTCTAAACGTACTCCATTACTTTCCGTTCCATTAGGCAAACCACCGGTTTTTGACGGTGAAGATTATGACATGTGGAGTGATAAAATGAGACATCACCTAACCTCACTCCACACTAGTATTTGGGACGTTGTTGAGTTTGGTGTACAGGTACCATCCATAGAGGATGGGGACTATGATTCGGACGAAGTTGCCCAAATCCGGCACTTCAACTCACAAGCCACCATAATACTCCTCGCCTCTCTAAGTCGAGAGGAGTATAACATGGTGCAAGGATTAAAGAGTGCCAAGGAGATTTGGGACGTGCTCAAAAAGGCACACGAAGGAGATGAGGTGACGAAAATCACCAAGAGGGAAACGATCGAGGGGGAGCTCGGTCGCTTCATGCTCAACCAAGGAGAAGACCCGCAAGCCGTGTATAACCGGCTAAAAACCTTGGTAAACCAAGTGCGCAACCTCGGGAGCACCAAATGGGATGACCATGAAATGGTCAAGGTTATTCTAAGATCACTAGTTTTTCTTAATCCTACTCAAGTACAATTAATTCGTGGTGATCCTAGATACAAACTAATGTCTCCCGAGGAAGTGATAGGTAAATTTGTGAGCTTTGAACTAATGATCAAAGGCTCAAAGAAGATCATCGAGCAAGGTGCCTCCTCCTCCGTACCCGAGGCACAACCCGTTGCATTCAAGGGAACGGAGGAGAAGAAAGAAGACTCTACACCGAGTAGGGTCCCCATCGACGCCTCTAAGCTCAACAATGAGGAGATGGCGCTCATCATCAAGAGCTTCCGCCAAATCCTCAAGCAAAGGAAGGGGAAAGATTACAAGCCCCGTTCCAAGAAGGTTTGCTACAAATGTGGTAAGCCCGATCATTTTATTGCTAAATGTCCATTATCTAGTGATAGTGACAGGGGCGACGACAAGAAGGGAAAGAGGAGAGAAAAGAAGAGGTACTACAAGAAGGGTGGCGATGCCCATGTTTGTCGGGAGTGGGACTCCGACGAGAGCTCCACCGACTCCTCTTCCGACGAGGACGCCGCCAACATCGCCGTCAACAAATGGCTCCTCTTCCCCAACATCAGCCACAAGTGCCACATGGCAAAGGACGGCAAGAAGAAGAAGGTAAAATCAAGATCCTCCACTAAATATGCAACATCTAGCGATGAGGCTAATTCTAGTGATGATGAGGATAATTTGTTTACTCTTTTTGCCAACTTAAACATGGAACAAAAGGAAAAATTAAATGAATTGATTAGCGCTATTCATGAGAAGGATGAGCTCTTGAATAGCCAAGAGGACTTCCTAATTAAAGAAAACAAAAAGCATGTTAAAGTTAAAATGCTTATGCTCAAGAGGTAGAGAAAAATGAAAAATTAACTAGTGAGCTAAGAACTTGCCATGACATTGTTTCCAACCTTAGAAATGAAAATGCAAAATTAATTGCTAAGGTTGAAAAGTTTGATGTTTGTGATGATTCAATTGTTAGTCTTAGAAATGATAATGACAATTTAATTACTAAGATTGACAAATTGAATGCCTCTCTTTCTAGCCTTAAAATTGAAAATGAAAAATTAATTGCTAAGGCTAAGGATTTAGATGTTTGCAATATTTCCATTTCCAATCTTAGAGATGAGAATGCTATTTTACATGCTAAGATTGTTGAGTTAAATACTTGCAAACCCTCTACATCTACTGTTGAGCATGTTACCATTTGTACTAGATGTAGAGATATTAATGTGGATGCTATTCATGATCACATTGCCATGATTAAACAACAAAATGATCATATAGCAAAATTAGATGCTAAAATTGCCGAGCATGAGCTAGAAAATGAAAATTTTAAATTTGCTCGTAGTATGCTTTATAGTGGGAGACGCCCTGGCATTAAGGATGGCATTAGCTTCCAAAAGGGAGACAATGTCAAGCTTAATGCCCCTCCTAAAAGATTGTCTAACTTTGTTAAGGGCAAAGCTCCCATGGTTCAGGATAACAGGGTTACATTTTGTACCCTGTCGGCTATCCTGAACACAAAATTAGGAGAATTCATTCTAGGAAGTCTCACTCTGGATCTCATCATGCTTTTATGTATAAGAGTGAGACATCTAGCTCTAGGCAATCCACTCATGCTAAATTGCATAAGAAGAAAACTCCTATTGCATCAAATGAACCTAATATTTCATTTAAGACTTTTGATGCTTCCTATGTGCTAACTAACAAATCAGGCAAGGTAGTTGCCAAATATGTTGGGGGCAAACACAAGGGGTCAAAGACTTGTGTTTGGGTACCCAAAGTTCTTGTATCTAATGTCAAAGGACCCAAAACTGTTTGGGTACCTAAAATCAAGAACTAAATTTGTTTTGTAGGTTTATGCATCCAGGGGCTCAAGTTGGATCATCGACAGCGGGTGCACAAACCACATGACTGGGGAGAAAAGAATGTTCTCCTCCTACGAGAAAAACCAAGATCCCCAAAGAGCTATCACATTCGGGGATGGAAATCAAGGTTTGGTCAAAGGATTGAGTAAAATTGCTATATCACCTGACAATTCTATCTCCAATGTTTTTCTTGTAGATTCTTTAGATTACAAGTTGCTTTCTGTTTCTCAATTATGCAAAATGGGTTACAACTGTCTTTTCATGGATACAGGTGTTACTATCTATAGAAGAAGTGATGATTCAGTAGCTTTTAAGGGAGTGTTAGAGGGTCAGCTATACTTAGTTGATTTCAATAAAGCTGAACTCGACACTTGCTTAATTGCTAAGACTAACATGGGTTGGCTCTGGCACTGCCGACTAGCCCATGTTGGGATGAAGAATCTTCACAAGCTTCTAAAGGGAGAGCACATTTTGGGACTAACAAATGTTCATTTTGAGAAAGACAGGATTTGTAGCGCATGCCAAGTAGGGAAGCAAGTTGGTGTTCATCATCCACACAAGAACATCATGACAACTGACAGGCCACTCGAGCTCCTTCACATGGACCTATTCGGTCCGATAGCTTACATAAGCATCGGTGGGAGTAAGTACTGTCTAGTTATTGTGGATGATTATTCTCGCTTCACTTGGGTATTCTTTCTACAGGAAAAATCTCAAACCCAAGAGACTTTGAAGGGATTCTTGAGACGAGCTCAAAATGAGTTCGGCTTGAGGATCAAGAAAATAAGAAGCAACAATGGGACGGAGTTCAGGAACTCTCAAATTGAAGGCTTCCTTGAGGAGGAGGGCATCAAGCATGAGTTCTCTTCTCCCTACACGCCACAACAAAATGGTGTAGTGGAGAGGAAGAATAGAACTCTATTGGACATGGCAAGGATCATGCTTGATGAGTACAAAACTTCGGATCGGTTTTGGGCCGAGGCGGTCAACACTACTTGCTACGCCATCAACGATTATATCTACACCGAATCCTCAAGAAGACATTATATGAACTCCTCACCGATAAAAAGCCCAATGTTTCATATTTTAGAGTCTTTGGTAGCAAATGCTTTATTCTTGTTAAAAGAGGTAGAAAATCTAAATTTGCTCCTAAGGCTGTAGAAGGCTTTTTACTAGGATAAGATTCAAACACAAGGGCATATAGAGTCTTTAACAAGTCCACTGGACTAGTTGAAGTTTCTTGTGACATTGTGTTTGATGAGACTAACGGCTCTCAAGTAGAGCAAGTTGATCTTGATGAACTAGATGATGAAGAGGCTCCGTGCATCGCGCTAAGGAACATGTCCATTGGGGATGTGTGTCCTAAAGAATCCAAAGAGCCTCCACAAGCACAAGATCAACCATCTTCCTCCATGCAAGCATCCCCACCAACTCAAGATGAGGACGAGGCTTAAGATGATGAAGAAGATCAAGAAGATGAGCCACCTCAAGAGGACGACAATGATCAAGGGGGAGATACAAATGATCAAGATAAGGAGGATGAACAAGATCCAAGGACGCCACACCCAAGAGTCCACCAAGCAATCCAACGAGATCACCCTGTGAACACCATACTAGGAGATATTAATAAGGGGGTAACCACTCGATCTTGTGTTGCTCATTTTTGTGAACATTACTCTTTTGTTTCCTCTATTGAGCCACACAGGGTAGAGGAAGCACTTCAAGATTCGGATTGGGTGTTGGCGATGCAAGAGGAGCTCAACAATTTCACAAGGAATAAGGTATGGCATTTAGTTCCACGTCCTAACCAAAATGTTGTAGGAACCAAGTGGGTCTTCCGCAACAAACAAGATGAGCATGGTGTTGTGACAAGGAACAAGGCACGACTTGTAGCCAAAGGGTATTCACAAGTCGAAGGTTTGGATTTTGGTGAAACCTATGCACCCGTAGCTAGGCTTGAGTCAATTCGTATATTACTTGCCTATGCTACTTACCATGGCTTTAAGCTTTACCAAATGGATGTGAAGAGTGCCTTCCTCAATGGACCAATCAAGGAAGAGGTCTATGTTGAGCAACCTCCCGGCTTCGTAGATAGTGAGTATCCTAATCATGTCTACAAACTCTCTAAGGCGCTTTATGGGCTCAAGCAAGCCCCGAGAGCATGGTATGAATGCCTAAGAGATTTCCTTATCACTAATGGCTTCAAAGTCGGCAAAGCCGATCCTACTCTCTTTACTAAAACTATTGAAAATTATTTGTTTGTATGCCAAATTTATGTTGATGATATCATATTTGGGTCTACTAACAAATCTATTTGTGAAGAGTTTAGTAGGATCATGACACAAAAATTCGAGATGTCTATGATGGGGGAGTTGAAGTATTGAAAGGGAAATGTGCCCTTGGGCCATTTCTAAGTGTTTTGGTGATTTAGTGCCCAACACAGGTGCCTAATTGTAAAATGGTGGACAAAGTACAAATCAAGGATAAAGGTATGTTTCTCAAACTTAGTACATTGTTTTATGGACTAATGTATTGTGTCTAAGTGCTGGAAACAGAAAAAATCGAGTTGGAGAAGAGATGGCTCGAGCAGCCAAAGTCTGCCCAGTCTGGGTGCACCGGACTGTCCGGTGGTGCACCGGACAGTGTCCGGTTGTCACACCCGGATTTCGGGGCACCAAGACCCGGGCGCGATCATAAACACCAGGTATGCTGGGACCAAGTCTCACACATATGATGTATAGTGGCACAGGATCGAATGTCACAATTTTATATATAACAAGAGTTCTATACGAAATAAATAATTACATTATAAGGAGACAACGGTCCAGCAACCCAAAGTTGACTGGGAGACGACGGCCTAGACCTCTCACGAACACATCGCAGCATCCTCCAAGCGCCTCATCCTGTGGTACCTGTTCTTGACCTGTGGGGGGTGTGAGACAGCAAGAGTGAGCTCACATACGTTCATCGCTCAACAAGTTGTGGGGAATAATGTGCATGAACTCGCCAAAGGTGGGAGCTCACGTGAAGTGTAAGGCTTACCAAAGAGGATGGTTGAAGCTGAGCATTGCTTTTAAAGTTGGTCAAAATTTTATTAGCAGTTACTAAGTATAAGTAAATACCAAACCCAATTAAGTAATAGAACAAAAGTAACGACTTCACCTGCGATGCAATGCATATGACAAATTGAATTTAGTTCCATAATTTAATCATGTGAGTGTCCGAGCTGCTCATGACCGTGAGCACGGCTAGTATACCAGTTTTACACTCTGCAGAGGTTGCGCATCTTTACCCACAAGTCATGTTACCCATCTGCCAAGAGACGGCCAATCCCATACACCTCTACCGAGGAGGCGAGGCAGGGTAACACTACGAGGCCTTTACAAAGTTCCACTAGCTTCAGAAAACCCGCTACAGTTTATAGGAAGTTCCAATGCAGGAATCCCTTGCAGGACCGCCACCGCAGCAAAATCCTCCCGAGGGCCTCCCTACACTGACCACTCCCCTACTGCCCTTGCCCCTTTCGGGTAAGGTAGTCTTCCACTAGCTTTCCTAATTAATCGGCCAAGGGCGTCCCATTCCACCCTTGTGGTAGCACTGTTTTCCCGGGTGGTTCTCCATGTTCCAATTAACATAATGATCTTATCATGAACAATAAATAACAACTGATAACAAATGTGTAATCATGAATAGTGTATCTCTATACCCATAACCACATAAAGCAATAGCAGGTACTACCCAAAGATTTAGTGGTGAACAAGGTATAAAGATAGTCAAACTGGGGTAACCTATTGGGTCCCATCAAAATTAACCTATGCAGATCATTATGATTAATCAGAACATGAGTGGGTAAAAAGAAGTGATCAAGGGCACAACTTGCCTGGGACTTGAGATTCCAGGTACCAACTTGCTCTTCACGTGACTCGTGACCTCACTGCTAGTCGTAGCAATTCAAACAAACATGGTATAGGCAAAATTATCATTACACCAAACATAAGAACAAATTACACATTAATAATATACATATTAAAATAAGATCATAGGAACAGGAATCATTAATTTTGGAGTTATAGTTTTTAAGTTATGAATTTTCAAAAGGTTTTATGTGTTTAAAATGGATTAAGTGAGAGATTAAATTTCTAATTGTTTTCATGACAAAACAGAGGTTCTAGGTGGTAGAGAATAAAATTACAAAATTTTAGAAAGTGGAATGGATTAATTTGGACTAAAAATGGATTTTCTATGATTTAAACAAGTTCTAGCATTTATTTATCTATTAAAAATCCATTTATAAATTATTTTCTAAATTTATTTTTCTGATTTTTCCATCTCTCTGGACCGCGCATCAAATTATGTAAAGTATAGGGGCCCCTGCGCAAATGTTCTCATCACACAGAACCCCACCCGCATGGACGGCGGGTTCTAATCTAAAGGAGGGTGGGGTTTCTTTTGCAAAAGGACGGCCGAAGGGGTATAAAGCAATCTAGGTCGTTTGATCTGAAATCTAAGGCCACGATTAAACCTGCCCTAATATAAACTGGTGAGCTATGGAGACCATTGGATCGAAGTCGAAGGGCCCAGATTTGGTACAACAAGTGCCAACTGCACCCTCATCTAAGCCCTCCACCATGAATCCAACGGTCAGGGCAGCCCCTACACCTCAGCCGGACGCCGTGGGATGGACGGCAAGATGCCCATCTTCAACCTTCCGCACGCGAAGCTCCCGGGCGGCGGCATCCTCCCTGTTCCTCATCTCTCTTTCATGGATTAGCTCAGCCCGCACGCACGACGAGGCCCGGTGCTAAACGATCGTAAGAACATGGGGAACCAATAGCATAGCTTCTTACCAGATCAGACCGTACACAACACCGGCCACGACGCGAAGCGGGTCGGCCGTGGGGTGTGGTCAGGCGAGCACTTCGCCCGGGCGCAGCGACCCCGAATGCACGCGACGACGGCGACCAACTCTCTGGTTCACCCACTGCTCTTGTGACTCCGGCGAGTCCGCGCGGTCTTCTACGTGCGATGAAGTACTCCGGTCCGGCCAACACCGCACCCACAGGGAGAATCTGGGCGTACAGCGTGCGGCCTCACCGAACTCCTTCCCCGCGGCGGTACCCACGCTCTCTACTTCCTTTCTTCTCTCTCGATGGCGCGAATACATCAGCGCTACATGCGGGGCTTCCCCCGGTCAGCCGAGTTGGCGGACGCCATTCTCACCTCTCTCATCACTACGCTCGACCATGGTGGCGGCTACCAAACGTCTTGGCCAGCACGCGAGGGTCAGAGGGCAAGAGCATGGCGCCCAAGCTTTGTAGAAGGGCAGGAGGAGACGCAGATGCCATGGGGGTCTTATCCCAGGGACCGAGTCCGATTGTGGGAGGGGGTCGGTCAAGGGAGCGCGCGATGCGCGCGGTCGTTCTGAACGGCCAGCGGAGAAGACGGCCTGGTCATCGGGTCCCTACTGACAGTTCCACAGAGCAGCGCGAGCTGATTTGGTGAGGGGATGACATGCGGGTCCCACGCCACAGTGTCCAGGCGCGCGCGCAATACTGGGCCGCGCGGAAATGGAAACGGCGGATGGGCCGATAGGGAGAAAAGGAATGGCCGGTCGCAGGTAAAAAAAAATGGGCTGGTGAGGAGGAGATGTTGGGCCATTTGACCAGTGGAAGAAGAAGTGGGCCAAAATCTGTTTTGTTAATTTCTTTCCTGTATATTATTTTTTTTTAATTTCTATCCTTTCTTAATTCTGATTCAAATAAGGTTCAAAACTCATATATAATGATCACTCAAAACTTAATAATGATACAATAGATATATTTATTTTAATTAGTTTTATTTGTTTGGTAGATATTTTAATTATGACATACTCATATTGTTCCTTTCTTTTTAGGGAAAATAGCATTTTGAATGTGGGATGAGAATTATAAGTTTCTTCAAAAATAAATATTCTGTAAATAAATGCTTATGATGCATCACTTAATGATATGCATAATCATTTAGTTGAAGAAAACTTTTCTATTACTTTTTTTTTAAAAAAAAATAGTTCTTGGTTTTCAGAATTCAGTCCTCAACATTCAGTGCTCAAGCATACGTTGCGATGTCAGAATTAAATTTTTTTTTCTTATACAGATTTTGGGTATTACAAATCCTACCCCCCTTAACAGAAATCTCGTCCTCGAGATTTGTAAGAAAATGGATACAATAAGTTTGGTCTAGAATTTTAGTTTCTCATTTGGTTTTGGGAATCAAAGTTTTGTTCAAGTTTTTTTTTACCTAACAATTAGTAGATGATTTGGAAAATATGAATGTTGTATGTCTAGCCATTTATTAGGTCAGATGAGGTACGATTATGGCCAGTGGAGGTTGCAGCAAGGGTATGATAAGGAGAGACTTCATCCTGAACTCTGGATCTTGATTCCGCTAACGATTTAACTTGATCTTTGAAGACTTGGGTTGATGCTTATCCTTCTTTGACGTGGTTGGTCTTCTTTGGCCTTTCTTCTTGGAGTTGCCATCCGAGTTAAGGACATATGTTTAAGATATATGTGAGTAGGATGGATTATGTGTAGGTAGGTTAGAATCTCTTGCTAGGTTAAAATCGAGGGGTTATGCAACTATCGGATGGTTAAGGTAGTTGCATATGGCCAAGTCGGTCTGTCGTTCTTAATTTAGTGCAGGGTGAACTAAGTTAAGACATGTTCTATAGGAGTAGAGTCTAATCTATTTCATCAGTATTATCTAGCATGTTTGATAAGTCACTTTAGATTAGATCATATTAGGTTAGGTGGGATCTAGATTAGATTGGTATGACTAGTTTAACTAGATAAGATCTAATTAATTTGCATTAGATCATGGTTGTTTAAACTAGGGTGGATAAGTATGCTTATTAGGATAAGATGGATCCATAAAGATAAGATAGAATCTTTTGAGATCAGTTAGATCTATTAGGATGAGATAAAATCTTTTCAAGATAAGGTGAATTTATTAAGGTAAGAAGAATCTTTTGAGATGAGGTGGATCTAGTAAGATAAGAGAGAATCTTATAAGATATGATGAATCTATTAAGATATGGGAGAGTCTTTTAAGATTAGAGGGATCTCTATGAGATAGATACATTTTAATGGAGGATAATCTAAGTGGCTTAGTTTTCTTATGAATTCTATTTTTGCCTATACGTATATGCAGATGTAATTGTGGACATTACTCCACAACCCATCACACTCAATCAAAGATCCAAATCAGACAAATATCATAAGAACAAGCATTCAAGTGCATAGATAACCATAAAAATAGTTTTGTTTTTGTGCCTAAGAGTAGGTCTCCTATTCTTAAAAGTCACTTTAGGCACCGGATTTCAAAGTGTGAAATCCACATTTATCTTTAGAAGGAAAAGGTAAGAATAATCAGAGTGAAGCGGAAATAGATGATAAAAGATTAAGATGAGTTTAGAAAAGAATCAGAGTAAGGTAAGTAAGTATTGGTTGTCCAGTTCTATCTAGGTTTCGTCCTACAGTCAACATTCCTCTGATACCACTTCTGTCACACCCGGATTTCGGGGCACCAAGACCCGGGCGCGATCATAAACACCAGGTATGCTGGGACCAAGTCTCACACATATGATGTATAGTGGCACAGGATCGAATGTCACAATTTTATATATAACAAGAGTTCTATACGAAATAAATAATTACATTATAAGGAGACAACGGTCCAGCAACCCAAAGTTGACTGGGAGACGACGGCCTAGACCTCTCACGAACACATCGCAGCATCCTCCAAGCGCCTCATCCTGTCGTACCTGTTCTTGACCTGTGGGGGGGGGGGGTGTGAGACAGCAAGAGTGAGCTCACATACGTTCATCGCTCAACAAGTTGTGGGGAATAATGTGCATGAACTCGCCAAAGGTGGGAGCTCACGTGAAGTGTAAGGCTTACCAAAGAGGATGGTTGAAGCTGAGCATTGCTTTTAAAGTTGGTCAAAATTTTATTAGCAGTTACTAAGTATAAGTAAATACCAAACCCAATTAAGTAATAGAACAAAAGTAACGACTTCACCTGCGATGCAATGCATATGACAAATTGAATTTAGTTCCATAATTTAATCATGTGAGTGTCCGAGCTGCTCATGACCGTGAGCACGGCTAGTATACCAGTTTTACACTCTGCAGAGGTTGCGCATCTTTACCCACAAGTCATGTTACCCATCTGCCAAGAGACGGCCAATCCCATACACCTCTACCGAGGAGGCGAGGCAGGGTAACACTACGAGGCCTTTACAAAGTTCCACTAGCTTCAGAAAACCCGCTACAGTTTATAGGAAGTTCCAATGCAGGAATCCCTTGCAGGACCGCCACCGCAGCAAAATCCTCCTGAGGGCCTCCCTACACTGACCACTCCCCTACTGCCCTTGCCCCTTTCGGGTAAGGTAGTCTTCCACTAGCTTTCCTAATTAATCGGCCAAGGGCGTCCCATTCCACCCTTGTGGTAGCACTGTTTTCCCGGGTGGTTCTCCATGTTCCAATTAACATAATGATCTTATCATGAACAATAAATAACAACTGATAACAAATGTGTAATCATGAATAGTGTATCTCTATACCCATAACCACATAAAGCAATAGCAGGTACTACCCAAAGATTTAGTGGTGAACAAGGTATAAAGATAGTCAAACTGGGGTAACCTATTGGGTCCCATCAAAATTAACCTATGCAGATCATTATGATTAATCAGAACATGAGTGGGTAAAAAGAAGTGATCAAGGGCACAACTTGCCTGGGACTTGAGATTCCAGGTACCAACTTGCTCTTCACGTGACTCGTGACCTCACTGCTAGTCGTAGCAATTCAAACAAACATGGTATAGGCAAAATTATCATTACACCAAACATAAGAACAAATTACACATTAATAATATACATATTAAAATAAGATCATAGGAACAGGAATCATTAATTTTGGAGTTATAGTTTTTAAGTTATGAATTTTCAAAAGGTTTTATGTGTTTAAAATGGATTAAGTGAGAGATTAAATTTCTAATTGTTTTCATGACAAAACAGAGGTTCTAGGTGGTAGAGAATAAAATTACAAAATTTTAGAAAGTGGAATGGATTAATTTGGACTAAAAATGGATTTTCTATGATTTAAACAAGTTCTAGCATTTATTTATCTATTAAAAATCCATTTATAAATTATTTTCTAAATTTATTTTTCTGATTTTTCCATCTCTCTGGACCGCGCATCAAATTATGTAAAGTATAGGGGCCCCTGCGCAAATGTTCTCATCACACAGAACCCCACCCGCATGGACGGCGGGTTCTAATCTAAAGGAGGGTGGGGTTTCTTTTGCAAAAGGACGGCCGAAGGGGTATAAAGCAATCTAGGTCGTTTGATCTGAAATCTAAGGCCACGATTAAATCTGCCCTAATATAAACTGGTGAGCTATGGAGACCATTGGATCGAAGTCGAAGGGCCCAGATTTGGTACAACAAGTGCCAACTGCACCCTCATCTAAGCCCTCCACCATGAATCCAACGGTCAGGGCAGCCCCTACACCTCAGCCGGACGCCGTGGGATGGACGGCAAGATGCCCATCTTCAACCTTCCGCACGCGAAGCTCCCGGGCGGCGGCATCCTCCCTGTTCCTCATCTCTCTTTCATGGATTAGCTCAGCCCGCACGCACGACGAGGCCCGGTGCTAAACGGTCGTAAGAACATGGGGAACCAATAGCATAGCTTCTTACCAGATCAGACCGTACACAACACCGGCCACGGCGCGAAGCGGGTCGGCCGTGGGGTGTGGTCAGGCGAGCACTTCGCCCGGGCGCAGCGACCCCGAATGCACGCGACGACGGCGACCAACTCTCTGGTTCACCCACTGCTCTTGTGACTCCGGCGAGTCCGCGCGGTCTTCTACGTGCGACGAAGTACTTCGGTCCGGCCAACACCGCACCCACAGGGAGAATCTGGGCGTACAGCGTGCGGCCTCGCCGAACTCCTTCCCCGCGGCGGTACCCACGCTCTCTACTTCCTTTCTTCTCTCTCGACGGCGCGAATACATCAGCGCTACATGCGGGGCTTCCCCCGGTCAGCCGAGTTGGCGGACACCATTCTCACCTCTCTCATCACTACGCTCGACCATGGTGGCGGCTACCAAACGTCTTGGCCAGCACGCGAGGGTCAGAGGGCAAGGGCATGGCGCCCAAGCTTTGTAGAAGGGCAGGAGGAGACGCAGATGCCATGGGGGTCTTATCCCAGGGACCGAGTCCGATTGTGGGAGGGGGTCGGTCAAGGGAGCGCGCGATGCGCGCGGTCGTTCTGAACGGCCAGCGGAGAAGACGGCCTGGTCATCGGGTCCCTACTGACAGTTCCACGGAGCAGCGCGAGCTGATTTGGTGAGGGGATGACATGCGGGTCCCACCCCACAGTGTCCAGGCGCGCGCGCAATACTGGGCCGCGCGGAAATGGAAACGGCGGATGGGCCGATAGGGAGAAAAGGAATGGCCGGTCGCAGGTAAAAAAAAATGGGCTGGTGAGGAGGAGATGTTGGGCCATTTGACCAGTGGAAGAAGAAGTGGGCCAAAATCTGTTTTGTTAATTTCTTTCCTGTATATTATTTTTTTTAATTTCTATCCTTTCTTAATTCTGATTCAAATAAGGTTCAAAACTCATATATAATGATCACTCAAAACTTAATAATGATACAATAGATATATTTATTTTAATTAGTTTTATTTGTTTGGTAGATATTTTAATTATGACATACTCATATTGTTCCTTTCTTTTTAGGGAAAATAGCATTTTGAATGTGGGATGAGAATTATAAGTTTCTTCAAAAATAAATATTCTGTAAATAAATGCTTATGATGCATCACTTAATGATATGCATAATCATTTAGTTGAAGAAAACTTTTCTATTACTTTTTTTTAAAAAAAAAATAGTTCTTGGTTTTCAGAATTCAGTCCTCAACATTCAGTGCTCAAGCATACGTTGCGATGTCAGAATTAAATTTTTTTTTTCTTATACAGATTTTGGGTATTACACCGGTGCGCCAGGCTGGCTTGGGCAAAGTGGCTGCTCTCGGGACTTCGACGACGGTGTACGGCTAAAATTCACCGGACTGTCCGGTGTGCACCGGACTGTCCAGTGGGCCGCTCACAGGCGAACTCGTCCCTCTCGGGAAACCATCAACGGCGTACGGCTAAAAATCACCGGACTGTCCGGTGTGCACCGGACTGTCCGGTGAGCCAACGGTCGGCCGGGCCAACGGTCGGCCGCGCAATCTGCGCGGGACACGTGGCCGAGCCAACGGCTAGAAGATGGCACCGGACTGTCCGGTGTGCACCGGACATGTCAAGTGCACCAACGGCTCCCAGGCTGCCAACGGTCGACTGCGCTGTTTATGGAAAGAAATCGGGCACCGGACATGTCCGGTGTGCACCGGACTGTCCGGTGCGCCAGACAACAGAAGGCAAGAATTGCCTTCCCAGATTGCTCCCAACGGCTCCTAGCTGCCTTGGGGCTATAAAAGGGACCCCTAGGCGCATGGAGGAGCACACCAAGCATCTCCTAATCATTTCTAAGCACCAAGACATCGATTTCGCGCATTCGTTTCATTGTGATAGCATATAGAGCTCTAGTGGAGTTGTGAACTCATTGAGTTGTGTTGCGAGCTCTTGTTGCGACTTGTGTGCGTGTTGACGCTTTGATTCTTGTGTCTTGTGTGCGTTGCTAATCCCTCCCTTGCTCCGTGTTCTTTGTGAATTTCAAGTGTAAGGGCGAGAGGCTCCAAGTTGTGGAGATTCCTCGCAAACGGGATTGAGATAAAGCAAGCAAAACACTGTGGTATTCAAGTGGGTCTTTGGACCGCTTGAGAGGGGTTGATTGCAACCCTCGTCCGTTGGGACGCCACAACATGGAGTAGGCAAGCGTTGGTCTTGGCCGAACCACGGGATAACCACCGTGCCATCTCTGTGATTGATTTATTGTGGTTATTGTGTTTTGACTCCTCTCTAGCCACTTGGCAATTATTGTGCTAACAATTAACCAAGTTTTGTGGCTTAAGTTTTTGAAGTTTCACAGGATCACCTATTCACCCCCCTCTAGGTGCTCTCAATTGGTATCAGAGCTGTTCTCTTCAAGAAAGGGACTAACCGCCCGAAGAGATGGATCCTAAGGGCAAGGGGGTGGTGATCAACGACAAGGAGAAGGAGTCCTTTGTCAACGAGCCCAATGATGACAGGTCCACCGACTCAGGCTCGGGCCACAAAAGAAAAGACGGGAGGAAGAAGACAAGGCGCATCAAGGAAATTGTCTACTACGACAGCGACGAATCTTCCTCCTCCCAAAAGGACAACGACGACTACGACAGACGAAAGACGGTTAACTCAAACTTTTCTTTCGATTATTCGCGCATTCCGCATAGCTCAAATGCTCAATTGCTCCCCATTCCACTTGGCAAGCCCCCTCACTTTGATGGAGAGGACTACGGATTTTGGAGCCACAAAATGCGTACTCACTTGTTTTCTCTCCATCCAAGCATTTGGGAGATTGTGGAAAGTGGAATGAAATTTGATAGCTCGGATAGCCCTGTGTTTATTAATGAACAGATTCATAAAAATGCACAAGCTACTACTGTGTTGCTAGCCTCTTTGTGCAGGGACGAGTATCACAAGGTGAGCGGCTTGGACAATGCCAAGCAGATCTGGGACACCCTCAAGATCTCTCATGAGGGGAACGACGTCACCTTGCTCACCAAAATGGAGTTGGTGGAGGGCGAGCTTGGAAGGTTCGCGATGATAAGGGGCGAGGAGCCAACTCAAACATACAACCGGCTCAAGACCCTTATCAACAAAATAAGGAGCTACGGAAGCACGCGATGGACGGACCACGACGTCGTCCGACTGATGCTAAGGTCCTTTACCGTTCTTGATCCTCATTTGGTGAATAATATTCGTGAGAATCCTAGGTACACCAAAATGTCGCCCGAAGAAGTCCTCGGAATATTCGTTAGCGGGCGAATGATGATCAAGGAGGCGAGGTACGTGGACGACGCCTTGAATGGTCCGATCAACGAGCCGCAACCCCTTGCTCTCAAGGCAACAAGAAGCAAGGAGGTGCTACCTAGCAAGGTGGCACAGATTGAGGCGGCCGGACTTAATGATGAAGAGATGGCCCTCATCATCAAAAGATTCAAGACGGCGCTTAAGGGTCGCAAGGGACAGCCAAGCAAGACCAAAGCCAAGGGGAAGCGCTCATGCTTCAAATGCGGTAAGCTTGGTCATTTTATTGCTAACTGTCCCGACAATGATAGTGATCAGGAACAAGGGAACAAGAGGGAGAAGAAGAAGAAGTATAAGAAGGCAAAAGGCGAGGCGCATCTAGGCAAGGAGTGGGATTCGGATTGCTCCTCTTCCGACTCTGACAATGAGGGACTCGCCGCCACCGCCTTCAACAAATCGGCCCTCTTTCCAAACGAGCGTCACACATGCCTTATGGCAAGAGAGAAGAAGGTATGTACTCAAAACTCTACTTATGCTTCTTCAAGTGAGGACGAATTTAGTGATGAGGATGAAATAGATTATTCATGTTTGTTTAAGGGCCTAGATAGAACCAAGGTAGACAAAATTAATGAATTGATTGATGCCTTGAATGATAAGAATATGCTTTTAGAAAAGCAAGAGGATTTGTTGTATGAAGAACATGATAAATTTGTAGAAGCACAAAAGACTCTTGCTCTAGAAATTAAAAGGAATGAAATGCTCTCTAGTGAATTATCTTCTTGTCATGAAACTATTGCTACGTTAAAAAGTTTTAATGATGATTTAAATGCTAAACTAGAAGTAGCTAGTAAATCTAATTCTTGTGTAGAAATTGTTGAAACTTGTAATAGGTGTAAAGATTTTGACATTGATGATTGTAGTGATCATTTAGTTTCAATTTCCAAATTAAATGAGGAATTAGCTAGTCTTAATGCCCAACTTAAGACTAGCAAGAATGAATTTGACAAGCTAAAATTTGCAAGGGATGCCTACACGATTGGTAGACACCCCTCAATTAAGGATGGACTTGGCTACAAGAGGGAAGCCAAGAACTTGACAAGCCATAAGGCTCCCATCTCCGCCAAGGAGAAAGGGAAGGCCCCTATGGCTAGTAGTGTGCAAAAGAACCATGCCTTTATGTACCATGATAGGAGACAATCTAGAAATGCTTATAGCAGTTGTAATGCATATAATGCCTTTGATTCTCATGCCATGTTTGCTTCTAGTTCTTCTTATGTGCATGATAGAAATGTTGGTAGGAAAAATGTTGTTCATAATATGCCTAGGAGAAATGTTGTTAATATTCCTAGGAAAGTAAATGAACCTTCTACAATATATCATGCTTTAAATGCTTCTTTTGCTATTTGTAGAAAGGATAGGAAGATAGTTGCTAGAAAATTAGGGGCAAGATGCAAGGGAGACAAAACTTGCATTTGGGTCCCTAAGGATATTTGTGCTAACCTTGTAGGACCCAACAAGAGTTGGGTACCTAAGACCCAAGCCTAAATTTGCCTTGCAGGTTTATGCATCCGGGGGTTCAAGCTGGATTATCGACAGCGGATGCACAAACCATATGACGGGGGAGAAGAAGATGTTCACCTCCTACGTCAAGAATAAGGATTCCCAAGATTCAATAATATTCGGCGATGGGAATCAAGGCAAGGTAAAAGGGTTAGACCTTGTGCAGCTTGTCAAGCAGGTAAATAGGTGGGAGGAGCACATCACAGCAAGAATGTGATGACCACGTCAAGACCTCTGGAGCTGCTGCATATGGACCTCTTCGGACCCGTCGCCTATCTGAGCATAGGAGGAAGTAAGTATGGTCTAGTTATTGTTGATGACTTTTCCCGCTTCACTTGGGTGTTCTTTTTGCAGGATAAGTCTGAAACCCAAGGGACCCTCAAGCGCTTCCTAAGGAGGGCTCAAAATGAGTTTGAGCTCAAGGTGAAGAAGATAAGGAGCGACAACGGGTCCGAATTCAAGAATCTTCAAGTAGAAGAGTTCCTTGAGGAGGAGGGGATCAAGCACGAGTTCTCCGCTCCCTACACACCTCAGCAAAATGGTGTGGTAGAGAGGAAGAACAGGACACTCATAGATATGGCGAGGACTATGCTTGGAGAGTTCAAGACCCCCGAGTGTTTTTGGTCGGAAGCCGTGAACACGGCTTGCCACGCCATCAACAGGGTCTACCTTCACCGCCTCCTCAAGAAGACCTCATACGAGCTGCTAACTGGTAACAAACCCAATGTGTCTTATTTTCGTGTATTTGGGAGCAAATGTTATATTCTTGTGAAGAAAGGTAGAACTTCTAAATTTGCTCCCAAAGCTGTAGAAGGGTTTTTGTTAGGTTATGATTCAAATACAAAGGCGTATAGGGTCTTCAACAAATCATCGGGTTTGGTTGAAGTCTCTAGCGACGTTGTATTTGATGAGACTAATGGCTCTCCAAGAGAGCAAGTTGTTGATCTTGATGATGTAGATGAAGAAGATGTTCCAACGGCCGCGATACGCACCATGGCGATTGGAGATGTACGGCCTCAGGAACAACTGGAGCAAGATCAACCGTCTTCCTCAACTATGGTGCATCCCCCAAATCAAGATGACGAACAGATACCTCAAGTGGAGGCGCATGATCAAGGGGGAGCACAGGATGATCAAGTTGAAGAGGAAGAAGCACCTCAGGCACCTCCAACCCAAGTTCGAGCGACGATTCAAAGGGATCATCCCGTCGACCAGATATTGGTTGATATTAGCAAGGGAGTAACTACTCGTTCAAGATTAGTTATTTTTTGTGAACATTACTCTTTTGTCTCTTCTATTGAGCCTTTCAGGGTAGAAGAGGCCTTGCTAGATCCGGACTGGGTGTTGGCCATGCAGGAGGAACTCAACAATTTCAAGCGCAATGAAGTTTGGACACTGGTGCCTCGCCCCAAGCAAAATGTTGTGGGAACCAAGTGGGTGTTCCGCAACAAACAGGACGAGCACGGGGTGGTGACAAGGAACAAGGCTCGACTTGTGGCAAAAGGTTATGCCCAAGTCGCAGGTTTGGACTTTGAGGAGACTTTTGCTCCTGTGGCTAGGCTAGAATCAATTTGTATCTTGCTAGCATATGCTGCTCATCATTCTTTCAGGTTGTACCAAATGGATGTGAAGAGCGCTTTCCTCAACGGGCCGATCAAGGAGGAGGTGTACGTGGAGCAACCCCCTGGCTTTGAGGATGAACGGTACCCCGACCACGTGTGTAAGCTCTCTAAGGCGCTCTATGGACTTAAGCAAGCCCCAAGAGCATGGTATGAATGCCTTAGAGACTTTTTAATTGCTAATGCTTTCAAGGTTGGGAAAGCCGATCCAACTCTTTTTACTAAGACTTGCAATGGTGATCTTTTTGTGTGCCAAATTTATGTCGATGACATAATATTTGGTTCTACTAATCAAAAGTCTTGTGAAGAGTTTAGCAGGGTGATGACGCAGAAATTCGAGATGTCAATGATGGGCGAGTTGAACTACTTCCTTGGGTTCCAAGTGAAGCAACTCAAGGACGCCACTTTCATCTCCCAAACGAAGTACACGCAAGACTTGCTAAAGCGGTTTGGGATGAAGGACGCCAAGCCCGCAAAGACGCCGATGGGAACTGACGGACACACCGACCTCAACAAAGGTGGTAAGTCCGTTGATCAAAAAGCATACCGGTCCATGATAGGTTCTCTGCTTTATCTATGTGCTAGTAGACCGGATATTATGCTTAGCGTATGCATGTGTGCTAGATTTCAATCCGATCCTAAGGAGTGTCACTTAGTGGCTGTGAAGCGAATTCTTCGATATTTAGTCGCTACGCCTTGCTTCGGGATCTGGTATCCAAAGGGGTCTAACTTTGACTTGATTGGGTACTCAGATTCCGACTATGCTGGATGTAACGTCGATAGGAAGAATACATCGGGGACATGGCAATTCTTAGGAAGGTCCCTGGTGTCATGGAACTCTAAGAAACAAACCTCCGTTGCCCTATCCACCGCTGAGGCCGAGTACGTTGCTGCGGGACAGTGTTGTGCGCAACTACTTTGGATGAGGCAAACCCTCTGGGACTTTGGCTACAATCTGAGCAAAGTCCCACTCCTATGTGATAATGAGAGTGCTATCCGAATAGCGGAAAATCCTGTTGAGCACAGCCGCACAAAGCACATTGACATCCGGCATCACTTTTTGAGAGACCACCAGCAAAAGGGAGATATCGAAGTGTTTCATGTTAGCACCGAGAACCAGCTAGCCGATATCTTTACCAAGCCTCTAGATGAGAAGACCTTTTGCAGGCTGCGTAGTGAGCTCAATATCTTAGATTCGCGGAACTTGGATTGAAATGTAGCATACATGTGTTTATGCCTTTGATCATGTTCATTCTGCATTTTGTTGCTTATTGTGGTGCTCAAGTTGTACAAACACTCCCTGGACCTCACAAGTCCTGTTTGCAAGTAATGCACATATTTAGGGGGAGCTGTGCTACAACTTGACCCTTTGAGACTAACCATGTACTTGAGTTTCGTTGTTTTAGTCTCCAAGGAAAATTGAAAGGGAAAAGGTGGACTTGGACCTTGCAAGACTTCCACTGCACTCCGATGAAAAGAGTAACTTTTCCAAGTTCATCTTCATACTCTTATTGCCTTTGTGTTCTTATTTGAAGATTTTTGGTGAGGCAATGGGGTTAAAGGGCCAAGATTGATCCCGTTTTGGTGCTTGATGCCAAAGGGGGAGAAAATAAAGGCTAAAGCAATAAATGGATCAGCTACCACTTGAGAAATTTTGAAAATAGTAGATTAGAGCTTTTGGTTTGTCAAAACTCTTTTATTGTCTCTTATGTCAAAAGTTGGCCTCTTGTGGGGAGAAGTGTTGATTATGGGAAAAAGGGTGAAAATAGTAGATTAGAGCTTTTGGTTTGTCAAAACTCTTTTATTGTCTCTTATGTCAAAAGTTGGCCTCTTGTGGGGAGAAGTGTTGATTATGGGAAAAAGGGGGAGTTTTTGAAATCCTTGATCAAATTTCTTTGGAAAACCTCTCTTTATGTCTCTACAAGTGGTCTTGACTTAGAGATAGGAATTTGAGTTTGATTTGCAAAAACAAACCAAGTGGTGGCATAGAGTGATCCATATATGTCAAAATTGAATCAAAACAATTTTGATTTCTTATTTGATTTGATTTTGTACTTGTTCTACTTGCTTTATGTTGTGTTGGCATAAATCACCAAAAAGGGGGAGATTGAAAGGGAAATGTGCCCTTGGGCCATTTCTAAGTGTTTTGGTGATTTAGTGCCCAACACAGGTGCCTAATTGTAAAATGGTGGACAAAGTACAAATCAAGGTTAAAGGTATGTTTCTCAAACTTAGTACATTGTTTTATGGACTAATGTATTGTGTCTAAGTGCTGGAAACAGAAAAAATCGAGTTGGAGAAGAGATGGCTCGAGCAGCCAAAGTCTGCCCAGTCTGGGTGCACCGGACTGTCCGGTGCGCCAGGCTGGCTTGGGCAAAGTGGCTGCTCTCGGGACTTCGACGGCGGTGTACGGCTAAAATTCACCGGACTGTCCGGTGTGCACCGGACTGTCCGGTGGGCCGCTCACAGGCGAACTCGTCCCTCTCGGGAAACCATCAACGGCGTACGGCTAAAAATCACCGGACTGTCCGGTGTGCACCGGACTGTCCGGTGAGCCAACGGTCGGCCGGGCCAACGGTCGGCCACGCAATCTGCGCGGGACACGTGGCCGAGCCAACGGCTAGAAGATGGCACCGGACTGTCCGGTGTGCACCGGACATGTCAAGTGCACCAACGGCTCCCAGGCTGCCAACGGTCGACTGCGCTGTTTATGGAAAGAAATCGGGCACCGGACATGTCCGGTGTGCACCGGACTGTCCGGTGCGCCAGACGACAGAAGGCAAGAATTGCCTTCCCAGATTGCTCCCAACGGCTCCTAGCTGCCTTGGGGCTATAAAAGGGACCCCTAGGCGCATGGAGGAGCACACTAAGCATCTCCTAATCATTTCTAAGCACCAAGACATCGATTTCGCGCATTCGTTTCATTGTGATAGCATATAGAGCTCTAGTGGAGTTGTGAACTCATTGAGTTGTGTTGCGAGCTCTTGTTGCGACTTGTGTGCGTGTTGACGCTTTGATTCTTGTGTCTTGTGTGCGTTGCTAATCCCTCCCTTGCTCCGTGTTCTTTGTGAATTTCAAGTGTAAGGGCGAGAGGCTCCAAGTTGTGGAGATTCCTCGCAAACGGGATTGAGATAAAGCAAGCAAAACACCGTGGTATTCAAGTGGGTCTTTGGACCGCTTGAGAGGGGTTGATTGCAACCCTCGTCCGTTGGGACGCCACAACGTGGAGTAGGCAAGCGTTGGTCTTGGCCGAACCACGGGATAACCACCGTGCCATCTCTGTGATTGATTTATTGTGGTTATTGTGTTTTGACTCCTCTCTAGCCACTTGGCAATTATTGTGCTAACAATTAACCAAGTTTTGTGGCTTAAGTTTTTGAAGTTTCACAGGATCACCTATTCACCCCCCCTCTAGGTGCTCTCAAGTATTTCTTAGGATTTCAAGTCAAGCAACTACAAGAGGGCACCTTCATTAGCCAAACGAAGTAAATTCAAGATATTCTCACCAGGTTTGGGATGAAGGATGCCAAGCCCATCAAGACACCCATGGGAACCAATGGACATCTCAACCTCGACACGGGACGTAAACCCTTAGATCAAAAGGTATACCGATTGATGATAGGATCTTTACTCTATTTATGTGCATCTCGACCGGACATTATGCTTTCTGTATGCATGTGCGCAAGGTTCCAAGCCGACCCTAAGGAAGTTCATCTTAGGGCCGTGAAGAGAATCTTGAGATATTTAGTTCAAACACCTAAGTTTGGTCTTTGGTACCCCAAGGGATCCTCTTTTGATTTATTAGGATATTCTGATGCTGATTGGGCAGGGTGTAAGATTGATAGGAAGAGCACATCAGGGACTTGTCAGTTTCTGGGGAGATCCCTGGTATCTTGGGCTTCAAAGAAACAAAACTCAGTAGCTCTTTCTACCGCCGAAGCCGAGTATATTGCCGCAGGCCATTGTTGCGCGCAATTGCTTTGGATGAGGCAAACCCTTAGGGACTATGGCCACAAATTTAGCAAAGTCCCTCTCCTATGTGATAATGAGAGTGCAATCCGCATGGCGGATAATCCCGTTGAACACAGCCGCACTAAGCACATAGCCATTCGGTATCACTTTCTGAGAGATCACCAACAAAAGGGGGATATTGAGATAGCCTATATAAACACCAAAGATCAATTGGCCGATATCTTTACCAAGCCTTTAGATGAGAAAACCTTTACCAAACTTAGGAATGAGCTAAATATTCTTGATTCTAGGAATTTTGATTGATTCTTTGCACACATAGCTCATTTATCTACCTTTGGTCATATCTCTTTTATGTCTATGACTAATGTGTTTTCAAGTGTATTGTTATGCTTAGTCATAGAATTGAAAGGGAAATGGAGTATTCGGCAAAGAAGGCGCTTCCACTCAACTCCATCGATATTTACCGGTACTCCGCATCGCTCTCCACTTTGGTATAATCTTCACTCATCTCTATTTATTTGCCATTGGGGAGAAAGTAAAAGGGCTTATATTTCACTCAAGTATCCGTTTTTGGCGATTCATGCCAAAGGGGGAGAAAGTATGAGCCCAAAGCAAAAGGACCGCACCACCACCGAATTTTTTAAAAAAATGAAGTTTTTCAAATTGTTATCTTATTATGTTCAAAAAGGGGGAGAAAGTAGTATCTTCAAAACTTGCAAAACACTCTTGAACACTAAGAGGATTTAGGGGGAGTTTTGTTTAAGTCAAAGGAAAAGCATTTGAAACAGGGGGAGAAAATTTCAAAATCTTGAAAATGCTTCTTTCAATCTTTTTCAGATACCTTTGACTACTTGCAAAATGTTTTGAAAATAATTTTACAAAGAATTTGCAAAAACGAAACTCGTGGTGCAAATGAGGTCCAAAATTTTAAATAAGAAGAAAACCATCCATGCACATCTATTGAAATAAGTATATTGGTTTCAATTCCAAGCAACCTTTGCACTTACTTTATGCAAACTAGTTCAATTCTGCACTTTTATATTTGCTTTGGTTTGTGTTGGCATCAATCACCAAAAAGGGGGAGATTGAAAGGGAAATAGGGTCAAACCTTTTCCTATATGAATTTTGGTGGTTGAATTGCCTAACACAAACAATTGGACTAACTAGTTTACTCTAGATTATGAGTTCTAAAGGTGTCAAAGGTTCACAACAAAACCAATACAAGTCATAAGAAAGGGTTCAAAACAAAGGAGCAAAGTATACCGAAGGCTGCCCTAGTCTGGCGCACCGGACTGTCCGGTGGTGTGGAGGAACGACTCTGAACTTGCCAGCTTCGGGAATTTGGGAGGCCGCTCTGCAATAATTCACCGGACTGTCCAGTGTGCCAGCGGAGCAACGGCTACTTCGCGCCAACGGTCGTCTGCACAGAACATTAAATGCACTATAGTGCGCGCCTGCGCGTGCAGAAGTCAGAGCAGGCACCAGAAGGCGCACCAGACAGTCTACAGGACATGTCCAGTGCACCACCGGACTGTCTGGTGGCCCCAATTGCCAGAGCTCCAATGGTCAGAACCCAACGGCCTGGTGACGTGGCTGGCGCACCGGATAGTGTCCTGTGGCGCACCGGATTGTTCGGTGCGCCATACGAAAGAAGCCTTCACCAACGACCATATTGGTGGTTGGGGCTATAAATACCCCCAACCACCACTCTTCAAGACATCCAAGCATTCACTACATCTCATTCAATACAAGAGCAATACACAACACTCCAAGACACAAATCAAAGCCTCTGATTATCAGCATTTCAGACCCGGGGGATCCCTGGACCGACAAGTGAAATTGTCGCTGCGTGCCCCTGCCCAGATGGGTTGGCGCGAGATGGAACACAAGAGATGGGACAATCCTTGTATTATCCTGCACCAGGGGTGCCGCTCGTTGTAGGGGTTACAAGCACGTCGTGAGAGGGAGAGAGATAGAGAGAGGGAGCCTGTTCGTTCGCTCCTTCCCCCGCGCGAACCCCCCTCCAGGATGGCCCTGGACCTCCCTTTTATAGACGCAAGGAGAGGGTCCAGACGTACAATGGGGGGTGTAGCTATGCGCTAACGTGTCCGGCAAAGAAATGCCTAAGACCTGTGTACATGGCAACGTGGCTGTCGGGGGAGAGCTTGAGCCCTGTACACGTGATAGCGTGGCCGTCAGAGAAGCGCCTGAGCCCTGTAGGAGCACAGCTGGCAGTGCGGCAAGGATCCGGCTGACGTCTCCTTGCTGCCATAAGGGGCTGAGAGCCACCGGCGTTATGGTTGCACGCGGGGCACCATCATTACCTGTCGCCGGGGTAAGCAAGATGGGATGTCGGTCTTGTTCCTTGTAGCCTGAGCTGGCTAGGGATAGGGTAATGATGTATCCCCTGTTGGCGCGGTCGGTCCGAGCCCAAGGTCGGGTGAGGCAGAGACTTCTCTTGAGGCTGAGGCCCGGGTCAGGCGAGGACGCGATTCCTCCCGAGACCGAGGTCGAGGTCGAGTCCGGGGGTCGGGCGAGGCGGAGACCTCCTCCCAAGGCTGGAGCCTGAGGTCGGGCGAGGTGGAGCTTCCTGTTGCGCCCGAGGCCGAACTCGGTGGTTGATCGTGACTTGTTGTCAGTCTTTGCCTGGGTGGTTGGCACGGCAGTCGGAGCGGGGCGAGCGGCGCTGTTTTCCCGTCATATCGGACAGTAAAAAAGAGGGGCAAAGTGATTGCGGTCACTTCGGCCTGGCCGACTGAGGCACGTGTGTTAGGATACGGCGTCAGGCGTCCCCTACATTGAATGCGCCTGCGAAGCAGTCGATTGGTGAGGCGGTCTGGCCAAGGTTGCTTCACAATGAAGCCTGCCCGAGCCGGGCTTCGGGAGAGCCGAGGGGGTGCCCGCTGCCTGAGAAGGCCCTCGGGCGAGGCGTGAACTCGTATGGGACTACTGCTCCAGTCCGAGGCTGGGCTCGGGTGAGGTCGTGTCCCTTGGGTAGATGAAGCCTTGACTTGAACCGCGCCCATCAGTTGGTCTGAGGGTGTTTACCAGCCGTGATTAGGAGTGTTGGGGGTACCCTAATTATGGTACCCGACAGTAGCCCCCGAGCCTCGAAGGGAGTGTTGGTACTCGCTTGGAGGCTTTTGCCGCATTTTTGGTGAGGGGACCGGCCTTTCTCGGTTTTGCTTTGTTTTGGTGGGTGCGCGCGAGCGCACCCGCCGGGTGTAGCCCCCGAGGCCTCAGAGGAGTGGTTTGACTCCTCTGAGGTCTTAATGCTTTTCGTGGTGCCTCGGCCGGTCTGATCGTTCCCTGATGCGGCCTGGCCGTAGCCCGGGTGCATGGTCAGGTTCCAAGTTATCAAGATGGTTTGTTGACGCTGTCAACAGTTTGGCCGTAGCCGGGTGCGAGAGCAGCCCCTGAGCCTCTGCACGGAGCGAGAGGACGATCAAGGACTTTCCCGACTTTTATCATACGCCCCTGCGTCGCCTTTCCGCAAGGAGGGGGGAAGCGCCATGTTGCCCTCGGAGGGCGCCGAACATGGTGTTTCCAGTGAGCTGCTAATGGGTGATCCGAGTGGACGCCCGTGCCTCGTTCGTTAGCGGTCGGCTGGTGGGCCAGAGGCGCGCTCCAAAAGTACCTGCGGGTGATTCGCCGGACCCAGACCCCTTCGACAGGGTCCGAAGGCTCGATGCCTCCCTCCGGTGGGATTCCGTTACAAATCGTTCCCGCCGGTCTCGAAAATGTCCTAGGGTACCTCAGGAGCGTAGCCCGAGCCTCGGCCATGTATCGGACGTACCTAGAGTCATCCCTCACTCTGCGTGCTCTGGGGCGACTGTCGAACCCTTCCGAGGGGCCAGCCTTCGAACCCCTGATCAGTAATGGGCGCGGAGCCCGAGCGCTCTAGGGCGGCTGTCGAACCCTTCCGAGGGGCCAGCCTTTGAACCCCTGATCAGTAATGGGCTTGAAGCCCGAGTGCTCTAGGGTGGCTGTCGAAACCCTTCCGAGGGGCCAGCCTTCGAACCCCTGATCAGTAGGAGGGCTCGGGGCCCGCTTCCTTCGCCGAGAAGGATCCTTTCTGAAACATCCCCTTTCCTAGTCCCTATAGCGAGAGAGAGAGAGGAGGAGGGGAAGGATATGTATTTAAATAAGGAGGCACACCTTTTCTGACGCGGTCATCATGGCGGAGGTGAAACGACACCCGCCTCGCCTGCCAGAGGTGTCGCTCGCTCTGCCGGGGAGTTAATGCGACGGGACGGGTGATTCGCGTGGCGCCCGTTGCACGTGCGAGCCGTTTGAGGAATGGGACACGGGTGCGTCGTCTTTACGCCGTGGGAGAGGGCTCTCCCGTCGCTTTAGGGGGGGACGCGAGCCTGCAAGCGATTTAACCGCTGCTTCTGCCCGAATGCCGCTGCAATTACTGCTGGCCCACTTTTGGCCATGCCAACCGTCGTGCCTACCCCCACGGTTGACTGACCCATGGCCGTCGCCTTTAATTGGCCCTGTTAGGTCATGCGCAGGGCTGCCTCGAGTCGTGGTACAGGTTCCACAGTCGAGGAGGCGCGACATTCGGTGCAAGTGGCGGTGCGGCTCTTTGCACGTCGTAACCGGCGCGCTGGTTACATGACATGCGGGCCCGCTTCCTTCGCGCTGGCCTACCGGATGTGGTTGAAGCCGAAATGGCATACAGTTGCGGCGGTTGGATGCCTGTCGCGTGGCAGTCCACCCTTTCGACCGCCGGTTTCTGCGAAGATGAGAGAGCGCTTGTAACCGCGGGACGGTTACATGCCTCGCGTGCGGCGGTTCGCCTTCTTCGTGCTTCGGATCAGCTCGTATGACGTGCGGGACCCAGCCCCCGTGTCGTAGGGGGAGAACCCTGGAGTATGTCAGTGGAGACTTTGCCCGTGACGCTAAGGGTTGCAAGTGAGGAGGTCTGCCTATAAAAGGGGATCGATCCCCCGGGCAGTGGTCATGGCTTCGTTCTCCCCTCATGCATTGCGCCCTTCCACCTTTCGAGCCCCCGGATGGGGTGCACCAGCGTCGCCTTGCTCTTGTTGTCGTTGGAGGAGAGCAGCCTCGTGGAGATCGGCGCCCTTCAGCCATCGCTCGACTTCAAGGATTTTCATCGTGCAGCCCGGCTGCATTCCCTCACCAATGATCAGTTTGGTGGGGAGAAGCAAGCCGGGCTGCGGCCTCCGCCCCACCCTCAGCTTCAAGGATCTTCGTCATCCTTGCTGTGGCGGAGGGCAAGCTGAGCCGGGTTTCTACCTCCCGCATGGGCCGGTAGGCCGTCTCTTCCTTCAGCATTCAGGGGAGAGGGTGCTCACCGGCCTTGTGGAGGGGGCGAACTTCGGCAACGCGGGACCGGTCGGCCGCAAGCGTCGTCAGCTCCAGCGTGCCTGGCTCGCTGGCTCAGCTGGCTCTGTCGCGGTCTCTAACGCTGCCTCCTGCCGCTTGATCCGGGCGTGGCCATCCGTCCATCATGCGGGCAACTGTTGCGCCGTGCGCACTGGGGGGTCGTCCAAGACGCCGTACGCCGCATGGGCGGCAGTCGTGTTCTTGGATTGTCTTGTCCTCACTCCGGCACGACGCCTCCGCGCGGAGGTCGGGGCCAGCCCGTCCGCGAGGACTTGAGTGGGTATCTACCGGTGTAGGCTGGGGCGTTCGCCATTCGTCGGCGTGGCGCTGGCGCGCAGGTGGCCACTGTCGTCGGTGCTGAGGTGGTGGCAGCTAGAGAAGGTTTCTCCACCGACGAGACCGTTGGCGCCATCTGTGGCTGGACCCCCGGCTCTTTGACTTTGATGGCTTGTCATCGCCCCTCGAGTGGAGACGTGGGCGAGGGCCTCATCACAGTAGCGTCTGCCCTGAGGTCATCGCTGCTGTTGTCTAGCCGCCCGAAGCGGGGGTCGTTGTCGCTGCTGGTGTAGTGGTCGCCGGTGAGCCACCTGGAGTTTGTTGTCCCGCAGGCCCTCCGGTGTGGAGGTTGTTCATACCCGCGGGAGCGGAACCGGAGTCCTGTTTGTAAGGGGATATACTGGGTTTTTGCCGGAGCAAAATGTAACCGCTTCAAGGACTTAGACATTTGTCGTAGGCCGGGAGAACCGCCGAGGGTTCTGCCGACGTCTAAGTCTATGTAGCATAGTTACCCCAAGTATATGTGTTTGTTCTTTGTGGCTGTCGAGGCCTGAACATTTGGGTATTCGAGTATAAAGCTGTGTTTCTTCCTCATTCCAAGCACTGGGACTTGCCTGTTGGCTAGCCGAACCACTTAACCGAGCGTGAGTTGCCTTTCGCGGAAGGTGACGAGTGAGGTATCCGTATCCCAGAGGCGTAGGAGTCCCTTGGCTCGGTCGGCCTTGCCGCTCTAAGCCTCTCTTGCTCAGTTTTTAGAACCCTCGGCTGCTCTGCGATGAGCCGGAGCCGGAGGCAGCGGTGTTGGCGCGGACAGATGCGGAGTCGGCTCGAAAAGAGACTTCGTCGGCTCGGGAGCTGGCGGCTTCCCTGGCCAAGGAAGATGTGGCAGCAGCGGCTGGAGCTTGGCCAAGACATCCGCTGGCGCGGTGCTGACGTCCTCCCTTGGGTGGAGGTCCCTTCGCCCGGGTCACCGTCCGAGGCCAGGCCAGGTTCCGCTGAGGGTGGAAACAACACCGAGGGTGCTGCTGCTCCCCCTGCCGATGCCTGAACCTGCAGGAACAGTTTGTCTGTAGCATGCGCATGTTTTTCGTGGCCGCCGAGGCCTAAACACTTTATCGTCGTGTTAAAAAGCCGCGTTTTCTTTCCTCCTATTACGAGCATCACGACTTGTCTGTCAGTGGCAGAATCGTTTATCCAAGCGAGAGTTACTTTTCGCGGAAGGTGATGAGTGAGGTATCCATAACCCGGAGGCGTAGGAGTTCCTCGGCTCAGTCAGCCTTGCCGCTTACGTGCACTCTCATTTGGTCGTAGGATTCCGTTACTGATACAGTCGAGAAGGCACGAAAGTCATTTTCTACCCGAGTGTTTGGACTTGTTTGGTAGCAGGATCGCTTATCCGAGCGTGAGTTACTTCTCACGGAAGGTGATGAGTGAGGTATCCGTATCCCGGAGGTGTAGGAGTTCCTCGGCTCAGTCGGCCTTGCCGCTTACGTGTACTCTCGTTGTTTTCAGGATTCCGCTATCGATACAGAAGTCGAAAGCACGAAGGTCGTTTTGGTAGAAAATTTTTTCCGAGGAAAGTTTTGACGCAGAGGGGGTTCCCCCCTTCTAGCCCCCGAGGGAGGGTCGGGCTTTGCTGAGGCAAGGCCGACCCTTCCTTGACGGTTAGACTTTGTGTATGTAAAGAAAACGAGGTACATGAATGGCTTAAAACATCTTAAGCGTAGAAGCGACGTAGCTGTTGGATGTTCCAAGCGTTACTGTAGACCTCGCCTTGGTTGTTGGCCAGCTTGTATGTTCCGGGCTTCAAAATCTTGGCGATGATGAAGGGCCCTTCCCAGGGAGAAGTGAGCTTGTGGCGCCCTCAGGCGTCCTATCACAGACAAAGCACCAAGTCTCCCACTTGGAAGCCTCGGGGCCGAACGCTTCGGGCGTGGTAGCATCGCAGCGACTGCTGGTACCGTGCCGAATGTAGTAAGGCAACGTCCCGAGCCTCTTCGAGCTGGTCTAGCGAGTCCTCTCGGCTGATCTGGTTGCTTTGGTCATCGTA
Source organism: Zea luxurians (assembly GCA_029449295.1). Classification (NCBI taxonomy): domain Eukaryota; kingdom Viridiplantae; phylum Streptophyta; class Magnoliopsida; order Poales; family Poaceae; genus Zea; species Zea luxurians. The sequence goes on along the minus strand of JAOPSE010000004.1, from coordinate 73,387,188 downwards.
CGCCCTGGTCCTCGGGGAGCCGTATTCTAAGTCCGTGGGGAGGACGGCCTCGGCCCCATAGACTAGAAAAAACGGCGAGAAACTCGTGGCTCGGCTCGGCGTCGTCCTCAGACTCCAGACTACCGAGGGTAGCTCTTTCATCCACCGCTTGCCGAACTTGTTGAGGTTGTTGTAAATCCTCGGTTTGAGTCCCTCCAAGATCATACCGTTGGCATGCTGCACCTGCCCATTCGTCATGGGGTGAGCTATGGTAGCCCAGTCCACACGGATGTGGTGGTCGTCGCAGAAGTCCAGGAACTTTTTCCGGTGAACTGTGTGCCATTGTCGATGATGATGGAGTTTGGGACCCTGAATCGATGGATGATGTTGGTGAAGAACGCCACCGCCTGCTCGGACCTGATGCTGGTCAAGGGTCGGACCTCGATCCACTTGGAGAATTTTTCGATGGCGACCAGCAGGTGCGAGAAGCCCCTGGGTGCCTTCTGCAAGGGACCAACGAGGTCTAGACCCCACACAGCAAACAGCCAGGTGATGGGTATCGTCTGCAGGGCCTGAGCGGGCAGGCGTGTCTGCTTTGCGTAGAATTGACACCCCCGACAGGAGCGTACAATCCTAGTGGCGTCAGCCACCGCGGTTGGCCAGTAGAAACCTTGTCGGAAGGCATTCCCCACAAGGGCTCGAGGTGCTGCATGGTGGCCGCAAGCCCCCGAGTGTATTTCTTGCAACAGCTCTTGTCCTCGGGCGATGGATATGCATCGTTGGAGGATGCCCGAGGGGCTGCGGTGGTAGAGCTCCTTTTCATCACCCAGCAAGACAAACGACTTGGTGCGCCGAGCCAATCGCCGAGCTTGGCCTTGTCGAGGGGAAGCTCTCCTCGGAGGAGATATTCCAGGTATGGGGTCTGCCAGTTCGGATCTGGTGTGACCCCATTCTGTTCCCCCTCGATGGGTAAGGCCTCCTCCTCGACGGCTGAGGGTACCTCGGGCTCGGCCGAGGCCTCCTCGGGCTCGGCCGAGGGTACCTTGGGCTGGGCCGAGGCTTCTTCGGGCTCGGGCATGTCGTCGATCTTGACGGATGGTTGATGTAGGTCTCTGGAGAAGACGTTCGGGGGAACCGTCGTTCGTCCCGAGGCTATCTTCGCCAGCTCATCCGCAGTCTCGTTGTACCGTCTGGCGATGTGGTTGAGCTCCAGCCTGTAGAACTTGTCTTCCAGGCGCCGGACTTCGTCACAGTAGGCCTCCATCCTCCAGTCGCGGCAGTGGGAGTTCTTCATGACTTGGTCGATGACAAGCTGCGAGTCGCCACGAGCGTCGAGGCGCCGGACCCCTAGCTCGACGGTGATGCGTAGCCCGTTAACCAGAGCCTCGTACTCGGCCACGTTGTTTGATGCCGGAAAATGGAGGCGTATGACGTAGCGAAGATGCTTTCCGAGGGGTGAAACGAAGAGTAAGCCAGTGCCTGCTCCTGTTTTCATGAGTGACCCATCGAAGTACATGGTCCAAAGCTCGGGTTGGATTGGAGTTGTTGATAACTGGGTGTCAGTCCACTCAGCCAGGAAGTCTGCCAAGACCTAGGATTTTATGGCCTTCCGAGGGGCGAATGATAGCGTCTCGCCCATGAGTTCCACCGCCCACTTTGCTATCCTACCCGAGGCCTCACGACACTGGATGATCTCCCCTAGGGGAAGGATGACACCACAGTCACAGGATGAGACTCGAAGTAGTGTCGCAACTTTCGTCGTGTCAGAATCACTGCGTAGAGCAGCTTCTGGATCTGCGGGTAGCGGACTTTGGTCTCGGAAAGCACTTCACTGATGAAGTAGACTGGCCTCTAGACGAGCAGTGCATGCCCTTCTTCCTGTCTCTCGACTACGATCGCGGCGCTGACCACCTGAGTGGTTGCGGCTACGTAGATCAAGAGGGCTTCTCCTGCAGCGGGGGGCACCAGGATGGGTGCGTTTGTAAGGAGCTCTTTAAGGTTTCCAAGGGCTTCCTCGGCCTCGGGGGTCCAAGTGAAGCGCTCGGTCTTCCTTAAGAGGCGGTACAGGGGCAATCCTTTTTTGCCAAGGCGTGAGATGAAACGGCTCAGAGCCGTAAGGCATCCCATGACCCTCTATACTCCTTTCAAATCTTTGATCGGTCCCATGTTGGTGATGGCCGCGATTTTCTCCGGATTGGCCTCTATGCCCCGCTCGGAGACGATGAACCCTAGGAGCATGCCTCAGGGGACTCCGAAGACACACTTCTCGGGGTTGAGTTTCATGCCTTTCGCTCTCAGACACTTGAATGTCGTTTCAAGGTCAGAGAGGAGGTCAGAGGCTTCTTTCGTCTTGACAAAGATGTCATCGACGTAAGCCTCGACCATTCTGCCGATGTGTTCTCCGAACACATGGTTCACACACCTCTGGTAGGTGGCGCCTGCATTCCTCAAACCAAATGGCATTGTAGTGTAACAGTACATGCCAAAAGGTGTGATAAAAGAAGTCGTGAGCTGGTCGGACTCTTTCATCTTGATTTGGTGATAGCCTGAGTAGGCATCGAGGAATGATAGGGTTTCGCACCCAGCAGTGGAGTCCACAATTTGATCGATGCGAGGTAGAGGGTAGGGAACCTTCGAACATGCTTTGTTTAAACTGGTGTAGTCTACGCACATCCTCCATTTCCCATCCTTCTTCCCTACAAGAACAGGGTTGGCTAATCATTCAGGATGGAATACCTCTTTGATGAACCCTGCCGCGAGTAGCTTGTGGATCTCCTCGCCTATGGCCCTACGCTTTTCTTCGTCAAAACGGCGCAGGGTTTGCTTCACGGGTCGGGCTCCAGCTCTGATGTCCAGTGAGTGCTCGGCGACATCCCTTGGTATGCCTGGCATGTTCGAGGGACCCCACGCAAAAACTTCGGCATTTTGCGCGGAGAAAGTCGACGAGCACTGCTTCCTATTTGGGGTCGAGCTCGGAGCCGATTCGGACTTTCTTGCCGGCGTCGTTGCTGGGGTCGAGAGAGACGGACTTGATTGCCTCGACTGTTTCAAAGTTGTCAGCGTGCCGCTTCACGTCGGGTGCCTCCTTGGAGAGGCGTTTCATGTCGGCGATGAGGGCCTCGGACTTGGCGAGGGCCTCAGCGTACTCCGCGTATTCCACGTCGCATTCGTACGCGTGGCGGTACGTGGATCCGACGGTGATGATCCCGTTCGGGCCCGGCATCTTGAGCTTGAGGTAGGTGTAGTTGGGGACGGCCATGAACTTGGCGTAGCATGGTCTTCCCAACACCGCGTGGTAGGTCCCTCGGAACCTGACTACCTCGAAGGTGAGAGTTTCCTTTCGGAAGTTGGAGGGAGTCTCGAAGCAGACGGGTAAGTCAATCCGTCTCAGGGGCAGGATTCGCTTTCCGGGCACGATCCCGTGGAAGGGTGCCACACCGGCCCGGACCTCGGACCTATCAACCCCCAAGAGTTCCAGGGTCTCAGCGTAGATGATGTTAAGGCTGCTGCCTCCGTCCATGAGGACTTTAGAGAGCCTAACATTACCGATGATCGGATCGACGACGAGCGGGTACCTCCCTAGGCTTGGCACGAAGTCTGGGTGGTCGCCTCGGTCAAAGGTGATAGGCTTGTCGGACCAGTCTAGGTAGACTGGTGCTGCCACCTTCACCAAGCAGACCTCCCGGCGCTCCTGCTTGCGGTGCCGAGCCGAGGCGTTCGCCACCTGCCCGCCGTAGATCATGAAGCAGTTGTGGACCTCCGGAAACTCCTCTTCCTTGTCGCCCCCCTTCTTGTTGTTGTCATGGCCTTTGCTATCTTCCGCCGGGGGCCCGGCCTTGTGGAAGTAGCGCCGGAGCATGACACATTCTTCGAGGGTGTGCTTGACAGGACCCTGGTGATAGGGGCACGACTCTTTGAGCATCTTGTCGAACGCGCCGGCCCCTTCAGGGGGCTTCGAGGGTTCCTGTGCTCGGCCGCAGCGACGAGATTCGTGTCAGCGGCGTCGCGCTTCGCTTGCGACTTGTTCTTGGCCTTCTTCTTCGTGCCCCACTGGGCAGACGCCTCGGGGGCATCTTTCTTCGGCTCTCCCTGAGGCTGCTTGTCCTTTCGGAAGATGGCTTCGACCGCCTCCTGACCCGAGGCGAACTTGGTGGTGACGTCCATCAGTTCGCTCGCACTGGTGGGAGTCTTGCGCCCCAGTTTGCTCACCAGGCCTCGGCAAGTGGTGCCGGCAAGGAAAGCCCCGATGACATCCGAGTCGGTAACGTTGGGCAGCTCGGTGCGCTGCTTCGAAAACCGCCGGATGTACTCTCGGAGGGACTCCCCTGGCTGCTGGCCGCAGCTTTGGAGATCCCACGAGTTCCCAGGGCGCATGTACGTGCCTTGGAAGTTTCCCATGAAAGCCTTGACCAGATCGTCCTAGTCGGAGATCTGCGCAGGAGGCAGATGCTCCAGCCAGGCTCGGGCAGCGTCAGAGAGGAAAAGGGGTAGATTATGGATGATGAGGTTGTCATCATCCGCCCCTCCCAACTGGCATGCCAGTCGGTAGTCCGCGAGCCATGGCTCCAGCCTCGTCTCCCCCGAGTACTTGGTGAAGGTAGTCGGGGCTCGGAAACGGGCAGGGAACGACGCTCGTCGTATGGCCCGGCTGAAGACTCGCGGATCGGGCGGCTCGGGCGAAGGACTCCGATCCTCCTCAGTGTCGTAGCGTCCCCCGCGCCTAGGATGATAGCCTCGGCGCACCTTCTCCTCGAGGCGGGCTCGACGGTCGAGATGGTGGTGCTCGTTGCCGAGGCGATCCTGGGCGGCAGGCGCCTTGTCCCGCGTGTGCTCGGGGTGGAGCGAGGCTTCCCTCATGTGTCGGGAGGATACCGCGCGGTGCTCCGAGGGGTCGGCTCGCCTTCGGGAGGCAGAGCTCTCGGCTCGTCGAACCGCGGCGCCTTCCAGGAGATCCTTGAGTTAGCCCTGGATACGCCATCCCTCGGTGGTGGATGGCTCTGGCATGGCTCGAAGTAGCATCGCTGTTGTAGCTAGGTCCTGGTCGGACCCGCTGACGGCCGGGGGCAGCGCTGCCCTGGCATTGTCAACGATGCGGCGCTGGACGTCTTGGGCCTGATGACAGGCTCCTCTGGTGAGTGTCTGGCCTGCCCACTCCTGTTCAATGTTCTGTCGGAGCTGCACAAGCCGGCCTGCTTCCCCATCGACCCGGGCCTGCATCTCATGGATTTGCTTGAGCTGTGTGTCCCGACCCCCGCAGGGAGTGGGACCACAGCTAGCTCCCGCGGGATGTCAACGCGAGATGCGGGCCTAGGGGGATCGTCAACCTCCAGCATACCGAGGTGGTTCCCTTTGTTGTGATCTCCCTGATCGACGTGGAAACATTCGCGACTTGGGCCGTAACCCTCGTCGTCAAGGTCATGGCCATCGTCGGAACAACCGGAGAGACAGTGGTCACATGTGAACATGAAGCCTCGCATGGCACTAGGGTCATTGAGGTCGGAGAAATCCCAACCGGAGTCGGGGCCGTCCTCTTCCTCGGAACCCACCGGTCCGAAGGTTGAGACGGCTGTCAGTCGGTCCCAGGTCGACCACATATGGTACCCCAGAAGGTTTGGATACGCCTTTAGGAAGGCGCTCACCGTAGCGGGGTCGCTTGGTTGATCGAAGCTAAATCGAAAGGGTATGAGATGGAAAACGGATGTTACCTCTTGGTCAATGGGCGATGGTGAAGTCGTGTTGGGGGCGGAGCACACCGTCATCTCAGGTACGAGGGTAACACCCAGCAGATCCTTTGCGAGGGTGCTGGCGTCATTAGTCCGCTTGGGGTTGACACGTTGCGGGGAAGTGACACCCGCCGTCGTCTCAGGTGCGAGGACATTGCCCAACATGTCCCCCGAGGGAGTGCCGGCGTCGTCGACTCGCTCTGGTGCGACAGCCGACAAGGTGCCGCCTCCTGCGTGGCCATGGTTGCCCCGTCTCCGCCTCCTCCGGCGAGGAGGGTGGCTGGGACGACCGGAGTGCTCCTCTTCTGCCGCGGGGAGATGCTGTCGCCGAGCTCGCCACCGCTGGGCGAGTCGAAGACCGTCATTGTCGTCGCACCGCGAGGGGAGGAGTACCATGTCGTAGCTGCCGTCGAGGGACATGAACTTGAGGCTCCCGAAGTGGAGCACCGTCCCGGGCTGAAGAGGTTGCTGAAGACTCCCCATCTGGAACTCAACGGGAAGGCGTTCGTTAACACGCAGCAGGCCCCTACCTGGCGCGCCAACTATCGGCGTTTCGGACCCGGGGGGTCCCTGGACCGACGAGTGAAATTGTCGCTGCGTGCCCCTGCCCAGATGGGTTAGCGCGGGATGGAACATAAGAGATGGGGCAAGCCTTGTATTATCCTGCACCAGGGGTGTCGCTCGTAATAGGGGTTACAAGCACGTCGCGAGAGGGAGAGAGAGAGAGAGAGAGAGAGGGAGTCTGTTCGTTCACTCCTTCCCCGCGCGAACCCCCCTCCAGGATGGCCCTGGACCTCCCTTTTATAGACGCAAGGAGAGGGTCCAGACGTACAATGGGGGGTGTAGCTATGCGCTAACGTGTCCGGCAGAGAAATGCCTAAGCCCTGTGTACATGGCAACGTGGCTGTCGGGGGAGAGCTTGAGCCCTGTACACGTGATAGCGTGGCCATCGGAGAAGCGCCTGAGCCCTATAGGAGCACAGCTGACAGTGCGGCAAGGATCCGACTGACGTCTCCTTGCTGCCGTAAGGGGCTGAGAGCCACCGGCGTCATGGTTGCACGCGGGGCACCATCATTACCCGTCGCCGGGGTAAGCCAGTTGGGACGCCGGTCTTGTTCCTATAGCCTGAGCTGGCTAGGGATAGGGTAATGTTGTATCCCCTGTTGGCGCGGTCGGTCCGAGCCCAAGGTTGGGCGAGGCGGAGACTTCTCTTGAGGCCGAGGCCGGGGTCGGGCGAGGACGCGATTCCTCCCGAGACCGAGGTCGAGGCCGAGTCCGGGGGTCGGGCGAGGCGGAGACCTCCTCCCGAGGCCGGAGCCTGAGGTCGGGCGAGGCGGAGCTTCCTGTAGCGCCCGAGGCCGAACTTGGTGGTTGATCGTGACTTGTTGTCAGTCTTCGCCTGGGTGGTTGGCATGGTAGTCGGAGCGGGGCGAGCGGCGAGCGGCGCTGTTTTCTCGTCATATCGGACAGTAAAAAAGAGGGGCGAAGTGACTGCGGTCACTTTGGCCTGGCCGACTGAGGCGCGTGTGTCAGGATACGGCGTCAGGTGTCCCCTGCATTGAATGCGCCTGTGAAGCGGTCGGTTGGTGAGGCGGTCTGGCCAAGGTTGCTTCACAACGAAGCCTGCCCGAGCCGGGCTTCGGGAGAGCCAAGGGGGTGCCCGCTGCCTGAGAAGGCCCTCGGGCGAGGCGTGAACTCGTCTGAGACTACTGCTCCAGTCCGAGGCTGGGCTCGGGCGAGGTCGCGTCCCTTGGGTAGACGAAGCCTTGATTTGAACCGCGCCCGTCAGTTGGTCTGAGGGTGTTTACCAGCCGTGATTAGGAGTGTTGGGGGTACCCCTAATTATGGTACCCGACACCGATCGAATCAAAGTCCCCGATTCAACTCTAGTTTTTAGGACTTGTGAGGAGATCGACTTGTGTTCTTTTGTTGCTCTTGTTGCTTGGTTGGCTTTCTTCTTTCTCTCATTCTTACTCTCAAAACCTTGTAAGCGAAGCAAGAGACACCAATTGTGTGGTGGTCCTTGCGGGGTCTAAGTGACCCGGGAAATCAAGGAAGGAAGCTCACTCGGTCTAAGTGACCATTTGAGAGAGGGAAAGGGTTGAAAGAGACCCGGTCTTTGTGACCACCTCAACGGGGAGTAGGTTTGCAAGAACCGAACCTCGGCAAAACAAATCACCGTGTCATCCATTCTTATTTTGCTTGTGATTTGTTTTCGCCATCTCTTTCGGACTCGTTTATATTTCTAACGCTAACCTCGGCTTGTAGTTGTGCTTAAGTTTATAATTTTTAGATTCCGCCTATTCAACCCCCTCTAGTCGACTTTCAGTGAATTTTAGTCGCGGAGCTCTGAGTTTTCCCGAGAGTAGCCTATTCGTCGGGCGCCGCCAGCCTGGGCACCGAACCGGTGCACCGCAGGCTGGTGCAAGTTTGATTCGCCCCATATTTATAGAATTGGCCAAGGGTCTTTTTTCATTATAGATTTATATGAACTTTATGCACCAAAGAAAAGATCAATTAGGCAAACTAGTTAGTCCATAAAGTTTGTGATGGTCGTCAAACACCAAAATCGATTATAAAAAATGATTGAGATCATTTCTCTTTCATTAAGCATAAATAGAAATCGTAACAATCATACGAGTACCTAACTAGTTCTCCCGATACCTTCGTGACACGTGTGGATTTCGAGCTTGTCGAAGAAACACGTGCTACTTAATTTCCACAACAAACAAACAAGTGCAAAGCATCCACTATATATGGAGCCATCAAATACCTTTCCTGGATTGGATCGATCATCACATAGAATTAGACAATGAAATTCGATTCAACACGTTCCTGTTTATGACCTACTTCCAAACCACTATATATGTTGCGCATTCTTATTTGTATCAGTTGCTTTCGACGGCTCATGAATAATGCGGCGCGCTTTTTTTTTGTGTGTGTCCACAAAGCTTTTTAGGTTTTTGTCCAAAAAAAAAAAAACAACACAAAGGTGGATCCAAGCTAGGATAACGTCTCCCTTTCACATGTGTTGGACTAGTCAAGAACCAAGCACTACGTACTGCTTGTTATCTGAACCTCGGCACATGCATCATGTCATGCTTGAAAGGGATGCATGCATTACACTCCCCTTTATTTTATGGATAGATCCTGCACAAAACTAAATAATGTTCTCGCGCCCACTATTTGCACGTTGCTTTTTGAAGAAGAAAAAAAAATGTGTGTTGGCAACGTAACACGGAGCGTCATCACATGCTGTCGCCCAATAGCGCGTTAGTGGGAGAAAGGTCTTTTCAGCAACTGATGATGGGACCAAACTATAGTAATCCTCTTCCAAAAGCGAACAAGATCAGACGACAAAGATCTGGTCTGGTTTAGTAAAAAGCTGAACTTTAGTAGTAATTAAGCATGTATTGACGTGTGACGTATGGGTGCCTTCAATTTGATCGCTAGTCAAGCGTCGCCGTCGTCTCTAACCACTACAAGCATCCCAGTTAAGTTCAGCAAGAAAAGAAAGAGAGATAGACATATGGGTGACAATGGACTCTAAATTTTACACTATAAGATTTAAGGATCAGATTGGATTAGAATCAGACCTTATTTCTATTCATTTCTTAACTAAAATTTATTTAGTGCCCTACCATTTTATGAAGAAGCATTTGATTGCGATCCATTACCACCCATAGATAGACAACTTACTTAGGCTCTGTTTGTTTCCCTCCTAAATTATATAAGTTGGGTTATGGTAGAAGGGTAGATGCGTAAAATACCACTTTGGGATTATAAATAAGCTGAAATACGCTATACAATACTAGCTTATTCAGCTTGTTTGTGGTCACAGTGTGATATTTTACTCTCCTACCATTCTACCGTAATCTAACTTATATAATCTGGGAGGGAAACAAACACAAATCAGCAAGATCATTAATTGGGGTTTGTCTGGAATTCTGCACATGAATGTAGGAGTTCGATTATTTGCATGTTGCTATTTAAAAGTCTTTGCCGAATAACCGACAAAAAATACACGGCAAAGAAGCCATTACCGATGTACAGTTCGCCGAGACTTCTTTGCTGAGAATCATACTCAGCAAAGAGTTCGCCGAGTGTTTTTTAGAGCACTCGGCAAAGCAGCTCTGTTCGGCAGTGTTCTATGGAAAACAATTCAAATTCTATATAAGGCCATGTTCGTTTTGTCCCAATACGGAGATTAAGTGAGAATAAATCCACCACTAGTCAAAATCCTCCGAAATGCACTCTAGTACACCTCAATCCATATGGTGTAGCTGTAAAATGAATAAGGGCTTGTTCGTTTAAACATAATTTCATGTGGATTGAATGAGATTTAATCCACTCCAATCTCTTCAATCCACCCCTAACCGAACAAGCCCTACACAGAGATTAAGTGAGAATAAATCCACCACTAGTCAAAATCCTCCGAAATCCACTCTAGTACACCTCAATCCATATGGTTTAGCTATAAAATGAATAAGGGCTTGTTCGTTTAAACATAATTTCATGTGGATTGAATGAGATTTAATCCACTCCAATCTCCTCAATCCACCCCTAACCGAACAAGCCCTACACAGAGATTAAGTGAGAATAAATCCACCACTAATCAAAATCCTCCGAAATCCACTCTAGTACACCTTAATCCATATGGTTTAGCTGTAAAATGAATAAGGGCTTGTTCGTTTAAACATAATTTCATGTGGATTGAATGATATTGAGTCGGTTTAAATCTATAATAAGTCAAAATCTATCTCAATCTCACCCAATCCACATAGAACGAAAATAACCAAACTCTAAGGCCGAAATGGAAGAAAGTTCTCCTTGTAAGTAACGTCTGGCTTGGTTCTAATCAAATGATTAATTACCATGCATGGCCTGAATTGTTTACTGAATAGAACTTTACTGGAAAAGGTTCCAATCTAGCAAAGGCACAACATTAGCCATCTGAATGGCTTATCTGTATACTTTGCTTTCCTTCCCCTTTATGCAACAAAAAGTACTATATTACTATATAGTATCCGTTAAAAATCTAAACTGCTCCACCACCCCCTAAAAAGCATACACGACCGTGTAATTTGCACTCCGAGAATGCCTTTTTGAAGGTCCATATGGCCATCATTGCTAATGCTAATTTCCCCTTTTTGAGAATGCCTTTTTGAAGGTCCATATTACTAGGAATTGCCCTAAAGTACGTCACTCTATATGGGTGGTGTTTGGTTACCTATAGCTCTTGAGAAGTTGGATATTGCACAAAAACCAATGCAAATCTAATTATCAATTTATGTTGGGATTGTGAGATTTTAGCACAAAATCTAATACAAAAATCAGAAACTGTTTGATTTAAAATGAGATAATAGAACGAGATAGTGAGAATGAGACACAAACCAAACACTACCATAGTGTTTGACAACCCTAAAATACATCAATTTATGTAGTGAGAAACAATATCAGTGTGAGGTCTAAGGATCTGACAGATACCACTCGAGAATGTTTGGTAGCACATATTTAACATAACACTTCTAGTAGCAATGTCTTGGAGTGGGTCAATCCAACACTATAAACTTTATCATGTATTCATATTATTTATTTTATATCTCTATATCATGATAATTAATCAATATATGTGTGAGTCTATAAAAAATACTATTATCCCATATAATGACATAAGGCTAGGGATATTTTGAATAACATTACAAAACATAGAGTTTCACAAAAAAAGTGTATTCATCAATCAATATAATAATGATAATTCAAAAAACTGGATAAAACACTATTCAACACTCATAAACATAAGACATTTATATAGTCATCTTTCACTTCCACTAAAGTCGATCTTGCATGTATTAATATCGCTTGCACTCGTGTGTGCGTGCCTCATGTTTTGATCATGGAAGAGGCTTCATCAATGGATTAACAACATTCAAATCCATGTGTAATTTGGAGATCGTCATATCACCTCAATTAATAATCTCACGAATAAGGTGATAGTGATGTAGTATAAATTTGGATTTTTGGTGCGATATAGGTTTCTTGGCTTGTGCAATGGCACCATTATTATAAAAACAAAGGTCCAAAAGATTTGGCATCCTCAAAACCATACCCAACTCAGAAATAAACTTTATAATCCAAACAGACTCCTAAGTAGCTTCTGAGCTATGATATACTTGGCCTATATCATAGAACGAGCCACCGTCTCTTGCTTAAAACTTTTCAACTTATAGCTCCTCTATTGAGGCAGAATACAAATCTGGACTATGATTGACTATCATATCTATTAGTTTAGAGCTAACATTGGTGTTACAATTTATAATGAGCTCTTCTTCTCTTCCATAAACTAGGAATATATCCTTATTACTTTGCAAGTACTTTATGATATTCTTTACAACCACCTAGTGAGCCTCACTAGGGTTAGATTGGTACATATTGGTAATAAATTCTTAGAGCCACTACAGGAAAAGCAGGAAAAAACATCGGCCAGGAACCAACGTTCTTAACTTAAGAACGTCGGTTTGCCGAAGTTCTTAACCGATGTACAATATTTGATGTACTTAAACAACAAAGAATGTAGGCCCCAACGTTCTTAAGTTAACTACAAGCAACATCTAAACATGTACATAGCATGGCATACATGAATGGATCCGACCATGGAGGCATACAAAACCGCAATCATCCATTTCTTCATCAGGAGTCAAAGGATACTTAGTATCGTTTGGGTAATGCCATGTGAAATTTAAAAAATCTTAGAATCTCGTATATTGAACCATTTCAATACCTTGTCAACGTACGTACTTTGTTTTAGTCTAATTAGCCTTGTGATCTATCTATATAAAACTTAATGCCCAAAATTTAAGCAACCTCACCCATATCTTTCATAGAGAAACTATTTCTTAATTAAGACCTAACAACTTGTAACATAGCTAGGAATATCATTTCTAATCAACAATATGTCATCTACATTGCAAGCAAAATGGGCCTTGACCCATTTGCCTAAATGCTTTTGGTGTTTGATGATCAACATAACCGGTGAACTAATGTTTTGCAAGTGTTTGTGTTTTATAGTTAACATGATGCAAAGTGGATTGGACCTAGGATCTAAGGATGCAACACCTCAAAAGAAGATTTAAAAGACCTATAGAAGACTTACAAATACTCAACACAAGTCCAAGACACAAGCCCAAATCAGCCCAAGAAAAGAAGCTAGAAGAATCAAAGACTGGGCTATCGGATGGCGCATCAGAGTGGCCCGGTGGTGCACCGGACTGGTTACGTAGAGAGCTCTGCAATCTGTCTTTGGCCAACTGGCTACCCAAACCGGTCTGGTGGTGTACTAGACCGAGGTCCAATGACTATCTTATGTGGTGGCAGCGGACCTTACGGGTGGCATATCGGACCTACTACAATGTAGTAGAGAGCCAACGGCTAGCCGGCGGTCCGGTGCGGTGTAGAGAAAGAGATACAACTTTCCTACAATGACTAGTTTTGGATGGGGGCTCTATAAATACCCCCTTAATCGACCATTTGAAGGTGTGAGAGCCCAAGCAACATACCAACACATGTGTTACACATCTCCATGGCTTCAAATAACCAAGTTCTTAATAGAATCACTCGGTGATTAGCGTAGGTGCTTTGCGAAGTGCTTAGGTTGGTTAGACCACTTATGCGCTTGCTCTGGGTTTGTTCCTAGTTGTGTGAGTGAGGATAGACAACACAAAAATCCCCCGGCTCTTGCGCGAGCCGATGTAATATTGTACCGAGTGGGGTGACGTCTTACGAAACCACACCAACCGAGTTTGTGGTGTGGTTGCCACCATGTACCGGCGGGAATGAGGCCCATGACGTTTTAGATGGAAGCTCGATAGTGAAGACGGTGGAGAGCGTCCTAGAGGGGGCTGGAAGCGGAGCACCACTTGCATGTGGAGAAGTCCCATGACTCTCTACGGAGTTACTCGACTGAGTGCTTGGCCCTCACGTGGGCTTCCCTTTGTGTAGCGGCACCAACGATGATTAGTCAAAACCTTGCGCGGTTCTAGATACCTCGGTAAAATTACTGGCGTACATAGGAGTTTGCAATCTCTACCTTTTCTCTTTAGCTTTCGCATTTACATTAAATACGTTAAGTATCAATCTTTCTATCCCTAGTCTAGATTATTTAGGACTGGAACTTAGGTTGCATAACTCTTTTGTGGTAGATATAGCAACACTTAGACAAAACATAATTTACACATTCTTGTTTAGTTTTTTGCATAGGTTTTGTTTAGGAGATTTATTTGTGGCCTAGGTTAGCGAGATTTTTAGAAGTCCTAATTCACCCTCCCCCTCTTAGGCGTGTGTGTTCCTTTCAATTGGTATTAAAACCTGGTTTGGCTCATTTGGAACTTCTTTAGCTTCACCGCTATTCGGATTGGTGCTTTTAGTGGAAGGGATGGATACCCATAGGCCACCACACTTCAGCGACACTAATTTTCCTTATTATAGTGATAGAATGTCCTGTTACCTAGAATATATTGACCTAGGTGTTTGGACAGTCACCTGCAACATGATGAAACCACCCAAGAACCATTGGCGCCTAGTCTTGAATGAGTATAACTCTTTTACAATAAAATAAAATGAGCTTGTTAGAGATATGTATTCTTGTTTGAATCTTATCATTAATAAGATTAATTCTATTAAAATTAATAAGCTAGGTGATACAAACATTGTAAGAAAGATCATATCGCTTTTGCCACAACGAAAATATGGGAGCATCATCACCATCCTTCACAACTTGGAGGACTGATCACTCCTATACATGCAACACATGGACCGATAACATGAGCACATGTGCGACAGCTGAATCTCTAGGTTCATTCTAACCTAGTCATTTGTGTTTTAGAGCTTACGCTTGGTGCCATGGATGTTTTGATGATTAGGTACCTTGGAGAGGACCATCAAGGACTTTGGAAAAGCCAACATGTCAAGTAGGAGAAACTAGGACATTCGCGATAATAGGGAGCCAATTCTGACTCAACTTCATCCCCACCTCGAAGTCTAGGACCAATCTGTAATAAAATAGATGCCCAAGATGCATCCAAACTCTGATTAGGTTAGACTTTATATGCACAGAAAGATAAGGAGATAACTTTCCAACCCAACTGGTACCAACCTAAAATTCATCAGGAGTCAACGATAATCTTCGAAACAAAAAAGTGTTTAGATTCTGTTTTGGTGTTGCGACACCGTTTGTTGGGCTGTTGGCCCGTGTATTGTGTTGGAGCCCATTAAAGGTACCTCTAGGGGGTTTTCACGCCCCTAACCTTTATTTTATCAGCAGTCATCGCCATATTAGGGTTTGGGTTTTGCTTAGATTCATTATGTCATCGAACAATGTCGTCATTCATCGGTTTGTGAGACCCCAACTCGTAATCAACACAGTTTTGGTTGTGTTCTTCGTGTTCATGCTTATGTTCTTGATTACACTTGCAGGAATAATCCTACTTGGCGAGGTCACTCGTGTGTTACGGGTGATAACCAACGGAGCAGCGGTGTAGTGATTGCAAGAATCCATTTGCTCGGAGCTTTAGATCATCAATGTCGAGATCTCCACCCAATCAAGTTATCCTACCTCATAGAAGATTGGGCCTTGTCCTCTATCACTTGTGATTGGAAAGATTATGGCATTTGAGATGTTAAGAAAGATGGGTCAAGAGGAGGCCACTTCATCGATGCCATATGCTTTTGCATGTGATGAAAAGAAGAAAGGCAAAAAAGGCTCCTGGCTCAATTTCCTCAAGTGAAGAAGAGGAATATGAAGAAGAATATGATGAAGAAGAAGATGATCAAGTCTCTACATCATCATTCGGGGACGAAGAAACAATCCAACACGTCGGAAAGGTAATGAGGATGATTCGCAAGATTAATCTAATGGGTGTGTCCCTGCAGGTCGAGGATCTTTTCTTTAACATTGATAGGAAAAAGCCAAGAAATAGAGGATGCTTTGCATGTGGGGAGAAGGGCCGCTTTCGGGATAATTGCCCAAATACGACACGCTCACAAGTGTCAAAACTTAGAAAGATTCCTCAAGTGAAAATGAACCTCCAAGGAGTCACGACCATCGCTCTTCATCTCGCTCTTCTCGCTCGTCACACAAAATGCCTTATTACAAGTGGTAACACAAGTATTCTATCCTCTAGTGATAGCGATAGCGATGATGAGGATAAGCCCCCCTTAGACGAACTTGCGTATGCCGTTAAATTTTTTAAGGATGTTTGCACTAAACAAAAAGCTCAATTAAAAGTGGTTAAATCTAAGTTTCTTAGCTCTCAAATGATTATAAAATTTTGAAACATTTATAAATTTGAATTGTGAGCTAACAACTAAAATTGTGCAACTAGAGTCCAAAGCTCCATCCTCAACCATCAATGACAATTTGATTAAAAAGAACGAAAAACTCAAGGCTAAGTTAGCTAGCTCTTAAGATGCTATTGAAAACTTGCTAGAGAAATGGAAATTCTTAGCATACACAATAATGAGCTAACTACTAGTTAGAAAACATCAGTAGTACCTAGGAGCATCTTTAATTGAAATTCTTAAAATTATTTAAAAAAATGATGTTTTGACTTCTTGCTTAGATTTAATTGATGATTCTAACTCTTGCAATCAAGTTGTTGTTAAAAATGTTGTTATAAAAACTTGTTCGGATGAGATTGCATTAGAAAATGGATTGTTAAAGTAAGAAGTGGCTTGCCTTGGTAAGGCCTTGTGTGATAAGAAAGGCAAAGCCAAACAAATCTAGCCTCGTCAGGATAACACCAATGTGGGAGTGAACAAGCCTAACAAAGGTGAAATTGTGGTTTGCTGGTTATGTCATAAGGAAGACCACAAGCCTTACCAATAATGCAAGGCAAAGATCAGGGGAGAAAAGAAGAAAAGCCAAGAAGCAATATCTCCAACACCTACATTAATAAGGTGGACCAAAAGGAGACTACACCATACTTAATCAAGATGAAGAAGAATCGAAAGATGATAGCAATCAAGGCCAACAAGCAAGCCAACAAAGCAATGGGGGTCAAACGCATCTGGGTGCCGAATGAGATTATTTCAAACATGAGAAGCACCAAGAAGGTTTGGGTCCCGAGAAGGAAGTGATAAGTCTGAAAGATTTCAAGAAATTTGGAGACATGGTAAATTAAAATGTATATCATGGGATGCATCATATCGAATGAAGATTATTGCCAAGTGTGTTAGCAAAATTTTGGACCCAAATTGCCCACCCACGACTAAGGTAACTAGATTTATTACAATTCCTTGTATTTAGATATGCATATCTATTTTCTTGTATCCAGATTACCATTTGTTGGGGCGAAGGCGAAGACGCTACCCTTCGCGCGAAGCCTTCGTCGCCTCGCTATCTACACCAACGAAGGCGAGATGATAGGCGCGGTCACCCTTCGTCCTCTCCATTGCAAGACGAAGGCTAGACTCGGACGAAGGCTGCTAGTCCTGCATCCTCACCCCGTGGGGAGGCCCACGTGGAATCCAGCCCACTGTAACAGGCCCCGCGTGGACAAGCATGTTACAGGCCTCATCTGTAATAACTTTTCTGTAATGACGGTCTGTAACCTCCCTTTATGGGAATATTCTGGGATAGTCCGGGTACCTGAGGGCATAAACGTCCTTGCCTTGGGACGTTGGCACTCGGGTACCTATAAATACCCCCGTACAGTGCCCTTGAGAGGCTAGATTAACAGAGCAATTGTCATCCCACGTTAAACTTTGCTTGCGCTGTTTCCATCTCCCCGTTGGATCAACTTGCCTAGGAGAGCAAGTTCCAACATTTGGCGCCCACCGTTCGTGCCACGAACAAACCACCCGCGATGGCCCCCAAGAGAGCTAGTTCGAAGGCAGCCCCATCCATCGATGAAGCAGCGAAGGCAGCGCTGCTAGCCGAGAAAAAGGCAAGGCCCTCACAGACAACACCCCCCAAGAAGCCTGCAAAGATGAAGCTCTCAGCAAGAGACAGCGCCACGAACACCCCACTCCCGAAGGCACCCTACGCACCTGCAGCTCCGGAGGACTACCACAAGCACCACCCCCAGGCTTCGCTCCACCAGAGGGCAAAGACGCAATAGAGGATGGCGAAGTCATCGGTGTCTCAGCTGAAGAACAGCTGTAGCTATGGGCGCTGCGCATCAAGAACCGCAACCTCCAAAAATAGAAAGAAATCCTCGAGGCCAAGCGCCAGCGTGTCACCGTGCAAGCCAAGGTGCGCCAGATGATACGAGACGAGGAGCAGAGAGCCCGAGAACTTGAGCAAGAGATTGCGCTCATGCAGAGCGAAGGCCAGCATGATTTGCAGCATGGCCTGCCCCTCCAACAGCGCGCGCCAGCCAGAGACTCATTCATACCCCAGCGCGGGCCCTTTATCCCGCATGCCGCAGCTTTCCAAGGCATCAACTACCTTGATGAATGAAGCCCCCTAGCCCCACAACTCCAAGCGTCACCATGGCCCACCAACTTCAGGGCAGGGATCTACCCCAAGTACAACGGCAGCACCGACCCAGCACAATACATCATGAGCTACCAAGTCGCCATCGCATCGTCCAGAGGGGACGACGCCACAATGGCCAAGTCTTTTATCATCACCCTCGAGGGGCCGGGCTTGACCTGGTACACCAGGTTGCCCGCATTGTCCATCGACTCCTGGAAAGGACTCCGAGACAAATTTCTATTCAACTTCCAAGGATACCGACCCGATACCGATGCTTTGGCTGAGCTATCACTCTGCAAACAGCAAGAGAAGGAAACCCTATGGGAGTACTACCACAAGTTCTTGACTCTTAAGTCACAAAGCCTTCGGTCGATGACCACATCGCGATACACTATGCCATCAATGGCCTTCGAGCTGGCGTCCTATACAGTCACTGCATCAGGGACCCACCCAGAAATCTTCAAGAGCTCTATCAGCTATTTGAGAAGTATGCCAGATCCGAAGAGCTCCATCAGCGAAAGGTCGAGTCTCAGGGAAAGCCCAAGGACCCCCCGCAGTCCAGTCGAACCTGGACAAGGCCTTCGCAGCCAGACTCCGGACGGGACAGCCGCAATCAGCAGCAGGTGCACAACATAGCCAACCAGCACCCCGCTGGCGAGGCCCCTCGCCGTCAGGAATATCCCCCCAGGGCCGCGGCAATGGCACGCGAGGCCAGGGACGAGGACGGGCGCAACAACCGCGCAGATATTACTACCTGTTTCATGGCGATGACTGCGCACACCCAACAAGGGATTGCCCGGAAACAAAGGCCACCAGGGATAGGATGTCTCGAGCACAACCAGCCGACAACTAGAGAGTTGCCGTGCACACAAACCACCACCACCACCCACAACCATACAACAACGTCCACATCCAGCACCCACCCAACCACGCATATCCACACCATCAGGAAGTACAAATCATCCCACCCCCGCCCCTACCTCCGCATCACCAGAACCCACACCACCAAAATCACCCCCAGGCACCAAAGGAGGAAGACTTCATCGATCAGCCGTATCGTGGAGTCATTCACATGATCACCGGAGGGTCCAGCATCGACTTCGAGATGAAGCAGCAAAAGAGGGATCACTACCAGAGTGTCAATCATGTCGCCCTCACCTGCTGTTGGGGGCTTGTTCTCAAATGCTAAGAGTTAAGAACAAGGCAACATAGAAAATGTTAAGTGTTAAAGTCCTTCGTCCTCCAAAACATTATACCCCTTCAGGATATAATGAATTTCGGACGAAGGTTACGAAAGACGTACCTTCGTGAGTATAACATTAAACAACGAAGTATCCATACAAATCATGAGATATAAAACAAACATCTAAATATTATCACAAAATCATATCTATTTTTATTATCATGGATGAATATAAATGACTCCAAATTATAAATGTACCTTCGGTTCTGAGGAAGGTAGAAATACAAGTGTGATGCGAAAGCAAATGACAGGTTCGCGTGAACAGTACGGGGGTACTGTTCACTTATTTATAGACATAGGACACAGCCTGTGACGAATTACAATTATGCCCCTTACAAAAGTTTACAACATTAACTCAGACCACTATGGATAAAAAGGTCAATCTATCTCTATGTCGGTTTGTAATGCCGAAGCTCCATAAAAAGGAACCTTCGGCCATCTCCTGGGGACAACTTCAGCTGAAGCTGCTTCTTCGTGTAAGACCTTCGGCGCAACGAAGCATGGCCCCAACAGTAGCCCCTTTCGTGGCGCTAGATCGTTTTTCGTAACGAGCTTGATCCGTGAAAAAAGCCTCTTAAGCTTCGGGAAGCCGAAGGTCCAAAAAACACCTTCCCTGAGCTCGTTGCCGAGAAACGATTCAATTTCCGAGCTCGTGTCGGACCCACCTTGCAGAGTTACTGTTTGATCTTTGCGGTCCACTGCGCAGCGAGTACAAGTGACTGCCCGCCTGGTGTAAAAATCCTGCCGCTTCGCCTTCTTACCTGCAGCACTATATAAACAGACGAGTAGGTGTGAAGTTACCACAGCATTCATTGCTATTTGCACTGTTTTGCTGCCAAAATTTTTAACTATAGCCGAAGCTTGATTCTCAGAATCGAACGAAGGTCCATCTCGAAGTCTGCTTCGTCAGAAAGAAAGGCTTCGGGAGAAAAGGAAAAAGAAAAAAGTGTTTAACTTCCCCAAACTCAGAATCAAATGGCCAGAGTGCGATCTACTGCCAGAGTTGAACGTGAAGGAGACGAAGCTGAAGGTTCGGAGACTGTGCCCATCTCCGAAGCAATGCAACGTTCCGGACTGGTGACTGCGGAAGAAATGCCCGCTGCTGAAGCAGACCCGACAACCGCCGAAGGAGAAGAAGAAAACATTGAAGAAACTGACTCCGAAGATGACTATCGCATTGCCATGCCCAGCAAGCCCAGCCACCTAGATTTCGGAAAGTCGACTGTTTCAAAGGCTGATCTCGCCAAGATGGTGAAGGCAGGTTATTTCAGTGAAAATCAGAAGAAGCTACTTCGCTTCGGGGGAGAAGAAACTACCCCGAAGCCAGAGAAGGACGAGATAGTCATTTTCAAGAGCTTTTTAAAGGCTGGGCTGAGATTCCCTCTTCATGGAATTATTGCAGATGTATTGAAGAAGTTTGGTATTTACTTTCATCAATTGACTCCTAACGCTATCGTTAGGCTTAATGTTTATATCTGGGCCCTCCGAAGCCAAGCGGTGGAGCCGTTTGCCGACAGTTTTTGTCGAGTTCATGAGTTACATTACCAAACAAAGGCCAGAAAAGATGGATTACATGATAACTTCGGTTGCTACAATTTTGCCTACCGGAAAACAACAAAGTTTCCTGTTATTAGCTACCGAAGCAAATGGCCGGCGGGCTGGAAGTCAGAGTGGTTTTATGTGAAAGTTGACGAAGACGAAGAAAAGTTGGTACAAAGCCCACTTGAATTAATCTTCGGAGAAACAAGGCCGCGATGCCACATGACATTGGAAGGTCCCACCTGGGCTGCACTGGGTGAGTTTGAAATTATTTCAGAGCATATCGGTACCAGGGATCTGGTTCAAGAATTCTTGGCATTCAGAGTCTTCCCTACTCTGAAAGAATGGGAAATGCCAAAGCTAGAGGGGGAGAAGAAGAAGGGGGAACTTGTCCGGCTTCCTTATCACTTCAAATTCAAGAAATACTTTAAGAAGCCCTGCCAAGAGTGGCTGGACACAGTTGAGGTGATGTGTAATGAAATTCTTGGGAATTATTCCAAAAAAGAAGATCAACTGATGACCGCGGCCTTCGGCACCCGTCCGAAGCGAAGGCTGAACCGAGTGCTTGATGCCCTGGGCTTCGAGTACCCTGACTATGAACGGCTGAACAAGGGTGCTGAGGGCCAAAAAAGGAAAAGAGTGGCCGAAACTTTGAACAAGGATGAAGAAAAACCACCAAAAGAGAAGAAAATTCCCAAGAAGAGAAAAATATCAACTCCAAAACGAAAATTATCCGATGAAGAGGGGACTCCTGCACCACCTTCTACCGGCGACGTGGAGGAAATCTTAAAGGTAATGACTGAACCCATGCCCATGAAGCTAAGTCCATTAGGGCCTCAACTGACGAAGCTTTTTCGAAAGGTGGAGGAGCCGGAAAAAACGAAGATAACCAAAGCAAAAAGGCAAAGAATTATTGCAGTAACCGAAGTTATTGACAAGACGCCACCGAGGGCGTCAATTCGGAAAACGCCAGCTGTTGAGGGCAAAACAAATGTCGAAGTCGCACCTTCGGAGGTCGCGGCTACCGAAGCCGCTTCAGCCGAAGATGTGAACTTAGAAACTACCATTGAAGATATCGACAAAATTTTGCTAGACATGGCTGCAGAAGAGGCTGCCACTGCTGGTGAAGAAACCATGGCCACAGTGCCTGGAAAGGGAAAAGAAATAGCCGAAGACACTTCGGAAGACGAAGCCTACATATTTCAAAATTTAGTTGGGCAAAAACTATCGAAGGCCGAAATAGAAGAGCTTAAGGAATATGCCAAATCTTGCGGATACAAGCCAGGAGCTCTTCTATTTGGAGGCATTGATGATGAAAAATTAGGCTGCATCCGAGACCAGACTGGAGCTAAGGTCATCGGTACTCTATCAAAGAGTATCGGTTTTCCGAAGCTAGAAACAGATATCATCCGCTACCGACGACAACATATCGTCGGCAGCTTATTTTATTCCAATTTCAAGGTAATCAACCTTTTCTCTGGCTTTTATTGCTTTTTAATAATGGAAATATTCCTAACGAAGGTTGTTTATTTGCAGAGCATGCTTCTAAGCAAAGCTTTAAGGATGCAGCAAGATCTAGAGGATAAGAAACACGAAGCTATAATCGAAAATCTAGAGAGCAAGATAAAAGAGCAATCAGCTATTCTTGAAAAGAAAGACTTTGAACTCCAAACGACTGAAGGCTTGCTGGCAGAGACTGAAGCTAAAGTATCAGAATTGAATTCGAAGCTTATCTGCCAATCAAAACAATTTGAACAAGAGAAGCTAGAGCTTAATTCAAAACTTGAAGCCGAATTCCAAACCAACTCAGATTTGAAGAAATCATTAACAAGCCTTCAGGATAAATGTTTGAAATTTAGTACCAGCTGCATTCAACAATTAAAGAAGATCTTTTACTCAGTTGGAGCCAGCAGTAGGAAGTTTACCCCTTCAGCTGAAAATTTACCAAAAACCTTTGATCATATTGAAGCTGAAATTGATGAGCTTGACGAAGTTATAGCCGGGCACGGTGACTTCTGTGCCTGGGTAGCTTCTCGGGGTACCGCTGCAGCGTTGTCACACCCGGTTTGGAAGGCAAACCGAATGCGAACTATGTACGTGCCAGGATCAGAACTCACGTACACAGCGATTACATAAATGAACATCATCACACAATGCTCGAATATTAACATAAAAGAGTATTAACTTATTACATCACAGAGTCATAGACATCCACATAGTCATCAACTTAATAGGTAAATCAAAGTGCTAGCGAAACGCAGTAAAGATAAGGCCTTCACAGGCAGCTGACTGGGGGTTGCCGCCAACCCACACCTAGAATTCGTCGTAGTCTTGGAACTCCTGGAAGTCTCCTTCCACGACTTCGCCTTCTCCGGAGCAGTGATTACAATGCGGACAACCTGGTGTTTGGTGGTAAAGCAAGGATGAGTACACATCAACGTACTCAGCAAATGTCCCGTTTGGCTGAGGTGGACTAGCTTTATGTGGGGTTAGGCCCAAGCAGTTGCTTTTAGTTGGTCAGGTGTTTATCATTAGTAGAAGCCAGATTTTAGCATTAACCAATCCCATGAACCATTTCCTCATTGAGGAACAACATCATCATATTCGAACCAAAACCATAACATAATCCTTGTATCTCGAACCATCTGTATCTCTAATCAAAGAGGATCCCAAGGCTGCTCTTAACCGTGAGCACGGTTGATATATCAGTTTCACTACTCTCTGCAGAGGTCGCACACTTTACCCATGAGTCATGATTCCCTTTCTGCCCGGGGAGAGCTAATCCCCATTGACCACTACCTAGGTGGTCCGGCAGGGTATCACTACGTAGCTTTTACAAAGATTCCCTAGAGATCATAGCTGCCCGTTAGGTTTCTCCAGTTTGATAAACACAGTACCCCTCTCCGCAGGAGAGTGACTAACAAAAGCAAAACGAAAGAACCTCGGCACTCAGCCTCGGCAGAGCAAGCACTGTGCCTGGACCCCATTGACGGCACGACGGCGAAGCAACTACACCTCTAGTTCCTCTAATTAATTAGCTAAGGGCGCCCCATTTCACCCTCATGGTTGCACTGTTATCCCGGGTGGTCTCTCAACGAACAGGTCCTTACGGAGAGGTACTCAGGAAACAGCCTGAGCCCCCTAGAGTATCACAAGATCATCAACATCATCAGGATAACAGTATCATAAATATTCGCATCATGTTCATTGATTAAGTTAAGGCAGTAGCAGAATGCTAACCATAATAGCCCATAAGGTTATCAAGGATAAAGTAAAGTGTAAAGCTAGTCAATCCTTAGGTTTCAAGTAAGTAATGCGGGACAGTGTATTATAAAGTAAATGGGACATAATGGGACTGAGGACACTTGCCTTCACCAAACTGCGGATCAGGGACTTCCTCTGCAACTTCCTCGGGAAACACAGACTGCTCGTTGTCTACGTAAAGCAATCATTCACACTATGCACTTGGGAAATAACAAACAAAAACAATATACCAAACATATGCAGCAGAGAGAGGTCACAAGTTCATAACAGAAAAGGGATAGGCACCCTGGTGTTCCCTAGGTCTGGGGTAGGGGACTATACAAAATGAGTCATTATCCACTACTCAGGTTTAAGTTAGTGGTGGGATTAAATAATTATCTGGTTTAAGTTCCTAAACTTAAGTGTTTGAGTCCATAAACTTAAGTGCTCCAACTTTTATTAAAGTCCACTATCTTTTATTTATCTCAAATAGGGTTCCAATAACCTTAATCCTATCCTAATGATTAACCATTAATTGGAACATGGAAACAGCAGGGAAACATTGCATAAACAGATAGATAATAATATTATGAACATTTTGCAATTTGAAGCACCTAATTTGGAGTTCATATGGCAAAGTTATGAATTTTACAAGTTTAGGGGTTAAAAATATACCCTAAGGACCTATTTTGAATTAAATAAAAGGGCTGAGGACTTAACTGCGAGAAACCAGGGACGGCGGGCGCAAAATCCAGAAAACCGAGGGGTTCTTTAAGAAAAAGCGCGGGCGAAGGGGTATCGGGCGCTTACAGCCGTTAGATCTCAGATCAACGGCCAGGATTAGATCCTGCGGCGGGCGCGCGGGCGCGCGGCGGCCCAGGGTGGCTGACAGGCGGGGCCAGCGGGCAGCGCGAGCGCGGGCGCGGCGACTGACAAGCGGGGCCAGCGGGCAGAGCGAGTGCGCGGGCGCGCCGACAGGCGGGGCCCAGCGGGCAGAGGGACAGGGCGCGGGGAAACGGTCTGGGCCGTTGGATCTTGGGCGGGCGGTTGAGATTTGGTTCGGGTTATTTGAATCCGCGCCGTCCGATCTAAGATAGACGGCGGGGATGGGGGTGGCTGGCTCCTGTCTCCCTCAGCTAGCTGGGGCGGCGGCGCTCGCCCCCGCGGCGAAAGAGCTCGCCGGAGACGAGGGGAGCGGGGGCCCAGCGGGTTCTCGGGGCGACCTGAGTGGCCGGGGAGGTTGGGGAGGGCACGGGGAACCTATTGGCGGGGTCTGGGTCGGGGCAGGGGCGCCGGAGGAGGGTGGTTCACAGCGAGGCGGCTCGGCGGCGGCGCTAAGCGACTCCGGCGAGAAATCAAGCGCGCTAGAGTGCAAGACAAGGGCCAATAGGGGCGGGAGAGGTTCCTTACCTCACGGCGAACTCCGGGGACTCCTCGGCGACGACGGAGACGCGACGGTGGCCCGGGTCGACGGCGGCGGCTGCACGGCGGACGACGGGTGAGCGCGGGCAGAGAGAAATAGGGAGGGGGAGAGGGAATTGGGGCGCGTCCCGGGTTGTGGACGTCGGGGCGGAGCTCACCGTGGCAAGGGACGCGGCGGAGCTCCAACGGCGACGGAGGAACAAGCTCGGGCGGCGGCGGTTCGCGGCGATGGCGCTTGGGCGTGCGCGCAGCGAGGGAGAGGGCGAGAGAGAGGGCCGGTTGGTGCGCAAATGAGGGAGGGGGAGAGGGCGAGTGGGTTTCGGGGCTCAAGTGGCCGAGGGCGAGGTGGGGCGAGCTCCCCACGCGCGACGTGGGCGCGAGGAAGGCGGGCGCGCGCGGCTCGGCGGCGGTTACGCGAGAACGGCGAAGCTGACAGCCGGGGCCCGCGACGCAGAGAGAGAGAAGAAGTCGGGCGCGGGCGCGAGGAAAGCGGGGCTGACCGGGAGGGCCCACGGGCAGAGAGAGAGCGAGGGAGAGGGCGCACGCGCGGTGGAACGGGAGCGCCGACAGGTGGGACCGGGCAACCAGAGAGAGCGGGGGGAGTGAGCGCGGAGACGGCGGCCGCGCCGACAGGCGGGCCCGCTCGCGCAGAGAGAGAAGGGGCGGGAGGGAGAGCGCGCGCGCGGGCGCGCGGGTTGGGCCTGGTGGGCCGAAAGGCCGAGCGGGCTGAGGTAGCGGGCTGCTTCTCCTTTTCTTTTTATTTTGGAATTTCCTCTCTCTTTTCTTTTTATTTTCTCCATTTGATTCAAATTCAAATATGCCACAAATTCAAATTAGACCTTTTGAGAATTATGCACCAAACAAAAGTGAAATCTAGGGTTCAACATGATGCAACAATTCATACTCCCTTAGGGTTTAACCTAGCACACTATTATTACAAATAAGATAAGCACTTTTCTCCCATAGAAATGAGAAAGAAAAGATTGGGGAAGGATGAGAAAAGAAAAGTAACACCTGAATTTGTGAATATGAGCAAAGAAATTTTATACCCCCAAATTCAGGGTGTTACAAACCTATCCCCCTTAAAAGAATCTCGCCCCCGAGATTCAGGGTTGGTCAGCAAAGAGTTCAGGGTATTTGGCTTTCGGATCATCTTCTCGTTCCCAGGTTGCTTCTTCCTCCGAGTGGTGACCCCATCTGACTTTGCACATTCTGATAGTATTCCTCCGGGTGACTCTGTCTGCAACCTCCAGAATCTGCGTTGGCTTCTCTATGTATGTCAGATCTTCCTGGACTTCCAAACCCTCCACTGGCAACTGTTCTTCTGGTACTCGCAGACACTTCTTCAATTGTGACACGTGGAACACATTGTGCACTGCCGACAAACTTTCTGGTAGGTCGAGTTGGTAAGCCACTTCTCCACGCTTTGCTTGAATCTGATACGGTCCAACGTACCGGGGTGCTAACTTGCCTTTAACTCCGAACCTTCTAACTCCCCTGATAGGTGACACCTTCAGATAGACGAAATCCCCCACTTCGAAACTCAGTTCTCTTCTCCTTCGGTCCGCATAGCT
Source organism: Zea luxurians (assembly GCA_029449295.1). Classification (NCBI taxonomy): domain Eukaryota; kingdom Viridiplantae; phylum Streptophyta; class Magnoliopsida; order Poales; family Poaceae; genus Zea; species Zea luxurians. Next base: position 73,359,990 of record JAOPSE010000004.1, on the reverse strand, counting down.
TCGCTGTCTTGACTGGGCTATCTTCAGATTCTCCCGAACCATTTTGATATTCTCTTCGGCTTCAAGCAGAATGTCGGGGCCAAACACCTGTCTCTCTCCAGGCTGGTCCCAATGCAGCGGAGTCCTACAACTCCGTCCATAGAGTGCCTGAAACGGTGACATCTTCAAGCTAGCCTGATAGCTATTGTTGTAGGAGAATTCTGCATAAGGTAACCTTTTGTCCCATCCTGACTTGTCTTGCAACGCACAGGCTCTCAGCATATCTTCTAGGATCTGATTAGTTCTTTCAGTCTGACCGTCTGTCTGCGGATGATAAGCCGAGCTGAAGTTCAAATGTGTGCCCAAAGCTTCTTGTAGCTGCTGCCAAAAATGAGAGGTAAACTGCGTTCCTCGATCTGACACTATCTTCTTCGGCACACCATGAAGGCAGACTATCCGTGACATGTATAACTCAGCTAACGTTGCTCCGGTGTATGTGGTCTTCACAGGTATGAAATGAGCCACCTTTGTTAATCAGTCCACAACCACCCAGATGGAATCATAACCGGCCCGGGTACGGGGTAGGCCAACTATAAAATCCATCCCGATCTCATCCCACTTCCACTGAGGAATCCGCAATGGCTGCAACAATCCGGCGGGCCTTTGATGCTCTGCTTTGGTCCTTTGACAACTATCACAGATGGCGACATATTCTGCGATCTCTCTCTTCATGCCATACCACCAAAACCTCCTTTTTAAATCCTGATACATCTTTTCACTTCCCGGGTGTATGGAGTAGGCTGTCTCATGAGCTTCCTTTAGGATCAGCTCCCGAATAGGTTTGAGGTCGGGGACACACAATCGGTCCTTGAACCATATTACTCCCTCTTCATCCTCTCGAAAGTCTTTGCCTCTTCCTTCCAGGATTAGCTGCCGGATCTTGTTGATGCCTTCATCATCCTTCTGCCCTTCTTTGATCTCCCGCTCTAGGGTGGGCTCTAATTCCACTGTTACTCCTTGCGTACTGTTCAGGAAACCGAGACTCAGTCTGTCGAACTCCTTGGCTAACTCATATGGCATTGGGTACGTAGTCATCATATTGACTTGACTCTTCCTGCTCAGAGCATCTGCAACAACATTGGCTTTGCCTGGATGGTAATGTATCTCCAACTCGTAGTCCTTGATCAATTCCAACCATCTTCGCTGTCTCATGTTTAACTCTGACTGGGTGAATATGTACTTTAGACTTTTATGATCTGTGTAAATGTCGCACTTCTGCCCATACAGGTAATGTCTCCATGTCTTCAAAGCATGAACTACTGCTGCCAACTCTAGGTCATGTGTGGGATAATTTTTCTCATGAATCTTCAGCTGTCGAGATGAGTATGCTACAACTCTTCCTTCTTGCATTAGCACACATCCCAATCCAGTGTAAGAAGCATCGCAATACACTGAGAATGGCTTGTGAACATCAGGCAGGACTAACACCGGAGCTGTAGTCAATCTATTTTTCAGTTCTTCAAATGCTTCCTGACATTTTTGGGTCCACTTGAACTCAACTTTCTTCGCTAGTAACGCTGTCATTGGTCTTGCAATCTTTGAGAAGCCTTCGATGAAACGCCTGTAATACCCAGCCATTCCAATGAAACTCTTGATCCCACGAACATCCTTTGGTGCTTTCCAGTTCAGGATATCTGCCACTTTCTTTGGATCCACTGCCAACCCTTCTTGATTTATGATGTGACCCAGAAACAAGACTTCATGAATCCAGAACTCGCATTTGCTCAGCTTGGCATACAGCTGATGCTCTCGAAGTCTTTGCAATACCATCTTCAAATGCTCTACATGATCTTCCTCACTTCGAGAGTATATGAGAATATCATCGATAAACACTACCACAAACTTGTCCAGATAATCCATGAACACACTGTTCATCAGGTACATAAAGAAGGCTGGCGCATTTGTCAAACCAAAGGACATAACTGTGAATTCATATAACCCGTACTTGGTGATGAATGCCGTCTTCGGTATGTCCGAGGGTCGGATTCTGAGTTGATGGTAACCCGACCTCAGATCTATCTTCGAGAATACGCTGGCACCTCTGAGCTGGTCGAACAAATCTTCTATCCTTGGCAGGGGGTACTTGTTTTTGACAGTGACTTCATTCAAGGCTCTGTAGTCTATGCACATCCTTTTAGTACCATCTTTCTTCTCTACAAACAACACCGGAGCGGCCCAGGGCGAGGTACTTGGTCTGATGTAACCCTTCTCTAACATCTCATCTATCTGCTTCTTGAGTTCCACCAATTCTGGTCCAGACACTCGGTAGGCTCTTTTGGAAATGGGGGCGGTACCAGGGATAAGCTCTATGGCAAACTCGACTTTTCTCTCGGGTGGCATGCCCGTTAGCTCCTCAGGAAATACGTCCGGAAAGTCCGACACAACCTTGATAGTCTCGAGCGGGTTGGGCTCCTTACTATCAACTGAAATCTGGTGACAGACACCCTCCGCTGATTTAGGCATCCATAGCTCGGCCACTACCTCTTCTCCTGACGGGGACTTCAATGTTACGGTCCTCTTGTCATAGCTAATATTCGCTTCATACCTCATTAACCAATTCATCCCTAGAATAATATCTATCCCAGGGGTGTCTATTACTATTAGATCACTGGGGAACCCTATCCCCCTTATTTCCACCCTTATATTTGAGCATATTTTATCTGTTTGCACCTTGCCACCAACTGAATTAATCCTCATGGGCGGCATCATTGCCTCTACTGAGATGTTATGCAATTCTACCCAGGTTGCAGTGACAAATGAATGAGTTGCACCAGTATCAAATAGCACTTTCGTGGGATGAGATTCGACTGAGAACATACCTACTGCCACATCTTGTGCATCCTGGATCGCTTCGGCCTCCAAGTGGTTCACCTTTCCACGGTTGTACGCTTGGTTACGATTGCCTGCTGTCGGCTGCAGTACACCTTGCCTTGTTGGAGCATTGGGGTTGGTCTGCTGCTGCGCCGCCTTCTTCGGGCACTGCATCGCCCAGTGGCCTTGTTCTCCACAGTGGAAACATCCTCTGCCTCCTCCTTGTGCTGGGGCTGCTTGGTTGCTCTGGTTTGCTGCTGGGGCAGGAAGGCGAGGTGCCTGGTTGTTCTGCTTCTGATACTGATTACCTCCCTGCTGGCTGTGCTGACGATACTGCTGCTGCTGCTGCTGTGGGTGCTGCCTCTGAAACTGCTGCTGATGCGGACGCTGATTCTGATTCTGATATCCTTGCGGGTGACCAGGCCTGCCTTGCTGAGATGAACTGCCTGAGAAACGTGGACGGCTGATGCTTCCGGATTGGGGTCCACTCATCTTGCGCTTCCGATCTTCCATATCCTTACGCTTCTTCTCAGTCATGACTGCCCTATCGATCAGGTGCTGGAAGGTGGGGAAGGTGTGATTCATCAGCTGGTAATGCAGGGGATCCACCAAACCTCTCATGAACCTGTACTGCCTTTTAGCATCATTGTTGACATCCTCAGGTGCATACCGAGATAGCTGCAGAAACTTGTCTCTGTATTCACTAACAGACAGGGGTCCCTGCTTCAGAGCCAGAAACTCCTCCTTCTTCACGATCATCAGTCCCTCTGGCACATGGTACCTGCGGAAACTCTCGCTGAATTCTTCCCAGGTGATGGCTTCGGGGTCAGCATGGGTGGCGAGGTAGGACTCCCACCAGGACTGGGCTGCTCCCCTTAGCTGACGGGGACCATACAGAACCTTCTCCCTGTCGTTACATTGAGCGGTGCGCAGTTCTCTTTCCACTGCGCGCAGCCAGTCTTCTGCATCCAAGGGGTCGGCAGAATGGGCGAAGGTAGGAGGGTGCCCTCTCATGAACTCACCACGTTTATCCCGTGGCATCTGGGGCATCTGCACTTGCAATTGGGGTTGGGGTTGCTGTTGAGCCTGCTGCATGGCTGCCAGAGTCTGCCCAATGGCCTGCACTGCCTGAGTCTGCATCAAGAACATCTGCTCCACTGTCATCGGGGGTGGCGGGGGAGGCTGCCTCTAGTGCTCCTCCTGCTGGTCATGCTGCTCTTGCTGAGCACGCCTGTTGCATCGGCGCCTGTTGTCAGACATCTGTGGAAGACATTCATACATCAGCATTGATCTTACAACCCTCCAGCATAAGAAAAGAGAATACAGAATCCTTCATGACACTGAGTGAACAAAGAGCTTCACTGATCCTCATTATGATTCAACACAGCCTCTCAGATAAGAAGGAAAGTAGAAGTAAATGGCTTCCCAACTAAATAACTGACTTTATTAACATTACTAGCTAGGCCAAACTGCAGGGGAAACCCACGGGTTGGCAACAGTCATTACAAAGATTCGAATCCAGCACAAGTTCATCATAACAAGCATGAAAGCAACTGATAAGCAAACTAAACTAAATGGAAGCAACTGGTAAGCAAACTAAACTAAATGGAAGCAACTGATAAGCAAACTAGACTGACTACTTAAGACTGAGACATCTGACTTAAGAATTATTACAAACTTCGACGCTAACGATCCAAGGATCCAGATCTATCCTGGTCTTACAGGCAGGGGAACCATAAGTGTGGTGACCACGTGGCGGCGAGCGGTAAGGGTGCTGAGTCCCAACAGGAGCGGGAGAACCACCCTCCTGGTGATGGCGCTCTGCCAGCTCAGCACGCAACTCCGCAATCTCCGTTCGAGCCCTGCTCAGCTCGTCCAGAGAGTGATCCAGCTCAGTGTTAAGCACTGCGACTAGGTTGACTGTGCTGCTCAACCTAGGGTTAGCCTCACCAACAGGTGAGACAACCACACTCTCTGTGCTGCCAGTAGGGCGGCGGGGGTAGTACCGAAGGTTAAGACCGTCGGCCACTCCACCGAACAAAGAACAGTACTGGGAGAGTGCACGTCGTGCTGCATCCTGCATAGCCACCTCTGCAGTGTCCCTCTCGGAGATGGAATAGTGCTCCGAAACGGCCTCCGCACCCCGGAGGTCATCCTCCGGACGGCGAACCAGGCAGGTAGCCTCCCAGCGGTCCGGGTACCTCTCGCGACTGTGCTGGTAGACTACACAACGATACTCGATCGACCAGGTGTGCCGGTCAAAAGCCTGGCGCAGCAAGGTGTCGAGTGCGTCGTGGAAGTGACAACCGCGAGCGGCGTCACGGGTGATGGGTCGGGCGACCCATCCTTCCGCCTCCTGCGGCTCAGAAGACTCCGTGCTGTGGTCTGAGTCGTCGTCGTCGGGGTCTCCTCCAAGTCCTCCTCCAGTAGCTCCTCCAACAGCCGGGACGTCCCGCGGTGGTGCAGGGGGCGCCTCCAGCTGGGCAACAAAGGAACGGGGCCTCACGGACTCCACCTCTTGCTGGGATGAGGAGGAGGAGCCCTGCTGCTCTCTGTGCTGGCGCCGGCGTTCCTGCTCCTCACGCAGGCGGTGGTGCAGTCTCTCCAAGTGACTCGACTGACCGGACACGGTGCGGTGCAGAGGACGCTCCGCAAGTCGAGACGGCAGGAAAGGAATCACCGACTTACGTGCAGTGTGTCTAAGACGAGCCATCTACAAAAGACACCGTAAGCATAAGAGTAAGAGCAGAACTAATATGACAAGTGAATAAACCATAGACAGAATAAGATAAAAATTTTAACGAGGTATAATATAGTATATATATATGTAGTAAAACATAGGGTTGGTCGAGGTGACCAACTTTTGAAGTAACATCAGAGGTCAAGGTGAGAGGGAAGGTCAATAGTCCTTAGTACGACCAGTGCTACTCTAGGTCAGCGGTCCTACAGTCAGCACGGCTTTGATACCACTTATGTCACACCCGGTTTGGAAGGCAAACCGAATGCGAACTATGTACGTGCCAGGATCAGAACTCACGTACACAGCGATTACATAAATGAACATCATCACACAATGCTCGAATATTAACATAAAAGAGTATTAACTTATTACATCACAGAGTCATAGACATCCACATAGTCATCAACTTAATAGGTAAATCAAAGTGCTAGCGAAACGCAGTAAAGATAAGGCCTTCACAGGCAGCTGACTGGGGGTTGCCGCCAACCCACACCTAGAATTCGTCGTAGTCTTGGAACTCCTGGAAGTCTCCTTCCACGACTTCGCCTTCTCCGGAGCAGTGATTACAATGCGGACAACCTGGTGTTTGGTGGTAAAGCAAGGATGAGTACACATCAACGTACTCAGCAAATGTCCCGTTTGGCTGAGGTGGACTAGCTTTATGTGGGGTTAGGCCCAAGCAGTTGCTTTTAGTTGGTCAGGTGTTTATCATTAGTAGAAGCCAGATTTTAGCATTAACCAATCCCATGAACCATTTCCTCATTGAGGAACAACATCATCATATTCGAACCAAAACCATAACATAATCCTTGTATCTCGAACCATCTGTATCTCTAATCAAAGAGGATCCCAAGGCTGCTCTTAACCGTGAGCACGGCTGATATATCAGTTTCACTACTCTCTGCAGAGGTCGCACACTTTACCCATGAGTCATGATTCCCTTTCTGCCCGGGGAGAGCTAATCCCCATTGACCACTACCTAGGTGGTCCGGCAGGGTATCACTACGTAGCTTTTACAAAGATTCCCTAGAGATCATAGCTGCCCGTTAGGTTTCTCCAGTTTGATAAACACAGTACCCCTCTCCGCAGGAGAGTGACTAACAAAAGCAAAACGAAAGAACCTCGGCACTCAGCCTCGGCAGAGCAAGCACTGTGCGTGGACCCCATTGACGGCACGACGGCGAAGCAACTTGTCGGGGACCATAATTAGGGGTACCCTCAAGACGCCTAATTCTCAGCTGGTAACCCCCATCAGCATAAAGCTGCAAAGGCCTGATGGGTTTGATTAAGTCAGGGATCAGTCCATACGAGTGACTTGACCACGCCACGCCCGAGCCTGGCCTCGGGCGAGGGCAGCCGACCCTAAGATGACTCCGTCTCGTCTGAGGCCTCCTCTTTCACGGCAGACGCATCTCCGGCTCGCCCTAGGCCCCGCCTTCGATAAGAAGAAACCCTGACTAAATCACCGCGCCAACCGACCGAGTCACTGGGGCGTTTAGCGCAAAAGGTAAGACCGACGGGCAACCAGACTTCGCCAGAAGTGCCACAGGAGGCTCCGCCCAAGGGCTCGGACTCGGGCTAAGGCCCCGGAAGACGGCGAACTCCGCTCCGCCCGACCCCAGGGCTCGGACTCGGGCTAAGGCCCCGGAAGACGGCGAACTCCGCTCCGCCCAAGGGCTCGGACTCGGGCTAAGGCCCCGGAAGACGGCGAACTCCGCTCCGCCCAAGGGCTCGGACTCGGGCTAAGGCCCCGGAAGACGGCGAACTCCGCTCCGCCCAAGGGCTCGGACTCGGGCTAAGGCCCCGGAAGACGGCGAACTCCGCTCCGCCCAAGGGCTCGGACTCGGGCTAAGGCCCCGGAAGACGACGAACTCCGCCTCGCCCGACCCAGGGCTCGGACTCCGCCTCGGCCTCTGCCTAACGATCTCCGCCTCGCCCGAACCCAGGGCTCGGACTCTGCCTCTGTCTTGCAGGACAGACTCGACCTCGGCTTCGGAGGAGCCTCCACGACGCCCGACCTAGGACACGAGACCGCCACGTCAACAGGAAGCGCCATCATCGCCCTGCCCTGAGCCGACTTGGGTCGCAGAGAACAAGACCGGCGTCCCATCTGGCCAGCCACGCCAGATAGGCAAATGATGGCGCCCCGCTAGACCATGACGACGGCGACTCTCAGCTCCCTTACGAAAGCAGGAGGACGTCAGCAAGGGCCCAGCCACTCCGACAACTGTCTCCCCGTCCGGCTCCGTTACTTCTCCAACAGCCACGACGCCACACCAACAGGGTGCCAAGATCTCTCCGGCTGCCACCTTGGCATGTACATAGGGCGCTAGCTCTCTCTCGCTAGACACGTAGCACCTTGCTACACCCCCGTCTTGTACACCTGGATCCTCTCCTTACGACTATAAAAGGAAGGACCAGGGCCTTCTTAGAGAAGGTTGGCCTCGCGGGGACGAAGGGCAGGGGCAGGCGCTCTCTCGGGGCCGCTCACTCCCCTCACCTCGCGCGGACGCTTGTAACCCCCTACTGCAAGCGCACCCGACCTGGGCGCGGGACGAACACGAAGGCCGCGGGAATTCTCCGACTCCCTCGCGACCCGGCTCCGGCCACCAACCTCTCTCTCTCTGTTCCCCCCTTCGCGCTCGCTCCACGCGCTCGACCCATCTGGGCTGGGGCACGCGGCACACTCACTCGTCGGCTCGAGGACCCCCCGGTCTCGGAACGCCGACAGTTGGCGCGCCAGGTAGGGGCCTGCTGCGTGTTGACATTCGATTTCCCGTCAAGCTCCAGATGGGCAGTCTCCAACGACCTCTTCAACCCGGGACGGTGCTCCATTTCGGGAACCTCGAGTTCATGTCGCTCGACGGCGACTACGACATGATACTCCTTCCACCGCCGCGCGACAGCGACAATGGTGGCGGACAGCCCGCCCGCCGGCGGCGGAATCGACGACGTCTTTCCCGCGTGGGGGAAGGATAACTTTCGAGCTCGCCCCATCCTCTCCCTCGCCATCGGAGGAGGAGGAGGCGGGGCAACCGGGGCCGAGCGGGAGATCGCGCTCCGACGGCTGTCGAGCAAATCGACATCCCCGGCGCCTCGACGGAGGACACGCCAAGCGTCGCCCTCGCGTTCGAGGCAAACGCGAGCGCCATCCCCCCGCAACACGTCAACCCCGAGCAAGTGGACGACGCCAGCACGCTCACGGAAGGCCTGCAGGACGTCGCCCTCGTACCCAAGACGACGGCGCGGTCAGCCCCCGACTTGACTTCATCGCCCCTCGTCGACAAAAAGGTACCGACTGCTACCCATCTTTCGTCATTTCGACTCGGCCTCAGCCCGCCTGGCGACCTCGCTTTGGCGGACGCTCACATTGAGGCGAGTGCAACCTCTCTGGGGTTTCGTGTGCGGTCGCCTTGGGACCGATTGACGGGTGTCTCGACCTACGGACCCTCTAGGTCCGAGGAAGATGACGACCCCAGCATCTGCTGGGATTTCTCCGGATCTGGCAACCCTAGTGCCATGCAGGACTTCATGACCGCATGTGACTACTGCCTCTCTGACTGTTCCGACGGTAGCCGCAGCCTTGGCGACAAGGACTGCGGCCCGAGTCGCGAATGTTTCCACATCGAGCTAGGGGATCCCTCCGGAGGCGGCTGTCTCGGCATGCCGGAGGATGGTGATCCCCCTAGGCCAGCGCCTCGCGCCGACATCCCGCGGGAGCTAGCTGTGGTCCCCGTTCCGGCGGGGGGTCACGACCCACAGCTCGAGCAAGTCCGCGGGGCGCAGGCCGGGCTCGATGAGGGAGCAGGAGCGCTCGAGGCAATCCGCCAGAACATCGGGCAGGTATGGGCGAGCCAGCCCCCGGCCGGAGGAATACGTCACCTGCCCCAAGGTCTCCAGCACCGCATCGCCAACGATGCCAGGGACAGACCGCCTCCCGCATCCGGCGGAACCGGTCAGGACCTGGCCGCTGCAGCGATGCTCCTCCGCGCGATGCCGGAGTCATCAACCACCGAGGGTCGGCGAATCCAGGGAGAACTCAAGCATCTCCTGGAAGGCGCTGCGGCCCGGCGGGCCGAGAGCTCTGCCTCCCGAAGGCAGGGATACCCCTCGGAACCTCGTGCCGCGACTTCCCGACTCACGCGGGAAGCCTCGGTCTTCACCGGGCGCACGCGCAACACCGCGCCTGCGGCCCCGGGCCACCTCGGCGACGAGCACCCTCATCGTGACCGTCGGGCACGCCTCGACGAAAGGGTGCGCCGAGGCTACCACCCCAGGCGTGGGGGACGCTACGACAGCGGGGAGGATCGGAGTCCCTCGCCCGAACCACCCGGTCCGCAGGTCTTTAGCCGAGCCATTCGGCGGGCGCCGTTTCCGCCCCGATTCCGACCCCCGACTACTATCACGAAGTACTCGGGGGAGACGAGACCGGAATTATGGCTTGCGGACTACCGCCTGGCCTGTCAACTGGGTGGGACGGACGATGACAACCTCATCATCCGAAACCTCCCCCTGTTTCTCTCCGACACCGCTCGTGCCTGGTTGGAGCACCTGCCTCCGGGGCAGATTTCCAACTGGGAAGATTTGGTCCAGGCTTTCGCCGGGAACTTCCAGGGCACGTACGTGCGCCCCGGGAATTCCTGGGACCTCCGGAGCTGTCGGCAACTGCCGGGAGAGTCTCTCCGAGACTACATCCGGCGGTTCTCGAAGCAGCGCACCGAGCTGCCCAACATCACCGACTCCGATGTCATCGGCGCGTTCCTCGCCGGCACCACCTGCCGCGACCTGGTGAGTAAGTTGGGTCGCAAGACCCCCACCAGGGCGAGCGAGCTGATGGACATCGCCACCAAGTTCGCCTCCGGCCAGGAGGCGGTTGAGGCCATCTTCCGAAAGGACAAGCAGCCCCAGGGCTGCCCGTCGGAAGATGCTCCCGAGGCGTCTACTCCGCGCGGCGCCAAGAAGAAAGGCAGGAGGAAGTCGCAAGCGAAACGCGACGTTCCCGATGCAGACCTTGTCGCTGCCGCCGAGCGCAAGAACCCTCGGAAGCCCCCCGGAGGTGCTAACCTCTTCGACAAGGCACTCAAGGAGACGTGCCCCTACCATCAGGGGCCCGTCAAGCATACCCTCGAAGAGTGCGTCATGCTTCGGCGTCACTTCCACAGGGCCGGGCCGCCCGCAGAGGGTGGCAGGGCTCACGACGACGACAAAAGGGAGGATCGCCAAGCAGGAGAGTTCCCGGAGGTCCGCGATTGCTTCATGATCTACGGAGGGCACGCGGCAAACACCTCGGCTCGGCATCGTAAGCAAGAGCGTCGGGAGGTCTGCTCGGTCAAGGTGGCGGCACCAGTCTACCTAGACTGGTCCGACAAGCCCATCACCTTCGACCAGGACGACCACCCTGACCACGTGCCGAGCCCGGGAAAGTACCCGCTCGTCGTCGACCCCGTCATCGGCGACGTCAGGCTCACCAAGGTCCTGATGGATGGAGGCAGCTGCCTCAACATCATCTACGCCGAGACCCTCAGGCTCCTGCGCGTCGACTTGTCGTCCGTCCGAGCAGGCGCTGCGCCCTTCCACGGGATCATTCCCGGGAAGCGCGTCCAGCCCCTCGGACAGCTCGACCTCCCTGTCTGCTTCGGAACACCCTCCAACTTCCGAAGGGAGACCTTGACGTTCGAGGTGGTCGGGTTCCGAGGAACCTACCACGCAGTGTTGGGGAGGCCATGCTACGCGAAGTTCATGGCCATCCCCAACTACACTTACCTGAAGTTCAAGATGCCAGGCCCCAACGGGGTCATCACCGTCGGCCCCACGTACGAACACGCATTTGAATGCGATGTGGAGTGCGTGGAGTACGCCGAGGCCCTCGCCGAGTCCGAGGCCCTCATTGCCGACCTGGAAAGCCTCTCCCGAGAGGTGCCGGACGCGAAGCGACATGCCGGCAACTTCGAGCCAGCGGAGACGGTCAAAGACGTCCCTCTCGACGCCAATGGCGACGCCTCTGAGCATGTCCGGATCAGTTCTGGACTCAGCCCCAAATAGGAAGCAGTGCTTGTCGACTTCCCTCGCGCAGACGTCGACATTTTTGCGCGGGATCCCTCGGGCATGCCCGCCATGCCGAGGGATGTCACCGAGCACTCGCCGGATATCTGGGCAGGAGCTTGACTCGCCAAACGGCCTCTGCGCGAACAATGCCCGGGGGCTGCGCCCTTTTCCCACTCACACATAAGAGTCGGTCATCAAGGAAGGGTCGACCTCGCCCCGGCAGAGCCCGACCCTCCCTCGGGGGCTAGAAAGGGGGAACCCCTCTCATCGAGTTTGGACGTACCGTTCCGCGCCAGAAAAACTCTTTTTCGGTCAAGAAGGGTTTTTTGCGTTCTCCCGGATGCGTCAGAGGCAGGGTCCCGAGGAGCGAACTTGGGTACGAGTAAATGGCGAAACCGACTGAGCTAGGGAACACCTATGCCTCCGGGCTAGGGACACCTCGCTCGTCGCTTGCCACGAAAAAGGACCCAGCTCGGGAAATCACCCTGTTGTCGACACTACGGGCCAGGCGCGAAAATCAAAACAAAAAGAAGCATGACTTCACGGAAGAAGAAGTAAAATGTTCAGGCCTCAGTGGCCGCGGCAAATCACACATCCAACAGAAATTGTCCCAACTAAAATCAGGCGTCGCCTCGGGCAGGAGCCGCGCCCTCAACTCCGCCCCCGCCGTCGGTAAGGTCCACCTCCGCTTCCGGCGGCGGCGCAGGAGGAAGAATCTCCGCCTCGAAGACGGTCGCCAGCGCCGCGCTCGGACCCGCAGCGACCGCGTCGAGCCGCTGAACCTCCGCCAGGCCGCCTCGTCTTCGTCAGGCAGGCAGTACCCCTCGCTGACCCGCTCCAAGTCCACGACGTAGTGGGAAGCAAGCACGGCAAAGGCCCGCCTGACGCCGTGGTGCAGCGCCCCGCGGACTTTACCGCGCGCGTAATCACCTAGGGCTTGAAGACGGCTTTGGGGAGAGCTCCCTGAAGGGACGTCGCCGGGACCGAGTTTCCGATAGACCTCCGAGACGGCCTCGGACATAGCCGCGAGATCGGCCTCCCTTTGCTCAGCAGCCCCGTCGAGCGCCTCGGCAAGCGCCTTGGCAGACTCGTCGAGGGCAGACTCGAGCTCTGTGAACAACCAGAAGAAAGACTTCAAACCCAAGCGGAAGAAACGGACAAGATTGAAAACCGAGGACGGTCGAGCCATACCTCTGGCTCGGACGTGCTGCTCCAAGGCTGCGACTTGGGCTGCGGCCAGATCGGCCGCAAGGACCTTGGCCCGGCTCTCGGCCTCGGCAGCCTGGCCTCGAGTTTGGTCCCGCTCCTCGGCAACCTGGGCGAGCTCTGACCGCCGTTGTAGCACCTCCGTGCGCGCTGCCGCCGCCTCGGCCTTCAGGTCAGCGCAGAGCAGCTGGAGGTCCGCTATCTTAGCGTCTTGCTGAGAGAGGCGCGCGGTAGCCCCGGCGAGCGAAGTCCTCAGGGACCGCAGCGAGCCCCAGACGACGGCCTCGCGGCGAATGAACGACGACTTGGCAGCGCTCCGGTCCGTCAGGTCCTAGAAAGGAAAACAAAATATCACGACGAACGCCTCACTCGCAGAAGCAAGAAGGTATGCCTGAAGCCATTACCTGAAGGATCTTGGGGTCGTCCCCGCTGAGAACCTCCAGCGACGATCGGAGCAACCCCACCGACGCCTCCGCACGCTTGCGGAGCTCGTCCCAGGACTGGTCCTCCTCTTCGTCGTCAAGAACGAAGATAGGGCCCGAAGCCTCACGGGTCCGGAATCGGAGCAACTGGCCCCGGGCCTCGGGGCTCCGCCCCACAGCGACAAGGCTGCCGCCCGCCTGGGAGCACTGCGCGTCCGCGCCCACCTCTTCCGAGGCTCCGGGCGCCGACACCGCGGCCGTCCCGACGTCGGCGGCGACCGTACGCTCTCCAACCAGGACAGTGCCAGCTGCGGTAGCGGCAGACGCTGGCATGGCCAACATGGCTGGCAAGCTCGGGACCGCATCGGCGCCGGCCGCCTCCCCGATCACGATGGCCACCTCGGCAGAGGAGCCCGCCTCGGGGACCTGCTCCCCCAGAACATGCGACGCCTGAGCCCCGTGCGGCGGGGCACCCTGCGAAAGGGTCGGCTGAGCGGCAGGGCCCGAGGTGGCGCCAGCTGCCTGGACCAACACCGTCTTGAGGGCCTTCCGAAGCGCCAGGTCGGTAGGGCCATGGCTCCGTTTGCTGAAGAAAACAAGAAAGGGAAAATCACGGCCCAGACACATGAATTAAGCGCCGGGACGGAGAGATTCCAAGGTACCTACCCGCTCCGGATCATGATCCACGGTGTCTGGGGGGAGGTCTCTTGGCTCCCGCTTCCTGGAACCACCGCCGAGGTCCGCTTCACCAACAGCCCCGGCGCCGCCCTCGCCTCAGACGCCTCTGAGGCCCGAGAGGCGGACTGCCCAGGCGCCGCCATGGCAACCTGAGGGCCGCTCCCCCATGCTGCCGGCACGGGCGACGGTTCCCGAAGAACGGACCCCTCGGCCCGGCTCCCTGGAGTGGCGTCAGCTCCCCCAGCCGAGGAGTCAAGGACCCTCTCGGGTTGCCCCCGCTCCTCAGGATGGGGATCCGGCACCTCGGCTCCAGGGACCGACGATGTAGGCCCGCTCGGGGGCTGGCTCGACGACCCCCGGCCACATCCCAAGCCGGGGCTGAAGCCGAGACGGGCGGCCATGTCGTCCTCCTCCTCTTCGTCGTCGACGTCGTCGTCATCATCGGACGTCTCCGGCGACAGCTCCCTGGGAAGCCCTTCCCTCTCCTGCTGACGGCGGCGTTTCTCCAGGGCGTCCCGAGCCCGCCTCCGCCTGCGGGCCCGAGCCTTCTCCGCATCCTTTTTCTTCTTCTCCTCCTCCGCGGCGACCCGCCTCGCTGCCCGACCCACCGCGTCCTCCGGGACCAGCGGCAGGGAGGGTTTGTGCCGCCCCACCTCCTAAAAAGGGGGAGAAAGAAAGCCGATAGTGAGAATCAGGAGCAACCCGGCATGTGAAGAAGGGAGGGACGAATACTCACCAGAGTGACGCACCCCTGGTCGGGGCGCATTCGAGGCTGGGAGAGGGCGTGGGGGTCCGGCTTCCCCATCGCGACCGACACCCGCCGGTAGAGGGCGTCGTGGGGAAGAGGATCAGGGGACATCCGTGACCCCTCCCAGTCGGCCTCCTGGGTCATCTCCTAAAGCGACAACCGCCGCTCCGCCAGGGGGAGCACCCTCCGGCGGTGGATGGCGGCAACCACTCCCGCGGCGGTGAGCCCTTCCTCCCGCAACGCCTTCAGGGCCTGGAGAAGAGGCTCGAGTTTCTTCTGCCTCTCGTGTGGAGTCCCGTGGCGCCAGGCGTCGGGGGCGGCGGTGACAACCCGCTGAGAGAACGGCGGGAGCAACCCCCCGTCATTCCGGAGGTAAAACCACCGGCGATGCCAACCCTTGTTTGAGGATGAAAGGACGGCAGGGATATACTGCAACGACCGCGACTGCCTCAGCAAGAGGGTGCAGCCGCCGGCCCGCACTGCCGCACGGACCTTCCTCTCCCCCGTCGACGAAGCAAAAAGCTCGGCAGAGAAGAGGTGAGTCCACAAATCCCAATGGGGGGCGATCCCCAGATACCCCTCGCACACCGCTACAAAGATAGCGGCTTGCGCGATGGAGTTGGGGGTGAGGTTGTGCAGTTCCACCCCGTAGTGGAACAGGATGGCCCGCATGAAGCGGCTCGACGGCACTCCAAATCCCCGCTCATGGAAGGAGATGAAGCTCACAACATACCCCGGCGGAGGGGATGGAACGACTCCGTCCGCGGGAGGAATCCATTCCGGCCGCTCCTTATCGGTGAGGGGGCGGAGCAAACCCTCGTCAACGAGGCCCTCCAGGTCGCCCGCCGTCACCGTGGAGAAGGGCCACGGGTCGCGCGGCGAGAGGATGGTCACCCGGTCAGCCATCGCCAAGGCAGAAGGGGTGGCGGCGTGAAGGACAGGGGAGGGCGGTTTCCTTTTCCTGGCTAGATCTCTCAGGCTGCGAAAAACTTGAGAAGAAGGCGAGAAGTGGAGTCGAGAACCGTCACTGGACCCTCTCAGGGGCACATAAAGGCCAAGGTCGAGACGGTTCCAACGTACCGCCCGAACCGGACGCGGGGTTCAAAAAACGCGAAACAAAACAGCCGTTCCTCGAACGGCTCGCGCACGCAACGGCAGCCTCGCCGACCGTTTACCCCGGCACATTAACTCCGCGGCGGAACAGGTGACGTTTCTGGCAGGGGCAGCTGGCGACGCTTCGCCTCCGCCAAAACGACCACGCCGAAAGAGGTACGCCACGACGCTCAATTTCGAATCCCTTTTTCCCTTTTCCTTCTTTCTCTATCTCTTGCAACAGGGACCGAGAAGGGGGATAACCCCAAAGGGATCCTTCCCCGTGAAGGAACTAGGCTCCGAGCCTCCCTACTGATCAGGGGTTCGAAGGCTGGCCCCCCGAGGGGTTCAACAGCCGCCTCAGATCGCGTGGGCCCGACACCCACTACTGGTCAGGGGTTCGAAGGTCGGCCTCCCGAAAGGTTCCATGACCGCCTCAGGCTACTCGGGCTCCATGCCCCCTACTGATCAGGGGTTCGAAGGCTGGCCTATCGAAGGGTTCACAGCCGCCTCAGACGCCGAGCGAGGGATGACCAGGGGTACGTTCGATACATAACCAAGGCTCGGGCTGCGCTCCCGAGGTACCCTAGGACATTTCCGAGACCAGCGGGAACGACTCTGTAACGGAATCCCATCGGAGGGAGGCAACGAGCCCTCGGACCCCGTCGCTAGGGGACAGGGTCCGGCAGATCACCCGCAGGTACTTTTGGGCGTGCCTCCGGGCCCCTAGCCGACCCCCAACGAACGGGGCACGGACGTCCACTCGGATTACCCGATTGCAGCTCACCGGAGACACCATGTTCGGTGCCCATCGAGGGTAACATGGCGCACTCCCCCCCTCCTCCTTGCGGAAAGGCGACGTAGGGGCGTATATAAAAAGTCGAGTCTGTCCCTGATCGTCCTCTCGCTCCGTGCGAAGGCTCGGGGGCTGCTCTCGCAAACCCGGCTCCGGCCGAACCGTTGACAGCGTCAACATACCAGCCCGAGAACTTGGGCCCCGACAGTGCACCTGGGTTACGCCCTGCTCGCATGAGGGAACCGCTAGTCCAGCCGAGGCATTACGCAAGGCATTAAGACCTCGAAGGAGTGAAACCACTCCTCCGAGGCCTCGGGGGCTACACCCGGCGGGTGCGCTCGCGCGCACCCACCGGAACAAAGTACCACCGAGAAAGGCTGGTCCCCTTGCAAAAAAGTGCGACGCAAGCCTCCAAGCGAGTGTTAACACTCTCTTCGAGGCTCGGGGGCTACTGTCGGGGACCATAATTAGGGGTACCCTCAAGACGCCTAATTCTCAGCTGGTAACCCCCATCAGCATAAAGCTGCAAAGGCCTGATGGGTTTGATTAAGTCAGGGATCAGTCCATACGAGTGACTTGACCACGCCACGCCCGAGCCTGGCCTCGGGCGAGGGCAGCCGACCCTAAGATGACTCCGTCTCGTCTGAGGCCTCCTCTTTCACGGCAGACGCATCTCCGGCTCGCCCTAGGCCCCGCCTTCGATAAGAAGAAACCCTGACTAAATCACCGCGCCAACCGACCGAGTCACCGGGGCGTTTAGCGCAAAAGGTAAGACCGACGGGCGACCAGACTTCGCCAGAAGTGCCACAGGAGGCTCCGCCCAAGGGCTCGGACTCGGGCTAAGGCCCCGGAAGACGGCGAACTCCGCTCCGCCCGACCCCAGGGCTCGGACTCGGGCTAAGGCCCCGGAAGACGGCGAACTCCGCTCCGCCCAAGGGCTCGGACTCGGGCTAAGGCCCCGGAAGACGGCGAACTCCGCTCCGCCCAAGGGCTCGGACTCGGGCTAAGGCCCCGGAAGACGGCGAACTCCGCTCCGCCCAAGGGCTCGGACTCGGGCTAAGGCCCCGGAAGACGGCGAACTCCGCTCCGCCCAAGGGCTCGGACTCGGGCTAAGGCCCCGGAAGACGACGAACTCCGCCTCGCCCGACCCAGGGCTCGGACTCCGCCTCGGCCTCTGCCTAACGATCTCCGCCTCGCCCGAACCCAGGGCTCGGACTCTGCCTCTGTCTTGCAGGACGGACTCGACCTCGGCTTCGGAGGAGCCTCCACGACGCCCGACCTAGGACACGAGACCGCCACGTCAACAGGAAGCGCCATCATCGCCCTGCCCTGAGCCGACTTGGGTCGCAGAGAACAAGACCCGCGTCCCATCTGGCCAGCCACGCCAGATAGGCAAATGATGGCGCCCCGCTAGACCATGACGACGGCGACTCTCAGCTCCCTTACGAAAGCAGGAGGACGTCAGCAAGGGCCCAGCCACTCCGACAGCTGTCTCCCCGTCCGGCTCCGTTACTTCTCCAACAGCCACGACGCCACACCAACAGGGTGCCAAGATCTCTCCGGCTGCCACCTTGGCATGTACATAGGGCGCTAGCTCTCTCTCGCTAGACACGTAGCACCTTGCTACACCCCCGTCTTGTACACCTGGATCCTCTCCTTACGACTATAAAAGGAAGGACCAGGGCCTTCTTAGAGAAGGTTGGCCTCGCGGGGACGAAGGGCAGGGGCAGGCGCTCTCTCGGGGCCGCTCACTCCCCTCACCTCGCGCGGACGCTTGTAACCCCCTACTGCAAGCGCACCCGACCTGGGCGCGGGACGAACACGAAGGCCGCGGGAATTCTCCGACTCCCTCGCGACCCGGCTCCGGCCACCGACCTCTCTCTCTCTGTTCCCCCCTTCGCGCTCGCTCCACGCGCTCGACCCATCTGGGCTGGGGCACGCGGCACACTCACTCGTCGGCTCGAGGACCCCCCGGTCTCGGAACGCCGACACAACTACACCTCTAGTTCCTCTAATTAATTAGCTAAGGGCGCCCCATTTCACCCTCATGGTTGCACTGTTATCCCGGGTGGTCTCTCAACGAACAGGTCCTTACGGAGAGGTACTCAGGAAACAGCCTGAGCCCCCTAGAGTATCACAAGATCATCAACATCATCAGGATAACAGTATCATAAATATTCGCATCATGTTCATTGATTAAGTTAAGGCAGTAGCAGAATGCTAACCATAATAGCCCATAAGGTTATCAAGGATAAAGTAAAGTGTAAAGCTAGTCAATCCTTAGGTTTCAAGTAAGTAATGCGGGACAGTGTATTATAAAGTAAATGGGACATAATGGGACTGAGGACACTTGCCTTCACCAAACTGCGGATCAGGGACTTCCTCTGCAACTTCCTCGGGAAACACAGACTGCTCGTTGTCTACGTAAAGCAATCATTCACACTATGCACTTGGGAAATAACAAACAAAAACAATATACCAAACATATGCAGCAGAGAGAGGTCACAAGTTCATAACAGAAAAGGGATAGGCACCCTGGTGTTCCCTAGGTCTGGGGTAGGGGACTATACAAAATGAGTCATTATCCACTACTCAGGTTTAAGTTAGTGGTGGGATTAAATAATTATCTGGTTTAAGTTCCTAAACTTAAGTGTTTGAGTCCATAAACTTAAGTGCTCCAACTTTTATTAAAGTCCACTATCTTTTATTTATCTCAAATAGGGTTCCAATAACCTTAATCCTATCCTAATGATTAACCATTAATTGGAACATGGAAACAGCAGGGAAACATTGCATAAACAGATAGATAATAATATTATGAACATTTTGCAATTTGAAGCACCTAATTTGGAGTTCATATGGCAAAGTTATGAATTTTACAAGTTTAGGGGTTAAAAATATACCCTAAGGACCTATTTTGAATTAAATAAAAGGGCTGAGGACTTAACTGCGAGAAACCAGGGACGGCGGGCGCAAAATCCAGAAAACCGAGGGGTTCTTTAAGAAAAAGCGCGGGCGAAGGGGTATCGGGCGCTTACAGCCGTTAGATCTCAGATCAACGGCCAGGATTAGATCCTGCGGCGGGCGCCCGGGCGCGCGGCGGCCCGGGGTGGCTGACAGGCGGGGCCAGCGGGCAGCGCGAGCGCGGGCGCGGCGACTGACAAGCGGGGCCAGCGGGCAGAGCGAGTGCGCGGGCGCGCCGACAGGCGGGGCCCAGCGGGCAGAGGGACAGGGCGCGGGGAAACGGTCTGGGCCGTTGGATCTTGGGCGGGCGGTTGAGATTGGGTTCGGGTTATTTGAATCCGCGCCGTCCGATCTAAGATAGACGGCGGGGATGGGGGTGGCTGGCTCCCGTCTCCCTCAGCTAGCTGGGGCGGCGGCGCTCGCCCCCGCGGCGAAAGAGCTCGCCGGAGACGAGGGGAGCGGGGGCCCAGCGGGCAGAGGGACAGGGCGCGGGGAAACGGTCTGGGCCGTTGGATCTTGGGCGGGCGGTTGAGATTGGGTTCGGGTTATTTGAATCCGCGCCGTCCGATCTAAGATAGACGGCGGGGATGGGGGTGGCTGGCTCCCGTCTCCCTCAGCTAGCTGGGGCGGCGGCGCTCGCCCCCGCGGCGAAAGAGCTCGCCGGAGACGAGGGGAGCGGGGGCCCAGCGGGTTCTCGGGGCGACCTGAGTGGCCGGGGAGGTTGGGGAGGGCATGGGGAACCTATTGGCGGGGTCTGGGTCGGGGCAGGGGCGCCGGAGGAGGGTGGTTCACAGCGAGGCGGCTCGGCGGCGGCGCTAAGCGACTCCGGCGAGAAATCAAGCGCGCTAGAGTGCAAGACAAGGGCCAATAGGGGCGGGAGAGGTTCCTTACCTCACGGCGAACTCCGGGGACTCCTCGGCGACGACGGAGACGCGACGGTGGCCCGGGTCGACGGCGGCGGCTGCACGGCGGACGACGGGTGAGCGCGGGCAGAGAGAAATAGGGAGGGGGAGAGGGAATTGGGGCGCGTCCCGGGTTGTGGACGTCGGGGCGGAGCTCACCGTGGCAAGGGACGCGGCGGAGCTCCAACGGCGACGGAGGAACAAGCTCGGGCGGCGGCGGTTCACGGCGATGGCGCTTGGGCGTGCGCGCAGTGAGGGAGAGGGCGAGAGAGAGGGCCGGTTGGTGCGCAAATGAGGGAGGGGGAGAGGGCGAGTGGGTTTCGGGGCTCAAGTGGCCGAGGGCGAGGTGGGGCGAGCTCCCCACGCGCGACATGGGCGCGAGGAAGGCGGGCGCGCGCGGCTCGGCGGCGGTTACGCGAGAACGGCGAAGCTGACAGCCGGGGCCCGCGACGCAGAGAGAGAGAAGAAGTCGGGCACGGGCGCGAGGAAAGCGGGGCTGACCGGGAGGGCCCACGGGCAGAGAGAGAGCGAGGGAGAGGGCGCACGCGCGGTGGAACGGGAGCGCCGACAGGTGGGACCGGGCAACCAGAGAGAGCGGGGGGAGTGAGCGCGGAGACGGCGGCCACGCCGACAGGCGGGCCCGCTCGCGCAGAGAGAGAAGGGGCGGGAGGGAGAGCGCGCGCGCGGACGCGCGGGTTGGGCCTGGTGGGCCGAAAGGCCGAGCGGGCTGAGGTAGCGGGCTGCTTCTCCTTTTCTTTTTATTTTGGAATTTCCTCTCTCTTTTCTTTTTATTTTCTCCATTTGATTCAAATTCAAATATGCCACAAATTCAAATTAGACCTTTTGAGAATTATGCACCAAACAAAAGTGAAATCTAGGGTTCAACATGATGCAACAATTCATACTCCCTTAGGGTTTAACCTAGCACACTATTATTACAAATAAGATAAGCACTTTTCTCCCATAGAAATGAGAAAGAAAAGATTGGGGAAGGATGAGAAAAGAAAAGTAACACCTGAATTTGTGAATATGAGCAAAGAAATTTTATACCCCCAAATTCAGGGTGTTACAAGCGTTCCTGAAGGCCGGCTGCGAGCATGGAAAAATCGTCAACAGGCCCAACTTCACCCTGTCTCCATCAATTCTAGACGATATTCCTGACCTCGCCCGAAGCATCTCAAATAGATTTATAAAAATGATATGGACCAAAGGCGGGCGAGAGAAGGCTGGAGACGAAGCTCGAAGTCATCTTGAACCAGTAAGAAATCATACTTTGTACTTACCTTCTCCTTCACACTTGATTTTTACTCGCGATACCTTGATTCATGCAGGATGACGAAGCTGAAGATGATGCTTAAAATATGTCGCCGAAGCTGAAACTCAGTGAAGATCAGTAGGAGTATACTATAGAAAAAACTCAGGAGACTTTTGTAACAACTTTTGTAAATACAATTAAACTGTTCTCAAGGAACTTTGTACATACCTTGTAATATATTCTTACCCTTCTATTGAGGCGCTTTGATGTGGACGAAATTAGTATTTTGAGCCGAAGGCGAAAAAACACCTTCCCTTCTTTTCGTACACAACGAAGCATAAAAGACCGCTTCTTCCTTTTGCCGAAGCTTTTCTTTTTGTACACAACGAAGCATAAAAGACCGCTTCTTCCTTTTGCCGAAGCTTTTCTTTTTTGTACACAACGAAGCATAAAAGACCGCTTCTTCCTTTTGCCGAAACAACCACTTAGGAACGCAAATGCTATGAATGAATGCTTATGAATGCAAATGCTATGATGTAATGTAATGTGCGAATGAATGTCCAAAACATATATCCGAAGCCACACTCTCAGCCATTATTTTCTTAGAAACAACCACACATCAGCTCTGCATTCCCTTAGGAACGACTTTGGAGCTTCTTCGCCTTTTACTTAGGCGGTATCAGCGCTGACTTTTCGCTGTAAGCTCTGCATCCCCTTAGAGACGTCTTTGGAGCTTCTTCGCCTTTTACTTTCGGCGGAATCAGCGTTGACTTTTCGCTGTGAGCTCTGCATCCCCTTAGGGACGTCTTTGGAGCTTCTTCGCCTTTTACTTTCGGCAGAATCAGCGTTGACTTTTCGCTGTGAGCTCTGCATCCCCTTAGGGACGTCTTTGGAGCTTCTTCGCTTTTTCAGTTTCGGCACTCGATGGTGCGTTCTCAGTTTTTACATTTACATTTTTTGGGGGATTTTGCTCTTATAAGACTAAAAAGGAAATTACACATGATGGCCCCATTAAAAACCTTTCTCCCCCTTTAGAAAGGAAAAGGGTGCCATGAAAAAGAAAAGAAAAAACATAAAAAGTTACATCAAGTTATACATAATATCGCCGAAGCTCATCCGCATTCCAAGATCTTGGAATTTCGTTGCCATCCATGTCCTTCAATCTGTATGAACCAGGCCTTGACGAAGATACTACTAAGAAAGGTCCTTCCCATTTCAACTGTAGCTTGCCCACTGTGTCTGGGTTGGCTATTCTCCGAAGCACCAAGTGTCCCGGCTCAATATTTTTTAACCGGACCTTTCTATCTCGCCACTTAACTGTTTCAGCTTGGTATTCATTGATATTCTCCACGGCCTGAAGCCTGATCCCCTCTAAGGCATCTTTTTCCACAAGGCAAGCATCTTCAGGACCTGATTCTGCCGAAGCTACTACTCTTATTGATCCAGCCTTAGCTTCTTCCGGAGTTACTGCTTCGTCACCGAATAATAATTTGAATGGAGTAAAGCCTGTAGACCTTGATGTTGTTGTATTGTGGCTCCACACCACTTTGGTCAACTGATCTGGCCACTTTCCCCTGGGTTGATTGAAGATTAACTTCATTATTCCTGTCATTATAATGCCGTTGGCCCTTTCAACGAGCCCATTTGACTCCGGATGCCTGACTGATGCAAAGTGGATCTTCGTACCGATTTGATCACAAAAATTTCTGAAAGCTTCAGAGTCGAACTGCGTTCCGTTATCTACAGTGATGGCCTTCGGTACCCCGAAGCGACAGACAATATTCTGCCAGAAAAACTTTTGGACAGTGGCCGAAGTTATTGTGGCTAATGGCTTCGCCTCAATCCATTTAGAAAAATACTCCATAGCTACTATAACATATTTTAGATTCCCTTGAGCCGGTGGTAATGGACCTAACAAGTCGAGGCCCCACCTTTGCAATGGCCAAATGGGTTGTATCAGCTGTGTCAAAGACGAAGGTTGCTTTTGATCTCTTGCACATTTCTGACGACCTTCGCACTTTTGAACTAACTCTGCTACATCCGAAGCTGCCTCCGGCCAATAAAACCCTTGGCGGAAGACTTTTCCAAGTAACGGCCTAGATCCAATGTGGGACCCACACAGGCCTGCATGTATTTCTTTCATCAACTCTATACCTTTGGTTCTAGATAAGCACTTGAGCAGCGGAGCGCAAACTCCATATTTGTATAACTCCCCTTCTATCATGACATACGGACGAGCTCTTGCCTCTATCCTTTTATTATAAGCTTCGTCATCTGAAAGGAACTTACCCTGAAGGTAAGAGATGATTTCAGTTCTCCAATCTTCACTGTAAACAGGAGATATGTTGAGGACTGCTCTTTCCAGGAGGTCCACTGAAGGTGCCTTTATTGTTTCGAAGAACACATCCGAAGGTAACGGCAGCCCCTGTGCTGCGGACTTGGCTAGCAAATCAGCATGCTCATTGTGTCCTTGAGGGATATTCTTGACAGAAAATCCTTCGAAGGAGGCTTCGATCCTTCAGACCGTGTCTAGATATTTTTCAAGCTTCGGATCTTTAGCCTTGCAACTTTTGTCAATATGACCCGAAACAACCTGGGAATCAGTTTTAAGAATTGCCCTTCTGATTCCCATTGCCTTTAATTTCCGAAGGCCCAGGAGCAGGGCTTCGTACTCAGTAATATTGTTTGTACAGCTGAAATCAAGTCTTGCTGCATAACAAGTTTTAACCTTGGATGGTGAGACCAACACAGCGGCTGCACCTGCTCCGAAGGTTCCCCAAGAGCCATCACAAAACACTGTCCACACTTCGGCATCTTTATTTGCTTCTTCATCCTGAGCCCCTGGCGTCCAGTCGGCAATGAAATCTGCCAATGCTTGAGACTGGATCGAGGATCTATGCACATAATCAATGTAAAATTCATTGAGCTCTGCAGCCCATTTTCCAATCCGCCCAGTAGCTTCTCTATTTCTCATGATATCCTTCAACGGCTGCGAAGAAGGAACAATAATATTGTATGCCTGAAAATAATGCCGAAGCTTCCTGGATGCCATTAAAACAGCATATAATACCTTCTCCAGCTCTGTATAATTTTTCTTTGATATACTAAGGACTTCAGATACAAAATATACTGGGACCTGCTTCTTGACTTGGCCATCAAACTTCTCCTGGACAAGTGCCGCACTTACTGCTGAGTGCGAAGCTGCCACATATAACAACAGAGGAGCCCCTGGCGTTGGTGGAGTTAATGTTGTTAAATCTATCAAATATTGCTTCAGCTCTTCGAAAGCTTTTTGTTGACTTGGTCCCCATTGAAAGACTTCAGCTGACTTCAGCACCTCGAAGAAGGGTAAATTTCTTTCTGCTGATCTGGATATGAATCTGTTGAGAGATGCCAGCCTTCCTGTCAATCTTTGGGCCCCCTTTCTTGTGGTTGGTGGCTCCATTCGAAGTATAGCTTCGATTTTATTTGGATTAGCTTCGATTCCCTTTGTTGAAACCAAGCATCCAAGAAATTTCCCTTTCTTTACCCCGAAGACACATTTTTCTGGATTCAGCTTCAAACCAGCTTGCCTGAAACTGGCGAAGGTCTCTTGCAAATCAGCAATATGATTTTCCTACTTCGTGCTTTTTACAATGATGTCATCGACATAAGTCAACACATTTCTGCCTATCTGAGACTGGAGGACCTTCGCAGTCATTCTGCTGAAACTTCCTCCAGCATTTTTGAGCCCCTCAGGCATCCGAAGATAGCAATATGTGCCACTTGGGGTTATGAAGCTAGTCTTCGGCTCATCTTCCTTCTTCATCCAAATTTGATGATAGCCTGAGTAGCAGTCCAGGAGACTCATGAGTTCTGAAGAAGCTGCTGCATCGACTAAAGAGTCTATCCTTGGCAGCGGGAATTCGTCCTTCGGACAAGCCTTGTTAAGATCTGTGAAATCGATACACATTCTCCACTTGCCATTGGCCTTCTTCACCATAACAGTGTTAGCTAGCCACTCTGGATACTTTACTTCTCTGATAACTCCTGCACTGAGGAGTCTTTTTACTTCATTGCGAGCCCCTTCGGCCTTGTCATCCGACATCTTCCGAAGCCTCTGCTTTCGGGGTCTGAAGGATGGGTCAACATTGAGCGAATGTTCAATATCATCCCGATTTACTCCACAGAGATCATTAGCTGACCATGCAAAAACATCTTTGTTGTTGAATAAAAACCTTATCAAGGTTTGCTCCTGGTCTTCAGATAATTGCGAGCCCAACAGCACCTTCTGCTCTGCTATGTCCTCACACAATAGCATGGGCTTCGGCTGATCTGCTGAAGCTGCTTTCTCCCTTCTGAATTTGTACTGTTCACAAGCTTCAGCTCCATCTATGTTATGGATTGCTTTGGAGTCAGTCCAGCTTCCTTCGGCCCTTCTAGCAGCTTCCTAGCTTCCATGAATAGCAATAGGCCCTTGGTCCGAAGGTATCTTCATGCAGAGATAAGCTGGGTGAAGAATTGCTTCGAAGGCATTAAGAGTACCACGGCCAATGATAGCATTGTAAGGATACTCCATGTCAACAATATCAAACACAATTTGCTCAGTCCTTGTGTTGTTAACAAATCCGAAGGTTACCGGCATGGTAATCTTCCCAAGTGCTACAATCTGCCGCCCTCCGAAGCCACAAAGAGGGTGCGTAGCATCATGAATCTTGTCTTCGGGCTCTTGCATTTGTCTGAAGGCTTTAGCAAATATAATATCAGCTGCACTGCCTGTATCAACTAAGACATTGTGGACCAGAAATCCTTTGATCACGCAAGAGATAACCATGGCATCATTGTGAGGATAATCCTTAAGCTGAAGGTCTTCCTGAGAGAAAGTAATTGGAATGTGGGACCATTTTGACTTGATGAAAGGTCCCTGCACTCCAACATGCTGCACCCTTCTCTGAGCCTCCTTCTTCTGCTTCTTGTTAACCGGCTCTGAGCAAGAACCACCTGTTATCGGGAGCACCAGCTTCGAAGCCGAAGCAGCTCCAGCTTGATTGTTGAACGAAGCCATCAGCTCAGAAAAGTGGAAGTGAGTTCACCGGAGGTGGGCGCCAATGTTGGGGGCTTGTTCTCAAATGCTAAGAGTTAAGAACAAGGCAACATAGAAAATGTTAAGTGTTAAAGTCCTTCGTCCTCCAAAACATTATACCCCTTTAGGATATAATGAATTTCGGACGAAGGTTACGAAAGACGTACCTTCGTGAGTATAACATTAAACAACGAAGTATCCATACAAATCATGAGATATAAAACAAACATCTAAATATTATCACAAAATCATATCTATTTTTATTATCATGGATGAATATAAATGACTCCAAATTATAAATGTACCTTCGGTTCTGAGGAAGGCAGAAATACAAGTGTGATGCGAAAGCAAATGACAGGTTCGCGTGAACAGTACGGGGGTACTGTTCACTTATTTATAGACACAGGACACAGCCTGTGACGAATTACAATTATGCCCCTTACAAAAGTTTACAACATTAACTCAGACCACTATGGATAAAAAGGTCATTCTATCTCTATGTCGGTTTGTAATGCCGAAGCTCCATAAAAAGGAACCTTCGGCCATCTCCTGGGGACAACTTCAGCCGAAGCTGCTTCTTCGTGTAAGACCTTCGGCGCAACGAAGCATGGCCCCAACACCGGCCTAGTGGTACAAACGAGGTGGTCATATGTGCCACTAACTTTCGATGCCAGAGACGTTGATCTGCGCAGCGCACCCCACATCGACGCCATGGTAATCAACTGCAGTGTCGCAGGCTAGGACCTGCACAAAGTCCTAATCGACAACGGCAGCCTAGCGGACATCATCTTCCTGCACACCTTCGACTGCATGGGCATCAGCCACAGCTTACTCAAGCCTTCGGACAACCCCCTATATGGCTTCGGCGGCAAGGGCACTTTCCCTATGGGCAAGATAGAGTTACCACTATCATTCGGCGTAGCACCCAATGCGCGAAGCGAACAGGTCACGTTTGACATCGTCGACATGGTCTATCCCTACAACGCTATAATGGGTCAGGGCTCCATCAATAAACTTGAAGCGGCCATTCACGGATTGTACCTCTGCATGAAAATTTTGGGTTCGCAAGGCGTGATAACGGTTTATGGTAACCAGCAGACTGCGCGCAACATTGAGAGAGACTTCGTTCCAGGTCAACGGAACGTACACTGCCTTACAACACAGCGCGAAGTCTCTGAAGCGAACCGCCCAGCTACTAACGAAAAAGTAAAGGCACAGCTGCAGAGCAACGATGGAACGAAGACAATTCCCCTCGACCCGGCGATGCCCAAGCAAATGGTCGTAATAAGTGAAGACTTGACTTCGCAAGATGAGGAGAAACTCATCTCCTGTCTCTCCAGAAACAAGGACGTCTTCGCCTGGTCTGCCCTCGACCTGGTCGGAGTCAGTCGCACCATCATCGAGCATGGTCTGGGCATCGACCCTTCAGTGCACCCAAAAAAGCAGCGGCTGTACAAAATTTTAGATGAAAAGACGGAGGCCGCCAAAGCCAAAGTCTACCTCCTGCTGGAGGCCAATTTCATCGAACCAATCGCCTACCCTACGTGGCTCGCCAACGTAGTCATGGTACAAAAGAAAAGCGGCAAGTGGCGCATGTGCATCGACTTCACCAGCCTCAACAAGGCCTGTCCCAAGGACAATTTCCCGCTGCCACGGATCGACAAGATAGTCGATAGTGCGACCGGATTCGAAGTCATGTCACTTCTCGACTGCTTCTCTGGCTACCACCAGATATACATGAAGGAGGAAGACAAGGCCAGCACCAGCTTCATCACACCCTTCGGCACGCACTACTTCATCAGGATACCAGAGGGACTCAAGAACGCTGGGTCAACCTTCTCTCGCCTCACCAAGACGGTGCTCGAGAGCCAAGTGGGCCGTAACATTTTCATGTATGTGGACGACATCGTTGTCGCAAGCAAAAATAAAGAAGATCACCTGGCTGACCTTGCAGAGACGTTTGCAAACATGCGGGACGCACGACTCCGCCTCAACCCTGAGAAGTGCGTCTTTGGAGTTCGCCAAGGGAAGATACTGGGCTACCTGGTGTCGCACCGTGGGATCGAGGCCAACACGACCAAGATTCAAGCAATCATCAACATGACACCCCTGCAGTCAACCAGGGATGTCCAGCATCTGACAGGCAGATTAGCTGCCCTCAACAGATTCATTTCCAAGTCCACAGAGCGAAGTCTACCATTCCTCAAGACACTACGTGGTGCGAAAGACTTCGCGTGGGGACCAGAACAGGCGGCAGCCTTCGCATCACTCAAGCAACACATGTTAGACTTAGCAACTCTCACCAGTCCCGAACCCTCGCTACCTCTGCTGCTCTACATTGTGGCCTCGCCATATGCAGTCAGCATAGCGCTAGTCCAAGAGCAAGACATTGAGGGCACGACCCGGCAGTGTCCAGTCTACTACGTCTCTGAAGTCCTCACGACCTCCAAGTGCAACATGACTGAACTGGAAAAAATCTCTTACGCAGTCGTCATGGCATCACGCAAGCTGCGCCACTACTTCGAGGCGTTCAAGGTGCGTGTCACCTCGGACAGGGGACTGGGAGAACTGTTCAGAAACCTAGAGGCGTCCGTCTGAATTGCCAAATGGGCAGCCGAACTCTCTAGGTACCACATCACCTTTGAACCCAGGACAGTAATCAAGTCGCAGGTCCTGGCAGACTTCATCGTCGACTGGACAGGGCCGACACAGCAGCACGAAGAGCCTCCAGAGAAGGTATGGACCATCCACTGCGATGGCGCATGGTGCCATGCGGGGGCAGGTGCAGCTGCAATTATCACGTCACCCACAGGCGTCAAGCACAGATACACAGCACGCCTTAGCTTTGCTTTGGAGTCCGACAGATGCACCAACAACATAGCAGAATACGAAGCCGTCATCCTGGGCCTTTGTAAGCTGAGAGCACTCGGTGTCACCACCTGCATAGTCAAGACAGATTCCAAAGTAGTTGCCAGCCAGGTCGAAAAAGAATACTCAGCAAAAGACCCCGCACTCATGCAGTATCTCTCGGCAGTTCATAGTCTCGAGAGACAGTTCAAGGGCTTCACCCTGCAGCACGTGGACCGTGCCAGGAACGAAGAGGCCGATGCGTTGGCTAAGGCAGCGGCCAGAGGCGAAACCTTGCCCTCCAACGTGTTCTACCACG
This sequence comes from Zea luxurians, assembly GCA_029449295.1. Classification (NCBI taxonomy): domain Eukaryota; kingdom Viridiplantae; phylum Streptophyta; class Magnoliopsida; order Poales; family Poaceae; genus Zea; species Zea luxurians. The sequence continues at coordinate 73,330,064 of JAOPSE010000004.1, read as the reverse complement.
TCATTGGCACACCAGTCGTCCACAACCCAGAGGGCTTACAAGTAACCAACGACGCCAAAGGCCACCGCATAGTCAACCTCATCATGACTAAAGATTGGCAGGCCCCAATAACCCTGTTTCTGCAAGGATATTACCACCCAAGTGATGTCAATGAGGCCAAACGCCTCAAGCACCGAAGCCGGGATTTTGTACTAATCGAGGGCCAGCTATACAAAAAGGGGATCAGTCAGCCCATGCTAAAATGCATGACTGAAACTGAAGGCATTCAAATCCTTCACGAAGTCCACAGCGGAACTTGCAGGTCCCACTCAGGGCCTAGGGCCCTCGCTGCCAAAGTAATCTGTCAAGGATTTTACTGGCCCACGATAATCTGTACCGCGAATCGAGTCACGAGGTCTTGTGAAGCATGCCAGAAGTTTTCCCCCCGCTTGAGCAACCCTTCGCAGTTCACCAAGCTGATAGCCCACACATGGCCACTTCAACGCTGGGGGCTGGATATTGTCAGACCACTACCTATGGCTCAAGGGAACCTCAAATTCACCTTCGTCGCCATCGAGTACTTCACCAAGTGGATCGAGGCCAGGGCAGTATCCACAATAACGTCGAAGACCGCCTAAAAGTTCTTCTAGCAAAACATTGTTTGCCGATTCGGAGTCCCGTCAGAGCTCATAGTCGACAACGGCAAGCAGTTTGACAGCCAGGACTTTAGGGATTTTTGCCTCTCCATCGACACCAAGCCTGCCTTCGCCTTGGTATACCACCCGCAATCCAACGGTGTCGTCGAGCACACCAACGGCAAGATTTTCACTGCCATCAAGAAAAGACTCCTCGACGACAAGAAGGGCAAATGAGCCGACCATCTACCTGAAGTGGTCTGGGCCCTAAACACGACCGAATGTCGGGCAACCGGTTTCACACCTTTTCGTCTATTATATGGATCGGAGGCCATGACGCCGCATGAGATAAAACATGGGTCGCCTCGAACAAGCACATCAGCGGTCCCCGACGTCAACGAACCAACATCCAAAGACCTCATCGACGGAGACCGTGTCCGCGCCCTGCAGGCCCTCAACAAATACCAAGCTCAAACCAAGGCGTGGCGCGACAACGCGGTCGTCCCAAGAGAGTTCAACAAAGGAGACCTCGTACTCGTCCGGACCACCTGGACAGAATCACGGGGCAAGCTGGAACCGAAATGGGAGGGTCCATTCATCGTCAAGACGAAGGCATCCCCCAGCGCGTATAGGCTAGCAATGCCATCCGATGAAGACTTAGATCACTCCTGGAACATTGACAATCTCTGCAAATTTTTTGTTTAACCTTCAGGGCCCATGCGCCCTTGTAATCCACCAAACAATATTATTCCGGCCCACACTCTTTTCCTCCCGGGGGGTGAGGTTTTTAACGAGGCAGAGCCATGTAATATACTAGCAAAAGCCCCCGCAAAAACAAAAACTCAGACACAACGTGTCAAAAAAGACTGCATCGACGGTCTTCGGCATTCGACCACCCCAAAGTCACCGCGACAGGTAGCGTAGACTACCCTCGCGTGCGACACTCCGTGCAAAAGTTGTGTAAGGGTGCAGCCAGAATAGCACAACAAGTGCGTTAAATTGAAGTCTTTTATTAAAAAGACACTCCATGCAAAAGTCGCCTAAGGGTGCAGCTGGAATAGCACAACAAGTGCGTTAAATCGAAGTCTTTTATTAATAAGACACTTCGTGCAAAAGTCGTCTAAGGGTGCAGCCGGAATAGCACAACAAGTGCGTTAAATCGAAGTCTTTTATTAAAAAGACACTCCATGCAAAAGTCGCCTAAGGGTGCAGCCAGAATAGCACAACAAGTGTGTTAAATCGAAGTCTTTTATTAAAAAGACACTCCACGCAAAAATCACCCAAGGGTGTAGCCGGAGCAGCACAACAAGTGCGTCAATCGAAGTCTTTCATCAAAGACGCTCCGTGCGAAAGACGCCCAACGGTGCAGCCGGACAGGCACAATAAAATACGCCATTGTTGGGACCATGCTTCGTCGCCGAAGGTCTTGCAGAAAGAAACAGCTGCGGCTGAGACTGCTCGTACATGACGACGAAGGTATCATCCATGAAGCTTCGGGGTTATAACATATCTGAAGGTGAAGGGTCGAACCGACTTAAAGATAGAATGACCTTTTAGCCTGTAGGGGTCCAAGTCATTGTTGTAAACTTTTATGAAGGACATGATTGTAATTCCTCACAGGCTGTGTCCTGTGCCTATAAATAGTGAACAGTATTCCTTTACTGTTCACGCATTTTTTGTAATTACAAGAGCATCGCTCAAGAATTATTGCTTGTCAAGGCGAAGGTATAAGCATACCTTGATCATTGTATCCAAATATTTCAAATTCAAATAATAAATATGTGAATGATGACATTTATCTCCAACGTATTTATCTTTAATAATCTACATTTCGCATCGTTCTATATTATTTTTATTACCTTCGTAATGTTATGTTTGTGACCTTCGTCCGAAGTTCATTAAACCCTCGAGGGGGTAATGATTCAGCGGACGAAGGGTATTTAATATTTAACATCTTCGTGTTGCCTTGTTCTTGATTCCTAGCATTTGAGAACAAGTCCCCAACATTGGCGCCCACCTCCGGTCAACTCACTTCCACCTTTTTTGAGCTAATGGCTTCGTTCAACGATCAAGCTGGAGCTGCTTCGGCTCCGAAGCTGGTACTCCCCATAACAGGCGGATCATGCTCAGAGCCAGCTAACAAGAAGCAGAAAAAGGAGGCACAAAGAAGGGTACAGCATGTCGGGGTGCAAGGACCCTTCATCAAGTCAAGATGGTCTCACATTCCAATTACCTTCTCTCAAGAAGATCTTCAACTCAAGGACTACCCACACAATGATGCTATGGTTATCTCTTGTGTGATCAAAGGATTTCTGGTCCATAATGTTTTGGTTGATACAGGCAGTGCTGCAGATATCATATTTGCTAAGGCTTTTAGACAAATGCAAGAGCCCGAAGACAAGATCCATGATGCTACGCACCCTCTTTGTGGCTTCGGAGGGCGGCAAATTGTAGCACTTGGGAAGATTACCATGCCGGTAACCTTCGGATTTGTTAACAACACAAGGACTGAGCAAATTGTGTTCGACATTGTTGACATGGAGTATCCTTACAATGCTATCATTGGTCGTGGTACTCTCAATGCCTTCGAAGCAATTCTTCATCCAGCTTACCTTTGCATGAAGATACCTTCGGACCAAGGGCCCATTGCTGTTCATGGAAGTCAGGAAGCTGCCAGAAGGGCCGAAGGAAATTGGACAGATTCAAAAGCAATCCATAACATAGATGGAGTTAAAGCTTGTGAGCAGTACAAGTTCAGAAGGGAAAAAGCTGCTTCGGCTGATCAGCCGAAGCCCATGCTCTTATGTGAGGATGTAGCAGAGCAGAAGGTACTACTGGGATCTCAATTGTCCGAAGAACAGGAGAAAACCTTGATAAGGTTTTTGTTCAACAATAAAGATGTCTTTGCTTGGTCAGCTAATGATCTTTGCGGAGTTAACAGGGATGTTATTGAACACTCCCTTAATGTTGATCCATCATTCAGACCCAGGAAGCAAAGGCTTCGGAAGATGTCTGATGATAAGGCTGAAGGTGCTCGGAATGAAGTAAAAAGACTCCTCAGTGCCGGAGTTATCAGAGAGGTAAAGTACCCGGAATGGCTGGCTAACACTGTCATGGTAAAGAAGGCCAATGGTAAATGGAGGATGTGTATCGACTTTACTGATCTTAATAAGGCTTGTCCGAAGGATGAGTTTCCATTGCCAAGGATAGATTCCTTAGTTGATGCAGCAGCTTCATCAGAACTCATGAGTCTGTTGGATTGTTATTCAGGCTATCATCAAATCTGGATGAAGAAGGAGGATGAGCCAAAGACAAGCTTCATAACCCCTAGTGGAACATATTGTTATCTTCGGATGCCTGAAGGGCTTAAAAATGCTGGAGGAAGCTTCAGCAGAATGACAGCGAAGGTTCTCCATTCTCAGATAGGCAGGAATGTGCTAACTTATGTTGATGATATCATTGTGAAAAGCACGAAGCAAGATAATCACATTGTTGATCTGCAAGAGACCTTCGCTAATTTCAGACAGGCTGGTTTAAAGCTGAATCCAGAAAAATGTGTCTTCGGAGTGAAGAAGGGGAAATTTCTTGGTTGTCTAGTTTCAACAAAAGGAATTGAGGCTAATCCAAGCAAAATCGAAGCTATCCTTCGAATGGAACCACCAAGTACGAAGAAGGGGGCTCAAAGATTGACAGGAAGACTGGCATCTCTCAACAGATTCATATCTAGATCAGTAGAGAGAAATTTGCCATTTTTCGAAGTGCTGAAGTCAGCCGAAGTTTTTCAATGGGGACCAGTCCAGCAAAAAGCCTTCGAAGAGCTGAAGCAATATTTAATAGATCTAACAACACTAACTCCACCAACGCCAGGGGATCCTCTGTTATTATATGTGGCAGCCTTGCACTCAGCGGTAAGTGCAGCACTTGTTCAGGAGAAGCTGGAAGGCCAAGTCAAAAAGCAGGCCCCAATATACTTTGTATCCGAAGTTCTTAGTTTATCAAAGAAAAATTACACAGAATTGGAGAAGGTACTGTATGCTGTTCTGATGGCCTCCAGGAAGCTTCGGCATTATTTTCAAGCATATAATATAATTGTTCCTTCTTCACAACCGTTGAAGGATATTATGAGAAACCGAGAAGCTACTGGAAGGATCGGAAAATGGGCTGCAGAGCTCAATGAATTTTGTATTGATTATGTGCATAGATCTTCGATTCAGTCCCAAGCGTTGGCAGACTTCATTGCTGACTGGACGCCAGGGGCTCAGGAGGAAGAAATGAATAAGGATGCCGAAGCATGGACAGTGTTTTGTGATGGGTCTTGGGGAACCTTCAGTGCAGGAGCGGCTGCTGTGTTGGTTTCACCTTCCAAAGTTAAAACTTGTTATGCGGCAAGACTTGATTTCAGTTGCACAAACAATATTGCTGAGTACGAAGCTCTGCTCTTAGGTCTTCGAAAGTTAAAGGCAATGGGAATCAGAAGGGCCATTCTTAAAACTGATTCCCAAGTTATTTATGGTCATATTGACAAAAGCTATAAAGCAAGAGATTTGAAACTTGAAAAATATTTAGATACAGTCCGAAGGATTGAGGCTTCCTTTGAAGGATTTTCTGTTAAAAACATTCCTCGTGGGGAAAATGAACATGCTGATTTATTGGCCAAATCAGCAGCACAGAGGCTGCCTTTACCTTCGGAAGTATTCTTCGAAACAATAAAAGCACCTTCAGTCGAGCTTCTTGAAAGAGCGGTCCTCAACATATCCCCTGTCTATAGTGAAGATTGGAGAACTGAAATCATTTCTTTTCTTCAGGGTAATTTTCTTTCAGATGACGAAGCTTATAACAGGAGGATAGAAGCAAGAGCCTGACCATATGTCATTATAGAAGGGGAATTATACAAGCGTGGGGTCTGTTCCCCATTGCTCAAGTGTTTATCCAGAGCCGAAGGCATAGAATTGATGAAAGAGATACACGCAGGCTTGTGTGGATCTCATATTGGATCTAGGCCTTTGTTGGGAAAAGTTTTTCGACAAGGATTTTATTGGCCAAAAGCAGCTTCGGATGCAGCGGAACTAGTGCAAAAGTGCGAAGGTTGTCAGAAATGTGCAAGAGATCAAAAACAACCTTCGTCTTTAACTCAGTTAATACAACCCACTTGGCCGTTGCAAAGGTGGGGCCTTGATTTGTTAGGACCGCTACCACCAGCACAAGGAAATTTAAGATATGTTGTAGTGGCAGTGGAATATTTTTCTAAGTGGATTGAGGCAAAGCCTTTAGCCACAATAACTTCGGTCACTGTCCAAAAGTTTTTCTGGCAAAATATTGTTTGTCGCTTCGGAGTGCCGAAGGCCATTACTGTGGACAATGGAACGCAGTTTGACTCCGAAGTTTTTAAAGAGTTTTGTGACCAAATTGGCACGAAGATCCATTTCGCGTCAGTTCGACATCCAAAATCAAATGGATTAGTCGAAAGAGCTAATGGGATCATAATGACAGGAATAATGAAGTCAATCTTCAATCAGCCTAGGGGAAAGTGGCTACAAGAATTAATCAAAGTGGTGTGGAGCCATAACACAACAGCGTCAAGATCAACAGGCTTTACGCCATTCAAACTATTGTTTGGTGACGAAGCAATAACCCCGGAAGAAGCCAAAGCAGGGTCAATAAGAACAATAGCTTCGACAAAAGGCGAAGATGAAGCTGACTGCTCTGTGGAAAAGGATGCTATAGAAGGGATCAGGCTTCAGGCTGTGGAAAACATCAATAAATACCAAGCCGAAACAATAAAATGGCGTGATAGAAAGGTCCGGTTGAAGAACATTAAGCCAGGGCATTTGGTGCTTCGAAGAGTGGCCAACCCAGACACAGTAGGCAAACTACAGCTGAAGTGGGAAGGCCCTTTTTTGGTAGTATCTTTGTCAAGACCCGGTTCCTATAGATTGAAGGATATGGACGGCAACGACATCCCTAGATCGTGGAATGCGGATGAGCTTCGGCGATATTATGTTTAGCTTGATGTAATTTTTTCTATTCTTTTTTGTGGCACCCTTTTCCTTTCCAAAGGGGGAGAAAGGTTTTTAATGGGGCCACATCATGTAATTTCCCTTGTTTCAATTCTATAAGAATGATATCCCCCAAAAATGTAAATGTAAATGCAAAGGAAAAAGAAAAGAATTCAGAGAGAAGCTCAAAAGTCATTCCTAAGGGAATGCAGAGCTTACAGCGAAAAGTCAACGCTGATTCCGCCGAAAGTAGAAGGCGAAGAAGCTCCTAAGGGACGCTTACAGCGAAAAGTCAACGCTGATTTCGCTGAAAGTAAAAGGCGAAGAAGCTCCTAAGGGAGGCTTACAGCGAAAAGTCAACGCTGATACACCGAAAAGTAAACGGTGAAGCCGAAAAGTAAACGGCAAAAAGATTTGAATTATTCCCAAGGGGATGAAAGGCTATAATTATGGTGTTTGAATATGTGTTTCGTCATTCATTTGCATGATACATTACATCATGTCATTTGCATTCATAAACATTCATTTAGACATATAGAATCATCATCATACCACACATAAAAGACAGATACTTCGGCAATCAGGAAAAGCTTTGTAGAAAAGAGGAAGTTTTCATGCTTCGTTGTGAACGAAAAGAAGGGAAGGTGTTTTTCGCCTTCGGCTCAAAAGGAGAAGTTTCGTCCACAACAAAGCAGAATGTACAAGGTATAAAAGAGACAGAATATATTACAAGGTATGTACAAATTTACATAAGTTTTTCCATAATAATATTACAAAGACCCCTCCAGAATTTTTTATAGGAAAGACTATTCTAGCAACTATCAAGCTTCAGCTTCGTCATACTTCAGCTTCGTCGTCCTGCACATATTAAGGAGCAGAATAAGAAAGGTGCAAATTTCAAGGAGAAGGTAAAAGTAACAAATATAAGTTTCTTACTGGCTTAAGGTGACTTCGAGCTTCGTCACCAGCCATCCTTCGCCCGCCATTTACCCAAATCTGGGTCATAAATCTATTCCCGATACTTCGGGCTAGGCTTGGGATATCAATCAAGTCTGCTGCTGACAAGCTAAAGTTTAGTCTATTCACGATTTTTCCATGAGTGCAGCCGGCCTTCAGAAAAGCGGCAGCTGTACCTCGAGAAGCTACCAGGGCGCAGAAATCAGCATGCCCCCCAATAACTTCGTCAAGAGCATCAACCTCGCCTTCAATATGTTCCAAGGTGCTGGGTAGGTTTTCGGCTGAAGGTGAAAACTTTTCAGAGCTGGCTCCGATAGAGTGGAATACCTCCTTCAGCCGCTGCACGCATCGGCTGCCGAAACTTAGACATTTTTCTTGGAGATCTTTCAATGATTCTTGCAAATTTGAATTTTTCTCGAGCGCAGTCTTAAGACTTGCTTCAAGCTTCTCTTTTTCTTGCTCATATTTTTCCAACTTTTTGAGTAGTTCATTCTTTAAACTGTCATTCTCGGCTTGGACTTCGGCTAAGGAGCCTTCCATAGACTGAATAATAAAGTCTTTCTTTTCTAAAGCACCTTCGTGTTCTTTAGCCATAATTTCAAGATCTTGAATGGCGAAATCTTTCTTTTTCAGAACAGCTTCATAATTTTCAACTTTTTCTTCTAAATCTTTGATGATAGCCTTGTTCTTCTCCTCTTCAAGATCTTGTTGCATTTTCAGCACTTTACTTAATAATATACTCTGTTAAAATAATTTTCATCAGAGAAAGACATAAAAATAACAATAATAAAACAATAATAATATTTTTACCTTAAAATTCGTGTAAAGCAGGCTGCCAGCGATATGATGACGCTGGTATCTGCAGAGGTCTGCTTCTATCTTCGGCAAGCCAATGCTTTTTGAGAGGGTCCTAACAATTTTGGCCTCGGTACGGTTCCGAAGGCACCTTAACTTCCCTTCATTGACCCCACCAAATAGCATAGCTCCTGATTTATATCCGCAAGATATGGCATGTTTTTTCAATTCTTCTTTTTCAGTGTCTGTTAACTCTTGTCCAAGCAAATCTTGAAAGTTAAAATCTACTTCCTCCGAAATTTCACCAATTGGCTCTTTCCCCTTTTCAGTTGTTGTGTTCACCGCAGCCATAACAGCTTCTTCTTCAGCCATTTTCAGGAGTATATTGTCAATAACCTCAAGTGTGGTTTCCAGGTTCGACTCTTCAATGGTCCCGGCTGTGGCCCCGGTAGCTTCGGCTTCGCCGGCATCAGCTTCAGTGGTTTTCACTCCGGAAGCTTCGGCTGCAGTGTCTTCGGCTTCGGCAGTCTCTGCAAGGGCAATTTTTAACATCGTCGCCGGTGGCGGCGTCTGATGGATCACATCTGTCACTTGAATGATTCTCCGTTTTTTCGGCTTCGCAGGACTTTCTGCTGCCGAAGGTTTTTTATCCTTCTAAAAAAACTTTGTCAGTTCCGGTGCCAGCGGACTTAGCTTGACAGACAAAGATTCAGTCATTACCTTCAAAATTTCTTCTACTTCGGCAGCAGAAGGTGTCACAGACGTTTCCTCATCTCGGATCAATGTCTCTGGTTCTGGAGACGCAGGCTTCGGAGATGCAGCTTTTCTCTTTCTTGGAACAACTGCTTTCGGTTCAAGCTTTTCTTTCTTCTTTCTTGGTTGATCTTCGTCGTCTTTACTTAAAGTGCTAGCCACTCGTTTTCTTTTCTGCCCTTCGGCACCCTTGTCTAATCGCTCGTAGTCAGGGTATTCAAAGCCTATAGCATCAAGCACTCTGTTCAGCCTTCGCTTTGGCCGGGTGCCGAAGGCTGCTGTCATCAATTGATCTTCTTTTTTGGAATAATTCCCAAGAATTTCAGTACTCATTACTTCGATTGTTTCGAGCCACTCTTGGCAGGGTTCCTTAAAATATTTCTTGAACTTGTAGTGGTAGGGCAGGCAGACAAGTTCCCCCTCTTTCTTCTCTTTTTCGAGCTTCGGCATAGCCCATTCTTTCATAGTTTGAAATATTTTGAACAACAGAAACTCCTGCACAAGATCTCTAGTGCCAATGTGCTCAGCAATAGTCCTGAATTCAGCCAGCGTGATTTGAGTTGGGCCTTCTGGTGACATATTGCAATGGGGTCTGGTCTCTCCGAAGATCAGCTCAAGCGGGCTCTGAACTAGCTTCTCTTTGTTATCGTCAACTTTGACGTAGAACCATTCTGATTTCCAGCCTACCGGCCACTTGCTTCGGTAGCTGATCACAGGAAATTTTGTAGTTTTCCGATAGGCAAAATTATAACAACCAAAATTTTCATGTAATCCATCTTTTCTAGCCTTGGTTTGATAATGTAGCTCGTGTACTCGGCAGAAACCTTCGGCAAATGGCTCCACCCCCTGGCTTCGGAGAGCCCAAATATAAACACTAAGTCTCATAATAGCATTAGGAGTTAGTTGATGAAAATAGATACCAAACTTCTTCAGCACATTGGCAATCATCCTATTCAAAGGAAATCTCAAACCAGCTTTGAGGAAACTCTTGAAAATAACTATTTCATCTTTCTTTGGCTTCGGGGTAGTTTCTTCTCCACCGAAGCGAACCACCTTCTTCTCATCTTCGCTAAAGTAGCCCGATTTTACCATCTTCGGGAAATCAGTCTTGGAGATGGTTGACTTTCCGAAGTCCAGGTGGCTAGGCTTGCTTGGTATTGCGATATTGTGGTCATCTTCAGAATCAGTCTCTTCAATATCTGCTTGTTCTGCTTCGGCAGCAGGGGTGTTCTCCGATGTCACCAACCCACTTCGCCTCATTGCTTCCGAAATAGGGACAGTTTCCGCAGCTTCGGCTTCGTCTCCTTCGCGCTCCGCCCTAGCAGTAGAGCGCACCCTGGCCATTTGATTTTGAATATCTTGAAAATTACTCAGAAATTAAGAACCTTTTTCCCGAAGCTCTTCTTCTAACGAAGCAGATGCTAAACTACAGCTTCGTTCGAATGCGAAAGTCAAGCTTCGGCTATGGTTAAAAATTTTGGCAACAAAATAGTGCAATAGCAATGAATGCTGTGGTAACTTCACACCTACCCGTCTGTTTATATAGTGTTGCAGGAAAGAAGGTGAATCGTCAGGATTTTTACACCAAGAAAACGGTTACTTGCACCCACTGAACGGTGGACCGCAAAAACCAGAATAGTGAACTCGCATGGTGGAATCGCTACGCGCTCAGGGAAGGTGTTTTTCGGACCTTCGGCTTCCCGAAGCCTGAGAGACTTTTTTTATGGATCAAGCTCGTTACTGTTGGGGACTTGTTCTCAAATGCTTCGGATTAAGAACAAGGCAACATAAAAAGTGTTAAATGATAAAGCCCTTCGTCCTTTGAAACATTATTTCCCTTCGGGATATAATGTGTTCCGGACGAAGGTTACAAACAACATATCTTCGTAAGCACAATAAACTATGAAGAACATACATGCAACATCATTTCTATTTTATTATCATATAAAAATAGAAATGAGTTCAAATTACAAGTGTACCTTCGGACTGCAGGAAGGCAAAAGTACAAAGATGACGGAAAGCAAATGCCAAGTCCGCGTGAACAGTACGGGGGTACTGTTCATCTATTTATAGGCGTGGGACGTAGCCCATGAAAAATTACATTCATGTCCATTACATTTGCTAATGACTTATGGGAATCTATTAAGGCCTAAGTAGTCTTTTCATCTTTAAGTCGGTTCCCCTTTCTGCTATCGCGACGAAGCTTTCTGCGCATAGCTTCGGCTGTGCACCATTCTTCGTATAGCTTGGTAATCAGCTTCGTACAGCTTGGGCTTCGTTCTGACTGTACTCCATGTTCATGATCCGAGTCCGAAGATACCTGTTCATATAATTCACTTGGAAAACATTGTCAAATCATGTTTTTGAGGACCTTCGGAGGACGAAGGCCCCCAACAGTTACGAAAAATGATCTAGCACCGTGAAGGGGCTACTGTTGGGACCATGCTTCGTCGCCGAAGGTCTTGCAGAAAGAAACAGCTGCGGCTGAGGCTGCTCGTACATGACGACGAAGGTATCGTCCATGAAGCTTCAGGGTTATAACATATTCGAAGGTGAAGGGTCGAACCGACTTAAAGATAGAATGACCTTTTAGCCTGTAGGGGTCCAAGTCATTGTTGTAAACTTTTATGAAGGACATGATTGTAATTCCTCACAGGCTATGTCCTGTGCCTATAAATAGTGAACAGTATTCCTTTACTGTTCACGCATTTTTTGTAATTACAAGAGCATCGCTCAGGAATTATTGCTTGTCAAGGCGAAGGTATAAGCATACCTTGATCATTGTATCCAAATATTTCAAATTCAAATAATAAATATGTGAATGATGACATTTATCTCCAACGTATTTATCTTTAATAATCTACATTTCGCATTGTTCTATATTATTTTTATTACCTTCGTAATGTTATGTTTGTGACCTTCGTCCGAAGTTCATTAAACCCTCGAGGGGGTAATGATTCAGCGGACGAAGGGTATTTAATATTTAACATCTTCGTGTTGCCTTGTTCTTGATTCCTAGCATTTGAGAACAAGTCCCCAACAGCCATCGAAGTCTTTCGTCGAAAAAACACTACGTGCCAAAATCACCTAAGGGTGCCCACGGACAAGAGCAGCAAGTATGTCAATCCACACTCCGCGCAAAAGTCGCCCACGGATGCAGCCGGATCAGCACAAGCGTGCGAAAACGGCCAACAGGCCACATTACAATACAAGTTACAGTTACATACACACGGCGAGGGCACCATATATGTAACACCCATTTTGTAATTTGCTAGAAATAATATAAATAGATAAACAATTTCTCCTTATGTGAGTTTGACCCTTATGCATCATCACATGTGAAAACCCTATGCAAAAACAAATAATTAATAACATAAAAGCCACAAAAATATGTATCATGCTGGATTTTATTTTGTGCATTTTGTGACAACATAAAATAATATGAAAAGAAATATATTAAATTCTCTAAAAGGGAAATTCAAGAATTTGAGCAAGAGAAGAAAGAATACTAAACAAAGATAAAGACAATAAATATAAAGAAATTAGTTAAACCTTCCTATTTGGGTTCAACTTGTACATTTAAAAATGAATATAAGTTCACAGATTAAAATTGAATTCAAATTTGAATTCTAGAAATTGAAAAGAGAAGAGGAGAGAAGAAAATAAAGGAAATTAAAAAAAATAACAGAACTGTTCACGTGGGCCGACTAACCCCACTTTCGGCCCAGAGACCAAATGCCTGTGCGCGCGGCCCAGCTCAGGGGCGCGGCGCCCGCGTGTGGGACCAGGACATCAGCCCTCACCCGCGCGCTCATCACCGCTCTGCCACTGCCATAGCGGACCCACACGTCATCTCTCTCCCTCATCGCCGCAACCACCTAGCGCAACCAACTCCGAGATTCTAGCTCCTGTTGGCGACCCCAGCAACGCGACCCGTGCTGCATAAAGCCCTAAGCCGGCCGCAACCACCCTCTCCTCCCTTCCTCAATTTCGCAAGCGCCGCCACCAATCGAGAGTTTCGTGATTGAGGTTTTAGTGTGTGCCGCCCGTAATCGCCATCACCGCCGCAGGTGATTCTCGGCCACGCTGCCGGCGACGAACCGTGTCTGTACCAGGGGCGCTCACGGGGCAATTGTGCATTGATTCCCTGTCGGCAATTTGGCGCGGTAGTTGCAGAGTGAGAGTATTTCCCCGTCGTCGACCGCGCACCACCTAGAAGCCGCTCATCACTGTGGGTTGTGCTCTGCGCTACCTAGGCGTCGGTATGGCCTCCACCATTCTACTCCCCATTCTTCTCTCTACAATTTATGCCGGTCAGATTGGGGTTTCATACGCGTTATTCAGGGAATTAGTTCCGCCGACGTGAGTCCTTGCCGTGGCGACATCAGCGCCATGGGTGGGGCTGCTCAAGGTAGGGGACGTGCTGGGTACCGTCGATCGGGATTCCTACGGCTAGGATTAGTTTCGTGGTATTTCTTCGCGTGGTTGATCTGGCGCGCCCGATTCGGATCGGATGCGTGCGCGCTGGCCTAGGTTCATAAAACACCCCGGCCATTGATCCCTGATCCAGTGGTCTCGATCGCGTACACGTTTATCGTTGGGGAAATCTAATCTCCCGCTTTGAATTTAGATCTGACGGCAGAGACTATCCCGTACCCCTTCGGCTTGCACGTTTTGTAAAAGAAAACCTAGAAAATCTAGGAATCAACCCGCCGTCCATTTTTACTATGCACTGAGTCTAAGATATCTTGCGCAGAGCCCCCTGCGTTTCACAGGAATTGAGGCCCAGTCCAGAACATTATAAAACCCGGGAAATTGAATTATAAAAGGATTTTTAATAGGAAAATAATTGCTAGAACTTCAATAATTCATAGAAAATGTATATGAACCCCAAATTAATCCATTCCACTTTCTAAATTTCTGTAATTTAATTCTCTATCACTTAGAGCCTCTGTTTTGTCATGAAAACAGTAAGAAATTTAATTCCTCACTTAATCCATTTTAAACACATAAAACCTTCGAAAATTCATATCTTAAAATCTATAACTCCAAAAATTATGATTCCTGTTCCTAGGATTTTATTTTATTATGTAGAATTTTTCTGTGTATTTTGTTCACATGCTTGGTGTAATGTTAATTTTCTCTATATCCTGTGCTTGTTTGTATTGTGGCGAGTAGAAGAGACCGTGACTGAGGAGGCTGGTGAGCATCAGGTTGAAGTAGCTGAGCAGGAGCTCATTGAAGGCAAGTTGTGCCCTTGACCACTTTTTACCCAATAATGTTCTTTAATATCATTTATTCATGCATAGGTTAATTTTGATGGGACCCAATAGGTTACCCTAGATTGTTTATCTCATTACCTTGTTTACCCCTAAATCACTTGGGTAGTTTGCTATTGCTTTACATGGTTTTGGGATAATCATTTATTATATCTATGTTCCAATTCTTTTGTTATTCTATTTATGTTCATGTTAAGATCATTAATGTTAATTGGAACATAGAGCTTAACTTGAGTAACACGTGCCACCACAAGTGTTTAATGGGACGCCCTTGGCTGACTAATTAGGAAAGCTAGCGGAAGACTACCTTACCCAAAAGGGGCAAGGGCAGTAGGGGAGTTGCATGCAAGGAGGTTCTCGGGTTGATTTAGCTGCGATGGCGGTCAGACGGGGGATTCTTGCAAGTGCTCTTCCCATAAACTGTAGCGGGTTGTTGGAAGCTAGTGGAACTTTGTAAAGGCCTCGTAGTGTTGCCCTGCCACGCTTCCTAGGTAGAGGTGTATGGGAGTCGCGACCCCTTGGCAGATGGGTAACATGACTTGTGGGTAAAGGGTACAACCTCTGCAGAGTGTAAAACTGGTATACTAGCCGAGCTCACGGTCATGAGCGGCTCAGGAATCTCTGATGTTTAAATTATGGAACTTAAATTCAATTTTGTCATTTGCATTGCATGGGTTTATTATTAATTTTGTTCAATTACTTTATTTAAGGTTTGGTATTTACTTACACTTAGTAACTGCTAATAAAATTTTGACCAACTACTTAAAAGCAATGCTCAGCTTTAAACCCCTATCATTGATTAGCCTTACACATCACATGAACTCACACCTTTGTGAGTTTATGTCCACTGGTTCCCCACAACTTGTTGAGCTATGATCATGTGTGAGCTCACCCTTGCTGCCTCACACCCCCCACAGGAGAAGAGCAGGTGGTTCAGGAGGAGCCACAAGGCGAGGAGTATGATCTGATCTAGGTGGCGTTTCTCAGTTGACATTAGCGCCGACGATCCTTAGTTCGTTTTATATTTATTATTTTATTTTGTAATAAGACTTCCGCTATGTAATAAATACTCTGCTGTTTTATGACATTTATCTCTATACACACTGTTATTATATATATTGTCTTCTTGGTGCATGTATGAGATGCACCTGGCTCTGTTCCTTAAAGCCGGGTGTGACAGAAGTGGTATCAGAGGAAATGTTAACTGTAGGACGAGACCTAGATAGAAATGGACAAACCCTTTCCTACTTACCTTACTCTAACTCATTCTATACTCATCTCATCTTGATCTTATCTTACCTTTTGCTACTGTACTCTGATTAATCTTATCTTTTCTACTCTAAGACAAGATGGATTTCACACCTTGGAATCCTACCATTATGATCTTCTTAAGAGATAGGGAACCTAAGACAAAATTTAAAACTATTTTCTTTAAAAATGTTGTTTGATTGTTCTGATGTTAGATGTCTGATTTGCTTCTTTGATTGATTGATATATTATATATGGACATCTTAGTATGTACCACCATAAGGTAATGAATTAGCTATGGTAGGTAAAAGATTAATCTGCTTAGCTAATAAATCCCCCAAAGTAACCTGATTTGTAAATACCTGCCTTGTATGCTATTCTCTTACCATATGTATATAACTCAGATGGTCAATACCAGGCGGGGTGGTGGAATTGATTTGCCTCCTAATCGACACACTCGGTGGATATATAGACGACCCCAGCCACAGCCTGCAGAGATGAATCCTCCTAATCCTCCACCAGACGGAGTTGACCCACTGATTGCTGCTCAGATGAGGATGATGCAGCAAATGGCGGACACCATGGCAGATATGCGTGCATAGATGCAGCAAGAACGCCAGGAGATGCGTCAAGAAAGAGAAGAGATACGACAGGAGTTGCGCCAGGAGCGAGAGGAGATACGCCAGGAAAGGAGGGCGCAACAGCAGCTGCAACAGCAAATGCAACAACAGCAGCAACAACAACAAGTACCACTGCCTCCACCTCCACCACCACCAGTTCCACCCCGAGATAAGCATAGAGAGTTCATGAGTCATAAGCCACCTACATTTGCAAGCTCTCCTGATCCACTGGACGCGGATGATTGGCTGAAATCTATGGAAAAGATGTTGAATATTGCGCAATGCACTGATCGGGAGAAGGTTTTATATGCGTCTAGACGTCTGACAGGTCCTGCTGCTGACTGGTGGGATTCATATACTGCTGCCCACGATGCTGCTGATACTATCACTTAGGCAGAGTTCAGTACACAGTTCCGGAATTATCATATACCAGCTGGATTGATGAAGATTAAGAAGAAGGAATTTCTATCGCTGAAGCAAGGAAGTATGTCAGTCAGCGAGTATCGCGACAAGTTTATCCAATTATCCAGATATGCCCCTGATGAAGTTGCTGAGGATGAGAAGTGTCAAGACAGTTTTGATCAATTGAAGAAAAGATTGATGTCGCCACCAGTATTGGTTATGCCAGACCTGCAGAAAGGATTTGATATCTATTGTGATGCATGTGGCCAAGGCTTAGGATGTGTGCTCATCCAGGAAGGACATGTGATTGCTTATGCTTCTCGTCAGTTACGGAAACATGAATTGAACTACCCCACTCATGATTTGGAATTGGCAGCCGTTGTGCATGCACTTAAGATTTGGAGACATTACATTATGGGAACCAAGTGTCAAGTATACACGGATCATAAGAGTTTGAAGTATATATTCACTCAGAAGGATCTCAACCTTAGGCAACGCCGTTGGTTGGAGCTTATTAAGGATTATGATTTGGAGATTCACTATCACCCGGGCAAGGCAAATTTGGTTGCAGATGCCTTGAGTCGCAAGGAGCATGTTCATTCAGCTATTGTTGCCTAGCTACCCGACGAGATTATTGAGGATTTCAGGAGACTTAACCTGGGGATAGTTGCTCACACAGAAGGAGTTACTATTGATGTGGAACCTACTTTGGAGCAAGAAATCCGCAAAGGACAAATTGGTGATACGAAAATACAACAGATTAAGGATCTGATTACGGAAGGTCGAGGTCCAGAATTTACGGAAGATGAGCAAGGCACCGTATGGTTCAAGGACAGGATGTGTGTTCCTGATATTGAAAGCCTTCGTGAGACTATTTCAAAGGAGGCCCATGACTCGGACTATTCTATTCATCCTAGTAGTACCAAGATGTATCAGGATTTGAAGCGGAAGTACTGGTGATATGGATTGAAGAGAGATGTGGCTGCACATGTGGCTATGTGCGATGTATGTCAAAGAGTTAAGGCTGAACACCAGAGGCCAGCTGGACTATTGCACCCATTGAAGATACCCGAGTGGAAGTGGGAAGAGATTGGTATGGATTTTATTACTGGATTGCCTCGCACCCAGAAAGGATATGATGCTATATGGGTGATTGTGGATAGATTGACTAAAGTGGCTCACTTCATTCCTGTAAAGACTACATATAAAGGTTCTCAGCTAGCAGAGTTATATATGGCTCGGATTGTGTGTTTACATGGAGTACCAAAGAAGATCGTGTCTGATCGAGGTTTGCAGTTTACCTCAAGATTTTGGAGAAGCTTTCATGAGAATATGAGCACGAAGTTGAATTTTAGTACAGCTTATCACCCTCAGACTGATGGACAGACTGAAACGACTAATCAAGTTTTGGAAGATATGTTGAGAGCCTATGCCCTTCAGCATGGAGAAAGTTGGGATAAAAGTCTACCTTATGCTGAGTTCTCATATAATAATAGCTATCAGGCCAGTCTGAAGATATCACTTTTTGAAGCTTTATATGGGAGGAAGTGCAGGACTCCTCTATATTGGGATCAGACTGGAGAAAGACAGTTCTTTGGGCCTGAACTGATTCAAGAAGCAGAAGAGCAAGTCCGTATAATTCGAGAGAATTTGAGGGTGGCTCAAACCAGGCAAAAGAGCTATGCTGATAATAGAAGGAGGCCACTGGAATTTGAAGAAGGAGATTATGTGTATCTCAAAGTGTCACCACTTCGTGGAATGAGGAGATTCAAAGTTAAGGGCAAATTGTCCCCTCGCTATATTGGACCATTCTTGATCTTTAGGCGAGTTGGGGAGATGGCATACCAACTCGAGTTACCTGCTAGTTTATCGGATGTGCATAATGTGTTCCACGAATCTGAACTTAAGAAGTGTCTCTGTGTCCCTGAGGAACAATTACCAATGGAAGAGCTCAGTGTTCAGGGTGATTTGACTTACATGGAGTACCCGATCAAGATTCTTGACACATTGACTTGAGTTACAAGGAATAAGGTGATAAAGATGTGTAAAGTGCAATGGAGTCACCATGGAGAAGATGAAGCTACGTGGGAGAGAGAAGAAGAGCTTCGCATAGATTTTCCCCACATTTTCCCTCGTTCTTCTTAAATCTCGAGGACGAGATTATTTTTAAGGGGGGTAGGATTTGTAACACCCACTTTGTAATTTGCTAGAAATAATATAAATAGAGAAACAATTCCTCCTATGTGAGTTTGACCCTTATGCATCATCACATGTGAAAACCCTATGCAAAAACAAATAATTAATAACATAAAAGCCACAAAAATATGTATCATGCTGGATTTTATTTTGTGCATTTTGTGACAACATAAAATAATATGAAAAGAAATATATTAAATTCTCTAAAATGGAAATTCAAGAATTTGAGCAAGAGAAGAAAGAATACTAAACAAAGATAAAGACAATAAATATAAAGAAATTAGTTAAACCTTCCTATTTGGGTTCAACTTGTACATTTAAAAATGAATATAAGTTCACAGATTAAAATTGAATTCAAATTTGAATTCTAGAAATTGAAAAGAGAAAAGGAGAGAAGAAAATAAAGGAAAATAAAAAAATAACAGAACTGTTCACGTGGGCCGACTAACCCCACTTTCGGCCTAGAGACCAAATGCCTGTGCGCTCGGCCCAGCTCAGGGGCACGGCGCCGGCGTGTGGGACCAGGACGTCAGCCCTCACCCGCGCGCTCATCACCGCTCTGCCACTGCCACAGCGGACCCACACGTCATCCCTCTCCCACGTCGCCGCAACCACCTAGCGCAACCAACTCCGAGATTCTAGCTCCTGTTGGCGACCCCAGCAACGCGACCCATGCTGCATAAAGCCCTAAGCCGGCCGCAACCTCCCTCTCCTCCCTTCCTCAATTTCGCAAGCGCCGCCACCAACCGAGAGTTTCGTGATTGAGGTTTTAGTGTGTGCCGCCCGTAATCGCCATCAACGCCGCAGGTGATTCTCGGCCACGCTGCCGGCGACGAACCGTGTCTGTACTAGGGGCGCTCGCGGGGCAATTGTGCATCGATTCCCTGTCGGCAATTTGGTGCGGAAGTTGCAGAGTGAGAGTATTTCCCCGTCGTCGACCGCGCACCACCTAGAAGTCGCTCATCACCATGGGTTGTGCTCTGCGCTACCTAGGCGTCGGTATGGCCTCCACCATTCTACTCCCCATTCTTCTCTCTACAATTTAAGCCGGTCAGATTGGGGTTTCATGCGCGTTATTTAGGGAATTAGTTCTGCCGACGTGAGTCCTCGCCGTGGCGACATCGGCGCCATGGGCGGGGCTGCTCAAGGTAGGGGACGTGCTGGGTACCGTCGATCGGGATTCATACGGCTAGGATTAGTTTCGTGGTATTCCTTCACGCGGTTGATCTAGCGCGACCGATTCGGATCGGACGCGTACGCGTTGGCCTAGGTTCATAAAACACCCCGACCATTGATCCCTGATCCAGTGGTCTCGATCGCGTACACGTTTATCGTTGGGGAAATCTAATCTCCCCCTTTGAATTTAGATCTGACGGCAGAGACTATCCCGTACCCCTTCGGCTTGCATGTTTTGTAAAAGAAAACCTAGAAAATCTAGGAATCAACCCGCCGTCCATTTTTACTATGCACTGAGTCTAAGATATCTTTCGCAGAGCCCCCTTCGTTTCACAGGAATTGAGGCCTAGTCCAGAACATTATAAAACCCGGGAAACTGAATTATAAAAGGATTTTTAATAGGAAAATAATTGCTAGAACTTCAATAATTCATAGAAAATGTATATGAACCCCAAATTAATCCATTTCACTTTCTAAATTTTTGTAATTTAATTCTCTATCACTTAGAGCCTCTGTTTTGTCATGAAAACAGTAAGAAATTTAATTCCTCACTTAATTCATTTTAAACACATAAAACCTTCGAAAATTCATATCTTAAAATCTATAACTCCAAAAAATATGATTCCTGTTCCTAGGATTTTATTTTATTATGTAGAATATTTCTGTGTATTTTGTTCACATGCTTGGTGTAATGTTAATTTTCTCTATATCCTGTGCTTGTTTGTATTGTGGTGAGTAGAAGAGACCGTGACTGAGGAGGCTGGTGAGCATCAGGTTGAAGTAGCTAAGCAGGAGCTCATTGAAGGCAAGTTGTGCCCTTGACCACTTTTTACCCAATAATATTCTTTAATATCATTTATTCATGCATAGGTTAATTTTGATGGGACCCAATAAGTTACCCTAGATTGTTTATCTCATTACCTTGTTTACCCCTGAATCACTTGGGTAGTTTGCTATTGCTTTACATGGTTTTGGGATAATCATTTATTATATCTATGTTCCAATTCTTTTGTTATTCTATTTATGTTCATGTTAAGATCATTAATGTTAATTGGAACATAGAGCTTAACTTGAGTAACACGTTGTTGGGGACATGTTCTCAAATGCTATGAGTTAAGAACAAGGCAACACAAAAAATGCTAAGTGATAAAATCCTTCGTCCTTCGAAGCATTATTTCCCTTAGGATAT
The DNA here is from genome assembly GCA_029449295.1 of Zea luxurians. NCBI lineage: Eukaryota > Viridiplantae > Streptophyta > Magnoliopsida > Poales > Poaceae > Zea > Zea luxurians. The sequence continues at coordinate 73,308,839 of JAOPSE010000004.1, read as the reverse complement.
AATGATTCTCGGACGAAGGTTATGAAGGACATACCTTCATCAACACAACATATAATAATGAAGAAAGAATCATATAAAATATAAAGAATTAACGTAAACAATTATGTATAATCATCAACTCATTTTTTATATTATTATTATGGAAAAATAGAAATGATATCCAATAACAAATGTACCTTCGGCTTGAAGGAAGATGCAAGTACAAGCGTGACGCAAAAGTAAAATGCCAAGTCAGCGTGAACAGTACGGGGGCACTGTTCACCTATTTATAGGCACGAGACACAGCCCATGTAAAATTACATCCATGCCCTTTACATTTGGTAGTGATTCTATAGTAATCCACCGAGGCCTAAATAGCATTTTCATCTTTAAGTCGGTTTCCTTTTCTGCTATCATGCCGAAGCTTTCCTGCCCACAGCTTCGGCGCTGTATCAACCTTCGTATTCTTCTCCCACTGTGATGCTGATTCGAGTCCGAAGATACCTGTTCACACATTATACTCCAGAAACACTGTTAAATCATATTTTTGAGGACCTTCGGAAGCCGAAGGCCCCCAACAGTAGCCCCTCGCAATATTAATTTGTTAGAATGATAAATTTAGATTGCGACATGGACGAAGGCCTTAAGCCGAAGGTCCGAAAAAACACCTTCCCTTTGCTAGAATAGCAACATTCACTGACAAGTAGGGTCTCCCAATTTTCAATGTAATGGGCATATAAATAGGAGCATACCACGAACTTATTTGGTACGCTTCTTGCCGTCTGCTCTTGCTTAATTTTTTAGCTCTTGCGCACCAACTGCTTAGTTTTTTAAGTTTTTAAGCTTCGGCTCTGAAAACAGTTTTTAGCATTTTTGAAGATGTCTGGAGGTAAAAAGGCTGCTGCCGAGATGAAGCTGAGTCTTTCTGAAGAGAAAAACCTAGGGTTTCTTGAAGCAATGTCGAAGACCAATACAGAAAAAATCACCAAAGAGATTTTAGAAGGTTTATCTGAAGATACTGATGACAGCGACAGTTATGATGTGGATAGTGGTGGTGAAGACTCCGAAGATCGCCCTTGGCGACCAAGCCATGCGGTTTTCGGCAAATCGAGTATCAAAGAAAATCATCTTGTCAATATGAGGGGAAGATATTTCCGGGACTTGTCCGTTGTGAGGGCCGACGAAGGAGAGAAGACTTGTCCGACACCTGAGGAAAACGAAGTCGTAGTGTTCCGAAGCTTTTTGAAAGCTGGACTACGATTTCCCCTGAGCAGGTTTGTCGTAGAGGTACTGAAAATATTTGAAATTTATCTTCACCAACTTACCCCCGAAGCAATCATAAGGATGAATATCTTCGTGTGGGCGGTGAGAAGCCAAGGTCTGGAACCGGATGCGAAAAGTTTCTGCAACATACATGAATTGTTATACGAGACAAAGCCCTGGGGTAAGGAACAGTATCACAATAATTTCGGCTGCTACAGCTTCATCGCTCGGTCTGGGTCAAGCTGCCCCGTGCCAACCTTTCGGAAGAAATGGCCCGGCGACTGGATGACAGAATGGTTTTATGTGAAGAATGACCTGGAAACACGGGAAGATGTTAAAGGTATAATTATGCGTCCTATTTGGCAACGCTTCGGCCTGCGGAAGCCGAAGGTTGAAATGAATGAAGCTGCCGAAGAATGCCAGAGAGCCTTCGGAGTTGTTTGCTCTTTTATTGGAACGAGGGATTTGGTCCAAGAGCATATTGCCTTCAGAGTATGGCTGCTCGCGGAAAAATGGGAAATGCCGCAGGAAACCATAAAGGAGGCTGACGAAGGTGGACTTATCAGGCTTGTAGGAAACGGGTGACGCCTAAGAGGGGGGTGAATTAGGACTTCTAAAACTTTTACTAAACTAGGCCACAAATAAATCCCTAGAGCAAAACCTATGCAAATAATCAAAACTAGAATGTGCAAACTAGGTTTTGTCTAAGTGTTGCTATCTCTACCGCAAAGGCTAAGTTTCAATCTACACTAAATAAGTATGACTACAAGATTGAAACTTAAATGCTTAATATAAATGCGGAATGTAAAGAGCTAAGTAGAGAAGCAAACTCTCGTGGATGACGCCGGTATTTTTACCGAGGTATCCGGAACCACGCAAGGTTCCGACTAATCCTCGTTGGTGCCCCTACGCAAAGGGAAGCCCACGCGAGGGCCAAGCACCACGGTCGAGTAACTCCGTAGAGAGCCGCGGGCCTTCTCCACGCGCAAGTGGTGCTCCACTTCCGGCTCCTCTCGGACGCTCCCCGCCGTCTCCACTATCGAGCTTCCGGCCGAAACGCCGCGGGCCTCGTTCCCTCCGGTACACGGTGGCGGCCGTGACACAAACGCGGTTGTCACGGTCTCGCAAGTCTCTCGCCCCACTCGGTACAATTACAACGACTCACGCAAGAGCCGAGGGGTTGTGTGGTTTTACAAAACTCACTCAACTAACTAGGATTCACCTAGAGCAAGCGCTAAAGCGGTCTAACTAACCTAAGCACTTCGCAAAGCACCTACGCTAATCACCGAGTGATTCTATTAAGCACTTGGGTGTTTGAGCTCTTAGAAATGTGCACTATATGCCTTGGTATGTTGCTTGGGCTCTCACACTTGAGAATGGCCGGTTGGGGTGGTATTTATAGCCTCCAAGCCCCCAACTAGCCGTTGGACAGAAAGCAGCAGCTTTTTGTCGTCGGGTGCACCGGACAGTCCGGTGCACACCGGACACTGCACTGTAGCATGTCCGGTGCACGCCACGTCAGCCGACCGTTGCGCGCCTGTAGCAGTCGACCGTTGGATCCGACCGTTGCCTTCTGCCCGTTGGCACACCGGACAGTCCGGTGCACACCGGACAGTCCGGTGCTACAGCCAGAGAGCGCCTGTCTGCGGCCTCTCTGCGCAGACTGTCCAGTGCCTCACTGGACAGTCCGGTGCGCCACCAGGCGCTGGCTGACAGCCCTGGTCTTGGATTTCTTCGCTGATTTCTTCGGGCTTCTTTGTTCTTGAGTCTTGGACTCCTATGCATCTTTTTATGTCTTCTTTTGAGGTGTTGCATCCTCATTGCCTTGGTCCAATTCTCTTCGCATCCTGTGAACTACAAACACAAACACTGGAAGACTTATTAGTTCACGGATTGTGTTGTTCATCAAACACCAAAACTCAATTAGCCAAAAGGCCCGGGGTCCATTTTCCTTACAATCTCCCCCTTTTTGGTGATTGATGACAACACAACCAAAGCAAGCAAATAATACAAGAATTTGAGTGAAAATATGCAATCTACTTGCTAAGATGCATGATTGTCCCCACAATGTGATATTATGGACTTAAGCCTCCCTCTAACTCCATAAATCACTTACTTCCTATTTTTGGACCAAATAACCAAAACCACTTAAAAAGCCATTTGTAGATATAAAATTTTAAATTGGTGGTGTTTGGTGTTTGATATAGTTTTCATTGCTTTGGTCCCTAAACTTCTCCCCCTTTGGCATCAACCACCGAAAAGGAAGACATTAAAAGCATGTAGGAAGAAAATAAAAGCTTGCCCTCATCAAGAAATCTATCAAATGATACCACAATTGAAGGAAATTAATTTAAACAATATGAATTATACCACTTGAAAGAGTCCTCAAAAGATTACTCCCCCTAAATGAGTATTCTCTTTTTAGACAGAGTTTTTCTCCCCCTTTAGAGATGAAGAAATACTCCCCTGTCAGAGATCCTCAACTTAGGAAAAAACATGTGAAAATTAGAGGTGCAAGACATAATTTGAAAAGACTAACTTCCCTTATGCATAGGTAACAGAATATGAGTTAACTACTTATGCATTTTTAGCAACATGGAAGCATATGATATGAAATATAGTCTAATCAAATATTGGAGAAGACATGTAAATGATACTGAAAGTAGTCTCAAAAGATACCAATTGAAAGTCAATGGTGAGCTTGAGAGACATAAGAGTTCTTGGAGATTTTGCAGTGGAAGATTGTTGTCTTTCTCCGGGGACTTCATTTTCCTTACAATGAGACTATCACATGAAATAGACTTGAAAAGGTGTTAGTCTCAAAGTGTTAGATTATAGAGTAACCTCCCCCTAAAGGTGTGCATACAAGTTTTGAATACTTGTAGGAGACATGCACTTTGATTTGATATCAAGAGGGGCAAATTATCCATAATCCAAACTTTGGCACATATAAGTTAAATGATACACTTTGTAGAAATCAAAATTTTCAATTTATGCATCATTTACTATGGAGTGATATAGAAGCTATGTGCCGTGCTTAAATAAACATTTTAAACCATGTAGGTTTGCTTAAGTATATGAATTGAAAGCAAGCAATCCTACCATGTGATTTACCTAGTATGCATGATTTTAAACATAAGTACATAACAAATGTAATACTAGGCAAGAAAGGTAAACTAGATAAAAGATAAATAGATACGCATATCTAAAAACGAGAAATACAATAAAACTAGTTACCTTAGTCATGGGTGGGAAATTTGGGTCCAAAGTTTTCACTAACCCACTTGGCAATAAACTTAATCCAATATGATGTACCCCATGATATACATCCCAAATTTGCCAAGTCTCCAAATTTCCCGTAGACCTTCGGTCCACTCACTTCCCTTTCGGGATCCAAACCTTCTTGGTGCTTTTCATGGTTGAAATTATCTCCTTTGGCACCCAGATGCGTTTGGCCCCTTTTCCTTTGTTGGCTTGCTTGTTGGCCTTGATTGCTATCACCTTTCCGTTCTTTTTCTTCTTGATCAAATATGGGGTAGCATCCTTTTTGTTCACCTTTTTGATGTAGGTGTTGGAGATTTTGCTTGATGGCTTTTGCTTGAGCTTTTGCCTTTGTTTATCCCCGGTCATCGCCTTGCATTGGAAAGACTTGTGGCCTTCCTTGTGGCATAGCCTACAAATCACAGTTTCTCCCTCTACAGGCTTGTTCACTCCCGCAGTGGTGTTATCCTGTGGAGGTCGGATTTGTTTGGCTTTGCCTTTCTTGTCATACAAAGCCTTGCCAAGGCGAGCCACTTCTTGCTTTAATTGTTCATTTTCCTTTGCAACCTCATCCGTACATGACTCTACAACAATATTCTCAACAACGACTTGGTTGCAGGGGTTAGAATCATCAATTAAATCAAAGCAGGAAGTAGAAGCATCTTTCTTAATTATTTCAGGTATTTCAACTAAAGATGCTGCTGGGGTGCTACCAATGTTTTCTAGCTTAGTAGTTAGCTCATTATTGTGTATGCTAAGAATTTCCATTTTCTCTAGCAAATTTTCAATAGCTTCTTGGGAGCTAGCTAACTTAGCCTTAAGTTTTTCATTCTTTTTAATAAGGCTATCATCGGTAGCAGTGGATGGAGCACTAGATTCTAATAGCTCAATTTTAGTTGATAGCTCACTATTTAAGTTTGCAAAAGTTTCAAATTTTTCTAGCAAACCTTTGTAATCATTTTGAGAGCTAACCAACTTATTTTTCAAAGTTTAAAGTTGAGCTTTTTGCTTAGTGCAAACATCCTGGAAAAATTTTACGGCTTCCGCAAGCTCTTCTGGAGAGGCCTTTCCCTCGCCTTCATCATCACTACTACTTTCATCACTAGAGGATGGAATGCTTTTGTTACCTCTTGCCATAAGGCATTTGTTTGATGACCGTGATGATCGTGACGAGGACCGGTGGCTGCGCGTCCTTGGAGGTTCATCTTCACTTGAAGAATCATCCCAAGTTCTAACACTTGTGAGCGCCTTGCCTTTGCTCCTCTCCTTTTTGGGTTTGGCCATATTTGGACAGTTGTCCCTGAAGTGGCCCTTCTCCCCACATGCGAAGCATCCTCTCTTCCTTTGCTTTTTCCTGTCAATGTTAAAGAGAAGATCCTCGACCTGCAGGGGCACACCCATTAGATTAATCTTGCGGATCATCCTCATTACCTTTCCGACGCGTCGGATTGTTTCTTCGTCCTCGGAGGATGATGTGCACGGTTGATTATCTTCAACATCATCACTTTCTTCTTCTACTTCCTCTTCTTCGCTTGAGGAACTTGGAGTGGGAGCCTTCTTTTTGCCCTTCCTTTCATCACATGCAAAAGCATATGGTCTTGAGGAAGTTGGCTCCTCTCCCCGACTCATTTTTCACGACATCTCAAAGGCCGCGATTTTCCCAATCACAATGGTCGGGGTCATGTTGCTCAAATCCTCCATGTTGTGAAGGATGGTGATGATGCTCCCATATCTTTGTTGTGGTAGCAGGGAGATAATCTTCCTCACAATGTCTGCATCACCTAGCTTATTAATGCCAATAGAATTGAGCTCATTGATAATTAGATTCAAACGAGAATACATGTCTCTAACAAGCTCATCATCTTTCATGGCAAAAGAATTATACTCATTTAAGACTAGGCAATGTTTTTGCTCACGGACATTGGATGTGCCGTCATGGAGCTCATGCAATTTAGCCAAATCTCATTAGCAGTTTTCAAGGTAAATACTTGATTAAATATATCCATGCTAAGAGATTCATACAAGCAATTTTTGGCTCTAGCATTTAAATGAATTTCTTTTTCTTCACTCGTGGTGGGTTTTTCGGGATTCTTGAGGGGTTTCATCCCGTCACGAGTGACTCTCCAAACACCTAGATCAACGGCCTCTAGGTAACAAGCCATTCTAGCACTATAATATGGGAAGTTAGTGCCGTCGAAGTGTGGTGGCCTATGGGTATCCATCCCTTCCTCAAAAAAAGCGTCGGCTCTTTTAGCGGTGAAGCTAAAGCGTTTCAAATGAGCCAAACCGGGCTCTGATACCACTTGTAGGAAACGGGTGACGCCTAAGAGGGGGGGGGTGAATTAGGACTTCTAAAACTTTTACTAAACTAGGCCACAAATAAATCCCTAGAGCAAAACCTATGCAAATAATCAAAACTAGAATGTGCAAACTAGGTTTTGTCTAAGTGTTGCTATCTCTACCGCAAAGGCTAAGTTTCAATCTACACTAAATAAGTATGACTAAAAGATTGAAACTTAAATGCTTAATATAAATGTGGAATGTAAAGAGCTAAGTAGAGAAGCAAACTCTCGTGGATGACGCCGGTATTTTTACCGAGGTATCCGGAACCACGCAAGGTTCCGACTAATCCTCGTTGCTGCCCCTACGCAAAGGGAAGCCCACGCGAGGGCCAAGCACCACGGTCGAGTAACTCCGTAGAGAGCCGCGGGCCTTCTCCACGCGCAAGTGGTGCTCCGCTTCCGGCTCCTCTCGGACGCTCCCCGCCGTCTCCACTATCGAGCTTCCGGCCGAAACGCCGCGGGCCTCGTTCCCTCCGGTACACGGTGGCGGCCGTGACACAAACGCGGTTGTCACGGTCTCGCAAGACTCTCGCCCCACTCGGTACAATTACAACAACTCACGCAAGAGCCGAGGGGTTGTGTGGTTTTACAAAACTCACTCAACTAACTAGGATTCACCTAGAGCAAGCGCTAAAGCGGTCTAACTAACCTAAGCACTTCGCAAAGCACCTACGCTAATCACCGAGTGATTCTATTAAGCACTTGGGTGTTTGAGCTCTTAGAAATGTGCACTATATGCCTTGGTATGGTGCTTGGGCTCTCACACTTGAGAATGGCCGGTTGGGGTGGTATTTATAGCCTCCAAGCCCCCAACTAGCCGTTGGACAGAAAGCAGCAGCTTTCTGTCGTCGGGTGCACCGGACAGTCCGGTGCACACCGGACACTGCACTGTAGCATGTCCGGTGCACGCCACGTCAGCCGACCGTTGCGCGCCTGTAGCAGTCGACCGTTGGATCCGACCGTTGCCTTCTGCCTGTTGGCACACCGGACAGTCCGGTGCACACCGGACAGTCCGGTGCTACAGCCAGAGAGCGCCTGTCTGCGGCCTCTCTGCGCAGACTGTCCAGTGCCTCACCGGACAGTCCGGTGCACACCGGACACCAATGTCCGGTGCGCCACCAGGCGCTGGCTGACAGCCCTCGTCTTGGATTTCTTCGCTGATTTCTTCAGGCTTCTTTGTTCTTGAGTCTTGGACTCCTATGCATCTTTTTATGTCTTCTTTTGAGGTGTTGCATCCTCATTGCCTTGGTCCAATTCTCTTCGCATCCTGTGAACTACAAACACAAACACTGGAAGACTTATTAGTTCACGGATTGTGTTGTTCATCAAACACCAAAACTCAATTAGCCAAAAGGCCCGGGGTCCATTTTCCTTACAAGGCTAAAGTATACTTTCAAGTTTGGAGATAAATTCGTTGAGCCAGATGATGACTGGCTAAAAAGCATTAAAAATTTAAGTCATGAACTACTTGGGGTTTATTCAAAGGCCGAAGATACTGCATTGTCAGCAGCCTTCGGAGGCCGGAAAAAGAAAAGACTGAACCGAGTGTTTGACGCAATTGGGTTCGTGTACCCCGACTACCACTATCCAGCGCGGGGCCAAAAAAGAAAAAGCGCAACCTCTGCACAAGAAACTGCTTCAGCCGCTCCCAGCGAGCCAATGCCGAAGAGACAAAGGGTAAAGGTTCTCACACACCGGCCACGCTACATTGAACCAGCTACAGTGCCTGAGTTCGGCGGTGAAACCTCTTCGGCCACCGTAACTAAAGAACCAACTTCAGTGTCGAGGGTCGAAGAAAAAACTGAAGCACCCTCAGCAGAGAAAGCAGAAAAACCGAGAACTGAAGGAACGAAAAAATTGGAAATTTTAAGTCCTTCAGCAAGTGTTGAGACAATAAAAAACCAAAAAGGCCCAGCAGTGACCCCGAAAAGAAAAAGAATGGTCAATGTGCTAGATGTACTGGAGACAATTAAGTCTTCAAGCACGACTCCAAAGAAAACTGTTGAAACTTCCGAAGTGGAAACTGAAATCTCTGACAGTAAAGTTCCAAAGCAACAAACTGAGACTGAGGCTGGGCCTTCAGAGCCCACAAAGGTAAAATCCTTGGAAACCGAGGAAGAAAAAATGACGGAGCCAATTCTTGTTGAAGAAGTCAGTGTTGTTGCCCCCGAAGCATCCTCCAAAGTCCTTGATTATATTGTTCGGCACGCTTCGGGGAAAAAGTTATCAGAAGAAGAAGTTTTTGAAGCTAATCACTATGCCAAAGAATTGAAATATCCGAAGGGGGCACTAGTGTTCAATGGTACAGATGAAGAAGATTTCCTATACTGCCTCCCGGATAACAAAGAATTACTTGTCTGCCGGGAAATGGCCCGAAGCATGGGGTTTCCTAAGCTGGAGGCTGGCCTCTGTGCTATGACAAAGGACGATCTTGCGGACAGCCTTGCATATAATAGCCTGAAGGTACGAGATCTGCGCATTTGGAAACTTTATGATTTGAAATTTATTGTTTTATTCTTATACTAACTCTTTTTTTGTATAGGGTTTAATACTTAGCAATGCGCTGAGAGCGCAAAAGAATGCCGAAGACGAGAGCTATGAAATTGCTTTCAACAACCTTCGAACAGAGGTTATCAAACTAAGGAATGAAGCCTTGGAAAAGGACAAAATTCTAGTTACATTGGTGGATAAAATAAAGGAGAACGAAGCTGCGTCTAAAGCAGAAGTTGTAGCTCAAAAGCACGAGATTGACGATCTTCGGAAGCAATTAGCCTGGGCTAAAGAAGAACGCATACTTGAAGAAACGAAGCGAGAACTTAGCGACCAATGGGCAAATCATTTAGAAGGAACTATCGAAGAGCTTCGTTCGTCCAAGAAAAGATGTTATGACAAATCTATGGATTGTGTTAAGAAAATGAAAGCTAGCTTCGCCAGCGTTGGCGCATTTTCGAGTGAAGAAAACTTCACGAGAGGCAACCCCGAAGGTCCCATTGAATGGATTAATCACGAAGCTGAGGCCTTTGAAGAAATTTTAAATAGTCGCGGAGACATATGCGCTTTTTCGGGTGCCAGGGGGATTGCCACCATTTTAGAAAGGAAAGGCTGCGAACATGTAAAAAATTTAGCACAATCCGAAATTGCCTTGTCCTTCGAAGACGCTAAAGACCCTTCGGCTGAAGCTAGCATAGTTGGTGGAAAATTTTTCACCGATATCTGGGATAATGGTGGCCGAGAAATGGCCCGAGAAATTATCCAAAAAAGCGAAAAAGGCATTCATGATGCTAGAAAAGTGGCCGAGGCTGCTGAAAAAAGCGCAGAGCCCGAAGGGCAAATAGGTATTAACTAATGGTTTTTATTGTGTTGTAATTTTTGATTTCAAACTTCGTTCGCCAATTGTAATAGCAATGTAGCCGTATCCTGTCCTCCCTCAGATCCTGCTAAAACGCCTCTGGGCCCTCACCCGAAGGACGACGATGAAATCAAAAAGATGGCCGAAGCTATCATGGATCAAGTTGTCAATCAACTCCTGAACGAAGCTGCGGAAGTAGTACTTAGGGAAGACTAGGTACTATTGTAAAAACATCTGAAATGTAATATGTGTAATATCTTGTAACCCTGAATGTAATATACTTGTTTTTTATGGTTCAATTCTTTACGATGCATGAAATTTTACATACATACCGTTTTTGAGTCTGACGAAAAAACACCTTCCCTTCTTTTCATGCTTCGTGAAGAAGAATTTTCATTCATCACAACGATATTCATAGTGCTCTGATGAAGAATTTCCAAGCTTCGTGAAAATATTTTCCGAAGCTACACTCCGAAGATCAATATTGTATCTCCTTGTGACTTTGCATAATTTTCCCTTTTTCAAAGCATTTTTCCGAAGGTCGATATTGTGCCCCCTTCTTATGCCATATGCAGCATGATGTATGATGCTTATGCTATGCGAAATGATGTGATGATGTTATGTTATGTAAAATGGTATTTATTCCAAAGATACACTCACATTCCTGCAATAAAACACACAATCTTTTTAAATCAGCGTTGACTTTTCGCTGTAAGCCTCCCTTAGGAGCTTCTTCGCCTTTTACTTCAGCGGAATCAGCGTTTATTTTTCGCTGTAAGCCTCCCTTAGGAGCTTCTTCGCCTTTTACTTTCGGCGGTATTCGCGTTGACTTTTCGCGCTTCGCCTTTTACTTAGGCGGTATCAGCGTTTATTTTTCGCTGTAAGCTCTGCATTCCCTTTGGAACGACTTCTGAGCAGAAAACTTACACTGCGCTCCCTTTGGAACGACTTTTTGTAACTTCAGCAAACTTACTCTGCGTTCCTTAGAACGACTTTTTGATGCTTCGAAGAATTCATGCCGTGCCTTTTAAAATAAATTTTTGACAATTAGAAGATCCTCCTTGCTATCGCAAATCTTTAAGCTTGAACAACTTAAGCCTGTGGAGAAGATATACTTTCCTTGTGGCAATCAACGAAACTATTACATGAGATTTAAAAATTGTCCTTTATTACACAGAAAATAAAATTGAATGGAAAAGACTACTATCAAAGTAGGATATTTGTCAATAAATGTGCTTCGACTCTGGCACAGTGCTATTGACTGTGCGAGCTTCGGACTGTTCTCTGAAGTCCCTTTGCTGTTGAACATATTGGCCCCCTTCTGGCTGCTGGCCTTGTTGCAGCGGTGGTGGAGGCGGAGGCTGTTGCCAGGAAGCTTGAGGTTGACTCGCCGAAGCAACAGAAACTGCAGGGTGATTGCCTACATATTCTGGGATGTAAGGCGAATGATACGAAGCAGTGTGCATAATCTGCTTCGGCTGACCCTGTTGTGCTGCAGCTTCGGCTATCTCCTTTTGCTTCTGGATGGTAACATGGCACATCCTGGTGGTATGGCCCTTGTTTTCACCACAGAACAAGCAAAATGTTCTCCTTGGTTGATTTCCAAATCTTCCGCCGAAGCCCCTGGCGCCTCTGCCTCTTGGAGCTGGCGGCCGAAAGAAGCTTTGCTATTGCCCCGAAGCTTGTGAGGAGCATTGTGGCCTTTGCTGCTGACTCCCCTTATCATCATTTTGAGTAGAGCTGTGAATTGACCTGACGTGCCTCGGATAAAATCTTCCTCCGAAGCCCCTGGTCATTTCGGAAAACCTGAAAGCTTCCTCCCTTCTTTGACGAAAATCATTGTCAGCCCGAATATACTCGTCCATCTTCTGGAGCAGCTTCTCCAAAGTTTGAGGAGGTTTCCTAGCAAAGTACTGAGCTGAAGGTCCTGGCCGAAGTCCCTTGATCATGGCCTCAATTACAATTTCGTTGGGCACTGTTGGCGCCTGTGCCCTCAATCGTAAGAACCTCCGGACATACGCCTGAAGGTATTCTTCGTGATCCTGGGTGCACTGGAATAGAGCTTGAGCAGTGACCGGCTTCGTCTGAAACCCCTGGAAGCTGGTTAACAACATGTCCTTCAGCTTTTGCCATGAAGTGATCGTTCCTGGTCGAAGGGAGGAATACCAGGTTTGAGCAACACTCCTGACAGCCATAACAAAAGATTTTGCCATGACTGCAGTATTGCCACCATACGAAGATACTGTTGCTTCGTAGCTCATCAAAAACTGCTTCGGGTCTGAATGGCCGTCGAACATGGGAAGCTGGGGCGGCTTGTAGGATGAAGGCCAAGGTGTAGCCTGCAGCTCAGCGGACAGAGGAGAAGCATCATCAAAAGCAAAATTTCCATGGTGGAAATTCTCATACCAGTCATCTTCATTGAAGAAACCCTCCTGATGAAGATCCTTGTGCTGAGACCTTCGGTTCTACTCATCCTGAGTAAGATGACGAACTTCTTCAGAGGCTTCGTCTATCTGCCTTTGCAGTTCTGCTAGCCTGGCCATCTTTTCCTTCTTCCTCTGCACCTGCTGATGAAGCACCTCCATGTCTCTGATTTCTTGGTCTAGCTCATCCTCTTGCGGTGTCGGGCTGACAGCCTTCCTCTTCTGGCTTCGGGCCTCCCGAAGAGAGAGAGTCTCCTGATTGGGGTCCAGCGGTTGCAGAACTGCAGCCCCAGTTGCTGAAGCTTTCTTCGGCGCCATAGCGAAGGTTTATGGTTGCCGAAGATGTTCAAAACTCAGAGTGGAAGTGAGTTCACCGGAGGTGGGCGCCAATGTTGGGGACTTGTTCTCAAATGCTATGAGTTAAGAACAAGGCAACACAAAAAATGCTAAGTGATAAAATCCTTCGTCCTTCGAAGCATTATTTCCCTTAGGATATAATGATTCTCGGACGAAGGTTATGAAGGACATACCTTCATCAACACAACATATAATAATGAAGAAAGAATCATATAAAATATAAAGAATTAACGTAAACAATTATGTATAATCATCAACTCATTTTTTATATTATTATTATGGAAAAATAGAAATGATATCCAATAACAAATGTACCTTCGGCTTGAAGGAAGATGCAAGTACAAGCGTGACGCAAAAGTAAAATGCCAAGTCAGCGTGAACAGTACGGGGGCACTGTTCACCTATTTATAGGCACGGGACACAGCCCATGTAAAATTACATCCATGCCCTTTACATTTGGTAGTGATTCTATAGTAATCCACCGAGGCCTAAATAGCATTTTCATCTTTAAGTCGGTTTCCTTTTCTGCTATCATGCCGAAGCTTTCCTGCCCACAGCTTCGGCGCTGTATCAACCTTCGTATTCTTCTCCCACTGTGATGCTGATTCGAGTCCGAAGATACCTGTTCACACATTATACTCCAGAAACACTGTTAAATCATATTTTTGAGGACCTTCGGAAGCTGAAGGCCCCCAACACACGTGCCACCACAAGGGTTTAATGGGACGCCCTTGGCTGACTAATTAGGAAAGCTAGCGGAAGACTACCTTACCCGAAAGGGGCAAGGGCAGTAGGGGAGTTGCATGCAAGGAGGTTCTCGGGTTGATTTAGCTGCGATGGCGGTCAGACGGGGGATTCTTGCAAGTGCTCTTCCCATAAACTGTAGCGGGTTTTTGGAAGCTAGTGGAACTTTATAAAGGCCTCGTAGTGTTGCCCTGCCGCGCTTCCTAGGTAGAGGTGTATGGGAGTCGCGACCCCTTGGCAGATGGGTAACATGACTTGTGGGTAAAGGGTACAACCTCTGCAGAGTGTAAAACTGGTATACTAGCCGAGCTCACGGTCATGAGCGGCTCAGGACTCTCTGATGTTTAAATTATGGAACTTAAATTCAATTTTGTCATTTGCATTGCATGGGTTTATTATTAATTTTTGTTCAATTACTTTACTTAAGGTTTGGTATTTACTTACACTTAGTAACTGCTAATAAAATTTTTACCAACTACTTAAAAGCAATGCTCAGCTTTAAACCCCTATCATTGATTAGCCTTACACATCACATGAACTCACACCTTTGTGAGTTTATGTCCACTGGTTCCCCACAACTTGTTGAGCTATGATCATGTGTGAGCTCACCCTTGCTGCCTCACACCCCCCCACAGGAGGAGCAGGTGGTTCAGGAGGAGCCACAAGGCGAGGAGTATGATCTGATCTAGGTGGCGTTTCTCAGTTGACATTGGCGCCGACGATCCTTAGTTCGTTTTATACTTATTATTTTATTTTGTAATAAGACTTCCGCTATGTAATAAATACTCTGTTGTTTTATGACATTTATCTCTATACACTGTTATTATATATGTTGTCTTCTTGGTGCATGTATGAGATGCACCAAGCTCTGTTCCTTAAAGCCAGGTGTGACAATATACTACATCGGCTCAACCTTCGGGATGATACCCATCTCCCTATAATTGAACAGCATTATCCTCAATTCCTCACCCTCAAAAAGATTTCGTAGATCTCCCTCGGCTATGCTCGCCCCAAACGGCGAGGACAGCAATTCTCGTTTACCAACCCGGTCTACTCAAAGACGGCCTCGCTCCATCCCCATACGACGGCGCCTACCACTTCGCGAAAACTCACCCACACTGTGTTTCAACACCACCCTTCGCCGCCTATACTCGGTACTCGCACTTGGAAGATCAACGGCCTCGCCAACCTCCACACAGGCGAAGACTCCGCTGCGGCCACATCTAACGCAGCAAAATAATCCAAGCCTTCATCCGAGGACTCCTCCGTCCAAGAAAACAAACTCCCAGACTCACTGTCAGACTCAAAACACTCAGATCCAGAGCCAAATAAATTATCACCAGCAGGCACAACGGTTGAGGCCACCACAAAATCAGTATTGCCAGCAGCGGTTGCTAGCGCAGGCCCAAACGTCGGAACCTGCGCAGCAATCGAGGTTCAGTATCACAAAAACAAAAGTTTACACCGAAAGCCCTAGCCCCTATTTCGCCACCTGCGAAGGCCTAGCCGACGTCGCTGGGTCTTCGGCAACTGGTTCACCCACCGCCTTCGAAGCGTCCTCACCCATCGGCGCAGTGGCCGGCATGGGGCCTTCGCCAGCTCTGGTCGGCGCAGGGGTCGCCAAGGGGCCCTCGCCAGCATCGGATGATGGCGCCAGCTCCACCCCCGACGCCTCGGGTGGTGTGCTGTCCAGATCATCGAGGTCCTCGACCTCTTCATCATGCGCCATCTACAGCAATAGCACATTCATTCAATAACCACACAAATACACACACATACCCACACATATAATCACACAGATGCACCTTTACCTGATCCATCGCCCGGTCGGACCTCTCCCGGACAGTCTCTCGGCCGTGAGGGCCCCACATCCTATCGAAAAGTGCCCCCACCGACCGCTTCAGCACCGGGTCCTCGACCTACAAGATTCCGTGCTCGAAGCCTTCGTCCGACTGGTCAAAGACCTCGAAGTGCCCGCATCCCTCGCGAGACAAGGCATTCAAGGCCCCCTCGCAGGTGATGAGGGAGGCGAAGGACATGAGGCCCGTCACAATTGTCGGGAGCACCTCCAGCTCCTCCTGCAGCCACCCAAGGAAGCGGAGACCCACCTTTTGACCAGGCGCTTCGAAGGGAGCGGTCCGTGCACCCAGCTCCCAGTACGCGTCCACGAGCTGCGTATGCATCCGCTCGACCTTCGCGCGCGTTGAAGCTCCCCAATCCTCTGGGACTCAAATGTGATACAATTACTAGTCCCAGGAGGCTAGTAAACACATTTATACAACAGATGATTCTAGATCTGCTTAAACGAGACAAACCTATAAAGGTGGCGATCAACTTTAAGAGTTGGTCCACAACTCGGGACATATCATCAGAGTGGGGCTGAAGCAGCCCGATATACACAGCGAAGCAAATCAGCGGTCCAACAGCCACAGGCAAGGTTGGGAACAGTCGTAACTCTTACCCGATCTCCTTTTTTTGAAAACAACAAATAAGCAAGGGTGAGTACAAACGTACTCAGCAGCGCACCTTCACCCACGGAATGGGTAAATCAGATATAATGCATGGAATATGTGGAGCTCAGGATATTTTGCAGAAATAGCAATATTTGATCACTACAACACTTATGGCCTTCTATGACGAATAGTTGATAACAATAGAGTAATTCGTCATTAGATTACCTTGTTTATGACGATTTTTAGAAGATGACTCATTGTAGTGACGAAAATTTAACCTCCGTCATTAAAACCATCATAATATACTCTAGCATTGTGTTTGTGACAATTTTTATGACAATATAAGAATTATCGTAAGAATAAATCATCACAACCTTTTTAACATAATAATTATAACAATATCACATGACAATGAGCATATGTCATCGACATATGATGTATTTTTTTTAAAAAAAAACTATTGTCCATGTTAGCTCGCGTGACCCACCATTAAAGGCAGGTCCTATTGCCATATAAGCTCTTATGTTTAACAAGTTATCACACATGGCAATATGGTTACTAGATCATGATTTTTTTCATTTTAAATCTACTATACAAAGCACCATTTTTTCATCTTATCTATACTGTATACAGGCACTTTGCTATACTCCTATAAAACACCAGTTTTCATGTTTTCATGGTTTCCACCGTCATCGAGTTTCGTAAAAAAAACTCCTCAATGTTCGTTCAATCAAACCATGGTCTTACACCTCCCTCTAGACCTCCTCACTATGCCTCCTGAACTTGGAAAAAGGCCCTTGCCTATGTGCTCCATCGCTTTCTTTGCCCGCGCCTCAACCATTATGTCTTATTGGGCGTCCGCCTGTCCCCTAGCTCTGTCACCACGCCCCTAGCGAGAGCACTGTGTCAGCCTACTTTGCGCCCACCGCCGACCGCCTCGACGTGTTGCTATACCTTGGCCCCTTCGTCGATTGGCTTAACATCGGCCCGCACGATAGTGTCGAGACGCTTGTCAAGTTCCTCGGTAAGGGGTGGACCTACCATATAAGATATCGGTATTCAGATAAATATCTAAGATTTTTGAAAAAATAAACACATATAAATAAAAATATGTGCATAAATAAAAAGTACGTGTTCACTACCTTACTAGTCTTGCAGCCCAGCAGCACACCAATCTTTCTCATGGACGCACGGACGTGCCTGCTTTCTCGGGCGTGCTAGGCGCTATCCCTCCGGAGCCACCACAAGCACCGCTTGCTAGCGCAGCCAGCAAGCCGCTCGCCATGCGCGCGACGCCGTGTTTGGCCCCCACCGCCGTTCAGCCGCCTTCCTCGCCGCCGGTCCTCCGTATTCTTCTTTGCTAGACTGCTCCCCTTCTCCATCGATCACTTGCTCCACTACGTGCAAGACGTAACCGTGCCTGCGGCCTGCTAGTGCCTAGCTTCCTCCCCCTCTCTATGCGCGCCACTCCAGGCGTCGAGCTCGCCTCTGCGGGACCGTAGCCCCCACCCCTCATTGGCTCTCTGCGCGATCGTGATCGCTCCTCCGCATCCCATGTTCAATGGAGCCCTAAAGGTAATGCAAATCCATTCACATTCCATTTGGGTTTCCACGCAACCGATCTATATATTAGACAAAACACAAAATCAATTTAGTATTCTCTATTCCAAGTTCTGACTACCGGTGCTGGAGGATTTGGAAAGGCGCTGTTTGATTAGAAGACGAGCGTCCTAACAAGTGGGTACCTATATCCTGTATGGACCATTTTCTAGTAGCAGTTTGTTTCGCATCTCCATGTATTTCTCAATTTGGAGACTGGAGAGAGAACAACAGAGAGAAACTGATGTTGAGGAGAACCATAGAAGTAATTGGTTAGGCTTGAGAGGAGGAATTTGGCAAACAGGGACTATATTTTGGAGAGCGATTTTGGTTCTTATTTGAAATTCTTATGTTGCATCAATACACTGATAATTTCCAATGTCAGGTTGTGCTTCTACGAAGATCCAAAATTCCTTGGACCAAAAGCTTCAGCTTCTAATAGTCGGTAAGCTCTACTTGTTGGGGACTTGTTCTCAAATGCTAAGAGTTAAGAACAAGGCAACATAGAAGATGTTAAACATTAAGGTCCTTCGTCCTTCGAAACATTACGCCCCTTCGGGAAATAATGCTTTAGGACGAAGGTCACAAGAGACATACCTTCGTAAATATAATAAATAGTGCCGAAGGATTCATATAAAACGTGAAATGTAAACATCAACATAAGATCATTTCTATTTTATTAACATGGAGAAATAGAAATGATTTCGAATTACAAATGTACCTTCGGTCCTGAGAGAAGGTAGAAATACAATCGTGACGCAAAAGCTAATGCCCAGTCAGCGTGAACAGTACGGGAGTACTGTTCATCTATTTATAGACGCGGGACGCAGCCCACGTAAAATTACATCTATGTCCATTACATTTGTTAACGGTTTATGGAAATCTGTCGAGGCCCCCGAAGTCTTTTCATCTTTAAGTCGGTTCCCCCTTATGCCATCGCGCCGAAGCTTCCCTGCGCACAGCTTCGGCTGCCCTCGACCTTCGTCTGGTTCAGGCTTCGTCCTGGTCGTGCTCCATATCCATAATTCTGAATCCGAAGATACCTGTTCATATAATCCACTTGGAAAACATTGTCAAATCATGTTTTTGAGGACCTTCGGAGGACGAAGGCCCCCAACAGTAGCCCCTCGCAATATTAATTTGTAAATAATAAATTCAGATTGCGATATGGACGAAGGCCTTGAGCCGAAGGTCCGAAAAAACACCTTCCCTTTGCTAGAATAGCAACATTCTCTGACAAGCGGGGCCTTTCAATTTTCAACGCCCTAGGCGTATAAATAAGATCACATCGCGAACTCATTTGGTACGCACACTTGCCTTTTGCTTCGGCCCACTAAAATTTTTAGCTCTTGTTCATTAAGATTTGCTGGTCTTTTTGATTTCGAAGCTTCGGCCTCGGGAACAATTTTTTAGCGTTTCCGAAGATGTCTGAAGGCAAGAAGATCCCTGCTGAGACGAAGCTGAAGATCCCTGCTGAGACGAAGCTGAGTCTCGAGGAGGAGAAGAATCTGGGGTTCCTGATAGCGATGGCAGAGACCAATACAGAGAAAATCACGAAGGAGATTCTCGAAGGTTTGTCCGAAGATACTGATGACAGCGACAGCTATGATGTGGAAAGTGGTGGGGAAGAGGCCGAAGATCGACCGTGGCGACCAAGCCACACAGTTTTTGGGAAAACGACCATCAAGCAGAGTCACATTGATAATATGAGGGGGCGATATTTCCGAGACATATCTATTGTGAGAGCTGATGCCGGGGAAAAAACTTCTCCCACCCCCGAAGAAGATGAAGTTGTGATTTTCCGAAGCTTCCTCAAAGCTGGGCTTCGATTCCCCCTGAGCAACTTTGTTGTTGAGGTACTAAAGACATTTCAAGTCTATCTGCATCAAATCACTCCCGAAGCCATCATAAGAATGGGAGTGTTTGCCTGGGCTGCGAGGAGCCAAGGTTTGGAACCGAACGCTAAAAGCTTCTGCAACATTCATGAGTTATTATACGAGACGAAGCCCTGGGGAAAGGAGCAATACCACAACAACTTTGGGTGCTACAGCTTCGGCGCCCGCTCCGGGTCAAGCTGCCCTGTGCCGACCTTTCGGAAGAGGTGGCCCGGAGCCTGGATGACTGAATGGTTTTATGTAAAGAATGATCTAACAGCTCAAGAGAATGTGAAGAGTATCATTATGCACCCAATCTGGCAACGCTTCGGTCTACGAAGGCCGAAGGTCGAAATGGACGAAGCCGCCGAAGAATGCCAAAGAGCCTTCGGGGTAATCTGCTCGTTTATTGGGACAAGGGACCTGGTCCAAGAACACATTGCCTTCAGGGTATGGCCACTTGCAGAAAAGTGGGAAATGCCGAAGGAAACCATCAAAGAGTCCGACGAAGGCGGACTAGTCAGATTAAAGTACACATTCAAATATGCAGATAAATTTGTTGAACCTGATGATGACTGGCTGAAAAGCATTGAAACATTAAGTGATGAATTACTTGGGGCATATTCGAAGGCTGAAAATACTGCACTATCAGCAGCCTTCGGAGGCCGAAAAAAGAAGAGACTCAACCGAGTGTTTGATGCAGTCGGGTTCTTCTACCCTGATTATCGTTATCCCATCCGAAGGCAAAAAAGGAAAAACATAACCTCTGAAAAAGAAGAAGCTGCAACTGCTCCTAGCGAGCCAGAACCGAAAGGAAAAAGGTTGAAGGTCCTCACACACCGACCACGCCATATTGAACCAGCTTCGGTGCCTGAGTTCACCGGAGAAACTTCTTCGGCCGCCGAAGCTGAACAGCCAACCATGCTGCCAGAAATTGCAGAGATGGCCGAAGCGCCATCCACAGAAAAAATGGAAGAAGCGAAAAATCCGACTAAGGAAAAAACATCAGAAATTTTGAGTCCTGTAGCAAATGTCGAAGCAGCAAAAATCCAAAAGGGTCCAATGGTGACCCCAAAAAGGAAGAGAATGGTAAATGTACTAGATGTCTTGGAGACAATTAAGTCTTCAAGCACAACTCCAAAAAAGAGTGTAGAAATTGCTGAAGCTTCTTCTGAAGCTCCGACGCAACAAGCTGAAGCTAAATCTGGGCCTTCAGAGCCCTTCAAGGAGCAAACTTTGGAAGCCGAAGCAATAAAAATACCAGAACCAATTTTAGTTGAAGAAACTGACACTGCCATCCCCGAAGCGCCTGCCAGCATGTGTGATTACATCATACGACATGCTTCGGGGAAAAAACTATCTGAAGAAGAAACTCATGAAGCTAACCATTATGCAAAGGAGCTAAAATATCCAAAGGGGGCAGTAATATTCAATGGGACAAATGAAGATGATTTCTTATACTGCCTGCCTGACAACAAAGAGCTATCTGTCTGCCGAGAGATGGCCAGGAGTATTGGTTTCCCGAAGCTTGAATCTGGATTAAGCGCCATGACGAAAGAAGATCTCGCAGACAGTCTTGCGTACAACAGCCTGAAGGTACGGGAATTAAAAACCCCCTTATTATTTTTTTACGCAAATCATTCCTTTTTTCTTATATGAATTCTTTTTCGTATAGGGCCTGATCCTAAGCAACGCGCTAAGAGCACAAAAGAGCGCCGAAGATGAAAGTTATGAAATTGCGTTTAATAATTTACGCTCCGAAGTTATCAAACTGAGAAACGAAGCTTTGGAAAAAGATAAAATTCTGCTTACACTGGTAGATAAAGTGAAAAAAGACGAAGCTGCTTCAAAGGCCCAAACCGAAGCTCAAAAACGCGAGATTAAAGATCTTCAGAAACAGCTGGCTAGAGCTAAAGAGGAGCGCGCGCTTGAGGAAACGAAACGAGAACTTAGTGATTTTATGGTCAGCAAATTGGAATCAAGAGTTAAGGAGCTTCGCACATTTCAGGGGAAATGCTATGTTAAATCTATAGAATGCGTGAATAAAATTAAAACCAGCTTTGCTAGCGTCGGTGCCTTTTCCAGCGAAGAGAATTTTTCTCGAGGCAATCCCGAAGATCCGCTGGAATGGATTAGCCATGAAGCAGAGGCCTTCGAAGAGATTCTGAACAGTCGTGGCGACATATGCGCTTTTTCGGGCGCCAGAGGAATTGCTTCTGTCTTAGAGAAGAAAGGTTGCGGGCATGTAAAATTTTTAGCTCAGTCCGAAGCTACCTTATCTTCCGAAGATATCAAGGACCCCTCGGCCGAAGCAAGCGTGGTTGGTGGCAAATTTTTTACTGATATCTGGAACGACGGCGGCCGAGGAATGGCGCAAGAGATCATCCAAAGAAGCGAAAAAGGCATTCATGATGCTAGAAAAGTAGCAGAAGCTGCCGAAAGGAGTACGGAGCCCGAAAGACAATTAGGTACCAATTAGTCGTTCTTGTTGCGTTGTAATTTTCATTTTAAACTTTGCTCGCGATTTGTAAAAGTAATGAAGAAGTGTTCTCTTCGCTCAGAAACTGTTGCACCAACTGCCGACCCCCACACAAAAGGGGATGAAGAAATTAAACAAATGGCCGAAACTATCATGGACAAGGTTGTTGACCAACTTCTGAATGAAGCCGCCGAAGCAGTATTGAGAGAAGATTAGATGCTATTTGGAAAAACTTTGTACATTTGAATGTAATATACAAGTCTCTTTTCATTATTGAATTCTTTACGATGCATGAAACTTTAAATACATACCATTTTTGAGCCTTCGGCGAAAAAACACCTTCCCTTTTTTTCATGCTTCGTGAAGAAGACATTCTTCGTTAAAATTACTCTGATGAATGATATCCATGCTTCGTGAAAACATTCTCCGAAGCTATATTCCGAAGCTATACAACTTTGATATTGATCTGATAAAATTCGCCCGCGTTTCGTAAAAATATTCTTCGAAACTGTATTCCGAAGCTATACGATTTCGATGTCACTTTCTCAAAGCATCCTTTCGAAGGTTGAGAGTATCCCCTTCTCTTGCCAAATGCGATATGATGTATGATGCTTATGCTATGCAAAATGATGTGATGATGTTATGTCATGCATGTGTCATTTGTTCCGAAGATACACACAAAATATATTCGTAAGCTCTGCATTCCCTTAGAAACGTCTTTGGAGCTTCTTCGTCTTTTACTTAGACGGTTTCAGCGTTGACTTTTCGCTGTAAGCCTCCCTTAGGAGCTTCTTCGCCTTTTACTTAGGCGGTATCAGCGTTGACTTTTCGCTGTAAGCCTCCCTTAGGAGCTTCTTCGCCTTTTACTTAGGCGGTATCAGCGTTGACTTTTCGCTGTAGGCTCTGCATTCCTTTAGGAACGACTTCTGAGCAGAAAACTTACACTGCGCTCCCTTTGGAACGGCTTTTTGTGACTTCGTAAACTTACTCTGCGTTCCTTAGAACGACTTTCTGTTACTCCGAAGGATTTTTAATCCGAAGGTCCTCCTTGGTAACGGAAAAAGTTTTAGGCTTCAGCAACTTAGGCTTGTAGAGCAAATAGATTTTCCTCGTAGGAAACAACGAAATTATTACATGAAAACTATCAATGTTTTTTGCTTCAGAAAATAAAACTGAATAGAAAAGATTGCTATCAAAGGTAGGATATGTCAATAAATGTGCTTCGACTCTGGCACAGTGCTGTTGACTGTGCGAGCTTCGGACTGTTCTCTGAAGTCCCTCTGATGTGAAGCGTATTGACTCCCTTCTGGCTGTTGACCTTGCTGCAATGGAGGTGGAGGCGGAAGCTGCTGCCAGGAAGCTTGAGGTTGACTTGCCGAAGCTACAGAAGCTGCAGGGTGGTTGTCTATGTATTGTGGGATATAAGGCGGATGATACGAAGCAGTATGCATGACCTGCTTCGGCTGAGCTTGTTGAGATGCAGCTTCGGCTATTTCCTTTTGCTTCTGGATTGTAACATGGCATGTCCTAGTGGTATGGCCCTTGCCTTCTCCACAGAACAAGCAAAACAGTCTCCTTGGCTGATCTCCGAATCTTCCGCCGAAGCCCCTGGCGCCTCTGCCTCTTGGAGCTGGTGGCCGGAAGGAGGTTTGTTGTTGCCCCGAAGCCTGTGAGGAGCACTGCGGCCTGTTTTGCTGACTCCCCTTATCATCATTCTGAGTGTTGTGGATGGAACGGACATGCCTCGGGTAGTATCTTCCTCCGAAGCCCCTGGTCATTTCAGAAAATCTGAAGGCCTCCTCCCTTCTTTGGCGAAAATCATTGTCAGCACGAATATACTCATCCATCTTTTGGAGCAATTTCTCCAGGGTCTGAGGAGGCTTCCGAGCAAAGTATTGAGCTGCAGATCCAGGACGAAGCCCCTTGATCATGGCTTCGATAACGATTTCATTGGGCACCGTTGGTGCCTGCGCCCTCAATCGTAAGAACCTTCGGACATACGCCTGAAGGTATTCTTCGTGATCCTGAATACACTGGAAGAGGGCTTGAGCTGTGACCGGCTTCGTTTGAAATCCTTGAAAGCTGGTCAGTAACATATCCTTCAGCTTCTGCCATGAAGTGATTGTTCCTGGCCGAAGAGAGGAATACCAAGTCTGAGCAACATTCCTGACGGCCATAACGAAAGACTTCGCCATGACTGCAGCATTGCCCCCGTACGAAGACACTGTTGCTTCGTAGCTCATCAAGAATTGCTTCGGGTCGGAGTGGCCGTCAAACATGGGAAGCTGGGGTGGCTTATAGGATGGAGGCCAAGGTGTAGCCTGCAGCTCAGCAGACAGAGGAGAAGCATCATCAAAAACAAAATTTCCCTGATGGAAATTATCATACCAGTCATCTTCGTTGACGAAGCCCTCCTGATGAAGGTCTTTCTGATGAGGCCTTCTGTTCTGCTCATCGTGAGTGAGATGGCGAACTTCCTCAGAGGCTTCGTCTATTTGCCTTTGCAACTCAGCTAGGCGGGCCATCTTCTCCTTCTTCCTCTGCACTTGTTGATGTAGCATCTCCATCTCTCTGATTTCTTGGTCTAGCTCTTCTTCCTCAAGCGTCGGGCTGACGGCTTTTCTCTTCTGGCTTCGGGCCTCCCGAAGAGAGACGGTCTCCTGGTTGTGGTCCAGCGGTTGTAGTGCTCCTGCCCCAGTCGCTGAAGCTTTCTTCGGCGCCATAGCGAAGGTCTATAGCTTCCGAAGATGTTCACAAAAACTCGAAGTGGAAGTGAGTTCACCGGAGGTGGGCGCCAATGTTGGGGACTTGTTCTCAAATGCTAAGAGTTAAGAACAAGGCAACATAGAAGATGTTAAACATTAAGGTCCTTCGTCCTTCGAAACATTACGCCCCTTCGGGAAATAATGCTTTAGGACGAAGGTCACAAGAGACATACCTTCGTAAATATAATAAATAGTGCCGAAGGATTCATATAAAACGTGAAATGTAAACATCAACATAAGATCATTTCTATTTTATTAACATGGAGAAATAGAAATGATTTCGAATTACAAATGTACCTTCGGTCCTGAGAGAAGGTAGAAATACAATCGTGACGCAAAAGCTAATGCCCAGTCAGCGTGAACAGTACGGGAGTACTGTTCATCTATTTATAGACGCGGGACGCAGCCCACGTAAAATTACATCTATGTCCATTACATTTGTTAACGGTTTATGGAAATCTGTCGAGGCCCCCGAAGTCTTTTCATCTTTAAGTCGGTTCCCCCTTATGCCATCGCGCCGAAGCTTCCCTGCGCACAGCTTCGGCTGCCCTCGACCTTCGTCTGGTTCAGGCTTCGTCCTGGTCGTGCTCCATATCCATAATTCTGAATCCGAAGATACCTGTTCATATAATCCACTTGGAAAACATTGTCAAATCATGTTTTTGAGGACCTTCGGAGGACGAAGGCCCCCAACACTACTCATATATCATGGTCAATGCGGATGATTTATTAACTCATTAGGTGCTGAAGAACTGACTGAATTGTGTACAAAGGTTGCAGACCTGGGCACTATGCATCTTCGTAAGTGCTAGGATACATAGTATGCAATGTTTAACTCAATCTTATTCCCTCCCTTTTGTAGTTAAGGGCTTGTACTGTGAACTCTAGACAAAGTTTCATGCTGCTACAAAGCTGTGGTTCACTGACTTCAACGAGAATAAGCTAACTGTTTCCAACTTTGTAGTCACACTTTTTACTTTTCTAGGCTTTACACCTAGCCTCAAAGGCAGAGGTGTGGACACATATTTAATACTGTCCATGTTTTGTTCAGGTTTATAGCGCACTTGGGCATGGCTTATGCCATCACATTTTTTGCCTGTTATCTACTATTGAAGGAGTATGAAAGTATTTCTAACATGAGGCTGCACTTTCTAGCTTCAGAGAAACACCAACTAGACCAGTTCACCATTATTCTTTTGCTACTATGTTCCTGTTTATTATAGCAGGTTTGGATCCATATGTTTACTTTATTTGAATTGATGGGATAGAGCAGTATGGAATGATTTTTGCATCATTTGTTAAGTGAGCAGGCTATGTGTTATGCTTAATGATTTGGTGTAAATTGATTTCTTCCTAATCCTAGCTGCACTAAAATATGTTGCTTTGGAGTCTGGCCATGCGTGCGATTTAATTGCTCGGTTTCCCTTTTAATTTTTGTTTTCCAATTTATGACATGCTAAGTTAAATCATGTGACTTGTCCGGACTTATAAAACTACATGTTTTTAATAAATGTCAAGTAAATATTATTGGTTTTTACACCTCATGCACTGACAGATTATGTTCTTGAAAAATAAGATTAATGGGAGTAGAAGTTACAATTAGAAGTTAGAACCATTGGTTGGGTCACTTTGGGCTTGTGTGTTTTACATTCTATCTTTGAAATCTTGTAGAAGAGGAAAAAATGGTCAGTGAGCACCCATATCTACTATATTATAATATGACACAACCATTACCATTCCACTATATTCAAATTTCTAAGCTTCTATTTGATCAGTGAGCACCCATATCTACTATATCACCATGCTTCTTCGATTTAAGCACTTTTTTTACTGAAACCTGACCTACTCCCGTTTGTTTCATGTAGTGCTCTGCATACCTAGCGAGTGTTTAATCAATCTCGGTGCTGATTTGTTAGTTGTCTTTGAGAGGTATATATAGTTGGTTCTGTGTTTTTTGTGTTAGAATAGATAAAAGTGCTGGTATATCGTGGACATAAGAACGATTGTTTTATTTAGTGGAATTAGAACAAATTGGTTTGATCTTTTACTGCTTGATCAAGTGCAGATGAATATGTGGGTTTTTTAATTAATAGCAAAAAATTTCTTACTATTTGATCAGATGAATATGTGGGTATTACAACTAAAAGGAGAAAAAGCTCACCCGAGTTGTTACTTGGCTGCCTTTTTAAATTAATGTGGAGAACTAAACAATGATATTGATGACATGTTGGCACTGATATCTTACCTATGTTTATCTCTTCTAGGGAGTTGTTGAGCTTTCTCAACAATAGCGATCGTGGAAGGCGTCAACCAGATTGTGGATGTTGAAACTATTCTATCTACTTTTGGATCTAAGTTATAGGATATTTAAACATTTTTAATGTTTGATACCTGGATGCTTTATGCTTTAGTTATATGTGGATGCTAGAAAAAGTTGTCTACACATGTTTTTGACAAAAATGTATGCACGATTTGGATTGCATTCAATTGAATGATCGTTTTATTAACTGTTTTATTAACTGATGGTGAATTAAATATGTTATAAACATTTCTATGTTGTTTGATTCTACAACGAATATATGTGTCACACGAAAATATTCGTCATAATTTGCTTGACATGTGAGCTGCCACGTGATGAATTTAATCGTCATAATTTTTTTGCCACGTCAACTGCCATGTCAGTATATTTATCACGAACATATTCGTGTGCCATGTGGCAATAGTCCAATGCTACACTCTATGACATTTCAGGACCTTGTTTATGACGATTTATAGCGTCACAAATTTTATGATGAATATATTTTCTGTCACTATATTTATGACGTTTTTTGTCTTTCGTCACAAAAGGTCTTTTAACATGCACCTTCTATGACGATGACCTTTTCGTCACACAGTCGTCACCACATGAAAGACTATGACAAAAATACCTCAATTTGTGACGTAATGAGAATGTCATAGAAGGTCATATATGTTGTAGTGGATGCAGGGTTGTTTTGTAAAACATTTTGTATTTTTCAAAGCGCATCCTCTCCCAAAGGAGCAGGAAGTTTTTCAATATTAGAACAAAATCTCCTGGACTAAACCATCCAGGTATCTCAGCAGTTTCCCACTGGTTTTCATTTTCAAAAACAACTACTGGACTTCCCGTCCACCATAGCTCACGGCTCAACCACCGGACCTTTTAAAAACCACTTTTCACAAAAGCACCCTTTTTTGAAAACAAAACACTAATTGTCATACCACACCAGACTCGTCCATACCAGTGGACACGGACTATTCGAATAGGTTTTCAAACTCTGCGCAGAGGTGTACACTTTACCCACTAGTCCGGCTCTGCGATCTCATAGCTAGTGAGACCCGAATCCGAATCTCTTTCTTTCCTCGCACGTCCTTACCTTAACGGTTATACCTGAAGAAGTCAGGCCACTGCCATGCCCAAACTAGACAAAACATTCCCCCTCCTTATCCTCCCGGTGCTCCCCAGCCTTCATAACCCTGGGGTTTGGACCGTACGAGTTCAGATTGAGTGGCTGCCCATACAGTCTTGAGTGGTTGTACTTATCATGAGTACAAGTAGTGAAGGATGACAAACCGGTCCTTATATGAGGGGACAATCCTTCTGCTCACACCTAAACCAGCTGAGCCATCACCTTAGGCCCTCCCCTAAACCAGGGAGTCCCTGATCATCCCACTCACAAGGTGATGAGGGTGAATACCCTTCATCATACACATTTTGAAAAGCATTTTCTTTTGAAAACTCACACCTTTTCTCAAATCATTTGTAACAAATATATCAAGGATTGATTGCGGCAAGCGGCTGGGTGGCCATAATAACTTGTCTCAAAATCATATCATGCATAAAATAATAGGCTGAGGGTTGTGGTTGAAAAATCATAGGTAATTTATGCATCAAAGGGACCCAGTGAGCTTGCAGTGCTTATCCGGCGAAAGGGCCTGGCTTCTAGCTCCACTGCCTGGCGTAGACTTGGAGATCTTGCCTCCACGAGACGGCACGAATGCTCTGATAACTATGCAACATGAACAAGCAAACATACAAACTAGCAAGTATACCAACAAATATTTAATATAGTGGTCAGAATAGCGATATATGGATGGGTAGAGTCTTGAGTAGAATCTGTGTCATGTGGTGTTGTGATATTACTGGTGGTGGAGTGGAGATGCTTACCAGGAGGGTGGACTGGAGGCGAAGCGACACTATGTGTGTAGCCGGTAGAGCGGAGTAACTGAGTGGGTTGGGTGTTTGCCTTGGCTGAGAGTGTTGAGTGTGTGTGGAGAGGGAGAGGGTAGCTGGGTGTATTTATAACTAGGTGTATGTGGTGTTGCATAGTGAAGTTCACTGTAGGTGAGAATAGTGACGAATGAATCGTCTGACTTAGTATGAACAGGAGAGTTATAGGCAGAACATGGGACAAGAGTATTTTGGGAGTTTTCTGGAACATGAACCATGCTTAAGGGACGACATGGTTGGATAGGGAATAGATTGATAAGAATTTAGAAACAAGAATTATTGGAATCTGAGTTTGGAAGCCTGGTTTAAAGGAAACCTCAAAGTTAAGCGTGCTCAACTTGGAGGAACCTAGGATGGGTGACCAGATGGGAAGTTCCCTACTGGAAGGAAAATCACAGTCACCGGAGTTCGTATCACTGGAATATGGGGTCTGGCTGGTCTTAGGTGGACTGAACAGCATGATGGATGAGTAGTTGAAATTTGGGGTGATCAGATGATCGATGAATAGTAATGATGAATAGTGACGGCGGAAAAAGCTACCATAGATATTATCGATGAATAATAATGATAAATAGTAACGGCGATGAATAGTGTTAGTGAATAGTAACAATGGTGAATAGTGTCGATGAATAGTAATGATGATGCATAGTAACGGTGAATAGTAATGTTGAATAGTGATGGTGAATAGTCCGTATGAACGAACGATGAACGATGAATAGGAACTATGAACGAACGGACGAACGATCGAATGATCGGACGAACGAACGATCGGAATTTCGGCAGCATAACGACAAGACAAAGATTATTTGGAAGAACGATGAATAGGGACTATGAACGAACGATGAACAATGAATAGGAACTATGAACGAACGATGAATAGGAACTATGAACGAACGGACGAACGATCGAATGAACGAACGATCGGAATTTCAGCAGCATAACGGCAGGACAAAGATTATCTGGAAGAACGATGAATAGGGACTATGAACGAACGATAAACGATGAATAGGAACTATGAACGAACGATGAATGATCGAACGAATGAACGATCGGAATTTTGGCAGCATAACGACAGGAAAAAGATTATTTGGACGAACAAACGGACGAACGATCGAATGATCGAACGAATGAACCATGAACAATTGAACGAACGATCGAACGATCGGACGAATGAACGAACAAACTAAGAACAGGGGGACGAACGATCGAAGAACGACCGAACGATCCTTGTGCTAGTGTGTGCTTGTGTGGGAAGTGGAGTGGGCGTGTGTGGGGGGAGGAAGAGAGTTGCCATGAAATAGCTTGGCGTGGGATGAGAGGAGGCCCTTGCCCCTCTATTTATAGCCATGGTGGGGGGATTAGGGGAGGGATGAGAGGATTAGTGGGAAGATGAGGATTAGTGGGAGATTAGCATGAATTTGTCTTATATGAGTGAGATTAGCTTGTAGAGCTCACCGTATGACACCGGAGGCATACGTATACGTATGAGCATGAAGAAAGTTATGAAGAAAATATTTGTAGGGACTTGAAAAATGATTCTAAAGGTATTTCTTAAGAGGAAAATACTTAGAGATATATCGGTGGAATATTTGGACAGTATTTCTGGAAAGAAATTGAAGGGGGTTACTGGGGAAATATCTGGACAGTATTTCTGGAAAGAATTTGAGGGGGATCATTGGGGAAATATTTGTAGGATATTTTGAGGAGGATTTTGGAGGAAATATAGACCACTATATTTTATTTGTTGATGTCAACTCGCAAACAAATATTTTGAAATGAAATTTGAAATTCATTTTGAATTTAGAGCGAGTTTGAGAAAATTTCAAGATTTGAATTTTTGGGATGCTACACGCGTCGAGGCCTCCATTTTGTCCAGGCGGTCGCGCAGGCCGCCGAGCCTCATCTCCATCTCCTCGGCGCGTTGGCGGGCGAGACTGGCCTCCGCCCACGCAAGTTTGGCCTCGGCTTGTGCAGCTTGCGCCTCAGCACAGGCTCTATTTGCGTCCCTCCTCTCCTCCGCCAACTGACGCCTGAGATCCTACTTCTTGGCCTCCGCAGCCGCCAACCTCTCCGCCAGCCTGTGGCTCTTGTTTTCCGTAGCTTTCTTGTCCCGAACAGCATCCGTATGCTGCGCTCGGAGGCGCTCGATCCTGCCCTCGAGCCATTGCCTATCGGCAGCGAACTCCGAAGTCAGGGCGCCCGACGCAACATGGTCGGCGAAGGCGGCCGCCTGCCACAAAAAATCCATCAGATTTGTAACCACATAAAAACAACGATCCAACGAAGTCCAAGACGACTTACATGCTTCAGCTGCTGCGACGCATGCCTCAGCTGCTGGGACACAGAGCCCGCCACGTCTTTAGCGGCGGCGGCTGACAAAATCTCACCGCTGGCGCAGAATTCGGACCATGGGTCCTGCGAAGTACCCTTCGCTCCAACCACCACCGTAGGCGAAGCGGCCGCCACCGGAGCCGGGACAACAGCCAGCTGCCCCGCATCCGACCCTGCACCATAACCTTGTTCAAGACCCACGTAAAAAACTCACCAACAAGGTAATCCTCCACGTAGATGTCCGTGTCGAAGTCGACACCACCCACCGTCGCTTCGTCGGCGCGCACCGGCGACGGCGGCCTTTGCTCCTTCGTGGGCTCAGCCGAGGGTGGCTTGCCCGCGCCAGAAGCAACAGCCCTCGCACCCGCCGAAGACTTGCTGGGCCCAAGGACGACCGGCTTCGCAGCCGGCGGTGGCTTGCTGCTGCCAGGGGCGGTGGACTTCACGCCTCCCCGCACCCTCTTCACCTCACAACTAGGGTCCCCGACCCTAGTGAACGCCCGGCGCTTCCGCGCCTCATCTTGACGATCCTTGTCCATCACTACCGATACAACAGCAGCAATATTCCGTCCATAATGAAAAATCTTCATCTCATGGGCCAAACAAGACGTAAATATGTCCTCGCCGGCCACCCGGGGAATCAGAAAACGTTCCTTGGCCATCGACCCCCGGTAACCTTCAGCATTCACGCCGAAGACTCCCGGAGCTCGGGCGAAGTCATCCTTCCCCCGAGGGCCACACAAGTCCCCATCAACTCCACAGCAAAACGATCAGAGACCCCCAACCCCCCAACTGTAGTACCTATTTTCCTCTTCTTAATGGCCGGAGCAGCCTCCCGCGAAAGGCCTCCCTCAGCAACAACCACTGGCTTTTTCCCGCGGCGGTCAACAGCCGCAGCAACGTCATCTCCGGGGTAACCACCGTATGGCAAACGGTTTAACTCGAAGACCCGATTCAAGCGAACATTGGACCCACGAATATCCCAACTCTGCAGACTCTCTGTCCTCGGCGCATACCGCCCCATAATCCTCACAGCCCCATCCTCCACTTCACGAATGAACGTGGTTGGGTCTTGGCCGCGCAGATCCAAAGCGAAGGCCGGACTTCGCACCAGCTGCTGGCCCCAAGTAGGCTTCTGGCGAGGGCATACTTTGCCAAGAACCCATCCATGCACCAGGGGACACACTCCATAACCAATGAATTCCTCAACCAAATCACGCCCGCTGCTCATACGGGCAGCGCACCGGAGGGCCCCTTCGTCCTCATCTTCCTCCGCCACCTCAAATGGTGGGAACGCCACATAACAGTGGGAGCACATTACGGCCGCGGGGAGCCCAAGGAGGTCTTCGACTTCGCTTACCGAAACATAAAACCAATAATCCCACCAGTTGCCCCACTTGTTGTGAGCACAGGGAACTAACTCCACAACTTCTGCCGAAGTCTTTCCGGTCCTCGGCATGAAGGTGCAGGATCCAAACTGTGCAATCTTACTTCCAATCTTTCTCTTTTGCCAGTGCAGACAGTAATTCTTGGTGAAGACCTCTACGGAAGGCTGACTGTCGTATGAAGTCACTGTCGGTGTTTTGGGTCCGACCGCACACCCGGGGTTGCCCCTCAAGGTGTTTTAGGAGTAGGACGGTGTCGACAACTGTAGCAAAATGGTTCGCGCCGATCGCACGAGGGACAGTGAACAAGTTTTACAGGTTCGGGCCGCTTAGAGATGCGTAACACCCTACGTCCTGATGAGTATGCTTGGTGGATGTGGCTACAAGAGAACTCTCTGGATCGAGAATACAGAGAGTTGATGTGGGTGGCTAAGTAAAGGGTCCATCGTTCTGAAGGGGTGCCCCTAGGCCTTATATACTCGACCGTGGGGCAGTACACGTGGATAAGATAGCAACGAGTAGCTAAAAGATAGTGAACCTCTTGAGATTATCCCTACGTAACCCTCGCCGACTTATCCCCGCGTGGCTTCGTTGCACGGAGGCTCCAGCGCGGGAAAGTCGGATCTCTGTTGCGGTCATTCGCTCGATGCTGCGGGCCGTCCGGGCTTGTACCAATCCGGCCCCATGTCGTTCTGCTTCGCTGGCTGTTTCTCCCCAGGCCCACGAAAGAATGACCTTACGATTTATTGGGCCCTTGGGCCTTTCGTGAGGTCCTTTACTCTTTTAGTGGACCCGGGGGATATCTATCCCCCACAAGCCCCCGATCTTTGGGTTAATTTAGAGATAATCAACCCAAAGATCTCAGGTCCAGCTTGCAGGTAATTTGAAGAAAGGTGGCTTCCTGTTGTCTTCTCCTGCTCCGATCACTCGTTGACCAAAACCTGGCTTCGCGCTTGTGCCTTAGAGGTCGGCATTCCAATTTGTAGGATTCCGAACTTCATTGGGTGCACCGGAGGTGCACCCAATGGGTGTAGCCCCCGAGCTTCGAGTAGATTTTAGAAAATAATCTACTCGAAGGTCTTCAGTAGAGATCATTTCCATTTGTGTTCGCTCATTTTGGTTGAGAGTTGACTTTTTTTTAATCTTGTCCCATGCTTTAGAAATCGGCACTATCTCGGCTTGGAATGATAATCCATAGGGTGCACCGGAGGTGCACCCAATGGGTGTAGCCCCCGACCTTCAAGTGGATTTTTTAGGATAATTCACTCGAAGGTCTTCTTTTTATGTCCTTTTGCTGAAGATTATCCTTTCTGCTTGTAAAAAAGTTGGCATGATGTCATCCGCGCTATGTCATCAATATTATGCTTCAGAGGTCAGCATGTATTTTGTCTTTTGCAGCCGAGTTTGCAATCCATCCGTATCTTGCTAGGTAGTGTAATTTATTTACTCTGTGACTGATTGGACATTTGATGGACGTTCTCTGTCTAGTCTTCAAGTCGTGTCTGTCGACCATATTTTGCACTCTGCTGGCTATATTTGGCTTCCCTCTAACTCTTGTTGATATCTCATTTTTGTCTTGAGGCATTCACTGCATGCTCTGCACAGATGTGACCATTTTGAAAAATATACTGATAATTCCTGGGCGTCCCCCCCAATGGGTGTGGGCAAGGGATGGCTTGGTACGCTGAGTGTTTTAGCCGGCTGCTTCTGAGTTGTAATGTGATGGGACGGCGAGTGTAATCATATCCTTTGCGCTGTTGACTGGAGTCCCAATGGGTGTAGTGTTGCGTGAAACGGCGTCAGCCGCCTGACGTGTCTCCAGACGGGTGGAAGTGCTTATTGAATGCTTTGCAACTGTTCAGTGACCGCGGTTGGAGGTGAGTGGTTGCCTTTCCCTTCTATAAATAACGCTGTTGCCCCTCTGGTTTTTTTCACATCTCTTCGCTGTTCTTTACTGCTTCCTTCTCTTCTCTCCCGTCTGCTTCCGCCATGGGCAAGAGCAACAAGCGCAAGCGCGAACCGACTCCTCCATCGGAGGATTTCGGTGACTCGGAATACTCGGAGGAGGAGTTCTCCTCCGAGTC
The DNA here is from genome assembly GCA_029449295.1 of Zea luxurians. Classification (NCBI taxonomy): domain Eukaryota; kingdom Viridiplantae; phylum Streptophyta; class Magnoliopsida; order Poales; family Poaceae; genus Zea; species Zea luxurians. Next base: position 73,273,902 of record JAOPSE010000004.1, on the reverse strand, counting down.
CGAGGGATCTCCGGCTCCCGTCTCTCCCCCGGCGTCGTCCGATGACTCGGACGACTCCCAGGGGATAGCCGCGGAGGTCTGGACATACATCCGGGCTGTCGAGCGCTCCGGGCTCGAGGGCTCGGATGAGTCGGAGTACTCCTCGGATGAGGAGGACTCGGACGGCGGCGGCGAGGACGAGGACGACGACGACGACGACGGTGACGGTGGCGACGGCGACGGCAGCGGCGACGGCGGCGGCAGCAGGGACAGCACCAAAGGCGGCAGCAGCAAGGGCAGCACCAAGGGCGGCAGCAGCAAGGGCAGCACCAAGGGCGGCGGCGGCGGCAGGGGCAGGGCCAGTGGCTAGACGCCACTGGTCTTCTTAGATATTAGTATAGTTTAGTATAGTTAGAATAATGTAGTAGTAATGTAGAGTAGTATAGCGTAGTGTAGTAGTAGTAGTAATGTAATGTAGTAGTAGTAGGGAGGCATCAACTCGCAAAGAGTTGATTTGTAAGCTTATTGTCTTCCCTTAATGAAAGAATGACGTTGGCTTCTTCTTGATAACTTGCTTTGCTTGATTATAAAACTGATTCTTTTGAGACAGTAGACGAATAACTTGGACATCATACTGACGCTTCCAGAAGTAGCTGCCGAGTAATCTTGTAGTCTGTATCGACGTTTTAGAAGTAATGCCGAGCGACTGAACGCTATACCCGCGTCTTAGAGGCAATGCCGAGTGATTGAAGGTCGACATCGGCATCTTAGAAGTAATGCTGAGCGATTGAACGTGAGATCAGCGTTTTAGAGGCAACGCCGAGTGATTAAAGGTCGCCGCCGGCATTTTAGAAGTAATGCCGAGCGATTGAACACGAGATCAGCGTTTTAGAGGCAACGCCGAGTGATTGAAGGTCGCCGTCGGCATTTTAGAAGTAATGTCGAGCGATTGAACACGAGATCAGCGTTTTAGAGGCAACGCCGAGTGATTGAAGGTCGCCGTCGGCACTTTAGGAGTAATGCCGAGCGATTGAACATGAGATCAACGTTTTAGAGGCAACGCCGAGTAATTGGATGGTGATGTCGGCACTTTAGAGGTAATGCCGAGCGGCTGAGTATGAAATCAGCGTTTTAGAGTCAACGCCGAGTGATTGAAGGTCGCCGTCGGCATTTTAGAAGTAATGCCGAGCGATTGAACACGAGATCAGCGTTTTAGAGGCAACGCCGAGTGATAGTAGGTCGCATGAGCTATTTTGAGGATGATAACCGAGTGATGAGGTGGCCCATCGGCTTTTTGGAAATAACTGCCGAATGACCACGTGGCATGCTGGGGTTTTGGAAATAACCGCCGGGTGATGACTGGACACTTTTTGAAACGGTATCTGGCTCGAGAATATCCTATAAGAGCTGCGCTTTTAGCCGCCTTTGCTTTCTGCGCCCTAGTTCTTGCATTCCCGCTTCCGAATCCTCTCTGTCGCTCGCCTCCAATCTGCTCACTGGTAGAATCGAGATGGCTCCCAAGAGGAAAATCGCGAGCTCGTCCGCTGTGGTGATTCCTCCAATCGATCCCAACAGCCAGTTGCCTTTTGCAGGTAACCACATGTCTATCATTTCCGAAGCTGAACTCCTCCACCTCGTGTCCATCGGAGTTCTTCCTCCGCGGGAACTCTGTTCTTGGCGGATTTGCCATGGGACTACTGTCCCGACAGAGGATACCCACGAGTCTGTAGTTTACGCTCCTTTTCTTCTCCGCGGCCTTGGCCTTCCCATCTCTCCCTTTTTCCGTGGTCTCCTTGATTTCTACCACATTAACCTGACCCATCTGAACCCTAACTCAATTCTGCAAATCTCCATCTTCGTTCACTTATGCGAAGCCTTTCTTGGCGTGCTGCCACATTTCGGTTTATGGAAATATCTGTATCATTGTCGCCCTGGGATGGCCGGGGGACAACATCAGTTGGTCGGAGGTGCCAGTTTGGAGATGCGCCGGGGACGGAAGACTGAATATCTTGAGATTCCCCTTAAAGACAGCATTAAGGGATGGCGTCTGGAGTGGTTTATAGTTGATAATTATGGAAATTCTCTCCCCCCCCCCGGTCGGGAAGACAGCCAGACGTTCGCACCCCAAGCTGGACCGAGTCTCCCACAGACGAGGAGGTAGCTGAAGCCGGTGTGTTGCTAGCTGAAGTTGGACTGCTGAAAGAGAGAGGTCTAACTGCTGAAGCTGTGGTTGCTGACTTCGTTTTCAAGAACATTCAGCCACTGAAAGATAGGGTCCACCCAGCTTATCTGTATCGAGGGCTAGCCGACTCAACTCGGGTTACCAACAGGAGAATCCCTTCTGCAGACTTGGTGAGCCGACTGGAAATGATTCTCAGGGGCAAGGTGTCCAATGTTGGTGCTCCGGTGGCGTACTCGGCCTGGAATTTGCCTCCTGCCAAGGTCTTCACTCTTTTCGTGTCAAATCCACCTGCGACTGATGGCAATTTGGGCCTTAGAACGCGACCCTCTGATGAAGAAGTCAGTGCTTTGGTTGCCTCGCTTGGGGAGATTCCTGATGACGAACGACAAGTCCATTTTGAAGTGCCTTTGGATCCTAATGATGCAGAAATAAGTGCCATGCTTGATATGCTGGCTGAAGATTCTTCTGATGCTGCTCCTGCTGGGACATTGGCGGTGGCACCTCTCCCCGAAGCTGGTACATCCTTGGATGTTCAGAGACCTGTCCGTGTTCGCCCGAGACGCCCTTGCCGAGCCAATCAAACTGATCTTTCTGCTGATGAGCAGAAAAAGAAAAAGAGACGTCTTCGGCAAGTATCTAGTTTGGATCGGGGCGCTGGTCCATCGGTTCCTGCTGCTGAGGAGGTTCCCGTGCCTGAATTTACTGATGCTGATCCCAATGGGTGTGGTATGTCTGTTGTTGATCCCAATGGGTGTGCTCCATCTGTCGCTGATCCCAATGGGGGTGTTGCCTGTGTTGCTGATGAAGACGACAGGGAGGAAGAGAATGAGGTCCCTCTGACTCGGAAGAACAGTCGGCAATTCCTTGCCAGTGGTGAAAGTAGTGGAGTTCCCTCTCCTGCTTTGTCTGCCCTCATTGGTCTGCAAGAACTGTCCCTGGCCAACTTTGATCAGGCTCTTGAGGATATGGTCCCAGAGGGCTTGTTATCAGAGCCAGTGGATGATGATGCGATGGAGGATTGCGCTGCTGTGCCTGATGCTGGGTTGAGGTCATCCCGTGCCTCGTCGACCTTAGAGCGCGATCTCGAGGGTCGGGATGCTAACTTGGATTGTTCTGGTTCCGTGGAAGTGGCTGAGGGCCCGTCAACCTTAGAGGTGGTTACTGCGGAGAGTCTGGACCTCAAGAATGGTGCTGACACATGCCCAGCCCCCGAGGATGTCGCCGGGGATGACTTAGCTCGGGTGAAGAGTGTAAGCCACTGCCCAGCCCCCGAGGGTGCTGCCGAGGATGATCCGGCTCAAGTGGGCAGTGCCAACTATGACCCAGCCCCCGAGGGTGCCCAAGCAGGGTCTCCTTCCTGCACTTCCATGGACGTTCACGCGGGATCACCTCCACACTCTGGCTGCATGGTGGTAGCCCAAAATTTGGACCAGGGGGTCGCTTTAGAGGGCAGCGTCCCCGCTGATCGGGCGTTCGGCTCTGTTGAAGGCGCTGAGCTGATTCCTACTGGTCCGTTGCAAGCTGCTTCGGGTGGTGGCCTTGCGCCTGGTTATCAGCTGATTTCTCCTGATTTGGGGATCCCTTCGTTCTTTTCCAACCTCCAGGTACTGTGCTGTTTTTAGCTTTATCTTTACATTGCATGAGCTTTTGTCATTATGCTCATCTGTTCTTCTCATCAGGTTTTGGTGGATGGGATGGCCAGCCAGCTGAGATCGCAGGGTGCTTTCGTCCCAGAAGTGGCTTCGTCTCTTACGTGTTGGAATCCAGTGTCACTTCATCGTCGTGTATCCGAGTTGGAGGCGACTAACACTGGTTAGTGCCCTTTTTCTTTTCTTCGCCTTTGTTGTGGACTGTTTTACCTTCTGACCTCGTTTTGTTTGATTACCTCTTGCTAGGAATGACTCGGCAGATTGCAATTCTTGAGGAAAAACATTCTCGAGATCAGGCTGAATTGGCCCAGCGATGCACTGATTTTGAGGAAAAGTACTCTCAAAGTTAGATTGAGCTGAGTCAGGTCTCCGCTGCCTTAGATGATGCCAATGCACTGAGTTCTTCTCTTCATGCTCAGCTCGACTCTGAAAAGGTAATACACGAAACTGTGCTTTGCCTTGCTGTGATCCTATTACTTGCTTGGTTTTTTGAAGGAACTGACTTGTGCTTGCAGGAAGAAAAACGTATCCTTGCTGCTTCTCGTGACAATCTTGACAGGTTGTATCGAGATTCTAGCAATTTGCTGACCATCTTGGAAAGAAGTCATCGCTTCACCATGGAAGAATTAGACCTCCAACGTCGTAAGCTGCAGGAATCCATGGAGGAAGTAACCCGGCTTAAGCAGTTGATATCAGCGAAGGATGCTACTATCAAAGGGCTCCGAGCTTCCAAGAAATCCATTGCTCAGGAGTTAGAGAGCGCTCGACTGGCTGCTAAAACTGCTGAAGAAACTTCTGTTACTCTCAAGGCCCAACGCGACACCCAACGCGACAAAGCCCTGGACAAGGCTATTCGGGCGGGACGAATCTTGATGAGGAGACCCGGCGTAGTTGTTCCTGAAGACATAAGGGCTGACGTGAACGCCGCTCCTGATTCCTCGAGTCACCCTTCTTCGTCGGTCGCTCCTGAGAAAGACGTTGCAAAATAGAAAAACATTTTGCGTGCTCCAAGCGCGCGGTTTGCATGATCGAGTATTTGTTAGAGGACACCAGTTTTCCATTCGAATGACATAGTTACTCTCTCATTGTATCAGAATGTATTAGTTAATGAGTTGGCAGTAATGATGCATGATGATTATGAAATTTGTTTGCGGGATATGGAAGTCATCCCCTGAATTATATAGGCGCGAGCATGTTGCACCGGTCTTAAGTTGCTGCCAACTTAAGTCAATCGCTGCGTTTGTAGGGCATAGTGGTCACCCTAAGTTAAGTAAGCGTGAGCATGTTGCACCGCCTTAAGTGGTTGTCGACTTAAGTCGATTGCTCCGTTGGCAGGGCATAGTGGTCACCCCGAGTTAAGTAAGCGTGAGCATATTGCACCGCCTTAAGTCGTTGCCGACTTAAGTCGATTGCTCCGTTAGCAGGGCATAGTGGTCACCCTGAGTTAAGTAAGCGTGAGCATGTTGCACTGCCTTAAGTCGTTGCCGACTTAAGTCGATTGCTCCGTTAGCAGGGCATAGTGGTCACCCTGAGTTAAGTAAGCGCGAGCATGTTGCACCGCCTTAAGTCGTTGCCGACTTAAGTCGATTGCTCCGTTAGCAGGGCATAGTGGTCACCCTGAGTTAAGTAAGAATGCAAGTCAATCGTGAATGAATTGAGTATCCTTGAGACCTCTTTTTTATTGATGACATATTTCCACTTTACAGAGTACATCATCATTATCCCAGCAGTTTTGAGGTACAGCTAGGGATAAAACTTTCTGAGGTGTTCTATGTTCCAGGAGTTCCCAACTTCTGTGCCATCCATCTGAGTGAGGCGATACGATCCGGGCCGAGTGACTTCTGCTACCACGAAGGGTCCTTCCCATAAGGGTGATAACTTGTGTCGTCCCTCTCCCGTTAGAATTCGGCGGAGGACGAGATCTCCTACTGAGAAGAATCGTTGTCGCACAGCCTTGTCGTGATAGCGCCTTAGAGTCTGCTGGTACCTTGCTGATTGGATTACTGCGTTTAACCGTTCTTCCTCGAGTACATCTATGTCCTCCAGCCTGGTGGTCTCAGCTTCTGCTATGCTTTCAAAGATCAGCCTTGGCGCCCCAAACTTGAGATCAGCAGGTAGCACTGCCTCCGACCCATAGACCATGAAGAAAGGAGTGTTTCCATGCAAAGCTCGACTAGGTTGGGTTCTTAGGCTCCAAACAACATAGGGTAATTCCCTTATCCACTTTCCTGCGAATTTTTCATTCTTATCGAAGATCTTTTTCCTGAGTGCATCCAATATCATCCCGTTGGCTCGCTCAACTTGCCCGTTGGCTCTTGGATGGGCTACAGATGCATACTTGATCTGAATGCTCTTTTGCTCGCAGAAGTCAAAGAATTCTGAACTTGTGAAGTTGGATCCTAAATCAGTTATGATGCTGTTTGGTATCCCGAATCTGAATATTATGTCTTGTATGAATTCCACGGCCTTAGCAGAGGTTAAGGAGGCAATGGGCTTGAACTCTATCCATTTAGTGAATTTGTCGATTGCTACCAATACATGAGTGTATCCCCCTTGAGCTTTCTTGAAAGGTCCAATCATATCCAGTCCCCAGCATGTGAAAGGCCAAGTTACTAGTATGGTCTGCAGTTGCTGTGCTTGCATGTGTTGTTGCTTTGACAAGTATTGGCAGGCTTCGCACCTCTGAACTAACTCGGCTGCATCGTTCTTTGCTGTTGGCCAATAGAATCCTGACCTGAAGACCTTCCCGACTAGTGTTCTGGGGGCTGCATGTATTCCACATTGCCCAGCATGGACTTCCTCCAGAAGTTGTTTCCCAGTGGACGGGAGAATGCACCTCATGAGGACGCCTGACGCACCCCTTCTGTATAACGTCTCCCCAATAAGTGTATAGTGAGCCGACTGTCTTGCGATGCGCTCTGCCAAATTCTTGTCGTCTGGTTCTTCTTCATTCTTTATATACTTGATGATCGGCCTTCTCCAGTCATCAGGGTCTGACTCGGGTTGATCTATGATGTTGCACTCTTCTGTTTGGTCCATTGAGATACTTGGCCGCAGAATTTCTTGCACGAAAACTCCGGGTGGGACCTGAGTTCGACCGGACCCCAGTTTGGACAGTACATCGGCTGCTGTGTTCCGATCTCTTTCTACATGATGAAATTCCAGGCCCTCGAATTTATCTTCCAGCTTTCGAACGGCAGTGCAGTATTTCCCATTGAATCGCTTGAGCAATCCCACTCCTTGTTTATCTGGCTGATGACTACCAGAGAGTCTCCGTATACCATTAATCTTTTGACGCCCAACGATATGGCAATGTTCAATCCATGGATCAAAGCTTCATACTCGGCTGCATTGTTGGAGGCTGGGAATAGCAACTGGAGGGCGTACTTGAGGTGTTCGCCTCCAGGCGCAGTGAAGAGAATCCCCGCTCCTGCTCCCTGCAGCTTTAGTGAGCCATCAAAATACATTCGCCATACTTCTGCAGTCTTCGGGTTGTCTGGTACTTGTTGTTCAGTCCACTCCGATACGAAATCAACCAGTGCTTGAGTTTTGATGGCAGTGCGAGGTCGGAACTCGATGTCATGAGATCCCAGCTCACAAGCCCACTTGGCTATTCGACCGATGGCTTCCTTGTTGTGAAGAATATCCCCTATTGGAAAACTGGTGACTACTATGACTTTGTGGTCGTCAAAGTAGTGACGCAGCTTGCGGGCAGTTAGAAGTACTGCGTACAATAGCTTCTGAACTTGAGGGTACTTTTTCTTTGAGGGGCCGAGGACTTCACTAATGAAGTAGACAGGATGTTGTATTGGATAGGCATGTCCTTCTTCTACTCGCTCGACTACTAACGCGGTGCTTACCACGTGAGTCGTGCAAGAGATATACAGTAGCAAATCTTCAGCTGGTTGAGTTGACGTAGCTCGCCGAGGTGGTTTCAGTACTGGTGGTGTTGTCAAGAATTTTTTCAGAGCATCCAGAGCTTCTTGCGCTTCTGAAGTCCACTGAAATTTATCCACCTTCTTGAGTAACTTATAAAATGGCAGACCTTTTTCCCCCAGCCTGGATATAAATCTGCTTAAAGCTGCCATGCATCCAGTAAGTCGCTGAACCTTCTTCTGCGATCGAGGTGCTTCCATCTTCATGATAGCTTCAATCTTATCTGGATTAGCTTCAATTCCCCGGTGGCTGACAATAAACTCGAGCAACTTTCCGGCTGGTACTCCGAAAACACATTTCTCGGGATTAAGCTTCCATCTATACCGCCTCAGACTGTTGAAAACCAGTTGCAAGTCTTCGATGAAGTCTTTTGGGTCCTGTGTTTTGATTACCACATCATCCACATAAGCTTCCACACGCTTGCCCCAGTGATCGGCTAAGCATGTTTGAATGGCTCTCTGGTAAGTTGCTCCAGCGTTTTTGAGGCCAAACGGCATGGAGGTATAACAGAAAGCACCAAACGGAGTAATGAATGCCGTTTTTTCTTCATCTTCCTTTGCCAGACTAATCTGATGGTATCCAAAATAGCAATCCAGGAAAGACAGCATAGAACATCCAGCGGTGGAGTCCACCACCTGATCTATCCTCGGGAGCCCGAAAGGATCCTTCGGACAGTGTTTGTTGAGATCAGTATAATCAACACACATGCGCCAATCCACTTTATTCTTTTTGAGTACAAGAACAGGGTTGGCTAACCACTCAGGATGTAATACTTCTCTAATGAATCCAGCTGCGACCAAGCGAGCTAACTCAGCGCGAATGGCCTCTCTCTTGTCAGGTGTGAAACAACGTAGTTTTTGCCGAATCGGCCTTGCCTGGGGGTAAACCTTCAGTTTGTGCTCGGCCAGTTCTCTCGGGACTCCCGGCATATCCGCAGGTTGCCATGCGAATACATCTCGGTTATCTTGCAGAAACCGGACGAGCGCGCTTTCCTATTTGTCATCCAAGCTGGAGCTGATGATAGCCGTCTTGCGCTCATCGGCGAACCCCAGGTTGATTCTCTTGGTTTCTTCAGTCGGCCGCATAGAGGCCGCGGTCTGAGCTTCGCTTGCCGGCACTGCGAGGTCCTCCTCAGGCTTAGAGTTCGCCATTGTGGAGGGAGCCATCGATGGTTTGGCGGTGAGGGCCGCTTGAATAGCCACTCGGAAACACTCTGCGGCGCCTTGGAAGTCGGCGCGCACAGTTATGATCCCTTGCGGTCCTGGCATCTTCAGTATCATGTATGTGTAATGCGGAATGGCCATGAACTTGGCCAATCCAGGCCTCCCGATGATGGCGTTGTACCCACAGTCGAAGTTCGCCACTTCAAACCTCAGGAACTCGGTTCTGTAGTTCTCCGGAGTTCCGAAGGTGACTGGCATGTAGATGTGGCCCAGCGGGTATTCCCCTTCCGTCGGCACGATGCCGAAGAAAGGAGTGTCCGACTCGTGGAGCTCTTTGAGGTGAACTCCCAAGCCTTGGAGTGTCCGGGGGAAGGTGACGTTGATGTTGCTCCCCCCGTCCACTAACACCTTCTTCACCCGGCTCTCTCGGATCACCGGATCGACGAGAAGCGGGTATTTGCCCAGATGGTCGAAGTTGAGCCATTGATCTGCCCGAGTGAAGGTGATCGGGTGCTCCGACCACCGATATGGGGCGGGAGGTGTAACACCCTAAATCTCATTTTGGGAATATAGTAAAAATTTTCAAAAGATCTTGCATTAGAATTTTTCTTTTTCTCTCTCTTTAGAACTCTCATAACATTTGAAGACTCATCTCCCTATTTAAAAGCATTTACTTAAGTGAATAAAATAATAAATAGAACCATATTTGGCACTCATGATGGAGTTTTAATTGTATGTGCATTTAAAATAATAATAAAATATAATAATGGAATTGAAAATTTGAGGTTAACCCAAGATTGCACTTTGGGGTTTTGGAAATATTATGTAGAAGTAAATGAGAGAAGATATATATACATAATATAGGGGAAATTTATATATTTCCAAAATTTATACTTTTTATTTCACAAAATATAAATTGAGGATAAACTGGCACAAAATTTGAATTTAAAATCTGAATTTAAAATGGAATTTGGAAACTAAAAGGAGAAAGAAGAAAATATAAAAGAAAAAGAGAAGGGATACTATACCTGATGGGCCGCAGGCCAACAAATCGGCCCACTAACCCTTTTCTCGCCGCGCGGCCCAACTTCGCTTCCCCCCCCCCCCCCCCCCGCCGCGCCGCTGACGTGTGGGGCCCTCTGCCCAGCCTCTCACTCACGCCGTTTACACCACGCTCGCTTGCCTATCCCTTTCGCTGACCGCGGGGCCCGCCTTGTCAGCCGTCGTCTTCCCGGACTCCGCGGCCGAGCTCAACAGAAATGTGCGCGAGATCCTCGCCGGCCAACCATCGGAAATCCGTTGATGTTGCTTGGCCGCCTCGGTATATATACGTGCGCCTCTAGCCTAGCCCAGAAAAGCAACACCGAGGGAGAGAGAAGGCCGAGAAGGAGAGTAAGGGAGGGCCGCCGCCGGGGATAGCCGCCGCTGGGGGGTCTCCGCTCTCGAAGTCGGTTCGTGGAGTATCGTCTTCGCCTGTGGAAGCTATCCGCGCCTCCAATTCAAGTTGGACACCACCGTGGCGCCCTGGATTTCTCACCGGAGTACACGCTCCGCCGCGGATCCGCACACCTCCGTGGGCAGTGACCTTGCCGCCGTGAAACAAGGTAATTTACCACCCGCACGCTTCCGTCATGTCCTTCACATGGTTCAGCGATGGTCAATTTTGGGATTCGAGCTCGGGGGCGTCGAGCGATGCGCAACGGCGACCAGCTCCGCCGTGGAGATGCCTCGGCGGCGCTCCCCGTTGAGCTAAGGTTGGGGGCGATCCTCGGGCCGTCGGATGGCGCGTGGACGGTCCCGATTAGATCGAGCATACCCGTTCGTTCAAACGGACTCCGACCGTAGATGCGAGATCCAGCGGTGCAGAGTAGATCTGTGATTCATTAAATCCGTGCCGTTAATCTTTAATCCAACGGCTCTGGGCGCGTACCGGTTCGATATATATTAGATCTAATCCGAGCCATCTGTGAGTGATCCAACGGTCCAGATTAGAAGTTACCCCTTCGCGGGTCGATTTTGTTAAAAAACCCCTCGGGTTTCACTAAATCAACCCGCCGTCCATATGTCACTGTTGACTGAGTCTGGGACGACTTACCCCGAGCCCCCTGCGTTTTCCATTAATTGAGGCCCAGTCCAGAGACATTTAAAAACAGAGAAATAATATTAGAAATTCATTTTTAATACAAAAACAAATCTAGAAACTTGTAAAATTCATAGAAATTCCATTTTTGGTCCAAATTGAACCATTCCAGTTTCTAAAATTTTGTAATAATATTCTTCATCATTTTGTGCCTCTGTTTTGTCATGAAAACAATTAGAAATTTAATCTCTCATTTAATCCATTTTAAACACATAAAACCTTTGAAAATTCATAACTTAAAATCTACAACTCCAAAATTAATAATTCTTTTTCCTGTGATCTTATTTTTATATGTAGATTATTAATATGTATTTTGGCATACATGTTTGGTGTAATGTTAATTTTGCCTATACCATGTATGTTTGTATTGCTACGACTAGCAGTGAGGTCACGAGGATCTGAAGAATCATCCTGGTACCTGGAATCTCAAGGCCCAGGCAAGTTGTGCCCTTGATCACTTCTTTTACCCAGCCATGTTCTGATTAATCATAATGATCTGCATAGGTTAATTTGATGGGACCCAACAGGTTACCTAGTTTGATTATCTTTATACCTTGATTACCACTGATCTTTCTGGGTAGTACTTGCTAGTGCTATAGGTGGTTTTGGGTATGGAGATACACTATACATGATTACACTTTTTGTTATCAGTTGTTATTTAATGTTCATGTTAAGATCATTATGTTAATTGGAACATGGAGCGACCACCCGGGAAAACAGTGCTACCACAAGGGTGGAATGGGACGCCCTTGGCTGATTAATTAGGAAAGCTAGTGGAAGACTACCTTACCCGAAAGGGGCAAGGGCAGTAGGGGAGAGGTCAGTGTAGGGAGGCCCTCGGGAGGATTTTGCTGCGATGGCGGTCCTGCAAGGGATTCCTGCACTAGATCTTCCTATAAACTGTAGCGGGTTTTCGGAAGCTAGTGGAACTTTGTAAAGGCCTCGTAGTGTTACCCTGCCTCGCTTCCTTGGTAGAGGTGTATGGGATTCATGACCCCTTGGCAGATGGGTAACACGGCTTGTGGGTAAAGATGCGCAACCTCTGCAGAGTGTAAAACTGGTATACTAGCCGTGCTCACGGTCATGAGCAGCTCGGACCCTCACATGATTAAATTATGGAATTAAACTCAATTTGTCATATGCATTGCATTGCAGGTGAGGTGATTACTTTTGTTCTACTATTTAATTGGGTTGGTATTTATTTATACTTAGTAATTGCTAATAAAATTTTGACCAAACTTTAAAAGCAATGCTCAGCTCTAACCATCTTCGTTGGTAAGCCTTACACTTCACGTGAGCTCCCACCCTTGGCGAGTTCATGCACATTATTCCCCACAACTTGTTGAGCGATGAACGTATGTGAGCTCACTCTTGCTGTCTCACATACACCACAGGTCAAGATCAGGTACTGCAGGATGATGCTCATGGAGGATGCTGCGATGAGTTCGTGAGAGGTCTAGGTCGTCGTCTCCCAGTCAACTTTGGGTTGCTGGACCGTTGTCTCCTTATAATGTAATTACTTATTTTGTATAGAACTCCTGTTATATATAAAGTTGTGACATTCGATCCTGTGCCACTATACATCATATGTGTGAGACTTGGTCCCAGCATACCTGGTGTTTATGTTAACCCCGGGTTTTGGATCCCTAAAATCCGGGTGTTACAGAAGTGGTATCAGAGGAATGTTGACTGTAGGACGAAACCTAGATAGAACTGGACAACCCTTATATTACTTACCTCTGCTACTCTGATTCTTTCTAAACTTTTCTTAATCTTTTCTCATCTAATTCCGCTTTACTCTGATTAATCTTAACTTTTCTTTCTAAAGACAGATGTGGATTTCACACTTGGAAATCCTGTGCTTAAAGTGACTTTAGGAATAGGAGACCTAATCTTAAGAACAAAAACAAAACTATTTTTTTTTACTTGAATGTTTGTTCTTATGATACATGTCTGATTTGGATCTTTGATTGAGTGTGATGAGTTGTGGAGTAATGTCCACAATTGCATCTGCATATATAGGTATAAAAAAATATATTTATAAAATAACTAGACAAACCAAATTATCCTTCAATAAAGTAACTAGTCTAACAATACCCATCTTATCTTAAAAATTCTCCCTTATCTTAATAGATTCATCTCATCCCAAGAGATTCTATCCTACACTCATAGATCTATCTTATCTCAAAGAGTCTTAACTTATCCTAATGTATATTGATCCATCTCATCTTAAGAGGTTTTCTCTTATCTTAATAGATTTATCTTATCTTGAAGGATTCATCTTATCCTAACCACTTTACTTATCCCATCATGATAGAACTAACTGACCTCAAAAGATTATACCTTATCCCTATGAATTCATCCTACCCTAATTAGCATATTTATCCTAGTCTAAAATATCAACCATGATCTAATTCAAAGTAATTAGATATTGTCTAGACTAACCTGGTGATACTAATCCAGATTCTATCTAATCTAAATATGACCCAATCTAAAAGTGAGTTATTTAATAAATTAGTTAGTACTAGTGAAATGGATTAGACCTCACTCCTATAAAAATGATTTAAGCTAAATTGATGCCCTAGATTAACTTGACCATATACATATGCAACCACCTTACCCATCCGATAGTTGCATAATCCCTCTGTGTTAACCTAATAGAGCTTCGGACCTACCTACACTGTATACCCCATCCTATCTCAAAAGATTCTAACATATCCTAACAAGATATATCTTACCCTGATAAATCTATCTAACTTAAACTAGTCTAATCTAGATCATAGCTAGTTTAATATGGTCTAATCTAGTTTGAGTTACTTAATGCTGGTACACAAGATATGGCCATACTCCTAAATCACTTAAGACTAACTTGGAGACTTATATCAACTTGGCCATACACAACAACCCGACCTATATAACAAGTTACATAACTTACCCAATCAATAGAGTCTTAATGGATTACATAATCTATCAACCAACACCTGACATCAAACCAGATTTTGGCCTACATCATGTAGTCCATCTCACCCATAACTATTCTAACCATATTTCCCCCAACTCCGATAATATACACTAGCTCCTAATCAAAGAGACAAGATCGAAGAATATGATCAACTTCATCAAGTAAGGATGAGCACCAACTCAAGTCTTCAAGGATCAAGTGAGGTCACCAGATGAGTCAAAAGCCACCATCTAGGATGGAATCTTTTCTTACCCTACACTTTTTAACCAAACCTATATATATGCTCTAAAGACATCTTCTATCCTACATAATAAAGTGGACATACCTATATATACCCATGCTCTCCTATCACTTACTAATAATAAAAAGAGAGACTCTTGATTTAGAACTAATTAGAAACTAAAAGCTAAATTTCAAATCACTCTTCCTATATCCTTTTTCTTACAAATCTCGAGGACGAGATTATTTTTAAGGGGGGTAGGATTTGTAACACCCTAAATCTCATTTTGGGAATATAGTAAAAATTTTCAAAAGATCTTGCATTAGAATTTTTCTTTTTCTCTCTCTTTAGAACTCTCATAACATTTGAAGACTCATCTCCCTATTTAAAAGCATTTACTTAAGTGAATAAAATAATAAATAGAACCATATTTGGCACTCATGATGGAGTTTTAATTGTATGTGCATTTAAAATAATAATAAAATATAATAATGGAATTGAAAATTTGAGGTTAACCCAAGATTGCACTTTGGGGTTTTGGAAATATTATGTAGAAGTAAATGAGAGAAGATATATATACATAATATAGGGGAAATTTATATATTTCCAAAATTTATACTTTTTATTTCACAAAATATAAATTGAGGATAAACTGGCACAAAATTTGAATTTAAAATCTGAATTTAAAATGGAATTTGGAAACTAAAAGGAGAAAGAAGAAAATATAAAAGAAAAAGAGAAGGGATACTATACCTGATGGGCCGCAGGCCAACAAATCGGCCCACTAACCCTTTTCTCGCCGCGCGGCCCAACTTCGCTTCCCCCCCCCCCCCGCCGCGCCGCTGACGTGTGGGGCCCTCTGCCCAGCCTCTCACTCACGCCGTTTACACCACGCTCGCTTGCCTATCCCTTTCGCTGACCGCGGGGCCCGCCTTGTCAGCCGTCGTCTTCCCGGACTCCGCGGCCGAGCTCAACAGAAATGTGCGCGAGATCCTCGCCGGCCAACCATCGGAAATCCGTTGATGTTGCTTGGCCGCCTCGGTATATATACGTGCGCCTCTAGCCTAGCCCAGAAAAGCAACACCGAGGGAGAGAGAAGGCCGAGAAGGAGAGTAAGGGAGGGCCGCCGCCGGGGATAGCCGCCGCTGGGGGGTCTCCGCTCTCGAAGTCGGTTCGTGGAGTATCGTCTTCGCCTGTGGAAGCTATCCGCGCCTCCAATTCAAGTTGGACACCACCGTGGCGCCCTGGATTTCTCACCGGAGTACACGCTCCGCCGCGGATCCGCACACCTCCGTGGGCAGTGACCTTGCCGCCGTGAAACAAGGTAATTTACCACCCGCACGCTTCCGTCATGTCCTTCACATGGTTCAGCGATGGTCAATTTTGGGATTCGAGCTCGGGGGCGTCGAGCGATGCGCAACGGCGACCAGCTCCGCCGTGGAGATGCCTCGGCGGCGCTCCCCGTTGAGCTAAGGTTGGGGGCGATCCTCGGGCCGTCGGATGGCGCGTGGACGGTCCCGATTAGATCGAGCATACCCGTTCGTTCAAACGGACTCCGACCGTAGATGCGAGATCCAGCGGTGCAGAGTAGATCTGTGATTCATTAAATCCGTGCCGTTAATCTTTAATCCAACGGCTCTGGGCGCGTACCGGTTCGATATATATTAGATCTAATCCGAGCCATCTGTGAGTGATCCAACGGTCCAGATTAGAAGTTACCCCTTCGCGGGTCGATTTTGTTAAAAAACCCCTCGGGTTTCACTAAATCAACCCGCCGTCCATATGTCACTGTTGACTGAGTCTGGGACGACTTACCCCGAGCCCCCTGCGTTTTCCATTAATTGAGGCCCAGTCCAGAGACATTTAAAAACAGAGAAATAATATTAGAAATTCATTTTTAATACAAAAACAAATCTAGAAACTTGTAAAATTCATAGAAATTCCATTTTTGGTCCAAATTGAACCATTCCAGTTTCTAAAATTTTGTAATAATATTCTTCATCATTTTGTGCCTCTGTTTTGTCATGAAAACAATTAGAAATTTAATCTCTCATTTAATCCATTTTAAACACATAAAACCTTTGAAAATTCATAACTTAAAATCTACAACTCCAAAATTAATAATTCTTTTTCCTGTGATCTTATTTTTATATGTAGATTATTAATATGTATTTTGGCATACATGTTTGGTGTAATGTTAATTTTGCCTATACCATGTATGTTTGTATTGCTACGACTAGCAGTGAGGTCACGAGGATCTGAAGAATCATCCTGGTACCTGGAATCTCAAGGCCCAGGCAAGTTGTGCCCTTGATCACTTCTTTTACCCAGCCATGTTCTGATTAATCATAATGATCTGCATAGGTTAATTTGATGGGACCCAACAGGTTACCTAGTTTGATTATCTTTATACCTTGATTACCACTGATCTTTCTGGGTAGTACTTGCTAGTGCTATAGGTGGTTTTGGGTATGGAGATACACTATACATGATTACACTTTTTGTTATCAGTTGTTATTTAATGTTCATGTTAAGATCATTATGTTAATTGGAACATGGAGCGACCACCCGGGAAAACAGTGCTACCACAAGGGTGGAATGGGACGCCCTTGGCTGATTAATTAGGAAAGCTAGTGGAAGACTACCTTACCCGAAAGGGGCAAGGGCAGTAGGGGAGAGGTCAGTGTAGGGAGGCCCTCGGGAGGATTTTGCTGCGATGGCGGTCCTGCAAGGGATTCCTGCACTAGATCTTCCTATAAACTGTAGCGGGTTTTCGGAAGCTAGTGGAACTTTGTAAAGGCCTCGTAGTGTTACCCTGCCTCGCTTCCTTGGTAGAGGTGTATGGGATTCATGACCCCTTGGCAGATGGGTAACACGGCTTGTGGGTAAAGATGCGCAACCTCTGCAGAGTGTAAAACTGGTATACTAGCCGTGCTCACGGTCATGAGCAGCTCGGACCCTCACATGATTAAATTATGGAATTAAACTCAATTTGTCATATGCATTGCATTGCAGGTGAGGTGATTACTTTTGTTCTACTATTTAATTGGGTTGGTATTTATTTATACTTAGTAATTGCTAATAAAATTTTGACCAAACTTTAAAAGCAATGCTCAGCTCTAACCATCTTCGTTGGTAAGCCTTACACTTCACGTGAGCTCCCACCCTTGGCGAGTTCATGCACATTATTCCCCACAATTTGTTGAGCGATGAACGTATGTGAGCTCACTCTTGCTGTCTCACATACACCACAGGTCAAGATCAGGTACTGCAGGATGATGCTCATGGAGGATGCTGCGATGAGTTCGTGAGAGGTCTAGGTCGTCATCTCCCAGTCAACTTTGGGTTGCTGGACCGTTGTCTCCTTATAATGTAATTACTTATTTTGTATAGAACTCCTGTTATATATAAAGTTGTGACATTCGATCCTGTGCCACTATACATCATATGTGTGAGACTTGGTCCCAGCATACCTGGTGTTTATGTTAACCCCGGGTTTTGGATCCCTAAAATCCGGGTGTTACAGGAGGGCCGGTGGTCGCCACCAGTATCTGGCGATCGTTGAGCTTTTGCTGTCTTCTGCTCTCCTGCGATCCGTGTCCGCCGAAGATGACGTTGACCTCCCTGTCAACGCGTGGAAAAGCTCCTCCTCCTCCTCCCTCCTCCTGTCGATGGGGCTGTCGTGGTTCATCTGGTCCTCCCCTCGGCGGAGGAGGAGGTAAAGGTTGGAAGGGTCGGCCGTGTCCGACGGAATGCTTGAAGTCTCGGCAGTTACGAAGAGTGTGGCGCATGTCCTTGTGGTATGGGCACTGGGCGTCGAGGATGTCATCCAACGTGCGTTCGCCTCCACGAGGTCCTCCTCGGGCGCGAGAGGCAGGTGGTCCGGCAGCGTGCACTTCTTCGCGAGGCCTCTTCTCCCATCGCTTGTCGGGTTGCTGGTTCGTGTCGCGTCGTGGTGCTGCCGGTGCGGGCTTTGCTCCTCCGATGAGGTCCTGGGCTCGCTCGTTGGCGGTGATGTAGAGGTTGGCTTCCCGGAACAGCTCCTCGGAGGTAGTCGGTGCCTTCTGTAGTATGGCTCGGACGAAAGCCGAGTCATTGGTTCCTCTGTAGAAGTCCTCGATCACGGCCGCCTCCGTGACCTCGGGGATACGATTTCTCATGGTCTGAAACCTTTTGAGGTACGACCGGAGAGTCTCGTCCCCCCGGCGCTTGATGGATTTGAGGTCCCACGGTTGCGCCGGCTTGTCGGAGAGGGACTGGAAGTTGGCGGTGAAGCGTCGACTGAAGTCGCCCCAGACGTCGATGCAGTGTCGGGGTAGATGTCGCAGCCATTGCAGCGCGTCTTGCCCAAGGACAATGGGTAAGTACGCGGTCATCACGTCTTCGGACGCCCCGGCAGCTCGAGCAGCGGTGGTGTAGACGGCTAGCCAACCCCATGGATCCTGCTTAGGTTCATATTTGTCAACATTGGATACCTTGAAGTTGGGAGGCCATTGGATGGCCCTGAGGCGCGGAGTAAGAGCGGACACTCCGCACGTGTCCTCCTGTCGTCGGGGACGATGTCTGTCCCGGGGAGGGGAGTTGTGATTGTGGTTCCTCGACCGCCCCCGGGTGATTCCGCTAGTTGAGGCCGTTGCCGACTCAGTTCTGGTAGCTTGGCTCTGAGTCGGGATGCCGTGATCCCGGTCATACTCCTCCCGACGGCGAATCTCGTTCTCATGCCGCCGCTCGCGTGAAGCATTGATGGAGCTTCGCGCGTCTCAGCGACTGTTGATGGCGTGTCGTAGATCGTTCGGCGGGTGAGCAAGCGGTAGAAGATGGTTGGCCGCCTGGGTGAACAGTCGTCGGTAGCCATCGGCGTCAGGAGTCCGTGGAAGTCCCTCGGCTATCCGAGCCAGTACCCCTCCGACTTTGCTCGGCGTGTTCATAGCTCGGGCGAAGTCGGGATTCAGGTTGCGCCCGAAGAATGGATTCTCTCGACGCTGCCTTGCATCCTGCTCAGCCTGTTCCTGAGCTCGTCGGCGATCACGTCGTCGGGAGTTCCTTCGTTCTCTAAAGATGCGTTCTTCCGGAGTTTCTCCTACCTCCGAGACCTCGTCTCGCGAGACAGGCTGTTCCGGATTCCGCTCTCCGACTGCGTGATGTCGTCGAACGTTCCTGCGTCGGTTCCTCCGTCAACGGGACTCTCGTTGAGGCGGTTCCTCCCCGGGTACAGTCGGCTCGTTGTCGGAGATAATGGGCGACTCCGCTCTCCCGATGAAGAGGACGTCGGGGTAGAACGGTGCTGCTGTTGTGGTGATCTTCTTCCCGTCCCCCTTTGAGGCATGAGGGACGGAAAGAGCGACTTGCTTCCCCCCGGTTACCTTTTTTCTTGCGATCTGTGCCCACTCTTTTGTCGGAGAAGTAGGCAGTGGAGTTCTCCGGGCCAGCGAGCTCTCGGCTCCCGGCTTTCCGGAGACGATCCTCATCCGGAGAGCTGGAGGTTGTGCTTCTCCGGTATTTTCGGAGTTTGTTGGGGGAGACCTTTTTTCCGGCGGATCCGCGATACGGTGCAGAATTCCTTCTTCATCCGCTACAAATGAGATTGTTCCGAAGTAGAGCACGGATCCGGGACGCAGGGTGATCTTGCTGTAGAAGGAGATGGCCATTGAGCTAGCTTGGATTGTCGACACACCCCCTACCTGGCGCGCCAGCTGTCGGTGTTTTGGGTCCGACCGCACACCCGGGGTTGCCCCTCAAGGTGTTTTAGGAGTAGGACGGTGTCGACAACTGTAGCAAAATGGTTCGCGCCGATCGCACGAGGGACAGTGAACAAGTTTTACAGGTTCGGGCCGCTTAGAGATGCGTAACACCCTACGTCCTGATGAGTATGCTTGGTGGATGTGGCTACAAGAGAACTCTCTGGATCGAGAATACAGAGAGTTGATGTGGGTGGCTAAGTAAAGGGTCCATCGTTCTGAAGGGGTGCCCCCTAGGCCTTATATACTCGACCGTGGGGCAGTACACGTGGATAAGATAGCAACGAGTAGCTAAAAGATAGTGAACCTCTTGAGATTATCCCTACGTAACCCTCGCCGACTTATCCCCGCGTGGCTTCGTTGCACGGAGGCTCCAGCGCGGGAAAGTCGGATCTCTGTTGCGGTCATTCGCTCGATGCTGCGGGCCATCCGGGCTTGTACCAATCCGGCCCCATGTCGTTCTGCTTCGCTGGCTGTTTCTCCCCAGGCCCACGAAAGAATGACCTTACGATTTATTGGGCCCTTGGGCCTTTCGTGAGGTCCTTTACTCTTTTAGTGGACCCGGGGGATATCTATCCCCCACAGTCACTGCCAAGACATACTTCGCTAGGGCCACCACGGCGTTATGTGTCAACTGGTGGACCTGGACCTCAAACCTCTGCAGGACCTCCGCCACGAAACGATGTGCAGGGAGGCAAAAGGCCAGCGATGAAGAACGCCTCAAACACGACTAACTCGCCCTCAGGCTCGGGAATCTCTTCCGCCCCCGGGACGCGCCCAACACCGTCCCCAAAATACCCCAACTGCTGCATATCCTGCACGTGAATCGAGGAAATTCTCGAAACGCCGAACTCCACCGTGTGGCCCGGCTGTAGCTCCACCGCCGCCACATCGCTCAAGGTATCTCTGAACGATGAATCGGCCGGTGGCGCATTTGCAGCAGATGAGGAAGAAGATGACATCGCTACGTACCGTTGGCGGCGGCGCGCAATTTGCTTGATGTGGGCTAGATCTCCGATGCAAAGGAACAAGGAGGGCAGGTGAGCGGGCAAGCGGTTTCAAAAGCTTAGGGTTTTCCGGCGCGCGCAAAGGTAAGAGTCAGCCCGAGCCATGCCGCCCCCTTTTTATACACACGACGCGGCGCTTCGAGAAACCCGCAGTCCAACAGTGCCACGTCCATCAAAGGTCACCTCAAAAACCCCCGCAGGACCACTTCGAGTGAGGGCAGCGCCTCCACCATCTAGTGATGTCTTCGGCACCAGATGACTCAGTCGAACTGGTCCCTCGGAGGGCAAATGTTGGGGCGAAGGCGAAGACGCTACCCTTCGCGCGAAGCCTTCGTCGCCTCGCTACACCAACGAAGGCGAGATGATAGGCGCGGTCACCATTCGTCCTCTCCATTGCAAGACGAAGGCTAGACTCGGACGAAGGCTGCTAGTCCTACATCCTCACCCCGCGGGGAGGCCCACGTGGAATCCGGCCCACTGTAACAGGCCCAACGTGGACAAGCATGTTACGAGCCTCATCTGTAATAACTTTTCTGTAATGACGGTCTGTAACCTCCCTTTATGGGAATATTCTGGGGATAGTCCGGGTACCTGAGGGCATAAACGTCCTTGCCTTGGGATGTTGGGCACTCGAGTACCTATAAATACCCCCGTACAGTGCCCTTGAGAGGCCAGATTAACAGAGCAATTGCCATCCCGCGTTAAACTTTGCTTGCGCTGTTTCCATCTCCCCGTTGGATCAACTTGCCCAGGAGAGCAAGTTCCAACACCATTTATGTCTAGTCTTGCTTTCAATAGTAGTATTTTTCAATTGGTATTATTTATGACTTTTCAATTAATTTTATTTTCAATTGAATTGCATACATGATAGGTATATCATACGGTAGGAATGCTCGATTTAAATTCATACTCTTTGAGCGAACATACATGTTTTAAAATGTTTAGTAAAGCATGACACATAGCTTATATAAAATTCCTAAATAGATGTCACTATTGCTTGTTTCTAAAATAATATATTTCAATTGGTGTCATTTTGAATTATATGTGGCGAAGTTCGGATTATAGATGATTTGCCCCTCTTTGTTCTTAAAAGTCAAAGTGCATGTCTTCTACAACTATTCAAAACGTGTATGTACATCTTTAGGGGGAGGTTACTTTATATTCTATGTCTTTGAGATTAACATCGCCTGTCAAGCCTATTTTGTGTGTAGTAGTCTCATTGAAGGAAAATGGAGTCCCAGGAGAAAGACAATGTGCTTCCACTTCAAAGAGTTCATAAATCATCTTTCAATCGATATCATTTACATGTCTTCTCCACTTTTGAATGGACTATGTCTTTTTACATCTCTTGCCCCCCATGTTGCCATACATGCATATGTTGTTAAATTGTTTTCATTTGGTATCACTAGAATATCCTTTATCATTTGTCTATGAGATTAAGGTATAGTTAGTCTATTTCAATTATGTATTGTTTCGTCTCACATTAAGTTATTTTTCTTTTTCTAAGTGGAGAGTTTTCCGAAAGAGGGAGTTTGTCTTTTTTCCTTCAAGGTGGAGATTGCTTTTCCATATGGGGAGAACTTTCTTTTAGGGGGGAGTAATCCTTTTACAAGGAAAGTCTTTATTGCCTCCTATATGCTTTAATATGTCTTCCTTTTCGGTGTTTGATTCCAAAGGGGAGAAATTTATGGACCAAATAAAACCAAAGTTCTCAAATACCAAAAACCATCAATTTAAAACTAAAATTTTTATTTCCTTTCAATTGGTTCATAATCTTTCATGTGGTTGCTTTATGATTGGTTTCTATCCTAGATAGGAAGTATGTGCATTATGGAGTTGGGGGGAGGCTTAAGTCCATAATCACACATTGGGGACTAGTTGCATATGCAAGAATGTGCTTAATTTCTAAATGACCTCATATCTATCTATTTGGTATCTCATACATCTTGCCTATGCACATGCATCCATAGCAAGTAAAGTGCATATTTCAATTTGGTATTTAATATTTGCTTGCTTTGGATGTGTTGTAATCAATCACCAAAAAGGGGGAGATTGTAAGAAAAATGGAGCTGGCCCATTTGTCTAAATACTTTTGGTGTTAGATGATCAACATAACCGGTGAACTAATGTTTTGCATGTGTTGTGTTTTACAGTTCACATGATGCAAAGTCGATTGGACTTAGGCTCTGAGGATGCAACACCTCAAAATAAGACCTAAAAGACCTATAGAAGACATACAAATACTTAGCACAAGCCCAAGACACAAGAACAAATCAGTCCAAGAAAAGAACCTAGAAGAATCAAAGACTAGGCTATGGGCTGGCACACCCGACTGGTCCAGTGGTGCACTAGACCGGTTTCGCATAGAGCTCTACAATTGATCTCTGGCCAGCCGACTATCCGGATCAGCCGGTGGTGCACCAGACCGAGGTCCAATGACTATCAAACGTGGCAGCACCGGACCATGCGAGTGGCACTCCAAACCTGCTATAGTATAGTAGAGTGCCAACGGCTAGCTGATGTAGAGGGCCCGGACCAGTCCAGTGCAACATAGACAGAAAGCTACAACTTTCCTGTAACAATTAGTTTTGGATGAGGGCTCGATAAATACCCCCCTAGCCGGCCATTTGAAGGTGTGGGATCCCAAGCAACATACCAACACATGTGATACACATCTCCGAGACTTCAAACATGCAAGTGCTTAATAGAATCACTCGGTGATTACCGTAGGTGCTTTGCGAAGTACTTAGGTTAGTTAAACCGCTTATGCACTTGCTCTAGGTTTGTTCCTAGTTGTGTGAGTGAAGTTAGACAACCCATAAATCCTTTGGATCTTGCGCGAGCCATACGTCTTGCGAGACCACATCAATCGAGTTTGTGGTGTGGCCGCCACCGTGTACCAGAGGGAACGAGGCCCACGACGTTGAAAGGGAAATATGCCCTTGGGCCATTTATATAAATGTTTTGGTGATTAGATGCCCAACACATACTGTTTTAGTGGATATGTGCTAAAGTGCTAAAGAGATGCAAATCAAGAATCAAGGTATGTCTCTAGCCCTAGTGAATTATTTTTGATACTAACATATTCCTCTAAGTACTAGGAACATTGTTAAACAAAATGAGATTGGATTGGAGAAGGTTGGCAGTACTCAACCAGACTTGCACCTGCCTGCGGGTTCACCAGACTGTGTGGTGTGCACCGAACAGTGTCCGGTGCCCAGGCTGGCGCGTTGACGAACTCACTGCTCTCGGGAATTGTTGGGATGCTACGGCTAAAATTCACTTAACTGTCTGGTGTGCACCGGACTGTCCGTTGAGCCAGCAGCGCCCGCGCTAACGGTCGGCAGTGAAATCAGCGTGCAATCAATGGGCGACGCGTGACCAGCGCCAACGGTCACCAGGTCGCACCGGACTGTCCGGTGTGCCAAGGGGACCCTGGCTGCAACAGTCGGCTTTGCCAAAGAAGGAAGAAAATTGGCACTATTTACTGTCCGGTGGGGCACCGGACTGTCCGGTGCGCCCACGGACAGAAGGCAACTGTTGCCTACCAAATGGAGCTCCAACGGCTCCTAGCTGCCATGGGGCTATAAAAGGGACCACTAGGGCGCATGGGGTAGTACACCAAGCCGCCATTGAACATCCTAAGACGCCTAGACTCCGCAAACACGCATCTGATTCATTGTCTTTGAGATTTGAGCACTTGTTTGAGCTGTAAAGTCGTTGCGCTATGTTTTGTGCTTGTTTCTTGTCTGGTGTGCGTGTCGTTGCGGTTTCATTGTGATCAATCTTGTAAGGATGAGAGGCTCCAACTTGTGGAGATTCCTCACAAAGGGGATAAGTTTGAGATAAAGGGAACCGTGGTATTCAAGTGGATCATTGAATCACTTGAAAGGGGTTGAGTGCAACCCTCGTCCATTGGGACGCCACAACATGTTCTAGGCAAGTGTTCCACTTGGCCGAACCATGGGATAAAAATTGCCGTGTCAACTATCTTTATTCTTGTGCATTTGTCCTTACTTCTACTCACTTTATAATTGCTCTAAGTTTAATACCCATCTTGTAAAGAGCAATTAAGTGAAGAAGTTGTCTCCCTCTCTAGTCATAGGATCTTGGCTTTGACTTCACTAACATTTCATAAACCAAGTTTGTGTTGTTTAGTATTGATTTTTACAGGATCACCTATTCACCCCCTCTAGGTGCTCTCAATTGGTATCGGAGCCGTACTCTTCATTTAGGGACTAACCACCCGAAGAGATGGATCCTAAATGTAAGGGGATGGTGATCAACGACAAGGAGAAGGAGACCCTCTATGTCGACGAGCCAAAAGGCGACAAGCCCATTGACTCTGGCTCGAGTCACAAGAAAAGGGATGGGAAGAAGAAGAGGCGCATAAAGAAGATCATCTACTACGACAGCGACACCTCCTCTTCGCCAAGGGAAGACGACGATGAAGACTCTTCATCAAAAAAGAAAACATTTAATTAGAATTACTCTTTTGATTATTCTTGCATCCCTTATAATTCAAATGCTCATTTGTTATCTATTCCACTCGGAAAACCCCCACACTTTGATGGAGAAGACTATTCGTTTTGGAGTCATAAAATGGTAGTCACTTATTTTCTCTTCATCCTAGCAGTATTTGGGAAATTGTTGAAAATGGAATACATTTCGATAGTACTGATAATTCTGGATTGATTAATGAGAAAATACATAAAAATGCCCAAGCCACTGTTGTTTTGTTAGCATCTCTATGCAGGGATGAATACAACAAAGTCAGCGACTTGGATAATGCCAAGCAAATATGGGATACCTTCAAGATCTCACACGAGGGTAATGACACCACCACGATTACCAAGATGGAACTGGTGGAAGGCGAGCTTGGGAGGTTCGCCATGATAAGAGGAGAGGAGCCAACTCAAACTTACAATAGGCTCAAGACCTTGGTGAACAAGATTCGAAGCTATGGAAGTACAAGATGGACGGATAATGACGTCGTTCGACTCATGCGAAGGCCATTTACCATTATTGATCCTCATCTTGTAAATCTTATCCGTGAGAATCCTAGGTACACAAAGATGACGCCCGAGGAAATTCTCAGAAAATTCATGAGCGAGCGCATGATGGTGAAGGAAGCGAGGTATGTGGACGATGCTGCAAACAGACTACTTCCTCTCTACGAGCCACAACCCGTTGCTCTCAAAGCAACAAGTAGCAAGGAGGCACTACCTAGCAAGGTAGCACAAGTGGAGGCTGCCAGGTTCAACGAGGATGAAATGGCGCTTATAATCAAGCGCTTCAAGACCGCGTTGAAGGGACGCAAGGAGTATCCCAACAAAAAAGTCAAGGGGAAAGCGCTCCTGCTTCCAGTGCAGCAAGTCTGGTCATTTTATAGCACAATGTCCCGATAATAACAATGACCAGGCACAAGAAAAGAAAGGGAAGAAAGAAAGGAAGAAGAACTACATGAAGGCAAACATCGAGGCGCACATTGGAAAAGAATGGGACTCTAATTGTTCCTCATCCGACTCCGATGATGAAGAACTAGCTGCTCCGCCTTCGACAAGTCCTCCCTCTTCCCCAACGAACGCCACACATTCCTCATGGCTAAGGAGAAGAAGGTACGCACACTAGATACACCTAAGTACACTTCTTCTAGTGATGAGGAATCTTCTGATGATGAGGTAGATTATAGTGATTTATTGATTAGATAGATCTAAAGTAGATAAGATAAATGAATTAATTGATGCACTTAATGAAAAAGATAGGTTGTTAGAAAAGCAAGAAGATACTCTTTATGAGGAACATGATAAATTAATTAGTGTTCAAAAATCTCTTGCTCTAGAAATTAAGAAAAATGAACTATTGTCTTCTGAGTTGTCTACTTGCCATAATTCTATTTCTAATATTAAAAGTTTAAATGCTGATTTAAATGTTAAGCTAGAAAAAGTGAATGTCACTAGTTCATCTGTAGAGCATGTGTCTATTTGTAATAGATGTAAAGATTTTGATATTGATGCTTGCAATAAACATGCCTCTACCATTCTTAATTCGAATAATGATGTTGCAAGTCTTAATGCTCAACTTAAGACTTGCAAGGATAACTATGAGAAATTAAAATTTGCCAGGGATGTCTACACCATTGGTAGACACCCCTCTATTAAGGATGGACTTGGTTTCCAAAAGGGAACCAAGAACTTAACAAGCTAAAGGACCTCCACTCTCAACAAGGAGAAAGGGAAGGCTCCTATGGCTAGTAGCTCTTCACATGACCAAAAGAACCATGCCTATCTTTATGCTCATGTTAAGAATGTTTCTAGTGTTGCTCATCATGATAAGTGTTATAATCATGCTGCTTTACCTACGTGTCATGATGCTGCATTTAATTCTCATGCCATGTTTGCATCTAGTTCTTCATATGCTCATGGTAGGAACAGACCTAGGCGCCATCATGTTGCTTCTCATGCGCCTAGAAAAGCATCAAATGGACCTACAATGCTTTATCAAACATGTGATGCTTCATTTGTTCTGCTATGCAAAAATGATAAAGTAGTTGCTAAAAGGCTAGGACCTAAGTGCAAGAAAAACAAAACTTACATCTAGGTTCTAAAGTTTGTTATGACTAACCTTGAAGGACCCAATAAGAGTTGGGTACCTAAAACCCAAGCTTAATTACCTTGTAGGTTTATGCATTCGGGGGGCACAAGCTGGATCATTAATAGTGGATGCACAAACCACATGATGGGGGAGAAGAAAATGTTCACCTCCTACGTCAAGAACTGGGATCCTAAGACACCATCATCTTTGGAGATGGGAACCAAGGCAAGGTCAAGGGCTTGAGAAAAATAGCCATCACTGTCGAGCATTCGATTTCAAATGTGTTTCTAGTAGAATCGCTCGGGTACAATTTGTTGTCTGTAAGCCAATTATGTCATATGGGTTATAATTGTCTATTTACAAATATTGATGTATCTGTCTTTAGAAGAAGTGATGGTTCATTAGCTTTTAAGGGTGTATTAGATGGCAAGCTCCATTTAGTTGATTTCTCAAAAGAGAATGTCGATCTAGATGCATGCTTAATCGCTAAGACTAATATGGGCTGGCTCTAGCACCGCCGTCTAGCACATGTTGGGATGAAGAACCTTCATAAGCTTCTAAAGGGAGCACATGTGTTAGGACTAACCAATGTCTATTTTGAGAAAGACAGACCTTGTGCAGCGTGCCAGGTAGGAAAACAGGTGGGAACTACTCATCAAAGCAAGAACGTCATGACGACATCAAGATTACTGGAACTCCTACATATGGATCTCTTCGGGCCTGGTGCCTATCTTAGCATCAGGGAAAGTAAGTATGGTCTTGTAATATTTGATGATTTTTCCCGCTTCACTTAGGTGTTCTTTTTATAGGATAAATCTGAAACCCAAGGAACATTAAAGTGCTTCCTAAGGAGGGCTCAAAATGAGTTTGAGCTAAAAGTGAAAAAGATAAGAAGCGATAATGGATCTAAGTTCAAGAACCTTCAAGTAGAAGAATATCTTGAGGAAGAAGGCATCAAGCATGAGTTATCCGCTCCCTACACACCACAGCAAAATGGTGTAGTAGAGAGGAAGAACATGACGCTAATTGACATGGCAAGGACAATGCTTGGAGAGTACAAGATGCCTGACCGGTTTTGGTCAGAAGCTGTGAATACAGCTTGCCATGCCATAAACCGGCTCTATCTGCATCGCCTCCTCAAGAATACATCATATGAACTCCTAACCGGTAACAAACCCAACATTTCATACTTACGTTTATTTGGGAGCAAATGCTACCTCTGGGTAAAGAAAGGTAGACATTCGAAGTTTGCTCCCAAAGTCGTAGAAGGGTTTTTACTTGGTTATGACTCAAATACAAAGGCGTATAGGGTCTTCAACAAATCATCAGAATTAGTTGAAGTCTCTAGCGACGTTGTATTTGATGAGACTAATGGCTCTCCAAGAGAGCAAGTTGATCTTGATGATGTAGATGAGGATGAGGTTCCTCCAACTCAATTTTGTGCGACCATTCAAAGGAATCATCCAGTGGATCAAATTTTGGGTGATATCAGCAAGGGAGTAACTACTCGCTCACGTTTAGCTAATTTTGTTGAGCATTACTCGTTTGTTTCTTCTATTGAGCCTTTCAGAGTAGAAGAAGCCTTGCAGGATCCGAACTAGGTGTTGGCCATGCAGGAAGAGCTCATCAACTTCAAGAGAAATGAAGTCTGGAGCCTGGTGCCACGTTCGAAACAAAACATTGTGGGAACCAAGTGGGTGTTCTGCAATAAGCAAGACAAACACGGTGTGGTGACAAGAAACAAGGCTCAACTTTTGGCAAAAGGTTATGCCCAAGTTGCAGGTTTGGATTTTGAGGAGACTTTCGCTCCTATAGCTAGGCTTGGATCAATATGCATATTATTAGCCTATGCTGCTCACCATTCTTTTAAGTTGTTTCAAATGGACGTGAAGAGCGTCTTCCTCAATGGACCAATCAAGGAGGAAGTATATGTAGAACAACCCCTGGCTTCGAGGATGATAGGTATCCCGACCAAGTCTACAGGCTCTCTAAGACGCTCTATGGACTTAAGCAAGCCCCAAGAGCATGGTATGAATGCTTTAGAGATTTCCTTATTTCCAATGCTTTCAAGGTTGGGAAAGCTGATCCTACTCTCTTTACTAAGATTGTAATGGTGATCTCTTTGTATGCCAAATATATGTCGATGACATAATATTTGGTTCTACTAATCAAAAGTCTTGTGAGGAGTTGAGCAGGGTGATGATGTAGAAATTCGAGATGTCTATGATGGGCGAGTTGAATTACTTCCTTGGATTCCAAGTGAAGCAACTCAAGGAAGGGACCTTCATCTCCTAAATGAAATACAACCAAGACTTGCTCAAGAGGTTTGGGATGAAGGATGCAAAGCCCACAAAAACACCAATGGGAACGAACATACACTTGGACCTCAACAAAGGAGGTAAGTCCGTTGATCAAAAGGCATACCAGTCTACGATAGGTTCTTTGCTTTATTTTTGTGCTAGTAGACCGGATATTATGCTAAGTGTATGCATGTGCGTTAGAATTCAATCCGACCCCAAGGAATGTCACCTTGTGGTCGTTAAGCGAATTCTTAGATATTTGGTTTCTATGCCTTGCTTTGGGATCTTGTATCTAAAGGGATCTACCTTTGACTTAATCAGATAGTCAGACTCCGACTATGCTGGGTGCAAGATTGATATGAAGAGCACATCAGGGACTTGTCAGTTTCTGGGAAGGTCCCTAGTGTCTTGGAGCTTTAAGAAACAAACTTCTGTTGCCCTATCCACCGTTGAGGTCGAGTATGTTGCCACAAGACACTATTGCGTGCAACTGCTTTGGATGAGTCAAACCCTCCGGGACTTTGGATACAATCTGAGCAAAGTGTCACTCCTATGTGATAATGAGAGTGCAATCCGCTTAGCGGATAATCCTGTTGAACACAGACGCACTAAGCACATAGACATCCGGCATCACTTTTTGAGAGACCACCAGCAAGGGGGAGATATCGATATTTACCATATTAGCACCGAGAACCAGCTAGCCGATATCTTCACCAAGCCTTTAGATGAGAAAAGGTTTTGCAGGTTGCGTAGTGAGCTAAATGTCTTAGATTCGCGTAACTTGGATTGATCTATAGCATACATGTATTTTATGCCTTTGATCATGTTATTTTAAGCATTAACGTCTTTACTTGCTTATTTCTGGTGCTCAAGTTGTACAAGTCATCCTCGGACCTCATAACTCCTTATGCAAATGATGCACGTGTTTAGGGGGAGGAATGGAGGATGTACTACAACTTGACTCCTTTGAGACTAACGTTTTTGCTTGAGTGTTTTTACGGTATTCTCAAAGTTGCGTTGAAGGGAAAAGGTGAACTTGGACAAAGAAAGAGCTTCCACTGCATTCTGATATCAATGTATCTTGTCCTAAGTTCTTATTTGTGTTCTCATTGCCTTTTGCTCCTATTTGACATTTTGGTAAGGCAATGGGGTTAAAGGGCTAAATAGTTCTCCTATTTTGGTGCTTAATGCCAAAGGGGGAGAAATTAAGGCCAAAGCAACTGGATCAGCCAACCACTTATGAATTTCAAAACTTGTAGAGTTAGATTCTTGGATTCTTGGTGTTTGATCAAAACCCTCTTATTGCAAAAACGGTACTCCTATGGGGGAGATATTCAATTATGGAAAAAGGGGGAGTTTTTGGCATTTGATCAAATTCACTCTCGAAAATTCTTTTGATTTGCCAAAACAAGTGTTTTTGATATAGAGATAGGCAAAAGAATTTGTTTTGTGAAAATGAACCAAGTGGTGCAAAAGTGATCTAAATATGCCAAATCCTAAGTGAGATAAACTTGTCTTCAATTTGCAGTTTTAAGCTTCTCTTTGAAAATATTGTTGCATTTCAAGTTGCTTTTAATGTGTTGGCATAAATCACCAAAAATGGGGAGATTGAAATGGAAATGTGCCCTTGGGCCATTTCTATAAATGTTTTAGTGATTAGATGCCCAACACATATTTCTTTAGTGGATATGTGCTAAAGTGCTAAAGAGATGCAAATAAAAAATCAAGGTATGTCTCTAGCCCTAGTGAATCGTTTTTGTTACTAACATATTCCTCTAAGTGCTAGGAACCTTGTCAAACAAAATGAGATTGTATTGGAGAAGGTTGGCAGTTCCCAACCAGACTTGCACCAACCTGCGGGTTCACCGGACAGTGTCCGGTGCCCAGGCTGGCGCATCGATGAACTCGCTGCTCTCGAGAATTATTGAGGACGCTGCGGCTAAAATTCACCGGACTGTCCAATGAGCCAGGAGCGCCCGTGCCAACGGTCGGCAGCAAAATCAGCGCAATCAAAGGGCAACATGTGGCCAGCACCAACGGTCACCTGGCCGCACCGGACTGTCCAGTGTGCCAAGGGGACCCTGGCTATAATGGTCGGCGTTGCTAAAGAAGGAAGGAAATTGGCATTGTTCACTGTCCGGTGGGGCATCAGACTGTCCGGTGCGCCCACAGACAGAAGGCAAATATTGCCTACCAAATGGATCTCCAACGGCTCCTAGCTACCTTGGGGCTATAAAAGGGACCCCTAGGAGCATGGAGCAGTACACCAAGCCTACATTGAACATCCTAAGACGCCTAGACTCCGCAAACACGCATTTGATTCATTGTCTTTGAGATTTGAGCACTTGTTTGAGCTGGGAACTCGCTTTGCTGTGTTTTTGCTTGTTTCTTGACTTATGTGCGTGTGTTACTGTGACTCTAGTTCTTGTGTGTGTTTCTATTCCCACCTCTCTTGTGGTTTCATTGTGATCAACCTTGTAAGGGTGAGAGGCTCCAACTTGTGGAGATTCCTCACAAAGGGGATAAATTTGAGACAAAGAGAACCATGGTATTCAAGTGGATCATTGGATCACTTGAAAGGGGTTGAGTGCAACCCTCGTCCATTGGGACGCCACAACGTGGACTAGACAAGTGTTCCACTTGGCCGAACCACAGGATAAAAATCGTCGTGTCAACTGTCTTTATTCTTGTGCGATTGTCTTTACTTCTACTCGCTTTATAATTGCTCTAACTTTAATACTCATCTTGTAAAGAGCAATTAAGTGAAGAAGTTGTCTCCCTCTCCAGTCATAGCATCTTGGTTTTGACTCCACTAACATTTCATAGACCAAGTTTGTGTTGTTTAGTATTGATTTTTTCATGATCACCTATTCACCCCCCTCTAGGTGCTCTCAGACATTTTGATTGGAAGATCGACTGTGAAGACGGCGGGGCATCCAAGAGGAGGTCGGAAGCGAAGCACCACTTGCGCATGAGAAGGCTTGCAACTCTCTTAGGAGTTACTCGACCAAGTGCTCGGCCCTCGTGTGGGCTTCCCTTTGTGTAGGGGCACCAACGATTATTAGTCAGAACCTTGCGTGGTTTTGGATACCTCAGAAAAAATATGGCACGTCCACGAGAGTTTGGAATCTTTACCTTTGCTCTTTAGCTTCCGCATTTACATTAAGTACTTGAGTTTCAATCTTTCTATCATTAGTCTAGATTATTTAGGATTAGAAATTAGGTTGCATAACTCTTTTGTGATAGAGATATCAATACTTAGACAAAACCTAGTTTGCACATTCTTGTTTAGTTTCTTGCTTATGATTTATTTAGGAGACTTATTTGTGGCCTAGGTTAGCAAGTTTTTTAGAAGTCCTAATTCACCCCCTCTTAGGCATCCATGTTCCTTTCGTACATATAGGATCAAAAATACATGTGCACTCCCACTAGCCTCCTTGTAAATACAAGTCTCTTCTTCATTCTTGTTGAAGCCAAATCTTTTGAATTATTCATCAAAACAGTGATCCCAACTCTAATATGCTCGCTTCAATCCATAAATAGACTTATGAAGTTTTCATAGTTTCCCAATATTTTTAGATTCAATAGAACCCTTATGTAGAATCATGTACACGTCCTCACTTAGGTTCCCATTTAGGAAAGCCATTTTGACATCCATCTACCAAATTTCATAATCAAAATTGATAACAATTGCTAGGAGCATCTGAATAGACTTTAGCATAACAATGGGAAAAAGGTTTCATTATAATCAACACCTTAAACTTACTTAAAACATTATGGATATGAATACTTTCATCCATATCTGTCTTTTTTAAAAACATTTATAATAAATGGCTTGAATACCCTCTAGTGTAGGGATGGCAACAAGGACATTTTACCCGCGTTCCCATGGTAAAAACCCTATAGGGTGCGGGTTTGGGTGTGAGTTTGTACCCGCAGGTTCACTATACCATGACACAATTTTAGCATCAAACAACTGACGGTAAAAATAGACGTTTTGCGACAGACAGTCTGTCACAAAATATTACCATCACACTATCTATCGGTAGTTATTGTATTGGAGTCAACAAATCTGTCGTCAATAATGTCGAGCTATTGTGGTAGTCCATCTGTCGGTAAAACGGATTATGTATGGTGCAAAGTCTATCGGGAAAAAGTAGCATCAGATCGTTTGTAGGTAAATGGATGTCATGATCCTATAGCGAAAAAATAATTAACGAGCGAGCGTGAGTAGGAATCGAACTCGTGACCCTTTGCAAAAAGAGAAGACACATATCTAATAACTAGTGAGGATTATTCACTCTATTCTCGGTATTATTCATTATAAAATTGTACATGTTAATTATTGAAGGGCTACAACTCACTTGCAATGTAACGACGTGAGCTGGCTCGCTGTGGATTGAAAAAATGTGAACTCATTTAATTTTTCGCTGGATTGAAAAAATGTGCAATCCGATCAGATGAAAATGCTATAACAACAGTGATAGACCATACTGAATTTTAATTATACCCGGAGAGATTTGCATGAACTTGTTTAATTTGTCCCTAGCTTACCGTTGTAGCATATATATACTCCACGGTGCACGGTTCTGGTCCTGTCCCGCCGATCCGCGGCTGCCGCCCCCTGTCCCACCAATTCGCCTCCCCTTCCCCTAATCACACACCCCCCTATCCCGCCGATCCGCAGCTGCCGCCTCCCCTTCCCCTAATCTCATGCGTCTCCCACCCACGTGCATCATCCTAGCAACCACCTCGCTCGCGATCCGTCAGCGCCGCCGCTCACCATCCACCCACGCATGCTGCGAAGCAACCACAAACGTGCTCGCCCCGCCCATGCTCTCCGCGTCACTCGAAAACGCGACCACCCCTAGACCAGCCCAACCTTCCTCTTCGCAAAACCCCACGAGGAAACTGCGCCAGCACCGAAGTCCCAAGCTGGTGGTTATGACCTCGCCGGCCTCAAGGGCTGAGTGGGAGGGACGGCAGCGAAGGACTAAAGGAGCTCCAGTCAAGCAGAGATGGAGCAGAGATGGAGATAGGATGGCAGCGGCGGTGATGATGGTTTCAGGCATGGGCGCGGATGTGGCCTTCTGACCTCCGGGCAGCCCCGTGCTCCCGGGAGGCTGAATTCCAGCGACGATGGCGCGAATCCCTTCTCTGCCGCAATATTCGTCGGACGCGGTCACGGGGAGCCTGCTGTTCCCTCCTCCCCCAGAATCCTGTCCTTCGTTGTGTTCTTTGGAGTCGGTCGCGTCCGTGGATCCCCACTACCCCCTCCTTAGCGTTCCTATTCTGTGCCGCCGAGCCTCGACGCTTCCTCCTCCATGCGTCCCACTGCCACGCACGTTCCCGTTCTCCAGTGGCGGCTGCGAGGTCCCTTGGATGTAGCAGCCTTCGCTGGATAAGCCTCCAAACGAGGTGTCGAAACAGGCTCCCGACGCGCAGCAACCGAAGTTGTCGCCATAGGAAGCCGTGAGGATGGATACCAATGACAGTTTAAGATTAGCAAGCCTCTGGCATTCGATGCATGCTATCTCGCAGCAACTGTCCCCTACCCCTGGCTATACTGGCATTGATCTCTTACAAGCTCATAACTTTGATCTCCATTGCTTTCAATCCCTCACAGGTATGTAAACTGCTTAACAGTTCATAGATCTGGTCTGCATCCTATATCTCTGAACTAATGCATACTTGGGATGTGTGGCTTCTCTTACTGAACCAATTTAAGTTTTACAAGCTCTACCACAATCAAACAGTAGGTCTGTAAACTTGAACAATTTTAACCCCTCTCCCCCTCCCCAACTTCTACATGTCAAGAGGCTGATCTCATTGACATTACATATAGCACCAAAGCGCATATGGTTATGTGTTGAGTGATGACCATTACATGTTTGGGAATACCTCCGTAATCCACTATTACTTGATCCCTGAAGTTAGAGTTATGGTGGCGCTAAGTAGCAGTGTTTTTAACTCAGAAATTGCAAGATTTTGTAGCATGAGATATTTTTCTAGGTCACGAGGGCTTGAATTCTTATGGTAGAAAATGGAGATTTTGATACCTGTTACAGTTCCTTTGCAAAACATTTGTTGTTGGAGCCATGGATAATTTCATCTGAACCATCGTGCAGCAGAAATATATCTTTAGGGTAGATTGATTGTTAACATATGCAGCCGAACTATAGAGTTAACATATGCTGTTATCTTTTGGTTGTTTGAGATTGTGATCTATAATCATTGAATAGTAAGTCACCCAAATCGGCCTGTTTCACACATATATATGCCCTGATTACTTCGCTTGCTCCAGGGACGAAATTTCGTTGTATGCGAAACTGGAGCTCCAAATATGGAAATGCTGCTGAAAGCGATTTACGAGCTGTACACAGAATTTGTTCTGAAGAATCCATTCTATGAGATGGAGATGTCGATTCGGTGCGAGCTGTTTGACCACAACCTGGCTCAGGTGATCCAGAAGGACCGTGTTGCGCTCCTGGGTCGGTGAAATTGGAAAGCTTTTGGTCCTAACCATACCATGTATCTTGTACTCCTAGGTAGGGGACCGAAGTTGTCGAAACAGGCTCCCGATGCGCATCAAGGTGTCTCGAGCACCTCCCTCTCATGTTTCATTTGCAGTCATGCTTTGGATTATCATTTTACATATTGTCTAAGAGTCTTCTTGTCTCCATTCAAATGACAGACATCAAATGGCTACCATAATGTGAACATTTTATCTTCCTTTTTAAATTCTAGCGGACACCAGAAGTTGAGTTTGTTCTGGTTTAACATACATAATGTGTTCAAGCTGTTGTTTCAAATACATAATGTGTTCAACTACTTATTTGATTCATTCTTCTGCTTAAGTTTAACATATGGAAACATTTTTTTATAACAGTATAACACACATTTGTACATAAGTTATCATGATGACAAATTTAGCCTACTTTAACTGTTAGATTAAGACAGCATCATTCTATATCACTAAAAAGTATACAAGTACAAGTCTCTTCAGAGATGTCTTCTAAGCTCTTCAGTAAGTTATGCGTCAAAGAAGAAATAGGATAGGAATTTTGAGTCTCTTTTCTTTGTTCCGTAATTTGTACTCTGATCGGTGAAGCATAGTCTAAGTACTATGGGTCTGTTGTAATTGGCTATACTCATTCACTTGTGAATGTTGAGGCCAAGATATTATAGTCACTATGGGTCTGTTGTAATTGGCTATACTGCATTAGTAATATAATTCTCATTTTAGCCACCTAACTCGGAACCGAACAAGCTCTATATAATACTTTTATTAAACTTTCAGCTTGTATTTTCTGTTGGGAGTTTATAGACCTGTTGATATAGTAATTGACAAATTATTAAAATATGTTGTAGGGAAGAGGTGCTGGAAGCAAGGATCAGAGTGCTTGAAGTGTGTGAAAAAAAATGATTACTCACATGCATGCTAGCCGTTGGCGTAACACCCAGCTATGTTGTAGGGAAGAGGTGATGGAGAGATTGTAGTTTGCTAGATGAATCTTTAGACTTTGCATGTAATAGAACTGAAAGATCACATCAGAATTTAGAAAACATGTATGCTATTATTTTTATACGTTCATCACACAAACCGTGTTCCAACAAACCAATATATGTTGGAATTCAAAGTCAAAGATTTATTTCTTTCTTTTAGTAATCAAATTTCATATATTCTGAGCTACATATTATTCAAGTTGTCCTGCAATGTTCATCATAATCGGTTTATTATTTATTTTATTAGCATATATTTGTATGCATGATTCTTTTTTTTAAACTGCACATAGGGAATAACATCAGACAATCTGTCGGTATATAGACTTTTAGCGACACACAAGGTGCTGACACAAGAATATGTCGGCAAAAAATTGTCCGACGGCAAAACTATGTCTGTCGGCAATAACATAAACATTGCCGACAGATAGTCTGTCGGTAGATCTATGTCTGTCGGTAAAGGTTATTGCAGACAGGACCTTCGCCGACACACATTGTCTGTCAGCAAAGCTCTTTACCGATGGACTGTGCGACGCTATTCAGGTGTTTTACCATCAAACAATCCGTTGGTAATATTGTGTCATGGTGTAGTGGTTTGGGTGCGGGTTTGATTTTTAATCTAGTAGGTTTTTTTTATCTTGGGTATAAAAATATTGTACCCGTGCTCACATCCAACGAACCCTGCAATGGATATATATGTCCGTAAGTATATATACACACACAAGCCCATCATAATGAGTGACACACTACCCTATGATTTGGAGCGACAACCTATCTATGGCATGACATGTCCACTTTGACCTAGCAGGGGCATTTAGGGGTGGTAATGGATTGTGATCTAAATGTTTCTTCACAATTTATTATGGCCCTAAATAAATTTTAGAATAGAAATAGAGCTCGATCATAATCTAATCCGATCCTTAAATTTTATAGTGTAAAAAATTAGAGCCCACTATCACCCCTAGAGGCAGTACCTCGACGATTGGTTGTATAATGTATTGTACTTCCTATGGAGGATAAGTAGGGTGAAAGTACCTTATTTGATTTTGGTAAATGAGTGACAACATAGGTGGACAAATATGTGTTTATGTTTGGATACATAAGGATCATTCCATGTTGGTCACTTGTTCTCAAATGTTGTGGATCAAGAACAAGCAACACATTTGTTAAAGGTCAAGGACCTTCGTCCTCCAAAGTATTATCTCCTTTTGAATATAATAATCTTCAGACGAAGGTCATGAAGGACGTGCCTTCATGATTCATGATAATAAGAATATATAAAGACAATGAATGTAATCCATTGGCCCATACACATATATATTTTATAATGCATACATGAACATTAATAGAATTTACGTTACATTGATGCCTTCGGCTTGTTTGAAGATGTTGATGCGAGAGCGATTACAATCCAGCCTAAATAGTACGGGGGTACTGTTCACCTATTTATAGGCACGTGACACAGCCCGGGTAAAATACATTTATGACTTTAACATCTATTCATAACTGCAACATAAATCATTAGGGACTAGCTAGTCTTTTCCTCTTTGGCTCGACTCTATACTTGATCTTGGCATTGTTTTAAGCCGAAGCTGTCATCCTTCGGTGGTAGCTTCGGTATTCGTCATCCTAGCTTTCAGACAGTATCTTCGTCTCGAGGACTTTCAGTAGAGAAAGAGTCCTCAAAATCATTTTGCCAATGACGCCTTTTTCTTGAGGACTTTCGGCGGAGAAAAAGACCCAAACATTCCACATGTACTCTAAATTGAGAAACTTGAGCTTGGAGATGAAATGGCTAGAGTTGATGCTATGACCAACTAGAAAGGTTGATTATATAATAATTACATGGAAAGCTTGATGGCATAGAAAGCTTGATCTTTTTGAAAAGTTTTTATGGCTTTTAATAGTTTGATTTTATAATAATTACATAGAAAGCTTGATTGTATAATAATTTAATTTATTATTAAAACTTGCCTTCTATAATTTTGAAGGATGAGAGAGGGGTTGCATGTTTTATTGAGAAGAGGTGACGTTCTGCTCCATTTGGATATCAATATTGGAGATGGTGGAATTAAATTGAGTTGAATATCAAATCATGCATGGTATTAAAATGAGATGTAATTACAATTCTATTCTTTGGATGACACTGAATTAAAGTTTATAATTATATGGTCTAATTCCATGCAATATAGAGGGGTAATGCTTTATATTGGGATAAGGGATTTCTAGTTATAATTCAATTCTAGTAAATTAGGCCTAGCTCCAATATCTACATTCGAACCGGATGTAGTAGATTACAGGCTCCTATATTTTTTTAAAAACGCTACTTTGTATAAAAGGGCAGATAAGGTAAATCTCTATTTTGCCCTTTGTGGAAGAAATGATGGCTGTCTCGGAAGCCGTGAAGACAGATAAAAAAGAAAAAAGAAGGCAAGTAAACAAAGCAGCAAGGACCAAGGAGGACAAAAGCGAGCGAGACACACAACAGTGACACCAGCACAAGCAAGGAGAGGCATAGGGAGGAGAGCAGCCAGCAGCAGGAAAGCTGAGCAGCCGTCAGCTGAGAGCTAGAGCAAGAGCATCCACCAGTGGCGGCAGCAGCTAGCGACAAAGGCTGAATCCGAGAGGAGTGCGCGCCGCAGCCGTGGTTGCCGTCCCAGGCGCCGCTGCCGCTTGTGAGAGGCGCTCGTCTTGTATTCACGAGGAGGGCGACGATCTCCCGCGCGGCAAAGGAACTAATCACTGGCCCCGCCCTGTGATGGCTGCTGCCCGTGCCCCGGCGGCGAAGGGAGGTGTAGGTGCTCCGGAGGCGGCGGCGTGGAGTGGCAGTGGTCTCCGCGCGAAGCAGGCCGGGCGCGCCAGCTGCCGCGGCGCCTAGAGCGAGCGCCTGGACGTGGTCTCTCTCGCAGTCCGAGTTGGAGCTTGGGTTTTGGCGCGGAGGGACGCCGGGGTTCTGGTTCTGGCAACGCGGCTGGAGGAAGGGGGGAAACGGAGATGGCGGTCGGGGACGCGCTGCGACGGCTGTGCGAGGAGATCGGGTGGTCCTACGCCGTCTTCTGGAAGGCCATCGGCGCCGCCGACCCCGTGTAAGCCGCCTCCACTGTTTCCTCATATTTTTATTTGTTGTTTCAGCTCATCCTCCCGCTGAATCTTGTAAAAATCTAAGCTTTTTGTCGTTATGCTCATTTTTCTTCGTTGGTGTTCTGCTCGTTCTCGTAAGAAAGTTCTTTTTTGGTGTTTGTGCTCATGCGGTCATTCTTTTTCCAAAGCGTCAAGTTTTCACTACTACTTTGTTCTGGAACCTCGGAGTTTATCTGAGCTCAAAATCGAATAATTTCCTGCAAATTTCAGATTCCTAAGGCTGAATAATTGGGGGGCTCTGAGCTTATCTGCGGCGGCTGATTTTCCTGTCATCGGAGTGTTTCCTCTCTCATTTTCCCCTTGGAAATGCGCAGGCATTTGGTGCGGGAGGACGGTTACTGTGGCCACACTTCATGCCCTGTCGGATCTGAGCCTTCTGAATCTCTGCCTCTGCCCAGCGACGCTGGGTGCTCTGTTCCTGCAGCTGACACCATCTGCTGGCTTGTTAACAACGATATGGCGCCGCAGGTTCATGTCGTCGGACAAGGGTAAGCAAAAGCAGCAGCCGCAGCCATTTCTTACTCGTCCCCGCATTTGGTTAGACACAGAATCTTCACCTTCTTGGCTTTGGCCACCCCATCTTCTTGCTCTTGGTTTGGTTCGTTCTCGGATTCATGGCGGCCGCGTGTGTGTTTTGTTTTGGCAGGATCGTGGGCCGTGCCGCGTTCAGTGGCAATCACCAATGGATCGTCCACGGTACTGCCAATGGTCACGGGCTCTCCTCCGAGGTACGTACGGCCAGTACCGAGTGCTCCCCCTTCTGAAATCTCCAGCGAAATAAATGCGAACCCAATTTCTCAGTTTTGTCTGGTTCCATTTTGCTGCCACCGCATCTGTCAGTCCTTCAACTTTTG
The DNA here is from genome assembly GCA_029449295.1 of Zea luxurians. Taxonomy (NCBI): domain Eukaryota; kingdom Viridiplantae; phylum Streptophyta; class Magnoliopsida; order Poales; family Poaceae; genus Zea; species Zea luxurians. Next base: position 73,232,534 of record JAOPSE010000004.1, on the reverse strand, counting down.
TCAGTTAGCGAGCTGCTTTATATATTTTGGTCTGCTCGCACTGGACCAAAAACAGTGGCAAATGACGCAAGCAGCTGTTGTAAATTATAAATGTGAAAAAAGAGAGAATTTGTCTTTTGACTAGACCAAGTCACTTGTGTGAAGATCTTGATCTTTTAACTATCTTCTGTCAAATTGGGTTTTGTGTTTCCTTGACCTGGTTTTTAAGATTTACACCATGTTTTCCTTAGGTTGCTGCTGAGGTGAACAATCAGTTCAGAGTTGGTATTAAGGTTGGTAGAACTGAAGCATTGGAAATGTTAAAAAGTATATAGTCACCATGTTCTTCTGGACCTCATTCTGAACTACTTGCTGCAGACTATTGCGATCATTCCTGTGCTGCCACGGGGTGTCCTACAGTTAGGCTCTACTGGTTTGGTAAGGCCTCAAAGCTCTAGCTCATGCTAGAAAAGTAGAGGAATTGTTCAAGTATTTGTCAAAGTTGTTGAGCACTATCAGTTGAAATTTCTATATAAAGAACTATAAAACACTATCACACTAGGCTTCAGAAAAATAATTCTCCATCTGTGGATGGCTGTGGAAGGTGGAAAAGACAACAGTAGTGCATTGCTACATGAGTACATGCCATTCAAGATTTTGGATATGCAAACCACAAAGCATGATCTTTGGGTTATGCTGCTCCAAATCTGAAGACATGTCTTTACGCTACTGCAAATTTCAGAATGTCCATTGCAAATTCGTGGTCAAATTTCATCTATGCCTCCAAAGTCTCATATCCTCATTCATGATTGTCACATAAAAAATTCCCACTATGTATTGTATCCTTTTTTGTGCTTAGTGCTGGAAATTGTTGTGAAGATCAAAAAAGATCTTAAAACCATTGTTTAACTTCGCTGTGATGGTTAGTAGTAGGGTTTTGTTTGCTCTCTAGTCTCTAAATATTTCAATGTTGAAATAATCGGCTGATTTGTGGCAGGTTATGGAAAACACAAATTTTGTGATGTTTGCAAAGAAGTTGTGTTCTCAGCTAAACAACCGTTCAAGCATGGCTGCATCTGCTTCGGTTAAGAACACTTCTAGTCAGCATGGTCAGTCACGTCCTGATACTGCAACTGTGTCAACTAGTACACCACCAAATGCATTGCTGAGTGCATCTTTGCTTAAGGTTGCGCAACAGAATGGTCACCCTGTTAGAGAGCACAGTGTCTATGCTGAGCGTGATCTTAGGTTTATACAACAAGCATCCATCTGCGAGAGTCAATTTGGAAGTAATTTACAGAGTGGTGTTATGAACTCATGTTTGACCTCCCCAAGCTTCGCATCAGTTAAAAAGCAGTCACTTTTGATGAACAGCATTGGGCAGTTACAGTTCAGTAATAATGTGCATTCATCAGCAGATTTGGCAAGGGAGATCATATTAAAATCCCTTGGGCGCCAGGACTCTTCTATCTGCGAAAATACAAACATGAATATGCATCGTGGAAGATATGTAGTATCCCTTGGGCGCCAGGACTCCTCTGTCTGCGAAAATACAAACATGAATATGCATCGTGGAAGATATGTAGTATCCAATGATATAAATGGTTCTAGGAATTTTGATTTTCTTCCTATAGGTGCGAAAGAAAGCAGAGCCAACTTATCAACCCCTGTGTCGAGTCAAATTTTGGACATGCCAGGAACATTGCAGCAGAAACAGTCTCTAGTCCCATCCAGGGTTACCCAATCTTCTGAATTCTCTAAGAAAGTGGAGAACCCTGAAAGTGGATCATTTCAAATTCCTTCAGTTACAACTTCTGATTCTGGTGGTCAGGTTTCTAACAGTTTCAACATGGTCCAAGAGAATCAATTGAGTATGTCAAACAATGTCCGACAAGTCCAAAAGATTGACAGATTTAGTGATCCAAGTGCTAATGTCAGCACTCAGAGAATGAAGAACAGGGATGGATGCGAGCCAGGAATGCCCATTGAGAGAGCCTCCTCGTTGCTAGTCGAACCTGGTGCAGATAATGACTTGTTTGATATGTTTGGTTCTGAATTTCATCAGTCCTCCCACAACGTTGGTGCTGATTTGGTCACCTGGAGTGGTACAGAGTCTCAGAACTCAGATAGAGATGTCCCTGAATCGTCAATATATTTCAAAAGTTCACCACTTTTCAGTTCGCCAGACAACGAGCTTCACTATTCAGGTATCTTATCGCTAACTGATACTGATCAACTATTGGATGCTGTCATATCAAATGTCAATCCAAGTGGTAAACAGTGTCCTGATAATAGTGCTTCTTGCAAGACTGCACTGATGGATGTTCCTAGCACATCTCATCTTTGTTCAATAGATTTGAAGAGATGTGAGTCTCCCAGCGTTCCTTCCCTGCTAATTAAGCACGAATTGGCACAGTTTGCTAAACAGCCATGTCTCGTTGATAAATCTGAGGATGGTTGTCTTTCCCAAAATAATGGAATGCACAAATCTCAGATACGGCTTTGGATTGAGAGTGGTCAGAACATGAAATGTGAGAGTGCTTCGGCTTCTAATAGCAAAGGTCTTGATGTGCCAAGCAAGGCAAATCGCAAGAGATCCCGACCAGGAGAAAGCCCTAAGCCACGACCTAAGGACCGGCAGCTGATACAGGACCGTATTAAAGAGCTTCGTGAGCTTGTACCGAATGGGGCAAAGGTATGCTCTTGAATGAATTCTCTCTAATGATAATTTTCAAAGTTTGAATCGTATATCTGATCTACGAATAATCTACACGATAGTGTACTAACAATTGCACATCAATGTCAATAGTGTAGTATTGATGGTTTGTTGGAGAAGACAGTTAAGCACATGCTTTTCTTACAAAGTGTGAAGAAAAATGCAGACAAGCTCAAGGACTCTACTGAGTCTAAGGTATGCACATTCTTTACGGTCAAGTTTTGGCCTTTTGGGTTGTGATTTGACTAAGAAAAGATATTGATGATATGGCTTACCTGATGAGGGGGGATCTCAAAATATTTTACTTAATCCTCCGTAGTTGGAAAATGTCCTTGATACAAAGAGTCTTCTTCAAGCAGATACTTGGTAGCGAAAATGGCCCCCTTTGGAAAGACTACTTCGAAGGTGGGGCTACCTGGGCTTTTGATGTCGGCTCTCAGTCTATGACATGTCCGATCATTGTCGAGGATCTTGACCGACCTCGTCAAATGCTTGTGGAGGTAATGACTATTCTACTACTAATTGTTTACGGTAACGGTACTATATTTCACCTAGAACGCAAGCGATTACGGTGACTTGGTTGCCTCTGCAGATGCTCTGCGAGGATAGAGGAATCTTCTTGGAGATAGCTGATTTCATCAAAGGACTTGGACTGACTATCTTGAGGGGTGTGATGGAAACACGCAAAAGTAAAATCTGGGCACGATTCACTGTTGAGGTAATACAGCTAAATTTGAAAATTAGGATCCTTTCAGTTTAAAATCTGAAGCAATAAAACAGTAACCAGAATGGGAAACCTAAGTAATGATATGATGCTGATGAATACTATTTTCTGTTGCTTGCCGATTTCACTACCGATTGAGGCTGTTTCATGCAGGCGAACCGGGACGTAACCAGAATGGAGATATTCCTATCGCTTGTGCGCTTATTGGAGCCAAATTGTGACGGCAGTGGAGCGGCGGACAACACTAACAACATGAACATGCATCTTGGTTTGGTGCACCAACCTGTCATCCCAGCAACAGGTCTCATCCAATGAGATTAAGACTAAGAGGAAACTCTCAAGCATTTCCAAGTGCTAAGAGCAGGAGGAGCTCAGCTAACTCCTGCCATGACTAGCATCACCAATACGCCATGCAGTGCACCACCTGCTTTTCCCGAGACACCTTGATCTGTGCAAAAGTGACGTCCTTCTTGAGACCAGGTCGCAGAAATGGAAGAAGGAAAACAACGCAACTACGCAAGAGTGATCATCAGGCAGTGTTTTGTTCGTATGATCTTTAGATTGTTTGTTAGTTAGCGCTGTTTGGTCGTATATTAGTGGTTTTTTTGTACTGTTATTCAGAATGGAAGTTCTTGGGTTGGTTTATTTCACACACACAGAAAGATGGAATGCCACCTTAGCTTTGTTATAAGTCTCTTCACATCAGAACCAGTGAGCATAACTAGTGAAAAATTATTTGAGTCATTGCTCTGATCAGATTATTTGTTATTACTCACTGCTGCTGCCTGCCAACATCCAGAGGTAGATCACTGGATTCTAGCTGAAGTCACCAACATGGAGCAGCACATGGATTTTAGCTGAAGCCACAATGTCATCCAGCAGCACATGGTGCTGCCAATGAGTTGCAATGTGATATGTTTACTTTAAGCAAAACAGATACTAATAATACTAGTAGGCCATTTTCTACTACATACATTTCCAAGTCCAGTTCCAATATACCTTTTAGCATACTTCAATGTATACCCCCCAATCCCTATGATCTACATATAAAATCTTGTAAAATGTTTGGGTATCAACTAGTTACCTATCACCATCCTATATACCTATGTACATACATATCCCATCTTTACATTCCCAAAACCTGTACTCCAAGCTTAACTGCTTTATACATGCAAGCATATTGAGGCTTGGACCCTTTATTCCTGTAGAAGCTCAAAATTAATTAATCGATGGTGGAGGGATTGATTAATTGCGTGGACGACTGCTACGCTATGTCCTAGGAGCTAGGCCACGAAGTCTCCCCCATGAGCTGCGCGGCTGCGCCGCGAACGATTTGGGGCTCTGCATGTTCATGTCGTAGGTGCAATCGCAGCTGCTGCAACTCCTATTCATGGAGTATATATACAAGACATGCATGGGAAAACACGGGTTGATATAGTGAAATCATGTTTATATTTTTAGTTTTATAGGAAAAGAATAAAAATCGGTATATGGTACCACTCGCATTCAGCTCGCAGTACACTAAACACTCATGCATGGAGCCGGCTTGCACTTGCAGACAAAAAGTGGACACACATTTGATGAAGCAACGAGTTGAAAGCTTGTTTGTACTGTCATGGACAAAGTAACCAAAAGAATGCAAGTTGTTGGATTTAGTTTATTTGCGCGATAATGCTGAAAGACCTCCACTTGCCATATCTTTCACCGTAGATGATACTAGAGGACATGGTTTTCATTTCCACTTGTAATGCTAGTTAGATATGCTCAAATATATAACTTCTCTATTGCACTTTTATCTTGGTTTATATTGTTATAAATATATTTCCTTCATTTTACCATCAGAACCGAACCTCTTAGTTGTTACCCCAGATGACTAGATTAAAAATGAAATTAAGACATGTCAAAAGAAAAGAAGTAGAAGCTAAGGTGCCCTTTGGTTCACGAAATATAACAGAAATGATAACGGTAATGATTTACGCTCGATTACTAATGATAATAAGTTTGAATAGGACAATATATCAGTTTTTAGTGTGATATCTGATTACGATTGGATTTAAACAAACATGGTTTAACGTTATCAGTTACCGTTCACGTTACAAATATGTGAACCAAATGACACCTAAGTGGTGATAAGGTGTATTAATAATTAAGAATCTCTAAGTATGTACGTTGAGAATAAAGGGTATAATAACTAGTATTTCCTAATAGGTGGGAATCACAGAATTAAGTAGGGGAAACAATAATTGGTATTGGCACTACACATCAAGTCGATGTAGCTTGCATGCTTGATTAAGAGAAGGATTTAAAGTGGGGAAAAAGTCTGATATATATATAGTGATATGTATCCATCAGATCAAACTTTAAAGCTGTGCACTGTTCCAACAACTTGTGTCATCACTCATCTTTCAGAAAAAGAAACAGCATAACAAGGATAACAGAAAGGCAAATGGTTCCTAGCTGTAGCCTTCTAATACTGCCTCGGACTGGGTAGAGGCAAGCAAACAGCAAAAAACATCACAAAATATCTCTCCATACCAAATTCTGAGGAAATAGGTGAGTGCACATGTGTTGCAACGGAAACATATAATACCATAATAATTTATATACAAAATATATCTTATATTGTTATAAGAAAATGTTTCATAATCTATTTGTGATCCTGACCATACATAAATTTTGTTATGTTAATTTAGCTGTTTCACTACTATATTGCAACCATCGGTATCATCAATACTTCGATATATGCCACGATTTGCATGGTCTTATCATTGAAGAGCATGTGCCACACCTGCCGGTAGAAATTCCCTCGTACATCGTCAGTCATCAGGTACACACCACCATACACGCTTGCTTAAACAAAAAGACAAGTGTGTGTGTTTGCGAAGAGAATTAAAGGCAGACCAACAAAAAAGCTACCCCAACAATGGCGAGTGGTCATTGCTGTCGGTCCTCCTCTGCGTCACCTCCGGCGCTGAAATGACACCACAATACTTGATATAGTAGTCATCGAACGTGCGCGACATGGCGAGTACCGATGACTCTTGGCTGGGCTGCCAAACGAAGTGCACCCCGAACTTATTAGCGAGGTAGTACACCTGGCCGTTACACCACCGGATGTGCTACTCCTATACATACATCTTGTTTGATGACACTTACACAACATCAGCAACGTCCATCGTTTCAGCGTACAAGAATTCATGGCCGGTCAGTAGCGACTTACGTGGCAGGTTGGGTTTCAGGTGGATGATGAGCTGGACGGCGCGGCGTGATAGCGCCGTCGTTGGATGTGGTGCCCAGAACAACACGAGAGTCGCCGGCGTTGGCGACGACCATGAGGTCCCCCTGTTTGACGATGAACAACGCGGTGCAGCCGCTCTGGACCGCGTCCAAGCGACGGCTGCGCTAGATCTTACCATACACAGCAGCGCATACGGCCACGTAGTACTGCTTCGAGAGGTCGAACTGGCAGTCGTCAAGCTTCTTCTCGTCGTTGATAAGCGACGCCAACGCGAGCACCTCCTGTTAGTGGTATTTATTCGGGGTTTTCAAGTAAGAAACATAGATTCATCTTTGGTGTTGGTTTATGAAAATGACTCACAAGTCAGATCCATGGAAAAAATATTATGGAGAATAATAAATGTCACACATGCAAAAATGAATTTAAGTTGAAAACATTATTCAAACAAAAGAAATTGCATGCAAGGCTCTTCTTTAAATACTACTCCCTCCATTTAAAAATATAATTCAAGAATCTCGGTGATACTTATCTACTATTACACATTGTGCAAGGGTAGTAGGTGGGCTTCAAGAGAGATGTAGTAGATATTTTTACTATAATAGATGTAGACATAAACATATATGTGGTGTAGTGATAACTACAAACATATTTGCTTTAGGAGTCGAGTTTGAATCCTATTAAGGCTATTTGTGTTTTTTTAATTTCATTTTAGCTAGGTGTGGGAATGGGCTTTGAGGGGAATGAGAATTTTTTAATTTCATTTTAGTTAGGTGTGGAAATGGGCTTTGTGGAAATGAGAATGGCAGAACAGAGAATGATGACAGTTCATGAGAATGGACTCTACGAGGAGGGGGAATGCAAAAGACAGAATGACAGTCTACCCCTTATTGTCTTAATAAGTAGTAGAGATAATAAAAAAACTTCCATGAAAATTGAACAGTCCTCGAGGCCTCATCAACAGCAACTCAAAACAGTTTCTTTTTGGATTTTTTTGAAATTAATATTAGTATAAGTAATACTGTGCTATTATACTGGTGAGTCGGACGGACCTCGTCAAGCATATTGATAAGCTTGTTCTTCTTCATCTGCAGCTCCGCCGTGGACAACAACTCCGCCGCGCCGCTGCCACTGCCGCTCTTTGTGCCGGTACCGTCCACCGTGGACATGTCCTCGCAGTCCTCCTCCTGCTTCGCCGCCGCCAGGCTCTTGGCCGCGGCGTCCTCCACCACGCCCTTGCTGACGCTCACCACCTCGCCGAGCAGCTCCTACGCGGCCTTGAGGTACTTGGAGCTCAGCACCACCTGCCCCTGCGACGTGGTCGACACGCCAAGGTACCTGCCCTCGTCGCTGCACCCGGCCAGCGCGGCCACGGTGACCGGCGGCGCATCGCGGGACGACAAGCTGAGCACGGCGCTGACCCCGGCCGCGGCGCCAGGATTCTGCGCCTGCGGCGACGACGACATGTTCCCGGCGCCACCGCCGGCCGTGGCAGGGGTCCACAGGTTGTAGCCCGACGGCGGCGGTGCCTGGACCTGGAGCGGGATGCCGACGAAGTGTTGCTGCGCGGCCGACGACGGCGGCGACTGCTGGTGGTGGTGGTGCGCGAAGGACGCCGGCGTCATGGTGGTCACGGCCGAGTTGAGGAGCATCATGCTGGTCGCCCCCGGCGTGGATGCGCCTCCGCCGTCGTCAGCGTCCCGGCGTAGCTCGGGTTCATGAGATACAGCGTCTGCAGGCCGTCGGTGCTGGCCTGGATGTCCGTGCCGGCGCCGCTGTTGTAGTACGCCGCCATCGTCTATAGGTTGACGACGCCCACGCCCCCAAAATTCTTGGCTCTGGGCTCTCGTGCACGAAATTCTCCTCGACTAGTAACAGCTTGATGAGTGCGAGATCACAAGCTTCTGGCTTTGCCTGCAATCCCAAGAGGAAGGACGTACACGAATCAAAGACCCCTCAGAGGAACAGAAACGAGGGAAACAAAAGAATGGAAAAGAATACCAAAGCAATGATTTGAGGAGTATGTGGAGTGAGAAGTGAAATTGGATCCATGAAGAGTGAAGGTAGCAGGGGGTGGAGATGTAGCTAGGGTGCAGCATGCCATGCCACCATCTGTATATATGCATGGAAAAGGAAGAACACTAAGATATATATAGCTATATCTAGAAGAAGAGGAGATATAATGAGAGAGATGTGAAATATGCATCAGCATCAGAGAATAATATTCCATCCGTCCTAAAATATTAGTTGTTTTATTAGCTCTTTTATGTATATATGTTCAAATGACAATAAATCTATATATATATATATATAACAAATACATTAAATATTGTATGAGTCAACTAAAAAGGTAAATTAAGTATCCATCCTCATCAAGTGATTTAACAAAAAAACAACGTGCACAAATGTCAACACAAGCACGCACACATACACGCACACATCACTCACCATCTCTCTATCTCTATGATCAATCTCAAGAATTGATGCTATCATAAGTTCCAGCACGTGATGTCCCTTCCCTTGCGCATAGCTGCCTGCACCTCTCTATCTCTATCTCTCCTCTATTCACTCTATAGGGTCCGGGATAGAGAGAGAAGGTTCAAGATCTTAGGTACAAAGAGGGTTGAGAAAGAGACCGGGGAGGAAGGACGAGCAAATTAAAAGAAGAGGACGATGAAGAAGGGTGATGCAAGAGTAACAAGGAGATCACTCATGTCAGTGTTGACTGTTGAGTGCCTGCAAGAGTTCCTTTTATCCTTTATTTCCCTTTTGTTCTCTATCTCTCTGCAGAAGACGTCGGCCAATATACCCCCTCTCCTCCCTGCTTCCTCCGGTCCTCTCTCATCTATCTCCTCCAGCTGAAAGCGAAACAGGTCCGGCCGGGGAGGGAGACTAGCTCGCAGGCCAATTGGCAACAAAGTCTTTTAGATAGAGAGAGATGAATGAAAAAGGACAGTGGATGAGGGATACCCACACCCACGCCTCCCACCTCCAAGATTATCCTCATACAGCACAGACCCCCCACCCACTTCCCCTTTTTATTTTCTCTCTACTAGATTTCTAGCTAGCTAGCTATAAGATTTTTCTCTCCCCCCATTCTCTCTCTCTTACTTTCTCTCTAATGAAGCAAATGCAAAAAGCATTTTAGGTGTACAGACCCATCTGCAGAAGCGGGCCTAGATATATTGAGATTGGGTATTCAAAAATTCAAAATATTAAAGAAATTAGTGCTCTAACGCTATTTTGTGCAATACATTGTTGACAAATTATTATAGATCACCAAAAACTTGGGTATTCAATGAATAGCCATGAAACCTCCCTAGACCCGCCTCTGCCCATCTGTGCCTTGGGTGACCAATTTGAACACACAACACAATCACAGAGGGCTGGTGTGTACAAGTAGGAGTGATTGTGCCCCTCAAATATATCAAGTGTGTGCTGCTCAATTGACACCTATATTGGATTAGAAATTCATAGGTCTACTTTTTTTCATTGGATGAAATTGGTTACAGTGGCCTCACGCCCTCGTACTTTTTTTTTTGTTTCACAAGATCGTACATGATTCTTTGTTTTTTTTCCCAACAGGCACAATGATTTTGGTTGATGAAAGCTAGCCGCACGTGCACGTCCAAGATGTGATGTTTTGCTCTGGTGTTAACCAAGACATTATATGCATGGCAGAATAAACGAGTAGTGGCATGCATACAAGAAATTATTTCGACGAAATTATATATTACAAAAATTGAATTGAGTGTTTTGCATTGGAAATGTATTACACAATGATTTTGACATACCCATTTTTTCTCCTCATCATTGGTTGCAGGGAGCGAAAGCCGCCATACAGTACTACTCAGATCTTTTTGAGAGAGAGAGATTGGAGATGATATACTTTCTATGGTGTAGCCACAGATCACAGACAGCCGGCCAATGTACACCGACCTCCTGCATGCCCTGACTGACCCAATCCTGCTGCTGGTGTGTGCGCGGTGTAAGAACTAGGAAATGTCCCCGTCTAGGCCTTGCTACCTTTTTTTTCCTTTGCATTTTGTAAGCTCTCTACGTCAGGATTCTATATTACGTTTTCTTACAACTTTCATATTGATAGTATCTTCATCCAAGATCGTTTACAAAATTTGAATTTCAAATTTTAAAACTTTATACATATTTTTCTATGACAAGATGGTTTTGATTAAAAAAATTGTCAATTATAAAGTTTTAGAACATTTCAACACCTACAACTTCTATTTTGGTGTTTCTTTTTCATCCGAGGTCGTTTGAAAAATTCAAATTTTAAAATTCAAACAAAGTTTTGCATGACAAAATGATTTCAAACCAAAATGTTGTCAACTATAACGTTTCATAACATTTTAAGACCTACAACTTTCATTTTAGTGGTTTTTGTCGTTTTGAAAATCCGAATTTTAAATTTTTAAAATTCAGACGTAGTTTTTTTGTTGATAAGATGATTTCAAATCAAAAAGTCGCCAACTACAAAATTACATAACTTCTCAAGATCTATAAAGTTTATTTTGGTTGTTTGGTCATTTATTCATCCCACGTATTGGTTCTAACATTATTCACAAATCTTATATATCTCTCTTGTAGTTTCATAAACTACGAGAGAGATATAATTTTTCTGAACAAATTTAATTTATTTTTTTATATGAAAACCAAAATATAAATTGTACATCTTGATGAGTTATACAATTTGTAGTTGAAAACTTTTTCATTTGAATTAATTTATTGCTTCAAAATACGATTGTAAATTGTCTTTGTATAGTGTTAAAAAAACACTCGGCAAAGAAGCTTTTTACCGAGAGTCAAAAATAAAACACTCGACAAAGAAACTCTTTACCGAGTGTTTTTTTACCGAGTGTTTTTTGTTAGGTACTCGGTAAAAAACTTTGTCGAGTGCCAAAAAAACATTCGACAAATTATTTGACATTCAATAAAGACCTAGGTTTCGATAGTGGCTGGTGTGTGTGGTGTAAGAACTAGGAAATGCCTTGCTATCTTTTTTTCCTTTGCATTTTGGAAGCTCTACGTACATACTTGTATACAGGTGCGAGAGACCATTTTTTTACATTTTAGTTTTTTTGTCAAAATTTCATGTTTACATCTACGGTAAGACTAGTACCGTCGTTTGGACTTTAAGTTTAGCATCGTGACCTACGATGCCAGGTTACACACATCGACGCTATAGGTCATCTTATCGAGGTATCACTCTATTATTGGCGTGGACGTCATCGTGACTAGAGGTGTTAATGGGGAATTCTCTATCGAATTTCGACACCTCAAACACATCTCCATGAAGCTATATTCATCACCATACCCATACCCATCATGGGTATAAGGTTCATCCATGCCCATTCCCATTCGAGTATTGGATCCCTATCTTCGATAAGAAAAGCATTATCGCATTATATTTTATATGAAATTAACAGTCACACAGCAACCAACAACAATATATCATCAATAAATCTACCATATAATAAAAAAATGTTTAATCATAAAAAAGAAAAAAAAATAAAGTGACACGTGGACTAGTGGGCGAGGCAGCTAGTAGCTGGCCGCCTAGGTTGGATGGATGGAGTGGTTAAAAGGATTGGGAGAGATAGCGTTAGTTGTCATGCTTATTGCGTATTGGCGTATTGGATTGCACACCTAATTTTACTGGTTGAATATTACCCATGGGTAATAGGGTTCGGATTCTGCTTTTCCATACCCATACCCATACCCACCAACCTAAAGAATTTCTTCCAAACTTATACCCATGGGGATTAAAATCTTCCGGTACCCTAAACCTAATAGAGGAATTTCTCATAGGTTAACGGGTATCGGATCCCTATTGACACCTCTAATCGTGACCCTGATGTGACGGTACATTGGCACCATTTGTCATGGCGTTGACCTCAACGCCAAAAACTATGGCACCGAGGTTGCATCCCTACAGTAGTGTTTCTTTCCTCTCGCTCATTCTCTATCTTAAAATCCTCAGTTTTGACCGTAAATATTGAGCCAACGTGAGAGACGTTAATAACTCTGATATGTTGTATTAATGATCGTAAAAATCCCCAAATTTGAATATAAATAGTTTTTAGATATAGCGTAAATGTTGATTCACTCCCAAACAACAGTTCCCACGTCCATGCGGCCACCATAAATCAAGGGATTTGATTAGGAGAATTGATTGAGGGATTTGATTTTTATGGCAATCACGAACACCATAAATCATGGGATTCTATTTTTTGTTGTGCACACAAAAAATATTGGAATGCAATACACTGGTGACGCAGTCACATGTTTTAGCGTAAATATCATCAAGTTTGAGCATAAAAATAGTGTCAGATATAGCATAAATATCGAGCCAACATGAGAGACGTGGACATCACTAGGAATGTGCACCTAATATGTGGCCGAAGCCGATCGCGCCTCGAACGACTGTCGCCGCCGCCGACGCCTTGCGTGGCCGCCGTCGCTGCTCGTGTGGCACCTAATATGTGGTAGTCTTGGTTGGCTTTTATAGACGGCCTGGGCCTGGGTAGGTTGTGCGGCTGGACTGGAGACTCCGTTTGACCAGGACATCCTCTAGTTATTGCAATATCAGGGCTCCTAATATGTAAACTATATATATATATATATATATATATAATTGGTTTTGATGAAAAATTTGAAAACATGGGAAAATTACTACTGGCGGTTGGTTCAGTTAAGAAACTTGCTAGTGGAAATCTATTTTTATTGACGATTAAATTAAGAAAATCGTCTATAGAAATCTATAGTCACGGGTGGTTTCCACAGAAGGTTCTCAGACAACAACATGTAAATAGAACTATTTCCATTGGCTCCTTGTGCTAGCGGTCCTGATAAATGCAGTTACAAATCACTCTATAGAGTTTTTTTACAATTGTATATCATTATCGATTTGTTTAGTGCATATTCTTCTTTTTTTAAAAGTATAGTTTCTTCTGCACAAGTACCCACACGTCACATTGCCATATTTATGTGTGTCGCGAGGTACAACCACGTAGTCGTGACCTCTGTTCCATTCCTTTTTGTTAGAAAATAAATCATGTAATCTAATTCCAAGGGGCAGCGGTTGCTTTGATGAACTGTTGTGTCTGTTCACAAGCACCCCTGCCCTTTGTATATATATGTAACACCAACATCAGAGATAAAGTTTTCTATCATTTGCATTCTCTCAATCTCGTTTTCATTATATTACAAGTTATCAGCACGTGCTCGCGAGAACAGAAGGAAGAAAAGGGAACGCTCGCTGTTGGAGAAATCAGAGACCTCGACCTCTAGAACGACAGGAAGGTATGGAGCCTACTGTTCCTCTACGCGTTCATCGTATGCGTGAAGTTCTTCGTGTCACCGATGATGCCCTGTTGGAGGCGTACGCTGCTGGTAAAGCATCGGTGATGCCGCTGGTGGCCGCACCCGCTCCACGCCGTGTCCAAGTGCACAATGTGCACTTCTGCGTGATCCATGGTTGGACGGTGGTTGTGCTGCTGCCGGAGGTCGAGTGTGGCCTCCCCATCTCGCTCCCGTCACCACCGGTGCTGACGGGCGATGCGGAGTCGTAGGCGACGGTGCCCATGGAGATCGAGTTGGCGGTGCCACCTCCTACTCCACCCACTGTCGCAGGAGTTCGTTGCCATCATTCTCCATCCCCACTGAAGCAGGTTGCTGTCAGGACCATCGCGGTCCATCGCGGACAACCTCCTCTCGCTGTCGATGCACCACGAGAGCGTCTGATCTTCACCGGTCATCGCCACCTCCCCAACGGGGTGGCCAACTACGCCCCTTCCTCCTCTAGTGATGGGGCCTAAGGGCCCTCGAACCGGTCCATGGCAGTTGGTGCTACATGCTATCTAGCCATGGCGCGAGGGCGACCAGCCCTAGCCCCGCGTTGTTGCGGTCCAGCCACGACGTCGGCAGGCGGTGCGTGGGCGGCCAGTATCGTCCACGCGTGGCCGCGACAATGGATAGGCGTGGCACGGGCTGGTGTGCTCCCGCCCCGGCAGCCGAGCACCCCGGCTTGGGCGGGCGAGCGCCATGTATGGCCACGTCGTGGGCGGGTGAGCCCCGGTCGACTTCAATGAGGCTAAGGTGGCACGACAAGAATGGGTGAAAATCGCCCTGGCGGCGATGACTTGAGGCTGGGTACATTGGTTAGCCTTCCCTTATACAAGGTGGCTGGGCCACCTGGGTTGGGCGCCTCGGCTTGGTCGCCCGAGCCACCTCGGTTGGCTGGGCCACCTTGGCAGGCCGCCTAGGCCGGTTATGGCCTGGCCGCTTAGGTGTTTTATCTTTTTTATTTCTTATTTTATTTATTTTTTATAGAATTAAGTATTGGACTATGTTTTATCAGTTCACATCAGTATTATGTATCTAAGTTCGAACAATTAGATCCCTGATGTTACATGCAACTGTACATATTTATTTGTTTTTATTATGAAAATTACAGATTCTTTGAGAAATATATTTTTTTACATTTATAATTCATTTATCTCTACTTGCTTTTATTTTTCGTATTCTTTTAAGTTTGCATATAATTAAGTTAAAACTTAATAATCCTTATGCAAAATAAAATTACATTTCTTTTGGGCTGAGACACATGGTGATGGAGTCCTAAGCACTGGCTGCACTAATTTTTTTATAGAGTTTAGTAGCCCAAAGACTGTGCTTCAGGCCACATTTAAAATGTCTATCACTATGAGGTCTACATATTTCGAGATTACTATATGGTCTACATCTTTTGAGATGGTTACCTATATATGCTAACCTAAAAAGATCATATAAAGTTCTTAATGTTATTTTGACAATTAGTAGAGCATGAGTAGGAGAGACCTAAGCATTGGCTGCGGTTTTCTCATTTAATGAACTTAAAACGTAGAGGTAGAGACGCATCCGAACTTAAAACGTCTCTGGCAAGATTACAATTGCTGGTCAAACCACTAACAAATCCAAAGTAATACGTAAATTTACCATCTGACGTCCTTTTGGCGTAGCAAGTTATAACTGTACTATGCCTTAAAACATAATAGGCTCTGTTTGTTTCAGATTATAATCTCTCTGGATTATATAATCTAGCGTAAATAATAAATCTAGCAGGTAAACAAACATCTAGATTATGGGTTCAGATTATATAATCTAAACCTCAAATTATGATAATCTCATAATCTCCTTAAAAGTAGCTTATTTGAGATTATTTTGACAAAAGACCCACTACCTATGGTTATATAAATAGAAATTACAATATATGTCATCCTTCTTTCCTCACCTCAAATAAACAAACAAGGGTACTGTTGTCTTTACGAATAATCTACATTTTTATAATCTAGATTACCAAATAACTATATGTAAATTATAATATATCTAGATTATAATCTAGATTATATAATTTATATTATAATCTAGATTATATAATCTACGAGCTGAAACAAACAGGCCCATACTCTCACGTTCCGGTTTGCATTGTGATTCTGGGCAATGATGAACATCTTCATCAAAAGCAACGTGCAATTCAATGCGTTCGAAGTCAAATGCACGAGCACAATATCGAGCCGCCATGTGATGAACATCTTCGTCAAGTAATAAATATGTTACCGGGAGCTGTCCTTGGTTGTCTGGCTCATGAATCAAATGATAGAGATAATCAAGCAAGTTGCAAGTGTTGGGTGTGTCCTCTACAGCTGGTCATCAGTGACCGGATTAGGCTAAACCCAACTATCTATCTCCTTAAACGGGCCTTTGATTGGGAGGGCCCACGCTAACCTTGATTGGAGCCCCGGGCACACGACGCTGTAAATATAGGACTAAAGGGTCGCAAGAAAAACTAACGCTAGTACCTCGTCCCAAAACCCTGACCACAGAAGCCCCATCGCCTAAGCGTCGGAGTGCCTGGAAACGCTACAACCCACATTGGCTCGGATGATGCCTGCTGCTTCTCTGCAGGGCAACACTATGAAGGCAGCAACTGCGACAACTCTCCAACAACAACAAAGGTGTGTTTCCCTATTCCTCTCAGTAGATCAAATCTACTCGTCATCGAGGTTTTACTTCCAATTATGGATTCGTATTCCAGGGACTTAGGAATAAATCCTAGACACCATAGAATCTAACAATGGTATTGTAGCCGTCCAAAAAACCCTAGATCTCCTAATCCGCATCGGTTTTATTAGATCATAGAAAGGTCTCGGATCAATGTGATTGAACTCATTTTTTAATCATCATTAATCACCCGAGAACAAACATATTAGAATAGACAGAATTTTAGATCTCTTGGGTTAGGGTTTTAACCTAACCCTAAATCTAGGGTTGTGGCCACTGTCAGAGACTTGGTCTCGGCCAAAACCATGTAATCCGAGATAGTAAAAATAGATCAAAGTTTTAGGGTTAGGGTTTAATAACATAATCCTAATCGGTTTTAATCTGGGTCCACAGCGATCACAGTGGCTCGGGATCCAACAATCCACGGCCAAGAAACAAAGTCAAGAAGTAACAGAAACACAAATCGAGTTAGGGTTCAACCCTAACCGAATCAACCCTAAAATCCAGATCGGTCAAAGTGCACAGAGCACTGTTCGTTTAATCCAATGACTGAATCCACGCGTAAATCACAGAGAAAAATGCAAAGGGAACCAAATCCACGCTTTAGACCTCCGTACTCGATCCCATGGATTACAACAAGTCAGATGGAGAAAGTTACAGAGATATTTATGGACTATTTAGAATTCTGCTGCGTACTTTGGTACTTTTATTTATATTTTATGCAATTTTCAGTTGATTATGAAACCATCGTAGATTAATTATTGTTTAAATTGCATAGAATTCAGAAAAATTGTGATAATTGGATATTTTAACCAACGTTGAATATTGTTGCCACATTTTGTACAAGTATATATAATTTCTATATCATCCAACGATGATTTAGAATTTTAGAACCAGATTATTAAATTATTTATGCATTACTGTTTATTATGAAGCCTATGTGGATTAATTCTCATTAATTTTATAGAAATTTAGAAATTTTTGTGGTGATTGAATATTTTGACCAACATTGAATATTGTTGCCACATTTTATACAAGAGTTAAGTTTCCTAGATCATCCAACGATGGTTTAGAATTTTAGAACCAGAAATTTTTGTAGATCATGCATGATTATTATTTGACCAACGTCGAATATTTAATTATGCTAGTTCTATGTTTCAGTATTTACTTCAGATGTCCTAAATATTTTCTGTTTTATTCTGCAAAAGTGCACATAGTGGCCTACTAGTTGGTCAGATAAGGCAGATTAAACCGCTACATGGTATTTATTACCACTTATGGTGGGAAAAGATTAAAATGATAACTATAGTGAGTGAGATAGATTACTCACTGTGGTTTTGAAAAACCTACTAAGCCTATAGTAGGCTCACCTCAGTATGACCTTAAGATGTTGCATTACAACATCGATAAGGTCAAATGGAAAAGATCCAAATGTAATGTACTTGATCACAATAAGAGTCTCATCAAGGATCCTATTGAGGATGCTATTCTAGAAAATGAGACATTTCACGTTTAGTATAACACAAGTGTAAAGGAGAAGTGCAATATAGATTAACTAATGGCACAATGTGTCTAGAAGGAGGAAATGTTGATGAGTCAAATAAGTGATTATATCAATCTTCCTAAATTAAAAATCCCCAAACAGAACAAGAACTCTAAGAAAGGTTCAAGAATAAGATCAAGCATGATCATGATGTTTTCTACAAGCAACAATTAGACAGTTTCTCAAACCCCCCTGAGACCTGCCTCTACTGCAAGAAGACAGGGCATTACAATAGAAAGTGCCAAGAATTCCTGCAATAGATGCTAGAGAATGCAATTTCGTATAAACCTAAGGCTCCCAGCAGGCCGGAAAACAGTTACAGTGGTTAATGGAAAGAAAGCAGACACTTAACTTCAGTTTCATGATTAGACAATCAGCACATCCATTGTCACTTTGGTGATAGAGATTGTGTGTTATTCAATTTAATAATAAAGATGTTGGTCTCGCCATCCGATGAGACATGATTTATTTATCTTCGCATAGTGGTGCTATTAACATCTTAGATACACCAGAAAACAATCTAGCCAATAGTGGCGGGAGTAAGAAAATGAAGTGATGGAAAAACCTCATCAAAATTATGGCACCAACGTTTGGGCCATATTTTGAGGGGGAGAATAGAACGTCTCGTTAAGGGATGAATTCTCCATCACCTAGACTTCACGGACTTAGAGCAATGCAGAGATTGCAAGCACAGTACGAGAGTGTTAAAATTATTCATACAAACATTTGTGGTCCTTTTCCAGTTATCACATTAGATGGTTTCGACTTGTTCATAACCTTCACAGGTGACTACTCTCGCTACGATTATATTTATCCCTTTTAAGGTAAGATCATAAGTTTTAGATAAGTCTTAACAGTTTAAGGTTGAGGTAGAAAGTCAACACAATTTGGACACAAAGATTGTCATATCAGATCGTGTGGGGGGAGTACTATGGGCGCCATACCAAGTATGGACAGTTCTCAGGGCCTTTTGCGAGGTTCTAAGTGAAAACAGTATTGTTGATTAGTATTCAACACCCGGTGAACCACAACAGAATGGGGTTGTCGAAAGGCGTAACAGAACGCTAATGGATATGGTAAGGAGTATGTTTAGTTACTCTAACCTACCATTTGGTCTATGGATGGAGGCTTTAAAAACCGCCATGCATATACTAAATAGAGTTCCTAGTTATCGGGTACCGTAATTAGGGGTATCCCCAACACTCCTAATCACGACTGGTAAACACCCTCAGACCAACTGACAGGCGCGGTTCAAGTCAAGGCTTCGTTTACCCAAGGGACGCAACCTCGCCCGAGCCCAGCCTCGGGTAGGAGCAGTGGTCCCAGACGAGTTCACGCCTCGCCCGAGGGCCTCCTCAGGCAGCGGGCACCTCCTCGGCTCTCCCGAAGCCCGGCTCGGGCAGGCTTCGTTGTGAAGCAACCTTGACCAAACCGCCTCACCAACCGACCACATCGCAGGCACATTCAATGCGAGGATCGCCTGACGCCGCACCCTGACACACGCGCCTCAGTCGGCCAGGCCGAAGTGACCGCAGTCACTTCGCCCCCCTTCACTGTCCGATCTGACAGGAAAATAGCGCCGCTCGCCCTGCTCCGACTACTATGCCAACCACCCAGGCGAAGCTGACAACAAGTCACGATCAACCACCGAGTTCGGCCTCGGGCGCAATAGGAAGCTCCGCCTCGCCCGACCTCAGGCTCCAGCCTCGGGAGGAGGTCTCCGCCTCGCCCGACCTCAGGCTCCGGCCTCGGAAGGAAGTCTCTGCCTCGCCCGACCTCCGGACTCGGCCTCGACCTCAGTCTCGGGAGGAATCGCGTCCTCGCCCGACCCCGACCACGGCCTCAAGAGAAGTCTCCGCCTCGCCCGACCTTGGGCTCGGACCGACCGTGCCACAGGGGATACATCATTACCCTATCCCTAGCCAGCTCAAGCTACAAGGAACAAGACCGGCGTCCCATCTGGCTTACCCCGGCGACGGGTAATGATGGTGCCCCGTGTGCAACCATGACGCCGGTGGCTCTCAGCCCCTTACGGCAGCAAGGAGACGTCAGCAGGATCCTTGCCGCACTGCCAGCTGTTCTCCTACAGGGCTCAGGCGCTTCTCCGACGGCCACGCTATCACGTATACAGGGCTCAAGCTCTCCCCCGACAGCCACGATGGCATGTACATAGGGCTTAGGCATTTCTCTACCAGACACGTTAGCACATTGCTACACCCCCCATTGTACATCTGGACCCTCTCCTTGCATCTATAGAAGGGAGGTCCAGGGCCTTCCCGCGAAAGGAGGAGGGCTCTCGCGCAGAGGGGACGGCGGGCTGACGGACTGGCTCTCTTCTTCCCTCTCGCGACGCTTGTGACCCCTACTACGAGCGGCACCCCCGGCGCGAGATAATACAAGTCCCCCGTTTGTGTTCCTTCTCGCGCCAACCCATCTGGGCTGGGACACGAAGCGATGACAAATTCACTAGTCGGTTCAGAGGACCCCCTCGGGTCTGAAACGCTGACAGTTGGCGCGCCAGGTAGGGGCCTGCTGTGTGTTAACAATCACCTTCTCGTTGAGTTCCAGATGGGGAGTCTTCAGCAACCTCTTCCGCCCGGGACGGTACTCCGCTTTGGGAGTCTCGAATTCATGTCTCTCGACGGCAGCTACGACATGGTACTCCTTTCCGCACAGCACTACAACAGCGACGGTCGTCAGCTCGCCCGGCGGCGGTGAACTCGACAATGTCTTCCCCCCGTGGAGGAAGAGGGACATCTACGTTCGCCTCGCCACCCTCCTCACCGCAGGAGGAGGAGGCGGGGCAACCGTGGCCAAGCAGGAGGCAGCACCTCGTCGGCTGTCGCGCCGGAGCGAGTCGACGACACCGGTGCCCCAGCGGGGGACATGTCGGGCGTTGTCCTCGCGCCCGAGACAACGACGGGTGTCGCTTCCCTACCATACGCCGACGACAAGCGAACTAACAACGCCAGCACCCTCGCGAAGGACCTGCTGGGTGTCACCCTCGTACCTGAGATGACGGTGTGTTCCATCCCCGACGCGACTTCACCACCGTCTGTCGACCGAAAGGTACCGCCCGTATTCCACCATGTGCCCTTTCGATTCAGTTTCGATTCGCCAAGCGACCCCGCTTCGGTGAGCGCTTTCGCTAGGGCGTATCCTGATCTTCTGGGATACCATATGTGGTCATCCTGGGACCGACTGACGACCGTCTCAACCTACGGGCCCCCGGGTTCCAAGGAAGAGGACGGTCCCGACTCCGGTTGGGATTTCTCCGAACTACATGATTCTGGTGCTATGCGAGACTTCATGACCGCATGTGACTACTGCCTCTCTGGTTGCTCGGATGATGGCCATAGCCTTGTCGACGAGGATTATGGCCCGAGTCGCGAATGTTTCCACGTCGATCTGGGGGATCTCGACGAAGGCAACCACCTTGGTATGCCGGAGAATGACCCTAGGCCTGCATCTCACGTTGACATCCCGCGGGAGCTAGCGGTGGTCCCAGTCCCTGCGGGGGGTCAGGACACACAGCTCAAGCAAATCCGCGAGATGCAGGCCAAGCTCGACGAGGAAGCAGGGCGACTTGTGTAGCTCCGGCAAAACATCGAGCAGGAGCGGGCAGGTCAGGCACTCGCCGGAGGAATGTGTCATCGGCCCTAGGAAGTCCAGCGCCGTATCGTTGATAATGCCAGGGCAGCACTGCCCCCGGCCGTCAGCGAGACCGGCTAAAACCTGGCTGCAGTAGCGATGCTGCTCCGGACGATGCCGGAGCCATCTACCACCGAGGGGCGGCGTATCCAGGGCGAGCTCAAGAATCTCCTGGAGCATACCGCGGTTCGACAAGCCGAAAGCTCTGCCTCCTGAAGGCGAGGGTGCCCCTCGGAGCATTGCGCAACACCCTCCCGACACGTGTCCCAACACATGCGGGAGGCCTCGGTTCACACCGAGCGTACACGGGACGGGACGCCTGTTGCCCCGGACCGCCTCGGCAACGCGCAACACCGCCACGACCGTCGAGCCCGCCTCGACGAGAAGGTGCGCCGAGGCTACCATCTCAGGCGCGGAGGACGCTACGACAGTGGGGAGGATCGGAGCCCTTCGCCCGAGCCACCCAGTCTACAAGCCTTCAGCTGGGCCATACGACGAGCGCTGTTCCCGAACCGGTTCTGAGCCCCGACTACTATCACCAAGTACTCGAGGGACACGAGGCCAGAGCTATGGCTTGCGGACTACCGGCTGGCCTGCCAGCTGGGAGGGACGGACGACGACAACCTCATCATCCGAACCTTCCCCTGTTCCTCTCCGACGCCGCCCGGGCCTGGCTGGAGCACCTGCCTCCTGCGCAGATCTCCAACTGGGACGACCTGGTCGAGGCTTTCACTGGGAACTTCCAAGGCACGTACGTGCGCCCTGGAAACTCCTGGGATCTCTAAAGCTGCCGTCAGCAGCCAGGGGAGTCCCTGCGAGAGTACATCCGACGGTTTTCGATGCAGTGCACCGAGCTGCCCAACATCACCGACTCAGACGTCATCGACGTGTTCCTCGCCGGCACCACTTGCCGTGACCTAGTGAGCAAACTAGGGCGCAAGACTCCCACCAAGGCGAGCGAGTTGATGGACATCGCCACCAAGTTCGTCTCTGGCCAGGAGGAGGTCGAAGCCATCTTCCGAAAAGACAAGCAGCCTCAGGAGAGGCAGCAGGAAGACGTCCCTGAGGCGTCCGCCCAGCGGGGCGCGAAGAAGAAGGCCAAGAAGAAGTCACAAGAAAAGCGCGACACCACTGACACAGATCTTGTCGCTGCCGCCGAGCACAAGAACCCTCGAAAGTCTCCCGGAGGGGCTAACCTGTTCGACAAGATGCTCAAGGAGCCGTGCCCCTATCATCAGGATCCCGTCAAGCACACCCTTGAGGAATGCGTCATGCTTCGGCGCTACTTCCATAAGGCCGGACCCCCCGCGGGAGATGGCAAGGGCCTAGACAACGACAAGAAGGAGGGCAACTAGGAGTAGGAGTTCCCCGAGGTCCACGGCTGTTTCATGATCTATGGTGGGCAAGTGGCGAATGCCTCAGCTCGGCACCGCAAGCAAGAGCGCCGGGAGGTCTGCTCGGTCAAGGTGGCGGCGCCAGTCTACCTAGACTGGTCCGACAAGCCCATCACCTTTGACCGAGGCGACCACCCCGACTGCGTGCCGAGCCCAGGAAGATACCCGCTCGTTGTCGACCCTGTCATCGGCAGCGTCCGGCTCACCAAGGTCCTCATGGACGGAGGCAGCAGCCTCAACATCATCTACGCCGAGACCCTTGAGCTCTTGGGGATCGGTTTGTCCATGATCCGGGCCGGTGCAGCGCCCTTCCATGGGATCGTCCCTGGAAAGCGCGTCCAGCCCCTCGGGCAAATCGATTTGCCCGTCTGTTCGGGACTCCCTCCAACTTCCGAAAGGAAACCCTCATGTTCGAGGTGGTCGGGTTCCGAGGAACCTACCACGCGGTGTTGGGAAGGTCGTGCTACGCCAAGTTCATGGCCGTCCCCAACTACACGTATCTCAAGCTCAAGATGCCGAGCCCCAACAGGGTCATCACCGTCGGATCCACGTACCACCACACGTACGAATGCGACGTGGAGTGCATGGAGTACGCTGAGGCCCTCGCCAAGTCCGAGGCCCTCATCACCGACCTAGAGCGCCTCTCTAAGGAGGCGCCCGATGCGAAGCGACACTCCGGCAACTTCGAGCCAGCTGAGGCGGTCAAATCCGTCCCTCTCGACCCCAGCAACGACGATGGCAAGCAAGTTCGGATCGGCTCCAGGCTCGACCCCAAATAGGAAGCAGTGCTCGTCGACTTTCTTCGTGTAAACGCCGAAGTTTTCGTGTGGAGTCCCTCGGACATGCCCGGCATACCGAGGGATGTCACCGAGCACTCACTGGACATCCGAGTTGGAGCCCGACCCGTGAAGCAGCATCTGCGCCGTTTCGACGAAGAAAAGCGCAGAGCCATCGGCGAGGAGGTTCACAAGCTGATGGCCGTGGGGTTCATCAAAGAGGTATTCCATCCCGAATGGTTAGTTAACCCTGTGCTTGTGAGGAAGAAAGGTGGGAAATGGAGGATGTGTGTTGACTACACCGGGCTGAACAAAGCATGTCCAAAGGTTCCCTACCCTCTGCCTCGCATCGACCAAATTGTGGACTCCACCGCTGGGTGCCAAACCCTGTCATTCCTCGACGCCTATTCAGGTTATCACCAAATCAAGATGAAAGAATCCGATTAGCTCGCGACTTCTTTCATCACACCTTTTGGCATGTATTGTTATACTACTATGCCATTTGGCTTGAGGAATACAGGGGCCACATACAAAAGATGCATGAACCACGTGTTCGGAGAGCACATCGGCCGAATGGTCGAGGCTTACGTTGATGACATCATTGTCAAGACAAGGAAGGCCTCCGACCTCCTCTCTGACCTTGAGACAACGTTCAAGTGTCTGAGAGCGAAAGGCGTGAAACTCAATCCCGAGAAGTGTGTCTTCGAAGTCCCCTGAGGCATGCTCCTAGGGTTCATCGTCTCCGAGCGAGGCATCGAAGCCAACCCGGAGAAGATCACGGCTATCACCAACATGGGACCGATCAAAGATTTGAAAGGAGTGCAGAGGGTCATGGGATGCCTTGTGGCCCTGAGCCGCTTCATCTCACGCCT
The DNA here is from genome assembly GCA_029449295.1 of Zea luxurians. Classification (NCBI taxonomy): domain Eukaryota; kingdom Viridiplantae; phylum Streptophyta; class Magnoliopsida; order Poales; family Poaceae; genus Zea; species Zea luxurians. The sequence goes on along the minus strand of JAOPSE010000004.1, from coordinate 73,207,585 downwards.
TGGCGAGAAAGGCTTGCCTCTGTACCGCCTCTTAAGGAAGGCCGAGCGCTTCACTTGGACCCCCGAGGCCGAGGAAGCCCTCGGGAACCTTAAGGCCCTCCTTACAAATGCACCCATCCTTGTGCCCCCCGCTACAGGAGAAGCCCTCTTGATCTACGTAGCCGCGACCACCCAGGTGGTCAGCGCCGCGATCGTAGTCGAGAGACGAGAAGAAGGGCATGCACTGCTCGTCCAGAGGCCGGTCTACTTCATCAGCGAAGTGCTATCTGAGACCAAGATCCGCTACCCACAGATTCAGAAACTACTGTACGTAGTAATTCTGACACGGCGAAAGTTGCGACACTACTTCGAGTCTCATCCGGTCACTGTGGTGTCATCCTTCCCCCTAGGGGAGATCATCCAGTGTCGCGAGGCCTCGGGTAGGATAGCAAAGTGGGCAGTGGAGCTCATGGCGAAACGCTATCATTCGCCCCTCGGAAGACCATAAAATCCTAGGTCTTGGCAGACTTCCTGGCTGAATGGGCCGACACCCAGTTGCCAACAGCTCCGATCCAGGCCGAGCTCTGGACCATGTACTTCGATGGGTCACTCATGAAAACAGGAGCAGGCGCTGGCTTGCTCTTTGTTTCACCCCTCGAAAAGCATCTCTGCTACATAATCCGCCTTCATTTTCCGGCGTCAAACAACATGGTCGAGTACGAGGCTCTGGTTAACGGGCTGCGCATCGCCGTTGAGCTAGGGGTCCGGTGCCTTGATGCTCGTGGCGACTCACAGCTTGTCATCGAGCAAGTCATGAAGAACTCCCACTGTCGCGACCGGAGGATGGAGGCCTACTGCAACAAAGTCCGGCGCCTGGAAGACAAGTTCTACGGGCTGGAGCTCAACCACATCGCCCGACGGTACAACGAGACTGCAGATGAGCTGGCGAAGATAGCCTCGGGGCAGACGACGGTTCCCCCGGACGTCTTCTCTAGAGACCTACATCAACCATCCGTCAAGATCGACGACACGCCCGAGCCTGAGGAAGCCTCGGCCCAGCCCGAGGTACCCTCGGCCGAGCCCGAGGTACCCTCGGCCATCGAGGAGGAGGCCTTGCCCGTTGAGGGGGAACAGAATAGGGTCACGCCAGATCCGAACTGGCAGACCCCGTACCTGGAATATCTCCTCCGAGGAGAGCTTCCCCTCGACAAGGCCAAAGCTCGGCAACTAGCGCGGCGCGCCAAGTCTTTCGTCTTGCTGGGTGATGAAAAGGAGCTCTATCACCGTAGCCCCTCGGGCATCCTCCAACGGTGCATATCCATCGCCCAAGGGCAAGAGCTGTTGCAAGAAATACACTCAGGGGCTTGCGGTCACCACGCAGCACCTCGAGCCCTCGTGGGAAATGCCTTCCGACAAGGTTTCTACTGGCCAACCGCGGTGGCCAACGCCACTAGGATTGTACGCTCCTGCCAAGGATGCCAATTCTACGCGAGGCAAACGCACCTGCCCGCTCAGGCCCTGCAGACAATACCCATCACCTGGCCGTTTGCAGTATGGGGTCTAGACCTCGTCGGTCCCTTGCAGAAGGCACCCGGGGGCTTCTCGCACCTGCTGGTCGCCATCGACAAATTCTCCAAGTGGATCGAGGTCCGACCCTTGACCAGCATCAGGTCCGAACAGGCGGTGGCATTCTTCACCAACATCATCCATCGCTTTGGGGTCCCGAACTCCATCATCACCGATAATGGCACGCAGTTCACCGGAAAAAAGTTCCTGGACTTCTGCGACGACCACCACATCCGTGTGGACTGCGCCGCCGTGGCTCACCCCATGACGAATGGGCAGGTGGAGCTTGCCAACGGTATGATTTTGTAGGGACTCAAACTGAGGATCTACAATGACCTCAACAAATTCGGCAAGCGGTGGATGAAAGAGCTACCATCGGTAGTCTGGAGTCTGAGGACGACGCCGAGCCAGGCCACGGGGTTCTCGCCGTTTTTTCTAGTCTATGGGGCCGAGGCCGTCCTCCCCACGGACTTAGAATGCGGTTCCCCGAGGACCAGGGCGTACGACGACCGAGCAACCAGACCAGCTGAGAGGACTCGCTGGACCAGCTCGAGGAGGCTCGGGACATTGCCTTACTACATTCGGCACGGTACCAGCAGTCGCTGCGATGCTACCATGCCCGAAGCGTTCGGCCCCGAGGCTTCCAAGTGGGAGACTTGGTGCTTCGTCTGCGACAGGACGCCCGAGGGCGCCACAAGCTCACTCCTCCCTGGGAAGGTGAAAGGGAAATGTGCCCTTGGGCCATTTCTAAGTATTTTGGTGATTTAGTGTCCAACACAAGTGCCTAAGTGTAAAAAGGTGGACAAAGTACAAATCAAGGATAAAGGTATGTTTCTCAGACTTAGTACATTGTTTTATGGACTAATGTATTGTGTCTAAGTGCTGGAAACAGGAAAAATCCAATTGAAAATGTCTTGGCTCGAGCAGCCAAGACTCTGCTCAGTCTGGGATCACCGGACTGTCCGGTGGTGCACCGGACAGTGTCCGGTGCGCCAGGCTGGCTCGAGCAAAGTGGACGCTCTCGGGAATTCACCGGCGACGTACGGCTATAATTCACCGGACTGTCCGGTGTGCACCGGACTGTCCGGTGAGCCAACGGTCGGCCGGGCCAATGGTCGGCCGCGCAATCTGCGCGGGACACGTGGCCAAGCCAACGACTAGAAGGAGGCACCGGACTGTCCGGTGTGCACCGGACATATCCGGTGCGCCAACAGCTCTCAGGCTGCCAACGGTCGACTGCGCCATTTTTGGAAGGAAATCTGGCACCGGACTGTCCGGTGCACCAGTCGACAGAAGGCAAGATCAGCCTTCCTAGATTGCTCTCAACGGCTCCTAGCTGCCTTGGGGCTATAAAAGGGACCCCTAGGCGCATGGAGGAGCACACCAAGCATTCCTACAATATTCTTAAGCACTAAGACATCGATTCCGCGCCTTTGATTCTTTGCGATAGCAATTAGAGCTCTAGTTGAGTGGTGAACTCATTGAGTTGTGTTGTGAGCTCTCGTTGCAACTTGTGTGCGTGGTGTTGCTGTGATTTCTTGTCTTGAGTGCGTTGCTAATCCCTCCCTTGCTCTATGCTTCTTTGTGAATTTCAAGTGTAAGGGCGAGAGGCTCCAAGTTGTGGAGATTCCTCACAAACGGGATTAAGAAAAGCAAGCAAAACACCGTGGTATTCAAGTGGGTCTTTGGACCGCTTGAGAGGGGTTGATTGCAACCCTCGTCCGTTGGGACGCCACAACGTGGAGTAGGCAAGCGTTGGTCTTGGCCGAACCACGGGATAACCACCGTGCCATCTCTGTGATTGATCTCTTGTGGTTATTGTGTTTTGACTCCTCTCTAGCCACTTGGCAATTATTGTGCTAACGATTAACCAAGTTTTGTGGCTTAAGTTTTGAGTGTCACAGGATCACCTATTCACCCCCCCCTCTAGGTGCTCTCAATTGGTATCAGAGCCGTTCTCTTCACAAAGGGACTAACCGCCCGAAGAGATGGATCCTAAGGGGAAGGGTATCGTGATCAACGATAAAGAGAAGGAGTCTTTTGTCAACGAGCCAAAGGATGACAAGCCTACCGACTCAGGCTCGGGTCATAGACGAAAAGATGGGAAGAAGAAGAAGACAAGGCGCATTAAAGAGATCGTCTACTACGACGACAGTGATGAGTCCACTTCTTCCCACAAGGACAACGACGACAACGACTACGACAAGCGAAAGACGGTTAACTTGAACTTTTCTTTCGACTATTCGTGTATTCCTCAAAGTTCAAATTCACATTTGCTCTCCATTCCTCTCGGCAAGCCTCCACACTTTGATGGGGAGGACTACGGATTTTGGAGCCACAAAATGCGTAGTCACCTATTCTCTCTCCATCCTAGTATATGGGAGATTGTAGAGAGTGGAATGCACTTTGATAGTACGGATAGTCCCATGTTCATTAATGAGCAAATTCATAAGAATGCACAAGCTACTACTGTTCTTCTAGCTTCATTGTGCAGGGATGAATACCACAAAGTGAGCGGCTTGGATAACGCCAAGCAGATCTGGGACACCCTCAAGATTTCTCATGAGGGGAACGACGTCACCTTGCTCACCAAGATGGAGTTGGTGGAGGGCGAGCTTGGACGGTTCGCGATGATAAGGGGCGAGGAGCCAACCCAAACATACAACCGGCTCAAGACCCTTATCAACAAAATAAGGAGCTACGAAAGCACGCAATGGACGGACCACGACGTCGTCCAACTGATGCTAAGGTCCTTTACCGTTCTTGATCCTCATTTGGTGAATAATATTCGTGAGAATCCCAGGTACACCAAAATGTCGCCCGAAGAAGTCCTTGGAAAATTCGTAAGCGTGCGAATGATGATCAAGGAGGCGAGGTACGTGGACGACACATTGAATGGTCCAATCAACGAGCCTCAACCCCTTGCTCTCAAGGCAACAAGAAGCAAGGAGGCGCTACCTAGCAAGGTGGCACAAATTGAGGCGGCTGGACTTAATGATGAAGAGATGGCCCTCATCATCAAGAGATTCAAGACGGCGCTAAAGGGTCGCAAGGGGCAGCCAAGCAAGACCAAGACAAAGGGGAAGCGCTCATGCTTCAAATGTGGTAAGCTTGGTCATTTTATTGCTAACTGTCCCGACAATGATAGTGATCAGGATCAAGGGAACAAGAGGGAAAAGAAGAAGAACTATAAGAAGGCAAAGGGCGAGGCACATCTTGGCAAGGAGTGGGATTCGGATTGCTCCTCGTCCGACTCCGACAATGAAGGACTCGCCGCCACCGCCTTCAACAAGTCATCCCTCTTCCCCAACAAGCGTCACACATGCCTTATGGCAAGGGAGAAGAAGGTATGTACTCGAAACTCTACTTATGCTTCTTCAAGTGAGGACGAATCTAGTGATGAGGATGAAATAGATTATTTATGTTTATTTAAGGGCCTAGATAGAACCAAGGTAGATAAAATTAATGAATTGATTGATGCCTTGAATGATAAGAATAGGCTTTTAGAAAAACAAGAGGACTTGTTGTATGAAGAACATGACAAATTTGTAGAAGCACAAAAATCTCATGCCTTAGAAGTTAAGAGAAATGAAATGCTTTCCTGTGAATTATCTTCTTGCTATGAGACGATTTCTAGCTTAAAGAGCATTAATGATGATTTGAATGCTAAGTTAGAAATAGCTGGTAAATCAACAACTTGTGTAGAAAATGTTGTTATTTGCAATAGATGTAAAGATTTTGATATTGATGCTTGTAGTGAACACATAGCTTCTATTGCAAAGTTAAATGATGAAATGGCTAGTCTTAATGCCCAACTTAAGGCTAGAAAAAGTGATTTTGATAAACTAAAATTTGCTAGGGATGCCTACACGATTGGTAGACACCCCTCAATTAAGGATGGGCTTGGCTTCAAGAGGGAAGCCAAGAACTTAACAAGCCATAAGGCTCCCATCCACTACAAGAAACTGGTTAAAGAACGTGGGTGAAAAACCGTCGAACTTAATGTAATAGGCCGTCGAACTTACCATAAGAACGTGGGTTTACCCACGAATATAGCCGACGACGATTTTTGGACGAACTTAAAGAAGTAAGTTCGACGGCCCCCACGTTCTTAAGGTTAAGAACGTGGGTACCGTCGAACTTAACATTAAGAACGTGGGTACCGTTGAACTTAAGGTTAAGAACGTGGGTTTTTAAGTTCGACGGGGCCGTCGAATTTTTTCCCATAAGCTCGACGGCACCCACGTTCTTACATTTAAGTTCGACGGGGCCACGTGGCCGTCGAACTTATGGGTCCTGCGTGGGTCGGCGAGGGCTGCCCATTAAGTTCGACGGTACCCACGTTCTTAAGGTTAAGAACGTGGGTACCCACGTTCTTAACCCTTTTCCAGAAAAAATAAAAAATACAGAAATGAAAAATTAGACAAACATAATATCACATGCAACACAAAATATAACATACAATACAGATTTCAAACACATGGATATATGTTCATTTCACAAATTCACACAAGTCCAAATACAAAAGTTCACAAGAATTTGAGATTGTACCAGTAGTAATACAACACACAGGAATTGAAGATGCATGCGTCCATCAATCCCTCAATACTCTGTTCCTAACTAGACAGTATCCACCTATCACTAAGAGAAACATGTCGAGAATGAACACCCTAGCTCTAGGTGATGTCTGACTTCCAAAGACGACGTCCTTCATTCACTCCAGAGCTCGGTGGTCTCATGTTCGCTCAAAGTCGCTGCTGTAGCATGAATAAAGTTACCTATTTTTCCATGAAAAGAGAGGTCATTCAATGGCCATGAGAGCTCCTTCAGTAGCGATCAGAGTTCCCTCAATATCTCTGAGAGGTCCTTCAATGTCTTTGAGAGCACCTTCTATGTCTGTAAAGAAAGCACAGGTAATCATAACTGACAAAATCATCGTAGAAAAAAGTGCATGAGATGGGACATGGGTCTTTTCGGGTCATCGCTTGAGAGGTGGGCTTCCACAAAAAAAAGTGCATGGGATGGTAACACATCAGCTGCCCTAAGTCTGAGCAAGATAATATAAGGTTGAGTGTTCCAATTAATTCTAGGCAAACTAGCTCATTCAGAAAAGAAGAAAGCTGGTTTATCACAGTTTCATTGTGGCAAACTTTAGTATTATTCTTGGCAGCAACAGGTGAGTATAAACATATATGCTAACTACAGTTAATAAATACTGTTAGGCAAGTGTAGAATACTGCAACACACGGAAACTCCATGTTTTTGTTGGCCAATATCTTTGTACTTCGCCCAACACTTTCTACCTGAAAATGCTCAGGTATCAAGGACAAGGATAGAAAGGTTCATGTATGAAATCAAGGAGCCAGAACAGAAGATCACAAGAACTTACAAGAAGCAAAATAGCATATGAAGGAGCATGTGACCAAATAAAATCATACGGAGAACAATGGAGTTCAGAAAATGGTAGCAAAACTTACAGAGTGACTTACACGACTGAAATGAGAAGCAATTGATTAGGGATCTTCTAACTGTACTCCAGCATTAAACACCTGGATAAATTAATACCTCAAGCAAACATAATGTGGCAGATTCTTAGCAATATGTCCTGCAAACAAGCATTATTCATATCATTGAGTTGAAGTAAATGGTACTGTTTAGGAAGGCTGATCCCAAATCTAGCACCAATGTCTGTCAACCAAAAACACTAACCACTCTACAAAACTTTGACGATGGGCAACTACAGTAGCTAGACGACCTGAAAAAAATACAAGAAACAAAAATCAAGGCCAGGAACCAAAATAGAGAGGATGAGATTTCCTGTGGCCAACCTGAAATCCAGCCTTCGACTAGTGCTTTCTCAATCGAATTGCAAAAAAAAGAGGAAGAAGTGCCATGTGCATACAAATGATACTTAAATGGAAGACTGAGACGGGTGGTTTATGACAAAACTTAACTTATCCAGCAACCAGAGCAATGATTAACATACACAGTGATATATGAATACAGAACGCCGGTTGCACTGTGACAAGAATTCAGAGAGTTCACATGCATGCAAAGATCAACTATGCAGTTCTATTTAGTCAGCCAGGAAAAGATAAGATAGTATGGCAGTTCTATTTAGTCAGCCAGAATGCCGGTTGCACTGTGACAAGAATTCAGAGAGTTCACATGCATGCAAAGATCTTGTGTGGTTAGTGAGGAGAAGAGCAGAAGCAGGTTCAAAAGGCTGAATCAAACGTACCTTTAGTACTATAGACCCCATTGTCTATATATGTATGCAGAGTGCGTGGACACTTCGAGTCCAAAGTCTCCTTCAGAACAAAATATAGTCTCTTGTTGGAACTAGCAAATTAAAGCAAAGAACCAGAAAGCCAGAACTAATTTGTATGGCGTTTTTGGCACTTGTCTCCATGAATGGGAATATGGGATGCTCATCTCATTAGCAAACGCCTAGATGATGCTTTTAATAATTTGTAAATGTCCAACAAAGTACAAGGGGAGTAGTGAAAAATGAAGAATCGATGACAATATCATATCATGGAATCGGATAAGTTACCTTTGCTATCTCAGTTGCCACAACTTTGTTGGCAGTAAGGTCACTCTTGTTCCCAACAAGGAGCTTGTTAACATTATGTTACATTACGTTCATCAGCTAACTAGTGGGAACTTATGTTACATTACGTTCAAACTTATTTCGTAGATGATCAGTCAACAAATATTAATGCTCCAGTTTCTCTACTGACTATAATGAAAAGGATAAATTTTACCTTTTACTTTCCAGTTCACCTAGGAAAACATATGTCACATATGGCATCACAAGACATCAAACCATGCACATATGATGAATAAAAGAACAATATAGCATAGTAATCTTACAATTTGAAGTTTTATGGTCTTCCCATCTTGCTCCACTGTGCGAATTTTCTGCAAAAAATGGTAAAAAAGAGTGGTTAATGCTGGGCCACAAGAAAAGTTGGAAGTATATTAATTCTTTTCAATAGTAAGTAAATGAATTTGCAATGCACTTACGAAATCAACCCCAATTGTGCTGATATAGCTGTCCAAATAAGAATCATCCTAATCACAGAAGGAAAGTTATCAGAAAATTGACATTAAGCTTTAAGGATGATGGTTTAATATAAGTCAAATATGGCCTTGTGAAACGATGAAATAGAAACATCAAGAGAAACTCTCCAGGATTTTTAAAAACTTATAGTAATCAATGTTTCTGGGCTGCAGTTGTAAGGTTAAGTCACATGGTGCACGTTTCTTCAAATGTACATTTATTTATATTACAACAGCTACACTAAAGAAATACACTGCTTCAGCGTAGAAGTATCAATGAATGATTATGAGAAGAAATAGGTGTACTACTTACTGCAAATCTGAGAAGTAAGCATGAGTTCCCAACACCAGAATCACCAATAAGCAGAAGTTTGGAAAGGTAGTCGCTGAAATTGAAAACGGAAAGTAGGTTAAGTAGTGCATTATATTGACAAAGTAGATAGTAATTTGCTGACAGATCATGTTGGGTTCCATCATTTCACCAAGATGCCAAGTTGCCAGCAACTTTGAGTTGTCATTATCACAAAGTAAATGTGATAAGGCAGTCCTGAGTCCTATTTAAAATTGTTTCTCCCTGAAGTTCCAAATTTTCTACTCTAGCCATCGAATTCGTAACGTGAATATTTGAACTAAACACATTGATTGTCAGAAGAACTTGAGAACGGAGACAAGAGGCGATAGGTTGTTGAGCGTCGTCATCACAGCACAACACATCATGCTCACACGCACGCAGCCGGACAACGAGTTGTTGGAGAGGTCGAGCGCGACGAGGCGGGTGATGTTGGCGAGTGCGCCGGGGACGGCACCATCGAAGGCGTTGAAGGAGAGGTCGAGCACCTGGAGCGCGGTCAGCCCCACGAGGGCGGTGGGGAGCGCGCCGGAGAAGGCGTTGCGGTGGAGGTGGAGGCCCACGAGCGCGGGCAGGCGGTGGCGCCGCGGCCCACGCCGGAGAGGAACGCCAGCAGCGCTGCCTTGTCGATGTTGGGCTCAGAGGAGGCCAAGCGGTGTGGGGCTGGCGAGCAGGCGGCGCGGCGCAGCGCGCGGGGTGGAGGCGTGGGGTGGCGCCGCGGGGCACGCGGTGGCGGCGTGGGGCGCGCGAGCTGGCGGCGGCGGTGGGCGTGAGCTGGTGGGAAGCGGGAAAGGAGAGGAAGAGAGACGCGCGGGGTTAGGGATTTAGGTTTTTGGGTTAAGATCGACGGTGTCCACGTGGCCCACGTTTTTAATTTAAGAACGTGAGTACCCATGTTCTTAATAGGTTAAGTTCGACGGTTTTGGCTAGGGCCCACGAATTTAATTTAAGAACGTGGGTACCCAAGTTCTTAAAAAAACTCATGAACTTAACTAATGTAAGAACGTCGGTACCCACGTTCTTAACAAAACCCACGAACATTTATCAGTTTCTTGTAGTGATCTCCGGCAAGGAGAAAGGGAAGGCCCCTATGGCAAGTAGTACTAAAAAGAACCATGCTTTTATGTACAATGATAGAAGACAGTCTCATAGGAGTTGTAATGTTTTTGATTCACATGCCTATGATTCTTATTCTATGTTTGCTTCCAGTTCTTCCTATATGCATGGTAGAGAAATGCCTAGGAAAAATATTCATCATGTGCCTAGAAAGAATATTGTTCATGTTCCTAGGAAAGTTATGAATGGACCCTCTACAATTTATCATGCTTTAAATGCTTCCTTTGCTATTTGTAGAAAGGATAGGAAGATAGTTGCTAGGAAATTAGGGGCAAAATGCAAGGGTGATAAAACTTGCATTTGGGTCCCTAAGACAATTGTAACTAACCTTGTAGGACCCAACAAGAGTTGGGTACCTAAGACCTAAGCCTAAATTTGCCTTGCAGGTTTATGCATCCGGGGGATCAAGCTGGATTATCGACAGCGGATGCACGAACCATATGACGGGGGAAAAGAAGATGTTCACCTCCTACGTCAAGAATAAGGATTCCCAAGATTCAATCATATTCGGTGATGGGAACCAAGGCAAGGTGAAAGGTTTAGGCAAGATTGCAATATCAAATGAGCACTCTATCTCTAATGTGTTTTTAGTTGAGTCTCTTGGATATAATTTACTGTCTGTCAGTCAATTATGTAATATGGGATATAATTGTTTATTTACAAATGTAGATGTGTCTGTCTTTAGAAGATGTGATGGTTCACTAGCTTTTAAGGGTGTACTAGACGACAAACTTTATTTAGTTGATTTTGCAAAAGAGGAGGCCGGTCTAGATGCATGCTTAATTGCTAATACTAGCATGGCTGGCTGTGGCATCGCCGCTTAGCACATGTGGGGATGAAGAACCTTCACAAGCTTCTAAAGGGAGAACACGTGATAGGTTTGACTAACGTGCAATTCAAAAAAGATAGACCTTGTGCAGCTTGTCAAGCAGGTAAACAAGTGGGAGGAGCACATCACAGCAAGAATGTGATGACCACTTCAAGACCTCTGGAGCTGATGCATATGGACCTCTTCGGACCCGTCGCCTATCTGAGCATAGGAGGAAGTAAGTATGGTCTAGTTATTGTTGATGACTTTTCCCGCTTCACTTGGGTGTTCTTTTTGCAGGATAAGTCTGAAACCCAAGGGACCCTCAAGCGCTTCCTAAGGAGAGCTCAAAATGAGTTTGAGCTCAAGGTGAAGAAGATAAGGAGCGACAATGGGTCCGAATTCAAGAATCTTCAAGTGGAAGAGTTCCTTGAGGAGGAGGGGATCAAGCACGAGTTCTCCGCTCCCTACACACCTCAGCAAAATGGTGTGGTAGAGAGGAAGAACAGGACGCTCATAGATATGGCAAGGACTATGCTTGGAGAGTTCAAGACCCCTGAGCGCTTTTGGTCGGAAGCCGTGAACACGGCTTGCCACGCCATCAACAGGGTCTACCTACACCGCCTCCTCAAGAAGACTTCATATGAGCTGCTGACTGGTAACAAACCCAATGTGTCTTATTTTCGTGTATTTGGGAGCAAGTGTTATATTCTTGTGAAGAAAGGTAGAACCTCTAAATTTGCTCCCAAAGTTGTAGAAGGGTTTTTATTAGGTTATGATTCAAATACAAAGGCGTATAGGGTCTCCAACAAATCATCGGGTTTGGTTGAAGTCTCTAGCGACGTTGTATTTGATGAGACTAATGGCTCTCCAAGAGAGCAAGTTGTTGATCTTGATGATGTAGATGAAGAAGACGTTCCAACGGCCGCGATACACACCATGGCGATTGGAGATGTACGGCCTCAGGAACAATTGGAGCAAGATCAACCGTCTTCCTCAACTATGGTGCATCCCCCAATCCAAGATGACGAACAGGTACCTCAAGTGGAGGTGCATGATCAAGGGGGAGCACAGGATGTTCAAATTGAAGAGGAAGAAGCACCTCAGGCACCTCCAACCCAAGTTCGAGCGACGATCCAAAGGGATCATCCCGTCGACCAAATATTGGGTGATATTAGCAAGGGAGTAACTACTCGCTCGAGATTAGTTAATTTTTGTGAGCATTACTCCTTTGTTTCTTCTATTGAGCCTTTCAGGGTAGAAGAGGCCTTGCTAGATCCGGACTGGGTATTGGCCATGCAGGAGGAACTCAACAATTTCAAGCGCAATGAAGTTTGGACACTGGTGCCTCGTCCCAAGCAAAATGTTGTGGGAACCAAGTGGGTGTTCCGCAACAAACAGGACAAGCACGGGGTGGTGACAAGGAACAAGGCTCGACTTGTGGCAAAAGGTTATGCCCAAGTCGCAGGTTTGGACTTTGAGGAGACGTTTGCTCCTGTGGCTAGGCTAGAATCAATTCGTATTTTGCTAGCATACGCCGCTCACCATTCTTTCAGGTTGTACCAAATGGATGTGAAGAGCGCTTTCCTCAACGGGCCGATCAAGGAGGAGGTGTACGTGGAGCAACCCCCTGGCTTCGAGGATGAACGGTACCCCGACCACGTGTGTAAGCTCTCTAAGGCGCTCTATGGACTTAAGCAAGCCCCAAGAGCATGGTATGAATGCCTTAGAGACTTTTTAATTGCTAATGCTTTCAAGGTCGGGAAAGCCGATCCAACTCTTTTTACTAAGACTTGCGATGGTGATCTTTTTGTGTGCCAAATTTTTGTCGATGACATAATATTTGGTTCTACTAACCAAAAGTCTTGTGAAGAGTTTAGCAGGGTGATGATGCAGAAATTCAAGATGTCGATGATGGGCGAGTTGAACTACTTCCTTGGGTTCCAAGTGAAGCAACTCAAGGACGGCACCTTCATCTCCCAAACGAAGTGCACGCAAGATCTGCTAAAGCGGTTTGGGATGAAGGACGCCAAGCCCGCAAAGACTCCGATGGGAACCGACGGACACACTGACCTCAACAAAGGAGGTAAGTCCGTTGAACAAAAGGCATACCGGTCTATGATAGGGTCTTTACTTTATTTGTGTGCTAGTAGACCAGATATTATGCTTAGCGTATGCATGTGTGATAGATTTCAATCCGATCCTAAGGAGTGTCACTTAGTGGCTGTGAAGCGAATTCTAAGATATTTAGTTGCTACGCCTTGCTTCGGGATCTGGTATCCAAAGGGGTCTAACTTTGACTTGATTGGGTACTCAGATTCCGACTATGCTGGATGTAAGGTCGATAGGAAGAGTACATCGGGGACGTGCCAATTCTTAGGAAGGTCCCTGGTGTCGTGGAACTCTAAGAAACAAACCTCCGTTGCCCTATCCACCACTGAGGCCGAGTACGTTGCCGCAGGACAATGTTGCGCGCAACTACTTTGGATGAGGCAAACCCTCCGGGACTTTGGCTACAATCTGAGCAAAGTCCCACTCCTATGTGACAATGAGAGTGCTATCCGAATAGCGGAAAATCCTGTTGAGCACAGCCGCACAAAGCACATTGACATCCGGCATCACTTTTTGAGAGACCACCAGCAAAAGGGAGATATCGAAGTGTTTCATGTTAGCACCGAGAACCAGCTAGCCGATATCTTCACTAAGCCTTTAGATGAAAAGACCTTTTGCAGGCTGCGTAGTGAGCTAAATGTCCTAGATTCGCAGAACTTGGATTGATTTATAGCATACATGTGTTTATGCCTTTGATCATGTTCCTTATGCATTTTGTTGCTTACTATGGTGCTCAAGTTGTACAATCTCTCCCCGGACCTCACAAGTCCTTGTGCAAGTGATGCACATATTTAGGGGGAGTTGTGCTACAACTTGACCCTTTGAGACTAACTGTTTGCTTGAGTTTGCTTGATTTAGTCTCAAAGGAGTTTTGAAAGGGAAAAGGTGGACTTGGACCATGAAAGACTTCCACTGCACTCCGATGAGTGGGTAACTAATTCCAAGTTCATCTCATGTACTCTTATTGCCTTTGTGTTCTCATTTGAAGATTTTGGTGAGGCAATGGGGTTAAAGGTCCAAGATTGATCCTGTTTTGGTGCTTGATGCCAAAGGGGGAGAAAATAAAGGCCAAAGCGATAAATGGATCAGCTACCACTTGAGAGATTTTGAAAATAGTATAATAGAGCTTTTGGTTTGTCAAAACTCTTTTGTTGTCTCTCTTGTCAAAAGTTGGCTTCTTGTGGGGAGAAGTGTTGATTATGGGAAAAAGGGGAGTTTTTGAAATCTTGAATCAATTTCTCTTGGAATGACTCTCTTTATGTCTTAACATGTGTGTTTGACTTAGAGATAGAAATTTGAGTTTGATTTGCAAAAACAAACCAAGTGGTGGCAAAGAGTGATCCATATATGTCAAAATTGAATCAAAACAATCTTGAGTTCTTATTTGAATTGATTTTGCACTTGTTCTACTTGCTTTATGTTGTGTTGGCATAAATCACCAAAAAGGGGGAGATTGAAAGGGAAATGTGCACTTGGGCCATTTCTAAGTATTTTGGTGATTTAGTGTCCAACACAAGTGCCTAAGTGTAAAAAGGTGGACAAAGTACAAATCAAGGATAAAGGTATGTTTCTCAGACTTAGTACATTGTTTTATGGACTAATGTATTGTGTCTAAGTGCTGGAAACAGGAAAAATCCAATTGAAAATGTCTTGGCTCGAGCAGCCAAGACTCTGCTCAGTCTGGGATCACCGGACTGTCCGGTGGTGCACCGGACAATGTCCGGTGCGCCAGGCTGGCTCGAGCGAAGTGGACGCTCTCGAGAATTCACCAGCGACGTACGGCTATAATTCACCGGACTGTCCGGTGTGCACCGGACTGTCCGGTGAGCCAACGGTCGGCCGCGCAATCTGCGCGGGACACGTGGCCGAGCCAACGGCTAGAAGGAGGCACCGGACTGTCTGGTGTGCACCGGACATATCCGGTGCGCCAACGACTCTCAGGCTGCCAACGGTCGACTGCGCCATTTTTGGAAGGAAATCGGGCACGGGACAGTGTCCGGTGTGCACCGGGCTGTCCGGTGCGCCAGTCGACAGAAGGCAAGATCAGCCTTCCTAGATTGCTCTCAACGGCTCCTAGCTGCCTTGGGGCTATAAAAGGGACCCCTAGGCGCATGGAGGAGCACACCAAGCATTCCTACAACATTCCTAAGCACTAAGACATCGATTCCGCGCCTTTGATTCTTTGCGATAGCAATTAGAGCTCTAGTTGAGTGGTGGACTCATTGAGTTGTGTTGTGAGCTCTCGTTGCAACTTGTGTGCGTGGTGTTGCTGTGATTTCTTGTCTTGAGTGCGTTGCTAATCCCTCCCTTGCTCTGTGCTTCTTTGTGAATTTCAAGTGTAAGGGCGAGAGGCTCTAAGTTGTGGAGATTCCTCGCAAACGGGATTAAGAAAAGCAAGCAAAACACCGTGGTATTCAAGTGGGTCTTTGGACCGCTTGAGAGGGGTTGATTGCAACCCTCGTCCGTTGGGACGCCACAACGTGGAGTAGGCAAGCGTTGGTCTTGGCCGAACCACGGGATAACCACCGTGCCATCTCTGTGATTGATCTCTTGTGGTTATTATGTTTTGACTCCTCTCTAGCCACTTGGCAATTATTGTGCTAACGATTAACCAAGTTTTGTGGCTTAAGTTTTGAGTGTCACAGGATCACCTATTCACCCCCCCTCTAGGTGCTCTCAGAAGGGCCCTTCATCATCGCCAAGATTTTGAAGCCCAGAACATACAAGTTGGCCAATGACCAAGGCAAGGTCTACAACAACGCTTGGAACATCCAACAGCTACGTCGCTTCTACCTTTAAGATGTTTTAAGTCGTTCATGTACCTCGTTTTCTTTACATACATAAAGTCTAACTGTCAAGGAAGGGTCGGCCTCGCCTCAGCAAAGCCCGACCCTCCCTCGGGGGCTAGAAGGGGGGGACCCCCTCTACGTCAAAATTTTCCTCGGAAAAATTTTCTACCAAAACGACCTTCGTGCTTTCGACTTCCGTATCGATAGCAGGATCCTGAAAACGACGAGAGTACACGTAAGCGGCAAGGCCGACCGAGCTGAGGAACTCCTACGCCTCCGGGGTACGGATACCTCACTCATCACCTTCCGTGAGAAGTAACTCACGCTCGGATAAGCGATCCTGCTACCGAACAAGTCCAAACACTCGGGTAGAAAATGACTTTCGTGCCTTCTCGACTGTACCGATAATAGAATCCTACGACCAAATGAGAGTGCACGTAAGCGGCAAGGCCGACTAAGCCGAGGAACTCCTACGCCTCCGGGATACGGATACCTCACTCGTCACCTTCCGCGAAAAGTAACTCTTGCTTGGATAAACGATTCTGCTACCGATAGACAAGTCGTGATGCTCGAAATGAGAGGAAAGAAAACACAGCTTTTTAACACGACGATAAAGTGTTTAGGCCTCGGCGGCCGCGAAAAACAGGTGCATGCTACAGACAAACTGTTCCTGCAGGTTCAGGCATCGCCAGGGGGAGCAGCAGCACCCTCGGTGTTGTTTCCACCCTCAACGGAACCTAGCCCGGCCTCGAACGGCAACCCGGGCGAAAGGACCTCCACCCAAGGGAGGATGCTAGCACCGCGCCCGCAGATGTCTTGGCCAAGCTCCAGCTGCCGCTGCCACATCTTCTCGGCCTAGGAAGCCGCCAGCTCCCGGGCCGACGAAGCCTCTTCTCGAGCCGACTCCGCCCCTGTCCATGCCAACACCGCTGCCTCCGGCTCCAGCTCATCGCAGAGCGGCCGAGGGTCCTGAAACTGAGAAAGAGAGGCCTAGAGCGGCAAGGCCGACCGAGCCGAGGGACTCCTACGCCTCCAGGATACGGATACCTCACTCGTCACCTTCCGTGAAAGGCAACTCATGCTCGGTTAAGTGGTTCGGCTAGCCAACAGGCAAGTCCCAGTGCTCGAAATAAGGAAGAAGCACAGCTTTATACTCGAATACCCAAATGTTCAGGCCTCGACAGCCACAAAGAACAAACACATATGCTTGGGGTAACTATGCTACATAGACTTAGACATCGGCAGGACCCTCGGCGGTTCTCCCGGCTTACGACAAATGTCTAAGTCCTTGAAGCGGTTACATTTTGCTCAGGCAAAAACCCAGTATATCCCCTTACAAATGGGACTCCGGTTCCATTCCCGTGGGTATGAACAACCTCCACACCAGGGGGCCCACGGGATGACGAACTCTAAGCGGCTCGTCGGCGACCTCTACAGCAGCAGGGACAACGACCTCCACCTCGGGCGGCTAAACAGCAGCAGCAATGACCTTAGGACAGGCGCTACTGTGAAAAGGCCCTCGCCCACATCCCCACACGAGGGGCGAGGACAAACCATTAAAGCCGAAGAGTCGGAGGCCGTCGTCCGTGGGATCGAACCCACCGACACCGCGCCGGCGAACAGTGGCCGCCCCAAAGCGCACCGGTAGGTCCTCACTCCCATCCTCGCCGAGGCCATCTCAGAACACAAGTACCGCCCTCGCGGTGTACGGCGTGCTGGGCGACCCCCCGGCGTAGCTGACGGTGCGAGGAGGACCTGGACGTGGCCGGCCCGCACGCGGCACGACCACCGCCCAGATGAAGGACGGAAAGCTGCACCCTGGCCGGGGAGCAGCAGTTCGCCTTCCCCCGCATGGCTAGAGGTTGCCTCTGCAGGGCTAGAGGATGCCTTTCTCCCCCAAACGCTAGGGGAAGAAAAGGGTCACCGACCCACGCGGAGGCAACCCCCCACTCGGTGCGCTCCTCTGCCTCAGCCCGGATGACGAAGATCCTTGAAGCTGAGGGCGGGGCGGAGGCCGCAGCCCGGCTTTCTTCTCCCCACCAAATTGACCATTGGTGAGGGAATGCAGCCGGGCTGCACGACGAAAATCCTTGAAGCCAAGCGATGGCTGAAGGGTGCCAACCCCCACAAGGTCGTGCTCCTCTAACGGCGGCAAGAAGAAGGTGACATCGGTACACCCCATCCGGGGGCTCGAAAGGTGGAAGGGCGCGATGCATGAGGGGAGAACGAAGATATGGCTACTGCCCGGGGGATCGCCCCCCTTTTTAAAGGCGGCTCTCTTCACTCGCATCCCCAGGCGTCACGGGCAAAGTCTTCATCGACGTGCTCTAGGGTTCCTCCCCTACAACACGGGGGCTAGGCCCCACATGTCATACAAGCTGATCCAAGGTGCGAAGAAAGCGAACCGCCGCGCGCGAGGCGTGCAACCGTCCTGTGGTTAGAAGCGCTCCCCCATCTTTGCCGTAACCGGCGGTCGAAAGGGAGGACCGCCACTCGACAGGCATCCAACCGCACCACGATTGTGCACCCTTTCGGCTTCGCCGCATCTGACATGGAGGCCCGGGCCCACATGTCATGTAACCGGCGCGCCGGTTATGACGTGCAAGAAACTGCACCGCCACTCGCGCCAATGCTGTGCCTCCTCGACTGCGGAACCGGTGCCGCGACTCGAGGCAGCCCTGCGCATGACCCAATAGTGCCAATTCAGGGCAACGATCACGGGTCAGTCAGCTGCAGGGATAGGCGCGGCGGTTGGCATGGCCCCAAAAGTGGGCCAGCGGTAATGGCAGCAGCAGACGAGCGGAAGCAGCGGTCAAATCGCCCGCAGGCTCGCGTCCCCTCCTGAAGCGACAGGAGAGCCCTCTCCCACGGCGTGAAGACAACGCACCCGTGTTCTGTTCCTCGAACGGCTCGCACGCGCAACGGGCACCACACGAATCGCCCGTCCCGTCGCATTAACTCCCCAGCAAAGCAAGCGACATCTCTGGCAGGCGAGGCGGGCGTCGTTTCACCTCCGGCATGGTGACTGCGTCAAAAAAGGTGCGCCACCTTATTTAAATTCATACCCTTCCCCTCCTCTCTCTCTCTTGTTACAGGGACCGGGAAAGGGGATGTTGTGGAAAGGATCCTTCTCGGCGAAGGAAGTGGGCCCCGAGCCCTCCTACTGATCAGGGTTTCGAAGGCTGGCTCCTCGGAAGGGTTTCGACAGCCGCCCCAGAGCACTCGGGCTCCAAGCCCATTACTGATCAGGGGTTCGAAGGCTGGCCCCTCGGAAGGCTTCGACAGCCGCCCCAGAGCGCTCGGGCTCCGCGCCCATTACTGATCAGGGGTTCGAAGGCTGGCCCCTTGGAAGGGTTCGACAGTCGCCCCAGAGCACGCAGAGTTAGGGATGACTCTGGGTACATCCGATACATGGCCGAGGCTCGGGCTACGCTCCTGAGGTACCCTAGGACATTTCCAAGACCGGCGGGAACGATTTGTAATGGAATCCCACTAGAGGGAGGCATCGAGCCCTTGGACCCTGTAGAAGGGGTCCGAGTCCGGTGAATCACCCGCAGGTACTTTTGGAGCGCACCTCTGGGCCACCAGCCGACCCCTAACGAACGGGGCACGAGCGTCCACTCGGATTATCCGTTAGCAGCTCACTGGAAACACCGTGTTCGGCGCCGTCCGAGGGCAACATGGTGCTTTCCCCCCCTCCTCCTTGCGGAAAGGCAACGCATGGGCGTATGATAAAAGTCAGGAAAGTCCTTGATCGTCCTCTCGCTCCGTGCAGAGGCTCGGGGGCTACTCTCGCACCCGGCTACGGCCAAACTGTTGACAGCGCCAACAAACCAGCTTGAAAACTCAAAACCTGACCATGCACCCGGGCTACGGCCAGGCCGCATGAGGGAACGATCAAGACCGGCCGAGGCACCACGAAAAGCATTAAGACCTCAGAGGAGTCAAACCACTCCTTCGAGGCCTCGGGGGCTACACCCGGCGGGTGCGCTCGCGCGCACCCACCAGAGCTAAGTAAAACCGAGAAAGGCCGGTCCCCTCACCAAAAGTGCGGCAAAAGCCTCCAAGCGAGTACCAACACTCCCTTCGAGGCTCGGGGGCTACTGTCGGGTACCATAATTAGGGGTACCCCCAACACTCCTAATCACGGCTGGTAAACACCCTCAGACCAACTGACGGGCGCGGTTCAAGTCAAGGCTTCGTCTACCCAAGGGATGCAACCTCGCCCGAGCCTAGCCTCGGGCAGGAGCAGTAGTCCTAGACGAGTTCACGCCTCGCCCGAGGGCCTCCTCAGGCAGCGGGCACCCCCTCGGCTCTCCCGAAGCCCGGTTTGGGCAGGCTTCATTGTGAAGCAACCTTGACCAAACCGCCTCACCAACCGACCACATCGCAGGCGCATTCAATGCGAGGATCGCCTGACGCCACACCCTGACACACGCGCCTCAGTCGGCCAGGCCGAAGTGACCGCAGTCACTTCGCCCCCCTTCACTGTCCGATCTGACAGGAAAACAGCACTGCTCGCCCCGCTCCGACTACTGTGCCAACCACCCAGGCGAAGCTGACAACAAGTCACGATCAACCACCAAGTTCGGCCTCGGGCGCAACAGGAAGCTCCGCCTCGCCCGACCTCAGGCTCCAGCCTCGGAAGGAAGTCTCCGCCTCGCTCGACCTTCGGACTCGGCCTCGACCTCGGTCTCGGGAGGAATCGCGTCCTCGCCCGACCCCGGCCACGGCCTCAAGAGAAGTCTCCGCCTCGCCTGACCTTGGGCTCAGACCGACCGTGCCACAGGGGATACATCATTACCCTATCCCTAGCCAGCTCAGGCTACAAGGAACAAGACCGGCGTCCCATCTGGCTTACCCCGGCGACGGGTAATGATGGTGCCCCGCGTGCAACCATGACGCCGGTGGCTCTTAGCCCCTTATGGCAGCAAGGAGACATCAGCAGGACCCTTGCCGCACTGCCAGCTGTGCTCCTATAGGGCTTAGGCACTTCTCTGACGGCCACGCTATCACGTATACAGGGCTCAAGCTCTCCCTCGACAGCCACGATGGCATGTACATAGGGCTTAGGCATTTCTCTGCCAGACACGTTAGCACATTGCTACACCCCCATTGTACATCTGGACCCTCTCCTTGCATCTATAAAAGGGAGGTCCAGGGCCTTCCCGCGAAAGGAGGAGGGCTCTCGCGCAGAGGGGACGGTGGGCTGACGGACTGGCTCTCTTCCCTCTCGCGACGCTTGTAACCCCTACTACGAGCGGCACCCCCAGCGCGAGATAATACAAGTCCCCCATTTGTGTTCCTTCTCGCGCCAACCCATCTGGGCTGGGACACGCAGCGACGACAAATTCACTAGTCGATTCGGAGGACCCCCCCCGGGTCCGAAACGCCGACACTAGTAAATCAGTGGCTAAAACTCCATATGAGTTGTGGACTGGCAGAAAGCCCACACTCAACTACTTCCACATATGGGGTTGTGCAGCAGAAGCTAGAATATTTAATCCTGGACAGAAAAAGCTAGATGAGAGAACCACTAGCTGCCATTTTATTGGCTACCCTGAGAGATTGAAGGGTTATAGATTATACCGCCCAGGCAGACAAACCAAGTTTATAGAAACCAGACATGCCATTTTCCTAGAAGATGACATGACCAAGGGGAGTAAGGTACTCAGAGAGGTTGACCTTCTGTCAAACCCGGGTTTCGGGGGCACCAAAACCCGGGCGTGAAATAATCACCAAGTGTGCTAGGACCAAGTCTCACACATATGATGACTCATGGTACAGAAACGAATGTCACATTTTTACTATATAATAGGAGTTCTGTACAAAATAAATAAATAATTACATCATATAGAGACAACGATCCAGCAACCCAAAGTTGATTGAGAGACAATGACCTAGACCTCTCACGAACTCATCACAGCATCCTCCATGCGCCTCATCCTATGATACCTGTCCTTGACCTATGGGGGTGTGAGACAGCAAGAGTGAGCTCACATACGTTCATCGCTCAACAAGTTGTGGGGAATAATGTGCATGAACTCGCCAAAGGTGGGAGCTCATGTGGAGTGTAAAGCTTACCAAAGAGGATGGTTAAAGCTGAGCATTGCTTTTAAAGTTGGTTAAAATTTTATTAGCAGTTACTAAATGTAAGTGAATACCAAACCATAGTAATAGTAAATAAAAATAATAATAATCCCAATGCGATGCATATGACAAATTGAATTTAATTCCATAAGTTAATCATGTGAGTGTCCGAGCTGCTCATGACCATGAGCACGGCTGATATACCAGTTTTACACTCTGCAGAGGTTGCGCATCTTTACCCACAAGTTATTTTACCCATCTGCCAAGGGATCGCGACTTCCCATACACCTCTACCAAGGAAGCAAGGCAGGGTAACACTACGAGGCCTTTACAAAGTTCCACTAGCTTCAGAAAACCCGCTACAGTCTCTAGGAAGCTCCAATGCAAGGACCCCTCGCCTGACCATCATCGCAGCAAAATCAACCCAAGGGCCTCCCTACACTGATCACTCCCCTACTGCCCTTGCCCCTTTTGGGTAAGGTAGTTGAAAGGGAAATAGGGTCAAACCTTTTCCTAAATAATTTTGGTGGTTGAATGCCCAACACAAATATTGGACTAACTAGTTTGCTCTAGATTATGTATTCTACAGGTGCATAAAGGTTCAACATAAAATAATAAAAAGATCAAGTTAGGGTTCAAAAGAAAGGAGCAAAAAGAAACCGAAGAGCTCCATGGTCTGGCGCACCGGACTATCCGGTGCGCCATCGGACAGTGTCCGGTACACTAGGGGCGAGCAACTCCAAACTCTTCACCTTCAGGTTTCTGAGGCCGCACTCCGCTATAATTTACCGGACTGTCGGGTGTGGCACCGGACTGTCCGGTGTGCCAGCGGAGCAACGGCTAGCGAGCGCAACGGTCAACTCCAACGGTCGCCTACAACGTGAACAGTGTGCATACAGTTCGTGCAGAGTCAGAGCAGCGCCAGAAGGTGCACCGAACAGTAAACAGTGCCTGTCCGGTGCAGCACCGGACTGTCTGGTGCCCCATGAAGATAGAGCTCCAACGGTCGAAACCGTCAGAACCCTAATCACTACAGGAAACGCATAAATTTTTGTGGGCCAAAAACCCACGAAAATAAGCGTGAACCGACGAAAAAAGTCTATTTTCTTCAGCATGCCGACGAAAATAGCTGCCGAAAATATATTCGACAAAAATGTGCAACTATTTTCGTCGGTACTGACGTAAATGACTTATTTTCGTCGGCTTCCCCAAGGCCGACGAAAATAGGTGCTCATTTTCGTCGGCCACAGTGGCCGACAAAAATAGGGCGTCTTATTTTTGTTGGCTTCCACGTGCCCATGAAAATAGCTGGCGGGCCTGCATGTATTTTCATCGGCCTCCGTGTAGGCCGACGAAAATTCATGGTACCCCCCCAAAACAGATTTTTCTGTACCTTTTAATTCACAGCAAAATACACATAATCCACAATCACATATACAATAAACAGTTTCAATACAGAATTCACAAACCACATCCACAATCAATACCATAATTGTTTCAAACATAGTCCATACATAGTCCATAACTGTTTCAAACATAGTCCATAACTGTTTCAAACATAGTCCATAAATGTTTCAAACATAGTCCATAACTGTTTCAAACATAGTCCATAACTGTCTCACTCCTGCGGGCTGTGGGAGTTTTGGCCACTCCCTCCTCCGCCACCAAAAAGGTGGCCACTCCCTCTGGAACCATGGACGAGGTAGTCTTGGACGTTGACAGCATCCTCCGATCCCTGAGCATGTGACACTGAACCCTGCAATTCATCAATCATTCAAATAAGACTGTGTTTTGCTATCCCTATACCTATACATTGCTATGTTTGGTCACTATTTGCATAAAACTAAACATGGAACGTCACCTGTGATCCATTGTGCTGAGGAGGCTGTGCATGCATCCACGAGTAGTGTTGTGCTGGCCACCCCTGAGGTGGTGGCACCCACCCCGTCGGTGGCGGTGCCATCCACGCTTGAAATGGCTGAGAGCCTGGCGGTGGCTGGGAGACCGCTGGCACCCATCCCGGGGCTAGCTGCGATCCTTGGGGTGGTGGAGCCGTCCAAGTGCCTGGAGGTGCCTGCGTCCACCCAACACCAGTCCACAGTGGCTGCGACGCTAGAGCTTGTCCTGGCCACTTTCCCCATCATTGTGCCTGCGAGCCATTTTTGATAATAAAAAAAGAGTTGCTATGGAATTTAAGTGTTCAGATAGTGTTACCTGGGGAGGGCGAAAAGTGGGCAAGTTCATATCAGGGCCGAGTCGAGTAGTCATTTCCTGCAAATGGATGAAACGTTAGAATTGCAACATTATACTTTGAATTCAATGACACGTGATGAGATAGACGAATTACCTGAAAATAAGAAGCCATATACTGCGTCAGCTATCCGACCTACTCCTGCGCTGCTCGAGCTTGCTGCTGTGCTGCTCGAGCGTGCTCCTGTGCTGCTCGAGTCTCCTCCTCCAGCTGAGCCTCTCTAGCAGACCTGGAGGAGCGAGAACTCCCTGCCGAAGATGATGCCTTCCCTTGACCTATTGTCCTGTTATACTCCACAATGCCGGTGGCAAAGGCAAACCTGCATGATACACAATGTTGGGCCATTAAGTGGACACATTCTTGTTAATGAAATTGTCAAATCAAACACAAACACCTCACCAGCCATGCTTTCTACCCCCACCACTGTGGTACAACGCCGAGGCATCTAAGTCTGAATGCATCTAGTCGAAGTCAGGCCCATGGCGTTGAGTCATTTCCTCCCCATATGCATTCTGCAAAGAAAGTTAGAGTTGGAGTTAGACACAAAACATGCAATTTAATTCGTAAATACAAACTTGTTTACCATTTTCTCCCTTGCCGCCTCGCTGCATAGCACATCAGGGTTCGCCGGATCAGGGCCACGGTGACCACGGACATAAACCTCCATAAAACTTGGAGCAACTCCACTTTCAGCTTCCTGCATGAAAAAGAAGAGTTAAACCATAGAATTTTCATAGTTGTAACATACAAGTTTGATTTATATACTTACCATGCGGCGTGCGGTACCAAGGTGTCCATCGGCGCCGTACCTGTGCCCCGATCCTTCAGTGCCACGGTTGGCACGGTGCTTATGGGACTCTGCAATCCACTCAGGCGACGCCCATCTCTTAGCCAACCACCTCCAGGCTTCCATGTCCTTCGCAAGCCAATCCACAACGCTCTCCAGGTAATGCTCCTCTGTGAGGTAGATCTCATTGGCCCCTTTTGATTTGCTCATGTTTTGCCCCTTTATCTTCTTGTAGTAGTAGTTGACGGCCACGATGCGAGCATTGTACATGGCATCCTTGATGACCTTATCAGCGCACTTCCGAAAGTGCCTCTTCACACGAGCCCACTGAGCCTGATCCTCCTCGATCTCATTTGGCAATTGGAACCTCTCCTACATATCAACCGAGATGTTAAGTTAAAGTAAGATTAGGAGAAGCAATAATTCAGTGAATTTCTTATATACGAAAGTAAACTCACCCAGAACTCGTCCCACACAGCCACCTGACAAGTCCTTCATCTTTGTTCCGAAGTTCCCCCTCCGCTACTACTTTCCCCTGGCTCCCCTAGCTGGACATAGTCCTTCAGACCCCAGTCGGCCCACTGCATAGCCGCGAACCTCTTGCCATTGAGCTCCACCATGCCAGGGTAGTAGAAGCGATAGAGGCTACCCAACACCACGTTCACCTTGGGATGTCTGCCTGTACCGTCCTAAGTCAAGTCTTCCCATGACCTACAAACATTAATAAAACAAGTAAACCGGTGCAATCACGTTCACATTAAAAAATGAACACAACAGAAATAAGCCCCACCATTCTCCATGTGGCCGGATGAGCCTCCTCTCGGCAGGTCTCGGACCAAGCGCATTGCTCTTCTTATACCTAAGTATACAAGTAAATTCAATATGATGAAATGATTAAATACTAATATGCATAAGTAAGTTGAATCAACATTAATTAATAATACCTGAAGGACGTAGAAAAAGAACCATCCGACGTGTCGCCCGTGCCGCCTGCCCCCATAGGGTCAACCTCCTCATCTTGCACATGAGCCTCCTGCTCACCCTCCTCACCCTGCACTTCGTCTAGACAGTCGAGAAGCTGTTGCTGCCTCTGTCGGCTCTATGAGGTGCCCTGAAAAAGCCCACTGCCCGAGCTGTCCTCGCTGGCCGCGCTGCCCCCACTTCTCCTCGATCTCCTATGCTTGAACATGTTCAACTATAGATAAATTAATGTCAAACCATAGTATATGAAACAAATAATATGAAAATTAATAATGTGAAAATTGCAATACATAGCTTAATTGATTAACTAAAAGAAACATACTACTCAAAAGTCATCCGCATCCGATGATGCTTCTTCAGCTCGTTGTTTATTCATACGCTCTTGATTTCGTTGGATCCTTACTGATCTTCTAACGACGACAGGTCATTTGCGCTTTGAGCTAGGTTCTTCAATTAAGTCGCTTGAATTGCTATAGAGATTTTCAAGGCCTTCTCCATTGATCACATGGAATCGGTGAGCTATGTCTTGATTCGACGCCGCTTCTGGTTGAAAAACATCATCATCGTTGTCCCTGCTCGTACTCACATAGTCAACACTCTCAGGAGCGAAGACTTGTGGGTTGACTTTGATTGGAACCCACCAAGCCCTAAGGCTTGGGTGAGGATATGGCAGGTAGTACACCTATTTTGCCTGATTTGCAAGGACAACATCGCTCATACTGCTCGAAATCCTAGAGCTATGCTTCACCTCGACATTACCATACTTGTCGACACGAGTCCCACTATGAGCATCAAACCAGTCGCACTCGAAAAACACGACTTTAAGTTCCTTGGGGCCATCGAAAATCAACTCTACAATGTTTTGAAGATAACCGTAATAGTCCACTACTTTGTCATCGTCAACATATGAACATGCCAACACACCACTATTGGTGGTGGCTGCCAATGGTGGACTCTTCTCCAATTTCGTGGTTCGGAAGCGATATCCATTTACATCATAGCGAGTATAGTTTCTGACGGACACAAAGGTATGTGCCATTTGATGCAAGTCTGGGTGCACAGAGTTTTTGGAAACCTATACAAGGAATTAGTATATGCATTATATCTTTCGAGTCCAAAATTCAAAGATTAAGTATGTACAATGAGAGAACGACAATTACTAACATAATTATGAAACCACTGCACGAAGTTTGGGCCACCTTTCAACCCATCACGTCGAAGATTTTCTAATTGGATGGCCGTAGGTTTACTAGTAGATTTCCAACATTCTTCATCAAACATGCTGGACATATTAGAAACATGAAGATTACACACTATAGAAATTATGAGATGAGAAAATGGACGTCACTATGAGGAAAACTTACTCGAACGCCTCCTGTGTGCTGTCAATATTGCTATACATATATAGCATTAGCGTGTTCAAATCTGATGCTTCAATGTGACATACACTTCCTTTTCCAACTGCTTTACCCGGATTCGCAAAAATCTGAAGGGTGCTTTGGGGTGATTCATTTTTGACATGAAGTCGCACTGAAGGCGCAGACACATTGTTGGCTCGAGCGAAATACCTGGTTGAGAATTGAGATATCTCCTTAAGGGCAAAAGCCTCCGCAATACACCCTTCGACCCTAGCCTTGTTACGAACAGACGCCCTGAGCTTTTTCAACGCTCTTTCTATAGGATACATCCACCTGAATTGCACTGGTACGCCTACCAAAGCTTCCCAAGCCAAATGCATAATTAGATGTTGCATCACATTGAAGAATCCTGACGGAAAACCTTTTCAAATTTACAAATAAGAATTGGAATTTCTTTCTCAAATTTCTGCATCAACCTCTTCGATACCGTCTTTGCGCATACTTCCCTATAGAAGTAACTCAGCTCTGCAAATATGCTCCAAAGCTCATCCTTAAAATAGCCTCAAAACATCACGGGCATCAGCCTCTCCATAATAATATGGTAGTCATGGCTTTTCAAACCGATCAATTTACTGGTCTTCAGATTGACAGTCCGTTTCAGATTTGCCGCATATCGATCTGGAAATTTCAGATTCTTCAACCACTTAAATATTTCTTTCCTTTCATCCGGCTTGATACAGTAATCAGCTCGTGGCCTACTCTCATGCCCTTTATCGCTTACTTTCAACTCGAGCATCGGCCTCTTACAAATTTCAGCCATGTCTTTTCTTGCCTTCATATTATCTTTCGTTTTATCAGTCACATCGAACCATGTGCTTATGATGCTTTCAGCAACGTTACGCTCTTGGTGCATCAAGTCTATGTAGTGCGACATGATCAAGGCTTTTGCATATGAAAGCTCCCATATTGATGAAATATGGGTCCAGTTGTGGTCCTCCCCGTGGCCTTGGAACCTATCATTTTCTCCTGGCTTCAGACGAGCATGCCATGCCATTATCTGCGGTGCAGTTTGCCTCTTTGGTGGCCCATTTCTGATTTTGGCTCCACTTCTGAATGCAGTAAGCGAACTCCTGAAATCATGCTTGAATGGAGTCCAACGTCGATGAGCATCAAAGAATGACACTTTCCCACCATGCTTCAATCTGAATGCATCTGTATCATTCATACATCTGGGACAGCACAACCAACCATGAACACACCATCCAGACCAATCTCCATACGCCAGCAGATCATGCACTGACCATAAATAAGAAGCGCGCATGGTAAACTCCTTTTCAGTATGGCTGTCATAAGCCTTCACACCTCTCCACAATTGTTTCATCTCTTCAATTGTAGGACTGCGGGTTTCCCGAAGCGCCGCGCCCTATGTATAAAAGGGGGCGGGGGGCGGCGCGTTTTGAAATTTATTCTTCTGCGCTCCGTGAAAACCCTAGCCGCTTTCTCCACCGTCTCTGCTGCTCGTCTGCCCTCCTTGTTCTTGTTCGCCGGAGATCTGGCTCGAGTGAAGCAGACCGCCCGCCGCCGCCGACGGTACGTAGCGATGTCGACCTCTTCTTCTTCTGCTGCCGCTTCGCCGTCGGCCGACGCGTCGTCTGAGGAAACGCTGAGTACTGTGGCGGCGGAGGAGTTGCGCACCGGCGATACTGTGGATTTTGTTGTGTCGTGGATGTCGTCGACCCGCGTGCAGGATATGCAGCGTCTTGGTTACTTTGGCGGCGGGGTCGCTCGTGTCCCGGGGACGGAGGAAGTCCCCGAGCCGGAAGGCGAGTTGGTTGTGTTCGAGGCATTCTTTGTCGCTGGTCTCCGCCTGCCTGCGCACCGATTTGTTGGAGAAGTCCTGCGCAGATTTAATGTTCAGGTCCATCAGCTGACTCCGAATGCCATGGTGGCTCTGTCGAAGTATGTCTGGGCGACGACTTCGTACGGCGGACAGCCATCAGTCGAAGTCTTCGCGAAGTATTATTGCCTGCACTGGCAGAAGAGGATGATTGGAAGTGAAGTTGCCCAGTTTGGGTCCTGTACATTTACGCCGAAGACCGGCAAGACCACGATGCAGGTAGTTGAGTTGGTTCCTTGCGCCCGCAACAAGTGGGGCAATTGGCAGGATTTTTGGTTCTACGTCGCGGAGGGTACAGCCGAAGACCATCCGGGGCTCCCCGTGTCTGAGATGTGCTCGCATTTTTACTCAGCATACCCGCCTTTTGAAGTGGCGGATGAGGATGCGGACGAAGGGGCCCTTCGGTGCGCCGCCGGCCTGAGCAGCGGGCGCGATTTGGTTGAGGAGTTTGTGGCGTTCGGGGTATGGCCTTCGGCGCATGGCTGGGCGCTGGGCGAAGTGTGCCCTCGCCAGATGCCTTCCCACGGTGGGAAGCTGGTGCGAAGTCCTACCTTCGCGCTGGATCTGCAGAGTCGCGATCCGGCCGCCTTTGTGCGTGAGGCGGAGGATGGGGCGGTGCGGATCGTGGGTCAGTATGTGCCTAGGACAGAGGGCCAGCGTAGCTGGGACATTCGCGGGTCAAATGACCGCTTGAACAGGGTTTTTGAGTTGAATCGTCTGTCGTATGGTGGTTATCCCGGCCAAGATGATGTGGATCGTCGCGGGAAGAAACCGGTGGTGGAGTCTGGAGACGACCCCGCGCCGGCGGCCGCGCCATCCTCTAAGAAGAGGAAACTAGGTACTGCTGTGGGAGGACTTGGGGTTTCTAATGGTTTTGCTAGAGAATTGATGAGGACATGCGCGGCCTCGGGGGGAAGGATGTCTTCGCCCGAGCTCCGGGAGTCTTCGGCGTGGATGCTGAGGGTTACCGGGGGTTGGTGGCCTAAGAATGTTCCTGTCCCCCGCGCGGCCGGCGAAGACTTTTTTACATCTCGCATGGTTCGTGCTTGGAAAGTGTTTCCTTACGGGCGGAATATTGCTGCTGTTGTGTCGGCAGTGATGGACAAGGATCGCCAGGGAGCTGCACAGAAGCGCCAGGCGGTCGTCAGGCTTCATGAAGCCAGGCCGAAGAGGCAGCGGGGGGCTGCGAAGGCTACTGCCCCCGGCGGAGGCCAGCCACCGCTGGCGGCTAAGTCGGCCGTCCCTGCATCCAGTAGGGTGCCGGACGCTGCGAAGGCGGCTGTCACCGGTGGTCCCAAGTCAGCGAAGGCTGCCCCCTCGTCCAGCGGGGTGGTGGAGGCTGCGAAGGCGGCTCAAGGGTTGCCACCCCCTGGCAAGCGCGTTGCTGACTTCGCCACCGACATTAGTGTGGACGATTATCTTGTTGGTAAGTCGTTGGCTCGAGTTTTTTTTAATTTGTTGATGCGTCGCAGGGTCGGACGAAGACCAGCTTGTTGTTGTTCCGCCTATCGTGGCGGCCACGGCGGCTGTCGTGGTGCCAAGGGCGAAGGGCAGTGCTCTTTGTGCCGGTGGCGAGATATCGGCACTCACTACCGTCAGGGACGAGGCGGGTGCCGTGTCCCGTTGGCTGGAGGAGATGAAGGAGGCACTAAGTCAGGTGCGTTGAGCTAGGCCTCGGTTTTTTTTAACGGCTTCGCCGGGGCTGTGGTCTTCTGTGTGTCTTGTAGGCGGCTGACTTCGCAAACCGCGCGGCGTCGGGGGCCCTGACGGCAGTTGTGTCTGTCGAAGTCGAGAGACTTCAGACGCAACATGCCGCCGCCGTCCGGGAAAAGTCGGCCGCCGATAGTAAGTGCCGCAAGCTGGCAGACAAGGTGGCTGTGCTGGAGGGTGAGAAGGCTGACCTCCGGCGCCAACTGGCGGCGGAGAGGGAGGAGGCTAATGAGGCCCTCGCCAAGGCGCAGGCTGCGCAGGCGGAGGCCAATTTGGCGCGGGCGGAGGGCAGCCTTGCCAGGCAGCGCGCCGAGCAGCTGGAGGAGCGGCTCAGCGCGCTGCAGAGCCGTGTGGAGAGGGCCGAGGCCTCGGCGCGCACAGAGGCTGAGCGGACGCGCAAACAGCTTATGGATTCATACCGTGAGCTGGGCGCGCGGACCGCTGAATTTGAAGTGCCGGACCGAGAGCCCGGACTTCGCTGCCTTGAGTGGGTGCAGGAGGAGCTGCAGGCGCTCCCCACCATCGTGGAGGGGTTTATGTCTTATGCCTCTCTGGTCACCTGCGAGGGGGCGATGAACACGCTCTCTCGCGAAGGGTGCCGGCACTATGAGGTCTTCGACCAAGCTGATGAGGATTTGGAGCGTGATATCTACAAGGTTGAGGACCCTATAGTGAAGGAATCCGCCGGAGCCCTCTACGACCGGATGTGGGGCCCCCACGGTCGAGAGGTGGTCAGGGAGCGGGCTGAGACGGCGAGGAGTCAGGTAATGTTTGGCTTTTGTTTGGTGTTTGTTTAATGTGGGTTAAATGTGGGTTTGCTGAGTCTATGTGCTGTGTCTCAGGCGGCGCGTGGCGAGAGGGTGGATGACTTCGGGGCTTTGAACAGCGTGCTGCCTGACCCGGAGCCGAACCCGGTGGCGGCTGTGTCCGAGGCCGCTCCGGAGCCACCCCCGGAAATCGCCGAAGGCGTTCCCAATGCCCCTGTAGCCACTGCGGCCGGCGGAGACCCGTCGTCAACTGCTGCGCCGAGGGCTGAGGATCCTGTGGCGGTGGCTGCGGAGGCGACAGCGGAGGCTCCCACGACGGCTGGGTCTTCGCAGGTGGCCTAGTGGGTGTGGGTAGTTAGGAAATTTTGGATATTGTTGCTGAACCTTGGTTGCTGCGCAGGTTCAAGATTTTGGGCCTGCGCACGCAACCGCTACTACTAATTTTTTGGTGGCTAAGTCGGCCGTGGATGATGGGAATAAATCGGATGAGTCTGCGTCTAAATTTTCCGAGTTCGGTGACTCTGGGAGCTCTGTTGAATGGACCGAAGAGTCGTCGGATGAGGACTTGGACTACTTTGCGGCCTTGGATGTGGCAGTGGCGGAGGCTTCGTCGCAAGCTGCGGATGCTGATGCTGTGTCTGGTCCGAGTACTAGGCGTAGGCGACGAAGGGCGGTTGCGAAGCGTAGAGTGAGTGGACCGGACGTCGGTCGGCTTCGTGTGAGTGGGGCTGGCAGGCAGGAACTGTTGTCCTTGCCGGCCGCTGTGAGTGCAGGTGAGGGGGAGTTGCGAAGTCTTTTTGCGGGTGAGGAGCTTAGGATAATGTTGTTTAACTATAGGGAGATGGGAATTATTCCGAAGGTCGAGCCGATGTAGAATGCGATGCCCTCGCTTGTACATGTGTAATGGTTTGTATGATGAGGTTGTGTGCCTTCGCACACTCGGCTATGTTCGCGAGGGCGTTAAGTGCTTGGTCTGGTGTGTTTGTTATGTTGGTCTGGTGTGCATGTAGTCGGCCTTTGTGCGGACAGTTTGGTGTAGCCGTTTTTGCACTTGTTAGGCTTCATGCGGCTGTACCATTGTAATCGGTTCGTCGGACTTGTTGTGCTATCCCTGCTGCACCCTGAGGCGACTTCTGCAGGGATAGTGTTCGCGGCAAACTAGAATTTTTCACACTTATTGTGCTAGCCCGCCTGCACCCTTAGGCGATTGTTGCCCGGGTAGTCTTCGCGGAAGACCTCGATTTTTCGTATTTGTAGTGCTAATTCGGCGGCACCCTTAGGCGACTTCTGCACGGATAGTCTTCGCGGAAGACTTCGATTTTTCGCACTTGTTGTGCTAGTCCGGCTGCACCCTTAGGCGACTTCTGCGTGGATTGTCTTCATGGAAGACTTCGATTTTTCGCACTTATTGTGCTAGTCCGGCTGCACCTTTAGGCGACTTCTGCGCGGATAGTCTTCGTGGAAGACTTCGATTTTTCGCACTTGTTGTGCTAGTCCGACTACACCCTTAGGCGACTTCTGCGCGGATAGTCTTCGTGGAAGACTTCGATTTTTCGCACTTGTTGTCTAGTCCGGCTGCACCCTTAGGCGACTTCTGCACGGATAGTCTTCGTGGAAGACTTCGATTTTTCGCACTTGTTGTGCTAATCCGGCTGCACCCTTAGGCGACTTCTGCGCGGATTTGTCGCACGCGAGGGCGGCTGCTGCTGTGCCTCGCGGTGACTTTGTATTAGTCGAATGTGGAAGACCGTTGATGCGGTCTTTTTTCGACGTGGATTTTGCGGGGGATTTTTCTCTTGTATATTACATGACTCCGCCTTGTTAAAAACCTCACCCCCCGGGAGGAAAAGAGTGCGGGCCAGAACAAAATTGTTTTTGCAAATTACAAGGGCGGGCTGGCCCTGATGAGTCAAACAAAAAATTTGCGCAGATTATCAATGTTCCAGGAATGCTCTAAGTCTTCGCCGTTTGGCGTTGCAAGCCTGTATGCGCTGGGGGAGGCCTTCGACTTGACAATGTAAGGGCCCTCCCACATGGGCTCCAGCTTGCCTCTGGACTCCGTTCGAGCTGTCCGGATGAGGACGAGGTCCCCTTCGCTGAATTCCCTTGGGATGACTGCCTGGTCGCGCCATGCTTTTGTCTGGGCTTGGTATTTGTCCAGAGCCTGCAGGGCGAAGACGCGGTCTCCATCGATGAGATCCTTCGAAGTTGGCTCATCTACGTCTGGGACGGCCGATGTGGCTGTCCGAGGCAACCCATGCTTTATTTCTTGCGGGGTCATGGCCTCCGATCCGGATAATAGGCAGAAGGGGGTAAACCCAGTCGCCCTGCACTCGGTTGTATTCAGTGCCCAGACCACTTCGGGTAATAGGTCGGGTCACTTGCCTTTTTTGTCGTCGAGGAGCATTTTCTTGACAGCTGTGAAAATTTTGCCGTTGGCGCGCTCCACGACTCCGTTGGACTGGGGGTGGTACATGGAGGCGAAGGCAAGCTTGGTGCCGATGGAGAAGCAGAAGTCTTTGAAATCTTGGTTGTCGAACTGCTTGCCGTTGTCGACCGTGAGTTCGGATGGTACTCCGAAGCGGCAAACAATATTTTGCCAGAAGAATTTATGGGCCGTCTTCGATGTGATGGTGGATACTGCCCTCGCTTCAATCCATTTAGTGAAGTATTCAATGGCTACGAAGGTGAACTTGAGGTTCCCCTGAGCCGTGGGCAGGGGCCCGACGATGTCTAGGCCCCAGCGCTGAAGGGGCCACGTGTGGGCGATCAGCTTCGTGAACTGCGAGGGGCGCCCCGAGCGTGGGGAAAATTTCTGACAGGCTTCGCAGGATCTGACAACCCGATTTGCGGCGCAGATAATGGCGGGCCAGTAGAAGCCTTGTCGTATCACCTTTGCCGCTAAGGCCCTGGGTCCTGCGTGGGAGCCGCAGGTCCCCCTGTGGACTTCGTGCAGGATTTGAACGCCCTCGGTCTCGGTGACGCACTTAAGCATCGGCTGGCTGACCCCCTTTTTGTACAGTTGGCCCTCGATCAATGCGAAGTCCCGGCTTTGGTGATGGAGGCGCTTGGCCTCGTTGCTGTCGACTGGGTGATAGAACCCTTGCAGGTACAGGGTTATTGGCGCCCGCCAGTCTTCGATCATGATAAGGTTGATCATGCGCTGGCCCTCGCTGTCGTTGGTTATTTGGAGCCCTTCGGGGCTGCGGATGGCTGGGGTGCCGATGACGTGATAGAACACGTCGGAGGGGAGGGCTTCACCCCTGGCGGCCTCCTTGGCCAATGCGTCAGCTTCTTCATTCTTGGCCCGGTCCACATGCTGCAAAGTGAATCCCTTGAATTGTTTCTCGAGGCTTCGGATGGCCGCGAGGTACTGCATAAGTGCGGGGTCCTTTGCTGCATAGTCTTTTTCGACTTGGCCGGCGACTACCCTGGAGTCTGTTCGGACTATGCAGGTGGTGACGCCCAGGGCTCTTAACTTGCGGAGGCTGAGGATGATAGCTTCGTATTCTGCGATGTTGTTTGTGCATCTGTCAGATTCCAGGGCGAAGCTTAAGCGTGCCGCGTATCTGTGCTTGACCCCGGCGGGTGAGGTGATGACTGCAGCAGCGCCTGCCCCCGCATGGCACCAAGCGCCGTCGCAGTGGATTGTCCAAACCTTCTCTGCGAACGGCTCTGGCTGTGTTATTGGCCCGGTCCAGTCGACGACGAAGTCTGCTAAAACTTGTGACTTGATCGCAGTCCTGGGCTCGAAAATGATGTGGTAGCCGGAGAGTTCGGCCGCCCATTTGGCGATCCGTACCGATGCCTCCGGGTTTCTGAATAATTCGCCGAGTCCCCTATCTGAGGTGACGCGGACCTTGAATGCTTCAAAGTAGTGGCGCAATTTGCGCGAAGACATAACAACTGCATATGCAATCTTTTCGAGCTCCGTCATGTTACACTTTGACGGTGTGAGCACCTTGGAGACATAATATACTGGGCACTGCCTGATCACGCCCTCTACTGACTGCTCCTGGACCAGTGCCGCACTGACCGCGTGCGGCGAAGCCGCGACGTAAAGCAACAGTGGTAGCGAAGGGTCGGGCTCGTAAGGATGGCCAACTCCATCATGTACTGTTTTAGTGAGGCGAAGGCCGCCGCCTGCTCTGGTCCCCAAGCGAAGTCTTTTGCGTCGTGGAGTGTTTTGAGGAAGGGAAGACTTCGCTCAGCAGATTTGGAAATGAATCTGTTGAGGGTGGCCAATCTGCCCGTCAGACGCTGGACCTCTCTGGCTGACTGCGGGGGCATCATGTTGATGATGGCCTGGATTTTGGTTGGGTTGGCCTCGATGCCGCGGTGCGATACCAGATAACCCAATATTTTCCCCTGGCGAACACCGAAGACGCATTTATCGGGGTTGAGGCGAAGTCGTGCGTCCCGCATGTTCGCGAATGTCTTGGCGAGGTCTACGAGATGGTCCTCTTTATTCCTGCTGGCGACGACGATGTCGTCCACGTATGTGAATACGTTTCTGCCGACCTGCCCTTCGAGCACTGTTTTGGTGAGCCGGGAGAAGGTGGACCCGGCGTTCTTGAGTCCCTCCGGCATTCTGATAAAGCAATATGTGCCGAAGGGTGTTATGAAGCTGGTGCTGGCCTTGTCCTCCTCCTTCATGTATATTTGATGATAACCAGAGAAGCAGTCGAGGAGTGACATGACCTCGCACCCGGCCGCGCTATCGACTATTTTGTCGATTCGGGGCAATGGGAAGTTGTCCTTTGGGCAGGCCTTGTTGAGGCTGGTGAAGTCTATGCACATTCGCCACTTGCCGCTCTTTTTCTGCACCATTACCACGTTGGAGAGCCACGTGGGGTAAGCCACTGGCTCAATAAATTTGGCTTCCAGGAGGCGGTGTACCTCTGCCTTGGCGGCTTCTGTCTTCTCGACGGACATTTTGCGAAGCCGCTGTTTTTTCGGTCTCACCGAGGGGTCGATTCCCAGGCTGTGCTCGATTATGGATCGGCTGACCCCGACCAGGTCAAGGGCTGACCAAGCGAAGACGTCCTTGTTCTTGGATAAGCAGCACAGGAGTTTTTCCTCGTCATGCGAGGTGAGGTCTTCGCTGATCGTGACTGTTTGCTTGGGTGTGGCCAGGTCGAGGGGAACAGTCTTGGTCCCGTCGTTGCTTTGCAGCTGCGCCTTGTGCTGTTTTCAGTTGGGCTGGCGGGCGCTGGGGCTTCGCGCTGGGCCGTGAGGCAGTGGACATTTCTTTGCCCGGGGACGAAGTCCCGCTCTATGTTGCGCGCAGTCTGCTGATTGCCGTAGACCGAGATGGCGCCCAATGGACCTGGTATCTTCATGCACAGGTACAATTCGTGAATGGCTGCCTCAAACTTGTTGATGGAGCCCCGACCCATGATGGCGTTGTACGGATACACCATGTCGACGATGTCAAAGGTTATTTGCTCACTCCGGGCATTGGGCGCTACACCGAAGGAGAGAGGCAACTCTATTTTGCCGATAGGAAAAGTGCCCTTGCCGCCGAAGCCGTACAACGGATTGTCCGAAGGCTTGAGCAAGCTGTGGCTTATGCCCATGCGATCGAAGGCATGGAGAAAAATGATGTCTGCCTGACTGCCATTATCAACGAGGACTTTGTGCAGGTCCCAGCCTGCCACGCTGCAGTTGATGACCATGGCGTCGACATGGGGGGCGCTGTGCAGGTCGACGTCTCGGGCGTCGAAAGTTAGCGGTACGTGGGACCACTTCGTCTGCACGACTGGACCGGTGATGGCGACGTGGTTGATGCTACGGTAGTGGTCCCGCTTCTGTCGCTTGGTGTCGAAGTCGACACTAGACCCCCCAGTGATCATATGAATGACTCTGCGATACGGCTGATCGGCGAAGTCTTCTTGCTTCGGTGTGTGGGGGTGGGGGATGTTTTGTTGTTGCTGGTGTGGAGGCGGGGGTGGGGGAGGCACGATTTGTACTTCCTGATGGTGTTGGTAAGCGTGGTGCGGTGGATGCGGGGCGGGGGCGTGGATATATGGTGGAGGGTGTTGCTGATAAGTGTGTGCGACGACCCTTGGGTTGTCGGCCGGCTGCGCCCGTGCCATCCTGTCTCTAGTGGCCTTCGTTTCAGGGCAGTCTTTTGTTTGGTGGGCGCAGTCTTCGCCGTGGAAGAGACAGTAGAATCGGCGCGGCGGCTGCGCGCGTCCCCGGCCCCTACCGCGAGTTCCACTTCCGCGACCCTGGGCGGGATATTCCTGGCGGCGAGGGGCATCACCAGCGGAGCGCCTTTGGGTTTCCTCTGGGACTCAACCTTGCGCTGGTGGAGCTCTTTGGATTTGGCATATTTTTCAAATAGTTGATATAATTCCTGGAGGTTCTTGGGCGGGTCCCTGATGCAATGGCTGTAAAGGACGCCGGCGCGGAGGCCACTGATGGCGTAGTGAATGGCGATCTGGTCGTCAACTGAGGGCAGCTATGACTTGAGTGTGAGAAACTTGCGGTAATACTCCCGCAGAGTCTCTTTTTCCAGTTGCTTGCAGAGTGAGAGTTCGGCCAAGGCGTCGATGTCTGGGCGGTACCCTTGGAAGTTGAGCAGGAATTTGTCCCTTAGGCTTCTCCAGGAATCAATGGACAGCGGGGGTAACCTAGTGAACCAGGTGAGAGCTGGGCCTTCGAGGGCGATGATGAAAGACTTGGCCATTGTGGCGTCGTCCCCTCCGGAAGATGCGACAGCGACCTGATAACTCATGACGTACTGAGCTGGGCCTGTGCTGCCGTTGTACTTGGGATAGGTCCCTGCCCGGAAGTTGGCAGGCCAGGGTGTCACTTGCAGATGTGGCGCCAGGGGACTTCGCTCGTCGAGGTAGTTGACCCCTTGAAATGGCACGGCGTGTGGGAAGGCGTAGTCGCGCTGGGGGAAGTGCGGGTCTTCCACCTGCGCGCGGTGTTGCAGGGGTGGCCCATGCTGCAGGCCGCGGTGGCCTTCGCGCATGTCTTCCACTTGTGCGCGTTGTTGCAGGGGTGGCCCATGCTGCAGGCCGAGGTGGCCTTCGCGCTGCATCAGCGCGATCTCCCGCTCGAGGTCCTGGACCTTCTGCTCTTCGTCGCGTATCATTTGCCGCACCTTGGCTAGTGCAGATACGCGCTGGCGCTTGGCCTCCAGTATCTCTTTTTGTCTCTGGAGATTGCGGTTCTTGAGGCGCAGTGCGCGCAGCTGTAGCTGTTCTTCCGCTGAAATGCCAAGGACTTCACCATCCTTAGTGAGGTCCGCGCCCTCCGGTGGGGCGAAGCCGAGGACTTCACCGTCCTCGGTGAGGTCCACGCCTTCCGGTGGGGCGAAGCCTGGGGGAGGCTGCGGTTGTCCTTCAGGGCCGCAGGTGTGGAGGGCGTCGTCTTCAGCAGCCTCTTGGTGAGTGGAGTGGGTGAGTGCGAGGGCCTTGCCTTCCTTGCGGCCAGCAGTGCTGCCTTCGCAGCCTCGTCAGCCTTCGAGCTAGCTTTCTTGGGTGCCATCGCGGGTGGTTTTTTCGTAGCACAAACGGTGGGCGCCAAATGTTGGAACTTGCTCACAGGCGCAAGTTGATCCAACGGGGGGGGGGTGTAATAGCGCAAACAGGGTTTCAGCACTTGGTGGCAAAAGCTCTGTTCATCTAGCCTCTTAAGGGCACTGTGCGGGGGTATTTATAGGTGTCCGGTGCCCAGCGTCCCGTGTTAAGGACGCATGTGCCCTCAGACACCTAGGTTATCCCCGGAATATTCCCATAAAGCGGGGTTACAGACTGTAATTACAGGGACGCCTTTATAAATTAGGCCCGTAACACGCAGCGGCCACGCAGGGCCTGTCACAATGGGCCGGATCACACGTGGGCCTCCGTGCTGGACGAGGCCGCACGGTGGGATGACCTCGCCACGGGTCTTCGTCCGATGTCGTATGGGGCGAAGGGTGTCCCTGCCCGTTGTCTTGTCTCCGTTGGGCCGGCGTTTACGGCGAAGGCCCCGAGCGAAGGGTGGCGTCTTTGCCTTCGCCCCAACAAGCATGAAATAGAAAACGAAAAATTTAAATTTGCTTGGAGCATGCTCTATAATGGGAGACGCCCTGGCATTAAGGATGGCATTGGCTTCCAACAGGGAGGCAATGTCAAGCTTAATGCCCCTAAGAGATTGTCCAATTTTGTTAAGGGCAAGGCTCCCATAGTTCAGGATAATGAGGGTTACATTTTATATCCTGATGATTATCCTGAGCATAAGATTAGGAGAATTCAAGCTAGGAAGTCTTATTCTGTTTCCTATCATGTTTTTATGTACAAGAATGAGGCATCTAGCTCTAGGCAATCAACACATGTTAAATTGCAACACATGTTAAATTGCCTAAAAAGAAAACTCCTACTGCATCAAATGAGCCTATTATTTCATTTAAGACTTTTGATGCATCATATGTTTTAACTAACAAATCAGGCAAAGTAGTTGCCAAATATGTTGGGGTCAAACACAAGGGATCAAAGACTTGTGTTTGGGTGCCCAAGGTGCTTGTTTCTAACGTCAAAGGACCCAAGACTGTTTGGGTACCTAAGAACAAGACCTAAATTGTTTTGTACGTTTATGCATCCGGGGGCTCAAGCTGGATCATTGATAGCGGATGCACAAACCACATGACTGGGGAGAAAAGGATGTTCTCCTCCTACGAGAAAAATCAAGATCCCTAAAGAGCTATCACATTCGGGGATGGAAATCAAGGTTTGGTCAAAGGAATTGGTAAAATTGCTATATCACCTAACCATTCTATTTCCAATGTTTTTCTTGTAGATTCCCTAGATTACAATTTGCTTTCTATATCTCAATTATGCAAAATGGGTTACAACTGTCTTTTTAGTGATGTAGGTGTTACTGTCTTTAGAAGGAGTGATGATTCAGTAGCATTTAAGGTAGTGTTAGAGGGCCTGCTATATTTAGTTGATTTCAATAGAGCTGAACTCGACACTTGCTTAATTGCTAAGACTAACATGGGTTGACTCTGGCATCGCCGACTAGCCCATGTTGGGATGAAGAATCACCACAAACTTCTAAAGGGAGAACCCATTTTGGGACTAACAAATGTTCATTTTGAGAAAGACAGGACTTGTAGTGCATGTCAAGCAGGAAAGCAAGTTGGCACCCATCATCCACACAAGAATATCATGACAACGGACAGACCGCTCGAGCTACTCCACATGGATTTATTCGGCCCGATAGCTTACATAAGTATCGGCGGGAGTAAGTACTGTCTAGTTATTGTGGATGACTATTCTCGCTTCACTTGGGTATTCTTTTTGTAGGATAAATCACAAACCTAAGAGACCTTAAAGGGATTCTTGAGACGAGCTCAAAATGAGTTCGACTTAAGGATCAAAAAGATAAGAAGCGACAACAGGACAGAGTTCAAGAACTCTCAAATTGAAGGCTTTCTTGAGGAGGAGGGCATCAAACATGAGTTCTCTTCTCCCTACAAACCACAACAAAATGGTGTAGTGGAGAGGAAGAATAGAACTCTACTTGACATGGCGAGGACCATGCTTGATGAGTACAAGACACCGGACCGGTTTTGGGCTAAGGCAATTAACACCGCCTGCTACTCCATCAACCAGCTCTATCTTCACCGAATCCTCAAGAAGACATCCTATGAACTCCTTACCGGTAAAAATCCCAATGTTTCATATTTTAGAGTCTTTGGTAGCAAATGTTTTATTCTTGTTAAAAGAGGTAGAAAATCTAAATTTGCTCCTAAGGCTGTAGAAGGCTTTTTGCTTGGTTATGACTCAAACACAAGGGCATATAGAGTCTTCAACAAATCCGCTGGATTAGTTGAGGTTTCTTTTGACATTGTGTTTGATGAGACTAATGGCTCCCAAGTGGAGCAAGTTGATCTTCATGAACTAGATGATGAAGAGGCTCCATGCGTCGCGCTTAGGAACATGTCCATTGGGGATGTGTGTCCTAAGGAATCCGAAGAGCCTCCACAAGCACAAGATCAACCGTCATCTTCCACACAAGCATCTCCACCAACTCAAGATGAGGAACAGGCTCAAGGTGATGAAGAAGAAGATCAAGAAGATGAGCCACCTCAGAAAGAGGGCAATGATCAAGGGAGAGATGAAGATAATCAAGACAAGGAAGATGAGCAAGAAATTCAGGGTCAAAGACCGCCACACCTGAGAATCCACCAGGCGATTCAAAGAGATCACCCCATGAACTCCATTCTTGGTGATATCCATAAGGGGGTAACTACTCGATCTCGAGTCGTTCATTTTTGTGAACATTACTCTTTTGTGT
The DNA here is from genome assembly GCA_029449295.1 of Zea luxurians. Classification (NCBI taxonomy): domain Eukaryota; kingdom Viridiplantae; phylum Streptophyta; class Magnoliopsida; order Poales; family Poaceae; genus Zea; species Zea luxurians. The sequence continues at coordinate 73,165,664 of JAOPSE010000004.1, read as the reverse complement.
CCTCTATTGAGCCTTACAGGATTGAGGATGCACTAAGAGATTCGGATTGGGTGCTGGCAATGCAAGAGGAGCTCAACAACTTCACGAGGAATGAGGTATGGCATTTGGTTCCACGTCCTAACCAAAATGTTGTAGGTACCAAATGGGTATTCTTCAACAAGCAAGATGAGCATGGTGTGGTGATAAGGAACAAAGCCCAACTTGTGGCCAAGGGTTATTCACAAGTCAAAGGTTTGGATTTCGATGAAACTTATGCACCCGTAGTTAGGCTTGAGTCAATTCAAATATTACTTGCCTATGCTACTTACTGAAAGGGAATTAGGCTTACACCTAGTCCCTAAATAATTTTGGTGGTTGAATTGCCAACTCAAGTATTGGACTAACTAGTTTGCTCTAGTGTATAAGTTATACAGGTGCAAAAGGTTCACACTCAGCCAATAAAAAGATCAAGATTTGGATTCAACAAAGGAGCAAAGAGGCAACCGAAGGCACCTCTGGTCTGGAGGCACCGGACTGTCCGGTGTACACCGGACAGTGTCCGGTGCACCAGAGGACTCCAACTCAAACTCGCCACCTTCGGGAATTTCTCAGGCCGCTTCGCTATAATTCACCGGACTGTCCGGTGTACACCGGACAGTGTCCGGTGCTCCAAGGAAGCGCGACCTCCGCAACTCGCCAGCCTCAGGTTCGCGCAGCAGCCGCTCCGCTATAATTCACCGGACATGTCCGGTGTGCACCGGACTGTCTGGTGTACCAGCGGAGCAACGACTATTTTGGCGCCAACGGCTACCTGCGCTGCATTTAATGCGCGCGCAGCGCGCGCAGAAGTCAGGCGCGCCCATACTGGCGCACCAGACAATGAACAGGTGCACCGGACATCCAGGCGGGCCCAGAAGTCAGAAGCTCCAACGGTCAGAATCCAACGGCATTGATGACGTGGCAGGGGCACCGGACTGTCCGGTGTGCACCGGACTGTCCGGTGTGCCATCGAACAGACAACCTCCCAACGGCCACTTTTGGTGGTTGGGGCTATAAATACCCCAACCACCCCACCATTCATTGCATCCAAGTTTTCCAACTTCCAACCACTATACAAGAGCTCTAGCATTCAATTCTAGACACACCCAAGAGATCAAATCCTCTCCAAATTCCACACAACGCCCTAGTGATTAGAGAGAGTGATTTGCTTGTGTTCTTTCGAGCTCTTGCGCTTGGATTGCTTTCTTCTTTCTTGATTCTTTCTTGAGATCAAACATTCACTTGTAATTGAGGCAAGAGACACCAATTGTGTGGTGGTCCTTGCGGGAACTTTGTGTTCCAAGTGATTGAGAAGAGAAAGCTCACTCGGTCCGAGGGACCGTTTGAGAGAGGGTAAGGGTTGAAAGAGACCCGGCCTTTGTGGCCTCCTCAACGGGGAGTAGGTTTGAGAGAATCGAACCTCGGTAAAACAAATCCACGTGTGCCACTTCACTATTCGCTTGCGATTTGTTTTGCGCCCTCTCTCGCCGACTCCATTATATTTCTAACGCTAACCCGGCTTGTAGTTGTGATTATTTTTGAGATTTTCAGTTTCGCCCTATTCACCCCCCTCTAGGCGACTTTCAATTGGTATCAGAACCCGGTGCTTCATTAGAGTCTAACCGCTCGAAGTGATGTCGGGAGATCACACCAAGAGGGAGATGGAGACCGGCGACAAGCCCACTACAAGTCAAGGGAGCACTTCATCGGAAGAGTCCCGCACCAAGAGGAGAGAGAAGAAGAAGGACTCCTCCAAGCGGAAGGAGAAAAGATCTTCCTCTTCTCACCACAAAGAGAAGAAGGAAAAATCTTCTTCTCACAAGCCGCATCGGAGTGGGGACAAGAAGAAGAGGATGAGGAAGGTGGTCTACTACGAGACCGATTCTTCATCAACATCCACCTTCGGCTCCGACGCGGCGTCCGTAACTTCTAAGCGCCAAGAGCGCAAGAAGTTTAGTAAGATCCCCTTACACTATCCCCGCACATCTAGACATACTCCATTACTATCCGTTCCATTAGGCAAACCGCCAACTTTTGATGGCGAAGATTATGCTAGGTGGAGTGATTTAATGAAATTTCATCTAACCTCACTCCACAAAAGTATATGGAATGTTGTTGAGTTTGGAGCACAGGTACCATCAATAGGGGATGAGGATTATGACACGGACGAAGTGGCCCAAATCGAGCACTTCAACTCCCAAGCCACAACCATTCTCCTCGCCTCTCTAAGCAAGGAGGAATACAACAAAGTGCAAGGGTTGAAGAATGCAAAGGAGATTTGGGACCTACTCAAGACGGCGCACGAGGGTGATGAACTCACCAAGATCACCAAGCGGGAAACAATCGAGGGGGAGCTCGGTCGCTTCCGTCTTCGCCAAGGGGAGGAGCCTCAAGATATGTACAACCGGCTCAAGACCTTGGTGAACCAAGTGCGCAACCTTGGGAGCAAGAAGTGGGACGACCACGAGGTGGTTAAGGTTATTCTAAGATCTCTCATTTTCCTTAACCCCACTCAAGTTCAATTAATTCGTGGCAACCCAAGATATACTCAAATGACCCCCGAGGAAGTTATCGGGAATTTTGTGAGCTTTGAATGCATGATTAAGGGCTCAAAGAAGATCAACGAGCTTGACGAACCTTCCACATCCGAGGCGCAACCGGTGGCCTTCAAGGCAACGGAGGAGAAGAAGGAGGAGTCTACACCAAGTAGACAACCAATTGACGCCTCCAAGCTCGACAATGAGGAGATGGCCTTAATCATCAAAAGCTTTCGGCAAATCCTCAAGCAACGGAAGGGGAAGGATTACAAATCCCGTTCCAAGAAGGTTTGCTACAAGTGTGGTAAGCCCGGTCATTTTATTGCAAAATGTCCTATGTCTAGTGACAGTGACAGGGGCGACGACAAGAAGGGAAAGAGGAGAGAAAAGAAGAAATACTACAAGAAGAAGGGCGGCGATGCCCATGTTTGCCGGGAATGGGACTCCGACGAGAGCTCCACCGAGTCCTCCTCCGACGAGGACGCCGCCAACATCGCCGTCACCAAGGGGCTTCTCTTCCCCAACATCGGCCACAAGTGCCTCATGGCAAAGGACGGCAAAAGGAAGAAGGTTAAATCTAAATCCTCCACAAAATATGAATCCTCTAGTGATGATAATGCTAGTGATGAGGAGGATAACTTGCTTACTCTTTTTGCCAACCTTAACATGGAACAAAAGGAAAAATTAAATGAATTGATTAGTGCTATTCATGAAAAGGATGACCTTTTGGATTCCCAAGAGGATTTTCTAATTAAAGAGAACAAGAAACATGTTAAGGTTAAAAATGCTTATGCTCTAGAGGTAGAAAAATGTAACAAATTATCTAGAGAGCTAAGCACCTGCCATGACACTATTGCCAACCTTAGAAATGAAAATGCTAATTTAATTGCTAAGGTTGATTCTCATGTTTGTATTAATTCAACTACCTATCCTAGAAATGATAATGTTGATTTGCTTGCTAGGATTGATGAGTTGAATGTTTCTATTGCTAGCCTTAGAAATGAGAATGAGAAATTAATTGCTAAGGCTAAAGAATTAGATGTTTGCAATGTTACTATTTCCGACCTTAGAACTAAAAATGATTTGTTACATGCTAAGGTTATTGAATTAAAATCTTGCAAACCCTCTACATCTAATGTTGAGCATGTTTCTATTTGTACTAGATGTAGAGATGTTGATATCAATGCTATTCATGATCACATGGCTTTAATTAAACAACAAAATGATCATATAGCATTATTAGATGCAAAAATTGCAGAGCATAACTTAGAAAATGAAAAATTTAAATTTGCTAGAAGTATGCTCTATAATGGGAGACGCCCTGGCATCAAGGATGGCATTGGCTACCAAAGGGGAGACAATGTCAAACTTAATGCCCCTCCTAGGAACTTGTCTAACTTTGTTAAGGGCAAGGCTCCCATGCCTCAGGATAACGAGGGTTACATTTTGTACCCTGCCGGCTATCCTGAGAGCAAAATTAGGAGAACTCATTCTAGGAAGTCTCACTCTGGCCCTAATCATGCTTTTATGTATAAGGGTGAGGCATCTAGCTCTAGGCAACCAACCCGTGCCAAGTTGCCTAGAAAGAAAACTCCTAATGCATCAAATGATCATGCTATTTCATTCAAAACTTTTGATGCATCATATGTTTTAACTAACAAATCCGGCAAGGTAGTTGCCAAGATTGTTGGGGGCAAACACAAGGGCTCCAAGACTTGTGTTTGGGTACCCAAAGTTCTTGTTTCTAATGCCAAAGGACCCAAAACCGTTTGGGTACCTAAAGTCAAGAACTAAAATTATTTTGTAGGTTTATGCATCCGGGGGCTCAAGTTGGATACTCGACAGCGGGTGCACAAACCACATGACAGGAGAGAAGAAAATGTTCTCCTCTTATGAGAAAAACCAAGATCCCCAAAGAGCGATCACATTCGGGGATGGAAATCAAGGTTTGGTCAAAGGTTTGGGTAAAATTGCTATTTCACCTGACCATTCCATTTCAAATGTTTTTCTTGTTGATTCTTTAGATTACAATTTGCTTTCCGTATCCCAATTATGTCAAATGGGCTACAACTGTCTATTTACTGATATTGGTGTTACTGTCTTTAGAAGAAGTGATGATTCAATAGCATTTAAGGGAGTGTTAGAGGGTCAGCTATACTTGGTAGATTTTGATAGAGCTGAACTCAACACTTGCTTGGTTGCTAAGACTAACTTGGGTTGGCTCTGGCACCGCCGACTAGCCCATGTTGGAATGAAGAATCTTCACAAGCTTCTAAAGGGAGAACACATTTTAGGACTAACCAATGTTCATTTTGAGAAAGACAGGATTTGTAGCGCATGCCAAGCCGGGAAGCAAGTTGGCACTCATCATCCACACAAAAACATCATGACTAGTGACAGGCCACTGGAGCTCCTACACATGGACCTATTCGGCCCGATCGCTTACATAAGCATCGACGGGAGTAAGTACTGTCTAGTTATTGTGGATGATTATTCTCGCTTCACTTGGGTGTTCTTTTTGCAGGAAAAATCTCATACCCAAGAGACCTTAAAGGGATTCTTGAGACGGGCTCAAAATGAGTTCGGCTTAAGGATCAAGAAAATTAGAAGCGACAATGGGACGGAGTTCAAGAACTCTCAAATTGAAGGCTTCCTTGAGGAGGAGGGCATCAAGCATGAGTTCTCTTCTCCCTACACTCCACAACAAAATGGTGTAGTGGAGAGGAAGAATCGAACTCTATTGGACATGGCAAGAACCATGCTTGATGAGTACAAGACACCGGATCGGTTTTGGGCCGAGGCGGTCAACACCGCTTGCTGCGCCATCAACCGGTTATATCTACACCGAATCCTCAAGAAGACATCCTATGAACTCCTAACCGGTAAAAAGCCAAATATTTCATATTTTAGAGTGTTTGGTAGCAAATGTTTTATACTTGTTAAAAGAGGTAGAAAATCTAAATTTGCTCCTAAAACTGTAGAAGGCTTTTTACTAGGATATGACTCAAACACAAGGGCATATAGAGTCTTTAACAAGTCCTCAGGACTTGTTGAAGTTTCTTGTGACGTTGTGTTTGATGAAACTAACGGCTCTCAAGTAGAGCAAGTTGATCTTGATGAAATAGGTGAAGAACAGGCTCCATGCATAGCGCTAAGGAACATGTCCATTGGGGATGTGTGTCCTAAGGAATCCGAAGAGCCTCCACATGCACAAGATCAACCATCCTCCTCCATGCAAGCATCTCCACCAACTCAAATTGAGGATGAGGCTCAAGATGTTGAACAAGAAGATCAAGAAGATGAGCCACCTCAAAATGACGGCAATGATCAAGGGGGAGATGCAAATGATGAAGACAAGGAGGATGAACAACCAAGGCCGCCACATCCAAGAGTCCACCAAGCAATACAACGAGATCACCCCGTCGACACCATCCTCGGCGACATTCATAAGGGGGTAACTACTCGATCTCGTGTTGCACATTTTTGTGAACATTACTCTTTTGTTTCCTCTATTGAGCCACACAGGGTAGAGGAAGCACTTCAAGATTCGGATTGGGTGATGGCGATGCAAGAGGAGCTCAACAATTTCACAAGGAACGAGGTATGGCACTTAGTTCCACGTCCTAACCAAAATGTTGTAGGAACCAAGTGGGTCTTCCGCAACAAGCAAGATGAGCATGGTGTGGTGACTAGGAACAAAGCTCGACTCGTGGCCAAGGGGTATTCACAAGTCGAAGGTTTGGATTTTGGTGAAACCTATGCACCCGTAGCTAGGCTTGAGTCAATTCGCATATTATTAGCCTATGCTACTTACCATGGCTTCAAGCTTTATCAAATGGACGTGAAGAGTGCCTTCCTCAATGGACCAATCAAGGAGGAGGTCTATGTTGAGCAACCTCCCGGCTTTGAAGACAGTGAGTACCCTAACCATGTTTATAGGCTCTCTAAGGCGCTTTATGGGCTCAAGCAAGCCCCAAGAGCATGGTATGAATGCCTTAGAGATTTCCTTATAGCAAATGGCTTCAAAGTCGGCAAAGCCGATCCTACTTTATTCACTAAAACTCTTAACAATGATTTGTTCGTATGCCAAATTTACGTTGATGATATCATATTTGGGTCTACTAACGAATCTACATGTGAAGAATTTAGTAGGATCATGACACAGAAATTCGAGATGTCTATGATGGGGGAGTTAAAGTATTTTCTAGGATTTCAAGTCAAACAACTCCAAGAGGGCACATTCATTTGCCAAACAAAGTATACTCAAGACATTCTAAGCAAGTTTGGAATGAAGGATGCCAAGCCCATCAAGACTCCCATGGGAACAAATGGGCATCTCGACCTCGACACGGGAGGTAAGTCCGTGGATCAAAAGGTATACCGATCGATGATTGGTTCATTGCTTTATTTATGTGCATCTCGACCGGACATTATGCTTTCCGTATGCATGTGTGCAAGATTCCAAGCCGACCCTAAGGAATCACACCTTACGGCCGTAAAACGAATCTTGAGATATTTAGCTTACACTCCTAAGTTTGGGCTTTGGTACCCTCGGGGATCCACATTTGATTTGATTGGTTATTCAGATGCCGATTGGGCGGGGTGTAAGATTAATAGGAAGAGCACATCGGGGACTTGCCAGTTCTTGGGAAGATCCTTGGTGTCATGGGCTTCAAAGAAGCAAAATTCGGTCGCTCTTTCTACCGCCGAAGCCGAGTATATTGCCGCAGGCCACTGTTGCGCGCAATTGCTTTGGATGAGGCAAACCCTGCAGGACTACGGTTACAAATTAACCAAAGTTCCTCTTCTATGTGATAATGAGAGTGCAATCCGCATGGCGGATAATCCCGTTGAGCATAGCCGCACTAAACACATAGCCATTCGGTATCATTTTCTTCGGGATCACCAACAAAAGGGGGATATCGAGATTTCATACATTAACACTAAAGATCAATTAGCCGATATCTTTACCAAGCCACTTGATGAACAATCTTTTACCAGACTTAGGCATGAGCTTAATATTCTTGATTCTAGGAATTTCTTTTGCTAAACTTGCACACATAGCTCATAAGAATACCTTTGATCATGTCTCTTTTATATGCTATGACTAAAGTGTTTTCAAGTGTATTCAACCAAGTCATAGGTATATTGAAAGGGAATTGGAGTCTTCGGCGAAGACAAAGGCTTCCACTCCGCTCTACTACTCATCCTTCGCCGTCACTCCGAGCATCTCTCCAACTTTGGTATAATCTTCACTCATTTATTCTATGACCAAAGGAGGAGAAAGTACTTCACTGGGCTCTAATGATTCCGTTTTTGGCGATTCATGCCAAAGGGGGAGAAAATATGAGCCCAAAGCAAAAGGACCGCACCACCAGGACCGCACCACCAGGACCGCACCACCCCTAATTTTAAAAATTGATTTTCAATTGGTAAATTTCAAAATTGGTATCTTTTTGTGCTCTAAAGGGGGAGCAAGTAGTATTTTCAACTGATGTCCTAAAACCCTCTTGAACACTAAAAGGAGACTTTATTTGAGGGGGAGTTTTGTTTAATCAAAGGGAAAGCATTTGGAACAAAGGAAGAAAATTTCAAAACTTGAAAATGCTTTGCAAAATCTTATTCATTTACCTTTGTCTATCTTGCAAAAGGACTTTAAAAAGAATTTACAAAAGAGTTTGCAAAAACAAAACTTTTGGTGCAAATATGGTCCAATATGTCAAAAACAAAGAAAACAATCCATGCGCATCATGTAAGCATTTATATTGGCTTAATTCCAAGCAACCTTTGCACTTGCATTATGCAAACTGGTTCAATTATGCACTTCTAGATTTGCTTTGGTTTGTGTTGGCATCAATCACCAAAAAGGGGGAGATTGAAAGGGAATTAGGCTTACACCTAGTCCCTAAATAATTTTGGTGGTTGAATTGCCCAACACAAGTATTGGACTAACTAGTTTGCTCTAGTGTATAAGTTATACAGGTGCAAAAGGTTCACACTCAGCCAATAAAAAGATCAAGATTTGGATTCAACAAAGGAGCAAAGAGGCAACCGAAGGCACCTCTGGTCTGGAGGCACCGGACTGTCCGGTGTACACCGGACAGTGTCCGGTGCACCAGAGGACTCCAACTCAAACTCGCCACCTTCGGGAATTTCTCAGGCCGCTTCGCTATAATTCACCGGACTGTCCGGTGTACACCGGACAGTGTCCGGTGCTCCAAGGAAGCGCGGCCTCCGCAACTCGCCAGCCTCGGGTTCGCGCAGCAGCCGCTCCGCTATAATTCACCGGACATGTCCGGTGTGCACCGGACTGTCCGGTGTACCAGCGGAGCAATGGCTATTTCGGCGCCAACGGCTACCTGCGCTGCATTTAATGCGCGCGCAGCGCGCGCAGAAGTCAGGCGCGCCCATACTGGCGCACCGGACAATGAACAGGTGATGTCCGTTGTGCACCGGACATCCAGGCGGGCCCAGAAGTCAGAAGCTCCAACGGTCAGAATCCAACGGCATTGATGACGTGGCAGGGGCACCGGACTGTCTGGTGTGCACCGGACTGTCCGATGTGCCATCGAACAGACAGCCTCCCAACGGCCACTTTTGGTGGTTGGGGCTATAAATACCCCAACCACCCCACCATTCATTGCATCCAAGTTTTCCAACTTCCAACCACTATACAAGAGCTCTAGCATTCAATTCTAGACACACCCAAGAGATCAAATCCTCTCCAAATTCCACACAACGCCCTAGTGATTAGAGAGAGTGATTTGCTTGTGTTCTTTCGAGCTCTTGCGCTTGGATTGCTTTCTTCTTTCTTGATTCTTTCTTGAGATCAAACATTCACTTGTAATTGAGGCAAGAGACACCAATTGTGTGGTGGTCCTTGCGGGAACTTTGTGTTTCAAGTGATTGAGAAGAGAAAGCTCACTCGGTCCGAGGGACCGTTTGAGAGAGGGTAAGGGTTGAAAGAGACCCGGCCTTTGTGGCCTCCTCAACGGGGAGTAGGTTTGAGAGAACCGAACCTCGGTAAAACAAATCCACGTGTGCCACTTCACTATTCGCTTGCGATTTGTTTTGCGCCCTCTCTCGCGGACTCCATTATATTTCTAACGCTAACCCGGCTTGTAGTTGTGATTATTTTTGAGATTTTCAGTTTCGCCCTATTCACCCCCCCCTCTAGGCGACTTTCACTTACCATGGCTTTAAGCTTTACCAAATGGACGTGAAAAGTACCTTCCTCAATGGACCAATCAAGGAAGAGGTCTACGTTGAGCAACCTCCCGGCTTTGAAGATAGTGAGTACCCTAACTATGTATATAAGCTCTCAAAGGCGCTTTATGGGCTCAAGCAAGCCCCAAGAGCATGGTATGAATGCCTGCAAGATTTTCTAATCACTAATGGCTTCAAAGTTGGAAAAGTCGATCCTACTCTCTTTACTAAAACTATTGCAAATGATTTGTTTGTATGCCAAATCTACGTTGATGATATCATATTTGGGTCTACTAACAAATCTACTTGTGAAGAGTTTAGTAGGATCATGGTTCAAAAATTCGAGATGTCAATGATGGGGGAGTTAAGATATTTCTTAGGATTCCAAATCAAGCAACTCCAAGAATGCACCTTCATCAGCCAAACAAAGTATATTCAAGACATTCTTAAGAAGTTTGGAATGAAGGATGCCAAGCCCATCAAGACACCCATGGGAACAAATGGGCATCTCGACCTCGACACGGGAGGTAAATCCATAGATCAAAAGGTATACCGGTCGATGATAGGATCTTTACTCTATTTATGTGCATCTCGACCGGATATTATGCTTTCCGTATGCATGTGTGCAAGGTTCCAAGCCGATCTTAAGGAAGTTCACCTTAGGGCCGTAAAGCGAATCATGAGATATCTAGTTTACACTCCTAAGTTTGGGCTTTGGTACCCCAGGGGATCAACCTTTAATTTAATAGGATATTCCGATGCCGATTGGGCAGGGTGTAAAATTGATAGGAAGAGCACATCAGGGATTTGTCAGTTTCTGGGGAGATCCCTAGTATCTTAGGCTTTAAAGAAACAAAACTCAGTAGCTCTTTCTACCGCCGAAGCCGAGTATATTGTCGCAGGTCATTGTTGTGCGCAATTACTTTGGATGCGGCAAACCCTCAGGGACTATGGCTACAAATTGAGCAAAGTCCCTCTCCTATGTGACAATGAGAGTGCTATCCGCATGGCGGAGAATCCCGTTGAACACAGCCGCACTAAGCACATAGACATTCGGTATCACGTTTTGAGGGATCACCAACAAAGGGGGGATATCAAGATAGCTTATATTAACACCAAAGATCGATTAGCCGATATCTTTACCAAGCCTTTAGATGAGAAAACCTTTAGCAAACTTAGGAATGAGCTAAATATACTTGATTCTCAGAATTTTGATTGAAACATTGCACACATAGCTCATTTATATACCTTTGATCATATCTCTTTCATTTGCTACGACTAATGTGTTTTCAAGTGTATATTTATGCTAAGTCATAGATTGAAAGGGAAATGGAGTACTCGACGAAGACAAGGCTTCTACTCCACACTACCGGTATCATTTACACTTCGTCGTTACTCCACATCACTCTCACATTTGTATAATCCTTCACTCATATATTGTTTACCAAAGGGGGAGAAAACATTTCAAGGGCTCACAAAAGTCTCCGTTTTTGGCGATTCATGCCAAACGGGGAGAAATATTAAGCCCAAAGCAAAAGGACCGCACCGCACCCACCTAATTTTTAAATTGTGTTTCGAAAATTTTTATTGGTATATTTCAAATTCGTATGTGTCATTTTCAAATGGTATCTATCAAAACCCTCTTGAAAACTAAGAGGAGAATTCCAACTAAGGGGGAGTTTTGTTTAAAGTCAAAGGAAAAGCATTTGAAACAGGAGGAGAAATTTCAAATCTTGAAAATGCTTCTTGCAATCTTACTCATATGCCTTTGACTATTTGCAAAAAGACTTTCAAAAGAATTTCCAATAGAATTTGCAAAAACAAAATCGTGGTGCAAGCGTGGTCCAAAATGTTAAATAAAAGAAAGCAATCCATGCATATCTAGTGATATTATAAAATTGGTTTAATTCTAAGTAACCCATGCACTTACGTTATGCAAACTAGCTCAATTCTGCACTTATACATTTGCTTTGGTTTGTGTTGGCATCAATCACCAAAAAGGGGGAGATTGAAAGGGAAATAGGGTCAAACCTTTTCCTAAATAATTTTGGTGGTTGAATGCCCAACACAAATATTGGACTAACTAGTTTGCTCTAGATTATGTATTCTACAGGTGCATAAAGGTTCAATATAAACCAATAAAAAGATCAAGTTAGGGTTCAAAAGAAAGGAGCAAAAAGAAACCGAAGAGCTCCCTGGTCTGGCGCACCAGACTGTCCGGTGCGCCACCGGACAGTGTCCGGTGCACCAGGGGCGAGCAACTCCAAACTCTTCACCTTCGGGTTTCTGAGGCCATGCTCCACTATAATTCACCGGACTGTCCGATGTGCCACCAGACTATCCGTTGTGCCACCGGACTGTCCGGTGTGCTAGCGGAGCAACGGCTAGCGAGCGCAACGGTCAACTCCAACGGTCGCCTGCAACGTGAACAGTGCGCGGACAGTTCACACAGAGTCAGAGCAACGCCAGAAGGCGCACCGGACAGTGAACAGTGCCTGTCCGGTGCCCCATGAAGATAGAGCTCCAATGGTTGAAACCGTCAGAACCGTAACGGTTGGGTGACGTGGCTGGCGCACCGGACAGCCAACGGTTGAATTGGTGGTTGGGGCTATAAATACCCCCCAACTACCTCCACTCCAACAATCCAAGCATTCACTACTCCTCATTCAATACAAGAGCAATACACAACACTCCAAGACACAAATCAAAGCCTCCGATCAAATCAAAGTCCACAATTCAACTCTAGTTCTTAGGACTTGTGAGAAGATCAACTTGTGTTCTTTTGTTGCTCTTGTTGCTTGGTTGGCTTTCTTCTTTCTCTCATTCTTAATCTCAAAGCCTTGTAAGCAAAGCAAGAGACACCAATTGTGTGGTGGTCCTTGCGGGGTTTAAGTGACCCGGGAAATCAAGGAAGAAAGCTCACTCGGTCTAGGTGACCGTTTGAGAGAGGGAAAGGGTTGAAAGACACTCGGTCTTTGTGACCATCTCAACAGGGAGTAGGTTTTCAAGAACCGAACCTCGGTAAAACAAATCACTGTGTCATCCGCTTCATTTGCTTTTGATTTGTTTTTTCGCCCTCTCTTTTGGACTCAATTTTAATTCTAACGCTAACCCCGGCTTGTAGTGTGTGCTTAAGTTTGTAAATTTCAGATTCCGCCTATTCACCCCCCTCTAGACAACTTTCAGTAGTCCTCCACTAGCTTTCCTAATTAGTCAGCCAAGGGCATCCCATACCACCCTTATGGTAGCACTGTTTTCCCAGGTGGTTCTCCATGTTCCAATTAACATAATGATCTTATCATGAATAGTAAATAACAAGCTGATAATAAAAGTAGGATCATGAATAATGTGTATCTCCATACCCAAAACCACAAAAAGCAATAGCAAGTACTACCCAAAAATTCAGTGGTAAACAAGGTATAAAGATAGTCAAACTAGGGTAACCTATTGGGTCCCATAAAAATTAACCTGTGCAGATCATTATGATTAATATGAACATGAATGGGTAAAAAGAAGTGATCAAGGGCATAACTTGCCTAGGACTTGAGATTCCAGGTACCAACTTGCTCTTCAGATGACTCATAACCTTGCGCTAGTCGTAGCAATACAAACAAACAGTGTATAAAAAAATTAACATCACACCAAACATAAGAACAAACTACATAATAATAATCTACGCGTTGCTATGAGATCGTGGGTTTGAGAATCACTAAATTCGGGGTTACGGTTCAGGAGGTATAGTTTTCTCAAGTTTTGGATGATTAAATGATAATATCTTCTATGCTATAAATAATGTGAAAAAAATATTACAAAGAAACAACTAATTCAACTTTAGTATAGGTTATCACTTGATTAGATATCATGATTTAGTCAAATTATAATTGTAGATTGGTTAACTTTAATGAGCAAGCTTAATCTACCAAACAGAGATTAAACAATATCTAATTATAAGAATATGTGTTATGATAAATCTAATGTTGTTATTGCGTAGACAATGTTATTACGAAGCTAACGCAACTGAAACGGATTAAATCGGAGTTAAAATGAATTAATTATGAATTTCTGAAGTCTACTTCTATTCTAGGGGTGTTTTGTGAATACACAGGGACTAATTTGTAATTTCTAGAATTCTAGGGTAAAGTTGTGTATGTGGTCGAGGACGACGGGTTTATACAAAGAAAAGACAGGGTCTCTTATGCATAATCCCTCGGCATGTGATAATCTACTGCGATAATGAGCCAGTGGTACCTTACTCCTATAACAACAAGTCATGCGGCGCTGCCAAGTTCATTGACTTTTAGTGTTATGTTGTTAAGGAGTAGATTTAGGATCAAACCATAAAAGATGAGCATAACAGAAGATAGCAGATGCTAGCGGATCTGCTCATAATAAGGTCTTCCACCCAACGTGTTAAGACAGCACGTAGCCGACATGAGTTTAAGGGAGTGCCTATGGTCTTGAATCACAGGGGCTACAGATTGCAACCAAATAAAGTCTCTTTTCATTCTAAAGCAGGCGAGCATGTTGTAGTCAATGAGTGTGGTGATACTTAATCGATCATTGTTACGTATTGGTCTCTATGTGTAAACTTGTCGAGGGATGGAATCCAGAAAAGTTGAGAATAAGGAATATAGAGAACAAAGGGGGAGATTGTTGGGTGTGTCCTCTACAGCCGGTCATCAGTGACCAGATTAGGCTAAACCCAACTATCTATCTCCTTAAACAGGCCCTTGATTGGGAGGGCCCACGCTAACCTCGGTTGGAGCCCCCGGGCACACGACGCTATAAATATAGGACTAAGGGGTCACAGGAAAAACTAACGCTAGTAGCTCGCCCAAAACCCTAACCCGTTGGAGCCCCCATTGCCTAAGCGTCATAGTGCCTGGAAACGTTGCAACCCAGAGCGGCTCAGATCCAATGCCTGCTGCTTCTCTGCAGGGCAACGTTATAAAGACGGCAACTGTGACAACTCTCCAACAACAACAACCAATGTGTGTTTCCCTATTCCTCTCAGTAGGTCAGATCTACTCATCATCGAGGTTTTACTTTCAGTCACCGATTGATATTCTAGAGACTTTGTAGTGTTTGGTTGAGGAGCCAACTAGAACGGAGACGTTCCATTCCTGATTCTAGGAATGGAGCCGCTCTGTTCTGTGTTTGGATAGCTGGAACGGAGCGGCTCTGTTTTTTGTTTGGTTGCAGAGTGAACTGGAACAGAGCGGCTCTATCCTTTGTTTGGTTGAAGAGTCACTGAAGTTCATCACAACATGCAGGCTCCGTCCGTGACTCTGTGAGCGGGCTGGGAACGGAGCGGCTCCGTTCGGTTGATTTTTTGGAGTGGGATGGTTCCAGATCTGAGGAGAATATTCCCTAATTGGAACCACTCCGTTCTAGTTACTTTATAATCAAACAACAACAAAACTGGGACAGAACGGCTCTGTTATATATACTTGGCTCTTCAACCAAACACTAGAATGTAACAGCAAGGGCTTCATCGTTGGATGCATGCATGTCTGTGGCAAACTAACAGGACGCACGTACATACACTGGTTCAGGGAACTAATTAAGCTACTCGAACAAAATCAATTCAGTGAACATATTATATTATTCACACTAGTTTTGTAATAATCACAATTAAGAAAAGAAAAGCAACGTGCATTGCATTGCATGCAATTGCATTGCATGTATATATAACATGGGCAATGCATGGCTTCCCGGTATATAAGTTTTTGGAAGCTCGCTCGCTCGTCTCGTTGCAAGCAATCGCAATTCAGACATATGGCCGTCGTTTACTTGTATACTACTAGTACAATGCACGTGAAAACGAGAAATGCATATATTATTATCAACGTTAATATCTAATAAGTTTTAAAAAAAATCAATACAAAACTAAATTCGAGGTTTGGAGCGTCTCCTTCTCCTCTCCCCGTCTGTTCAGCCATGCAGCACCGGGCAGCGTCTCCTCCTCGTCTTCTTTGTCTGTTTCATGTCCCGCCGTATGTAGAGACGCATGGCTACAGAGAGTCACAACAACGGTTCGAGACGCCACCGATGAGGAAGGTAAAAGCGGCATCACGAGTGGAGTACGACGGCGGCAGCTAGTAGTGAGTTCTATCGTGGTGTAGAGGTCCAAAGGAATCCGGACGAGAAAGGCAGAGATGAGAAGTTGGGGGACGACAACAGCGAGGGAAGAGGAAGCGGCCGTGGTGGTTGAATGATTGATTGCGTATGTAATTACATAGGTAAAACTTATATTCTGTTAGGTGAGATGTCTGAATAGGAAAACAGATCACAATATATGAAACTGATGCTTGGAAGGAGTAGAGGTATCTGGCCGGAATCGCCAATGACTGGTGACATGATCTCTCCACGTATTCTCCTAGCTAACCACAAGATCGACCCCCACCAGCTGATCTGCAGCTGACTTGACAAGGCCTTGCATTGGCGTCGTGTGGCTGATGAAAGAGCACGCGCGCATTAATCGACTTGCCGCACCTATAGCGTGCATACGCCCTGCCCATCTTCTTTTCTCGATCGATATCCCTATCTATCCTGGAGGTGGTCGATGGAGTTGCCGAGTGCAACCTCTACCTGGATGTGACGACGAGCTGGGCAGGGACCAGGGAGGGCCGGAGGGGTCATCGTCGTCTTTCCTTTTCTACGTACCTGATGCTGCAGAAGTGCAGATAGGAATATAGGATAGGGCACTCGTGCGCCCGTATAAAGCCGCTGCTGATGCTGCGAGACAGCCCGCACAGACAAGGAAAAAGGCGTCGGAGATAAGTTTGTGCAGCAGGTCTTCCGACCCATCGTCATGTCTCCGCCGGCCGCCGGCGGTGACGACGACTGACGGATGATGATACTATTTGTCTCTTTAGCTTTTCGGTGTCGTTCTTGCTGCGGGACAAGCTTAATTACATTATTAGATTATCATAGCTAAACATCAGACATTATTTAAACCATGTTTGTTTCGGATTATAATCTCTCTAGATTATATAATCCAGCAGCTAAACAAACATCTAAATTATGGGTTCGGATTATATAATCTAAAACCCAGATTACGATAATCTTATAATCTCCTTAAGATTATAATCTCCTCAAGAGTAGCTTATTTATTATTTTTGGCAAAAAACCCACTACTCATAGTTATGTAAATAGAAATTATAATATATGTCATCCTTCTTTCCTTACATCAAATAAACAAACAAGGCTACTGTTGTCTTCATGAATAATCTACATTTGTATAATCTAGACTACCAAACAACTACATATAAATTCTGGATTATATAATTTAGATTATAATCCAGATTATATAATTTATAAGCTGAAACAAACATGCTCTTACACTACCGGACACAGCTCCTTTGCCGAGTGGATATTTTACACTCGGCAAAGGCTTTGCCGAGTGTAACACTCGACAAAGAACGCTCGGCGAACTGTACATCGGCAACAGCCTCTTTGCCGAGTACTTTTTGTCGGGCACTCGGCAAAGATTTTGCCGAGTGCCACTTGACACTCGGCAAAGAAAAGTCACCGTCACGGCGCCAAGTGACGGTGATGGATCCTTTGCCGAGTGTCTCCTTTGGCACTCGGCAAAGAGGCTAATTTTGCCGAGTGTTTGCTCTAGAGGCCCTCGGCAAAGACGGGTCCAATGGGCCCCACCGCCAGCCCCTGTGTCGAGAGCTCTCGTAGACACTCGGCAAAGGAGGCTTCTTTGCCGAGTGTCTGGTGGACTGGCACTCGGCAAAGAGTCCTCCAGTGGGCCCCTTTGCCAGTCCCTTTGCCGAGTGCCTTGGCAACAGCACTCGGCAAAGATGGCTTTGCCGGTTCCCAGGTTTCCTTCTTTGCCGAGTGCCATGGTCAGCACTCGGTAAAGATGGCTTTACCGGTTCCCAGGTTTCCTTCTTTGCCGAGTGCCAAGGTCATAGCACTCGGCAAAGCTACCCTTTGCCGAGTGTTACACTCGGCAAAGTGACCAGGATGTCCCTTTTTATTTGTTTTTGTTGTTCCATCCAAACAAACAAAAGATATATATCATTCACATCACATTATATATCAATCGCATCACAGAATGAACACATTTATCATCAACACCATATATATCACAAAGTCTCACTAATATAAGTCTCACAAATATAAGTCAGGATCATCACAAAACAGATATAAGTCTGGATCATCACTAACATCACCAAGTATCTCACAATACCAAGTCTAACTAACATCACCAACACTCACAAATATGTCTGGATCATCACAAAACAGATCATCAACGAGGTGGGCATCTAGACTGGTTCGGTGAAGGGCTGGACAAAGCATGAGGGTTGTTCGACGCCGCCGATTGACCCTGCACAGAGAAGAGATTGTATGTGTGAGAACATATGAATATATATCATGCCGTACTAAAATTTTGATACTCACAGGAGTAGTGAACTCAGCAGGGTCAGCTGCAGGGAACAACGGAGGTGGTGGAGCATGACCCTGTGCGGCGCCAAGGCTCTGCATGTACGCGAACATCTCCGTCATCCTCTTCTCCAGCTCCTCACGTTGCCTCCTCTCATCATCTAGCTGAGTCTATAATATTTCGCCCTAATGTTACGATAATGCAAAGAGAAGATATATAATAATCAATGAACGATGAATAGATAAGGAATAACCTGGAGTTGCTGGATACGATGTTGTGAGCTGTCCTGCCGAGGTCGTATGGCTGGGCTCGCGCTCGTGCTCCTTGCTCGCACCTGAGAGAGAGTGGGAGTGGAGGACGTGTCGATTGCCCCGTCGGCAATCCAGTACCGCCCATGCCTCTTGCCTCCTCCGACCCTCATGAGGACATCTCCGTCGATGTCCTCGGTCCTCGGATCGTAATCTGGCCCATGGACCTCCTTGGCCATGGCGGTGTACTCACTGAGGCAACTGTGGATGGCGAGGTTGGTGTACGCCTTGGGCCCGTCATTCGGGTTGTAGGTGACGTCGGACGTCGCCTTCCCCTTGTGGGCCATAGCATATGCCGAGAACGTGGAGCAAGGCGCGCCACCATGTGCCGCCGACTGCGAGAAAACCAACGAGATGGTTAGAAATCATGTCTAATCGAAAGTTATATACCTAAATAAAAAAGAGCGTGTACCCATGCTTCCGCGTATTTGCCCAGGTTGCGGCTGCCTTGATGGTGGGAGGGACCTTGCATCAGCAAACGTCGTTCCCGGCTAGCGATGTGCGCCTCGTCCCACTCAGCCGAGCACCACCTCTGCACCATCTGCTCCCAGCACTCAGGATGCGCGGCGCACCAATGAGGAATCATCTAAAAAAAATATAAGTACACCGCATATCAGAAGATAAAAATAAGCATATTTAGTACCAATAATAAAGTTTTGTATTTACCTACAAGTACTGGTCCGGAGTCAATGACATGGTTCGGGCGTCCTTCTTGCTCACCTTCTCCCCAAGGACGGAGCCGTGGTAAGTGACGATGGCCTGGATGCGCGCCTCGTAGTGCATGTCCATGACGAGCTTCTTACAGCACGTAGTAGACACCACATCCGCCCTGGCCTCGTATCCAGCATCGCATCTGAAGAAATCCTACATACAAAGACGATGTATCCATACATTATTTCAAGAATATGCAACAAATGCGACTTATTAAACAATATAGTGCGAGGAAGACTTACCCACAGCTCTTGCTTCACCCGCTCCGCCTTGTTGTTGAATTGTCTGCCGTCCCGATCTACTGCATCGGGGGCGACGGCGTAGTGGTCGAAGGTGTATGCTGGGCTCGTCACTCCAGCGTACTCGACAAGTCCAGGGAAGTGTTCCCTGCATAGAAGGCCGAGGATGCCATTGGGGTTGCGGTCGTGACCCCCTGCAGTCTCCAAAACCATCCAAGACATGTCCAAGTGATTAAGATAAAGTATTAGTTTCTATTATTAATTTGAACATATAATATGAAAAAGCAGCAACAACATCTAAAGTTACCTACCTCTCTCCATCGGGTCGTATCAGCGGACGGCTGTCACAAAGTATGGGTCGCTTAGGGAGACTCGCGGGACCTCGCAGGTAGATACTCCTCGAACCTGAAGAGCCAGAACCTGAGACGTCCTGCTGAGCGGCGGCGGCGTCATCGTCGTCCTTCTGCGCCACATCATTGTCGTCCTGCTGTGTCGCATCGACAGCGGCTTGCTGCTCCACCTGCTGCTGTACGGCGTCGTCCTGCTGCGCCTCCTCCTCCGTCCTACGGGTGCTCCTCCTCCCCCTCCCCCTCCCCCTCCTCGCCCTCTTCCCACCGCCCACCATCTTTGTCGAACAACCTGCAATTAAGAGTAAACAATTAAGCACAGATAAAAAAATATGTATTTAGAAACATATGCAAAATAAATGAAATATAGCATTACATCGATTAAAAATAATCTTCATATGTGTCTGGGTTAGCCGGATCATAAGTGTCATCATCACTATCAACCATTTCATAGTCAACACCATCTGAAGGCGCAATTTCGTCATTGGCATTGCCTTCAAGCATTTCTAAGTCATTCTCATTTTGCACCTCATCCTCCTCATCAACAACCATTTCATCAACAACCATTTCAATATCTGCTTCCATTCCGATCGCTTCGGTTAAGTCTATCTCAAATCGCCCTTCGAGCCCATCTTCTTGGAAGAACTCTCCGTCATATGTGTCCGGGTCTAAGTTATAATCTTCATCGTTTGGAACAGGTAATTTAGCGTGCGGTGATACCTTATACACAACATCCCAACCCTTAAGATGTTGTTTCGTTTGGCATGCATATGGAAGATAATACACTTGTGTGGCCTGTTGGGCCACAATATAGACATCGTCTCCTGGTAAGGTAGAATCCTGTCGAATTTTGACTAGCCCAAGATTAGAATGTGTCTGTCTCGTAACTTCAGGGTCAAACCAATGACATTTGAATATCACTGGAGTAAGAGGTTTGGAACCATAAAAATTGAGTTCATATATTTCTTCAATTCTTCCATAATACTCGACCTCGTCAAGCTCGGGCGTAAAGACTCCAGAACACGTGGTTTTTCGATTGGGCCGACTTTGGTCGTAGCTTGTTGTGCGAAAACGGTATCCATTGACGTCATACCCAGAAAATTTCCTGACCCTATAGGCAAAGCCATTGGCTACTTGTCTCAACTTGGCACTCATAGACGACTCTCTTTGGCCCTGCAAGTTCAAACATGCTAGATTGTTATATTATTCGCACGTAAGAGCAACTTCAAATGACAAACTAAGCACGTACCTTACGTTTAAACCAGGAAATGAAATCGGGCAATCCATTTCCCGCACCCTTTCCAAGAAGGGTATCATATTCCTGTGGAGTTGGGTCCCTTGATCGACGCCAGAATTCATGAAGAAATTGCTCCATGTATGGCGTCACCTCTTCAAGGTTGGTCAATACATATAGCATGATATGGCGCCACTCTTCATGTCTCAGGGTCTTGGTGGTCGAACCACTTGCGCTTCCGAGTTGCCCTCGAAAAATGCTGAGGTTCGATTCATTGTCGCCATCATTGTAACGAGGGGGTGGATTATGCACGCTCGGCAGTTTGTCACCATAGTAAGTTGTTGTGAAGTTTGACACCTCCTCCAATATGTATGCCTCTGCAATGGAAGCCTCGATTTTGCATTTATTTCTACATTTCTTTTGGATAGTCTTTTGACATCTCTCGATTGGATAGCACCAACGTCCCTGCATGGGCCCCCCCCCCCCATTCGTGCCTCATACGGGAGATGAAGAATCAAATGCTGCATCGGATTGAAGAAGCCGGGTGGAAAGATCTTCTCCAGCTTACACAGTAACACGGGTGCCATCCTTTCCAAGTCTACAATCATGGTCCGAGCTAACTCTTTTGCACAAAGCTGGCGGAAGAAATAGCTCAACTCTGCAAGCGCTACCCAGACATGCTCAGGGACATAGCCTCGAACCATCGCCGGAAGAATTCGTTCAATCCATATGTGGAATTCATGACTCTTCATCCCTAAGACTCGCAGAGTAGATAAGTTCACCCCCCTACTAAGGTTAGCTGCATAGCCATCAGGGAACATTAACATCTTGATCCACTGTAGTACTTCCTTCCTCTGGGCCCTGCTTAGGACGAAATCGGCCTTAGGCCTTCTCCATGTCTTACCATCACTAGGCGGCTTCATC
Source organism: Zea luxurians (assembly GCA_029449295.1). NCBI lineage: Eukaryota > Viridiplantae > Streptophyta > Magnoliopsida > Poales > Poaceae > Zea > Zea luxurians. The sequence goes on along the minus strand of JAOPSE010000004.1, from coordinate 73,143,739 downwards.
TCTTGGTTTGGTCTATCACATAACTCTGCCAGATCCACTCTTGCTTTTACGTTATCCTTTGACTTATCAGGAATCTCCATAATTGTTGCCCAAAGTGCCTCGGCGACATTCTTTTCAGTGTGCATCACGTCAATGTTGTGTGGAAGGAGCAGGTCATCATAATAGGGGAGCCAAATCAAGCCCGACTTATGTGTCCACATATGTTGCTCACCATATCCCACAAAACCACCTTCTGGGTTGGCCACGAGACCATCTATCTGTTGGCGAACTTCGGCACCAGTCATCATTGCAGGTGGGCGGTCTGTCACCACGACACCTTTCGTAAAGTTCTTGATGTCTAGTCAGAATGCATGGTCAGGAGGGAGAAATTGTCGATGTTTATCGAATGACGAATATTTGCCACCCTTCTTCAACCAAATGAACCTAAGAGCTTCCTTGCAAACTGGGCATGGGAACTTACCGTGAACACACCAGGCGCAAAATAGCCCATACGCCGGAAAGTCATGCATGGAGTACTGGTACCAAACATGCATTTTGAAGTTTGTCTTCGTAGCTCGGTCGTACGTCCATACCCCTTCCTCCCAAGCACGGACCAATTCATCAATCAAAGGCTCCATGTACACGCCCATTTTATTCCCCGGGTGTCCAGGAATTATCAACGACACGAATATGTTGTCTTTGAAAGCATACGCCGGGGGGGAGATTTATGGGGATAACGAACACGGGCCAACATGTGTATGGGGCAGCGGTCATTCCATAGGGATTGAACCCATCTGTGGCCAGCGCAACACGAACATTACGAGCCTCTTTGGCTTTCTCATGGTGAATGGCATCAAAGTGGGTCCATGCTTCACCATCGGATGCGTGAACCATCTTGTCAGGATTGTATCGTTTGCCTTTTTTGTGCCATGTCATCTGTTTCGTGGATTCCTCTGTCATGTATAGACGCTGGATCCTCGGTATGAATGGAAGGTGGCGTAGGATTGTCACGGGGATGTCGAGCTGCCTCTTCTGTCCATCACCAGAGTCTACCTCCATGAACCTAGACGATTTACACTTCGGACAGTACTTTGCCTCAGTGTGTTCTTTCCTAAATAGGACGCAGCCCTTCGGACAAGCATGTATCTGCTCATACGTCATCTTGAGTGCACGAAGGAGTTTCTGTGCCTCGTACATGCTCTTTGGCAGAACGTGATCCTCCGGAAGCAGGCTGCCAATAACTGTCAACAAACCATCGAAGGCGTCTCGACTCATGCTATACTGCGACTTGAACGCCATTATACGCCCAATGGCATCCAGTTGAGAAACCTTTGTCTTGCCGTGAAGGGGTTTCTGTGCCGCGTCAAACATGTCGTAGAATGCCTTGGCGGTCGCCTCTGGCTCGTCCTCCGTACGTCCTTCGGCGAACTGTGCCTCGTGATAGTTGTACAACATGTCTGCTACCCCGGCATCAGCATCGTAATCCTCGACGCGTTGTCTCACCACCTCCTCTCTCGTGCGATGCGCTTCACCATGGAAGATCCACCGAGTATAGTCCGGCGTAAATCCATTCTTCCAAATATGTTCTACCATGGCCTTCTTTGGTTTTCTTTTCCGGTTGTCACATTTGCTGCACGGACAAGGGACTAGGCTAGCTCCTTTAGCAGCTTCGCCATATGCCCGTTCCACGAAAGCATCGGTCTTCCTAATCCATTCTGGGGTGACATCATTATGTCGAACGCGGCCCGTGTACATCCACTCACGGTCCTCCATCCTCTAACATATATAACCGAGTATAGTTTAATATAGACATGTAATGCATGTACACTACGTTCCTACCTTCTAATAGGTGATGATAGGTCCTAATCCCACCCACGGTTGTGTAGATGGAGTTAGTTTCCATGCTCTACTCAGATCCGAGATAGAATTTCGGCAGCACCTCCCCGCTGTTCTCCGGATACACGTCCTGGCAGGGAGAGTGTACTGTCCGGAGAACAACAGGGAGGTGACGCCGAAACTCTATCTTGGACCGGAGTAGAGCATGAAACTAACACCATCTACGCAACCGCGGGCTGTCCAAAAAACGTGGACAATTTGAAACTGATACATTTGTAGATATGCAAAGATCTGCATATCTACACCGTATCACTTTCGAACGGGAGACGCCTAACTGGGTTACGTGATCTACGACCATGATGCGGAAATAGAGGTTATACCTAGGGTGGCGGTGGAGTAAGGCTAGTGGGGCTGTGGCGGGTCGGTGCAGTGGCGACGCGACACGGTGCAGGCAGACCCGCAGCGGCTAGGAAGACAAGTATCTTCTCTGTAAAAAAGAAACACAAGTCTGTTAATACAAAAAAAATCGACAGCACCTCCCCTGTACGTTGAGGTTTTTAAAACCTGCAAATAAAACTAACAGCACGATGGCTGACATGCACACAGTAACAAGTTTATAAATAGTTGGGTGACCTTGGCTTACATGATTTATACATTCTATCATCTAATCAATAATAAATATAAATTAATGCATAAAAAGTTTATACCTTCGCCGAGTGTCGTGGCGTGGCGTGGTACGCGTGGTCGGGAGGCGGTGGGCACGGTGGGGGCACGGCGTACGGCGCGGGCAAGGCGGGTGCACGGCGGGGATTCGGCTTGGGCGCGGCGGGGGCGTGGCGCGGGCGCGGGTAGGGCGGGGGCGAGGGCGAGAGAGCGGCGCGGGCAGGGCGAGGGCGTGGGCACGGGCTGCGGCAGCGAGGGCGCAGCTGAGGCGGCGCGGCGAGGGCGTGCGCGGCGTGGGCGTGGGCGTGGGCGCGTGCGTGGGGGAAGGCGGCGTGGCGGTGGCGGCGTGGCGGTGGCGGCCGGTGGTGGTTGCCGGCCGAGCGCGTGGGGGAAGACGGTGGCGGTGGTAGGCCGGTGGCGGTGGCGGAGCGCGTGCGCGGCGGGGGCATGCGTGGGGGAAGGCGGCGTGGCGGTGGCGGCGTGGCGGTGGCGGTCGGTGGTGGTTGCCGGCCGAGCGCGTGGGGGAAGACGGTGGCGGTGGCGGGCCGGTAGCGGTGGCGGAGCGCGTGGCGGGCCGATGGCGGTGGCGGCCGGGCGCGTGGGGAAGACGACACGGCGGTGGCGGCGCTCGGGGAAGACGGCACGGCGGGCGTCGGTGTGAGAGTGAAAGGAGAAGGAGAGAAGGAGAAGAAGAGGGCCGACCCGGCTGTATTTTTAACGTCTTTGCCAAGTGCCCGCGATCTGGCACTCGGCAAATATTTTTTTTTTAAATTAAAAAATATACTTTGCTGAGTGCCCCTGATCTGGCACTCGGCAAAGAAGACTTTGCCGAGTGCCAACAGACAGGCACTCGGCAAAGACTAGACTTAGGGTTTTAAAAAAACTTTGCTGAGTGCCGCACGGCAGGCACTCGGCAAAGCATTATTTGCCGAGTGTCCAAGCTGGAGCACTCGGCAAAATATATTTTTATTATTTTTTATTTTCTTTACCAAACTTTTTGTGGTATGTTCCTACACTATGTAGACCTACATGTACCATTTTGGGACAATTATAACTGTTTTTTCAATAGCTAGTAGATTTAGTTCGTTTATTTGAATTTCTTCGTAAAATTTAGATTTGAACTGCAAGTCACTCGAAACTTGGAAAACCATGCATGCAAAAATGATATCCATGCTACTTAGCACAAGTTACGACCGATTTCAGGATCGGACCGGAAACTTCGAGTACCATGCTCACTCAACATGGCCGTGAACTTGCCATCCAGCTGTTTAAAAATTTTATAAAACACAAACAAACTCAGAAAATCATGAAACTTGTCCACGTGTCATGATATCATATGTAGAGGCTGTGATAAAAAATTTAGAATGTTTAGAGAAAGTTGTGAGACACTATGTGTAGAAACCTAAGAGAACTACACATGAAATCATAGAGTTTCAATGTGGATCTCTTAGGTTTGTACACATAGTGTCTCACAAATTTCTCCAAACATTCTAAAATTTTTATTGCAGCCTGTACATATGATATCATGACACGTGGACAAGTTTCAGGATTTTCTGACTTTGTTTGTGTTTTATACAATTTTTAAACATGTGGATGGCAAGTTCACGGCCATGTTTAGTGAGCATGTTGCTCGAAGTTTACAGTCCGCTCCTGGAATCGGTCGTAACTTATGCTAAGTAACATGAATATCATTTTTGCATGCACGGTTTTCCAAGTTTCGAGTGACCTACAGTTCAAATCTAAATTTTCCGAAGAAATTTAAATAAACGAACTAAATCTACTAACGATTGAAAACTCTGTTAAAATTGTCCACAAATGATACATGTAGGTCTACATAGTGTAGGAACATACCACAAAAATTTTGGGAGACAAAATAAAAAAAATAAAAATATACTTTGCCGAGTGTCTAGAGATGACACTCGGCAAAGCCGCCTTTGCCGAGTGCCTACTATGTGGCACTCGGCAAAGAAGCCTCTTTGCCGAGTGCTAGCCGTTGGCTCTCGGCAAAGACTGACGGCCATCAGCTTTGGGACGGCCGCTGACGGCCCTTTGCCGAGAGCCCCCTTTGCCGAGTGGTTGACACTCGGCAATCTTGTCTTTGCCGAGTGCCGTCCTGTGCCGAGTGTTCAGCACTCAGTAAAGGGCTCTTTGCCGAGAGCCTAACTTTACCGAGTGCGGCACTAGGCAAAGCCTTCTTTGCCGAGTGCCCGACAAAAGACACTCGGCAAAGAATACAACACTCGGCAAAGCCTGCGATTCCGGTAGTGTTAATATAATCCACAGATTATAAGGTTCTCTTTTTCTTCTTCTGAATACATATATTGGCGGTCTCAAACAATAGAATAAAATAGCGGTTTTTGAGACATTGGTTACCTAGAGATGAAAACGCATGGAAACAAATCGGCTATGTCCGTTACTATTTTTTTACCGAAAATGGAAGCAGGAGCGGTATAGCCAGAAATGGAAATGTTTGTGGGATATACGGTTACACAAAAGTAGATTAAAATGAACATATATGCAACGAAAACCAATGATAACCAGAAACTTTGACCGGCATATGCAAATATCGTACTATCACTCAACAAACTACAATCTTCGAGTTTAGAACACTATAAATTACAACTTCATAAATTTAAAAGTCATAACAAACATATAACGTTTTTTTAAAAGATCAACAACTTGCGTAAAGACAACACTTTTTCTATCAACATTTATCAATCATCAGCTCTTGTACGGTTGTATGTAGCAGGCTAACATAATAACATTAAAGATTATGCAAGCAGCAAGCTCTAATCCACCAGGCCATCACAAGTATCACATTTCACGGGCTTTGGTTCTAAAGGTTGAAAGGCATCATAGTTCACATGCTAAAAAAATAAAAACAGTAGAATTATCCACCACAAGTTGCACAAGATAGTCAAATAAAGTTCAAATGACAACAGAATTATCCAATAAAGCTAGTTCATACAATTATGGTCCTCAGCAAACAGAGAATCACAAGTTAAGTAAGCAAACCATAGAAGATAGGGATAAGATGGTATTTTTTGTCTATTGTTTTTTGGGTTGGTTGCTTATCCGTTTACACCACTAAAATGGGAATATCCCGGTAAAGCTGGATTCTAGAAATACAGATAGAGAAACAGTAAGGCCTTGTTCGTTTAGCCTATTCCCGACCGGGATCAGAGCCAAAACCCGTGGCCAGACCCTGCTTGGAAAGACACCTGGTCCAGAAAAAAATGTGTGTTCAGTTAAGCCGTGAGTGGATTGTATCCCACCTTTTCCTCGTCTCTCCGGCCTAGGAACCAGACCCGGTCCGTGAGGGGTGGAAAATATCCTGAGGCAACACACGCGAGGGCAAAACAACGAAGGACAAAGCGGCAGCGGACACATGCCACACTGAAGGGCAAGCGACGGCGGCGGCACGGACACAAGATTCTCTCAAGCGTCGATCTCCTCTAGTATCCGCTTCTCACCGGTATTTTTCTTCCTCCAAGCCTCAACTAGTGCGTTTAGGGTTCTTTGTTCTTGCGTCTCTTCTTGGATCCAGTAGAATGGAGTAGCCCTGGGTCTATAGCAGTGCAGATAGGGCGGCTCTCCGAGATGTAGCGGATGGAGGCCATGGCAGGGACCAACGACATCCAGATGTAGTGCGTGATTGGATCTGTGTGGTTCACATCCTGCATAATTTGTTGAAATCCTGCCACTTTGGTCATTGCAATTATTGAAGGAGAGAGTAACAAAAATGGTCAGAACACAAACGTAGTGTGCTAGTCTGCTATTGAAGAAGTTAACTTTTTGTGAGATGGGACACAAATGGACTGTTATGAACTTGCAAATGAATTGTTACATGCAAGGACAAATCAACTTCGTTACTACTGTAAGTTGCCATGAAGCTTCTACTGAGCACTGTAATCTAGCAGTTGAGCACCTCTACAAAGTCATGTTGACTTGCGTCGGAGCAAAAATTTATGCACAGCGTTGAAAGCTCTCTTGTGGGTTTTGGTGTTTGGATGACAACTCAATTAAAGGACTAACAAGTGTGCTAAGTGTTGAACAGGTGCTTTATGCAAAGCTAATGTGGTTCAACACAAGTAAACAGGTGTGATGGTCCAAAGACGGAATTATCTATAGATAATGGACATCACAGGAAAGGTGGACACTGCTTAAGTGAGACTTGATGTGCATAACTTGGAGACAAATGATCAAACCAAGGATGGAAGCAAGAAGAGCTTCGAGGTACCGAGTGCACGGGAGAAAGTCAAGGAGACCAGGAACCCAAAGCCAGGGGTGAAGAAGGAGGCTTGCAGAATCAGGGTTGATCGAGTTAAGAAGAGTTATGGTGCATCAAGGAACACTACATAAGGACATGACTTACAACCAATGAGGTAACATCTACAATTATGTGGTGTAAGTCATAAGGCTTAAGATCTAGCTCAAGAAGTAAACAAGGTCACTGGAAGGAGAACAAATGTCAAAATCAGAACTGGAAGCAGCCCAAAAGAGCTAAGTGCACTTTGACCTTTAGTTTGGGTTGTTCCTATGTTTGGAGATATTCTATGTGACCTTTGCAGGATGTTGGAGCTCAGAAATGACAATCTAAATCAAGTCAAGCTAACTTGATGATTTATGAGTCCAACATCAATCTCAGTCATGCCAAATGCTAAAGAAGTGAAAATCAAAGAGAAGGTATGTTTCTAGACTTAGTACATTGGTTTTTGTGTACTAACATATTTGTCTAAGTGTTAGAAACAGAGAAAAGAAGAAAAGAAAAGAGATGCAAAAGGCTTGGCTGTGTACAGCCAAGACTCAGCTCAGTCTGGCACACCGGACAGTGTCCGGTGCGCCAGGCTGAACTCCGGTGAACAGGCCACTCTCGGGATAGTTTGGCAGCGTTCGGCTATAATTCACCGGACTGTCCGGTGGTGCACCGGACCGTCCGGTGAGCCAATGGTCGACCGCGCCAATGGTCGGCAGCGCGATCAGCGGGCGACGCGTGGCTTAGGCCAACGGATAGTTGGCGCACCGGACAGTGTCCGGTGAGCCAAGACGACCGTTGCTCCAACGGTCAGCAGAGCCCGATTTGGAAGGAGATCACGCGCCGGACAAGCTACAGGACCTGTCCGGTGGTGCACCGGACTGTCCGGTGCACCACCCGACGAAAAGCAAGTATTGCCTTCCAAATGGGATTCCAACGGCTCCAAGGCCCCTTGGGTCTATAAAAGGGACTCCTAGGCGGCTCCAACAGAGATACAAAGGGCAGCCAACAATAGTATACATCACTCGGATCAATTCTCACTCTCCCTCTTGTGTGAATCTCTCTAGTTTGTGTAGAAGGCAAAACTATAAGCCTTTAGAGAGTGGAGAAGTGCTGCTAAGAGCTAGAGCATAGTCTTGAGCACATCGTTACTCTGCCGGAGTGCTGCCAAGAAGATTGTAAGCAGCTGCGGTTTCGTTGTAACCAACTCAACATAGTGGAAGACTCTATCTGTCATACTGACAAATCTGAGCAAACGGAGGAAGGAGTTGAAATAGACTCCAAGCCTAGGTGTGGCTAACTCCAACGAGGACTAGGCAAGCATTTCAGGCTTGGCCGAACCTCGGGATAAATCCCTGTGTCTGTGTGCTTCGCTCTGTATTGTGTGTTGTCTCTCTGTCGTATCTACTCTTTATATCTGCACTTCAATACTTATCTGTGGTACAAGTTATATTTGCAGTGCAGGACATTTTGAGACAGGATCTTCTATTCCGCTGCAACCTACTCGAAGGGTCTTTCATTCCACTGCGATCCAGCCTTCGAGTAGAGTAAGAATTTTAGTTTTATAGTGATAATTTTTATCCGCCTATTCACCCCCCTCTAGGCGACATCCAGATCCTGTTCTCGGGCAAAGGGAACTTTCAATTGGTATCGGAGCTAGGCCTCTCCAGTGTGGGCTTAGCCGTTCGGAGATAATGATGTCATCACAAGAGGTAACTGTAGAACTTCTTCTAGGCGATAGCTCTAATTATAAATCTTGGTCTGTCTCTATTTATAATGCCTTCATGCGTGTTGATCCTGATTTGAGACAGATCTTTAGTAGAAGTATTTTCCCTCCAATTTTAGTCAAAATCCTTCTAATGATGAACTAAGATGTCTGTCTCTAAATCACCATGCTTGCAACATCTTAGTTGACTCACTTTCTAGAAGTGCCTATTTTGCAATCATGAGTAGTGATAGCGATTTATTTGTTGATGCTCATGATCTCTGGACCAAAATTAAGTTAAAATTTTTTAAGTCCATATGCACTGCTTCTACTCCCTCTATTGCTGGTAGTACTAACTTATCCAAGGGAGAAGAACGAGAGAGATGGACACCAAGCGATGGATCCACCTCACCGACAGGTTCATCTCCCACTTGTTATACATGTCTTGTTGCTAACGATGAGATTGGAGATGAAAGCAATCATGAGGAGGAATATGAGGATGAGAAGTCTACATCATCACAAGGTACATTTTCCTATTCTGCTTCCACTGACAATAGTGACAGGGAAAATGAGATCGACGATGTAGAAGAAGAGGAGATTCGCCGTTTCTACACCCATCTCAACAAAGAAGACAAAGCGCTCTTGGTTAAGCTGTTGAGAAGGAACAAGGAACAAGGCGAGACGCTTCTCAGGCTAGAGGAGACTCTCATCAAAACAAACGACAGCCTGGTGAAGATGACCAAAGAACATGACGAGCTAAAGTGCTCTCATGATGATTTGGTCCAACGGTATGAATCTGTTTTAATTGAGCAAAGAAATAATCATGATGTATTATCTAATGTTGCTCAACTTAAAACTGAAAATTCTATGCTTAGGAGTCAAGTAGAAATGATAAATTTAGAAAAACTTGCTCTAGGTGAAAAGTATGATATGTTGTCGTATTCTCATAGTAAACTAGTTGATGACCATATCATGCTTGATGTTGCTCATGAGGTTGTAATTACAAACTTAAATTCATGTGAACCTCATTCTTGCACAAATGCACATTTGGATAATATATCACCATGTGCTAACCTCTGTCGCTCAAAAGGAAGCGAATGTTTGAATGAGCAACAAGTTGTAGGGTCAAAAAGGAAATTGCTTGGGAACAAGAAACAAAGACAATTAAGGAGAAGACGCCTTGCTCGACTTCCTCAAGATATCTACGAACATGTGGTGAACAAGCTTGAGGAAGGAGAAACCGCAGCAAGGGTCAAACTCCTTGAGAAAGATGTTCCTAAAGCAATAAGCGAAGCAATCAACATGAGACAAGAAAAAGGTAATGATTCAATTAGTCATGTTGTTTGCACTGACCATTTCTCTATGTCATCCAAGAACAAAAAGAGAAAAGGGAAAAGGAGGTGCTTTAAGTGCAATAAGTCAGGACACCTCATTGTGTCGTGTCCATACAACGACAAGGATGAAGGGATAAGGAGATGCTTCGGATGCAATGACAAGAACCATACGATCACTTCTTGTCCGCTAATGGTAAATCAAGCACGTGCACTCTCCGGGATGACCCCCACTAAGAAAGAAGACAAACAGCAAGCGTCATGTCAGGTTAAGCGACGCTTCTATTACAAGTGTGGTGAGCAGGGTCATCTATCCAAGGTATGTAAAAAGGGTAAGGTTCCTATGCAAGTAAATCTATCTCAATCTTATTCGCTTAGGAGACCCAAATCATACACTTGTGTTAGATCAAAAATGAGATCACCTAGAACTAGCACAAAGACTATTTGGGTACCAAAGGCACTTTTAATTGAACATCATGGACCCATCCCGAGATGGGTACCAAACTGTGCCAACTAGACCATGCAGGTGCCTCGAGATGGACTGGAGACCATGGAGAGCTTAAGATGGTTAATTCAAACTCTATGCTTAAGCTGTTAATTTTTATTGTCTATTCATTGACCCAAGGTTGAATGATTGTGCAATTCTAATCCCATGTTCATCTCAAGTTAAATAAGTTGTAGAGGTCTTGAATCATTATTGGTGAATCAAGCAAAGGACCTTGATGAGAATATGCAACGTGCTCTCCAAAGGACAGTACCCGTGTATTTTAAGTACATTATTGCAAATCAGTATTGCTCTGAAGTTTGATTGTTGTATCTGTCCTCGGAGTAGTTATGCTTTTGAGATTGCTTGTGTTGAATACGTTTTGATCATTGATTCATGATTTCAAAGATCACATTGATGCCTGCTTAATCATGATTGTGTGTTATATATTTTGAATTATTCAATGGGTAGCGTTTCATTAGATATATCTACCATGATTAACTCTCTTGGTGTATGTGGATAAACCTGTATATTTCTGTAAGTCATGTTATATGATTTTTAATGATCAACCTATGTGCAAGCATGATAGCTTTTTTTAGTCCATGTTCACATGATTACCTTGTCTTGGTACTCTGTGTATACCAAAACAAGAAATCCATGTTGTGTTTCCAATGCACCCTCTTAAGCTATGAGGTGCATGAGCAAAAGGAGCCCTAAATTGGAGACTACAGGTGCTCTCACTCCACACTACCTAAAAGAATGGATCTCATGGCATTCAGGTAAAAGGCAAAGGTATGGAGAATGGAACTATGCAATTTCATTAAATATCTTGAAGTTCCATTGATTGTGATCACAGCTATGTTCTTGCCTCTGAATTGGTAGTATCTTGGCTTAGGTGCTCCTTACTTTAAAATGTTGTTTCTTTTGGTGTACCTAAGAAACCTTCTCAATCACGGTGTGCTTAAACATTGCGCTTTATATGCATGATCTTGTTGTTTTCAATTAGTATATGTGGTGCAATGATCATCATGTGTGAAGCATGCCTAGGTTGCTTGTAAAATGTTATACTCATTGAGGCATGCATTGTTGTATTAAGTCAACTATTCAATTGGTATCTCTTTGTAATAAAATTGATAGAGTATGCCTTGACCAAGATATGTTATGATCCCCTCTAGTTCTGAGGAAGCTAGAATATGCAAAGTGCAAGTCATTCAAATACTTGATGCACAACTTTAGGGGGAGCACACATAACTTGTGTCTTTTGAGACTAATTGTTTCTTGAGTGATCTTGTATAGTCTCAAGGTGGAAAAGGGAAGATGAGCAGGAAATGAAGCAATCAGGACTTGGGTACATCCATAAGTCAAGTATTTGGTATCTTAAGTTGAAAGTAATTGCATCTTTATAGATTGCTCATGCTCTATAATATTTGGTGATACTAGATGCTTATCTTTAAATATCATGGAACTATAACAGTAATGATTTTTCAATTGGTAGTCATGGTAGTGTGCTTCAATTGACATCTTTTGTTAATCACTAGAATAGAAGTTTCATATTGTGCCACAATACTATAACTTGTTTTAAGTCTGATGTCCTAGCAACAAGAAAAGGTCAGGATAAAGGATCAAGCACAAGTGTGAAGGAGCTTCCTAGAGATTAAACTCTCAAAATGGAAAGTACATCACAACAGGGTAAAGGTACAAAAGGAAGTGTTGACCTTTTGTGTATTTGTACCTTAATTTTCCTCCAATGCTTGTGTTGCATATGTTTAATGTGTAAGGGGGAGTAATGTTAGTGTGTTGTATTTTACCTACTAAATACCCTGATGTACCTTGACATCATCCTATGTTCTTGGTTGAATGTGGTTTTGGTGTTTGATGTCAAAGGGGGAGAATTTTGTGCATTAAAGCTTAGGTTTCCGTGAGTTCCTTTGACCTTAAAGAAGGATGTGTTAGCTTGTGTTATTGATGATTCTTATCATATGCTTCCTGTTGTTATCATATGCTTCTTGTTGTAATAGATATTCATATATGGTGATGATGCAAAACTAGTGCTTGCAAAACTAGTGCTTCCGTTGATATGAATTAATTGGCATCTATTGTGTTTATCCTGTAATAGATATTCATGTGGTTATGGTGCTTTAAAATTGTTTTAAATTGGTATCTTAATTGGGAATAGTGGTAGGTTTCCGTGAGTTCCTTTGATCTTAAGGAAGGATGTGTTAGTTTGTGTTATTGATGATTCTCATCATATGCTTCCTGTTGTTATCATATGCTTCTTGTTGTAATAGATATTCATATATGGTGATGATGCAAAACTAGTGCTTGCAAAACTAGTGCTTCCGTTGATATGAATTAATTGGCATCTATTGTGTTTATCCTGTAATAGATATTCATGTGGTTATGGTGCTTTAAAATTGTTTTAAATTGGTATATTAATTGGGAATAGTGGTAGGTTTCCGTGAGTTCCTTTGATCTTAAGGAAGGATGTGTTAGTTTGTGTTATTGATGATTCTTATCATATGCTTCCTATTGTTATCATATGCTTCTTGTTGTAATAGATATTCATATATGGTGATGATGCAAAACTAGTGCTTGCAAAACTAGTGCTTCCGTTGATATGAATTAATTGGCATCTATTGTGTTTATCCTGTAATAGATATTCATGTGGTTATGGTGCTTTAAAATTGTTTTAAATTGGTATCTTAATTCGGAATAGTGGTAGGTTGATATTCCTGTGATATATCCACTCAATTGATTGGTGTTTAACTCTGATTCTGTGCACATGTTTAATTATCGACAATGCATCCCACAGGTGCTAAGGTGTAGTAATGCTTCATTTTAGCCTAAGTATGTGCAATTTGGCATATAAGGCCAAAGTTAAGATTCTAATGTAAGCACATATTTAGGGGGAGCATTCTATAAACTTAGAGTTCAAAATTTGTGCTTTAAATTTCACTCTTATGTAAGCTTTAATTGTGTTGCCATCAATCACCAAAAAGGGGGAGATTGAAAGCTCTCTTGTGGGTTTTGGTGTTTGGATGACAACTCAATTAAAGGACTAACAAGTGTGCTAAGTGTTGAACAGGTGCTTTATGCAAAGCTAATGTGGTTCAACACAAGTAAACAGGTGTGATGGTCCAAAGACGGAATTATCTATAGATAATGGACATCACAGGAAAGGTGGACACTGCTTAAGTGAGACTTGATGTGCATAACTTGGAGACAACTGATCAAACCAAGGATGGAAGCAAGAAGAGCTTCGAGGTACCGAGTGCACAGGAGAAAGTCAAGGAGACCAGGAACCCAAAGCCAGGGGTGAAGAAGGAGGCTTGCGGAATCAGGGTTGATCGAGTTAAGAAGAGTTATGGTGCATCAAGGAACACTACATAAGGACATGACTTACAACCAATGAGGTAACATCTACAATTATGTGGTGTAAGTCATAAGGCTCAAGATCTAGCTCAAGAAGTAAACAAGGTCACTGGAAGGAGAACAAATGTCAAAATCAGAACTGGAAGCAGCCCAAAAGAGCTAAGTGCACTTTGACCTTTAGTTTGGGTTGTTCCTATGTTTGGAGATATTCTATGTGACCTTTGCAGGATGTTGGAGCTCAGAAATGACAATCTAGATCAAGTCAAGCTAACTTGATGATTTATGAGTCCAACATCAATCTCAGTCATGCCAAATGCTAAAGAAGTAAAAATCAAAGAGAAGGTATGTTTCTAGACTTAGTACATTGGTTTTTGTGTACTAACATATTTGTCTAAGTGTTAGAAATAGAGAAAAGAAGAAAAGAAAAGAGATGCAAAAGGCTTGGCTGTGTACAGCCAAGACTCAGCTCAGTCTGGCACACCGGACAGTGTCCGGTGCGCCAGGCTGAACTCCGGTGAACAGGCCACTCTCGGGATAGTTTGGCGGCGTTCGGCTATAATTCACCGGACTGTCCGGTGGTGCACCGGACCGTCCGGTGAGCCAACGGTCGACCGCGCCAACAGTCGGCAGCGCGATTAGCGGGCGACGCGTGGCTTGGGCCAACGGATAGTTGGTGCACCGGACTGTCCGGTGTGCACCGGACTGTGTCCAGTGAGCCAAGACGACCATTGCTCCAATGGTCAGCAGAGCCCGATTTGGAAGGAGATCACGCACCGGACAAGCTACCGGACCTGTCCGGTGGTGCACTGGACTGTCCGGTGCAGCACCCGACAGAAAGCAAGTATTGCCTTCCAAATGGGATTCCAACGGCTTCTAGGCCCCTTGGGTCTATAAAAGGGACTCCTAGGCGCCTCCAACAGAGATACAAAGGGCAGCCAACAATAGTATACATCATTCGGATCAATTCTCACTCTCCCTCTTGTGTGAATCTCTCTAGTTTGTGTAGAAGGCAAAACTATAAGCCTTTAGAGAGTGGAGAAGTGCTGCTGAGATCTAGAGCATAGTCTTGAGCACATCGTTACTCTACCGGAGTGCTGCCAAGAAGATTGTAAGCAGCCGCGGTTTCGTTGTAACCAACTCAACATAGTGGAAGACTCTATCTGTCATACTGACAGATCTGAGCAAACGGAGGAAGGAGTTGAAATAGACTCCAAGCCTAGGTGTGGCTAACTCCAACGAGGACTAGGCAAGCATTTTAGGCTTGGCCGAACCTCAGGATAAATCCCTGTGTCTGTGTGCTTCGCTTTGTATTGTGTGTTGTCTCTCTGTCGTATCTACTCTTTATATCTGCACTTCAATACTTATCTGTGGTACAAGTTATATTTGAAGTGCTGGACATTTTGAGACAGGATCTTCTATTCCGCTGCAACCTACTCGAAGGGTCTTTCATTCCACTACGATCCAGCCTTCGAGTAGAGTAAGAATTTCAGTTTTATAGTGATAATTTTTATCCGCCTATTCACCCCCCCCCATCTAGGCGACATCCAGATCCTGTTCCCGGGCAAAGGGAACTTTCAAGCGTCTCTGCTTTCAAGCGATATTGTTTTCAGCTAACAGCTATACGTACTATCAGCTCATAGAAAAGTTAGGCCTTAGCTGTGGTCACTAGTCAATACATCAACAGTTGTAACATGTAGTACATGTCTGGTAAGTATGGCAGTATAGTAAGTATAAATAGAAGTTGTTCTTGTAAACCTGAGATATTTTTGTCCATCTCCGCATCGCCTATTCTTAACTTCTTGTAAACCAACAGAAGTTTGTTGCCTTTTGGCGCCACTTATTATTATATAAACAGAAGTTGAAAGTGGGGGAGGGGCGCTGGGGATCATCAGGTCATTCATACATAAGTTTCAGTATAACAAGCATAGAACTGACATCAAATCCTACCTAGTATGCATATGTGAAGTTCTAGTGTCAATATTGAACATAAATATCTGATGTCTAAAGTTTGAATTTATAGTATATCAAGTTTTTCTCAAAATTTGTTGCTGAAAATAAATAGTATAATCATAAGTCTGAACACTTATTCTTGTTGCTTGTGAAAATCAATAGCCTAAACACTTAAATAGTATGAACACTCACTCCAATAGTCTGTACCCATTTATATTATATATGTAGTCATAGACAAGTGCTCGTTTACCTGTAAACCCTGCATTTACATGAATATTTAAGTGTTGTTTTGTTTTATTCATCTCACATTTAATTTTTGACTTTATTGCGCAATCAATTAAGAATTTCATAGTAGTTCTAAACACATTGGAGGTCACAAAGGATAAGAAGGTCGAAGCCTATAAGGTGTTCAAGGACCCTGAGTCCCTGACAATCGACAAATTTTCTTGAGTGTGTGCAGTGATGATAGAGAGGCTGCATTGATATTGTTGAGGGATCAGATGGCTAAGCAGATATACCTAAGGTTAACTACATATCCTAATTCAATTTTGCATACCTTGCATTATTTTTGTTATATTATTAGTCTGACTACATATTACAATATGTACCTATATGTTCTTGTTGCTACAATAGGTTCTGACTTTTATTTGTTAGGGGACATGTCTATATCTTTGATTGATATGATAACAAATTATGTGCGGTGTGTTCTTAATACATAGGCAACACACTGTGTATGACCCTGTTAATTTTTACTGGACATGTCTATATCAAAAGCGTCAGAATATCTGATCTGGTAAAACTTAGTTCTACTGGAATGTGATATGTTTTTGCTGCCCTAGCATATATATTATGGAGCGAACAATAGCCTCACAGTCATGTTGCTGTATATATTTATAAAAGATTGAATAGAGCTTTACTCTTTCCTGTTTGATCATGGTTTTGTAAGTTGGCTACATCACAAGATGTTTTAGTCAATATACTGATTATTTTAAAGCAATACATTGAACGATCACCTCGTTTAAAGAGTTTATAGTTGCTGACATATATTCACAATGGTATTTTTATTTTTATGACAGTTACAAGGGTCAAGTCATGCATGAAGTAGCTCCAGTCTTTAGAAGAAGAATGTCTTCTCTGTTTATATTATATAAGTTTCATTCTAATTAGTGTATTGAAGACCTTTTCTAAATTATTTTTATGTACTTGTTCTGTCAAAGAGAGATGCATCATTATATGGATCCATGATCTCGTCATGGTCATCACACTAATGATGTAGTCTTTTGCAACTTATTAGTGTGAACTGACACGAGATTATTATGCTTGTTGTAATAAGGTTGTCTTCATCGTAACAAAACTTGCATGTCTCTATGGAGCTGAAGTGCTATGTATTGGCAGCGTGACTGGTACTTGACAATACTCTGGATTAACCGAACAACAGTTTGAACCGGGGATTACAGCCGAAAGAGATTATACCCCCAAGGGGTTCAAGTGACAAAGAGGGGATTAACTCAATCCCTCTCTAAAATAAAAACATGTCAACCGAACATGCCCTAAATTATTTTTGTTCCCGTTCCCCGCAACATGCCATCTCGTTTCTTTCATGTTAACGAACGGTATTTTGAATTCAAAACATTTCCACAGCGGCCGTGTGTGGCACAAAGGCTGTGTGGCACTATATATGGCCATGGCGGAGAGCTCCGAGGGATATGGGCATTACTTAACACCATACATGCACCCTCCTGCCCACCCCTATACAGCACACGTTTTGGGGGTAAGAGGGGGATATTACGTAACAGCTTGCCACGCTGTAAGATGGCACCGCGCGCATGTTTGCATCGACCGAGCCAGGCAGCCCTGCAGTCCACACATGAGTCGGAGTCTAAGCCACAGCGCTCAAGCAGTGATCGAACGATCCAGCGAGAGCGCCGCTTCTGTCAGGCATGAGATGACCACAACAACGACCGCCGGCACGCATTTTTCACTAGGAAACGCGACCACCATTTTTCAGATGAGTTTCCATGGCCATTTGGATTTTAGAACGTAGCTGGAAAATACGAAGTGAAAGAGCACGCAAGTTTAGCTTGTTTTCTTTTTTTTTTTTTACATTCAATTTGACATAATTCGTTAAAAAATGGCGAAAAAAATGAGAAGAGGGGCATTCCGAGAATTGAACTCGGGACCTCTCGCACCCTAAGCGAGAATCATACCACTAGACCAAATGCCCACTTTGTTTGCAGTTTGATTTAACAGCTATTTGTTTCAAGAATGTTCCTGTCTCTTCACCCGCGTTCTCGTATCTATAGGTGTACATTCGGGCCGCCCGGCCCGGCCCGGCCCAAGCCCGAAAAGGCCCGTATTGTTTGAATTTCGGGCCGGCCCGGCCCGTTTGAATTTCGGGCCATGCCGGGCCGGCCCATGGGCCTAGCCCTCGGCCCACGGCCCGGCCCGTAATTGCTTAAACGTGCCGGGCTTATTTCGGGCGGCCCGAAATTATAAAAGCCCGAAATTCACATTAGGGCCCGAAATTCAATTTTTGGCCCGAAATTCAGTTTTTGGCCCAAAATTCATATTAGAGCCCTAAATTCAAAAAAATAATAAAACAAATAAAAGATAAGACAAATAAATTTGTACAAAATCAAACTTAATATTTGTATTAAAGTTACCACAGCTATGCAATGACTACCTTGCATTTTGTTAGAAGGAAAAAGAGTATAATCAGCTGTATACAAAGTTCGTAAGTTCAGTTTATTGTCTAATGTTCATAACAAAAGTAAAATTACATCACACAATCTAATTCAAAGATACAAAAAACATCTAACTAGCATTATCTCTAGCTTTGTGTTCTTTATCAAGTATATGAAAGTGCGAAATGAAGTGTGGTTTTAATAAATATATGGGCCTTTTCGTGCCTCTATATGGGCCTTTTCGTGCCTGCCTTAAACGGGCCGTGCTCGTGCCCGCCCATGGGCCGTGACCTCGGCCCAAACCCGGCCCGATATAACGGGCCGTGCCGGCCCGGCACTAAATTATTTCGGGCCGTGCCGTGCCTGGGCCGTGCTTTTTTTTTCCGTGCTTCGGGCCGGCCCATCAGGCCCGGCCCAAATGTACACCTATACTCGTATCACATCCGACGAACAGGCTTCTCATGCCTTGCCACCGGCGAGCGGCGAGCCATTTCCCTTCGCGGCGCTTTTCACCCACTAGCTCATTCTTCAAATCAAACATCCTATATATATTTCAGCAGTGTGGCCGGCACAAAAATATTGGGCAACCGGGAGCTAGAGCTAGTGGTCCCCTTATATCTTATTCTTTATTTTCAAACTTTATTCTGCAAACAAACAGTGTCACCTATAGTTCCGCGTCTTCTATTTTACAATATCCACCGGAGACACTCTAAACATATAGCATTCAAATAATACACATAAATCAGTAGTCCAGCATGAACGGAGTTAACACTTGATGTCAAAAGATGGAACCAGCTAGTCTGGTCTATCAGTACATATATGACATGTATACAGATATGATATATAGCTCTACATGTTCAACATGAATAATACAATGAATTCACATATATGGATATGTAGACAGAAACAAAATTATTTTTTTTTCTGGTGCAACCAATAGTAAACTACTTCACCATCCACTCCATCTCTACATGTAAGCAAAGATGTATTTTTAGACAACAAAAGGCACTAGGATTGTAAGGAATTTGCCTTTTTCATTGTGCATAGTGGATACAGCTCAGTAATTTTCATCTCTGGCAACGACTGCTGCTGCAAGCATGGCTGCATATGGGCATTATGCATCACAGACTGCATGCTATAATCTTCATGATTGCTGCCAAAAAGACGGTGAGAGACCTATCTCTTCGTATTGTATCAAAAGTCCAGTCAGATGAAGAGGACTATAATAGGATGAAAGAGATATTTGACGATGTACGGCATGGGATTCTACCTGTCGATTCCGAGAATCCCTCTCAACCCCCGATTCTGAGGATCCTCCTACACTTGAGGCTCTGAAATTCTTCGAGCTCCTTAAAGCTTCTGAAGAGCTGTTGCACGAGCACATGAAAATGACCGTCCTTGTTTTATTGACTCGACTTATGGCAATTAAGTTGAAGTTTGCATTCTCAAACAACTGTCATAAAGAGCTTGTGAACTTGATCAATGATGTACTTATAAAGAATCACAAGATGCCCAAGGACATGTACTAATCTAAGAAGTTGCTCTCGGGTCT
Source organism: Zea luxurians (assembly GCA_029449295.1). NCBI lineage: Eukaryota > Viridiplantae > Streptophyta > Magnoliopsida > Poales > Poaceae > Zea > Zea luxurians. Next base: position 73,123,928 of record JAOPSE010000004.1, on the reverse strand, counting down.
CGGTATGTACTATGAAAAAATTGATGTTCTCGACAAGTTTTTTATCACAAAACAGTGTCGATTTTTATCACAACATCTACACATGATATCATGATACCTCGACAAGTTTCATGATTTTCTAACTCCGTTTGCATTTTATACAATTTAAAAAACAACTAGATTATAAGTTCGCAGTCATGTGTTTGTAAACTTGATGTTTGAAATTTTTGGCTTACTCATGAATAATGCCGCAACATGTGCTCAATAACATGAATATCAATTTTGTATCCAATGTTTTCAAATTTTTTGAGTGACTTGCCGTTCAAATTTTGAATTAACCGCATAAATTCAATTAAATGTACTAAATATAATAGATATAGCAAACACTTTAAAAATGTGCTAAAATTGAAAATGTGGGTCCAGAGATTATAGGAACACAATACAAAAAAGTTGGAGAGGAAAAAAGAAAAAAAAGAAATACACTTTGTTCAGTGTCAAGAAAATACACTTGACAAAAGCATTCTTTGTTGAGTGTCTGAACGTTACATTCCGCAAAGGCATACCTTTGTCGAGTGTCTCCTGTGGACTCTCGATATAGTTAGCGGTCGTCAGTTATCGTCGGCTGATGGCGCTTGCCGAGTGTCGTATGTTACCGAGAGTTGAACACTCGGCAAAGAAGTATTTACTGAGTGTCTTTTTATGTCGAGTGTATGGCTCTCGACAAACAAGGTGTTGTTCGAGTGTTGTTGTTTACAGAGCGTGACACTCGATAAAGTAGATATTTGCTGAGTGGCCATAGTTTGACACTCGGCAAACCACCGAGCACTCGCGCGACAACGAGCGCGACAAAGGTCTCATCCAATACTTGTAAGGACTAATTAGGAGCGCTCAAGAGGATTAGACTAGATAGTTCTATTGCACTAGATTCTTATATATGGAAAGAAATCGTGGGTCGCAAAAGGTTAAGTAGGGTTACGAGAGAGCGACAATCAATTTGTTCTCTTTTGAAGTTGTACTTAAAGAATCTGTGGTCGGCTTCTCCAAGTTCCTAATCTTTTATCGAGTCGGCTTCAACCTATGGTTTTCTACGCAATTCATCTACGTACCTTGTTCTTAATACTGTGCAAGCTTGTGTGTCATGCCCGCGACGACATCTTTTTAAAGATCCAAGGATGGGTGCACGTAATACCAGGATATGGAATTCTAACGGTTCGCGAACGAGTGAAAGGACAGGGCATGAATGATGCAAACTAGTCCCAAAGGTGACCTACTTGCGGCGGACAAAGTACATCAATCAATTGTGCTGCAGGTAGCAAGACAAGCCAACGATGCTGCACGAGGACGAGCAACTGCCGCTGCAACTGCAAGATGCTGAAACCCCAGCTGACGGATCATATCATTGGATTGGATTGGATTGGATGATGGTTTTCAACTGATTTCTGGTATCGAGAAGTGAAGAATTTACAGAGGCATGCCAGCAGTTCTAGGCAAGGAGATGCAGCTGCAACTAACTGTCGACTGACAGAGTGTTGGAAGGTGAAGTCGGGTAGTCACTCAATACGGCACATGTCGGATTGCAGTGTTCTTCTGTTCCAGCCTTGGTTTCTGACAACCTGCTCGTGCATATGGTTTGCTGAAACACGGCATACTGTGTCAAGCTCACTTGTTAATGTTTTGTTGCACTGAACATAACCGATGATTGCGCATCATCATGCAAGCTGCTCCATCACTGAGTGAGAAAGCAGGGGATCCCAGACTACAAATAGGGAAGATCTCCGTCCTTTCTCCTTCAATCCACGCAGAAAACAGAACCAAATTAAGCCATCCCTCGCAACAATGGCGTGCCACCAAAGGTCGACGAGCCTGCCTTCCATGCCTCGCTCCACCGACTCCAGGAGCAGCGTGGGGCAAGAGCAAGAGCTGCAGGCCCTGAAGGCTCGCGCCTCGTCGCCCTCGGCGACCATCGAGACCACGCGCGACGGTCTGCGGAAGCTCGGCGACCTCTACAGCCGTGTGGAGGAGACGCTGCACTTGCCCAGCAACCAGCTGGCCTTGCGCCGCCGCTTGACCCAGCAGCAACAAGGAAACACGGCGACGGAGGAAGAGCTCGACAGGTCTCTCGCGCTGATCGACCTCTGCGGCGCCACGCAGGAGAGCTTGGCGGAGCTGAGGACGCGCGTCCAGGACCTGCGCCTGGCGTTCCGGAGAGGAGACGCCGCCGACGGCGGCGCAGGTATCCAGCTCAAGGCCGAGTCTTTCGTCCGTCTGGCGAGGAAGGCACGCAGGCCTCTGAAGAAGACGACGGCCGGCAACGGCAAAGCCACTGCTGAAGATGGGTGCCGAGTGGTCAGGCTGATGGCGGAGGCCAGGGAGACGGCTGCCCGTCTGCTTGAGTCCGTGTCACGCCTCTTGCCGGAGCAGATCGGCAGTCTGAATCCGAACGCGAGCAGATGGTCCCTCGTGTCCAAGAGGTTCCGGAAGAGAGAGGCTGTGTGCGAGGTCGAGGAGCGGCAGCTGCAGGCGCTCGAGCGCGGCGTGGGAGACCTTGCGGATGGTGTTGATGTCCTGTTCAGGAGGTTGATTCAATGCAGGGTTGCTCTCCTCAACATCCTTAGCTCCTAGATGCTTCTCATGAATGGCGATGCAGTATATATGCACACAAGTTCACAATTTGTATCTGGACAAAAATAAAATGTAGATAAAGCAAGCCATCGGCCATTCCAACAGATAGGGATGAAAACGGTCGGAAACGGTATTTATTCGGTAATCAGTTTTTTCTTTGATTGTGAATAAATAGGATATAAAATATACAATACAAATTTGTATTCTTGTTTTTAACATCCAGCTTGTTAAGATTCATAAAAGGTAAACCTCAAATTCATCCTACATTTTCTCAAATAATAGATATAAACTTCGGTATGGATTCGGAAACAAATTCGGTAATTTTTTCAACTTTTTGTGTTGTAGGGAGCAAATAATACATAAAACAACTTATATAATATTTTATTCATATTTGTACTAATGTGTTTGATAACATAAGAAAAGATCAACATCAAATTTTATACATATCTATTTTAAAATATTAAATTTGTTCTAACAGTTCGGATTACCACTTTCATCCCTACCAACAGATATACTCTCATTTCTGGTGTAGCCAGATGAAGGTGAAACATCACATTTTTCGTTTTGGGGCTTTTATATTGAGATGGATTCGATTCTCTTATCTTGGACCGGGGGGACACCTCTAAAAATTAAGGGACGTTTAGTTTCTTGTGACTAATTTTTTAATTATTTTATTTTATTTCATTTTAGTTTATAATTTATCAGAAACTAAACTCTATTTTAGTTTTCGTATTTGATAATTTAGAGCATAAAATGGAATAAAATAAATACACTAAAAATAAATGCCGTAGAAGTTCCACAGGTCCTAAGCTTATTAATTACTTGGAATGATACGAGAACGCGTATAGAAGGTACCCGTTTGATACAAGACATTTTTACTGGAACCTATCACCAAACGGAGTGTTCTCGGTACAATCATTTTATATTATCTTGTTATCAAATAATGATTCCAAAGCCAATCAAATTTTATGGAAATTAAGAATCGCACTAAAGGCTAGTTTAGGAACTCCATTTTCCCAAGGATTGCTATTTTCCTAGGGAAATGAACTAATTTTCCTTGGGAAAATAGAAAACACTTAGAAAAATAGGGTTCCCAAACTAGCCCTAAAAGTTAAAATCTTTCTATGTTACCTTAGTCATGGAGTGACACTCACCAAGGATAATATTACCAAACGTAATTAGCATGAAGAATTATCTTGTTTTGTCATATGAACGAAATTATTAACGACCTATTCTTTAAGTGTCGTCTAGCTAGGTTTGTTTGGAATATCCTCTTCTTTGTGGGTTCCGACGTGGGTGGGAAGACCTCTATCTCTATGTTGGTACTCCGCCAGCTCAGCGCCCATCTACCATAGTTGCTCATTGGCTCTGCTTAACTCATCATGGTCTAGCTCTGTGCCAAGGACCACAATAAGTTTGGCCTAGGCACTCAGCCTAGGATTGCCTTCACCCACAAGTGAGACAATGGTGCTAGTTGTACTACCACTGTGGCAACGAGTGTAGTATCGGATACAAAGATCACTAGCCAACTCCGCAAACTCACTAAAAGTAGGATAGGGCCCATCATGCGGTATCATGTGTAGAAACCTCCACACACTCTCTCTCGGAGATCAAATGGAGCTCATAAATAACCTCTGCCACCTTGAAGGTTTCGCCTTGGAAGGCATACTAAACATGTAGCCTCCCAGAGATCCGGGTATCTCTCATGGCTACGCTGGTAGACTAGGCATTGATACTCAATCCGAAAGGAAAATGTGCCCTTGGACAATTTCTAGTTGTTTTGGTGATTAAATGCTCAACATACCACTTTGAACTAACACACTCCATATGAGCATGAGCACATGTGTTTAGAAAGCAAATTGAAGCCATCAAGTCCAAAAGAGCACAAACATGGACCCAAAATATGCAACTTTGTGGAAAATATTATAAGTGTGAGGTTTGCACTTTAAATATGTTGCATATGTCATTTACAATGTTTCTAGTACTTGTGTTTGGCTCTAACACTTATTGTAGAGAAAAGCACTTTTTGGGCTTGAGTTTGGGCATATTGGCATATTGTAAATCCTTTTCAAATGAGATGAAAAAGGTATGGTCCTCTCACTTAGTCAATTGTTTTAGTTGCTAACTATGTTTGTCTAAGTGCTAGGAAACCTCTCAAAGAGTGTAAAAAAGAAATAAAGGAGTTTGGCTCAAAAGAGCCAAACTTGGGCCAAACTAGGCTTCACCGGATAGTCTGGTGTGGCCGGGTCAGCTAGCTCCAACTGGCCGCTCTCAGGTATTCACGGGTTTCGCTAGCTATAAATCACCAGACAGTCTAATGCATGAAGCGGCCAATGGCTCGTCGCCCACGCCAACGGTCGGCAGTGAGATCAACGTTGGTCACGTCATACCAACGACCGAGAGGGGTCACCGGATAGTCCGGTATGCCATCGAACAGTCCGGTGCCCACCTGAAAGTCGCCTAGAGAAGGGGGTGAATAGGGCGAAACTGAAATTTACAAAGTTAATCACAACTACAAGCCGGGTTAGCGTTAGAAATATAATCGAGTCCGAGAGAGAGGGTGAAAACAAATCGCAAGCAACTGATAAATGAGACACAAGGATTTGTTTTACCGAGGTTCGGTTCTTGCGAACCTACTCCCCGTTGAGGTGGTCACAAAGACCGGGTCTCTTTCAACCCTTTCCCTCTCTCAAACGGTCACTTAGACCGAGTGAGCTTCTCTTCTCAATCACACGGGACACAATGTCCCCACAAGGACCACCACACAATTTGTGTCTCTTGCCTTGGTTACAATTGAGTTTGATCACAAGAAGAATGAAAAAGAAAAGAAGCAATCCAAGTGCAAGAGCTCAAATGAACACAACAAATCACTCTCTCTAATCACTAAAGCTTTGTGTGGAGTTGGGAGAGGATTTGATCTCTTTGGTGTGTCTTATAATGAATGCTATAGCTCTTGTAAGGTGTAGAAGTGTGGAAACTTGGATTACAATTGAATGTGGGGTGGTTGGGGTATTTATAGCCCCAACCACCAAACTAGCCGTTTGGTGGAGGCTGCTGTCAACGGGCGCACCGGACAGTCTGGTGCGCCAGCAACGTCACCCGGCCGTTAGGGTTCGACCGTTTGAAGCTCTGACTGGTGGGGCCTCTGGGCTGTCCGGTGGTGCACCGGATAGGTCCTATAGACTATCCGGTGCGCCAACTGCGCGTGCTCTGACCTCTGCGCGCGCAGGCGCGCATTTAATGCGTTGCAGTCGACCGTTGTGCTTGAAGTAGTCGTTGCTCCGCTGGCACACCGGACAGTCCGGTGCGCCACCGGACACTGTCCGGTGCCTCATCAGACGGTTCGGTGAATTATAGCGGAGCGCCCTCTGGCTTTCCTGAAGGTGAGGAGTTCAGCGTCGAGTTCCCTGGTCCACCGGACATTGTCCGGTGGTGCACCGGACACAGTCCGGTGGCACACCGGACAGTCCGGTGCGCCAGACCAGGGTGCCTTTGGGAATTCTTAAGCTCTTTTTGTTTGAACTCTTTCTTGGTCTTTTTATTGGTCTATTGTGAACCTTTGGCACCTGTAAAACTTATAGACTAGAGCAAACTAGTTAGTCCAATTATTTGTGTTGGGCAATTCAACCACCAAAATCTATTTAGGAAAAAGGTGTAAGCCTATTTCCCTTTCAATCTCCCCCCTTTTTGGTGATTGATGCCAACACAAATCAAAGCAAATATAAAAGTGCATAATTGAACTAGTTTGCATAATGTAAGTGCAAAGGTTGCTTGGAATGAAACCAATAATTATTACTTACTAGATGCGCATGGATATCTTTTATTTTTATTAACATTTTGGACCACGCTTGCACCACATGTTTTGTTTTGAAAAATGTTTTGGAAATTCTTTTCAAAGTTCTTTTGCAAATAGTCAAAGGTAAATGAGTAAGATTTTTTGAGAAGCATTTTCAAGTTTTGAAATTTTCTCCCCCTGTTTCAAATGCTTTTCCTTTGACTAAACAAAACTCCCCCTTAATGAAATCCTCCTCTTAGTGTTCAAGAGGGTTTTAGATATTAATTTTGAAGAGGGTATATCAATTTGAAATTGTATCAAAATAAGATACCAATTGAAAAAAAAACTTCACCAATTAATAGACTATATTTTTGAAATTTGGTGTGGTGGTGCGGTCCTTTTGCTTTGGGCTAATACTTTCTCCCCCTTTGGCATGAATCACCAAAAACGGAGTCATTAGAGCCCTTTTAGCTACTTTCTCCCCCTTTGGTCAAAACGATAGGAGTGAAGATTATACCAAAGTGGAGAGCGATGCGGAGCGACGGCGAAGAACGAATAATCGATGGAGTGGAGTGGAAGCCTTGTCGTCGCCGAAGACTCCATTTCCCCTTTCAATCTATGACTTAGCATGAAATACACTTGAAAAACACATTAGTCATAGCACATGAAAGAGATGATCAAAGGTATATATGAGAGCTATGTATGCAAGATATTAATAAAAATTCCTAGAATCAAAAATATTTAGCTCATGCCTAAGTTTGGTAAAAGTTTGTTCATCCAATGGTTTGGTAAAGATATCGGCTAATTGTTCTTTGGTGCTAACATATGCAATCTCGATATCCCCCTTTTGTTGGTGATCTCTTAGAAAATGATACCGAATGGCTATGTGTTTAGTGCGGCTATGCTCAACGGGATTATCCGCCATGCGGATTGCACTCTCATTATCACATAGAAGAGGAACTTTGGTTAATTTGTAACCATAGTCCCTGAGGGTTTGCCTCATCCAAAGCAATTGCGCGCAACAATGGCCTGCGGCAATATACTCGGCTTCGGCGGTTGAAAGAGCCACAGAATTTTGCTTCTTTGAAGCCCAAGACACCAAGGATCTTCCCAAGAACTGGCAAGTCCCCGATGTGCTCTTTCTATTAATTTTGCACCCAGCCCAATCGGCATCAGAATAACCAATTAATTCAAATGTGGATCCCCTGGGGTACCAAAGGCCAAACTCAGGAGTATAAACTAAATATCTCAAGATTCGTTTTACGGCCCTAAGGTGAGCTTCCTTAGGATCGGCTTGGAATCTTGCACACATGCATACGGAAAGCATAATATATGGTCGTGAAGCACATAAATAGAGTAAAGAACCTATCATCGACCGGTATACCTTTTGATCTACGGATTTACCTCCCATGTCGAGGTCGAGATGCCCATTAGTTCCCATGGGTGTCTTGATGGGCTTGGCGTCCTTCATTCCAAACTTGTTTAGAATGTCTTGAATGTACTTCATTTGGCTAATGAAGGTGCCCTCTTGGAGTTGCTTAACTTGGAATCCTAGAAAATACTTCAACTCCCCCATCATAGACATCTCGAATTTTTGTGTCATGATCCTACTAAATTCCTCACATGTAGATTCGTTAGTAAACCCAAATATAATATCATCAACATAAATTTGGCATACAAACAAATCATTTGCAAGAGTTTTAGTAAATAAAGTAGGATCGGCTTTTCCAACTTTGAAGCCATTAGCAATAAGGAAATCTCTTAGGCATTCATACCATGCTCTTGGGGCTTGCTTGAGCCCATAAAGCGTCTTAGAGAGCCTATAGACATGGTTAGGATACTCACTGTCTTCAAAGCCGGGAGGTTGCTCAACATAGACCTCTTCCTTGATTGGTCCATTGAGGAAGGCACTCTTCACGTCCATTTGGTAGAGCTTGAAGACATGGTAAGCAGCATAGGCTAATAATATACGAATGGACTCAAGCCTAGCTACGGGTGCATAGGTTTCACCGAATATCCCTTGGCCACAAGTCGGGCTTTGTTCCTTGTCACCACACCATGCTCGTCTTGCTTGTTGCGGAAGACCCACTTGGTTCCTACAACATTTTGATTAGGACGTGGAACCAAATGCCATACCTCGTTCCTTGTGAAGTTGTTGAGCTCCTCTTGCATCGCCATCACCCAATCCGAATCTTGAAGTGCTTCCTCTACCTTGTGTGGCTCAATAGAGGAAACAAAAGAGTAATGCTCACAAAAATGTGCAACACAAGATCTAGTGGTTACTCCCTTATGAATGTCGCCGAGGATGGTGTTGACGGGGTGATCTCGTTGGATTGCTTGGTGGACTCTTGGGTGTGGCGGCCTTTGAACTTGATCATCCTCCTTGTCTTGATCATTTGCATTTCCCCCTTGATCATTGCCATTGTCTTGAGGTGGCTCATCTTCTTGATCTTCTTCTTCATCATCTTGAGCCTCATCCTCATCTTGAGTTGGTGGAGACGCTTGCATTGAGGAGGATGGTTGATCTTGTGCTTGAATGGGCTCTTCGGATTCCTTAGGACACACATCCCCAATGGACATGTTCCTTAGTGCGACGCACAAAGCCTCTTCATCATCTAATTCATCAAGATCAACTTGCTCTACTTGAGAGCCGTTAGTCTCATCAAACACAATGTCACAAGAAACTTCAACTAGTCCAGTGGACTTGTTAAAGACTCTATATGCCCTTGTGTTTGAATCATATCCTAGTAAAAAGCCTTCTACAACCTTATGAGCAAATTTGGATTTTCTACCTCTTTTAACAAGAATAAAACATTTGCTACCAAAGACTCTAAAATATGAAACATTGGGCTTTTTACCGGTTAGGAGTTCGTAAGATGTCTTCTTGAGGATTCGGTGGAGATATAACCGGTTGATGGCGTAGCAGGCAGTGTTGACCGCCTCGGTCCAAAACCGATCCGAAGTCTTGTACTCATCAAGCATGGTCCTCGCCATGTCCAATAGAGTTCTATTCTTCCTCTCCACTACACCATTTTGTTGTGGCGTGTAGGGAGAAGAGAACTCATGCTTGATGCTCTCCTCCTCAAGGAAGCCTTCAATTTGTGAATTCTTGAACTCTGTCCCATTATCGCTTCTTATTCTCTTGATCCTCAAGCCGAACTCATTTTGAGCCCGTCTCAGGAATCCCTTTAAAGTTTCTTGGGTTTGTGATTTTTCCTGCAAAAAGAACACCTAAGTGAAGCGAGAATAGTCATCCACAATAACAAGACAGTACTTACTCCCGCCGATGCTTATGTAAGCGATCGGGCTGAATAGGTCCATGTGGAGGAGCTCGAGTGGCCTGTCAGTCGTCAAGATGTTCTTGTGTGGATGATGAACACCAACTTGCTTACCGGCTTGGCATGCGCTACAAATCCTGTCTTTCTCAAAATGAACATTGGTTAGTCCTAAAATGTGTTCTCCCTTTAGAAGCTTGTGAAGATTCTTCATTCCAACATGTGCTAGTCGGCGATGCCAGAGCCAGCCCATGTTAGTCTTAGCAATTAAGCAAGTGTCGAGTTCAGCTCTATTGAAATCAACTAAGTATAGCTGACCCTCCAACACTCCCTTAAATGCTATTGAATCATCACTTCTTCTAAAGACAGTGACACCTACATCAGTAAATAGACAATTGTAGCCCATTTTGCATAATTGAGATACGGAAAGCAAATTGTAATCTAATGAATCAACAAGAAAAACATTGGAAATGGAATGGTCAGGAGATATAGCTATTTTACCCAAATCTTTGACCAAACCTTGGTTTCCATCCCCGAATGTGATAGCTCGTTGGGGATCTTGGTTTTTCTCATAAGAGGAGAACATTTTCTTCTCCCCTGTCATGTGGTTTGTGCACCCGCTATCGATGATCCAACTTGAACCCCCGGATGCATAAACCTACAAAACAAGTTTAGTTCTTGATTTTAGGTACCCAAACAGTTTTTGGTCCTTTGACATTAGACACAAGAACTTTGGGTACCCAAACACAAGTCTTTGCTCCCTTGTGTTTGCCCTCAGCATATTTGGCAACTACTTTGCCAGATTTGTTAGTCAAAACATAAGATGCATCAAAAGTTTTAAATGAAACATTGTGATCATTTGATGCAATAGGAGCTTTCCTCTTAGGCAATTTAGCACAGGTTGATTGCCTAGAGCTAGATGTCTCACCCTTATACATAAAAGCATGATTAGGGCCAGAGTGAGACTTCCTAGAGTGAATTCTCCTAATTTTGTGCTCGGGATAACCGGCAGGGTACAAAATGTAACCCTCGTTATCCTGAGGCATGGGAGCCTTGCCCTTAACAAAGTTGGACAATTTCTTAGGAGGGGCATTAATTTTGACATTGTCTCCCTTTTGGAAGCCAATGCCATCCTTGATGCCAGGGCGTCTCCCACTATAAAGCATACTACGAGCAAATTTAAATTTTTCATTTTTCAAGTTCATGCTCGGAAATTTTAGCATCTAATTTTGCTATATGATCATTTTGTTGTTTAATTAAAGCCATATGATCATGAATAGCATCAATATCAACATCTCTACATCTAGTACAAATAGACACATGCTCAACGGTAGATGTAGAGGGTTTGCAAGTTTTTAGTTCAACAATCTTAGCATGTAAAATATCATTTTCACTTCTAAGATCGGAAATGTAAGCATTGCAAACATCTAATTCTTTAGTCTTAGCAATTAATTTTTCATTTTCACATCTAAGGCTAGCAAGAGAGGCATTTAAATTCTTAATCTTAGCAATTGAAATAGCATGATCATTTCTAAGTCTGACATTTAAATCATCACAAACATTTGAATCAACCTTAGCAACTAATTTAGCATTTTCATTTCTAAGGTTGGCAATAACATCATGGCAAGTGCTTAGCTCACTAGTTAATTTTTCACATTTTTCCTTTTCTAGAGCATAAGCATTCTTAACCTTAACATGTTTCTTATTTTCCTTAATTAGGAAGTCCTCCTGGCTATCCAAGAGTTCATCCTTATCATGAATGGCGCTAATCAATTCATTTAATTTTTCTTTTTGTTCCATGTTAAGGTTGGCAAAAAGAGTAAGCAAATTATCCTCCTCATTACTAGAATTGTCTTCATCACTAGAAGATGCATATTTAGTGGAGGATTTGGATTTAACCTTCTTTCTTTTGCCGTCTTTTGCCATGAGGCACTTGTGGCCGACGTTGGGGAAGAGAAGTCCCTTGTTGATGGCGATGTTGGCGGCGTCCTCGTCGGAGGAGGAGTTGGTGGAGCTCTCGTCGGAGTCCCACTCGCGGCAAACATGAGCATCGCCGCCCTTCTTCTTGTGATATCTTTTCTTCTGCCCTTCTTATCGTCGCCCCTGTCACTAGAAATAGGACATTTGGCAATAAAGTGACCGGGCTTACCACACTTGTAGCAAACCTTCTTGGAGCGGGGCTTGTACTCCTTCCCCCTCCTTTGCTTGAGGATTTGGTGAAAACTCTTGATGATGAGCGCCATTTCCTCGTTGTCGAGCTTGGAGGCGTCGATGGGTTGTCTACTTGATGTAGACTCCTCCTTTTTCTCCTCCGTTGCCTTGAATGCGACCGGTTGAGCTTCGGTCGTGGAGGGGCCATCTAGCTCGATACTTTTCTTTGAGCCTTTGATCATCAACTCAAAGCTCACAAAATTACCTATTACTTCCTCGGGAGACATTTGAGTATATCTAGGATTCCCTCGAATTAATTGAACTTGTGTAGGGTTAAGAAAAACGAGGGATCTTAGAATAACCTTGACCATCTCATGGTCATCCCATTTGGTGCTTCCGAGGTTTCGCACTTGGTTCACCAAGGTCTTCAAGCGATTGTACATGGCTTGAGGGTCCTCGCCTTGGTTGAGTCGGAACCGACCGAGCTCCCCCTCGATCGTCTCCCGCTTGGTGATTTTGGTCACCTCGTCTCCTTCGTGCGCGGTCTTGAGTACGTCCCAAATTTCCTTCACACTCTTTAACCCTTGCACCTTATTATACTCCTCTCGACTTAGAGAGGCGAGGAGTATAGTAGTGGCTTGGGAGTTAAAGTGGTGGATTTGGGCCACTTCGTCGGAGTCGTAGTCTTCATCCCCTACGTATGGTACCTGTACACCAAACTCAACAACATTCCAAATGCTTGTGTGGAGTGAGGTTAGATGATGCCTCATTTTGTCACTCCATATATTATAATCTTCACCGTCAAAAACCGGTGGTTTGCCTAATGGAACGGAGAGTAAAGGAGTACGCTTTGAAATACGGGGATAGCGTAGGGGAATCTTACTATACTTCTTGCGCTCATGGCGCTTAGAAGTAATGGACTGCGCGTCGGAGCTAGAGGTGCAAGGCGATGAAGAATCGGTCTCATAGTAGACCACCTTCTTCATCTTCTTTTTCTTGTCGCCACTCCAATGCGACTTGTGGGAAGAGGATTTCTTCTCCTTCCCCTTCCCCTTGTTGCGGGACTCTTCCGATGAAGCCTTCCCGTAGCTTGTAGCGGGCTTGTCGCCGGTCTCCATCTCCTTCTTGGCGTGATCTCCCGACATCACTTCGAGCGGTTAGGCTCTAATGAAGCACCGGGCTTTGATACCAATTGAAAGTCACCTAGAGGGGGGGGGGGTGAATAGGGCGAAACTAAAATTTACAAAGTTAATCATAACTACAAGCCGGGTTAGTGTTAGAAATATAATCGAGTCCGAGAGAGAGGGTGAAAACAAATCGCAAGCAAATGATAAATGAGACACAAGGATTTGTTTTACCGAGGTTCGGTTCTTGCAAACCTACTCCCCGTTGAGGTGGTCACAAAGACCGGATCTCTTTCAACCCTTTCCCTCTCTCAAACGGTCACTTAGACCGAGTGAGCTTCTCTTCTCAATCACACGGGACACAATGTCCCCACAAGGACCACCACACAATTGGTGTCTCTTGCCTTGGTTACAATTGAGTTTGATCACAAGAAGAATGAAAAAGAAAAGAAGCAATCCAAGTGCAAGAGCTCAAATGAACATAACAAATCACTCTCTCTAATCACTAAAGCTTTGTGTGGAGTTGGGAGAGGATTTGATCTCTTTGGTGTGTCTTGTAATGAATGCTATAGCTCTTGTAAGGTGTAGAAGTGTGGAAACTTGGATTACAATTGAATGTGGGGTGGTTGGGGTATTTATAGCCCCAACCACCAAACTAGCCGTTTGGTGGAGGCTGCTGTCGACGGGCGCACCGGACAGTCCGGTGCGCCAGCAACGTCACCCGGCCGTTAGGGTTCAACCATTGGAGCTCTGACTGGTGGGGCCTCTGGGCTGTCCGGTGGTGCACCGGACAGGTCCTGTAGACTGTCCGGTGCGCCAACTGCGCGTGCTCTGACCTCTGCGCGCGTAGGCGACCGTTGCGCTTGAAGTAGACGTTGCTCCGCTGGCACACCGGCAGTCCGGTGCGCCACCGGACACTGTCTGGTGCCTCATCAGACGGTCCGGTGAATTATAGTGGAGCGCCCTCTGGCTTTCCTGAAGGTGAGGAGTTCAGCGTCGAGTTCCCTGGTCCACCGGACATTGTCCGGTGGCACACCGGACAGTCCGGTGCGCCAGACCAGGGTGCCTTTGGGAATTCTTAAGCTCTTTTTGTTTGAACCCTTTCTTGGTCTATTGTGAACCTTTGGCACCTGTAAAACTTATAGACTAGAGCAAACTAGTTAGTCCAATTATTTGTGTTGGGCAATTCAACCACCAAAATCTATTTAGGAAAAAGGTGTAAGCCTATTTCCCTTTCACCACCCAAAAAGGAAGGCGACCAATCAACTAATTCGGCAACTGTTGCAGCTGAGGCTGTCCGGTGTGCACAGAACAGTCCGGTGCACCAGCGGACAGAAAGAAATCTAGAGTTTCCAAACGAAGGAGCAACGGCTCCTTGGCCCCTTAGGGCTATAAAAGAGTCCCTTGGGCACCTCTGCCAGAACACCAATCATTCTAAGAGCACAATACAACTCTAAGACTCCACGACGACGCCGTTCAATGATTCGAGAGAGATTTGAGTGCATTTTTTTCGCCGTAACGTTTTGTTGTTGTGCTCTTGTCTTTGCTTTCGTGTGTGTTGTAGTTGCAATTGTGCTCTTGTGTGCATGTTCTTACTCCCCCCTTACTCTGGTTTTGATTGTGATCACTTGTGTAAGGCATGAGAGACTCCAACTTGTAGAGATTCCTCACAAACGAGATATCAAGATATAAGGAAAAACCATGGTACTCAAGTTTTATCTTTGGATCACTTGAGAGGGGTTGAGTGTAACCCTCGTCCATTAGGACGCCACAACATGGAGTAGGGAAGCATATTATGCTTGACCGAGCCACGAGATAAAAATTGCCTTGTCTCTTATGTCATTTACTTATTGCAATTTTTTTATCTCTTCCATGTTCCAAACTTTCACTTGTGATATTGCTCTAAGTCTAAATTATATTTTGATAGAGAAATCAAATAGAAGGAACTTCTCTCTTTCTCTCTACTCTCAAACTTCGTTTTATCTACTCTAACTCAATCATTAGATCAAGTTTGTGTTGTTTTGAGCAAGTTTTGCAGGATCACCTATTCAACCCTATCTAGGTGCTATCAATTGGTATCTGAGTTGCTTTCTTCATCAAGGAACTAACCACCCGAAGAAATGGATTCTAAAGGGAAGGCGAAGGTGATCAAGGAGAAGGAGATCCCCTCCAACGAAACATCTAAGGGAGGAGAGACCATCGACTCCTGATCAGGCAAGAAGGACAAGAAGAAGAAGCACATCAAGAAGATAGTCTACTACGACAGCGACACTTCTTCATCTTCACCGAGAGAGGATGGCGACTCATCCTCTACAATGAAAAAGACGGTCAAATAAAACTATTCTAAGACCTTTTTAAAATATTCTCATATACTTTACATTCAAATGCTCATTTGCTATCTATTCCTCTTGGTAAACCTCCTCGCTTTGATGGGAAGGATTATTTTTGGTGGACCATAAAATGTGCAATCATTTATCTTCTCTTCATCTAGTATTTATAACATAGTTGAAAATGGATATGGACTTGGGAGGCAAGCAAAAACTTTCGTTGGAAAGCAAAAAAAAAGGTTTCAAAGTACAGGACAACAAAACGCAACAAGATCGATCAAACCTTCAAGCCAAAGCATCCGAAGGTTGGGCATTGGAGGACCAATAATACTAAGGGCCTGTTTGTTTGGTCTGAATTGGGCTGAATTAGAATTAGATTCTAGGGCAAGCCTGTTTGGATGCGCTTGAAATTGGAAATCAACATTCCACTCACTTTCCTAGCCCAAATCTAAAGCCCACAACAGATTCCTAGCTTGTGAAGACAGAAAACGATTCCTCTCCCCTCCCTCCCAGCAGTGCACGCGTGACGCTCGGCGGCGACCGGCACGGTGCATCCTCGGCTCCTTGCCTCACCTCCCGGTCCATCCTCGCAGCTCTGCGCGTGCCTCACCTCGACAGCAGCCTTCCCTCGCGACACGGAGAGCACCCTTCCCCCACCTCGCTGCTTCTAACCCGCGAGCCGCGCTGAGGAGATCTCGAGGTGCCCTCCTCCGCCTCGGCGGGCTCGCCTGCCTTGCGGGTCGCGGTCGCGTCGCGGGTGGACCTTCTGACTTGTCCGGTTCTCCCCGCCCCTGCGTGCGCTGCGAGCTCGGCTGCGTGCCTTCGTGAGAGGGGGTGCGAACGGCCAGATGGGGATCTAATCAGACAAGCGAACGAGGACGGGAACGGGCACGGGGTGCCGCGCCCGCGTTATCCGTCGTCCCCGGCGAGGCGGCGACACTGCTGCTGTAGGTGCGAGCCGTAGCTACTGGCCTGCCGTAGCTACTGTAGGCGGCGACACTGCTGTAGGTGCGCCCGCGACAATTGCATTCTTACAATTGCCTCTGATTATTGACAACGCTCTGCAGATCAGTTTCCTCTTGCAATATAACAAAGTTCAATCCTGGTAGATGCACGAAAAGACACTCCGCACAGGAAATTTACCATGAAACTCAAACCCGAACAACCTCCATGTATCCTCACAGCAAGAAAGATATCTAGATTTCATATATTTAGCAATTTCATCGATACCATCAGAGCTAGTCTTTTCTTGATCTACTGTACGTCACCCTTTGTAGATTCTGAAGCAGATGACTCACGATTCTTGAACCTCATTCTATGCACAGTCAAATCCTTTGTTGACATACTTAATAGACACTTGATCAGATAGGTTTGGTTACAGGCCTCAACATCAATATGTGCCTGGAATTTCTTGAGCACAGTGCACAAATAGACTATGTGGCACAACCCATAGACTATCTACTTGTACATTCCCTTTCCAGGCAAGAATACCATTTTTCTGCGCCTGTATAGTGGGTACCCAGCTTCGTAAAAAACTGTTTCAGATCTAAATGACTTAGACCTTTTAAACAATAGCCATCTCTCGTGCAAGGACTATTTGGATTAGCTGAACCACACGGGTCTTGTATCATAAACTCTTCAACCAGGAAGAATCCTAACGGATCAGCACTAGGATCAGGTAACTCAGCAGATATATATCTATCAACGTTAAGATTCGATTTGCTCGTCAGCGAGTCAAAATGGCTCGCCCAGCTGGACCAGCTCATGTGGAACCATGCCTAGTGAGCTCTCCAGCTGAGAACCGTTGGCCAAATAAATCCTTTTGTTGGGTGTGGATCAGCTCATGTGGAACCATGCCTACCTTGCCTGCTCACTTGTGAAAGACGAATGTTCCCCCAGTGCATATTTGCATTGCATTCTATATTCGCATTGTATTGCTTTATTTAATTTGCCGGTCTTGCATGCACCGTATACATAGACATATCATTCTGTTCACCTGTTCTTCTTTGAATTAGTGATATATATATATATAATGTTTTGTCAAGTGTGCTTATGATGTATGGTTTATCTGCTGTAGATGTCTCACAACAACTTAGAATTGGTTAGAAGAAATTTGGAGGAAATGAGAGAGAGGCGTAGGAAGAAGAGGCTGAGAGTAGCATCCTTATTTGTTGCAACTGTCATGGGCATGATTGCGGAATATTATTATCGGAAAAGACCTAGACATCTTATGGATCCCTCTGAGGTGATAGAGAGAGATGTAGCTGGTCGGAAACAAATGCTAAGGAATCTGTATCAAGGATCAAATGTTTATTGCTATGACAGTTTGCGTCTAACTAAGATATCCTTTTCGGACCTATACACTATCTTAGATGAAGACACATTTTTAGACTTGTTTGATATCTTAACAGGTGATGCGCGCAAGTACGAGTCTTTATTGGCACTTCCATTGATTCTGAGGAAGAGATGGCTGTTGAAGCAACTTAAAAAGTGAACCGAGTTGTGGTTGGGTGAATTGAACTGTTGTTGGGTGTGTTGATGTTGCTGTCTTAGTTTATGTTGGGTGTGTTGATGTTGCTGTCTTAGTTTATGTTGGGTGAATTGAACATCACATTGAGTAGCAAGTAATGTGTTCCAATGATATATGGACATTTGAGACAAATCTGCATCATTATTACTATTCTCGTGATGCATTCTGCTTGATAAATTGTAGGGTGAAAACTTGTGTATTTTGTTGTGTGCAAGTTGATGTGGTTATTTCTCTCCAAATATGTAAATTCCATATATAACTATCCAAACAAGATATTGAATTTGATTCATGGAAAAGAATTTCATTAGCATCCAAACAAAAAAATTGAATTGAATTAAATTCTAAGGAATTACTTTCTTTAGGAATCTAATATCTAGAATGTTATTCATGGAATGAGTTTCATTTCCAAGGAAACAAACGGGCCCTAAGATTTCCAGCAAAGAGATGAATCTTGTAACAGATCTGTAACTGAATGAATACGTTTATTTTTCAAGTGATTCATATCGTCATCGTCAAGTATAACCATTCCAAATTTCATTCCAATCAAATGATCCGTAGCGGCCAATACATCTCGTGGTAACAAGAATGTATTGTTCTGAGGGATATCAAGATTCAGTCTCTGATTCATATTTCATCAACCAACTCTTCCTAATTCACATTTTTGTTGAAAAAATTTCTTTTGTAATTCCTCACATAAGGACTCAACTCCATTTCTATCCAAATTGTGAAGTAAATCTTCCTCTAGATGTGGTATTTGTTTAGTGATTTTATCAACGGAGCCTTGACTTGTCGTATCCATCTGAATTTCATATTTTCGGATGTGAAAAGAAGTATAAATATTCTCATATACCAAACATTCACTAATTAATACTGTCCTCAAAATTGTAACCCTCCCAGAGCATATAAGCTACTAAAACATTTTTTCTAAAGAAAGTTCCCGACCAACTGTAGCTGCTCCCTCCACTAAAATTTACCCTTTTTTTTAATGGATTTACCCCACGGAACCGACTTTTTGACCAACTTATGAACAAGTACATCATGCGAAGTGCCAGTTTATGCGCATAAAAAGTAGTAGGTTCCTGCTGCTCCCGTTGAGGCCATCAAGAAAACCTATTAGCGCAGGTTAAGATGCATGCAGAGCTTAGAAACATAATTTAATTTTGGCTAAGACCTTCCATAGCAGCAGCAGCAGCAGCACTTGATGCTTGATACATCTTAGGTTAGGCTTGCAGGCACAGTAACGTCCTCAGTGTCAAATCGTGACAATCTAGCTCCCAGTCCTGAACATCAACAAAAGGCCACAGCAACGTTTCAGAAGCTGGAGCGTGATTGTCGCTGGCTAGTTCTGATTTATGATCCTACTTGCTGCATCATTCCTCCAGGCCATGAACATTACAGAACGGTCCTTCGCTAACCCTTTCACAAGTTCAGAGAAACCACCAGTGCACCTTCATTTTTCCAGCTCCCAAACAAATGAAGTGCTCCGACCTCAGACGTCCGCACAAAGACAAGGCCCGATAGCCTGGGTAGGAGAGAGTTCTCGCGGGGCTGCTTATGGTCACAGGGGTCGGTCTCAGCTCAAAAAGGCATCAACAGTGCTTGGCGAACTGTTGTCTCTTTGAGCTAGCGATACCCTTCACAACATGGATTTATTGGACTAGGGTGTCACTTTGCATTCACATGATGTATTCTCCCCGTATTCATCCTGCGCTTGAACACTCCCCACAGATAGAGTTTCCCTTGGAACGCTACAAAAGACAGGGTTTGATAAGTAAGCTGAAAATATTAGCCATAGAACAAAGTAAAGCTGCCAGAACTATAAAACTACAAGAATTCAACGGCAAGGAACTTTTTAAGTGCGCGCTAATGGACAGTAGAAGCAATATAATGCAAAATTGCACCAAGGCACAGTGCCATCAAAGTTCATGGTCGCAAATTTAAAACAGGAACACTGTCATCATATCCATGGACAGAACCAGTGCTGGCGGCTCTGACATAAGTGGTTCATGTGGTGTCTAAGGAATAACCGAGGCAAGTCTTACCCCTGCATTTTGCAATGTGACTGCATTCAACACAGGACCTTTTTGCTTGGCTCAGTGGCTTAGCTCATATCGTATCCATGACATTTGCAAATTACATTGTGAAATCAGCAATATGGTACTTACTTTGGCATTGCTCTGGTAGGAAAACAGACGGGGAGATCAGCAGCTTGGCAAAGCCAACGACATATTTTAGGACTAAGCTATGATCATTGAGATAATGCACTAGTTGATCCAGTTCCCTACAAAAGCAACAAGTACATTTTAAACCATGTACCAGAAAAGACAAACTAAGCAATCGTCCACAGGGTAGGACGGTAGGGCACACACCTCATATTATCTGAGAAGAAATACAAGCCAATGCATTCAGCAGTAGGTTCCGATGCCTTCCACCTCCCTGGCCAGGCTTTCAACTTTGAATGCTTTGTTACTTTCATTAGTGGTGGTAATGACATCGATAATTCCTGCACCTTCTTGCATGCTTGATTTGACAGGTGTGCAACCAATGAAATATATTCCTGGCCAATCTTCATGATTCCACTATAGCATAAAACGTGAAAAACATTAGCACTGCAGAGAGAGAAATATTGAAATGCTTTAGAATGGGTTTAAAGGCATGTAACATACGTCCAGTAAGGTCTATCAATGGGTCGCGTGCAAATAAAGCTTTGCTGATCTGATGCTAATCGTGCAGCATCAATCTGTGTGCATGGAACACTAGCGTTCCCTGGGGGTGTTTTATTGTCTTTGTTGGCCCTTCTCTGCTTCCTTGCCTTCGTATGATCATTGGTAAGTTGATTATTTGAATTTCCTGGACACATCGCTTCATCAGAATCTTCTGTGGATCTTCGCAGCTTCATCACACCACTTTCCATGTGTCTCCTGCGCATCCTCACTTCCATCTGCATGGCCTTGGCATCTTCATCATATGATAGAATAGGTCGTTTTCTTTTCTTGGCCATGACACTCTCAAAAGTTTTTACAGATTTAGAACATCTTGGTTCTGCATCATTTACTTCCTTAGTCTTTGGAGATGAATCCAAGGAAGCACTTGAGCAAGTACAATCAATTTGCTTTGTTGGCCTACAACTTCTCATACGAGCAGGACCTGTATTTCTGTCCTTCATAACGAGTTTGGTTTTCTGATGTTCAGTATGACGTGAAACATGTCTGTTTGGTCCTTCATATTGCTTTCTAAAGCTACTTTTTGTTGCTTTCCGTGGACTAACATGCTTGGAAGGCAATGACATCTCCCTTTTGTGATGTTCGCATACAGGCCACACTTTTGGCAGTTGAAACGCAAGTCTTGGGCACATCATTTTGGAGACTCTTCCCTTCAGCACTGGCTTGGGATAGTAACTTTGGTTAAAATCATCGAGACTGTGATTAATTTCATCTGACCTATTTGCTACATCTGAGTTGTCTGCGCTAGAAACCAAGCATTCTTTTGGTGTCGAGGGACTCAATACCTGGACATTATGCAGTGCAGGGTTCAAAATTCCCATGCCTAACAAGCATTCTGTCATTTCAGCCCTGTGTTTTTCAACAGCTGAGTTTCCTTCTCCATTTGAGGAACTTGATGACTCTGCTGAGGGATTTGATCTCTGGACATTATCCAGTCCAGGGGTGACGGTGTCAATGCCTGACAAGCGTTCTGTTTTTTCAATGTTGTCTTTCTCAACAGATGTGCCTCCTCCATTTGAGGAACTTGATGGCTCTACGGTATTTGACAATAACCTTGAGTCCAACCACTCCTTAGATGGATCCAAGGCATCCATATTCCTAACATCTAGATCTGATCCTTGCATTGGCTGTGAGTAGTTTGATGGAGGCTTTGACCTTAGGGTACTATTCGGCACATCATCCCATGGTCTAACCACCTCCAACTGATCAGGTTGCTCCGAACTTGCTGGTGTAGGAATAGAACCATCTACTTTCTCCTCAGTAAAATTGGGATGTGTTTGCTCAACATATTCCACTGAGGCAAATAAGCCATCCTCCGCTCCTTGTTCTTCAGGTTTTGACCTCGAGTCCAACTGCTCCTTAGAAAGATCCAATACATCCACATTTCCAACATATAGATCTGATCCTTGCATGGACTGTGAGTAGTTTGAAGGAGGCCTTGATCTTTGGATGCTATTTGGCACATCATGCCATGGTCCGAGTATAACCACCTTGAAAGGAACAGGTTGCTCCCGGCGTTCCGATGCAGGACAATAACCGTCTACTTGCTCCTCACTTGACCATATAGGACTAGTTTCATCAGTTAAAATGGGATGGGTTTGCTCGACATCTTCAACTGAAGCAAATAAGCTAGCTTCCGCTCCTTGTTCTTTGATTTCTAATGGAGGGTCCACAAGTGAATGGCTTGTACCATCAAGATTAACCATCTCCAAAAGATGAGGTTGCTCCGCATTTTCCAATACACCATCTTTTTGCTCCATATTCGGTAGTGTAGGACAAGAACTACCCTTAACAAATGGATATGATGTCTCAACATCATTGATTGAAGAAAGAAAGTCAGACTTTGTTCCTTGGGTGAAGTCTTCAACACAATTCTGTGAAAAAGAGCAGCCATCTTTTCCCATTGAGAGGTCCAGACACTCCATTGTGTTCATGGTAGGCCCAACAGCACCCACTACCTTTTGTGTTTCTACAGTAAGATCAGAAGTTGAATGACTTGAACCATCAGCACTTTCTAGTTGATAAATTAAGTGGTCATTTTTACTTTCCCCTTCCTCTAAAATATCATTGAGCTTTAAATTTTTCACGACGAACATTTCAGAAGAATTGAATTTCTTCACTCAGAAAATGTTTAGTGGAGGTGAGAACATTCTCACCCCTACCTTACCTTCATTATGTTTTGGAGGACAATCGTCACACAGCCATTCAATTGTTGAGGCATCATAAATTACCGGGTCCAAACAATATCTACAAAAACCACAAACAATGCTAGTTAGTGTAAGGAGAGATTGTGTATAATGCGTGGAAGGATGGGATGTATTGCATTGAGCCTATAACGAGAATATATAGGAGTACATAATTTGGAGGGCAAGAAGCCTATCCAAAAGAAGAGGAAGGTTATCCTACAGATAAGGACGGTTATCCCGGGATTACAATCAATCCTATACCGACCATATCAGGAGTTGCCTAATATACTCTAACATCCCTCCGCAGTCGTAGCGTTAGCAACACGAACGGACAGACTGGAGAACAATGGAGTTATCCCCCCCCCCCCCTCGATCGGAACGTCGGCGCGAATGCTGCTACTGGAGTAGCCCATGCAGATGATAGTGCTTTGTGCCGATAATGTCGAGGTTGCCGAGTGCAAAGGCACGAAGCCGTTGTCGAGGTGTCGTGCGTAGGGAGCTGTGGTCGATGGAGCTATTGAGGATGCCGAAGTAGACAAACCGTACAAGTCGCGGGCATGGACGCAGCATGCGGGAAGGCCACAACGTACAAAGAGGCACCAGGTTGACGGTGGCACAGAAGGAGGGCGCCATAGACGAAGTCAGAGACGCAGTCACAACGGTCAATGAAGAAGCCGACGGAGAGGACGATGTCGTCAAACCGCCGTGGACGAGGCGTGCTCCATGTTTGCCAGATCTAAAAACGCGTTGTGGACGAAGGCACGCATTGGTGTTGCCATTACCGGACGTACAAGGGAGAGGGCCCCAACCATATGTGTCAGCGCCTAAAGGGGCCAGCAAAGAAGACCTCCATGATGGTTGTGGTGCGGTATGGCGGGAGTGCCGTCACAGCTCACGGTTGTCAAAGCGGAGCAGACGAAGTAGTCGAGGATGAGACAACGATGCTGGCAATAAGGTTGTGTTGGACGAAGGCGAAGAGGTAGGTGTGGCGACACATCGAGGTTCTTGGAGTTGTTGTGGCGGGAGAGCCACGACGCATACGAAGGTCCTCGACAGCGCCATTGTAGCGCAACGGCGGTGCTTGAAGTCGGCGAAGAATTTGAACAATTGAAGAATACCATGCGCGAGAGACGTGCATCGACAAGAGTCGATAGCGTGTAGATGCAACGGTGAGGACAACGATAGGCGGCGATGCTGCTGCCCAAGGAGGCAACGTAGTGGCAGCCCTCTTTCTTGGCGAAGCATCACGCGAAGGACAACAGACGTCTCAGGAGGGTGGTTCGCTCACGATCGGTTGATCAGGCCTACGGCATGCGAAGCAGGGACGACGATGGCGATGTCGATGGTGGAGCCTCCCGATCGATGGTGACAACGATGAGCCGATGTAGATGGATGTGCAGACGAAGGGGCGCGACACAGGTATGCATTCCGGATACGCTGCAGACCACGCCAGTTGCACCATCGAAGAAAGTGAGGTGCCAAAGGGTGCCAGCAAGACTCCTAAAATCCATAGCGTACTGGACAAGGTCACCATCAAAACCAGAAAGCTTAGGATTGGTGTCGACTAGTGTTGCACAAGGTTTGCACTCAAACATCCGTGCGCGTGCGAGGATATCCAGCATGTACAAACGCTGCGACAGGAACAAGCCACCATCATGCGACTAAATATACATCCCCAAAAAGTGATGAAGTGAACCAAGACCTATCATTGAGAACTCGCGCTGCAGGGCAACGATAGTCTTGTGGAGATCTGCTGAAGACGTTGTCAGAACAATATCATCAATTGTGTTCGTGCCCCGCCGGGTAGACGAAGAGGGACGTGTCGGATTTGGCATGAATGAAACCAAGAGATAACAAGTATGCTACAAAGCGGTTGTACCAAGCTCGGGGAGCTTGTTTCGAACCGTAGTGTGACTTGTTGAGGCGACAAACATAGTCGGAGTGAGTAGGATCCTCAAAACCGGAAGGCTAGGCACAATAAACTGTCTCGATAAGGGTGCCATGGAGGAATGCATTCTTGATGTCCAACTGATGAATAGGCCATTGACGGACAAAGCTAGAGATCAATGTGGACTATGGCAGGCTCATTATCGTTTCGAAATTACATGGTTCACGTTCTGGTATCTAGGGATCATGTTTCCCTCCTCGAACCAATCATCCTAAAGAGATATATGCCCTAAGAGCCTAGGGACGTAAAATTATTGATCTACGTCCCACGTACCCATTCCTTGTACCCTTCATACAAGAAACTTTGTGACACTGGTGGCAGTTTGGATGAGGCCAGTTGAAACAGAAAGAAGAGAACATCCCCCATATGCTCCCTGTCCATATCCCCTGCATCTCGTTGGTCCCATGTGTGCCCGCCTGCGCTTCAGAGGCACACGCTCAACAGCCATAGAACAATCAAAGAGAGGTGAAATAAGAGTGGCGAGGACTACAAACAAAGAGAGATGGACGGAAGGGTTTTTGCAACTTTAACTGGCACAACCACATAGGCAATTGGCAGTGGTGTGGTGGGTTTTAAATCTCTAGTAGAATGAGAACATAGATGGTCACTTCTTTTAGTTCATGGACCCAAGTGAGGTGGTAGATTAAGGACCTAGATGGTCACTTTTTAGGTTTAAGGACCTAGGTGAGAATCCATGAAAAGTTGAAGGGGATCTTAAAAAACATTTGGCACTTTTGAACACCATAATGCCAAATAAAAAGCAGCCAAGTATGTAAAGTTAAAGTATCTAAAGACAACATTATGGATGTGATTGACAATGACAAAATTGATGCAAATAATTTTCTATAAAATGTTAATAAATCATGTGTCCAAAAAATCCCAAAAATCATTATGGCAAGATAATCAAAATCCATGCATTTCTTTTGTTCTTTTACTTAGGAATTTTAATTTGAAAATAAGAGGCATGAAGACTTTGAAAGAACAAGTAGAAAGAGAAGTTACAGGTGCCTTGCAGCATTCTTGCAATTGCTACATTGTATTAAAAGTTGCCTGTAGCCAACAACACCACACACTTCACATACGATGTCCTACATAAAAATGCAAACATGCAAATTTGGTTAGTTCACAAAACCTCCCAATTAAAAAAACGACCCATTAGAGCTGTGTGTCTTTTCATTAAGTAAGAGGGAAAAATGTGGGAGCCGAGGCCAAACCCACACGGTTACAGACTTACAAACACATGCTCGCCACACACAAGAGGTAAGCGACCAAAACACACCCAGGGGGGATTGCTCAAGAACCCAGCCCCACCAACCTTGCACTCAGAAGGCTAAGTGCAGAATTACCAGCAAGGCACCACAGGTTGCCTTTCTGTACAACTTTACGGCACACTAAGAAAACACCGGGACTATTCCCCCCAAACACACTCATTCCTGTGCTTCCAAACTTCCAAGGCAACCAGAATAATCAAAGAATTCAGACCCTTCTTAACCTCCCTAGGGACTGAATTGATTACTCCAGACCACCAGCCAGAAAACTCCTTCCATTGGGCTCCGGGATATAGTTGTCAGCCCAAGACAAGTGAACACAGCAGCCCAAACTTCGCGAGAGAAAACACAGGACATAAGCAAATGTTGCATGGTTTGCTACTGGTTCACAAAGAGGGCAGACAGTAGGATGTTGGAGCTCACTCCTAGCCAGGCGATCCGCCGTCCAACATTTAATTTTTAATGCCAGCCAAATGAATAATTTGCACCGAAGTGGTGCCCAACTCTTCCAATCCTTTTCCAGGGCCCATATTTAATTGTCCCAAAAAAGAACACCCGGTAAGCAGTTTTACATGAGTACCATCCAGAGTCTGTAAACTTCCAACGGAATTGATCAGGAACTCCTGGCTGCAGAATAACCCTATCAACCAACTCCCAAATTTTTAGATATTCAATTAGAACTAGGACAGTAAGACCCCCTTGATGTCAGAAACCCATCTTCGATTGGTTAGGGCTTGAGAAACGGTGTGTCGCTTCCTTACTTAGATACTGTCAAAACAAGATTAGGCGCCAAGTCGGCCACAGAATTACCTTGCAGCCACCGATCAGTCCAGAACAACACCTCTTCTCCATCACCTATGTTGATTTGAATGGCTACATCAAAAAGGGCTTGAGCAGCCCTTGTAACATGAACAGGAAGGCCTTACCAAGGGCGATCTGAATCAGTTTTTTCCAGCCACAATCATCAAATGCGCAAGGCCGATCCCATGAGTTCCAGATAAACAATCCCAAGGCCAGTAAGGGCCGCTGATTCTCCAAAGAGACCAGACAACTGCCACCAATCACCTTCTCCTTGCTAGACCATAAAAAAACCCTTCGATTTTTATCAATAGCTTTGATCACCCATTTTAGCAGATCTAGGGCAGTCATTAGATGAATGGGAATTGCTGAGAAAACAGCCTTTACTACCACCAGACGCCCAGCCCGGTTCAGGAGAGAAGCCTTCCACTTGGGAAGACAATCAGCCACCTTGTCAACTAAATGCAGCAGGTCAGCCTTAGAAGGTTCTCTAATACTGAGCGCTGAGCGGAATTCTGAGGTACTTACAGGGGAAATTGCTCACATCACAGACCACCGCCTGCTTAATGACATCCAAATCAGGAACACAGAGCTTTTGCTGAAATTGGTTCTGAGTCCCGATGCATGCCCAAAAATCTCCAGCAACTTCGATATTAATAACAGATCAACCTGATTAGGCCTTAGGAATAGAATCACATCAGCATAAATAGAAATCCGATGCTTGACTTGTGTAACGGCAAGAGGCTGCAGCAGATTTTGTCTAGAGGCCTTTAGTACCAGGGCATTAGGACTTCCATTACCAAAATAAAAAGCATAGGGGATAGGGGATCCCCCTGCCTCAAACCTTGCCGATGAAGAATCAAATCCCCTGGTTCGTCGTTAACCAATATACGTGTGGAAGAGGTAGATAGGAGACACAACATGTTGCACCATCGACGACCAAAACCCAGATGCCGCATTACTTCAATTAGAAAGGGCCAAGAAACTGAGTTGAAAGCTTTTGAAATGTCAAGCTTAAAGAGAATATGCGGCTCCTTACTGTAAAGACATCTAGCCATCTGCTGAACAAGGAGGAAATTATCCTGAATACTCCTGCCCTTGATAAATCCGCTTTGGTTGATGGAAACATGCTCTGGAAGCCTAGGAGCCAACCTGTTAGCCAAGATTTTGGTTACCAATTTAGCGAAACTATGGACAAGACTAATGGGACGATAATCTTTGACCTCCAAAGCTCCCTCTTGCTTTGGCAACAGTGTAATGAAAGCCGAATTAAGAAGCTTGAATCTAGCCACATGCCCCTGTGAATGGCAACAAGAACAGCCATAACATCCTCTCTAATGATCTGCCAACAAGTCAGGTAGAAGCGTCTCGTAAAGCCATCCGGGCCAGGGGCTTTCTCAAGTGGCATATCTTTGATCGTTGCCACCACTTCATTCTCAGTAAATTCCTCCTCCAAAGAAGACAAATCCCGCATCTGCAGATTGGGGGCACCAAGGTCCAAGGAAAATTCTCTCTGCTCGGCTTCCCCAAGAAGCTTATCATAAAAATTCAGAACCGCAGAATGCTTCTCACCTTGGGCAGTGACAACCTGACCATCAACCTTTAACTTAGCAAAGAAATTATTTTTCCTCTGGAATCTTGCATGTTGATGAAAAAAGACCGTATTGGCATCCTCTTCCTAAATGTACATGATTCGTGACCTTTGACGGGTGTTAAGCACCGTTTGTGGCATTGGGTGTGGCCGGACGGTCCGCCCTTAAGCGCGGACAGTCCGCAATTGGATCAAAGCAGACGGATTAACTCCTATCTCCACGCGTGTTTATCCCTCTAAACTCGTGGGAGTTGTTGGAAGACACCTAGAAACGGGTCCAGACCTTCCCCCTACATATTTGAAGGGGTACGGCCGATTGATACACCAACAGTCGAATTAAAATCAATATATCTTCTGTTCCTTTACTTATGCCCTAGGAGTAGACAGTAATGTAGCCTTCTTCACCTCAACCTTCACATCTCTTCGACTCTACGTCGTCTAGAGGCGTCTTGAGTGGCCTGACGATCCTAAGACAAAACCTAGGATCTCTCCTCCCTGACGGGTCCCTCCCGGGGGGCAGATCCAAGTGCTGTTGGCGAACGCCATCAGCCGTCACCGACACGCACACGCGGATCGTCCGGCCACTAGTCGCTGACCGTCTGGCTCGGTGCAGAAAAAACTAAGCTCCTGCCACAGGTCGCGGACTGTCTGGCCCTAGGCCGCGGACCGTCCGCACTGCCGCAGAGAGCACCGCCGTCGATACAACTCGCGGTGATTGACGTCCAGATCGGCGTCAACACACTTTTTAGCGACTCCGCAGGAGAACATCGCGTGAAGGTCTATCAAATCGGTCCTCAATGGCCGGTTCAAAGGATAGTTCCAACGTCTCTCCCAGCAACATCATCGAGCCGACTATGGAGATTCTGTCAGTTGAAGATCAGCAGGAGTTCGAGGAGCACAAGAAGCGCAATTAATCAAAGAAGCGCAAGCAAAATTCCTGGCCAACTTCAAGGTGGACAGGAATCACAAGGTCGTCTGACAGCGGGCGACTGATCTAGCTTCGCTCTGACCCGCTGTAGCTACTCCCGAGGTAAGTGAAACAAACGAAATCCAATCTCTTAGATCTTACATAGATGAGCACATTAGCTGCAAATTGGCACAACCAATCCCAACTACTTTATGGGATGTCGATGGACATATATCCTAGACAACCATAGCCTCCTGCGCAGATCGGGGGTAAATCCACCGATCTACGCACGGCCGGACCGAATTTTTGAAATAGTCTGGATTACCTAAACCCTAAACCGATCTACGCAAGGGCGAATAGTCCGGATTAGCAGTGCTGGCCCAATTTTCCAAACCGAATTACCGAAATCCGCGCCAGAGCCACTGCATTCCGTGCAAACCCTAACCGACCATTTCAGACCATCCACACAGTATCGGACAGTCCGAATACATCAACGGACAGTCCGACTACGTAGCCGGACAGTCCATGCACACAGCCGGACGGTCCGCGTATCCGACCGAACAATCCGGCGCAGAGTATACAGATCACGATACAAGTTATTATCACCATAATGTATACCCGTCTCAGCCAAGCTTCCCTTTACTCCCTACGGCTCCTCAACACCATAGCACCGCCCCACATATGCGTGGGGGCTAGCATTCCCCCCCCCCCAAGAGACTGAGAAAAGATGACCAGTCATATGAGTTTCCCAGGGCAAGCATTATGCTCCAAAGAACCCAAACCCCTAGGCACGTAAACAACATAATACACAAACACCCACACCATTAATTGACCATAGGGTCGGTGCGCTACCACCGAGAGCCATTGACATAGTAAGGAAAGAAATAGCTGGGGCGTTCCGAGACAAGCTCGGAGTTAGCATGGCCCCTGGAGGACAATTATATCGGAAACCTTATGATAGTCGATTCGACTACCACCCATACCCCATGGGAACAAGGATACCCGAATTTGCAAAATTTTCAGGTGACCAGGGTAAGAGCACACATGAGCACATAGATCAGTTCCTAGCACAGTTAGGAGAATTGACTGATACATAGGCGTTCCACGGTCGCTTATTCTCATTGTCCCTAATAGGGACTGCATTCGCATGGTATGCCACACTACCTCCTAACTCTATTTTTTCGTAGGGGGATTTAAAGCAAAAAATTCATGATCATTTTTTCTCCGACGATTATGAGTTAGACCTGATAGATTTAGTAGCTTTATGGCAAGGGAAGGACGAATCGGTTAACGATTACATCCGGAGGTTCCGGGACACAAGGAACCGATGTTTCCAGATTTACCTTGCAGAAAAACAGCTAGCAAGCCCTGATTTCAAGTCGTCGACTAGTCGTCGACTAGTCGTCCAGTCGGTCACGGGAGGCCGACTTAGGAGCTCGGCTCGACTTTTCTGCCAAGTCGGTCGACTTGCCAGCGACTGGAATAGATTAGTCGACTAGTTGTCGACTTGGTCGAACTAGTCGGCCGACTTGCCCCTAATTCGGCCCAAACATCAGAAAGGCCCATTTGTCCATTACACACCATAAACCCTAACCTAAACCCAACAACCGCCTCTAGTCCTGTTCCTGTCCGCCGCCAGGAACTCCTCTGCCCACCGCCAGCCGCCAGCCCCTCTGCCCGCCGCCGACTGCCAGCCCCTCTGTCCGCCACTGGCCGCCCACCTCCAGCCCCACCTCTGCCTGTCGCCCTCCTCTGGCCGCTTCCCCTCCTCTAGCCGCCGCCCAGACGCCCAGAGCCGTTGAGCCGTTGAGGTCTGTGTCAAGGCCTCCAGCCGTTGAGGTCTGTGTCGCCTTCCTCTGGCCGCCGCTCACCTCCAGTCGTCGAGGAAGCCAGCCCACTTCTGCCCTGACAAGTCTCAGCAACCTGCGCCGCCCTCACAAGTCACAACAAGCTCTAGGGATATGGAAGATGCATCTGCAGATCGACCACAAGGGGGAGTCAAGAAGCCAGCAGCCATATGATCCAGCTAAAGATCCTAAGAGAAAGGCAAAATCGAAGGATCCGGCATGGAACTATTGTTATTGGCCGGATTTGAACAAAAAAGATGTAGTGAAGTGCATCCTTTGTGGAAAAATTATTCATGCAGGTGTTAGAAGGTTGAAGCAGCACCTTGTTGGTGGTCATGGTGATGTTGCTAAGTGCCCGAAGACAACATCGGCAATCAGCAAAGAGATGAGTGATTATTTGAAGAAGAATGCTAGACAGAAGCCTATTGAGTTGGATGATGATAGAGGGCGATAAAGACGATGAAGTTGAAGTATTTGGAGAAGGGGAAAGTAGAGCATCTCATTCAGTTGTTCAGCCCAGTTCCAGAACTGCCCTAAAGAGAAGGCTCTCAGCTGAAGCAAGCCAAAACAATCAACACGCGTCAAAGTCTTCTAAGTCAATTGCATCTATGTTTCGCAAAGCACCTGAGGATGTGGTTCGTGAGAGGCATTGCAAGAGCAACACTCAAACTACATTGCAGCGAAAAAGCGAGGAGAAGGAAAGAACAGATATGTATGTTGCTGATTTTATTTATGAGTGTGGCTTACCACTTAATGTCATCAACTCAAGGGCCTTTGAGATCATGCTTGAGGCGGTTGGGCAATATGGTCCTGGGTATGTGAAACCTTCATATCATGATGTTAGGGTGCCATTGCTTGAGAAGGCAAAGAAGAGTGTAGATGAGATAAGAAAGACTCATGAGTTGGCTTGGACTGAATTTGGTTGCACACTTATGTCTGATGGTTGGACAGATAGGAGGGGTCGGCACTTGATCAATTTCCTTGTCAATAGTCCAGCTGGCACATTTTTCTTGGAGTCTGTCAATGCCTCAAGTGAGACAGCAGATGCTCAGATGTTAGCTGCACTACTAGAGAAAAGAATTGATGCCATTGGTAGAGACAAGGTAGTGCAGATTGTTACAGATAATGGGGCTAACTTTAAGGCTGTTGGAAGACTTTTAGAAAGAAAGATCTCTCACTTGTTTTGGACTCCATGTGCTGCTCACTGTTTGGACCTCATGCTTGAGGACATTGGGAAAATTAGAGAGTTCAAGAAATGCATTTCCCATGCTCGCCAAGTGACGACCTTCATATATAGGCATGGCAAGCTTCTTGATGCCATGAGGGAGAAGATAGGGGGTGATTTAGTGAGACCTGCAGTTACAAGATTTGTTACAGCTTTCCTTACTCTCCAGTCCATATATAAGCATAAGCAAGCTTTGAGATGCCTCTTTGTTAGTGATGATTGGACTAGGTCCAAGCTATCAAGCACAGAAGCAGGAAAGGTCACAGAGATACTTCTTTCTACAAACTTTTGGAACTCAGTACAAGATTGTATTCGTGCATCACAACCACTCCTCATTATGTTGCGAATTGTTGATGGTGATGAAAAGCCAGCCATGCCAGAGGTTGCCGCTGCCATGGATATGGCAAAAGCAAAGATCACTTCGGGTTTTGAAGGTAGAGAGGCAATGAAGAGGAAGTTGCTTGCCATTATTAATCGGAGGTGGCAAGATCAAATGGAGGTGGAGTTGTATGGGGCTGCATTGTTTTTAAATCCAAATAAGTTCTTTGAACTTCAAAAAACTGATCCAACAAAAAGGGAGGTTGGTAGGCTGAGGGCAGCATTCAATGAGGTGCTATGGAAGATGGTTGACGACTATGACCTTCAAGCTATAATCAGTAAACAAGCTGATGAGTATATGAATATGGCTGGCCCTGCCTTCTCATCGCCATTAGCAATTAGAGAACAACAAAAAAAGAGCCCCAGTAAGTTCTATTACCTCATTAATCATTTAAGTTTTGTATGGCTGGCAACACTAATTCAACTTCTCTTCTCTTTTTTTAGTTCGTTGGTGGGATGCATATGGTGGCCTTGCATTTGAGATTCAATCCTTTGCAAAGCGCATTGTTAGCCTTTATTGTTCCGCTTCTGGATGTGAGCGCAATTGGAGCATTTTTGAATTTGTAAGTAAAAAATTGTCATTTCAGTTTCTATCTTGTTTTAATTGATTCTAGGACAGCAGCACTGATTCATTATTTAACACATAGATTCATACCAAAAAAAGGAACAGATTGGAGCACCAAAGGTTAAACAATTTGGTTTATATCCAATACAATAGAAAGATGGCAGCTAGGTTCCAAAGATTGCGTGAGGAGGGAAATATTGGTAACCCTTTAATTTTAGAGGATTTCCAATGGGACAATGAGTGGGTGGACAGTCAAAATGAAACAGTTAGAGAAGGGGATGATCTTGCATGGGCTCATGTGGATGATGCAATCGGTGCTTCTAGTTCACTTCAAGGTCGCACTTCCCAAGAAGAGCCCGATATGAGTCTGTTTA
Source organism: Zea luxurians (assembly GCA_029449295.1). Classification (NCBI taxonomy): domain Eukaryota; kingdom Viridiplantae; phylum Streptophyta; class Magnoliopsida; order Poales; family Poaceae; genus Zea; species Zea luxurians. Next base: position 73,090,335 of record JAOPSE010000004.1, on the reverse strand, counting down.
TTCAAGGCGTTGTCAAGCTACACAGGAGGAGAGAGTTATGGAAGAGGAAGAGCAAGGCAATGAGGGCAATGAACAAGATGATGAAGAGTACATGCCTAATGATGATGAAGAAGTGGATGACTTTGGTGAATCCCCACATAACAATCCAACTCAAGCTGGTGCTGGTGGTAAAGAAAATACAATGGATGATCTTGATTTGGGAGATATTTAGGGTATCTAGTATCTATCTAGCTGCAGCAGCAGCTTAGCTATCTAATGGAGTTTATTTCCTTTCAAGTTTGAACTATATTTTCTTGCTATTTGTTTTCCAATTTGAACTATATGGTTGTTATGACTTATGAGTTTATGACTTATCACTTATGTGGCTGATTTGGTTCAGTTTGAGGCTTCAAATGAGGTAAGAGTTGCTGTTTATTTCAGTTTCAGTCAATTTCAGACTTCAAAAGAGGTAAAACGTCCTCTTTCTTCATATATAATTGATATATTGTCTATATGAAGTCATTATATAGGCAAAACAGCCACTATATTGGCAAGTCGACGACTAGTCGACTGACTTATCGACTAGTCACCAAGTCAGTACCTTGTCGACTCGACTCGACTTACCGACTTGAAAACCATGCTAGCAAGGTTGGCTTTTAATGGAATGTGATACTATTTGAAAGAAAGATTAGAAGGCGTTGAATTTTTCACGCTAGCTCAGTTACACCCGAGGGCTTTGGTTTGTGAAAGCAGAAGAAAAGATACTACTAAAGCGGTTCGTCACAATGTCCATATGGTCGAATGTGACCAGAGTAGCTCGGACAACGAATTAAAAGAAGTGTACGTTGCTGAGATGGTTTGGCCAAAGTAGGCCAAATCTCCAGTTTGTTCTCTTTGCAGCTGGTTCAGAAAAAACGGCAAGAAGAGTTTAAATTTACATTTATTGTTGGCAAGTGTGAAAGAATATTTGAATAGTTACTCAAAAGCGACAAAATTAAAATAACTCACATTATTCCATCTGCTTACGAGCTTAAATGTCGTGCTTGTTGCAAGTGGCATAATTCGTTCTCTCATGCCACTAATGAGTGTAATATATTTCGACGACAGGTCCAATCGGTCATCAACGAGGGCCGATTGAAGTTTCAAGAAATGTAGGTGGACATAGAGTCCTTTTTGATGAACATGATCAGTTTTGACGACAACAAAATCGTGGTTCGGCCTAATGCGATCGATAAGGGCAAAGGCAAATAGATCATCATTGGTGATCCACGAGAGGCCGATGAAATCACCAAAGTTTCTTGCGGGAAACTGGTTGCAGAAAAGACCCCGGATGGAGGGGAGACATTGAAGATCATCATCCCAGCCTCCAATACTGGGGGCAGGCGCACGTGGGCGGCCTAGTACAGCGCCCTGTTCTGCGCATCGCAGACGGTCCGACGCATAGGAGCGGACGGTCCGAGACACCACCGGACAGTCTGGCGCACGGTCCGACAGTATCCAGGAGCAGCGACAACCACGTACCTTCAAGCCACGACGCACAGAAATAGGTACGTGGAAGACCAATACATCTAAAGCATCAGGTCGGCTAGTCAAAGCCAGCATAACCTTTGATCAATTATTATCCAAATATGTAAGAATAAGGCTGGTCTCAACAATCGGCCACCAAAATGACCCCATTCACCTCCCAATGAGAGACAAGTAGGATCTATTGAACCACCTATATCAACATTTGCCATATCAATATGCATATCTACCACCACCGTATGCCCCAAATCAAATGTGGGGGCCTACCACCATATCCATATGGGATGCCAAATTACCCCGCTTGGGGAGCATCCCAAACTTCTGTGTTTGACAGGTTGGTGCCACTGGTACAAGACTGATTGGGGTCGCCTCAAACTGGTTACCAGGCACAGGTCTAGCAAGGATGCCAGACTACTCGGTCACAAAGGTTGACCAATCTGGCAGGGGGATATGGAGTGAAAATATCCACGAACGCCAAGAGAACAACAAATGGAGATATCATCAAGATAGGCACAGCAGATGTCGTCATACAGGGGAACAATGAAGGGCCGTTGATTTTTGGTAAATCGGCCAAAACAAAAAAGGGAAGAGACACAGTAACAACAAGTAAAACAACTGACCCGAAGTACTCCATGCCCCGGTGGTGCCCATCGGGACTAACACGTTCTCAAAAGCGCAAATTACAGCGCTTAAGAGCAAAAGAAAGCAGAAAAAATGAGGCAGAAAAAATATTTAATGACACACTCATAATACCCGCCACAAAAGAGGTAGAAACCAAATGTCACCGAAGCAACTTAAGTGGCCACAAAAATAAGACAAAAAAGCAGTTGTGTAGGTCCATGCAAATACCGCAGACAGTCCGGCTCTAGAAGTCGGACCGTCCGAACCAGGAGCGGACCGTCCGCACCCCACCAGGAAGCCTCCAACAACACGCTGACGCCCATAGATTAGGACAACGTCGAGGCGAATGATTTACTAGGAGAGGACCTAGTCGACTACGGAGCCTCGCCCGAGTTGTTGCTTAATTTGATTTTGGTCCTAAACAGGCCGCCTTACCAAGCTAAAAGAATCGGTTTCTTTTTGCGCGGGCATATCGATGGAGTACCAATTACTAAAATGTAAGTAGATGGTGCGACGGCCGTGAATTTAATGCCCTACTCATTGTACAGAATATTAGGGAAGCAGGATGACGAACTAGTCAAAACTAATATGACACTCAGCGGCGTTGGAAATGACAGTTCGATCAAGACCAAGGGAGTCACGTCCGCTGAATTAACCATCTGGTCAAAGACCCTTGTTGTTGCTTTCTTCGTCGCCGTCTAATCTTAGGTAGAGATTGGATTCATGCAAATCAATATATATCTTCTACTTTACATCAAATGTTATTAAAATAGGTAGGGATGAGGTAGAACAGGTACATGCTGATGCATCGGCTTGCATTGCCATAGTCGATGCCCCTGTACTCTGGACCTATGAGACTGCCACCTGTCTCACAAGAGTTAATTTTCTGATTACCAGTTCATAAGCATAGACAGAAGAGGGTTCATCCCTGTAATGCTAGAACCGATGGAGAATCGGCTAAATCATAAATAAGGTTAAAATGATAGACACACTCATAAACAATGATTGCTAGGAGGCGGACGACCCGGACCCTGAGGCCGGACGGTCCGAGGTGCACCAGAGAGCGCCGCAGAGCACTGGCCCTGTCACAGACGGTCCGACCCTTCAGGCCGGACAGTCTAGTGGCTACTAGAGGACCGCAGAGAGAGTCCACTGTCGTGGACAGTCTGGCCCCTAAGGCCGGACAGTCCGCAGATGCGCAGAGAGCCTCGAACTCTTTTGAGGTATGCACAATAGGATAATTTAGATATCTCGACAAATTAGGACAGGGGTTTACATCGGTCGATCTTTTGGAGGAGATTGACATCGGGGAAGATAAAAGTCCAAGGCCAACTTTTGTGAACAAGACCCTAGAAGCCGATGCTAGGAATGAAATGATCGGTTTATTAAAAGAATACTCTGATTGCTTTGCTTGGAGCTACACTGAGATGCTAGGATTAAGTCGACAGCTAGTGGAGCATCGGTTACCTATTAAGCCTGGTTTCAGGCCTTTAAGCAGAGACCAAGATCGTTTCGTCCGAACTTACTCCCTAGGATCAAAAAAATCACCGGCTCTTGGAAGCTAACTTTATTAGGCCTTGCAGATATGCGGAATGGGTCTTTACTATTGTGCCGGTGGAGAAGAAGGATTCAGGTAAGCTCAGAGTATGTATCGACTTCCGAAATCTAAATAGAGCGACCCCTAAAGATGAATATCATATGCCTGTAACCGACATGTTAATTAATGATGCATCAGAAAATAAATTTATTAGCTTTCTTGATGGCAATGCCGGATATAATCAGATCTTCATGGCCGACGAAGATGCATTATATGTCCAGGCTTTATTGGGTTGTTTGAGTGGGTTGTTATGACATTCGGTTCAAAAAATGTTGGTGCCACTTAACAAAGGGTTATAAATTTGATCTTTCATGAGTTGTTGGAAAACACTGTGGAAGTTTACATTGATGATATAGTAGTTAAATCGGCTGAATTTGGTTCTCATATAGCTGATTTGCGCAAAGCATTTGATAAGATGTGTCGGTATGGTTTAAAAATTAACCCTCGTAAATGTGCTTTTGGTGTATCGGTTGGCAAGTTATTAGGATTCATCATTTATGAGCATGACATAGAAATAGATCCCTACCGAATTAAGTTCATTCGGAATGTGGGGGCTCCAACCTGTAAGCTTGAAATGCAGAAGTTTCTCGACAAGGTAAATTATTTGTGAAGGTTTATTTCTAACTTAGCCAGGAAGGTTGATGTGCTTTCACTCCTATTCTTGGGCTTAAAAATAATGCTAAATTCACTTGGGGGCAGAACAGCAGAAAGCATTTGATCTTATTAAAAATTATTTATCTTCGGCTCCAGTACTGAAAGCACCAAGCGCAGGAGTACCATTCAGGTTATACATTGCAACCGAAGATAAAGTTATCGGAGTTGTTCTGACTCAGAAGGCCGAAGGAAAGGAGCATGTTGTGACTTACTTAAGCCAGAGGCTAGTGGATGCTAAAACAAGGTACACCTTCATTGAGAAATTATGTTTATGCTTGTTTATGCATGCATCAAGCTTAGGTGTTATCTATTATCTAGTCCTTGCATTGTTTCTGGTCAAACCGATGTGATTAAATACATGTTACAAAACCCAATTATAATGGTAGAATTGGTAAATGGGCTTATGCACTTATAGAATATGACTTAGCTTATGGATCGTTAAAATCTATGAAAGGTCAGGTTGTGGCAGATTTTATTGTAGAACATCGGATTGGTGATGCTCAGGAACTAGACATATCATACCTCACTATTTCTCTCTAACTCTGTATTTTGATGGATCGTTTTGTTTCACCAAGGAATGTCTCTTTTGACTTCTATAGCCGATTAAAAATTATTGCACTAACAATCAAGCCGAATATGAGGCTCTCTTACTCGGTTTAGAACTTTCAGATTATATGAGAGTAAAACATATGAGGGCATTTGGTGATTCTCAGCTAGTTGTCCAGCAAGTTTTAGAGGAGTATCAAATGTTTAGATGGCACTTTGAAGAGTTACCTTGAAAAATGTTGGGACATAATCCGTTCTTTTGACGAATTCGATATTCGGCATATATCCAGAGCTGAGAATTGCAGAGCTAATACTTTGGCACAAGATGCATCAGTTTATCGGATAAAACAAGGAAGATTTCACAATGTTGAAAGTCTGATAACCAGTGTTGCGCCAAATCCTCAGGTCGCGGACCATCCGGGCTACATAACCGGACCGTCCGCGGTGAGCTCAAACCATCCGGGCAAGGAGCCCGAACCATCCGACGTTACCAGAAACGTTTCCTTAATTAATTCGGTTGACAACACAGCCGATGCAATTGATTGGATGGTGCCTATAATTAATTACCTCTGTAATCCTAATATTAGGACAGACAAGAATGTTCGGTGTATAGTTTTCAAATATGTTTGAATTGATAATGAACTTTATCGCTGAACAACTGGTGATGTCTTGCTTAAATGCTTAGACCCTGATGATGCTATATTAGTCATGGTCGAAGTGCACGAAGGAATTTGTGGTACTCATCAATTGGCTCCAAATATGAAGTGGCTATTGAGAAGGTTCGGCTTTTATTGGCCCGATATGATAGCCGATTGATTTAAGTGCTACAAAGGATGTCCAGTATGTCAGAAGTTCAGCAATCTACAGTTAGTCCCCGCCACTGAATTACATCCTATTATCAAGCCTTGGTCCTTTAGGGGGTGGGGTTTGGACTTTGTAGGGGAAATTCATCATTCATCATCAAAAGGACATCAATTTGTGTTGGTGGCCACAGACTACATCAAATGGACTGAAACTGTTGCTCTGAAGAACATGACACATAATAAGGAGGTAATTGAATTTTTAACTGAGCATATCATTTATAAATTCGGCATTCCCCAAACATTGACTAGGACTAGGGGGCTTCTTTTATGTCAAAGGAGGTACGCGAGTTTGCTAAATTATATAAGATCAAATTGCTCAATTCTTCTCTGTATTATGCTCAGGCCAATGGACAGGCCGAGTCTAGTAACAGGACATTGATTAGCCTTATAAAGAATAAGATATCTGATCATTCTAGGCATTGGTATAAGGTTTTGTCTGAGGCTTTGTGGGCTCATAGAATATCTAAACAGCGTGCTACTGAAGTCTTTCCTTTTGAGCTTGTTTATGGACAGGGGGGTTGTCTTGCATGTGGAGATAAGCCTAAATGTTGTTAGGTTTGCTAGGCAGAACGATCTAACTATCGGGGACTATCATAATTTGATGATGGATGATATTGGTGAAGTAACCGACAAAAGATTGGTGGCTTTAGGAGAGATTGAGAAAAACAAGATCATGGTTGCCAAAGCTTACCACAAGAAGGTCAAGGCTAAGTCATTTCAAGTTGGAGATCTAGTATGAAAGACCATCTTGCCACTAAGAAGCAGAGACCAGAAATTCAACAAATGGTCACCAAGCTGTGAAGGCCCTTACAGAATTACACAGGTGATAGTAGGCAATGCCTACATGTTGCAAACCTTGCAAGGTGAGGACCTACCCAAGGCGTTGAATGGTCATTTCTCGAAGCAATATCATCATAATATGTGGCAAGATGCTTAGACAAACCAATGTTGTCACATCGAGTTATTTCTAGCTTGCAACAATGCTTTTGGTTCACTCAGTTTCCCCAAAAGTTAGGGGGCATGTTTGAGCACCGTTTGTGGTGCTGGGCGCGGCCGAACGGTCCGGCCCCGAGGCCCGAACAATCCGACCTGCGAACGGTCCACCCTTAGGCGTGTTAACTACTATCTCCATGCGTGTTTATCCCTCTAAACTCGTGCGAGTTATTGGAGGACGCCTAGTAACGGGTCCAGACCTCCCTTATATATTTCAAGGGGTACGACCGATTGAAACACCAACAGTCGAATCAAAATCAATATATCTTTCGTTCCTTTACTTTTGCCCTAGGAGTAGACAGTAACATAGCCTTCTTCACCTCAATCTTCACCTCTCTTCGACTCTACATCGTCTGGAGGCGTCTTGGGTGGCCTGTCAATCACAAAACAAAACCTAGGATCTCTCCTCCCTGACGAGGTCCCTCCCGGGGTCAGATCCAGGTGCTGTTGGCGAACGCCGCCGCCTCTGCGCACACGCAGACCGTGCGGCCACCAGGCACGGACCGTCCAGCTCAGCAGAGAGAAGACTCAGCTCCTGCTGCAGGTTGCGGACTGTCCGGCCCTACACCGCGGACCGTCCACGCTGCCGCAGAGAGCACCGCCGCCGGTCCTCCTCATAGTGATTGGCGCCCAGATCAGCTTCAAGAACGGGCAATAGTACACTCAAGCGAGGCAAGGCCGAGACAGTGCATTTTGAGTTTCCTACGCAGCCATTCTTCCCCGTCAGATAGAGTGCAGCGATCCCTAGCAATTTCAAGCCGATGAAGGACCTCCTTAGCCATGGCAAGCTGCACCTTGATATTACCAATCACCTTGATATTACCAATTTTTCTCTCACTCCACAAGACTTCATTGCCAAGTAAGCGCTTTTCAAAGTTGTGTTGGCATTTTGGCAACATTTTTGCCAGCATGGTTCTACCAATCTGATACTGTAGTTTATAGACAAAATCTAACACACAAAAAAAATTCAAAAGTGTTTCAGAGTTAGAAAATTGGCACAACAGTTGATAATGGAAAGGCTTAGGAGACACGGCAGTAATAGCGTGTTTCTGGACGACAAGATATTTGACTATTTTTATGCAAAACCAGGAGCTGGGGACTCGTCTCCGTCATGCCCCCCCCCCCCCTCCCCCAAGCTCCCCTCGAGCAGGAGCCTCGCTCCCGCCCCTTGTCAAAAGAGGAAGTGTCACATGCACATAGAGTCTTCGATGCACATGGTACCTATATTAAATCACCACACGATCATCCATCCTATGTCCAACGTCCTCGCGCGCCTCCCTTTCATGCAAAGATCACGGTGCAGGTGGTAGAGGGTGTTTCTTTTAAAAAAAATGCAGGGCAACAAAGAGGCTGTGGAAGGATGTTGGATCCGGACATAACTTAATATGTGCTACCCTCATATGTTCCCTTCTCAAAATAGTACCAGCTACCAGCCCCTGCCCAAATGGGCGCGTTCTGCACAAGAATAGGATAGGTCTAATAACGCGACTCCGTCCGATTAGATTCCCCTTCCCTGCTGAAAGCCGAGCAAATGAGATCCGCATGATCTCGAACACCTTGCCGTCACAGAGTTGGTTGGCTCCACACGGATTTTAACACTCTCCGAAGAAATTAGCCAACCAAATAACGAAGAGAAATAAACGCGCCACACAAATGAAGAGGGTGGGAACTGGAGCGCGAGCCCTTACCATCTCGCAGGGTCGCAGTGCCTTGAGAAGATCCTCCTCCTCGCAGTTGTCGTCGCCGATGTCAAGATCCGCGCTCCGGAGGCCGCAACAAGGCCAGAAGGGATGCAGCGCGCGCTGCGGAAACCATGCGCCCTTCTCCCCCTGGCTTCAGCCTCCGGATTGAAATTGAGCGGCGCAACAGCCGCTGCGAGCGAGCGGGCCTCGGCTTCCAGAGGGAACGTGCAGAAACGGAAGGCGAGGCCGTAGCGTCTGTGGGCTTTGGGCTTCGTTGGCCCTCGGGTCCGCTGAGGTCGGCAGGAACTTTTTGATCCGAACTCCAAGCATCGGCCCGACACGTTAGAACCATGCGCGGATCACGTGCCGAGAGGCGTTGGCCGTTGCCACAAATAAGGATTTTTTTTACCACCGTCACATATAGCGTATTTTCATTTAACACTTTTTCGTTGTCTTTATATTTTGCCTAAAGAAGATTTCTTTAAAAATAACCTTTTTCTATTTTCCCCTGTCACAGATATCTATATCTATACTAGATGAGTGTCTCGTGCGTTGTAACGGAAACATATAATAGCATGATAACTTATATATATAATGTGTCTTATATTGTTATAAGAAAATGTTTCATAATTCATTTGTGATCCTAGCCATACATAAATTTTGTTATTTTAATTTAATTGTTCCACTACTACATTGCAACTATCAATATCATACAGTGTCGGGGACCATAATTAGGGGTACCCTCAAGACTCCTAATTCTCAGCTGGTAACCCCCATCAGCATAAAGCTGCTAAGGCCTGATGGGTGCGATTAAGTCAGGGATCAGTCCATTCGAGCGACTCGATCACGCCTCGCCCGAGCCTAGCCTCGGACAAGGGCAGCCGACCCCGGAGGATTTCCGTCTCGCCCGAGGCCCCCCTCCAACGGCGGACATGTTTCCGGCTCACCCGAGGCCCTGCCTTCACTAAGAAGCAACCCTGACTAAATCGCCGCACCGATCGACCAAGTCGCAGGAGCATTTAATGCAAAGGTGACATGACACCTTTGTCCTGACGCGCGCCCCCCGGCAGAGCCGAAGTGACCGCCGTCACTTCACCGCTCCACTGACCGGCCTGACAGAAGGACAGCGCCGCCTGCGCCACTCCGACCGCAGTGCCGCTTGGCAGAGTGAGACTGACAGGCAGTCAGGCCCTGCCAAAGGCACCATAGGAAGCTCCGCCCGACCCAGGGCTCGGACTCGGGCTAAGCCCCGGAAGACGGCGAACTCCGCTCGCGCCCGACCCAGGGCTCGGACTCGGGCTAAGTCCCGGAAGACGGCGAACTCCGCTTCGCCCGACCCAGGGCTCGGACTCGGGCTAAGTCCCGGAAGACGGCGAACTCCGCTCCGCCCGACCCAGGGCTCGGACTCGGGCTAAGTCCCGGAAGACGACGAACTCCGCTTCGCCCGACCCAGGGCTCGGACTCGGGCTCAGCCCCAGAAGACGATGAACTCCGCTCCGCCCGACCCCAGGGCTCAGACTCCGCCCTGGCCTCTGCCGAACGACCTCCGCCTCGCCCGACCCAGGGGCTCGGACTCGGCCCCGGCCATGGAAGACAGACTCGACCTCGGCTTCGGAGGAGCCTCCACGTCGCCCAACCTAGGGCGCAGGCCAGCCACGTCAACATGAAGCGCCATCATCACCCTACCCCGAGCTGACTCGGGCCGCAGAGAACAAGACCGGTGTCCCATCTGGCTAGCTCCGCCGGATAGGCAATGATGGCGCCCCGCATGCTCTGTGACGACGACGGCTCTCAGCTCTCTTACGGAAGCAGGAGGACGTCAGCAAGGACTCAACCGCCCCGACAGCTGTCCCTCCGCCAGGCTCCGTCGCTCCTCCGACGGCCACGACATCACACCAGCTGGGTGCCAAAATCTCTCCGGTTGCCACATCGGCATGTACTTAGGGCGCTAGCTCTCCCCCGCTAGACACGTAGCACTCTGCTACACCCCCATTGTACACCTGGATCCTCTCCTTACGCCTATAAAAGGAAGGACCAGGGCCCTCTTAGAGAAGGTTGGCCGCGCGGGGACGAGGACGGGACAGGCGCTCTCTTGGGTCCGCTCGCTTCCCTCTCTCGCGTGGACGCTTGTAACCCCCTACTGTAAGCGCACCCGACCTGGGCGCGGGACGAACACGAAGGCCGCGGGATTTCCACCTCTCTCACGCCCATTTCCGGCCACCTCACTTCCCCCCTTTGCGCTCGGCCTCGCGTCGACCCATCTGGGCTGGGGCACGCGGCGACATTCACTCGTCGGCTTAGGGACCCCCCGGTCTCGAAACGCCGACAGTTGGCGTGCCAGGTAGGGGCCTGCTGCGTGTTGACGAACAGCTTCCTGTCAAGCTCCAGATGGGCAGTCTCCAGCAACCTCTCCAACCCGGGACGGTGCTCCGTTTCGGGAGTCTTGAGTTCATGTCCTTCGACGGCAGCTACGACATGATACTCCTTCCACTGCCGCGCGACAACGACGATGGCGGCCGACAGCCCGCCCGCCGGCGGCGGAATCGATGACGTCTTCCCCGCGTGGTGGAAGAACAACATTCGAGCTCGCCCCGTCCTCTCCCCCGACAACGGAGGAGGAGGTGGGGCAACCAAGGCCAAGCGGGAGGCCGCGCCTCGTCGGCTGTCGAGCGAGTCGACGTCCCCAGCGCTCCAACGGGGGGCGCGTCGGGCGTCGACCTCGCGTTTGAGACGAAGGCGAGCGCCGTCTCCCCGCGACACGCCAATCCCGAGCAAGTGGACAACGCCAGTGCGCTCGCGGAGAGCCTGCAGGACGTCGCCCTCGTACCTGAGACGACGGTGCAATCAGCCCCCGACGTGACTATGTCGCTGCTCGTCGACCGAAAGGTACCGACCGATTCCCATCCTACGTCATTTAGATTCAGCCTCAACCCGCCTAGCGACCTTGCTTTGGCGGGCGCTCTCGTAGAGGCGAGGTCAAACCCTCTGGGGTTTCGTATGCGGTCGCCCTGGGACCGGCTGACGGACGTCTCGACCTACGGGCCCTCTGGGTCCGAGGAAGATGACGACCCCAACATCTGTTGGGATTTCTCTGGATTTGGCAACCCTAGTGCCATGCGGGATTTCATGACCGCATGTGACTACTGCCTCTCCGACTGTTCCGACGGTAGCCGCAGCCTCGACGACGAGGACTGCGGCCCAAGCCGCGAATGTTTCCACGTCGATCTAGGGGGTCCCTCCGAAGGCAATCATCTCGGCGTGCCGGAGGACGGTGATCTCCTTAGGCCGGTGCCCCGCGCTGACATCCCGCGAAAGCTAGCTGTGGTCCCCGTTCCGGTGGGGGTCACGACCCACAGCTCGAGCAAGTCCGCGGGGCGCAGGCCAGGCTCGACGAGGGAGCAGGAGCGCTTGAGCCGATCCGCAGGGACGTCGGGCAGGCATGGGCGGGCCAACCCCCGGCCGGAGAAATACGTCACCTACCCCAGGGTCTCCCGCTCCGCGTCGCCAACGACATCAGGGTCAGGCCGCCACCCGCATCCAGCGGGGTCGGTCAGAACCTGGCTGCAGCAGCGATGCTTCTCCGCGCAATGCCGGAGCCATCAACCACCGAGGGTCGGTGAATCCAAGGAGAGCTCAAGAATCTCCTGGAAGGCGCTGCGGTTCGACGGGCCGAGAGCTCTGCCTCTCGAAGGCAAGGATACCCCTCGGAACCTCATGCCGCGACTTCCCGATTCATGCGGGAAGCCTCGGTCTACACCGGGCGCACGCGCAACACCGCGCCTGCGGCCCCAGGCCACCTCGGCAACGAGCACCATCACCGCGACCGTCGGGCCCACCTCGACGAGAGGGTGCGCCGAGGCTATCACCCCAGGCGTGGGGGACGCTACGACAGCGGGGAGGATCGGAGTCCCTCGCCCGAACCACCCGGTCCGCAGGCCTTCAGCCGGGCCATCCGGCGGGCACCGTTCCCGACCCGGTTCTGACCCCCGACTACTATCACAAAGTACTCGGGGGAAACGAGACCGGAATTGTGGCTCGCGGACTACCGCCTGGCCTGCCAGCTGGGTGGAACGGACGACGACAACCTCATCATCCGCAACCTCCCCCTATTCCTCTCCGACACCGCTCGCGCCTGGTTGGAGCACCTGCCTCCGGGGCAGATCTCCAACTGGGATGACCTGGTTCAGGCCTTCGTCGGCAATTTCCAGGGCACATATGTGTGCCCCGGGAATTCCTGGGACCTCCGAAGCTGCCGACAGCAGCCGAGAGAGTCTCTCCGGGACTACATCCGGCAATTCTCGAAGCAGCGCACCGAGCTGCCCAACATCACCGACTCGGATGTCATCGGCGCGTTCCTTGCCGGCACCACCTGCCGCGACCTGGTGAGCAAGTTGGGTCGCAAGACCCCCACCAGGGCGAGCGAGCTGATGGACATCGCCACCAAGTTCGCCTCTGGCCAGGAGGCGGTCGAGGCTATCTTCCGAAAGGACAAGCAGCCCCAGGGCCGCCCACCGGAAGATGCACCCGAGGCGTCTACTCAGCGCGGCGCCAAGAGGAAAGGCAAGAAGAAGTCGCAAGCGAAACGCGACGCCGCCAACGCGGACCTTGTCGCCGCCGCCGAGCACAAGAACCCTCGGAAGCCCCCCGGAGGTGCCAACCTCTTCGACAAGATGCTCAAGGAGCCGTGCCCCTATCATCAGGGGCCCGTCAAGCACACCCTTGAGGAGTGCGTCATGCTTCGGCGCCACTTCCACAGGGCCGGGCCACCCGCGGAGGGTGGCAAGGCCCGCGACGACGACAAGAAGGAAGATTACCAAGCAGGAGAGTTCCCCGAGGTCCGCGACTGCTTCATGATCTACGGAGGGCATGCGGCGAATGCCTCGGCTCGGCATCGCAAGCAAGAGCGCCGGGAGGTCTGCTCGGTGAAGGTGGCGGCGCCAGTCTACCTAGACTGGTCCGACAAGCCCATCACCTTCGACCAAGCTGATCACCCCGACCACGTGCTGAGCCCGGGGAAATACCCGCTCGTCGTCGACCCCGTCATCGGCAACGTCAGGCTCACCAAGGTCCTTATGGATGGGGGCAGCAGCCTCAACATCATCTACGCCGAGACCCTCAGGCTCCTGCGCGTCGATCTGTCCTCCGTCCGAGCAGGCGCTGCGCCCTTCCACGGGATCATTCCCGGGAAGCGCGTCCAGCCCCTCGGACGACTCGACCTTCCCGTCTGCTTCGGAACGCCCTCTAACTTCCGAAGGGAGACCCTGACGTTCGAGGTGGTTGGGTTCCGAGGAACCTACCACGCGGTACTGGGGAGGCCATGCTACGCGAAGTTCATGGCTGTCCCCAACTACACCTACCTGAAGCTCAAGATGCCGGGCCCCAACGGGGTCATCACCGTCGGCCCCACGTACAGACACGCGTTCGAATGCGACGTGGAGTGCGTGGAGTACGCCGAGGCCCTCGCCGAATCCGAGGCCCTCATCGCCGACCTGGAAAGCCTCTCCAAAGAGGTGCCAGACGTGAAGCGTCATGCCGGCAACTTCGAGCCAGTGGAGACGGTTAAGGCCGTCCCCCTCGACCCCAGCGGCAACGCCTCCAAGCAGATCCGGATCGGTTCCGGGCTCGACCCCAAATAGGAAATAGTGCTCGTCGACTTTCTCCGCGCGAACGTGAGAGCACCTAGAGGGGGGGTGAATAGGTGATCCTATGAAACTTAAACTTATAGCCACAAAAACTTGTTAAGTGTTAGCACAATAATCGCCAAGTGGCTAGAGAGGAGTCTCAACAAAACACAATACCACAAGAGATCAAACACAGAGATGACACAGTGGTTTATCCCGTGGTTCGGCCAAGACCAACGCTTGCCTACTCCACGTTGTGGCGTCCCAACGGACGAGGGTTGCAATCAACCCCTCTCAAGCGGTCCAAAGACCAACTTGAATACCACGGTGTTTTGCTTTGCCTTTCAATATCCCGTCTGCGAGGAATCTCCACAACTTGGAGCCTCTCGCCCTTACACTTGAGATTTACAAGAAATACGAAGTAAGGGATGAAAGCAACACACACAAATCCACAGCAAAATGCGCACACACACGGCCAAGAATCGAGCTCAAAAGACTATCTCAAAGTTCTCACTAGAACGGAGCTTGAATCACTGAGAATGACAAACGAATGCGCAAAGACTGAGTGTGGATGATCAAGAATGCTCTAAGGTTGCTTGGATGTGTCCTCCATGCGCCTAGGGGTCCCTTTTATAGCCCCAAGGCAGCTAGGAGCCGTTGAGAGCAAATCTGGAAGGCCATCCTTGCCTTCTGTCATCGGGTGCACCGGACAGTCCGGTGCACACCGGACACTGTCCGGTGCCCGATTTCTTTCCTTAAACAGCGCTGCCGACCGTTGCAGATCTGGGAGCCGTTGGCGCACCGGACATGTTCGGTGCACACCGGACAGTCCGGTGCCCCCTTCCGACCGTTGGCTCGGCCACGTGTCTCGCGCAGATTACGCGGCCGACCGTTGGTCCAGCCGACCGTTGGCTCACCGG
Organism: Zea luxurians; assembly: GCA_029449295.1. NCBI lineage: Eukaryota > Viridiplantae > Streptophyta > Magnoliopsida > Poales > Poaceae > Zea > Zea luxurians. The sequence goes on along the minus strand of JAOPSE010000004.1, from coordinate 73,075,335 downwards.
ATAGTCCGGTGCACACCGGACAGTCCGGTGAATTTTAGCCGTACGCCGTCGGCGAATTCCCGAGAGCGGCTACTTCACGCCGAGTCAGCCTGGCGCACCGGACACTGTCCGGTGCACCACCGGACAGTCCGGTGTGCCAGACTGAGCTGAGTCTTGGCTGCACTCAGCCAAGTCTTTTTCTCCTCTTTTCTTTTCTTCTTCTTTCTGTTTCTAACACTTAGACAAGTATATTAGTACACAAAACCAATGTACTAAGGCTTAGAAACATACCTTTACTTCATGATTTGCACTTTGTTCATCCATGGACATAAATTCACATTTAAGCACTTGTGTTGGCACTCAATCACCAAAATACTTAGAAATGGCCCAAGGGCACATTTCCCTTTCAATCTCCCCCTTTTTGGTGATTTATGCCAACACAACATAAAGCAACTAGAACAAGTGCAAACTCACTTCAAATAAAACTTCAAATTTATTTTGATTCAATTTTGGCATATATGGATCATCCTTTGCCACCACTTGGTTTGTTTTTGCAAATCAAACTCAAATCTCTATCTCTAAGTCAAACACACATGTTGAAGCATAAAGAGAGTCATTCCAAAAGAGATTGATCAAAGATTTCAAAAACTCCCCCTTTTTCCCATAATCAATACTTCTCCCCACAAGAAGCCAACTTTTGACAAGAGAGACAACAAAAGAGTTTTGACAAACCAAAAGCTCTATTCTACTATTTTCAAAATCTCTCAAGTGGTAGCTGATCCATTTATTACTTTGGCCTTTATTTTCTCCCCCTTTGGCATCAAGCACCAAAACGGGATCAATCTTGGCCCTTTAACCCCATTGCCTCACCAAAATCTTCAATTTAGAGCAAATGGCAATAAGAGTTCATGAGATGGACTTGGAATAAGTTACCCTCTCATCGGAGTGCAGTGGAAGTCTTTCATGGTCCAAGTCCACCTTTTCCCTTTCAATTCTCCTTCGAGACTAAATCAAGCAAACTCAAGCATATGGTTAGTCTCAAAGGGTCAAGTTGTAACACATCTCCCCCTAAATATGTGCATCACTTTGCAACGGACTTGTGAGGTCCAGGGAGTGTTTGTACAACTTGAGCACCATAATAAGCAACAAAATGCAGAATGGACATGATCAAAGGCATAAACACATGTATGCTACAATTCAATCCAAGTTCCGCGAATCTAAGACATTTAGCTCACTACGCAGCCTACAAAAGGTCTTCTCATCTAGAGGCTTGGTAAAGATATCGGCTAGCTGGTTCTCGGTGCTAACATGAAACACTTCGATATCTCCCTTTTGCTGGTGGTCTCTCAGAAAGTGATGCCGGATGTCAATGTGCTTTGTGCGGCTGTGTTCAACAGGATTTTCCGCTATTCGGATAGCACTCTCATTATCACATAGGAGTGGGACTTTGCTCAGATTGTAGCCAAAGTCCCTGAGGGTTTGCCTCATCCAAAGTAGTTGCGCGCAACACTGTCCTGCTGCAACATACTCGGCCTCAGCGGTGGATAGGGCAACAGATGTTTGTTTCTTAGAGTTCCATGACACCAGGGACCTTCCTAAGAATTGGCACGTCCCCGATGTACTCTTCCTATCGACCTTACATCCAGCATAGTCGGAATCTGAGTACCCAATCAAGTCAAAGTTAGACCCCTTTGGATACCAGATCCCGAAGCAAGGCGTAGCGACTAAATATCGAAGAATTCGCTTCACAGCCACTAAGTGACACTCCTTTGGATCAGATTGAAATCTAGCACACATGCATACGCTAAGCATAATATCCGGTCTACTAGCACATAAATAAAGCAAAGAACCTATCATGGACCGGTATGCTTTTTGATCAACGGACTTACCTCCTTTGTTGAGGTCGGTGTGTCCGTCGGTTCCCATCGGCGTCTTTGCGGGCTTGGCGTCCTTCATCCCAAACCTCTTTAGCAAATCTTGTGTGTACTTCGTTTGGGAGATGAAAGTGCCATCCTTGAGTTGCTTCACTTGGAACCCAAGGAAGTAGTTCAACTCGCCCATCATCGACATCTCGAATTTCTGCGTCATCACCCTGCTAAACTCTTCACAAGACTTTTGATTAGTAGAACCAAATATTATGTCATCGACATAAATTTGGCACACAAACAAATCACCATCACATGTCTTAGTGAAAAGAGTTGGATCGGCTTTCCCAACCTTGAAAGCATTAGCAATTAAAAAATCTCTAAGGCATTCATACCATGCTCTTGGGGCTTGTTTAAGTCCATAGAGCGCCTTAGAGAGCTTACACACGTGGTCGGGGTACCGCTCATCCTCGAAGCCAGGGGGTTGCTCCACGTACACCTCCTCCTTTATTGGCCCGTTGAGGAAAGCGCTCTTCACATCCATTTGGTACAACCTGAAAGAATGGTGAGCGGCATACGCTAGCAAGATACGAATGGACTCTAGCCTAGCCACAGGAGCAAAAGTCTCCTCAAAGTCCAAACCTGCGACTTGGGCATAACCTTTTGCCACAAGTCGAGCCTTGTTCCTTGTCACCACTCCGTGCTCGTCTTGTTTGTTGCAGAACACCCACTTGGTTCCCACAACATTTTGCTTGGGACGAGGCACCAGCGTCCAAACTTCATTGCGCTTGAAGTTGTTAAGTTCCTCCTGCATGGCCAACACCCAATCCAGATCTAGCAAGGCCTCCTCTACCCTGAAAGGCTCAATAGAAGAGACAAAAGAGTAATGTTCACAAAAATTAACTAGTCGAGACCGAGTAGTTACTCCCTTGCTAATGTCACCCAGAATTTGGTCGACAGGATGATCCCTTTGAATCATCGCTCGAACTTGGGTTGGAGGTGCCGGTTGCGCTTCTTCCTCCATCACATGATCATCTTGTGCTCCCCCTTAATCACACGCCTCCTTTTGATGAACCTGTTCATCATCTTGAGTTGGGAGATGCACCGTTGTTGAGGAAGAAGGTTGATCTCGTTCATCTTGTTCCTGTGGCCGCACTTCTCCAATCGCCATGGTTCGTATAGCGGCCGTCGGAACATCTTCTTCATCTACATCATCACAATCAACAACTTGCTCTCTTGGAGAGCCATTAGTCTCATCAAATACAACGTCGCTAGAGACTTCAACCAAACCCGATGATTTGTTGAAGACCCTATACGCCTTTGTATTTGAATCATAACTAATAAAAACCCTTCTACGGCTTTGGGAGCAAACTTAGAATTTCTACCCTTCTTCACTAGAATGTAGCACTTGCTCCCAAATACACGAAAGTAAGATACATTGGGTTTGTTACCGGTTAGTAGCTCATACGACGTTTTCTTGAGGAGGCGGTGAAGGTAGACCCTGTTGATGGCGTGGCAAGCCGTGTTCACGGCTTCCGACCAAAAGCACTCGGGGGTCTTGAATTCTCCAAGCATAGTCCTCGCCATATCTATGAGCGTCCTGTTCTTCCTCTCTACCACACCATTTTGCTGAGGTGTGTAGGGAGCGGAGAACTCGTGCTTGATCCCTTCCTCCTCAAGAAACTCCTCCACTTGAAGGTTCTTGAATTCGGACCCGTTGTCGCTCCTTATCTTTTTCACCTTGAGCTCAAACTCATTTTGAGCTCTCCTTAGGAAGCGCTTGAGGGTCCCTTGGGTTTCAGACTTATCCTGCAAAAAGAACACCCAAGTGAAGCGGGAAAAGTCATCAACAATAACTAGACCATACTTACTTCCTCCTATGCTTAGATAGGCGACGGGTCCGAAGAGGTCCATATGCAGCAGCTCCAGAGGTCTTGACGTGGTCATCACATTCTTGCTGTGATGTGCTCCTCCCACTTGTTTACCTGCTTGACAAGCTGCACAAGGTCTATCTTTTTCGAAATAAACATTGGTTAGACCTATCACGTGTTCTCCCTTTAGAAGCTTGTGGAGGTTCTTCATCCCCACATGTGCTAAGCGGCGATGCCACAGCCAGCCCATGCAAGTCTTAGCCATTAAGCATGCATCTAGACCGGCCTCTTCTTTTGCAAAATCAACTAAGTAAAGCTTGCCGTCTAGTACACCCTTAAAGGCTAGTGAACCATCACATCTTCTAAAGACAGACACATCTACATTTGTAAACAAACAGTTGTATCCCATATTGCATAGTTGGCTAACAGATAGCAAATTGTAACCAAGAGACTCAACTAAAAACACATTGGAAATTGAGTGCTCATTAGAAATTGCAATTTTACCTAACCCTTTTACCTTGCCTTGATTCCCATCACCGAATATAATTGAATCTTGGGAATCCTTATTTTTGACGTAGGAGGTGAACATCTTCTTCTCCCCCGTCATATGGTTTGTGCATCCGCTGTCGATAATCCAGCTTGAACCCCCGGATGCATAAACCTGCAAGGCAAATTTAGGCTTGGGTCTTAGGTACCCAACTCATGTTGGGTCCTACAAGGTTAGTGCAAATATCCTTAGGGACCCAAATGCAAGTCTTGTCTCCCTTGCATTTTGCCCCTAACTTCCTAGCAACTATTTTCCTATCCTTTCTACAAATAGCAAAGGAAGCATTTAAAGCACAATAAATTGTAGAAGGTTCATTCACTACTTTCCTAGGAGCATGAATAATATTCTTTCTAGGCATATGATGAATAGCATTTCTCCTAGACATATTTCTACCATGCATATAGGAAGAACTAGAAGCAAACACGGCATGAGAGTCAAAATCATCATAAGCATTATAGCTCCTATAAGCATTTCTAGTTTGTCTCCTATCATGATAAATAAAAGTATGGTTCCTTTTAGTACTACTAGCCATAGGAGCCTTCCCTTTCTCCTTGGCGGAGATAGGAGCCTTATGGCTTGTCAAGTCCTTGGCTTCCCTCTTGTAGCCAAGTCCATCCTTAATTGAGGGGTGTCTACCAATCGTGTAGGCATCCCTTGCAAATTTCAGCTTATCAAATTCATTCTTGCTAGTCTTAAGTTGGGCATTAAGACTAGCCACTTCATCATTTAGTTTTGAAATTGAAACTAAGTGTTCACAACAAGCATTAATATCAACATCCTCACACCTAGTGCAAATTTCAACATGTTCAACACAAGAGTTAGATTTACTTGCTACTTCTAGTTTAGCATTTAAATCATTAATTTCACCTTTTAAAGAAGAAATGGTTTCATTACAAGTAGAAAGTTCACAAGAAAGCATTCCATTTCTTTTAACTTCTAGAGCAAGTGAATTTTGTGCACTAACAAATTTATCATGCTCTTCATATAAAAGATCTTCTTGTTTCTCTAAGATTCTATCCTTTTCATTCAAGGCATCAATCAATTCATTAATCTTAGCTATCTTAGTTCTATCCAATCCCTTGAATAAACTGGAGTAATCTATTTCATCCTCACTAGACTCATCATCACTAGAAGAATCATAAGTATTAGCATTATGATTGATTACCTTCTTCTCCCTTGCCATGAGGCAAGTGTGATGCTCGTTTGGGAAGAGGGCCGATTTGTTGAAGGCAGTGGCGGCTAGTCCTTCGTCGTCGGAGTCGGACGAAGAGCAATCCGAATCCCACTCCTTTCCAAGGTGTGCTTCGCCTTTGGCCTTCTTGTAAACCTTCTTGTTCTCTCTCTTCCCATTTTTCCCTTGCTCCTGGTCACTATCATTTTCGGGACAGTTAGCAATAAAATGACCAACCTTACCACATTTGAAGCATGAACGCTTCCCCTTTGTCTTGGTCTTCCTTGGTTGCCCCTTGCGACCATTTAGCGCCGTCTTGAATCTCTTGATGATGAGAGCCATCTCTTCATCATTGAGCCCGGCCGCCTCAACTTGCGCCACCTTGCTGGGTAGCGGCTCCTTGCTCCTTGTTGCCTTGAGAGCGATGGGTTGAGGCTCGTGGATTGGACCGTTCAACGCGTCGTCGACGTATCTCGCCTCCTTGATCATCATCCGCCCGCTTACGAATTTTCCGAGTACTTCCTCGGGCGTCATCATCGTGTACCTGGGATTCTCACGAATATTGTTCACGAGATGAGGATCAAGAACGGTAAAGGACCTTAGCATTAGGCGGACGACGTCGTGGTCCGTCCATCGCGTGCTTCCGTAGTTCCTTATTTTGTTGATGAGGGTCTTGAGCCGGTTGTAAGTTTGGGTTGGCTCCTCTCCCCTTATCATGGCGAATCGTCCAAGCTCGCCCTCCACCAACTCCATTTTGGTGAGCATGGTGATGTCATTCCCCTCGTGAGAGATCTTGAGGGTGTCCCATATTTGCTTGGCATTGTCCAAGCCGCTCACCTTGTTGTACTCTTCCCTGCACAAGGATGCTAAGAGAACAGTAGTAGCTTGTGCATTTCTATGGATTTGTTCATTTATGAGCATAGAGTTATCCGAGCTATCAAACTTCATTCCATTCTCTACAATCTCCCAAATGCTTGGATGGAGAGAGAATAAGTGACTACGCATTTTGTGACTCCAAAATCCGTAGTCCTCCCCATCGAAGTGTGGAGGTTTGCCAAGAGGAATGGAAAGCAAATGCGAATTCGAACTATGTTGAATACGAGAATAATCAAATGAAAAGTTCGAATTGACCGTCTTTTTGTAGTCGTTGTCGTCGTCCTTTTGGGAAGAGGAAGATTCGTCGCTGTCGTAGTAGACGATCTCCTTGATGCGTCTTGTCTTCTTCTTCTTCCCTTCTTTACGTCTGTGTCCCGAGCCCGAGTCGGTAGTCTTGTCGTCCTTTGGCTCGTTGACGAAGGACTCCTTCTCCTTGTCGTTGATCACGATTCCCTTCCCCTTAGGATCCATCTCTTCGGGCGGTTAGTCCCTTTCTTGAAGAGAACGGCTCCGATACCAATTGAGAGCACCTAGAGGGGGGGGTGAATAGGTGATCCTGTGAAACTTAAACTTATAGCCACAAAAACTTGTTAAGTGTTAGCACAATAATCGCCAAGTGGCTAGAGAGGAGGCTCAACAAAACACAATACCACAAGAGATCAAACACAGAGATGACACAGTGGTTTATCCCGTGGTTCGGCCAAGACCAACGCTTGCCTACTCCACGTTGTGGCGTCCCAACGGACGAGGGTTGCAATCAACCCCTCTCAAGCGGTCCAAAGACCAACTTGAATACCACGGTGTTTTGCTTTGCCTTTCAATATCCCGTCTGCGAGGAATCTCCACAACTTGGAGCCTCTCGCCCTTACACTTGAGATTTACAAGAAATACGGAGTAAGGGATGAAAGCAACACACACAAATCCACAGCAAAATGCGCACACACACGGCCAAGAATCAAGCTCAAAAGACTATCTCAAAGTTCTCACTAGAACGGAGCTCGAATCACTGAGAATGACAAACGAATGCGCAAAGACTGAGTGTGGATGATCAAGAATGCTCTAAGGTTGCTTGGATGTGTCCTCCATGCGCCTAGGGGTCCCTTTTATAGCCCCAAGGCAGCTAGGAGCCGTTGAGAGCAAATCTGGAAGGCCATCCTTGCCTTCTGTCGTCGGGTGCACCGGACAGTCCGGTGCACACCGGACACTGTCCGGTGCCCGATTTCTTTCCTTAAACAGCGCTGCCGACCGTTGCCGACCGTTGCAGATCTGGGAGCCGTTGGCGCACCGAACAGTCCGGTGCCCCCTTCCGACCGTTGGCTCGGCCACGTGTCTCGCGCAGATTGCGCGGCCGACCGTTGGTCCAGCCGACCGTTGGCTCACCGGACAGTCCGGTGCACACCGGACAGTCCGGTGAATTTTAGCCGTACGCCGTCGGCGAATTCCCGAGAGCGGCTACTTCACGCCGAGTCAGCCTGGCGCACCGGACACTGTCCGGTGCACCACCGGACAGTCCAGTGTGCCAGACTGAGCTGAGTCTTGGCTGCACTCAGCCAAGTCTTTTTCTCCTCTTTTCTTTTCTTCTTCTTTCTGTTTCTAACACTTAGACAAGTATATTAGTACACAAAACCAATGTACTAAGGCTTAGAAACATACCTTTACTTCATGATTTGCACTTTGTTCATCCATGGACATAAATTCACATTTAAGCACTTGTGTTGGCACTCAATCACCAAAATACTTAGAAATGGCCCAAGGGCACATTTCCCTTTCAGAACGTCGACGTCTTCGCGTGGAGTCCCTCGGACATGCCTGGCATACCGAGGGATGTCGCTGAGCACTCACTGGATATTCGGGCCAGAGCCCGACCCGTCAAGCAGCCTCTGCGCCGATTCGACGAGGAGAAGCGCAGAGCGATAGGCGAGGAGATCCACAAGCTAATGGCAGCCGGGTTCATCAAAGAGGTATTCCATCCCGAATGGCTTGCCAACCCTGTGCTTGTGAGAAAGAAAGGGGGGAAATGGCGGATGTGTGTAGACTACACTGGTCTCAACAAAGCATGTCCGAAGGTTCCCTACCCTCTGCCTCGCATCGATCAAATCATGGATTCCACTGCTGGGTGCGAAGCCCTGTCTTTCCTCGACGCCTACTCAGGGTATCACCAAATCAGGATGAAAGAGTCCGACCAGCTCGCGACTTCTTTCATCACACCCTTCGGCATGTACTGCTATGTCACCATGCCGTTCGGTTTGAGGAATGCGGGCACGACATACCAGCGGTGCATGAACCATGTGTTCGACGAACACATCGGTCGCACGGTCGAAGCCTACGTCGATGACATCGTAGTCAAGACGAGGAAAGCTTCTGACCTCCTCTCCGACCTTGAAGTGACATTCCGATGTCTCAAGGCGAAAGGCGTCAAGCTCAATCCCGAGAAGTGTGTCTTCGGGGTGCCCCGGGGCATGCTCTTGGGGTTCATCGTCTCCGAGCGGGGCATCGAAGCCAACCCGGAGAAGATCGCAGCCATCACCAGCATGGGTCCCATCAAGGACTTAAAGGGCGTACAGAGAGTCATGGGATGTCTCGCGGCTCTGAGCCGCTTCATCTCACGCCTCGGCGAAAGAGGCCTGCCTCTGTACTGCCTCTTAAGGAAGGCCGAGCGCTTCACTTGGACCCCTGAGGCCGAGGAAGCTCTCGGGAACCTGAAGGCGCTCCTCACAAAGGCACCTATCTTGGTGCTCCCAGCTGATGGAGAAGCCCTCTTGGTCTACGTCGCCGCCACCACCCAGGTGGTTAGCACCGCGATTGTGGTCGAGAGGCAAGAAGAGGGGCATGCATTGCCCGTTCAGAGGCCAGTTTACTTCGTCAGCGAGGTACTGTCCGAAACCAAGATCCGCTACCCACAAGTTCAGAAGCTGCTGTATGCAGTGATCCTGACGCGGCGGAAGTTGCGACACTACTTCGAGTCTCATCCGGTAACTGTGGTGTCATCCTTCCCCCTGGGGGAGATCATCCAGTGCCGAGAGGCCTCGGGCAGGATTGCAAAGTGGGCAGTGGAAATCATGGGCGAGACAATCTCATTCGCCCCTCGGAAGGCCATCAAGTCCCAGGTCTTGGCGGACTTCGTAGCCGAATGGGTCGACACCCAGCTACCGACGGCTCCGATCCAACCAGAACTCTGGACCATGTTTTTCGACGGGTCGCTGATGAAGACGGGAGCCGGCGCAGGCCTACTCTTCATCTCACCCCTCGGGAAACACCTACGCTATGTGCTACGCCTCCATTTCCCGGTGTCCAACAATGTGGCTGAGTACGAGGCTCTGGTCAACGGGTTGCGGATCGCCATCGAGCTAGGGGTCAGACGCCTCGACGCTCGCGGTGACTCGCAGCTCATCATCGACCAAGTCATGAAGAACTCCCACTACCGTGACCCAAAGATGGAGGCCTACTGCGATGAGGTTCGGCGCCTGGAAGACAAGTTCTACGGGCTCGAGCTTAACCACATCGCTCGGCGCTACAACGAGACTGCGGACGAGCTGGCAAAAATCGCCTCGGGGCGAACAACGGTTCCCCCGGACGTCTTCTCCCGGGATCTGCATCAACCCTCCGTCAAGATCGACGACGCGCCCGAGCCTGAGGCGCCCTCGGTCCAGTCCGAGGTGCCCTCGGCACAGCCGGAGGCACCCTCAGCTCGGCCCGAGGCGGCCTCGGTTCAACCCGAGGTACCCTCGGCCTCTGAGGGTGAGGCACTGCGCATCGAGGAGAAGCGGAGCGGGGCCACGCCTGATCGAAATTGGCAGACCCCGTACTTGCAATATCTCCGCTAAGGAGAGCTACCCCTCGACCGAGCCGAGGCTCGGCGGGTAGCGCGACGCGCCAAGTCGTTCGTCTTGCTGGGCGATGAGAAGGAGCTCTACCACCGCAGCCCCTCGGGCATCCTCCAGCGATGCATCTCCATCGCCGAAGGTCAGGAACTCCTGCAAGAGATACACTCGGGGGCTCGCGGTCATCACGCAGCGCCTCGAGCCCTTGTCGGGAATGCTTTCCGGCAAGGCTTCTACTGGCCAACGGCGGTGGCTGATGCCACTAGAATTGTCCGCACCTACGAAGGGTGTCAATTCTATGCGAAGCAGACCCACTTGCCCGCTCAGGCTCTGCAGACGATACCTATCACCTGGCCCTTTGCTGTGTGGGGTCTGGACCTCATCGGCCCCTTGCAGAAGGCGCCCGGGGGCTACATGCACCTGCTGGTCGCCATCGACAAGTCCTCCAAGTGGGTTGAGGTCCGACCTCTGAACAGCATCAGGTCCGAGCAGGCGGTGACGTTCTTCACCAACATCATCCATCGCTTTGGGGTCCCGAACTCCATCATCACCGACAACGGTACCCAGTTCACCGGCAAAAAAATTCTTGGACTTCTGCGAGGATCACCACATCCGGGTGGACTGGGCCGCCGTGGCTCATCCCATGTCGAATGGGCAAGTAGAGCGTGCCAACGGCATGATTCTACAAGGGCTCAAGCCTCGGATCTACAACGACCTCAACAAGTTTGGCAAGCGATGGATGAAGGAACTCCCCTCGGTGGTCTGGAGCCTGAGGACAACGCCGAGCCGGGCCACGGGTTTCACGCCGTTCTTTCTGGTCTACGGGGCCGAGGCCGTCTTGCCCACTGACCTGGAGTACGGCTCCCCGAGGACGAGGGCCTACAGCGATCAAAGCAACCAAGCTAGCCGAGAAGACTCGCTGGACCAGCTGGAAGAGGCTCGGGACAAGGCCTTGCTACACTCGGCGCGGTACCAGCAGTCCCTGCGACGCTACCACGCCCGAGGTGTCCGACCCCGAGACCTCCAGGTGGGCGACCTGGTGCTCCGGCTGCGGCGAGACGCCCGAGGGAGGCACAAGCTCACGCCCCCCTGGGAGGGGCCATTCGTCATCGCCAAAGTTCTGAAGCCCGGAACGTACAAGCTGGCCAACAGTCAAGGCGAGGTCTACGGCAACGCTTGGAACATCCAACAGCTACGTCGCTTCTACCCTTAAGATGTTTTCAAGTTGTTCATATACCTCGCACCCACGCAAAGTTTAGTCATCAAGGAAGGGTCGGCCTCGCCTCGGCAAAGCCCGACCCTCCCTCGGGGGCTAAAAGGGGGGGACCCCCTCTGCGTTGAAATTTTCCTCGAAAAAAGATCTCTTCTGCCAGAATATCTTTCGTGCTTTCTGACTATTTTGAAAAGTGGACCCTGAAAACGACGGAGTACACGTAAGCAGCCAAGGCTGACCGAGCCGAGGGACTCCTACGCCTCCGGGATACGGATACCTCACTCATCACCTTCTGCGATAAGTAACTCGCGTTCGGATAAAGTGATTCCGCGGACCGAACAAGTCTTCACGTTCGGAAGCTCTTCTGCCGAAGCGATCCTTCGAGCCTTCTCGACTGAGTCGGTGACAGGGCCTCATGGACGGGTGAAAGTGCGCGTAAGCGGCAAGGCCGATCGAGCCGAGGGACTCCCACGCCTCCGGGATACGGATACCTCACTCATCACCTTCCGCGAGAAGCAACTTTCGCTCGCACAAACATCTCTGTTACCGACAAAAAAGTCCAGATACTCGAAACAAGAGGAAAGGAGACGCAGCTTTACAACACAGCGAGGGTGTGTAAATTCTGGTCTCGGCGACCGCAGAAGGCACACGCTACAAGACACTCTGATCCTGCAGGCTCGGGTCTTGACGCTGGAAGGGGGCAGTAGCACCCTCGGCATCGACGACACCTTCAGCGAGGTCTGACCTAGCCTCGGACGGCGACGCGGTCCAGGGATCCCCACTCTGGATGACGACGTCATCGTCACGCCTGGACAATCGCTGCCAGGGACTTCTCCGGGAATCCGGCCCGAGCAGGCGGCTCGGCCGGGTACCCCTGGGGCCTCGGCCAACCATCTCCCAAGGGCGCCAGCCCGACCCGAGGCCTCGGCTGATCAACTCTGGCGTCGGTCCTGCAAACGGACAACCCGGCTAGGCTCCGGCCGACCAGGTTTCATTTTCGAGCCAACTCTGCCTCTGTTCATGCTGATATCGCTACCCCTGGCCTCGGCTCGTCGAAGAGCGGCCAGGGGTCCCTTTAACTAAGCTAGAGGAGCCTCAGACAACAAGGCCGACCGAGCCGAGGGACTCCTACGCCTCCGGGATACGGATACCTCACTCGTCACCTTGACACAGGGCAACTCATGCTTGGTGAAGCGGTTCAGATAATCAACAGGCAAGTCTTAATGCTCGAAAATGAGGAAAAAACATGGCTCCGTGCCAAAATTACATACATGTTCAGGCCTCGACAGCCGTAATGAACAAAAACACTGGCATTCGAAGTGCCATTACTAACGGAACTCCGGTTCCCCCTCCGCAGGTACGAACAACCCCACTCCATGGGGGAGGGCCTGCGGAACAACAGAAGACTGACGAGCGGCTCGCGGCCGCCCGTTCTGACTACAACGACGACGACCCCCGCTCCGGGTGGCCGAACTGCAGCAGCGCAGGCCTCAGGGTAGGCACTGCCGCAATCTTGCCCTCGCCCACGCCGATGCTCGAGGGGCGAGGACAAGTACAAAGAGCCGGAGGCCCGAGGCGCGGATGGTGGCGGTGATCCTGTCGGCGACGGAGACTTCTCGAACCGCCTCCGCCTCGGCACCGACGGCAGGGGCCATCAGCCCTCCGGCAGATCCCCACTCAAATCCTCCCAGACGAGTGGGGGACCGGCCTCCGCGTGAATATGCCACGCCAGTGCAAAGGCAGGATCACCCCAGAACACGAACGCCGCCCTAGCAGCGCGCAGCATCTAGGGTGGTCCTCCCGTGCACACGGCGCGGCAGCCGCCCTCCGGCAGAAGGGGCCGCCGGGAGCCAAGCCGACGAACCCGACACGCTGGAGGTGACGACGCCTGCCGTCGACCAGCCCCGCGTTGTCGAAGTCCGGGCCGCCCGCAGGGCCAGTGAGCGCCCTCTCCCTTGAATGCCGCGGGAGAGGACGACCCACGAACCCGCGCGGGAGGTAGAGCGCCGGCTCAGCCCGGCACCCACCCTAGCGAGGATGATGAACATCCTTGAAGCTGAGGGTGGGACCAAGATCGCAGCCCGGCTTGCTCCTCCCCACCTAGGAGTTGGTGGTCACCGTCTCGGGTGACCGCCGGTGAGGGGGTACAGCCGGGCTGGCTGATGAAAATCCTTGAAGCCGAACGATGGCTGAAAGGTACCAACTCCTATGGAGTTGCGTTCCTCCAACGATGAGGCGAAAAGACGGCGGGTATCCCCCATCCGGGGGCTTGGAAGGTAGAAAGACGCGATGCATAAGGGAGCGAGGAGACATGGTCGCCTTCCGAAGGGGGTCACCCTCCTTTTAAAGGCAACTCTCCCTACTTGCGCCCCCAACCGTCACGGGCTGAGTCTTCTCCAACATGCTCCAAGGCCCTCCCCTGCGGCACGGGGGCTGGGTCCCGCATGTCATGCAAACCGGCTCAGAGCAGAAGAAGCCAAACCGCCGCGCGTGGTGCGCACAACCGCCCAGCGGTTGCAAGTGACCCTCCGCTTTTGCCCAGACCAACGGGAGAAAGAGGCGGGCAGCCATGCAGGCGGCATGCAACCGCGCCAAGTGGGCACGCTTCTCCGACTCCCGACACGCCAGCATGGAGGCCTAGGCCCACGCGTCACGCAATCGGCGCGCCGGATGCTGCATACAAGCAACTGCACCGCCACTTGCGCCACCACCGCGCCTCCTCGATTGCGGAACCAATACCGCGACTCGAGGCGACCAGGCGCACGACCCAGCAGCGCCAGCCTGACGCGGCGGTCAATGCGGCCAAAGGTGGGCCGGCAGTAATGATGGTGGCAGGCGGGCGGGAGCAGCGGTCACGTCGTCAGCCAAGCTCACGTTCCATCCGGGGGCAGCAAGAGAACCCCCTCTCACGGCGTGAAGACAACGCGCTCGTGATCCGTTCCTCGAACGGCTCGCGCACGCGCAGCGGCCGCCCTGCCAACAACTCGCCCCGTCGCACTAACTCCGCTGAGGGATAGACGGCGCTTCTGGCAGGAGAAGCGGGCGACGCTTCGCCTTCGCCGTAAAAACCGCGCCAAAAAAGGTATGTAACGTCGTTCGATTTCGTATCCTTTCCCTTTTTTACTCTTTCTCTATCTCTTGCAACAGGGACCGGGAAAGGGGGATACCCCGAAAAGGATCCTTCCCCGTGAAGGAACCAGGCTCCGAGCCTCCCTACTGATCAGAGGTTCGAAGGCTGGCCCCCCGAGGGGTTCAACAGCCGCCTCAGATCGCGTGGGCCCTACACCCACTACTGGTCAGAGGTTCGAAGGCCGGCCCCCCGAAGGGTTCCACGGCCGCCTCAGGCTACTCGGGCTCCATGCCCATTATTGATCAGGGGTTCGAAGGCTGGCCCCGAAGGGTTCACAGTCGCCTCAGACGCCGAGCGAGGGATGACCAGGGGTACGTTCGATACATAACCAAGGCTCGGGCTGCGCTCCCGAGGTACCCTAGGACATTTCCGAGACCAGCGGGAGCGATCTTGTAACGGAATCCCATCAGAGGGAGGCATCGAGCCCTCGGACCCCGTCGCCAGGGGACCGGGTCCGGCAGATCACCCGCAGGTACTTTTGGGCGTGCCTCTGGGCCCCTAGCCGACCCCTAACGAACGGGGCACGGACGTCCACTCGGATTACCCGCTTGCAGCTCACCGGAGACACCATGTTCGACGCCCATCGAGGGTAACATGGCGCTCCCCCCCTCCTCCTTGCGGAAAGGAGACGCAGGGGCGTATGTAAAAAAGCCGAGTCTGTCCCTGATCGCCCTCTCGCCCTGTGCGGAGGCTCAGGGGCTGCTCTCGCAAACCCGGCTCTGGCCGAACCGTTGACAGCGTCAACATACCAGCCCGAGAGCTTGGGCCCCGACCGTACACCCGGGCTACGGCCAGTTCACATGAGGGAACAACCAGACCAGCCGAAGCATTACGCGAGGCATTAAGACCTCGAAGGAGTGAAACCACTCCTTCGAGGCCTCGGGGGCTACACCAGGCGGGTGCGCTCGCGCGCACCCACCAGAACAAAATGCAACCGAGAAAGGCTGGTCCCCTTGCAAAAAAGTGCGACGAAAGCCTCCAAGCGAGCGCTAGCACTCCCTTCGAGGCTCGGGGGCTACTGTCGGGGACCATAATTAGGGGTACCCTCAAGACTCCTAATTCTCAGCTGGTAACCCCCATCAGCATAAAGCTGCTAAGGCTTGATGGGTGCGATTAAGTCAGGGATCAGTCCATTCGAGCGACTCGATCACGCCTCGCCCGAGCCAAGCCTCGGACAAGGGCAGCCGACCCCGAAGGATTTCCGTCTCGCCCGAGGCCCCCCTCCAACGGCGGACATGTTTCCGGCTCGCCCGAGGCCCTGCCTTCGCTAAGAAGCAACCCTGACTAAATCGCCGCACCGACCAACCAAGTCGCAGGAGCATTTAATGCAAAGGTGACCTGACACCTTTGTCCTGACGCGCGCCCCCCGGCAGAGCCGAAGTGACCGTCGTCACTTCACCGCTCCACTGACCGGCCTGACAGAAGGACAGCGCCGCCTGCGCCACTTCGACCGCAGTGCCGCTTGGCAGAGTGAGACTGACAGGCAGTCAGGCCCTTCCAAAGGCACCATAGGAAGCTCCGCCCGACCCAGGGCTCGGACTCGGGCTAAGCCCCAGAAGACGGCGAACTCCGCTCCGCCCGACCCAGGGCTCGGACTCGGGCTAAGTCCCGGAAGACGGTGAACTCCGCTCCGCCTGACCCAGGGCTCGGACTCGGGCTAAGTCCCGGAAGACGACGAACTCCGCTCCGCCCGACCCAGGGCTCGGACTCGGGCTAAGTCCCGGAAGACGCCGAACTCCGCTCCGCCCGACCCAGGGCTCGGACTCGGGCTAAGTCCCGGAAGACGACGAACTCCACTTCGCCCGACCTAGGGCTCGGACTCGGGCTCAGCCCCAGAAGACGACGAACTCCGCCCCGCCCGACCCTAGGGCTCGGACTCCGCCCTGGCCTCTGCCGAACGACCTCCGCCTCGCCCGACCCAGGGGCTCGGACTCGGCCCCGGCCATGGAAGACAGACTCGACCTCGGCTTCGGAGGAGCCTCCACGTCGCCCAACCTAGGGTGCAGGCCAGCCACGTCAACAGGAAGCGCCATCATCACCCTACCCCGAGCTGACTCGGGCCGCAGAGAACAAGACCGGTGTCCCATCTGGCTAGCTCCGCCGGATAGGCAATGATGGCGCCCCGCATGCTCTGTGACGACGATGGCTCTCAGCTCTCTTACGGAAACAGGAGGACGTCAGCAAGGACTCAACCGCCCCGACAGCTGTCCCTCCGCCAGGCTCTGTCGCTCCTCCGACGGCCACGACTTCACACCAGTTGGGTGCCAAAATCTCTCCGGTTGCCACATCGGCATGTACTTAGGGCACTAGCTCTCCCCTGCTAGACACGTAGCACTCTGCTACACCCCCATTGTACACCTGGATCCTCTCCTTACGCCTATAAAAGGAAGGACCAGAGCCCTCTTAGAGAAGGTTGGCCGCGCGGGGACGAGGACGGGACAGGCGCTCTCTTGGGGCCGCTCGCTTCCCTCTCCCGCGTGGACGCTTGTAACCCCCTACTGCAAGCGCACCCGACCTGGGCACGGGACGAACACGAAGGCCGCGGGATTTCCACCTCTCTCACGCCCATTTCCGGCCACCTCACTTCCCCCCTTTGCGCTCGGCCTCGCGTCGACCCATTTGGGCTGGGGCACGCGGCGACATTCACTCGTCGGCTTAGGGACCCCCCGGTCTCGAAACGCCGACATACAGACTTCGATATATATCATGATTTGCATGATCTCATCATTGGAGAGCACATGCTACACCTACCGGTAGAAGTTCCCTCATACATCGTCAGTCATCAGACACGCACCACCATACATGTTTGCTTAAACAAAAAGGCAAGTGTGTGCGTTTGTGTCGGGGACCATAATTAGCGGTACCCTTAAGACTCCTAAATCTCAGCTGGTAACCCCCATCAGCATAAAGCTGCAAAGGCCTGATGGGTGCGATTAAGTCAAGGATCGGTCCATTCGAGGGACGCGATCGCGCCTCGCCCGAGCCCAGCCTCGGGCAAGGGCAGCCGACCCCGGAGGATCTACGTCTCGCCCGAGGACCCCCTCCAGCAACGGACACACCTTCGGCTCGCCCGAGGCCCAGTCTTCACCAAGAAGCAACCTTGGCCATATCGCCACGCCAACCGACCAAATCGCAGGGGCATTTAATGCAAAGGTGGCCTGACACCTTTATCCTGACGCACGCCCCCCAGTCGACAGAGCCGAAGTGACCGCAGTCATTTCGTCGCTCCACTGACCGGTCTGACAAGAGGACAGCGCCGCCTGCGCCGCTCCGACTGCTGAGCCACTCGACAGAGTGAGGCTGACAGCAGCCAAGTCCGGCCTCAGGCGTCATAGGAAACTCCGCCTCGCCCGACCCCAGGGCTCGGACACGGGCTTAGCCCCGGAAGACGACGAACTCCGCTTCACCCGACCCCAGGGCTCGGACTCGGGCTCAGCCCCGGAAGACGACGAACTCCGCTTCGCCCGACCCCAGGGCTCGGACTCGGGCTCAGCCCCGAAGGACGACGAACTCCGCTTCGCCCGACCCCAGGGCTCGGACTCAGCCCTGGCCTCAGCCGACGGGCTCCGCCTTGTCCGACCCGGGGGCTCGGACTCGACCTCGACCTTGGAAGACAGACTCGACCTCGACCTCGGAGGAGCCTCCACCTCGCCCAACCTAGGGCACGGACCGACCACGTCAACAGGAAGCGCCATCATTACCCTACCCCGAGCTGACTCAGGCTACGGGGAACAAGACCGGCGTCCCATCTGGCTCGTTCTACTATACGAGTAATGATGGCGCCTCGCATACCCTGTGACGACGGCGGCTCTCAGCCCCCTTACGGAAGCAAGAGGACGTCAGCAAGGACTCGACAGCCCCAACAGTTGTCCTTCCGCCAGGCTCCAGCGCTCCTCCGACGGCCACGACATCACACGAACTGGGTGCCAAAACCTCTCCAGCTGCCACGATGGCATGTACTTAGGGCGCTAGCTCTCCTCCGCTAGACACGCTAGCACACTGCTACACCCCCATTGTACACTTGGATCCTCTCCTTACGCCTATAAAAGGGAGGTCCAGGGCCCTCTTACAGAGGGTTGGCCACGCGGGGAAGGACGGGACGGCGCTCGCGCAAGGCCGCTCGCTCCCTCCCGCGTGGACGCTTGTAACCCCCTACTGCAAGCGCACCCGACCTGGGCGCGGGGCTAACACGAAGGCCGCGGGTTCCACCTCCCACGCCTGTCTCCCTCCGGCTGCTTCTCCCCCCTTCGCGTTCCGCCTCGCGCCGACCCATCTGGGCTGGGGCACGCGGCGACGATTTACTCGTCAGTCCAGAGACCCCCCGGGTTTCGAAACACCGACAGTTGGCGCGCCAGGTAGGGGCCTGCTGCGTGTTGACGAACAGCTTCCCGTCAAGCTCCAGATGGGCAGTCTCCAGCAACCTCTCCAACCCGGGACGGTGCTCCGTTTCGGGAGTCTTGAGTTCATGTCCCTCGACGGCAGCTACGACATGATACTCCTTCCCCCACCGCGCGACAGCGACAATGGCGGTCGACAACCCGCCCGCCAGCGGGGAAATCGACGACGCCTTCCCCACGTGGTGGAAGGACGACTTTCGGGTTTGTCCTTTCCCCTCCCCTACCGACGGAGGAGGAGGCGGGGCAACCAAGGCCAAGCAGGAGGCGGCACCTCGTTTGCTGTCGAGCGAGTCGACGGCGCCGGCGCCCCAACGAAGAGCGCGTCGGGCATCGGCCTCGCGTCTGAGACGAAGACGAGCGTCGTCTCCCTGCAACACACCAACCTCAAGCAAACGGATGATGCCAGCACGCTCGCGAAGGACTTGCTGGGCGTCACCCCCGTACCTGAGATGACGGTGCAGTCAGTCCCTGACGTGACTTCATCACCGCCCGTCGACCAAAAGGTACCGACCGATTCCCATCTCACGCCTTTTGGATTCGGCCTCGACCCGCCAAGCAACTCCGCTTCGGTAGACACTCTCATAGAGGCAAGGCCAAACCCTCTGGGGTATCGTGTGCGGTCACCCTGGGACCGGCTGACGGCCGTCTCGACCTACGGGCCCTCGGGGTCCGAGGAAGATGGCGAGCCCGACCTCTGTTGGGATTTCTCCGGACTTGGTAACCCCAGTGCCGTGCGGGACTTCATGATCGCATGCGACTACTGCCTTTCCAACTGTTCCGACGGTAGCCGCAGCCTCGACGACGAGGACTGCGGTCCAAGTCGCGAATGTTTCCACGTCGATCTAGGGTGTCTCGACGAAGGCAACCATCTTGGTATACCGGAGAACGATGATCCCCTAGGCCCGTGCCTCGCGTTGACATCCTTCGGGAGCTAGCTGTGGTCCCCGTCCCGGCGGGGGGTCATGACCCACAGCTCGAGCAAATCCGCGAGATGCAGGCCAGGCTCGACGAGGGAGCAGGAACGCTTGAGCCGATCCGCCGGGACATCGGGCAGGAATGGGCGGGCCAACCTCCGGCCGGAGAAGCGCGTCATCTCCCCCAGGCATCCAGCACCGCATCGCCGACGACGTCAGGGTAAGGCCGCCACCGGTTTCCAGTGGAGTCGGCCAGAACCTAGCTGCAGCGGCAATACTTCTCCGCGCGATGCTGGAGCCATCAACCACCGAGGGGCGGCGTATCCAGGGAGAGCTCAAGAATCTCCTGGAGGACGCCGCGGTCCGACAGGCCGAAAGCTCCGCCTCCCGAAGGCAGGGGTACCCCTCGGAACATCGCACCGCGACTTCCCGACTCATGCGGGAAGCCTCGGTCCACACCGGGCGCACGCGCAACACAGCGCCTGCGGCCCCGGGTCGCCTCGGCAACGAGCACCATCACCACAGCCGTCGGGCCCACCTCGACGAGAGGGTGCGCCGAGGCTACCACCCCAGGCGTGGGGGACGCTACGACAGTAGGGAGGATCGGAGTCCTTCGCCCGAACCACCCGGTCCGTAGGCTTTCAGCCGCGCCATACGACGGGCGCCGTTCCTGACCCGGTTCCGAACCCCGACTACTATCACAAAGTACTCGGGGGAGACGAGACCGGAACTGTGGCTCGCGGACTATCGGCTGGCCTGCCAACTGGGTGGAACGGATAATGATAATTTCATCATCCGCAACCTCCCCCTGTTCCTCTCCGACATCGCTCGAGCCTGGCTGGAGCACCTGCCTCCGGGGCAGATCTCCAACTGGGACGACCTGGTCCGACAAGCCCATCACCTTCGACCAGGCCGACCATCCCGACCATGTGCCGAGCCCGGGGAAATACCCGCTCGTTGTCGACCCCATCATCGGCAACGTCAGGCTCACCAAGGTCCTCATGGACGGAGGCAGCAGCCTCAACATCATCTACGCCGAGACCCTCGGGCTCCTACGGATCGATCTATCCTCGGTCCGGACGGGCGCTGCGCCTTTCCACGGGATCATCCCTGGGAAGCGCGTCCAACCCCTCGGACAACTCAATCTACCCGTCTGCTTCGGGACGCCCTCCAACTTTCGAAGGGAGACCCTCACGTTCGAAGTGGTCGAGTTTTGAGGAACCTACCACACAGTGTTGGGGAGGCCATGCTACGCCAGGTTCATGGCCGTCCCCAACTACACCTACCTCAAGCTCAAGATGCCGGGCCCCAACGGGGTCATCACCGTCGGGCCCACGTACCGACACACGTACGAATGCGACGTGGAGTGCGTGGAGTACGCCGAAGCCCTCGTCGAGTCCAAGGCCCTCATCGCCGACCTGGAGAGCCTCTCTAGGGAGGCGCCCGACGTGAAGCGCCACGCCGGCAACTTCGAGCCAGCGGAGACGGTCAAGTCCGTCCCTCTCGACCCCTGCAACGACGCCTCCAAGCAGATCCGGATCGGCTCCGAGCTCGACCCCAAATAGGAAGCAGTGCTCGTCGACTTTCTCCGCGCAAATGCCGACGTTTTCGCGTGGAGTCCCTCGGACATGCCCGGCATATCGAGGGAAGTCGTCGAGCACTCGCTGGATATCCGAGCTGGAGCCCGACCCGTGAAGCAGCCTCTGTGCCGATTCGACGAAGAAAAGCGCAGAGCCATAGGCGAGGAGATCCACAAGCTAATGGCGACAGGGTTCATCAAAGAGGTATTCCATCTCGAATGGCTTGCCAACCCTGTGCTTGTGAGAAAGAAAGGGGGGAAATGGCGGATGTGTGTAGACTACACTGGTCTAAACAAAGCATGTCCGAAAGTTCCCTACCCTCTGTCTCGCATCGATCAAATCGTGGATTCCACTGCTAGGTGCGAAACCCTGTCTTTCCTCGATGCCTACTTAGGGTATCACCAGATCAGGATGAAAGAGTCCGACCAGCTCGCGACTTCATTCATCACACCCTTCGGCATGTATTGCTATGTTACCATGCCGTTCGGTTTGAGGAATGCGGGTGCAACGTACCAGCGATGCATGAACCATGTGTTCGGCGAACTCATCGGCCGAACGGTCGAGGCCTACGTCGATGACATCGTAGTCAAGACGAGGAAAGCCTCCGACCTCCTTTCTGACCTTGAAGTGACATTCCGATGTCTCAAGGCGAAAGGCATGAAGCTCAATCCCGAAAAGTGTGTCTTCGGGGTCCCCCGAGGCATGCTCTTGTGGTTCATCATCTCTGAGCGGGGCATCAAGGCCAACCCGGAGAAGATCGCAGCCATCACCAGCATGGGGCCCATCAAGGACTTGAAAGGCGTACAGAGGGTCGTGGGATGCCTCGCGGCTCTGAGCCGTTTCATCTCGTGCCTCGGCGAAAGAGGCCTGCCTCTGTACCGACTCTTAAGGAAGGCCGAGTGCTTCGCTTAGACCCCTGAGGCCGAGGAAGCCCTCGGGAACCTGAAGGCGCTCCTCACGAACGCGCCCATCTTGGTGCCCCCCGCTGCCGGAGAAGCCCTCTTGATCTACGTCGCCGTGACCACTCAGGTGGTTAGCGCCGAGATTGGGGTTGAGAGACGAGAAGAGGGGCATGCATTGCCCGTCCAGAGGCCAGTCTACTTCATCAGTGAGGTACTGTCCGAGACCAAAATCCGCTACCCACAAATTCAGAAGCTGCTGTACGCAGTGATCCTGACGCGGCGGAAGTTGCGACACTACTTCGAGTCTCATCCGGTGACTGTGGTGTCATCCTTCCCCCTGGGGGAGATCATCCAGTCCCGAGAGGCCTCGGGTAGAATTGCAAAGTGGGCGGTGGAGATCATGGGCGAGACGATCTCGTTCGCCCCCCGGAAGGCCATCAAGTCCCAGGTCTTGGCAGACTTCATGGCTGAATGGGTTGACACCCAGCTCCCGACAGCTCCGATCCAACCGGAGCTCTGGACCATGTTTTTTGACGGGTCGCTGATGAAGATGGGGGCTGGCGCGGGCCTGCTCTTCATCTCGCCCCTCGGGAAGCACCTACGCTACATGCTACGCCTCCACTTCCCCGCGTCTAACAACGTGGCTGAGTACGAGGCTCTGGTAAATGGGTTGCGAATCGCCATCGAGCTAGGGGTCTGACGCCTCGACGCTCGCGGTGACTCGCAGCTCGTCATCGACCAAGTCATGAAGAACTCCCACTGCCGCGACCCGAAGATGGAAGCCTACTGCGATGAGGTTCGGCGCCTGGAAGACAAGTTCTACGGGCTCGAGCTCAACCACATCGCCCGACGCTACAACGAGACTGCGGACGAGCTGGCTAAAATAGCCTCGGGGCGAACAACGGTTCCCCCGGATGTATTCTCCCGAGACCTGCATCAACCCTCCGTCAAGACCGACGACACGCCCGAGCCCGAGGCACCCTCGGCTCAGTCCGAGGTACCCTCGGCTCGGCCCGACGTACCCTCGGCCCCCGAGGGTGAGGCATTGCGCGTCGAGGGGGAGCGGAGCGAGGTCACGCCTAATCAAAACTAGCAGACCCCGTACCTGCAATATCTCCATCGAGGAGAGCTACCCCTCGACCAAGCCAAATCTCGGCGGTTGGCGCGGCGCGCCAAGTCTTTCGTCTTACTGGGAGATGGGAAGGAGCTCTACCACCGCAGCCCCTCGGGCATCCTCCAACGATGCATTTCCATCGCCGAAGGTCAGGAGCTCTTATAAGAGATACACTCGGGGGCTTGCGGCCATCACGCAGCACCTCGAACCCTTGTTGGAAACGCCTTCCGACAAGGTTTCTACTGGCCGACGACGGTGGCCGACGCCACTAGAATTGTCCGCACCTGCGAAGGGTGTCAGTTCTACGCAAAGCAGACACACCTGCCCGCTCAGGCTCTGCAGACCATACCCATCACCTGGTCGTTTGCTGTGTGGGGTCTGGACCTAGTCGGCCCCTTGCAGAAGGCACCCGGGGGCTACACGCACCTGCTGGTCGCCATCGACAAATTCTCCAAGTGGATCGAGGTCCGACCCCTAAACAGCATCAGGTCCGAATAGGCGGTGGCGTTCTTCACCAACATCATCCATCGCTTTGGGGTCCCGAACTCCATCATCACCGACAACGGCACCCAGTTCACCAGCAGAAAGTTCCTGGACTTCTGTGAGGATCACCACATCCGGGTGGACTAGGCCGCCGTGGCTCACCCCATGACGAATGGGCAGGTAGAACGTGCCAACGGCATGATTCTGCAAGGACTCAAGCCTCGGATCCACAATGACCTCAACAAGTTTGGCAAGCGGTGGATGAAGGAACTCCCCTCGGTGGTCTGGAGTCTGAGGACAACGCCGAGCCGAGCCACGGGCTTCGCACCGTTCTTTCTAGTCTATGGGGCCGAGGCCATCTTGCCCACAGACTTAGAATACGGTTCCCCGAGGACGAGGGCTTACGCCGACCAAAGCAATCAAGCCAATCGAGAAGACTCACTGGACCAGCTGGAAGAGGCTCGGGACATGGTCTTACTACACTCGGCGTGGTACCAGCAGTCCCTGCGACGCTACCACGCCCGAGAGGTTCGGTCCCGAGACCTCCAGGTGGGCGACCTGGTGCTTCGGCTGCGACAAGACGCCCGAGGGCGGCACAAACTCACGCCTCCCTAGGAAGGGTCGTTCGTCGTCACCAAAATTCTGAAGCCCGGAACATACAAGCTGGCCAACAGTCAAGGCGAGGTCTACAGCAACGCTTGGAACATCCAACAACTACGTCGCTTCTACCCTTAAGATGCTTCCAAGTTATTCGTACACCACGTTCACACACAAAGCCTGGTCGTCAAGGAAGGGTCAGCCTTGCCTCGGCAAAGCCCGACCCTCCCTCGGGGGCTAGAAGGGGGGAACCCCCTCTGCGTCAAAATTTTCCTCGAAAAAAGAAAAAAATCTTTTCTGCCAGAATGCCTTTCGTGCTTTTCGACTACTTCGAAAGTGGATCCTAAAAACGGCGGAGTACACGTAAGCAGCCAAGGCTGACCGAGCCGAGGGACTCCTACACCTCCGGGATACGGATACCTCACTCATCACCTTCTGCGATAAGTAACTCGCGCTCGGATAAGTGATTCCACGGACCGAACAAGTCTTCACGCTCGAAAGCTCCTCTGCCGGAACGGTTTTTCGGGCCTTCTCGACTGCGTCGGTGACAGAACCCTATGGACGAGTAAGAGTGCGCGTAAGCGGTAAGGCCGACCGAGCCGAGGGATTCCTATGCCTCCGGGATACGGATACCTCACTCATCACCTTCTGTGAAAAGCAACTCTCGCCCGCACAAACAATTCTGTTACCGACAAATAAGTCCGGATGCTCAAACAAGAGGAAAAGAAACGCAGCTTTACAACACGACGATGGTGTGTTTGGGCCTCGGCGGCCGCAGAAAACATACACACACTACAAGACAACCCGATCCTGCAGGCTCGGACGTCGACAGTTGAAGGGGGCAGCAGCACCCTCAGCGTCAACTACACCTTCGGCGGGGTCTGACCTAGCCTCGGACAGCGACGCGGTTGGAGGATCTCCACTCTGAAGGACGACATCAGCACCAACCCCGGGCCATCGCCGCCAGGGTCTTCTCTAGGAATCCGGCTGGAGTAGACGGCTCGGCCGACCACCCCGAGGCCTCGGCCAGCTGTCCCCCGAAGACATCAGCCCGACTTGTGGCCTCGGCAGGTCAACTCCGGCGTCAGTCCCGCCAGTGGACGACCCGGCCAGGCTCCGGCCGACCAAATCCTCTTTTCGAGCCAACTCTGCCTCTTTCCGTGCTGACACCGCTACCTCCATCTTCAGCTCATCGAAGGGCGGCCGAGGGGTTCCTTTAACTAAGCAAGAGAAGCCTCGGACAGCAAGGCCGACCGAGCCGAGGGACTCCTACGCCTCCGGGATACGGATACCTCACTCGTCACCTTCGCACGAGGCAACTCACGCTTGGTGAAGCGGTTCAGATAGTAGACAGGCGAGTCTTGGTGCTCGAAATGAAGGAAAAACATGGCTCCATGCCGAAGATACATACATGTTCAGGCCCCGACAGCCACAATGAACAAGACACCGGCACTCAAGGTGCCAATGCAAACGGAACTCCGGTTCCGTCCCCACAGCAACAGCTATGGTCCCAGGACGGACGCGGCCACCGGAAGGCTCTCGTTCGCATCCCCACTCAAGGGACGCGAACCAGACATTAAAGCCAAAGAGCCGGGGGCCGGTCTGTCGACAGCGCCGACGGCCTTAACGGGGGGGGGGGGGGGGGGGAAGCTTCCTCCAGCTGCCAACACGTCAGCACGGACGGTGGCGTTTGCCTCTCCACCAACACCGACAGTCGGCAAGGCGCACCGACAGGTCCTCACTCCCGTCCTCGCCACGAAAGCGAGGAGAAGGATGGAATGTTGCATCCTAGCTGGACAGCAACAGTTCGCCTTCCCCGGCATGGCTGGAGGACGCCTCCTCCGCAGGGCCGGAGGATGGTTTCCACCACCAGAAGCTGGAAGAGGAGGTGACCAGCCGGCCCGCACGGGGGGAAGAGCTCCGGCTCAGCCCGACCCCCGCCCCAGCCAGGATGATGAACATCCTTGAAGCTGAGGGTGGGACCAAGATCGCAGCCCGGTTCGCTTCTCCCCACCATCAAATTGGAGGTCACCGTCTTGGGTGACACCGGCGAGGGGATGCGGCCGGGCTGCATGATGAAAATCCTTGAAGCCGAATGATGGCTGAAAGGTACCAACTTCCACGAAGTCGCGTCCCTCTGACGACAAGACGGAAGGATTGCGGGCGTCCCCCATCTGGGGGCTCGGAAGGTGGAAAGACACGGTGCATAAGGGAGCGCGAAGACATGGTCGTCTTTCAAGGGGGTCACCCTCCTTTTAAAGGCGACTCTCCCCGCTTGCGTCCTCAGCCATCGCGGGCTGAGTCTTCTCCAACACGCTCCAAGGTCCTCCCCCTACGACATGGGGGCTGGGCCCCACGCGTTAGGCAAGCTGGTCCAGGGCAGAAGGAGCCAAACCGCCGCGCGTAGGGCATGCAACTGCCCAGCGGTTACAAGCATTCCTCCACTTTCGCCCAGACCAACGGGTGAAAGGGTGGATAGCCATGCCGTCGGCATGCAACCGTGCCAGGTGGGCGCGCCCCTTCGACTCCAACGCGCCCAGCATGGAGGCCCAGGCCCACACGTCATGCAACCGGCGCGCCGGTTGCTACGTGCGAGCAACTGCATCGCCACCCGCACCACTACCGCGCCTCCTCGACTGCGGAATCAGTACCGTGACTCGAGGCAACCCTGCGTATGACCCAGCAGTGCCAGCCAGGCGCGATAGTCAATACGGTCACGTCGTCAGCCAAGCTTACGTCCCATCCAGGGACAGCGAGAGAACCCTCTCTCACGGCGTGAAGACGGCGCGCCCATGATCCTTTCCTCGAACGGCTCGCACACGCACAACGACCGCCTCGCGAACCACTCGCCCCGTCGCATTAACTCCGCGGTGGGACAGGCGGCGCCTCAGGCGGGAGAAGCAAGCGACGCTTCGCCTTCGCCATAATGACCGCGTCGAAAAAGGTACGCCATGTCATTCAATTTCATATCCTTTTCCTTTTCCTCTTTCTCTCTCTTACAACAGGGACCGGGAAAGGGGGATACCCCGAAAAGGATCCTTCTCCGTGAAGGAAACAGGCCCCGAGCCTCCCTACTGATCAGAGGTTCAAAGGCTGGCCCCTCGGAGGGGTTCAACGGCCGCCTCAGAGCGCTTGGGTTCTGCGCCCACTACTGGTCAGAGGTTCGATGGCCGGCCCCTCGGAAGGGTTCAACGGCCGCCTCAGGCCACTCGGGCTCCGCGCCCACTACTGATCAGGGGTTCGTAGGCTGGCCCTCGAAGGGTTCACAGTCGCCTCAGACACAGAGCGAGGGATGACCCTGGGTACGTTCGATACATAACCAAGGCTCGGGCTACGCTCCCGAGGTGCCCTAGGACATTTCCGAGACCAGCGGGAACGATCTTGTAACGGAATCCCATCAGAGGGAGGCATCGAGCCCTCGGACTCCGTCAAAAGGGGACCGAGTCCGGCAGATCACCCGTAGGTACTTTTGGAGCGCGCCTCCGGGCCTCTAACTGACCCCTAACAAATGGGGCACGGGCGTCCACTCGGATTACCCGCCAGCAGCTCACCGGAGACACCATGTTCGGCGCCCTCCGAGGGCAACATGGCGCTTTCCCCCCTCCTCCTTGCGGAAAGGCGACGCAGGGGCGTATGTAAAAAAGTCGAGTCTGTCCTTGACCGTCCTCTCGCCCTGTGCAGAGGCTCAGGGGCTGCTCTCGCAAACCTGGCTCCGGCCAACCCGTTGACAGCGTCAACATACCAGCCCGAGAACTTGGGACCCGACCGTGCACCGGGGCTACGGCCAGCTCGCATGAGGGAACAACTAGACCAGCCGAAGTGTTGCGAAACGCACTAAGACCTCGAAGGAGTCAAACTACTCCTCCGAGGCCTCGGGGGCTACACCCGGCGGGTGCGCTCGCACGCACCCACCGGAACAAAATGCAACCAAAAAAGGCTGGTCCCCTTGCAAAAAAGTGCGGCAAAAGCCTCCAAGCGAGTATTAACACTCCCTTCGAGGCTCGGGGGCTACTATCGGGGACCATATTTAGGGGTACCCTCAAGACTCCTAAATCTCAGCTGGTAACCCCCATCAGCACAAAGCTGTAAAGGCCTGATGGGTGCGATTAAGTCAAGGATCGGTCCATTCGAGGGACGCGATCGCGCCTCGCCCGAGCCCAGCCTCGGGCAAGGGCAGCCGACCCCGGAGGATCTACATCTCGCCCGAGGACCCCCTCCAGCAACGGACACACCTTCGGCTCGCCCGAGGCCCAGTCTTCACCAAGAAGCAACCTTGGCCATATCGCCACACCAACCGACCAAATCGCAGGGGCATTTAATGCAAAGGTGGCCTGACACCTTTATCCTGACGCACGCCCCCCAGTCGACAAAGCCGAAGTGACCGCAGTCATTTCGCCACTCCACTGACCGGTCTGACAAGAGGACAGCGCCGCCTGCGCCGCTCCGACTGCTGAGCCACTCGACAGAGTGAGGCTGACAGCAGCCAAGTCCGGCCTCAGGCGTCATAGGAAACTCTGCCTCGCCCGACCCCAGGGCTCGGACACGGGCTCAGCCCCGGAAGACGACGAACTCCACTTCGCCCGACCCCAGGGCTCGGACTCGGGCTCAGCCCCGGAAGACGACGAACTCCGCTTCGCCCGACCCCAGGGCTCGGACTCGGGCTCAGCCCCGCAGGACGACAAACTCCGCTTCGCCCGACCCCAGGGCTCGAACTCAGCCCTGGCCTCAGCCGACGGGCTCCGCCTTGTCCGACCCGGGGGCTCGGACTCGACCTTGACCTTGGAAGATAGACTCGACCTCGACCTCGGAGGAGCTCCCACCTCGCCCAACCTAGGGCATAGACCGACCACGTCAACAGGAAGCGCCATCATTACCCTACCCTGAGCTGACTCAGGCTACGAGGAACAAGACCGGCGTCCCATCTGGCTCGTTCTACTATACGAGTAATGATGGCGCCCCACATGCCCTATGACGACGACGGCTCTCAGCCCCCTTACGGAAGCAAGAGGACGTCAGCAAGGACTCGACAGCCCCGACAGCTGTCCGTTCGCCAGGCTCCAGCGCTCCTCCGACGGCCACGACATCACACGAACTCGGTGCCAAAACCTCTCCGGCTGCCACGATGGCATGTACTTAGGGCGCTAGCTCTCCTCCGCTAGACACGCTAGCACACTGCTACACCCCCATTGTACACCTGGATCCTCTCCTTACGCCTATAAAAGGGAGGTCCAGGGCCCTCTTACAGAGGGTTGGCCGCGCGGGGAAGGACGGGACGGCGCTCGCGCAAGGCCGCTCGCTCCCTCCCGCGTGGACGCTTGTAACCCCCTACTGCAAGCGCACCCGACTTGGGCGCGGGGCTAACACGAAGGCCGCGGGTTCCACCTCCCACGCCTGTCTCCCTCCGGCTGCTTCTCCCCCCTTCGCGTTCCGCCTCGCGCCGACCCATCTGGGCTGGGGCACGCGGCGACGATTTACTCGTCGGTCCAGGGACCCCCCGGGTTTCGAAACACCGACAGTTTGCGAAGAGAATTAAAGGCAGGCCAGCACAAAAGCTACCTCGGCGATGGCAAGTGGTCATTGCTGTCGGTCCTCCTCTGCGTCATCTCTGTCGCTAAGATGACGCCACAGTCTTTGATATAGTAGTCGTCGAACGCGCGCGACATGGCGAGTACCGATGACTTTTGGCTTGGCTGCTAAACGAAGTGCACCCCGGGCTCATCAGCGAGGTAGTACACCTAGCCGTTGCACCTCCGGATGTGCTACTCCTCTACATACATCTTGTTCGAGGACACTCACAAAACGTCAACAACAGCCGTCGTCCCAGCACACAAGAATTCATGGCCGGTCAGTAGCGACTTACGTGGCCGGTTGAGCTTCAGGTGGATGATGAGCTAGATGGCGTGACGGCGCCGTCGTCGGATGCGGTGCCCAGAACAACCTGAGAGTCGCCGGCGTTTACGACGACTATGAGGTCCCCCATTTGAATACGGACAGCGCTATAGCCACTCTGGACCGCGTCCAAGCGACGGCTGTGCCGGAGCTTGCCAAACATAGCGACGCATACGACCAAGTAGGACTGCTTCCAGAGGTCGAACTGACAGTTGCCAAGCTTCTTCTCATCGTCAATGAGCGACGCCAACGCGAGCGCCTCCTGCCAGTGGTGTTTGTTCGGGGTTTCCAAGTAAGAAACATGGATTCATCTTTGGCGTTGGTTTATAAAAATGACTCACAAGTCAGATCCATGGAAAAAAATTTACAAAGAATAAATGTCACACATATAAAAAAGGAATTTAAGTTGAAAACTTATTTAAACAAAAGAAATTGCATGAAAGGCTCTTCTTTAAATACTACTCTCTCCATCCAAAAATATAATTCGAGAATCTCGTTGATAATTATCTACTACTACATATTGTGCAAGGGTAGCAGGTGACTTTTGGGAAAGATGTAGTAGATATTTTTACTGTAACAGATATTAACATAAACACACATGTGGTGTAGTGGTAGCTGAGGTCGTGGGTTCGAATCCCATTAGAGCCACATTTATGTTTTTTTAATCTAATTTTAGCTAGGCGTGCATCGGTCGTGGGTTCGAATCCCATTAGAGCCATATTTGTGTTTTTTAATTTAATTTTAGCTAGGCGTGGGATGCACGTGGGAATGAGAATGAGCTTTGCGGGGAGGAGGGAATGAGAATGGCAGAACACGGAATGACAGCCTACCCCTTACTGCCTTAATAGGTAGTAGAGATTTTAGCTAGGCAACCTACCCCTTACTGCTTTAATAGGTAGTAGAGACTATACTTAAAACATCAGTTTTAACGGTCGTCCCGCGTCATCTTTTTACAAATAACCTCTCAGCTATTTCAAATTAATCCGTTGCACGCCTATAGATGGCCAAACGGCGGTCTGACACGGGCCAGACACACGCGGGCCACAACTATGGCCCATGTGACTGTGCCGGGCCAGCCCGTTAGCCCGTCGGCCCATTTGATTAAATCAGCGTAAAATGTTAAAAAACAATGAAGAACGGCGAGAGACACTAGGTGAAGCTATCTAACTAGTAGACCATCATCCTCAAATGTTTTTAATAGAATATAAATTGTATATATGTATATACGTTTTTTGTAAAATTAAAAAATATAATCGTGTCGGGTCAGGCCAGCACTACGGGTCGAGACTACAGCCAAGCACGACACGATGTTCTTGGCTCTTGCAAACATTAGGTCGTTTCTGAAACCATATTGGCGCAATGAACTACATGGTGTTTGAGGTTGTTGAATTGGATGGAGCAACAATAATTTGTCATACTAACAGTAAAATGAAAGGTTATTTGTTGATTTTAAATGTTAGTAATTGCTACGAAGTAGCATAATTTATATGGAGCACATCCAAATTTTATTGATGTCTGACTTTAGCAACCACTCTATATTTTGATATATCTTTTTTATCAGTTTGACTTCATGTGACTTATTTTAGAAACTTGAGCTCACTAATTCTCTTATTTGGTCTTTTTATGATGGAATTATATTATTTTATAATCTCTGTTCGTTCAGTCAGTCGTTGTGAACTCTCTTCTAATCGCTCACTTCATTGGTCGTGTTATAACAAGACATATTGTATGGAGTAAACAATAACATCAGTTAGCCAAATCAAAAAAAATATTATACGGAGAGCGGAGACAGTTAATAAAAAATCTTGAGATCTTTTTGGTAGATAGTTTACGTGAATATTGTTATAAGCCGTCGCAACGCACGGGCAACCGACTAGTCATATTTTCATTTAACACTTTTTCTGTTGTCATTATATATTTGTCAAGAGAAGATTTCTTTAAAAATAACCTTTTTCTAAGGTGGCGGGCTAAATAGATCTGACAGCGTATCTTGGACGTGTGAACACCATCCAAAAAACTATCCTGCCCTCTCCTTATTCTCCACTTCAATCACGCGAGCGTGAAGAAAAAAACCATCGTCCCCGTATAAGGCTTTGTTCGTTTACACCAATCCCGCTCTGAATTAGCATGGATTGGAATTAAATCCATGCCTCAATCCATGCCCCAAAATAATCCATGACTACTTAATTTTTTTTATTCGGTTAAACCCATCATGGAATATAACCCAAAGGTTTGGAAATTTTTTAAACTATGGAAGACATAGATTCTATCCATAGCCCATTAGGTATGGAACAAATCCATGAGATATTGCACAAGTTTGCATTAGAATCCATAGATCAAAAGAATAACTAGCTTTGAAAGTCACATGGATTTGTTGATGGATTTATCCCACCATGGGATTGGGTGTGAGATATGGATTCACCCAATCCATATCCGAATTAAATCCATGGTGGAATTATATCCCATGTAACCGAACAAGGCCTAATAGGGAACATTGGTCGTCTCGTCAGGGAGTAGTGATCGTCCGTGTATCTTTGAGCGTGGATGCCTTCGTTTTTTCAAATACTGATAAATTCATAAATGAAAATATGTACCGATTTAGAAACCATTTTTATCGTTTTTTATTAATTATGAATAAATAGGATATAAAATATGTTATGTAAATTTATATTCTTGTTTTCTAGCAGTGAGCTTATAAAGTTTTATAAAAAGTAAACCTTAAAATTATTATATATTTTCACAAATGATAGATATAAAATTTGGGTATATGCGGATACAAATACATATAATTTTTTATCTTTTTTGTTGTAGAGAGCAAATTTTTATTCTTATTTGTGATAATGTGCTTGATATTAAATTTCATACATATCTATTTTAAAATATTAGTCATAACAGTTCGGGTAGGCATTTTCATCCCTAGAAAATTAGAAGTTAGAATGGAAGGTCATCATACAAAATATTGTTTTATATTGTAGACACTGTTTATATAGTAAAAATTTGAAATAAAAAATAAGATAGAATGTGGGATAGGAAGTGTAACACTCTCAATTTGGGGGTATAAAATTTTTTCTCTAATATCTACCAAATTCAGGTGTTACCTCTTTTCTCCTCTCTATAGTTTCATTTTCTCTTCCTTTTAGTAGAGGTTTGATTATTTATTTGGAGATGTATTAATACTTTAGTAGATTAAACCCTAAGGGAGTCATGAAATGTTGCATCATGCTGAGCCTAAACTTTGCTTTTTGTTTGATGTATGCTTGAAATATCCAAATTTGAATTTGTGGTTTGGTCGGATTTAAATTCAGAAGGAGAAAAAAAGAAAAGGAAATAGAAATTCAGAATAAAAGAAAAGACAAAAGAAGCCCAAGACCCCCTCCCTTCCCATCCTTTCGGCCCACTCTAGTCACGCGTCTATCTTCTCTCTCTCTCTCTCTGACCGGTGGGACCAGCCTATCGGCGCTGATTCCTTCACCCGCACGCGCGCCCCTGCTCTCTGCGTCGTGGGCTCGCTTCGTCAGCGCCGTTACTCGCTCGCCCCCGCGCGCCTGTGTCACCGCCCCATAGGCCCCGCTCGCCAGCCACCTCACGTGCGCAGCCGCTGACACCCTGACCCCACCTGTTAGCCACGTCTTCCCCCCAACCGTCGCTGCCCCCAGCGCGCACGCACGCCGAGAAGACCGGCCCACGTCACGCCCCATGTCCCCATCTCTCCTTTTTTAGCCCCGCACGCACCAGCCCTCTCTCCCCTGCCTCATTTCACCTGCTCCCAGCCCCTCTCGTGCATAGCCGCCGCCGCTGGACGAGCTCGCCAGGAGAAGCGCACCCGCCATGCCGATCGCCCGGAGCTCCAAACGACACGCCAAGCCTCCCCCGAGCGCCGTCCCGAGGTAAGGAACCGCCTCCCGCGCTCTGTTTGCCTCGATTCCACCTCACTGTAGCGAATTAGCGCTCGCCGGAGCTGCGGCGTGTCAGTCCACCGTACCCCCGCGGTGTCTAGCCAATTCATCTCCGCCCCATGCCTGCATTTTGGCCTTGGTTGTCCTAATGGGTATGGAGAGGTCCCGTCTTCAAAGTGGGCCGCGACTAGATCAGGGTACCCGTCGCGAGTTACTTGTGTCAACATCTGGGTCGTGCATCGGAGAAGCAGACCTGTGGGACCTTTTTGAGGGAGAAGAGTTGAGGTTGATGTTGTTTAATTTTCGGGAGGCTGGCCTTATTCTGAATGAGGAGCCATTGTAATAGTATGTTGCCCTTTGAAAGTCGCCTAGAGAATAGGCGGAATCTGAAAATTATAAACTTTAAGCACAACTACAAGCCGGGGTTAGCGTTAGAAATAAAACCGAGTCCGAAAGAGAGGGAACCAAGAAATAAAGCGAGTGACACGGTGATTTGTTTTACCGAGGTTCGGTTCTTGCAAACCTTGTTCCCGTTGAGGTGGTCACAAAGACCGGGTCTCTTTCAACCCTTTCCCTCTCTCAAACGGTCACCTAGACCGAGTGAGCTTTCTCCTTTAATCAAACGGGTCACTTAGACCCCTTACAAGGACCACCACAACTTGATGTCTCTTGCTTTGATTACAAGTGTTTGAGAACAATAATGGAAGAAGAAGAAAGCGATCCAAGCGACAAGAACTCAAATAAAACACGAAAATCTCTCTCTCACAAGTCACTAAGTGTTTGGAGTGGTTTTGGACTTTGGAGAGGATTTGATCTCTTGTTTGTGTCTTGGAGTGAAGTCTAGAGCTCTTGTATTGAATGCAATATGCTGGAAACTTGGATGCCTTGAATGGTGGTGGTTGGGGAGGTATTTATAGCCCCAACCACCAAACCAACCATTGGGGAGGGCTGCTGTGCACCACCGGACACTGTCCAGTGCGCCAGCCACGTCACCCAACCGTTAGGGTTCTGACGGTTTCGACCGTTGGAGCTCTGACATCTTGGGGCACCGGACAGTCCGGTGTCGCACCGGACAGGCACTGTTCACTGTCCGGTGCGCCTTCTGGCGCTGCTCTAACTCTGCGCGAACTTTCCGCGCACTGTTCACGCGTACTGTTCACTTTTGCAGACGACCATTGGCGCAGTAGCTGTTGCTCCGCTTGGCGCACCGGACAGTCCGGTGCTACACTGGACAGTCCGGTGAATTATAGCGGAGCGGTCTCCGAGAAACCCGAAGCTGAGGAGTTCGGAGTGTACGGTCCCTGGTGCACCGGACAGTCCGGTGCGCCAGACCAGGGCACACTTCGGTTTCTTTTGCTCCTTTCTCTTTGAACCCTAACTTGTTCTTTTTATTGGTTTGTGTTGAACCTATGGCACCTGTAGAACATATAATCTAGAGCAAACTAGTTAGTCCAATTATTTGTGTTGGGCATTCAACCACCAAAATTATATTTAGGAAAAGGTTTGACCCTATTTCCCTTTCAATCTCCCCCTTTTTGGTGATTGATGCCAACACGAACCAAAGCAAATATATAAGTGCAGAATTGAACTAGTTTGCATAATGTAAGTGCATAGGTTGCTTGGAATTAAACCAATATTTTATTTCTACTAGATATGCATGGATTGCTTTCTCTTATTTAATATTTTGGACCACGCTTGCACCACTAGTTTTTTTTGCAAATTCTTTGGAAAATTCTTTTCAAAATCCTTTTGCAAATAGTCAAAGGTATATGAATAAGATTGAAAGGAGCATTTTGAAGATTTGAAATTTTCTCCCTCTGTTTCAAATGCTTTTCCTTTGACTCAAACAAAACTCCCCCTAAATGAAATTCTCCTCTTAGCTTTCAAGAGGGTTTTGGGATATATATCAATTTGAAATATTGTTACCAATTGAGATACTTCTCATTATAGGGATATCAATTTGAAAGATACTAGTTTGAAAACTTTATTTCGAAAATTTTGAAATTGGTGGTGGTGCGGTCCTTTTGCTTTGGGCTAGATACTTTCTCTCCCTTTGGCATTAATCGCCAAAAAACGGAGACTTTGTGAGCCCTTTTTAAATTCTCTCCCCCTTTGGCAAACAATATAGGAGTGAAAGATTATACCAATGTGGAGAGATGGCGGAATACCGGCAAAAAGTAAATAGTATCGATGGAGTTGAGTGGAAGCGTCGTCTTTGCCGAATACTCCATTTCCCTTTCAATTCTATGACTAAGTATAAGAATATACTTGAAAACACATTATTCATAGACATAGAAGAGATATGATCAAAGGTATATAAATGAGCTATGTGTGCAAAGTATCAATCAAAATTCCAAGAATCAAGAATGTTTAGCTCATTCCTAAGTTTGGTAAAGGTTTTCTCATCTAATGGTTTGGTAAAGATATCCGCTAATTGTTCTTTGGTGCTAACATAAGCAATCTCGATATCCCCCTTTGTTGGTGATCTCTCAAAAAGTGATATCGAATGGCTATGTGCTTAGTGCAGCTGTGTTCAACGGGATTATCCGCCATGCGGATTGCACTCTCATTATCACATAGGAGAGGGACTTTGCTAAATTTGTAGCCATAGTCCCTGAGGGTTTGCCTCATCCAAAGCAATTGCACGCAACAATGGCCTGCGGCAATATACTTGGCTTCAGTGGTAGAAAGAGCTACTGAGTTTTGTTTCTTTGAAGCCCAAGACACCAGGGATCTCCCCAGAAACTGACAAGTCTCTGATGTGCTCTTCCTATCAATTTTACACCCTGTCCAATCAGCATCTGAATATCCTAATAAATCAAAAGAGGATCCCTTGGGATACCAAAGACCAAACTTAGGAGTATAAACTAAATATCTCAAGATTCTTTTCACGGCCCTAAGGTGAACTTCCTTAGGATCGGCTTGGAACCTTGCACACATGCATACAGAAAGCATAATATTCGGTCGAGATGCACATAAATAGAGTAGAGATCCTATCATAGACCGATATACCTTTTGATCTACGGATTTACCTCCCGTGTCGAGGTCGAGATGCCCATTTGTTCCCATGGGTGTCTTGATGGGTTTGGCATCCTTCATTCCAAACATGGTAAGTATGTCCTGTATGTATTTTGTTTGGCTGATGAAGGTTCCCTCTTGGAGTTGCTTGACTTAAAATCCTAGGAAGTACTTCAACTCCCCCATCATAGACATCTCGAATTTTTGTACCATGATCCTACTAAACTCTTCACAAGTAGATTTGTTAGTAGACCCAAATATGATATCATCAACATAAATTTGGCATACAAACAAATCTTTTCCAATAGTTTTGGTAAAGAGTGTAGGATCGACTTTATCGACTTTGAAGCCATTAGTGATAAGAAAATCTCTTAGGATTCATACCATGCTCTTAGGGCTTGCTTGAGCCCATAAAGTGCCTTTGAGAGCTTATAAACATAGTCAGGGTACTCACTATCTTCAAAGCCGGGAGGTTGCTCAACATAGACCTCTTCCTTGATAGGTCCATTGAGGAAGGCACTCTTCACGTCCATTTGATAGAGCTTAAAGCCATGGTAAGTAGCACAGGCAAGTAATATGCGAATTGATTCAAGCCTAGCTATGAGTGCATAAGTTTCACCAAAGTGCAAACCTTCGACTTATGAATATCCCTTGGCCACAAGTCGGGCTTTGTTCCTTGTCACCACACCATGCTCATCTTGCTTGTTGCGAAAAACCCACTTGGTTCCTATATCATTTTGATTAGGACGTGGAACTAAATGCCATACCTCATTCCTAGTGAAGTTGTTGAGCTCCTCTTGCATTGCCAGGACCCAATCCGAATCTCTTAATTCATCATCAATCCTGTAAGGCTCAATAGAGGACACAAAAGAGTAATGTTCACAAAAATGAGCGACTCGAGATCGAGTTGTTACCCCCTTATGGATATCACCAAGAATGGAGTTCACGAGGTGATCTCTTTGAATCGCCTGGTGTACTCTTGGGTGTGGCGATCTTTGACCGTGTCCTTCTTGGTCATCTTCTTTGTCTTGATTTTCTTCATCTCCACCTTGATCATTGCCCTCTTCTTGAGGTGGCTCATCTTCTTGATCTTCTTCTTCATCACCTTGAGCCTGTTCCTCATCTTGTGCTTGAGTTGGCTCTTTGGATTCCTTAGGACACACATCCCCAATGGACATGTTCCTTAGCGCGACGCATAGAGCCTCTTCATCATCTAGTTCATCAAGATCAACTTGCTCCACTTGGGAGCCATTAGTCTCATCAAACATAATGTCACAAGAAACTTCAACTAGTCCAGTGGACTTGTTAGACTCTATATGCCCTTGTGTTTGAATCATATCCTAGTAAAAAGCCTTCTACAGCCTTAGGAGCAAATTTAGATTTTCTACCTCTTTTAACAAGAATAAAACGTTTGCTTCCAAAGACTCTAAAATATGAAACATTGGGCTTTTTACCGGTTAGGAGTTCATATGATGTCTTCTTGAGGATTCGGTGTAGATATAACCGGTTGATGGAGTAGCAGGCGGTGTTAATCGCCTCAGCCCAAAACCGGTCCGGTGTCTTGTACTCATCAAGCATGGTCCTCGCCATGTCAAGTAGAGTTCTATTCTTCCTCTCCACTACACCATTTTGTTGTGGCGTGTAGGGAGAAGAGAACTCATGCTTGATACACTCCTCCTCAAGGAAGCCTTCAATTTGAGAGTTCTTGAACTCCGTTCCATTGTCGCTTCTAATCTTTTTTATCCTTAAGCCAAACTCATTTTGAGCTCGTCTTAAGAATCCCTTTAAGGTCTCTTGGGTTTGTGATTTATCCTGTAAAAAGAATACCCAAGTGAAGCGAGAATAATCATCTACAATAACTAGACAGTACTTACTCCCGCCGATGCTTATGTAAGCTATCGGGCCGAATAGATCCATGTAGAGTAGCTCTAATGGCCTGTCCGTCGTCATTATGTTCTTGTGTGGATGGTGGGCACCAACTTGCTTTCCTGCTTGGCATGCGCTACAAAACCTATCTTTCTCAAAATGAACATTTGTTAGTCCTAAAATGTGTTCTCCCTTTAGAAGCTTGTGAAGATTCTTCATCCCAACATGGGCTAGTCGACGATGCCAGAGCCAACCCATATTAGTCTTAGCAATTAAGCAAGTGTCGAGTTCAGCTCTATTGAAATCAACTAAGTATAGCTGACCCTCTAACACTCCCTTAAATGCTACTGAATCATCACTTCTTCTAAAGACAGTAACACCTACATCAGTAAATAGACAGTTGTCGCCCATATTGCATAATTGAGAAACAGAAAGAAAATTGTAATTTAATGAATCTACAAGAAAAATATTAGAAATGGAATGGTTAGGTGATATAGCAATTTTACCAAGTCCTTTGACCAAACCTTGATTTCCATCCCCGAATGTGATAGCTCTTTGGGGATCTTGCTTTTATCGTATGAGGAGAACATCCTTTTCTCCCCTGTCATGTGATTTGTGCATCCGCTATCAATGATCCAACTTGAGCCCCCGGACGCATAAACCTGCAAAACAATTTAGGCCTTGTTCTTAGGTACCCAAACAGTCTTAGATCCTTTCACGTTAGAAACAAGCACCTTGGGTACCCAAACACAAGTCTTGGAGCCCTTGTGTTTCCCCCCAACATATTTGGCAACTACTTTGCCTGATTTGTTAGTTAAAACATAAGAAGCATCAAAAGTCTTAAATGAAACAATAGGCTCATTTGATGCAGCAGGAGATTTCCTTTTAGGCAATTTTACATGGGTTGATTGCCTAGAGCTAGAAGCCTCATTCTTATACATAAAAGCATGATGAAAAATATTATGAGGTTTTCTTGCATGAATTCTCCTAATTTTGTGTTCGGGATAACCAGCAGGATATAAATATAGCCCTCGTTATCCTGAACCATGGGAGCTTTGCCCTTAACAAAGTTAGACAATTTCTTAGGGGCATTAAGCTTGACATTGCCTCCCTGTTGGAAGCCAATGCCAGGGCGTCTCCCACTATAGAGCATGCTCCTAGCAAATTTAAACTTTTCATTTTTAATTTCATGCTCATTGATTTTATCAGTTAATGTAGCTATGTGATCATTTTGTTGTTTAATTAAAGCAAGGTAATCATGGATAGCATCTACATTAACATCTCTACATCTAGTGCAAATGGAAACATGATCAACAGTAGAAGTAGAGGGTTTGCAAGCATTTAATTCATCAATTTTAGCATGTAAAATAGCATTTTCATTTCTAAGACTGGAAATAACATCATTGCAAACATTCATATCTTTAGCCTTAGCAATTAATTTTTCATTCTCAATTTTAAGGCTAGAAATAGATTCATTCAATTTATCAATCTTAGCAATTAAACTAGCATTATCTTTTTTAAGATTGGTAATTGAATCATCACATATATTTGACTTCTCAACCTTAGCAATTAAATTAGCATTCTCAATTCTAAGGTTGGAGATAGTGTCATGGCAAGTGCTAAGCTCACTAGTCAATTTTTCACATTTTTCTATCTCCTGAGCATAAGCATTTTTAACTTTAACATGCTTCTTATTTTCCTTAATAAGAAATTCCTCTTGGCTATCCAAAAGTTCATCCTTCTCGTGAATGGCTCCTATCAATTCATTTAATTTTTCCTTTTGTTGCATGTTAAGATTGGCAAAAAGGCTAAGCAAATCATCTTCATTATCACTAGAGCTACACTCATCATTAGATGTTGTATATTTAGTGGAGGCTCTAGATTTTACCTTCTTCCTTTTGCCATCTTTTGCCATGAAGCATTTGTGGCCGACGTTGGGGAAGAGGAGGCCCTTGTTGACGGCGATGTTAGCGGCGTCCTCGTCGGAGGAGGAGTCAGTGGAACTCTCATCGGAGTCCCATTCCCGACACACGTGGGCATCGCCGCCCTTCTTCTTGTAGTATCTCTTCTTTTCTTTCCTCTTTCCCTTCTTATCGTCGCCCTGTCACTATCACTATACAATGGACATTTAGCAATGAAATGACCGGGCTTACCACACTTGTAGCACACCCTTTTGGAACGGGGCTTGTAATCCTTCCCCTTCCTTTGCTTGAGGATTTGGCGAAAGCTTTTGATGATAAGCGCCATTTCCTCATTACCAAGCTTGGAGGCGTCGATTGGAATCCTACTTGGTGTAGAGTCCTTCTTTTCTTCTTTCGTCGCCTTGAATGCGACGGGTTGCACCTTGGGTGTGGAGGTGCCGCCTTGCTCCAAGTTGATAATTTGTTTGGAGCCTTTGATCATTAATTCAAAGCTCACAAACTTTCCTATCACTTCCTCAGGAGACATTAGTTTATATCTAGGATCACCACGAATTAATTGAACTTGTGTGGGATTGCGAAAAACAAGTGATATTAGAATAACCTTGACCATCTCATGGTCATCCCTCTTTGTGCTCTCGAGGTTGCGCACTTGGTTCACCAAGGTCTTGAGCCGGTTGTACATCGCTTGTGGCTTCTCTCCTTGGTTGAGGATGAATCGACCGAGCTCTCCCTCGATCGTCTCCCGCTTGGTGATCTTGGTCACCTTGTCTCCTTCGTGCGTGGTCTTTAGTACGTCCCAAATCTCTTTGGCACTCCTCAACCCTTGCACCTTATTATACTCCTCTCGACATAGAGAGGCGAGGAGTATAGTAGTTGCTTGGGAATCAAAGTGCTTGATTTGGGCGACCTCGTCCGAATCATAGCCTTCATTCCCCATGGATGGTACCTGCACTCCAAACTCAACAATGTCCCATATGCTAGCTTGGAGTGAGGTTAGGTGATGCCTCATTTTGTCACTCCACATACAATAATCTTCACCATAAAAAACGGGTGCTTTGCCTAATGGGACGAAAAGTAAAGGAGTGCGTTTAGAAATGCGAGGGTAGCGTAGGGGGATCTTACTAAACTTCTTGCGCTCATGGA
This sequence comes from Zea luxurians, assembly GCA_029449295.1. Taxonomy (NCBI): domain Eukaryota; kingdom Viridiplantae; phylum Streptophyta; class Magnoliopsida; order Poales; family Poaceae; genus Zea; species Zea luxurians. Next base: position 73,033,141 of record JAOPSE010000004.1, on the reverse strand, counting down.
GCTTAGAAGTGACGGACGACGCGTCGGAGCTGGAGGTGGATGGCGATGAAGAATCGGTCTCATAGTAGACCACCTTCATCATCTTCTTTTTCTTGTCGCCACTCCGATGCGACTTGTGAGGAGGTGATCCCACCTTTAGCTTGTTGCCGGACTCCTTCGATGGAGCCTTCCCGTGGCTTGTGGCGGTCTTCTCGCCGGTCACGATCTCCTTCTTGGTGTGATCTCCCGACATCACTTCGAGTTGTTAGACTCTAATGAAGTACCATGCTCTAATACCAATTGAAAGTCGCCTAGAGGGCGGTGAATAGGCGGAATCTAAAAATTATAAACTTTAAGCACAACTACAAGCCGGGGTTAGCGTTAGAAATAAAACCGAGTCCGAAAGAGAGGGCGAAAACAAATCAACCAAGAAATAAAGCGAGTGACACAGTGATTTGTTTTATCGAGGTTCGGTTCTTGCAAACCTAGTCCCCGTTGAGGTGGTCACAAAGACCGAGTCTCTTTCAACCCTTTCCCTCTCTCAAATGGTCACCTAGACCGAGTGAGCTTTCTCCTTTAATCAAACGGGTCACTTAGACCCCTTACAAGGACCACCACAAGTTGATGTCTCTTGCTTTGATTACAAGTGTTTTGAGAACAAGAATGGAAGAAGAAGAAAGCGATCCAAGCGACAAGAACTCAAATAAAACACAAAAATCTCTCTCTCACAAGTCACTAAGTGTTTGGAGTGGTTTTGGACTTTGGAGAGGATTTGATCTCTTGTTTATGTCTTAGAGTGAAGTCTAGAGCACTTGTACTGAATGCAATATGCTGGAAACTTGGATGCCTTGAATGGTGGTGGTTGGGGGGTATTTATAGCCCCAACCACCAAACCAACCGTTGGGGAGGGCTACTATCGATGAGCGCACCGGACAGTCCGGTGCGCCAGCCACGTCACCCAACCGTTAGGGTTCTGACGATTTCGATCGTTGGAGCTCTGACATCTTGGGGGCACCGGACAGTCTAGTGCCGCACCGGATAGGCACTGTTCACTGTCCGGTGCGCCTTCTGGCGCTGCTCTAACTCTGCGCGAACTGTTCGCGCACTGTTCATCTGTACTGTTCACTTTTGCAGACGACCGTTGGCGCAGTAGCCGTTGCTCCGCTTGGCGCACCGGACAGTCCGGTGCTACAAAGCACAGTCCAGTGAATTATAGCGGAGCGGCCTCCGAGAAACCCGAAGCTGAGGAGTTTGGAGTGTACGGTCCCTAGTGCACCGGACACTGTCTGGTGGTGCACCGGACACTATCCTGTGGCACACCAGACAGTCCTGTGCGCCAGACTAGGGCACACTTCAGTTTCTTTTGCTCCTTTCTCTTTGAACCCTAACTTGTTCTTTTTATTGGTTTGTGTTGAACCTATGGCACCTGTAGAACATATAATCTAGAGCAAACTAGTTAGTCCAATTATTTGTGTTGGGCATTCAACCACCAAAATTATATTTAGGAAAAGGTTTGACCCTATTTCCCTTTCACCCTCGCCGTTCTATTGCGATGATGAGTGAAAACGCCGCCCTCCCCCTCTTCGCAATAGAACTGCGATGGCCATGCTCGTGAGGGGTAGATGCTCTATGTATAGTGTATATTATGATGTGTTGTGCGATGGTTTTGATTGGTGGCATCTTTGAACCTTTCGCTCGTTGTTCATTTGTGATTGTGCTATGTAATTTGTTGTGCTGATTGCAAATTTGCTACAATCTTAGGCGATTTTGGTGTGGATAGACGTGCACGTGCCATAGGTGACTCCGTGCTTGGTAAGTGACTGCACATCTGTTGTGCTTATCTGGCTGCACCCTTAGGCGACTTTTGCTCGGATGGTCTTATATAGGAGACTTCGCACCCTGTGGGTTGTGTCACGTACCTTTGTTTTTCCGGCTACACCCTTAGGCGACTTTTGCTCGGATGATGTCTTTGTAGAAGACTTCGCACCCTATGGGTGGTATCACACACTTGTTGTGCTTTTCCGGCTGCACCCTCAGGCGACTTTTGCTTGGACGATGTCTTTGTGGAAGACTTCACACCCTATGGGTGGTATCACGCACTTGTTGCGCTTTTCCGGCTGCACCCTTAGGCATCTTTTGCCTGGTTTTGTTGCACGCAGAGGCTGCCTAGGCTGGCCGTTGCGGTGACTGTTATGCGTCGAATGCCGAAGACCGGTGTTGCAGTCTCTTTCGACATCCACAACCGTGGTGCCGGTTTGGACTTGTTTTTCTTGGGGCAGATTTTTGTGGCAATTTATTACATGGCTCTGCCTCGTTAAAAACCTCACCCCCTGGGAGAAAAAGAGTGCGGGCCTAGCTGGGATATTGTTTGCAAAAATTACAAAGGCGCTAAGGCCTTAGGACTAGACAAAGAATTTGAGTAGGTTATCCACATTCCACGAGTGCTCTAAGTCTTCGCCGGATGGTGAGGTGAGCCTATAGGCATTTGGGGATGTTTTGGTCTTAACGATGTAGGGCCCCTGCCATTTGGGTTCGAGCTTGCCCCAAGACTCTGTTCTGGTAGTTTTGGTGAGGACTAAGTCTCCTTCCTTGAACTCTCTAGGGATGACGGTGTTGTTGCGCCATGCCTTAGTCTGTGCTTGGTATTTGTTCAGTGGCTCTAGGGTAAGGACACGGTCTCCGTCAATGAGGTCCTTGGAGGTTGGCTCGTCGATGTCAGGAGTGGTTGTGGGGCTTGCTCATGGAGATCCGTGCTTTAGCTCTTGCGACGTCATTGCTTTAGATCCGTACATCAGGCGGAAAGGTGTGAACCCAGTCGCTCTGGATTCTGTTGTATTTAGTGCCCATACGACTTCGGGGAGTTGGTCCGCCCATTTGTCTTTCTTGTCATCAAGTACCCTTTTCTTAATTGCACTGAAAATCTTGTCGTTGGCGCGCTCAACTACTCCATTGGATTGTAGATGGTAGATAGAGGCGAACACTTCCTTCGTGCCAATAGAGTTGCGGAATACCCGGAAGTCTTGGTTATCGAACTGCTTGTTGTTATCGACTATTAGCTCGGATGGGACTCCAAACCGGTATACAATATTTTGCCAGAAAATTTTTTACGCCGTCTTGGAATTTATTATGGATACAGCTCTGGCCTCGATCCACTTGGTGAAGTATTCGACAACAACAAAGGTGAATTTGAGGTTGCCTTGGGCTGTGGGCAGTGGTCCGGCAATATCTAGTCCCCACCGCTGAAGTGGCTAGGTATGCGCGATGAGCTTTGTGAGTTGTGAGGGGGCGCCTGTTCGAGGCGAGAATTTCTGGCATGCTTCGCACGATCGGGTTTCTCGGTTGGCCGTGCATACGATTACTGGCCAATAGAAACCCTGACGTATGACTTTAGCTGCAAGGGCCCTCAGTCCTGAATGTGAGCTGCATGTGCCGCTGTGGACTTTGCGGAGAAGCGCTACGCCTTCGGCTTCATTTATGCATTTCAACATGGGTTGGCTTATTCCTTTCTTGTAAAGCTAGCCGTTGACTATAGCGAAGTCTCTACTTCTGTGTTTTAGCTTTTTGGCTTCATTGTGATCGGATGGATGGTAGTGACCTTGAAGGTAAAGGGTGATTGGAGCTCGCCAGTCTTTGGCCATTATTAGGTTGACTATCCGGTGTCCATCGGCCTCCTGCGTTATTTGCAGACCTTCGGTGTTTCTTACGGCTGGTGTGCCGACTATGTGATAAAATACATCGGAGGGTAGAGGTTCACCCTTCGCTGCTGCTTTGGCTAATGTGTCAGCCTCTTCGTTCTTGTTTCTCTCGATGTGTTGTAGGGTAAAACCTTTGAATTGTTTTTTAGGCTGCGAATGGCGATAAGATACTGCATTAGCACGGGCTCTTTAGCTGAGTAATCTTTTTCAATTTGGGCGGCAACGACCTTGGAATCAGTTTTAATGATGCATGTGGTCACGCAGAGGGCTGGTAGCTTGTGAAGTCCTAGGATGGCTGCTTCATACTCGGCGATGTTGTTTGTGCACTTGTCTGACTCGAGTGCAAAGCTGAGATGCGCGGTGTATCTGTATTTGACTCCGATAGGTGATGTAATGGTTGCCGCGGCACCTGCGCCTGCGTGACACCATGCTCCATCATAGTGGATTGTCCAGACCGTTTCTGCATGACCCTGCTACGGCTCCACAGGCCCTGTCTAGTCTACGATGAAATAAGCCAGGACCTATGATTTGATTGCTGTCCTAGGCTCGAAGGTGATGTTGTACCCTAAGAGTTCCGCTGTCCACTTTGCTATCCTAGCGGATGCCTCTGGATTTCTGAGCAACTCCCCAAGACCCCTATCAGAAGTTGACTCGTACTTTGAATGCCTCGAAGTAGTGTCTTAGCTTACGCGAAGCCATGATGACTGCGTATGCTATTTTCTCAAGCTCAGTCATGTTGCACTTTGAGCTTGTGAGGACTTCGGAGACAAAATATATCAGGCACTGGTGAGCCTTGCCGTCTTTTGCCTTTTCTTGGACTAGTGTTGCGCTGACTGCTCTGGGCGAGGCTACAATGTATAGTAGGAGGGGGAGCACTGGGTGTGGACTTGTTAATGTTGCTAGGTCGGATAGATATTGTTTTAGAGACTCAAAGGCACCTTCTTGTTCTAGGCCCCAAACAAAGTATTTTGCATCGCGTAGTGTTTTAAGAAAAGGGAGGCTTCGCTCTGTGGACCTTGAGATAAATCTGTTTAGTGCCGCCAATCTGCCTGTTAACCATTGGATGTCCTTGGTGGATTGTGGCGGTGCCATATCCATGATGGCTTGAATTTTATTTGGATTGACTTCGATTCCTCTGTGTGACATGAGGTAACTGAGGATTTTTCCTTAACGTACCCCAAAGATACACTTCTCTGGGTTTAGTCGGAGTCTTGCTTCACGCATGTTGGCGAATGTTTCTGTGAGGTCTGAAATGTGGTCTTCCTTGCTTTAGCTCGCAACGACGATATCGTCGACATATGTGAAGACATTGCGGCCCATTTGGTCCTCAAGGACCTTCTTGGTGAGGTGGGAGAATGTCGAGCCGGCATTTTTGAGTCCTTTGGGCATACGTACGAAGTAGTATGTGCCGAAGGGGGTAATGAAACTAGTGCTAGCCTTGTCTTCCTCTTTCATGTAGATCTAGTGATAACCCGAGAAGCAATCTAGGAGGGATATGACTTCATAGCCGACTGAGTAATGGACGATCTTATCGATTCACGGCAGAGGAAAGTTATCCTTTGGGCATGCTTTGTTAAGGCTAGTGAAGTCAATGCACATGCGCCATTTTCCATTCTTCTTCTGTACCAACACAACGTTGGCGAGCAGGTTGGGTAAGCTATTGGCTCGATGAATTTGGCTTCCAGTAAGCGGTGCACCTCGGCCTTGGCTGCTTCTGTTTTTCATCAGACATCTTCCTTAGCCGTTGTTTTTTGGGCGCACCGAGGGGTCGATGCCCAAACTATGTTCGATGAGTGTGTGGTTAACCCCCACTAGGTCTAGAGCGGACCAGACAAAGATGTCCTTGTTGTGGTTGAGACAAGTGAGAAGTCTTTCCTCGTCATGCGGTGACAGGTCTTCGTTGATCATGACAGTTTGCTTTGGGGTTGCAGGGTCGAGGGGGACCATCTTCGTTCCGTCGTTGCTTCGCAACTGTAAGGCCCGAAATCTGTATAAGGAAAAAAATAAATACATGAAGAAATAAATATAGCAAAATACCAAAAGATTTAATAATCTTATATAGAGTAAGTTATTCTTTTTGGGTAAAATGTTTAGAAATGTTATCTGAATTAACTATTAATAAATTTGTGCAATACAAATTATTTCATTAAAACATATATAGGGTGAGATATTTTACATAAATCATACTTTATTAAATTATATGTTTTGTGGCATGGACAAAGGAATCAATATAAATAAATATATAATTTATACTTGCCTTGTCATGGTGAGATTTCTGTTTGATGCATCTAATATATGTTTGAAATTCATAATTCAACTTAGGGTTGAAATGGAAATGAAAATATGAAACAGAAATAAAAAAAGAAAAAGAAAATAAGGAACCGAATTGGGCTTCACTTCCGGCCCACTCACCTTACCAGCCCATCGGCGCCCGCGAGCCTCACACCGCGCAGCCCATTCCACTATTTCCACTGCGCGCCAGCCCATTTATGTCTCAACTCACGCACCTGAGCCTGAGTTGCTGACGATCGGGCCCAGTCCCCAGTGTCCCTCTCAGCCACACAGCCGCCGACCCGCGCCACGCTTTGTGTCTCACCGTCTGGTGGAGCCCATTAGTCAGCACCCACACAACCCACTCCACTCACCACCTGGCGAACCCCACACTCCAGGGCCATCCCCTAGCTCGCAGTCGATGCAACGACTCCCTGGTCGCTCGCCAAAATCCATGCAACAACCTTCGTCGCACACCCTTGGTTCTGCTGGCTTTCCCCCTGCGCATATAAAACTTAGGAAGGGCCTCGGCCGCGCTCGCCGTGTTCCAAATCATCGAGAAACTAGCCACCATTTGAGAGTTCTGCGTGAGAAGAGATTGGCCATCGACGACGCGTTCCTCGCCTCCTGTGCCCTGGCCGCCGCTGGTTGGGGTCGTCTGCCGCCGGGGAAGCCGAGGACGGAGTCGTGCGAGGATGATCCGTGGTGTTCTCGTACGGTGGGGGCCTGGGGGCGTCTGGGCGTCACCGTGTTGGGATCGCGCACCACCATCGACGGGCCGGGGGCGCGGTCGCACTGGATTAGGTGGGCAACCCTGCTCACGCCGCTGACCTCGGTAAGGCCACCATCTAGCAGTCGCTATCATTCTTATGTCACACCAATCCTGTCCGTGCTTCAAAACGGGAACCGGAGTCGCTGCGCCGCCGCGTATCGTGTACAGGGGCATTGCCGCCGAGAATCAAAGTAATTTCGCCTCCTAATCAATTCACCATACTCTCGTAGGAATTTTGCGTTAGTCAATGTGGACTTAGGGCACCGAGTGCGCGATTTGTGTGTTCCCCAGCGAGACCGCCGCCGCGCGGTGTGCGCGCGCCGCTGCCCTAGGCCAACGGAGGTAGGAGATGGGCCCTGGTCCGTTGGATCGGGCATGGATAGGTTAGATTAGAAAGGGGATACCGACTCGTCCAGGATGTGTGGCTGGCCGTTGGATGGGAATCGGACGCATAGGAAGCCCCGTGGGTCTTCTAAATCTGATTCGTAGATCCGCGATCATGCGGGTGGGATTGAGTCATCGCGTTCACGTGCTCGGATTGGTTGTGGACCGTCGGATCTAGATCCAAGGGATCACATTTCGTACCGGTTCACTTAAGCCTAGATCTGATCTGGACCACAGATTTCTAATCGGACGATCGTAAGACCCCGATACCCCTTCAACCTAGATCTTTTGCATAAGAGACCCCGAGTGATATAGAATTCAACCCGCAGTCCACTTGGTGGTTAGCTGAGTCTGGGCGAGTTTTATAAAGTATCCCCTGTGCTTTTCTGTAATAGTGCGCATGATCTAGAAGATAGAGAAAATGAATAAATGATTATGGAAATATATTTTTAGTATAAAATTAATTGCAGAAACTTGTTTAATCTCTAGAAAATACATATTCAGTCCAAATGAGTCCATTCCAATTTCTATAATTATATAATATTATTGTTTATCACATAGTACCTATATTTTGACATGAAAGTCACATTAAAATTTATATTCTAATTAATCTTGTACAAAACACATGGAATCTTCAAAAAATCATAACTCCTTCGTCTTAATTCCGAATTTACTCGTTCCAGTTACGTTAGTCTCGTATAAATATTTACTACACAGTAACAACATTAATTATACCATATTGCATGATTTTATGGTTAGATATTTATTCATCCCAGGTCTACTAGATTAGCTCTGCTAAATCAAAACTAACCCGTCCATAATCATAATGTGGTTAAAACATGATCTCTAGTCAAGTATAATCTGGATTAGAGTTGAATTGATTATTTAGAATATAATTTCTCATATGATGTACAATAATCAATTTATAATTTAATATTCCAACCATGTAGATCTTCTATAGATCATAACTTCTTAACCATAACTTCGATTTTAGTGATTCTCGAGCACAAGATCTTGTAGCATCGCGTAGATTATTATTATGCAGTATGTTCCTATGTTTGATGTGTTGTTAATTTTGTCTATACCATGTTTGTTTGTATTGCTACGACTAGCAGTGAGGTCACGAGGATCTGAAGAATCACCCTGGTAATTGGAATCTCAAGTGCCAGGCAAGTTGTGCCCTTGATCCACTTTTGTTACCCAATAATGTTCTTTATTGTCACTTATTCATGCATAGGTTTAATTTTGATGGGACCCAATAGGTCACCCTAGACTGTTTATCCTTTTACCTTGTTTATCCCTGAATCATTTGGGTAGTTATGCTATTGCTCTATACGGTTTTGGGATTAACATTTTATTATATCCATGTTCCAATTATTTTGTTATGTTATTTATGTCCATGATAAGATCATTATGTAAATTGGAACATGGAGCGACCACCCGAGAAAACAGTGCTACCACAAGGGTTTAATGGGACGCCCTTGGCTGATTAACTAGGAAAGCTAGTGGATGACTATCTTACCCGAAAGGAGCAAGGGCAGTAGGGGAGTGGTCAGTGTAGGGAGGTCCTTGGGTTGATTTTGCTGCGATGGCGGTCAGGCGAGGGATTCCTGCACTGGAGCTACCTATAAACTATAGCGGGTTTTCTGAAGCTAGTGGAACTTTGTAAAGGCCTCGTAGTGTTACCCCTGCCTTGCTTCCTTGGTACAGGTGTATGGGATTCATGACCCCTTGGCAGATGGGTAACATGACTTGTGGGTAAAGATGCACAACCTCTGCAGAGTGTAAAACTGGTATACTAGCCGTGCTCACAGTCATGAGCGGCTCGGACCCTCACATGATTAATTTATGGAACCTAAAACTCAATTTGTCATTTGCATCGCATTGGGAGTATTATGTTATTACTTTTATTTACTATTACTATGGTTTGGTATTCACTTACACTTAGTAACTGCTAATAAAACTTTGACCAACTTATAAAAGCAATGCTCAACTTCAACCTTTATTTTGTTGATCAGCCTTACACTTCACATGAACCCACCTTTGGTGAGTTCATGCCACATTATTCCCCACAACTTGTTGAGCGATGAACATGTATGAGCTCACCCTTGCTGTCTCACACCCCCCCACAGGAGAAGAACAGGTGGTTCAAGTGGAGCCACACATCGAGGAGTTCGATTCGATCTAGGTGGCATCTCCCAGTCGACTTTCTGGCGCCAAGGATGGATTTTAGATCCTGTTATATTTATCTTTTATTTTGTAAGACTTCTGCTATGTAATAAATACTTTGATTATTGTGACATTTATCTCTATACACTCTGTTATTATATATGTTGTCTTCTTTGGCACATGTATGAGATGCACCCGGCTTTGTTCCTTAAACTTGTTGATTGATCCGCGCCCCATTATGACGTTATATGGGTAGACCATGTCGACTATATCGAATGTGACTAGTTCGCTTTGCGCATTAGGCGTCGCGCCGAATGACAACAACAACTCTATTTTGCCGATGGGGAAAGTGCCTTTGCCTCCAAAACCGTATAAGGGGTTGTCTGCGGGCTTAAGGAGGCTGTGGCTGATGCCCATGCGATTGAAGGCGTGCAAGAAAATGATGTCAGCCTGGCTGCCATTGTCGACTAATACTTTGTGAAGATCCTAGCCTGCCACCCTGCAATTGATCACCATGACATCTTCGTGTGGTGTGTTGCGTTAGTCGACATCTCTGGCATCGAAAGAAAGTGGGATGTGGGACCATTTTGTTTAAACCATGGGGCCGGTCAGAGCTACGTGGTTGACACTGCGGTAGTGATCCTTTTTCTACCGTTTGGTGTTGAAGTCTACGCTTGATCCCCCGGTAATCATGTGGATGATCCCGCGGTAAGGCTGCTCTACAAAGTCCTCTTATTTGGGTGCTGGCGGCCAAGGGTTTTGATGTGGAGGATTTTGATGATGCAGTGGAGGAGGGAGGACTTGGATCTCTTGATGATGATGGTACAAGTGATTAGGTTGGTGAGGGATCTGCTCGTTGTGGTATGGTTGCTGGTGGTAGTGCTGAGGGTGATAAGTATGCGCGACAACTCGTTGGTTGCCAGTTGGCTAATTTATGGCCATCCTGCCTTTGGTGGCCTTTTTCCGGGCAATCCCAGGTGGGGTGTGCGCGGTCTTCGCCATGAAACAGGCAATAAAACCTTCACGACTGCTGGGCCCGGCCTCTGCTTCTTCCTCTGGTGTTGGTGTCGTGATTTTGTTGTGCGGGGTACTCCTGACGCTGAACTGTGTCTCTGATAGGGTGTTGGTTGGCTATGGTGTTTACTTGTTGCTGGTTGCGGTTTTGCCTGCCGGAATCGGACTGCGCCAGCCTGACCCATGTTCTGCTGGACTATGGAGTGTCCTTGGATTTTCGCTGAGATTCTATCTTGCGCTGATGCAGTTCTTCGGACCTGGCGTACTTTTCGAACAATTGATAGAGCTCTTGTAAGTTCTTGGGCGGGTCTCTGATACAGTGGCTGTATAAGACACCGGCGTGAAGACCGCTGATTGCATAGTGGATTGCTATGTGGTTGTCGATAGATGGTAATTGTGACTTGAGCATGAGGAACTTCTTATAGTACTCCCGAAGAGTTTATTTCTCTTGTTGCTTGCAGAGTGATAACTCGTCCAAGGCATCTGTGTCTGGCCTATACCCTTGGAAATTCAATAAGAACTTGTCGCAAAGGCCTTTCCATGACTCGATTGATAGTGGTGGCAGCCTGGTATACCAGGTCAGGGCTGGGCCTTCGAGCGTGATGATGAAAGATTTGACCATGGTGGTGTCGTCCCCTCCAGAGGATGCAACAGTGACTTGGTAGCTCATGATATACTGAGCTGGATCTGTGCTACCGTTGTACTTGGGGTAAGTGCCGTCTATGAATTTGGTAGGCCAAGGTGAGGCCTAGAGCTGCGGTGCGAGCGGACTTCATTCATTGAGGTAATCAATTCCCTAGAAGGTGGCTAGAGTGATGACAGGGTCACACTGTAGGTGGTATGGGCCTTCGGCTTGTATATCTCCTTGGAAGGCGGCTGGAGTGATGAGAGGGCCACACTGCAGGTGGTAAAGGCCTTCCCCTTGGATGTCTGTGATTTGTTGTTCTAGCTCCCGAGCCTTTTGTTCCTCGTCTAGTATCATTTGCTGAATTTTGGCTTGCATGGTGACGCAATGACGTTTGGCTTCGAGTATTTCTTTTTGTTTTTATAGGTGATTGTTCTTGATGCGCAGGGCTCGCAGCTTTAACTGGTCTTCGACTGAGATGCCTATGATCTTGCTGTCTTCGACGGTGTCTTCGCCTTCTAGATGAGCGAAGCCTGGCAGGGGTGCTTGCGGTGCCCCCTCAGAACTGCAGGTGTGCGCGGTGCCCTCTAGCGTAGGCTGGTTGTCCTGGCGTTGCCTTTTTCTATTGACGGTGTTGTCGTCGAAGGCCTCCAAAGGGATGTCTTCTACAATGGGAGCCTTGCCTTCTCCGCCAGGAGTGCTGCCTTCGCTGCATCGTCGATGGAAGCGGCGGCCTTCGAATTCGCTCTCTTGGGGCCATCGCGGGAATGCTTTGTCATAGCACGAACGGCGGGCGCCAAATGTTGGAACTTGCAAATTGAATTTGGCAAGTTCAAATGGTGGGAGAGTGGAAAGCGGTTTGATGCGAGTAGATGTAATTCACTTGAGCAACAGTGTTTTTCTCTGTCCCCGCAATGGCATAGTGCAGGGGTATTTATAGGTAACTGAGGGTATGCCCTGCCTTGCTAAAGACAATTAGACCCTCAATTACCTAGTTTATCCCCGGAATATTCCCCCTAGGGGGTTATGGTGGGTCATTACAACGTAATCAGTTACAAACATGGGCCATCCCTCTATTAACCCCGTCGGCATGGCGGCCTACGAGCGAGACCCTGCAGCATGGGCCGGTCTATACACAGGCCCCCTTTTATAATGTGGAAGATTGTGATGTATGGTCTTCGTGGTCTTGATTGTCCGAGCTCTGAAGTCTTCAATGGTCTTCGCTCCGGTTTGCTGGGGCGAAGATAGTGCCCGAGTCTTCGTGGGGGCGTCGACCTTGGGCACTTCGCTTGTGCGGCTTGACCTTTAGGGCCTTCACGGTCTTCAATCTTGAATATGTTGGTGTGGGGAGTTTGAGCAAGGGGGACGTGTTCGCCTTCGTCCCAACATTAAGCACTTTGATGATGGTTTAATTTAATGGCTTCGTGGATGTTTCGGACATCGTGATGTAATTAAGTACTTAATTCCGCTATTATTTTGAGCAATGTGTGATGATGTCCAATTATGTAATCGCTGTGTACATGAATTTTCTGATCCTATCACGTACATGTCCGCATTCGGTTTACCTTCTAAAACCAGATGTGATAGGAAGGCTACTAGAGATAGCCTAGTGGAGGAGAGTTTTTTCATCATGTCAAAAAATCAAAATGGGGTGGCTTTGTTAAAGCATCTTCAACAAGAAGCTTTAAAATAAAAACCCTAAAAAATAAAATAGAACTAGATTTAAAATATTTAGGACCTTAAAGATATTTTCTTAATAGTTAGGTATTAAATAATACTATTTAGAAAATAAAGCACATTATTAGAAAATAATTAGTTGAAGATTATGAGAAAATGAGGATAGTGCTAGTGCGATGCAATATATGAGGTACTATATTTAGAATCCGATAGATCAAGCCATATAATTGTTTGATGAATTTTTATAAAATAGAGTTACTGATGAAGGGTGTTTCATAGTCTAGAGCACTATATTTTAAAATACAATCACGTTTAGAGCTACTTTTAGAGCCTACAAAACTATTGGAGATGTTATAGAGAAAGCCTAAAAACTATTCATCATTATATATATATATACATTCTTTGTCTTGTTTTTTAGATATTACTAGTGTAATACACGTGTGTTGTACACACAACCGTGTTTGATGGTATTGGTTGGGGGTGAGCTAGACTCTACCTGCAGTGCAATAGTTGAACAACACGCAAAGACCTAGTAAGCCAGTGTGGTGGACCCTCCCAAAAAAATACCCATAAAAATAAATTTAATATCAAAGTGAACATATGGTCCACATACTAAGTATTAAAATGATAAGAACAAATGTTACACTTATCTTAGTCAAAAGGCCGACAAAGGTACGAGTTGAAAAGGAGTTTGGCCCGTGTGGTGGTTGGTTGGGTCCTGTCCACAGCCGCGATTGGGGCAGCCTTCGACATCGACGGGGACCCCTTCTCGGCTGAACTGATGGCACGGGCTTCCGAGGCTTCCCTTCCCACTTCCATGACGCGATGCAGGACTCCCTTCCGATTAGTGATGAATGAGAAGGTTCCGAAGTGGAAGACCTCCCCGACGTTGAAGATGACCGCAACGCTGAAGGTGTTGTCCATGGAGCTGTCGTGATACGACGTCGCACCCCCTACCTACGCACCAACTATCGGTGTTTAGTCCCGACTGTGCACTACAGGGTAGCCCACGTAGTGCTTTTGGGAGGACGCCAATGTCGATCACTGGTCGATGGTACATGCGGATGCATGTCGGAACACAAGGTTTATACAAGTTTGGGCAGCGTGAATGCGTAATACCCTACATCCTATGAGGTGTTGGGTGTTTGATTGCCCTGAGTTTGTGGATTATATGTGGTGGTGAATGAAAAGAGTTCCTATCAATCTAATGGTGGGTGAGAGAGAGTTTTTGGTAGGGTACATGATAGAATGGAGAGGCTCGATCTTCCGTGAGGTATGATAACTTGATTGGGTGGAGATGTCGAAGTTGATGATCCAAGGCTCCGAGCAAACAGATCCTCGCTATCACTACACCACTGCTCCATTGGTTATCACCCATGACACACAAGTGACCTCGCCATGAAGGCTTATCCCTGCAAGAACAATCATGAACACAAGCAAGAACAAGTAGAACGCAACCAAAACTGTGTTGATTATGAGTTGGGGTCTCACAAATCGATGAACGGCGAACCGTTCGATGACAGATATGATCTAAGCAAAACTCAAATCTTAATGTGGCGGTGGCTGCTGTTAAAATAGAGGTTAGGGACGTGTGTGACCCCTGGTTGCACCCCTAATGGATTCCAACACGATACACGACCCAATAGCCCAGCAGACGTGTCGCAGCACAAAAACAGAATCTGAACGCTAACTTGTTTCGATGGTTCCCGTTGACTTTGGATGAATTTAAGGTGGTTCTAGTTGGGTTGGAAAGCTTATCTCTTTATATTTCCATCCATATAAATCCCAAACTAATCCAAGTTTGGATGCATCATGGGCGTCCATTTTAGTGTAGACTGGTCCTAGACTCCGAGGTGGAGATGAAGTTGAGTCGGACTTGGCTTTCTCTTATTATGAAAGTCCTAGCTTCTCCTTGATATCTTGACATTTCCCAAGTCCTTGATGGTCCTATCCAAGGTTTATAATCATAAAAACATCCATGACACAAAGCATAAGCTCTAAAATACAATTGACTAGGTCTGGGAACGAGAAGATGATTTAAAAGCCAAGTACCCTGAGCTCTTTTCTAGCCAGTCCTGAATCTCGAGGGCGAGATTCTTTTAAGGGGGATAGGTCTGTAACACCTTGATTTTGGGGGTATAAAACTTCTTTCTAATTATCACCCAAAATCATGTGTTACTCTTCTTTTTCTCGCTCTAGGTTTTTCTCTCTCTCTAGATTCATTCTCCCTTTTTCCTTTTTGATTAGAGATAGCCTAAACTAGTGGAGGTTAATTATTTATTTTTCCCAAAACCTTATGAGTCATGACATGTTGCATCATGCTGAGTTTAAAATATTCTTTGAAGTGTTGCACAAGTTTGAATTTATTTGAATTTGAAACCTAGTTTGAATTTGGATTTGAAAAACCCTATAGACAACTCGCCGAGCTTCTCCTTGATATCTAGCCAGTTGCCGAGCCGTTGCCCCGCACGCCCCTTTCTCCTCTCTCTGCGCCGTGGACCCTACCTGTCAGTTCCGCCCCCTCCGCGCTCGCCGTAGACTGGCGCGTGCGCATTCGCGCACGTTGTCGGATTTCTCGACCACGACGCCTGCCCATGCGCCCAGCTCCCTTCATAGAGCCCCGCTAGTGCCCCGCGCACACCCCTCACCTCATTTCGTGCAGCTTCGCCCCCTCTCGCGCTCTACCCACGCCGCCAGCCACCGTCGGAGACTCGCACCCGCGTTTCCGACCATCCAGCTCGCCGGAGACCGTGCCAAGCCTCCCCGAGCTCCGCCCCGAGGTGAGACACCTTTGCCCGTGCTCAATTTCCCTAGTTTCGCTCTGTGCTTGGCCAATTTTGGCATCACTGGTGCTCGGCCGCGGTGGTCCGCCGTGCTCGCGCGGTGGCCGGCCGATTTAGCCCGGTCTAGTTCCCCGGAGTAGGTCCCTGTGTCACCCCCGCCTCTGCTAAAGCCAGCCCAGGCCTTAGCGTGCCTTAAGTCCCCTCCCCATGGCCGGAATGGCTCACCGGAGTTACTCCAGCCCGCCCAAGACCTCACCGCCGTTCTCCCTTCTCTACCCGTGGATTCATGGCCTCTTCCCCGCCATTGAGTTCGCTGTGGTGCCCTCTCCCTCTCTACCCAACTCCAGCGACCCCGGAGTCACCCTAGCTCGTGCTAGCCTCAACTCCGGCGACCTCACCGCCATGGAGAGGAGCGGCGCCGCCCACAGCCGTCTGTTTTCCCCTGGTCTGATCCCCTCCGTTCGATTTAGATCGAATGGCTCGGACCACGGATAACGCTTCGCGCACGCGTGCCCTGATGCCCTGGCCCGCCTGTCAGCGCCCACAGCCGTTCACCCCTCCCCGGTCTGATCCCCTCCGTCTGATCCTGATTGCACGGCCTGGACCGCGGGTACCGCTTTGCACACGCGCGCCCTGCGCCCTTGGCCTGCCTCTGTTCCCCTCCATCTAATCCTGATCGCATGACCCGGACCGCGGGTACCGCTTCGCGCACACGCACCCTGCGCCCTTGGCCTGCCTGTCAGCGCCCAAGTCCCCTGGCGCTGGGCCAGCTCGGTCAGTGCGCCCCCCTTGGTCGCTGACGCCCCTGGCCCGCCTGTTAGCGCTCGCCCGCCCGCGCGCGCGCCCTCGGCCGCAGATCTAATCTCAGCCGTTGGTTTTAGATCTGACGGTTAGATTCACTCGATACCCCTTCGCGCGATAGTTTTCTTAAAGAGACCCTCGGTTTATTGGAAATCAACCTACCGTCCTTGGTTTTCGCGTGCAGAC
Organism: Zea luxurians; assembly: GCA_029449295.1. Taxonomy (NCBI): domain Eukaryota; kingdom Viridiplantae; phylum Streptophyta; class Magnoliopsida; order Poales; family Poaceae; genus Zea; species Zea luxurians. The sequence goes on along the minus strand of JAOPSE010000004.1, from coordinate 73,016,785 downwards.
CCATGTAATCTTGCAGATTTAGCCCTAGACTTTTAAACATTCACAGAATTGGCCCTAATTTCATATTTTGAATTCCCAAACTTGTTTATTTCATAACTTTTGCATATGAACTTCAAATTTAGTGATTCAAATTGCAAAATGTTCATAGAATTATTCTCTATTTAAATAAAATGGTTTCACTTACTATCTGCACACTCTAATTTTAGGATTGAATATGAACTAATGTAGGTGTATGTTTTATTTATTTAATAAATAAATAAAGGAGAACCTTAGAGATTTAAACCTGTTTAAGCTTGTGAAATTAATGATAGGTATTGCATGAGTTCATCTCTGTTCTAAATTATAGGTCACAATAAAATAAATTGATCTATGATTATGTACTTGTAAATAACACTTAGGGAAATAATAATCTATTTTCAAATAAAGTTAATGTATGCCATAGTTTATGTTATACTTTGAATTCATTATCCCTTATGTAGTATTATGTCTTTTTAAGATGTGTTCCAATGTTTGTACATGTTTGGTGTGATGTTCATTTGTACTTTCCAAATGTATTGAATGCATGCTCGCTTTATTTAGACAACGAGCAGTCCGAGGTTCCTGAGTGTGTTGTTGGAGACCTCCCTGAGCAGCAACCTGGTGAAGGCAAGTGTCCTTTGACCCATTATGTCCTACATACTTTATGATTCACTGTCCCGCATTACTTTATGAAACCTAAGGATTGACTAGTCTGTATTCACTTATCCTTGATTACCTTTTGGGTTGCCATGGTTAGCATGTTGCTACTGCCTTAACTTAATCAATGAACATGATGTGAACATTTATGATACGTTACTGTTATCCTGATTATGTGAATGATCTTGTGATACCTTAGGGGACTCAGGCCTTTTTCCTGAGTACCTCTCTGTAAGGACCTATTCGTGGAGTGACCACCCAGGATAACAGTACAACCATGAGGGTGGAATGGGATGCCCTTAGCTGATTAATTAGATGAACCTTGGGGTGTAGTTGGCTTTACCGGAGGGCTGTCAATGGGGGCCGGGGCGTAGTGCTCGCTCTGCTAAGGTTGGGGTGTAGAGGTTCTTTCGATTTGGTTTTGTTGGTCACCCACCTTGGGGAGGTGTACCGCGTTTGTACGACTGACGAAACCTAACGAGCAGCTATGCACCAGGGGAGTCTTTGTAAAGGCTACGTAGTGTATCCCTGGCCATTCACCTTGGTAGTGAAGATCGGGTCTGTACACCCAGGCTGGAAAGGGATCACGACTTGTGGGTAAAGTGTACAACCTCTGCAGAGTGTTAAAAACTGGTATATCAGCCGAGCTCACGGTTAAGAGCAGCCTTGGGATCCTCTTTGAATAGAAGAACCTTGGATACTTTTATGATGATGATTAACAATGATGCTATAAAATCTGATCTTTGGTATTTCCTCATTTGAGGAAGTACTTTTGGGTAATAACTGGGTTTATTACTAAAAGTTGGCTCTACTAATAATAATAAATACTTGACTAACTTTAAAGCAACTGCTTGACCTCAACCCCATATACAGGTAGTCCAATTTAGCCAAACGGGACATTTGCTGAGTACGTTGATGTGTACTCACCCTTGCTTTACACACCACCCCACCCCAGGTTGTCCCCACTGTACTTAGTACTCAGGAGGTGATGCTGGCAGCATGGAAGATTTCGAGGAGTTTTAGGACTACGACGAGTTCTAGTTCTTTCTTAGTGGCAAACCCCCAGTCAGCTGCCTGTGTAGGCTTAGATTCTACGTTTCATAATTCCGCACTTTGATAGTTATGTTGAACAATGGTTATGTATTAGACTCTATGGATGTCTTGGACATCTTTGATGTAATAAAGTACCTTTCCGCTATTTATTTCAAGCATTGTGTGATGATGTCCAATTATGTAATCGCTGTGTACGTGAGTTTCTGATCCTGGCACGTATATGGTTCGCATTCGGTTTGCCTTCCAAAACCGGGTGTGACATAAGTGGTATTAAAGCCTTGCTGACTGTAGGACCGCTAACCTAGACTATAATGGTCGCCGTAAGGACTATAGACCCTTACTCTTACCTTGACCTTAGAGTTCTTTCAAAAGTTGGTCATCTTGACCAACTCTATGTTATTTACTCATCTCAAAAGGTTTTGTCTCACTTTTCTATCTGTTTACTTTCTGGTCTCATAGTTCTACCCTTACTCTTGTGCTTACAATGTATTTTGTAGATGGCTCGTATTAGGTGCACCGCACGTAAGTCTGTGATCCCCTTTTTTCCTTCTCGCCTGGCGGAGCGTCCACTACGTCGCATAGTGTCAGGTTAGTCCAGTCAACTAGAGAGACTGCATCGTCGCCTGCACGAGGAGTAGGAGCGTCGACGCTAGGAGCAGGAGCAGCAGGACTCTTCCCCCTCGCCTCAGCGGGAGGTGGAGTCTGAGAGGCCGCTTTCCCCTACACCTCAGCTAGAGATGCCCCCGGCACCACCTCAGGGCATCCCGGCTGCTGGAGGAGACCCTGACGGAGACGGAGACGACGATGACGCCGGTGGCAGTTCGAGCCACGACACGGAGCTCTTAGAGGAGCTGAAGCCGGAGGGATGGATCGCTAGACCCATCACTCGTGACGCTGCTCGCGGGTGTCACTTCCACGACGCTCTCGATACCCTACCGCGTCAGGCCTTCGACCGACACACTTGGTCCATCGAGTACCGTTGTGTAGTCTACCAGCATCATCGCGGGCTCTACCCGGACCAGTGGGAGGCTACTTGTTTGGTGCGCCGTCCGGACGATGATCTCCGGGGTGCAGAGGCCTTCTTAGAGCACTATTCTATTACTGAGAGGGATACTGTCGAGATAGCCATGCAAGATGCAGCACGATGGGCACTTTCTCAGTATTGCTCGTTGTTCAGCGGGGTAGCTGATGGCCTTGACCTGAAGTACTATCCTCGCCGTTCGACCGGCAGTGCTGGAGGTGTGATTGTCTCGCTAGTGGGTGAGGGCAATCCTAGGCTGAACAGCATGGTCAATCTGGTCGTCGTGCTCAACACAGAGTTGGACCACGCCCTTGACAAGTTGGGCAAGGTTCAAGTGGAGGTTGCGGAATTGTGTGCTGAGTGCGCAGCACGCCACTATTTGGATGGTGGTTCTCCCGCCCCTGTCGGGATTCAGCACCCTTACCGTTCACCGCCCCATGGTCGCTTCGAATATGGTACTCCAGACTGCATGATCCGCATAGATTTGGATCCTTAGATCGACAGAGTCGGAGTCTGTAATAATGCTTAGTTCAGTGTCTTAGCCTAAGTCAGTTTTAGTTAGAGTTAGTTTGCTTATCTTATGTTGGATGCTTGTTATGATGGACATGTACTGAAGTTGGATCTTTGTAATGATTGTCACCAAGGTGTGGGTATCCCCTGCAACTTGGTGTAGTTATTAATAAAGTCAGTTATTTAGTTGGGTAATCCCTTTATTTCCACTTTCCTCTTTATCTGAGAAGCTGTCCGTGAAGATGGTCAAACTGAGAGAACCAATCAGATTCTGGAGGATATGTTGAGGGCTTGTGCTTTGCAAGATAAGATAGGTTGGGACAAGAGATTACCATATGCAGAATTCTCTTACAACAACAACTACCAAGCTAGTCTGAAGATGTCACCGTTTGAAGCGCTTTATGGAAGGAATTGCATGAACTCCACTGCATTGGGACCAACCTGGTGAAAGACAGGTGTTCGGACCAGATATTCTGCTTGAAGCCAAAGAGAACATCATAATGGTCCAGGAGAATTTGAAGGCAGCACAGTCCAGACAACGAAGCTATGCTGACACCAGAAGAAGAGAACTCAGTTTTGAAGTGAGAAATTATGTGTATTTGAAGGTGTCACCGATCAGAGGAACCAAAAGGTTTGGAGTCAAAGGCAAGCTAGCACCCCGATATATTGGGCCGTATCTGTAACACCCCAGGTGTTTATATTCCGCTCGACATCGAGTATGGATTTAAGCACGTAATATCAGTGGATGAAACGACTGCTAAATTTTAATCATCTTCATCTATCACGATTTTAATATCGCATCTGTTTCGTCGGTCGCGAGTTCGACATCATTTTTATCTATCCGGGCTCTTCCTAAATTTTCGTGATGTTCGGAACGTAGTTGTTCCAAAAATCTATGTGTCCTATGATTATCTAAAATACATCACTCACACGAATACGAATTCGGAAGCCCGACTCACTCGGCTGATTTTATTCCAGGCAGATTAATTTGAACTCGACGACTAAAATGTTTGGGGCAAAAAAATCTGTATCACGCGTTGTCCGAGAGAAATATTGCGTGAGGTTGATAATCATGAGTTATTTGGTAGTGAATAGTTCAAAGCAGATAAAGGTAATTAGAGCCAAACTCGAATAATTGCTAATCGGTCTGGCTTCAACAAAATCAACCGTAGTCCAAAATTATCAAGCCAAAATTAGTTTGGTTCGGTCCGTATGTTTCTCGTCAGCTCCAAATCTTCAGATATAAATAACAGAATCAAGAAAATTGTGCGTGAAATAATTAATTGGATTGTTTCCAGCAAAATATTCAAAACAGAGAAAATTATCCGTGTTTGGACAGCAGATAAATTTGTGTCCGGTGTTAAATTTATAAAACGTCGTCTGTAAGAGCATGATCGATATTGTGTTAGTCTGTTCTGTTTATGTCTCGACCACGCTTTAATACCAGAACTTAGACACATACATGTCTATTTTTGTGTTAAAAAGAAGAAGAAAAGAAAATATCTCAGCCAATCCTATCCCCTGCCGTCGCCGTTGGCGAGAGATTTTTCCCTCTTTCTCCCATTGTTCACCGCTCTCTCTGCGTTGATTTTTATTAGCCCGGTCATCTTCAACCCCAGCAGTGGAGCTCCCACGCGCGTTTCTTCCTCTGCTCCATCTCCTAGCCGAGCCCCCTCCAGCCACCTCCCTTGGCTTCTTCCTCCCCTCCGCACGCCCCTGCTCCCTTGTCACCAGGTCCACACGTCCTTGCTCACCAGTGGAGCTGGTTGCATGGGGAAGAAGGGGGCGGCCGGGCGCAAGGCAGGTGGTTCCTAGAAGAAGTTGGTGATGCGGTCCGTCTGGGCTGGGCTGCTGTAGCAGCCATGGACGCCATCTCCTCCACCAGAAGCTCGCCCTATCTCCCTGGTGTCGAGCTCGTCTTCCACCTCGCCCCATGGCGCTCAACCATCACATCTATGGCCACGCCATCTCTCGCCCAGCCCGTGGCCGCCGCTCCTCGTCCAAGCCTGCTAGTGCAGTCGAGTCCCCTCTCCATGGCCGCGTCTCCTCTCTGGCCGATGCTCGGCGCTCCAGCTTGCCCAGCCGTGGCCTCGCCCTCGAGATCCTGCGCGCCCATCTCTCTGGCTCTACTCGACCTTCACAAACCCCAACGCCGTTGATCTCCTGCTCGTCCCTGTGCACGCGCCACGGTTTCCCCCGAGCTCCCTCGCCGTGGATTCTTTCTGCGCGTCCTCCCATGACACCCTGCTCGGATTTCGCTATGGTCGCGCTCAGCTGAGCTCGGTCCTACCCCCTGCTCCAGCTCACTGTCATTTTCCTTTCCAACGCCGACTGCCCCTGCTCTTCTCTAGCTGAGCTCGACCCAGGTGCTTGCCTTAGCTGTGTGACCAAGTTTCTTTCTTGGTCACCATCGGTGAAAGCCCTGCCATCGCTCTCGCATGATATTGATTGTCTTCTTCGACCTCGCCTGGATTTAAATCAGGCCGCATGCTCCTCCCCTGGAAGCCATCTTCGAGCACAACCCCTGCCAAGTGTTTGATGAAAAATCTGAACCAATATTCATCATCGATCTGTGATTATCAAATCGTTTTGGTCGTGGTAAGCCGATGCGTTATTCCGGATATTTCGATCGTTGAATAAATTAATGTGCTAGTGTGATGCTCACTAGGTGCTCGATAAATTGCATAAGTCATGGAATTCTCGCCGACTTCGCTGTTCTTGCGATTATCGAGCCAGATTCAGTTACGGCGAGTTTTTTCGCTATTCCATTCAATTAGCTTAATTGGTGGACCGAGTAGAATATTAGTAGGCCTGTGTGATGATAAAATATTTTAATCACTTATAAAGATGTGTTTATATTTACCATAAAAATGTTTGATATAGGAACCAAAATATGAATTACTACTTTCGGTGAAAAGTATATTGGTAATAATGCGAATGTATGTTTAATGTTTCAGATGTCTTGCCGAAACTGCTATCAATAATTATCGTAAGAGTTCCTATTATAGGGTGAATTTTATGCTTAGTCTTAGTAGATATTACATTCTATGTGTGATTGGTTTAGGCTAATAATCATGTTCTCGCTGCTAGCGGGGCACCACGAGTTCTCTTGTTAATATTCAACTATTTAATGAATGTAGATAAATGAGTTTAGAATTTGTCAACACTTGACTGATAAGTGTTGTTAGTATTGTTCGTCATGAATTTGGTTTGTTTGGTCAAAGTGGTGACGTGGAGGATAGGCCTGAGGTATAAATGATGTGAAGAATACGTAATAAATTTGTAGGCATGGTGTGATTCGATTAAAAATACTCTACCTGCTAAGCCATAAAATAATGTGATATCGATATCTAGTATTTTCGTACTAGATTTGCGATGTCTTGTTATAGGTGTTTAATTCGCTATCGTATAGCACTATTTAGGTTTGTGATATTCCTGTCTATATGCATTCATGTGCATAATGCATTTCATTCAGGTACGTGAATTAACCACGTGATGCGGAGAACCAGAGCTGAGTCGACCACAATAGGATGGAAAGCGTGAGCTTCTCCAAAAGATGATGCTGATGAACAAACCTAAAGATGGATAATCTGAACGAGTGCCAAGACAAAGAATGATCGTCAAGTGGTCGCCACCTAACAAACACTAACGTAGTGTTTATTCCAGGCAAGCCCCGGTGCATTTGCCCCTTCCTTGTGTTTTAAATGCTTTTTCACCTTAGCTGACGCATTAGGTGATAGGAGTTGTGTCATAAACAATTGATGTAATACTATTCCTTGGAAACTCCTTAATCCCAGTTTTATAAAAAGAACTAATAATGCTTAGCCCTGCTTAGAAACTGAAAAATCAATTGTTTTCGAAAAGAATGATTGTGGAACATTTGTTATGGGCCTTTCGTTTCAAAAATCAAAGCAAACTTATGGTGATGATTCCACTTCGGCTAGAGTGGGTTCATCATTCGGAAAAGAGTACCCCTATCGGGTACCAAAAATGGGTAAATGGTTTGAATACATCTAGACCAGACGCTGAGCGGACATGGTCGCCCGTCTGTGTCGATAAGGACCGTTCGATGTAGGCCTGTTGTGGTGGAGACCTTGCAACTAGCCACATGCTCCGGTAAGCCTGAACCTAGCTATTCCATACGTGAAAAGACAACCACACACTGGGCATGGGAGATGGTGGGAGTAGCGTGTACCCTCCTGGCTAGAGGCTGGATGGAGGAGTACTGTGCTCCCAGGTAGCGCGAACCGGTTCACGTTGTGGAGGATCTGTGGGAACTGTTGACATATGCAAGGGTTAAGTGCTACATATGTCGTGTGGTTAGGGATCCCCAGCTGGGTATAATCGGTTCGAATCGTCGTTGCTCCTCGGTCATGGAGACTCTACCCTCTGACCACTCATCGTAGTTGACAAGTGAAATATGAATTGGCTAAAAGAAAGCTAGACCAGAACAAGTGGATGCTCTAGATTAGGCAAATCTAGATTCAGGAAAAGTACTTAACTTGTGAAGTAAAATTTTGGCATAAGGATTCACTATTAGTAAGCTCTTCTGCAAAATGAGTCTTTGAAATTTGGTAAGCCTTACCTTGATTCCTAATCAGCCAGCATATCCTTGAGAGTTTTTTCTTTAGTCGGGTAAGTCTTGCTGAGTAATCCCATACTCAGGGTTTTATTCCCTATTGTTTTTCAGGTTATAGTTTTGTGCTGCTATTGATGGTGCTAAGTGCCGGTGGGTTTGGCCTTCTTATAAGTCTAAGTAACTCTTCTATACTTCTTATTGAGGATGGTCACTTGAGCTAGCATATATTTCAAACTTATACTTTGGTAATCACTCCGATAAATATAATGTAAAAAATTTGATAATAAGATTTCCGCTGCAAAAATATTGGTGTGTGATTTGTGTTTACTTAATCCTGCGGTCCTAGTTGTAAGTGGTTTATTCGATGTCCTTGGGGCAATCGGACGGATCCTGTTAAGTTATCTTGTGCACATGCATAGCCGTCTGAGGTCTTTGAGACAAGGACAGGTGCATGTGGGCCCAATAACTTGGGAGGTTCTGCCACAGCTGGTATCAGAGCAAGATTAAGTATATATGGTCACATACGTATTTTCAAAACAAAAGTTTTAGTTTCGAAAAACCTATTTTCGACTAAACACATTGTTTGGCTTTGAAAAACAGTTTTGAAAAACTATAATGCTAGCGACATCCTCTGTTAAGCCCTAAATTAAGGACTATTAGGTGGCTTATTTAAAAACCACTAACCCACAACCGGGGGTATTGCATACATGTGTATTGTTATTTTTGAAAGCCATTCAGTCTTGAATGGATCGACGCCCAAGGTAAGGTGAGATGTGAGAGCATGACCAAACAACCGTCGGTCTAGGGAAGAGTATAAAAAGTGCTTGATTATATACATGTTCCACATATGTATATATGAAGGCTGCGATGTGGAGTATTTACTTTGTTGGGAATTCAGTACCCAATGGATGTGTATGGGTATACAGACATGGGAATACTGAGAAGTGTAATGTACTTGTAACGACGCACCTACGCTCAGGTAAGAAGGTGAGTTACCATAATGGGCTGCCCTATGGTTAAAGTGTGGCAACGGCGCCTATGTGTGGCTCGGCGCTTAATGAAGAGATGGCCTCCATATAGAAATATATGGAGTATAAACTGTGATAAACTGTCATGTGTGAACTGCATCATGGGAAATGGGCTATGATGGAATTTTCTGTAGGTACACTAACCTCGAAAACGTATGTGTAGCTCACGACTAGCAAAATATCGAGAGAGTCGTAAGTATGCCGCCAAGATAGAACGCTATTGCCACAATAAATTGGCAAAAAAATTGTGAGGACGTATAGGACGAGCATGCATCCCGATTGTTGCATCATGATTGACACCTATACACCCAAAATGCTTCTCTCATATTTATTCCAGTAGTCGGTGCTTGTAGACAATGTGGTGTAATGTTGTATTATGAACCACAATGAAATAGATGTCCTCCATTATTAGGTAATCTGTTTAGGTATTATATGTATTGGCTCTTGTGCTTTATGTGTCGATAGAAGGTTAGTGACTTGTTTGCCTAAACCCAAAATTAGGCCATGTCTAATTTGGTAAACCTAGACCCAAATTTAAATTTACTATTAGCCCTCCATGACCCAAACTTATACAAATAAATGCTTAGATACTTTCTTGGTTGGACATAAAACGTACCCAAGCTTAAACCAAGGATCTCAAGTCATGTCTCCTTCTAGAACCATTCTCTTGTCTAGTTGATGCAGGTTGAGGTCTCTATTGTATTTGGCCTCTCCTTGTGGATTATCTTGTCACTTTAGCAATCTGACCCAGGCAAGACACGTTCGATCATTTTCTTGAATTTGATGCCTTTGATTTTTCCCATATCTATCGAAGGCATACCAACTTAATCCTTGACCTTGTAATCTCTATGATGGGCATAGAAATATGCTTGGGGCTGAATTAATAGTCTCCCATCGTACTCCCTCCTCAATTTATTTTTGGTTATGGCCATGTCTCATTCATTTCATCGGGCCATGATCTATTTGGCTCTCTACTTATAACCGTTTTGACAGGTAGAGTCTCTTTGTATATTGTCACCCTTGCTCAATCTATTGGTGTGGCATGAGATTTCTTATTGGTTATGTCTGATAATGGTGTTATGACTAAAACCAGTAGTGTCGCGACGAAACTGAGGGCCTCCTGTGGGTATACACACAAGGTTATGCTGCTCGGTACACGCTAGTATCACAGTTAGTAGTCATAATCCATTATGAGATTATATCAATATGTTATTTCTACACAAATTGTTCTTACCACGTGAGATTTATTATTAGTGCCAGTTTTGTAATGGTGTCATGGTTAAGGACTTATGGTACCACGGCGAAACTGAGAGCCTCCTGTGAATGCGCACACATGATTCTGCTGCTTGGCGCATGCGGGTACCGAGGTCTCTAGTCATGATCCATTATGGAATTACACTGATGTGTTATCTTCCGTCGACCTTCCCTTGAAATAATTTTGATGTTGTTTGACAAAGTGACCAAGCAACATCTATCATCTCTGTTGGATCAAAAGAGCATACCCCTTTCATGTGTGGTCTCTTTTCCTTGACTTTGATGCTCACTTCACACATACACGTTCCCTTTGCATCCTCTATGTAAAGGTGAAGCCTTGGAGCTTTTTAGTGTTGGAAAACAACTGATTAGCTCTCAAAATGGAGATTGGATTTTCCCTGCTGCTGAGATGCAGGAGTTTGTTCATTCGCTCTCTTATTTAATCCATGCATTCCCGAAACAAGCCAGTTCCTCTCGCATGGAAGAAATGGATGAACAACCTGACCAAATGGATTTCTGCCCAAGTGCATGATCAACTGTTAACAAGAGAGAACTCTCAACCCTTGGCTTACCGATGGTACTAAGAGGACCTACTTAATGTCAAAAGTAGTTCAACAAGTTGGTTTTACTAACTTGTAACTGCATTGTGAACAAAGGTTGAGTTTAGAGATCGTTTTATCGAGTTGTCTAAACTCACTTTGGTTCAACCCATCCTAAGAAAGTTCTTACAAAGATCAAGTTAAAATCGACTAATAACCACCTAATTATCGCCTAGTCATGCCTCGATCGCCTCACGTGTGCTTTTCCAGCATGTGTGATCAAGTCGAACCATGCCTAGTGTTTGATAAAATGGATTAGATACGAAGCCAACATTTACAGATCCCTTCACCAGTGATTTTTCGAGTCTCTATCATTTTTCATGGACTTGGATTCACTGGCTAACACGGGTTAACTATGATGTTGTTTGACATCCATCCTCGTTTCATGTGCTATGAACTTATCATGACCACTTGTTGGTAAACCTCTTTCTATGTGTTTTACCCAAGAGGTTGCATCTGATTCTGTTTGGGTAAAAATCGCGTATTAGTCGCTCGCTCAACAGACTCAGACAGTACAGTGTCATCAGAAAAGCAAACTGCACACATGGAACCTTATGGGTCCCTCTGGCAGATATCGTCTCTATTGGTGGACATCTTTAAATTGGCTTAAGGCGATACATGTTATGTACACTAGAGAAACAACATTCTGAGACACTTGCCTCCGCTCAGAACTGCCTTATGATTACCGCTGATATGGACGTGGGTTACATGCTTCTCTACTCTTGAAAGTCTTTCGCTCCGAATCTTGGGACGAGATTCTTTTAAGGGGGGAGGGCTGTAACACCCCAGGTGTTTATATTCCGCTTGACATCGAGTATGGATTTAAGCATGTAATATCAGTGGATGAAACAACTGTTAAATTTTAATCATCTTCATCTATCACGATTTTAATATCGCATCTGTTTCGTCGGTCGCGAGTTCGACATCATTTTTATCTATTCGGGCTCTTCCTAAATTTTTGTGATGTTAGGAACATAGTTGTTCCGAAAATCGATGCGTCCTATGATTATCTAAAATACATCACTCGCTCGAATACGAATTCAGAAGCCCGACTCACTCGAACGATTTTATCCTGGGCAGATTAATTTGAACTCGATGACTAAAATGTTCGGGGCAAAATAATCTGTATCGCGCGTTGTCCGAGAGAAATATTGCGTGAGGTTGATAATCATGAGTTATTTGGTAGTGAATCGTTCAAAGCAGATAAAGGAAATTAGAGCCGAACTCGAATAATTGCTAATCGGTCTAGCTTCAACAAAATCAACCGTAGTCTAAAATTATCAAGCTAAAATCAGTTTGGTTTGGTCCGTATGTTTCTTGCCAGCTCCAAATCTTTAGATATAAATAACAGAATCAAGAAAATTGTGCGCGAAATGATTAATTGGATTGTTTCCAGCAAAATATTCAAAACAGAGAAATTTATCCGTGTTTGGACAGCAGATAAATTTGTGTCCGGTGTTAAATTTATAAAACGTCGTCTGTAAGAGCATGATCAATATTGTGTTAGTCTGTTCTGTTTATATCTCGACCACGCTTTAATACTAGAACTTAGATACATACATGTCGGGGACCATAATTAGGGGTACCCTCAAGGCTCCTAATTCTCAGCTGGTAACCCCCATCAGCACGAAGCTGCAAAGGCCTGATGGGTGCGATTAAGTCAGGGATCAGTCCATTCGAGGGACACGATCACGCCTCACCCAAGCCTAGCCTCGGACAAGGGCAGCCGACCCCGGAGGATTTCCGTCTCGCCCGAGGCCCCCCTTCAGCGACGAACATATTCCCGGCTCGCCCGAGGCCCTGTCTCCGCTAAGAAGCAACCCTGACCAAATCGCCGCACCGACTGACCAAGTCGCAGGAGCATTTAATGCAAAGGTGACCTGACACCCTTATCCTGGCGCGCACCCCCCAGCCGGCAGAGCCGAAGTGACTGCCGTCACTTCGCCGCTCCACTGACCGGCCTGACAAAAATACAGCGTCGCCTACGCCACACCGACTGTAGCGCCACTAGACAGAGTCAGACTGACAGGCAGTCAGGCTCTGCCGGAGGCACCATGGGAAGCTCCGCTCCGCCCGACCCAGGGCTCGGACTCGGGCTAAGTCCCGAAAGACGGCGAACTCCGCCCGACCCAGGGCTCGGACTCGGGCTAAGTCCCGGAAGACGGTGAACTCCGCCCGACCCAGGGCTCGGACTCGGGCTATGTCCCGGAAGACGGCGAACTCCGCCCGACCTAGGGCTCGGACTCGGGCTAAGTCCCGGAAGACGGCGAACTCCGCCCGACCCAGGGCTCGGACTCGGGCTAAGTCCCGGAAGACGGCGAACTCCGCCCGACCCAGGGCTCGGACTCGGGCTAAGTCCCGGAAGACGGCGAACTCCACCCGACCCAGGGCTCGGACTCGGGCTAAGTCCCGAAAGACGGCGAACTCCGCCCGACCCAGGGCTCGGACTTGGGCTCGGCCCCAGAAGACGACGATCTCCGCCTCGCCCGACCAAGGGCTCGGACTTGGGCTCGGCCCCAGAAGACGACGATCTCCGCCTCGCCCGACCCAGGGCTCGGACTTGGGCTCGGCCCCAGAAGACGACAATCTCCGCCTCGCCCGACCCGGGGGCTCGGACTCGACCTCGGCTTCGGAGGAGCTTCCACATCGTCCAACCTAGGGTGTAGACCAGCCACGTCAACAGGAGGCGCCATCATCACCCTACCTCGAGCTGACTCGGGCCGCAGGGAACAAGACCGGCGTCCCATCTGGCTCGCTTCGCCAGATAGGCAATGATGGCGCCCCGCATGCTCTGTGACAGCGGCGGCTCTCAGCCCCCTTACGGAAGCAAGAGGACGTCAGCAAGGACTCAACCGCTCCGACAGCTGTCCCTCCGCCAAGCTCCATCGCTCCTTCGACGGCCACGACATCACACCAGCTGGGTGCCAAGATCTCTCTGGCTGCCACAACGGCATGTACCTAGGGCGCTAGCTCACCTCCGCTAGACACGTAGCACCCTGCTACACCCCCCATTGTACACCTGGATCCTCTCCTTACGCCTATAAAAGGGAGGACCAGGGTCCTCTTAGAGAGGGTTGGTCGCGCGGGGACGAGGACGAGAACAGGCGCTCGCTTGGAGCCGCTCGCTCCCTCTCCCGTGTGGACGCTTGTAACCCCCTACTGCAAGCGCACCCGACCTGGGCGCAGGACGAACACGAGGGCCGCGGGATTCCCACCTCTCTCACGCCGGTCTCTGGCCGCCTCGCTCTCCCCCCTTCGCGCTCGCCCTCGCGCTCGACCCATCTGGGCTGGGGCACGCGGCGACATTCACTCGTCGGCCTAGGGACCCCCCGGTCTCGGAACGCCGACAGTTGGCGCGCCAGGTAGGGGCCTGCTGCGTGTTGACGAACAACTTCCCGTCAAGCTCCAGATGGGCAGTCTCCAGCAACCTCTCCAACCCGGGACGGTGCTCCGTTTCGGGAGTCTTGAGTTCAAATCCCTCGACGGCAGCTACGACATGATACTCCTTCCACCGCCGTGCGACAACAATGGTGGCGGCCGACAACCCGCCTGCCGGCGGCAGAATCGGTGACGTCTTCCCCGCATGGTGGAAGAGCAATCTTCGAGCTCACCCTGTCCTCTCCCCCGCCGACGGAGGAGGAGGCGGGGCAACCAAGGCCAAGCAGGAGGCAGCGCCTCGTCGGCTGTCGAGCGAGTCGATGGTCCTGGCACCCCCAACGGGGGGCGCACCGGGCGTCGACCTCGCGTTTGAGACGAAGGCGAGCGCCGTCTCCCCGCGACACGCCAATCCTGAGCAAGCGGACGACGCCAGCGTGCTCGCGAAAAGCTTGCTGGACGTCACCCTCGTACCTGAGACGACGGCGCAGTCAGTCCCCGACGCAACCTTATCGCCGCCTGTCGACCAAAAGGTACCGATCGATTCCCATCCCGCGTCTTTCGGTTTCAGCCTCAACCCGTCTAGCAACTTCGCTTTGGCGGGCGCTCTCGTAGAGGCAAATCCAGACTCTCTGGGGTTTCGTGTGTGGTCACCTTGGGACCGGCTGACGGACGTCTCGACCTACGGGCCCTCTGGGTCCGAGGAAGACGATGAACCCAGCATCTGTTGGGATTCCTCTGGACTTGGCAACCCCAGTGCCATGCGGGACTTCATGACCGCATGCGACTATTGCCTTTCCGACTGTTCCAACGGTAGCCGTAGCCTCGGCGACGAGGACCGCGGCCCAAGTCGCGAATGCTTCCACGTCGATCTAGGGGGTCCCCCCGAAGGCAACCATCTCGGCATGCCGGAGGATGGTGACTTCCCTAGGCCGGTGCCTCGCGTTGACATCCCACGGGAGCTAGCTGTGGTCCCGGTTCAGGCGGGGGGTCATGACCCACAGCTCGAGCAAATCCGCGGGGTGCAGGCTGGGCTCGACGAGGGAGCAGGAGCGCTGGAGCCGATCCGTCGAGATGTCGGGCAGGCATGGGCGGGCCAACCTCCGGCCGGAGAAATACGTCATCTACCCCAGGGCTTCCAGCGCCGCATCACCGACGACGTCAGGATCAGGCCACCACCCGCATCCAGTGGGGTCGGCCAGAACCTGGTGGCAGCAGCAATGCTTCTTCGCGCGATGCCAGAGCCATCAACCACCGAGGGGCGGCGAATCCAGGGAGAGCTCAAGAATCTCCTGGAAGGCGCCGCGGTCCGACGAGCCGAGAGCTCTGCCTCCCGAAGGCAGGCGTACCCCTCGGAACCTCATGCTGCGACTTCCCGATTCATGCGGGAGGCCTCGGTCTACACCGGGCGCACGCGCAACACCGCGCCTGCGGCCCCGGGTCGCCTCGGCAACGAGCACCACCACCGTGACCGACGGGCCCACCTCGACGAGAGAGTGCGCCGAGGCTACCACCCCAGGCGTGGGGGATGCTACGACAGCGGGGAGGATCGGAGTCCCTCGCCCGAAACACCCGGTCCGCAAGCCTTCAGCCGAGCCATTCGACGGGCGCCGTTCCCGACCTGGTTCCGACCCCCGGCTACTATCACAAAGTACTCGGGGGAGACGAGACCGGAACTGTGGCTCGCGGACTACCGTCTGGCCTGCCAGCTAGGTGGAACGGACGATGACAACCTCATCATCCGCAACCTCCCTCTGTTCCTCTCCGACTCCGCTCGCGCCTGGTTGGAGCACCTGCCTCCGGGGCAGATCTCCAACTGGGACGACCTAGTCCAAGCTTTCACCGGCAATTTCCAGGGCACGTATGTGCGCCCCAGGAATTCCTGGGACCTCCGAAGCTGCCGACAGCAGCCGGAAGAGTCTCTCCGAGACTACATCCGGCGATTCTCGAAGCAGCGCACCGAGCTGCCCAACGTCACCGACTCGGATGTCATCGGCGCGTTCCTCGCTAGCACCACCTGCCGCGACCTGGTGAGCAAGCTAGGCCGCAAGACCCCCACTAGGGCGAGCGAGCTGATGGACATCGCCACCAAGTTCGCCTCCGGCCAGGAGGCGGTCGAGGCTATCTTCCGAAAGGACAAGCAACCCCGGGGCCGCCCATCGGAAGGTACTCCTGAGGCGTCAACTCAGCGCGGCGCCAAGAAGAAGGGCAAGAAGAAGTCGCAAACGAAACGCGACGCCGCCGAAGCGGACCTCGTCGCCGCCGCCGAGTACAAGAACCCTCGGAAGCCCCCCGGAGGTGCCAACCTCTTTGACAAGATGCTCAAGGAGCCGTGCCCCTATCACCAGGGACCCGTCAAGCACACCCTTGAGGAGTGCGTCATGCTTCGGCGCCACTTCCACAGGGCCGGACAACCCGCGGAGGGTGGCAAGGCCCGCGACGACGACAAGAAGGAAGATCACCAGGCAGGAGAGTTCCCCGAGGTCCGCGACTGCTTCATGATCTATGGTGGGCAAGCGGCGAACGCCTCGGCTCGGCACCGCAAGCAAGAGCGCCGGGAGGTCTGCTCGGTCAAGGTGGCGGCGCCAGTCTATCTAGACTGGTTCGACAAGCCCATCACCTTCGACCGAGATGATCACCCCGACCATGTGCCGAGCCCAGGGAAATACCCGCTCGTCGTCGACCCCGTCATCGGTGACGTCAGGCTCACCAAGGTCCTCATGGACGGAGGCAGTAGCCTCAACATCATTTACGCCGAGACCCTCAGGCTCCTGCGTGTTGATCTGTCTTCCATCCGGGTAGGCGCCGCGCCCTTCCATGGGATCATCCCCGGGAAGCGCGTCCAACCCCTCGGATAGCTCGACCTTCCCGTCTGCTTTGGAACACCCTCCAACTTCCGAAGGGAGACCCTGACGTTCGAGGTGGTCGGGTTCCGCGGAACCTACCACGCGGTACTGGGGAGGCCGTGCTACGCGAAGTTCATGGTCGTCCCCAACTACACCTACCTGAAGCTCAAGATGCCGGGCCCCAACGGGGTCATCACCGTTGGCCCTACGTACAAACATGCGTTCGAATCCGACGTGGAGTGCGTGGAGTACGCCGAGGCCCTCGCCGAGTCCGAGGCCCTCATCGCCGACCTAGAGAGCCTCTCTAAGGAGGTGCCAGACGTGAAGCGTCACGCCGGCAACTTTGAGCCAGCGGAGACGGTTAAGTCCGTCCCCCTTGACCCCAGCGGCGACGCCTCCAAGCAGATCCAGATCGGCTCCGGGTTTGATCCCAAATAGGAAGCAGTGCTCGTCGACTTTCTCCGCGCGAACGCCGACGTTTTCGCGTGGAGTCCCTCGGACATGCCTGGCGTACCGAGGGATGTCGCCGAGCACTCGCTGGACATCCGAGCCGGAGCCCGACCCGTCAAGCAGCCGCTGCGCCGATTCGACGAGGAGAAGCGCAGAGCCATAGGCAAGGAGATTCGCAAGCTAATGGCGGCAGGGTTCATCAAAGAGGTATTCCATCCCGAATGGCTTGCCAACCCTGTGCTTATGAGAAAGAAAGGGGGGAAATGGCGGATGTGTGTAGACTACACTGATCTCAACAAAGCATGTCCGAAGGTTCCCTACCCTCTGCCTCGCATCGACCAAATCGTGGATTCCACTGCTGGGTGCGAAACCCTGTCTTTCCTCGATGCCTACTCAGGGTATCATCAAATCAAGATGAAAGAGTCCGACCAGCTCGCGACTTCTTTCATCACACCCTTCGGCATGTACTGCTATGTCACCATGCCGTTCGGTTTGAGGAATGCGGGCGCGACGTACCAGCGGTGCATGAACCATGTGTTCGGAGAACACATTGGCCGCACGGTCGATGCCTACGTCGATGACATCGTAGTCAAGACGAGGAAAGCCTCCGACCTCCTTTCCGACCTTGAAACGACATTCCGATGTCTCAAGGCGAAAGGCGTCAAGCTCAATCCCGAAAAGTGTGTCTTCGGGGTGCCCCGAGGCATGCCCTTGGGGTTCATCGTCTCCGAGCGGGGCATTGAAGCCAACCCGGAAAAGATCGCAGCCATTACCAGCATGGGGCCCATCAAGGACTTGAAAGGCGTACAGAGGGTCATGGGATGCCTCGCGGCTCTGAGCCGTTTCATCTCACGCCTCGGCGAAAGAGGTCTACCTCTATACCGCCTCTTAAGGAAGGCCGAGTGCTTCACTTGGACCCTTGAGGCCGAGGAAGCCCTCGGGAACCTGAAGGCGCTCCTCACAAAGACACCTATCTTGGTGTCCCCAGCTGCCGGAGAAGCCCTCCTGGTCTACGTCGCCGCGACCACCCAGGTGGTTAGCGCTGCGATTGTGGTCGAGAGGCAAGAAGAGGGGCATGCATTGCCCGTTCAGAGGCCAGTGTACTTCGTCAGCGAGGTACTGTCCTAAACCAAGATCCGCTACCCACAAGTTCAGAAGCTGCTGTACGCGGTGATCCTAACGCGACGGAAGCTGCGACACTACTTCGAGTCTCATCCGGTAACTGTGGTGTCATCCTTCCCCCTGGGAGAGATCATCCCGTGCCGAGAGGCCTCGGGTAGGATTGCAAAGTGGGCGGTGGAGATCATGGGCGAGACAATCTCGTTCGCTCCTCGGAAAGCCATTAAGTCCCAGGTCTTGGCAGACTTCGTGGCTGAATGGGTCGACACCTAGCTACCGACGGCTCCGATCCAACCGGAGCTCTGGACCATGTTCTTCGACGGGTCGCTGATGAAGACAGGGGCCGGCGCAGGCCTACTCTTCATCTCACCCCTCGGAAAGCATCTACGCTACGTGCTACGCCTCCACTTCTCGGCGTCCAACAATGTGGCCGAATATGAGGCTCTGGTCAACGGGTTGCGGATCGCCATCGAGCTAGGGGTCCGACGCCTCAACGCTCGTGGTGACTCGCAGCTCGTCATCGACCAAGTCATGAAGAACTCCCATTGCCGCGACCCGAAGATGGAGGCCTACTGCGACGAAGTTCGGCACCTGGAAGACAAGTTCTACGGGCTCGAGCTCAACCACATCGCTCGGCGCTACAACGAGACTGTGGACGAGCTGGCTAAAATAGCCTCGGGGCGAACGATGGTTCCCCCGGACGTCTTCTCCCGAGACCTGTATCAACCCTCCGTCAAGATCGACGACACGTCCGAGCCCGAGGTACCCTCGGCCCAGTCCGAGGCACCCACGGCTCAACCCGAGGCACCCTCGGCTCGACCCGAGGCGCCCTCGGTTCAGTCCGAGGCACCCTCGGCCCCCGAGGGTGAGGTACTGCGCGTCGAGGAGGAGCGAAGCGGGGTCGCGCCTAATCGAAACTGGCAGACCCCGTACTTGCAATATCTCCACCGAGGAGAGCTACACCTCGACCGAGCCGAGGCTCGACGGGTGGCGCGGCGCGCCAAGTCGTTCGTCTTGCTGGGAGATGAGAAGGAGCTCTACCACCGCAGCCCCTCAGGCATCCTCCAGCGATGCATCTCCATCGCCGAAGGTCAGGAACTCCTGCGAGAAATACACTCGGGGGCTTGCGGCCATCACGCAGCGCCTCGAGCCCTTGTCGGGAACGCTTTCTGGCAAGGCTTCTACTGGCCGATGGTGATGGCCGACACTACCCGAATCGTCCGCACCTGCGAAGGGTGCCAATTCTACGCGAGGCAGACCCAACTGCCCGCTCAGGCTCTACAGACGATACCCATCACCTGGCCTTTTGCGGTGTGGGGTCTGGACCTCATCGGCCCCTTGCAGAAGGCACCCGGGGGCTACACGCACCTGCTGGTCGCCATCGACAAATTCTCCAAGTGGATCGAGGTCCGACCCCTGAACAGCATCAGGTCCGAGCAGGCGGTGGCGTTCTTCACCAACATCATCCATCGCTTTGGGGTCCCGAACTCCATCATCACCGACAACGGCACCCAGTTCACCGGCAGAAAGTTCCTGGACTTCTGCGAGGATCACCACATCCGGGTGGACTGGGCCGCCGTGGCTCATCCCATGACAAATGGGCAGGTGGAGCGTGCCAACGGCATGATTCTACAAGGGCTCAAGCCTCGGATCTACAACGACCTCAACAAGTTCGGCAAGCGATGGATGAAGGAACTCCCCTCGGTGGTCTGGAGTCTGAGGACAACGCCGAGCCGAGCCACGGGCTTCACGCCGTTCTTTCTAGTCTATGGGGCAGAAGCCATCTTGCCCACAGACTTAGAATACGGCTCCCCGAGGACGAGGGCCTACACCGACCAAAGCAACCAAGTCAAGGAGAAAACTCGCTGGACCAGCTGGAGGAGGCTCGGGACCAGGCCTTGCTACACTCGGCGCGGTACTAGCAGTCCCTGCGACGCTACCACGCCCGAGGGGTCCGGTCCCGAGACCTCCAGGTGGGCGACCTGGTGCTTCGGCTGCGACAAGACGCCCAAGGGCGGCACAAGCTCACGCCTCCCTGGGAGGGGCCATTCGTCATCGCCAAGGTTCTGAAGCCCGGAACATACAAGCTGGCCAACAGCCAAGGCGAGGTCTACGACAACACCTGGAACATCCAACAGCTACGTTGCTTCTACCCTTAAGATGTTTTCAAGTTGATCATATACCTCGCACCCATGCAAAGTTTAGTCATCAAGGAAGGGTCGGCCTCGCCTCGGCAAAGCCCGACCCTCCCTCGGGGGCTAAAAGGGGGGGAACCCCCTCCGCGTCGAAATTGAGGGACCTCTTTGCGTCCAAGATTTTCAATTAAAAAAGCTTTTTGCGTTCCCCCGGCTATGTCGGGAGCAAGGCCCCAAGGAGCGAACGTGGGTGCATGTAAGCGGCAAGGCCGACTGAGCCGAGGGACTCCTACACCTTCAGGTTAGGAACACCTCACTCGGCACCCGCCGCGAAAAGTGACCCCTACTTGGGAAAATCGCCCTGTTACTAAACAGGCGAAGCCAGACACGCAAAAAGGAAAGGGGTACGACTTCATGCAACGGTAACAAAGTGTTTAGGCCTCAGCGGCTGCAGAAGGACACACGTGCATCCGACAGAAACTGATCCAACAGAATTAGGCGTCGCCTTGGGAAGGAGCCGCACCTTCGGCTTCATCCCCACCATCGGCAAAGTCCATCCCGGCTTCCGGCGACGGCGCAGGTGGGAGGATCTCTGCCTCAAAGGTGGTCGCCAGCACTGCGCTCGGACCCGCGGCGGCCGCATCGAGCCTCTGGACTTCTGCCAGGGCGGCTTCATCTTCGTCGGGAAGGCAATACCCCTCGCTAACCCGCTCCGGGTCCACAACATAGTGGGAAGCGAGTACGGCGAAGGCCCGCCTGACGCCGTGGTGCAACGCCTCGTGGAGCCTGCCGCGCACGTGATCGCCCAAGACTTGAAGGCGGCTTCGAGGGGAGCTTCCTGAGGGGACGTCGCCGGAGCCAAGGACCCGGTAAACGTCCGAGACGGCCTCGGACATGGCCGCGTGGTCGGTTTCCCTCTGCTCGGCCGCCTCGGCAAGCGCCTTGGCGGACTCATCGAGGGCGGACTCGAGCTCTGCGAACAGCCAAAGGAAGGATCTCAAACACAAGCAGAGGAAACAAGCAGAAACGAAAACCGAAGATGGCCAAGGCGTACCTCCGGCTCGGGTACGCTGCTCCGAGGCTGCGACCTGGGCTGCGGCTAGGTCGACCGCAAGGGTTTCGGCCCGGCTTTCGGCCTCGGCAGCCCGGCCCCGAGACTGGTCCCGCTCCTTGACGACCCGGGCGAACTCCGACTGCTGTCGTTGCGCTTTTGCACGCGCCACGGCCGCCTCCGCGCGCGCCGCTGCCGCCTCGGCTCTCAGATCGGTGCAGAGCAACCGAAGGTCCGCCACCTCGGCACCCTGCTGGGAGAGGCGCGCAGTAGCCCCGGCAAGCGAGGTCCTCAGGGATCGCAGCGAGCCCCAGACGTCGACCTCGCGGCGGATGAACGACGACTTGGCGGCGCTCCGATCCGTCAGATTCTGAGGGAAGGGAACGGGGCGTCACGAAAGACGCCTTGCTCACGAAAGAGAAAAGGTATGCCTGAAACCGTTACCTGAAGGATTTTGGGGACGTCCCTACAGAAAACCTCCAGCGACGACCGGAGCGACCCCACCGTTGCTTCGGCGCACTCGCGGAGCTCGTCCCAGGACTGGTCCTCCCGCTCATCGTCGAGAACGAAGCCAGGATCCGAGGCCTCACGGGTCCAGAACCGGAGCAACTGGCGCCGGCCCTCGGAGCTCCGCCGCACAGCGACGAGGCTGCCGCCCGGCGGGACGGATCGCGCCTCCACGCCCCCCTCTTCCGAGGCACCGAGCACCGACGCCCCAGCCGTCTCGACGTCGGCAGCGGCCGGTCGCTCCCCGACTGGGACGGCGGCGACTTCGGTAGCGACAGGTGCCGGCGTCGCCGGCACGTCCGGTGGGCCCGAGGCCACGTCCGCGTCGGCCGCCACCCCCATCACGATGGCCGCCCCAGCAGAAGCGCCAGCCTCGAGAACCCGCTCCACGGCGACTGGTGCCGCCTGAGCCCCCTGCTGCGGAGCGCCTTGCGAGAAGGTCACCTGAACGGCAGGGCCCGGAGCGGCGCTGGCCACGCAAGCCGGTGTCGTCTTAAGGGCCTTCTGGGGTGCCAGGTCAGTCAGCCCATGGCTTCGCTTGCTGAGGAAAAAAGAAAAATCACGGCCAGGGCATACGGATGAAAAACCAGGACGAAGACATTCCAAGATACTCACCCGCTTCGGGCCAAGATCAATCGTGCCTGGGGGGAGGTCTCTCGGACCTCGACCCCCGGCAACACCGCCGAGGTCCGCTTCGCCGGCGGCTTCGGCATCACCCTTGCTTTGGGTGCCCTGGACGCCTGGGAGGCGGGCTGCTCAGGCACTGCCACGACGACCTGGGGGCCGCTCCCCTGCGCTGCCGGCGTGGGCGGCGGCTCTCGGGGAGCAGACGCCCCGGTCTGGCTCCCTGGGGTCGCTTCGGCTCCTCCAGCCGAGGGGTCAAGTACCCTCCCGGATTGCCCTCGCTCCTCGGGCTGGGACCCCGGCGTCCCGACTCCGAGGACCGACGGCGTCAACCCGCTCGGGGGCTGGATTAATGGCTCCTGGCCTAACCCCAAGCCGGGGCTGAGGCCAAGGCGGGCAGCCATGTCGTCTTCCTCGTCATCATCTTCGTCATCGTCATCGTCGTCGGGCGTTTCCGGCGACGGCTCCCTCGGGAGCCCCTCCCTGTCCTGCCGGCGATGAAGCTTTTCCAAGGCGTCCCGAGCCCGCCTCCGCTCGCGGGCCCGGGCCTTCTCCGCGTCCTTCTTTTTCTTCTTCTCCTCCGCGGCGACCCGCCGCGCTGCTCGATCCGCCGCATCTTGCAGGACCCGTGGCAGGGAAGACTTATGCCACCCTACCTCCTGAAGACGGGTGGAAATCCTGACCTTAGAAACCAGGGGCGATCCGATGCTATAAGAAAGAAGTGGACACTCACCAGAGTCACGCACCCTTGGTCAGGGCGCATCAAAGGCTGGGAGAGGGCGCTGGGGTCCGGCTTCCCCAACGCAACGGACACCCGCCCATGGAGGACGTCAGGGGGAAGAGGATCAGAGGACATCCGCGAGCCCTCCAAGTCCGCCTCCGGTGTCATTTCCCAAAGCGGCAGCCGTCGCTCCGCCAAGGGAAGCACCCTCCGGCGGTGGATGGCGGCAATCACCCCGGAAGCGGTGAGTCCCCCCTTTCTCAACACCCCTAAGGCCTTGAGGAGGGGTTCGAGGTTCTTCTGTCTTTCATGAGGGGTCCCGTGGTGCCAAGCATCAGCGGCGGCGGTGACTACTCGCTGAGAGAATGGCGGGAGCAACTCGCCGTCATTCCGGAGGTAGAACCACCGGCGCTGCCACCCCTTGTTCGAGGACGCGAGGATGGCGGGAATATACAGCGACGCCCGCGACTGCCTCAGCAGGAGGGTGCAGCCACCGGCCCGCACCGCTGTGCGGACCTTCCTCTCCCCTGTCGGCGAGGCAAAAAGCTCTGCGAAGAAGAGATGGGTCCACAGATCCCAATGGGGGGCAATCCCCAAGTACCCCTCGCACACCGCTACGAAGATGGCGGCCTGCGAGATGGAGTTGGGGCTGAGGTTGTGCAACTCCACCCCGTAGTGGTGCAGGATCGCCCGCATAAAGCGGCTCGCCGGCACACCAAAGCCCCGCTCGTGGAAGGAGACGAAGCTCACGATGTACCCCGGCGGTGGGGATGGAGCGGCTCCGCCCACAGGGGGGATCCATTCCGGTCGCTGCTCATCGGTGAGAGGGCGAAGTAAACCCTCACCAACGAGATTCTCCAGATCACTCGCCGTCACCGTGGAGAAAGGCCATGGGTTGCGCGGCGAGATGATGGTCACCCGGTCAGCCATCGCCGAGCGGAAGGGGTGGCGACGCAAAGGACAGGGAGGGCGGTTTCCTTTTCTCTGGCTAAGTCTCTCAGGCTGCGAAAAACCTAAGAGGGAAACAGGAAGCGGAGCAAAGAACCATCGCCCGGCCCTCTCCCGAGTATATGAAGACCAAGGCGTGACCGGTTCAAACATCCCGCCCAGACCGGACGTGGGATTCAAAAACGCGAAGCGAAACAGCCGTTCCTCGAGCGGCTCGCGCACGCGCAACAGTCGCCCCTCCAACCACTCGCCCCGTCGCATTAACTCCGCGACAGGACACGCGGCGCCTCTGGCAGGAGAAGCGGGCGACGCTTCCCCTTCGCCAAAATGAACGCGTCCAAAAAGGTACGCCGTGTCGTTCGATTTCGTATCCTTTTCCGTTTTTCCTCTTTCTCTCTCTTGCAACAGGGACCGGGAAAGGGGGATACCCCGAAAAGGATCCTTCCCCGAGAAGGAACCAGGCTCTGAGCCCCCTACTGATCAGAGGTTCGAAGGCTGGCCCCCCGGAAGGGTTCAACAGCCGCCTCAGATCGCGTGGGCCCTACACCCACTACTGGTCAGAGGTTCGAAGGCTGGCCCCTCGAAAGGGTTCAACGACCGCCTCAGGCTACTCGGGCTCCGCGCCCAATACTGATCAGGGGTTCGAAGGCTGGCCCCCGAAGGGTTCATAGCCGCCTCAGACGCCGAGCGAGGGATGACCATGGGTACGTTCGATACATAACCAAGGCTCGGGCTGCGCTCCCGAGGTACCCTAGGACATTTCCGAGACCGGCGGGAACGATCTTGTAACAGAATCCCACCAGAGGGAGGCATCGAGCCCTCGGACCCCGTCGCCAGGGGACCGGGTCTGGAAGATCACCCGCAGGTACTTTTGGGCGTGCCTCTGGGCCCCTAGCCGACCCCTAACGAACGGGGCACGGACGTCCACTCGGATTACCCGCTTGCAGCTCATCGGAGACACCATGTTCGGCGCCCATCAAGGGCAACATGGCGCTCTCCCCCCTCCTCCTTGCGGAAAGGCGACGCAGGGGCATATGTAAAAAAGCCGAGTCTACCCCTGACCGCCCTCTCGCTCTGTGCAGAGGCTCGGGGGCTGCTCTCGCAAACCCGGCTCCGGCCGAACCGTTGACAGCGTCAACATACCAGCTCGAGAACATGGGACCCGACCGTACACCTGGGCTACGGCCAGCTCGCATGAGGGAACGACCAGACCAGCCGAAGCACTACGTGAGGCAGTAAGACCTCGAAGGAGTGAAACCACTCCTCCGAGGCCTCGGGGGCTACACCCAGCGGGTGCGCTCGCGCGCACCCACCGGAACAAAACGCAACCGAGAAAGGCTGGTCCCCTTGCAAAAAAGTGCGACGAAAGCCTCCAAGCGAGTGCAAATACTCCCTTCGAGGCTCGGGGGCTACTATCGGGGACCATAATTAGGGGTACCCTCAAGGCTCCTAATTCTCAGCTGGTAACCCCCATCAGCACGAAGCTGCAAAAGCCTGATGGGTGCGATTAAGTCAGGGATCAGTCCATTCGAGGGACACGATCACGCCTCACCCGAGCCTAGCCTCGGACAAGGGCAGCCGACCCCAGAGGATTTCCGTCTCGCCCGAGGCCCCCCTTCAGCGACGAACATATTCTCGGCTCACCCGAGGCCCTGTCTTCGCTAAGAAGCAACCCTGACCAAATCGCCGCACCGACCGACCAAGTCGTAGGAGCATTTAATGCAAAGGTGACCTGACACCCTTATCCTGGCGCGCACCCCCCAGCCGGCAGAGCCGAAGTGACTGTCGTCACTTCACCGCTCCACTAACCGGCCTGACAAAAGGATAGCGCCGCCTACGCCACACCGACTGTAGCGCCACTGGACAGAGTTAGACTGACAGGCAGTCAGGCTCTGCCGGAGGCACCATGGGAAGCTCCGCTCCGCCCGACCCAGGGCTCGGACTCGGGCTAAGTCCCGGAAGACGGCGAACTCCGCCCGACCCAGGGCTCGGACTCGGGCTAAGTCCCGGAAGACGGTGAACTCCGCCCGACCCAGGGCTCAGACTCGGGCTAAGTCCCGGAAGACGGCGAACTCCGCCCGACCCAGGGCTCGGACTCGGGCTAAGTCCCAGAAGACGGCGAACTCCGCCCGACCCAGGGCTCGGACTCGGGCTAAGTCCCGGAAGACGGCGAACTCCGCCCGACCCAGGGCTCGGACTTGGGCTCGGCCCCAGAAGACGACGATCTCCGCCTCGCCCGACCCAGGGCTCGGACTTGGGCTCGGCCCCAGAAGACGATGATCTCCGCCTCGCCCGACCAAGGGCTCGGACTTGGGCTCGGCCCCAGAAGACGACGATCTCCGCCTCGCCCGACCCAGGGCTCGGACTTGGGCTCGGCCCCAGAAGACGACGATCTCCGCCTCACCCGACCCGGGGGCTCGGACTCGACCTCGGCTTCGGAGGAGCTTCCACATCGCCCAACCTAGGGCGTAGACCAGCCACGTCAACAGGAGGCGCCATCATCACCCTACCCCGAGCTGACTCGGGCCGCAGGGAACAAGACCGGTGTCCCATCTGGCTCGCTCCGCCAGATAGGCAATGATGGCGCCCCGCATGCTCTGTGACGGCGGTGGCTCTCAGCCCCCTTACGGAAGCAAGAGGACGTCAGCAAGGACTCAACCGCTCCGACAGCTGTCCCTCCGCCAAGCTCCATCGCTCCTTCGACGGCCACGACATCACACCAGCTGGGTGCCAAGATCTCTCCGGCTGCCACAACAGCATGTACCTAGGGCGCTAGCTCACCTCCGCTAGACACGTAGCACCCTGCTACACCCCCATTGTACACCTGGATCCTCTCCTTACGCCTATAAAAGGGAGGACCAGGGCCCTCTTAGAGAGGGTTGGCCGCGCGGGGACGAGGACGAGAACAGGCGCTCGCTTGGAGCCGCTCGCTCCCTCTCCCACGTGGACGCTTGTAACCCCCTACTGCAAGCGCACCCGACCTGGGCGCGGGACGAACACGAGGGCCGCGGGATTCCCACCTCTCTCACGCTGGTCTCCGGCCGCCTCGCTCTCCCCCCTTCGCGCTCGCCCTCGCGCTCGACCCATCTGGGCTGGGGCACGCGGCGACATTCACTCGTCGGCCCAGGGACCCCCCGGTCTCAGAACGCCGACAATACATGTCTATTTTTGTGTTAAAAAGAAGAAGAAAAGAAAATATCTCAGCCAATCCTATCCCCTGCCGCCGCCGTTGGCGAGAGATTTTTTCCCTCTTTCTCCCACCATTCACCGCTCTCTATGCGTTGATTTTTATTAGCCCGGTCATCTTCAACCCCAGCAATGGAGCTCCCATGTGTGTTTCTTCCTCTGCTCCATCTCCTAGCCGAGCCCCCTCCAGCCACCTTGTAATACCTAATTTGTAGATATAAAATAAAAGGATAAAAGTTATTTTCCTTTATCTATATATGTGTGTTGTATCTACTGACTATCACAAGGGAACACCTCATTTAAAAACAAAGGATTAATAAAAGCCATTAAATTATGCATCATGCTGGAGTTTAATTGCTTGTGCATTTAATAATAAAGAAAATATTAATAAGGATTACATTAATGATGTGAATTGAGGATTAAAACCTAATTCAAATCTTAGAGTTTTGGAAATAAGAAAAGAGAAGGGATATAAAACAAAAATATAAATAAAATATATATAAATAAATATATTCAGAATTAATATCTCTAATTTCACAAAAATAAGTTGAAGTGATGAGCCATAGAAGTTTGAATTTAAAGTTTGAATTCAAATCTAACTTGGAAATGAAGAAAAGAAAATAGAAAATAAAATGGAAAAAGATTGAAAACCCTAACTGGGCCTCAGCACTGATTTCGGCCCACCAGAACTATCTCGCCGCGCGGCCCAACCTGTCCATACTGGCGCCGACAACCATGGCCCACCTGACAGTCTCCTAGTCGGATTCTGCGCCGCTCATGTACGCTGGTAAGTGGGCCCTCAACACTGTGCTAGCCTCTGCGCGCGCGTGCTCATTTGGCTGACGTGTGGGCCCGCTTGGTCAGCTGATTCTTCCTCCCCGTACCAATCGGGATTTCTGTTCCTAACGGCGGGCGGAACATGGCCGCCATCATCGGGCCCCCGTGAACTGCGCCAGGTGGGGCCGTTTCGGTTGAGACCCGGTGCCTATATAATCCAGTCGCCATCCCCGTGATCCCTTGGAACTGGAGCTGCCGCCGTGTGCAAGAAGAATTCATTCCCGAGCACCATGGCGAGAAGTTGCCGCCACCATCGATTGAAGATTTCATCGTCGATTTTACCTCTGCACGGGGGAATAAAAGGCCACTAAAAGTACCTGCGCATAATGGGTGACGTTCCAGGCAAGAAGATCCTCCGGTGGCATGTGAATTCCTCACCGGAGTTTGGCGGGTGTGGCAGATCCGCACCACTACGTGGCCAACCCTTGCACCATCGAAGCCAGCTGGTGAGAACCTCCTCCACTGATCCGCCATTAACTTAGCTTCGTGTAGCACCTAGCGGACTCCACAATCGAGCACCAGAGACTGAGAAGCGTTCGCGCCGGTGAGTTTCGCCGTCGCCGCCAGCTCGGCACCACGGTCTGGTACCGCTGGGAAGAAGAAGCTGCGTGCACCGT
Organism: Zea luxurians; assembly: GCA_029449295.1. Taxonomy (NCBI): domain Eukaryota; kingdom Viridiplantae; phylum Streptophyta; class Magnoliopsida; order Poales; family Poaceae; genus Zea; species Zea luxurians. Next base: position 72,987,650 of record JAOPSE010000004.1, on the reverse strand, counting down.
TGGATTTAATGAACGGTCCCGATTAGAGATGGGGAGGGAAATAGCTTTAGGCCGTTGGATCGTAATGTTGCGGTCGCGATTGGAACACCAAATAACGATTTGGTTGATGCGTCTGTGGCGGTTGATCCCGGATCGGAGGGTGTGGATCTGTCCGCGCCCAAATTAAATCCGAGCCGTACGATATCCATCCGATGGCGGTTTCTGTGATGAAAGCGTAATCTAATCTGGGGCGTCCGAATTTGATCGAAGGGCTCAGATCTCACGATACCCCTTCGCGGGTATGTTTTATAAAAGAGACCCTCGGGTTTCAGTGAATCAACCCGCCGTCCCTGGGCGACTGTTCTCTGTGTCTGGGAATTCTTGCCCCGAGCCCCCTGCAGTTTTCTGAAAATGAGGCCCAGTCCAGTGCAGTATTAAAATGATTAAATGAATTAGAAATTAGATTTTTAATACAAAAATAATTGCTAGAACTTAGATAATTCATAGAAAATCCATTTTAGCTCCAAATTGAACCATTCCAGTTTCTAAAATTTTGTAATAATATTCTTCATCATTTAGTGTCTTTGTTTTGACATGAACTCTGTCAGAAAACTTATTTATCATTTAATCATATTTTAATCACATTAAACCTTAGGAAAATCATAACTTGAATTCTACAACTCCAAAATTAATAATTCTTTTTCCTATGATCTTATTTTAATATGTAGATTATTAATATGTATTTTGCATATATGTTTGGTGTAATGTTAATTTTGCCTATACCATGTATGTTTGTATTGCTACGACTAGCAGTGAGGTCACGAGGATCTGAAGAATCATCCTGGTACCTGGATTCTCAAGGCCCAGGCAAGTTGTGCCCTTGATCACTTCTTTTTACCCAGCCATGTTCTGATTAATTATAATGATCTGCATAGGTTAATTTTGATGGGACCCAATAGGTTACCCTAGTTTGTCTATCTTTATACCTTGATTACCACTGAACTTTCTGGGTAGTACTTGCTAGTGCTATATGTGGTTTTGGGTATGGAGATACACTATTCATGATTACACTTTTGTTATCAGTTGTTATTTATTGTTCATGATAAGATCATTATGTTAATTGGAACATGGAGCGACCACCCGGGAAAACAGTGCTACCACAAGGGTGGTATGGGACGCCCTTGGCTGATTAATTAGGAAAGGTAGTGGAAGACTACCTTACCCGAAAGGGGCAAGGGCAGTAGGGGAGAGGTCAGTGTAGGGAGGCCCTCGGGAGGATTTTGCTGCGATGGCGGTCCTGCAAGGGATTCCTGCACTGGATCTTCCTATAAACTGTAGCGGGTTTTCGGAAGCTAGTGGAACTTTGTAAAGGCCTCGTAGTGTTACCCTGCCTCGCTTCCTTGGTAGAGGTGAATGGGATTCATGACCCCTTGGCAGATGGGTAACACGGCTTGTGGGTAAAGATGCGCAACCTCTGCAGAGTGTAAAACTGGTATACTAGCCGTGCTCACGGTCATGAGCAGCTCGGACCCTCACATGATTAAATTATGGAACTTAAACTCAATTTGTCATATGCATTGCATCGCAGGTGATGTTGTTACTTTTGTTCTACTACTTAATTGGGCTGGTATTTACTTATACTTAGTAATTGCTAATAAAATTTTGACCAACTTTAAAAGCAATGCTCAGCTCTAACCATCTTCTTTGGTAAGCCTTACACTTCACGTGAGCTCCCACCTTTGGCGAGTTCATGCACATTATTCCCCACAACTTGTTGAGCGATGAACGTATGTGAGCTCACTCTTGCTGTCTCACATACACCACAGGTCAAGACCAGGTACTGCAGGATGATGCTCATGGAGGATGCTGCGATGAGTTCGTAAGAGGTCTAGGTCGTCGTCTCCCAGTCAACTTTGGGTTGCTGGACCGTTGTCTCCTTATAATGTAATTATTTATTTTGTATAGAACTCCTGTTATATATAAAGATGTGACATTCGATCCTGTGCCACTATACATCATATGTATGAGACTTGGTCCCAGCATACCTGGTGTTTATGTTAACCCCGGGTTTTGGACCCCTAAAATCCGGGTGTTACAGAAGTGGTATCAGAGGAATGTTGACTGTAGGACGAAACCTAGATAGAACTGGACAACCCCTGTCTACTTACCTCTGCTACTCTGATTCTTTTCTAAACTTATCTTAATCTTTTCTCATCTATTTCCGCCTTACTCTGATTATTCTCACCTTTTTCTTCTAAAGACAAATATGGATTTCACACTTTGAAATCCTGTGCCTAAAGTGACTTTAAGAATAGGAGACCTATTCCTAGGAACAAAAACAAAACTATTTTTATAAGTGTCTATGTATTTGAATGTTTGTTCTTATGACACTTGTTTGATTTGGATCTTTGATTGAGTGTGATGAGTTGTGGAATAATGTCCACAATTGCATCTGCATATACACATAGGTATAAAAATATATTTATAAAATAACTAGACAACCTAGATTATCCCCATTGGAACATATCTAGCTTAAAGAGATTTATCTTATCCTAAAAGCTCTCATTCTAACCAATTCATCTTATCTTAAAAGATTCTCCCTTATCTTAATAGATTCATCTCATCTCATGAGATTCTATCCTACACTCATAGATCTATCTTATCTCAAAAGGTCTTAACTTATCCTAATGTATATAGATCCATCTTATCTTAAAAGATACTCTATTACTATTTATAGATTCATCTTGTCTTGAAAAGATTCTATCCTATCCTAATAAATCTAACTGACCTCAAAAGATTCTACCTTATCCTTATGGATTCATCTTGTCCTAATAAGCATATTTACCCCACCCTAGTAACAACCAAGATCTAATCCAAAGTAATTAGATATTCTCTAGTCTAATCTAGTTATATCCAACCTAATCCAGAATCTATCTAATCTAAATATGACCCAATCTAAAGTGAGTTATTAACAAGATAGTTAAGTTGGTGATATAGGTTAGACATTGTCTCTACAAATATATCCTAACCTAAATTAATGTCTTACACCAACTCATCCTTGAACAATGGCCTACCTATATCATATAATCCATCCTATCTTAAAAGATTCTATCATAATATTTATCCTACCCTGGTAGATCTAGCTAATCTTAACTAGTTTAATCTAGTCATACCAACCTAATCTGGACTCTATCTAATCCAATATGATCTAAGCTAGATTGAGTTACTTAATGCAGATACAAAAGATATGGCCATGCTCCTAATTCCCTTAAGTCTAAATTGGTGACTTAGATCAGTTCAGCCATACCCAGGTTACATACCCTATCCAAACCATACAGAAGCAAAACAATCAAAACAGATTCTGACTAATCTCATTTAACTCATAGCCATCTACTAAACTAATCTAATGTGGCCTACTTAATCAGACTAATGATACAGGTAAGAAGGGATTAGACCTTACTAGTCAGGTGTTAACTTAGCACATTAGACTAACTCAACCATGAGCAGAAGATCTAACTCAACCAATAGATTCATAATGGATTGCATGATCTGTTTATTCCCACCTAACATCAAATAAACTTTTGATCTACATCATGTAGTCTATCTCATCCATATCTATTTTAACCACGTTCCCCAACTCCAATGATATACACTAACCTCGAATCAATAAGACAAGACCGAAGAATATGATCAACTTCATCAAGTAAGGATGAGCACCAACTCAAGTCTTCAAGGATCAAGTGAGGTCACCAAGATGAGTCAAGATCCACAATCTTGGATGGAGCCTTTCCTTACCCAACACTTTCTTACCTAAACCCATCTATGCTTTAAAGACATCTTCTATCCTACATAATTATGTGGACATACATATAATACCCATGCTCTCCTATCACTTACTAATAATACAAAGAGAGACCCTTGATTTAGAAATTAAAAGCTAATTTGCAAACCAATCCTTTTGTATTTCCTTTTCTTACAAATCTCGAGGACGAGATTATTTTTAAGGGGGGTAGGATTTGTAATACCTAATTTGTAGATATAAAATAAAAGGATAAAAGTTATTTTCCTTTATCTATATATGTGTGTTGTATCTACTGACTATCACAAGGGAACACCTCATTTAAAAACAAAGGATTAATAAAAGCCATTAAATTATGCATCATGCTGGAGTTTAATTGCTTGTGCATTTAATAATAAAGAAAATATTAATAAGGATTACATTAATGATGTGAATTGAGGATTAAAACCTAATTCAAATCTTAGAGTTTTGGAAATAAGAAAAGAGAAGGGATATAAAACAAAAATATAAATAAAATATATATAAATAAATATATTCAGAATTAATATCTCTAATTTCACAAAAATAAGTTGAAGTGATGAGCCATAGAAGTTTGAATTTAAAGTTTGAATTCAAATCTAACTTGGAAATGAAGAAAAGAAAATAGAAAATAAAATGGAAAAAGATTGAAAACCCTAACTGGGCCTCAGCACTGATTTCGGCCCACCAGAACTATCTCGCCGCGCGGCCCAACCTGTCCATAGTGGCGCCGACAACCATGGCCCACCTGACAGTCTCCTAGTCGGATTCTGCGCCGCTCATGTACGCTGGTAAGTGGGCCCTCAACACTGTGCTAGCCTCTGCGCGCGCGTGCTCATTTGGCTGACGTGTGGGCCCGCTTGGTCAGCTGATTCTTCCTCCCCGTACCAATCGGGATTTCTGTTCCTAACGGCGGGCGGAACATGGCCGCCATCATCGGGCCCCCGTGAACTGCGCCAGGTGGGGCCGTTTCGGTTGAGACCCGGTGCCTATATAATCCAGTCGCCATCCCCGTGATCCCTTGGAACTGGAGCTGCCGCCGTGTGCAAGAAGAATTCATTCCCGAGCACCATGGCGAGAAGTTGCCGCCACCATCGATTGAAGATTTCATCGTCGATTTTACCTCTGCACGGGGGAATAAAAGGCCACTAAAAGTACCTGCGCATAATGGGTGACGTTCCAGGCAAGAAGATCCTCCGGTGGCATGTGAATTCCTCACCGGAGTTTGGCGGGTGTGGCAGATCCGCACCACTACGTGGCCAACCCTTGCACCATCGAAGCCAGCTGGTGAGAACCTCCTCCACTGATCCGCCATTAACTTAGCTTCGTGTAGCACCTAGCGGACTCCACAATCGAGCACCAGAGACTGAGAAGCGTTCGCGCCGGTGAGTTCCGCCGTCGCCGCCAGCTCGGCACCACGTTCTGGTACCGCTGGGAAGAAGAAGCTGCGTGCACCGTTGGATTTAATGAACGGTCCCGATTAGAGATGGGGAGGGAAATAGCTTTAGGCCGTTGGATCGTAATGTTGCGGTCGCGATTGGAACACCAAATAATGATTTGGTTGATGCGTCCGTGGCGGTTGATCCCGGATCGGAGGGTGTGGATCTGTCCGCGCCCAAATTAAATCCGAGCCGTACGATATCCATCCGATGGCGGTTTCTGTGATGAAAGCGTAATCTAATCTGGGGCGTCCGAATTTGATCGAAGGGCTCAGATCTCACGATACCCCTTCGCGGGTATGTTTTATAAAAGAGACCCTCGGGTTTCAGTGAATCAACCCGCCGTCCCTGGGCGACTGTTCTCTGTGTCTGGGAATTCTTGCCCCGAGCCCCCTGCAGTTTTCTGAAAATGAGGCCCAGTCCAGTGCAGTATTAAAATGATTAAATGAATTAGAAATTAGATTTTTAATACAAAAATAATTGCTAGAACTTAGATAATTCATAGAAAATCCATTTTAGCTCCAAATTGAACCATTCCAGTTTCTAAAATTTTGTAATAATATTCTTCATCATTTAGTGTCTTTGTTTTGACATGAACTCTGTCAGAAAACTTATTTATCATTTAATCATATTTTAATCACATTAAACCTTAGGAAAATCATAACTTGAATTCTACAACTCCAAAATTAATAATTCTTTTTCCTATGATCTTATTTTAATATGTAGATTATTAATATGTATTTTGCATATATGTTTGGTGTAATGTTAATTTTGCCTATACCATGTATGTTTGTATTGCTACGACTAGCAGTGAGGTCACGAGGATCTGAAGAATCATCCTGGTACCTGGATTCTCAAGGCCCAGGCAAGTTGTGCCCTTGATCACTTCTTTTTACCCAGCCATGTTCTGATTAATTATAATGATCTGCATAGGTTAATTTTGATGGGACCCAATAGGTTACCCTAGTTTGTCTATCTTTATACCTTGATTACCACTGAACTTTCTGGGTAGTACTTGCTAGTGCTATATGTGGTTTTGGGTATGGAGATACACTATTCATGATTACACTTTTGTTATCAGTTGTTATTTATTGTTCATGATAAGATCATTATGTTAATTGGAACATGGAGCGACCACCCGGGAAAACAGTGCTACCACAAGGGTGGTATGGGACGCCCTTGGCTGATTAATTAGGAAAGCTAGTGGAAGACTACCTTACCCGAAAGGGGCAAGGGCAGTAGGGGAGAGGTCAGTGTAGGGAGGCCCTCGGGAGGATTTTGCTGCGATGGCGGTCCTGTAAGGGATTCCTGCACTGGATCTTCCTATAAACTGTAGCGGGTTTTCGGAAGCTAGTGGAACTTTGTAAAGGCCTCGTAGTGTTACCCTGCCTCGCTTCCTTGGTAGAGGTGAATGGGATTCATGACCCCTTGGCAGATGGGTAACACGGCTTGTGGGTAAAGATGCGCAACCTCTGCAGAGTGTAAAACTGGTATACTAGCCGTGCTCACGGTCATGAGCAGCTCGGACCCTCACATGATTAAATTATGGAACTTAAACTCAATTTGTCATATGCATTGCATCGCAGGTGATGTTGTTACTTTTGTTCTACTACTTAATTGGGCTGGTATTTACTTATACTTAGTAATTGCTAATAAAATTTTGACCAACTTTAAAAGCAATGCTCAGCTCTAACCATCTTCTTTGGTAAGCCTTACACTTCACGTGAGCTCCCACCTTTGGCGAGTTCATGCACATTATTCCCCACAACTTGTTGAGCGATGAACGTATGTGAGCTCACTCTTGCTGTCTCACATACACCACAGGTCAAGACCAGGTACTGCAGGATGATGCTCATGGAGGATGCTGTGATGAGTTCGTAAGAGGTCTAGGTCGTCGTCTCCCAGTCAACTTTGGGTTGCTGGACCGTTGTCTCCTTATAATGTAATTATTTATTTTGTATAGAACTCCTGTTATATATAAAGATGTGACATTCGATCCTGTGCCACTATACATCATATGTATGAGACTTGGTCCCAGCATACCTGGTGTTTATGTTAACCCCGGGTTTTGGACCCCTAAAATCCGGGTGTTACACACCTCCCTTGGCTTCTCCTCCCCTCCGCACGCCCCTGCTCCCTCGTCACCAGGTCCGCGCGTCCTTGCTCACCAGTGGAGCCAATTGCATGGGGAAGAAGGGGGCAGCCGGGCACAAGGCAGGTGGTTCCTAGAAGAAGTTGGTGATGCAGTCCATCAGGGTCGGGCTGCTGTAGCAGCCATGGACACCATCTTCTCCACCGGAAGCTCGCCCCATATCCTTAGTGTCGAGCTCGTCTTCCACCTCGCCCCATGGCGCTCGACCGTCACATCTATGGCCACCCTATCTCTCGCCCTGCCCGTGGCCACCGCTCCTCGTACAAGCCTTCTGGTGCAATCGAGTCTCCTCTCCATGGCCGCGTCTGCTCTCTGGCCAGTGCTCGACGCTCCAGCTCGCCCAGCCGTGGCCTCGCCCTGGAGCTTCTGCGTGCCCATCTCTCTGGCTCTGCTCGACCTTCACAAACCCCAACGCCGTCGATCTCCTGCTCGTCCCTACGCACGCGCCGCGGTTTCCCCCCGAGCTCCCTCGCCGTGGATTCTTTCTGCGTGTCCTCCCATGACACCCTGCTCGGATTTCGCCATGGTCGCGCCCAGCCGAGCTCGGTCCTGCCTCCTGCTCCAGTTCACTGTCATTTTTCTTTTCCAACGCCGACTGCCCCTGCTCTTCTCTGGCCGAGCTCGACCCAGGTGCTCACCTTGGCTGTGTGGCCAAGTTTCTTTCTTGGTCGCCATCGGTGAAAGCCCTGCCATCGCCCTCGCATGATATTGATTGTCTTCTTCGACCTCGCCTGGATTTAAATCAGGCCGCGTGCTCCTCCCCTGGAAGCCATCTTCGAGCAAAACCCCTGCCAAGTGTTCGATGAAAAATCTGAACCAATATTCATCATCGATCTGCGATTATCAAATCGTTTTGGTCGTGGTAAGCCGATGAGTTATTCCGGATAGTTCAAGCGTTGAATAAATTAATGTGCTAGTGTGATGCTCACTAGGTGCTCGATAAATTGTGTAAGTCACGGAATTCTTGCCGACTTCGCTGTTCTTGTGATTATCGAGCCAGATTCAGTTACAATGAGTTATTTCGCTATTCCAGTCAATTAGCTTAATTGGTGGATCGAGTAGAATATTAGTAGGCCTGTGTGATGATAAAATATTTTAATCACTTATAAAGATGTGTTTATATTTACCATAAAAATGTTTGATATAGGAACCAAAATTTGAATTACTACTTTCGGTGAAAAGTATATTGGTAATAATGCGAATGTATGTTTAATGTTTCAGATGTCTAGCCGAAAGTGCTATCAATAATTATCGTAAGAGTTCCTATTATAGGTTGAATTTTATGCTTAGTCTTATTAGATATTACATTCTATGTGTGATTGGTTTAGGCTAATAATCATGTTCTCGCTGCTAGCGGGGCACCACGAGTTCTCTTGTTAATATTCAACTATTTAATGAATGTAGATAAATGAGTTTAGAATTTGTCAACACTTGACTGATAAGTGTTGTTAGTATTGTTTGTCATGAATTTGGTTTGTTTGGTCAAAGTGGTGACATGGAGGATAGGTTTGAGGTATAAATGATGTGAAGAATACGTAATAAATTTGTAGGCATGGTGTGATTCGATTAAAAATACTCTACCTGCTAAGCCATAAAATAATGTGATATCGATATCTAGTATTTTCGTACTAGATTTGCGATGTCTTGCTATAGGTGTTTAATTCGCTATCACGTAGCACTATTTAGGTTTATGATATTCCTGTCTATATGCATTCATGTGCATAATGCATTTCATTCAGGTACGTGAATTAACCACGTGATGCGGAGAACCAGAGCTGAGTCGACCACAAGAGGATGGAAAGCGTGAGCTTCTCCAAAAGATGATGCTGATGAACAAACCTAAAGATGGATAATCTGAACGAGTGCCAAGACAAAGAATGATCGTCAAGTGGTCGCCACCTAACAAACACTAACGTAGTGTTTATTCCAGGCAAGCCCTGGTGCATTTGCCCCTTCCTTGTGTTTTAAATGCTTTTTCACCTTATCTGATGCATTAGGTGATAGGAGTTGTGTGATAAACAACTGATGCATTACCATTCCTTGGAAACTCCTTAATCCCGGTTTTATAAAAAAAACTGATAATGCTTAGCCTACTTAGAAACTAAAAAATCAATTGTTGTCAAAAAGAATTATTGTGGAACATTGGTTATGGGCCTTTCGTTTCAAAAATCAAAGCAAACTTATGGTGATGATTCCACTTCGGCCGGAATGGGTTCATCATTCGGAAAAGAGTACCCCTACCGGGTACCAAAAATGGGAAAATGGTTTGAATACATCTAGACCAGATGTTGAGCGGGCATGGTCGCCCGTTTGTGTCGATAAGGACCGTTCGATGTAGGCCTGTTGTGGTGGAGACCTTGCAACTAGCCACATGCTTTGGTAAGCCTAAACCTGGCTATTCCATGTGTGAAAATACAACCGCACACTGGGCGTGGGAGATGGTGGGAGTAGCGTGTACCCTCCTGGCTAGAGGCTGGATGGAGGAGTATTGTTCTACCGGGTAGCGCAGACCGGTTCACGTTGTGGAGGATCTGTGGGAACGGTTGACATATGCAAGGGTTAAGTGCTACATATGTCGTGTGGCTAGGGATCCCTAGTTGGGTATAATCGGTTCGAATCATCGTTGCTCCTTGGTCATGGAGACTCTACCCTCCGACCACTCATCGTAGTTGACAAGTGAAATATGAATTGGCTAAAAGAAAGCTAGACCAGGACAAGTGGATGCTCTAGATTAGGCAAATCTAGATTCAGGAAAAGTACTTAACTTGTGAAGTAAAATTTTGGCATAAGGATTCACTACTAGTAAGGTCTTTTGCAAAATGAGTCTTTGAAATTTGGTAAGCCTTACCTTGATTCCTAATCAGCCAGCATATCCTTGAGAGTTTTTTATTTTGTCGAGTAAGTCTTGCTGAGTAATCCCGTACTCAGGGTTTTATTCCCTGTTGTTTTTCAGGTTATAGTTTTGTGCTGCTATTGATGGTGCTAAGTGCCGGTGGGCTCGGCCTTCTTATAAGTCTAAGTAACTCTTCTATACTTATTGAGGATGGTCACTTGAGCTAGCATATATTTCAAACTTATACTTTAGTAATCACTCTGATAAATATAATGTAAAAATTTGATAATAAGATTTCCGCTGCAAAAATATTGGTGTGTGATTTGTGTTTACTTAATCCTGCGGTCCTGGTTGTAAGTGGTTTATCCGATGTCCTTGGGGCAATCGGACGGATCCTGTTAAGTTATCTGGTGCACATGCATAGCCGTCTGAGGTCTTTAAGACAAGGACAGGTGCATGTGGGCCCAATAACTTGGGAGGTTCTGCCATAGTATCAGATTCAAGCAAGACGTGGAGAAGTGGCTTATCAACTCAGCTTACCAGAGAATCTGTCCGCTGTGCACGATGTGTTCCATGTGTCTCAGTTGAAGAAATGCTTGAGAGTGCTAGAAGAGCAGTTGCCAGTAGAGGATCTTAAAGTTCAAGAAGATCTGACATATATTGAGAAGCCAACTCAAATTCTGGAGACAGCAGATCGGGTCACCCGGAGAAGCACCATTAGGATGTGCAAAGTCAAATGGGGTCATCACTCAGAAGAAGAAGCAACCTGGGAATGAGAAGATGATTTAAAAGCCAAGTACCCTGAATCTCGAGGGCGAGATTCTTTTAAGGGGGATAGGTCTGTAACACCCTGATTTTGGGGGTGTAAAATTTCTTTCTAATTATCACCTAAAATCATGTGTTACTCTTCTTTTTCTCACTCTAGGTTTTCTCTCTCTCTAGATTCATTCTCCTTTTTTCCTTTTTGATTAGAGATAGCCTAAACTAGTGATGGTTAATTATTTATTTTTGCCAAAACCTTATGAGTCATGATATGTTGCATCATGCTGAGTTTAAAATATTCTTTAAAGTGTTGCACAAGTTTGAATTTATTTGAATTTGAAACCTAGATTGAATTTGGATTTGAAAACCCTATAGAAAAAGAAATGGAAAAGGGATTAGAAAATTCAGAGAAAAAGAAAAGGAGAAAGCAACCCAAACCAGCCCACTCGGCCCAGCCAGGCCGCACGCCCGCGCTGTCTGACAGGCGGATCCCGCCTGTCAGTGGCAATTCTCCCTCGCGCGCACCCTCCCTCTCTCGCGCGCTACCCAGTGGGGCCGATCTGTCGACGCCAGTTTCCTTCACCCACGCGCTCCCTCTCTCTCTGTCTCGTGGGCCCAGACCGCCAGTCGCCGAGCTGTTGCCCCGCACGCCCCTTTCTCCTCTCTCTGTGCCGTGGACCCTACCTGTCAGTTCCGCCCCCTCCGCGCTCGCCATGGACCGGCGCGTGCGCACTCTCGCATGTCGGCGGATTTCTCGGCCACGACGCCCACCCACGCGCCTAGCTCCCTTCATAGAGCCCCGCCAGTGCCCCACGCACACCCCTCACCTCATTTCGCGTAGCTTCGCCCTCTCTCGCGCTCTGCCCACGCCGCCGGAGACCCACGCCCACGTTCCCGAGCATCCAGCTCGCCGGAGACCGCACCAAGCCTCCCCGAGCTCTGCCCCGAGGTGAGACACCTTTGCCCGTGCTCAATTTCCCTAGTTTCGCTCTGTGCTTGGCCAATTTTGGCATCGCCGGTGCACGGCCGCGGCGGTCCGCCGTGCTCGCGTAGTGGCCGGCCGATTTAGCCTGGTCTAGTTCCCAGAGTAGGTCCCTGTGTCACCCCTGCCTTTGCTGAAGCTAGCCCAGGCCTTAGCGCGCCTTAAGTCCTCTCCCCGTGGCCGGAATGGCTCACTGGAGTTATTCTGGCCCGCCCGAGACCTCACCGTCGTTCTCCCTTCTCTGCCCGTGGATTCATGGCCTCTTCCCCGCCATTGAGTTCGCTGTGGTGCCCTCTTCCTCTCTACCCAACTCCAGCGACCCCGGAGCCACCCTAGCTCGTGCCAGCCTCAACTCCGATGACCTCACCGCCGCGGAGAGGAGTGGCGCTGCCCGCAGCCGTCTGTTTCCCCCTGGTCTGATCCCCTCCGTCCGATTCAAATCGAACGGCTCGGACCACGGATAACGCTTCGCGCACGCATGCCCTGACGCCTTGGCCCGCTTGTCAGCGCCCGCAGCCGTTCACCCCTCCCCGGTATGATCCCCTCCGTCCAATCCTGATCGCACGGCCCAGACCGCGGGTAACGCTTCGCGCACGTGTGCCCTGCGCCCTTGGCCTGCCTCTGATCCCCTCCGTCCAATCCTGATCGCACGACCTGGACCGCGGGTACTGCTTCGCGCACGCGCGCCCTGCGCCCTTGTCCTGCCTGTCAGCGCCCAAGTCCCCTGGCACTAGGCCAGCTCGGTCAGTGCGCCCCCCCTCGGTCGCTGACGCCTTTGGCCCGCCTGTCCGTGCTCACCCACCCGCGCGCGCGCCCTCGGCCGCAGATCTAATCTCAGCCGTTGGTTTTAGATCTGACGGTTAGATTCACTCGATACCCCTTCACGCGGTAGTTTTCTTAAAGAGACCCTCGGTTTATTGGAAATCAACCTGCTGTCCCTAGTTTTCGCGCGCAGACCCCTGTAATCTTGCAGATTTAGCCCTGGACTTTTAAATATTCATAGAATTAGCCCTAATTTCATATTTTGAATTCCCAAACTTGTTTATTTCATAACTTTTGCATATGAACTTCAAATTTAGTGATTCAAATTGCAAAATGTTCATAGAATTATTTTCTGTTTAAATAAAATGGTTTCACTTACTGTTTGCACACTCTAATTTTAGAATTGAATATGAACTAATGTAGGTGTATGTTTTATTTATTTAATAAATAAATAAATAAAGGAGAACCTTAGAGATTTAAACCTGTTTAAGCTTGTGAAATTAATGATAGGTATTGCATGAGTTCATCTCTCTTCTAAATTATAGGTCATAATAAAATAAATTAATCTATGATTATGTACTTGTAAATAACACTTAGGGAAATAATAATATATTTTCAAATAATGTTAATGTATGCCATAGTTTATGTTATACTTTGAATTCATTATCCCTTATGTAGTATTATGTCTTTTTAAGATGTGTTCCAATGTTTGTACATGTTTGGTGTGATGTTCATTTGTACTTTCCAAATGTATTGAATGCATGCTCGCTTTATTTAGACAACGAGCAGTCTGAGGTTCCTAAGTGTGTTGTTGGAGACCTCCCTGAGCAGCAACTTGGTGAAGGCAAGTGTCCTCTGACCCATTATGTCCGACATACTTTATGATTCATTGTCCCACATTACTTTATGAAACCTAAGGATTGACTAGTCTGTATTCACTTATCCTTGATTACCTTTTGGGTTGCCATGGTTAGCATGTTGCTACTACCTTAACTTAATCAATGAACATGATGTGAACATTTATGATACGATACTGTTATCCTAATTATGTGAATGATCTTGTGATACCTTAGGGAACTCAGGCCTTTTTACTGAGTACCTCTCCGTAAGGACCTGTTCGTGGAGTGACCACCCGGGATAACAGTACAACCATGAGGGTAGAATGGGACGCCCTTAGCTGATTAATTAGATGAACCTGGGGGTGTAGTTGGCTTTGCCGGAGGGCCGTCAATGGGGGCCGAGGCGTAGTGCTCGCTCTGCTAAGGTTGGGGTGCGTAGGTTCTTTCGATTTGGTTTTGTTAGTCACCCACCTTGGGGAGGTGTGCTGCGTTTGTATGACTGGTGAAACCTAACGAGCAGCTATGCACCAGGGGAGTCTTTGTAAAGGCTACGTAGTGTATCCCTAGCCATTCACCTTGGTAGTGAAGATTGGGTCTGTATAACCCAAGCTGGAAAGGGATCACAACTTGTGGGTAAAGTGTACAACCTCTGCAGAGTGTTAAAAACTGGTATATCAGCCGAGCTCACGGTTAAGAGCAGCCTTGGGATCCTCTTTGATTAGAAGAACTTTGGATACTTTTATGATGATGATTAACAATGATGCTACAAAATCTGGTCTTTGGTATTTCCTCATTTGAGGAAGTACTTTTGGGTAATAACTGGGTTTATTACTAAAAGTTGGCTCTACTAATAATAATAAAAACTTTACTAACTTAAAAGCAACTGCTTGACCTCAACCCCATATACAGGTAGTCCACTTTAGCCAAACGGGACATTTGCTGAGTACGTTGATGTGTACTCACCCTTGCTTTACACACCACCCCACCCCAGGTTGTCCCCACTGTACTCAGTACTCAGGAGGTGATGCTGGCAGCATGGAAGATTTCGAGGAGTTTCAGGACTACGACGAGTTCCAGTTCTTTCTTAGTGGCAAACCCCCAGTTAGCTGCATGTGTAGGCTTCCGCACTTTGATAATTATGTTGAACAATGGTTATTTATTAGACTCTATGGATGTCTTGGACAACTTGATGTAATAAAGTACCTTTCCGCTATTTATTTCAAGCATTGTGTGATGATGTCCAATTATGTAATCGCTATGTACGTGAGTTTCTGATCCTGGCACGTACATGGTTCGCATTTGGTTTGCCTTCCAAAACCTTGTGTGACATTGACCCTGTTATTGTAAAACATACAAAGAAGGAAAAGTGGAACTGGACGTGATATTGTTAGCTTTAACACAACCCTCTAATTGATCATATTGTTCCATGACAAAAGGAGATTTCATTTTTGAACAAATATAGACTCAATGTACCATATATTCTCCTTTCCAATTATATCTTCCAATAACATGATATGTATGTTTAGATAACCATGGTAAATCAGCACTAAAAGAAAGTTTCTCCTCTAACTTATTTAGATTACATAAAACATCAAATTCAATAGAGAGAAAAGTCATCAACAGTCGCCAAACATACCACTTCCCCCAAAAGAGCAAACCCGAGCAACACCAACATTGTCCATATGAAGCAACTTGCCGGGCTGCATGGTCATCACTTTGGTGACCGAGGAGTGAGAAGCAGCAACTGTTTCCCATGATGATAAAGGTTACAAACAAGATCTTTCTCAAACTTCAATTTGGGCAATCCCTTGATGAGGTCAAGTGAGCTCAATCGAGCCAAAAGATCAAGATCAAATGACCTAACCTCCTATGGCGCTTCCAAATCTGAGAGGAAGATTTGGCCACAAGACATCGAGAAGAGCCAAAAGATCAAGAAAAATCAGCATGAAGACTCGTCGAAATGGGGAAATCTAACAAACAAGATTTCCCTTATCATCCAAAGCATGAGAAAGGCCCTTCTTAAAGTGCACTTTAAAACTATCCTCAAGGAGTTGTGAAACCAAGAGCAAATTAAAATGCAAATTTGAAACCAAAGCAATGTCCTTGAGAACAAAGCTCTTGTTGACCCAATTGGTACCTCGAGAGACAATCTTACCTCTCGAATTATCCTCGAATGTGATGAACTCCTTACTAATCATATGGTCAAGGCTAGAGAACCATTCTTGAGCTTCTAGTCATGTGGTGTGAACAGCTAGAATCCATGAGCCATGTGTTTTCCAGGCCTCCATTCTGCATCAATAGAAAGACACGAGGTGAGCTAATGGAACAACACTTTAGGAAACTATGAAGAGTACCAGTGTTGCGACATTGGCCCATAAAAAGTGTTTGGAAAACACAAAATATCCTTGGTCCCATAGGGGGTAGTGATCACCATGAGAAGGAAACTGTGATCCACTAAAGCTATGGGAACCAAAACGTCAGACACAAGATCTTTGGTTATATGGCGCATGACCAGCACCTCGTTGGGCACAACCACCATGTGGTCTCACTGCTTGTGGCCGAGCAACCTAAGAAAAAGCACCTCTAGGCCTAGCAACATGTCTCTGAACAGGAGAATCATGCACACCATGAGAAGGGTGGTACATGTTACTACTGCTCACCTCAAAACCCCGCCTCTCATCTCTCTTCCTCAAACAAATGCAACCAAGTGACCATCCCTCTTGCAATACTCGCAGTGGTAACTCACCACTCTCTTAGGTGAAGTCTTTTTGTAGGAATATGTCATCTTGAGTGGCTATGGTGCTCTAGGAAGGGGACCACTAGAGATGCTCTAGAAAGAGGAATAGGTCATACTGAGATGATTAGGTTTTAGACACCACACTTGTTTTTGAGGTGGGGCTCTCAAAGGCTCCTCAAGCATTCCATTTCTCATAGATGGGGTGGAATATTTGGATGGAGTGAGTTTGATAGGCTAGGAGGTGGCTCGAGGTTTCTCTGAAGGTGTCAAGCCACTACAATCACTAACCTTACAATAACGAGTGTCACTCCCATTCCTAACAGCAAAGCCTAACCCTAGTCCACCAGTTCCCTTCTTGAACAGACTAACCATCATGCTAACTAGAGCTCACTACTTGTAACCTTGCTCAAGATCCTAGTCTTGCTATGTTTGTAGGACTCAAGCTCTGGCTATAAACCCTCATATAGTGCACACTGAGCAGGTACAGTCATTCAGGTGCACTCACTGAGCTAGCCTTCTCAAGCAAAGCTATCCTAACAATCTTCTCTGCTAGTTCAGTTTGGAAGCTAGGACAAGCCTTACATGCACCCAACAAACTAGATCTAGATCACAACACCTCGCATGCATCTAGTAGGGTGGCGTACTTGGTCTGCAATGTGGTGATGTTCGACATGTGAAGAGCGCACTCATCACATTTAGTCTTGTTGGAGACCACAATAGAAGCTCTAGCGAACCCAAACTCCCTAAGTGTCGACTCATACTTACACTTGTATCCTTTCCTCTCACGAGAAGCAAGCCTAAGCAACTTGTCTTGACTAGCCAAAGCAACCGTCAGCTCATCTACCTTAGCGGCGAGATCGTTGACAAAAAGAGATACCTTAGAGGTAGAGTCGTCACTATTGTCCTTGTCATCGCTGCCCACCACGGTGCCATGGTGCAAAGGCCTCCTATGGTGTCGCAGAATGCGAACACACGGTTGACTTGTCCCTTGTGGTTTGGGTTAATGATGAGTGATTGTCAATGGGTAGTGTCTTGAATTGAGTTGTGGACTAATCAAGGCATGAGTTATTGTGTTGTGCAACCATGTCTCTCGACTTGTGGTGTGCAGGTGTGGAACACAAGTACGGTGGTCAACAACAAAGCTGAAGGTAATGCGGGTTCGTGCCGATGGACCGAGAGTAGTGACAGACGAGCGTTGGGACTTGTTCGAGGGACCAAAGTCACTAGGTGACTAGCCATAGTGACTGACACCTAGGACACGCACTAGCGTGAGGACGTGGTCGAGTGGGCCATGTTGCCGGTGGAGCTGAGTACTGGGGGGGACATGTGTCCAAGGTGTGGGGGACGTGCACTCGGTGTGATACTCGTGACGGTTTGGTGGTTGAGCCTTGAAAAACCACCCTGCACTACAGATGGTGGGTTTTGTTGAGTTTGGCCTCAAAACTTGGCAGTGGCAATTCCAGTGGGAATCGGAGGCGGCACATGGTGTCATCATGAAGGGTGCATCAAGGTGAGGCAACTTTGTGTGGAGCACACGGTCGTTAGACCAATATCCTAGGAGTTGGTCCATTTTGCCCCAATAAAGTGGATATGCTCTTTGTAGCTAGGGTAGTTTAGGAAGTATTAGTAGCTCTCTATAAATAGAGTGGTAGGGCTATTGTTACAACCATCTCTTTTGGCTATCTCATTAGGCTAGTTTCATTTAGCACTTAGAAACTCTAGTCTCCATCCCCTAATGTAGCCGAGATCCACAGATGTTTTGAACTCATGCCTGTGTTTGTAATCTTCACTGCTCTATTCAAAGGAAGGGTGGCCAGATCCATCCATAGGGTTGGACTCTTGTTCTTAGTTTATTCCTCGCTGCAGTTTTGATTTGATCTTGTCTCCGACTTGATTTCCCTCCACCTCTTTTGATACTAGCGAGGAACTTTGATTGCTTGGGTTTGTGGATTGCTTTGGGAACACCTACTATTGGAAGACCATCCATAGATCATTTTGAGTATTGCGTTTGAGCAGATCATGGGCAAGTTTCATTCTTCCTCATTTTGAGTTCATTTGAGAGAACCCCAACAAAACCCCAATCACAACTGGGATTTCAAATCTATGCTCATAGTTTTGATTTGGTATGGATAAAACTTCATGAAACATCTTCTTTCCCCTGCGCAAACTGCCTATGAAATTTGAGGACATTATGTGAAGATTTGCCTGTGCGACACTGCCGCTCTGTGATTTTTTATCCTTTCCTGCTCAAACTTCATGGTTCACCTTTTCTTTCTTTTATCTTGCTGAGTGTAAAATTTGAGGGCGTTCCGACATAATTTTGTCGAGCGACACTAATCCTCGCCGATTTTTTGGGACTTTGACCTAGAACTTAAAAGTCTTCTTTGGAGTTTCTTTTGAAAGTTTGGGTTTCAAATCAAGTTCTTTTGTCCCTTTGAGCCATTATTCCTCTCTAGAACTTGGTAGGAGCAGCCAATTGATCCGTGGTTGAGCTATTCTTTTATGTAGTGTTTTTGGTGTCCTTAGGGGTTGGATTGGATTAAGGAATCAAGCCACAAGCTCTTGATTGAGAAATTTTTAGTGGCTCCCATTCACCCTTCTTTGGTTGCCTCACCGGTCCTTCAATTGGTATCAGAGACTGTTAAGGATTTCCTTACACTATTTGGTCTAAAATCCATGAAGGCAACATGGAATGAGGTGTTGGCAAATCTCCATTATTTGATGGGAGGAATTACTCATACTAGAAGATCTGCATGTCGTCTTATCTTTAGAGTATTGGGTATCGTGTTTGGGAGATTTGTCTTGATGTTGCGTTCCATGCTACAAGTGCTCGGATCACTCCAATTTAGATAGAGTTCCATGATTCGAACAAGAAATCTCAAAATTCTTTGTTCTCGTGTCTCTCGCTTGCTGAATTTGATCGAGTTGGACATTTGGCTATGACTCACCAGATCTGGTTTACCCTCGAGAGATTATATGATGGCAACAGTCATGTAAACACCAGACTGTTTGAGATGTACCAGCAGAAGTATAAGAACTTTGTGCAGTTGGCTAGAGAGACCATAGTTAGTAGTCGATTGTCAACAAGATGTGTACCAACAAGGCACAACTTTCCTATGATGATCATGAGAGCGTTGAAATTTCTACTTGCTCTAGATCGTAGGGTTTGGAAGGTGAAGGTCTCGGTGATCTTAGAGTCGCCCAACTATGAGACCCTCACCATGGATGAGCTTTTCAGCAAGCTCAAGTCCACCAAGATTGACCATCAGACCCATACCAAAGATTGAGAACCCTGGTGCACCCACCTGGCCCTAGCCTCTAGAGGTGGTTCTACCTCTACCCCTCACCTGCTTTATTTGCTCTATCTTCTTTGTTGTCTATCACAGAGGAGTAGGTGGAGTGCCTTGGGTATGAGGAGCTAGTGCTTGTGGCTAGCTGATTCATGCGGTTCCACAACAACTACCAGAATCGGCAGCGTGGTGGGTCGAAGAACGGATGCTTCAACTTTGGCGATCCTGACCGCTTTATCACCAACTACCCCAATAAGGGCAAGCAGGAGGCTAGCCCGTGTGACCACCAGTCTAGTTTGTGCAAGGGCAAGCGGGAGCATACCTCTGGCAAGCACAAGTCCAAGGGGGGTTCGACAAGCAGGCGCTTGTCACACCCGGCTTTAAGGGACAAAGCCAGGTGCATCTCATACATGCGCCAAGAAGACAACATATATAATAACAGAGTGTATAGAGATAAATGTCACAATATAATCAGAGTACTTATTACATAGCGGAAGACTTACAAGATAAAAGACAAATATAAAACGAACTAAGGATCGTCGGCGCCAATGTCAACTGAGAAACGCCACCTAGATCAAGTCGGATGCCTCGGTACTTGACTCCACTTGAAACCACATGTTCTTCTCCTGTGGGGGGTGTGAGACAGCAAGGTTGAGCTCACACATGTTCATCGCTCAACAAGTTGTGGGGAATAATGTGACATGAACTCACCAAAGGTGGGAGATCATGAAGTGTAAGGCTGATCAACAATAGAGGTTAAAGCTGAGCATTGCTTTTAAGTAGTTGGACAAATTTTATTAGCAGTTACTAAGTGTAAGTGAATACCAAACCATAATAAAATAATAGAACAAAATTAATAATAATCCCATGCAAATGCAAATGACAAATTGAGTTTAGGTTCCATAATTTAATCATCGGAGAGTCCTGAGCCGCTCATGACCGTGAGCTCGGCTAGTATACCAGTTTTACACTCTGCAGAGGTTGTACCCTTTACCCACAAGTCGTGTTTCCCATGTCGCCAGGGTTAGCTAGGCCCTTAGACACTACCAAGGTGAATGGCTAGGGATCCACTACGAGGCCTTTACAAAGTTCCACTAGCTTCCGAAAACCCGCTACAGTTTATAGGAAGTTCCAATGCAGGGTTCTCGTCTGACCACCATCGCAGCAAAATCAAACAAGGACCTCCCTACACTGACCACTCCCCTACTGCCCTTGCCCCTTTCGGGTAAGGTAGTCTTCCACTAGCTTTCCTAATTAGTTAGCCAAGGGGTCCCATTCCTCCCTTGTGGTGGCACGTGGTTCTCAAGTTAAGCTCCATGTTCCAATTAACAATAACATAATGATCTTGACATGAACATAAATAGAATAACAAAATAACTGGAACATGGATATAATGAAATATTAACCCAAAAACCACGTAAAGCAATAGCATAAACTACCCAAGTGATTCAGGGGTAAACAAGGTAATGAGATAAACAATCTAGGGTGACCTATCGGGTCCCATCAAAATTAAACCTATGCATGGTAAATGATTATAAAGAACGTTATTGGGTAACAAAAGTGAATCAAGGGCACAACTTGCCTGGCACTTGCGATTCCAGGAACCCACTTGCTTTTCAGATGACACGTGCCTCGCGCTAGTCGTAGCAATACAAACAAACATGGTATAGATAAAATTAACATCACACCAAACATAAGAACAAACTGAATAATAATAATCTACGCGTCGCTACGAGATCGCGGGTTCGAAAACCACTAAAATCGGAGTTAGGGTTATTAAGTTATGATTTTCTGAAGTTATTTAATGCCTAGAATAGAGTTATTCATGTAGATAATTTTAAATCAAGTTTCATGGTTAGACAAAGACACCAGGTGATAAACAATATTTAAACAAAATAAATGCCACTGAAATGAATCAATTTGGAGTTATATATTTTAAGGTATAAATTTCTGCAGGTTTTATGTGTTTTGTACAAGATTAAATAGGATATAAATTTTATTGCAACATTCATGTCAAAACAGTGGTACTATCTGATAAACAATATTATTACAAAATTATAGGAACTGGAATGGGCTAAAAAGGACTTCATATGAATTTTATATGAATTACACAAATTTTAGCATTTATTTTCTCATTAAAATCATTCTCTAATCACTTTTTTCGGATTTTATAATTCCCTGGACTGGGCGCACTATTTACAGATAACGCAGGGGCCAAATCATAATTTTCCCTAGAGACATAGCACAGTCGGGTTGGACTGCGGGTTAATTCTTGAAAAGTGGAGGGGCTCTTTAACAAATAAGCCAATGAAGGGGTATCTGGGAATCCAGACCGTCCGATCTCTGTCCATCGGCCTAGATTAGGTCTACGCAGCAAATAACGTATAACTCTTTTCGATCGCCAGATTTAACATCCACGGTTTGGATCGACTCACGCGAAGGGGTATTCGTTGTTCTAATCTTGATCGTCCATCGGAAATCCGACGGCCGAGGTGTGCAGGGAGCGAATCGGTACGCAGCCAAAGATCTGGGCCGCACAACCAGATCCCACGGCGCATGTGCTTCTTCCCCACCTGACTCCAGGCAGCGGCGGTGCCTAGCGCCCCGCGGCGACGCAGCTCGCCGGCGCACGCAGTCTACAGCCTCGTGGCCTAAAAATCTAATCAGACTACTCCTACGCGAAGCGGACGTGATGTTAAATATGTCCAAGGGTAACTCACCGTCGGTGGAGTAGCAGCGGACTCGCCCCGCGACAAGATGCGGCACCGTGGCGAAGGTTCGACACTGATGAGCAATTCGCGATGCTCCGGTGGATTGATTCGTCTGAGGAGGCCATGGTTAGTTCCGGTAGACACATGCTATCACCCCCGCCTTTCCCTTGGGCTCCAAGAGGCCTTGCACGACTAGGGCGCCAGCGGTGGCCTTTGTTGGTGTTAGGTAATGGCACTCTCAGGGACGGTTTCCTCGACTTGGCCCTCGGGACGCCGATGGGATGGGCAAGAGGGTCGCGGTTGTGGCATCGGGAGAACGCCCCAACCAATATAGCTGGAGAAGGAGAGTCTTCCCACTTCCCCCGGCTTGGTCGCATCTAGCGCACGCGAGGATCGCGGTGGCAGTTGAACGGTCACAGTATGCGCGTTCTGCATGGACGCAGCTGCGAGCCAAGGAGCTGTACCGTGAAGGGGAGGCTAACGCCCGAGTCTAAGGCGTCGGCACGCGATTCGGGCGAAGCAAGCGTAAGCGGGATCGTGAGGGAATCGGCCGGGTAGTTAAAGATTGAGTCGCAGACTCCGCTGAGCTTGCCGCGAGGTGGGAGACGAGGCTGGGAAACGCAGGTCCACCGGTCAGTCACGGCAGATGCGGCAGCCAGCGCACAAGGGCATCGGACGCGACCACGGTCCACCTGCCAGTGAAAATAAAGCGCGCCCGGCTGTGCAGCGCTGACAGGTTGGCTCCGTTTGTCAGCGCCAATGATCAAGCTGGGCCAGCGCGAGTGGAATGGGCCGAGTAAGGGCTGATTCGGCTCAAAAGATGTCTTCTGTTTCCTTTTCTTTATTATTATTTTTAAATGTTTAAATATTCAAACTGAATTCAAATATTCAAACTGAATTCAAATCCCTATTTCGAACTCCAGATTTCCAATTAGGTTAAACTTATTTTCAGCTTTAACATATTTTTATTACTATTATTACTATTATTAAATGCACAAACCAATAAACGCCAACATGTTGCACAATTTTCTTTACTTAATATAATTGTTAGTAGTCAATGTGACCCCTTGCTTGGATTATACCAAAGATAAGGAAAACAAAACAAGTAGTCAAATAAATCTTTTATAATTCCCCATTCTTATAATTTTCATAGATCCTATTATTTGGGTATTACAAATCCTACCCCCCTTAACAGAAATCTCGTCCTCGAGATTTGGAAAGACTAGGGAAAAGATGGGGAAATCTATGTGAAGCTCTTCTTCTCTTTCGCATGATGCTTCATCTTCTCCATGGTGTCTCTATTGTACTTTGCATATCTTTATCACCTTATTCCTTGTAACTCGAGTAAAAGTGTCAAGAATCTTGATCGGATACCCCATGTAAGTCAAATCACCCTGAACACTAAGCTCTTCCATTGGTAACTATTCCTCGGGGACACGGAGGTATTTCTTAAGATGAGACACGTGGAGTACATTATGCACATCAGATAGATTATCAGGTAGCTCGAGTTGATAGGCCATCTCTCCAACTTGCCTAAAAAAACTCAGAATAGTCCAATGAAGCGAGGGGACAATTTGCCCTTGACTTTAAATCTCCTCATTCCACGAAGTGGTGACACCTTGAGGTACACATGATCTCCTTCTTCAAATTCCAGTGGTCTCCTTCTATTATCAGCATAGCTCTTTTGCCTGGTTTGAGCTACCCTCAAATTCTCTCGAATTATACGAACTTGTTCTTCTGCCTCTTGAATAAGTTCAGGTCCAAAGAACTGTCTTCCTCTAGTCTGATCCCAATATAGAGGAGTCCTGCACTTCCTGCCATACAGAGTCTCGAACGGTGATATCTTCAGACTGGCCTGGTAACTATTATTATATGAGAACTCAGCATGAAGTAGACTCTTGTCCCAACTACTACCATGCTGAAGGGCACAAGCTCTCAAAATGTCTTCCAATACTTGATTAGTCCTTTCAGTCTGTCCATCAGTCTGAGGGTGATAGGTCATACTAAAATTCAACTTCATATCCATATTCTCATGAAAACTTTTCCAAAATCTGGAGGTAAACTATGATCCTCTATCCAAAACGATCTTCTTCAGTACACCGTGTAGAGACACAATCCGAGCCATATATAACTCTGTCAATTGGGATACTTTATAAGTAGTCTTGACCGGAATGAAATGAGCCACTTTGGTCAGTCTATCCATAATAACCTATATCGAATCATATCCTTTTGAGATGCGAGGCAATCCAGTAATGAAGTCCATACCAATCTCTTCCCACTTCCACTCGGTATCTTTAGTGGGTGTAATAGTCCAGCTAGTCTTTGATGTCCAGCCTTAACTCTTTGACACACATCGCACATAGCCACATGTGCAGCCACATCTCACTTTAGTCCATACCACCAATATTTCTGCTTCAAATCCTGATACATCTTCGTACTCCCAGTATGAATAGAATGATCCGAGTCATGGGCTTCCTTCAGTATAGTCTCACGAAGGCTTTCAATATCAGGAACACATATCATGTCCTTGAACCGCACGGTGCCTTGCTCATCTTCCGTGAATTCCGGACCTCAACCTTTAGAAATAAGATCCTTAATCTCTTGTATCTTAGCATCACCAATCTGCCCTTCGCGGATTTCTTGCTCCAAAGTAGGTTCCACATCAATAATAACTTCTTCAGTGTGAGCAACTATCCCCAGGTTAAGTCTCCTGAGATCCTCAACAATCTCATCGGGTAGCTGGTCAACAACAGCTGAATGAACATGCTCCTTTCGACTCAAGGCATCTGCAACCAAATTTGCCTTGCCCGGGTGATAGCGAATCTCCAAATCATAATCCTTAATAAGCTTCAACCAACGGCGTTGCCTAAGGTTGAGATCCTTCTAAGTGAATATATACTTCAAACTCTTATAATCCGTATACACTTGACACTTAGTCCTCATGATATAATGTCTCCAAATCTTAAACGCATGCACAACGGCTGCTAGTTCTAAGTCATGGGTGGGGTAGTTTAACTCTTGTTTCTGCAACTGATGAGACGCGTAGGCGATCACATGTCCTTCTTGCATGAGCACACATCCCAATCCTTGGCCACATGCATCACCATAAATGTCAAATCCCTTCTATAGATCTGGCATAACCAACACTGGTGGTAACATCAATATTTCTTCAATTGATCAAAACTGTCTTGGCACTTCTCATCCCACTTAAATTCTCTTCCCTTCTCCAGAAGTGAGGTCATAGGCTTAGCAATCTTAGAAAATCCTTCAATAAATCTTCGATAGTATCCTGTAAGTCCTAAGAAACTCTGGACCTCAGTAACTGTAGTGGGTACGCTCCACACCACTATCTCCTTGACTTTAGCAGGATCCACTGATATTCCTCCTTTAGAAATGATATGTCCAGGAAATGGCACCTCGCCAATCCAAAACTCGCATTTGCTAAACTTGGCGTAGAGTTGATTATCTCGTAACTTTTGTAGCACTAATCTCAGATATTTCTCATGATCACTATCACTCTTGGAATAAATAAGAGTATCGTCGATCAAAACCACCTTGAATCTGTCCAAATCATGAACACCTTATTCTTCAGATCCATAAAATAGGCTGGTGCATTAGTTAGTCCAAATGACATAACTGCGAACTCACATAAACCATATCGGGTCGAGAAATCCGTCTTGGGAATATCCGATGGCCTAATCTTCATTTGATGGTAACCCGGTCGGAGTTCAATCTTCGAGAATTCCCTTGCACCTCTCATCTAATCAAATAAATCCTCAATGCGGGGTAATGGATACTTGTTCTTCACCGTGACATCATTAAGTGATCTATAGTCCACACACATCCGTTGTGAACCATCCTTCTTCTGTACAAACAAGACCGGTGCTCCCCAAGGTGAGGAACTCGGACGAATGTAACCAGCCTCTTGTAACTCCGTCAACTGCTTCTTAAGCTCCTTCAACTCCTCTACGGACATCCTATATGGCCGTTTAGAAATAGGGGCGGTTCCAGGTAAGAGATCATTAACAAACTCAACTTCTCTATCAGGTGGCATCCCTGGTAACTCCTCTGGAAAGACATCCGAAAAATCTCTAACCACCCGGATGTTGTCACCCAAAAACTTCTCATCTACTAAGATTGCCGCTAGTCTGATGGTGGTAGTTACTGCAACTTCAACTTCAAATCTTTGTCCTTTGGAACTGGTGAGTTCTACGGTTCCCTTAGCACAGTGTATATACTGCCTTTGCCTTTCTTAACCATGACATATCAAGGATCACGTCTATAGTGCTCTCTTCTAACACTATAGGGGTAGTCCATCTGGGTTAGAAATACAGGGTAGAAAGGAAGAATTGTAGACAAGGCGAGAAATTACGAGAAATATTAATGCGGGGATTTATTAGCTAAGTAGATTAGTGTGTCACCCACTAAAGCTAATACATTACCTTATAGTGGTACATGCTAAGATGCCCGTCTATACTATTTCAATCAATCAAAGAAGCAAATCAAGCATTTATCATCAGAACAATCAACCAACATTTTTTTAATAGAGAAAATAGTTTTAATTTTGTCTTGGGTTTCCTATCTCAAAAAAACTCATAAATGTAGGATTCCAAGGTGTGAAATTCATCTTGTCTTAGAGTTGAAAAGATAAGAGTAATTAGAGTATGATAGCAAAAGGTGAGACAGGATCAAGACAAGATGAGTATAAAAAGAATCAGAGTAAGGTAAGTAGTAAGGATTTGTCCATTTCTATCTAGGTTTCGTCCTACAGTCAACATTTCCTCTGATACCACTTCTGTCACACCCGGCTTTAAGGGACAAAGCCAGGTGCATCTCATACATGCGCCAAGAAGACAACATATATAATAACAGAGTGTATAGAGATAAATGTCACAATATAATCAGAGTACTTATTACATAGCGGAAGACTTACAAGATAAAAGACAAATATAAAACGAACTAAGGATCGTCGGCGCCAATGTCAACTGAGAAACGCCACCTAGATCAAGTCGGATGCCTCGGTACTTGACTCCACTTGAAACCACCTGTTCTTCTCCTGTGGGGGGTGTGAGACAGCAAGGATGAGCTCACACATGTTCATCGCTCAACAAGTTGTGGGGAATAATGTGACATGAACTCACCAAAGGTAGGAGATCATGAAGTGTAAGGCTGATCAACAATAGAGGTTAAAGCTGAGCATTGCTTTTAAGTAGTTGGACAAATTTTATTAGCAGTTACTAAGTGTAAGTGAATACCAAACCATAATAAAATAATAGAACAAAATTAATAATAATCCCATGCAAATGCAAATGACAAATTGAGTTTAGGTTCCATAATTTAATCATCGGAGAGTCCTGAGCCGCTCATGACCGTGAGCTCGGCTAGTATACCAGTTTTACACTCTGCAGAGGTTGTACCCTTTACCCACAAGTCGTGTTTCCCATGTCTCCAGGGTTAGCTAGGCCCTTAGACACTACCAAGGTGAATGGCTAGGGATCCACTACGAGGCCTTTACAAAGTTCCACTAGCTTCCGAAAACCCGCTACAGTTTATAGGAAGTTCCAATGCAGGGTTCTCGTCTGACCGCCATCGCAGCAAAATCAAACAAGGACCTCCCTACACTGACCACTCCCCTACTGCCCTTGCCCCTTTCGGGTAAGGTAGTCTTCCACTAGCTTTCCTAATTAGTCAGCCAAGGGGTCCCATTCCTCCCTTGTGGTGGCACGTGGTTCTCAAGTTAAGCTCCATGTTCCAATTAACAATAACATAATGATCTTGACATGAACATAAATAGAATAACAAAATAACTGGAACATGGATATAATGAAATATTAACCCAAAAACCACGTAAAGCAATAGCATAAACTACCCAAGTGATTCAGGGGTAAACAAGGTAATGAGATAAACAATCTAGGGTGACCTATCGGGTCCCATCAAAATTAAACCTATGCATGGTAAATGATTATAAAGAACGTTATTGGGTAACAAAAGTGAATCAAGGGCACAACTTGCCTGGCACTTGCGATTCCAGGAACCCACTTGCTTTTCAGATGACACGTGCCTCGCGCTAGTCGTAGCAATACAAACAAACATGGTATAGATAAAATTAACATCACACCAAACATAAGAACAAACTGAATAATAATAATCTACGCGTCGCTACGAGATCGCGGGTTCGAAAACCACTAAAATCGGAGTTAGGGTTATTAAGTTATGATTTTCTGAAGTTATTTAATGCCTAGAATAGAGTTATTCATGTAGATAATTTTAAATCAAGTTTCATGGTTAGACAAAGACACCAGGTGATAAACAATATTTAAACAAAATAAATGCCACTGAAATGAATCAATTTGGAGTTATATATTTTAAGGTATAAATTTCTGCAGGTTTTATGTGTTTTGTACAAGATTAAATAGGATATAAATTTTATTGCAACATTCATGTCAAAACAGTGGTACTATCTGATAAACAATATTATTACAAAATTATAGGAACTGGAATGGGCTAAAAAGGACTTCATATGAATTTTATATGAATTACACAAATTTTAGCATTTATTTTCTCATTAAAATCATTCTCTAATCACTTTTTTCGGATTTTATAATTCCCTGGACTGGGCGCACTATTTACAGATAACGCAGGGGCCAAATCCTAATTTTCCCTAGAGACATAGCACAGTCGGGTTGGACTGCGGGTTAATTCTTGAAAAGTGGAGGGGCTCTTTAACAAATAAGCCAATGAAGGGGTATCTGGGAATCCAGACCGTCCGATCTCTGCCCATCGGCCTAGATTAGGTCTACGCAGCAAATAACGTATAACTCTTTTCGATCGCCAGATTTAACATCCACGGTTTGGATCGACTCACGCGAAGGGGTATTCGTTGTTCTAATCTTGATCGTCCATCGGAAATCCAACGGCCGAGGTGTGCAGGGAGCGAATCGGTACGCAGCCAAAGATCTGGGCCGCACAACCAGATCCCACGGCGCATGTGCTTCTTCCCCACCTGACTCCAGGCAGCGGCGGTGCCTAGCGCCCCGCGGCGACGCAGCTCGCCGGCGCACGCAGTCTACAGCCTCGTGGCCTAAAAATCCAATCAGACTACTCCTACGCGAAGCGGACGTGATGTTAAATATGTCCAAGGGTAACTCACCGTCGGTGGAGTAGCAGCGGACTCGCCCCGCGACAAGATGCGGCACCGTGGCGAAGGTTCGACACTGATGAGCAATTCGCGATGCTCCGGTGGATTGATTCGTCCGAGGAGGCCATGGTTAGTTCCGGTAGACACATGCTATCACCCCCGCCTTTCCCTTGGGCTCCGAGAGGCCTTGCATGACTAGGGCGCCAGCGGTGGCCTTTGTTGGTGTTAGGTAATGGCACTCTCAGGGACGGTTTCCTCGACTTGGCCCTCGGGACGCCGATGGGATGGGCAAGAGGGTCGCGGTTGTTGCGCCAGGAGAACGCCCCAACCAATATAGCTGGAGAAGGAGAGTCTTCCCACTTCCCCCGGCTTGGTCGCATCTAGCGCACGCGAGGATCGCGGTGGCAGTTGAACGGTCACAGTCCGCGCGTTCTGCATGGACGCAGCTGCGAGCCAAGGAGCTGTACCGTGAAGGGGAGGCTAACGCCCGAGTCTAAGGCGTCGGCACGCGGTTCGGGCGAAGCAAGCGTAAGCGGGATCGCGAGGGAATCGGCCGGGTAGTTAAAGATTGAGCCGCAGACTCCGCTGAGCTTGCCGCGAGGTGGGAGACGAGGCTGGGAAATGCAGGTCCACCGGTCAGTCACGGCAGATGCGGCAGCCAGCGCACAAGGGCATCGGACGCGACCACGGTCCACCTGCCAGTGAAAAGAAAGCGCGCCCGGCCGCGCAGCGCTGACAGGTTGGCTCCGTTTGTCAGCGCCAATGATCAAGCTGGGCTAGCGCGAGTGGAATGGGCCGAGTAAGGGCTGATTCGGCTCAAAAGATGTCTTCTGTTTCCTTTTCTTTATTATTATTTTTAAATGTTTAAATATTCAAACTGAATTCAAATATTCAAACTGAATTCAAATCCCTATTTCGAACTCCAGATTTCCAATTAGGTTAAACTTATTTTCAGCTTTAACATATTTTTATTACTATTATTACTATTATTAAATGCACAAACCAATAAACGCCAACATGTTGCACAATTTTCTTTACTTAATATAATTGTTAGTAGTCAATGTGACCCCTTGCTTGGATTATACCAAAGATAAGGAAAACAAAACAAGTAGTCAAATAAATCTTTTATAATTCCCCATTCTTATAATTTTCATAGATCCTATTATTTGGGTATTACAAATCCTACCCCCCTTAACAGAAATCTCGTCCTCGAGATTTGGAAGGACTAGGGAAAAGATGGGGAAATCTATGTGAAGCTCTTCTTCTCTTTCGCATGATGCTTCATCTTCTCCATGGTGTCTCTATTTATAGACCATATAATCAAAGCAATCCTTAAACATAATTGAACTAAAATAATTCATGATAAAGATTATATATTAACATAGCCTAAGTAAATATAAATAAAGAGGATTATCTATCTTAAGTGTGCATTCAAAGATAATATTTCCTTAAAAGAAATACTATGTGTATATTCCATCATTGAAGCATTTATCTAAATGGATAAAAATAAATAAGGAAATAATATATATATATATATATAATATATATATATATATGCATCTCTACAGGCTGGAACTTTTATTTGAGCATTTAATCCAGGTGTGAACATCTCAAACCAATTTGAGTTCAAATCCTAAATTTGAAATGGAGAAAGGAACTCAAATCAGACTAAATAAATAAAAGGGAATAAACAGCCTTGGGCCGAAATCCCAGCCCAGGCCAGATCGGGCAGCCCAGCCGTGCGCGCCGACATGTGGGGCCAACGGGCCAGCTGCAGACACCGTGTGCGCCACGTACCTGGTTTCGCTGCCAGGTGGCCCCGCCTTGCCAGCTCCCTCCTTCCGCGCGTGGTAATCTCCGCGAGCTCGTTGCAACCGCGCGAGACCACCGGAATCCGGGGGATTCGTCATGGTTGTTGGGATTTGGCGAACCATGGACTAACCACCGCAGTATAAAGCCTAGCCTACCATACACCCCCTACGCCGTGCAAAGCTTCTGGCTGGTGCCCTCATCTGGCACGGGATATGGGGGCGAACGTGCCACCGTCATCACTCCTCGCTTGCGCTGCTGCTCTGGGATTACACAGAGATCAAGGGAGTTCACTAGAGCATCTGGATTGTGTACAAGCGAGTTGGGAGGCGCGTGGGTCCTTGGAGCACCCTGAATTTCTCGACGGGTTAAGATGTGCCGCCGACGTTGAGGTGTGCCGTGGCAAACATCGTCCACAACACCAACACATGTAAGAATGATGCCATAGGATTCGCCTAGCTCTCCATTTCACGTCGCTCTGGTCAGCCATGTGTTGGGAGTCATGGATTGCCGGGCGGGACATCGCCGGGGTGGGCTCCGCCGCTGGGTACAGAAGCGTCGCCGCCCTGGTGGTCGAAATGAAGGAGAACGCCGTGGTCCGTTGGATCTGAACGGACGACCATGATTAGCTCGCGTAGATCAGATCCTGGGCAATTGATCTCGAATCAAACGGTTACGATTAGGCTCAGTGTACCCCTTCGGTTATTTTGACCTGGATCATTGGATCCATCTAGAGCGGACAGGATTAGACCATAAAAGAGTTGTTCGGTTACATTGGATCTGGGCCTTCGGATCTCGTTCTAACGGTTGACGCTGCGTACCGGTTTGCGGGTCTGTTGGAGCCTGTGATCTTCATCCAATGGTTGCCAGTCCATACCTCTCTAATGAAGACTCGATCTAATCTGCGCTGCTCATAGTCGATCCAACGGCCAGCGTGCGCCGATACCCCTACTGTGTGTAGATTTGCTAAACAGACCCTACCCTTTATAAGAAACAACCCTCGATCCACTGTAGTGCCAGGAACACTACAACCAGGTCCTAAAATTTGTAAGAAACACCCTAAGCTCTCAGGATTTTGTTTTCTCAGTCCAAACTCTATTAAATTTCATAAATAAATCCCAGAAATTGATTTTTAGGTATAAAATAAATTCGAAAAATTAGAAATTCCACAGTTAATTCATTTTAACTCTGTTTTGATTCGTTTAAGTTGCGTTAGCTCTGTAATAACATTGCCTACACAATGACACAATTAATTGTAACATATAACATTTTTTATAATTAGATAATTGTTAACCCATTTTTAGTAGATTAATCCTTCTAAGTCAAAATGATTATAATTATGATCTGACTCGAATATAAAACAAACTAAGATTAAAAGATGAATTAGATTAAATTTGAATTAATCACTCCTTAGTAATATACCTTTCACCTGATTTATACGCATTAGCATATGGTGTACTTCTACTATTTGATCACATAAAACTTATGAAAACCATAACTCTTCAACCCTAACTCTGATTTTAGTGATTCTCGAACCCACGATCTCGTAGCATCACATAGAATATTATTATGTAGTTTCTGCTTATGTTTTGTTTGATGTTAATTTTGTCTATACCATGTTTGTTTGTATCACTACTTTTAGCAGTGAGGTCACGAGAATCTAAAGATAATCCTGGTACCTGGAATCTCGAGTCTAAGGCAAGTTATGCCATTGATCACTCCTTTTTACCTAATAATGTTTCTGTTAATCACTCTGACATGCTCAGGTTAATTTGATGGGATCTAATAGGTTTCCCTAGCATTGTTTATCCCCCACCTTGCAAACAGATGAATTATTGGGTAGACTTGCTATTGCTCAACCTGGTTTTGGGAAACTAATGTTTCATTATGATCATGTTCCAATTATGCTGTTGTTTAATTATTGTTCATGATAAGTTCATATTGTTAATTGGGGCATGGAGAACCACTTGGGAAAACAGTGCTACCACAAGGGTGGTATGGGACGCCCTTGGCTAACTAATTAGGAAAGCTAGTGGAGGACTACCTTACCCGAAAGGGGCAAGGGCAGTAGGGGAGTGGTCGGTATAGGGAGGTTCCTGGGTTGATTTTGCTGCGATGGCTTTTCAGATGGGGGATTCCTATACGGCACTCCCTAGAAACTGTAGTGGTTTTCTGAAGCTAATGGAACTTTGTAAAGGCCTCTTAGTGGTACCCTGGCTCGCTTCCTTGCTAGAGGTGTATGGGGTCTGATCAACCCCGTGGCAAATGGGTAACACGACTTGTGGCTAAAGATGTGTAACCTCTGCAGAGTGTAAAATTGGTATATCAGTCGTGCTCACGGTCATGAGCATCTCAGAGACTCACATGATTAACTTATGGAATTAAACTCAATTTGTCATTTGCATTGTATTGTGGGTGTTGTCATTAATCTTGATCTCTTATTTAATTGGTTGGTATCTACTTATACCTAGTAACTGCTAATAAAATTTTAACAAACTTTAAAAGCAATGCTCAGCTTTAACCATCATCTTTGGTAAGCCTTACACTTCACATGGGCTCCCACCTTTGGTGAGTTCATGCACATTATTCCCCACAACTTGTTGAGCGATGAACGTATGTGAGCTCACCCTTGCTATACTCACATCCCCTAGGTCAAGAACAGGTACCGCAGGATGAGGCGCATGAAGGATGCGGTGATGAGTTCATGAGTGGTCTAGGTCGTCGTCTCCCAGTCAACTTTGGGTTGTTGTATCGTTGTTTTCGTATGATGTAATTATTTATCTATTTTGTACAGAACTGCTATTATATAGTAAAGATGTGACATTCATTTCTGTACCTTGAATCATCATATGTGTAAGACTAGATCCTAGCACACTTGGTGATTATTTCGCGCCTAGGTTTTGGACCCTTGAAAGCCGGGTATGACAGAAGTGGTATCAGAGGCAATGTTGACTGTAGGACGTAACCTAGATAGCACTGGATAACCCTTACTTACTTACCTTTGCTACTCTGATTCTTTCTAAACTTTTCTTAATCTTTTCTCATCTACTGCTGCTTTACTCTGATTACTCTTACCTTTTCTCTTCTAAAGACAAAAGTGGATTTCACACTTTGAAATTCTGTACCTAAAGTGACTTTTAGGAATAGGAGACCTAATCTTAGGAAAAAAACAAAACTATTTTTGTAAGTATCTATACACTTGAATGTTTGTTCTTAAGATACATGTTTGATTTTATTCTTTGATTGAGTGTGATGGATTGTGGAGTAATATCCACAATTGCATCTACATATACATATAAGCATAAATAAATAAATTCATAAGATAACTAAACAACCTAGATTATCCTTCATTAAAATATATCTAGCTTAATAGATCCATCTCATCTTCAAAGATTCTAACTTATTCTTATAGATTCATCTTATACTAACAACTTAGTTTACCTCATCCTAGAGTAACAACCATGATCTAGTCCAAATTAATCAGATCTTGACTAGTCTAATCTAGTTATACCAATCTAATCTAGATCCTATCTAAGTTAGTGTAATCTAATGGGACCTGATCTAATCTAAATAAGATAACTAAAAGGTTAGTTAATCCTAGTGAAATAGATTAGACCCTACCCCTATAAGCATGTTTTAACGAAAATTAGTACCTTAGACCAACTTAGCCATGCAGAACTACCTGACCTACCAGATAAGTTGTCTAACCCACCTATCCTAACCTATAAGCAAAGTAAACCATGTTTAACCTATATCAAATTTCACAACCATCTACATATCTAAACCTTCTAAAACCCAAGATGGGGTCTTTCCTTACCCTACTCTTTCTTACCCAAACCTATCTATGCTTTAAAGACATCTTACATAATAAAGTGGCTATACCTATATATACCCATACTTTCCTAGTCACCTAATAATTTGTGATATCTAAGGATTCATCATCCTCCTTGGACTTCTTCGAGTCATCGAGGCTAGCGTGCTTGATGCCCTAGAGGTAGGCACGCTCCCCTGCCAAGACCCCATGGAGTCATGTGTGCAAGTAGACGACGAGGAGCCGGGGACAGTGGAGTTGTCCGCTCCTTAGAAAGCTCTAAATCACCAAAGTCCTTGGACGGAGGAGTCAGAGGACGTTTCCTCTTCTCACCTTTAGTCATCCTCCTACCCTTATCTCCCTTCTTTCCTGCCATCAGGGTTCTTGGAGGAAGAAAGGAAGAAGTGAAAAGGAAGAAGCAAAGACGAGTAAAGAAGTTGGCAGCGCACAGTTCCCTATTTAAATAAGCAAAGGGGTGCCTCTTAGTCTTCCGATCGTACAACGAACAAATTAAATCCTTCAAGAGCTGCTTGGGTTTCCTAGAAGACTGCACGCCTCTGTCACCCTTTGGCGTAACATGGCACCAGCGAGCAGTAAATTAACCCAGTGGAACTATTCAATGGACAAGGCAGTATGCACACCCATTGGGTGCACATATCGGATTTCCTGTAAAACATGATCTGCAACATATCAAATGGCAGTTGTGCAAAACATCAAACTTGAAGATCGACAGAAGTATTATGGTCAAAGCCTAAGTCAACTAAACCTCTATCGGTTGAATTCAGTCGACAACTTTAACCAGACGCATCCCAACCGGAGTTTAGTCAGCTAACCTTCAGTCGACTCCAGTCACTCTAAAGGTACCATCAGGGCAGAAGCATGGCTTGCTTGTATCTAGAAAAGGTAAGCAAATATCACAAAGATAATATCCTCGAGACCTTCAAATTAATAAGATCCTAGGCACCCAATGGATCCAAACATGGCTAAGCCGCACTTGAAGAAGTATGGTCAAATAGTGTGATTTATTCTTAAAGTCTCGAGCCAATTAATCTAAAAAATTAGCTTGAGCCTCAAGGGCTTGTGGGAGATAGATATCCCATGAGTCCTCATAGCGTGGATATGATCCGTGGGCTTCCTGGTGGGTCCCTGATAAGTCAGCCAGCCAGGCATACTATTATGCCGCTCTCAGGCAGAATAGATTTCACTAAAGAAGATGATGCTTGGAGCTAGAGGCAATCCCGAAGAATATGGCGCATACTTGTGCGTACCCGTCGCAGAAAGGATTGCTAATAATCCAACGGCATAATTTGTGCACAACAGAATGTTGAGATACATGGAGGATAACTCGAGAGGAATTGACTGAACTCCGCAAGAGTCGACGTGCGATAGAAGCGAAAGAAGATAGACTCCAATATGATTAGATAAGCTGTTATGATCTGTAAAGGGACATCTCCCCACCTATTTATATAAGGCTGAGGGGTACTGTTGGGGGCCTTCATCTTCTGAAGGTCCTCAAAAACACAACTAACATGTTTTCCAAGTATAATACATTCACAAGGACCTTCGGCCTCGGAATGAAGCTGTACACAATATGAAAAGCGTGGTTGGGGAGAAGGATGAACTAGTTCCGAAGCTACGTATGGAGAAGCTTTGGCTTAGCAGTGGAAAATGAAACCGACTTAAAGAGGAAAAGGCCATCTAGTCCTCGATAGATTGTTCTTAAGTCAATAGTAAATATCAAGGGCATGGATGTAATTTTACACAGGCTGTGTCCTGTGCCTATAAATAGGTGAACAGTAACACCGTACTGTTCACGCTGTCCTATATTCATTTGCACATCACACTTGGGTTCTCACCTTCTATCAAGCCAAACGTATAAAGATAAGTCAATATTGTTCATGTTTATTCGTGATGATATAATAAAAAGATGATAATAACATCATATGATTATTCATGTTATTTTCCATGTTTCATATGCTTCTACTTTCATTATTTTATACTGAGACGATGAAGGTATGTCCTTCATAACCTTCATCTGAAGATCATTATATCCCAAGGGAGATAATGCTTCGAACGACGAAGGTCTGTAACCATTAACATTTGTGTTGCCTTGTTCTTAATTCATAGCATTTGAGAACAAGTGACCAACAGGTACCCCTATGAAAAAATCTCGACATTCCTCTCATCACAACCACGCCACCATTAGACTGATAGGATATCTCATCCATCACCACACGCATATCATCTGCAATATGTGCACCACCAGCAAACTCAATACTCAGCACCAAACAGAACGTAGGGTGTTATGCATTCAGGTGGCCTAAACCTGTATAATTCCCTTGTGACTGACGTGCTCCTACACATACCATCGAGTCACGATCAACGATGTTGTCCTCCTAAAAGCACTACATGGGTTACACCATAGTGTGCAGTCGGAACATAAACACCTACAACACCAAAAAAATTCAACCCTTAAACAAAAACTTGATCCTGATTAAATGTTAGAATGAGAGAAAATATAAACCAAGTGAGGGAAAAGAGTTCTCTTTCACTTATTGCTCTTATAGATGCAAAATAAGTTTAGAGAGAAACACAAGTGATATGCAATGAGAGATTAACTCAAGAAAACATAGGGAAGAGAGAGGAGAGACCAGATCACAATTGAAACTAAAGAACACAGGAGACAAATAATTTGTTTTATTGAGGTTCGTTTCCAAAGAACCTACTCCCTATTGAGGTCACCCATTGGACTTGGTCTCTCTCGACCTTCTCAAGTGATCCACCGATCAACTTGAGCCCTCAGTTTTCTTGCTTTTGAGATGCAAGGCACTCCACAAGATCTAGAGCCTCTTGCAAGCCTTTATAATAGAAGATCACCGACACAAAAATAAGAAACACAAGAACATAGCACAAAGAGCACAGATCACAAGAGCACACCCTCTCTAAATCATTATCTCAACTCAAGTGGGTGGTTGGAACTCTCTAGAATGACTTGGTGGTGTTGCACAAGTGCTTTGGAATGATGCTTAACTCTAAGGATAATGATGATTCGAGTAGGCTGGTTAGGGGGTATTTATAGCCCCAAACCCCCAAAAGAGTCGTTGAGAGAACTACCAAAAATCTTCTCTCGGCTGGTGTACCAGACCGGTTTGGTCCACCATTGGGCCCCAACGGTCACCCTCCATCAATGGGATGTGCCTTTTGACATGCCTTCCCCTAGGCCACCGGCATGGTCCAGCGCTGTCACACCCGGATTTAGGGGTCCAAACCCGGGCATGACTCACATGTGTGTCAGGATCAAGTCTCACAAATATGATGACTCATGGTACAGAAACGAATGTCACATCATTAATATATAACAGAGTTTTGTACAAAATAGTTAAATAATTACATCATACGAAGACAACGATCCAGCAACCCAAAGTTGACTAGGAGACGATGGCCTAGACCATTCATGAACTCGTCACATCATCCTTCATGCACCTCATCATGTGGTACATGTCGTGTTACCCATTTGCCAAGGGATCACGACTTCCCATTCATCTCTGCCGAGGAGACGAGGCAGGGTAGCACTACAAGGCCTTTATAAAGTTCCACTAGCTTTAGAAAATCTGCTACGGTTTCTGAGAAGGGCAATATAGGAATCCCTCGTTCGAAAAGCCATCGCAGCATGATCGACCTGAGAACCTCCCTATACGCAACTCCTCTACCGCCCTTGCCCCTTTCGGGTAAGATAGTCCTCCACTAGCTTTCCTAATTAGTCAGCCAAGGGAGTCCCATTCCACCCTTGTGGTAGCACGGATATCTCAAGTTAAGCTCCATGTTCCAGTTAACACGGTGATCTTGTCATGAACAATAATTAAAACAACAACATAATTGGAACATGGTCATGATATAACACTAATTTCCCAAAACCAGGTAGAGCAATAGCAAAACTATCCAATAGTTCTTTTGTCTGCAAGGTGTGGGATAAACAATGCTAGGGAAGCCTATTAGGTCCCATCAAATTATCCTGAGCATGTCATAGTGATTAACAGGAACATTATTAGGTAAAGAAAAGTGATCAAGGGCACAACTTGCCTTAGACTCAAGATTTTCAGGTACCAACTTGCTCTTCAAGTAACTCATAACCTCACTGCTACTCATGACAATACAAACAAACATGATATAGGCAAAATTAATATCACACTAAACATAGAACAAACTGCATAATAATGTTCTACGTATCATAACAAGATCGGAACCACTAAATTCGGAGTCAC
The DNA here is from genome assembly GCA_029449295.1 of Zea luxurians. NCBI lineage: Eukaryota > Viridiplantae > Streptophyta > Magnoliopsida > Poales > Poaceae > Zea > Zea luxurians. The sequence continues at coordinate 72,948,327 of JAOPSE010000004.1, read as the reverse complement.
GGTTATAAAGCTATGATTTTCCAAAGATTTAAGCGCTAGATATAGAACAATTTAAGTGCATAATTTTAACCTATGTTTCATAACAAAATAAGGTTACAGATGATAAACAACATTAATATGAAGTTAATGCAACTAGAATGGATCAAAAAGGAGTTAAAATGATTTACTTATGAATTAAACAAGATTCTAGAATTATTTCTATATAAAAATCACTTTTGAATTATTTCTTACGAATAAACCAAGACCAAAGGACTGCGACCACATTTTTATATAGGTTCAGGGTCCAATTTAAAAATAACAGGACTTAAGCGCATTGATCTTTCTATGCCAGGGGACGACGTGGTTATTTAAAACAAACCCGAGGGCTCTTATGCAAACTAGACATGGCGAAGGGGTATCGTCCCGCCCTCGTCGTCAAGATTAGATCCCACGGTCAGGATTACATCACACCATTAAACGAATCGATACGCAACCGGGGTCATTGGATCCTGATCCTATGGACCAAAATGGATCTTGAGCAACATGAGCTTACAACCACCCGATGAAAAATCTATGGTCAATGCAGATCTCGGCTGAAACGTTACTCTATCTTCTAATCAGGGTCGTTCGTCACAAATCCTACGGCATGGATCAAACTCCACGAAGGGGTAAGCGCGCATCTATTCCTAGCCACTGATCGGAGGATCTACGGTGGTCGCGTTATCCTCCCCATGGTGCCCAACCACGGCGGCGCACTGAACCCACGCGGCGGTGGCCATGGCCGAACCGAAGGCGCTCGGCGCCCCCAGCCCCCAAATCCCCACCTAAGTGGTTCCACGCGAAGAAGAGAGGATGGCAAGCTTCATGGATGATTCCTTACGCGTGGTTTAGCCGTGTCGGACTCCGTTAACGGCGTGGAACCACGACGGCTAAATTGCTCCGGTGAGCAATTGGTAGTGCACAGTAGGACCGCTTTGCCCAAAAAGGCCATGACCACATGTAGCGTGCCACTGCGAACCGTCACGAGTACTTCACCAGCATCAAACTCGCGCCTAGACCAGTAGCAGCTATGGCGGCGGTCTCCTCTACTTCCTTCGCGGCCGGTCCTGGGTTGGGGCTTGACGGAATGGCATGGCTTTGGCGCACCGCGTTATATAGCCTCGGAGGGGGACGCCAACGTGTTTGTTGAAGCGGGGCCGGAATCTCCAGAGCGCCGGTGTTCTCGGCGGCTCTGTTCCCAGGTGTGCGGCGTCTGTTGGAGGACGACGAGTCCGACTTGGTGGTCCCAGGCGTCAGCGATAGAGACGGAGTTGTACACGCGCGGGTTTGACTGATGGGTAGGGCTGGACGAAAAACTCGTAGCTCGTTAACTCGCTCGACTCGACTCAATAGTGGCTCGACTCGACTTGACTCGTTTATATTTTGTAACGAGTTGAGCTTGTATTTTAACTCGTTACGATAACGAGCCAGCTCGAGCTAACTCGCGAGCTAACTGCTGTTCATTTTAAGGGGTTTTCCCTTTTATTTTCTTTAATGGAAAATAGAAGAAATGAAATAAAAAAAAAAGAAGAGGAGCCCAGCCGGGTGGGCCGCTCAAGGCCTGGTGGCCGAGCAGCCCACCAGCGGGCTCGTAGCAAGGCACGCAAGTGCCTGGGAGCGGCAGCCCAGCCTGCCGGCTGAAAAGCCCGAGCGGGCGTAGGGCATGCCTGCCTGGGCACGAGCCGAACGGCACCCAAGGAGCGAGTGGCGGCGGTGGTTGCTACTGCTCCGTTGATGGCGGCGCTCAACGGCTCGGCCGGTTTCCTCGCCACTTCTGTGCAATCTCTTGAGGTCAGCTCCTTAAGAGGAGCGTGCGTTTCCCTGGCTGGGGGAACTGGCTATCTCTCTGGTTTTTGGCCGACTGGTTCCTTGCGCGTGATATCCTCACCTCCCTGCTCCCTCTCCTCTCACGGCTCCAATACTTGGATTGATTTCGGTCCCTGGTTTCTTGAGATTGCTCTCTGGTGGAGATTTGGAAGGGATTGAAGAAGGTGTTGTGCTCTTGCAGCAAGGTCCTCCGTGTGCCTCGCTGCTCCTCCGTGCGCCTGTGTGGTGCCGGTCTGATCTGGTCTCTGTCCACCGTGGCTTGGTGCTTGGGCTCCCTGCTGCGCGGTGTTCTTCTTCTTGGGCTGGTGCCGTGGACGTCTCCCTCGGCTCCGGCAGCGGCTCTAGTATCTCCGTCAACCTCCCGCCGTGCAGGCCCGGACGTGGGCGGCGGAATTGGTTTTCTGGGACAGAACCTTGTGTTCGCTGAGCTGGTCTTCCCACGTAGATTTTCTACGTGCTGTGAGTTACTCATTACCTCTCTATATTTATTAAGTAATTTTGTGCAATCTGCTAGTATTATTTACTTGGGTGTGATTGCGCAATCTGTGGGCGGATTTGATTGCTCGATGATGATAGCGGTGTAGTGAGACGACGTGACAGTCTGGGTTTTAGTATATTGTTATTTTCAGCAGTAATATTATTTATGCCTAGTAATTTCTTTCACTATTGTACAAGCTGATTATTCAAGTTCATTATTGTTCCTTAATTCATGTGCACACTGTTTTGATCTTGATATTCATGCTTGATTTCTAGGCTCATAATATTTAATTTAAAACCCTGATTTGGTAAGACTGGACTGTCACGTTAGTCGAGGATCTCTGATCACCTATTAGCGTTGGAGGGCTGTTTATTACAGCAACCCGCTATTTTGAGAGCAATATTTTAAAATAAACAATTATGTTTGTTTGTTTAATCTGCCTTCTTCATCTGCAAGCCATGTTTAATTTTGAAATGGACCTGTGTAGCTATTTTACATGTTTACATGTCTTAGAATTGCTACTGTTCATTGCTGCTATAATTTCATATGGCATTTGTCTGAGTTATATGCTTGTTTTATTCGGAATTAGAATATTTAATTTATTTAAATATGTAGAAAGCATGTCACTTATTTCTCTAAATTTACAACAATCCAGAAAACCAATTCGTATTATGGCCTCCAGTTCTGATGTCATTAAGCCTGAAGCGTTCGACGGCGCTAGCTTTAAGCGCTGGCAGATTAAGACTCGCATGTGGCTCACTGACCTAAAATTATTTTGGGTAGTGACATCGGCTGTTCCCCAGGCTGCATCAGATGATTCTGATGATGCAGTGAAGGCCGCCGCACTTGCGGAGAAGGCCAAGTGGGACGAAGCCAATGAGGCATGCTTGTCTCGTCTGTTGAACGTCTTGTCGAATCGCTTATTTGACGTGTACTCTGGTTTTACCTCCGCTAAGGGTCTATGGACTGAACTTGAGAACGAGTTCTCTGAAGTTGACAATGGCAATGAGTCTTTCACAACGGAAAACTACCTCAACTATAAAATGGTTGAGGGAAGGTCTGTTATGGAGCAGCTACAGGAGATTCAACTCCTTGTTAGGGACTTGGTCCAATATGGCTGCGTCCTACCAGACAGTTTTCAGGTGAATGCAATACTGGCAAAGCTCCCGCCTTCTTGGCGAGACTTTGTGACTTCACGCCGCCACATGAAGAAGCAAATGACTCTCACTGAGTTGTCAGCTGCGATAAATGTGGAAGAGCGTGCAAGGTCCAGTAACAAGCCATCCCAGCAACTCCAGGCTCACGTTATTGAGAAGGGTGGAGATAGAAAATTCCAGAAGAAGAAGAAGAACTCTCCACAGAAGAATATGAACCAACCTAAGTCCAAAAAGATGAAGAAGAAAAGGAGGACTTTATCTGCTACGTTTGTGGTGTCTCCGGGCATACAGCTCGGAGGTGCAAACTTAGGAAGGGAAAAGGTCCTCCACCTCAGCGCAAAGAAGGGAACGTGGTGGTTAACTCCACCCCAGGGTATGCACTTCAGGCCTTTATGGCAAGTCCATCAGATGACTGGTGGATGGATTCCGGTGCTACTGTTCATATTTGTGCTGATCGATCCATGTTCTCTTCATTCCAGGGATTCAACAGTGCACCAGTCTTGATGGGAAATGGTGTTCCGGCAGCAGTTCGAGGTACTGGACAGGTCTACCTGAAGTTAACTTCAAGAAAGACGCTCGTGCTCAAGGACGTACTCTATGTGCCCTCGATGAGCCGGAACCTCATTTCAGTGTCGCTGTTATGTCGACAGGGTCTCAAATTAGTGTTTGAGTCTAATAAAGTGGTCCTGTCTAAGTTTGGTACTTTTGTTGGAAAGTCATATGAGTCAGGCGGTTTGTTCCGTCTTTCTGTTTTGAACAATCATTCTTCTTACCATGTTAATGTGGTCTGTAATAACGATTCCATTAATAATATATGGCATTCCCGTTTGTGTCATGTGAATTTTGAGGCCATTAAGAGATTAAGTGACATGTCTTTAATTCCTGAATATAAACATGTTAAAGGTGTAAAATGTGGTATTTGTGTGCAAGCTAAGCAGCCTAGAAAACCGTTTCATACGGTTGAAGGCAGAAGTACCACTCCTTTAGAACTAATTCACTCAGATATCTGTGAGATGAATGGTATAATCACAAAAGGCGGTAAAAGATACTTTCTTACCTTGATAGATGATGCTACCAGGTTCTGTTATATTTACTTACTCAGAACTAAAGATGAGGCACTAGAACACTTTAAGATCTATAAGACTGAAGTTGAAAACCAGTTAGACAAGAAAATTAAAAGGCTCCGGTCTGATAGAGGAGGTGAATACCTTTCCAACCTTTTTGATGAGTACTGCAAAGAGTGTGGAATCATTCATGAAACCACCGCTCCATATTCACCCCAGTCAAATGGGGTAGCTGAAAGGAAGAACCGAACGGTGTGTGACTTAGCTAACGCTTTGTTGCAAAGTTCGGGGATGCCTGACATCTGGTGGGGCGAGGCAGTACTCACAGTGTGCTATGTCCTGAACAGGGTGCCGCCTCGCAACCGTGAGGCCACGCCCTATGAAGGATTTAAAGGAAGGAAGCCAGATCTTTCGCATCTTCGGACTTGGGGTTGCCTTGCAAAGGTGAATGTCCCGTTGCCGAAGAAGAGAAAGCTAGGCCCTAAAACCGTAGACTGTGTCTTCCTGGGTTATGCACATAACAGTGCAGCTTATAGATTTCTAGTGGTCCATTCCGAGACAAGCGAAATCGCTGTAAATGTAATAATGGAGTCTCGGGATGTGACATTCTTTGAGAGCATCTTCCCTATGCGGGATAAGGAAGTAGTAGCCCCAGATGGTCCATCTCGGACATATTCTCTGCCCTCGAGTGTCCATGACCAGACTCCAGATTTGGAGTTAAGGAGGAGTAAGAGACAAAGGACTGAAAAGTCTCTGGGTGATGATTATATTATCTATCTAGTGGATGAAGAACCACGCTCCCTCACAGAGGCATATACATCTCCGGATGCAGAGTACTGGAGGGAGGCTGTCCGTAGCGAGATGGATTCAATCATCTCGAACGGAACTTGGGAGATAACTGATCTCCCAGCTGGTTGCAAGCCTGTGGGCTGTAAATGGATCTTTAGGAGGAAGAGGAGACCTGATGGTACTATTGAAAAGTACAAGGCCCGTCTTGTGGCTAAGGGTTTTACTCAAAAGAAAGAGGAGGATTATTTTGATACTTATTCTCCGGTGGCTCGATTGCCCACAATCCGTGTGCTTATAGCGCTGGCAGCTGTGTATAAACTTCTTGTTCATCAAATGGACGTAAAGACAGCATTCCTAAATGGAGAGCTGGAAGAGGAAATTTATATGCAGCAACCAGAAGGATTTGTGGTTAAAGGACAAGAGAGCAAAGTGTGTCGCTTGATTAAATCCTTATACGGTCTTAAGCAAGCTCCCAGACAATGGCATGAGAAGTTTAATAATACTCTGACCACTGCCGGGTTTTGTGTAAACGAAGCCGACAAGTGTGTGTATTATCGCTTCTCTGGGGGCAAAGGTGTCATCATGTGTTTATACGTTGATAAATTATTCCTCTCCAAGAACTTTGATATGAAGGACTTGGGTGAAGCTGATGTTATACTGAACATCAAGCTGATAAAGGGTGAGGATGGGATTACTTTGTCACAATCCCATTATGTGGAAAAGGTCCTGACTCGCTTTGGACATATGGACTGTAAACCAGTCACCACGCCCTATGATCCATCCTACACGCTCAGTAAATATGAAGGCGAGCCTGTGAACCAGCTACTATATTCGCAGATCATCGGATCTCTCATGTACCTGAGCAGTGCAACTAGACCAGATATCTCATATGCAGTATGCAGACTGGCTCATTATTCGGCCAGTCCAGGAGATAGACACTGGGTAGCCTTGTACAGAGTGCTTCGGTATTTGAAGGGAGCGATGAATCTTGGTATTAAATATACCGGATTTCCGTCAGTACTTGAAGGATTCAGTGATGCAAACTGGATCTCTGACTCGGATCAAATGAAGTCTACAAGTGGCTATGTGTTCACTTTAGCAGGTGGGGCCGTGTCATGGAGATCGTCTAAACAATCAGTGTCGACACGTTCCACCAAGGAGGCTGAATTAGTTGCACTTGATTCAGCAGCATTGGAGGCTGAATGGTTGAGAGACCTGTTGTCAGACCTTCCAATGCTAGCAAAGCCGATACCGGCTGTCTTAGTATACTGTGACAACACTTCTGTGTTGCTGAAAGTGAACAGTAGAAAGGACAACCAAAAATCCTCGAGGCATATCAGAAGACGACTTGATTCATGTCGGCATGCTAGAGAGACGGGTGTAATAACCGTAGATTACATCAAGTCTGAAAGGAACCTTGCTGATCCTTTCACCAAAGGACTGGCTCAAAAGCCAATCCAAGCAGCGTGCATGGGAATGGGACTCGTACCCTGTTAGCGGTTTCAACTGCGGATAACTGTCCTGTGTGACCGGAGGTCCCGAGATCCAGGCTCCAGGAAACGAAGCACTGTGGAACCAAGAGCACAAAAGACTAAGAGTCTCATGAGCTGCTGTGTTCTATCTGTATGGCCGGTTGAGCGATATGCTCTTAATGAAGTCAATGCTTTTAGCAGGGAAATTGTCCTACAGAATTTCCTTAATGATTTCACCTATATGAGCTGACTGTGGGGTCGCAGTCTGGGAGAGAATGGGGTTTTCTCTCTAGTGAGCTCATGAAAAGATATCAAAGGGCATGACCGTAACGCCCTGCCCCGTAAGAGAAGCAGATAATCTGCCTAGTATTATGTGCCTTTTGTGCGAAGATTCTCACACTAGGGTTTGTGGATCAAGGCGTAGTCCTCCGCTTACTCGTGCAGGGTTGGAGTACACTAGGATAGGCTTTGGTTCAAACCTAACAAGTACCTCTGCCGAAAAGTAGTATATAAACAGTACGGGAGCTCAATGACATTGATCAGAAAATAAGAGTGAAAATGGTGGGGATTGCTGTTCATTTTAAGGGGTTTTCCCTTTTATTTTCTTTAATGGAAAATAGAAGAAATGAAATAAAAAAAAAGAAGAGGAGCCCAGCCGGGTGGGCCGCTCAAGGCCTGGTGGCCGAGCAGCCCACCAGCGGGCTCGTAGCAAGGCACGCAAGTGCCTGGGAGCGGCAGCCCAGCCTGCCGGCTGAAAAGCCCGAGCGGGCGTAGGGCATGCCTGCCTGGGCACGAGCCGAACGGCACCCAAGGAGCGAGTGGCGGCGGTGGTTGCTACTGCTCCGTTGATGGCGGCGCTCAACGGCTCGGCCGGTTTCCTCGCCACTTCTGTGCAATCTCTTGAGGTCAGCTCCTTAAGAGGAGCGTGCGTTTCCCTGGCTGGGGGAACTGGCTATCTCTCTGGTTTTTGGCCGACTGGTTCCTTGCGCGTGATATCCTCACCTCCCTGCTCCCTCTCCTCTCACGGCTCCAATACTTGGATTGATTTCGGTCCCTGGTTTCTTGAGATTGCTCTCTGGTGGAGATTTGGAAGGGATTGAAGAAGGTGTTGTGCTCTTGCAGCAAGGTCCTCCGTGTGCCTCGCTGCTCCTCCGTGCGCCTGTGTGGTGCCGGTCTGATCTGGTCTCTGTCCACCGTGGCCTGGTGCTTGGGCTCCCTGCTGCGCGGTGTTCTTCTTCTTGGGCTGGTGCCGTGGATGTCTCCCTCGGCTCCGACAGCGGCTCTAGTATCTCCGTCAACCTCCCGCCGTACAGGCCCGGACGTGGGCGGCGGAATTGGTTTTCTAGGACAGAACCTTGTGTTCGCTGAGCTGGTCTTCCCACGTAGATTTTCTACGTGCTGTGAGTTACTCGTTACCTCTCTATATTTATTAAGTAATTTTGTGCAATCTGCTAGTATTATTTACTTGGGTGTGATTGCGCAATCTGTGGGCGGATTTGATTGCTCGATGATGATAGCAGTGTAGTGAGACGACGTGACAGTCTGGGTTTTAGTATATTGTTATTTTCAGCAGTAATATTATTTATGCCTAGTAATTTCTTTCACTATTGTACAAGCTGATTATTCAAGTTCATTATTGTTCCTTAATTCATGTGCACACTGTTTTGATCTTGATATTCATGCTTGATTTCTAGGCTCATAATATTTAATTTAAAACCCTGATTTGGTAAGATTGGACTGTCACGTTAGTCGAGGATCTCTGATCACCTATTAGCGTTGGAGGGCTGTTTATTACAGCAACCCGCTATTTTGAGAGCAATATTTTAAAATAAACAATTATGTTTGTTTGTTTAATCTGCCTTCTTCATCTGCAAGCCATGTTTAATTTTGAAATGGACCTGTGTAGCTATTTTACATGTTTACATGTCTTAGAATTGCTACTGTTCATTGCTGCTATAATTTCATATGGCATTTGTCTGAGTTATATGCTTGTTTTATTCGGAATTAGAATATTTAATTTATTTAAATATGTAGAAAGCATGTCACTTATTTCTCTAAATTTACAACACTAACTCGTGAGCCAAACGAGTTGGAGTAATTAGTCAAATTAGAATAATCTCGGATCCAAAATACTTAATCTTGTACTCTACTATAGTTAATCTTGTTCTTTGCTGAGTGTGGAATCTTAAGTTGCAAACTCTATTCTTTTTTCTAAATAGATTTCCTTCTTTTCTTTTGCTACATGTTTTTATATTCGTTCGTATACACTAGACATGGTATTATCGAGCTGGCTCGTGAGCTAAACGAGCCAGCTCGAGTTGGCAAACGAGTCGAGCCGAGTTGGATCTTCAGCTCGTTAACATAACGAGTCGAGCCGAGCCAGCTCGTTATCTTAACGAGCCAACTCGAGTCGAGTCGAGCCGAGCCGAGTGTCACACCCGGTTCCAGGGGATAGAACCGAGCGCATACCATATGTGTGCCAGGATCCATTTCCACACATATATTGACGTCACAAGTGTAATATATCAAAAGACAATGCAATAAAGGCATAAAGAGAGTATAAAACTTTATTACATCATCTGAAACATTGTGTCTTAAACCAGTATCATATCAAAGTAAAGCGGAAATAAACAACTGGGCAATCTTCCACAGGAAGTTGACCGGCGCATCGTTAGACTTAGAATTCCTCGTCGATAAATTCTCCATCAAAGTCTCCAGCATCACCCTCTGATCAAAATATTAGCAAGGGTGAGCTCACTTATGGTCGGGGCTCAGCAAGTGGGGGAAAAATTAATGCAGGTATAACAAGGTGAGGCTAAGGTTGAGCAGTAAGCATTTTAGTTGGTCAACATTTTATTATCAACACATGTCTTACTAATAAGAGTGACTCCCAAATATCCCAATTAAACAAAGGAATATGAATATAACAAAAACACTTAAGTGAAACCACTTAAGCAAACTGTTGGCAGATCATCGGATCTCAATTTATGTCCATCTTTAAGTTCAATTATCATGTGAGGAGTCCAGGTCGCTCATAACCGGGAGCACGACTGATATATCAGTTTTACACTCTGCAGAGGTGGTACAACTTTACCCACAAGCCATGTATCCCATCTAGCCCGGGTTGATCGGACCCTTAGACACTGACGAGGTGAATGGCTAGGGATCCATTATGAGGTTTTCACAAAATACACTTAATACGAAGCAACCCGCTAAGGTTTCTAAGACGATGGTGGTGGCCCCCTGGGTGAAGTACCTTAGCCAAGAATACGACCCCATGTTAACATGGGCTGCCAGCACCTACCGCTCCCCCTCTTGCCCATCTTTCAGGTAAGGTTGCTAGGCACTAAGCATATAGAGCTAATTACCAAAGCCAGAGCCATCATAGCACTCGTGGTTGCACTGTTATCCTGGGTGGTCACTCCATGTTCCAATTAAGTTTATAATAAAGTTATTTTAACCATCGGGTTAATGTCATAATTGCAAATTAACATTTTTGGAACATTAAAACCAATTCAAGAGTGACATTAAGAATCATTAAGTTGAGCGGTAGCATGAATCTTGCACAGCTTAATTATTTTCCCAGGTTAAACAAGGAATACAGGTAGTAAATCTAGGAAATCCTTAATTAGGTAAGCCCATCAAATTATGCAATATATCGAAAAGTAAACATTATTATATGCAATGAGTAGGTACAAACAGAATATGCAGAGGGAGAATCCACTTGCCTTGCTCAACAGCGTCTTGCGGGTCGTCCCCGAACGAGTTCGGATTCTCTACCACACAGTCCGCTTCTATTATAGTCGCACATCGCACATACAAAAATAAAGTATACACCCATAAGTAAACATGCACCATTACATAATCATACACCATTACATGCACATTAACACGTCGTACTAATCACATTTTAATTACGTACTAATCGCGTAAATACTTATTAATTTAATTATAGCTATTAATGTGAATCCTAATGGTGAATTTAGGAGTGGGTGCAATAAGTATAATTTTAACTAATATTAATTTATTTTAACACCATCAATGAAGTTAAATAATACTTATGATCTTTTAATACTAATAAATAAATTAATACCCTTTATTCCTTCTATCTCAAATTAGTTAGTATAGCAAAAATGAATTTAATAATATTAATATTCTAAAAATCCTTATAAACTATTAATTAAACATTTTCTAACACAAGCGAGGTTATTTGACATAAACTAGTACTCTAACAATTTTAAGTTCTAAATCTGCGAACATGTTTATTTGACTAGCAAAAACCTATTTTACCATCTACCAATGATATTTTCTCCTCTCTTTATAAAAAAATATGCTAATAAAATAATTAGATAAATCATCTAAAATCCTATATTATTCAAATGACATGAGTTCTATACCATTTTCTAATCCATCAAAAGTGCACCTATAATTCTCCAAATAGTTTCTAGAATTTATTGTGACCAAAATTGACTATAATTTCTTATCTAGTATTTTTATCACCAACGTGTGACTATTAAATATACGCCATATTTTTCTAAACCAAAATCAACGCGTCGGTTACATGGAATAACACGGTGCACTACTAATCGTATATTTTTAACAAATTCCGTAGCGCACACAAATACATAAATTGGAATCACATGTGTTCATATTACAACAAACGAACTATACAACACATGAATCGAATCGAAAGCACTTTATAAAATACATAAAATAAATTTGGGTCGCCAACAACCTCGGGTTCGTGCGTGTGACGGGGACGGATCGACGGGTTTCGGCCGGACGGAGAGCGGGGCTCGACTACGGACAGCTAGTACGCGGCTCCGGTGAACTCCGGCGACGAACGGCACACTCCGGCGACGAACGGCAACGGCACTAGCTATGAGCGAGGAGTGCTAGAGGGAGACAAACTCGAGTAGGGAAGAATGGAGAGGCCTCTGCTGCCTTTTATAGAGAGAGGGAGGGGAGAGGAGAGGTCACTGGCGTCATCAAAGAGACTGTCAATGGTGCTGCTGTTACTGCACGTAATGGAGAGGAGGAATGAGGGGAAGAAGAAACGGACGCAATCAAACACCATTAACGACGGACGGCGCGTGTGTCGGTTGGACATCGGCTTCTTCGCGCGCGGGACGGACTCGGGGTCGCGGACGTCGGACACGGCCAGCGTGTGGCGCGGTGGGGCCAGGCGGGGCGTCGCGCTGCTTGCGCAGGGGCTGGCGCGGCTCGCGGCCGGGCGCCGGTGCCCGACGCGGCAAGGCCGGCTCGGCGCTTGCCTGCGCGGCGCGCGGCAGGGCAAGGCGCGAGCGCCTGGGCGGCTGCGGGCGGTAGAGTGAGCGAGCGCGCGAGAAAGTAGAGAGAGAAGAGAGGAGCGGCGAGGGAGAGAGAAAACAGAGAGAGGAGAGAGGGAGTGGAGCGGCGACGGGAGAGGAATTAGGAGAGAGAGAGGAACGTGAGAGAGAGAGAGACGTGAGGGAGAGAGGGACGTGAGTAGTGGAGGGAGCGGCGGCTGGGAATTATTCCCAGGGCGCGCGCGGCTCAGTAGTTTAGGGTTTGGAGTATTGGGCCCCTAGTGGGCCGGTTTAGTTTAGGAGTTTTGGTTTTTTTTTTAATTCTGAAATGAATTTTTTAAACAGCTCAAAAATTCAAAAAAAATTACCAAAAATATTTATAAATAGAATACTTGTTTTTAGACTAATAATTACTATATTTCCTAATTATTGTTTAATTACTAGGATCTCTTTTTACGAATACCTGATAATAAACATCCGATAAGCAATCAAGCGCACACAACGAAAATTGTTTCAATATGCAAATAAATAATTAAACACTTAAAAAAAATTATGACCCTAATTAATATAATAACTAAATTCATTATTTTAATTGATGGCTTTTATGGTGTTACAAACCTACCCCTCTTAAAAGAATCTCGTCCTCGAGATTAAGAAACTTCCGAGAATAGCTGAGGGAATTCTGCTCTGAGTTCATCTTCTCTTTCCCAAGTGGCTTCATCTTCCGAATGATGACTCCACTGAACTTTGCACATGTTAATGACTTTACTCCGTGTAATTCTGCGAGATGTTTCTAGAATTCTGATTGGGTACTCCGAATAAGTCAAATCTTCATTAACATTCAGTTCTTCCATGGGTAACTGTTCTTCTGGTACTCTTAAGCACTTCTTGAGTTGTGATACGTGAAATACGTCATGCACATCTGATAGTCTATCGGGTAGCTCTAACTGGTAGGCTACTTCGCCTTTTCTTTCCAAAATCTTGAATGGGCCAATATAGCGAGGTGATAATTTTCCTTTAACCTTAAACCTTTTCATTCCTCTCATCGGTGAAACTTTAAGGTAGACAAAGTCTCCTACTTCAAACATCAACTCTCTTCTTCTATTATCAGCATAGCTCTTCTGTCTTGACTGTGCTGTCTTCAAATTTTCTCTAATAATCTGTACTTGTTTTTCGGCTTCTTGGAGTATTTCTGGACCAAATACTTGACTTTCTCCGGTCTGATTCCAATAAAGCGGTGTTCTACACTTTCGTCCATATAGTGCTTCAAACGGTGCCATTTTGAGACTTGCTTGATAACTGTTGTTATACGAAAATTCTGCATAAGGCAAACTTTTATCCCAGCTTCTACCATGCTTTAGAGCGCAAGCTCTTAGCATATCTTCCAAGACTTGGTTTGTTCTTTCCGTTTGCCCATCCGTTTGAGGATGATAAGCTGAACTAAATTTTAGCTTGGTATCCATGGACTCATGAAGTCTTTTCCAAAAGCGCGAGGTAAACTGGGTTCCTCGATCTGATACGATCTTCTTCGGTACTCCAAGCAGACAAACAATCCTTGACATGTATAATTCTGCTAACTGGGCTCCCGAGTAAGTTGTCTTCACCGGTATAAAGTGTGCTACTTTAGTTAACCTGTCTACTATGACCCATATTGAATCATAGCCATCTCGAGTACGGGGTAGCCCAACTATGAAATCCATACTGATTTCTTCCCATTTCCATTCAGGTACCTTGAGAGGTTGTAGCAATCCTGCTGGTCTTTGGTGTTCGGCTTTAACTCGCTGACACACGTCACATAGTGCAACATGAGTAGCAACATCTCTTTTCAGACCGTACCACCAATACTTTTCCTTAAGGTCCTGGTACATCTTTGTACTTCCAGGGTGAATAGAGTAAGCTGAATCATGAGCTTCTCTCAAAATAAGTTGGCGTAAGTGCTCGATTTCCGGTACACAGATTCTCTTCTTAAACCATATTGTGCCTTGTTCATCTTCCGTGAAATCTGGGGCTTTACCCAAACTAATCAAAGTTTTAATTTCCTTAATCCTCTCATCGGACTCTTGTCCTTTACGGATCTCTTCTTCCAAAGTAGATTCGACCTCCATCACTGTTGCTTCTACATTATTGAGAAATCCAAGGTTGAGTCGTTCCATTTCCCAGCATAATTCTTGTGACATCAAATGAGTAGTGATGTTGTTCACTTGACCCTTACGGCTCAAAGCGTCAGCTACTACATTTGCCTTTCCGGGGTGATATTGTATTTCCAAATCATAATCTTTAATCAACTCAAGCCATCTTCTCTGTCTGAGGTTGAGTTCCTTCTGAGTGAATATATATTTCAGGCTTTTGTGATCCGTGAAGATTTTACACTTGTTTCCAATCATATAGTGCCTCCAAATCTTCAAAGCATGCACTACGGCCGCTAGTTCCAAATCATGTGTAGGATAATTCTTCTCATGTTTCCTCAACTGTCTTGAAGCATAAGCAATCACCTTTCCTTCTTGCATTAGCACACATCCAAGTCCAAGGTGTGATGCATCGCAATACACATCAAATCCCTTGTGGATGTCTGGCATTACCAGTATTGGTGCAGTGGTTAACCTCTTCTTGAGTTCCTCAAAACAATTCTGACAAGCTTCATCCCATTTGAACTCTTTGCCTTTCTCCAGTAGAGAGGTAAGAGGCTTCACTAACTTGGAAAAACCTTCAATAAATCTTCTATAGTATCCTGCTAATCCAAGAAAACTTCTGACCTTGGACGCATCTGTGGGTTGCTTCCAATTTAGTATCTCACTTATCTTTCCTGGGTCCACTTTAATTCCACCATCGGTAACAATATGCCCTAAGAAAGCAACTTCCTTAAGCCAAAAATCACACTTCGAGAATTTTGCGTACAGTTGGTTGTCACGAAGCTTTCGTAGGACTAGCCTTAGATGATCTTCGTGTGTTTCTTCATTCGGAGAATATATCAGTATGTCGTCAATGAATACGACCACAAACTGATCCAGATATTCCATGAATACTTTATTCATCAAGTTCATAAAGTATGCTGGTGCATTAGTCAGTCCAAATGACATGACCAAAAACTCATATAATCCATATCTCATCGTGAAGGCTGTCTTCGGTACATCTTCTGCTCGAATCTTTAACTGATGATATCCCGATCTCAGATCTATCTTCGAGAATATCTTAGCTCCCTTCATTTGATCGAATAAATCTTCAATCCGAGGTAGTGGGTATTTATTCTTGATGGTTACTTCATTCAAACTTCTATAATCAACGCACATTCTTCTCGAACCATCCTTCTTGTTCACAAACAGCACTGGGGCTCCCCAAGGGGATGAACTTGGGCGAATAAAACCTTTTTCTAGTAATTCTTCTATTTGTTTCTTCAGTTCTACTAAATCTTTACCATCCATTCTATAAGGTCTTTTCGAGATAGGTGCGGTTCCGGGTACTAATTCAATAGAAAACTCTATATCACGGTCAGGTGGCATACCTGGTAATTCTTCCGGAAATACGTCTGGGTATTCGCACACTACTTTGATATTTTCCAAGGGCTTTTCTTCCAAGTGATTGATCACTGTCTTCCCTTTTTCACCTGTTGACTTGTCTATGTTGACTTGGATTCTTTCACCTTGAGGACTTGTCAACGTAATTGTTTCGTTGGCACACCGTATCACTCCATCACAACTTTTCAACCAGTTGCATCCAAGAATCACATCAATCCCGTTGGATCCTAGGACCACTGGGTCGACTGTAAAATCTATTCCTTGAATCTTGATATTAACATGAGGGCATGAGTGTGTGGCCTTCATGTCACCTCCTGGTGAACTAATGTGTAATATCCTCTTCAGAGGGTACTTAGGTATGTTATGTTTTTCCACAAATGACTCAGTTATAAATGAATGTGATGCTCCAGAGTCAAATAAAACTGATGCAGGTATGGAGTTAACAAGGAACATACCATACACAATGTCGGCATCCTCAGGCACTGATTCCGCAGTGACGTGATTGACCCTTCCTCGGCTCTGGTTCTGCGGAGTCTTGTTCTGAGCAGATCCACGAGCGGGGGTGCTCTGGTCATTTCTCTGAGTGTTGCTCCTTTGGGGTGTTTGCTGGTTGCGCCTTGGGCAATTGTTGGCATAGTGGCCTAGTTCACCGCACTTGAAACAGCCGTTGGGTTGGTGTAAAGCTCAAAATTAGTAGAAGAAAAAAAATGATAATAATGAATTAAAATAAATAAAAATAAACTTAAGATGGTGCTTTAGGGGGGGTCTTAAAACTTATTTTGGATTTCTCATGCTTTTGAATGCTCAAAAATGAGGTAAGCTAGTCAAATAACAAAATAAGTAAACATAGAAATATGCATGTCGTACTCAACTTTTGAGACAAGTTAAGTTTGAGAATTAGGATTTGAAAATAGAAAGGGGAAATAAGGAAAAGAGAAAGGAAATTGTATTAAAGTCACGTACTATTGCTAAAGTTAAATACTGGAAATGGATAATATAATCTTTAATTAATATTGTATACTAGAGTTTATTTTATCAAATTCTTGTATATATGAGTTGCATAAATAAGAACATTTGCACGAACAAGATAATCAATAAATAAATAACACAAAATTATATTATACATGAACGGTGTTATTTGTATATTTAAAATTTAGTTTGAAAACCCAAAACACGTTTGAATTCAAAATCTAAAATCTGAATAGAAAAAAAAAGAAAATGACTCACCAGTACTCACCTGGGCCGAATCCCAGCAATCGGCCCAACACCCCACCTTTTTCCTTCCCACGGATAGCCCACTGTTTTTTTCCCCCGTGGTTGCCTGGGAGCGCAGGTATTCGTGCGCACTCTGGTCAACAGGACCGTCTTCTCCGCCGTAGGAATCTCTGGACGCAACAGAAATTCCGTTGCCGCCTCAACGAAGTGCCCCACGTCTCTCTCTGCTAGCACGCACGATTCTTCCTCGAGTCATCGCCAGGCGGGCTCGGACCGTCAGGCAACCATCCCTTCCCTCGCGTCATACTCTGCGGAGCCGAGTCTCCTTCTTCCCCCAACAGCTTCTTTTCCTTCCTAGCTCTTCTCTGTCTGTTGCTCCGCCGGCCGCAAATCTCGGCGGCGTCCTCGGGCAACCAGTTGATGGCCAACTCGGAATCATCCGCCGAACTCTACGCGGGTTGTTACAAGCGTGGTCGACGGGCTACATAAATATGGCTGCGCTTCTCCTTTGGGCCATGGCTCAGCTGGGAGAGAGAGCCTAAGTATGCGGCACCAAGAGAGATCAGCAGAGAGGGAGATCTAGTGCAAGGTTGGTCACCGCTGGCGTCCCTCGGTCGTTGGGGCCTTACAGCGCGGTCTGTGATCATCACTTGGTGGCGGGGGAGGTTGAAGCCTAGCCTGATGGTGCGGTCGGTGCTCCGAAATTTCTCATCGGAGCCGGATCTCCGCCGTGCAACGAAGACAGAGAAAAACACTGTGCAATCCATCGGTGAGTCCACTCTATCATGCTCGCCTGGTTCGCCGCTATGTTTAGCATCCTTTGGAACGGAGTTTGGCGCATCGGGTCATTGAATGTGTGGCCTCATCCATGGCGCCGCCGCGCTCGTGGCCCTGTACACGGCCGCCGGTCTTGGAAGGGAGGGTAAAAGTGGTGCGCTGGCCGTTGATCCCAACTTCAACGGCTAGGATTGAAGGCGGGTACCGGTTTGGGGGCAAGCTCTGTGTGTCGTTAGATCAATCATCGACGGCAATGATTAGATCGCGCATACCCTTTCGCCACTGCGGATCTGGGACGCTGGATTGTGATCGGACGGTTTTGCACGCTCGCTGGTTCATAATAGGCGGGATCTGATCCTGACCGTCGGTGTAATCCAACGGCTAAGATCGGGAGATACCCCTTCGGCCTGGTAATCTTGCTAAAGAGACCCTGACTTATTTCAAAAACAACCCGCCGTCCATAATTATATTAGAAGCATTACGGTAAGGTCCTAGAATTTGCACAGAACCCCCTGTGCTTCTGGTAAATTGTGTCCGCAACCCAGGTGTTGGATAAAAGGGATAAAATAATTCAAAAAATGATTTTTAATACAAAAACAATACTAGAAACTTGTATAATTGATATTAAATTCATTTTAACTCCAAATTAATTAATTCCAGTGGCAGTAATTTTGTTTTAATATTGTTTATCACTTAGTAAATTTGTCTAGTCATGAAACTTGAACTAAAATTATTCACATGAGTTATGCTATTCCAAGTACTTGATAACTTCAGAAATTCATAACTTAAAATATATAACTCCAAAATTAATAATTCTTGTTCCTGTGATCATATTTCAACATGTAGATTATTAATATGTAGTTTGCATATATGTTTGGTGTAATGTTAATTTTGCATATACCATGTTTGTTTGTATTGCTACGAATAGCGGGGAGGACACGTGTCATCTAAAGATCATCCTGGTACCTGGAATCTCAAGTCCCAGGCAAGTTGTGCCCTTGATCACTTATTTTTACCCACTCATGTTCTAATTAATCATAATGATCTGCATAGGTTAATTTTGATGGGACCCAATAGGTTACCCTAGTTTGTCTATCTTTATACCTTGTTTACCACTGAACTTTTTGGGTAGTACTTGCTAGTGCTTTATGTGGTTCTGGGTATGAAGATACATTATTCATGATCACACTTTTATTATCTGTTTATTATTATTGTTCATGTTAAGATCATTATGTTAATTGGAACATGGAGAACCACCCGGGAAAACAGTGCTACCACAAGGGAGGAATGGGACCCCTTGGCTGATTAATTAGGAAAGCTAGTGGAAGACTACCTTACCCGAAAGGGGCAAGGGCAGTAGGGGAGTGGTCAGTGTAGGGAGGCCCTCGGGAGGATTTTGCTGCGATGGCGGTCCTGCAAGGGATTCCTGCATTGGAACTTCCTATAAACTGTAGCGGGTTTTTCTGAAGCTAGTGGAACTTTGTAAAGGCCTCGTAGTGTTACCCTGCCTCGCCTCCTCGGTAGAGGTGTATGGGAAGTCGCGATCCCTTGGCAGATGGGTAACATGACTTGTGGGTAAAGATGCGCAACCTCTGCAGAGTGTAAAACTGGTATACTAGCCGTGCTCACGGTCAAGAGCAGCTCGGACACTCACATGATTAATTTATGGAACTAAATTCAATTTGTCATATGCTTTGCATCGCAGGTGATGTTGTTACTCCTTTTGTTCTACTACTTAATTGGGTTGGTACTTACTTATACTTAGTAACTGCTAATAAAATTTTGACCAACTTTAAAAGCAATGCTCAGCTCTAACCATCCTCTTTGGTAAGCCTTACACTTCACGTGAGCTCCCACCTTTGGCGAGTTCATGCACATTATTCCCCACAACTTGTTGAGCGATGAACGTATGTGAGCTCACTCTTGCTGTCTCACACCCCCCCCACAGGTCAAGAACAGGTACCGAAGGATGAGGCGCTTGGAGGATGCTTTGATGTGTTCGTGAGAGGTCTAGGTCGTCGTCTCCTAGTCAACTTTGGGTTGCTGGACCGTTGTCTCCTTATAATGTAATTATTTATTTTGTACAGAATTCCTGTTATGTAGTAAAGATATGACATTCGATCCTGTGCCATGATTCATCATATGTGTGAGACTTGGTCCCAGCACACCTGGTGATTATGTTCGCGCCCGGGTTTTGGACCCCTAAAATCCGGGTGTGACAGAAGTGGTATCAGAGGAATGTTGACTGTAGGACGAAACCTAGATAGTACTGGACAACCTTTACTTACTTACCTCTGCTACTCTGATTTTTTTTTCTAAACTTTTCTCATCTATTTCCGCATTACTATGATTATTCTTACCTTTTCACTCTAAAGACAAAAGTGGATTTCACACTTTGAAATCCTGTGCCTAAAGTGATTTTAGGAATAGGAGACCTACTATTAGGAACCAAAACAAAACTATTTTTATAGGTATCTATGTGATTGAATGCTTGTTCTTATGATACCTGTCTGATTTGGATCTTTGATTGAGTGTGATGAGTTGTGGAGTAATGTCCACAATTATATCTACATATACGTATAGGCATAAATATATATATAAAAAAAACGAAACATAAGAGGACTATGCAAACTAAGAATGTCCCCCATTAAAAGTATACCTAGCCTAATAGCTCCATCTTGTCTTGAAAGATTCTTTCTTATCTTAATAGACTCATCTTATCTTGAAAAGATTTTATCTCATCCTAATAGATCTAACTGACCTCAAAAGATTCTAACTTATCCTTGTGGATTCGTCTTGCCCTAATAGACATATTTATTCCACACTATTGTAGCAACCATGATCTAATCTAGTCTATTCTAGTCATACCCAATCCTATCTAATTTATTATGATCAAGCCTATTGGAAGTCACTCAAATAGGATTGGTTAATGCTAGTAAATACATTAGACCGTGCTCCTATAAACCAGTTTGAGATCCTAGATCAACTCGGCCATACTCCTAATTCACTTAAGCCTAAATTGGTGACTTAGATCGACTCAGCCATACACAAACAACTTGACCTACATAATTGGTTATATAACTAATCCCAACTATCATGTAGCCACCTACTAAACTAGCTACTCCACCTACTACTTTATCTTAACTACATGTCCCTAATTCGGATAACAACTTCAAGAACGAAGAATCGAAGATGATCAACTTCATCAAGAAAGGATGAGCACCAACTCAAGTCTTCAAGGACCAAGTGAGATCACCAAGATGAGTCAAAATCCACAATCTTGGATGGAGTCTTTTCTTACCCCATTCCTTCTTACCCAAAACTATATATGCTTTAAAGATATCTTTCATCCTGCATAATAAAGTGGGTATACCCATATATACACAGGCCTTCCTAATCACCCACTATTGTCTAAAAAAATATATGAAACTCTGGATCTTGAACCTATTATAGACTAAAAGCCGAATCACAAACCAATCCTTATGTATCCCTTTTCTTACAAATCTCGAGGACGAGATTTCTGTTAAGGGGGGTAGGATTTGTAAAGCTCAAAATTAGTAGAAGAAAAAAAATGATAATAATGAATTAAAATAAATAAAAATAAACTTAAGATGGTGCTTTAGGGGGGGTCTTAAAACTTATTTTGGATTTCTCATGCTTTTGAATGCTCAAAAATGAGGTAAGCTAGTCAAATAACAAAATAAGTAAACATAGAAATATGCATGTCGTACTCAACTTTTGAGACAAGTTAAGTTTGAGAATTAGGATTTGAAAATAGAAAGGGGAAATAAGGAAAAGAGAAAGGAAATTGTATTAAAGTCACGTACTATTGCTAAAGTTAAATACTGGAAATGGATAATATAATCTTTAATTAATATTGTATACTAGAGTTTATTTTATCAAATTCTTGTATATATGAGTTGCATAAATAAGAACATTTGCACGAACAAGATAATCAATAAATAAATAACACAAAATTATATTATACATGAACGGTGTTATTTGTATATTTAAAATTTAGTTTGAAAACCCAAAACACGTTTGAATTCAAAATCTAAAATCTGAATAGAAAAAAAAGAAAATGACTCACCAGTACTCACCTGGGCCGAATCCCAGCAATCGGCCCAACACCCCACCTTTTTCCTTCCCACGGATAGCCCACTGTTTTTTCCCCCGTGGTTGCCTGGGAGCGCAGGTATTCGTGCGCACTCTGGTCAACAGGACCGTCTTCTCCGCCGTAGGAATCTCTGGACGCAACAGAAATTCCGTTGCCGCCTCAACGAAGTGCCCCACGTCTCTCTCTGCTAGCACGCACGATTCTTCCTCGAGTCATCGCCAGGCGGGCTCGGACCGTCAGGCAACCATCCCTTCCCTCGCGTCATACTCTGCGGAGCCGAGTCTCCTTCTTCCCCCAACAGCTTCTTTTCCTTCCTAGCTCTTCTCTGTCTGTTGCTCCACCGGTCGCAAATCTCGGCGGCGTCCTCGGGCAACCAGTTGATGGCCAACTCGGAATCATCCGCCGAACTCTACGCGGGTTGTTACAAGCGTGGTCGACGGGCTACATAAATATGGCTGCGCTTCTCCTTTGGGCCATGGCTCAGCTGGGAGAGAGAGCCTAAGTATGCGGCACCAAGAGAGATCAGCAGAGAGGGAGATCTAGTGCAAGGTTGGTCACCGCTGGCGTCCCTCGGTCGTTGGGGCCTTACAGCGCGGTCTGTGATCATCACTTGGTGGCGGGGGAGGTTGAAGCCTAGCCTGATGGTGCGGTCGGTGCTCCGAAATTTCTCATCGGAGCCGGATCTCCGCCGTGCAACGAAGACAGAGAAAAACACTGTGCAATCCATCGGTGAGTCCACTCTATCATGCTCGCCTGGTTCGCCGCTATGTTTAGCATCCTTTGGAACGGAGTTTGGCGCATCGGGTCATTGAATGTGTGGCCTCATCCATGGCGCCGCCGCGCTCGTGGCCCTGTACACGGCCGCCGGTCTTGGAAGGGAGGGTAAAAGTGGTGCGCTGGCCGTTGATCCCAACTTCAACGGCTAGGATTGAAGGCGGGTACCGGTTTGGGGGCAAGCTCTGTGTGTCGTTAGATCAATCATCGACGGCAATGATAAGATCGCGCATACCCTTTCGCCACTGCGGATCTGGGACGCTGGATTGTGATCGGACGGTTTTGCACGCTCGCTGGTTCATAATAGGCGGGATCTGATCCTGACCGTCGGTGTAATCCAACGGCTAAGATCGGGAGATACCCCTTCGGCCTGGTAATCTTGCTAAAGAGACCCTGACTTATTTCAAAAACAACCCGCCGTCCATAATTATATTAGAAGCATTACGGTAAGGTCCTAGAATTTGCACAGAACCCCCTGTGCTTCTGGTAAATTGTGTCCGCAACCCAGGTGTTGGATAAAAGGGATAAAATAATTCAGAAAATGATTTTTAATACAAAAACAATACTAGAAACTTGTATAATTGATATTAAATTCATTTTAACTCCAAATTAATTAATTCTAGTGGCAGTAATTTTGTTTTAATATTGTTTATCACTTAGTAAATTTGTCTAGTCATGAAACTTGAACTAAAATTATTCACATGAGTTATGCTATTCCAAGTACTTGATAACTTCAGAAATTCATAACTTAAAATATATAACTCCAAAATTAATAATTCTTGTTCCTGTGATCATATTTCAACATGTAGATTATTAATATGTAGTTTGCATATATGTTTGGTGTAATGTTAATTTTGCATATACCATGTTTGTTTGTATTGCTATGAATAGCAGGGAGGACACGTGTCATCTAAAGATCATCCTGGTACCTGGAATCTCAAGTCCCAGGCAAGTTGTGCCCTTGATCACTTATTTTTACCCACTCATGTTCTAATTAATCATAATGATCTGCATAGGTTAATTTTGATGGGACCCAATAGGTTACCCTAGTTTGTCTATCTTTATACCTTGTTTACCACTGAACTTTTTGGGTAGTACTTGCTAGTGCTTTATGTGGTTCTGGGTATGAAGATACATTATTCATGATCACACTTTTATTATCTGTTTATTATTATTGTTCATGTTAAGATCATTATGTTAATTGGAACATGGAGAACCACCCGGGAAAACAGTGCTACCACAAGGGAGGAATGGGACCCCTTGGCTGATTAATTAGGAAAGCTAGTGGAAGACTACCTTACCCGAAAGGGGCAAGGGCAGTAGGGGAGTGGTCAGTGTAGGGAGGCCCTCGGGAGGATTTTGCTGCGATGGCGGTCCTGCAAGGGATTCCTGCATTGGAACTTCCTATAAACTGTAGCGGGTTTTTCTGAAGCTAGTGGAACTTTGTAAAGGCCTCGTAGTGTTACCCTGCCTCGCCTCCTCGGTAGAGGTGTATGGGAAGTCGCGATCCCTTGGCAGATGGGTAACATGACTTGTGGGTAAAGATGCGCAACCTCTGCAGAGTGTAAAACTGGTATACTAGCCGTGCTCACGGTCAAGAGCAGCTCGGACACTCACATGATTAATTTATGGAACTAAATTCAATTTGTCATATGCATTGCATCGCAGGTGATGTTGTTACTCCTTTTGTTCTACTACTTAATTGGGTTGGTACTTACTTATACTTAGTAACTGCTAATAAAATTTTGACCAACTTTAAAAGCAATGCTCAGCTCTAACCATCCTCTTTGGTAAGCCTTACACTTCACGTGAGCTCCCACCTTTGGCGAGTTCATGCACATTATTCCCCACAACTTGTTGAGCGATGAACGTATGTGAGCTCACTCTTGCTGTCTCACACCCCCCCACAGGTCAAGAACAGGTACCGAAGGATGAGGCGCTTGGAGGATGCTTTGATGTGTTCGTGAGAGGTCTAGGCCGTCGTCTCCCAGTCATCTTTGGGTTGCTGGACCGTTGTCTCCTTATAATGTAATTATTTATTTTGTACAGAATTCCTGTTATGTAGTAAAGATATGACATTCGATCCTGTGCCATGATTCATCATATGTGTGAGACTTGGTCCCAGCACACCTGGTGATTATGTTCGCGCCCGGGTTTTGGACCCCTAAAATCCGGGTGTGACAGTTGGACAGGTGCGTTGTTTCTGGCCTAAGTGTTGTTGGTGCCACCCTGACGGTTCTGTGAATTTCCACCAGACCTCTGGTTGGTCTGGGGGTTGCTCCTTTGTTGATTCTGATTCTGATTATTTCTCTAGCCTTGCTGTCCAGAGCGTTGCACTTGATAATTATTTCCTCCCTGATTTCCAGAGCGGAACTGCGAACCTTGAGCATTGTTTGGCCGGGTGTTCCTGCTGGACTGACCTTGGAATTTTCTCTTATGGTCAGATAGCTCCTTCCTTTTGCTTTCAAGGCCAATTGCCTTGTTCAGGAGTGTCTGGAAGTTGGGGAATGTGTGACTCTGAAGTTGATAGTTCAGAGGTCCAATCAACCCTTCCAGGAAACGCTCTTGGCGCTTCTCATCAGTGTCCACTTCCTCAGGGGCATAACGTGAAAGCTGAGTGAAGCGATCACGATACTCACTGACAGACATATTCCCTTGAGTAAGGGAAAGGAACTCCTTCTTCTTCAGCTTCATGATTCCAGAGGGGATGTGGTGAGCGCGGAAGTTCTCCTGAAACTCCTGCCAGGTTATGGTATCAGCGTTGGGATGTGCCGCTGTGAAGGCATCCCACCAATCGAACGCAGCTCCCTCGAGTCTTCCCGAGGCGTACAAGACCTTCTCTCGGTCGTTGCACTGAGTGATGTCCAGCTTCTTCCCAATGACTTTGAGCCAGTCATCGGCATCAAGAGGATCAACCGCATGGGAAAATGTCGGCGGGTGATGACTCATGAAATCCCGGTGTTTATCTCTGGCCGGGGGTGCATACTGCTGCTGCTGGGGTTGCTAATTCTGTTGGTTCTGTTGTAATTGCTGAACCGCAGCAGTAAGTCCTTGCAGAATCTGCATTTGGGCGGCGATGAACTGCTCCATATTGGGATTTGGTGGTGGCGGTGGTGGTGGTGCTTGTTGTCCACGCTGGTTCCGGTTGTTAGGTCCTTGACGTTGGTTCACCATCTGTTTTGTTAGGAAGTGAAGTCCTTAGAAAAGTGAGGAGTAGAAAAGATTCTAGAGGGAAAATAGCTTAAGTTTTACAAATTTTATATGTTCTTATGGCCATCATTCCATAAGACCATAGCACTCAAACAAAGATTCAAATCAAGCATTTCAACCAATCACCATCACATGGTTGATATTTATTAATATAAAAATTTAAAGATAGTTTCATCGTCTAACGCGAAGCGTAACTTATTACATCATGATCAACACTCCTAAAGCAGCCTAGTGACGGATCCGGGCACTCCATAGCGCAGCCTCTTGCGGGGAGGAGACAACGCCACGGCGGGAACCTGAGCTTCTGGCGGATTCAATCCTTGCAATTGGGCTTCTAGGGCTGCAATCCTGGCGTGGGCATTCTCCAGCTCCAAGTGCACACTGTAGAGGTCCAGAGTGGCACTGTCCAGGTCGGTGTTGAGACCAGCCACTACACCAGCTAGGGTGTTGAGGCGGTCCTCACCAGGCTCACCTGGGACAATGTTGGTCTGGTTCTCTCCACGCAGGCGCTGAGGAAGATGCCTGAACCTTGTGTTCTGCAGCTGCTGCCGGTAGGTGTGGCTAAGCGACCACAGGGTCCGACGGGCAGCGTCGCTGACAGAGGCAGCGTAGGTGGACAGCGGTATCAGGGACTCGTGAGCAGACAGAGTCCTGAATCCCCTGTCACCTGCATCCATCACCCTGACATGGATGCGAGTGATGTAATAGCAAGCCCGGGGAGGCTCGCTCACTCGCCTCGTCTCGTACAGGGGGCGGACGTAGGCTCCTAGCTCGTGCAGCACCTCCTGCAGCAGGTTGGGGAAGTGCCCTGTTTCGAACATTGATGTGTAATGTTCGACAACTGGACCAATCCCCATGAAGTGGTCCTGCTGGGCGTAGTCAGCTTCCTCGTGGACGTGTTCGTCCTCTCCATCATCGTCGTCGTCGTCATCCTCGTCGTCGCCGTCTCCGGAGTCATCGGGGTCGTCGCCTCCAGGTGCAGGTGCTTGGAAGGCTGGTGCCGATGATGCTGACGTCGCTGACCCAGCTGCGAAGGCCAGGGACTCGGCCAACGTGGTGGGGGTCGGCAGCTGCTCCTCCGAGCTGTCCTCCAGGTTGATCACGTTCTCCACTCGGACGGGAGGGAGATTCGCTGGAGCATCCTCGACTACCACTGGGTAGACCGGGATCTGCCGGGGCTGAGGGGCGTAGCTGGTGTTGACGTGGGTGGTTTGGAGAGTGCGAACCATCTACAAGAGAAGAGTCAACTTAGTTGAATTTCAAAGAGGTAAGACTGATAAAGGAATTTATAGGAATGAAATTAGCAAGTTTTGAACAACTAGGCTTTCCATTTCTAACTAATCTAACGACCTAGGGTCAGCATAGCTTTAATACCACTTCTGTCACACCCGGTTCCAGGGGGTAGAACCGAGCGCATACCATATGTGTGCCAGGATCCATTTCCACACATATGTTTGTTAGAAATATGCCCTAGAGATAATCATAGAGATGAGCATATTTCTTTGTATCCATGATATATATATTGCTTAATTGAATATCCATGGAAGGCACCTTGTATTGATTAGCAATTATGTGAATTGTTTGTGAGATTCTTTACTTATATGGTTATTCTAAATGATGTCCCTAGTCAGAGTCGATGACTAGCACATGTATTAGTTGATGACTACATTTCACAAGTCATGAACATGGAGATGTTAAATTAATAATGTGGGCGCATGTATGACATGAGGCTGGACCGACCCAACGTGAGATATTGTAATATAGTTCTCTTCTTGCAACATGAATACTGTATCCTTAGACCTGAGATTGTCACATGTTCTCAAGATGTGAATTGACTTACTTAGGGACTATCAAACGCTATCCCGTAACTGGGTAGTTATAAAGGTAGTTTTGGGTTTGTCAGGAAGCATGCTATGAGGCATGGTCAGTCAAGATGGAATTTGTCCCTCTCTTTGTGAGAGAGATATCTCTGGGCCCCTCGAGTGATTGGATCAAGAAATGCATGGCCGTGCTAGGGTTAAGAGTTAACCATTGAAAGGATTCCAATTCACAGTATCGAGAAAGAGAGGTCAGCTTAGAGCCAGACCAAATATCGTGAGACAAAGGGAACAGCATGTACTTAATGTCGCAATGGTTCGTCTAATATGATCTTTACGTACACATAGGAGTTGACATGTCTTGCTAGAGGCCGCTGTCAATTATTGGGCCAAGTAAGAGTACTCGGGCTATGTCTATTTGTACGTGAACCTATAGGGTCACACACTTAAGGGGAAGGAAGCCTAATTCGGATTAGATCCGAAATTAGACTGGGCTTTAGGGTTAATGATGGGCCTCGGCGTCAGAAGCCCACCATAACGCCTATATAATGAGGGGCGGGGGCGCGGTTAAGAGATAACCTAATTCGCCACCTGCAAACCAGCAGCCGCCGCTCGCCTCTCGCCCTCGCCAAGCCGCCGTCGCGAACCTAGCAGTTCGGTACGCGGCGCTTCCTCCCTGTACGTGTGGATACCTCGGAGGTGCTGCATCTGGAGCACTTGGACGAACCGTGCGAGGACGTGAAGGACGCCGGCGACTGCACGGCACTGCTCGACGCGTTCGTCTACATCGAGACGTCTTCCGCTGCTCTGCGCGTCTAGTGGTAATTCCATGACCTATAACCGCAGTAGTTCTTGGTGTTATGGGGTTGAAAATTTTGTTTTGCACTAGTGTAGCATCCCCGTAATCCTACAGTGGTATCAGAACCAGGTTCTGCGTAGTTTTAGGTCTGGATCTAGGTTCATGAGATGGATCTACTTGATGCACGGTTTGATTAGATCAATTGGTAATAAAGGGTTGAAGTAGATTACATCGGATATGACTGGAGAGATCAGTTCGTCCTTCTCTGTTGTATGCGCGACTTGCCCCTACCGGCTGGAATCACCATCGGGGCTAACTGCGTACACAACCAGCAGATTGACGTAACAGATCAACGTCATGAGTGTAATCTTCTTCGGGTCGAAAGTCTCGGATTTGGGTTGATTTGATTAACCGCATGAGATTTCCAGTGGAATTTCCATACATACGATGCATGGACCGCCGTGGCTATCTGCTGAAGTGGCGAACGTATAGAAACGTGTTTGTCTAACCTGTTTTTGCAGGACATCTTGTGATCGGTATGGCTATTGTGTATATGATGCATGTTAATAAATTATTCATGACCTGCGTGTCGTGACTAGGGCAATACGGCTGGAGCCACATGTATTGTCCAAATTTAATGTAATGACCTGTGTGTCAACATGTGATGATCCAAAGCGTATATGTAATTTGTTTACCAGCATACGTTAGATAGTTCTTGAAGGACTCATCACCTGGAGGATGGCATACCTATATCATGGAGATGGAGATCATCGTGATGGACAGATGATTGGAGATGGGGATCACCATGTGTGACAGCAAGCCATACCGAATCACAACTGTTGTGTGAATGCCATTCTTGTTGTTCTACTTGTTTATATTGCATATATGTCCTTGCGTGCGATGTTATAAGTAGGACGATCCCTCATAAATGTTTAAGCTTTAATGCCTCTCCAAACCTTGCACTATCATAAGTCTTGTACAATTGGTGGTGGGTCTATGAAATTAGGGTGCCACCAGTTTTCCTTGACTAGATAGGTTTGTATCGGATACGAACTGCAGAAAGGGTTGGTTAACTTAAACAAAGTCAGCTTAATGGTTAAGGACTTTGAGGCATAAGGTTGGGAGCCGAGACATAGAGATGTCACCCAACAACAGGAGTCATATATATGATATGATTAGCAAGGAGTTGCTTACCGATCTACCTTGTCTTCTAGCGGTGATGCTAAAGCTCACTAGTAGACTTGTTAGTTGTGGGTTCTGAATCACTAAGTATCAATCGAGGGATATTGATTTTAGTGGGAGTAGACTATTAAATGTTTAATATGATTTACTCTGTCATGGATATTTTTGTCTTAGTATTTTGCATTATTTTGTTGTAGATAAATGGCACCTAGCACACCAACATTTACTTTGCGATCAATTCTTGAAAAGGATAAGTTAAATGAAACAAACTATACGGATTGGATCCGTAACCTGAGAATTGTTCTCAGGGCTGAAAAAAAGGAAGACGTTCTAGACACCCCACTACCAGAGGATCCTGGTGAAAATGCAACTGTTGTAGCTAAAACCGCTTACAAGAAAGCAATGGATACTAATCTTGAAGTGAGTTGCCTAATGCTTGCTTGCATGGAGCCTGAGCTGCAGATGCAGTTTGAGACAAACCATGAGGTGCACGATATGATCGTGGCACTCAAGGATATGTTCCAGACTCAGGCTAGGACAGAAAGGTTCAATGTGTCCAAAGCCTTTCTGGAATGCAAGCTAGCAGAAGGCGCAGCAGTTGGGCCACACGTAATCAAAATGGTTGGTTACAGTCAGAGGTTGGAGAAGCTAGGCTTCCCAATAAGCCAAGAGTTGGCCACTGACTTCATTTTGGCATCTCTTCCGCCCAGCTATGGAAACTTCATCACGAACTACCATATGCATGGGGCGGAGAGGGGCCTCAATGAACTATGTGGCATGCTGAAAACAGCAGAGGGGGACATAAAGAAAAGCGCTGGCAGCAGCGGCCATGTGATGGCGGTCCAAAACAAACCCAACTTTAAGAAGGGTAAATCTCAAAAGAAGAAGGGCAAGGCAAAGGATACAGTATCCAAGCCAAATCAAAAGCCCAAGGCTGGACCAGCTGCAGATGCAGAGTGCTTTTATTGCAAAGAACTTGGTCACTGGAAAAGGAATTGCAAGCAGTACTTGGCCTCTATTAAGGATCGCGGCGGTAAGGGTACAACCGCAGCAGGTACACTTGCTATTCACATTACAGAAATTTTTCTTGCTGATTCTTATATTAATTCTTGGGTATTTGATACCGGATCGGTTGCCCATATTTGCAATTCGATGCAGGGAATGATAAGAAGTAGAAGCGTGAAAAGAGGAGAAGTTGATTTCCGGGTAGGCAATAATGCAAGAGTTGCTGCGTTGACCGTCGGGACGATGCAACTCCACCTCCCATCAGGATTTATTTTGGAGTTAAATAATTATTATCTAGTTCCTAGTATGAGTCGAAACATTATGTCTCCTTCATGTTTGATGAAGGATGGTTATTCATTTGCGAGTGAAAACAATGGTTGTGTGATCTCTAAGAATGGCATGTTTGTGGCTTTTGCATCCATTATGAATGGGTTATTCATTTTAAATCTTGATGATGCACCTATCTGTAATATTAGTGCTAAAAGGCCTCGGCCTAATGATTTAAGTCCTACCTACATGTGGCACTGTCGTTTGGGTCATATAAGTGAGAATCGCATGAAGAAGCTTCATTCTGATGGGCTTTTAACTTCGTTTGATTTTGAATCATACGAGACATGTGAAGCTTGCTTACTTGGTAAGATGACCAAGGCGCCCTTCACGAGTTTACCGGAGAGGACGTTAGATTTATTGGAACTCATACATACTGATGTGTGCGGACCAATGAGTACGACAGCTAGGGGAGGATTCCAATACTTCATAACCTTCACTGATGATTTTAGTAGATATGGGTATGTCTACTTAATGAAACACAAGTCTGAATCCTTAGAAAAGTTCAAAGAGTTTCAGAATGAAGTAGAAAATCAGCGTGGCAAGAAAATTAAAGCACTGCGATCAGATCGTGGTGGTGAATATTTGAGTCATGAGTTTAGCAATCATCTAAAGAGTTGTGGAATTGTTCCACAGCTTACGCCGCCTGGAACGCCTCAGAGGAATGGCGTGTCTGAGCGACGTAATCGGACTTTATTGGATATGGTTCGATCAATGATGAGCCAGTCGGACCTACCTTTGTCGTTTTGGGGATACGCTCTAGAAACAGCAACTTTCACACTAAATAGGGTACCGTCTAAGTCCGTAGTTAAGACACCATATGAGATGTGGACTGGGAAGACTCCCAGCTTGTCTTTTCTGAAGATTTGGGGTTGTGAGGTTTACGTCAAGCGACTACAGTCGGATAAACTCACTCCAAAATCGGACAAGTGCATGTTTGTGGGATATCCAAAGGAAACTTTAGGATATTACTTTTACCACCGGTCAGAGGGCAAAGTGTTTGTCGCCCGGAACGGTGTGTTCTTAGAGAAAGAGTTTCTCAAAAGAGAGAAAAGTAAACAAAAGGTGTATCTTGAAGAAGTTCAGGATGAGCCAGTGGGACAAGATTCAACAAGTGATGCTAATGTAGCAGAACAAGTTGAGACGTCTATGGCAAGAGAATCACCACCACAACCACGAAGGTCAGCAAGGCTTCGCGAGCACGAGGAGAAGTGCTATTGTTGGCAATGGGGAAGTGTTGTTGTTAGACAACGACGAACCTGCAACATATTCAGAAGCGATGATGGACCCAGATTCCGAGAAATGGCATGTCGCCATGAGATCCGAGATAGATTCCATGGGAGAAAATCAAGTTTGGAACTTGGTTGACCCGCCTGATGGTGTTAGACCTATAGAATGCAAATGGATCTATAAGAAGAAGAAAGACATGGATGGAAATGTTCACATCTATAAGGCTCGACTTGTTGCAAAGGGTTTTCGACAAGTTCAAGGAGTTGACTATGACGAGACATTCTCGCCAGTAGCGATGCTTAAATCTATTCGGATCATTCTAGCTATTGCCGCATATTTCGATTATGAGATTTGGCAGATGGATGTCAAAACAGCTTTCCTTAATGGAAACCTAGATGAGGACGTGTATATGATACAGCCCGAGGGTTTTGTCGATCCGATCAATGCTGGAAAGATATGCAAACTTCAGAAATCCATTTATGGGTTGAAGCAAGCGCATCTCGGAGTTGGAACATTCATTTTGATGAAGTGATCAAAGGGCTTGGTTTTCATCAGAATGAAGAAGAAGCTTGTGTTTACAAGAAGGAAAGTGGGAGCGCTGTTGTATTTCTAATCTTGTATGTGGATGACATATTATTGATTGGGAATGACATTCCTATGCTGGAGTCCGTCAAGGCTTCACTGAAAAAGAGTTTTTCTATGAAGGACTTAGGGGAAGCAGCATATATTTTGGGCATAAGGATCTATAGAGATAGGTCGAAGAGGCTTATAGGATTAAGTCAAGATACGTACATTGACAAGGTTTTGAAACGGTTCAACATGGAACAGTCCAAGAAAGGGTTCATACCTATGTCACATGGTAAACACCTTAGCCAGATGCAATGTCCTGCAACGGCTAATGAGCGGGAGCGCATGAGTAAGGTACCATACGCCTCAGCAATTGGTTCAATCATGTATGCCATGATAAGTACACGCCCAGATGTTTCATACGCTATAAGTGCTACGAGTAGATACCAGGCTGATCCAGGTGAGGATCACTGGACAGCGGTAAAAGGCATTCTTAAGTACTTAAGAAGGACTAAAGATATGTTCCTGGTATATGGGGGTAAGGAGGAGCTCGTTGTAACTGGTTACACCGATGCTAGCTTCCAAACTGACCCAGACGAGTTAAAATCGCAATCAGGTTTTGTGTTCACAATAAATGGTGGTGCTGTTAGTTGGAAGAGTTCCAAACAGGAGACTGTGACTGATTCTACAGCAGAAGCCAAGTACATTGCAGCTTCTGAATCTGTGAAGGAAGGTGTTTGGATAAGAAAGTTCCTCATCGAGCTTGGTGTGTTTCCTAATGCATCTAGCCCATTGAACCTCTACTGTGACAACAATGGGGCTATTGCGCAAGCTAAGGAGCCAAGGAACCACCAGAAAAACAAACACGTACTGCGGAAGTTTCACCTCATACGGGAATTCATTAGGCGGGGTGAGATAAAGATATGCAAAATACATACGGATTTGAATGTTGTTGATCCTTTGACAAAACCTCTTCCACAACCTAAGCATGAGGCACACGTGAGATCTATGGGTATTAGATATCTTCTAGATTAACTCTAGTGCAAGTGGGAGACTGTTAGAAATATGCCCTAGAGATAATCATAGAGATGAGCATATTTCTTTGTATCCATGATATATATATTGCTTAATTGAATATCCATGGAAGGCACCTTGTATTGATTAGCAATTATGTGAATTGTTTGTGAGATTCTTTACTTATATGGTTATTCTAAATGATGTCCCTAGTCAGAGTCGATGACTAGCACATGTATTAGTTGATGACTACATTTCACAAGTCATGAACATGGAGATGTTAAATTAATAATGTGGGCGCATGTATGACATGAGGCTGGACCGACCCAACGTGAGATATTGTAATATAGTTCTCTTCTTGCAACATGAATATTGTATCCTTAGACCTGAAATTGTCGCATGTTCTCAAGATGTGAATTGACTTACTTAGGGACTATCAAACGCTATCCCATAACTGGGTAGTTATAAAGGTAGTTTTGGGTTTGTCAGGAAGCATGCTATGAGGCATGGTCAGTCAAGATGGAATTTGTCCCTCTCTTTGTGAGAGAGATATCTCTGGGCCCCTCGAGTGATTGGATCAAGAAATGCATGGCCGTGCTAGGGTTAAGAGTTAACCATTGAAAGGATTCCAATTCACAGTATCGAGAAAGAGAGGTCAGCTTAGAGCCAGACCAAATATCGTGAGACAAAGGGAACAGCATGTACTTAATGTCGCAATGGTTCGTCTAATATGATCTTTACGTACACATAGGAGTTGACATGTCTTGCTAGAGGCCGCTGTCAATTATTGGGCCAAGTAAGAGTACTCGGGCTATGTCTATTTGTACGTGAACCTATAGGGTCACACACTTAAGGGGAAGGAAGCCTAATTCGGATTAGATCCGAAATTAGACTGGGCTTTAGGGTTAATGATGGGCCTCGGCGTCAGAAGCCCACCATAACGCCTATATAATGAGGGGCGGGGGCGCGGTTAAGAGATAACCTAATTCGCCACCTGCAAACCAGCAGCCGCCGCTCGCCTCTCGCCCTCGCCAAGCCGCCGTCGTGAACCTAGCAGTTCGGTACGCGGCGCTTCCTCCCTGTACGTGTGGATACCTCGGAGGTGCTGCATCTGGAGCACTTGGACGAACCGTGCGAGGACGTGAAGGACGCCGGCGACTGCACGGCACTGCTCGACGCGTTCGTCTACATCGAGACGTCTTCCGCTACTCTGCGCGTCTAGTGGTAATTCCATGACCTATAACCGCAGTAGTTCTTGGTGTTATGGGGTTGAAAATTTTGTTTTGCGCTAGTGTAGCATCCCCGTAATCCTACAATGTTGACGTCACAAGTGTAATATATCAAAAGACAATGCAATAAAGGCGTAAAGAGAGTATAAAACTTTATTACATCATCTGAAACATTGTGTCTTAAACCAGTATCATATCAAAGTAAAGCGGAAATAAACAACTGGGCAATCTTCCACAGGAAGTTGACCGGCGCATCGTTAGACTTAGAATTCCTCGTCGATAAATTCTCCATCAAAGTCTCCAGCATCACCCTCTGATCAAAATATTAGCAAGGGTGAGCTCACTTATGGTCGGGGCTCAGCAAGTGGGGGAAAAATTAATGCAGGTATAACAAGGTGAGGCTAAGGTTGAGCAGTAAGCATTTTAGTTGGTCAACATTTTATTATCAACACCTGTCTTACTAATAAGAGTGACTCCCAAATATCCCAATTAAACAAAGGAATATGAATATAACAAAAACACTTAAGTGAAACCACTTAAGCAAACTGTTGGCAGATCATCGGATCTCAATTTATGTCCATCTTTAAGTTCAATTATCATGTGAGGAGTCCAGGTCGCTCATAACCGGGAGCACGGCTGATATATCAGTTTTACACTCTGCAGAGGTGGTACAACTTTACCCACAAGCCATGTATCCCATCTAGCCCGGGTTGATCGGACCCTTAGACACTGCCGAGGTGAATGGCTAGGGATCCATTATGAGGTTTTCACAAAATACACTTAATACGAAGCAACCCGCTAAGGTTTCTAAGACGATGGTGGTGGCCCCCTGGGTGAAGTACCTTAGCCAAGAATACGACCCCATGTTAACATGGGCTGCCAGCACCTACCGCTCCCCCTCTTGCCCATCTTTCAGGTAAGGTTGCTAGGCACTAAGCATATAGAGCTAATTACCAAAGCCAGAGCCATGATAGCACTCGTGGTTGCACTGTTATCCTGGGTGGTCACTCCATGTTCCAATTAAGTTTATAATAAAGTTATTTTAACCATCGGGTTAATGTCATAATTGCAAATTAACATTTTTGGAACATTAAAACCAATTCAAGAGTGACATTAAGAATCATTAAGTTGAGCGGTAGCATGAATCTTGCACGGCTTAATTATTTTCCCAGGTTAAACAAGGAATACAGGTAGTAAATCTAGGAAATCCTTAATTAGGTAAGCCCATCAAATTATGCAATATATCGAAAAGTAAACATTATTATATGCAATGAGTAGGTACAAACAGAATATGCAGAGGGAGAATCCACTTGCCTTGCTCAACAGCGTCTTGCGGGTCGTCCCCGAACGAGTTCGGATTCTCTACCACACAGTCCGCTTCTATTATAGTCGCACATCGCACATACAAAAATAAAGTATACACCCATAAGTAAACATGCACCATTACATAATCATACACCATTACATGCACATTAACACGTCGTACTAATCACATTTTAATTACGTACTAATCGCGTAAATACTTATTAATTTAATTATAGCTATTAATGTGAATCCTAATGGTGAATTTAGGAGTGGGTGCAATAAGTATAATTTTAACTAATATTAATTTATTTTAACACCATCAATGAAGTTAAATAATACTTATGATCTTTTAATACTAATAAATAAATTAATACCCTTTATTCCTTCTATCTCAAATTAGTTAGTATAGCAAAAATGAATTTAATAATATTAATATACTAAAAATCCTTATAAACTATTAATTAAACATTTTCTAACACAAGCGAGGTTATTTGACATAAACTAGTACTCTAACAATTTTAAGTTCTAAATCTGCGAACATGTTTATTTGACTAGCAAAAACCTATTTTACCATCTACCAATGATATTTTCTCCTCTCTTTATAAAAAAATATGCTAATAAAATAATTAGATAAATCATCTAAAATCCTATATTATTCAAATGACATGAGTTCTGTACCATTTTCTAATCCATCAAAAGTGCACCTATAATTCTCTAAATAGTTTCTAGAATTTATTGTGACCAAAATTGACTATAATTTCTTATCTAGTATTTTTATCACCAACGTGTGACTATTAAATATACGCCATATTTTTCTAAACCAAAATCAACGCGGCGGTTACATGGAATAACACGGTGCACTACTAATCGTATATTTTTAACAAATTCCGTAGCGCACACAAATACATAAATTGGAATCACATGTGTTCATATTACAACAAACGAACTATACAACACATGAATCGAATCGAAAGCACTTTATAAAATACATAAAATAAATTTGGGTCGCCAACAACCTCGGGTTCGTGCGTGTGACGGGGACGGATCGACGGGTTTCGGCCGGACGGAGAGCGGGGCTCGACTACGGACAGCTAGTACGCGGCTCCGGTGAACTCCGGCGACGAACGGCACACTCCGGCGACGAACGGCAACGGCACTAGCTATGAGCGAGGAGTGTTAGAGGGAGACAAACTCGAGTAGGGAAGAATGGAGAGGCCTCTAGTGCCTTTTATAGAGAGAGGGAGGGGAGAGGAGAGGTCACTGGCGTCATCAAAGAGACTGTCAATGGTGCTGCTGTTACTGCACGTAATGGAGAGGAGGAATGAGGGGAAGAAGAAACGGACGCAATCAAACACCATTAACGACGGACGGCGCGTGTGTCGGTTGGACATCGGCTTCTTCGCGCGCGGGACGGACTCGGGGTCGCGGACGTCGGACACGGCCAGTGTGTGGCGCGGTGGGGCCAGGCGGGGCGTCGCGCTGCTTGCGCAGGGGCTGGCGCGGCTCGCGGCCGGGCGCCGATGCCCGACGCGGCAAGGCCGGCTCGGCGCTTGCCTATGCGGCGCGCGGCAGGGCAAGGCGCGAGCGCCTGGGCGGCTGCGGGCGGTAGAGTGAGCGAGCGCGCGAGAAAGTAGAGAGAGAAGAGAGGAGCGGTGAGGGAGAGAGAAAACAGAGAGAGGAGAGAGGGAGTGGAGCGGCGACAGGAGAGGAATTAGGAGAGAGAGAGAGAAACGTGAGAGAGAGAGACGTGAGGGAGAGAGAGACGTGAGTAGTAGAGGGAGCGGCGGCTGGGAATTATTCCCAGGGCGCGCGCGGCTCAGTAGTTTAGGGTTTGGAGTATTGGGCCCCTAGTGGGCCGGTTTAGTATAGGAGTTTTGGTTTTTTTTTAATTCTGAAATGAATTTTTTAAACAGCTCAAAAATTCAAAAAAAAATTACCAAAAATATTTATAAATAGAATACTTGTTTTTAGACTAATAATTACTATATTTCCTAATTATTGTTTAATTACTAGGATCTCTTTTTACGAATACCTGATAATAAACATCCGATAAGCAATCAAGCGCACACAACGAAAATTGTTTCAATATGCAAATAAATAATTAAACACTTAAAAAAATTATGACCCTAATTAATATAATAACTAAATTCATTATTTTAATTGATGGCTTTTATGGTGTTACACCGAGCCAGCTCGATATCCACCCCTACTGATGGGTAGGGCCCATATGTCGGCACCAGCACCTGAGACGAGTTGGGCTAAGGCTATCGGCAACCGTTACCCCTAAATTTTTCCCCTATATCACTTTTCCCCCTATTTTTTCATCTCCCGCAGCGTTTCTCCTAAATACTCCCCTATACCCACTACAACTATAAAATATCATTTTCTATATCAACTATCAATTTTTTATCTACTAACAATTACTCGTGGACCCACAGCACAGTGTTTAGGGTGATAAACAGTGAGGCTATCCGCAGCCGTTACCCCTAAATTTTTCCCCCTATATCACTTTTCCCCCCTATTTTTCCCCCTATTTTTTCATCTCCCGCAGCGGTTCCCCCTAAATACTCCCCCTATACCCCACTACCACTATAAAATATCATTTTCTATACCAACTATCAATTTTTTATCTACTAACAATTACTCGTGGACCCACAGCACAGTGTTTAGGGTGATGAACAGTGACACGCTAGATCTGGGGGGAGAGAGAAGGGGACCGACACGTAGGGGACGCTGTAGGGGGCACCGCTGCGGCCATAGGGTGCCCACTACAGCCGACATGCAAGGGGAGGGGGAGCGGTAGGGTAGACCGCTGCGGTCAGTCTGACACGCTAGATCTGGGGGGAGAGAGAAGGGGGCCGACGCGTAGGGGGCGCTGTAGGGGGCACCGCTGCGGCCGTGGGGTGCCCCCTACAGCCGACATGCAAGGGGAGGGGGATGGCTAGCATTTACCGCTGCGCACAGCCTAAGGCGCGCATGCGGATTATGGAGTGAACCAAATTTGGTTCTAGGGCCTAATACAAGTGATTTCTTTTTTTCTTTTTCTTTTCTATTCTCTTTCTTTTCCAAATTCAAATGTGCAAGCCAAATTCAAATTTCTATTTTGAATTTCAGATTTCCAAATCAAATATAGTCCCAATGTAAATATAAATCCTACTATTTGCAATTTTATTATTTATTCTCCTTCCTATTTGTATTTATGAAAGGAATAATGACTTTACTATTATTTCCTTTATTTTTCTCATTTTTTATATTTTTATTTATAATTTGAATTCCAAATTTTAAATTATGGTTCCTTTGTTTTGATAGAACGCATTTTCAAATGTCTCAATCTTTATCAAGATATGATTTAGCTAACATTATTTTAGTATGACCATTTACTTTTAGAAAGGGTGAATTCTAAAGTTCAAATATTCATCAAGGGTACTTATTTTGATTATTATTATTATTTCCTCCAAAGGATTTCCCTAAATCCCAAGTTAAGATTTTGGGTGTTACAGGCGCACCGGACCTACCACATGTCAGCTAGCCGTTGATATGACCGTTGAGGCCGAGGTAGCCATTGGACCCAACGGTCCGGTGCACCACCAAACTAGGCAATTGTACCAGGAAGCCGAAGTCGCGTCTGCAAAGCTCTCTAGAACTTCGGTGCAGTGTGCCAAGTCACCGAAGCGCCTATGCATGCCTCTCTAGAATTTAGGTCTGGTGCGCCACCAGACTAGCCTGGTGTGCCCCAGTCAGCTTGACTTTGTCTTGTTTCTTCATTTTCTTGTTCAAATAAATTTGACTCTATCCAAGAGTGTTCCCATGACTTAGACAAATATTTCTAGTGACTGTCCTACCAGTCTAAGTCATGTAACTTCACTTATTTGAATCTTCCACCTTAGTTTATATGTTTATCTGAAGTTGATTCCTGCATATACATATTTAGCAAACATGTTAGTCCATAGTGTTGTGTTGGCCATTAATCACTAAAGCATTTATGGAAATGGCTCAAGGCACATTTCCCTTTTACTTTGTACAACAGAAAGCTTTTATGAGTTATATTTTGTGTGTTATGGATGCAAAATTATAGTGGACCATGAGTGCAGACTTTTCTAGACCCTAGGACGAGAAAAGAAAAGATCTCACCCATACATAAAAGAATTGCTTGCATCTTGAACACCAAGCTAGTAACATTTTATATGAATGACTAAGTGATAAGGTGTTTAAAGAGATCATGTGTAAGAAGACCATCCATGGTTGAATATATCTTTATGGTGTATATTGGAGGATCTCTATTTATTATGATGAGCACAAGGAAGAGGTTCTTGAGTGCGTTGAGCACATCGGTGACAAGGTGATCATTGAGGAGTGCTCCATCTCAAGTCAAGACTCAAGTGAGGATGATGATTATTCTATTATAAATTAACTTGAGTTGGTTGATGGGTGTTCATGCTCAAATGATTATATTGTAACTACAAGCCCATCCACTATACCACATTGTTTCATATCACAAGGTGACACAAAAGGTATCTAATGCTAATATGGTTGATCCTTCATATTCATATGATGAGTTCGTTAGTATATTTGCTAGAATGAACGTATCTTTAGAAACTAAGTTAAAATAAAAAATGGAAAATAAAAACTCATTTTTAAAGAATGGTGATCAAAGTGTTTGTATAATAAATAACCAACTTATATAGTAGTAGTTATGGTGTACAATATGCTCTATTGGGGTGTGTGTGTGTGGAGCCATAATTTCTCTATTTGAGTTTATTTGGTACATCTCAACTTTAGCATTGGAGTAAATTTTATGACATTGTTTCCATAAAACAACTAAGATTTAGTAGTGAAGCATTGTTTTTAACTCTGGTTCCCTAAAGTAGCTTCACAAGTGAAGTTAAATTGAGGGTATGTTTCGTTTGCCTTTTGGTTGTGGCTTTTGCCCCTCAAACCAAAGGACTCAATCCAGCCATCAGATTTTTCAAAATCGACGTTTTCGCAGAGCAAAATTGAAAGTGTAAACCTCTGGACCTGCTTTTAGCGGCTTTCAGAAGAAAGAACTTAAAACTTTTAGTGGCTTTTAGCGGCTTCCACCAAACGGTTTTAGCTTTTTCACATATCATAGTCCATGACAGTTTTTTCACAACTCACAACCTACAGATTTTCACAGCCACGGCCCAATTAAACAGACTCTAAAGCAGATTTTAAAAACTGCTTGGTAAAACATCACTTTAGGAAGAATGGAAGATAACGGAAAGAGAACTAAGGGAGACTAGTATTTTCAACTTTATCTAGCTTCATATACAAAATTGTGTTCATGTGAAAAAGCTCAAAACAACTTTTATGAAAAAACATCAACTTTGTTTGGTTCCAGCGAACTAAACTTTAGTCTGTCAATATTTGAATTCTAGTTAAAAGTATAAAATATAGTCTATTAAATCTAATTACATAGATTAGAACTAAACGACAAGACAAATCTATTAACCTAATTACTCTATTATGATTCGCTCATGTGATGCTACAGTAAATATTTGCTGATTATAAATTAATTAAGCTTAATAAAATTTTCTCGCCGTTTAATCTTTGACTCTGTAATTAGTATTATAATTAGACCATATTTAATACCTGTAATTATTATTTAAATATTTGATGTTACATGTACTAAACTTTAACCAAACACATTTGGCATGAGAAAAAAAAGTAGAAAAGGTAGATCAAAAGTCTTATCAAACAGTCATATGACACACTCTTGGCATCTTCTTGGGTGCTCATGACGTGACCCGTGGAGAAGGACGACAGAGAATTTCTCATAAAAATACAAGTTTTAATAGACAGGCTAGGCTGATTAGCGTCCCGGTCACGGCGGTCACGAGGACTTTAATTGATTCTTTTTTAAAAGGAAGATTTTATTTCAACTCAAGATTACTATATAGAGTTGATACGTAACCTCAAACTAGTATAAGCGTTAACGCTCACGTTAACCTTGTCTTTAGCCTGTCTCCAATGTATTATATTAAAAAAAACTGAATTTACAGTGCTAATGTCAAGGGAAGAAGCAATTTCAGCTTTTTAATATAATAGACAGCTCTATATATGATACCCCTACCTCCATAAATATAAATCATTCCAAGATTACAGGAGAGTCAAAGTTTTTTCAAGTTTAACCAAATTTAAACAATAAAGTAATAACATTTACGATATCAAATGTATAATATTAGATTCTTCATTAAATATATTTTCATACTATATCTATTTCGTGTCATAAATTTTTATAATTCTCGCTATATTTTTGGTTAAATTTAAAAAACTTTGACTGTCCAAGAATCTTAGAATGGCTTATATTTTGGAACAGAGGGAGTACATGTACATTATATTAAAAAACTGAATTTACCATAATGAATGTATAGTGTCGTTTAGAATTTTTCAGCTTTTTAATATAATAGACAGCTCTATATATCATAAGAGCTCATATATAGTTTTGATTTATGCAGTAGTTGTGTCGGGGTGATAATTAGGGTACCTAGATTATCCCTCCGAAAAACGCACTCAGGAGAAGTTAAGACATAACCCCCAAAGGGAAACAACCGAAATACCTCCTAACCCGAGGCCTCTCCCCGAGATTCTCCCACCTCAGGCAAAACTCCGCCTCGCCCGAAGTCACCATCGCTCTGTCCTTCTCGTCCGAGCCAATCCCAGGCAGATAAGACAAAGGCGCCCGAAAACAGGTAGGGAACACTCGCATTTAATGCGCACACCTACCTCATGTCGCGACAACAGGAGCACAGTGGCTACCAAGACAGCAGTCATATCCGGGCGCAACAGCATGATTACACCCCCGCTACTATACGCGCATGCCGCCTGTCATCCCCCCGATGGAACATCTAATGCGACAGGAGAAGCAGGCCGGCCCTCGGGCGCAAATCTCCACCTCGCCCAATGCTGAGTCCGGACCTCGGGCGCAAACTTCAGCCTCGCCCGGCACTGGGTCCGGACCTTGGGCGTAAACTTTGGCCTCGCCCGACGCTAAGTCCGGACCTTGGGCGCAAACTTTTGCCTCGCTCGACGCTGAGTTCGGCCTCAGGCGCAATCCCCATCTCGCCCGACGCTGAGTTTGGCCTTGAGCGCAATCTCCGTCTCGCCCGAGCTCGGCCTCGGCCACCTGCTCCACTGCGAATCCCTTGGGCGGCCACTCCGCCGACTGTGGCACATGTCAGGGATGGCTCAACCAAACGCCTCAGGAAGACTTCTACCTCGCCCAAGCAGGGCTCTGACCTCGATAAACGCAGCAAGGAATCACGATGTCACCCATCACAGGGACACTGACGCACCCCATAAGCAGGCTTTTACCCATACCACGGCACTGTTACAACAACTACGGTATGGGCAAACCTTTTCCTCGGCACCGTCACATCGGCTTATAGGACGCCAAGACATCTCCCCATGGAATACGACGACCCCAGGCTTCATAGCATACATCTCCTCCATGTATAAATAGGGCAGTGTAGTTCTCCCACGGGGCAAGCGACCACACAGACAAACACCAGTCGTTTCCCACTAAGTCTTAGGATATTGGCACTTGCCTCAATCAGTTCTAGGTACCTGGGGACTTCCTCTCTCCCGTTGTGCTTGTAATCCCTACTGCAGGCACTCAGGTGCGAGTAATATAAGCCTCATCCCCCTATACTGGAAGTAGGGCTTTGTATTGCTCGAACTAGGATAAACTGCTTATGTCAACTCGCACACCATCTAGACTCTGGGCACACGACATTATTTACTAGTGGGTTAGGACCCTTAGTCCGAACACCGACAGTTGGCACTTCAGGTAGGGGTCTATCGCATGAAACACCTCCAGTTCCCGTCAAGACTCTAGATGGAAGGCTTTCATCATCCGCTCAAGCTTGAGACGGTGATCAGGATAGGGAGCTTAGAGTTCATGTCACTCGGCATCGAGTATGACATGGTGCTCCTCCCGCCTGTCCCTCTCGAGCACTCGAGCACTTGTCGCCGCCCTTCTCGTCGCAGGAGGCAGAGACGGGGCAACCGCGACCATGCCACTCATGGCACCTCGTGGCCTTGCGGAGCTCCCGGGATGGCCTGTGACGTAGGCTC
This sequence comes from Zea luxurians, assembly GCA_029449295.1. Taxonomy (NCBI): domain Eukaryota; kingdom Viridiplantae; phylum Streptophyta; class Magnoliopsida; order Poales; family Poaceae; genus Zea; species Zea luxurians. The sequence goes on along the minus strand of JAOPSE010000004.1, from coordinate 72,904,060 downwards.
CCTTTCGAGGGACCTAGCCAACACCAGCATTATGCTCGGAGCGTTGCCAGCGGCACCTGCGTCAATATTCCTGGTGCTACCTCCTCCAGCATGGGAAGCGCTAGTTCCCCACGCTGTTGGGCAGGCAATACCAGCCACGCCGGACCTCCCACCCGCGGGTCGGGAGGAGCCGATCATTCCTTGGCGAGACATGGCAAGGGTCAGGGGAGAACCATCCGTGTTCAACCCCATACCCTTTCATCCAAGTTTCGACACCAGCTCCATCACAAGGTTGTACGTCAGGCTTCCTTATCCCTCGAGGTGCTTGGACTCCGAGGAAGAAGACGGTTCGAGCTTCGGCTTAGACTTCTCTAGGCTACGAGATACTAAGTCCATGTTGCAGTTTCTGTATGCATGCGACGAGATGCTTTCCGAGAGTTCGGAGGGTTATAGCATTAGTGAGAGCTATGACCCAACCTGGGAATGCCTCCACATTGACTCGGAGATCCTTGACGAAGGAGATCACCTCGGCATGCCATGGGAAAGTGACTAGCCTCCACCACGCGTTCAGGAAGCAGTGGAACCCGGTGGGGCCCAGACCCCTCCCGAGAGCCACATGGCTCACCTCGAGGAACTCCGAGAGCTACAAAACAAGCTCGGGGAGGAACAACAACGGCTACAGCAGCTACGACAAACGCTCAAGAGGGAAGCCGTCGGCAAAACCCTCGATGGGGGTGCATGCGCAAAGGCACGTGACGTCCAACGTCGCATCATGGAAGACGCCGACGCCGCCGCACCTCCCGTCCTCAACTGAGCTAGTCAAAGTCTCGCAGCAGCAGCGCTCCTACTCCTCACATGTCGGAGCCCTCTACCACTGAGGGACGCCATGTCGACGACGAACTTCGGGAGCTCCTGGAATGCCGCAATCTAGCAAGCCAAGAGCTCTGCCTCTCAGTTTCGAGAGCCTGCCTCAAGTCATCAGGTGGGGCCCTCTTGCTTCGAGAGGGAGGCCTCGGTGCACCCTGTGCCTACCAAAGATAGGGCACCCACGGTGCGTGATCGTCTCCAAGAACACCACCAACCCAAGCAGTTCACGACCGTCTCGGCAGACGTGTTCGACACCACGAGACGTACGGATATCGCCCTTGGCGGGGCGACCGTTACGACAACAGGGATGATCGAAGCCCTTCTCCCGAGCCACCTAGTCCATAGGTCTTCAGCAAGGCCATCCGCATAGCACCATTCCCGCCTCGGTTCTGAGCCCCGACTACTATCACTAAGTATTAAGGGGCAACAAAGCCGGAGCTCTGGCTCGCTGACTACTGACTAGCCTGCTAGCTCGGGGGAACGAACAATTATAACCTCATTATTCATAACCTCCCCCTCTTCCTGTCTGACTCCGCCCGAGCATGGCTCGAGCACCTCCCACTAGCACAGATCCTTGACTGGGAAGACCTAGTCAGGGTCTTCGGGGGGGACTTCCAGGGCACATAAGTTCGCTCAGGGAACTCCTGGGATCTCCGAAGCTGCTGGCAAAAGCAGGACGAAAGCCTCCATGAGTACAATCACCGATTTTCAAAGCAGCGCACCAAGCTCCCCAACGTCACCGACTCAACGTCATCGGGGCATTTCTCGCTGGAATCACCTGTCGGGACTTGGTCAGCAAGCTAGGTCGCAAGACCTCGACCAAAGCCAACGAATTGATGGACATCGCTAGGAGGCGGTCGAGGCCCTCTTCCACAAAGACAAGGGTGATGGGAAGCGGAAGGAAGGCGCCCCCGAGGCATCCACCAACGCAACCTAAAGAAGGGTAAGATAAAGAAGACGCAATAGGGTTCGCCCGAGGCCCTCGCCACCGAATTCGTCATCACAGCCGAGAAGCGCAACCCCCGAGCTCCTCAAGGGGGACTGGGAGTCTTTGACAAAATGTCGAAGGAGTCATGCCCTTACCACAAGGGCCCAGTCAAACACTCCCTCGACGAGTGCGACATGCTACGACGCTTCTACAACAAACCCGACCCCTTGGCAGAAGGGGGCAACAAGAAGGCTCTCGACAACGGAGATGATGATAAGGGCGACGGCTTCCCCAATGTACACAATTGCTACATGATATTTGGAGGGGACACCGTCAACCTTTCTTCGAGGCAGCACAAGCAAGAGAGCCGAGAGGTTTTCTCGGTCGAGGTAGCAACCCTAGTCTACCAAGATTGGTCGGACCGTGCCATCACCTTCGTCCGAGATGACCACTCGGACTATATCCCGAACACCGAGAGATATCCACTTGTTGTCGACCCCATCCTCGGCAACAAACACCTCACGAAGGTGCTCATGGATGGAGGCAGTAGCCTCAATATCATCTATGTAGACATCTTGGAACTCCTGGGGGTTGGGCAATCCTAGATCCGGCCCGGGGTCGCGCCATTCCACTGGATCACCCCTGGCAAGAGGGAGCATCCCCTTCGGTAGATTGACCTGCCCGTCTGCTCTGGGACCCTCGCCAACATCCAAAAGGAAATCCTTATGTTCGAAGTGGTGGGGTTCCGAGGCACCTATCACGCTGCGCTCGAGCAGCCATGCTACTCCAAGTTCATGGCCGTCCAAAACTACACGTATCTAAGGCTGAAGATGCCAGGGCTAGCAGGCGTCATCCTTGTCGGCCCGACATACCAACACGCCTATGATTGCAACATCGAGTGCATGGAATATGCCGAGGCGATCATCAACTCCGAGGCACTCATCACCAACCTGGAGAACCTCATTGGAGAGGTTCCTGACCCCAAGAAGCATGCTGGCAACTTCGAGCCAGCCGAAGCCACGAAGACCTTCCCCCTCGATCCTAATGGCTCCGACGAGAAGGTGTTGCAGATTAGCTCCCAACTCGAGCCCAAATAGGAAGCAGTGCTCATCGACTTTCTCCACACGAATGTCGAGGTATTTGCGTGGAGTCCCTCGAACATGCCGAGCATACCAAGGGAATTCGCCGAGCACTCATTGGACATCCAAGCCAACTTTAGGCTGGTGAGGCAACACATGCATCGATTCGACGAGGAGAAGCGCAGGGTCATCAGGGAGGAGATCCACAAGCTCTTGGCGACCGAATTCATTAAGGAGGTGTTCCATCCCGAGTGGTTAGCTAACCCTGTACTAGTTAGGAAAAATGGAGGGGAATGGAGGATGTGTGTAGACTATACTGGTTTAAATAAAGCATGTCCGAAAGTTCTTTACCCTCTTCCTCAAATAGATCAAATTGTAGACTCCATTATGGGATGCGAAAGCCTTTCCTTCCTTGATGCATACTTAGGTTACCATTAGATCCGGATAAAGAGTTCGACCAGCTCGTAACTTCTTTCATCACCCTGTAGGGCATGTACTGCTACATAACCATGCCCTTTGGGTTGCGCAATGCAGGGGCCACATATCAACGTTGCATGAACCATGTGTTCGGTGACCACATAGGCTCAACGGTTGAGGCCTATGTCGACGATATAGTGGCCAAGACCAGAAATGCCGACAACCTCATCACCGACCAGGAAACCGCCTTCGCTTGCCTCCAAGCTAAAAGTGTCAGACTTAACCCCAAGAAGTGTGTCTTTGGGGTCCCCCGAGGCATGCTCCTAGGTTTCATAGTATCGGAGCAAGGGATCGAAGCCAACTTGGAAAAGGTCTCGGCGATCACAGGCATGGGGCCTATACAAGTGTCAAGGGAGTCCAGCGGGTCATGGGATGTCTCGCGACCCTAAGTCGCTTCGTCTCACGCCTCGACGAGAAGGGCCTACCCATGTACCGTCTCTTGAGTAGACCAAGCGCTTCGCTTGGACACCCGAAGCCAAAGAAGCCCTCGAGAACCTCAAGAAGCTCCTCTCCAATGTGCCCATCCTTGTGCCTCCCGCTGAAGGGGAGCACCTCTTACTCTACGTAGCCGCGACCACCCAGGTGGTCAGCGCCGCGATCGTAGTTGAGAGAAAAGAGGAAGGACATGCCTTGCAAGTTCAGAGGCCTGTGTACTTCATCAGCGAGGTACTGTTCGAGACAAAAATACGCTACCCACAAGTCTAGAAGTTGTTGTACGCAGTGGTCCAGGCTCGATGGAAATTACGTCGAGTCTCATCCCGTGACGGTGGTATCGTCTTTCCCTCTAGGGGAAATCGTCTAGAGCAGGGAAGCCTCGGGCAGGGTAGCTAAGTGGGCGGTCGAACTCATGGGAGAAACTCTCTTGTTTGCCCCCTGAAAGGCCATCAAGTCCTAGGCCCTAGCTGGCTTTCTGGTCGAATGGACCGATACCCAGTTACCGACGAATCTGATCTAGGGAAAACTATGGACCATGTACTTCAATGGGTCGTTGACAAAAACCAAGGTAGGTGCAAGACTACTCTTCATCTCACCCCTCAGCATACACCTGCGATACATAGTATGGCTCCATTTCGCCGCATCCAACAAAGTGGCCAAGTATGAAGCCCTGGTCAACGATCTGCGCATTGCCATCAAACTAGGAGTCAGGCACCTCGACGTCTAAGGGGACTCCCAGCTCATCATTGACCAGGTCAAGAAAAATTCAAGCTGCCATGACATAAGGATGGAAGCCTAGTGCGAAGAAGTTTGGTGCCTCGAAGGCAAATTCTTCAGCCTGAAGCTCAACCACGTTGCACGGCGGTACAACGAGGTAGAAGATGAATTTGCGAATATCGCCTCAGGACGAACCACGATCCCCCGAACGTCTTTGCCAGGGACATCTACAAACCCTCGGTGATACCCATGGAGGCGTCCGAACTCGCCCCCCATGACGATACATGATGAGGACATCCTCCACTATTACCCGTTAACAAAGACGCAATTGGCCCAGTTGGCCCAATTGTAGTCGGACAGTGACCGTGTGAGCCTCAGAATTATCCCACCTCGCTTAACTTGGGAGGAGGAAGGCACTTTAAAAGGGAGAGCCACCCTTCCCCCATTGGACTAGTCTTTTGGGGCGATTGGGCCTTTCCCTGAGTTGGGTGTGCTTAATGAACTATTGGGCTCCGGGCAACCGTAATTTGTTGGGCCTCGGCCAACCCCACCTGGGCTGGGTGTATCATCTGGTATCAGAGCTAGGGCCCATTTTAAGAAGGTGGGAATGATGAGGACATCCTCCAATATTACCCATTAGCAAATATGCAATTGGCCCAGTTGGCCCAATTGTAGTCGGACGGTGACCGTGTGAGCCTCAGAATTATCCCACCTCGCTTAACTTGGGAGGAGGAAGCCACTTTAAAAGGGAGAGCCACCCTTCCCCCATTGGACTAGTCTTTTGGGGCGATTGGGCCTTTTCCTGAGTTGGGTGTGCTTAATGAACTGTTGGGCTCCGGGCAACCCTAATTTGTTGGGCCTCGGCCAACCCCACCTAGGCTGGGTGTATCAATACACCCCAAGCCGACGGGCCCCAGGCTATGCAAATCGACAATGATAGCGATAGGGCCACCCCAGCCACAGATAAGAGGATGCCTTACCTAGAGTACCTCCTCCGAGCAGAGCGCCCTCTATGGAAGGCCGAGGCCCGATGGCTCGCCCGCCGAGCAAAAACTTTCGTGCTGATAGGAGAGGAGAAAGAGTTGTACTGACACAGCCCTTCAGGAATACTCCAGCGATGTATACCTATTAGCCAGGGGCAAGAGCTATTGGGAGAAATCCACTCGGGGGCTTGCGGGCACCACGTGGCACCCTGAACCATCGTCAGCAATGCCTTCAGGCAAGGGTTTTACTGGTCGACCGTGGTAGCCAACGCTATCAAGATTGTGCGGTCCTATTGAGGATGCTAGTTCTATGCGAAGCAGACACATATGCCAGCCTAGGCCCTACAGATGATCCCAATAACTTGGTCATTTGCGGTGTGGAGATTAGACCTCGTCGGTCCTCTACAGAAGGCGACCAAGGGCTTTACGCACCTGATGGTCGCCATTGACAAATTCTCCAAGTGGATCGAGGTCTGACCCCTTGCCAACATCAAATCTAAGCAGGCGGTAGCATTCTTCACGGATATCATCTATCGCTTCGGGGTCCCCAACTCTATCATCATAGACAACGGCACCTAGTTTACAGGGATAGGTAATTTATATTAAAACTACAATTTTAGTTTATTGCAATTTTTATACACATGATTTGTTAGAAAACCTAATTTATATTAACATAAACACAATTTTTAATTATTTTTATAGTCAGACAACGATAATTTTTTGACATGTTATGAAAGAAAGGAAAGTAATAAATTATAAAAATAATAATTTGGTAATATCAGTTGATAGCTATCTTAAAATCCAATCGTGTAAAACATAGATAAAATATAGTATAAGTGCTTTTATGGGAGAATTTCATAGTTGCCTCTACTCGAATAGATAGTTTGCATGTCCCTCCATTTTTAAAATGAATAGGTAGTTTGTTTTTATTCCGTTATCAACACTTAATAATATTAACTTAGCCTGCAAAAAGATACTCATACATTGCATCATTGCCCCTCTTTTAAAAAAACAAATAGATAGTTTATCGTTATCGACAATTAATAATGTTAACTTAGCACGTAAAAAAATGTTCATACTATTACATCATTACCCCTTCTTTTATCAACTATTTTTTTCTCCATTTTAATATGAAAGTTTGAAATATAATTGTGTGAAACTGACCATAAATATTAAATCAATATTTTAACTATGAATTCAAAAATATTTCAAAATTAATGAAAATAAACTGAATTTGACATTAAATTGACAATATTTTACTTATGTTTTAAAAAAATATTTTAATTATAATTTGACACCATTTTGAGAATATTGTGTGAAACCATCTTAAAATTTAATTACCCAAAAATATAACTAAAATATAATAGAAGTGTTTTTTGTTTTAGTCTTTGTTTCGTTTGTGTTTTGAGGAACTAATGGAGGGTGGTCGGGCCAGCGCCGAGCCCAAGAGACGAGCTCCTCTCGAAGTCCTAATTGAACTTTTAGTTTTTTTAATTGCGAAAAACATGATATCTACTATACAAATTTGTATCCTTGTTTTTAACTATTGAGCTTGTGAATATTTATAAAAAGTAAACCTCAAATTTATCATATATCTTATCAAATGATAGATATACAGATACATATTCAAATTTGGATGTTATTCATCTTTTTGTTGTAGAATATAAAAACTGCATAAAAGAATCAATGCAAAATTTTATTCTTATTTTGTAATAATATGCTTGACAATATAAAAAAGATTTGTATATCTATTTCAAAAATATGAATATTGTTCTAACAAATCTCACTTGACATGTGGGTAGTCTAAACCCCAAAAGTTGGTCTTACAAGTCTAAGAAGTTTTATTATTACTAGCTGAATGCCCGTGCGTTGCAACGGGAATATATAATACCAGTATACTACGATAACTTATATACAAAATGTGTGTTATATTGTTATGAGAAAATGTTTCATAATCAATTTGTGATCCTAGCCATACATAAATTTTGTTATTTTAATCTAATTATTTCACCACTACATTGCAACCATCAGTATCATGCAGACTTCGATATATGTCATGATTTGTATGGTCTCATCATTAGAGAGCACGTTCCACACATGCCGGAAAAATTCCCTCGTACATCATTAGTCATCAGACACGCACCACCATATGCTCTTGCTTAAACAAAAAGGTAAGTGTGTATGTGTTTGCGAAGAGAATTAAAGGCAGGCCGACACAAAAGCTACCCTGACGGTGACGAGGATGACGAACTGGTCACTGTTGTCGATCCTCCTCTGTGTCACCTCCGGCGCCAAGATGATGCCACAATCCTCGATATAGTAGTCATCGAACGCACGCGACATGACAAGTACCGATGACTCTTGGTTGGGCTGCCAAACGAAGTGCACCCCGGGCTCATCAGCGAGGTAGTACCCTTGGCCGTTGCACCACCGGATGCGCTATTCCACTACATACATCATGTTCGAGGACATTCACACAACGTCAGCAACGTCCATCATCCCAGCGCACAAGAATTCATGTCCGGTCAATAGCGACTTATGTGGCAGGTTGGGCTTCAGGTGGACGATGAGCTGGACGGCGTGAAGGCGTCGTCGTCGGATGCAGTGTCCAGAACAACACGAGAGTCGTCGACGTTAGCGACAACCATGAGGCCCCCCTGCTTAACGATGGACAACGCGGTGCAGCTGCTCTGGACCGCGTCCAAGCGGCGGCTTCGCGGGAGCTTGTCGTACACAGCAGCGCATGCGACCACGTAAGACTGCTTTTAGAGGTCGAACTGACAGTCGTCAAGCTTCTTCTCGTCATCGATAAGCGACGACAACGTGAGTGCCTCCTGCTCATGGAGTTTGTTCGGGGTTTGAAGTAGGAAACATGGATTCATGCTTGGCGTTGGTTTATGAAAATGACTCACAAGTCTGATCCATGGAAAAAAATATTACGAAGAAAAAATGTCACACATGCAAAAAAGGGAATTTAAGTATAATGCATTATTCAAACAAAAGAAATAGCATGCAAAGCTCTTCTTTAAATAATATTACCTCCATCCAAAAATATAATTCAAAAATCTCGGTGATACTTATCTACTACTACGCATTGTGAAATGGTAGCAAGTGAGCTTGGAGAGAGATGTAGTAGATGTGTTTCCTGTCATAGATGTAGACATAAACACATATAGGTGGGTGCCCGTGTGTTGCAACAGAAACATTTAATATCATGATAACTTATGAACAAATGTGTGTTATACTGTTATGTGAAAATGTTTCGTGATTAATTTGTGATCCTAGCCATACATAAATTTTGTTATTTCAATCTAACTATTTTATCACTACATTGCAACCAACAGTACCGTGCAGACTTCTATACATGATAGCTGAATGCCCGTGCGTTGCAACGGGAATATATAATACCAGTATACTACGATAACTTATATATACAAAATATGTGTATACCGTTATGAGAAAATGTTTCATAATCAATTTGTGATTCTGGCCATACATAAATTTTGTTATTTATAATCTATTTGTTTCACCACTACATTGCAACCATCAGTATCATACAGACTTCGATATATGTCACGATTTGCATGGTCTCATTATTAGAGAGCACGTTTCACACATACCGGAAGAAATTCCCTCGTACATCGTTAGTCATCGGACACGTACCACCATACGCTTTTGCTTAAACAAAAAGGTAAGTGTGTGTTTGCAAGACTAATGGTCAAACATCGTATAACCATAAAGTTAGAATACTATATTAATATATTAAATAAATTAATCCAATAGACATAGATTAACCCAATTAACATAGGATAAATAAATATCTAATTATAAAAGTACGAAACATGATATAATCAATGTTGTTACTGCGTAGTAAATATTCATATGAGACTAACACAACTGGAACAGTTCAATTTGGAATTAAAATGGGGAAGTTACGAATTTCCAAAGTTTCTATGTATTTGATATATGATTAATTAGGAAATCAATTTTATTGTTGTTTTCATGACAAAACAGAGGTATTATGTGATAAAAATAATATTATAGAATTATAGAAATTGGAATGAACTCATTTGGATTTAATATGAAATTTCCATGAATTAAATGGGTTTCTGCAATTATTTTTAAACTATAAATCAATTTCTAAACTCCTTTTCCCTATTTTCTTTATTTCCTGGACTGCGTCCCAAACTCCAGAAAGATCAGGGGCTAAGCTATAAATGTTTTTCTAGACTCAGTGAGCATATAGAGTGGACGGCGGGTTAACCATAAAAGACGTTTTAGTTGAAATTGTACACAATTCAACATGAGTCATGTTGGCTAGAGGGTGGAAGGCTAGGCATTCTGCTCAATAGATCCAAGGTTCGATTCCTGAGCAGCCACGGTTTAATTTTTTTTCTGCGCATGGAATGGGGGAGGGCAGAACGGCAGACTACTATTGCTTACTTAATAAGTAGTAGAGATTATCGTTTATAAAAGAGAGAAATATTGGGAATTTATTTTAGACTGTGAATTTTTTGCATTTGAAATATGTTTATTCAAAAGAGCACTAAATAAAAGATCCTTATACAAATTAAATTATTTAGATTTATACTCACTAAAACATTTAAGATGACATATTAGAAATTGTTTTCTTATAATAGTATTTTAGTGATATGAATTGCATATTGAGAAGCATTTGTTTAATGGACCTGCTCCTGCTACCAGACCAATGGAACTGCTCCCCCGCCAGGACAACCGACGACGGTGGCGGTTCCTCTACCACCATCAACAGCAACAAGGTGAGAGGAGGCGCCGAAGTCCACCCCACGTCCCCACCCACAGTAGCGCGCTAGAAAGAGCAGCGTAGAGGATGAGGCTATCCGCACTCATACTACTCTAAATTTATACTCTAAAAGGAATATTCTATCATCGTCAGCAAGATTATCTACTCTATACCACAATTCTCTGCGGTTATATTTACTCTATATCTCAACTCTATACCAACTACTGCATATTATATTATTTTTTCCCACTTTATCTCTCACTTAGATGCACGTGCCCTGCTTTCATTTGCTTTGACGAACCTGCACGCGTCGCCTCTAGACTTTTAGAGTGGAAGAGTACAAACGCTACATTCAGAGTTTCCCGTGTCCTCTGCATGTGTGCAGTTGGCAGTAGAGTTCTCGGCTGCAGCGTTTTCTACTGCATATTGTTAGCGTCCAGTTTACAGCTCGTCAGTGCGGGTAGCCTGATTGGGAAAGATAGGAGCGACAAAAACATGCGGGGGTTATTATTTGGAACATTGAATATTTACTGAGTGTCTATCATTTTCGTTCCCGTTCTGCCACCGTTCCCTAGTACAGCTCACGTCTAACTAAAATTAAAAAAACACACATGTTCTTAAGGGGATTTGAACCAATGACCTCTCATTCAAAGGCCAAGTGTAGCTATCGTTACACCAAATATGTGTTTATGTCTACATTTATGACAGGAAACACATCTACTACATCTCTCACCAAGCTCACTTGCTACCCTTGCACAATGCGTAGTAGTAGATAAGTATCACCGAGATTCTTGAATTAGATTTTTGGATGGAGGTAATATTATTTAAAGAAGAGTTTTGCATGCAATTTATTTTGTTTGAATAATGTATTATACTTAAATTCCCTTTTTTGCATGCGTGACATTTTTCTTCGTAATATTTTTTTCCATAGATCAGACTTGTGAGTCATTTTCATAAACCAACGCCAAGCATGAATCCATATTTCTTACTTGAAACCCCGAACGAACACCATGAGCAGGAGGCACTCACGTTAGCGTCGCTCATCGATGACGAGAAGAAGCTTGGCGACTGTCAGTTCGACATCTAGAAGCAGTCCTACGTGGTCGCATGCGCCGCTGTATACGACAAGCTCCCGCGAAGCCACCACTTGGACACGACCCAGTGTAGCTGCACCGCGTTGTCCATCGTTAAGCAGGGGGCCTCATGGTTATCACCAACATCGACGACTCTCGGGTTGTTCTGGACACCGCATCCAACGACGACGCCATCACGTCGTCTAGCTCATCGTCCACCTGAAGCCCAACCTACCACGTAAGTCGCTACTGACCGGACATGAATTCTTGTGCGTTGGGACGATGGACGTTGCTGACGTTGTGTGAGTGTCCTCGAACATGATGTATGTAGTGGAGTACCGCATCTGGTGGTGCAACGACCATGGGTACTGCCTCGCTGATGAGCCCAGGGTGCACTTCGTTTGGCAGCCCAACCAAGAGTCATCAGTACTCGTCATGTCACGCGCGTTCGACGACTACTATATCGAGGATTGTGGCGTCATCTTAGCGTCGGAGGTGACGCAGAGGAGGATCGACAACAATGACCAGTTCGTCATCCTCGCCACCGTCAGGGTAGCTTTTGTGCTGACCTGCCTTTAATTCTCTTCGCTAACACACACACCTACCTTTTTGTTTAAGCAAGAGCGTATGGTGGTGCGTGTCTGATGACTAACGATGTACGAGGAAATTTCTTCCAGCATGTGTGGAACATGCTCTCCAATGATGAGACCATACAAATCGTGACATATATCGAAGTCTGCATGATACTGATGGTTGCAATGTAGTGGTGAAACAACTAGATTAAAATAACAAAATTTATGTATGGCTAGGATCAAAAATTGATTATGAAACATTTTCTCATAACAATATAACACACATTTTATATATAAGTTATCGTAGTATACTGATATTATATATTACCGTTGCAACGCACGGACACTCAGCTAGTTGAAGTATTAGGGCTAATAACAGGGAGCTCTTGGAGTTGCTCTAACGGTGTATTTGGTTTTACTTTTGGCTATGACTTTTACCCCTAAAAGCCAAACCAAGAGGTTTAATTCAACTAGCAAGTTTTTTCTTCTAAAAGATGACTTTTTCGCAGTGAAAAATTGAAAACACTCATGTACCTGTTTTTAGCGGCTTTCAGATGGAAGAGCTTTTAGCGGCTTCCACCAACCAATTTTTTAGCTTTTTACTGTCATAGACCACAATAACTTTTTCCTACAACTTACAACACACAATTTTTTAATGTGGCTTTCGGCGCCGTGCGACTAAGGCTACTGACGCACTATGGACCCCACCGGCTCTCGCAGCAACCGGGAAGCCCGCCGAGAGATACCCAACGGGAGGCGTAGGGATGTTCATAAAACATCTGACTTATATGACAAATCTAAGTCTCTGTTTGGATGTCGATATTGGAGGGCAAGGAATTGAATTGGATTCAATACCAAACCAACTATGGTATTGAAATGAGATGTAATTCCAATTCTATTATTTGGATGTCACTGAATTGGAGTTTGGAATTGTGTGGTCTAATTACACGCAATACTGAGGGGTGATGCTCTGTATTTAAACACTGAGTTTCTAGTTATAGTCCAATTCTAGGGATTTGGGTCTCTGATTCTAAACCTTAATACTACGTGTAACCAAACAACAAAATTTTGGAAAACTGATTCCAGTTCTCAATCTGTGTTCCAATATCTACATCCAAACGGGGTATAATATTTTAACATAGATATTTATAGAATTTGAAGCTATTTTCAGTCATGTTATTAATAATATTACGAAGTACAATATTTTTTTATAATTTTTGTTTGCATTATTTTCTCCCTAAAAAAGTTGAAAAACATCTGAATCCGTGTTTGTATCCATATCTAAATTTTATATCAATTATTTTAAAATATGTAGAATAAATTTAAGGTTTACTTTTTATGAATATTAATAGGTTTAGTGTTAAAAACAAGAAAATAAATTTATATAGTAATTAGGTGAGTGCCCGTGCGTTGCAACGGGAATATATAATAACATGATAACTTACATACAAAATGTGTCTTATATTGTTATAAGAAAATGTTTCATAATCCATTTGTAATCCTGACCATACATAAATTTTGTTATTTTAATTTAGCTGTTTCACTACTACATTGCAACCATCAGTATCATGCAGACTTCGATATATGCCATGATTTGCATGGTCTTATCATTGAAGAGCACGTGCCACACCTGCCGGTACAAGTTCTCTCGTACATTGTCAGTCAACAGGTACGCACCACCATACACGCTTGCTTAAACAAAAAAAGGCAAGTGTATATGTCTGTGAAGAGAATTAAAGGCAGGCCGGTACAAAAGCTACCCTGACGATGGCAAGTGGTCATTTTTATCGGTCCTCCTCTGCGTCACCTCTGGCGCCAAGATGACGCCACATACCTTGATATAGTAGTCATCGAACGCGCACGACATGGGGAGTACCGATGACTCTTGGCTAGGCTGCTAAACGAAGTGCACCCCAGGCTCATCAGCGAGGTAGTACACCTAGTTATTGCACCACCAGATGTGCTAGTCCTCTACATACATCTTGTTCGAGGACACTCACACAACGTCAGCAATGGTCGTCGTCCCAGCGCACAAGAATTCATGGCCGGCCAGTAGCGACTTATATGGCAGGTTGAGCTTCAGATGGATGATGAGCTGGATGGCGTGACAGCGTCGTCGTCGGATGTGGTGCCTAGAACAACCGGAGAGTTGCCAGCGTTGGGGACGACCATGAGGTCCCCCTGTTTGAAGATGGACAGCGCGGTGCAGCCGCTCTGGACCACGTCCAAGCGGCGGCTGCGCCGGAGCTTGCCGAACACAGCGGCGCATGCGGACACGTAGGACTGCTTCCAGAGGTCGAACTGGCAGTCACCAAGCTTCTTCTCGTCATCGATGAGCAACGCCAACGCGAGCGCCTCCTGGCAGTGGTGTTTGTTTGGGGTTTCCAAGTAAGAAACATGGATTTATCTTTGGCGTTGATTTATGAAAATGACTTACAAGTCAGATCCATGGAAAAAATATTACGGAGAATAAATGTCACACATATAAAAAAGGAATTTAAGTCAAAAATATTATAAAAACAAAAGAAATTGCATGCAAGGCTCTTCTTTAAATACTACTGCTTCCGTCCAAAAATATAATTCAGTAATCTTGTTGATAATTATCTACTACTACGCATTATGCAAGGGTAACAGGTGGGATTTGAGAGAGATATAGTAGATATTTTTACTGTAACAAATATTGACATAAACACACATGTGATGTAGTGGTAGCTACGAGCATATTTGCTTGAGGGGTCACGGGTTCGAATTCCATTGGAGCCACATTTGTATTTTTTTAATTTAATTTTAGTTAGACATGGGATGCACGTGAGAATGAGAATGAGCTTTGTGGAGGGGGAATGAGAAAGATAGTGCGGGGAGAGCGGAATGGAAATGACAGAACACAGAATGACAGCCGGGAATGAGAATGAGCTTTGCAGGGAGGGCGGAATGGGAATGATAGAATACAGAATGACAGTCTACCCGTTACCGCTTAATAAGTAGTAGAGAATTCTATATGTTATTCATTCATAATTGAAAAGAAGATAAAAAATTAAATCTGAATAAATATTCGAATCTTCCGCGAAGATGGCTACTCTATTACTGCTACAGTCTCCATCACACGGTATAAAATAGAGGACATATAATTGTACATATGATACTGTTTACAAGATAAAATTCGAAATAAAAGATTGGATAGCCTGACTATTTGGTCCCACTTTCTGTGATGCGTAACGCGCACGGTCCACCGCCAAGAGGCGAGTTGCCGGTGGCCGGTGGGCGGGCCCCGCAACCACCGCGACAGGTCAGGCCGCGCCGGCGCCGCTCTCTTTCCCCGGAACCACGCGGCAGTCCTTTCCACGCGTCGCAAGTTACACTTCCACCCCTCCATGTCCTGGTCCCGTGCACCCGGTTCACGGATACGGGCTGGCCTGCCCCATCGTCCAAACCACCTCATGATCCGCGCTCCCTGTGACGCTGTGACCGACTCATGCACCTGATCCATTCAGGGACCTTGGTGCCCCCGACCCGAGCCCCCACGCGGAGGACCCGCCCGGTGCCCGTTTCGGCGCCGCGTGCTCGTCCCCTCCATGAACCTTCCGCATGAACCGGTAATCTCCAGCCACCGTAAGTTCCGCCTCGCGATTTCTGTGACGCGGGCCTGGTCCATGCGACACGTCCACGCGGAAGTGAGCCGCGCAGCCCCCGACAGGCCGACACTGTGCTGCACTACTCCCACCGTGACCGCTGCAGGCGCACCTACCAAACCAACACCCATTCCGGCAGCGGCAGGCATCTCCTCTCCCGCCCCGCCCCGAGCAACGCCCGCTAGGCTGCTGCTACCCGCAGTCCCCATCCACCCTACCCGCAGTCCCCACCGCAACCGCCGCCTCGGCTCGGGCTGTGTTGACCCCCGTTGACCTCCGCCAGCCCGACCGTCATGGACCTGCGCTTCCCGCCGCCGGCGCCGTCGTCCTGCTTCGGCGGGGGCGGGGTGCTCCCGGCACGGGGGCACCACCGGCGGGCGCAATCGGAGACGTTCATCCGGCTGCCCGACGCGGACCTCCTGCTGGACCCGGATGCCGACTTCGGCTTCTCCGACATCGACTTCCCCTCGCTGTCCGATGACTCGCCCGCGGCGTCCGACCCGACGCCGCAGCCGCAGGCCCCGCCACCCCAGCAGCCGCTTCCGCAGGCGGCTTCGCCGGCGTCTGCGGCGCCGCCGAGGCCGCCGAGCGGAGCGCACATGCGGAGCCTCTCCCTCGACGCCGCCTTCTTCGACGGCCTCTCGCTGCAGGGAGGCGGGGGCGTGGCGGGGCACAAGAGGAGCGGCTCCATGGACGGGGCCACCTCGCCGTTCGAGGGCGAGTCCGCGCCGACGTCCGTGCTGCCGGACTACGCCAAGAAGGCCGTGCCCGACGACAGGCTCGCTGAGCTCGCGCTCCTCGACCCCAAGCGCGCCAAGAGGTGAGCAAGCGCCATCCGCGGTCGCTAGCTGTCTTCCCTCAAAATTGCTTCTTCCCCCGCAGCTTAAGATGCTCGATGGAGCTGGGACGTGGTAGTACCTTGTCCTCTATCTGGTCAAGTCCTGGTTTCAAGATCCGTATCCTTGTCGCGCGTTAAATTTCTTCTGGTCAAGTGAGGTGTAACTATCTGGTTTCACGGTGGTCCTCGTTCTGCAGGATCCTGGCGAACCGGCAGTCTGCGGCGAGGTCCAAGGAGAGGAAGATCAAGTACACAAGTGAGCTGGAGAGGAAGGTGCAGACGCTGCAGACAGAGGCCACCACGCTTTCGGCACAGCTCACGCTTCTTCAGGTAACGAATATTGCTTGGTTGCTTTGACCAGGCACTAAAATAACTTATTGTTCCCCCTCCAAAGTCCCGCTTATCCTCGGAGACAAAAAAAAATGATCATATTGTGGTTGGGTGTGCCAACATACCATTGCTTCAGCCGGCCCTAATTAATTGACTATGGCTTGTCTTGTGCTACAACTACCAGTCTACCACAATGGGAGATCAGCTATTATTTTATCCCTCCACCGAAATTCTTTGCTCTCTTGCTGTGCTGGACAAAGGGGAAAACGAGCTTAGCTGACTTTATCACCACTTCCACTCGCATCCTCTTGATTGGCTGGACTAATGGTTTGTTGTTCTGGCTTATCGATTTTGCTCAAGTTTACTTTTTATATCTTCTTACTAGAGTTTTTGCTGATTCATGAGGATTTGTTTCAATTTAACTACCTTTGATCCTTGGATGGATATGAATTCTCTCCTTGATCGTTCTTGGATGAATTCCTCCTACTCCCTTCGTGCCAAAATAGTTGATCTTTAAGGTTTGGACACGGGAATTTAGAACAAGTAAAAAAGACGTGGTGCACATGAATATTGAACAAGGAGGAGAAAAATAAAGATAGAGATGTATTTGTAAATGGAAAAGGTATATTGGGAGAAGAGAAAGATGACTATTTTGGGACAAAGATTGAATGAGATTTTGGGACGGAGGGAGTATATGTCACATGAATATTGAACATTGCACCTTTCTTTATTTTAGACATTTTGTAACGAATAAGGTCACAACCAACTTAGGCGTTCTATTATGAATATTTGAACTTGAGATTTGGAACATTTTGTAACGAATAAGGTCACAACCAACTTAGGCGTTCTATTATGAATATTTAAACTTGAGGTTTGGAACATTTTGTAACGAATAAGGTCACAACCAACTTGCTGCATTGGAAACTGTTTTAATATACTTCGTGAATGCATGCTATTTCTTATCCACCAAGTTCTTTCCAAGTTTTGAGTTGCCATTAGTGACTTTTGGTATGAGTATGACCGATTGTGTCAGTGTCATTTGGTTGAGTTTTAGCATTCCTTGCTAGTTTTCATTGTTTCTGTACAGTGTACACAAAAACTTGATTTTTTTCATGAGAAGTTAAAATATTTGTACTCCTACATTTGTCTGCCTTACCTTTCTAGTGTAGGTGAATAAGTTACCCTCCAGATTTCTTGCACATAACGCATTAGTTTGTTTAAGAATCCACTCATCAGTTTACATGACTGAATTTGATACACCATCTTATGATAATGTTACTAGAGAAAGGTCCAGACATAATAGTTTACTATAATAGTAAGTAATGCATGGGCATATAGTACCGTCATATAAACCCTAGGACATTGTGGATGCTGTTTTCCTTTTCATTTTGTATGGTCCTCATGGATGTAAAATAGATAACATGTCTATGCTGTATAATTATTGACTTATTGTAATGTTGTTCTTCTCAGTTCAGTTGTGCTTGCAAATTTATGTTACATGGGCTGGTGAATATTCGAGACCAAAAGGTCATTATGTTCAGGAGGTGCTTAGAACACTTTTTTTTGCTGCACACTCTGAAGCAGAATAAGCTGATCCAT
The DNA here is from genome assembly GCA_029449295.1 of Zea luxurians. Taxonomy (NCBI): domain Eukaryota; kingdom Viridiplantae; phylum Streptophyta; class Magnoliopsida; order Poales; family Poaceae; genus Zea; species Zea luxurians. The sequence continues at coordinate 72,885,792 of JAOPSE010000004.1, read as the reverse complement.
GGAAGACTTGCATCTTGAACCTCTGGTCTTATATGGATTGTGAATGACATGCCAGTCGATGTGTGAACTAAAAGTTGTCATGTTATTTGCAACCAGGCAACAATAATTTTATGTCCGTGGCCTTTTCTTCATGCCAACACAGCTCAAACGTTACAATAATTTTGAAGTTTTCTATTTAACAATCTTGCCTGCAAGTATTGTTTTAGTTGATGTGACTACTGAAGGATTTATTACACCTAAAAGTAGGGTCATAGTGGTGATGCATCTAGACTTGATAGGCTGGTCATGACACAAATAGATGTTCTGATTGAAAGCTCAATTGATTGGAGATGAGGAATCAGATGGGGTGGTGTTAGGCCGAAGCTTTGAATTTGGTGGTAGGAGTCAGTTATCCTTTATATATCTCTCTCAAAACTTGGCCAGTCATTTAAGCAACAGAAGAACAAAGTAAAAAAAAACATATTCTGAAGTGTTAAACTGGATTCAGAATTTGTTGGCGAGTAAGATTTGTCTTACTTTTTAGCTATTTTTGGATTGGAATTCTTTCAAATTATTTGCTCTGCTGGTAATCATCCTGAGAACTCCCTGTGGTTTATTGTCAGGACTTATAGCTTATGCATTTGTTTGTTTTAGTTAGTCACCATCTTGTCCAACTGTTGGTTTTGGTTGCCCTTAATGTATATATAGTTCAGCACATCTCTAATACTGTTTCCTTTATCATGCTGCAATTCACTTGTAATGCAGAGGGACACCTCTGGTTTAACCACTGAGAACAGGGAGCTGAAGCTCCGCCTGCAGGCCATGGAAGAACAAGCTAAACTCCGAGATGGTACGTAGTCTTTCTCCGGAAGGTCTTGAGCCACTATCATACCAGGCCCAGAAAGCGACTCACTTTCCCTGTTTCAAGATCATTACAAGGCAAACGATATCAACCGATCAGTTATCTCCTGTCTTGACCAACTTTATTCTCTTGAAAAATACTGTAGTTATCTTCTGAGCAGATAGGTAGATATTAGTTGGACTAGCCTATCATTTATCAAGCAATTTGTTGAAACCCTGGTTGTGTTTGATGATGCAGCTCTAAATGACGCCCTGAGAGAAGAAGTCCAGCGGCTTAAGATAGCCACAGGGCAGGTCCCTAACATAAACGGGAATCCCTTCAACGGAGGACTACCCCAGCAGCAGCAGCATCAGGTGCCGAGCTATTTCTCACAACCACAGGGGATGCAATACTTCAGCAGCCACCAGGGCCAGCATCAGCATCCGAACCATCACCCTCAGAGTTCTTCAAACGGTGGTGGCCAGTCCTTGAGTGACTCCATGGATTTCATGTGAGGACCGAAGGAGAGAGCTCAGGAGTTGCCTGAGATCACATACCAACTAAAGTACTGTAAAAAGGTTGCTGATGTATACCATATTCAGTATTATTATGATACGAGTCATTGTAGGTTAGCTAGCTGTTCCTTGTACCATTAATCAGAAGTTCATTCATGCATGAATATGATGAATTGACAACCTGTCATTGCTTTCGTTTCTGGGGTTCAAGTAAAATTGTTTGACTGGTTGACGAGTTCAGTGTCGGTGTTGCCATGTAAAGTCGTTCTTGTAATAGTGAATGAATAGTTCCCGGTTGGAACTAGTGGTTTTTTACGCTGCTGAAAGCCATCGTGGTTGGCAATAATGTCTCACGGTCAATGAAACGTGAAATAATTCTGCCTGTATTCCACCCCTGGTTGTCGGAGGTTGACGTGATGTCTTTAGGCTGTCTTTTTCATAGGGAATCCCTCTGCCCACTTTTTTTTAGGAAGGGTGAAACCAGCACATTAGGCATAAAATCATCTGATTCAGTTTATGAAGTCTTTTTTCGTTTTTATTTATTTATCTTTTGCACTTCCTTTTTTTCATGCTTTATTAGTACGCACCAGTTATCAATCTGTCCGTCTCCGTTCTAATTTATTATCTATTTGTCACGCCTGGGTTTCGGGGCACCAAGATCCGGACGTGAACATAATCATCAGATATGATGGGACTAAGTCTTATACATATGATGAATCATGACACAGGATCGAATGTCACATCTTTACTATATTTATTATCTATTTGTCACACCTGGGTTTCGGGGCACCAAGATCCGGACGCGAACATAATCACCAGATGTGCTGGATCAAGTCTCACACATATGATGAATCATGACACAGGATCGAATGTCACATCTTTACTATATAACAGGAGTTCTATACAAAATAAATAATTACATTATAAGGAGACAACGGTCCAGCAACCCAAAGTTAACTGGGAGACGACGGCCTAGACCTCTCACGAACTCGTCACAGTAGCCTCCAAGCGCCTCATCCTGTGGTACATGTTCTTGACCTGTGGGGGGTGTGAGACAGCAAGAGTGAGCTCACATACGTTCATAGCTCAACAAGTTGTGGGGAATAATGTGCGTGAACTCGCCAAAGGTGAGAGCTCACGTGAAGTGTAAGGCTTACCAAAGGAGATGGTTAGAGCTGAGCATTGCTTTTAAAGTTGGTCAAAATTTTATTAACAGTTACTAAGTATAAGTAAATATCAAACCCAATTAAGTAGTAGAACAAAAATAACAACATCACCTGCGATGCAATGCATATGACAAATTGAATTTAGTTCCATAAATTAATCATGTGAGTGTCCGAGCTGCTCATGACCGTAAGCACGGCTAGTATACCAGTTTTACACTCTGCAGAGGTTGCACATCTTTACCCACAAGTCATGTTACCCATCTGCCAAGAGACGACGAATCCCATACACCTCTACCGAGGAGGCGAGGCAGGGTAACACTACGAGGCCTTTACAAAGTTCCACTAGCTTCAGAAAACCCGCTACAATTTATAGGAAGCTCCAATGCAGAAATCCCTCGTCCCGCCATCGCAGCAAAATCAACCCAAGGACCTCCCTACACTGACCACTCCCCTACTGCCCTTGCCCCTTTCGGGTAAGGTAGTTGAGAGCACCTAGAGGGGGGGGGGGTGAATAGGTGATCCTGTAAAAACTTCAAACTTAAGCCACAAAAACTTGTTAAGTGTTAGCACGATTATTGCCAAGTGGCTAAGGTGAAGTCTCAACAAAACACAATACCACAAGAGATCAAGCACAAGGGTGACACAGTGGTTTATCCCGTGGTTCGGCCAAGACCAACGCTTGCCTACTCCACGTTGTGGCGTCCCAACGGACGAGGGTTGCAATCAACCCCTCTCAAGCGGTCCAAAGACCCACTTGAATACCACGGTGTTTTGTTTTTCCTTTCACTATCCCGTTTGCAAGGAATCTCCACAAATTGGAGTCTCTTGCCCTTACAAGTATATGATCACAAATGAAACACAGAGTAAGGGAGAGAAGCAACACACACAAATCCACAGCGAAACGCGCACACACACGGCCAAGAATCGAGCTCACAAGAGTATCACAAAGTTCTCACTAGAACGGAGCTCGAATCACTTAGAATCACAAATGAAAGCACAAAGACTAAGTGTGGATGATCAAGAAAGCTCAAAGGTTGCTTGTATGTCTCCTCCATGCGCCTAGGGGCTCCTTTTATAGCCCCAAGGCAGCTAGGAGCCGTTGAGAGCAAATCCGGAAGGCCATTCTTGCCTTCTGTCGTCGGGGGCACCGGACAGTCTGGTGCACACCGGACACTGTCCGGTGCCCGATTTCTTTCCTTAACTGGCGCTTCCGACCGTTGCAGACCGTTGGAGATCTGAGAGCTGTTGGCGCACCGGACATGTCCGGTGCACACCGGACAGTCCGGTGCCGTCTTCCGACCGTTGGCTCGGCCACGTGTCCCGCGCAGATTGCGCGGCCGACCGTTGGCCCTGCCGACCGTTGGCTCACCGGACAGTCCGGTGCACACCGGACAGTCCGGTGAATTTTAGCCGTACGCCGTCGGCGAATTCCCGAGAGCGGCCAGTTCGAGCCGAGTCAGCCTGGCGCACCGGACACTGTCCGGTGCACACCGGACAGTCCGGTGCTCCAGACCGAGCTGGGTCTTGGCAGCACACAGCCAAGTCTTTTCTCCTCTTCTCTCTTTCTGTTTCTAACACTTAGACAAATATATTAGTACACAAAACCAATGTACTAAGGCTTAGAAACATACCTTTACTTCATCATTTGCACCTTGTTCATCCATGTACATAAATTCACAATTAAGCACATGTGTTGGCACTCAATCACCAAAATACTTAGAAATGGCCCAAGGGCACATTTCCCTTTCAATCTCCCCCTTTTTGGTGATTTATGCCAACACAACATAAAGCAACTAGAACAAGTGCAAACTCACTTCAAATAAAACTTAAATTTATTTTGAATCAATTTTGGCATATATGGATCATCCTTTGCCACCACTTGGTTTGTTTTTGTAAATCAAACTCAAATCTCTATCTCTAAGTTAAACACACATGTTGAAGCATAAAGAGAGTCATTCCAAGAGAGATTGATCAAAGATTTCAAAAACTCCCCCTTTTTCCCATAATCAATACTTCTCCCCACAAGAAGCCAACTTTTGACAAGAGAGACAACATAAGAATTTTGACAAACCAAAAACTCTATTCTACTATCTCAAGTGGTAGCTGATCCATTTATTGCTTTGGCCTTTATTTTCTCCCCCTTTGGCATCAAGCACCAAAACGGGATCAATTTTGGCCCTTTAACCCCATTGCCTCACCAAAATCTTCAATTTAGAGCAAATGGCAATAAGAGTTCATGAGATGAACTTGGAATAAGTTACCCTCTCATCGGAGTGCAGTGGAAGTCTTGCATGATCCAAGTCCACCTTTTCCCTTTCAATTCTCCTTTGAGACTAAGTCAAACAAACTCAAGCATATGGTTAGTCTCAAGGGATCAAGTTGTAACACATGGAATAAGTTACCCTCTCATCGGAGTGCAGTGGAAGTCTTGCATGATCCAAGTCCACCTTTTCCCTTTCAATTCTCCTTTGAGACTAAGTCAAACAAACTCAAGCATATGGTTAGTCTCAAGGGATCAAGTTGTAACACATCTCCCCCTAAACATGTGTATCACTTTGCAACGGACTTGTGAGGTCCAGGGAGTGTTTGTACAACTTGAGCACCATGATAAGCAACAAAATGCAAAAAGGAACATGATCAAAAGCATGAATACATGTATGCTACAAGTCAATCCAAGTTCCGCGAATCTAAGACATTTAGCAAGTAAGAAATCTCTAAGGCATTCATACCATGCTCTTGGGGCTTGTTTAAGTCCATAGAGCGCCTTAGAGAGCTTACACACGTGGTCGGGGTACCGCTCATCCTCGAAGCCAGGGGGTTGCTCCACGTACACCTCCTCCTTTATTGGCCCGTTGAGGAAAGCGCTCTTCACATCCATTTGGTACAACCTGAAAGAATGGTGAGCGGCATATGCTAGCAAGATACGAATAGACTCTAGCCTAGCCACAGGAGCAAAAGTCTCCTCAAAGTCCAAACCTGCGACTTGGGCATAACCTTTTGCCACAAGTCGAGCCTTGTTCCTTGTCACCACTCCGTGCTCGTCTTGTTTGTTGTGGAACACCCACTTGGTTCCCACAACATTTTGCTTGGGACGAGGCACCAGCGTCCAAACTTCATTGCGCTTGAAGTTGTTAAGTTCCTCCTGCATGGCCAATACCCAATCCGGATCTAGCAAGGCCTCCTCTACCCTGAAAGGCTCAATAGAAGAGACAAAGGAGTAATGTTCACAAAAATTAACTAGTCGAGACCGAGTAGTTACTCCCTTGCTAATGTCACCCAGAATTTGGTCGACGGGATGATCCCTTTGAATCATCGCTCGAACTTGGGTTGGAGGTGCCGGTTGCGCTTCTTCCTCCATCACATGATCATCTTGTGCTCCCCCTTGATCACACGCCTCCTTTTGATGAACCTGTTCATCGTCTTGAGTTGGGGGATGCACCGTTGTTGAGGAAGAAGGTTGACCTTGTTCATCTTGTTCCTGTGGCCGAACGTCTCCAATCGCCATGGTTTGTATAGCGGCCGTTGGAACATCTTCTTCATCTACATCATCACAATCAACAACTTGCTCTCTTGGAGAGCCATTAGTCTCATCAAATACAACGTCGCTAGAGACTTCAACCAAACCCGATGATTTGTTGAAGACTCTATACGCCTTTGTATTTGAATCATAACCTAATAAAAACCCTTCTACAGCTTTGGGAGCAAACTTAGAATTTCTACCCTTCTTCACTAGAATGTAGCACTTGCTCCCAAATACACGAAAGTACGATACATTGGGTTTGTTACCGGTTAGTAGCTCATACGAAGTCTTCTTGAGGAGTCGATGAAGATAGACCCTATTGATGGCGTGGCAAGCCGTGTTCACAGCTTCCGACCAAAAACACTCGGGGGTCTTGAACTCTCCAAGCATCGTCCTCGCCATATCGATTAGCGTCCTGTTCTTCCTCTCTACCACACCATTTTGCTGTGGTGTGTAGGGAGCGGAGAACTCGTGCTTGATCCCTTCCTCCTCAAGAAACTCCTCCACTTGAAGGTTCTTGAACTCGGACCCGTTGTCGCTCCTAATCTTCTTCACCTTGAGCTCAAACTCATTTTGAGCTCTCCTGAGGAAGCGCTTGAGGGTCCCTTGGGTTTCAGACTTATCCTGCAAAAAGAACACCCAAGTGAAGCGGGAAAAGTCATCAACAATAACTAAACCATACTTACTTCCTCCTATGCTTAGATAGGCGACGGGTCCGAAGAGGTCCATATGCAGCAGCTCCAGAGGTCTTGATGTGGTCATCACATTCTTGCTGTGATGTGCTCCTCCCACTTGTTTACCTGCTTGACAAGCTGCACAAGGTCTATCTTTTTCGAAATAAACATTTGTTAGACCTATCACGTGTTCTCCCTTTAGAAGCTTGTGGAGGTTCTTCATCCCCACATGTGCTAAGCGGCGATGCCACAGCCAGCCCATGCAAGTCTTAACCATTAAGCATGCATCTAGACCGGCCTCTTCTTTTGCAAAATCAACTAAGTAAAGCTTGCCGTCTAGTACACCCTTAAAAGCTAGTGAACCATCACATCTTCTAAAGACAGACACATCTACATTAGTAAAAAGGCAATTATATCCCATATTACATAATTGACTAACAGATAGCAAATTGTAACCAAGAGACTCTACTAAAAACACATTTGAAATTGAGTGCTCATTAGAAATTGCAATTTTACCTAACCCTTTTACCTTGCCTTGATTCCCATCACCGAATATAATTGAATCTTGGGAATCCTTATTTTTGACGTAGGAGGTGAACATCTTCTTCTCCCCCGTCATATGGTTTGTGCATCCGCTGTCGATAATCCAGCTTGAACCCCCGGATGCATAAACCTGCAAGGCAAATTTAGGCTTGGGTCTTAGGTACCCAACTCATGTTGGGTCCTGCAAGGTTAGCACAAATGTCCTTAGGGACCCAAATGCAAGTCCTGTCTCCCTTGCATTTTGCCCCTAACTTCCTAGCAATTATTTTCCTATCCTTTCTACAAATAGCAAAGGAAGTGTTTAAAGCACAATAAATTATAGAAGGTTCATTCACTACTTTCCTAGGAGCATGAATAACATTCTTTCTAGGCACATGAGCAATATTTCTCCTAGGCATATGTACAACATTTCTCCTACACATATCTCTATCATGCTTATAAGAAGAACTAGAAGCATACATGGCATGAGAATCATAAACATGTGAATCAAAAGCATTTCTAGCATGTCTCCTATCATGGTACAAGAAAGCATGGTTCTTTTTAGCACTACTAGCCATAGGGGCCTTCCCTTTCTCCTTGACGAAGATGGGAGCCTTATGGCTTGTTAAGTTCTTGGCCTCTCTCTTGAAGCCAAGACCATCCTTAATTGAGGGGTGTCTACCAACCGTGTAGGCATCCCTTGCAAATTTTATCTTATCAACTTCACTTTTGCTAGTCTTAAGTTGGGCATTAAGACTAGACAATTCCTCATTTAATTTGGAAATTAAAACTAGGTGTTCACTACAGGCATTAACATCAAAATCCTTACACCTAGTGCAAATTGTAACATTTTCAACACAGGAATTTGATTTACTAGCTACTTCTAACCTAGCATTTAAATCATTGTTAACACTTTGTAAGGTAGAAATGGTTTCATGACAAGTAGATAGTTCATAAGAAAGCATTTCATTTCTTTTTACTTCTAAAGCATATGATTTTTGTGCCTCTACAAATTTATCATGTTCATCATATAATAAATCCTCTTGCTTTTCTAAAAGCCTATCCTTTTCATTCAATGCATCAATCAATTCATTGATTTTATCTATCTTAGATCTATCTAAGCCCTTGAACAAGCATGAATAATCTATGTCATCATCATCACTAGACTCATTATCACTAGACGAAGCATAAGTGGAGTCTTGAGTACTCACCTTCTTCTCCCTTGCCATAAGGCATGTGAGACGCTCGTTGGGGAAGAGGGAAGACTTATTGAAGGCAGTAGCAGCGAGTCCTTCATTGTCGGAGTCGGAGGAGGAGCAATCCGAGTCCCACTCCTTTCCTAGATGCGCCTCGCCCTTTGCCTTCTTGTATTGCTTCTTCTTCTCTCTTTTGTTCCCCTTTTCCTGGTCGCTTTCATTATCGGGACAGTTAGCGATAAAATGACCAAGCTTACCGCACTTGAAGCATGAACGCTTCCCCTTCGTCTTGGTCTTGCTTGGCTGCCCCTTGCGACCATTTAGCGCCGTCTTGAATCTCTTGATGATGAGAGCCATCTCTTCATCATTGAGTCCGGCCGCCTCAATCTGTGCCACCTTGCTGGGTAGCGCCTCCTTGCTTTGTGTTGCCTTGAGAGCAAGGGGTTGCGGCTCGTTGATCGGACCATTCAAGGCGTCGTCCACATACCTCGCCTCCTTGATCATCATTCGCCCGCTAACAAATTTCCCAAGAACTTCTTCGGGCGACATCTTGGTGTACCTGGGATTTTCACGTATATTGTTCACCAAGTGAGGATCAAGAACGGTAAATGACCTGAGCATTAGGCGGACGACGTCGTGGTCCGTCCATCGTGTGCTTCCGTAGCTCCTTATCTTGTTGATAAGGGTCTTGAGCCGGTTGTATGTTTGCGTCGGCTCCTCGCCCCTTATCATTGCGAACCGTCCAAGCTCACCCTCCACCAACTCCATCTTGGTGAGCAAGGTGACGTCGTTCCCCTCATGAGAAATCTTGAGGGTGTCCCAGATTTGCTTGGCGTTATCCAAGCCGCTCACTTTATGATATTCATCCCTGCACAAAGAAGCTAGAAGAACAGTAGTAGCTTGTGCATTCTTATGAATTTGTTCATTAATGAACATGGGACTATCCGAACTATCAAAGTGCATTCCACTCTCTACAATCTCCCATATACTAGGATGGAGAGAGAATAGGTGACTACGCATTTTGTGGCTCCAAAATCCGTAGTCCTCTCCATCAAAGTGTGGGGGCTTGCCGAGTGGAATGGAGAGCAAATGAGAATGTGAACTTTGCGGAATACGAGAGTAATCAAAAGAAAAGTTCGAATTAACCGGTTTCCTTCTCTCGTAGTCGTTGTAGTCCTCGTCCTTTTGGGAAGAAGTAGACTCGTCGCTGTCGTAGTAGACGATCTCCTTGATGCGCCTTGTCTTCTTCTTCTTCCCTTCCTTCCGTCTTTGGCCCGAGCCGGAGTCGGTAGGCTTATCGTCCTTCGGCTCGTTGACGAAGGATTCCTTCTCTTTGTCATTGATCACAATACCCTTCCCCTTAGGATCCATCTCTTCGGGCGGTTAGTCCCTTTGTGAAGAGAACGGCTCTGATACCAATTGAGAGCACCTAGAGGGGGGGGGGGTGAATAGGTGATCCTGTAAAAACTTCAAACTTAAGCCACAAAAACTTGTTAAGTGTTAGCACGATTATTGCCAAGTGGCTAAGGTGAAGTCTCAACAAAACACAATACCACAAGAGATCAAGCACAAGGGTGACACAGTGGTTTATCCCGTGGTTCGGCCAAGACCAACGCTTGCCTACTCCACGTTGTGGCGTCCCAACGGACGAGGGTTGCAATCAACCCCTCTCAAGCGGTCCAAAGACCCACTTGAATACCACGGTGTTTTGTTTTTCCTTTCACTATCCCGTTTGCAAGGAATCTCCACAAATTGGAGTCTCTTGCCCTTACAAGTATATGATCACAAATGAAACACAGAGTAAGGGAGAGAAGCAACACACACAAATCCACAGCGAAACGCGCACACACACGGCCAAGAATCGAGCTCACAAGAGTATCACAAAGTTCTCACTAGAACGGAGCTCGAATCACTTAGAATCACAAATGAAAGCACAAAGACTAAGTGTGGATGATCAAGAAAGCTCAAAGGTTGCTTGTATGTCTCCTCCATGCGCCTAGGGGCTCCTTTTATAGCCCCAAGGCAGCTAGGAGCCGTTGAGAGCAAATCCGGAAGGCCATTCTTGCCTTCTGTCGTCGGGGGCACCGGACAGTCCGGTGCACACCGGACACTGTCCGGTGCCCGATTTCTTTCCTTAACTGGCGCTTCCGACCGTTGCAGACCGTTGGAGATCTGAGAGCTGTTGGCGCACCGGACATGTCCGGTGCACACTGGACAGTCCGGTGCCGTCTTCCGACCGTTGGCTCGGCCACGTGTCCCGCGCAGATTGCGCGGCCGACCGTTGGCCCTGCCGACCGTTGGCTCACCGGACAGTCCGGTGCACACCGGACAGTCCGGTGAATTTTAGCCGTACGCCGTCGGCGAATTCCCGAGAGCGGCCAGTTCGAGCCGAGTCAGCCTGGCGCACCGGACACTGTCCGGTGCACACCGGACAGTCCGGTGCTCCAGACCGAGCTGGGTCTTGGCAGCACACAGCCAAGTCTTTTCTCCTCTTCTCTCTTTCTGTTTCTAACACTTAGACAAATATATTAGTACACAAAACCAATGTACTAAGGCTTAGAAACATACCTTTACTTCATCATTTGCACCTTGTTCATCCATGTACATAAATTCACAATTAAGCACATGTGTTGGCACTCAATCACCAAAATACTTAGAAATGGCCCAAGGGCACATTTCCCTTTCAGTAGTCCTCCACTAGCTTTCCTAGTTAGTCAGCCAAGGGCGTCCCATAAAACCCTTGTGGTAGCACTGTTTTCTCGGGTGGTTCTCCATGTTCCAATTAACATAATGATCTTATCATGAACAATAGATAACAACTGATAATAAAATATAATCATGAATAGTAATGTGTATCTCTATACCCAAAACCACATAAAGCAATAGCAGGTACTACCCAAAAATTTAGTGGTGAACAAGGTATAAAGATAACCAAACTAGGGTAACCTATTGGGTCCCATCAAAATTAACCTATGCGTTCTGTTGAGCGCCGCGGGAGGTGGGGGAAGACCCGAGGGAGCGGGCCCCACAATACGGTGCCCAGAGAAGAGCCATGTGCGTCTAGTGGCGGGGCCCACCAGTAGTGGTAGGCACGCCCGGGACACCTAGGCCGCGGAAGATCTGAGCTGGGCCGAGCCAATGTTGGTTTCCCCTTGGGCCGACCAAGGAGATTCGGCCCAGGGTATAGGTAAGTTTCTTTTCATTCTTTTCTGTTTTTTTTGTTCTAAATTAAACTCGAATTCAACTAACATTTGAATTCAAATAGAATGCATAAACAAGAAAAGTTCACCATGGATGAATTATTATTATACTAACCACTTAATCTTTCCATTTTACATATGCAATGCACACACACATTGTTTGAAAGTCAAATTTAAAGTTTTATTCAAAAGTTCATATTCGCTTGTTTTATTTTGGAATAAGACATTTTCTAATGTATAATTTTTTAAGAGATATTTTTAGATTAATTCTTTTTAGCGAAGACTTTTAAGTATGTAATCCGTACCCATATGCATTTTTAGAAAGATGATTTCTAGTGTATAAAATCCTTTGGTTGAATGTGCACAAAGAAAAGAAGACCAAGAAATCCCAAAACACAAGCATAAGTATATTTATTTATTTATCCTTTTATCTTTATCTTATACAAATTTTGGGCATTACAAATCCTATCCCCCTTAAAAATAATCTCGTCCTCGAGATTTGTAAGAAAAGGGATATAGAAAGCCAAATGTTTGGTTGCAGTTTAGCTTCGTGTTTTTTTTTCAAGTGGTTTTAAGCACAAATGTTTTCTATATACTTTTTTTAAGTCATTAAATAAGGTAATGATTAGGAACACATGGGTATACTATGTTTAGCTATTAGGCAGAAGTAGAGAAGGTTGCGGTAATAAGGATTAGGGCAAAGAAAGATTCCATTATGGATGGTGGATCTTGACTCATCTGGTGATTCCGTTTTGCCCTTTGAAGACTTGAGTTGGTGCTTATCCTCCCTTGACGTGGTTGGTCTTCTTTAGCTTTTATTCTTGTTGTCATCTGAGTTAAGGACATATGGCTAAGGATATATAATTAGGATAGCCAAGGTACACGAGGTTGGTAGGTTTGAACAAAGTTTTACTTTGCTTTTGTGATATCTAGTGTCGGGGACCATAATTAGGGGTACCCTCAAGACGCCTAATTCTCAGCTGGTAACCCCCATCAGCATAAAGCTGCAGAGGCCTGATGGGTTTGATTAAGTCAGGGATCAGTCCATACGAGCGACTCGATCACGCCACGCCCGAGCCTAGCCTCGGGCAAGGGCAGCCGACCCTGAGGTGTTTCCGTCTCGCTCGAGGCCCCTTTTTTACGGCAGACGCATCTCCGGCTCGCCCGAGGCCTTGCCTTCGTTAAGAAGCAACCCTGACTAAATCACCGCGCCAACCGACCAAGTCACTGGGGCATTTAACGCAAAGAGTGAGACCGACGGGCGGCCAGGCTTTGCCAAAGGCCCCGGAAGACGGCGAACTCCGCTCCGCCCGACCCAGGGCTCGGACTCGGGCTAAGGCCCCGGAAGACGGCGAACTCCGCTCCGCCCGACCCAGGGCTCGGACTCGGGCTAAGGCCCCGGAAGACGGCAAACTCCGCTCCGCCCGACCCAGGGCTCGGACTCGGGCTAAGGCCCCGGAAGACGGCGAACTTTGCTCCGCCCGACCCAGGGCTCGGACTCGGGCTAAGGCCCCAGAAGACGACGAACTCCGCTTCGCCCGACCCAGGGCTCGGACTCCGCTCTGGCCTCTGCCGAATGACCTCCGCCTCGCCCGACCCAGGAGCTCGAGCTCAGCCTCGGCCATGCAGGACAGACTCAACCTCGGCTTCGGAGGAGCCTCCACGTCGCCTGACCTAGGGCACGAGTCCGCCACGTCGACTGGAAGCGCCATCATCACCCTACCCCGAGCCGACTCGGGCCACAGAAAACAGGACCGACGTCCCATCTGGCTAGCTCCGCCAGATAGGCAATGATGGCGCCCCGCTGGACCCATGACGACGGCGGTTCTCAGCTCCCTTACGGAAGCAGGGGGACGTCAGCAAGGGCCCAACCACTCCGACAGCTGTCCCCCTGCCAGGCTCCATTGCTTCTCCGACGGCCACGACGCCACACGAGCTGGGTGCCAAGATCTCTCCGGCTGCCACCTTGGCATGTACTTAGGGCACTAGCTCTCCCCCGCTAGACACGTAGCACCTTGCTACACCCCCATTTGTACACCTGGATCCTCTCCTTACGCCTATAAAAGGAAGGACCAGGGCCTTCTTAGAGAAGGTTGGCCTCGCGGGAACGAGGGCAGGGGCAGGCGCTCTCTTGGGGCCGCTCGCTCCCCTCACTCGCGCGGACGCTTGTAACCCCCTACTGCAAGCGCACCCGACCTGGGCGCGGGACGAACACGAAGGCCGCGGGATCTCCAACTCCCTCACGACCCGGCTCCGGCCACCTCGCTCTTTCCCCCCTTCACGCTCGCCCACGCGCTCGACCCATCTGGGCTGGGGCACGCGGCACACTCACTCGTCGGCTCGGGGACCCCCCGGTCTCGAAACGCCGACAGTTGGCGCGCCAGGTAGGGGCCTGCTGCGTGTTGACGAGCAGTTTCCCGTCAAGCTCCAGATGGGCAGTCTCCAACGACCTCTTCAACCCGGAACGGTGCTCCGTTTTGGGAGCCTCGAGTTCATGTCTTTCGACGGCAGCTACGACATGATACTCCTTCCACCGCCGCGCGACAGCGACGGTGGCGGCGGACAGCCCGCCCGCCGGCGGCGGAATCGACGACGTCTTTCCCGCGTGGGGGAAGGACAACTTTCGAGCTCGCCCCATCCTCTCCCTCACCATCGGAGGAGAAGGCGGGGCAACCAGGGCCGAGCGGGAGGCTGCGCTCAGTCGGCTGTCGAGCAAGTCGACATCCCCAGCACCCCAACGGAGGACGCGTCGGGCGTCACCCTCGCGTTTGAGGCAAAGGCGAGCGCCGTCCCCCCGCGACACGCCGACTCCGAGCAAGTGGACGACGCCAGCGCGCTCACGGAGGGCCTGCAGGACGTCGCCCTCGTACCCAAGACGACGGCGCGATCAGCCCCCGATGTGACTTCGTCGCTCTTCGTCGACCAAAAGGTACCGACTGCCTCCCATCCTTCGTCATTTCGACTCGACCTCAACCCGCTTAGCGACCTCGCTTTGGCGGGCGCTCGCGTTGAGGTGAATGCAACCCCTTTCGGGTTTCGTGTGCGGTCGCCCTGGGACCGATTGACGGGCGTCTCGACCTACGGACCCTCTGGGTCCGAGGAAGATGACGACCCCAGCATCTGCTGGGATTTCTCTGGATCTGGCAACCCCAGTGCCATGCGGGACTTCATGACCGCATGCAACTACTGCCTCTCCGACTGTTCCGACGGCAGCCGCAGCCTTGACGACAAGGACTGCGGCCCGAGCCGCGAATGTTTCCACGTCGAGCTAGGGGATCCCTCCGGAGGCAGCTGTCTCGGCATGCCGAAGGATGGTGATCTCCCTAGGCCAGCGCCTCGCGCCGACATCCCGCGGGAGCTAGCTGTGGTCCCCGTTCCGGCGGGGGGGTCACGACCCACAGCTCGAGCAAGTCCGCGGGGCGCAGGCCGAGCTCGATGAGGGAGCAGGAGCGCTCGAGGCAATCCGCCGGGACGTCGGGCAGGCATGGGCGGGCCAGCCCCCGGCCGGAGAAATACGTCACCTGCCCCAGGGTCTCCAGCACCACATCGCCAACGATGCCAGGGGCAGACCGCCACCCGCATCCGGCGGAACCGGTCAGGACCTGGCAGCCGCGGCGATGCTCCTCCGCGCGATGCCGGAGTCATCAACCACCGAGGGTCGGCGAATCCAGGGAGAGCTCAAGCATCTCCTGGAAGGCGCTGCGGCCCGGCGGGCCGAGAGCTCTGCCTCCCGAAGGCAGGGGTACCCCTCGGAACCTCGTGCCGCGACTTCCCGACTCATGCGGGAAGCCTCGGTCTACACCGGGCGCACGCACAACACCGCGCCTGCGGCCCCGGGCCACCTCGGCGACGAGCACCCTCATCGCGACCGTCGGGCCCGCCTCGACGAAAGGGTGCGCCGAGGTTATCACCCCAGGCGTGGGGGACGCTACGACAGCGGGGAGGATCGGAGTCCCTCGCCCGAACCACCCGGTCCGCAAGTCTTCAGCCGGGCCATTCGGCGGGCGCCGTTTCCGACCCGATTCCGACCCCCGACTACTATCACAAAGTACTCGGGGGAAACGAGACCGGAATTGTGGCTCGCGGACTACCGCCTGGCCTGTCAACTGGGTGGAACGGACGACGATAACCTCATCATCCGTAACCTCCCCCTGTTCCTCTCCGACACCGCTCGCGCTTGGTTGGAGCACCTGCCTCCGGGGCAGATTTCCAACTGGGAGGATCTGGTCCAAGCTTTCGCCGGCAACTTCCAGGGCACGTACGTGCGCCCCGGGAATTCCTGGGACCTCCGAAGCTGCCGGCAACAGCCGGGAGAGTCTCTTCGGGACTACATCCGGCGATTCTCGAAGCAGCGCACCGAGCTGCCCAACATCACCGACTCCGATGTCATCGGTGCATTCCTTGCCGGCACCACTTGCCGTGACCTGGTGAGCAAGTTGGGTCGCAAGACCCCCACCAGGGCGAGCGAGCTGATGGACATCGCCACCAAGTTCGCCTCTGGTCAGGAGGCGGTCGAGGCCATCTTCCGAAAGGACAAGCAGCCCCAGGGCCGCCCGTCGGAAGATGCTCCCGAGGCGTCTACTCCGCTCGGCGCCAAGAAGAAAGGCAGGAGGAAGTCGCAAGCGAAACGCGACGCCGCCAGCACGGACCTTGTCGCCGCCGCCGAACACAAGAACCCTCGGAAGCCCCCCGGAGGCGCCAACCTCTTCGACAAGGCACTCAAGGAGACGTGCCCTTACCATCAGGGGCCCGTCAAGCACACCCTCGAGGAGTGCGTCATGCTTCGGCGCCACTTCCACCGGGCCGGGCCACCCGCAGAGGGTGGCAGGGCCCGAGACGACGACAAAAAGGAAGATCACCAAGCAGGAGAGTTCCCCGAGGTCCGCGACTGCTTCATGATCTACGGAGGGCATGCGGCGAATGCCTCGGCTCAGCATCGTAAGCAAGAGCGTCGGGAGGTCTGCTCAGTGAAGGTGGCGGCGCCAGTCTACCTAGACTGGTCCGACAAGCCCATCACCTTCGACCAGGATGACCACCCCGACCACGTGCCGAGCCCGGGGAAGTACCCGCTCGTCGTCGATCCCGTCATCGGCGACGTCAGGCTCACCAAGGTCCTGATGGATGGGGGCAGCTGCCTCAATATCATCTACGCCGAGACCCTCAGGCTCCTGCGCGTCGATCTATCATCCGTCCGAGCAGGCGCTGCGCCCTTCCACGGGATCATTCCTGGGAAGCGCGTCCAGCCCCTCGGACAGCTCGACCTTCCTGTCTGCTTCGGAACACCCTCCAACTTCCGAAGGGAGACTTTGACGTTCGAGGTGGTCGGGTTCCGAGGAACCTACCACGCAGTGTTGGGAAGGCCATGCTATGCGAAGTTCATGGCCATCCCCAACTACACCTACCTGAAGCTCAAGATGCCGGGCCCCAACGGGGTCATCACCGTCGGCCCCACGTACAAACACGCATTCGAATGCGATGTGGAGTGCGTGGAGTACGCCGAGGCCCTCGCCGAGTCCGAGGCCCTCATCGCCGACCTGGAAAGCCTCTCCCGAGAGGGGCCGGACGTGAAGCGACACGCCGGCAACTTCGAGCCAGCGGAGACGGTTAAGACCGTCCCTCTCGACCCCAGTGGCGACACCTCCAAGCAGATCCGGATCAGTTCCGGGCTCGACCCCAAATAGGAAGCGGTACTCGTCGACTTTCCCCGCGCAAACGCCGACATTTTTGCGTGGGGTCCCTCGGACATGCCCGGCATACCGAGGGATGTCACCGAGCACTCGCCGGATATTCGGGCAGGAGCCCGACTCGTCAAACGGCCTCTGCACGGACGACGCCCGGGGGCTGCGCCCTTCCCCCACTCACACACGAGAATCAGTCATCAAGGAAGGGCCGGCCTCGCCCCGGCGGAGCCCGACCCTCCCTCGGGGGCTAAAAAGGGGGAACCCCTCTCGTTGAGTTTGGATGCACCTTTCCGCGTCAGAGAAATTCTTTTTTCGATCAAGAAGGGGTTTTTGCGTTCTCCCGGATGCGTCAGAAGCAGGGTCCCGAGGAGCGAACTTGGGTACAAATAAGTGGCGAGACCGACTGAGCCGAGGAACACCTATGCCTCCGGGCTAGGGACACCTCACTCATCGCCTGCCACGAAAAAGGACCCAGCTCGGGAAATCACCCTGTTGTTGACAAGTCGGGCCAGACGCGCAAATTGAAACAGAAAAGAGTATGACTTCACGCAAGAAAAATAAAGTGTCCAGGCCTCGGCGGCCGCGGCAAAGCATACATCCAACAGAAATTGCCCCAACAAAAGTCAGGCGTCGCCTTGGGAAGGCGCCGCGCCCTTAGTTCCACCCCCGCCGTCGGTAAGGTCCGCCTCCGCTTCCGGCGGCGGCACAGGAGGAAGAATCTCCGCCTCGAAGACGGTCGCCACCGCCGCGCTCGGACCCGCAGCGACCGCGTCGAGCCACTGAACTTCTGCCAGGGCGGCCTCGTCTTCGTCAGGAAGGCAATACCCCTCACTGACCCGCTCCAGGTCCACGACGTAATGGGAAGCGAGCACGGCGAAGGCCCGCCTGACGCCGTGGTGTAGCGCCCCGCGGACTTTACCGCGCGCGTAATCACCTAGGGCCTGAAGGCGGCTTTGGGGGGAGCTTCCTGAAGGGACGTCGCCAGGACCAAGGGTCCGATAGACATCCGAGACGGCCTCGGACATGGCCGCGAGATCGGCCTCCCTCTGCTCAGCAGCCCCAGCGAGCGCCTCGGCGAGCGCTTTGGCAGACTCGTCAAGGGCAGACTCGAGCTCTGCGAACAACCAGAAGAAAGACCTCAAACACAAGCGGAAGAAACGGACAAGAACGAGAAACGAGGACGGTCGAGGCATACCTCCGGCTCGGACACGCTGCTCCGAGGCCGCGACTTGGGCTGCGGCCAGATCAGCCGCAAGGGTCTTGGCCCGGCTTTCGGCCTCGGCAGCCTGGCCCCGAGATTGGTCCCGCTCCTCGGCAACCTGGACAAGCTCCGACCGCTGCCGTAGCGCCTCTGTGCACGCCGCCGCCGCCTCGGCCCTCAGGTCAGCGCAGAGCAACTGGAGGTCCGCTATCTTAGCGTCCTGCTGAGAAAGGCGCGCGGTAGCCCCGGCGAGCGAAGTCCTCAGGGACCGCAGCGAGCCCCAGACGTCGGCCTCGCGGCGGATGAACGACGACTTGGCGGCGCTCCGGTCCGTCAGATCCTGGAAAGGAAAACAAGGCATCACGACGAACGCCTCGCTCGCAGAAGGGAGAAGGTATGCCTGAAACCGTTACCTGGAGGATTTTGGGGATGTCCCCGCAGAGAACCTCCAGCGACGATCGGAGCGACCCCACCGTTGCTTCCGCACGCTTGCGGAGCTCGTCCCAGGACTGGTCCTCCTGATCATCGTCAAGAACGAAGATAGGGTCCGAAGCCTCGCGGGTCCGGAATCGGAGCAACTGGCCCCGGGCCTCGGGGCTCCGCCGCACAGCGACAAGGCTGCCGCCCGCCTGGATGAACTGCGCGTCCACGCCCACCTCTTCCGAGGCCCTGGGCGCCGACGCTGCAGCCGTCTCAACGCCGGCAGCAACCATATGCTCTCCGACTGGGACGGTGCCAACTGCGATGGCGGCAGGCACCGGCATGGCCGACACGGCAGGCGGGCTCGGGACCGCGTCGGCGCCGGCCGCCTCCCCGATCACGATGGCCGCCTCGGCAGAGGAGCCCGCCTCGGGGATCTGCTCCCCCGGGACATGCGACGCCTGAGCCCCATGCGGCGAAGCGCCCTGCGAAAGGGTCGGCTGAGCGGCGGGGCCCGAGACGGCGCCAGCCGCCTGGACCGACGCTGTCTTAAGGGCCTTCCGGGGCGCCAGGTCGGTAGGACCATGGCTCCGCTTGCTGGAAAAAAGAAGAAAGGGAAAATCACGGCCAAGACGTATGAATGAAGCGCCGGGACGGAGACATTCCAAGGTACTTACCCGCTCCGGACCATGATCCACTGTGCCTGGGGGGAGGTCTCTTGGCTCCCGCTCCCTGGAACCACCGCCGAGGTCCGCCTCGCCAACAGCCCCGGCACCGCCCTCGCCTTGGGTGCCCCTGATGCCCGGGAGGCGGACTGCCCAGGCGCCGCCATGGCAACCTGAGGACCGCTCCCCCGCGCTGCCGGCGCGGGGGATGGCTCTCGAGGGACGGACCCCTCGGCCCGGCTCCCTGGAGTTGCGTCAGCTCCTCCAGCCGAGGAGTCAAGTACCCTCTCGGGTTGCCCCCGCCCCTCAGGTCGGGGATCCGACGTCTTGGCTCCAGAAACCGACGACATCGGCCCGCTCGGGGGCTGACTCGACAGCTCCCGGCCACGCCCCAAGCTGGGGCTGAGGCCGAGACGGGCGGCCATGTCGTCCTCCTCCTCTTCACCATCGTCGTCGTCATCATCGGATGTCTCCGGCGACAGCTCCCTGGGGAGTCCTTCCCTCTCCTGCTGGCGACGGCGTTTCTCCAGGGCGTCCCGAGCCCGCCTCCGCTTGCGGGCCCGGGCCTTCTCCGCATCCTTTTTCTTCTTCTCCTCCTCCGCGGCGACCCGCCGCGCTGCCCGACCCACCGCGTCCTTCGGGACCCGCGGCAAGGAGGGTTTGTGCCGCCCCACCTCCTAAAAAGGGGGGAGGGGGAAAGAAATCCAATCGTGAGAACCTGGAGCAGCCGGGTATATGAGGAAGGAAGGAGCGAACACTCACCAGAGCGACGCACCCCTGGTCGGGGCGCATTCGAGGCTGGGAGAAGGCGTGGGGGTCTAGCTTCCCCATCGCAGCCGACACCCGCCATTGGAGGGCGTCATGGGGAAGAGGATCAGGGGACATCCGTGACCCCTCCCAGTCGGCCTCCAGGGTCATCTCCCAAAGCGACAGCCGCCGTTCCGCCAGGGGGAGCACCCTCCGACGGTGGATGGCAGCAACCACTCCCGCGGCGGTGAGTCCTCCCTCCCGCAACGCCTTCAGGGCCTGGAGAAGAGGTTCGAGGTTCTTCTGCCTCTCGTGTGGAGTCCCGTGGCGCCAGGCGTCGGGAGCGGCGGTGACAACCCGCTGAGAGAACGGCGGGAGCAACTCTTCGTCATTCCGGAGGTAGAACCACCGGCGCTGCCAACCCTTGTTTGAGGATGCAAGGACGGCAGGGATATACTGCGACGACCGCGACTGCCTCAACAAAAGGGTGCAGCCGCCGGCCCGCACCGCGGCGCGGACCTTCCTCTCCCCCGTCGGCGAGGCAAAAAGCTCGGCGAAGAAGAGATGGGTCCACAAATCCCAATGGGGGGCGATCCCCAAATACCCCTCGCACACCGCTACGAAGATAGCGGCCTGCGAGATGGAGTTGGGGGTGAGGTTGTGCAACTCCACCCCGTAATGGAATAGGATGGCCCGCATAAAGCGGCTCGTCGGCACACCAAATCCCCGCTCATGGAAGGAGATGAAGCTCACGACGTACCCCGGCGGAGGGGATGGAGTGACTCCACCCGCGGGAGGAATCCATTCCGGCCGCTGCTCATCGGTGAGAGGGCGGAGCAAACCCTCGCCGACGAGGTCCTCCAGATCACCCGCCGTCACCGTGGAGAAGGGCCACGGGTCGCGCGGCGGGATGATGGTCACCCGGTCAGCCATCGCCGAAACAGAAAGGGTGGCGGCGCGAAGGACAGGGGAGGGCGGTTTTCTTTTCCCTGGCTAGATCTCTCAGACTGCAAAAAACCTAAGAGGGAGACAAGAAGCGGAGTCGAGAACCGTCACCGGACCCTCTCCGAGGTATATAAAGACCAAGGTGAAGACGGTTCCAACGTACCGCCCGAACCGGACGCAGGGTTCAAAAAACGCAAAGCAAAACAGCCATTCCTCGAACGGCTCGCGCACGCAACGGCAGCCTCGCCGACCGCTCGCCCCGGCACATTAACTCCGCGGCTGAATAGGCGGTGCTTCTGGCAGGAGCAGCTGGCGACGTTTCGCCTTCACGATCACACCAAAAAAGGTACGCCACGTCGTTCAAATTCGTGTCCTTTTTCCCTTTTTTCTCTTTCTCTATCTCTTGCAACAGGGACCGGGAAAGGGAATACCCCCAAAGGGATCCTTCCCTGTGAAGGAACTAGGCTCCGAGCCTCCTTACTGATCAGGGGTTCGAAGGCTGGCCCCCCGAAGGGTTCAACAGCCGCCTCAGATCGCGTGGGCCCGACACCCACTACTGGTCAGAGGTTCGAAGGTCGGCCCCCCGAAAGGTTCCACGACCGCCTCAGGCTACTCGGGCTCCGCGCCCATTACTGATCAGGGGTTCGAAGGCTGGCCCCCCGAAGGGTTCACAGTCGCCTCAGACACCGAGCGAGGGATGACCAGGGGTACGTTCGATACATAACCGAGGCTCGGGCTGCGCTCCCGAGGTACCCTAGGACATTTCCGAGACCAGCGGGAACGATCCTGTAACGGAATCCCATCGGAGGGAGGCAACGAGCCCTCGGACCCCGTCGCCAGGGGACCGGGTCCGGCAGATCACCCGCAGGTACTTTTGGGCGTGCCTCCGGGCCCCTAGCCGACCCCCAACGAACGGGGCACGGACGTCCACTCGGATTACCCGATTGCAGCTCACCGGAGACACCATGTTCGGTGCCCATCGAGGGTAACATGGCGCTCTCCCCCCCTCCTCCTTGCGGAAAGGCGACGTAGGGGCATATGTAAAAAAGCCGAGTCTGTCCCTGATCGTCCTCTCGCTCTGTGCGGAGGCTCGGGGGCTGCTCTCGCAAACCCGGCTCCGGCCGAACCGTTG
The DNA here is from genome assembly GCA_029449295.1 of Zea luxurians. Classification (NCBI taxonomy): domain Eukaryota; kingdom Viridiplantae; phylum Streptophyta; class Magnoliopsida; order Poales; family Poaceae; genus Zea; species Zea luxurians. The sequence continues at coordinate 72,863,388 of JAOPSE010000004.1, read as the reverse complement.
ACAGCGTCAACATACCAGCCCGAGAACTTGGGCCCCGACAGTGCACCCGGGCTACGGCCTGTTCGCATGAGGGAACCGCCAGACCAGCCGAAGCATTACGCCAGGCATTAAGACCTCGAAGGAGTGAAACCACTCCTCCGAGGCCTCGGGGGCTACACCCGGCGGGTGCGCTCGCGCGCACCCACCGGAACAAAGTGCAACCGAGAAAGGCTGGTCCCCTTGCAAAAAAGTGCGACGAAAGCCTCCAAGCGAGTGCTAACACTCCCTTCGAGGCTCGGGGGCTACTGTCGGGGACCATAATTAGGGGTACCCTCAAGACGCCTAATTCTCAGCTGGTAACCCCCATCAGCATAAAGCTGCAGAGGCCTGATGGGTTTGATTAAGTCAGGGATCAGTCCATACGAGCGACTCGATCACGCCACGCCCGAGCCTAGCCTCGGGCAAGGGCAGCCGACCCTGAGGTGTTTCCGTCTCGCCCGAGGCCCCTTTTTTACGGCAGACGCATCTCCGGCTCGCCCGAGGCCTTGCCTTCGTTAAGAAGCAACCCTGACTAAATCACCGCGCCAACCGACCAAGTCACTGGGGCATTTAACACAAAGAGTGAGACCGACGGGCGGCCAGGCTTTGCCAAAGGCCCCGGAAGACGGCGAACTCCGCTCCGCCCGACCCAGGGCTCGGACTCGGGCTAAGGCCCCGGAAGACGGCGAACTCCGCTCCGCCCGACCCAGGGCTCGGACTCGGGCTAAGGCCCCGGAAGACGGCGAACTCCGCTCCGCCCGACCCAGGGCTCGGACTCGGGCTAAGGCCCCAGAAGACGGCGAACTCCGCTCCGCCCGACCCAGGGCTCGGACTCGGGCTAAGGCCCCGGAAGACGGCGAACTTCGCTCCGCCCGACCCAGGGCTCGGACTCGGGCTAAGGCCCCAGAAGACGACGAACTCCGCTTCGCCCGACCCAGGGCTCGGACTCCGCCCTGGCCTCTGCCGAATGACCTCCGCCTCGCCCGACCCAGGAGCTCGGGCTCAGCCTCGGCCATGCAGGACAGACTCGACCTCGGCTTCGGAGGAGCCTCCACGTCGCCCGACCTAGGGCACGAGTCCGCCACGTCGACTGGAAGCGCCATCATCACCCTACCCCGAGCCGACTCGGGCCACAGAAAACAGGACCGATGTCCCATCTGGCTAGCTCCGCCAGATAGGCAATGATGGCGCCCCGCTGGACCCATGACGACGGCGGTTCTCAGCTCCCTTACGGAAGCAGGGGGACGTCAGCAAGGGCCCAACCACTCCGACAGCTGTCCCCCTGCCAGGCTCCATTGCTTCTCCGACGGCCACGACGCCACACGAGCTGGGTGCCAAGATCTCTCCGGCTGCCACCTTGGCATGTACTTAGGGCACTAGCTCTCCCCCGCTAGACACGTAGCACCTTGCTACACCCCCATTTGTACACCTGGATCCTCTCCTTACGCCTATAAAAGGAAGGACCAGGGCCTTCTTAGAGAAGGTTGGCCTCGCGGGAACGAGGGCAGGGGCAGGCGCTCTCTTGGGGCCGCTCGCTCCCCTCACCCGCGCGGACGCTTGTAACCCCCTACTGCAAGCGCACCCGACCTGGGCGCGGGACGAACACGAAGGCCGCGGGATCTCCAACTCCCTCACGACCCGGCTCTGGCCACCTCGCTCTTTCCCCCCTTCGCGCTCGCCCACGCGCTCGACCCATCTGGGCTAGGGTACGCGGCACACTCACTCGTCGGCTCGGGGACCCCCCGGTCTCGAAACGCCGACATCTAGATTAGACAACCTATGATGTAGGTTAGGTTGTTGTTTACGGACGAGTTAGTCCAAGGTATTAATTTAGGGTAAGATATGTTTACAGATTTAGGGTCTAATTTATGTCGCTAACATTATCTAACTTATTTGAGTAACTCAATTTGGATTAGATCATGTTAGATTAGGTGGGATCTAGATCATTAGATAAGATCTATTTATTTTAGGCTAGATCATGGTTGTTACTGTAGAGTGGGATATGTATGCCTATTAGAACAAGATACATCCATAAGGATAAGGTAGAATCTTTTGAGGTTAGTTAGATCTATTAGGGTGACATAATTTTTTTTCAAGATAAGATGAATCTACTAAGGTAATAGAATATCTTTTAAGATAAGATGGATCTATGAGTGTAGGATTGAATCTTTTAAGATGAGATGGATATTGTTTAGGCTAGATACTTTAATGAGGGATAATCTGTTGTTGTCTATTTTATATATATTCTCCCTTATGCCTAGATGTATATGCAGATGCAATTGTGGACATTACTCCACAACTCATCACACTCAATCAAAGATCCAAATCAGACAAGTATCATAAGAACAAACATTGCAGCACATAGATACCTATACAAAAATAGTTTTGTTTTTGTTCCTATGAGTAGGTCTCCTATTCCTAAAGGTCACTTTAGGCACAGGATTTCAAAGTGTGAAATCCACATTTGTCTTTAGAAAGAAAGAGGTAAGAATAATCAGAGTAAAGCGGAAATAGATGAGAAAAGATTAAGAAATGTTTAGAAAGGATCAGAGTAGCAGAGGTAAGTAGATAATGGTTGTCCAGTTCTATCTAGGTTTCATCCTACAGTCAACATTCCTCTGATATCACTTCTGTCACACCCGGGTTTCGGGGCACCAAGACCCGGGCGCGAACATAATCACCAGGTGTGCTGGGACCAAGTCTCACACATATGATGAATCATGGCACAAGATCGAATGTCACATCTTTACTATATAACAGGAGTTCTATACAAAATAAATAATTACATTATAAGGAGACAACAGTCTAGCAACCCAAAGTTAACTGGGAGACGACGGCCTAGACCTCTCATGAACTCGTCATAGTAGCCTCCAAGCGCCTCATCCCGTGGTACCTGTTCTTGACCTGTGGGGGGTGTGAGACAACAAGAGTGAGCTCACATACGTTCATAGCTCAACAAGTTGTGGGGAATAATGTGCATGAACTCGCCAAAGGTGAGAGCTCACGTGAAGTGTAAGGCTTACCAAAGGAGATGGTTAGAGCTGAGCATTGCTTTTAAAGTTGGTCAAAATTTTATTAGCAGTTACTAAGTATAAGTAAATATCAAACCCAATTAAGTAGTAGAACAAAAATAACAACATCACCTGCGATGCAATGCATATGACAAATTGAATTTAGTTCCATAAATTAATCATGTGAGTGTCCGAGCTGCTCATGACCGTGAGCACGGCTAGTATACCAGTTTTACACTCTGCAGAGGTTGCACATCTTTACCCACAAGTCATGTTACCCTTCTGCCAAGAGACGACCAATCCCATACACCTCTACTGAGGAGGCGAGGCAGGGTAACACTACGAGGCCTTTACAAAGTTCCACTAGCTTCAGAAAACCCGCTACAGTTTATAGGAAGCTCCAATGCAGGAATCCCTCGTCTGACCGCCATCGCAGCAAAATCAATCCGAGGACCTCCCTACACTGACCACTCCCCTACTGCCCTTGCCCCTTTCGGGTAAGGTAGTCCTCCACTAGCTTTCCTAGTTAGTCAGTCAAGGGCGTCCCATTAAAACCTTGTGGTAGCACTATTTTCCTGGGTGGTTCTCCATGTTCCAATTAACATAATGATCTTATCATGAACAGTAGATAACAACTGATAATAAAATATAATCATGAATAGTAATGTGTATCTCTATACCCAAAACCACATAAAGCAATAGCAGGTACTACCCAAAATTTAGTGGTGAACAAGGTATAAAGATAGTCAAACTAGGGTAACCTATTGGGTCCCATCAAAATTAACCTATGCAGATCATTATGATTAATCAGAATATGACTGGGTAAAAAGAAGTGATCAAGGGCACAACTTGCCTGACACTTGAGATTCCAGGTACCAACTTGCTCTTCAGATAACATGTGTCCTCACTGCTAGTCGCAGCAATACAAGCAAACATGATATATACAAAATTAACATCACACCAAACATAAGAACAAACTGCATAATAATAATCTATGCGTCGATACGAAACTGTGGGTTCGCGAATCACTAGAATCGGAGTTAGGGTTGAAGAGAGGTGGTTTTCGGAAGATCTATGTGATTAACCAATTAGATCTAGATCTGTATGTTGATTTTATAAGTCATGTGATAAAGATATTTAAGGGGTCACTTTGATCTATATCATACTAGAGTGGAAATAATATTTTAGTTACATTATAACTATATACAAACTAACTTTGATTAGTAGGAACAATCTACTAAACATAGGTTAAATGAATATTTATTTTTGGAAGCATGCTATTTGCTAAGATAATGTTACGGAAGCGTAGGCACAATTATTATGAAGCTAACGCAACTTGAATGGATCAAATCGGAATTAAGACGCAAAAGTTATGGTTTAAACAAGTTTTAGGTTATTTTTAATATTTATTTTGCACTTAAATAATACTGCCGGGGTATTATTGCAATTCCCAGGGACCTATCTGTAACTTGTTTCAAACTGTACGGGGATGGCGGGTTTATTTTAAGGGAAGGCGGGGTCTCTTTTGCAAAGTGGCGGCCGAGGGGGGAGGTACGCGTTGATCTCCGACCGTTGGATCAGATCCGAGGGTCTGGATTAGATCGTACCCACACCGAAGCGGTACGCCATGACCACCATCGGATCACGATCCATCGATCTGGGTTCAATGAAGTCCTGAACACCCCCAACCATATGATCTGAGATTACTGGCTCGGATCAAATTCTCCCGAATGGTAAGCTACATTTAATCCAGCCCATCCACACCATATCCAACGGCAGAATAGTTTTCTTAGGCGATCTAATCTCAGTCGTATGCTCCGCATCTAACGACAACTGAGCGCTTTCTTCCCCAAGAGGCAAGACGCGGCGGCACCAAGACCAGCACGGCGGAGGCCATGGCCGGACCGCGCCACCCATCGATCCTAAGCACGAAACTCCGATCCTATGACTGCTATACGTAAATGAGACATAGAAGAACTAGAGGATGGATGCCCTACCGGTACACACGTAGCACAGACCCCCGCCCATGGTGACCAGCGGCCACACGTTGGCGGGTATGCTCCGACAAGCGATTCTGTCTTGCCCTGGCCGATGACTCCACACGGGATGGCCCTGATCCGTCGCAGGAGGTCCAAGTGACATGTCCGCCCACATGCCAAGCTCGAGATCGCGACGCCGGTGAAATCGTCCACGCGGCGGCACATCTACTTCCTCATAGGTCGCCTCTCTTTCTGGCGACGTTCGGTTGCGTTCGCGTGTGGCGGCGGGCGAGTTCTCTAGACAAGCCGCCAAGCCGGGACTGCTCCACCCATTTTTATACCCGCGCCATACAGAGTCCGTGCAAGAACTAGGCGACATTCTAGGCGGTGGATCGGCGTTCTGTTGAGCGCCGCGGGAGGTGGGAGAAGACCCGAGGGAGCGGGCCCCACAATACGGTGCCCAGAGAAGAGCCGTGTGCGTCCAGTGGCGGGGCCCACTAGTAGTGATAGGCGCGCGCGGGACACCTGGGCCGCGAAAGATCTGAGCTTGGCCAAGCCAGTGTTGGTTTCCCCTTGGGCCGACCAAGGAGATTCGGCCCAGGGTATAGGTAAGTTTCTTTTCATTCTTTTCTGAATTTTTTGTTCTAAATTAAACTCGAATTCAACTAACATTTGAATTCAAATAGAATGCATAAACAAGAAAAGTTCAGCATGGATGAATTATTATTATACTAACCACTTAATCTTTCCATTTTACATATGCAATGCACACACACAATGTTTGAAAGTCAAATTAAAGTTTTATTCAAAAGTTCATATTCGCTTGTTTTATTTTGGAATAAGACATTTTCTAATGTATAATTTTTTTAAGAGATATTTTTAGATTAATTCTTTTTTAGCGAAGACTTTTAAGTATGCAATCCATACCCATATGCATTTTTAGAAAGATGATTTCTAGTGTATAAAATCCTTTGGTTGAATATGCACAAAGAAAAGGAGACCAAGAAATCCCAAAACACAAGCATAAGTTTATTTATTTATTTATCCTTTTATCTTTCTCTTATACAAATTTTGGGCATTACACTATTTGACTTTTTTATCACAAGTTTGACTAATTCATCTTATTTAAAAAAATGTGGAAAAAACAAAAAGTTCGTTAGGGTTTTGTTTATTACCAAATATATTTTATATATGACTTAAAATTTTTCATTTTTATGAAATTTTTTAATAAAACGTTTGGTTAAAGTTGGGTTGAAAAAGTCAAATAAATTATATTTTAAAACGGAGGAAATATAACTCTTAACCATTATGCGACATTCGATCGTGAAACACACTTGAGAAACTTTGGTTAAGATGTTTTTATAATTTGTAAACATTTTTACATATGGCTTACGGGGAACAATTATGCTATATTCTTAGAACAACTTCTTTATTAATTCAACCGTAACTTCTTTTACAAAGTAATCCTTAAGTACGTCCCATTTGAAAGAGATTTGTTACTCATGGATAATTCTTTTAGTTCAAAGGATGTTTTCTTCGACCAAAACTTTTAGATTTTTTTTTATCTAGAACAAATTTTTTACAGGTGAACGACATGTTCTTGTCTTGTTATCGTCAAATGAGCACAGGACAGGAGCCCATAAATAAAGAAGCGATACAAAGGACCGAAGACTTAGTAAAAATTGTATCAGCTGATGGTGATTTAGTTTGTCACGCTTCTCGACTTAGAAGTTAGTCATGGCCTAGGTCCACATCATCTACCTCATCTTTGCTTGATTTTTCAATTTCTCATTTGACTTTAGCTTTACCTTTCTCATGGTTGGACTTGAGTTGAGAGTTAAATCCTTCCTATTTGAATAAGAGTGATCTTGATCATTGATGTGCATATACATCTCAAGAGCGTTGATCTTCTCCAAAATTTAAGTTGCAGTAGGGTTGAATATATCAGTTTGATGATGCACATTGATAATATGGTCATATTTGTTGATTGGGATAACACTCAAGATCTTTCTCATAACATTTGGTTGTGTTACTTGTGTGAGCTCATATCCATTTACTTCTTCGACAAAAACAATTATTGTGATTATATATCATTTATGTTCTCATGAGGAAGCATTTCAAACAAATTTAATTTCTTCATAACCAAATAATAATGTTCCTCACGCTCGCTCTTTGTTCTCTCATGAAGTATGCATACATCCGAACAAAGAGCATGGACATCCTTATTCCTATGTACTCTATTAAAAACATCCATGCAAAGGCCTCTAAAAAAGTATCTTTGGCCTTAGTGTTCCATTTCTCATAGTACATTTGTAATACTCAAAATTGTATAAAAGGATTATATAGTGATTATCCTATTTTATGTGCCTCATTTGCATCATGAAAAGAGCATAAATAAAATTAAGAGGGATTAAATTAAACCAATGACACTAAAATAAAAGAGAGTGCATCTCGTTGGAGTTTTGTTTGTGCATTTATTAATAAAAACAATAACAATAATAAAAATATAATAATAAGTTGAAGATTTGGATTAAAACCTAAATTTAAATTTGGAATTTAAATTGGAAAAAAAGAGAAACACTATAAAATACAAGATAAATTCGTAAATAAATAAATGCATCCCATAATGATATGATTCAAATTATACACTCAAAATTTAGTGCAAATTCGCCACTAAACTTTGAATTCAAACCTGGAATCTAAAGGTAAAAAGGAAAGGAAAGGAAAAAGAAAATTAAAAAAAAAGAAAAGAGGGAAGGAACTCGGTATGGGCCGTAATCACCATTCGGCCCAGATCAGTATGAGCACCGTGCGGCCGACTTCCTCCACTTGCGCACTCACTGGATACGGACCCACTTGCCAGTCGCATGCCCGTCATTCGCCCATGCGCGCTTCCGCTACTCCACAGCTGACCAGTGGGGCCCCCTATCACTGTTGATCTTCCGGGTGCCGTAACAAACCCAGGTGGATCTCGTCCGGGTCGCACGGGGGGAACCTCGACGCATGATCGGAGCCGGGCACGTCCGACCCGTCGGGCTATAAAGCCGCGCGCATGGCGCTCCTCTCCTCCCCTCCCATAGAGCCCTAACCTCCGCCGCCATAGCTTAGAAACCATCACGGCAGCCGCCGAGAGAAAGAGAGGAGAGAGAACAAATGCCTCGGCGCTCCCATCGCGTGGAGGACCTTCGGACCGTGAGCGCTAGTCCCATCTTCACCTCCTCCGCGTCGGTATGTTCCGTGCCCCTTCTTTGTAGCGTGATAGGAAGCGCGAGACGTCTTAGCCTAGGCACTGGCGTGGATGCGGTGGGGCAATGCTCCAGGCGCTGTCGAGGGGATGGCTTGCCACTGGATGGCACGTAGTCTCGAGAGGTCTATAGATGAAGGCTTGGTGCCAAGCTAGACGGGGAGTGGGAGGCAAAGAACGTTCCACGCCGTATAACGGGGACTCGGATGGCAGACTCGGGTCTGCGCGGCTTGAAGTTTCACCATGGTGAGTTTTCCTTCACTGCCTGTTGATCATGGTCACGTAGGGTTCAAGCGGGATCGTCCGATCGGAAATTAGGACTCGGATGGCGAGCACGGAACTGCTCGCTGGCGCGGCTATGGCGTTCGGCCGTGGGGGACTAGCTGGAGAAGAAAAGAGAGAGAGAGAGAGGACCAGTGAGGTTGAAGACGATCCCTGGGGCGTGGATTTCATGATTAACGGCTTAGATTGAGGGTACCTGCCGGTTGGATCCTAACCCTTAGATCGTGATCGCATGGCTCAGATTTGGATTGGGCATCATAAAATCGAGAGCGTTCAAATAACATCTGATGGTCAGCGTTGCATACCGTTTCGTTATAAGATACGATCTAATCCCCATCGTCCGCTGTTGATCCGACGTCTCAGATTGGCAGATACCCTTTCGCTCGGACACAGTTGCATAAGAACCCCCGAGAGAAACAGAAACCAACCCGCCACCCAGAGAGTACTATTCTCTGTGTCTCGGGAATCTTATGCCAGAACCCCCTGACTTTTCCAGAAATTGACGCCCAGTCCAGAGAAGATTAAAAATAGAGAAATACATATAGAAATTCATTTTTAATACAAAAACAAATCTAGAAACTTGTAAAATTCATAGAAATTCCATTTTTGGTCCAAATTGAACCATTCCAATTTCTAAAATTTTGTAATAATGTTCTCTATCATATAGTGGCTCTGTTTTGGCATGTAAACAGTAAGAAAATTAATTTATCATCTAATCCTATTAGAATCATATTAAACCTTAGAAAATTCATAGCTTGAAATCTATAACTCCAAATTCAGTGATTCCAGTTCCTATGATTTCATTTTAATGAGTAGATTTTTACTGTATATTTTAGTTACATGTTTGGTGTGATGTTGATTTTGGCTATACTATGTATGTATTGTGTTGATGCGAATAGACGAGCAAGCCACTGTGGAAACTGAGGTTCATCAAGTAGAAGTAGCTGAGCAGGAGCTCATTGAAGGCAAGTTGTGCCCTTGATCACTTCTTTTACCCATTCATGTTCTTATTATTCATAATGATCTACATAGGATAATTTTGCTGGGACCCAATAGGATACCCTAGATTTTGACTATCTTTATACCTTGCTTCACCACTGGTTTTACTACTAAAGTTTTGGGTAGTACATGCTATTGCTTTATGTGGATTTGGGTATAGAGATATTCATCACTCATTGTTATACTATTTATTGTTATCTGTTTTATTATTCCTTGTTCATGTTAAGATCATTATGTTAATGGGAACATGGAGCGACCACCCGGGAAAACAGTGCTACCACAAGGGTTTAATGGGACGCCCTTGGCTGATTAACTAGGAAAGCTAGGGGAGGGCTACCTTACCCGAAAGGGGCAAGGGCAGTAGGGGAGTGGTCAGTGTAGGGAGGTCCCTGGTTGATTTTGCTGCGATGGCGGTCAGCTAGGAACCCTGCACTGGAACTTCCTATAAACTGTAGCGGGTAGTCTGAAGCTAGTGGAACTTTGTAAAGGCCTCGTAGTGTTACCCTGCCTCGCCTCCTCGATAGAGGTGTATGGGATTGGCCGTCTCTTGGCAGATGGGTAACATGACTTGTGGGTAAAGATGCACAACCTCTGCAGAGTGTAAAACTAGTATACTAGCCGTGCTCACGGTCATGAGCGGCTCGGACCCTCACATGATTAATTATGGAACTTAAATTTAATTTGACATTTGCATCGCATTTGGGATTATTTTACTATTACTGTTCTTTATTATTATTAAGGTTTGGTATATACTTACACCTAGTAATTGCTAATAAAATTTTGACCAACTTATAAAAGCAATGCTCAGCCTCAGCCTTTATTTCATTGATCATCCTTACACTTCATGAACTCCCACCTTTGGTGAGTTCATGCCACATTATTCCCCACGACTTGTTGAGCTATGAACGTATGTGAGCTCACTCTTGCTGTCTCACACCCCCCCACAGGAGAAGAACAGGTGGTTCAGAAGGAGCCACAAGGCGAGGAGTTTGATCTGATCTAGGTGGCGTTTCTCAGTCGACATTGGCGCCGACGATCCTTAGTTCGTTTTATGGTTATACTTTTATTTTGTAATAAGTCTTCCGCTATGTAATAATTACTCTGATGTTTTATGACATTTATCTCTATACACTCTGTTATTATATATGTTGTCTTCTTGGCGCATGTATGAGATGCACCCGGCTTTGTCCTTTAAAACCGGGTGTTACAGAAGTGGTATCAGAGGAAAAGTTGACTGTAGGACGAAACCTAGATAGAAATGGACAAAACCCTTACCTACTTACCTTATTCTGATTCATTCTATACTTACCTTACTCTGATTCTTTCTACACTTATCTTGATCCTGTCTCACCTTCTACTGTTCTACTCTGATCATTCTTACCTTTTCTAATCTAAGACAAGATGGATTTCACACCTTGGAATCCCTACCCCTATGACATTTTTAAGAGATAGGAAGCCTAAGACAAAATTAAAAAAAATGTAATATTTTCCCTATTAAAAATGTTGGTTGATTGTTCTGATGATCAATGTCTGATTTGCTTCTTTGATTGATTGAAATATTATATGGACATCTTAGCATGTGCCAGTATAAGGTGATAAATTAGCTATGGTAGGTAAAACATTAAACTGCTTAGCTAGTAAGTCCCCCAAAGTAACATGAGTTGTAATTACTGCCTTGTCTACTGCTCTCTCTTACCATATGTATCTAACTCAGATGGTCAATACCAGGAAAGGAAAGATTATCACGCAACAGCAAACAGAAATGAATCCTCCAAATCCTCCACCTGTTGAAACCGATCAAGTGATTGCAACCCAAAGGCTGGTAATACAACAGTTGACAGACATGGTGACCGAAATGCAAAACCAGATAAGACAAGAACGCGAGGAAATACGTCAGGCCCGTCTGGAGATACATCAAGAAATAAGGCAATCACGGTTGGAGAGACAACGACAACAACCACCATCTCCACCACCACCAGCTCCACCAAGCTACATAAACATATATATAAATTACTACTATTTGTAAGATCTACATGTTCCTTTAGTTGGTATTCGGTATGATACTATTTTAGGAGGAATAAAAAGGTCTATTTGACCCCATGTGTTGCTAATAAAATTTATGCGTCATGCTGAGATTTTGGTTTGTGCATATGTGTTGGACAATATGAGAAAGCTCATGAGAGTAATTACACCTAAAGGGCCTGTTGAGGCGAATCAAATGACACGTAGATTGACATTGACCATTATGGATAGAGAATTTGGAGCTACTGCTATAATGTTAGAGTCAAGCAGTATAGATCTGATCCTTGGTATGTCATGGTTAAGAAAGGCAATGGTGGTTTATACACTGCGCTAAGGGAACCGTAGAACTCACCAGTTCCAAAGGAGAAAGATTTGAAGTTGGAATTGCAGTAACTACTGCCACCAGACTAGCGACATTTTTAGTAAATGGGAAGTTGTTGGTGACAACATTCATGTGGTTAGGGATTTTCCGGATGTCTTTCTAGAAGAGTTGTTAGGTATGCCACCAGATATGGAAGTTGAGTTGGTCATTGATCTCTTACCTAGGACTGCTCCTATTTCTAAACGGTTGTACAGGATATTCGTAGAAGAGCTAAAGGAACTTAAGAAGCCATTAACGCAATTACAAGAGGTTGGGTACATTTGTTCGAGTTCCTCACCTTGGGGAGCGCCGATCTTGTTTGTACAGAAGGAAGATAGATCGTAAGGGATGTGCGTGGATTATAGGACCCTTAATGATGTTACTGTGAAGAACAAGTATCCATTACCCCGTATTGAAGATTTATTTAATCAGATAAGAGGTGCAAGAGTATTCTCGAAGATTGATCTCCGATCAAGATACCATCAAATGAAGATTAGGCCATCGGATATTCCCAAGACGAATTTCTCGACTCGATATGGATTATATGAGTTCACCGTTATGACATTTGGACTAACTAATGCACTAGCTTATTTTATGAATTTGATGAATAAGGTGTTTATGGAGTATTTGGATAGATTCGTCATGGTACTCATCGACGATATTCTTATTTATTCTAAGAGTGATAATGATCATGAGGAACATCTGAGATTGGTGCTACAGAAGCTACGAGATAATCAACTCTACACCAAGTATAGCAAATGCGAGTTTTGGATTGGCGAGGTGCCATTTCTTGGTCATATTATTTCTAATGGAGGAATATCAGTGGATCCTGCTAAGGTTAAGGAGATAATGGAGTGGAGAGTGCCCACTACAGTTACGGAGATTTGGAGTTTCTTGGGACTCGCAGGATATTATCGGAGATTTATCGAAGGGTTCTCTAAAATTGCTAAGCCTATGACATCGCTTTTGGAGAAAGGAAGAGAATTCAAGTGGGATGAGAAATGCCAAGAGAGTTTTGATCAATTGAAGGAGAGATTGATGTCACCTCCAGTATTGATTATGCCAGATCTGCAGAAGGGATTTGACATTTACTGTGATGCATGTGGCCAAGGACTTGGATGTGTGCTTATGCAAGATGGTCATGTGATTGCCTATGCATCTCGTCAGTTGCGGAAGCATGAACTGAACTACCCCACTCATGACTTGGAATTGGCTGCCGTTGTGCATGCACTTAAGATTTGGAGACACTACATTATGGGAACTAAGTGCCAAGTATACACGGATCATAAGAGTTTGAAGTATATATTCACTCAGAAGGATCTTAATCTTAGGCAACGCCGTTGGTTGGAGCTCATTAAGGATTATGACTTGGAGATTCACTATCACCCAGGCAAGGCAAATTTGGTTGCAGATGCCTTGAGTCGGAAGGAGCATGTTCACTCCGCTTTCGTTGTCCAGCTACCTGATGAATTAGCAAAAGACTTTGAGAGGCTCAACCTGGGAATTGTTACACATACGGAAGGAGTGACTATCGAATTGGAACCTACCTTGGAGCAAGAAATTCGTAAAGGTCAGGTTGGTGATGCCAAAATCCAGGAGATCAAGGATCTGATAACAGAGGGTAGAGGCCCAGAGTTCACGGAGGATGAGCAAGGCACGATATGGTTCAAGAATCGGATCTGTGTTCCCGATATTGATAGTCTTCGGGAAACCATATTGAAGGAGGCACATGATTCAGTTTATTCAATCCACCCTGGGAGCACTAAGATGTATCAGGATTTGAAGCAAAAGTATTGGTGGTATGGACTAAAGAGAGATGTGGCTGCACATGTGGCTATGTGCGATGTATGCCAAAGAATTAAGGCTGAACACCAGAGGCCAGCCGGACTATTGCACCCACTGAAGATACCTGAGTGGAAGTGGGAAGAGATTGGCATGGACTTCATTGTTGGATTACCCCGCACGTCTGCTGGATATGATTCTATATGGGTGATTGTGGACAGGCTAACTAAAGTAGCCCACTTTATTCCAGTGAAGACCACGTATTCAGGAGCCAAGTTGGCAGAGTTGTACATGGCACGGATTGTCTGCCTGCATGGTGTGCCAAAGAAAATCGTGTCGGACCGGGGATCACAGTTTACTTCTCGGTATTGGAAGAAGTTGCACGAGTCATTGGATACGAGATTGAATTTTAGTTCGGCTTACCATCCCCAGACTGATGGGCAGACTGAGAGGACTAACCAAGTGCTTGAAGATATGTTAAGAGCTTGTGCTCTTAAGCATGGTGGTAGTTGGGATAAGAGTTTGCCTTATGCGGAGTTTTCTTATAATAATAGCTATCAGGCCAGTTTGAAGATGTCACCGTTTGAGGCTTTATATGGCAGAAAGTGCAGGACTCCGCTGTATTGGGATCAAACTGGTGAACGACAGTTGTTTGGGCCTGAGATTATACAAGAAGCAGAGGAACAAGTTCAGCAAATAAGGGAGAATTTGAGAACTGCACAGTCCAGGCAGAAAAGCTATGCTGACACCCGGAGAAGACTACTTGAGTTTAAGGAGGGTGATTATGTCTATTTGAAGGTGTCACCACTCCGGGGTATGAGAAGATTCAAAGTCAAAGGAAAGTTGTCCCCTCGCTTTATTGGACCCTTCTTAATCTTGAAGCGAGTGGGAGAAGTTGCATATCAATTGGAGTTACCGGATCATCTCGCGGATGTTCACGATGTCTTTCATGTATCTCAGCTGAAGAAATGTCTTAGGGTACCTGAGGAGCAATTACCAATGGAGGACCTTAGTGTTCAAGATGATTTAACTTATGCTGAGTACCCCATCAAGATTTTGGATACTTTGACTCGAGTTACAAGAAATAAGGTGATAAAGATGTGCAAAGTGCAATGGAATCACCACAGTGAAGATGAAGCAACTTGGGAAAGAGAAGAAGAGCTTCGCATAGATTTTCCCCACCTTTTCTCTAGATCTTCCTAATCTCGAGGACGAGATTATTTTTAAGGGGGGTAGGATTTGTAATACTCAAAATTGTATAAAGGATTATATAGTGATTATCCTATTTTATGTGCCTCATTTGCATCATGAAAAGAGCATAAATAAAATTAAGAGGGATTAAATTAAACCAATGACACTAAAATAAAAGAGAGTGCATCTCGTTGGAGTTTTGTTTGTGCATTTATTAATAAAAACAATAACAATAATAAAAATATAATAATAAGTTGAAGATTTGGATTAAAACCTAAATTTAAATTTGGAATTTGAATTGGAAAAAAAGAGAAACACTATAAAATACAAGATAAATTCGTAAATAAATAAATGCATCCCATAATGATATGATTCAAATTATACACTCAAAATTTAGTGCAAATTCGCCACTAAACTTTGAATTCAAACCTGGAATCTAAAGGTAAAAAGGAAAGGAAAGGAAAAAGAAAATTAAAAAAAAGAAAAGAGGGAAGGAACTCGGTATGGGCCGTAATCACCATTCGGCCCAGATCAGTATGAGCACCGTGCGGCCGACTTCCTCCACTTGCTCACTCACTGGATATGGACCCACTTGCCAGTCGCATGCCCGTCATTCGCCCATGCGCACTTCCGCTACTCCACAGCTGACCAGTGGGGCCCCCTATCACTGTTGATCTTCCGGGTGCCGTAACAAACCCAGGTGGATCTCGTCCGGGTCGCACGGGGGGAACCTCGACGCATGATCGGAGCCGGGCACGTCCGACCTGTCGGGCTATAAAGCCGCGCGCATGGCGCTCCTCTCCTCCCCTCCCATAGAGCCCTAACCTCCGCCGCCATAGCTTAGAAACCATCACGGCAGCCGCCGAGAGAAAGAGAGGAGAGAGAACAAATGCCTCGGCGCTCCCATCGCGTGGAGGACCTTCGGACCGTGAGCGCTAGTCCCATCTTCACCTCCTCCGCGTCGGTATGTTCCGTGCCCCTTCTTTGTAGCGTGATAGGAAGCGCGAGACGTCTTAGCCTAGGCACTGGCGTGGATGCGGTGGGGCAATGCTCCAGGCGCTGTCGAGGGGATGGCTTGCCACTGGATGGCACGTAGTCTCGAGAGGTCTGTAGATGAAGGCTTGGTGCCAAGCTAGACGGGGAGTGGGAGGCAAAGAACGTTCCACGCCGTATAACGGGGACTCGGATGGCAGACTCGGGTCTGCGCGGCTTGAAGTTTCACCATGGTGAGTTTTCCTTCACTGCCTGTTGATCATGGTCACGTAGGGTTCAAGCGGGATCGTCCGATCGGAAATTAGGACTCGGATGGCGAGCACGGAACTGCTCACTGGCGTGGCTATGGCGTTCGGCCGTGGGGGACTAGCTGGAGAAGAAAAGAGAGAGAGAGAGGACCAGTGAGGTTGAAGACGATCCCTGGGGCGTGGATTTCATGATTAACGGCTTAGATTGAGGGTACCTGCCGGTTGGATCCTAACCCTTGGATCGTGATCGCATGGCTCAGATTTGGATTGGGCATCATAAAATCGAGAGCGTTCAAATAACATCTGATGGTCAGCGTTGCATACCGT
Organism: Zea luxurians; assembly: GCA_029449295.1. Lineage (NCBI taxonomy): Eukaryota > Viridiplantae > Streptophyta > Magnoliopsida > Poales > Poaceae > Zea > Zea luxurians. The sequence goes on along the minus strand of JAOPSE010000004.1, from coordinate 72,846,931 downwards.
TTCGTTATAAGATACGATCTAATCCCCATCGTCCGCTGTCGATCCGACGTCTCAGATTGGCAGATACCCTTTCGCTCGGACACAGTTGCATAAGAACCCCCGAGAGAAACAGAAACCAACCCGCCACCCAGAGAGTACTATTCTCTGTGTCTCGGGAATCTTACGCCAGAACCCCCTGACTTTTCCAGAAATTGACGCCCAGTCCAGAGAAGATTAAAAATAGAGAAATACATATAGAAATTCATTTTTAATACAAAAACAAATCTAGAAACTTGTAAAATTCATAGAAATTCCATTTTTGGTCCAAATTGAACCATTCCAATTTCTAAAATTTTGTAATAATGTTCTCTATCATATAGTGGCTCTGTTTTGGCATGTAAACAGTAAGAAAATTAATTTATCATCTAATCCTATTAGAATCATATTAAACCTTAGAAAATTCATAGCTTGAAATCTATAACTCCAAATTCAGTGATTCCAGTTCCTATGATTTCATTTTAATGAGTAGATTTTTACTGTATATTTTAGTTACATGTTTGGTGTGATGTTGATTTTGGCTATACTATGTATGTATTGTGTTGATGCGAATAGACGAGCAAGCCACTGTGGAAACTGAGGTTCATCAAGTAGAAGTAGCTGAGCAGGAGCTCATTGAAGGCAAGTTGTGCCCTTGATCACTTCTTTTACCCATTCATGTTCTTATTATTCATAATGATCTGCATAGGATAATTTTGCTGGGACCCAATAGGATACCCTAGATTTTGACTATCTTTATACCTTGCTTCACCACTGGTTTTACTACTAAAGTTTTGGGTAGTACATGCTATTGCTTTATGTGGATTTGGGTATAGAGATATTCATCACTCATTGTTATACTATTTATTGTTATCTGTTTTATTATTCCTTGTTCATGTTAAGATCATTATGTTAATGGGAACATGGAGCGACCACCCGGGAAAACAGTGCTACCACAAGGGTTTAATGGGACGCCCTTGGCTGATTAACTAGGAAAGCTAGGGGAGGGCTACCTTACCCGAAAGGGGCAAGGGCAGTAGGGGAGTGGTCAGTGTAGGGAGGTCCCTGGTTGATTTTGCTGCGATGGCGGTCAGCTAGGAACCCTGCACTGGAACTTCCTATAAACTGTAGCGGGTAGTCTGAAGCTAGTGGAACTTTGTAAAGGCCTCGTAGTGTTACCCTGCCTCGCCTCCTCGGTAGAGGTGTATGGGATTGGCCGTCTCTTGGCAGATGGGTAACATGACTTGTGGGTAAAGATGCGCAACCTCTGCAGAGTGTAAAACTAGTATACTAGCCGTGCTCACGGTCATGAGCGGCTCGGACCCTCACATGATTAATTATGGAACTTAAATTTAATTTGACATTTGCCTCGCATTTGGGATTATTTTACTATTACTGTTCTTTATTATTATTAAGGTTTGGTATATACTTACACCTAGTAATTGCTAATAAAATTTTGACCAACTTATAAAAGCAATGCTCAGCCTCAGCCTTTATTTCATTGATCATCCTTACACTTCATGAACTCCCACCTTTGGTGAGTTCATGCCACATTATTCCCCACGACTTGTTGAGCTATGAACGTATGTGAGCTCACTCTTGCTGTCTCACACCCCCCCCACAGGAGAAGAACAGGTGGTTCAGAAGGAGCCACAAGGCGAGGAGTTTGATCTGATCTAGGTGGCGTTTCTCAGTCGACATTGGCGCCGACGATCCTTAGTTCGTTTTATGGTTATACTTTTATTTTGTAATAAGTCTTCCGCTATGTAATAATTACTCTGATGTTTTATGACATTTATCTCTATACACTCTGTTATTATATATGTTGTCTTCTTGGCGCATGTATGAGATGCACCCGGCTTTGTCCTTTAAAACCGGGTGTTACAACATTTTAGCACAAATTAAATTTATGGGATCCTTAGGTTTTGGAAGGCCTTGGGTGGCGGCACTATAAACTCCTACACAATCGCCTTGAGGTGTGCTTCCATACGAAATTTTCAATATTGAAAATAAATTTCCTCAAAGATGGAAGGAGGTTCATCCCTACCAGACATCTTAACTCAATACGGTAAAGCCAAACTAATAAGCACAAGGCTCTAATATCAATTAAAAGGATCAAGATATCTGTCAATTCCCCTGGGTATAGGTACCCTAGGCACTACAAACAAAGGCCTACGCAGAAAATATAGGCTACGAGCCCACTTATGAGGTGGTTAAAAGTGACAAGATGTCTCTGAAGAAAAAGATGTATAATTGTCTGAGGCCTCACCAGGGCGGCCGCTTACGCCATCGGAGAAGCACCCTTCCACAACAACACTTACCAGCCATCTGAAGGGCTTCGAATGCGACATGTAGCTTGGCCTGGCCTGGCCTAGCCCACTTGGACCTCCATAAGGTTCGAGGGTACCACGTGCACATGAGGGGGCCATGGAGGGCTCTGGACCCCTCTAATGGGATCTAGACCTACTCCTGTAAATGTTGGGCATGGCCAGCATCCCCTAAGCACCTAGATGCCGGAGGCTCTTGATGTATAAGGGATCCAGGCACACCATGTGTTCCCCAGGCCACCACAAGGACTATGTTCGATAGAGGACCACTTGCCCCTTGATTGGAGAGCTCCAATAATGCCATCTAGCTTCGCTGGCCCTATGCCTCCAGTAGGCTCTAGGAAAGACACACGTCCTTCTGACCATGCCATGTACTCGATCAAGGGGGTGGAAGAGTTAGAAGACATGCAGGTTGTACCCGATGGAGTATGCACGACTGCAGATGCCCCATACTCGTCTCCTCGTTATCAGGAACCATTACTACATGGCTCTAAAAATGCCACAGTAGTGTTTTGGTCATTGCTCAACACCAAGCCACGTAGTTGAGGCAGTATGGATGAACATGTACTAGGCCTACCACTTCTCTAGACCTCCATGGCGTACGTCATAGGAGTGTGAGACCCTAGATATCTAGGGTGTGTGCCACAATATTCAAGGACACCTGTAGTAGTATGGAAGGCATACTTTTTCGACTATCACCTCTCCATATCTCTCCATATAGACTTCAAGGGCTAGACCATTCTCTGAGGACCAAAAGGTACACCTACAAGATTTTGGATGACATCGAAAAACTATAAAGTAGGTGGATTTATGGCTTGGATCACACCTAACTATTGTACATGCCCTTTCCATTGGTCTATAAAAGGGAAAGGGCGACCTCGGTAAAGGGGAGAATGAAATTAGACTTGCTAAGGCAAGCGACATAATTCACAACACAAACCCAAGCAATACAAATCAAAGAGGAGTCTAGTTCGTGGTAGTACCGCTCCCGAGTTCCAAAACTAGGGATTAGAGCGCTAGTACACCAAAATCCCCTAGTTGAAGATTACCAGAGGCACATTACCATACCCCCGGCTGACGAAACAACGTCGATACCTAAGATGAGAGGATGGTGAATTGGAATTCTCTAAATTTTCTAGCACAAATTAAATCCTAAGCTCAAGACCAAACTTCATCCCAAGTGTCTAACGATATGATAAAGAATTTTACACTCTAAATTATAATTCTATACTAGAATGACAATTATAGATGTCGGGTACCGTAATTAGGGGTACCCCCAACACTCCTAAACACGGCTGATAAACACCTTCAGAACAGACCATAAAGACTGACAGTTCGGGTCAAAGTCAAAGCTTCGTCTACCAAGGGACGCGATCTCGCCTCGGTCGAGCCCGGCCTCGGGCAGGAACAGTGGTCCCGGACGAATTCACGTCTCACCCGAGGGTCTCCTCAGGCAGTGAGCGCACCCTCGGCTCAGCCAAAGGCAAGCCTTGTCGTGCAAGCGACCTTGGCCAAATCGCCTTACCAACCGACCGTATTGCATGCGCATTTAATGCTGGATCGCCTGACACCTTATCCTGACACGCGTGCCTCAGTCGACAAGGTCGAATTGACCGCAGTCACTTTGCCCTTTCACTGACCGATCTGACAGGAAAAACAGAGCTGCCCGCCCCGCACCGGCTGCTGTGCCAACCACCCGGGTGAAACCGACAACAGCCAAGTTCAGCCTCGGGCGCAACAGGAAGCTCCGCCTCGCCCGGCCTTAGGCCTCGGCCTCGGTCTCAGCCTCGAGAGGAGATCTCCGCCTCGCCCGACCCCAGGTCTCGACCTCAGCCTCGGCCTCGGGAAGAGTCACGTCCTCGCCCGACCCTAGGCCTTGGCCTCAGCCTCGACCTCGGAGGAGCCGCCGCCTCGCCCGACCTCAGGCTCAGATCGACCGCGCCACAAGGGATACATCATTACCCTACTCCTAGCTAGCTCAGGCTACGGAGGAACAAGACCGGCGTCCCATCTAGCTTACCCCGGTAACAAGCAATGATGGTTCCCCGCATGCGTCCATGACGTCGGTGGTTCTCAAGCCCCCTACAAAAGCAAGGAGACGTCAGCAGGATCCATGCAGCGCCAACAGCTGTGCTTCTACAGGGCTCATGCACTTCTCCAACGGACACGTTAACACGTGCATAGCGACCAGGCACTTCCCCGCTGGCCACGTAGCACATAGCTACACCCCCATTATACAGCTGGGCCATCTCCTTATGTCTATAAAAGGGGATGTCCAGGAGGACACAAGGGGAGGGGGAGGCACGGAAAGGGATGAGTAGACGCACGGCAAAGGGACGGGAGAAGACGTCGCCACCAAGTTCGCCTCGGGTCAGGAGGCGGTCGAAGCCATCTTCTGGAAAGACAAGCAGCCTCAGGGAGAGCCAAAGGAAGACGCCCCCGAGGCATCCGCCCAGCGTGGCGCGAAGAAGAAGGCCAAGAAGAAGGCGCAAGCGAAGCACAACGCCGCTGACGCAAATCTCGTTGCTGCTGCCGAGCACAGGAACCCTCGGAAGCCTCCTGGAGGGGCCGGCGCGTTCGACAAGATGCTCAAGGAGCCGTGCCCCTATCACCAGGGTCCCGTGAAGCACACCCTTGAAGAATGTGTCATGCTCCGGCGCTACTTCCATAAGGCCGGGCCCCCGGCGGAAGATGGCAAGGGCCAAGGCAGCAACAAGAAGGAGGGCGACAAGGAAGAGGAGTTCCCAGAGGTCCACAACTGCTTCATGATCTACGGTGGGCAGGTGGCGAACGCCTCAGCTCGGCACCGCAAGCAAGAGCGCCGGGAGGTCTGCTCGGTGAAGGTGGCAGCGCCAGTCTACCTAGACTGGTCTGACAAGCCTATCACCTTCGACCAAGACGACCACCCCGACTTCGTGCCAAGCCCAGGGAGGTACCCGCTCGTCATCGATCTGATCATCGGCAACGTTAGGCTCTCCAAGGTCCTCATGGACGGAGGCAGCAACCTCAACAGCATCTACGCCGAGACCCTGGAACTATTGGGGGTTGATCGGTTCGAGGTCTGGGCCGATGCGGCACCCTTCCACGGGATCGCACCTGGAAAGCGTATCTTGCCCCTCGGGCAGATTGACATACCCGTCTGCTTTGGAACTCCCTCCAACTTCCAAAAGGAAACCCTCACCTTCGAGGTAGTTGGGTTCCGAGGGACCTACCACGCGGTGTTGGGAAGACCGTGCTACACCAAGTTTATGGCCGTCCCCAACTACACCTACCTCAAGCTCAAGATGCCAGGCCCCAACGGGATCATCACCGTCGGATCCACGTACCGCCACGCGTATGAATGCGACGTGGAATGTGTGGAGTACGTTGAGGCCCTCGCCGAGTCTGAGGCCCTCATCGCCGACCTGGAATGCCTCTCCAATGAGGCGCCCGACGCGAAGCGGAACGCCGGCAACTTTGAACCAGCTGAGGCGGTTAAGTCCGTCCCTCTCGACCCCAGCAACGACGCCAGCAAGAAAGTCTGGATCGGCTCCGAGCTCGACCCTAAATAGGAGGCAGTGCTCGTCGACTTTCTCCGCACAAATGCCGAAGTTTTTGCGTGGAGTCCCTCGAACATGCCAGGCATACCAAGGGAGGTCACCGAGCACTCACTGGACATCAGAGCTGGAGCCCGACCCGTGAAGCAGTCCCTGCGCCGTTTTGATGAAGAAAAGCGCAGGGCCATAGGCGAGGAGGTCCACAAGCTACTGGCTGCAGGGTTCATCAAAGATGTATTCCATCCCGAATGGTTAGCTAACCCTGTTCTTGTAAAGAAAAAGGGCGGGAAATGGAGGATGTGCGTAGACTACACTGGTCTAAACAAAGCATGTCCGAAGGTTCCCTACCCTCTGCCTCGCATCGATCAAATTGTGGACTCCACTGCTGGGTGCGAAACCCTGTCTTTCCTTGATGCCTACTCAGGCTATCACCAAATCAAGATGAAAGAGTCCGACCAGCTCGCGACTTCTTTTATCACACCTTTTGGCATGTATTGTTATACTACAATGCCATTTGGCTTGAGGAATGCAAGTGCCACCTACCAGAGGTGCATGAACCACGTGTTCGGAGAGCACATCGGCAGAACGATCGAGGCTTACGTCGATGACATCGTCGTCAAGACAAAGAAAGCCTCCGACCTCCTCTCTGACCTTGAGACGACATTCAAGTGTCTAAGAGCGAAAGGCGTGAAGCTCAATCCCGAGAAGTGTGTCTTCGGAGTCCCCCGAGGCATGCTCCTAGGATTCATCGTCTCCGAGCGGGGCATAGAGGCCAACCCGGAGAAAATCGCGGCCATCACCAACATGGGACCAATCAAAGATTTAAAAGGAGTACAGAGGGTCATGGGATGCCTTGCGGCTCTGAGCCGCTTCATCTCATGCCTTGGCGAAAAAGGATTGCCCCTGTACTGCCTCTTAAGGAAGGCCGAGCGCTTCACTTGGACCCCCAAGGTCGAGGAAGCCCTCGGAAACTTGAAGGCACTCCTTACCAATGTGCCCATCTTGGTGCCCCCCGCTGCAGGAGAAGCCCTCTTGATCTACGTAGCCGCAACCACTAAGGTGGTCAGCACCGCGATCGTAGTCGAGAGACGAGAAGAAGGGCACGTGCTACTCGTTCAGAGGCCAGTCTACTTCACCAGCGAAGTGCTATCTGAGACCAAAGTCCGCTACCCGCAGATCCAGAAGCTGCTCTACATAGTGATTCTGACACGGCGAAAATTGCGACACTACTTTGAGTCTCATCTGGTGACTGTGGTATCATCCTTCCCCCTGGGAGAGATCATCCAGTCCCGAGAGGCCTCGGGTAGGATAGCAAAATGGGCAGTGGAACTCATGGGCGAAACACTCTCATTCGCCCCTCAAAAGGCCATAAAATTCCAAGTCTTGGCCGACTTCCTGGCTAAATGGACTGACACCCAGTTACCGACGGCCCCAATACAGCCCGAACTTTGGACCATGTACTTTGACGGGTCGCTGATGAAAACCGGAGCAGGCGCAGGCTTGCTCTTCATCTCACCCCTCGGAGAACATGTTCGTTACGTGCTGCGCCTTCATTTCCCGGCGTCAAACAACGTGGCCGAGTACGAAGCCTTGGTTAATGGTCTGCGCATCGCCGTCGAGCTAGGGGTTTGGTGCCTCGACACTCGTGGCGACTCGCAGCTCATCATTGACCAGGTCATGAAGAACTCCCACTGCCGCCATCGAAAAATGGAGGCCTACTGCGACAAAGTTCGGCGCTTGGAAGATAAGTTCTACGGGCTGGAACTCAACCATGTTGCTCGACGGTGCAACAAAACCGCAGATGAGCTGGCGAAAATAGCCTCGGGGCGAATGACAGTTCCCTCGGACGTCTTCTCCAAGGATATATATCAGCCATCCGTCAAAGTCGACGACGCGCCCGAGCCCGAGGAGGCCTCGGCCCAGCCCGAGGTACCCTCGGTCACCGAGGGAGAGGCCCTGCGCGTTGATGGGGAGCGGAATGGGGTCACACCGGTCCCGAACTGGCAGACCCCGTACCTGGAATATCTCCTCCGAGGAGAGCTGCCCCTCGGCAAGGCCAAAGCTCGGCGACTAGCTCGGCGCGCCAAGTCGTTCGTTTTGCTGGGTGATGAAAAGGAGCTATACCACCGCAGCCCCTCGGGCATTCTCCAGCGATGCATATCCATTGCCCAAGGGCAAGAGCTGCTACAAGAAATACACTCAGGGGCTTGTGGTCACCATGCAACACCTCGAGCCCTCGTGGGAAACACTTTCTGACAAAGTTTCTACTGGCCAACAGTGGTGGCCGACGCCACTAGGATTGTACGCTCCTACCGAGGGTGTCAGTTCTACGCGAGACAGACGCACCTGCCCGCTCAGGCCCTGTAGACAATACCCATCACTTGGTCGTTTGCCGTTTGGGGTCTAGACCTCGTCGGTCTCTTGCAGAAGGCACCCGGGGGCTTCAAGCACCTGCTGGTCGCCATCGACAAATTCTCCAAGTGGATCGAGGTCTCACCCTTAACCAACATCGGGTCCGAGCAGGCGGTGGCGTTCTTCACAAATACCATCCATCGCTTTGGGGTCCCGAACTCAATCATCACCGACAATGGCGCGCAGTTCAATGGGAAAAAGTTCTTGGACTTCTGTGAGGACCACCACATCCGTGTGGACTGGGCCGCCGTAGCTCACCCAATGACAAATGGGCAGGTGGAGCGCGCCAACGGTATGATTTTGCAGGGACTAAAACCGAGGATCTACAACGACCTCAACAAGTTTGGCAAGCGGTGGATGAAAGAGCTACCCTCGGTGGTCTGGAGTCTGAGGACGACGCCAAGCCGGGCCACGGGCTTCACGCCGTTTTTCCTAGTCTATGGGGCCGAGGCCATCTTACCCACGGACTTGGAATATGGTTCCCTGAGGACAAAGGCGTACGATGACCGAAGCAATCAGACCAGCCGAGAAGATTCCTTGGACCAGCTAGAAGAGGCTCGGGACGTGGCCTTATTACACTCAGCGCGGTATCAGCAGTCTCTGCGACGCTACCACGCCCGAAGGGTTCGGCCCCGAGACTTCCAAGTGGGGGACTTGGTACTTCGGCTGCGACAAGACATCCGAGGATGCCACAAGCTTACTCCTCCCTGGGAGGGGTCGTTCATCATCGCCAAAGTTCTGAAGCCCGGGACATACAAGTTGGCCAACAATCAAGGTGAGGTCTACAACAACGCTTGGAACATCGAACAGCTACGTCGCTTTTACCCTTAAAATGTTTCAAGTCTTTCATGTATCTCGCTTTTCTTTACATACACGAATAAAGTCTAACCATCAAGGAAGGATCAGCCTTGCCTCGGCAAAGCCCGACCCTCCCTCGGGGGCTAGAAGGGGGGAACCCCCTCTTCGTCAAAATTTTCTTCGAAAAAGTTTTCTACCAAGAAAAGTTTTCTACCAAAACAACTCTCGTGCTTTCTGAGAGCACCTAGAGGGGGGGTGAATAGGTGATCCTGTAACACTTCAAAAACTTAAACCACAAAACTTGGTTACTTGTTAGCACAGTAATTTGCCAAGTGGCTAGAGAAGGATCTCAACACAACACAATAACCAAGAGATATCAATCACAGAGATGGCATAGTGGTTATCCCGTGGTTCGGCCAAGACCAACGCTTGCCTACTCCACGTTGTGGCGTCCCAACGGACGAGGGTTGCAATCAACCCCTCTCAAGCGGTCCAAAGACCAACTTGAATACCATGGTGTTGCTTTGCTTCTCTTAATCCCGTTTGCGAGGAATCTCCACAGCTTGGAGCCTCTCGCCCTTACACAAGATGTTCACGAAGAATCACAGAGCAAGGGAGGGATTAGCAACTCACACACGACACAAAGATCACAGCGAATACGCACACGCAAAACCCAGACTTGAGCTCAAGAGACTAGCACACTAGAACGGAGCTCAAGTCACTAAAATGTCGAACAAGTGCGCAAGAATGAAGTGTGAGTGATCAATGATGCTCAAAGGATGCTTGGTATTCTCCTCCATGCGCCTAGGGGTCCCTTTTATAGCCCCAAGGCAGCTAGGAGCCGTTGAGCACAATCTTGGAAAGCCATTCTTGCCTTCTGTCATCGGGGGCACCGGACAGTCCGGTGCCCGATTTCCTTCCTTAAATAGCGAAGCCAACCGTTGACAGCCTGAGAGCCGTTGGCGCACCGGACATGTCCGGTGCACACCGGACAGTCCGGTGCCGTCTTCTAGCCGTTGGCTCGGCCACGTGTCCCGCGCAGATTGCGCGGCCGACCGTTGGCCCGGCCGACCGTTGGCTCACCGGACAGTCCGGTGCACACCGGACAGTCCGGTGAATTTTAGCCGTACGTCGCCGGTGAATTCCCGAGAGCAGCCACTTCGCTCGAGCCAGCCTGGCGCACCGGACACTGTCCGGTGCACCACCGGACAGTCCGGTGCTTGCAGACTCAGCAGATTCTTGGCTGCTCGAGCCAAGACATTTCTAATTGGATTTTTCCTGTTTCCAGCACTTAGACACAATACATTAGTCCATAAAACAATGTACTAAGTCTGAGAAACATACCTTAATTCTTGATTTGTACTTTGTCCACCTTTTTACACTTAGGCACTTGTGTTGGACACTAAATCACCAAAATACTTAGAAATGGCCCAAGGGCACATTTCCCTTTCAATCTCCCCCTTTTTGGTGATTTATGCCAACGCAACATAAAGCAAGTAGAACAAGTACAAAATCAAATCAAATAAGAACTCAATATTGTTTTGATTCAATTTTGACATATATGGATCACTCTATGCCACCACTTGGTTTGTTTTTGCAAATCAAACTCAAATTTCTATCTCTAAGTCAAACACACATGTTAAGACATAAAGAGAGTCATTCTAAGAGAAATTGATTTAAGATTTCAAAAACTCCCCCTTTTTCCCATAATCAACACTTCTCCCCATAAGAAGCCAACTTTTGACAAGAGAGACAACAAAAGAGTTTTGACAAACCAAAAGCTCTACTATTTTCAAAATCTCTCAAGTGGTAGCTGATCCATTTATCGCTTTGGCCTTTATTTTCTCCCCCTTTGGCATCAAGCACCAAAACGGGATCAATCTTGGCCCTTTAACCCCATTGCCTCACCAAAATCTTCAACTAAGAGCAAATAGGCAATAAGAGTATAACGATGAACTTGGAAGAGTTACTCTTTTCATCGGAGTGCAGTGGAAGTCTCGCATGGTCCAAGTCCACCTTTTCCCTTTCAATTTTCCTTGGAGACTAAAACAACCAAACTCAAGTACATGGTTAGCCACAAAAGGTCAAGTTGTAGCACAGCTCCCCCTAAATATGTGCATCACTTGCAAACAGGACTTGTGAGGTCCAGGGAGTGTTTGTACAACTTGAGCACCACAATAAGCAACAATATGCAGAATGAACATAATCAGAAGCATAAACACATGTATGCTACATTTCAATCCAAGTTCCGCGAATCTAAGATATTGAGCTCACTACGTAGCCTGCAAAAGGTCTTCTCATCTAAAGGCTTGGTAAAGATATCGGCTAGCTGGTTTTCGGTGCTAACATGAAACACTTCGATATCTCCCTTTTGCTGGTGGTCTCTCAAAAAGTGATGCCGGATGTCAATGTGCTTTGTGCGGCTGTGCTCAACAGGATTTTCCGCTATTCGGATAGCACTCTCATTATCACATATGAGTGGGACTTTGCTCAGATTGTAGCCAAAGTCCCTGAGGGTTTGCCTCATCCAAAGTAGTTGCGCACAACACTGTCCTGCGGCAACGTACTCAGCCTCAGCGGTGGATAGGGCAACGGAGGTTTGTTTCTTAGAGTTCCATGACACCAGGGACCTTCCTAAGAATTGCCACGTCCCCGATGTACTCTTCCTATCGACCTTGCATCCAGCATAGTCGGAATCTGAGTACCCAATCAAGTCAAAGTTAGACCCCTTTGGATACCAGATCCCGAAGCAAGGCGTAGCGACTAAATATCGAAGAATTCGCTTCACAGCCACTAAGTGACACTCCTTCGGATCGGATTGAAATCTAGCACACATGCATACGCTAAGCATAATATCCGGTCTACTAGCATATAAATAAAGCAAAGAACCTATCATGGACCGGTATGCTTTTTGATCAACGGACTTACCTCCTTTGTTGAGGTCGGTGTGTCCGTCGGTTCCCATCGGCGTCTTTGCGGGCTTGGCGTCCTTCATCCCAAACCTCTTTAGCAAATCTTGTGTGTACTTCGTTTGGGAGATGAAGGTGCCGTCCTTGAGTTGCTTCACTTGGAACCCAAGGAAGTAGGTCAACTCGCCCATCATCGACATCTCGAATTTCTGCATCATCACCCTGCTAAACTCTTCACAAGACTTTTGGTTAGTAGAACCAAATATTATGTCGTCGACATAAATTTGGCACACAAAAAGATCACCATCGCAAGTCTTAGTAAAAAGAGTTGGATCGGCTTTCCCAACCTTGAAAGCATTAGCAATTAAAAAGTCTCTAAGGCATTCATACCATGCTCTTGGGGCTTGCTTAAGTCCATAGAGCGCCTTAGAGAGCTTACACACGTGGTCAGGGTACCGTTCGTCCTCGAAGCCAGGGGGCTGCTCCACGTACACCTCCTCCTTGATCGGCTCGTTGAGGAAAGCGCTCTTCACATCCATTTGGTACAACCTGAAGGAATGGTGAGCGGCATATGCTAGCAAGATACGAATTGATTCTAGCCTAGCCACAGGAGAAAAAGTCTCCTCAAAGTCCAAACCTGCGACTTGGGCATAACCTTTTGCCACAAGTCGAGCCTTGTTCCTCGTCACCACCCCGTGCTCGTCCTGTTTGTTGCGGAACACCCACTTGGTTCCCACAACATTTTGCTTGGGACGAGGCACCAGTGTCCAAACTTCGTTGCGCTTGAAGTTGTTGAGTTCCTCCTGCATGGCCAACACCCAGTCCGGATCTAGCAAGGCCTCTTCTACCCTGAAAGGCTCAATAGAAGAGACAAAAGAGTAATGCTCACAAAAATTAACTGATCTTGAGCGAGTAGTTACTCCCTTGCTAATATCACCCAATATCTGGTCGACGGGATGATCCCTTTGAATTGTCGCTCGAACTTGGGTTTGAGGTGCCTGAGGTGCTTCTTCCTCTTGAACATCCTGTGCTCCCCCTTGATCATGTGCCTCCACCTGAGGTACCTGTTCGTCATCTTGGGTTGGGGGATGCACCATAGTTGAGGAAGACAGTTGATCTTGCTCCAAGTGTTCCTGAGGCCGTACATCTCCAATCGCCATGGTGCGTATCGCGGCCGTTGGAACGTCTTCTTCATCTACATCATCAAGATCAACAACTTGCTCTCTTGGAGAGCCATTAGTCTCATCAAATACAACGTCGCTAGAGACTTCATCCAAACCCGATGATTTGTTGAAGACCCTATACGCCTTTGTATTTGAATCATAACCTAATAAAAACCCTTCTACGGCTTTGGGAGAAAATTTGGAATTCCTACCCTTCTTCACTAGAATGTAGCATTTACTCCCAAAAACACGAAAATACGATACATTAGGTTTGTTACCGGTTAGCAGCTCATACGACGTCTTCTTGAGGAGGCGGTGAAGGTAGACCCTGTTGATGGCGTGGCAAGCCGTGTTCACGGCTTCCGACCAAAAGTACTCGGGGGTCTTGAATTCTCCAAGCATAGTTCTCGCCATATCTATGAGCGTCCTGTTCTTCCTCTCTACCACACCATTTTGCTGAGGTGTGTAGGGAGCGGAGAACTCGTGCTTGATCCCCTCCTCCTCAAGAAACTCCTCCACTTGAAGGTTCTTGAATTCGGACCCGTTGTCGCTCCTTATCTTCTTCACCTTGAGCTCAAACTCATTTTGAGCTCTCCTTAGGAAGCGCTTGAGGGTCCCTTGGGTTTCAGACTTATCCTGCAAAAAGAACACCCAAGTGAAGCGGGAAAAGTCATCAACGATAACTAGACCATACTTACTTCCTCCTATGCTCAGATAGGCGACGGGTCCGAAGAGGTCCATATGTAGCAGCTCCAGGGGTCTTGATGTTGTCATCACATTTTTGGTGTGATGAGAGCCTCCCACTTGTTTCCCTGCTTGACAAGCTGCACAAGGTCTATCTTTTTCGAAATGAACATTGGTTAGACCTATCACGTGTTCTCCCTTTAGAAGCTTGTGGAGGTTCTTCATCCCCACATGTGCTAAGCGGCGATGCCACAGCCAGCCCATGCAAGTCTTAGCCATTAAGCATGCATCTAGACCGGCCTCTTTTTTTGCAAAATCAACTAAGTAAAGCTTGCCGTCTAGTACACCCTTAAAAGCTAGTGAACCATCACATCTTCTAAAGACAGACACATCTACATTTGTAAACAAACAGTTATATCCCATATTGCATAATTGACTAACAGATAGCAAATTATATCCAAGAGACTCTACTAAAAACACATTAGAGATAGAGTGCTCATTTGAGATTGCAATTTTACCTAACCCTTTTACCTTGCCTTGATTCCCATCACCGAATATTATTGAATCTTGGGAATCTTTGTTCTTGACGTAGGAGGTGAACATCTTCTTCTCCCCCGTCATATGGTTTGTGCATCCGCTGTCAATAATCCAGCTTGAACCCCTGGATGCATAAACCTGCAAGGCAAATTTAGGCTTGGGTCTTAGGTACCCAACTCATGTTGGGTCCTGCAAGGTTAGCACAAATATCCTTAGGGACCCAAATGCAAGTTTTGTCTCCCTTGCATCTTGCCCCTAATTTTCTAGCAACTATCTTCCTATCCTTTCTACAAATAGCAAAAGAAGCATTTAAAGAATGATATATTGTAGAAGGTTCATTAACTTTCCTAGGAGCATTTACGACATTTCTCTTAGGCATATTATGAATAATATTTCTCCTACCAACATTTCTATCATGCACATAAGAAGAACTAGAAGCAACCATGGCATGAGAATCAAAGGCATTATATACATTACAACTCCTATAAGCATTTCTAGGTTGTCTTCTATCATAGTACATAAAGGCATGGTTCTTTTGCACACTACTAGCCATAGGGGCCTTCCCTTTCTCCTTGGCGGAGATGGGAGCCTTATGGCTTGTCAAGTTCTTGGCTTCCCTCTTGTAGCCAAGTCCATCCTTAATTGAGGGGTGTCTACCAATCGTGTAGGCATCCCTTGCAAATTTTAGCTTGTCAAATTCATTCTTGCTAGTCTTAAGTTGGGCATTAAGACTAGCTAATTCATCATTTAATTTGGAAATTGAAACTAAATGATCACTACAAGCATCAATGTCAAAATCTTTACACCTATTACAAGTTTCAACAATTTCTACACAAGAATTAGATTTACTAGCTACTTATAATTTAGCATTTAAATCATCATTAAAACTTTTTAACTTAGCAATAGTTTCATGATAAGAAGATAATTCACTAGAGAGCATTTCATTCCTCTTAATTTCTAGAGCAAGAGATTTCTGTGCTTCTACAAATTTATCATGTTCTTCATACAACAAATCCTCTTGTTTTTCTAAAAGCATATTCTTGTCATTTAAGGCATCAATTAATTCATTAATTTTGTCTACCTTAGTTCTATCTAATCCTTTGAATAAGCATGAGTAATCTATATCATCATCACTAGACTCATCTTCACTCGAAGAAGCATAAGTACTAGTATGAGTGCTTACTTTCTTCTCTCTTGCCATGAGGCAAGTGTGACGCTCGTTGGGGAAGAGGGATGACTTGTTGAAGGCGGTGGCGGCGAGTCCTTCATTGTCAGAGTCGGAGGAGGAACAATCTGAATCCCACTCCTTTCCGATATGTGCCTCGCCCTTGGCCTTCTTGTAATGCTTCTTTTTCTCCCTCTTGTTCCCTTGGTCCTGATCACTATCATTGTCGGGACAGTTAGCAATAAAATGACCAAGCTTACCACATTTGAAGCATGAGCGCTTCCTCTTGGCTTTGGTCTTGCTTGGCTGCCCCTTGCGACTTTTAAGCGCCGTCTTGAAGCGTTTAATGATGAGGGCCATCTCCTCATCATTGAGTCCGGCCACCTCAACTTGCGCCACCTTGCTTGGTAGCGCCTCCTTGCTCCTTGTTGCCTTGAGAGCAATGGGTTGAGGCTCATGACTAGGACCGTTCAACGCGTCGTCCACGTATCTTGCCTCCTTGATCATCATTCGCCCGCTTACGAACTTCCCAAGAACTTCTTCGGGCGACATCTTGGTGTACCTGGGATTTTCACGTATATTGTTCACCAAATGAGGATCAAGAACGGTAAATGACCTTAGCATTAGGCGGACGACGTCGTGGTCCGTCCATCGCGTGCTCCCGTAGCTCCTTATTTTGTTGATAAGGGTCTTGAGCCGGTTGTATGTTTGTGTCGGCTCCTCGCCCCTTATCATCGCGAACCGTCCAAGCTCGCCCTCCACCAACTCCATTTTGGTGAGCAAGGTGACGTCGTTTCCCTCATGAGAGATCTTGAGGGTGTCCCAGATCTGCTTGGCATTGTCCAAGCCGCTCACCTTGTGATACTCGTCCCTGCACAAAGAGGCTAGCAACACAGTAGTAGCTTGTGCATTTTTATGAATCTGTTCATTAATAAACACAGGGCTATCCGAGCTATCAAATTTCATTCCACTTTCCACAATCTCCCAAATGCTTGGATGGAGAGAAAACAGGTGAGTACGCATTTTGTGGCTCCAAAATCCGTAATCCTCTCCATCAAAGTGAGGGGGCTTGCCAAGTGGAATGGGGAGCAATTGAGCATTTGAACTATGCGGGATGCGCGAATAATCGAAAGAAAAGTTTGAGTTAACCGTCTTTCGTCTATCGTAGTCGTCGTCGTCCTTTTGGGAGGAGGAAGATTCGTCGCTGTCGTAGTAGACAATTTCCTTGATGCGCCTTGTCTTCTTCTTCCTCCCGTCTTTTCTTTTGTGGCCCGAGCCTGAGTCGGTGGGCCTGTCATCATTGGGCTCGTTGACGAAGGACTCCTTCTCCTTGTCGTTGATCACCATCCCCTTGCCTTTAGGATCCATCTCTTCAGGCGGTTAGTCCCTTTCTTGAAGAGAACGGCTCTGATACCAATTGAGAGCACCTAGAGGGGGGGTGAATAGGTGATCCTGTAACACTTCAAAAACTTAAACCACAAAACTTGGTTACTTGTTAGCACAGTAATTTGCCAAGTGGCTAGAGAAGGATCTCAACACAACACAATAACCAAGAGATATCAATCACAGAGATGGCATAGTGGTTATCCCGTGGTTCGGCCAAGACCAACGCTTGCCTACTCCACGTTGTGGCGTCCCAACGGACGAGGGTTGCAATCAACCCCTCTCAAGCGGTCCAAAGACCAACTTGAATACCACGGTGTTGCTTTGCTTCTCTTAATCCCGTTTGCGAAGAATCTCCACAGCTTGGAGCCTCTCGCCCTTACACAAGATGTTCACGAAGAATCACAGAGCAAGGGAGGGATTAGCAACTCACACACGACACAAAGATCACAGCGAATACGCACACGCAAAACCCAGACTTGAGCTCAAGAGACTAGCACACTAGAACGGAGCTCAAGTCACTAAAATGTCGAACAAGTGCGCAAGAATGAAGTGTGAGTGATCAATGATGCTCAAAGGATGCTTGGTATTCTCCTCCATGCGCCTAGGGGTCCCTTTTATAGCCCCAAGGCAGCTAGGAGCCGTTGAGCACAATCTTGGAAAGCCATTCTTGCCTTCTGTCATCGGGGGCACCGGACAGTCCGGTGCACACCGGACACTGTCCGGTGCCCGATTTCCTTCCTTAAATAGCGAAGCCGACCGTTGACAGTCTGAGAGCCGTTGGCGCACCGGACATGTCCGGTGCACACCGGACAGTCCGGTGCCGTCTTCTAGCCGTTGGCTCGGCCACGTGTCCCGCGCAGATTGCGCGGCCGACCGTTGGCCCGGCCGACCGTTGGCTCACCGGACAGTCCGGTGCACACCGGACAGTCCGGTGAATTTTAGCCGTACGTCGCCGGTGAATTCCCGAGAGCAGCCACTTCGCTCGAGCCAGCCTGGCGCACCGGACACTGTCCGGTGCACCACCGGACAGTCCGGTGCTTGCAGACTCAGCAGATTCTTGGCTGCTCGAGCCAAGACATTTCCAATTGGATTTTTCCTGTTTCCAGCACTTAGACACAATACATTAGTCCATAAAACAATGTACTAAGTCTGAGAAACATACCTTAATTCTTGATTTGTACTTTGTCCACCTTTTTACACTTAGGCACTTGTGTTGGACACTAAATCACCAAAATACTTAGAAATGGCCCAAGGGCACATTTCCCTTTCACTTTCCGACTATATCGATAACGGAACCCTGAAAACAAGCGGGAGAGACCTTGAACGGCAAGGCCAACTGAGCCGAGGGACTCCTACGCCTCCGGGATATGGATACCTCACTCATCACCTTCCGCGAAAAGTAAATCACGCTCGGATAAGCGGTTCTGCTGTCGAACAAGTCCTAATGCTCGGGTAGAAAACGACTTTCATGCTTTTGACTATATCGATAGAAGGGTCCTACAAACGAGTGAGAGAACACGTAAACGGCAAGGCCGACCGAGCCGAGGGACTCCTACGCCTCCAGGATACGGATACCTCACTCATCACCTTCCGCAAAAAGTAACTCACGCTCGGATAAGCGATCCTGCTACCGAACAAGTCCTAACACTCGGGTAGAAAACGACTTTCGTGCATTTTCGACTATATTGATAACAGGATCCTAAAAACAAGCGAGAGAGCACGTAAACGGCAAGGCCGACCGAGCCGAGGGACTCCTACGCCTCCGGGATACGGATACCTCACTCATCACCTTCCGCGAAAAGTAACTCTCGCTCGGATAAAGCGATTCTACTACCGACGAACAAGTCCTAATGCTCGAAACGAGAAGAAAGAAAACGCAGCTTGATAACCTATCACACCCGGTTTTAGAAGGCAAACTGAATGCGAACCATGTACGTGCCAGGATCAGTTATTCACGTACACAGCAGTTACATAACATGGACATCATCACACAGTGCTCAAATAGTATTAAAAGGGGAAATAATAGTCGATTACATCATACGTCTGAGACGTCCATATAGTTCTTACAATAAATCAAAGTGCGGAAAAGAAACGTAGATAACACGGCCTTCACAGGCAGCCGACTGGGGGTTGCCGCTAACCCACACCTAGAACTCGTCGTAGTCTGGGAACTCCTGGAAGTCTCCTTCCACAGCTTCATCTTCGCCTGAGCAGTGGTTGCAATGCTGACAACCTAGGGGGGGGATTTGGTGTGTAGAGCAAGGGTGAGTACACATCAACATACTCAGCAAGTATCCCGTTTGGCTGTAGTGGACTAGCTTTATGTGGGGATAAGTCAAGCAGTTGCTTTTAGTTGGTCAGGTTATTACTTACTAGTAGAGAGCCAGGTTTTAACATTAATCCCAAGTTATTAGCCCGATGTATCCTTTCCAAACGGAAAGAATACCACTTACCAATACCATAATCATAGTCAGAACCATCAATCTCATTGCCACCTGTACCAAAGTATCACTGATCAAGTATCACTAATCTCTGGAGCTCCCTTGGCCGCTCATAACCGTGAGCACGGCTGATATATCAGTTTCATAACACTCTGCAGAGGTTGTGCACTTTACCCACAAGCCGTGATTCCCTTTCTGCCCGGAGAGAGCGACTCCCCATTGACCACTACCTAGGTGGTCCAGCAGGGCATCACTACGTAGCCTTTACAAAGATTCCCCGAGGCTGTAGCCGCCCGTTAGGTTTCCTAAATGTACCGCACTCCTCCCCAAGGGACAAATCAACCTTGGCAGAGCGAGCCGCATACACCGAGCCCCATTGACGGCACAACGGCTAAGCGAACTACACCCCGGTTCCTCTAATTATTCAGCTAAGGGCGTCCCATTCCACCCTCATGGTTGCACTGTTTTCCCGGGCGGTCATCCATTGAACAGGTCCTTACGGAGAGGCACTCGAGAAACCGCTCGAGTCCCCTTGAAGGTCACAAATATAATCATAAATAAGAAGGGGAAAACAGTGTATCATAGATAATCACATCATGTTCATTGATTAGAGTTGAGCAATAGCATCAGACTAAGCAGTAATAATCCGACCCAAATAGGTAAACAAGGACATGGATAACAAAAGCTAGTCAATCCTTAGGTATAAATGTGTAATGCGGGAGGTGAATTAAAGAATGAATAGGACTGAGATAGGTCAAAGGACACTTGCCTCCACCAACCGACTGCTGCTCAGGGGCTTCTCCTGCGAATTCCTCGGGCTCTTCGACCGGATCGTTCTCTATGCGAGCGCAAACATACATACATCCACATATTTAATACAAAAGAACAGTACACCATACAAGGGAACAAATAAAGTGAGTATGCATCAAGTATGACATTCGATGTCGCATTCATTATGATTAGAAAGAAACGGGAAAAAGGGTCTCGCAGGGGGTTAAATCTTATGCACTAATGATTAGTTACAATTGGTTCTTAACAAAGAATTCTGTTATATACACTAGTGGAAACCTAATCATTTTAAGTTGATCAACATTGCACGAGATAAACAATTAACTAAATGAATCAACTAGCGCAACGAAATTCCAAATTAAACTTCCTATTTCAATGACATGAACAATGATTAGCCTACCTAAAATAAAATAACTATGATCACAGAAAGTAAATAAAATAAAATAAAAAAAAATAAAAAAAAACAGGGGGGCGGTTGAACCGGCCGGGGACAGGGCGGCCGAGCTGGGCGCGGGCGGCCGAGCTGGGCGGTTGAACCGGCCCGGGTGGGGGCGGTTGAACCGGCGGCGCGCAGGGGGCAGCCGGGCTGGCCAGGGCGGCCGAGCCGGCCAGGCGGGCGGGGCCAGGCGGCGCGCGGCCAAGGGCGGCCAGGGGGGCGGCCGGGGCTGGCTGGGGGGCGGCCGGGGCGGGCTGGGGCGCGGCCGGGCGCGGCCAGGGCGCGGCCGGGGGCGGCCGGGCGCGCGGCTGGGGGCGGCCGGGGGCCAGGGCGGCGCGGCCAGGGGCGGCCGGGCCATGGCCGGACGAGGAGGGGGAGAGGAGGGGAGAGGGGAGAGGGAGGGAGGAGGGAGGAGAGAGGAGGGGGGCTCACCGGCGCGGGCGGCGGCCGAGCAGGGGGCGGCGGCTAGGGCAGGGGGTAGGGGCGGCGGCGGCTTAGGGAGAGGGTGGGAGAAAATGAGAGAGAGAGGGAGAGAGAATTGGGGAAAAAGGGGAGGTGGGGGGGCGGCTGGGCCTATTGGGCCCAAAGGGGGGCGCAGGGGGCGGCTGGGCCGGCCGGGGTCGGCCCACGGCGCGGGAGAGAGAGAAAAAGAGGAGAGAGGGAAAGAGAAAGAAAAAAGAAAGAAAAGATTTTCTCCTTATTTTCGAAATCCGATCTTCCTAGATGAATGCATTTGCACTTTCAAACAATCAAAGAATGCATAGTTCGGCATGGTGCATCAAACAACATAAAACAGTTTTAGGGTTTTTCTTTACACGGGAATTCCAAACCGAATCCCGCTAACTTTGGAAAAGATCAAGGTCTAGCGAGGGGAAAAAGAAAAAGAAAAGGTAACGCCCGAATTTTGGCGAGTAAAGAAAAGAAACAATTCAACTGCAAAATTCGGGGCGTTACAAACCTATCCCCCTTAAAAGAATCTCGCCCTCGAGATTCAGGGCTGGCTAGCAAAGAGCTCCGGGTACTTAGCCATCAAATCATCTTCACGCTCCCAGGTTGCTTCTTCCTCAGAGTGGTGACTCCATCTGACTTTGCACATTCTGATGGTCTTCCTTCGGGTGACTCTATCTGCAACCTCAAGGATCTGAGCTGGCTTCTCAACATAGGTCAAGTCCTCCTGGACTTCAAGACCTTCCACTGGCAACTGCTCTTTCGGCACACGCAAGCACTTCTTCAACTGAGACACATGAAAGACATCATGCACAGCAGACAAATTCTCTGGCAGCTCATCAATCTGCTTCTTAAGCTCAACCAACTCTGGTCCAGATATTCTGTAAGCTCTCTTAAAGATAGGGGCGGTTCCAGGAAGAAGCTCTATGGCGAATTCAACTTTCCGCTCTGGTGGCATACCCGGTAAGTCCTTTGGAAACACATCCGGGAATTCGGACACAACCTTGATACTCTCAATTGGGTCTGCTTCACTGCTATCGACAGCCATCTGATAACAACTTCCTCTCTTCGGCTCAGGCGGGACTAACTCGGTCACCACTTCCTCTCCTAGTGGGGACACCAACTTGATTGTCCTTTTATCACAACTGATAACTGCCTGATACTTATCTAGCCAATTCATCCCTAGGATGACATCTATTCCCTGAGTACCCATTACTATAAGGTTAGCGGGAAACACTATCCCCCTTATTTCCACACTTACACCCAAACATATGCTATCAGCTCGAATTCTACCACCAGCTGAGTCAATTTGAATGGGGGTTGACATGGTAGTAATTGGAAGATTATGTGCTTCTACCCATGATGCAGTAATGAAAGAATGCGTTGCTCCAGTATCAAATAACACTTCTGCAATATGGGAATCGACTGGGAACATACCTACTGTCATGCCGGGGGTCTCCTGAACTGCTTCAGCTTCCAAGTGGTTCAATCTTCCATGATTATAGCGCTGCTGAGGGCAGTTGCCTGCTCCAGGCTGAGACACATTCTGCTTTGCTGGGGCATTGGGGCCTGACTGCTGCTGGGCTGCTTTCTTCGGACATTGCATCACCCAGTGGCCTTGCTCTCCACAGTGGAAACATGCTCTGTTTCCAACCTGAGCTGGTGCTGCCTGATTGCTCTGCTGAGTTGCGGGGGCAGGAAGACGAGGTGTCTGCTGATTCTGCCTCTGAAACTGACCTCCTCCTGACTGATTGCTCTGACGATTCTGGTACTGATGCTGAGGATACTGCCTTTGGAACTGCTGATACTGCTGACGCTGCTGATGCTGCTGAGGTGGACGCTGGTTCTGCCTGAACTGCTGAGGTTGATTGCCTGCAAAACGAGGACGGCTGCTGCTTCCAGGCTGGGGTCCACTGATCTTGCGCTTACGATCCTCCATCTCCTTACGCTTCCTTTCTGTCATGATTGCTCTGTCAATCAGGTGCTGGAATGTCGGGAAGGTATGATTCATCAACTGATACTGCAGAGGGTCAACCAAGCCTCTCAGAAAACGGTACTGTCGCTTGGCATCGGTGTTGACATCTTCAGGAGCATAGCGAGACAACTGCAGAAACCTGTCTCGATACTCACTGACAGACGATGACCCTTGCTTAAGGGCCAGGAACTCCTCCTTCTTCACTGTCATCAGACCTGCAGGCACATGGTACTGACGAAAGCTACCTCTGAATTCTTCCCAGGTGATGGTGTCGGGGTCGGCATGGGTGGCGAGGTAAGACTCCCACCATGATTGGGCTGCTCCTCTCAACAGACGGGGACCATACAAGACTTTCTCCCTGTCATCACACTGAGCGGTATGCAACTCCCGCTCCATAGTGCGCAGCCAATCTTCAGCGTCCATGGGGTCAGAAGAGTGAGCGAACGTTGGGGGATGACCTCTCATGAATTCAGCACGCTTGTCTCTAGGCATCTGAGGCATCTGAGGCTGGGGTGGTGCTTGCTGCTGCTGCTGCTGAATGGCGGCCAGAGTCTGACCGATGGCCTGAACTGCCTGAGTCTGCATCAGAAACATCTGCTCGATCGACATCGGGGGCGGGGGCGGCAGCTGCTGCTGCTGGGGCGCCTCATCTTGCTGACCGGCTTGCTCCTGCTGAGCACGCCTTCCTCCTCTGCGCCTGTTCTCTGACATCTGCAGAACGCAACCACACATCAGAACTGATCTGGCAAATCTTGCAGCATAAGAAAAGAGTATAGAATTCTCCAACAGCACTGAACAGATGAGCATCTTCACTGATCTCCAACACAGACCACACAGCTTCTCAGATAAAGAGGAAAGTAGAATAAAGGGTTTCCCAACTATATAACTAACTCCATTAACATAATAGGTAAACCAAAATGCAGGGGATACCCACACTCTGGTGACAATCATTACAAAGATCCAAACCAAACATAGTTCATCATGACAAACATAAATGCACAGGATATAGCAAACTACCCTGTCTAACTAAGACTAACTAAGACCGAGACTAACGCTAAGACTGAAGCTTCTATGTATATATATTTCGTATTAATTACAAGATCCAACTCTAACGATCTATGGTTCTAGATTTATCTTGGTCTTGCAGTCGGGATTGCCATAAGACTGGCGTCCACGCCGAGGTGAGCGGTACGGGTGCTGAGTCCTAACGGGAGCGGGGGGAACCATCATCCAAGTGACGACGCTCCGCGCGCTCAGCCCGCAGCAGGGCGATCTCAGCACGAGCCCTACTCAGCTCGTCTAATGCATGGTCCAGCTCCGTGTTTAGCACGGCGACTAGGTTGACTGTGCTGCTCAACCTAGGATTGTCCTCACCAGCAGGTGAAACAATCACGCCTCCTGTGCTGCCAGATGGACGGCGGGGGTAATACTTCAGGTCGAGGCCGTCAGCTACCCCACCGAGAACCGAGCAGTAGTGCGAAAGCGCACGCCGTGCAGCATCCTGCATGGCTGCCTCAGCTGAGTCCCGCTCAGAGATAGAATAGTGCTCTGAGCAAGCCTCCGCGCCCTGGAGACTGTTCTCCGGACGGCGCACCAAGCAGGTCGCCTCCCAGCGGTCCGGGTAGACCCCGCGACTATGCTGGTAGACCACACAGCGATACTCGATGGACCAAGTACGCCGGTCAAGTGCCCGACGTAGCAGGGTGTCGAGCGCGTCGTGGAAGTGACACCCGCGAGCAGCGTCGCGAGTGATGGGTCGAGCAACCCATCCTTCCGGCTCATGGTTAGCAGAGAGGTCGATGTCGTGGCTCAAGGTGTCGTCGCCATCTCCGTCGTCTGGATCTCCTCCAACAGCTACTCCAGAAGCTGGGACGCCCAGTGGTGGTGCAGGGGGCGCCTCCAGAGGAAGCACAGGAGAGCAGCTCCTCACAGACTCTATCTCCTGTTGGAGCGAGAAAGAAGAGCCATGCTGCTCCTGTCGTCGACGTTCCTGCTCCTCATGCAGGCGGTGGTGCAGTCTCTCCAAGTGGCTAGACTGTCCAGCCACGGGACGCCGAAGCGGACGCTCAGCAAGGCGGGAGGGTAAGAAGGGGATGACGGACTTTCGTGCAGTGTGTCTAAGACGAGCCATCTACAAAAGACATCGCAAGCAAAAGGGTGAGAACAGAATTAATATGACCAGCAAATAATGAATCATAAATAAATGAAGGATCAGAATAAAACATAATTTTCAGCAAGGTATAATATATAGTAGAACATAGGTTCGGTCAGTAGGACCAACTTTTGAAGGGATACCAAAGTCAAGGCAGGGACAGAGGTCTATAATCCTTAAAACGACCATTCTACTCTAGGTTAGCGGTCCTACAGTCAGCACGGCTTTGATACCACTTATGTCACACCCGGTTTTAGAAGGCAAACCGAATGCGAACCATGTACGTGCCAGGATCAGTTATTCACGTACACAGCAGTTACATAACATGGACATCATCACACAGTGCTCAAATAGTATTAAAAGGGGAAATAATAGTCGATTACATCATACGTCTGAGACGTCCATATAGTTCTTACAATAAATCAAAGTGCGGAAAAGAAACGTAGATAACACGGCCTTCACAGGCAGCCGACTGGGGGTTGCCGCTAACCCACACCTAGAACTCGTCGTAGTCTGGGAACTCCTGGAAGTCTCCTTCCACAGCTTCATCTTCGCCTGAGCAGTTGTTGCAATGCTGACAACCTAGGGGGGGGATTTGGTGTGTAGAGCAAGGGTGAGTACACATCAACATACTCAGCAAGTATCCCGTTTGGCTGTAGTGGACTAGCTTTATGTGGGGATAAGTCAAGCAGTTGCTTTTAGTTGGTCAGGTTATTACTTACTAGTAGAGAGCCAGGTTTTAACATTAATCCCAAGTTATTAGCCCGATGTATCCTTTCCAAACGGAAAGAATACCACTTACCAATACCATAATCATAGTCAGAACCATCAATCTCATTGCCACCTGTACCAAAGTATCAATGATCAAGTATCACTAATCTCTGGAGCTCCCTTGGCCGCTCATAACCGTGAGCACGGCTGATATATCAGTTTCATAACACTCTGCAGAGGTTGTGCACTTTACCCACAAGCCGTGATTCCCTTTCTGCCCGGAGAGAGCGACTCCCCATTGACCACTACCTAGGTGGTCCAGCAGGGCATCACTACGTAGCCTTTACAAAGATTCCCCGAGGCTGTAGCCGCCCGTTAGGTTTCCTAAATGTACCGCACTCCTCCCCAAGGGACAAATCAACCTTGGCAGAGCGAGCCGCATACACCGAGCCCCATTGACGGCACAACGGCTAAGCGAACTACACCCCGGTTCCTCTAATTATTCAGCTAAGGGCGTCCCATTCCACCCTCATGGTTGCACTGTTTTCCCGGGCGGTCATCCATTGAACAGGTCCTTACGGAGAGGCACTCGAGAAACCGCTCGAGTCCCCTTGAAGGTCACAAATATAATCATAAATAAGAAGGGGAAAACAGCGTATCATAGATAATCACATCATGTTCATTGATTAGAGTTGAGCAATAGCATCAGACTAAGCAGTAATAATCTGACCCAAATAGGTAAACAAGGACATGGATAACAAAAGCTAGTCAATCCTTAGGTATAAATGTGTAATGCGGGAGGTGAATTAAAGAATGAATAGGACTGAGATAGGTCAAAGGACACTTGCCTCCACCAACCGACTGCTGCTCAGGGGCTTCTCCTGCGAATTCCTCGGGCTCTTCGACCGGATCATTCTCTATGCGAGCGCAAACATACATACATCCACATATTTAATACAAAAGAACAGTACATCATACAAGGGAACAAATAAAGTGAGTATGCATCAAGTATGACATTCGATGTCGCATTCATTATGATTAGAAAGAAACGGGAAAAAGGGTCTCGCAGGGGGTTAAATCTTATGCACTAATGATTAGTTACAATTGGTTCTTAACAAAGAATTCTGTTATATACACTAGTGGAAACCTAATCATTTTAAGTTGATCAACATTGCACGAGATAAACAATTAACTAAATGAATCAACTAGCGAACGAAATTCCAAATTAAACTTCCTATTTCAATGACATGAACAATGATTAGCCTACCTAAAATAAAATAACTATGATCACAGAAAGTAAATAAAATAAAATAAAAAAAATAAAAAAAATAGGGGGGGCGGTTGAACCGGCCCTAGGGCAGTTGAACCGGCCGGGGACAGGGCGGCCGAGCTGGGCGCGGGCGCGGGCGCGGGCGGCCGAGCTGGGCGGTTGAACCGGCCCGGGTGGGGGCGGTTGAACCGGCGGCGCGCAGGAGGCAGCCGGGCTGGCCAAGGCGGCCGAGCCGGCCAGGCGGGCGGGGCCAGGCAGCGCGCGGCCAAGGGCGGCCAGGGGGGCGGCCGGGGCTGGCTGGGGGGCGGCCGGGGCGGGCTGGGGCGGCCGGGCGCGCGGCTGGGGGCGGCCGGGGGCCAGGGCGGCGCGGCCAGGGGCGGCCGGGCCATGGCCGGACGAGGAGGGGGAGAGGAGGGGAGAGGGGAGAGGGAGGGAGGAGGGAGGAGAGAGGAGGGGGGCTCACCGGTGCGGGCGGCCGACGGCGAGGGCGGCGGCCGAGCAGGGGGCGGTGGCTAGGGCAGGGGGTAGGGGCGGCGGCGGCTTAGGGAGAGGGTGGGAGAAAATGAGAGAGAGAGGGAGAGAGAATTGGGGAAAATGGGGAGGTGGGGGGCGGCTGGGCCTATTGGGCCCAAAGGGGGGCGCAGGGGGCGGCTGGGCCGGCCGGGGTCGGCCCACGGCGCGGGAGAGAGAGAAAAAGAGGAGAGAGGGAAAGAGAAAGAAAAAAGAAAGAAAAGATTTTCTCCTTATTTTCGAAATCCGATCTTCCTAGATGAATGCATTTGCACTTTCAAACAATCAAAGAATGCATAGTTCGGCATGGTGCATCAAACAACATAAAACAGTTTTAGGGTTTTTCTTTACACGGGAATTCCAAACCGAATCCCGCTAACTTTGGAAAAGATCAAGGTCTAGCGAGGGGAAAAAGAAAAAGAAAAGGTAACGCCCGAATTTTGGCGAGTAAAGAAAAGAAAAAATTCAACTGCAAAATTCGGGGCGTTACATAACCCAAACGCTAAATATGTTTAGGCCTCAGTGGCCGCAAAAAACATACACATACTTCAGACGAACTGTTCCTGCAGGCTCAGACATCGGCAGGGGGAGGTGCAGCACCCTCGGCGGAATCTGGCCCAGCCTCAGACGGCAACACGAGCAGACGCCCTGGCTAACCGCTCCATAGCCTCAGCCAGCTGTCCCCCGAGGATCTCAGCCCGGCTCATGGCTTCGGCAGCCTGGCTCCAGGATTGGTCCCGCTCACGGATGATCTGGCCAAACTCCAGCTGTCACTGCTACATCTCCTCGGCCTGGGAAGTCACCTGCTCCCGCGCCGAGAAAGCCTCTGTTTGAGCCGACACTGCCTCTGTCCACGCCATCGCTGCCTCCAGCTTCAGCTCATCATAGAGCGGCCGAAGGTTCTAAAACCGGGCGAGAGAGACCTTGAACGGCAAGGTCGACCGAGTCGAGGGAATCCTACGCCTCCGGGATACGGATACCTCACTCGTCACCTTCCGCGAAAAGTAACTCGCGCCCAGTTAAGTGGTTCGGCTACCGACGGGCAAGTCTTAATGCTCGAAACGAGGAAGAAGCACGGCTTTATACTCAAATACCCAAATGTTCAGGCCTCAGCAGCCACAAAGAACAAACACACATACATGGGATAACAATGGTACCTAGACTTGGACGTCGGCGGCGCCCTCGGCGGGTGTCCCGACCTACGGCGGATGTCTTAGTACTCGAAGCTATTACATCTCGCTCTCAAGAGGGTACCATTACAAACGGAACTCTAGCTCCATTCCCACGGGAATGAACTACCTCCACACCAACAGCGCGACAACGACCTCCGCCTCGGGTGGCTAGACAGCAGCAGCGATGGCCTCAGGGCAAACGCTACTGCTGAATGGCCTTCGTTCACGTCCCTCACGGAGGATGAGAAGTAGCCATTAAAGCCAAAGAGCCGGAGGTCTGGAGCGCAGGTGGCACTGGCGGTCTCGTTGGCAGAGACAACCGCTTGTGCAAGAGGAAGCCTCACCTATGGCAACCACCACCTCAGCACCGGCGACAGCGGCCACCTGCCCACCAACACCGCGCTGGCGAACGACGCCGCCCCAAAGCGCACCGGCAGGTCCTCACTCCCGTCCTCGCCAGGGCCGTCCCAGAACACGACTACCGCCCTTGCAGCGTACGACGTGTTGTGCGACCCTCCGGTGCAGCCGACAGCGCAAGGAGGACCTGGGCGTAGCCGGCCCGTGCGCGGCACGACCATCGCCCGGGTGGAGGACGGACAGCTGCACCCTGGCCAGGCAGCAGCAGTCCGCCTTCCCCTGCATGGCTGGAGGACGCCTCCGTAGGGCTAGAGGATGCCCTTCTCCCCTGAATGCTGGAGGAAGAAGCGGGTCACCGACCCACACAGAAGGCAAGACCCCCCTCGGCGCGCCCTCCTCCTCAGCCCGGATGATGAACATCCTTGAAGCTGAGGGCGGGGCAGAGGTCGCAGCCTGGCTTGCTTCTCCCCACCACCAGGCTGGTGATCATCCCTACGGATGACCATTGGTGAGGGAATGCAGTCGGGCTGCATGATGAAAATCCTTGAAGCCGAGCGACGACTAGAGAGTGCCAATCCCCATGAGGTTGCGCTTCTCAAACTGCAGCAAGAAGAGAGCCACACAGCTACGCCCCATCTGGGAGCTCAGAAGGTGGAAGGGAACGATACAAGAGAGGAGTGCGAAGGCATGGCTGCTGCTTGGGGGATCGATCCCCTTTTATAGGCAGGTCTCCTCACTCGCACCCCCAAGCGTCACGGGCAAAGTCTCACCCGACATGCTCCAGGGTTCCCACCTTGCGACATGGGGGCTGGGTCCCTCACGTCATGAGAAGCTGACCCGAGACGCGAAGGAGGCAAACCGCTGCACGCATGTAACCGCCCTACGGTTATAAGCGTTCCCTCATCCTCGCCGAAACCAGCGGACGAAAGGGCGTGCCGCCATGCAGGGAGCATGCAACCGCACCACGGTTATGCACCCTTTCGGCTTCGTCACATCCGGTGGACCAGCACGGAGGCCCCGTCCCACATATCATGTAACCGGCGCGACGGTCATTACGTACAAGGAAACCGCACCGCCACCTGCGCCAATGCTGCGTCTTCTCGACTGTGGAACCAGTGCCGCGACTCGAGGCATCCCCACGCGTGACCCAACAGTGCCAATTAAGTGCAGCGATCACGGGTCAGTCAGCCGCGGGGGTAGGCACGGCAGTTGATATGGCCAAAAGCGGTCCGGCAATAACTTTTGCAGCAGACGAGCGGAAGCAGCGGTCAAATCACCCTCAGGCTCGCGTCCTTTCTTGAAGCGGCAAGGGAGCCCTCGCGCACGGCGTAAAGACAATGCGCCCGTGCTCCGTTCCTCGAATGGACCGCGCACGCGCAACAGACGCCCCACGAATCGCCCGTCCCGTCGCGTTAACTCCTTGGCAGAGCAAGCGATACCTTTGGCAGGCGAAGCGGGCGACGTTTCACCTCCGTTATGATGACCGCGTCAAAAAAGGTGTGCCACGTTATTTAAATTCATATCCTTTTCCGTTTCCCCTCTCTCTCTCTTGCCACAGGGACCGGGAAAGGGGATATTTCGAAAAGGATCCTTCCCCGCGAAGGAAATGGGCCCCCGAGCCCTCCTACTGATCAGGGGTTCGAAGGCTGCGCCCTGCGGGGTCCAGCAGCCGCCCAGAGCACTCGGGCTCCGCGCCCATTACTGATCAGGGGTTCGAAGGCTGGCCCCTCGGAAGGGCTCAACAGTCGCCCCAGAGCACTCAGGCTCTGCGCCCATTACTGATCAGGGGTTCGAAGGCTGGCCCCTCGGAAGGGCTCGACAGCCGCCCCAGAGCACGCAGAGTGAGGGATGACCCTGGGTACGTCCGTTACATGGCCGAGGCTCGTGCTACGCTCCTGAGGTACCCTAAGACATTTCCGAGACCACCGAGAACAATTTGTAATGGAATCCCACCGGAGGGAGGCACCAAGCCCTCGGACCCTATCGAAATGGGTCCGGGTCCAGCAAATCCCCTGCAGGTACTTTTGGAGCGCGCCTCTGGGCCACTAGCTGACCCTTAACGAACGGGGCATGGGCGTCCACTCGGATCACCCGTTAGCAACTCACTGGAAACACCATGATCGGTACCCTCCGAGGGTAACGTGGCGCTCCCCCCCTTCCTCCTTGCGAAAAGGCAACGAAGGGGCGTATGATAAAAGTCGAGACAGTCCTTGATCGTCCTCTCGCTCCGTGTAGAGGCTCGAGGGCTGCCCTCGCACCTGGCTGTGGCCAAAACTGTTGACAGCGTCAACAAACCAGCTCAAAAAACTCGGAGCCTGACCATGCACCCGGGCTACGGCCAGGCCACATGAGGTAACAGCCAGGCCGACCGAGGCATCACAGCAAGAATTAAGACCTCAGAGGAGTCAAACCACTCCTCCGAGGCCTCGGGTGCTACACCCGGCGGGTACGATCGCGCACACCCACCGGAACGAAACATAACCAAGAAAGGCTGCTCCCCTCGCAAAAATCCGACAGAACCTCCAAGCGAGTGCCTGCACTCCCTTCGAGGCTTGGGGGCTACTGTCGGGTACCGTAATTAGGGGTACCCCAACACTCCTAAACACGGCTGATAAACACCTTCAGAACAGACCATAAAGACTGACAGTTTGGGTCAAAGTCAAAGCTTCGTCTACCAAGGGACGCGATCTCGCCTCGGCCGAGCCTGGCCTCGGGCAGGAACAGTGGTCCCGAACGAATTCACGTCTCGCCCGAGGGTCTCCTCAGGCAGTGAGCGCACCCTTGGTTCAACCAAAGGCAAGCCTTGTCGTGCAAGCGACCTTGGCCAAATCGCCTTACCAGCCGACCGTATTGCATGCGCATTTAATGCTGGATCGCCTGACACCTTATCCTGACACGCGTGCCTCAGTCGACAAGGTCGAAGTGACCACAGTCACTTCGCCCTTTCACTGACCGATCTGATAGGAAAAACAACGCCGCCCGCCCCGCTTCAGCTGCTGTGCCAACCACCCGATTGAAACCGACAACAGCCAAGTTCAGCCTCGGGCGCAACAGGAAGCTCCGCCTCGCCCGACCTTAGGCCTCGGCCTCGTCTCGGCCTCGAGAGGAGATCTCCGCCTCGCCCGACCCTGGGGCTCGGCCTCAGCCTCAGCCTCGGGAAGAGTCATGTCCTCGCCCGACCCTAGGCCTCGGCCTCAGCCTCGGCCTCGGAGGAGCTGCTGCCTTGCCCGACCTCAGACTCAGATCGACCGTGCCACAAGGGATACATCATTACCCTACTCCTAGCTAGCTCAGGCTACGGAGGAACAAGACCGGCGTCCCATCTAGCTTACCCCGGTAACAAGCAATGATGGTTCCCCGCATGCGTCCATGACGTCGGTGGTTCTCAAGCCCCCTACGAAAGCAAGGAGACGTCAGCAGGATCTATGCAGCGCCAACAGCTGTGCTTCTATAGGGCTCATGCACTTCTCCAACGGACACGTTAACACGTGCATAGCGACCAGACACTTCCCCGCTGGCCACGTAGCACATAGCTACACCCCCATTATACAGCTGGGCCATCTCCTTATGTCTATAAAAGGGGATGTCCAGGAGGACACAAGGGGAGGGGGAGGCACGGAAAGGGACGAGTAGACGCACGGCAAAGGGACGGGAGAAGACGAGCAGGGCTGGACCCTCTCTCTCTCTCTCTCTGTCTCTCTCGTGCTCGCTCTCTCGCCCTCGCCCTCTCGCAACGCTTGTAACCCCTACTACGAGCACCCTGGTGCAGGATAATACAAGTCTCATTCCTCCCTTGTGTTCCATCTCGCATCAACCCATCTAGGAAGGGACACGTAGCGACAAATTTACTGGTCGGTCCAGGGACCCCCCGGGTCCGAAACGCCGACAATAGAAATGTAAAAGATTGAATTAAATTGCTCAAATATAAATATGTAAAGTAAAAAAGATTAGAAGACTCCTCGATGTTTTGATGAGTTCTCAAAGAGTCCACACTTCCCACTAATCCTTGTTGGAGCACCCACGCAAGGGTGTCACTCCCTCTTGGTCCAAACAAGGACCAAGTGCTCTCTACGAGCCGATCCTTTGCTACTTCGACATGGTGAACCACTCACAATTGTGTACAAGATCGAGCCAGGTCACTCACAAGCTCTTCGGGTGATCACCACACTTCTAATCACCACCTAGTCATATAAATGATATCAATCATCAAGAGTAACAAGCACTTACTCTCGCTGACATTTCAAAGTCTAATGAGTATGCATGGAGGGTGCACACAAGCTACTCTCAATACACTAATGGGGCTACTAATCACACAATTATGAACTCTCAAGTTCTTTACTAGTCAAAGGCTCTTTCTCACTCTTAAGTAGTTGCTTCAAGAGTTGATATGGGCAAGAGACCTCAATAGGCTAAGTGAGGGAGTATCAATAGCCACAAAGGGTGAAATTATCCATTACATCCCCACTCAGCATAGTTGAGAGCACTAGATATATTTAGTGCTTATCAACTCAATGCACCAGTCACACCCTAAACTAGTTGTTCTCTTGTTTTACCTAACACTAGATTTCACAAGTGTGCACTACCACAACTAACTAGACATGCCTAGATCAAGCTATCCATTTCATGCCCCCTTTACAGTACGATCTGGTGAAAGGGCTTTCTAGCTGAGTTGGTTAGGTGGTCTAACTAGCACTCCTCAGGTCCTGAGTTTAACTATCTGTGGTGAATTTCAGGCTGTGGTTAAAAAATCCTCTCGTTTGTCCAATTGTCCCATGTCAAAGCACATGTCTAAGGCTTAACCCCGGTCACGGTCGTTCTCACATGGGCTACGATACTGATGTGTATAGGTGTGGTAGGGGTTTAGAGTTTTTCTCGACCTATGTGAAAAAGTCTTTTTAATTATAATATAGTGGGAGCAATCTTACCCCTCAAGTCGAGTTTTTATAGTACGTTTTAAATAAAAATAAAGATCTTATCAATAACACTATTAACACTTAAAACTCAAAACTCTGGTCCTTAACATTCTTGATCATTCTTAAAAATCGACCATTGATCTTCGTTAATAAGGGTACGATACCATATAAGTCTAATCATCTTTAATTATTATGGCATAACTTATCTTATTTCTGTAAAACACATGTTAGAAACTAAAACCTTATATTGTCATTAATCATCGAAACTAAATTAGGTCTAGATACTTTTAAAAATGAAATCTTATTTGCGGTCTTCGTGATCCAGTCGAAATGATCGAGTAGACTTTATCCTTCGATTGTTTGGGGAAAATGGCCGAATGGCTTCCATCTTCATTTGAAGTCTCTGTCTTTCCAATTGCTTGAGCAAAGTCAATTCTAAAAGCAGATATAAACAAAAAGAAAAAAAATAATCATTAATTATCTTCGAAGCATCGAAAACTACATTTATCCGAGATCAAATCTCAACAGATAAAAAAATGGATCCTATTTTTTAATACAGAACACTTCAAGATCTTTCATGGGTCCGGTAACAAATCGTCGACAGAACAGAGCCAAGGTCAACCACATTTTCACTGCATGAACTTCTGTTAAACGTCTCGACTTTACACAACCCAGCAAGTGGGCCATCATCCCAGGGCACCTGGACGGATGGATCCACAGATATATATGTATAGCAGATATAGAGAGTTGGTCAGTTCCTAGCAGCTACCTAATTTCCAAAATCATCTCAGCAGCCACCAGCAACTTAAAAGACAGCCAGCTAGCTTCTAGCCTTCTCTACTTATATACAGCTCGCTTTCGTCGTCATACTGTATGCTATGGGTCTCCATCCGCGGGGTTCTCCTCCAGCTCGGTGCTGCAGGGATGCCCTCTGCTGCGGCTCAGTATCGATTCTCTAATCTGCTTGTACCTGTTCAGCTCCTCCAGCGCGTCCGCCGCTGTCCTTGACCTCAGAAGAGCAGAAGGCACCACCGCAGAGCTTGATGCTCCGCTGCCATGTTCCTCAGTCACTACCCTCTGGAGTGAAGAAGGTTCTTGAGGAACTGTGCCAGCACTGGGGACTGTCAGTAGCCTTTCCCTGAGGCCTGGGGCGTTCTTTAGGACGCACATAAGAATACCGATCGCTGCGTCTGGAGATCTCGTTAACGAGCCTCCAAGTTCCTGGCTCGATTCATGGTCCTCCCTGTCAGAGAGATCAATCCTGGAAAGTAGACGAAGGTGAAGGTCTACATTAGCTTATGTGAAATTTAGAAGGAAATGCAAATTCAAGAATACAAAAAAAAAACCACAATATCAAGGAATGAAACTGTTTGAGACTGATCATACTGTGACCTAGCCAAAGAATCTAATGCCAAGTCCCCCACAGTCCCTATAATTATCTTTATACTTGATAGTAATAAGACCTACCCCTAAGTTCCTTATATTTATCTTTATTAGATTAACATGAGACTCTGCAATAATCTCCATAATTTTAGATCTCAGTATAACAAGTTTAACATGTAAAAGCAGAATAAGCTGTACCTTCCACAGCACTGTTGCTTAGCTAATCATCTTAATTGTTGCTACAAGTAGTTAGTGTAGCAATGAAAAAACAACAACGGATGTTCATGTTGCGAAAAATAAGCTGCTCTAGTTTTAAATAAACTATCCACTGCCAACAATTTGGCTGACAAATTTACATTCATAGTCACGGACAAAGAATTATAAGAACAAGACTACTTGAGAAAAAGAAACCAGGGTAGGAAAAGAGATGACATTACATACCCAGTAGGTGGTTACATACTTACATTTGAAGAACACTCCTAATTAATTCACAAGAGGATAGTTTCATTTGGAAAAAAAGGCAAACCCAAACATCAAATGTATAGCAATAGACATGTATGAACTATAAATATTGCAGGCAACATAGAAGCATCTCATGAAAATAGAGAGAATAAGAGGTTCTCATCAAGAGATCACTTCACCACAAAAACCATGATTATAAAATGAAATGCACATGAACATAGAATATGAAATAATTAGATGTAAACTAGTATCATACACAACTATTCTGACTCTTTACATTTGTAGATGCACCTGTGTATCTACTGACATCTAAAACAGTTCTGCAAATAAAGGATGGTGCCTTTTTAGCAGGAAAATACTTATAGAAAGGGGAATTTTTGATAATTGGATTGAATACAAAAGCAACATCAAGTTGTATCTATATGAGCATTGAAATTACTCTACTACATAGGCAAAAAGCTACAGAAGCCAATAGAGCCACCTGAACTAAATAAGATGTTTCTTATCTTCCCAACGGATGTCCTATTTCCAATTCGTCCTCTCATGAAGCTAATACATCAGAAAATGCCATTGTTTTATATCCTCTAGGAGATAATAATAATCCAGTTTTCCCTATAGAAATGTGAAAACCTATAACATGCAGTTTAAATATGAAGACTTGTTCTAATATTGTTGCTTCAAAGGCCTTCTGAAAACCAAGATAGTTCATGAAAAAATTACCTAAGCTATGTACATAAATGACCACTTTGTGAATGGCAATAATCCATGCCATGGCATTCCCAGAGTAAAAATAGTGCTATTAACTAGTAAACCAAAATAAAGGTGTTCAAACTTTATCAGATACCTAGATCATATATTTACATAGAGAAGGTACATGCATTCATGAGGTTATGCATGTAAAAGAAATCAACTTTGACCAAATGCAATAAAATAGCAGAAAAACAAATTGAATTGATGGCAGGCAAGTGAACCTGTTAAGCTGATCAATGATGGCATCATGGCATAATGTAATGAAGTATACATATTTTCGTCAAAAACCAGAAAGTGAACCTGTTAAGCTGATCAATGATGGTGTCTTTATCTTCCCATGCAAAAACCAACTCCCGTTCATCCAGTTCATCCATGATGAAAAGTTTGCTGGACGTATGGGTCAACTTTAGTCCACGAAAATACATTAAATCATCATTACCAAACGATAAAACCTGCAGCAAGAAATAGAACCAGAAACTTATAAGTCAGAAATGAGATCCAGTCCTCCAAGAGAACCACATAACAGTTAGTGTTCCTCAAGGTTCACATTTTGTTGGAGATTAGAAGAAAACATGCAATTACCTTTTGCAAAGACTTCGCATTATGAAACTCACTAAGCTTGACCAAATCTTTTGATACTATTGATTTATCATTGGGAGAATGTGTCAGATTCTCATTTTGAGATGAGCATTGCTGTTTATCCTTCCTTCGTGGAGGAGGCAGCCTGCTACCACCTCCGCCAGCCCTCACTGTGGGAATACTTAATGGAGCACTCCCATATCTGAAGAAAGGATTTCTTGGGTAGCTAGAAGGCGGATGAGATGGTGATGGAGACAGAGGTGGCGATGAATAACACTCTTCATTTACTGTATTTCTCTTTTTCTCAGATGATGATGTATTATGTGGATGTGTGTATGCTGTCGGAGAATTATCGGTAGGCATACATGGCTGTAGGCGTCCATGAGGTTCTGAACTCATAAGAAATGGTGATGCCGGTGGTCTAACTCCATGCCCAGTGCTCCAACTGTGCCGCCTGGTCACTGGAAAACATGCAGGTGCAATGCCATCTGAAGGTAGGGAATCAAGCTTCCTAAGAAAATCTGTTGTGGGACTTCCGACATAATCCTTTATAAGTTCAGGTGGCATTGGTGTGGACTGCTCTGGGACTGCAGCCAACTCCAACACAGGTACATACGAAACTGACAAGCTTAAGGAACCAAGCAGAGTTTCAATCGGAGCAAATGCAAAGTGTTTCATCTCTGCATCCTCTGCGCGGGTGAATGGCTCAACAAATGATGAAATCCTGTGCGAGAGACTTAACGGACAGATCCTTCCAGATGAATTGAACTCCTCGAAAAGATGGTATGCTGGCAAGAGCCTGACAACCAGATACAATGACCGGAACAACACTGTTGAGCCAATGTATGCCCTCCTGTACAAGCTATGATCCTGAGAACAGCTGCTTCTAGCCTTCTTGTCAGTGTTCTTGATAACATTGCCAGACCTGCTAGTTTCGTACTTAATTACCCACCTCTCGATGATCCTGCTGGCCTCGACACTGGCGGTTCTGGTGTTGTCACGTTGCAGGAGGACAATGTCAATGACCAGAGGCTCGAGGTTGCTCTGCCTCCACAGGTCAAAATTCTCAAGCGCGGCAGGGCAGTCCCGGAGAGCAAGGTTGAACCACCGGTCACGTGGCTGGCTGCCAGCCAGTGGCGACGACGGTGGGGAGGGCTGTGTGAAGTTCCGCGATGAATCATAGGGTGAGCGCGACTCCAGGATGATGTGGAGGCTCTTGGCGAAGAATTCAGTGATCACTTGCTCCACCATTGGCGGTTCCGACACGCCGGCAACCGCAGCCATGGTTTTGTGGCTGTCCACTCAAGGGTTCAATTGAAGTCCCGAAACTTCTGAAAAACGAGCTGCGCCAGCACCATGGCTAAAATTGATCTTGCTCCGTAACGAAGAACCTAATGGGGCCGCCAGTGGATGGATGCACTGAATCAGTAGGGCACCAGACAACAACAGAGATGGAGCCAATAAAGGGCATGGGCTTCGACATGCACACCCGGTAGAAAAACCGAAGTTAAGTAGGCATAATACATGTACACGCTTGTGATTAGAACAGATCCGAATACAAATAGCAAGTAGCTCAAGTTAGGGTTCGGGTGCTCAATTTTGCACACAGGGAAGGAAAGGGAAGAGAAGGGGAAGGGCCGGCGTACCTTATGTGTGCGTTCTAGTGGCCGGCGCGATGAAGACCTGCGCAGCTGGGCGGCGGGCCGGCGGCTGCCGCCGCAGTTAAGTTATCGCGCTGGCGAGGTGTACTGGAGAAGAAAAACAGTCGCCAGGTGGGAACCACAAGAGTAATTTTTCCGGGGTGTTTACGGCTTGGTTCGTTGCCCGCTCTCTGGGCCGATTC
Source organism: Zea luxurians (assembly GCA_029449295.1). Classification (NCBI taxonomy): domain Eukaryota; kingdom Viridiplantae; phylum Streptophyta; class Magnoliopsida; order Poales; family Poaceae; genus Zea; species Zea luxurians. The sequence goes on along the minus strand of JAOPSE010000004.1, from coordinate 72,807,809 downwards.
CTCTCTCCTTTTCTTTTCCTGCAGGTGCACGCGCGTATGACTACGCTTCTTCATTGGAGAAAGCGGCCCATCAAACTGGAGAAAGAGTATTCTTTCTCCATTTCCTTTTTATTTTTTTCTTTCATTTTGCCATAACACTTCGATCTTATTTTTCTATTTTTTATGTTTTTTGTTATTACAAATTTTTTTTACTATAACTTATCTCTAATAGTTATCTCTATTTTTTCAGATCCAGTAATGGATTTTTTTCCTTTTTTATCATTACCGTAGGGTAAATTTTGGTATTGGTCTTTTTAACTTTATGTTCTCGTTCATTTTTTATAATCTTTTTATTTCACATAAATGTATCATAAACATTTTTTTACCAAATCGGTAGCATTTTTCTGGTGATATTAGAACAAATCTCTTCGATGTGCTAGATTAAATTTCTCCTAAATATGGAACATTTGTTTATGAAACTAGGTTTTTTTTTCTCATGAGGCTACAACATTTTCATAGTGGATCTAAAAGATTTTCTTCATAGATCTAAAACATATTCTATACTTTTCTTGGTAAGCACATTTAGTTTGTAAGTAGAACATTTTCTCACGAAGGTGCAATATCTTCTAATGTTGTTTTTATATCTTATTTTAAAATATAGAAGTCCAAAAATATCATAATTACTTATAAGTCATTAGCATATGGCTTTAAGTTGACAACTATGAAAAATCAATAAGGGTTAGTTTGGAAACTCCATTTTTTCAAGGGATTTCTATTTTTTCATGGGAAAATAAACTAATTTCCCTTAGGAAACTAAAAATCCCTTAGAGACATGGGGTTCCCAAACTAGCCCTAAGATATGCAATCAAACACTCAAAATCTACCCCAACCTTCAATAACGTTATTCTTTGAAACACAGACCTTTCAACATGTTGGCAAATCATTTCAACAAAGGTTCCCAAAAATAAATAAGTGTCGATGTTTCATACGAGTGTCAGCTAATCAATTAAATGTATATGCTCAACTAGCTTGGCACTTAGCTATCTTCAACAGCTACCCTATCACATCCTCTATTTCAAACTCCACTCTGCAAACAATGTCGTCTACAGTGCAAATTCTTTATTTTACATGATCTACTGCAGACGACCTTAGATATCCAGGGTTCATAATGGTTCGTGTAACGTGCCCTAAACATAATCGGGATGTATATTTTTGCTTTTGAGCATCAAGGACTCAAAGTTTGTATAAGGATTACTAACATGTGAGAGTATGAGTATGAAACCTAAGGTTGACGAACACATTGTGTGTATAGCCATGTAAAACACGGTTTTGCACTGTAGACAACATTGTTTATGGAGTAGAGTTTGAAATAAGTAATGTGATAGGGGATGAGATAGGAGAGATGCTGGAGATAGCCTAAGGAAGTAAGGGGTCAAAGGTTTCAAGGAAGGTCGATGAAGAAGAATTTGTCTCTTCCGTATTTATGACTTTGGAGTGCAAGGAAGTGCTAGAGAGACATGTATGAGTACAATTGGTTCCTACGCGTAATAAAGGCTACGACTTCACCTATTTTGGTTTTAAGAGCAAACTTAATAATATAGTTAACTGTTGGCTATAAGAATCTTTGCAACCTACCTTATATATAATAATTAGCCCTTCACAATTTATGCATGGTCCATATAGTCCACTTTTCCTTCCTCTCCTCCCTCTCTCTCTTCCAAATTAGCATTTAGCTTGGTTACAACATGTTATTATATTTTCTCTAAAATAGGAGTATGGTAGAGGATCGCATTCTTTAATTGTAGTTAAAGACCACATATGTCATTTTTTGTTATTTAACTAAAATTTTGTTCAACTTTATCTAAGCCCTGTCATTGGAGGGAGCTAGGAGAAGCCAAATTTTTTATGCTTTGCCACCATTTACCAAAAAGAGGTCTGGTTCCTTCTAGCTTCTACCTAGGATATATTTTGTTCAACCCCCTCCAGGTAGATATGACAATAGATACCTAAAATCTGAATACCTGACGGGTTTTACCCGATATGAAGATGGGTATAGGATGATTTTTTACCCGTAGGTATGTTAGTGGGCAAGAACATCTACACGTTGGGTAGACGGGTACGAGTATCGAGTACAAATGGGTACTACCCAAACCGTGTACCCGTGGGTAAAATATATCCGCATCATACCACTATTATTATATAATAAATCCCATATTAACTAAAAGAAAATCCTTGTTTGACTTGTTTTTTAACTACCAAGTTATGTAACCATATGGTTTATTATATTTAAGGTTAAACTTATGTTTTATAGATTTGTTTGACATTTAAAGTGACTGACTAAAAGGAATGTGGATACCTAATTGGGGTGAAATAGAACTTCTATTTTTCTCGATCTAAACTAGGCCAATAATAAATCTCTTAAACAAAACCTATGTAAATAACCAAACAAGAATGTACACTATGGTTTTATCTAAATGTTTCTATCTCTACACAAACGGAGTTATGCAACCTAAGTTATAGTCCTACCAATGAACATATGTTCTAAGCTAAGAATGGTAAGGAGCACAACTTAAATAAACAATAAATGTGAAAGCTTAAGAGTGGTAGAGAATATAAACTCTCATAGACACGTCGATATTTTTACCGAGGTATTAAGAACCGCGCAAGGTTCTTACTAAATCCTTGTTGGTGCCTCTACGTAAAGGGAATCCCATGCGAGGGCCAATCTGTAGGATTATGGGAAGGCTACACTAGCGCAAAATAAAAATTTCAACCTCACAAAACAAAGATCTACTGCTATTATAGGTCACGGGATCACCACTAGACGCACAGGACAACAGAAACTGTCTTGATGTAGACGAATGCATCGAGTAGTACCGTGTAGTCCCCAACGTCCTTCACGTCCTCGCGCGGTTAGTCTTAGTGTTCCATATGCAACACCTCTGAGATATCCACATGTATAGGGAAGAAGCGATGTGTACTGGACTGCTAGGTCCGCAGTGGCGACGTGGCAAGGGCGACAGGAGCACGACGGCTGGTGTGCTTGTGGGCGAATTAGGTTAATCATAACTATGCCTCCACCCCTCATTATATAGGTGTCTTGATGGACTTCTGACTCTAAAGTCCGTCAACAACCCTAAACCCTAGTCTAATTCGGATCTTATCTGAATTAGACTTCCCTTCCCTTAAGTGTGTGACCTCATAGGTTCACGTATATGAAAGGGAAATGGTCTTAACCATTTTCTATAATTGATTTTGGTGCTTGATGACCATCACAAATCTTATGGACTGACTAGTTTGCCTAGTTGATCATTTCTCATGTGCATAAGTTCATCTACATCAATTCTAAGTCGACTGTCCGGAATATCATAGATTATTTCGGATAGGAGAAACCTTTTGGAAATTCACCTGTGTGCGAACCATCCGGGCCCTTCGGCGGACCATCCGTGACACCAAGGTTTGCCTCGGATAGGAACTATGCAAATCACACGTTTACACTGCAGACTAGCCGAAGGAGAAGAAAGCACCGTCCGGGACCAAGCTCAGACCATCCGGCCTCAGGCATGGACCGTCCGGTCGTTGAAAACCAGAAAAACCTAAAGGTGACAGATTCGGTAAAATGTATTTTTAGCGTCCTCACAGACCGTCCGGGGTGCACATCCGGACCGTCCGCGACTGCTTTATCTGACATCTGACGACACATTTAATGTACTATAGCCGTTGATATAACCGTTACTGTTGGCCGTTGCGATTTCAGTCGTTGATGTGTAGGGGCAGACCATTCGGACCAGGGGCGCGGACCATCCGCGGTTGGCAGAACAAGGACAACGGCTAGGAAGTGGTTGGTGGCTATAGAAACAACCCCAATCACCTCCATTCAATGCATCCAAGCATTCCACTCTTTCACATTCAAAACACGAGCAAGCAATCCATTCCAAGACACATTCAAAGCTTCCAAACCTCTCCATGTGCCAAAATTGAGACAAGTGATTGTTGGTAATTAGTGGCTTGAGAGAGTGTGATTCGTGTTTCATTTGTTGCCCTTGTTGCTTGGCTTTTAATCATGCTTTCTTCATCTCCTTCTAAACTCTCTAGTGACTTGTAAAGCTAGAAAGAGACACCTAAGAGTATGGTGGTTCTTGCGGAGTCTTAGTGATCCTTAAGATTAAGAAGAAGCACTCAACCGGTCTAAGTGAACGTTTGAGAGAGGGAAAGGGTTGAAAAAGACCCGACCTCCGTGGCCTCCTCAACAAGGAGTAAGTTCTTCAGAACCGAATCTCAGGAAACAAATTGTTGTGTTCATTTGTGTTGATCATTATCTTACGATTTGATTCTTTCTCTCCCCTCCCTCTAAGTTCTCTTGCTCACAATCTTTTGAGTTAGCTCCCAAAGTCATCCGCAATGATTGAGCAACTCATAGCAAGAACTCTCTTCCGCACTCCAAATTCATTATTACTTGTTTTTAATCCTAACCCCGGATGAAGTTCATGTTCAAAGTTTATAATTTATAGATTTCGCCTATTCACCCCCCTCTAGGCAACCTTCAATTGGTATCAAAGCCCGGTACTTCATTAGAGTCTAACAACTCAAAGTGATGTCGGGTGAACACACCAAAAAGGAGTTGATCACCGGAGAAAAGCCTGGATCTTCGGGGAAGAAGAATGAAGGCAAGACTTCATCAAAGGAGGCTAATGACAAGCACAAGGAGAACAAGGATGAATCCGCCGATTCCATCAAATCACACAAGATGGGTGACAAGAAGAAAAAGAAGATGAAAAAGGTGGTCTACTACGAGACCGACTCTTCCGCGCCCTCAACCTCCAACGTCGAGTAGACATCTTCAAAGCGCAAGAGTGTAAGAAGTATTGTAAGATCCCTCTTTGCTATCCTCGCATTCCTAAACATGCTCCTTTACTTTCCGTTCCCTTAGGCAAACCACCGTACTTTGATGGTGAATATTATTGTATGTGGAGTGATAAAATGAGGCACCATCTAACCTCACTCCATGAAAGCATTTGGGATATTGTTGAGTTTGGAGCGTAGACACCACAAGTAGGTGATGAGGAATATGACTCCGATGTGTCCGCCCAAGTGAGGCACTTCAACTCCCAAGCCACCTTCATACTCCTCGCTTCCTTGTGTAGAGAGGAGTACAACATGGTGCAAGGATTGAAAATGCCAAGGAAATTTGGGACGTCCTCAAGACAGCGCACGAAGGCGACAAAGTGACCAAGATCACCAAGCGGGAAAGAATCGAGGGAGAACTCGGCCGGTCCATCCTCAACAAAGGAGAAGAGCCACAAGCCATGTACAATCGGCTCAATACAATGGTGAACCAAGTCCACAACCTTGGGAGCACCAAGTGGGATGACCATGAAATGGTCAAGGTTATTCTAAGATTTCTTGTTTTTGTAACCCCACTCAAGTGCAATTAATTCGTGAGAATCCTAGGTATAAGCAAATGTCTCCTGGGGAGGTGATTGGCAAGTTTGTGAGCTTTGAACTTATGGTCAAAGACTCCAAACACATTGTCAACTTGGAGCAAGGTGCCACCTCCACACCCGAGGTGCAACCCGTTGCATTCAAGGCAACTAAAGAAAAGAAGGAAGAGCCTACACCAACCTATAGGCTCCCAATTTATGCCTCCAAGCTTGACAACGAGGAGATGGATCTTATTATTAAGAGCTCCCGCAAATCCTCAAGCAATGGAAGGGGAAGGAATACAAACCCCGCTCCAAGAGGGTTTGCTACCGGTGTGATAAGTACAGTTACTATATCGCTAAATGTCCATATGCAAGTGATAGTGATAAGGACAATGACAAGAAAAGGAAGAAGAAGATGGAGAAGAAGAAGTACTACAACAAGAAGAAGGGTGGTGAGGCGCACATAGGAAGGGAATGGGACTACAATGAGAGCTCCACCGACTCCTCCGACGAGGACGCCGCCAACATCACCATCAACAAGGGTCTTCTCTTCCCCAACGTCGGCCACAAGTGTCTCATGACCAAGGAGGCAAAAAGAAGAAAGTATACTCTAAAGACACCCCCAAATATACGACTTCCGATGATGAGGGTAGCTCTAGTGAAAAGAATGAAGATTTGTCTTCTCTTTTTGCAAACCTTACCATAGAACAAAAGGAGAAAATCAATGAATTAGTAAAATCCATTAACGAGAAGGATGAAATCTTGGAATACCAAGAAGATCTACTCATTAAGGAGAACAAAAAAATTGTTAAGCTTAAAGATGCTTTTGCTCTTGAAGTTGAAAAATGCAAAAACTTGACTAAAGAGCTAAATACAAGTAATGATTCAATTTCTTGTCTCAAAACTGAAAATGTTGGTTTAATTGCTAAGATTGAGGAATTGAATGCTTGCCATGTCCCTACATCTACCATTGAGCATGTTACTATTTGCACTATATGTAGAGATATTGATGTTAATGTTGTGAATGATCACCTTGCTATGATTAAAGAACAAAATGATCACATGACTAAGTTGAATGCCAAAATTGCCGAGCATAAGCTTTAAAATGAAAAATTTAAATTTACTTGTAGTATGCTCTACAATGGGAGACGTCCTAGCATTAAGGATGGAATTGGCTTCCAACCTGGGAATCAAAACAACATCAAACTTAATGCCCATAGAAACAAGATTTCCAACTTTGTTAAGGGCAAGGCTCCCATGGTACAAGATAGAAAAGTTTACATTTTATATCCTAAAAACTATCCTGGGCATAAGATTAGAAGAATTCATGCTAAGAAATCTCATCTTGTTGCTCATCATGCTTATATTTACAGAAATGAGGCTTCTAGCTCTAGGCATACAACTTATGTTAAGATGCCTAAGAAAAAGATTGTTGATACTTCAAATGAGCATAGCATTTCATTTAAGACTTTTGTTGCATCATTTGTTCTTACTAACAAATCAGGCAAAGTAGTTGCCAAATATGTTGGGGGCAAGCACAAGAGTCCAAAGACTTGTGTTTGGGTACCCCAGGTGCTTGTTTCTAATGTAAAAGGACCTAAGACCGTTTGGATACATAAGGACAAGGCCTAAATTTGTGTTGTAGGTTTATGCGACTAGTGGAACAAGTTGGATAATCGACAGCGGGTGCACAAACCACATGATAGGGGAGAAAAGAATGTTCTCATATGAGAAAAATGATGATCCCCAAAGAGCAATCACATTCAGGGATGGGAATCAAGATTTGGTCAAAGGATTGGGTAAAATTACTATATCACCTAACCATTCCGTTTCTAATGTATTTCTTGTAGAATCTCTAGGTTACAACTTGCTTTCTGTGTCTCAATTATGCAAAATGGGCTATAACTGTTTATTTACTGATGTTGATGTTACCGTCTTTAGAAGAAGTGATGATTCATTAGCTTTTAAGGGAGTGTTAGATGGTCAGCTATATTTAGTTGATTTCACTAATAATAATGCTGAACTAGACACCTGCCTAATTGCTAAGACTAATATGGGCTGGCTCTGGCATCGCCGACTTGCTCATGTTGGGATGAAGAATCTTCACAAGCTTCTAAGGGGGAACACATTTTAGGACTAACCAATGTTTATTTTGAGAAAGATAGGATTTGTAGTGTATGTCAAGCAGGGAAGCAAGTTGGAGTTCATCATTCACACAAGAACATCATGCTATTCGACCTGATTGCTTACATAAGCATTGGCAGGAGTAAGTATTGTCTTGTAATTGTGGATGGTTATTCTCGCTTCACTTGGGTGTACTTTTTATAGGAAAAATCACAAACCCAAGAAACCTTAAAGAAATTCTTGAGATGAGCTCAAAATGAGTTCAGATTGAGAATTAAAAAGATTAGAAGCGACAATAGAACAGAGTTCAAGAACTCTCAAATTGAAGGATTTCTTGAGGAGGAGGGCATCAAGCATGAGTTCTCTTCTCCCTACACACCTAAACAAAACGGTGTTCTGGAGAGAAAGAATAGAACTCTTATGGATATGGCGAGGACCGTGCTTGAAGGATACAAGACATCGGATCGGCTTTGAACAGAGGCAATTAACACCGCTTGCTACTCCATCAACCGGCTTTACCTTTACCGAATCCTCAAGAAAACATCATATGAACTCCTCACCTGTAAAAATCCTAATGTTTCTTATTTTAGAGTTTTTAGGAGCAAATGCTTCATTCTTGTTAAGAGAGGTAGAAATTTAAAATTTGCTCCTAAAGCAATAGAAGGCTTTTTACTTGGTTATGACTCAAACACAAGGGCATATAGAGTTTTCAACAAGTCCACTAGATTAGTTGAAGTTTCTTGTAACATTGTGTTTGATGAGACTAATGGCTCTCAAGTAGAGCAAGTTGATCTTGATGAGTTAGATGATGAAGAGGCTCTGTGCATCGCGCTAAGGAACATGTCCATTGGAGATGTGTGTCCACAAGAATCCAAAGAGCCTTCACAAGCACAAGATCAACCATCATCTTCCATACAAGCATCTCCACCAACTCAAGATGAGGAACTAGTTCAATAAGAAGGCATCAATCAAGGGGGAGATGAAGTTGATCAAGAAAAGGTGCATGAACAATAGATTCAAGATCAAAGACCACCTCACCCAAGAGTCCACCAAGCAATTCAATGAGATCACCCTGTCAACTCCATCATTGGTGACATTCAAAAGGGGGTAACCAGTCGCTCTCGAGTTGCTCATTTTTGTGAGCATTACTCTTTTGTGGTGACTAGGAACATTACTCTTTTGTGGTGGACATTACTCTCGAGTTGCTCATTTTTGTAACCACTCACTCTCGAGTTGCTCATTCTGTTGAGCCATATAGGATAGAGGATGCACTTAGAGATCTAGACTAGATGGTGGCAATGCAAGAGGAGCTCAACTACTTCATGAGGAATGAGGTATGACATTTAGTTCCACGTCCTAACCAAAATTTTGTAGGTACCAAGTGGGTATTCCGCAACAAACAAGATGAACATGGTGTGGTGACTAGGAACAAAGTCAGACTTGTTGCTAAGGGGTATTCACAAGTTGAAGGTTTGGATTTCGATGAAACCTATGCACCTGTAGCTAGGCTTGAGTCAATTCAAATATTACTTGTCTATGCTACCTACCATGGCTTTAAGTTATATCAAATGGATGTGCAAAGTGCCTTCCTCAACGGTCCTATTAAGGAAGAGGTGTATGTTGAGCAACCTTCTAGCTTTGAAGATAATAAGTATCCATCACATGTTTATAAACTCTCAAAGGCGCTTTATGGGCTCAAACAAGCCCCAAGAGCATGGTATGAATGCCTGAGATACTTTCTTATTTCTAATGGTTTTAAAGTCGAAAAAGCTGACCCTACTCTCTTCACTAAAACAATTGATAAAGACTTGTTTATATGCCAAATTTATGTTGATGATATTATTTTTGGGTCTACTAACAAGACACCTTGTGAATAGTTTAGTAGAATTATAATACAGAAATTTGAGATGTCCATGATGGGGGAGTTGAAGTATTTCCTTGTATTTCAAATCAAGCAACTCCAAGAGGGCACCTTCATTAGCCAAACAAAGTACATTCAATATATCCTCAAGAAGTTTGGAATCAAGAATGCCAAACCCATCAAGACTCCTATGGGAACAAATGGGCATCTCGACCTCGATATTGGAGGTAAATCTGTAGATCAAAAGGTATACCGGTCGATGATAGGATCTTTACTCTACTTATGTGCTTCACGACTAGATATTATGCTTTTAGTATGCATGTGTGCACGATTCCAAGCTGACCCTAAGTAAATCCACCTAAGGGCCATGAAAAGAATAATGAGATATTTAGTTTACACTCCTAAGTTTGGGTTATGGTACCCCAAGGGATCTACCTTTGATCTAATCGGGTATTCTGATGCTGATTATGCTAGATGTAAGATTGATAGAAAGAGTACATCAGGGACTTGTCAGTTTCTAGGGAGATCCTTGGTGTCTTGGGATTCAAAGAAACAAAATTCAGTAGCTCTATCCACCACCGAAGCTGAGTATATTGCTGCAGGACACTGTTGTGCACAATTACTCTAGATTAGGCAAACTCTTAGGGACTATGGCTACAAATTGAGCAAAGTCCCTCTCCTATGTGACTATGAGAGTGCAATTCACATGGCGAACAATCCAGTTGAACATAGCCACACAAAGCACATAGACATCCGGTATCACTTCCTGAGAGATCACCAACAAAGAGGAGATATCACAATTGAATATGTTAGCACCCACAGCCAGTTAGCCGATATCTTCACCAATCCTTTAGATGAAAAGACTTTTAGCAAGCTTAGGAATGAACTAAATGTCTTAAATTCTCGAAACTTTGATTGAAATCTTGCACAGATTGCTCACTTTATACCTTTGATCATGGCAAGTCTCTTTCATTTGGTACAAATGCATATTTCTTATTCTTCGTTTGCCAACGCTAAGACTAATATGCTTCCAAGGGTATTTCTATACTTAGTCATAGATTGAAAAGGAAATGGAGTTATAGGCAAAGGCAAGGCTTCCACTACACCTTCGTTAGTACTATATACCCTTTGTGAAAGGGAAATAGGGTCAAACCTTTTCCTATTTAATTTTGGTGGTTGAATTGCCCAACACAAATAATTGGACTAACTAGTTTGTTCAAGATTATATTCTACAGGTGCAAAAGGTTCAACACAAACCAATCAAAAGAACAAGTTAGGTCTCAAGAGAAAGGAGCAAGAAGGAAACCGAAGGCTGCCCTGGTCTTGCACACCGGACTGTCCGGTGTGCCACCGGACAGTGTCCGGTGTGCCAGGGTGCTTCAGCTCGAACTCTTCACCTTCGAGTTTCCCAGGCGCCGCTCCGCTATAATTCACCGGACATGTCCGGTGCACACCGGACTGTCCGGTGTACCAGCGGAGCAATGGCTATCTGCGCGCAACAGTCGACTCTGCAAAGTGAACAGTGCAAATCAGATGTCAGAGCAGACGGTCAGAGGGGCACCGGACTGTCCGGTGTCGCACCGGACTGTCCGGTGTCGCACTGGACTGTCCGGTGCCACATGAGGACAAAGCCTCCAATGGTCGACCAGCTCCAAGACCTAACGGGAGGATGACGTGGCGGCACACCGGACACTGTCCGGTGGCGCACCGGACTGTCCGGTGCGCCCTTCGCCAGCAGACTTCACCAACGGCTAGATTTTGGTTGGTGGCTATAAATACCACCCCAACCGGCCACTTCAAAGGGTGGGAGCCCAAGCAACATTCCAAGTCATCTAGTTGACATACTCAAGCCCTCCCAACCACACATCTAGCACCGTCCAGGATCAAGCTCGGACCATTCGACCTCAGGCACGGACCGTTCGGTCGTTGAAAAATCAGAAAAACCCGAAGGTGACGGGTTTGGTAAAATGTATTTTTAGCATCCTCACGAACCGTATAGGGTGCATGTTCGGACCGTCTGCGACTGCTTTATCTGACATCTGATGACACATTTAATGCACTATAGCCATTGATATAGCTGTTACTGCTGACCGTTGTAATTTCAGCCGTTGATGTGCAGGGGCAGACTGTCTAGACCAGGGGCGTGGACCATCCACGGTTGGTAGAACAAGGGCAACGGCTAGGAAGTGGTTGGTGGCTATAAATACAACCCCAACTACCTCCATTCAATACATCAAAGCATTCCACTCCTTCACATTCAATACAAGAGCAAGCAATCCATTTGAAGACACATTCAAAACTTCTAAACCTCTCCACGTGCCACAATTGAGACAAGTGATCATTGGTGATTAGTGACTTGAGAGAGTGTGATTCGTGTTTCATTTGTTGCTCTTGTTGCTTGGCTTTTAATCGTGCTTTCTTCATCTCCTTTTAAACACTCTAGTGACTTGTAAAGCTAGCAAGAGGCACCTAAGAGTGTGGTGGTCCTTGCGAGGTCTTAGTGATCCTTGAGATTAAGAAGAAGCACTCAACTGGTCTAAGTGATCGTTTGAGAGAGGGAAAGGGTTGAAAAAGACCCGGCGTCCGTGGCCTCCTCAATGGGGAGTAAGTTCTTTGGAACCGAACCTTGGGAAACAAATCATTGTGTTCATTTGTGTTGATCATTATCCTACGATTTGATTCTTTCTCTCCCCTCTCTCTAAGTTCTCTTGCTCACAATCTTTTGAGTGAGCTCCCAAAGTCATCTGCATTGATTGAGCAACTCATAGCAAGAAGAACTCTCTTCCGGACTCTGAATTCATTATTATTTGTTTCTAATCCTAACCCCCGGTGAAGTTCGTGTTCAAAGTTTATAATTTACAGGTTTCGCCTTTTCATCCCCTCTAAGCAACTTTCATAATACATATACATGGCCCAAGTACTATTACTTAGCCCAATAACTGACAACAGTCTCTAGTAGGACATGTCAACTCTTATGCATACGTACGGATCATATCAGATGAACCATCACAACATTGTATACATGTTGTTCCTCTTGTCTCATGATATTTGGTCTGGCTCTAGACTGACCTCTCTTTCTCGATACTATTATTTGGAATCCTTTTATAGGTTAACACTTAACCCAAGCATGACCATGTATTTCTTGATCTAATCACTCGAGGGGCCCGGTGATATCTCTCTCAAGTAGAGAGGGACAAATTATATATTTACTAACCATGCCTCATAGCATGCTTCCTGACAAATCTTAACGACCTTTGTAACTACCCAGTTACAGAATAGCGTTTGATAGTCTTTGAGTAGGTCAATTTACATCTTGAGAGCATGCGACAATCTCAAGTCTAAGGACACGGTGTACAGGTTGTAAAAAGAGAACTATATTACAAAATTCATGTTGGGTCAGTCTAGCCTCATGTCATACATGCACCCACATTATTAGTTGTCGACAAAAGAGGGCCAAAAGAAGACATGGACACACATACCTGACATGTCGCATGGATCTCCTCGCTCCCTCCTCTTTTTTGGTTAGCCATCATGGAACATGAGCAACACTACTACTCTATGTTGTTCTTCATCCGAACAATAAATCGTAGCAAAAGATCATGTAAATATCTTTATCTACCAATATGCTTCGCTGCAGGTTCCCCTTGGCGACCATAGTCACCGTCGTGGTCGTCCTCGCTGGTGTCGTCATTGTCTGTGTGACCACGACCACCGACTCCAAGACGAAGAGCCTGATAAACACAACCATACGATGGGAAGGGGGCAGCCAGAGCTGACTACCCACACCACCTAGGAACACTATGGGGCAGAGGAGGAGGAAGACACTGCTGGCAGCGGCTTAAGACTATCTGCAGCGGTTCCCTCTAAATTTCTCCCTATATATCACTTTTTTGCATCACATCATCAACATTTCATCCCCTACTTTTTATCTCCTGTAGTGGTTCCCCCTATATTCTCCCTCTATACCTCACTACAACCATAAAATATCATTTTCCAACCCTATTCATCATCTATTACTATTTTCCTTCAACTATTAAAAAACAAACCTACACGTAAATAGAGAAAGGGGAGCCAGTGTCCTCACGTTGTCTGTGGCGGAATCCTATTCACTTCCATCGGCTGGAGGGCCTTGTAGGGGTGCCACTACAGTCGTGGGGGGCACCTGTAGCCGCGAGATTGAGGGGAGGGGGTGGCCTGGCGGATGCGGCTGCAGACAACCTAAAAGTGTAGGGCACGGTTACCTGCTTGTCTAGCCCTTCTCTTCATCTACTACTATGCTGCGACCTTTAATTACCCCAAGTAGTAAACAAGCAGAGTTGTAATTATGTCGCAATCTAATCTGTTTCGCAGCTGCCTGCTGCTTGAGCCAATCTTCCGTGGGCTAGGGTGCAGCCGCCGCCGTGTTGACTGTATGTCCATTGCCCACGCTATTGAAGCTGGCCACAGAGACCTAAACTTTTTTTTGCAATTTAGCCCTTTTCGGTTTTATTTTTATAAATATACCCTTTTCAGTTTCATTTCAAAAAATGGACCCATAGGTTGACACCAATGCTATGGCGCCTAACTAACACGGGCTGGTGCCTAGGTCTCGGCGGCGTGGGCTGGCGTGGTGCTTGCGTGGCGACCACGTGTCGGGGGGGGGGGTCGCACCAACCTTCGTTATCCTATATAATACGATGCTAGTTCTATCCCCTCCATCTCGATTTTCTCCTCTTCACTACGACAAACATCCCTTATTGGTGGCAAGGTAATTTCCCTGATTTTGTCTCACTTTTTTATTCAATCTATTGGTCTTTGGTGGCATGGTAATCTCCATTATTTTTATATGTATTTTGTTTATTGGAGATCGTCTATGATTATTGAAGATGTATGTATTCGACTAATTTATAATCTCCATATTATTTGATAGTACGATGTCTAGGCGCGGTAAATCTGCCCCATAAGTACATGACAAGTCATTAAGGACGACCACATGCTTTCTGGACTCTTGTGACTCGCCGTTGGAAGTTGTACAAGCTTGAAGGAATACCTCATATATCCCTGACTGGAAGTCAAAACAACCAACAGTATGTGTGTTCGCCCTTTCCTTTGCCTTCTCTAGAAATTCCTTTGGTTTCGGAGCCCATCTCTCTCCATCAATCTGCAATCCAACCGCATGGGTGTGTCTATCATTAAACCAGACCACAAGCTTGTAGAAAGTAAAGGAAACTATAACAGTGATCGGCATACCATGTGTTCCCAACAATAATTTGTTGAATGACTCGGCCATGTTACTGCACTGGAACTTATACCTTTATCCACCTAAGTCATGAGCTCTCATCCACTCCTCCAAATCTGGCATCAATCCAAATCTAGCATCAATCCAGACAACAGACATACACAAAGCTATTTCGAAAACCAAAATCCCTTGGACACTTTGTGTATGTCTGTTGTTAGGATTGAGAAACAGAGAGTGTTCCTATTGAAAAGCAGTTGAGCTTTTTCATTTGAGTTGAACTTCTTCAGCTGAGTTGAACTTCTTCAGCTAAGTTGAACTTCTTCAGTTGAGTTGAGCTTTTTCATCTAAGTTGAACTTCTTTAGCTGAGTTGAGCTTTTTCAGTTGAGTTGAACTTCAACTTCAACTGTGAACCTCTCTTACCAAAAACCAGTTGAACTTGCCTCTGAGCCAGTTGAACTGGGTTTTATCTCCTAAACTTTCTGGTCAAAACCAGTTGAACTGGTCCCTAGGGGCAGTTCAACTGGTCTCTGGGACATCTGCCCAGTTTGACCTGTAGTCTTCAAGTCAGACTGCCAGACTGGCTGTCATCTGATCAGACTGTCTAGCAGTCTGCTAGTCATACTGGCAGACAGGTTGACAGTAAGATAGGGGTAGTTGAACCGGCCCTAGGGGCGGTTTGTCACACCCGATTTTGGAAGGTAAACTGAATGCAAACCATGTACGTGCCAGGATTAGAAATTACGTACACATCGATTACATAAATGACTCATCATAGCACAATGCTTCAAATAACAATAAAGAGTAAGTAATAATATTATAGACTAGAGTCATTTACATAATATAAATCAAAGTACACAGAATTGAAACGTAGTCAACATAAATTAACCCACCACAGGCAGCCAACTGGGGAAGGGCGCTAGCCTAATCCTCGAACTCGTCGAAGTTCTAGAACTCCTGGAGATCCACCTCGACGCCTTCTTCTTCTTCTTTACCTGAGCATAGGTTGCACCAAAGCAACCTGGTGTTTTGTGAAAGCAAGGGTGAGTACACATCAACGTACTCAGCAAATGTCTCGTTTGGCTGAGGTGAACTAGCTTTATTGTGGGGTTAGGATCAAGAATCATTTTGAGCTTCTAGTCATGTGGCGCGAACAGCCGGAATCCATGAGCCATGTGTTCTCTAGGCCTCCATCCTACATCAATAGTAAGACACAGGGTGAGCAAATGGCACAACACCGGGGTAAGTAAACTATGAAGAATACCAGTGCTACGACATTTGCCCCTGAAAAGTGTTAGGGAAAACACCAAACATCCCTGGTTTCGAAGGGAAGTGATCACCACAAGAAGGAAATTGTGGTCCGCTGGAGAAGTATGAACCAAAGCCTCTGTCACATGGTCCTTGGCCATATGGCACATGACCAGCATCCCGTCGGGCACGACCACCACGTGGTCTCACTGCCTGAGGCCTAGCGGCAAGAGGCAAAACATCTTTAGGCCTCACAGGACGTCTCTGAACAGGCTGAGCATGAACACCATTAGAGGGGCGGTTCATATCCTTCCTGCTCGACTCAGAAACCCGCTGCTCATCTCTCTTCCTCCTAAAGCAAAAAGAAGCTAGATGCCCATTCCTCTCACAATACTCACAATGGTGCCTCACCTCTCTCTTGGGTGGATTTTGTTTGTGGGAGGGGGCTTTCTTTTTGGATGGCTGAGGGGCTCTAGGAAGGGATCGCTAGAGATGTCGGGAAAGGTGTCAAGTGTGTTCCTGAGATGGTTAGGTTTTGGAAGCCACACTTGTTTCTGAGGAGGAGCTCTCACAGGTTCATCAATCACACCATCTCTCACAAGGGTGATAGATTTAGCAGGGGTGGTTTTGATAAGCTTGGGAGTGGGTGAAGGTTTCTCTGAAGGTGTCAAACCACTGCATTCACTAACCTTTCCAAAGTGAGCGACACTTCCATCCTTAGCAGCAAAGCCTAACCCTGGTCTGCCAGTTCCCCTCTTGAACTAACTGACCATCATGCCCAACTGGGGCTCACTGCACGACACCCAACTCAATACAGATCGAAGATATGTGTTTTCTTCCTCGATTCTTGTCTTGTCATGTCTGCAGGACTCAAGGGCAGATTGCAAACCCGCATAAAGTGCACACTGCATAGGTGCAGGGGCACTCACTGAGCTAGCCTTCTCAAGCAAAGCTATCTTAGCATCTCTCTCTGCTAGCTCAGACTGTAGGCTAGGACAAACAGTACACGCACCCAACAGGATAGACCTAGATCTCAACTCGTCGCGCTCATCTAGCAAGGTGGAGTACTTGGTCTACAAAGTGGTGATGTTCTACATGTGTAGAGCGCACTAATCACATTCAGTCTCATCAGACACCATAACTGAAGCTCTAGCAAACTCAAGTTCCCTAATGGCGCTCTCGTACTTGGATCTAAACTCTCTCCTCTCACGAGTAGCCTGCCTAAGCAACTTATCCTGACTAGCCAAAGCAGCGTTTAGCTCTTCTATCTCAGCGGCGAGATCATCGGCAGAAGGTAGTACCTCAGACGTAGTGTCGTAGCTGATGTCTTTGTCATCGCTGGTGCCAACCGCATCCTCACCAAGTGCCATGGTGCAGAAGCCTCCTGTGGTGTCGGCGATGAAGCACAACCCATTTAGCTTGTCCTCAACCCGCCTCTCAGTATCCTCATCGCTCGAGGAAGATACAACATCGTTGGAGTCGTGGTTGAGGTCGCTGAGGGAGGCGAGGAAGGCACACTCCTTGATCTTTGCCTTCTGAAGGTACTTCTTCTTGAGCATCTCCTTGTCAAATCCTCCCTTGGACTTATACTTGCCGGAGGAGTACTTGCCCTTGCATTGACTAGAGTGATGGTCGCGCGAGCCAGACTCCGATTTGCCCTTGTTGGGGCAGCTAGCAACAAAGTGGTCTGGATCGTCACAGTTGTAGCATTCGTTCTTGGACCCGCCACGTCATCGGCTCATACGGTTGTTGTGGAACCACGTGAACCGGCTGGCCACAAGTGCTAGCTCCTCATCCCCAAGGCTCTCTACCTACTCCTCTATAATAGACAACAAGAAAGATAGAGCAAACATAGCAGGTGAGGAGTTAGAAGCAAAACCACCTCCAGAGACTAGGGCCATGGTGGGTGCACCAGGGTTCTCAATCTTGGCCCGAGTCTGGTGGTCAATCTCTGTGGACTTGAGCTTGCTGAAGAGCTCATCCACGGTGAGAGTCTCATAGTTGGGCGACTCGATGATCGTCGAGACCTTCACCTCCCAAACTCTCCGATCTAGAGCATGTAGTAATTTTAGCGCTCTCTCATGATCACTATAGGGTTGCGGTGCCTTGTTGGCACACATCTTGTTCACAATTGACTGGAACCTAGAAAACATAGAATCAATGGTCTCTCCAGCCAACTATGTGAAGTTCTCGTACTCTCGCCTGTACGTCTCAAATAGTCTGGTCTTCACATGATCGTTGCCCTTATGAATCTCTTAAGGGTAGACCAGATTTGATGAGCCATAGTCAGATGTCCAACTCGCTCAAACTCACCAAGCGAGAGACACGAGAACAAAGCGTTTTGAGCTTTGTTGTTCGAATCATGGAACTCCATTTGAATTGGAGTGATCTGGTCACTTGTAGCATCGAAATTCACATCGAGGCAAATTTCCCAAACCCGGTAACTGATGCTCTAAAGATACGCAGACATGCGAATCTTCTAGTATGGGTAATTGGTCCCATCGAAGAACGGAGGTTTGCCAACACCTTGTTCCATGTCGCCTACATGGATTTCGAACCGATTAGGGAAGAGAAATCCTGAACTGCCTCTGATACCAATTGTAGGACCGGTAAGGCGACCAGAGGGGGGTGAATGGGAGCCAATCGGATTTTGCTTCCAAACACTGAAAATGAACACTTCACTTCAATTGAGATGAAGCAAGTGCTCAAACCATGAACACATCAGCGAACGAGTGATCTCATGATTACAAAACTTTCCTAATACTCACATGGGACCAGCAAAACAAACAAATCACAAATCGAACACCAAAAAGTCCAAAACGGTCTAATACATTATCGTCAACAAGTGTTGTTTTCAGCAGTACGGAATTATGTTCTTGAAATTCAAAACTGAACCAAACAAACTCCGATTGAGATGAAATTTTACACATACCTAAGCAAATATGTTTCCAAGATCTCCCCAAATTTTGAGCTCAATCGGACTTGTGAATCACCCGTGGATTTAAAAATACAACCAGAAATTAGGGTTTTGTTGGGGTTTTCTAGAACAAGTTCAAACCGAGTTTTTCTCAAATCACGACCAAAAATTGCAACAACTAGGTGTATGCAGTGGTCCAAAGAGTGCAACTCACCACCAATCAATCCCCAAACCAAATCCTCTCAAAGGAATCAAAGGTTTTTCACCAACAACACAAGATCGGAGAAAAGGATTAACCAAGACTATAAAACTTCATAAATTCCAGCAAGGGTACAAACTGAGATTTAAAACCAAAGAGCCCTGTGGGACGGACTGACGACCCTTCCTCTGATTAAACTTGAAAATCAAGAACATAGTCAAAGTACAAAATTGCTATGGAACCTTCAGCTCAACTAGTGTCTACCTAGAGAGAAAACTAGGAGCTCTAGAATGAGTGCTCAAAACAAATGGTAGCCAAGATATACTGAACTAACTAGCCCTCCCCTCTATTTGTAGAGGGTTATTCTCACTTCCTAAATTACCCCTATTTACATAGAGCCTATCCACTCCACCGAGGATGAAATGGACCAACTCCTAGGTTTTCGATCCGATGGCCATGTCCTTCACACAGAGTTGCTTTGCCTTGACGCACTCTCCACGATCACACCACGTGCCGCCACCGGTTCCCTCCGGAACCGCCACCGCCGAGTTATGAGGCCTAAACTCAGCAAAACCCACCATCCGTAGCGCTGGGTGGTTTTGAGGCCCAAACCACCAAACCTGTCGTGAGCACCGCACCTCATGCATGTCCTCCATGATCAGACGCGTGTCCCGCTAGTCCTCGACCACGCCGGCAACACGGTCCACTTCACCATGTCCTCGCACAAGTGCATGTCCAAGGAGTCAGCCACCATGGTTGGTCACCTAGCTGCTCTAATCCGTAAGTCAAGACCCCAGCACTCGCCCTTCACCGCTCCCGGTCCATCAGCACAAGCCCGCATGACCTTCACCTTAGCCATCGACCACCTTTCCTATGCTCTACACCTGCACACCATAAATCTACCAACATGGTTGCACAAGCATAATCTCACACTCTGGTCAGTCCACTGACTACCCTAGAGTGCTACCCGTTGACAATCACTCATCATCAACCCAAACCACAAGGGACAAGTCAACCTTGTATTCGCACTTCCACTGCAAATCCACAAGAATTCTTATGTCTCACAAGCCTGCAATTGGTCTTCAAATGGTCCACCATTGATTTTCAATTGGTATCTTTGAGACTACATTTAGCATCATTTACATATCTTCTCCAACATTTGGTTAGACTATATTTCATATCTTATACTTACCATGTTGCTATACATGCATAAGTTGTTAACTCATATCTGTTACCTATGCATAAGGGAAGTTAGTCTAATTAAATCATATCTTACACCTCTATTTTTCACATGCTTTTTCCTAAGTAGAAGATCTCTATCAGGGGAGTATTTCTTTGTCTCTAATGGAGGAGAAAATTCTTTCTAAAAGAGAACACTCATTTAAGGGGAGTAATAATTTTTACTGCTTCAATCGATATCATTGATAAATCCTTTATGAGGGCAAGTCTTATTTGCTTCCTATATGTTTTTAATGTCTTCCTTTTCGGTGGTTGATGCCAAGGGGGAGAAGTTTTAGGGACCAAAGCAATGAAAATTGTATCAAACACCAAACACCACCAAATTAAAATTTCTCAATCCTTGTTCCTTCAACTGGTTTTGATTCTTTGGTCTAAAATAGGAAGTAAGTGAATTATGGAGTTAGGGAGAGGCTTAAGTCCATAATCTCACTTTGTTATAGCAAGTAGACTGCATATTTTCTTTCAAATGTTTGTTATATTTGCTTACTTTGGTTGTGTTGTCATCAATCACCAAAAAGGGGGAGATTGTAAGGAAAATGGACCCCAGGCCATTTAGCTCAAAAGGTTTTGGTGTTTGATGATCAACATAACCTGTGGACTAATATGTTTGCTAGTGTTTATGTTTGTAGTTCATAGGATGCTAAGGTTACTTGGACTAAGGCAATGAAGAAAGCAACACCTCAAAAGAATACATTATGAAGATCACAAGTGAAGATCAACAAGGATCAAGCAAAGTCCAAGAAACGAAGAATAGTGTTGCCACTGGTGGACTGTCCGGCTGAGAGCACCGGACTGCCCGGTGCCACACGCGCGGATTGTCCGGTGGACCAGGGAACAGTAGCCCAACGGCTAGTTCCAGGTGGCACTGGTGGAGAGAAGCCACCGGACTGTCCGGTGTGACGTCCGGACCGTCTGGTGTAAAAGCCTGTAGCGCCAACGGTCACCTACAGTGTCAGATCCAATGGCTAGGCGCACCGGATAGGGGCACCAGACTGTCCGGTGTGCCGCAGAGAGCAGCAACTTTTCTCCAACGGCTAGTTTTATGTTGGGGTCTTTAAATACCACCCCAACCGGCCATTTCAAGGTCTGGGAGCCCAAGCAACATACCAAGGCATATAGTAGACATTTTCTAGTGCTCATACACCCAAGTGCTTAATAGAATCACTCGGTGATTAGCGTAGGTACTTTGCGAAGTGCTTAGGTTAGTTAGACCACTTTAGCGCTTGCTCTATGTGAATCCTAGTTAGTTGAGTGAGTTTAGATAAACCACACAACCCCTCGGCTCTTGCGTGAGCCGTTGTAATTGTACCGAGTGGGCCGAGGGTCTCGCGAGACCGTGACAACCGAGTTTGTGTCACGGCTGCCACCGTGTACCAGAGGAAACGAGGCCCGCGGCATTTTCAACTGGAAGCTCGATAGTGGAGACGGCGAGGAGCGTCCGAGAGGAGCCAAAAGTGGATCACCACTTGCGCATGGAGAAGGTCCGCGACTCTTTACGGAGTTACTCGACCGTGGTTCTTGGCCCTCTCGTGGGCTTCCCTTTGCGTAGGGGCACCAACGAGGATTAGTCGGGACCTTGCGCAGTTCCGGATACCTCGGTAAAAATACCGGTATCATCTACGAGAGTTTGCATCTCTACCTTGCTATTTAGCTTCCGCATTTATATTTAGCATTTAAGTTTCAATGTTGTCTTTATACTTATATTCTTTAGTATTGAAACTTAGCCATCGCGGTAGAGATAGCAACACTTAGACAAAACCTAGTTTGCACATTCTAATTTGATTATTTGCATAGGTTTTGCTCTAGAGATTTATTTGTGGCCTAGTTTAGAGAAAGTTTTAGAAGTCCTAATTCATCCTCCTCTTAGGCGTCACATGTTTTCTTCATATGTAAAGTTTTGGTCGCCTTGAATCGGCCTCTTTGTACCTTTGTTTTTGGGTCCATTTTTGATTTTGCTACTTCTTCTTAATATAATGGTACGCAACTCTTCTACGTGTTCGAGAAAAGGGTGTCTTTGGGTGTTATGTATTTATCTTTGTACAGACCGATTCAACGAAAGCAATAATAGCAGTTCTACATTATGCAAATAGAAAATTAGAGACGATCTATCTATTGAAAAGAATTACCTAATAATACATGTTAGAATCTTGAATAACATCATCCAAACCCTTTATATTAGAATCCTTAGTAAGCATAAATCCTCCTTTGAGAATAACTGATGCAGAAAATGGTTCTGATAGAAAATGGTAGAATACAAGAGACTCGTTCTCATAGAAAATGGTAGAAGCCATACACTCAGAAGATAGAATCCTAAGTGTATGGCTCAGACAACCTTTCGTTGAACCACATCATGCTACTACCGTCGCACTCCTAGAAGACAAGAGACCCATCATATCTGGGAAACTGGGAGGCATACGTAAGACTGGCCTTTCAGATATCCTCACTACCACTTCAAAACTTGAAGATGAAGTAGACACCAAAAACAGATTTATGTCACAATTGCCACTAGTTAGGTATTGGATCAGCGTCATTTGAGGGCATTCACTATGGTAAATTGATCTATAGGATCAATGCAGATTGTGGAGCTGCCTACATTTGCCAAATGTTTGTTAAGAAGCATAGGATGACAAAAGGCTCAAAATATTGGGTTGAATAAAAACGTGCTGCAAGCAATCAAACCTATTGTTAGCCAAGAAGATGCACTAATAACAAGCCTTCCTCACCAACAAACATGACAAGCATCTAGAAACAGACCGAGGACATTCGCTACGGTCTATAGGAGCAATAATGCAGAATGTGGGTATATACGTTTGTAAAGTATTGGATTTGGACCTGTAGGATGATGGACACAAAGAAGCATAGTAGAATGTGTGTATGAAGACACGGATCAAAGGGGTGAGGAGAAAAGGAGAGCAAAAGTAATTCTCATGTCCTAAAAGGTTTTTAAACAATCCAAGCAACAAAGGAACGAAATAACACACTATTGCTTTCGAGTATTCATTCCTTCTCATATCTCTGGTGACGTAAAAAGTGATGAGAGACTACAAAGGGAAAATGAGAAAATGTAAGAGATCCAATACCAAAGATGATAACATGGTAGAGCTATTTCTGGTGTCTGGCCTGCACCCATGGAGCAACGAAAAAAGAGAGGTTCCCATTCAAACAAAACATTCTCATGACATATGATACTGTGCTAAACATGGTTTATCTCAACTTAGATTTAAATAATGCAAATAGATTGCTCATTTTTATTATACCTAGATAGAGCAAGACTAAATATTTATAAAAAAAATCTAGTTTGAAATTAGGATATGATGGATAATAAAAAAGGTATTATAGGAACTAACGTCCACTCGTCCAGACAAATTAAGATGCAGAAGTACACTTGAGTACTCTTTTGCATTGAACAATCTGCAGATTGAAATTAAATTGGTTAGGATAAAGCAACTCGACCTGTCAAAAACTAAAGTTGGCTAACGAACAATAATGAAGTAATACCTGTAACCATGCCTTTATAATGAACTTCAGTTGTGACTCTGGTTGACTCTATATGTCACTAACCTTTCAAGCTGAAGAAAGAAATGGACAAGTTGATGTTAGCAAAAGTTTTGGATAGGTTAGAGAGAGCCATAATATAAGGT
Source organism: Zea luxurians (assembly GCA_029449295.1). Lineage (NCBI taxonomy): Eukaryota > Viridiplantae > Streptophyta > Magnoliopsida > Poales > Poaceae > Zea > Zea luxurians. The sequence goes on along the minus strand of JAOPSE010000004.1, from coordinate 72,783,962 downwards.
TGCTAAAAAGGAAAACAACAAGGCTTTTTAATGTTCCAATCAGTTTAAAGTCATTGTGAAGACTATAGAAGACTTCTTTCACTACTATGTATGTCTGCTGACTGAGTTCATGATCCTTTGTTCAAAATATATTGTTGTGTTCCCCTTATTTATAATTTATCTCTGGTCGATGGGTTCTTAAAAAGGGAAAAAGGAAAAGAATGAGAAAATGTATAAATGTTGCAAAGTAATAATCAGTCTATTTATTACGATAAAATTGCACCATGCATGGGATGAATTCCAAATATACAATTTCAACATGACAATGCATTGGTGCAGAAGAATCCGTATATTTGTACGTATTATGCCACAGAGATAACTTATGAAAGAGGCAATATTCACAAAATAGCTCTGAGAATATATATAAGTAGGATTACAACAACTATGCTAGGTGTTTTTTGCGCATATGGTAATTTCCGTAGGCTGGATGAATGACACAATACATGAATGTACTTCTGGTTCTGGGCATGTGCCTAGTGTGAGCCCTTCTGCTTCCCCAATCCTTTTGGTGCAAAACAAGGATGGTTCTTAGAGATTTTGTGTGGATTATCGAAAATTGAATGACATGACCATTAAGAATAGATTTCCAATGCCTCTTGTCGATGAGATCTTGGATGAGTTTGCTAGGACTCAATACTTCTCCGGCTTGGATATGACAACATGCTACCATCAGATAAGGATGGGCTTGAAGGATGAGCACAAGATAGTTTTTAAAACTCATCAAGTCATGCTATTTGGGCTTACGAATGCTCTTGCAAGGTTTCAATGTGCTATGAACTCCGTACTTGAGCCATACTTAAGAAAATTTGTGATGGTTTTCATTGATGATATGTTGATCTACAGTCCTAGTTTTTCTGAACATCTCCAACATTTGAGATTGATCTTTACTACTCTAAGAGAGCATCAGTTCTATTTAAAGAGAAAGATGTTAGAATTATAGGCATTTTCCGTATCATTTTAATTCCGTAAATTAATATTATGATGATGACGTATAAAAGATAATTAATCATGACATCAAATATATCCATAACAATATGGATCATGAGAACATAAATCATATGAATTATATAAATCATATAAATACGATAAACATGTAAACTGACTGAACAATTGAAACTAAACAGATAGAAATATAAACAGCGTGACTGAAAAATTAAAACAGACAGATCTATCATATTATAATAAGATAGAACAGATAAGATAAAATCATTCCTACATATGAAACAACATAGATGAATATATGAAACATATATAATCTCCAGAACGTAAAACAGTAAGTAAATAAACTGATCATACCCTCCCATGCGCTCTGATGATCCAGATCCTTGGCCAACTTCTTTTGTCATGCTGGAGATGTTTTGGGCAGTCGCGTAGACGCTCCCCAAAAACCTAATTGCCGATCCCCCGTGCAAGGTCTCGAACGGCACCGGCTTCGGAGGCACCTGCCCTCTCGCTTCTCTGTGCGCGCAGAGTCACGAGATGGAAATACCCTCACTCGGCGGCTGGACTGTGATTCTGAAAGTGTTTTCTCGCGTGTACCGAGTGACAGGGGTGCTCCTCTATTTAACCTCTCGCAGAGGGAAGCTGAAGGAGAAGCGTCACTCGGCTAGTCAGTCAGCCCTCGCCGAGTCATGCCATGAGTCGGCCAGCTGAAGGATCACTCGGCTGATGAAGAGACAGGGTCACTCGGCTGACGAAGAGACAGGCAACTGAAAGGTTAACGCGGTTAGTGAGTGCTAAAAATTAACACAACCACACCACGCCCGCCCGCCCGCCCGCTCACCTGCCTGCTTCGCCTCGCCTCGCCTCGCCACGCCACGCCACGCCCCGCCCGGCCCGGCCGGCGGCGGCGGCGGCGCGCGCGCGTGTGGCACGCCCTTGTCCATTTCTTGACTTCTCAATTTAGGTAGAATAGATCCCACCATATAAGTCAACCATATAAGTCAAGCCAAAAGACCCTTGGACTTCTAATGTGGTACTATTGGTATTCTCCACCATTACACACCATAGAGTTTATTCAATAAATGGGCCAAGCCCATAAAAGATCCAACAATCCCCACCAAACTCTAGGGTTTCACTACCGGAATCGTGTTCTTTGCCGAGTGTCTAAGACACTCGGCAAAGACTATTTTACACTCGGCAAAGCCTTTGCCGAGTGTAACACTCGGCAAAGAACACTCGGCAAATATTTCATCGGCAAAGGGTTCTTTGCCGAGTGCTTTTTTCGGACACTCGGCAAAGACTTTGCCGAGTGTCAAAAAGCACTCGGCAAAGAAAAACACTCGGCAAATTAAGAATCGAAAAAATAAAAAAAACAGTAAAACATTTTTTTAAATTCTAGGAACAACTCTCCAACCAGCTATTACCTTACACGTTGCCCTATCATTTTTCACTATTATTTTGAATCAAACTTATATGTTTTGTAAATGGTGAGATTCGAACTCGCAACCTCTCTCTCGCGCATACCCTCCTATACCACTACACTACTACACGAATTATGTCTATATTATGTTTTCTTTCCCTATGTACTATAACAAATTGATAGTAATTTGATTATTTAAGGCACTAAATGAGTTCATTTGAAAATGTGATCAACTATAAAGTTGCATAACTTTTTGAGATCTACAAGTTTTATTTTAATAGTTTCTACATCCGAGACCGTTTACAAAATTTGAATTTTAAATTTGAAAACTTCACACGAATTTTTCAATGATAAGATGATTTCAAATCAAAAAAATGTCAACTACAAAGTTTCATTACATTTCAAGACCTACAACTTTTATTTTGGTGGTTTTTCCATCCGAGACAGTTTGAAAAATTCAAATTTCAAAATTCAAACATAGTTTTGCATAACAAGATGTTTTCAAACCAAAACATTGTCAACTACAAAGTTTCATAACTCTTTAATACCTACAACTTTCATGTTGGTGTTTTTTCCTTTCAAAGTCGTTTTCAAAATTCAAAATTTAAATTTTTTAAATTCAGACGTAGTTTTCGTTGACAATATGACTTCAAATGAAAAAGTTGTCAACTATAAACTTCTATAACTTCTCAAGATCTACAAAGTTTATTTTGGTTGTTTGGTCATTTGTTTATCTCACATGATGGTTCTAACAATATACACAAATTCTATACGTCTCTCTCGTAGTTTCATAAACTACGAGAGAGATATAGGTTTTATGAAAAATTTGTTTTTATTTTGTCATATGAAAAAATGTTCAATATATAAATTGTACATCATGATGAGTTATACAAATTTGTAGTTGAAAACTTTTTCATTTGAATTAATTTACTACTTTAAAATGTGATTTTTAAATTGTCTTTGCCTAGTGTTGGAGAAAAAAACACTCGGCAAAGAGCTCTTTGCCGAGTGTTGTATTTGTGACACTCGGCAAAGAGCCCTTTGCCGAGTGTCAAAAAAAGACACTCGGCAAAGAAACTCTTTGCCGAGTGTCAAAAATAAAACACTCGGCAAATATATTCTTCGCCGAGTGTTTTATTTTACCGAGGGTTTTTTGTGTGGCACTCGGCAAAGAGCTTCTTTGCCGAGTGCCCGAAATAAAACACTCGGCAAAGAATATAGCACTCGGCAAAGAGCCAAATTCCGGTAGTGTTTGTAATGATGAAGTATCAGAATCACAATCCTTTGATATACCCGTGTTTCGATGGAGACTGTTAAGTTGAACATCCATCTAGAATAAGAGTTTCACTCATTCACAACTGAACAATGGACTAAGCCTTGAATTGGCAGTTTTGTGCGAAATAAGATTCACTCAAATCCTTTGCTGATACTAGGCTGCAAAAGGGTATTCCCGCTTTTTAGAAGCATATAAGTCACACTTCAGTGCCTTTCATGAGTATTTAGGGATTACCCAAGTCCCATAGACTGTGACCAGCAGTCTGACTCATATAGGTGTATTCCTCAAAAGATGTTCTGTAGGACAACATCTCACCTTTAAAAGACTCTTGGAATACATTAAGGTAAAAACCATCCTGCCTTACAGATAGGAAAGATGTGCATCAGAAATGAGTTAAAGAAGGGATCTTTCCTCACAATCTACTCTTAGCTTGTTTCTCCACTCTGCTTCACGGGATCTCCGATCACATAGAGCAGGTTACCACTAGAGTAGATCTCACATGGGTCTCATACCCATTTCTCTCGATGCACTTTCTATCACATTGCGTGATAGACCCTTAGTGAATTGATCTGCCAGATTATTCGATGTGTGGACATAATCCACAGTTATAACTCCGGAGTTTTTCAACTTTCTGACAGATTTCAATCTCCTCTTAACATGCCTTGTAGACTTCATGTTATTCCTAGAACTGTTAACCTTTGTAATCACCGTTTGGTTGTCACAGTTCATGGAAATAGCCAGTATCGGTTTTTCAACTACCGGTAAATCCAATAGGAAATCACTTAGCCACTCGGCCTCAGCCCCAGCTGTGTCTAATGCTGCGAGTTCTGCTTCCATTGTAGACTTCGTTAAGATAGTCTGCTTGCAAGACTTCCAGGAAACAGCGCCACCTCCAAACAGAAACACATATCCGCTTGTGGTATAGAGCTCATCAGCATCAGAAATCCAGTTGGCATCACAATAGCCTTCCAGCACTTTTGGGTTTCCGGTATAATGAATACCATATGTCATAGTACCTTTTAAATACCGCAACACTCTCTCAAGAGCACGCCAGTGATCATCTCCTGGTTTCGACACAAACCGACTTAGCTTACTCACAACATAAGAGATGTCTGGCCTTGTTGCACTTGCAAGGTACATGAGCGAGCCAATGATCTGGGAGTATGTCAATTGATCCCTTGCTATTCTCCGATTCTTTCTTAATAGCACACTAGGATCATAAGGTGTTGGAGCAGGATCACAGTCACTAAAACCAAAGCGACTCAATACCTTTTCCACATAATGAGATTGTAACAAAGTTACCCCACCATCAGCTTCTCTAACAAGCTTGATGTTTAGAATGACATCAGCCTCTCCCAAATCTTTCATCTCGAAATTGCTCGATAGAAGACTTTTAACTTCCTCAATCACATTGAGATTTGATCCAAAGATCAAAATGTCATCAACATAAAGGCACAGCATAACAGACTCACCCCCACCATACCGATAGTATACACACGTGTCAGATTCATTTACAACAAAGCCAGCTGCTGTAAGAGTATTATCAAACTTTTCATGCCATTGCTTAGGTGCTTGTTTTAGGCCATACAATGATTTTATCAACCTACACACCTTGTTCTCTTGACCATCCGCAATCAACCCTTCTGGCTGATCCATGTAGATCTCCTCATCCAACTCTCCATTAAGGAAAGCTGTCTTAACATCCATCTGATGAATGATAAGACCATAAGAGGCTGCCACGGCTATTAATGTGCGAATCGTAGTCAATCGAGCCACTGGTGAGTAGGTATCAAAGAAATCTTCACCCTCCTTTTGGGTATATCCTTTGGCCACAAGCCTTGCCTTGTACCTCTCAATTGTACCATCAGGCCTAAGCTTTTTCTTGAAGATCCATTTGCAACCTATAGGTTGACAACCATAAGGACGGTCAACGACCTCCCAAGTTCCATTAGACATAATAGATTCCATCTCACTCCTTACTGCTTCCTTCCATAAGTCAGCATCAGGAGAGGAATATGCCTCACTAATGGTAGTTGGTGTGTCTTCCACAAGGTACACTATAAAGTCATTACCAAAGGATTTTGCAACCCTTTGTCTCTTGCTCTTTCGAGTGACTATAGTGTCATCCTCCTCAGGGATGTGCACGTGAGAATCCTCAGCATGATCTATAGGAATCGACAGTTCGTGCTCATGGGGAATTATAGTCTCATGACTTGTATCACTAGGTGTATTCTTCATGGAAAACTCATACTCAAAAAATGTTGCGTCTCTTGATTCCATGATAGTATCAACATACATATCAGGCACATCAAATTTTGTAATTAAGAACCTATACCCAGTGCTGTGAAAAGAGTACCCAAGGAATATACAGTCAACAGTTTTAGGCCCAAGTTTACGCTTTTTGTTAATTGGCACATTCACTTTAGCCAAACAACCCCAAGTGCGCAAATATGAGAGATTTAATCTTCTCTTTTCCCATTCCTCGAATGGTGTGATCTCTTTGTTCTTTGTTGGAACTCTATTCAGGACATGACATGCTATCAAAATCGCCTCACCCCACCATGCCTTGGATAATCCCGCTGTATTCAACATGGCATTCACCAAATCTGTTAGAGTGCGGTTTTTCCTTTCAGCAATCCCATTGGATTGTGGTGAGAATGGCGGTGTCCTCTCATGAATAATACCATGTTCCACGCAGAACTCATCGAACACATTAGAGAAATATTCTCCACCTCGGTCGGACCTTAAACGTTTTATTTTCCTCTCAAGTTGGTTCTCAACTTCAGCTTTATAGGCCTTAAAATAATTGAACGCTTCATCTTTTGTTTTTAAGAGATACACATAACAAAATCTAGTGGAGTCATCTATAAAAGTGAGAAAGTATCTTTTACCACCTTTGGTCAAAATTCCATTCATCTCGCACAGATCAGAATGAACAAGTTCTAGAGGTGCCAAACTCCTCGCCTCAGCAGCCTTATGAGGCTTGCGAGGTTGTTTTGATTCAACACACACATGGCACTTAGACTTTTTGACTAAGTTAAATTTAGGAATTAAATTTATATTTGCTAACCGCATAAGACAGCCAAAGCTTGCATGACAAAAACGTGAATGCCATAAATCCGACTCATCAGAAAAATGAACAGAATTCACGAGTTTATTACACACATCATGCATTGATAAGCGGAACAAGCCTCCGCAGTCATATCCTTTACCAACAAAAATACCATGTTTAGACACAACACATTTATTAGACTCAAGAACAACTTTGTATCCATCTCGACATAGCATAGACGCGCTAACGAGATTCTTCTTGATAGAGGGCACATGCTGCACGCTCTTCAATGGCACCATCTTTCCCGAAGTAAACTTCAGAATGACCGTACCAACACCAAGAACATGAGCACGCGACCCATTTCCCATTAACAAGGCGCCAGACCTCCCGACCTGGTAGGAGGAGAACATAGAGGCATCAGCACACACATGAATGTTTGCACCACTGTCCATCCACCACTCAGGTGAATTACAAACTGAGAGAACAAATGGTAAAGAATTACCATACCCAGATGTTCCACCTTCAGTTTCAGTGGTAACAACATTAGCTGATTTCTTGTCTTGAGTGAACTTGCGATCAGGGCACTCTCTAGCCCAATGTTGATCACTGCCACAGACAAAGCAATCTCCCTTTCCCTTGTTATTGTTGTTCTTCTTTTTAAACTATGCTGTATGAACAGGTTTATTTGTATTCTCTTGTTTGTTCTGGTTTTTCTTCTTGTTAAACTTGCGGAAGTTTCTCTTCTGCACCACATTAGCAGTAGAGGTCTCTACACCTTTTCCATTGTCCTTTGATCTAGCTCTTTCCTCAACATCAAGAGTACCAATGAGCTCCTCCACATTGAACTCTTGTCTCTTATGTTTGAGAGAGGTAGCAAAGTCCTTCCAAGAAGGTGGCAACTTGGCGATTATGCCGCCAGCCACAAACTTGTCAGGCAAAGGACAAGGAAAAAGTTCGAGTTCCTTAGCTAGTGCCTGAAACTCATGAGCCTGTTCCACTACAGATCGGTTCTCAACCATCTTGTAGTCATACAACTGCTCCATGAGATACAGCTCGCTACCAGCGTCAGCAACTCCAAACTTTCCAACAAGAGCATCCCACAGCTCTTTCCCTGTGGGAAGGATGATATAGCTTTTCTGGAATTTTGTGTCAAGTGCGCTAATCACTGCACCTCGAAAGAGGTTGTCTTCAGCCTTAAACTTAGCCTCATCCTCAGGAGGTAAGTTGGCAGGCTTGCCCTCAGCGGCATGAAAACAAGACATTGCAGTTAGCCACAATTCCATCTTAGCTTTCCATATCAAGAAGTTTTTACCATCAAAAGGATCAGGCTTTAGCACAGCAGCAAAACCTCTGACAGAAAAATGCCTAACGTTAGGTTTTTGGAATGTTAGAATTATAGGCATTTTCCGTATCATTTTAATTCCGTAAATTAATATTATGATGATGACATATAAAAGATAATTAATCATGACATCAAATATATCCATAACAATATGGATCATGAGAACATAAAGCATATGAATTATATAAATCATATAAATACGATAAACATGTAAACTGACTAAACAATTGAAACTAAACAGATAGAAATATAAACAGCGTGACTGAAAAATTAAAACAGACAGATCTATCATATTATAATAAGACAGAACAGATAAGATAAAATCATTCCTACATATGAAACAGCATAGATGAATATATGAAACATATATAATCTCCAGAACGTAAAACAGTAAGTAAATAAACTGATCATACCCTCCCATGCGCTCTGATGATCCAGATCCTTGGCCAACTTCTTTTGTCATGCTGGAGATGTTTTGGGCAGTCGCGTAGACGCTCCCCAAAAACCTAATTGACGATCCCCCGTGCAAGGTCTCGAACGGCACCGGCTTCGGAGGCACCTGCCCTCTCGCTTCTCTGTGCGCGCAGAGTCACGAGATGGAAATACCCTCACTCGGCGGCTGGACTGTGATTCTGAAAGTGTTTTCTCGCGTGTACCGAGTGACAGGGGTGCTCCTCTATTTAACCTCTCGCAGAGGGAAGCTGAAGGAGAAGGGTCACTCGGCTAGTCAGTCAGCCCTCGCCGAGTCATGCCATGAGTCGGCCAGCTGAAGGATCACTCGGCTGACGAAGAGACAGGGTCACTCGGCTGACGAAGAGACAGGCAACTGAAAGGTTAACGCGGTTAGTGAGTGCTAAAAATTAACACAACCACACCCCGCCCGCCTGCCTCGCCTCGCCACGCCACGCCATGCCACGCCCGGCCCGGCCGGCGGCGGCGGCGCGTGCGTGTGGCACACCCTTGTCTATTTCTTGACTTCTCAATTTAGGTAGAATAGATCCCACCATATAAGTCAAGCCAAAAGACCCTTGGACTTCCAATGTGGTACTATTGGTATTCTCCACCATTACACACCATAGAGTTTATTCAATAAATGGGCCAAACCCATAAAAGATCCAACAAAAGAAGTGTTGCTTTGAAAATTCTGAATTGCAATATCTTGGGCATATAATTTCCAAAGAGGGAGTAGCCACAGGTCCAGCAAAGCACACAACTACGTTGAATTGGCCCAGCAACCAGACCCACTTTTGTTAATGAGCTAAGAGGTTTTTTTTGGGATTGACAGGCTATTATAGGAAGTTTGTCAAGCACTATGGGACTCTGGCAAAACATCTCAATAGGTTACTTCAAGACAAAATTGATCTATAGTGGAGTGAAGAAACCCAACATGCTTTTGATACTCTCAAGCAAGTCACGAGTCAAACATCTGTTTTGGTCCTTCCTAGATTTGACATGCCATTTGTGCTGGAAACGGATGCTTGTGATGAAGGGATTGGTGGAGTTCCCAAACTAACCCTAAGATTTAAGGATTGGAACAGATTAGAATCGAACCCTATTTCTATTTATTTTTGAACTAAAATTTATTTAGGGTCCTACCATTTTGTGAAGAAGCATTTGGATCATAATCCATTACCACCCCTAGGTGGACGTCCGGTGGCTCCGGTGTACATAATATCTTTTAGGGCTAGTTTGAGATTTCTATTTTTCTAAGGAATTTTTATTTTTTCAATGGAAAATGAACTAATTTTCCTTTGAAAAATGGAAATCTTTTGGAAAAATAGTGTTCCCAAAGTAGCCCTTATAAAGTTTTTTACCATGTACCATCTGCGTCTTTTTTTTTGTGTGCGCGATATGATTCATCAGCATCTAATTAATGAGCAGCATGTCTGACCTGTGATTCCAGCTACGCGGCGCCAATAATCCCCTTTTCAGGTTTGCTCACATGGGGATCATCATTGTCACAGTTGGGAGGAGCAGGGTGGACGAGCGAGATCCGATCCATCCAGGAGGAATTGAGGAAAGAACACGGCCCCGCCTTTCAGATCCATCAGCATTCAGCACAATGCGAACGAAGTCTGGCAGCGTGGAGCAGGCAGCCAGGCAGGCACGCAGGCAGCTGTTCTTCGCTGGCCCTGCTGCCGTGCGTGTCCGCCCTGGCCTTGGTGGCCACTTGATTAGCGCACAAATTGCCGCCTAACCTAACAGTATATATATAATAAAGCTGCTGGTATGTGCATGGGCTCACTAAATTGGTGAATGTGTGATGTGCTCAGCTGTATACGTACTCCCCTCCTACAATGCAAAGAGTGCATCCCCAAGTTCATGAGAAATCAATCGGTTTCAGTTTTAACAATATATAGTAAATAAGATTATTGATACTTGTAGTACATAACTGTTGGACAAATAAAGTATGGCCATAGCGATAAACATGTAAATATGTATTTGAGATCGTTGGTGGCGAAAGAATACACAACGTGAAGGAGCAACCCGAAGGTGATAGGAATAAGCGCCGAAGCTATTGCCAGAGAGCTTCGGCGGGATATGGTGATGAAGATCAAGAACGACACTGACTTAAAAGGGGAAAAGACCATTCAGTCTGTGACAATTTGTATTACAGTCATAAGTAAATGCCAAGGGCATGAATGTAATTTTATCTGGGCTATGTCATGTGCCTATAAATAGATGAACAGTAACACCGTACTGTTCACGCTGGATTGTAATCGCCCTCGCGTCATTCTCGCATTCTTACCTTCTGCCAAGCCGAAGGTATTAATGTAACATGAATATTATTGATATTTACTCATATTCACATAATATAAATATAAATAAATTATTGGTGTATAATCATGATCTTTATTCCATTACTAGTTAGTTGTCCGTGCGTTGCGACGGTACACGAACACCGCTGATAAAAGCATTAGTAGTAATTAATTTTGGATCACTTTATGAGATGTGCTCTCCCGACAGGAGGAAAAGGAGGAAAGACCCATTTTTTTTATTCATCAATTAGAACAAAGTAGAAGAAACAACTAAACACCATACATGTTCATATATCAAACCCATATATTGTCTAATAGCTACACCTATGGTTAACAAGATGTATTAATCAATTACGAGACTTCCTATGGATACCCGATGTGTCAATACTAATACGCCATTTTTCCTCAAAAATAATGATATAAGGATATGCTATTTTGTAAACATTAGTACAGATTTGTAAATAGTTTATATTGGCTAATTATTGATAATAGTTATCTTCGGATATTCTGCATCGTGCCCCTGACATAGTAGTCGACGGCCTGCTGCAGGGGTAGGCCCTTGTACTCCATGATAGTGGCCACATCCCACTTGAGCGTGCACGACACGACGCACGTGCCGCATGTGTATGTGCCGAACCTGATCAGCGGTGAATCCCTAATGCGCCCGAGCATCTTGCTCATCAATCGTCTGTGGACATGGCCGCCGCACACCCTAACGTCTCCGATGCGTACACACTGATGGGTAACCCGTTCATCACCATGCCCGCCTTGTGTACATTGTCGTTGTCCACGCTGTTCGCGCTACACTTGTCCATTCGCGCTGCATTGTCCATCCCCATCGGTGGGATGGGATAGTCGAACTGCACGAGCGCGAAAAGTAGGAAAAAAGAACAACCATGGTTAGTTCACTGTTGAATCAATTCTTCTTTTTTTGTTAAGCATACAACTGAGATAAGAAATAAAAATAGTGATGTATGAGACGGGTGAACAAGAAGAAATCAGGATGTTCTCGCCTGCTGGCCTCCTTGGCGAGCTTGAGCATGCTGAAGGTAGTTGAACTGCACGAGGGCAAACAGAAGGAAAAAAGAACCATGATTAGTTCTTTGATGGATCGATTCTTCATTTTTTGGTAAACATACAACTAAGATAATAAATAAATGGAATAATGTATGAGACGGGTGAACAAGAACAAACTATGATTTAATAAAATAGTTGCCCCTATGTTACTATGTTTCTATATTCACAATATTTATAATATCTATCCTTTATAGAACATACAAAAATATGAAATCTTACAGTTTCAGGACCACTCAAGTCTCCCAAGTGTACACTGGAGAAGTTTGAGAAAAGTCCTGATGATGAAGGTGGAGAGAGCTCATAGATTATGTGATACAGTGACATTGGTCGGACAAACTCCTTCAATGTAATCAAGCTTCCTGAAGCACAAGAAGAAAAGGAAAATTAAGTCATTGTAGTTTTATTTTCCAATTTGTACAAACACAACTATCTTAAAAAGACTTTCTCAATAAAACTGTGGGTGGTACCGTCTTACCAATAATGGTGGCAAATGTAACAAACAAGAACACATAAAGTAATGATATGTGAAAGAAGTAACAATAGATAATATATATTTGGAAACAGCTTGGCCCCGTTCGGTAGCATAGGAACAGTTCCAAGCCAGGAATTGTTTCAGGCCTAGATTTAGTGCATCCAGCTCTTTCGCTCTTTCTAGTCCAGAATTAATCCAATTGAAACACTTTTGCCTAGAACGCTTCTTCTCCTTGTTTGACAGCCTAGGATTGGAAAAGGTTGTTTGAGAAAATATGAGTTACAGGCTTACAACTTCAGACATGTGATAGCCAAACCTGAATCAACTAAAAGCATGTATGAACAAATGCAAAGAACCATCTTAATAGCGAACTTACAAACACAAAGAATAATCAACCAAAGGCATGTCTTACTGCTGCTTTATAAGCTTTCTCAAATTACAGTCTTGCTACCAAAATAAGAACCATACACTGTATACAACAAGAAGCTCTAGTAAATGGCAGAGTAGTAGTAGTAATGAAAACTGACCGATTGCGCTGATTCAAACACTACTCTGGATACCTGCAGAGTAAAATAGGCACTGCTAGTATAGTAGTAGCTGTCATTCTTCCCTAACCTCATAGTCAAGCCCCTCTCTGTAGATTATTCAGATAACACAATATTTACCAAAATAAGAACTAACGTCGCCGGTATGGGGCCGGTGAGGCCGAGGTTGGACTTGAGCACAATCTGCTCCAGCGAGGACGACGACGTGAACAGCGCGGGCGACAGCTCGACGGGGGCCTAGGCGGCGCCGAAGCAGACGAAGATGGAGAGCGTCCGGAGGTGCGGCAGGCCGCGCAGCGAGGCGGGGTCGAGCCTGGCCCCGGGCCTGCAAGGTGGGGTGGCGATGTCGGGGCCCAGGTGGAGGCGGGTGGCGCGGAGCACGTGCGCGTCGTCGGGCGCGAGCTCGCACTGCAGGCCCGGCCATGGCGTGTCGGTGCAGGGCCGCGGGTGAAGTTGAGGCCACACCGGGTCACTGAGGAGGTCCGCCATCACCTAGAAAATGGCCACAAGCTCCGGCCCCGGTACCTCCAGCGCCGGCGCGTCCCCTTTGGGGATTGCGGATGACAGGGATCGCAGCTTGGAGGGTGAGGAGGGCGCGATGGGGAGCAGAGCAGAGGGGGAGGATGTCGGGGGTGGAGGAGGGGCAGAACCGTGCACCGTAAATGCCTACACTATAGTCTTAAGTAGTAGTAGAGATGTACAATTGCTTAATTATTCATATCCCTATGCTAAAATGATGAAGGTATGACCTTCTTGACATTCGTCTCAAGATCATTATATTCGAGAGGAAATAATGTTTCGCAAGATGAAGGTTTTTAACCATTAACAATTGTGTTGTCTTGTTCTTGATCTACAACATTTGAGAACTAGTGGCCAACATAGATTTTTCTAGAAATTAAAATAAGGTAGGTACAATAATTCTAACAGTAACCGGTACTATTAGATGAACCAAAAAATATTTTTTTAAATAACAATATTTGAAAATAAAAATATTGTTAATGTTTTTTTTATAAAACTAGTTAAACTTGAACAAAAAAATTGACCGACGAACTCGTGACACTCTTTTTAGACGGAGTACTCTATAGGTCCAGGCCATATATATATATATATATATATATATATATATATATATATATATATATATATATATATATACACGCGCGCGCGCGCGCGATCCTGGACTGAAATCGCATATAAAATTGTTGCAGCTGCATTGCATTAAGGGTTCCGGTGAGAAGCCAGCCGAGGCGGTAAGGAAAGGAGTGTCCAGCGAGGAATGAGTTGGGCTTATGGGTGCGCCCACACGCTAGGACAGCCGCACAGATGGGCCCGCCATCTCGGTCCATCCATCGACCATCGGACGGGTCAGCTTGGTCCGCGTGGCCCATCGGAACGCCCACGCAGGGCCCTTGCTATATAAATAGAATCTTACGTGCTACCCTGCGCCTAATCTATGTTCTTGGGATATTGGGAGATTGATTCGATCGCAAGGACAGCTGATTCGTGACCCACGCTTCCTTGATTGTTTCCCCCAAAAAGAAACTTGGATGGACCACCAGTTGCTTTAGTTGAAGGCATCATCAACTAGCCCTGTAGCTCGTGTGTGGGTGCCACGTGGGTTATGTGTTTATTTTATCGGGTACAAATGAAAAGATTTAGGTGTCATTGTGAACCTCTAAAACTAATAGTTAACAGTTAAAATTATCTTAGAGGTTTAGACATATTTGAATGCACTAGAACTATTAGTTAGCTGCTAAAATTAGTTGAAAATATTAACGCACTCAACTAATAGTTCAGCTATTAACTGCTCTTAATTGTAAACATCTAAACACCACCAACTAATAATCCAATTAACTATTAGTTACACCTTCAACTATCCATTAGTTTATTGTATCTTGTTTAACTCAGCTAAAACCAGCTAATAGTTATACAACTACTTTCACTAGCAATTTTAACCAACTAAATATTAGCTCTAGTGCATTCAAACAATTTAGTTCATTGTAGCTGGTTCAACTCATCTAAAACCAGCTAATAGTTAGACAACTACTTTCACTAGCAATTTTAACCAGCTAACTATTAGCTTTAATGCATTCAAACAAGCCCGTAGAACGAGCTAGTTAATGAACTAGCTAATTCCGAACTATATCTCTCAAATAGCCATTAGTTGTTAGCTGCTCCAACCTAGTTAAACCTACCTAACAAATTTTAGTTAACTATCACACTCAGATTTAAGGATAAATCTAGATGTATCTCATATGTGTGCTAGGATCAAGCTTCACATATATGACGACTTAGTGTATGGAAACCAATGTTACAATCTTTATTACATATTACATAAAGTAACTAGATAAAATAGAATAAATGAAGATAACTTCTCGACAGGCAAGGCTGACTACTAGGAGACGACGGTCTATATCTCTCTGAACCCATCTGAGAGCACCTAGAGGGGGGGGGGGGTGAATAGGTGATCCTGTGAAAACTAAAACTTAAGCCACAAAAACTTGTTAAGTGTTAGCACAATAATTTCCAAGTGGCTAAAGAGAAGTCTCAACAAAACACAATACCACAAGAGATCAAGCACAGAGGTGACACAGTGGTTTATCCCGTGGTTCGGCCAAGACCAACGCTTGCCTACTCCACGTTGTGGCGTCCCAACGGACGAGGGTTGCAATCAACCCCTCTCAAGCGGTCCAAAGACCCACTTGAATACCACGGTGTTTTGTTTTGCCTTTCACTATCCCGTTTGCAAGGAATCTCCACAAATTGGAGTCTCTTGCCCTTACAAGTATATGATCACAAAAAGCACAGAGTAAGGGAGGGAAGGAACACACACAAATCCACAGCGAAACGCGCACACACACGGCCAAGAATCGAGCTCACAAGACTATCTCAAAGTTCTCACTAGAACGAAGCTCGATTCACTTAGAATGACAAACGGATGCGCAAAGACTGAGTGTGGATGATCAAGAATGCTCAAAGGTTGCTTGTGTTTCTCCTCCATGCGCCTAGGGGCCCCTTTTATAGCCCCAAGGCAGCTAGGGGCCGTTGAGAGCAAATCTGGAAGACAATCCTTGCCTTCTGTCGTCGGGGGCACCGGACAGTCCGGTGCACACCGGACACTGTCCGGTGCCCGATTTGTTTCCTTAAACAGCGAAGCCGACCGTTGCAGACCGTTGGCAGATGTGGAGCCGTTGGCGCACCGGACATGTCCGGTGCACACCGGACAGTCCGGTGCCGTCTTCCGACCGTTGGCTCGGCCACGTGTCCCGCGCAGATTGCGCGGCCGACCGTTGGCCCGGCCGACCGTTGGCTCACCGGACAGTCCGGTGCACACCGGACAGTCCGGTGAATTTTAGCCGTACGCCGTCGGCGAATTCCCGAGAGCGGCCTGTTCGCGCCGAGTCAGCCTGGCGCACCGGACACTGTCCGGTGCACACCGGACAGTCCGGTGCTCCAGACCGAACTGAGTCTTGGCAGTCTTTGTCTCCTCTTTTCTTCTACTTTCTGTTTCTAACACTTAGACAAGTATATTAGTACTCAAAACCAATGTACTAAAGCTTAGAAACATACCTTTATTCTTGATTTGTACTTTGTCCACCATTTTACAATTAGGCACCTGTGTTGGGCACTAAATCACCAAAATACTTAGAAATGGCCCAAGGGCACATTTCCCTTTCAATCTCCCCCTTTTTGGTGATTTATGCCAACACAACATAAAGCAAGTAGAACAAGTACAAAAACACTTTAAATAAGAACTCAAATTTATTTTGATTCAATTTTGTCATATATGGATCACTCTATGCCACCACTTGGTTTGTTTTTGCAAATCAAACTCAAATCTCTATCTCTAAGTCAAGCACACATGTTAAAGCATAAAGAGAGTCATTCCAAAAGAGATTGATCAAAGATTTCAAAAACTCCCCCTTTTTCCCATAATCAACTACTTCTCCCCACTAGAAGCCAAAAGAGACAATAAAAGAGTTTTGACAAACCAAAAGCTCTACTCTACTATTTTCAAATTTCTCAAGTGGTAGCTGATCCATTTATTGCTTTGGCCTTTATTTTCTCCCCCTTTGGCATCAAGCACCAAAACGGGATCAATCTTGGCCCTTTAACCCCATTGCCTCACCAAAATCTTCAATTAAGAGCAAATGGCAATAAGAGTTTATGAGATGAACTTGGAATTAGTTACCCTCTCATCGGAGTGCAGTGGAAGTCTTTCATGGTCCAAGTCCACCTTTTCCCTTTCAATTCTCCTTTGAGACTAAATCAAGCAAACTCAAGCATATGGTTAGTCTCAAAGGGTCAAGTTGTAACACATCTCCCCCTAAACATGTGCATCACTTTGCAACGGACTTGTGAGGTCCAGGGAGTGTATGTACAACTTGAGCACCATAATAAGCAACAAAGTGCAGAATGAACATGATCAAAGGCATAAGCACATGTATGCTATAATTCAATCCAAGTTCCGCGAATCTAAGACATTTAGCTCACTACGCAGCCTGCAAAAGGTCTTCTCATCTAAAGGCTTGGTAAAGATATCGGCTAGCTGATTCTCGGTGCTAACATAAAACACTTCGATATCTCCCTTTTGCTGGTGGTCTCTCAAAAAGTGATGCCGGATGTCAATGTGCTTTGTGCGGCTGTGCTCAACAGGATTTTCCGCTATTCGGATAGCACTCTCATTGTCACATAGGAGTGGGACTTTGCTCAGATTGTAGCCAAAGTCCCTGAGGGTTTGCCTCATCCAAAGCAGTTGCGTGCAACACTGTCCTGCGGCAACGTACTCGGCCTCAGCGGTGGATAGGGCAACGGAGGTTTGTTTCTTAGAGTTCCATGACACCAGGGACCTTCCTAAGAATTGGCACGTCCCCGATGTACTCTTCCTATCGACCTTACATCCAGCATAGTCGGAATCTGAGTACCCAATCAAGTCGAAGTTAGACCCCTTTGGATACCAGATCCCGAAGCAAGGCGTAGCGACTAAATATCTAAGAATTCGCTTCACCGCCACCAAGTGACACTCCTTAGGATCGGATTGAAATCTAGCACACATGCATACGCTAAGCATAATATCCGGTCTACTAGCACATAAGTAAAGCAAAGAACCTATCATGGACCGGTATGCTTTTTGATCAACGGACTTACCTCCTTTGTTGAGGTCGGTGTGTCCGTCGGTCCCCATCGGAGTCTTTGCGGGCTTGGCGTCCTTCATCCCAAACCGCTTCAGTAAGTCTTGCGTGTACTTTGTTTGGGAGATGAAGGTGCCGTCCTTGAGTTGCTTCACTTGGAACCCAAGGAAGTAGTTCAACTCGCCCATCATCGACATCTCGAATTTCTGCGTCATCACCCTGCTAAACTCTTCACAAGACTTTTGATTAGTAGAACCAAATATTATGTCATCGACATAAATTTGGCATACAAACAAGTCACCATCACATGTCTTAGTGAAAAGAGTTGGATCGGCTTTCCCAACCTTGAAAGCATTAGCAATTAAGAAATCTCTAAGGCATTCATACCATGCTCTTGGGGCTTGTTTAAGTCCATAGAGCGCCTTAGAGAGCTTACACACGTGGTCGGGGTACCGTTCATCCTCGAAGCCAGGGGGTTGCTCCACGTACACCTCCTCCTTTATTGGCCCGTTGAGGAAAGCGCTCTTCACATCCATTTGGTACAACCTGAAAGAATGGTGAGCGGCATATGCTAGCAAGATACGAATTGATTCTAGCCTAGCCACAGGAGCAAAAGTCTCCTCAAAGTCCAAACCTGCGACTTGGGCATAACCTTTTGCCACAAGTCGAGCCTTGTTCCTCGTCACCACCCCGTGCTCGTCCTGTTTGTTGCGGAACACCCACTTGGTTCCCACAACATTTTGCTTGGGACGAGGCACCAGCGTCCAAACTTCATTGCGCTTGAAGTTGTTTAGTTCCTCCTGCATGGCCAACACCCAATCCGGATCTAGCAAGGCCTCCTCTACCCTGAAAGGCTCAATAGAGGAGACAAAAGAGTAATGTTCACAAAAATTAACTAGTCGAGACCGAGTAGTTACTCCCTTGCTGATGTCACCCAGAATTTGGTCGACGGGATGATCCCTTTGAATCATCGCTCGAACTTGGGTTGGAGGTGCCGGTTGCGCTTCTTCCTCCATCACATGATCATCTTGCGCTCCCCCTTGATCACACGCCTCCTGTTGATGAACCTGTTCATTGTCTTGAGTTGGGGGATGCACCGTTGTTGAGGAAGAAGGTTGATCTCGTTCATCTTGTTCCTGTGGCCGAATGTCTCCAATCGCCATGGTTCGTATAGCGGCCGTCGGAACATCTTCTTCATCTACATCATCACAATCAACAACTTGCTCTCTTGGAGAGCCATTAGTCTCATCAAATACAACGTCGCTAGAGACTTCAACCAAACCCGATGATTTGTTGAAGACCCTATACGCCTTTGTATTTGAATCATAACCTAATAAAAACCCTTCTACAGCTTTGGGAGCAAACTTAGAATTTCTACCCTTCTTCACTAGAATGTAGCATTTGCTCCCAAATACACGAAAGTACGATACATTGGGTTTGTTACCGGTTAGCAGCTCATATGACGTCTTCTTCAGGAGGCGGTGAAGGTAGACCCTGTTGATGGCGTGGCAAGCCGTGTTCACAGCTTCCGACCAAAAGCACTCGGGGGTCTTGAACTCTCCAAGCATCGTCCTCGCCATATCGATTAGCGTCCTGTTCTTCCTCTCTACCACACCATTTTGTTGTGGTGTGTAGGGAGCGGAGAACTCGTGCTTGATCCCTTCCTACTCAAGAAATTCCTCCACTTGAAGGTTCTTGAATTCGGACCCGTTGTCGCTCCTTATCTTCTTCACCTTGAGCTCAAACTCATTTTGAGCTCTCCTGAGGAAGCGCTTGAGGGTCCCTTGTGTTTCAGACTTATCCTGCAAAAAGAACACCCAAGTGAAGCGGGAAAAGTCATCAACAATAACTAAACCATACTTACTCCCTCCTATGCTTAGATAGGCGACGGGTCCGAAGAGGTCCATATGCAGCAGCTCCAGAGGTCTTGACGTGGTCATCACATTCTTGCTGTGATGCGCTCCTCCCACTTGTTTACCTGCTTGACAAGCTGCACAAGGTCTATCTTTTTCGAAATAAACATTGGTTAGACCTATCACGTGTTCTCCCTTTAGAAGCTTGTGGAGGTTCTTCATCCCCACATGTGCTAAGCGGCGATGCCACAGCCAGCCCATGCAAGTCTTAGCCATTAAGCATGCATCTAGACCGGCCTCATCTTTTGCAAAATCAACTAAGTAAAGCTTGCCGTCTAGTACACCCTTAAAAGCTAGTGAACCATCACATCTTCTAAAGACAGACACATCTACGTTTGTAAATAAACAGTTGTACCCCATATTGCATAATTGGCTAACAGATAGCAAATTGTAACCAAGAGACTCTACTAAAAACACATTAGAGATTGAGTGCTCATTAGAAATTGCAATTTTACCTAACCCTTTTACCTTGCCTTGATTCCCATCACCGAATATAATTGAATCTTGAGAATCCTTATTTTTGACATAGGAGGTGAACATCTTCTTCTCCCCCGTCATATGGTTTGTGCATCCGCTGTCGATAATCCAGCTTGAACCCCCGGATGCATAAACCTGCAAGGCAAATTTAGGCTTGGGTCTTAGGTACCCAACTCATGTTGGGTCCTGCAAGGTTAGCACAAATGTCCTTAGGGACCCAAATGCAAGTTTTATCTCCCTTGCATCTTGCCCCTAACTTCCTAGCAATTACCTTCTTACCCTTTCTACAAATAGCAAAGGGAGCATTGCAAGCATAATAAATGGTAGAAGGTTTGTTCACAACTTTTCTAGGAACATGAGCAAAATTTCTCCTAGGCATATGCACAACATTTCTCCTACACATATCTCTATCATGTTTATAGGAAGAACTAGAAGCAAACATGGCATGAGAATCATAAACATGTGAATCAAAATCATTATGAGCATTTCTAGCATGTCTCCTATCATTATACATAAAAGCATGGTTCTTTTTAGCGCTACTGGCCATAGGGGCCTTCCCTTTCTCCTTGGCGGAAATGGGAGCCTTATGGCTTGTTAAGTTCTTGGCCTCTCTCTTGAAGCCAAGACCATCCTTAATTGAGGGGTGTCTACCAATCGTGTAGGCATCCCTTGCAAATTTTATTTTATCAACTTCACTCTTGCTAGTCTTAAGTTGGGCATTAAGACTAGCCACTTCATCATTTAGTTTTGAAATTGACACTAAGTGTTCACTACAAGCATTAACATCAAAATCCTTACACCTAGTGCAAATTTCAACATGTTCAACACAGGAATTTGATTTACTAGCTACTTCTAGTTTAGCACTTAAATCATTATTAACACTTCTTAAGGTAGCAATGGTTTCATGACAGGAAGATAATTCACTAGAAAGCACTTCATTTCTTTTAATTTCTAGAGCAAGAGAATTTTGTGCACTAACAAATTTATCATGCTCCTCATATAAAAGATCCTCTTGTTTTTCTAGTAATCTATTCTTATCATTCAATGCATCAATCAACTCATTAATTTTATCTATCTTAGATCTATCTAAGCCCTTGAACAAGCATGAATAATCTATGTCATCATCATCACTAGTCTCATTATCACTAGAAGAAGCATAAGTGAAGTCTTGAGTACTCACCTTCTTCTCCCTTGCCATAAGGCATGTGAGACGCTCGTTGGGGAAGAGGGAAGACTTGTTGAAGGCGGTGGCAGCGAGTCCTTCATTGTCGGAGTCGGAGGAGGAGCAATCCGAGTCCCACTCCTTTCCTAGATGTGCCTCGCCCTTTGCCTTCTTGTATTGCTTCTTCTTCTCTCTTTTGTTCCCCTTTTCCTGGTCACTTTCATTATCGGGACAGTTAGCGATAAAATGACCAAGCTTACCGCATTTGAAGCATGAGCGCTTCCCCTTTGTCTTGGTCTTGCTTGGTTGCCCCTTGCGACCATTTAGCGCCGTCTTGAATCTCTTGATGATGAGAGCCATCTCTTCATCATTGAGTCCGGCCGCCTCAATCTGTGCCACCTTGCTAGGTAGCGCCTCCTTGCTTCGTGTTGCCTTGAGAGCAAGGGGTTGCGGCTCATTGATCGGACCATTCAAGGCGTCGTCCACATACCTCGCCTCCTTGATCATCATTCGCCCGCTAACGAATTTCCCAAGAACTTCTTCGGGCGACATCTTGGTGTACCTGGGATTTTCACGTATATTGTTCACCAAATGAGGATCAAGAACGGTAAATGACCTTAGCATTAGGCGGACGACGTCGTGGTCCGTCCATCGCGTGCTCCCGTAGCTCCTTATCTTGTTGATAAGGGTCTTGAGCCGGTTGTATGTTTGCGTCGGCTCCTCGCCCCTTATCATCGCGAACCGTCCAAGCTCTCCCTCCACCAACTCCATCTTGGTGAGCAAGGTGACGTCGTTCCCCTCATGAGAAATCTTGAGGGTGTCCCAGATTTGCTTGGCGTTATCCAAACCGCTCACTTTATGGTATTCATCCCTGCACAAGGAAGCTAGAAGAACAGTAGTAGCTTGTGCATTCTTATGAATTTGTTCATTAATGAACATGGGACTATCCGAACTATCAAAGTGCATTCCACTCTCTACAATCTCCCAAATACTAGGATGGAGAGAGAATAGGTGACTACGCATTTTGTGGCTCCAAAATCCGTAGTCCTCTCCATCAAAGTGTGGGGGCTTGCCGAGTGGAATGGAGAGCAAATGTGAATTTGAACTTTGCGGAATACGAGAGTAGTCAAAAGAAAAGTTCGAATTAACCGGTTTCCTTCTCTCGTAGTCGCTGTGGTCGTCTTTTTGAGAAGAAGTAGACTCATCGCTGTCGTAGTAGACGATCTCCTTGATGCGCCTTGTCTTCTTCTTCTTCCCTTCCTTCCGTCTTTGGCCCGAGCCGGAGTCGGTAGGCTTATCGTCCTTTGGCTCGTTGACGAAGGATTCCTTCTCTTTGTCGTTGATCACGATACCCTTCCCCTTAGGATCCATCTCTTCGGGCGGTTAGTCCCTTTGTGAAGAGAACGGCTCCGATACCAATTGAGAGCACCTAGAGGGGGGGGTGAATAGGTGATCCTGTGAAAACTAAAACTTAAGCCACAAAAACTTGTTAAGTGTTAGCACAATAATTTCCAAGTGGCTAAAGAGAAGTCTCAACAAAACACAATACCACAAGAGATCAAGCACAGAGGTGACACAGTGGTTTATCCCGTGGTTCGGCCAAGACCAACGCTTGCCTACTCCACGTTGTGGCGTCCCAACGGACGAGGGTTGCAATCAACCCCTCTCAAGCGGTCCAAAGACCCACTTGAATACCACGGTGTTTTGTTTTGCCTTTCACTATCCCGTTTGCAAGGAATCTCCACAAATTGGAGTCTCTTGCCCTTACAAGTATATGATCACAAAAAGCACAGAGTAAGGGAGGGAAGGAACACACACAAATCCACAGCGAAACGCGCACACACACGGCCAAGAATCGAGCTCACAAGACTATCTCAAAGTTCTCACTAGAACGAAGCTCGATTCACTTAGAATGACAAACGGATGCGCAAAGACTGAGTGTGGATGATCAAGAATGCTCAAAGGTTGCTTGTGTTTCTCCTCCATGCGCCTAGGGGCCCCTTTTATAGCCCCAAGGCAGCTAGGGGCCGTTGAGAGCAAATCTGGAAGACAATCCTTGCCTTCTGTCGTCGGGGGCACCGGACAGTCCGGTGCACACCGGACACTGTCCGGTGCCCGATTTGTTTCCTTAAACAGCGAAGCCGACCGTTGCAGACCGTTGGCAGATGTGGAGCCGTTGGCGCACCGGACATGTCCGGTGCACACCGGACAGTCCGGTGCCGTCTTCCGACCGTTGGCTCGGCCACGTGTCCCGCGCAGATTGCGCGGCCGACCGTTGGCCCGGCCGACCGTTGGCTCACCGGACAGTCCGGTGCACACCGGACAGTCCGGTGAATTTTAGCCGTACGCCGTCGGCGAATTCCCGAGAGCGGCCTGTTCGCGCCGAGTCAGCCTGGCGCACCGGACACTGTCCGGTGCACACCGGACAGTCCGGTGCTCCAGACCGAACTGAGTCTTGGCAGTCTTTGTCTCCTCTTTTCTTCTACTTTCTGTTTCTAACACTTAGACAAGTATATTAGTACTCAAAACCAATGTACTAAAGCTTAGAAACATACCTTTATTCTTGATTTGTACTTTGTCCACCATTTTACAATTAGGCACCTGTGTTGGGCACTAAATCACCAAAATACTTAGAAATGGCCCAAGGGCACATTTCCCTTTCACCATCATAGTAGTCCTCCCTTGGCGGTACCTGTTCTTGGTCTAGGTAGTGATTATAGTAAGGGTGAGCTCACATACGGTCATCACTCAGCAAGTGTGGAGTAAAAGTGTAATGTATGACTTACCAAGAAAATTTCTGAAGGCTAAGCATCCACTTTTAATTAAGTCAGTCAAAATTTTATTAGCATGTATTAGGTAGAAGTAAATACCATCCCAATTAAGTAATAAATCATAAATGAAATTCTCACAGTGCAATGCATGCCAGGTTAAGTTCAATTCCATCATTTATTCATGTGTGTCTGAGCCGCTCATGACTGTGAGTACGACTGATATGTCAGTTTTACATTCTTCAGATGTTGCACATTTTTTCCCACAAGTCGTGTATTCCTTCAAGCTTGGGTTTGCAAGGCCCTTAGACACTTCCAAGATGAATGACTAGGCCTTTATAAAGTTCCACTAGCGTGAGAAAACCCGCTACAATTTGTTTCAGACAGAGGGGTATAGGGATCACTCGTCTGAGAAGCTATCACAGACATATCAGTCCGAGAACCTCCCTATACTTATGCAACTCCTCGCTTGCCCTTTCGGGTAAGGTTCTCACACACTAGTTTTCCTAATTATATAGCCAAAACCAGAGACATAATAGTCATGTGGTAGCACTCTTTTTCTAGATGGTTCTCCATGTTTCAATTAAATAAAATGATCTTATCATACATAAGAATAAAACCAACAATAATAATGCATGATCAAAATTCATATTTAACATTAATCCAAAACCATGTAGACAATAAAAAATCTACCCAATAATAAGGGGGTGTTTGGTTGCCCCTGCTAAAGTTTAGCCCGGGTCACATCAAGCGTTTGACTTTCAAATAGGAGTATGAAATATAGACCCAACCAACTGGACTAGATTCGTCTCGTCTTTTAATCTTCGGCTGACAAATTTGTTTTATAATCCGACTACATTTAATACCCGAAACGGAGGTTCAAACATTCGATTGGACAGGGGCTAAACTTTAGTTTGGGGTAACCAAACGGGGCCTAAGTATTTCTAGGTATAAACAAGGTATATGGTAATCAATTCTAGGTACCCTATTAGGTCCCATCAATTTAACATAACTGTGCATACGTGGGTGAGAATATAACAATAAATATTATTAAATCAAACAATGTGATCAAGGACACACTTGCATTTTTCTTGCGATAACTCGTTGCTTAGAATTTTCAAAAATATTGGTCTTCAGATTCACGTTCACTCGCCCGTCTAATCGCAGCAGTATAAACAAACATACCGATAATAATTAAAAATAACATTTTACCAAACAAAAAACAATCAGTAATATTGTTCTACGTGCTATAACAAATCTGTAGGTTCGAAAACCACTAAATCAGAATTAAAATAAATTAGTTATGATTTTTCTAATCTTTTTAGAATTATTTTTATAATAAAAATTGATTTCAGATTTTATTTTCTATAAACTGAGGATCCTGTGTACTGTGTACCCTATATATATAAAAGTCAGGGGTCTATGTGTTAGATTCAAGGACCTATTTTTTATTCTTACCTATATGACTGAACGACGGATTTATATACCCGGAGCAATATGCCGAGGATCTAATCCTGGCCATCCGAATCAACACTAATGGTTCAGATTTCAACTACCGAACCGGTACGCTAAAACCTAATCACAGCCGTTCACACAAGATCGATGGCTAGGGCGCATCTCCCTCGTCTTGACGGCTCGAGACGGCGGCGTGTGCACTGCCCACGGCGAAGGCTCATCGGCGCAAAGCCAGACTAGCTCCCTACTACTCCAAACTCAATATGAATCAGCTCGAAATGGAGAAAAAAATGAATCGGTCAAGGGAATCCTTACCACGTGAAACGTAGCAGAATGCCTCGACGACAATATGGGATGGAGCCACAACAAAGTAGCAACTCCAGGGAGAAATCACCGGCGACCCGATTTATCTTGCGCCCGTAGTTCGTTCCCCCATACATCTTCCTCTCGCTCTTCTCTTGCACCCGGACCGGTCACCGAGGTCGAACCGACGACCTAAGCGGGGATCGACAGCAGCAGCGTTCTTCCCCCTATCTCTCTCTACTCAGTGATGGTGAGGACGTGGAGGCTAGGCACACGGAGTTGGCACGACTACCCTAGTTGATGAACATGGGTGTGATGATTATTTATATAAATCCTTTGGGACCCAAATATAATACAATTACTAGTCCCAATAGGGTAGTAATCACATTTATTTCATTAGATGGAACAAAGTTTTTACAAAAGATATTACAATACCAAAAGCAAGCTCTAAGGATTTTAGAAATACCAGAGTGCGAACCAGCCCATAAAGAGAAACAAACCTATGTTGTACATACTTGATATGGTGGGGTTGTAAGTCACACTTTATTTTTCTTTGAAAAGGGAATCATCTTGGTATATCCCTAAATAGAAGAGAGAAAAGCACATTTTAACTCAACCACCACTGAGCTTCCCGCTCCCGTGGTACCAATTTTTCTTTTCCTAAAACACTCACACATTTTCCCATCCCATTATTTTTTTAAAACAAAATGCTAATTGTCATACCACACCAAACTCGTCCATAGCAGTGGGCACGAACTATTTGAATAGATTTTGAACTATACGCAGAGGTGTATACTTTACCCACTAGTCTAGCTCTACGATCTCACTGCCATGAGATCCGACATTGAAACCCTTTCCTTCCTTGCACGACTTTACCTTATTGTTTATATGAAAGGAACAAGGCCACTTCCTCGCCCAAACCAGGACGGGATTATACTCCCTCCTTGTCCTCTCGGTGCTCCCTAACAACCATAACCCTGGGGTGCAAACTGTGCAAGTTCAGATCAAGCGACTGCCCATACAATCTCGAGTGCTTGCACTTGTTATGAGCATAGGTATTGAAGGATGATAAACTGGTTCTTATGCGAGACAGGACAATCCTTCGTGCTCACACCAAACCCGGCCGAGCCAACACCTTAATGCCCTCCCAAACCAGGGAGTGCCTGATCATCCCGCTCAAGGGTGATAACCCGTTATCATATATGTTTTTAAAAATGTTTTCTTTTTCAAAACACAACCCATAACACAGTTTTCTTTTTTGTAGCAAAAAGGTATTCTTAATGCAGGCTGGACCTCACAGGGACAAGGATGGTGAGCCATTCCCCGACGGGGAAATCCCTGTTGCCATCCCTACACATTACTTCATCTATTTTAAATTATAATTTGTTTTAGTTTTTAAAATTCATATTTTATATACATTAAATACATAGAAAAAATATGTTTTTAAAAAGCTATAATGACTTACGATTTGGAATCAAGGAAAGAACATTACCATATTGCAAACCTTGATGGTTCCTTCTATATGTTTTTTAGATATATAGAATTTTATCATTTATATATTATTTTATTTTAGATAAACAAATATGAGTGAAATACAATTTCGGCCCTTACACTTGTCTCCTTATGTCAATCAGGTCTATAAACTAATAAAATATGTCTACTAAGGATTTAATCTCTGTCCAGGTTGAGAGCACCTAGAGGGGGGTGAATAGGTAATCCTGCGAAATTCAACACTAAATAGCCAACACTTGGTTATGAAATGTTAGTGCAATTAAAACCAAGTTGCTAAGGTGTGAACTTTAGAAGAAAACCAATCACAAAGAAGATGGACACAAGACATAGTGATTTTTCCCGTGGTTCGGCCAATGCCTACTTCCACGTTGTGGCGACCTCCTTCGGTCAAGGATTGCACTCAATCCCTCTCAAGTGATCCAATGATAAACTTTGAGTACCACGGTTATCTTCTTTAGTAGTCTTTTCCCGTTTGCGAGGAATATCCACAAGTTGGAGCCTCTCGCCCTTACAATGATGATCACACAAGAAGCACAGAAGTAAGGGAGGGAAATCAACACATGCAAGACTCAATCCGTAGCACACACACGCACACAAGCCAATATTTGAGCTCAAAACACAACGCAGGGAGTTCACAACTCAAACAGAGCTGAAATCACTAACACAACAATCCAAATGCGTGGAGGCGGAGTCTAGGAGTCTTAAGATGCTTAGAGAATGCTTGGTGTGCTGCTCCATGCGCCTAGGGGTCCCTTTTATAGCCCCAAGGCAGCTAGGAGCCGTTGAAGATCAACTTGGAAGGCAAATCTTGCCTTCTGTCGAGTGGTGCATCGGACAGTCCGGTGCACCACCAGATAGCTACATTATATGTCCGGTGCTCGATTTCCTTCCATATCGGGCGCAGCCGACCGTTGGGCCTTAGGACCGGTTGGCGCACCAGACAGTTCGGTGCACACCGGACAGTTCGGTGTGCCCAACTGACCATTGGCGCGGGCCACGCGTCGCCCGCTGATTGCGCCGCCGATCGTTGGCCGCGAGCGCCTTTGGCTCACCGGACAGTCCGGTGCACCACCAAACAGTCCGGTGATTTTTAGCCGTGGTGCTCCTCCTTTTCCCGAGAGCGACGAGTTCATCACTGAAGACTTGGGCGCTGATGACTCACCGGATAGTCCGATGATTTATAGCCACGTCGCCGCGCCAATTCCCGAGAGCAGAGACTTTGCCCCGGGCCAGCCTGAGCACCGGACACTGTCCGGTGCACCACCGGACAGTCCGGTGTGCCAGGCTGGTGCTGGTTTGGCTGCTCACAACCACTTCTTCTTCAAACCTTTTTCTGTTTTCTTGGTCATGTCTCTAGCACTTAGATAAACATGTTAGTACCCAAAAACAATTTACTAAGTCGGGAGACATACCTTGTTCCTTGATTTGCATCTTGGCACTTATAATCTTAAAATAATGTGTTGGGCATCTAATCACCAAAACAATTATAGAAATGGCCCAAGGGCACATTTCCCTTTCAATCTCCCCCTTTTTGGTGATTTATGCCAACACATTAAAAAGCAACTAAGAATTGCAAATTGAAGTCCAAATTCTCTTTACTTAGGATTTGGCATATTTGGATCACTTTTGCCACCACTTGGTTTGTTTTTGCAAATCAAATTCTTTTTCCTATCTCTAAGTGAAACACACTTGTTTGGGCAAATAGAGAGATATTCCAAGAGTAAAATTGATCAAGTGTCAAAAACTCCCCCTTTTTCCCATAATCAAAATTCTCCCCCATAAGAGACCAAATTTTGCAATTAGAGGATTTTGGACAAAATACAAATTCTAACTCTACTATTTTCAAAATTCACAAGTGGTTGGCTGATTCATTTGTTTTGGCCTTAATTTCTCCCCCTTTGGCATTAAGCACCAAAACGGGAAAACTTTTGGCCCTTTAACCCCATTGCCTCACCAAAATGTAAAATAAGAGCAAAAAGGCAATGAGAGCATTAGTATGAACATGGAATTAAATACACTTATATCGGAGTGCAGTGGAAATCTTTTCGTCGTCCAAGTTCATTTTCCCTTTCAATGGTCCTTCGAGACTACTTCAAGTGCACTCAAACAAACAAGTTAGTCTCAAAGGAGTCAAGTTGTAGCTCATCTCCCCCTAAACTTGAGCGCCACAAATAAACAATAAATGATGTAAATGCTCAAAGTAACATGATCAAAGGCATGAAACACATGTATGCTATAGATCAATCCAAGTTACGCGAATCTAAGACATTTAGCTCACTACGCAACCTGCAAAACCTTTTCTCATCTAAAGGCTTGGTGAAGATATCGGCTAGCTGGTTCTCGGTGCTAATGTGGAAAACATCGATATCTCCCTTTTGCTGGTGGTCTCTCAGGAAGTGATGCCGGATGTCTATGTGCTTAGTGCGGCAGTGTTCAATAGGATTATCCGCCAAGCGGATTGCACTCTCATTGTCACATAGGAGTGGGACTTTGCTCAGATTGTAGCCAAAGTCCCAGAGGGTTTGCCTCATCCAAAGCAGTTGTGCACAACACTGACCTACGGCAACATACTCGGCCTCAGCGGTGGATAGGGCAACGGATGTTTGTTTCTTGGAGCTCCAGGACACCAGGGACCTTCCTAGAAACTGGCACGTCCCTAATGTGCTCTTCCTATCAACCTTGCACCCGACATAGTCGGAGTCTAAGTATCCAATTAAGTCAAAGGTAGACCCCTTTGAATACCAGATCCCAAAGCAAGGCATAGAAACTAAATACCTAAGAATTCGCTTAACGGCCACAAGGTGACATTCCTTGGGGTAGGATTGAAATCTAGCACACATGCATACACTAAGCATAATGTCCGGTCTACTAGCACAAAGATAAAGTAATGAACCTATCATTAACTGGTATGCCTTTTGATCAACGGCCTTACCTCCTTTGTTGAGGTCAAGATGTCCGTTAGTTCCCATAGGTGTCTTTGCGGGCTTAGCATCCTTCATTCCAAACCTCTTGAGAAGGTCTTGAGTGTACTTTGTTTGGGAGATGAAGGTGTCGTCCTTGAGTTGCTTCACTTGGAATCCAAGGAAGTAGGTCAACTCGCCCATCATCGACATCTCGAACTTTTGCATCATCACCCTGCTAAACTCCTCACAAGACTTTTGGTTAGTAGAACCAAATATTATGTCATCGACATAAATTTGGCAAACAAAAAGATCACCATCCTTCATTCCCATCCTTGAAAGCATTAGTAATTAAAAAATCTCTAAGGCATTCATACCATGCTCTTGGGGCTTACTTAAGTACATAGAGTGCCTTAGAGAGCTTATATACATGGTCGGGATACCTGTCATCCTCAAAGCTAGGGGGTTGTTCCACGTATACCTCCTCCTTGATTGGTCCATTTAGGAAAGCGCTCTTCACGTCCATTTGAAACAACTTAAAGGAATGGTGAGCAACATAGGCTAATAAAATCCGAGTTGACTCTAACCTAGCCACAGGAGCAAAAGTCTCCTCAAAATCCAAGCCTGCGACTTGGGCATAACCTTTTGCCACAAGTCGAGCCTTGTTTCTTATCACCACTCCATGCTCGTCTTGCTTGTTGCGGAACATCCACTTGGTTCCCATAACATTTTGCTTTGGACATGGCACCAGGCTCCAGACTTCATTCCTTTTGAAGTTGTTGAGCTCTTCCTGCATGGCCAACACCCAGTCCGGATCCTGCAAGGCCTCTTCTACCCTGAAAGGCTCAATAGAAGAGACAAAAGAGTAATTCTCACAAAAATTAGCTAATCGTGAGCGAGTAGTTACTCCCTTGCTGATGTCACCCATAATCTGATCGACGGGGCGATGTCTTTGGATCATCACTCGGACTTGGGTTGGAGGGGCTCGTGGTGCTTCTTCCTTCATAACCTGTTCTTCCTGTGCCCCCCTTGATCTTGCCCCTCTCCTTGAGGTACCTCTACATCGACTTGAGTTGGGGTATGCACCATTGTAGAGGAGGAGGGTTGATCTTGTTGTTGTAGTTCCTGTGGTCGCACATCACCTATCGCCATAGTTCTCATTGTGGCCGTCGGAACCTCATCTTCATCTATATCATCAAGATCAACTTGCTCTCTTGGAGAGCCATTAGTCTCATCAAATACAACGTCGCTAGAGACTTCAACTAATCCTGATGATTTGTTGAAGACCCTGTACGCCTTTGTATTTGAGTCATATCCTAGTAAAAACCCTTCTAGTGCCTTGGGAGCAAATTTCGAATGTTTACCTTTCTTCACCAGAATGTAGCATTTACTCCCAAATACACGAAAATAAGAAACATTAGGTTTGTTACCAGTCAGGAGTTCGTAGGAAGTCTTCTTGAGGAGACGGTGCAGATAGAGTTGGTTTATGGCATGGCAAGCTATGTTCACAGCTTCCAACTAAAACCGCTCAGGCGTCTTGTATTCTCCAAGCATCGTTCTCGCCATGTCGATTAGCGTCATGTTCTTCCTCTCTACCACACCATTTTGCTGTGGTGTGTAGGGAGCAGAGAACTCGTGCTTGATGCCTTCCTCCTCAAGATACTCTTCAACTTGCAAATTCTTGAACTCAGACCCATTGCCGCTTCTTATCTTCTTTACCTTTAGCTCAAACTCATTTTGAGCTCTCCTTAAGAAGCACTTTAGGGTTCCTTGGGTTTCGAATTTGTCCTGCAAAAAGAATACCCAAGTGAAGCGGGAAAAATCATCAACTATTACAAGACCATACTTACTTCCCCCGATGCTGAGGTAGGCAACAGGTTCGAAGAGGTCCATGTGAAGAAGTTCAAGTGGTCTTGATGTCGTCATCACATTTTTGCTATGATGAGTGCTTCCCACCTGTTTCCCTACTTGGCATGCTGCACAAGGTCTGTCTTTCTCAAAACAGACATCGGTTAGTCCTAACACATGATCTCCCTTTAGAAGTTTACGAAGGTTCTTCATCCCAACATGTGCTAGACGGCGATGCCAAAGCCAGCCCATACTAGTCTTAGCAATTAAGCATGCATCTAGATCAGCATTCTCTTTCAAAAAATCAACTAAATAAAGCTTGCCGTCTAATACACCCTTAAAAGCTAACTAGGTATATGCCCGTGCGTTGCAACGGTATACAAAATATTCAATAAAATATTAGTGCACAATGTATATATAAATCAAATATCATATATACTATTGACCTCAAAATCTTACAAATTCTTTGGAAACAACCAATACAAAACTAAACTAAATCATGAAACTTAATAAATGAACTAAATACATGAAATGACTAAACCCAAATCTAGTCTCTCTGAAGTTTATACACATGCAATAGGAAGAGTATCTACAAAGAGGCAATCACCAGGCATCTCTACTCTGCACCGTCAGAACTCAAAAGATGATAAAGGGTACATCAAAGGAGTGCCCATTAAATCTTGTTTACTGCTCTCTATTCACTGTCAAGTATTGAAATATCTGGATCCTCTCAATGGCTAAATTTTTATTCACCTTCCATCGACTCTGATGCTAGGCACTTCCTCAACTTGATCTTTTGCAAATCCTAATGGTAAGTCAAGGTCAGTGAGAAAAGAGTAGTATTCAAAACAAACATAAAAACAAAATATATTTGATTTTTTAGCAGGTGTCCAAACTTCTGTGGATTTCTCTTCATAAGATACTTGTGCATCCATTCCTGTAGTATGTTCAAATTACAACTATCATGGTTACTAACCTTTTCCGATTTATACTTCAAGCAGGAATACATAAGGATTCACTGGGACATCATAATTCTCTATTAGAAATGACAAATGTTTGCATCTACTATAGTATCCATACACCATCAAACATTCTTTAGGAAAAAAATTATGGTTCAAAGTGGTAGAATAAGCAGACTACAGAGAACTCTTACCAAGCTAAAATAATTCCAGAATCCTCCACAGAATGTGTGGTATACTGGTATCCTTCCTGAAAAAACAAAATCAATATGACATTGATCTATATTATATATGGCACACATCTGAAAGGTATTTCTTACCAAATTGAGTCACAAGCTGATACACGATGGAAAGACTGTAAAAAATGTGGAAGATCTAAGGGAGCAATAGGATCACATGGGCCTTCCTGTGGAATTCACATCCTCATGATGATATGCCAACTAAAACAGAAAAATACAACTACAAGTTGAATTGAGTGTTTTCTTTCATACTCTAAACATAAGGACATGTTCTAATTTTGCTACTTGCAACAATAAATGGAAAAGAGCATAAAACACTCCATCATATGAGATGGATGAACACGCTCATGCAGTGTCATGGCAAAATATTGTCTTCAATTCTTTGTAAGCAAAACACACAGATTGAACAGTTACTCACAGGATGTATCAAACATCATGGGTTTCCAGAATTTATAACAGATAGGGTTGATTGGCTATATGTACCTCCACAGATTTATTGCACATCAGAAAATAGACATTTCATAACACGCCTTCCTGGATTCCATCACTACGTTTTTAAAAGGTTTCAAATGCATATCAATAAATCAGAAAATAGACATTTCATAACAGTTACTCACAGGATGAGACATAGCATAGGACGACTTTGTTGGAGCAACATATGCAACAGACATCCTGCAACCTCCCTGCAAAATGGTCGTCCAGAAAACAGTTGCAAATTTTCAAAAAGAATATCAAGGCGCAAGAAGATTGAAATGTGCCACATAACTCAAGATTCACATTTCAATGCCAAGAATGTACCTTGGATCAGGAATAGACCGAGTCTGCACTTCCTGTTGAGCTTCATCATTTGGTTGTATTCTCGTTTTTAGGACTGACACTTCTACTCGTGTGACAAGAACATTTGTGCGATTTAAAAATTACACACCTGGTGCTGCTGCACTACCTTGGTTAGAAATTCTCTCATAGTCATGTGGTGCAGGTAGGTTGTTCGAGGAGGGATGAATACCTATGATTGTGCAGGCTGCGTCGAAGGAACCTGCAGTGATGCCATGAGTTAGGGGATGAGATATTGCAGCCGCTGTTTCGAAAAGCAAATCATTTGTGGCGTTTGATCTTATAAATATAAAAGCAAGATAAACTTTATTATTATTCATCGACTTGACAATCACGATCTTATGTAGCAAGCTAGATCATTAAAGCAATTATGTGGCTAGAGTCTTACTCCCACGGATGATGGCTGCCTTGATTCTATGCATTATACACAATTCAGTTTGATCTAGAGACGACACAAGATAACCATGATAGTAAGGATTCAAGGGAGGACCTGGATGTCTAAATACCTTGGTGTATGGAGTCAAAACAAAGCTATGTACCAGCCTTCGAAAATGAAAATCAGCCACCAGACAACAGTTTTAGGTTCCATGTTCTTTCAGATTTTCACAATATAAAGGAATTGATAATAATGAGCAAATACATACTGTCATGCAGAACACCCTGCACCCTTCGTAACCTCAAGTAAAAAAGAAGGAAAAGAAAGAACTATCAGTAATCAAAATGTGCCCTCAATTACAATTTGTATGCGGCCAATTTAACACGTGCCTTTTTTATATATGAAAAATGCCCCATCTGAACATCCTATTGTACTATCTACGTCACGAAACAAAATATAAAACTTCATTAGGCTTTTTTGTTGCAATATTATCTTTCTATAGTACAACCTAATTTTACACAAATTAGATTGAGATATCTTACACTTACCAGATAGTGAGCAGGCTATCTTGTTGCCTTGTTGGATTATGATTTAGTTTGCAATGAACAAAGCATCAATATGAGAATAAAGTAAGGAAAATAAAACCTGAAAAATGTTCAAATAATCTCATTATGATGTTGGGCTCGTGATCATGCTGAATTCATAACATGTCTATAATGGGAATATACAACTTTGTGGAACTTGGAACTCTCACGTGAATTACTAACATATAAGTTTATAAATTTCAATTAGTAGACATAAATAAGTCATCAAAGGATCAACTTATAGACACATATGCAAGAGCAATAGGTAGTCATAGAATAGGTCATACAAGATAACAGCAACTTGTTTGCATAAGTAATTTTGAAACATGTTAGCAGTTAGCATGGGATGCAAGGTTGAATAGAGGCTCCACGGATAAGCACCTTGCAGCCCGCAGCGGACTCGTCGAGGTCACCGATTTGGGACCACAAGCGGTCGGAGATGGCCTTTAACTAAATCACCTCGACGGTGACATCACCGTAGTTGGCCGCGAATAGGTCTTCGGTGTTGAATAGATGCTGCTGCTGGGGCTGCGCCACCGTCTCAGCCTTCTCCGCCTTCCTGGCGTCCTTCTTCTGCTGCTTCTTGCTGAGGCGATCCCGATCGCGCGGCGCCCCTGTACCATTATTATATATTATTGAAGATTAAGTACTAACCTGGCCCGCGTCCATGTTTGAGTTGCAATGTGAAAACCTTTCCCTTAGACCCTGAAACAAAGGATTCAGAAAAAAATGAACACTGGGAACAGAGGAAATGGTGGTAGTGGCAGCATGGTAGCATGTCACAGAGGAAACAAACCTGTAGGCGCACAACATCACTGTAGAAAGAGTGCATTGTCCTCCTCTCAGAAATTTGTTATTGAAGAATAAGCCAAGAAATTAGAATTAGACAAGAACTAAGTACACAACATAGTGGTACAATTCCCAGTTCCTAGTTTTTTATTTATCATCTGAAGATAATATCTCATTCCTGATTGGTAACAGGCATTTTACAAACCTAAAATTTGGTGTTCACTGATTGGCATTTGAAAATGATAAAGGACCAAGTAAGATATATAGTTGGTGATGCCTTTAAGGTAAGGTTTATGATGTTCAAATATGCATCTAACTATTGAAATGGTTTCTGTTGACATTGAATGTTGTGAGGTACAAGTAATTCAGAGTTCAAACTATGGTCCCATTTTATGGTCTTATAATGACTTCTGCTACTGTCAAATGATGGCACAGGGGCTTCTCTAAATGTCTAAATAGACTGATTAGTAATCTTGACATTTTCTAACATGGACAGTTTGTTGAACCTTACTTTAGATTATCAATAGGAGTAGAGTAACAACATTGATGAGCTTAGTGATAAACCATTTCTGAAAATGACCTATTCTTATTGTTCAAAAACATGCATGCAGATCACATCACTCTTCAGCATAAATTTATTGCAGCCAGAAACTCTCATCTACAAGCACTTCATAATGGTTAATGAACCAGCCACCATGACCATGCACATTCAACAAAAAATAGTTTACATTCGAGTTGCCTAAAAACAAAAGGCTCTCTCCCAACCATAACTTTTCTCTAAATTAAACAAAAAGGGCCAAGATCTAGAAGCATCAGCAAGGAGAACTGAAATCTATAAGCGGACGGATCGAGGGGCTCACCGGTTGGTCAGCGTCTCTTGTGCTCCTGGATGAACTTGGAGTTCTTGAGGTCCTCCTCGGTGAAGTTGGTCGTCATCTTGATGACGATGAAGCCGGTGATGGCGAACCCCGTGATGAAGGGTCGGTGATGTTGAACGTCTTCATCCTCTCGGCCTTCGGCTCCGGTTGTTGGGCGCGTCGTGCTGTCGTCCGCGTGGCTCGTCATCCTCGGGCTGGTGCCTAGGTGCCTGGGTGAGCTGCCGAGTCAAGAAAAATAACACTAATCAAGAAAAACTTGTTCTGAATATACCACTGATCTGAGTATACCACTAATCAAGAAAAACTTGTGCGCTACTGCTATGAGTTCGAATGAAGAGACGGGAAAATTACCTGGGAGAGCGCCGAGAAGCCACGGATCGAACAGATGCACGTAAACAACTTTACCATGGAAATTTAAACCATCATAACCACTCAAGAGTTACTACAAAATAAAAATATAGGACAAAAAGCATCATAACATAAAACAAAAAAGGGCTCAGCATCACCCTTATTCTACCATGCAAACCGACTTCTCACTTTTCTTGCAGCACCACCTAATCACCTCAATGTAAGTGGAACTGTGCTGGTTGTCACATATCCGAATGACCATCCTAGGCACAACCACAAACCAAAAAGGGGTGATTAAAATAGGCTTCATGTGGGGAGAGGGTTAGCTCAAAGTAGACACTTGTAGCAGCCTTCATTGCTTAGTGCCATGCATTTTAGAAAAGGTTGAGCATCATCGCCCCTCATCACTCATCAGCAGTTCAGCATTCCTTTCACAAAATTGGACCCTACCAACAATCTAAAACTGCATTAGCAGTCAACACCAAGATTTCGATCCGAAAAGGCAAGGGGAGCAAAAGCATTCCTTTCACAAAATTGGACCCTGCCAACAATCTAAAACTGCATATGCAGTCAACACCAAGATTTCGATCCGAAAAGGCAAGGGGAGCAAAAGCATTCCTTTCACAAAATCGGACCCTGCCAACAATCCAAAAGTACACACCACTTAAATGTTTATGAAGACTTACTTAGGCAAGCAACCCGTAAAATTTTTCAGAAATAAAATACAAATAGCAACACTATGAGAACAGACAAGTGATAAGTCTGTAAAACACAAAAAAGGCTCAGAATCACCCTTATTCTACCATACAAACCGACTTCTCACTTCTCTTGTAGCACCACCTAATCACCTCAATGTAAGTGGAACTGTGCTGGTTGTCACATATCCGAATGACCATCCTAGGCACAACCACAAACCAAAAAGGGGTGATTAAAATAGGCTTCATGTGGGGAGAGGGTTAGCTCAAAGTAGACACTTGTAGCAGCCTTCATTGCTCAGTGCCATGCATTGTGGAAAAGGTTGAGCATCATCGCCCCTCATCACTCATCAGCAGTTCAACATTCCTTTCACAAAATTGGACCCTACCAACAATCCAAAATTTCATTAGCAGTCAACACCAAGATTTCGATCCAAAAAGGCAAGGGGAGCAAAAGCATTCCTTTCACAAAATTGGACCCTGCCAACAATCCAAAACTGCATTAGTAATGTAAAAGTGATGAGAACTTTATCTAATAGCATGTAATAGCAAGGAAAGCAATGGTTTATTAAAAGTAGCATGTAATAGCATCACCACTTAAATGTTTATGAAGACTTACTTAGGCAAGCAACCCGTAAAAATTTTCAGAAACAAAATACAAATAGCAACACTGTGAGGACTGATAAGTGATAAGTCTGTAAAACACATAGTTTCAAGTACATGAAAATACAAGATAAACAAGTTAACCAGATTCAGAGTTTCCTTTGCAAAAGGAAAATCATATGGCGCCTAGGGGGACTGGTGCCCTCATTC
Organism: Zea luxurians; assembly: GCA_029449295.1. Taxonomy (NCBI): domain Eukaryota; kingdom Viridiplantae; phylum Streptophyta; class Magnoliopsida; order Poales; family Poaceae; genus Zea; species Zea luxurians. Next base: position 72,745,053 of record JAOPSE010000004.1, on the reverse strand, counting down.
TAAAATACCATGTTGCAATGTTTCAAAGATCATAACAAAAACCATGCATATAGGAAACATAAAATTAAATGTAGTTGCAACAATTCAGTTTGTTCATATTTGATCACTCCATTAAAAACATAAATGTAACCTAGGATTGAGAAGCACATGATTAAGTGTGACAATGAGGTTTGCGACGTGATTTTAGTCTGCTGACTATGATCTTGCTTATTTTAAACTCAATTAAACAAACAATGAATCAAGAAAGACATACGATCTGAAATTGATCTACCTGTGTCAAACTTTAAGCTGTGAGAGAGGTCAGAGTTCATTTCTGTTTTCTATGAAGTGTACAATCACTCGGGTTGCTATCGAATTATTTTCTCAGATGATGGTATGACACCAGAACACAACTTTTGATGGAGTATGAAAATTAAAAAGATTAGTGCGTACAAGAAGGCAAGAGAAGACAATAGTAAAGTACTGTCACTGCGAGAGCACCACTAATAGTAAAGTACTGGACATTGCAAATCCCCGTTACTACTGCCTTCTCTTGCGTGCTACTGAAGGATGGGCGGCGTACCTGGCTGTAGTCTTCCTGGGAGAGCGCCGAGAAGGATGGGAGTTGGTGCCTCACCAACGCATGACATTTTATCGCCTCAATGATGCCGTCGATGCAAACCTTGCCCCGGAGCCTTGGTTGAAGGTTAGGACGCGTGGATTGTGCGGGCGAGGCCGATCGGGTGCGACGCGAGACTTTGGGGAGGGAGTAAATCGCATGTATGGGGACTCCATGGAGTTGTCCATGTGATGCAGATCGGTCTTCCAGGGAGAGATTAGGAGCGGCAGATCGAGGGGGAGTAAATCGCGCGTACGGGGACTCCAGGGAGCGTCGACGCGATGCAGAGAGTGGGAGCGGCACATCCGGTACTTCCATGGAGGTGAAGCAGATGGGGGGGGGAGTGGATCGCGCGTATCGACACTCCAGAGAGAGATTGGGCGCGGCAGATCGGGTACTTGCATGGAGGTGAGGCAGATCGGGGGGATTGGATCGTGCGGATCGACCTTCCAGGGAGAGATAGGTCCGTGTGATTTGGGGGCGCAGGGGCGCGGACCTTCCATCCGCGTTTGCACGTCACCTCACCTGCGGGCCAACGTTTGGTGGTGGTGCGGGTCCATCGGCGGCGTGGTGGGCGCTCGAAGGTGACGACCCGTCAGCTGCGACTCCAAAGGCGGCGAGGTCGTGGCCAGGGCTGGGGGTTTCAAACTGGAACGCCCTGTACCCGTTCATCTTCCACTTGGTCTTGGTCCCCGACGGCGCGCGGCCGTAATAGAACACCATGGTCTTCTTCACCTCGATGGCGCGGTGGTCGGCGGAGTAGATGGCCCCGGGCGTGCCCACGGCCTTCCAGTACCCCGACGGTGTCGTCCGGCTGGGCCGCCCGCCCCGCGCCTCCCGCTCCCGCCGTGGGCAGAAGTAGAACCACGGCTCCCTCACCGGCACCGGCGCCGCCGTCGCACAGCGTGCGCGGCGGGACTGCGGCGGCTGTGCTCGGCGGTGGGGACTGCAGGACTGCGGGCGCGGCGGCGGGGACTGCGGGTGCGGGGAGGGAGGCAGAGCGCGCGATGGTAGAACAAAAAAATGTGGACGCCTACACTAAAGACATAAGGAGTAGTAGAGATGAACCATCACTCCTAAAAACAGGTGAGGAAATTCTCCGGCCGGGTGGCGGAACGCACCCGCCCTAAATCCTAAGATGAGGAGGGGCCTAAGTGTTTTGCCTGTCTACTAAGCGATGAACAAACTCAAGAACACACAAGGGTTTAGAGTGGTTTGGGCCGCCGGAGTGTAATACCCTACTCCACTGTGTGATGTATTGAGCTTGAGAGCTTGTATGAACTTGTGAGTGTGGGAGTTAAGTGAGCTCTTTTTTCTGTAACGTTGTGTGCCTCCCCTTTTATAGCTAAAGGGGGGCACATACAAGGGTGCTGAGCCCCAACATGCGGGCCCAGGGACATAACATATGTAATACTTGTAGCAACTAATGCTGGTCGCCAGTGCAATCTCCTTGTGCCCTGATATCCACGGTCTGCGTAGTATTGGCGTGCAACAGAAGCTTCCCTGGCAACGTACGAGTGATGATGAGCACAACGTATGCCACAGCACGGGCGTACTGCCTGCCACCGGAGTGGACGGGCACGCCGCCTGCAGGATGGCCTGGTCGCCGCCCGCCAGCAGAGTGGACAGGGCTCATTTAATGCTGAGGCGGCACATCACTTGTCAGTGGAGTAGACATGGCACATTTAATGATGAGGCGGCACATCACCTGCCAGTTTGACAGGCGGCGCGCCTCATCCGCAATAAATGCGCGCGGCCCAGAGGCCTTACGTCAGGCTCCGCCCGTTGGCTTACTTCACAGGCAGCTGGCCACGTGGCAGCATCGGGTCTCCGCCTGAGCGGGGAGCATAAGCATACGCAATATGGTCCAGACACGTGTCGGATCCGGACCCCGCCTGGCCTTGATTAAGGTCCGGGTACTCCTTCTCCTAGAATCTCGGGACCTTGTTGTGAGAGACCTGGACCCCACATAGGGAGGTCTGGGACCTGTCTCAGGGGTCCAGTCTGTACTCGTGGAGGTCCTGGACCCTGCTCAGAGGTCCGGGCTGTGTATCCAGGGGTCCGACACTTTCCCGTGGGGGTCCGGACCCACTGTTGACACCATGGAGTACATCGTCTCCTCTGGCCACGTGGCGCCCCCGGTGCTGCCCACGTGGTGGGGTCAGGCGCTGTTTGCCACGTGGCTAGAGGTAGCCGCATGGACTCCACGCCTTCACACTGTAGTAAGGGGTACCCCTAATTCAGGGTTCTGATAGTGGCCCCTGGGCCCGCCTCAGGGGAGGAAACGAGCCTGCAGGTGGGGCCAAAGCTTGATTGGCGATTGGCACGCTGCTTCTGTGCGCTTGCTGACACACTTACTGCCAGTTTGCCTTCGGTCATGCCAACTGTCATGCCTACCCCTGCGGCTGACTGACCTGTGGTCTCCGCACTTGATGGTTTTGCTGGGCCACGGGCGGGGTGCCTCGATACCGCTGCATTGGTTTTGAAACTTCACCTCTTTTTTGTCCTTTGCGGTAGCCCTGAGGGGGCGCAGTACTGGCACGAGCGGCGGTTCGACTTATCTGCACCCAGGGACCGACGCCCAAGGAGGATGACTCGTGGGCCCGTGCCCCATGTCAGAGACTGGGCTGTTGGTTTCGGTGAGGATGAAGAGGCACGACAGTTCACTCCTCACGTGGCGGTTCGCCTTCTTCACACACGGAGACCGACGCCCAAGGAGTATGACTCGTGGGCCCGGGCCCCCATGCCAGGGGTTGGGTCACTTTGGCGCGCGTCGGGCGAGATCTTCTACGGCGCTTCGGGGCGTCAGTGGTGGAATCTTTCTTTAAAAAGGGGATTCCCCCGAGTGCGGTAGCCATTCTCATCACTCGCAGCGCCCTTTCACCCTTGAATTCTCCGCGCTCTTCTGCCGTCGTAGCCGTCATGGCCTTGCTAGACCCTCCCGAGCGCCTCCAGCCCGAGGTGGCACTCAACTTGGTGCGCAACCTGCTCGGATGGGGTGTGCCAGTGTTCCCCGGAAGGATCTGTGTCGGCGCCTCTCCTCACGGCGATCTCGCCGCCGAAGAGTTCGTGCTCTTCGTCTCCAACTTCCCCAGCGGGTTGGCACTGCTGGTCTCGTCTTTCTTCATGCTGCTGCTGGAGGAGCTCGACCTCCAACCTCAGCACTTCATGCCCTGCTTCATCCTTCAGGCGGCCATCATCGCCTACCTCTGCAATATGTCCGTGGGGGCGACGCTTCTTCCTCCAGCATTCGGTTTCAATGATGTTCATCAGCCTTGCAGAGGTGGAAAGCGAGTTGAGCTGCGGCTCCATCTTCCACATGAGCTTCACCAGTGCCTCATGGTATACCGCCATGAACTAGTCGAGCTCCAACTCCATGGGGTGGGAAGCGAGCCGAGCTGTGGCTCCATCTCTTTGGCTTTGATGGCTTCGGTGCCGCCTCCAACGGTGACCACTGGCCCGGCTGCTAAAGACGCCACCTAGGAGGTCGTACAAGATGTCGCGGAGATGGCGGCCGCGCGCTTCCAGCGTGACCATACTGATGTCGAGTAGGTCATACCTGTAGACATAAGGCTAGGGTCCCGCTTGAAGGCGGATGTAATAACTTTGTTTTTGTAAGATATTGTCGGCGTTTCGAGACAGGGGGGTCCCTGAGCCGACGAGTGAAGTGTCGCCGCGTGCCCCAGCCCAGATGGGTCGACGCGAGGCCGAGCGTGAAGGGGGGAGAGCGAGGAGGCCGGAGATGGGAGAGAGAGATGGAAATCCCGCCGCCTTCGTGTTTGTCCCGCGCCCAGATTGGGTGCGCTTGCAGTAGGGGGTTACAAGCGTCCACCCGAGGGAAGGAGCGAGTGGCCTTATGCGAGCGCCCGTCTCGTCCTCGTCCCCGAGCGGCCAACCCTCTCTAAGAGGGCCCTGGTCCTTCCTTTTATAGGCGTAAGGAGGGGATCCAGGTGTACAATGAGGGGTGTAGCAGAGTGCTACGTGTCTAGCGGAGGAGAGCTAGTGCCCTAAGTACACGCCATCATGGCGGCCGGAGAGATCTTGGCGCCCGGTTTGTGTGATGTCGTGGCCGTCGGAGGAGCGCTGGAGCCTGGTGGAGGGACAGCTGTCGGGGCCGTCGAGTCCTTGCTGACGTCCTCTTGCTTTCGTAAGGGGGCCGAGAGCCGCCATCGTCAGGGAGCATGCGGGGCGCCATCATCGCCTAACTGGCGGAGCGAGCCAGATGGGACGCCGGTCTTGTTCCCCGTAGCCTGAGTCAGCCTGGGGTAGGATAATGATGGCGCCTCCTGTTGACGTGGCTGGTCCGCGCCCTAGGTTGGGCGAGGTGGAAGCTCCTCCGAGGTCGAGGTCGAGTTCGTCTTCCATGGCCGAGGCTGAGTCTGAGCCTCGGGGTCGGGCGAGGCGGAGGCCGTTGGCTGAGGCCAGGGCGGAATCTGAGTCCCGGGGTCGGGCGAAGCGGAGTTCGTCGTCTTCTGGGGCTAAGCCCAAGTCCAAGCCCTGGGTCGTGCGGAGCGGAGTTCGCCGTCTTCCGGGGCTTAGCCCGAGTCCGAGCCCTGGGTCGGGCGAAGCGGAGTTCGCCGTCTTCCGGGGCTTAGCCCGAGTCCGAGCCCTGGGTCGGGCGTAGCGGAGTTCGCCGTCTTCCGGGGCTTAGCCCGAGTCCGAGCCCTGGGTCGGGCGGAGCGGAATTCGCCGTCTTCCGGGGCTTAGCCTGAGTCTGAGCCCTGGGTCGGGCGGAGCGGAGTTTCCTATGGTGCGCGGCCGGGCCTGACTGCCTGTCAGCCTCACTCTGTCAAGTGGCACCGCAGTCGGAGCGGCGCAGGCGGCGCTGTCTTTCTGACAGACCGGTCAGTGGAGCGGCGAAGTGACGGCAGTCACTTCGGCTCTGTCATCTGAGTGGAGTGCGTCAGGATAAAGGTGTCAGGCCACCTTTGCATTAAATGCTCCTGCGATTGGTCGGGGTTGCTTCTTGGCGAAGACAGGGCCTCGGGCAAGCCGGGAACGTGTTCGCCGCTGGAGGGGGGCCTCGGGCGAGGCGGAGATCCTCCGGGGTCGGCTGCCCTTGTCCGAGGCTAGGCTCAGGCGAGGCGTGATCGAGTCCCTCGAATAGACTGATCTCTGACTTGATCGCACCCATCAGGCCTTTGCAGCTTTGTGCTGATGGGGGTTACCAGCTGAGAATTAGGAGCCTTGAGGGTACCCCTAATTATGGTCCCTGACAGTAGCCCCCGAGCCTCAAAGGGAGTGTTAGCACTCGCTTGGAGGCTTTCGTCGCACTTTTTTGCAAGGGGACCAGCCTTTCTCGGTTACGTTTTTTTCCGGTGGGTGCGCGCGAGCGCACCCGCCGGGTGTAGCCACTGAGGCCTCGGAGGAGTGGTTTGACTCCTCCGAGGTCTTAACGCCTCGCGCAATGCTTCGGCTGGTCTGGTCGTTCCCTCATGCGAGCTGGCCGTAGCCCGGGTGTACAGTCGGGTCCCAAGTTCTCGGGCTGGTATGTTGACGCTGTCAACGGTTTGGCCGGAGCCGGTTTGCGAGAGCAGCCCCCGAGCCTCTGCACAGGGCGAGAGGGCGATCAGGGACAGACTCGACTTTTTCACATACGCCCCTGCGTCGCCTTTCCGCAAGGAGGAGGGGGGAGAGCGCCATGTTGCCCTCGGTGGGCGCCGAACATGGTGTCTCCGGTGAGCTGCAGGCGGGTGATCTGAGCGGACGTCCGTGCCCCATTCGTTAGGGGTCGGCTAGGGGCCCAGAGGCGCGCCCAAAAGTACCTGCGGGTGATCTGCCAGACCCGGTCCCCTGGTGACGGGGTCTGAGGGCTCGATGCCTCCCTCTGATGGGATTCTGTTACAAGATCGTTCCCGCTGGTCTCGGAAATGTCCTAGGGTACCTGGGGAGCGCAGCCCGATCCTTGGTTATGTATCGAACGTACCCATGGTCATCCCTCGCTCTGCGTCTGAGGCGGCTGTGAACCCTTCGGGGGCCAGCCTTCGATCCCCTGATCAGTAGTGGGCGCGGAGCCCGAGTAGCCTGAGGCGGCCGTTGAACCCTTCCGAGGGGCCGGCCTTTGAACCTCTGACCAGTAGTGGGTGTGGAGCCCATGTGCTTTGAGGCGGCTGTTGAACCCTTCTGAGGGGCCAGCCTTCGAACCTCTGATCAGTAGGGAGGCTCGGAGCCTGGTTCCTTCAAGGGGAAGGATCCTTTCCGGGGTATCCCCCTTTCCCGGTCCCTGTTGCAAGAGAGAGAAAGAGGAAAAAAGGAAAAGGATACGAAATCGAACGACGCGGCGTACCTTTTTTGACGTGGTCATTACGGCGAAGGCGAAACGTCGCTCGCTTCTCCTGCTAGAGGCGCCGCCTGTCCCGCCGTGGAGTTAATGCGACGGGGCGAGTGGTTCGCAGGGCAGCCGTTGCGCGTGCGCGAGCCGTTCGAGGAACGGAACACGGGCGCGTTGTCTTCATGCCGTGAGAGAGGGTTCTCTCGCTGCCCCCGGATGGGACGTAAGCTTGGCTGATGACGTGACCGCCGCTCCCGCCCGCCTGCCACCGCCATTACTGCCGGCCCGTCTTCGGCCGTATTGACCGTCGCGCCAGGCTAGAGTCGCTGGGTCGTGCGCTGGGTCGCCTCGAGTCGCGGTATTGGTTCCGCAGTCGAGGAGGCGCGGTGGTGGCGCAGGTGGCGGTGCAGTTGCAGGCACGTAGCAACCGGCGCACCGGTTGCATGACGCGTGGGCCTGGTCCTCCAAGCTGGGCACGTTGGAAGTCGGAGAGGTGCGCCCACTTGGCGCGGTTGCATGCCGCCTGCATGGCTGCCCGCCCTTTCGCCCGCTGGTCTGGGCAAAAGTGGAGAGTCGCTTGTAACCGCTGGGCGGTTGCACGCACCGCGCGCTGCGGTTTGGCTTCTTCTGCTCTATGCCGGCTTGCATGACGTGTGGGACCCAGCCCCCACGCCGTAGGGGAGGACCTTGGAGCGTGTTGGAGAAGACTCAGCCCACGACGGCTGGGGACGCAAGTGGGGAGAGTCGCCTTTAAAAGGAGGGTGACCCTCCTGGAAGGCCACCGTGTCTTCGCACTCCTTTATGCATCGTGTCTTTCTATCTTCCAAGCCCCCGGATGGGGGATATCCGCCGTCTTTCTGCTTTGATGTTGGAGGAACGCAACTCTATGGGAGTTGGTACCCTTCAGCCGTCGTTCGGCTTCAAGGATTTTCATCAGGCGGCCCGGTCGCACCCCTCCGCCGGCGGTCACCCAAGATGGTGACCTCCAGTTCGATGGCGGGGGAGAGCGAACCGGGCCGCGGCCTCTGCCCCTCCCTCAGCCTCAAGGATTTTCATCACCAGGGCTGGGGAGGGGAGTGTGCCGAGTCGGGGGTTGGCCCCTGCGTGTGCGGTGGCCCGCTCCTTCCCTCAGTGATCGGGGGGAAGGGCGGGAGTCGCCCGTGGTGCTGACAGCTGCACTGTGCCCGGCTCTCTGAGCCGAGCGGCTTCAGAGCTGCTCCCGGTGCCACCTCCCGCCACGGCAGCTGGAAGAGGTTCCGCCGCCGACGAGCTTGCCGGCGCCACCCGCGGACCGACCTCCAACTCTACGGCCTTCTGCCCGTCCTTGCCTCTCGAGTTTGGGCACGGGCGGGGGCCTCCTGACAGCAGCGTCCGCCCTGAGGTCATCGCTGCTGCTGTTCGGACCCTTGGAGCAGAAGTCTTCATCGTCGTCGCTGCTGGGCGGGCGACGGCGAGCCGTTCGTCGGTCTTCTGTTGCTCCGCAGGCCCTTCCCCCATCGAGTGGGGTTGTTCGTACCTGCGGAGGTGGAACCGGAGTTCCGTTTGTAATGGCACTTCGAATGCCAGTGTTTTTGTTCACTACGGCCGTCGAGGCCTGAACATGTATGTAAATTCGGCACGGAGCCGTGTCTTTTCCCCATTTTTGAGCACTAAAACTCGCCTGCTGGTTGTCTGAACCGCTTCGCCAAGCGTGAGTCGCCCCGTGTAAAGGTGACGAGTGAGGTATCCGTATCCCGGAGGCGTAGGAGTCCCTCGGCTCGGTCATCCTTGTTATCCGAGGCTTCCCTTGCTTAGTTAGAGGAAACCCTCGGCCGCTCTTCGATGAGCCGAGGCAAGGGGTAGCGGTGCCAGCGCAAACAGAGGCATAGTTGGCTCGAAAAGAAGACCAGGTCGGCCGGAGCCTGGCCGGGTCGTCCGTTAGCGGGACCGACGCCGGAATTGACCTGCTGAGGCCTCGGGCCGGGCTGATGTCCTTGGGGAACAGCTAGCCGAGGCCCCGAGGTGACCGGCCGAGCCGCCTGCTCGGGCCGGATTCTTAGAGAAGACCCTGGCGGCGATGGCCTGGGCTTGGTGATGACGTCGTCCTTCAGAGCGGAGGCCCTTGGACCGCGTTGCCGTCCGAGGCTAGGTCGGACCTCGCCAGAGGTGTTGTCGACGCCGAGGGTGCTGCTGCTCCCTTTAGCCGTCAGGATCCGAGCCTGCAGGATCGGATTATCTTGTAGCGTGTGTTTTCTGCGGCCGCCGAGGCCGAAACACACCCTCGCCGTGTTGTAAATCCGCGTCTCCTTTCCTCTTGTTTCGAGTATCTAGACTTTTTTGTCGGTAACAGAACTGTTTGTGCGGGCAAGAGTTGCTTTTCACGGAAGGTGATGAGTGAGGTATCCGTATCCCGGAGGCGTAGGAATCCCTCGGCTCGGTCGGCCTTGCCGCTTACGCGCACTCTTACCCTTCCATGGGGTTCTGTCACCGACGCAGTCGAGAAGGCTCAAAGAATCGCTCCGGCAGAAGAGCTTTCGAACGTGAAGACTTGTCCGGTCCGTGGAATCACTTATCCGAACGTGAGTTACTTATGGCAGAAGGTGATGAGTGAGGTATCCGTATCCCGGAGGCGTAGGAGTCCCTCGGCTCGGTCAGCCTTGGCTGCTTACGCGTACTCCGTCGTTTTCAGGATCCACTTTCGAAGTAGTCGAAAAGCACGAAAGACATTCCGGCGGAAAAGATCTTTTTTTTGAGGAAAATTTCGACGCAGAGGGGGTTCCCCCTTTTAGCCCCCGAGGGAGGGTCGGGCTTTGCCGAGGCAAGGCTGACCCTTCCTTGATGACTAAACTTTGCGTGAGAGCGAGGTATATGAAGAACTTGAAAACATCTTAAGGGTAGAAGCGACGTAGCTGTTGGATGTTCCAAGCGTTGCTGTAGATCTCGCCTTGGCTGTTGGCCAGCTTGTATGTTTCGGGCTTCAAAATCTTGGCGATGACGAACGACCCTTCCCAGGGAGGCGTGAGCTTGTGCCGCCCTCGGGTGTCTTGTCGCAGCCGAAGCACCAGGTCGCCCACCTGGAGGTCTTGGGACCGGACCCCTCGGGCGTGGTAGCGTCGCATGGACTGCTGGTACCACGCTGAGTGTAGTAAGGCCTTGTCCCGAGCCTCTTCCAGCTGGTCCAGCGAGTCTTCTCGACTAGCTTGGTTGCTTTGGTTGTCATAGGCTCTCGTCCTCGGGGAACCGTACTCCAGGTCTGTGGGCAAGATGGCCTCGGCCCCATAGACTAGGAAGAATGGCGTGAAGCCCGTGGCCCGGCTCGGTGTCGTTCTCAGGCTCCAGACCACCGAGGGGAGTTCCTTCATCCACCGCTTGCCGAACTTGTTGAGGTCGTTGTAAATCCGAGGCTTGAGTCCTTGCAGGATCATGCCGTTGGCCCGCTCCACTTGCCCATTCGTCATGGGGTGAGCCACGGCAGCCCAGTCCACCCGGATGTGGTGATCCTCGCAGAAGTCCAGGAACTTTCTGCTAGTGAACTGGGTGCCGTTGTCGGTGATGATGGAGTTCGGGACCCCGAAACGATGGATGATGTTGGTGAAGAACGCCACCGCCTGCTCGGACCTGATGCTGTTCAGGGGTCGGACCTCGATCCACTTGGAAAATTTGTCGATGGCGACCAACAGGTGCGTGTAGCCCCTGGGTGCCTTCTGCAAGGGGCCGACGAGGTCCAGACCCCACACAACAAAAGGCCATGTGATGGGTATTGTCTGCAGAGCATGAGCGGGCAGGTGGGTCTGCCTTGCGTAGAACTGACACCCTTCGCAGGCGCGGACAATTCTAGTGGCGTCGGCCACCGCCGTTGGCCAGTAGAAACCTTGTCGGAAAGCATTTCCGACAAGGGCTCGAGGTGCTGCGTGGTGGCCGCAAGCCCCCGAGTGTATTTCTTGGAGGAGTTCCTGGCCTTCGGTGGTGGAGATGCATCGCTGAAGGATGCCTGAAGGGCTGTGGTGGTAGAGCTCCTTCCCTTCTCCCAGCAAGACGAACGACTTGGCGCGCCGCGCCAACCGCCGAGCTTCGGCTCGGTCAAGGGGTAGCTCTCCTCGGTGGAGATATTGCAGGTACGGGGTCTGCCAGTTTTGATCAGGCGTGACCCTGCTTTGCTCCCCCTCGACGCGCAGCGTTTCGCCCTCGGGGGCCGAGGGTACCTCGGGCCAAACCGAGGGTGCCTCGGGTCGAGCCGAGGATGCCTCGGACTGTGCCGAGGGTACCTCGGGCTGGGCCGAGGGTGCCTCAGGCTCGGGTGTGTTGTCGATCTTGACGGAGGGTTGATGCAGATCTCGGGAGAAGACGTCCGGGGGAACCGTTGTTCGCCCCGAGGCTATTTTAGCCAGCTCGTCCGCAGTCTCGTTGTAGCGCCGAGCGATGTGGTTGAGCTCGAGCCCGTAGAACTTGTCTTCCAGGCGCCGAACCTCATCGCAGTAGGCCTCCATCTTTGGGTCGCGGCAGTGGGAGTTCTTCATGACTTGGTCGATGACGAGCTGCGAGTCACCTCGAGCGTCGAGGCGTCGGACCCCCAGCTCGATGGCGATTCGCAACCCGTTTACCAGGGCCTCGTACTCCGCCACTTTGTTGGACACCGGGAAGTGGAGGCGTAGCACGTAGCGTAGGTGCTTCTCGAGGGGCGAGACGAAGAGGAGGCCTACACCGGCCCCTGTCTTCATCAGCGACTCGTCGAAAAACATGGTCCAAAGCTCCGGTTGGATCGGAGCCGTTGGGAGCTGGGTGTCGGCCCATTCAGCCACGAAGTCCGCCAGGACCTGGGACTTGATGGCCTTCCGGGGGGCGAACGAGATCGTCTCGCCCATGATCTCCACCGCCCACTTTGCGATCCTACCCGAAGCCTCTCGGGAGTGGATGATCTCTCCTAGGGGGAAGGATGACACCACCGTCACCGGATGAGACTCGAAGTAGTGTCGCAACTTCCGCCGCGTCAGGATCACCGCGTACAGCAGCTTCTGAACTTGTGGGTAGCAGATCTTGGTCTCAGACAGTACCTCACTGACGAAGTAGACTGGCATCTGAACGGGCAATGCATGCCCCTCTTCTTGCCTCTCGACCACAATCGCGGCGCTAACCACCTGAGTGGTCGCGGCGACGTAGACCAAGAGGGCTTCTCCGGCAGCTGGGGGCACCAAGATAGGCGCCTTCGTGAGGAGCGCCTTCAGGTTCCCAAGGGCTTCCTCGGCCTCAGGGGTCCAAGTGAAGCGCTCGGCCTTCCTCAAGAGGCGGTACAGGGGTAGACCTCTTTCGCCGAGGCGTGAGATGAAGCGGCTCAAAGCCGCGAGACATCCCATGACCCTCTGTACGCCTTTCAAGTCCTTGATGGGCCCCATGCTGGTGATGGCTGCGATCTTCTTCGGGTTGGCTTCGATGCCCCGCTCAGAGACGATGAACCCCAAGAGCATGCCTCGGGGCACCCCGAAGACACATTTTTCGGGATTGAGCTTGACGCCTTTCGCCTTGAGACATCGGAATGTCACTTCAAGGTCAGAAAGGAGGTCAGAGGCTTTCCTTGTCTTGACTACGATGTCTTCGACGTAAGCCTTGACCGTGCGACCAATGTGTTCGCCGAACACATGGTTCATGCACCGCTGGTACGTCGCGCCCGCATTCCTCAAGCCGAACGGCATGGTGACATAGCAGTACATGCCGAAGGGTGTGATGAAAGAAGTCGCGAGCTGGTCGGACTCTTTCATCCTAATTTGGTGATACCCTGAGTAGGCATCGAGGAAAGACAGGGTTTCGCACCCAGCAGTGGAATCCACGATTTGATCGATGCGAGGCAGAGGGTAGGGAACCTTCGGACATGCTTTGTTCAGACCAGTGTAGTCTACACACATCTGCCATTTCCCCCTTTCTTTCTCACAAGCACAGAGTTGGCAAGCCATTCGGGATGGAATACCTCTTTGATGAACCCTGCCGCCATTAGCTTGTGGATCTCCTCGCCTATGGCTCTGCGCTTATCCTCGTCGAATCGGCGTAGAGGCTGCTTGACGGGTCGAGCTCCAGCTCGGATGTCCAGCGAGTGCTCGGCGACATCCCTCGGTATGCCGGGCATGTCCGAGGGACTCCACGCGAAGACGTCGGCGTTCGCGTGGAGAAAGTCGACGAGCATTGCTTCCTATTTGGGATCGAGCCCGGAGCCGATCCGGACTTGTTTGGAGGCGTCGCTGCTGGGGTCGAGGGGACGGACTTAACCGTCTCCGCTGGCTCGAAGTTGCCGGCATGACGCTTCACATCTGGCACCTCCTTGGAGAGGCTCTCCAGGTCGGCGATGAGGGCCTCGGACTCGGCGAGGGCCTCGGCGTACTCCACGCACTCCACGTCGCATTCGAACGCGTGTTTGTACATGGGGCCGACGGTGATGACCCCGTTGGGGCCCGACATCTTGAGCTTGAGGTAGGTGTAGTTGGGGACGGCCATGAACTTCGTGTAGCAGGGCCTCCCCAATACCGCGTGGTAGGTTCCTCGGAACCCGACCACCTCGAACGTCAGGGTCTCCCTTCGGAAGTTGGAGGGTGTTCCGAAGCAGACGGGAAGATCGAGTTGTCCGAGGGGCTGGACGCGCTTCCCGGGGATGATCCCATGGAAAGGCGTAGCGCCCGCCCGGACCGAGGGCAGATCGATACGTAGAAGCCCGAGGGTCTCGGCGTAGATGATGTTGAGGCTGCTGCCTCCGTCCATGAGGACCTTGGTGAGCCTGACGTCACCGATGACGGGGTCGACGACGAGTGGGTATTTCCCTGGGCTCGGCACATGGTCGGGGTGGTCGGCCCGGTCGAAGGTGATGGGCTTGTCAGACCAGTCTAGGTAGACTGGCGCCGCCACCTTCACCGAACAGACCTCCCGGCGCTCTTGCTTGCGGTGCCGAGCCGAGGCGTTGGCCGCTTGCCCGCCGTAGATCATGAAGCAGTCGTGAACCTCGGGGAACTCTCCTGCCTGGTGATCTTCCTTCTTGTCGTTGTCGCGGGCCCTGCCACCCTCCGCGGGTGGCCCGGCACTGCGGAAGTGGCGCCGAAGCATGACGCACTCCTCGAGGGTGTGCTTGATGGGCCCCTGGTGATAGGGGCACGGCTCCTTGAGCATCTTGTCGAAGAGGTTGGGACCTCCGGGGGGCTTCCGAGGGTTCTTGTGCTCGGCGGCGGCGACAAGGTCCGCGTTGGCGGCGTCGCGTTTCGCTTGCGACTTCTTCTTGCCCTTCTTCCTGGCACCACGCTGAGTTGACGCCTCGGGGGCATCCTCCGTTGGGTGGCCCTGGGGCTGCTTGTCCTTCCGGAAGATAGCCTCGACCGCCTCCTGGCCGGAGGCGAACTTGGTGGCGATGTCCATCAGCTCGCTCGCCCTGGTGGGGGTCTTGCGACCCAGCTTGCTCACCAGGTCGCGGTAGGTGGTGCCAGCGAGGAACGCGCCGATGACATCCGAGTCGGTGATGTTGGGCAGCTCGGTGCGTTGCTTCGAGAATCGCCGGATGTAGTCCCGGAGAGACTCTCCCGGCTGCTGTCGGCAGCTTCGGAGGTCCCAGGAATTCCCGGGGCGCACGTACGTGCCCTGGAAATTGCCGGTGAAAGCTTGGACTAGGTCGTCCCAGTTGGAGATCTGCCCCGGAGGCAGGTGCTCCAACCAGGCACGAGTGGTGTCGGAGAGGAACAGGGGGAGGTTGCGGATGATGAGGTTGTCATTGTCCGTTCTACCCAGTTGGCAGGCCAGACGGTAGTCCGCGAGCCACAGTTCCGGTCTCATCTCCCCCGAGTACTTCGTGATAGTAGTCGGGGGTCGGAACCGGGTCGGGAACGACGCCCGTCGTATGGCCCGGCTGAAGGCCTGCGGACCAGGTGGTTCGGGCGAGGGACTCCGATCCTCCCCGCTGTCGTAGCGTCCCCCACGCCTGGGGTGGTAGCCTCGGCGCACCCTCTCGTCGAGGTGGGCCCGATGATCGCGATGGTGGTGCTCGTTGCTGAGGCGACCCGGGGCTGCAGGCGCTGTGTTGCGCGTGCGCCCGGTGTAGACCGAGGCTTCCCGCATGAATCAGGAAGTCGCGGCATGATGTTCCGAGGGGTACCCCTGCCTTCGGGAGGCGGAGCTCTCGGCCCGCCGGACCGTGGCGCCTTCCAGGAGATCCTTGAGCTCTCCCTGGATTCGCCGCCCCTCGGTGGTTGATGGCTCCAGCATCGCGTGGAGGAGCATTGCTGCTGCGGCCAGGTTCTGGCCGACCCCACTGGATGCGGGTGGCGGCCTGACCCTGACATCGTCGGCGATGCGGTGCTGGAAACCCTAGGGTAGATGACGCATTTCTCCGGCCGGAGGTTGGCCCGCCCATGCCTGCCCAACATCCCGGCGGATTGGCTCGAGCGCTCCTGCTCCCTCGTCGAGCCTGGCCTGCACCCCGCGGATTTGCTCGAGTTGTGGGTCGTGACCCCCCGCCGGAACGGGGACCACAACTAGCTCCCGCGGGATGTCAATGCGAGGCGCTGGCCTAGGGAGATCACCGTCCTCCGGCATGCCGAGATGGTTGCCTTCGGAGGGACCCCCTAGATCGACGTGGAAACACTCGCGGCTCGGGCCGCAGTCCTCGTCGCCGAGGCTACGGCTACCGTCGGAACAGTCGGAAAGGCAGTAGTCGCGTGCGGTCATGAGGTCCCGCATGGCACCGGGGTTGCCAAGTCTGGAGAAATCCCAATGGAAGCTAGGTTCGTCGTCTTCCTCGGACTCGGAAGGCCCGTAGGTTGAGACGTTCGTCAGCCGGTCCCAAGGTGACCGCATGCGAAACCCCAGAGGGTTCGGATTCGCCTCTACAAGAGCGTCCGCCAAAGCGGAGCCGCTAGGCGGGTCGAGGCTAAATCTGAAAGGCGTGGGATGGGAATCGGTCGGTACCTCTTGGTCGACGGGCGGTGATGAGGTCACGTCAGGGGCTGACTGCACCGTCGTCTCAGGTACGAGGGTGACACCCAGCAAGCCTTTCGCGAGCGTGCTGGCATCATCCGTTTGCCCGGGGTTGACGTGTCGCGGGGGGACAGCGCTCGTCTTCGTCTCAAGCGCGAGGCCGATGCCCGGCGCGCTCCCCGTTGGAGTGCTGGCGTTGTCGACTCGCTTGACGGCCGACGAGGCGCCGCCTCCTGCTTGGCCTTGGTTGCCCCGCCTCCATCTCCTCCGCCGACAGGGAGGAAGACAAGGCGAGCTCGAAGGTTGTTCTTCCGCCACGCGGGGAAGACGTCGTCGATTCCGCTGCCGGAGGGCGGACTGTCGGCCGCCCTTGTCGCTGTCGCCTGGCGGTGGAAGGAGTATCATGTCGTAGCCGCCGTCGAGGGACATGAACTCAAGGCTCCCGAAACGGAGTACCGTCCCGGGCCGGAGAGGTTGCTGGAGACTACCCATCTGGAGCTTGACAGGAAGCTGTTCGTCAACACGCAGTAGGCCCCTACCTGGCGCGCCAACTGTCGGCGTTTCGAGACAGGGGGGTCCCTGAGCCGACGAGTGAAGTGTCACCGCGTGCCCCAGCCCAGATGGGTCGACGCGAGGCCGAGCGCGAAGGGGGGAGAGCGAGGAGGCCGGAGATGGGAGAGAGAGAGAGAGAGATGGAAATCCCGCCGCCTTCGTGTTCGTCCCGCGCCCAGATTGGGTGCACTTGCAGTAGGGGGTTACAAGCGTCCACCCGGGGGAAGGAGCGAGTGGCCTTATGCGAGCGCCCGTCTCGTCCTCGTCCCCGAGCGGCCAACCCTCTCTAAGAGGGCCCTGGTCCTTCCTTTTATAGGCGTGAGGAGGGGATCCAGGTGTACAATGGGGGGTGTAGCAGAGTGCTACGTGTCTAGCGGAGGAGAGCTAGTGCCCTAAGTACACGCCATCGTGGCGGCCAGAGAGATCTTGGCGCCCGGTTTGTGTGATGTCGTGGCCGTCGGAGGAGCGCTGGAGCCTGGCAGAGGGACAGCTGTCGGGGCCGTCGAGTCCTTGCTGACGTCCTCTTGCTTTTGTAAGGGGGCCGAGAGCCGCCATCGTCAGGGAGCGTGCAGGGCGCCATCATCGCCTATCTGGCGGAGCGAGCCAGATGGGACGCCGGTCTTGTTCCCCGTAGCCTGAGTCAGCCTGGGGTAGGATAATGATGGCTTCTCCTGTTGACGTGGCTGGTCCACGCCCTAGGTTGGGCGAGGTGGAAGCTCCTCCGAGGTCGAGGTCGAGTTCGTCTTCCGTGGCCGAGGCAGAGTCCGAGCCTCGGGGTCGGGCGAGGCGGAGGCCGTTGGCTGAGGCCAGGGCGGAATCTGAGTCCCGGGGTCGGGCGAAGCGGAGTTCGTCGTCTTCTGGGGCTAAGCCCAAGTCCGAGCCCTGGGTCGGGCGGAGCGGAGTTCGCCGTCTTCCGGGGCTTAGCCCGAGTCCGAGCCCTGGGTCGGGCGGAGCGGAGTTCGCCGTCTTCCGGGGCTTAGCTCGAGTCTGAGCCCTGGGTCGGGCGGAGCGGAGTTCACCGTCTTCCGGGGCTTAGCCCGAGTCCGAGCCCTGGGTTGGGCGGAGCGGAGTTCGCCGTCTTCCGGGGCTTAGCCCGAGTCCGAGCCCTGGGTCGGGCGGAGCAGAGTTCGCCGTCTTCTAGGGCTTAGCCCGAGTCCGAGCCCTAGGTCGGGCGAAGCGGAGTTTCCTATGGTGCGCGGCCGGGCCTGACTGCCTGTCAGCCTCACTCTGTCAAGTGGCACCTCAGTCGGAGCGGCGCAGGCGGCGCTGTCTTTCTGACAGACCGGTCAGTGGAGCGGTGAAGTGACGGCGGTCACTTTGGCTCTGTCAGCTGAGTGGAGTGCGTCAGGATAAAGGTGTCAGGCCACCTTTGCATTAAATGCTCCTGCGATTTGGTCGGGGTTGCTTCTTGGCGAAGACAGGGCCTCGGCCAAGCCAGGAACGTGTTCGCCGCTGGAGGGGGGCCTCGGGCGAGGCGGAGATCCTCCGGGGTCGGCTGCCCTTGTCCGAGGCTAGGCTCGGGCGAGGCATGATCGAGTCCCTCGAACGGACTGATCTCTGACTTGATCGCACCCATCAGGCCTTTGCAGCTTTGTGCTGATGGGGGTTACCAGCTGAGAATTAGGAGCCTTGAGGGTACCCCTAATTATGGTCCCCGACAGATACTTTTGGGAACTATCAATTAAATAGCTCTTATCTGTATGGTGCTTGTTCTTGTTGTGTGTGGCGTTGTCGACTCCTCCCTGGTACTTGGCCCCCCTGGGATGTAGGCTCGACATGTCGAGGCTGGATACCAGCATACCTAAAAGAGTTGGCAACGGCCCCCAGGAGGCAGCCTCGACTGGGACCTGGACCTGAACACAACTTCGGCTAGGGAGCGTTAGTAGCACACCCATAGGACCCATCGCCTGATACTAGCCATCCTTTGATACAGGCACGAGACCTGCAGGATTTAGTCTGGGAAGCTAAGTTGTGTGCTCGGACCCCCTAGACCGCGGTTCTAGATACTAGGACACCCGTCACAGAGTGGTGGAGTGTCCAGGCTTACGGTACTGGACCAGGCTAAGCGGCTACACGTCTCCGGACCACCCTAGGAGACAAGCGTCCATTCTCTAGAACCGGACCCTAGGTTACTAGACCCACAGGACTATAGCTCTAAATACTAGGGTACCCGTCACAGAGTGGTGGAGTGTGCAGGCCTAGGGTACGGGACCGGGCTAAGCGGCTACGCAGCTCTGGACCACTCCATGGAACGAGCTCCCGTTCTCCACAGCCGGCCCCCAGGCTGCCGGACCCTCCTGCTTTCGCAGATGGGTCCTAAACTGCAAGCCTGGCTACTCAATTCGGATGTCATCATACCAGCAAGGGTGGGAAACCGTATGGGTGGGTTAGATAAAAAATGATAATATCTAGAATCTATAGCAGAATAAAACCATCACAGGGGCACATCTGAGGGGGTAAAACTTTTTTCCTTATAACTTGGCATGCATGAGTGCAGACCAACAGGCCGGACTTATGAGGGCGGACCTCACCGGGCTAGCGTACACATATGCACAACCTAGTTACAAGAAGAAATCATAACCCCTCGGACTTGCTTATGTGGGAAGGACTTATAGGAATGCTCTATGTTCCAGGGATCGGGAAGAGGCACCCCTTCAGTTGTGGCGAGGCGGGCATTCCCGGGTCGGCATGCTTCCGTCACCTTGAAGGGTCCTTCCCAACTGGGGGAGAGTTTGTGGAGCCTTCTCGGTTCAGTACTCGTCGTAGGACTAGGTCTCAGACCCCGGGGTCCCTTACCATGCACAATCCGCTGGCGGTGGCGCCCGAGCGCTTGGTTGTATCGTCCATTTCAAGTTGCCGCTTGCCATCTGCGTTCGTTGGTGAAGTCCACGTCCTTACGCCACGACTATTCCTGCATAGACTCGTTAGAATACTAGACCCATGAGGAGCCCATAAAGGTTTCTGGGGGAAGGCCGGCTTCAGCCCCATAGACCAGGAAGGACGGGGTCTCCTCAGTGGCCTGACTAGCTGTCATCGCCGGAGTTGGAGTCTCCGGTGAAAACATCCTTCAGGACCCCTTCAGGTGACTGATACCCGAGGTCCGGTTCTCCCATAGCTACCTCGCCGCTATCGACCCTTTCCTTGCCAAGCCGGCGGCGAGGAGGGGAGCCGTCCTTGGAGGTCTGCTCACACCGTTTGCTGACGCGCTTCGCGAGTTCGATGATCTCACGACACTCCGTGGCGCTATGGCGACTGTTGGGGTGTATAGGGCATGAGCCGCTATTACCCCTCTGCGGCCGTGGGCGCTTGTTGCGCTCGTTTCGGCCCCTAGTCGCAGCTGCGACGACCGGAGCAGCAGATGGCGGCCTCTCGGAGCCACGGTTCTTCTTCTTCTTCTTTTTGCCGTCCTGAGCGATGACACCCGAGCCACCCGTCTGGGCAACCTTGGTCTGTGGTGCCGAGTGCCATGCTCGGCCCTCGGCAGCCCTGGCGCACTTGTCGGCCAAAGCGAAGAGCGTGGTGACAATTTCCACGTCATGCGTGGCCAACTTCTCCAACATTTTTTCATCACGTACCCCCTGGTGGAAAGCAGTGATGATTGAAGCATCAGCGATACGAGGTATGGTGCCCCATTTCTTGGTGAAGCGGGAGATAAACGCCCGGAGAGTTTCCCTGGGCTCCTGCCTCACTGCGTGGAGGTGGGCCTCCACGCCGTGTTATTGGTAAGCGCTGGCGAAGTTCGCTGTGAACCGCACACAGAGCTCCTCCCAGGAGTAGATCGATCCTGGGGCAAGATTCATGAGCCAAGTTCGGGTAGGCCCAGACAAAGCGACATGAAAATATGTTGCCATCACGGCGGTGTTTTCGCCTGCTGCTGTGATGGCGGTGACATACACCTGCAAGAATTCCGACGGGTTTGACGTACAGTCGTATTTCTCCGGTAGGTGCGGCCGGAACTTGGATGGCCAGGATGCCGCGCGGAGATGATCCGCGAGTGCGGCGCAACCCACGCCGGCCAAAGGGACACCCGCCTGGAACCGGGCGCCTATTGGGGTTTGCGGTGCTACCGCAGCAAAGTCTTGATCGAGGTTGCGACCCTCGATGTTTAGCCGGTGCTCACGTGCCCTCTCTAGAGAGACTCGAGCGTCTTCGTGACCCTCAAAGTTTTGTCGGTGCTCCTGCGCCCTCTTTAGAGAGACCCAGGCATCCTCTCCCGCACGCCTGCGGTTGAGCTCTGCTCGGAGGTCGTTGGTCTGTGCACCCCTCACCGAGGGTGAGCGCACAGACACCGTCGCCTCATGTTGGCGCCGGGATGACTGCGGCCTAGACCTGGTCAAACCAGAGTGCGCCATGCCGAGCAGTCGGTCGACGTCGTCACGCCACTGCTTCATGGCCCTCGGTTAGGCCGTGGAGCTTGGAGGGTGGCGCAGCAATTCCGTGGCCGCAGACAACGCCCCCGGAGCCGCCCTCGACAGAGTCTGGGATGTCTGCGCAGTTGTATGCTGCTGCGCAGCGTGCACAGCAGCAGTGCCCAGCGCTAGGCAGTTGGGAACCCATGGCGTGGAAGAAGCAGCTTCCTCCTCCACCAGGAAATCCTCCAAAGTCTCAGCGCGGTGCTCAACGATTTGCACCATCATGCTGAGCAAGAAAACAAGCAAAAACCTAAAGCCTAGGCCCCTACCTGGCGCGCCAAATGTCTGAGAGGAAATTCTCCGGACGGGTGGCGGAACGCACCCGCCCTAAATCCTAAGATGAAGAGGGGCCTAAGCATTTTGCCTGTCTACTAAGCGATGAACAAACTCAAGAACACACAAGGGTTTAGAGTGGTTCGGGCCACCGGAGCGTAATACCCTACTCCACTGTGTGATGTATTGAGCTTGCGAGCTTGTATGAACTTGTGAGTGTGGGAGTCTAAGTGAGCTCTTTTTTCTGTGTTGTGTGCCTCCCCTTTTATAGCTAAAGGGGGGCACGTACAAGGGTGCTGAGCCCCGACATGCGGGCCCAGGGACATAACGGATGTAATACTTGTAGCAACTAATGCTGGTCGCCAGTGCAATCTCCTTGTGCCCTAATATCCGCAGTCTGTGTAGTATTGGCATGCAGCGGAAGCTTCCCTGGCAACGTACAAGTGATGATGAGCACAGGGTATGCCACAGCATGGGCGTACTGCCTGCCACCAGAGTGGACGGGCACGCCGCCTGCAGGATGGCCTGGTCGCCGCCCGCCAGCAGAGTGGACAGGGCTCATTTAATGCTGAGGCGGCACATCACTTGTCAGTGGAGTAGACATGACGCATTTAATGCTGAGGTGGCACATCACCTGCCAGTTTGACAGCCGACGCGCCTCATCCGCAATAAATGCGCGCGGCCCAGAGGCCTTACGTCAGGCTCCGCCCGTTGGCTTATGTCACAGGAAGCTGGCCACGTGGCAGCATCGGGTCTCCGCTTGAGCGGGGAGCAGAGGCGTATGTAATATGGTCCGGACACGTGTTGGATCCGGACCCCCGCCTGGCCTTGATTAAGGTCCGGGTACTCCTTCTCCTAGAATCTCGGGACCTTGTTGTGAGAGACCTGGACCCCACATAGGGAGGTCCGGGACCCGTCTCGGGGGTCCAGTCTGTACTCGCGGAGGTCCTGGACCCTGCCCGGAGGTCTGGGCTGTGTATCTGTGGGGGTCCGGACCCACTGTTGACACCATGGAGTACATCGTCTCCTCTGGCCACGTAGCGCCCCCGGTGCTGCCCACGTGTTGGGGTCAAGCGTTGTTTGCCACGTGGCTAGAGGTAGCCGCATGGACTCCGTGCCTTCACACTGTAGTAAGGGGTACCCCTGATTCAGGGTTCCAACATACATCAACATTTGTAAACAAACAATTGTAGCCCATGTGACACAATTGACTTACAAATAGTAGATTGTACCCGAGCGACTCTACTAAAAATACATTTGATATTGAGTGCTCGTTTGTGATGGCTATCTTTCCCAGTCCTTTAACCTTGCCTTGGTTCCCATCTCCAAAGATAATAGTATCCTAGGAATCCCGGTTCTTGACGTAGGAGGTGAACATCTTCTTCTCTCCTGTCATGTGGTTTGTGCATCCGCTGTCGATAATTCAGCTTGAGCCCCTGGATGCATAAACCTGCAAGGAATTTAAGCTTGGGTTTTAGGTACTGTTGGGGGCCTTCGTCTTCCGAAGGTCCTAAAAAACACGACTAACATGTTTTCCAAGTATAATATGCTGTCACAGGTACCTTCAGATTTGAGATGAATGTGCACACAGTATGAAAGGCATGGCCCGGAAGAAGGATGAATCAATTCTGAAGCTATGAATGGAGAAGCTTCAGCTTAACGGTGGAAAATGAAACCGACCTAAAGGGGAAAAGACTGTCTAGTCCTCGACAGATTACTCTTTAGGCAATAGTAAATGTCAAGGATATGGATGTAATTTCACACAGGTTGTGTCCTGCGCCTATAAATAGATGAACAGTAGCACCGTACTGTTCACACTGACTTGTAATCACTCGCACGTCACACTTGGATCCTTACCTTCTGTCAAGCCGAAGGTACAAATGTAATTCAATATTGTTAATGTTTCTTCATGGTTATTCAATAAGGATACGAATAATCTAATGATTTAAGATGATTATTTGTATTCTTTATATGTAATTCATTCTTATGCTTTCCATTACATATTGAGATGATGAAGGTATGACATTCATGACCTTCGTCTGAAGATCATTATATCTCGAGGGAGATAATGCTTCGGAGGACGAAGGCCTTTAACCATTAACATTGTGTTGCCTTGTTCTTAACTCATAGCATTTGAGAACAAGTGACCAACATTGGTGCCCACCTCCGGTGAACTCATTCGACCACCTTTAGCAAGCTGTGACCTTCGTCATGCCGCCGAAGAAATCTTCAGCGCTGGGGGCTGCATTGCAGCCACTGGACTTCAACCAAGAAATACTGCATGAAGCTAGAAGCCAAAAAAGAAAGGCTACAAGTCCAACACCTCAGGAGGAGAAGTTGGACCAAGAAATCAGGGACCTCGAAGCCATCCACCAACAGGTCCAGAGGAAGAGGGAGAAAATCGATGAGATCGCTGAGGAAATGTATCATCTCACTCAAGATGACTAGGACCGAAGACCTCAAACGCAGAGAGCTTCGTCAGGACAATTCCTACGATGATGATGAATTGTATGATGATTTCCATCATGGAAATCTTGCTTTTGATGATGCTTCTCCTCTGTCAGCAGAGCTACAGGCTACCCCGTGGCCCCCATCATACAAGCCACCCCAGCTCCCTATGTATGATGGGCACTCAGACCTAAAGCAGTTTCTAATGAGCTACGAAGCAACCATATCTTCATATGGGGCAACACAGCAGTCATGGCGAAATCCTTCATCATGGCAGTCAAAAATGTCGCACAAACCTGGTACTCTTCTCTCCAGCCAAGAACAATCACATCATGGAAGAAGCTGAAGGACATGCTGATCACCAGTTTCCAAGGGTTTTAGACGAAGCCGGTCACTGCTCAGGCTTTGTTCTAGTGCACGCAAGACCACGAAGAATACCTCCAGGCGTATGTCCAAAGGTTCTTGCGTCTAAGGGCACAAGCGCCTATAGTGCCCAATGAGATTGTCCTTGAGGCCATGATCAAAGGGCTTCAGCCAAGATCTACGGCTCAATAATTTGCCAGAAAGCCCCCTCAGACCCTAGAGAAGCTCCTTCAGAAGATGGATGAATACATCCGGGCTAATAATGATTTCCGCCAGAGGAGGGAAGAAGCCTACAGGTTTTCTAAAATGACTAGGGGCTTTGGAGGAAGAATCCACCCTAGGCATGTCAAATCAATCCAAAACTCCAGCCAAAGTGATGATAGAGGAAGCCAGCTTCAAAGGCCACAACATAGCTCTCAATCCTCAGGGCAACAACAAAGTTCTTTCAGGCCACAAACCCCAAGGGGCAAAGGCGTCAGGGGCTTTGGAGGAAGGTACGGGGATCAGCCCAGAAAACTTTACTGCTTATTCTGTGGTGAAGACAAGGGCAACACTATGAGAACATGCCAGGTCACCATTCAGAAGCAAAAGGAGATTGCCGAAGCAGAGGCGCGGCAGAATCAGCCGAAGCAGGTCTTACATACTGCTTCATGCTACTCTCCCTATGTACCAGAATACGTAGGTAATCAACCTGCAGCTTCTGTTGCTTCGGCAAGTCATTCACAAGCTTCCTGGGTCCAGCTCCCATTACCACCACCATTGCCACCTACTCACACCCGAAGCCAGCAGCCAGAAGGGCACCAGCACGCCCCACAGTAGCACGACTTTCGGGAGGAGTCCGAAGCTCGTACACTCAACAACACTGTGCCAGAATCGAAGTATATATACTGAGGAATATCCTACTTTTGATGTACCTTCATCTTTTTTGCCATTTTATTTTTTGTACGAGAAACAAGTAACGAAGGACTTAATTTCGATCTCTTGTAATAATTCTGCTTGCATCAATGAGTAAAATATATCTTCATCACAAACTTCTGAAGCTCAAAAGAGATTCCTAAGGGAATGCAGAGCCAAAAATTACGATCCGAAGCTGCAAAAAGTCGTTCCTAAGGGAGCACAGAGTAAGTTTTCTGCTCAAAAGTCGTTCCTAAAGGAATGCAGAGCCAAATACCACCGGAATATAAGGTGAAGAAGCTCAAAAGTCATTCCTAAGGGGATGCAGAGCTTAAATGCCACCGATATAGAAGGTGAAGAAGCTCAAAAGTCGTTCCTAAAGGGACAGAGCTTAAAGACTCAAAGGACATTTTTAAGGGGATGCAGAGTCTTGTGTATTCTAGTGTGGGCGCGTGTGTGAGTGTTTTTGGCATCATCATCATAGTGCATCATATCATAGCATCATTTCGCACAACATTACATCATACATCATATCGCATTAACAGCAAAAGGATTGGACACGAAGTAAATTTCCAGCAATACTTTGTTAAATGAAAGTGTGCTGAGGCACGAAGCAAACTTCGAGAAACGCAATTGTATCAGACTGGCTATAGAAGGGACATCTTTCTTTACGAAGCATGAAAAGAAGGGAAGGTGTTTTTTCGCCGAAGGCTAAAAAATGGTACGTGCGTAAATTTCATGCATCGTAAAGAAATATATTACAGAAATTTACGTCTGATTAATTGTTTCATACATCAAATATTACAAAGTATTATTACAATAAAGTCTAATCTTCCTTATGAATTTTTTCTGCGGCTTCGTTCAATTGTTTATCAATGACTTCGTCGATAATGGAGTTAGCAATGCTTATTACATCCAGTGCTTCCTTCATGTCTGGATCAGCCAGGGGGTTGAATGGCTCCGGCAGTGGTGACAGTTCAGCTGTAGTAGGTAAACTATTAGTTCGAAGCCACAAAGTAAGTACCGAAACTAAAATTCAAAAACAATACCTATGCGTCTTTCGCGTTCAGCAGCTTCTTCAGCTCGCCTAGCTTCTTATCGGGCGTCATGGGTGTCTTTTTCATTCTTTTTTATAATTTCGTTGGACAATTCTCGGCCGCCGTTCACCCAGACATCAGAATAAAACTTTCCGCCCACCAAAGTTGCTTCGGCTGAAGGGTCTTTTGTGTCGTCTATGGAGAAGGCGGCTTCGGCCTGGGCTGTAGCTTTGACGTGATCGCATCCAGCCTTCTCCAGAATAACCGCAATTCCCCGAGCGCCAGAGAAAGCACAAATATCCCCACGATCGCTCAGAATTTCCTCGAAATCTTTGGCTTCCCCGCTTATCCACTCAATAACGCCCTCGGGGTCATCTCGGATAAAGTTTTCCTCAGAAGAATAAGCACCCACTTTGGAAAAACTAGTTTTTAATTTATTCACGCAATCCAAGGATTTTTCAAAACATCTTTCCTTGGATTTGCGAAGCTCCTCAATATTTTTCTCTAGCTTGGTTTTCCACCATTCACTAATTTCTTGGCTAGCCTTTGCGACCGCACAATTTTCATTGGCTTCGGCAAGTTTTTTACGAAGATCTTCAACTTCGGCTTTATAAGCTTCGGATTGAGTATTAAATTTTGCTTCATCTTCTTTTGCTTTATCCACCAATGTAAGTAGAATTTTGTCTTTTTCCATGGCTTCGTTTCTCAGCCTGATGACCTCTGATCGAAGGTTGCTGAGAGCTATAGTGCAGCTCTCGTCTTCAG
The DNA here is from genome assembly GCA_029449295.1 of Zea luxurians. Lineage (NCBI taxonomy): Eukaryota > Viridiplantae > Streptophyta > Magnoliopsida > Poales > Poaceae > Zea > Zea luxurians. Next base: position 72,718,524 of record JAOPSE010000004.1, on the reverse strand, counting down.
CGTTCTTTTGCGCCCTCAGGGCGTTGCTAAGGATTATGCTCTGCAAAAAACGAATAAAGGATTAGCGTGAGAATAAAAGACTTCATTTCCAAGTCCATAAGCTTCAAAGTTTACTTCTATACCTTCAGACTGTTGTATGTGAGGCTATCTGCGAGGTCAGCCTTCATCATGGCGCAGAGGCCAGCTTCGAGCTTCAGAAATCCCATACTTTTCTCCATCTCCTGGCAGACGGATAACTCTTTGTTGTCCGGGAGACAGTACATGAAATCATCTTCGTCTGTACCATTAAACACTAAGGCCCCATCGGGTACTTCAGTTCCCGGGCATAGTGTTTGGCTTCAAAAACTTCTTCTTTAGATAATCTTTTTCCCGAAGCATGTCAAATGATATAATCAAGACCTTCGGACGGTGCTTCGGGAGCAGGGGATCTGGCTTCTTTGGCCATACTTTTCTCTAGAGCTACGCCAGTATCTTGAGATTCTTTTTTGGCCCTTTGCTCGGTTGCGGTGAGCTTCATTTCAGCGAGCACTGAGGGCCCAGCTTCGGTTTCCGTATGTTCTGTAGCAGCTTTGGCAACCTTCTTCACTGGAGCAGGAGTCAGTGCTCTTGTTGTTTCCACAACGGCGTCTAGCACGCTTGCCATTCTTCTCCTCTTGGGAGTTGTGGCGGGAGCCCTCGTCACCTTCGGTAGTTCTGCCTCTACTGGAGGACTCAGAATTTTTGGCATCATCACTGTTTTTTTCCAATTCTGGCTCTCTGGCCGCATCATCTTTGGCTTCGGCTGACCACACTATAGGCACCTTCGGCACTACAATCGATCCTTCAGCGCTTCGAGCGGCAGGAGCAGCTTGTCTTGCTTTGGCAGCGGAGGAGGTTCTTCACCAAATTCAGGCACTACGGTCGTTTCAATATATCGTGGCCGGTGGGTCAAAACCTTTATTTTCTTACTCTTCGGCACAACAGTGGTGGCTGAAGAGGCAGTTTTTCTCTTTTTTCCTTGCCTTCGCAAGGGGTAGCAGTAATTAGGGTATATGAAGCCAATTGCATCAAAAACCCTGTTAAATCTTTTCTTGCCCCGACCCTCGAAGGTTGAGGACAAGGCATCATCTTCGGCCCTGGTATATGTCCTAAGCAACTCATCGCTAGTAGCCTCAATGCATTTCAACCTGTCATCATTTGGTTCGTCGAACTTCTCTCTGTATCTGAAGGTATATTTCAATCGAACCAATCCACCTTCGCTGGATCCAGCAACAGTCTCCTTCGGCATCTCCCAGCTATCCACAAGTGGCCACACTCTGTAGGCTATGTGCTCTTGGATTATGTCTCTTGTGCCAATGAAAGCACAGACATTGCTGAAAGCCTTTTGACACGCTTCGGCATCATTTTCAATCGCCACCCTCGGCCTCCGAAGGCCGACGCGAGACCAGATGGGACGTTGGATAATCTCCTTAATGTCCTCCCTCTCAATCAGATCGTTCTTGACATAAAACCATTCCTCCATCTAGGCCCTAGGCCATCTTTTCTGAAATGTTGGAACCGGGTAGCTTGCATTGGGACGAGCAATAAATCCATAACAACCAAAGTTGTTGTGATACTGTTCTTTGCCAGTAGCCTTCATCTCGTACAATAGCTCGTGCATATTGCAGAAGCACTTTGCGCTCAGTTCCAGCCCTTGGCTTCTTACAGCCCAAACAGATATCCCCATCCTAATTATAGCTTCGGGAGTAATTTTATGAAGAAAGATTTGGAATATTTTCAACACTTCAACCACAAATTTGCTCAATGGGAACCAAAGGCCTGCCTTCAAAAAGCTTCGGTAAATAACAATTTCATTTTCTTCAGGAGCAGGGGCGGTGCTGTCTCCACCAACTCTCACAATAGACATATCATGAAACCTTCCCCTCATGGCGTCAACCTGACTTTGCTTAATGGTCGACTTTCCAAAGATAGTATGGCTTAGCCGCCAGGGTCGATCTTCGGAATCTTCATCTCCACTTTCCACATCAAAATCATCATTGCCATCAGAATCTTTAGATAAATCCTCCATTATCTCCTTGGTAATCTTCTCTGTATTCGTTTTTGCCATAGATTCATAAAACCTAGCAATAAAAGGGTCCACAACCTTTTTTTCCTTGGCCACCTTCGTCACCTCATACACCTTCTTCTCCTTAGACATCTCTTCAAAACTTTAGGGTTTTATGAAGCTTGAAAGTCAAGCAAAAGCTGGCAGCAAGAGAATTAAAATTTGAGAAAACAGCGCAAACAACAGAAATAGCGTACCAAATGCCGCTACTGTGGGTTTCTATTTATACGCCTAGTGCATTGCAACTTGGCGGGCCCCATTTGTCATTGACTTTCGCTATTCTAGCGAAGGGAAGGTGTTTTTTCGGACCTTCGGCTTAAGGCCTTCGTTCATGTCGCAGTCCGAATTTGTTATATATAAGAACAAACTAATACTGCGAGGGGCTACTATTGGGGGCCTTCGTCTTCCGAAGGTCCTCAAAAACACGACTAACATGTTTTCCAAGTATAATATGCTATCACAGGTACCTTCGGATTTGAGATGAATGTGCACACGGTATGAAAGGCATGGCCTAGAAGAAGGATGAATCAATTCCGAAGCTATGAATGGAGAAGCTTCGGCTTATGGTGGAAAATGAAACCGACCTAAAGGGGAAAAGGTTGTCTAGTCCTCGACAGATTACTCTTTAGGCAATAGTAAATGTCAAGGATATGGATGTAATTTCACACAGGCTGTGTCCTGCGCCTATAAATAGATGAACAGTAGCACCATACTGTTCACGCTGACTTGTAATCACTCGCACGTCACACTTGGATCCTTACCTTCTGTCAAGCCGAAGGTACAAATGTAATTCAATATTGTTAATGTTTATTCATGGTTATTCAATAAGAATACGAATAATCTAATGATTTAAGATGATTATTTGTATTCTTTATATGTAATTCATTCTTCTGCTTTCCATAACATATTGAGATGATGAAGGTATGCCCTTCATGACCTTCGTCTGAAGATCATTATATCCTGAGGGAGATAATGCTTCAGAGGACGAAGGCCTTTAACCACTAACATTGTGTTGCCTTGTTCTTAACTCATAGCATTTGAGAACAAGTGACCAACAGGTACCCAACTCTTGTTGGGTCCTACAAGGTTAGTCACAACACTTTTTGGAACCCAAATGCAGGTCTTGTCTCCCTTGCATTTAGATCCCAATTTTCTAGCTAACACTTTTGCATTTTTACATGAAAGCACAAACGAAGCATTGTAGGCATGATAAACAGTAGTAGGTCCATTGCAAACTTTCCTAGGTGCATGAGAGGGAGCATAGTTTCTCCTAGGCCTACTTCTACCATGAACAAAAGCGGAACTTGATGCAAACATAGCATGAGAATTAAATGTAGAATCATGAGAAACAATACGATCATAGCATCTATCGTTATAAGCATGACTAGTGAATTTGCTATCATAAATATAGGCATGGTTCTTTTGAGAACTACTAGCCGTAGGGGCCTTCCCTTTCTCCTTATTGAGACCAGAAGTCCTTTGGCTTGTTAAGTTCTTGGTTTCCTTTCGAAAACCAAGTCCATCCTTAATTGAGGGGTGTCTACCAACAATGTAGGCATACCTAGCAAATTTTAGTTTGTCATAATCATTTTTGCAAGTCTTAAGTTGAGCATTAAGACTTGCGACCTCATTGTTTAATTTAGCAATAGTATTAGCATGTTCATCAAAATCAACATCTTTACACCTATTGCAAATAACAACATGATCTACACATGAACTAGTTGCACTTACTTTCTCTAACTTAGCATTTAATTCAACATTTAAATTTTTTAAACTAGAGATAGATTCATGACAAGTAGACAACTCAGAGGATAGCATTTCATTTCTCTTAATTTCTAGAGCAAGAGATTTTTGAACACTAATAAATTTATCATGTTCCTCATACAAAATATCTTCTTGCTTTTCTAGCAATCTATCCTTTTCATTAAGGGCATCAATTAATTCTTTTATTTTGTCTACTTTAGTTCTATCTAATCCCGTAAACAAATCAGTGTAGTCTACCTCATCATCAAATGAATCTTCATCACTAGAAGAAGTATACTTGGGAGTGTCCCGAATGCAAACCTTCTTCTCCTTAGACATAAGGCATGTATGGTGTTCGTTGGGGAAGAGCGAAGATTTGTCGAAGGCCGAGGCAGCCAGTCCTTCATCGTCGGAGTTGGATGAAGAACAGTCAGAGTCCCATTCCTTTCCAAGGTGCGCCTCGCCCTTCGCCTTCCTGTAGTTCTTCTTTTTCTCCTTCCCATGCTTTTCTTGTACCTGATCATTCTCATTATCGGGACATTGAGCTATAAAATGACCAGTCTTATCACATTTGAAGCAGGAGCGCTTTCCCCTTGACTTGTTCTTGTTGGGGGTAATCCTTATGTCCTTTTAGTGCGGTCTTGAAGCGCTTTATTATGAGTGTCATCTCATCCTCGTTGAGCCCGACAACCTCCACTTGTGCTACCTTGCTCGGTAGCACTTCCCTGCTGCTTGTTGCTTTGAGAGCAACAGGCTATGGCTCATAGACAAGGAGTGGACCGTTCAAGGCATCATCCACGTATCATGCCTCCTTCACCATCATGCGCCCGCTCACGAATTTTCCGAGGATTTCCTCGGGCGTCATCTCGGTGTACCTGGGGTTCTCACGTATAAGATTCACAAGATGGGGTCAATAACTGTAAATGACCTAAGTATGAGTCGGACGAGGTCATGATCCGTCCATCTTGTACTCCCATAGCTTCAGATTTTGTTGACCAGGGTCTTGAGCCTGTTGTAGGTCTATGTTGGCTCCTCTCCCCTGATCATCGTGAACCTCCCCAGCTCGCCTTCTACTAGTTCCATCTTGGTGATCATCGTGGCGTCATTACCCTCATGTGATATCGTGAGAGTATCCCAGATTTGCTTAGCGTTGTCCAAGCCGCTCACTTTATTATACTCATCCCTGCAGAGAGATGCTAGCAAAACAGTAGTGGCTTGGGCATTTTTATGAATTTGTTCATTTATAAGCACATGATTATCAGTACTATCAAAATGCATCCCATTCTCTACAATTTCCCAAATACTAGGATGGAGAGAAAATAGATGACTACGCATTTTATGGCTCCAAAATGAGTAATTCTCTCCATAGAAGTGTGGAGGTTTTCCAAGAGGAATAGAAAGTAGATGTGCATTTGAATTGTACGAGATGTGAGAATAATCAAACGAGTAATTTTGGTTAACCGTTTTCCGTTTGGACGAGGAATCTTCGTCGTCGTCATCCCTTGGTGAAGAGGAGGAGGCGTCGCTGTCATAGTATATGATCTTCTTGATACGCCTCTTCTTCTTCCCGTCCCTCTTCTTGTGACTCGAGCCTGAGTCAGTGGGCTTGTCGTCTCTTGGCTCGTTGAAGAGAGACTCCTTTACCTTGTCGTTGACCACCATCCCCTTACCCTTAGGATCCATCTCTTTGGGCGGTTAGTCCCTTAGATGAAGAGTACGACTCCGATACCAATTGAGAGCACCTAGAGGGGGGAGAGTGAATAGGTGATCCTGCGAAATTCAACACTAAATAGCCAACACTTGGTTATGAAATGTTAGTGCAATTAAAACCAAGTTGCTAAGGTGTGAACTTTAGAAGAAAACCAATCACAAAGAAGATGGACACAAGACACAGTGATTTATCCCGTGGTTCGAACAATGCCTACTTCCACGTTGTGGTGACCTCCTTCGGTCAAGGATTGCACTCAATCCCTCTCAAGTGATCCAATGATCAACTTTGAGTACCACAGTTATCTCCTTCAGTAGTCTTTTCGCGTTTGCTTGGAATCTCCACAAGTTGGCGCCTCTCGCCCTTACAATGATGATCACACAAGAAGCATAGAAGTAAGGGAGGGAAATCAACACACGCAAGACTCAACCCGTAGCACACACATGCACACAAGCCAAGACTTGAGCTCAAAACACGACGCAGGGAGTTCACAACTCAAACGGAGCTCAAATCACTAACACAGCAATCCAAATGCGTGGAGGCGGAGTCTAGGAGTCCTAAGATGCTTAGAGAATGCTTGGTGTGCTGCTCCATGTGCCTAGGGGTCCCTTTTATAGCCCCAAGGAAGCTAGGAGCCGTTGAAGATCAACTTGGAAGGCAAATCTTGCCTTCTGTCGAGTGGTGCACCGGACAGCTACAGTATATGTCCGGTGCTCGATTTCCTTCTGTATCGGGCGCAGCCGACCATTGGGCGTCGGGACCGGTTGGCGCACCGGACACTGTCCAGTGTGCCCAACCAACCGTTGGCGCGGGCCACTCGTCGCCCGCTGATTGCGCAGCCGATCGTTGGTCGCGAGCGCCTTTGGCTCACTGGATAGTCCGGTGCACCACCAGATAGTCCGGTGATTTTTAGCCGCGGTGCTCCTCCTTTTCCCGAGAGCGACGAGTTCGTCGCCGAAGACTTGGGCGCGGGCGCTGATGACTCACCGGACAGTCCGGTGATTTATAGCCACGTCGCCGCGCCGATTCCCGAGAGCAGAGACTTTGCCCCATGCCAGCCTGAGCACCAAACACTGTCTGGTGCACCACCAGACAGTTCGGTGTGCCACGCTGGTGCTGGTTTGGCTGCTCACAGCCACTTCTTCTTCAAACCTTTTTCTATTTTCTTGGTCATGTCTCTAGCACTTAGATAAACATGTTAGTACCCAAAAACAATTTACTAAGTCCGGACACATACCTTGTTCCTTGATTTGCATCTTGGCACTTATAACCTTAAAACAATGTGTTGGGCATCTAATCACCAAAACAATTATAGAAATGGCCCAAGGGCACATTTCCCTTTCACAGGTCTCTGTTACGTCTTAACATATTATTGTGGCTAGATTGGGCCCACATATCAATCGTCGTGGTCCGTTGCCATCCACTCTTCTCCCTCCTCCTTCCGCTAACCCTTCCATCTATGATCTGCGAGGCATGAAAGTGATTGCCCCTCCTCCTCCTCTTCTCCCTTTCTCTCGTCTGCTCAGCTCCTCGCTAAGGACCCACCTAGTCCATTCGTCATCTCCTCCTATCGCCTCCCCCTCTTCGCCCTCTCCTCCTAGAGATTCCTGCTTCTGAGGATTATCCCATTCACTATGCATGCTGCCATGCCGAGGTGAGTGTTGTGCGGGGCTCAACTTGCTCTCGCTCGGCAACAACGCAACCCTACTTCTCCTCGACCTTGCATAGGAGTGTGTTGACCTAACCATGCAGGAGCGTCTCCCCGAAGCCGCGCGTGCAAATAGGTCCCTATGATGGGTCTTGGCGGCAATGGAGGCATGGACGGTGTCGGTAGCGTGGAGCCGCCCACCGCGAGGTCGAACGACGAGCTCTAGTGCATGCAGACACGCCTGGAGGCGGGCATCGCGGTGCACGTCGTTGACAAGAAAAAGAATACTATGCAATGCAACGCGACAAGATGGCTAGCGGGGATGCTCGTCGTCGTCGCTCGGGACCGACCAAGAAGAGGTCAACGAAGGGACTGTAGAGGAGGAGCAAGCCTTGAGCGCGAGCTTGGCGTCGGAGAGCTTCATCTGCACACGCTCCTTCTGCCACACGTATGCCATATGCAACATGTCATGCTCCTCCACCATCTCATTTGTGTTCCCGCGCTTTGAGCCTCGTCATCAGGGGAGAACAGGACAAATTGACTCCCCATTGTGGGAGACACGCTCGACATGCCGCTAACGAGCACCACGGGCCCTACATCGCCGGCTTGTCCCTGTTCGTGCCAACTTAACGAAGAAGAAGGGTCTATTTTGATCCGTTAGGACCTAATAAAGACTAGAACAAATATTAGACTATTAAAATATATACTTTATTAGTTTATACCCTAGATTAACACATGGAGACAAGTTTAAGGAAGGACCGAGAATGCATTTTATTCTAGAAACATCGTTTGATCTCGACTCTTTTCTACACTCTCAATATAACTAGCCACAAAAATATGTACGTGTCTTTGGTCATCAATTTCTTGCACCGGTTTAATGAATGTTACCAATTTTATCTTATAAATAAATAAAGGCAATGTTCGATGAAGTTAGTAGGTATTTGTACATTCAGCTTCAGGAAAAGTTGCATTTAGAAATAAAGGTACAACGAGGGCATTTGGATAATTCGTTTTCTTATTGGGCATGCAATTATATCAATATCTAGATCTTGAACATAGGCATCTATCACCGCTCGAGGTAGTAAACACGAGTACAATGGCTCATTCTTACAACGCTACACAATCATACTTGATACTTATAAAAATAAATTTAATATCAAAATAAACATATAATCTACATATCAGATATTGAACTGATAAAAATAAATATTATACTTTAACTTAGCTAGAATATCGAGAAAGATATGAGTTAAAAAAAAGCTCGACCCCTTTTTTATAGCTCGCTCGGTCGCTCATCTTTTTCTGCTAGCGAGGTGGTATTATGTGAGAGCTTTACACTACGTGTGGCTTACATATTGGGATTGAGTGGTTTCTCGTGGTCCATCTGTTGTGTAACGACCCATCTACAATATAATGATCCACTGTTAGACGAGAGGAGTTGTGAAATATTACTAAAAGAAATCTATGTGCAGGTAAAAAGTCTTTTGAGAGCATCTCCAATAAGATGACTCAAAATAGTGCCCTAAAAATCAAATACTATATTATTTAAAGTGTTTAGGACACTAAAAACAAATTAAGCTTCAACAGTTAAGCACTAAATCATGTTTTTAAAAGTAAATTATGTTATTAGAAAAAAATATTGGGAATGACGTAGAAAACAAAGACATGACACTAGTCTAAGGTATAATATATTTATGGCACTTTATAGTTTGCCCTGTATTTTTTTATAAAAAAGTAGAAAATCAGAATATATTTTTATGAGTTAAGACTTATATTTCAAGATATAACATTGATTTAAGACACCATTAAAGATGCTCTCAGACAGCGAGTTAGTGGTAATATTCACATATAAATCGTTTTAACCGCATCTATTTTTTTGATCGCCTAACATAAACAAGAATACAAAAAGGTCGTATTTTTTAAAAGAGTGCACCTGCCTATACAAATGAAAAAAATCTGCCATTTTACAACCACCTGTTAGCTACAGCTAATGGAGGAATAAGATAACAGAGAGGAAGCAGAGGAAGGAGATGGAAATGGGGAAATTTAGAGTAGTGTATATAGAGTTTCAGTTTTTCTATAACCCTCACAAGACCAGTCTGCTCCTTATATATCATTGGTTAACACGAAGGGTACTGTATGCCGCAGTGACAAGTGGTTGTCTAGGCACCGACCCATGTGCTCCGAGCACGCCCGGCTTGGTGTAGCCATCGGCGCTTGCATCACACGACCACTGGATCTCCATCTTCGACACCTCGGTGGCGACGTAGTCCAGGGACGAGCGTAGGGCGTCGATCGTCGAGTCCACGCGCGGGCGCCAAGCCTCGACGGAACGCACGGATGACTCCGGCGCCACCATCCGAGAGTTGGTGGTCGCCTCGATCTGGAGCAACTTCGAGTCGGTCTTGCTGTCTGCAGCCGTCAGGTTAGCCTCCACATCGGCGCGCGGCGCAGTGGAGAAACAGGACATGGATCTGACCGACTCGGCGGCGCGCTGTTCCAGCAAGCCGACACGGGATTCCCATTTGGAATCGATCGCGTGGAGACGTTTATCCAGCTCGGATAAGAGGGATCTGGTTTGCGACTCGAGCGCTAGGGTAAGGGCAGAATCTATCGGAGTAGAAGACGTCATGGAGGACGAACGAATCTGATACCACTTGTTAGCTACAACTAATGGAGGAATAAGATGTCGGAGAGGAAGCAGAGGAAGGAGACGAAAAATGGGGAAATTTAGAGTAGTGTATTCAGAGTTTTAGTTTTTCTATAACCCTCACAAGACCAGTCTCCTCCTTATATATCACTGGTTACCACGCAGGGTAGACACACACAACGCTTAGAGCCACTCGGGTCCATGAACACCGATATTAACCCGGCGAGTACGCTGACCACGCCCGAACAGCCGAACAGCTGCTGACCAGCATCTTGTGGTTGTGGTTCCTCGTGTGATACCAGTGGTAATACGGGTGTGCTGACACCACCCATTTTGCAATCACAATTAACTAATTCAGAACTGGGCAGACACTATTCCCTGTTTCATTTTCTTTGTCTTTTCTTTTTTTAGTTACTACTATTAATTTTCTCTCACCAGGACGAGCCTATAAAAACCGGCGAAATCCTTGGCTCTCCTCTCCTCACTTGGCCACCATAACCACAACCTCTTCTCCCCTGTTTCCTCTCGTGCGTTCTCCGCAGGAGCAAGGAGGGCTCGCGGCAGCGGCAGGGTCTCCGGGTACGTCGTCGTGAATGAGAAGAGAAAGGGTTGGAGGAAATATTTCCGAATCTGTTTCCATTACGATTTTGGTGGCGTAGAATTTGGTTTCAAACGCGCAGTTATGCGCACACTAGATCAGATCCGACTTGTTCTGCGGCATTCCGATTGCTTGGCCCTTTTTTGCCGATTAGTTATCTACGTAAACCATGGTCGGCATAATGCGTTTTTGTTTATTGCCTTGGTCTCTGAATAAAGGTAGTTATTATTCGGTTCCTGGGTAATGGAGTGCCATTGAATGGTCCCTGCATAGCGTGGTATTGGTTCTGTAGATTTAGATGAATCGACAAGATTCACCTGAATCCTCTGCTAAATCTGAAAAATAGAGATGATCCAAGGTCCTATGTCTCTCAGTGGATAGTCGCGGGGCGTGTTTTGTCATGTTTCCTCTGCTGAAAATGCAGTTTTCCTATTGAGATAGATGTTCTGTTACTGATTTTTACCCTTGGTCTCCTCTCCTCCTAGTGTTTTTGTTCCAGAAAATCTGTAGCAAATGGCTGACGGCGAGGACATCCAGCCCCTTGTTTGTGACAATGGAACTGGCATGGTCAAGGTTTGTAGTTCTTGTTCACGCTGCTTCATGTTCAGTAACATTGTTCTGTTAATTTAATCACATCACAAACTACTGGCAGGCTGGTTTTGCTGGTGACGATGCGCCAAGGGCTGTTTTCCCAAGCATTGTTGGACGCCCACGTCACACTGGCGTGATGGTTGGCATGGGGCAGAAGGATGCGTATGTTGGCGATGAGGCTCAGTCCAAGAGGGGTATCCTGACTTTGAAGTACCCGATCGAACATGGCATTGTCAACAACTGGGATGATATGGAGAAGATCTGGCACCACACCTTCTATAACGAACTCCGTGTTGCGCCTGAAGAGCACCCTGTGCTGCTGACCGAAGCCCCACTCAACCCAAAGGCTAACAGGGAGAAGATGACCCAAATCATGTTTGAGACTTTCAATGTTCCTGCCATGTATGTCGCCATCCAGGCTGTGCTTTCCCTGTACGCCAGTGGACGTACAACTGGTAATGACTCGTTCACATGGCGACCAAATTTCATTAGGACTTACAAATTTTCCCATCTTAATTATGGGTTGCTGTTCATCATTCAGGTATTGTATTGGACTCTGGTGATGGTGTCAGCCACACAGTGCCAATCTATGAAGGTTATGCCCTTCCTCATGCCATCCTGCGCCTTGACCTTGCTGGGCGTGACCTGACTGACAGCCTGATGAAGATCCTCACTGAGAGAGGTTACTCCTTCACCACCTCTGCTGAACGCGAAATTGTAAGAGACATCAAGGAAAAGCTTGCATATGTGGCTCTTGAATACGACCAGGAGCTCGAGAATGCCAAGAGCAGCTCATCTGTGGAGAAGAGCTACGAGCTGCCTGATGGTCAGGTGATCACCATTGGGGCAGAGAGGTTCAGATGCCCTGAGGTCCTCTTCCAGCCTTCCTTCATTGGTATGGAAGCTCCTGGCATCCATGAGACCACCTACAACTCCATCATGAAGTGCGATGTCGACATCAGGAAGGACTTGTATGGTAACATTGTGCTCAGTGGTGGCACGACCATGTTCCCTGGTATTGCGGACCGTATGAGCAAGGAGATCACTGCCCTTGCGCCGAGCAGCATGAAAATCAAGGTGGTGGCACCGCCTGAGAGGAAATACAGTGTTTGGATAGGAGGATCCATCCTTGCCTCCCTGAGCACCTTCCAACAGGTTAAAAACTTACCCCCCCCCGTTTTTTTTTATTTGCAGCTGCAATGGCAAATATTGCAACCTTTCAGTAGTTCCAGTATGTTCTTACTAAAAACATGCTCTGGTATTTATGCTACAGATGTGGATCTCAAAGGCTGAGTATGACGAGTCAGGACCTGGGATTGTTCATCGGAAGTGCTTCTAAGCTCTGGGTCCCCCTTCGGCTCCATTTTATTTATTCCTTGAGTGTTTTTCATATAAGCTACTATGTTTGGGATTGCATGCCTTTGAGCAGGCAATGTTGTTGAATTTATATTTTGGGATTTATATTTTGTGGCTCACTACAATGCATGCATTGCTCCAGCTCCTTTCCATGCCAAGTTTGTTGCTAGTGGTGAAAACATCAACCACAAAAAAGAGAGGATGGAAATTATTAAAGTACCTAGGATCATATTGTAACCGTACTCGTCGAATAACACTATTGGTTCTCTGTACATCCATCTCTGGGGACATGCAATTCATCTGGTTGGTTTGCTACTTCTTTGAATTACTTAGCGCTGGTGGTTGCGACATTGTTGTTGGGGACTTGTTCTCAAATGCTTTGAGTTAAGAACAAGACAACACAAAATGTTAATGGTTAAAATCCTTCGAGCTTCGAAGCATTATCAATTTTAGGATATAGTGATCTTCAGACGAAGGTCATGAAAAAAGTACCTTCATCATCGCAGTATATATTAATGAAAGAAGAAGCATATGAAACATGAGAGATAACATGAATAATCATATAACATCCTTAATACATCTTTATTATATCATCATGAATGAACATAAACAATACTGAATTAAATTTGTACCTTCGGCTTAACAGAAGACAAAAGTGCAAGCGTGACGCACGAGTGGATACAAGTCAGCGTGAACAGTACGGAGGTACTGTTCATCTATTTATAGGCACAGGGCGTAGCCTGTGTAAAATTACATTCATGCCCTTCATGTTTACTATTAACTTAAGGACAATTTATCGAGGAGTAGATAGTCTTTTCCTCTTTAAGTTGGTTCCTTTTTCTGCTACTGAGCCTTAAGGACAATTGTTGGAACTTGCTCTCGCTAGCAAGGGGATCCAACACGAGTGAATGGTGATGGCAACAGGGCACTCGCGCGTGATGGCAAAAGCTCTGTTAATCTAGCCTCTCACGGGCACTGTGCGGGGGTATTTATAGGTATCCGAGTGCACGGCGCCTTGCGTTAAGGACGCATGTGCCCTCAGGTACCTAGTTTATCCCCAGAATATTCCCATAAAGCGGGGTTACAAGCTGTAATTACAAGTACGCCTTTACAAATTAGGCCCGTAACACAAACGCGGCCACGCAGGGCCCGTTACAATGGGCCAGATCTCATGTGGGCCTCAGAGCCGAACGGGGCCGCGCCGCGGGGAGGCGTCGCCGTAGGCCTTCGTCTGGTGCCGAATCGAGTGAAGGGTCTCCGTGTTGTCTCTGGTGCCGATGAAGCGAAGGGTGTCCCTGCCTGCTTTGTCCGTCAGGGCAGGGGCTAAGCGGTGGAGACTACGGGCGAAGGGTGGCGTTTCTGCCTTCGCTCCAACATTTGCCCTCCGAGGGACCAGTTCGACAAAGTCACCTGGTGCCGAAGACGTCGCTAGATGGCGGAGACGCTGCCCTCGCTCGAAGTGGTTCCGCGGGGGTTTTTGATGTGACCGTTGATGGACATCGTACTGTTGGACTGCGGGTTTCCCGAAGCGCCGCGCCCTGCCTATAAAAGGGGGCGGGGGTTGGCGCTGTTTGCACTTTGCCTTCCGCGCTCCGTGAAAACCCTAGCCGCCCGCCGTCTTTCTGCTCCTCTCCTTCTACTGCTCCCTTTGCTCGTCGGAGTTCTGGCTCGAGTGAAGCAGACCGCCCGCCGCCGCCGACGGTACGTAGCAATGCCATCCTCTTCTTCTTCCGCCGACGCCACGCCGCCGGCCGCCGCCTCGTCTGAGGAGACGTTGAGTAGCGTGATGGTGGAGGAGCTGCGCGCCGGCGACTCTGTTGATTTTGGTGTGTCACGGATGACGTCGGCCCGCGTTGAAGATATGCAGCGTTTGGGCTACTTTGGCGGCGGAGTCGCTCGTGCTCCGGGGACGGAGAAAGTCCCCGAGCTGGAGGGTGAGTTGGTTGTTTTCGAGGCGTTCTTCGTCGCCGGTCTCCGCTTGCCTGCGCACCGGTTTGTTGGCGAAGTCCTGCGTAGATTCAACGTTCAAATACATCAGCTGACACCGAACGCCGTGGTGGCGCTGGCGAAGTATGTCTGGGCGACGACTTCGTACGGCGGACAGCCGTCGGTTGAAGTTTTTGCGAAGAATTATTGCTTGCATTGGCAGAAGAGGATGGTTGAGGACGGAGTTGCCCAGTTCGGGTCGTGCACATTCACGCCGAAGACCGGCAAGACCACAATGCCAGTAGTGGAGTTGGTTCCGTGCGCCCGCAACAAGTGGGGCAATTGGAATGAATTTTGGTTTTACGTTGCTGAGGCTACTGTCGAAGGCCATGAAGGACTTCCCGTGTCTGAGATGTGCTCTCACTATTACTCTGCGTATCCGCCTTTTGAAGTGGCAGAAGAGGATGCAGACGAAGGGGCCCTTCGGTGCGCCGCCGGCCAGAGCAGTGGTCGTGATTTAGTTGAAGAGTTCGTGGCGTACGGGGTCTGGCCCTTGGCGCACGGCTGGGCGCTGGGCGAAGTGTGCCCTCGCCAGATGCCTTTTCACGGAGGAAGGGTGGTGCGAAGTCCTGCCTTTGCACTGAATTTGCGAAACCGTGACCCGGCCGCCTTTGTGCGTGATGCGGAGGACTTGGCGGTGCGGCTCGTGGGGCGGTACGTGGCGAGGACGGAAGGCCAGCGCAGCTTTGATATTCGCGGGTCAAATGTACGTTTGAACAGGGTCTTCGAATTAAATCAACTGCCGTACGACGGCTACCCTGGTCAAGACGAAGCGGACCGCCGTGGGAAGAAACCGGCGGCGGAGACAGGAGGCGACCCTGCGCTGGCGGCCGCCCCCTCCTCAAAAAAGAGAAAATTAGGTACTGCGATGGGAGGAATTGGGGTGTCTGATAGTTTTGCTAGAGAGTTAATGAGGACGTGTGCGGCCCCGGGGGAGAGGATGTCTTCGCCCGAGCTCTGGGAGTCTTCGGCTCGGATGCTGAGGGTTACCGGGGGCTGCTGGCCTAGAAATGTTCCTATCCCCTGCGCGGCTGAGGAAGACTGTTTTACATCTCGTATGGTTCATCAGTGGAGAGTTTTTCCTTACGGGCGAAATATCGGTGCTGTTGTGTGGGCAGTGATGGACAAGGATCGCCAAGGGGCGGCGCAAAAACACCAGGCGACTGTCAGGATTCACGAAGCCCGGCCGAAAAGGCAGCGGGGAACGGCGAAGGCTGCGGCCTCCAGCGGAGGCAAGCCGCCGCTGGCGGCGAAGGCGGGCGCCTCTGCACCTAGCAAGGCGCCGGAGACAACGGCGGGCACCGGGGTCTCCAAACTGACGAAGGTGGTGCCGCCGGCCAGCGGAGTGGCGGAGGCTTCGAAGGCGGCCCGAACGTCGCCGCCGCCGGGCAAACGCGTTGCCGACTTCGGCACCGATATTAGTGTGGACGATTATCTTGGGGGTAAGGCACCCGGCCGCCTTTTTATGTCTTTTTTTTACTCGTTGATGCGTTGCAGGGTCGGACGAGGGCCGGCTTGCTATAGTTGCGCCTGCCGCGGCAATCGCGACGGCTGCGCTGTCGTCGAAGGCGAAGGACGGTACCCTTGGCGCCGAAGGCGAGGTGTCGGCCCTCGCGTTGGTCAGGGACGAGGCTGGCGCGGCGACCCGCCGGCTGAAAGGAGTGACGGAGGCGCTGAGTCAGGCGACGGAGGCACTGAGTCAGGTCCGCCGGGCTATTATATATATATACATATATATATATATATATATATTTTACGGCCATGGCCTTACGTGTGCTCTGCAGGTGGCTGACTTCACCAGCCGTACTGCGTCGGGGGCACTTACGGCAGCTTTGTCTGCCGAAGTCGAGAGACTTCGGACGCAACATGCTGACGCTGTCCGTGAGAAGTCGGCCTCCGACAGCAAGTGTCGTAAACTGGCGGACAAGGTGGCCGCCCTGGAGAAGGAAACGGCTGACCTCCGGCGCCAGCTGGCGGGGGAGAGGAGGGAGACCAACGAGGCCATCGCCAAGGAGCAGTCCGCGCAGGCGGAGGCCAGGCTGGCACGGGCGGAAGCCAATCTTGCCAAGGATCTCGCCGAAGACCTGCGGGGGCGGCTCACCGCTCTGGAGAGCCGCGTGAAGGGGGCCGAAGCCGCGGTGCGAACGGAGGCCGAACGGACGCGCACACAGCTTATGGCCACATATCGCGAGCTGGGTGCGCGGACCGGTGACTTCGTGGTGCCGGAGCGAGAGGCCGGGCTTCGCTGTCTGGAATGGGTGCAAGAGGAGCTGCAGGAGCTCCCCACCGTCCTGGGGGGATTAATGTCGTTCGCCTCCGTGGTCACCTGCGAGGGGGCGATGAACGCACTCTCTCGCGAAGGGTGCCGGCACTATGAGGCCTTCGACCAGGCAGATGAAGATTTTGGGCGAGATATCTATAAGGTCGAAGACCCCGTGGTGAAGGAGTCCGCCGGTGCCCTCTATGACCGGATGTGGGGTCTGTATGGTGGTGATGTGGTCAGGGAGCGGGCCGAGGCTGCGAGGGCTCAGGTAACGTTGTCGTTTGCTCGGCGTTTGCTGGATGTGGTCTGTGCGTGTGTTTGCTGACTTTTTGTATGTTTTGTTTTAGGCGGAGCGAGGCGAGCGGGTGGACGACTTCGGAGCACTGAACAGCGCCCAGCCTGACCCGGAGCCAACCCCGGAGACCGCGGAAGACGCACCAGGCGCCCCCACATCTGCTGCGACAGTTGAAGACCTGCCCCTGAAGGTGGCCGAGGGCGCTCCTGATGCCCTCGCAGCAGCTGCGCCGACCATCGAAGATCCCGCGGCGGAGGCGGTGGAAACAATGGCGGAAGCGGCGACGGGGCCAATGGCGGAGGCCCCCGCAGCGTCAGGGCCCTCGCAGGTGGCGTAGTGGTTGTTTAGGGTTGGGGAATTTTGGATGTTGTACTGAATTTTGGTTGCTGCGCAGGTTCAAGATTTTGGGCCTGCGCACGCAACCGCTACTACTGAGTTTTTGGCGGCTTCGACCGCGGAAGGTGGTAATGAATACAGTGGGTCTGCATCTGAGTTTTTTGATTTTGCCGACTCCGGGAGCTCGGTTGAGTGGACTGAGGAGTCGTCGGGGGAGGACTTGGATTATTTTGCGGCCTTGGACGTGGCTGCGGCGGAGGCTTCGCCACACGCCGCGGACGCGCCGGACGTGCCAGGCCCTAGCACCGGGCGCCGTCGACGAAGGGCGGTTGCAAAACGTAGGGTTAGCGCGGAGGAGCGGGCTCGGCTTCGTGTGAGTGGGGCTGGTCGGCAGGAACTGTTGGCTCTGCCGACCGCCGAGAGTGTAGGTGAGCGGGAACTGTGAAGTCTTTTTGCGGGTGAGGAGCTCAGGATAATGTTATTTAATTATAGGGAGATGGGAATTATTCCTAAGGTTGAGCCGATGTAGACTGTGGTGCCCTCGCGTGTGTATGTAGAGGCTTGTATGGTGGAATTGTGTGCCCTCGCGTGCATGTGTGTGTGCGAAGGCGTTTTGTACTCACTGATTTGTTTGGCTGCGCTGTGTTGGCTTGATTATAGTTGGTCTTGGTGTGGATGGTTTGATGTTGTCGTTTCAGCCGTTGTTGTGCTAGTCCAGGTGTACCCTTAAGTGTCTTCTGCACAGATAGTCCTCGGTTTTTTCGCACTTGTTGTGCTAATCCGGCTGCACTTTTAAGCGACTTCTGCACGGATAGCCTTCGCGATAGACTTAGATTTTTTCCGCACTTGTTGTGCTAATCCGGCTGCACCCTTAGGCGACTTCTGCGCGGACAGTCTTCGCGATAGACTCCGATTTTTTCCGCACTTGTTGTGCTAATCCGGCTGCACCCTTAGGCGACTTCTGCGCGGATAGTCTTCGCGATAGACTTAGATTTTTTTCGCACTTGTTGTGCTAATCCGGCTGCACCCTTAGGCGACTTCTGCGCGGATAGTCTTCGCGATAGACTTAGATTTTTTTCGCACTTGTTGTGCTAATCCGGCTGCACCCTTAGGCGACTTCTGCGCGGATAGTCTTCGCGATAGACTTAGATTTTTTTTCGCACTTGTTGTGCTAATCCGGCTGCACCCTTAGGCGACTTCTGCGCGGATTTGTCGCACGCGAGGGTAGCTAGCGCTTAGCCTCGCGGTGACCTCGTGGTGGTCGAATGTCGAAGACCGTCATCGCGGTCTTTTTCGACGCATGTCTTTTTGCGGGGGATTTTTTACGCATATATTACATGGCTCCGCCTCGTTAAAAACCTCACCCCCCGGGAGGAAAAGAGTGCGGGCCGGTGCGAGATTGTTTTTGCGAATTACAAGGGCGAAGACAGCCCTGAGGAATCAAACAAAAAATTTGCGGAGGTTGTCGATGTTCCAGGAGTGCTCCAGGTCCTCGCCGGTTGGCGTTGTGAGCCTGTAAGCGCTGGGGGAAGCTTTCGTCTTGACGATGAAAGGGCCCTCCCACCTGGGCTCCAGCTTGCCCTTGGACTCCGTCCGAGCTGTTCGAATGAGTACGAGGTCCCCCTCGCTGAACTCCCTCGGGGTGACTGAATGGTCGCGCCATGCTTTGGTCTGGGCTTGATACTTGTTCAGGGCCTGTAGGGCGAAGACACGGTCTCCGTCGATGAGATCCTTTGAAGTTGGCTCGTCCACATCTGGGACGGCTGACGGGACTGTTCGCGGGGACCCGTGCTTTATTTCTTGCGGGGTCATGGCCTCCGATCCGTATAAAAGACGGAAGGGAGTAAACCCGGTCGCCCTGCACTCAGTCGTGTTTAGTGCCCAGACTGCCTCAGGTAAAAAATCGCTCCATCTGCCCTTTTTTTCATCGAGGAGCATTTTTTTGATAGCTGTGAAGATTTTCCCGTTGGCACGCTCTACGACCCCGTTGGACTGCGGATGATAGACTGAGGCGAAGGCAAGCTTGGTGCCAATGGAGAAACAAAAATCCTTGAAGTCTTGGTTATCAAACTGCTTTCCGTTGTCGACTGTTAATTCGGACGGTACTCCGAAGCGGCAAACGATGTTCTGCCAGAAGAATTTTTGGGCAGTCTTTGATGTTATTGTGGCGACAGCCCGTGCCTCGATCCATTTGGTGAAGTACTCGACCGCGACGAAGGCGAACTTAAGGTTCCCCTGAGCGGTGGGCAGGGGTCCAACAATGTCGAGACCCCAGCGCTGGAGAGGCCATGTGTGGGCGATCAGCTTTGTGTACTGCGAAGGGCCGCCTGACCGAGGAGAGAACTTCTGGCAGGCTTTGCAGGACCGAGTGACCCGATTCGCGGCGCAAATCATTGCGGGCCAGTAAAAACCCTGGCGGATCACCTTAGCAGCTAGGGCCCTCGGCCCCGCGTGCGAGCCGCACGTGCCACTGTGGACTTCACGTAGGATCTGCATGCCTTCGGCCTCGGTGACGCACTTAAGCATTGGTTGACTGACCCCTTTTTTGTAGAGCTGGCCTTCAATCAGAGCGAAGTCTCGGCTTCGATGTCTGAGGCGCTTGGCCTCACTGATGTCGGCTGGGTGATAATACCCCTGCAGGAACAGGGTAATGGGTGCTCGCCAGTCTTCGGTCATGATGAGGTTAACTGTACGGTGGCCCTCGCTGTCATTGGTTATTTGGAGCCCTTCGGGGCTCCGGACTGCTGGCGTGCCGATGATATGGAAGAACACGTCGGAGGGCATAGTTTCGCCCCTGGCCGCGGCCTTGGCCAATGCGTCGGCCTCCTCATTCTTGGCCCGGTCCACATGCTGCACAGTGAACCCCTTGAACTGCCTCTCGAGACTTCGGATGGCCGTGAGGTACTGCATGAGTGCGGGGTCCTTGGCTGCATAGTCTTTCTCGACCTGGCCGGCAACTACCTTGGAGTCTGTTTTGATGATGCAAGTGGTGACTCCGAGGGCCCTTAGCTTGCGGAGGCCGAGGATGACTGCTTCGTATTCTGCTATATTATTTGTGCATCTGTCGGATTCCAGATTGAAGCTGAGTCGTGCTGCATATCTGTGCTTGACCCCGACTGGTGAGGTTATGATTGCAGCGACGCCTGCCCCCGCATGGCACCATGCGCCGTCGCAATGGATCGTCCAGACCTTCTCTGTGGTCGGGTCCGGCTGTGTTACTGGCCCGGTCCAGTCGACGACGAAGTCTGCCAGAACTTGCGATTTGATGGCTGTCCTGGGCTCGAAGCTGATGTGGTAGCCGGAGAGTTCGACTGCCCACTTGGCGATCCTCACCGATGCCTCCGGGTTTCTAAACAGTTCGCCGAGCCCCCTGTCTGAGGTGACGCGGACCTTGAATGCTTCAAAGTAATGGCGCAGCTTGCGCGAGGACATAACAACTGCGTAGGCGATCTTCTCCAGCTCTGTCATGTTGCATTTGGACGGTGTCAGGACCTCGGAGACGTAATAAACAGGGCACTGTCTGACAGCGCCTTCGACTGTCTGCTCCTGCACTAGTGCCGCGCTGACCGCGTGCGGTGAAGCCGCGACATAGAGCAATAGGGGGAGCGAGGAGTCGGGGCTCGTGAGGGTGGCCAGCTCCGTTAAGTACTGTTTTAATGAGGCGAAGGCCGCTGCTTGCTCCGGCCCCCAGGTGAAGTCTTTTGCGCCGCGGAGAGTTTTGAGGAAAGGGAGACTTCGCTCGGCCGACCTGGAGATGAATCTGTTGAGAGCGGCCAATCTGCCTGTCAGACGCTGGACGTCCCTGGCGGACTGCGGAGGCGACATGTCGATGATGGTCTGGATCTTGGTTGGGTTGGCCTCGATGCCGCGGTGTGACACCAGGTAGCCCAATATCTTGCCCTGGCGAACACCGAAAACGCACTTTTCCGGGTTTAGGCAGAGTCGTGCATCTCGCATGTTTGCGAATGTCTCGGCCAGGTCGGCGAGGTGGTCCTCCTTATTTTTGCTGGCGACGACGATGTCGTCCACATATGTAAATATATTTCTGCCGACCTGCCCTTCGAGTACTGTTTTGGTGAGTCTGGAGAAGGTGGACCCGGCATTCTTGAGACCCTCCGGCATTCTGATGAAGCAATAAGTGCCGAAGGGTGTTATAAAGCTGGTGCTAGCCTTGTCTTCCGCCTTCATGTATATCTGGTGATAGCCGGAGAAGCAGTCGAGGAGAGACATGACCTCGCATCCGGCCGCGCTATCGACTATTTTGTCGATCCGTGGCAACGGGAAATTGTCTTTTGGGCAGGCCTTATTGAGACTGGTGAAGTCTATGCACATCCGCCATTTCCCGCTTTTTTTCTGCACCATTACAACATTGGAGAGCCATGTGGGGTAAGCCACTGGCTCAATGAATTTAGCCTCTAGGAGGCGGTGCACCTCCGCCTTGGCGGCCTCTGTCTTTTCGTCGGACATTTTGCGAAGCTTTTGCTTTCTTGGTCGCACCGAGGGGTCGATTCCCAAACTGTGCTCGATTATGGATCGGCTGACTCCGACCAGGTCGAGGGCGGACCAGGCGAAGACATCTTTATTCTTGGCCAGGCAGCAGAGGAGCTTCTCTTCTTCATGCGAAGTAAGGTCTTCGCTGATAGTGATTGTCTGCTTGGGCGTGGCCTGATCGAGGGGGACAGTCTTGGTCCCATCCTGACTCTGCAACTGAGCCTTGTCGTGCTGCTTGTCAGTTGGGCTGGCGGGCGCAGGGACCTCGCACTGTGTCGTGAGACAGTGCACGTTCCTCTGATCAGGCACGAAGACCCGCTCTATGTTGCGCGCTGTTTGCTGGTTACCGTGGACTGTAATTACGCCTAGCGGGCCTGGTATCTTCATGCACAAATACAGTCCGTGGATGGCAGCTTCAAACTTATTGATGGAGCCCCGACCCATGATGGCGTTGTATGGATATACCATATCCACAATGTCAAAAGTCACTTGCTCACTTCGGGCATTGGGTGCTACACCGAAGGAGAGGGGCAACTCTATTTTGCCGACGGGGAAGGTGCCTTTGCCGCCGAAACCGTACAACGGGTTGTCCGAAGGCTTGAGCAGGCTGTGGCTTATGCCCATGCGATCGAAGGCGTGGAGGAAGATGATGTCCGCCTGGCTGCCGTTGTCAACGAGGACCTTGTGTAGGTCCCAGCCTGCCACGCTGCAATTGATAACCATGGCATCGCAGTGGGGGGCGCTGCGCAAGTCGACGTCCCGTGCGTCGAAGGTGAGCGGTATGTGGGACCACTTTGTCTGCACAACTGGGCCCGTGACGGCGACATGGTTTATGCTGCGGTAGTGGTCCCGCTTCTGCCGCTTGGTGTCGAAGTCGGTGCTGGACCCCCCAGTTATCATATGAATGACTCCGCGATAAGGTTGATCGGCGAAGTCTTCCTGCTTTGGGGCATGGGGGATGTTTTGTTGTTGCTGGTGTGGTGGTGGAGGCGGAGGATGTACGATTTGTACTTCCTGATGATGTTGGTAAGCGTGGTGCGGTGGATGCGGGGCGGGAGCGTGGATATATGGTGGAGGGGGTGGCTGGTAATTATGCGCGACAATTCTGGGGTTGTCGGCTGGCTGCGCCCTCGCCATTCTGTCTCTGGTGGCCTTCACTTCGGGGCAGTCTTTGGTTTGGTGGGCGCAGTCTTCGCCATGGAAAAGGCAGTAAAATCGGCGCGGTGGAGGGGGTGGCTGCGCACGCCCTCGGCCCCTGCCGCGAGTTCCACTTCCGCGGCCCTGGGGGGGATATTCCTGGCGACAAAGGGGGTCAGCGGCCGGCTGCTGGTTGGCAATGTTGTGCACTTGCTGCTGACCGCGGCCATCTCGACCGGAGTCTGGTTGCGGAGTCCTTGTCCACGTGCGGCTGGACTGTGGAGCATCTTTTGGCTTCCGCTGGGACTCAATCTTGCGCTGGTGGAGCTCCTCGGATCTGGCGTACTTTTCAAACAGCTGGTATAACTCTTGGAGGTTCTTCGGCGGATCTCTGATGCAGTGGCTGTAAAGGACGCCAGCGCGAAGACCACTGATAGCATAGTGGATGGCAATCTGGTCATCGACTGAGGGTAGCTGTGACTTGAGTGTCAGGAATTTGCGGTAATATTCCCTCAGGGTCTCCCTCTCTAGCTGCTTGCAGAGCGAGAGCTCGGCCAGGGCGTCGGTGTCCGGGCGGTACCCTTGGAAGTTGAGGAGGAACTTGTCCCGGAGACTTCTCCAGGAATCGATGGACAGCGGAGGCAACCTGGTGAACCAGGTGAGTGCGGGGCCCTCGAGGGCGATGATGAAGGACTTCGCCATTGTGGCGTCGTCCCCCCCGGACGATGCGACGGCGACCTGGTAACTCATTATGTATTGAGCCGGGTCGGTGCTGCCGTTGTACTTGGGGTAGGTCCCAGCCCGGAAGTTAGCTGGCCACGGCGTCACTTGCAGGTGAGGCGCCAGGGGGCTTCGCTCATCGAGATAATTGACCCCTTGGAATGGCGCGGCGTGCGGGAAAGTGAAGTCGTGCTGGGGGAAACGTGGGTCCTCCGGTTGCGCGCGGTGTTGCAGGGGTGGCCCATGCTGCAGGCCGGGGTGGCCTTCGCGCGTGTCTTCATTTCGTGCGCGCTGCTGGAGGGATGACTCGTGCCGCGGGCTGAGGTGGCCTTCGCGCTGCATCAGCGCAATCTCCCGCTCGAGTTCCTGGGCCTTGTGCTCTTTGTCGCGTATCATCTGCCGCACTTTGGCGAGTGCAGACACACGCTGGCGCTTGGCCTCCAGTATCTCCTTCTGCCTCTGGAGGTTGCGGTTCTTGAGGCGCAGGGCGCGCAGCTGTAGCTGTTCTTCTGCTGAGACGCCGAGGACCTCACCGTCCTCGGCGAGGTCCGCGCCCTCCGGTGGTGCGAAGTCTGAGGGAGGTGCGAAGCCTGAGGGAGGTGCGAAGCCTGAGGGTTGTCCCTCAGGGTCGCAGGTGCAGAGGGTGTCGTCTTCAGTGGCCTCTTGGTGGGTGGATTGGGTGAGGGCGAGGGCCTTGCCCTTTCTTGCGGCGAGCAGTGCTGCCTTCGCAGCCTCGTCAGCCTTCGGGTTAGCTCTCTTGGGTGCCATCGCGGGTGGTTGTCTCGTAGCACGAACGGTGGGCGCCAAATGTTGGAACTTGCTCTCGCTAGCAAGGGGATCCAACACGAGTGAATGGTGATGGCAACAGGGCACTCGCGCGTGATGGCAAAAGCTCTGTTAATCTAGCCTCTCACGGGCACTGTGCGGGGGTATTTATAGGTATCCGAGTGCACGGCGCCTTGCGTTAAGGACGCATGTGCCCTCAGGTACCTAGTTTATCCCCAGAATATTCCCATAAAGCGGGGTTACAAGCTGTAATTACAAGTACGCCTTTACAAATTAGGCCCGTAACACAAACGCGGCCACACAGGGCCCGTTACAATGGGCCAGATCTCATGTGGGCCTCAGAGCCGAACGGGGCCGCACCGCGGGGAGGCGTCGCCGTAGGCCTTCGTCTGGTGCCGAATCGAGCGAAGGGTCTCCGTGTTGTCTCTGGTGCCGATGAAGCGAAGGGTGTCCCTGCCTGCTTTGTCCATCAGGGCAGGGGCTAAGCGGTGGAGACTACGGGCGAAGGGTGGCGTTTCTGCCTTCGCTCCAACAACAATTTATCTTAAGGACAATTTATCGAGGAGTAGCTTCGAAGCTAGTTCAACCTTCGTCCCGACCATGCTTTACATATTGTGTACAACTTCATTCCGAGTCTGAAGGTTCCTGTACATATATTACACTTGGAAAAAAACATTGTTAATCATGTTTTTGAGGACCTTCGGAAGACGAAGGCCCCCAACAGTAGCCCCTCGCAGTATTAATTTGTTATAACAACGAATTTAGACTGCGACGTGAACGAATGACTTAAGCCGAAGGTCCAAAAAAACACCTTCCCTTTACTAGAATAGCAACAGTCAATGACAAACGGGGTCCACCAAGTTGCAAAGCACTAGGTGTATAAATATGAACCATAGCGACAACATTTGATACGCTATTTCTGCCATTTGCGTTATTTTCTTAAACTTTTAGTTCTTGCTCATTAGCTCTTGCCTAATTTTCGAGTTTTTAGAGCTTCGGCTTAAAGACACGTTTGCTCCAAATTTGAAAAGAAGAAGATGAGTAGAGAGAAGAAGATGACTGAAGAGAAGAAAACGACCGAGGAGACGAAGCTATATGAAGAGAAAAAAGTTGCAGATCCTTTCATTGCTGGATTTATTAAGTCCATGACAAAAACAAATACAGAGAAGATTACTAAGGAGACCATGGAGGGTTTATCCGAAGATTCTGATGACAGTGATAGTTATGACGTAGAAAGTGGGGATGAAGACTCTGAGGATCGGCCGTGGCGCCCAAGCCATACTATCTTTGGAAAATCGACTATCAAGCAGAGTCATATCGATGCCATGAGGGGGAGGTATTTTTGCGACATGTCTATTGTCAGAGTTGGAGGAGACAGTACTGCCCCTGCTCCGGAGGAAAACGAAGTTGTTATATACCGAAGCTTCTTAAAGGCAGGTCTTCGGTTCCCGCTGAGCAAGTTTGTGGTTAAAGTGCTGAAGATATACCAGATCTTCCTTCATCAGATTACCCCCGAAGCTATAATTAGGATGGGGATTTTTGTCTGGGCTGTAAGGAGTCAGGGGCTAGAGCCAAGCACGAAGTGCTTCTGCAGTATGCACGAGCTTTTATATGAGACGAAGGCTACTGGCAAAGAACAGTACCACAACAACTTCGGTTGTTATGGATTTATTGCTCGCCCTAATGCAAGCCACATAGTTCCAACATTCCGGAAAAGGTGGCCTGGAGCCTAGATGGAGGAGTAGTTTTATGTTAAAAATGATTTAAAGGCAAGGGAAGACATCAAAGAAATCATTCAACGCCCCATCTGGTCTCGCTTCGGCCTCCGAAGGCCAATGGTGGAAATTGATGGCAATGTTGAAGCATGTCAGAAGGCCTTCAGCACTGTGTGTGCCTTCACTGGCATGAGGGATTTGATTCAAGAGCATATAGCCTTCAGGGTATGGCCACTTGTGGAGAGCTAGGATATGCCGAAGGAGACCACCGCCGATTCCAGTGAGGGTGGTCTGGTCCGACTGAAGTATACTTTCAGATTTAGGGAGAAGTTTGATGAGCCAGACGATGACTGGTTGAAATGTATTGAAGCTACCAGCGATGAGCTACTTGGGGCATACTCCAAGGCCGAAGATAATGCTTTATCTGCTGCTTTCGGGGGTCGAGGCAAGAAAAGATTGAACAGGGTATTTGATGCTATTGGCTTCGTATACCCTGATTACCATTACCCGCTACGAGGATAAGAGAAAAAGAGAAAGACTGCCGCTTCGGCCATTGCAGCTGAGCCGAAGGGCAAAAAGATGAAGGTTCTGACCCACCGGCCGCGTTACATTGAACCGGCCGTGGTGCCTAAATTTGGCGCGGGGACCTCTTCAGCTGCCGAAGCAAAGCGAGGCGCTACGATTGTGCAGAGTACTAAAGAGCCGATTGTAGTGCCGAAGGTGCCTAAAGTCGGGCCAGCCGAAGCTAGAGATGATAAGGCTAAAGAGCCATAGGTGAAAAAGGTTATAAAAATGCCAGAAATCCTGAGCCCACCGATAGAGGCAGATTTGCCAAAGATGCAAAAAATTCCTGCCTCAACTTCCAAGAGGAGGAGGATGGCTAGCGTATTAGACGATGTTATAGAGACTACGAAGGCCTTAAGCCCTGCTCCTAAGAAAATTGTCGAAGCTACGAAAGTTCAGGCCGAAGCCGAAGCTGAGCCTTCAGTGCCCATCGAGACGAAGCCTGTCGTGCCTGAGGACAAAACAGCAGGGCAGATTTTACCAGAAAAGTCTGAAGCTCCTACTCCCGAAGGTCTGAACGAAGATGTTGACTACATTATTCGACATGCTTCGAGGAAGAAATTATCCCAGGAAGAAATCTTGGAGGCTAAACATTATGCCCGAATACTTAAATATCCAAAAGGTGCCTTAGTGTTCAATGGTACCAATGAAGATGATTTCCTGTACTGTCTCCCGGATAACAAAGAAATATCCGTGTGCCGGGAGATAGCTAGGAGTATGGGATTTCCGAAACTGAAAGAAGGTCTTTCGGTTCTGTTAAAAGATGAACTTGCTGATAGCCTCGCGTATAATAGCATAAAGGTATAAAAGTTGACTTTGAAGTTAGAAACGAAGTATTTTATTGCCATACTCAATTCTTTCTTCTTTACAGGGCTTGATTCTTAGTAATGCCTTGAGGGCACAGAAGAATGCTGAAGACAAGAGCTATACCATAGCACTCAACAACCTTCGTTCAGAGGTGATTGAGTTGAGAAATGAAGGCTTGGAAAAAGATAAAATTTTGATTTCATTGGTGAACAAAGTAAAGGAGGATGAAGCTAATTTCAAAGCTCAGACCGAAGCCCAGAAAACTAAAATTGAAGACCTTCGGAGACAACTGGCCGAAGCTAAGGAAAACTGCGCGCTTGCACAGGCTAATCAAGAAATCAGTGAATATTGGAAAAATAAATTAGAGAAAATATTGAAGAACTTCACGAATCCAAGGAAAGGTGCTTTGAGAAGTCCTTGGATTGCGTGAAGAAATTAAAAATTAGCTTCGCCAAAGTGGGCGCCTACTCTGCTGAAGAAAACTTCATACGAGGCAACCCCTAGGGCGTTGTTGAATGGATAAGTGGAGAAGCCAAAGCCTTCGAGGAAATTTTGAGTGATCGCGGGGACATTTGTGCGTTTTCCGGTGCATAGGGAATCTCAGCCATTCTGGAGAAGGCCGGATGTGATCACGTTAAGGCCATAGCTCAGGCCAAAGCTGCCTTCTCCATAGAAGATACGAAGGATCCTTCAGTCGAGGAAACTTTAATGGGCGGGAAATTTTATAACAATGTTTGGGTGAACGGTGGCCAAGAGCTGGCCCACGAGATTATAAAAAAGAGTGAAAAAGACACCCACGACGCTCGGGCAGAAGCAAAGCGAGCTGAAGAAGCTGCAGAACGTGAAAGGCGTATAGGTACTGTTCTTT
Organism: Zea luxurians; assembly: GCA_029449295.1. Classification (NCBI taxonomy): domain Eukaryota; kingdom Viridiplantae; phylum Streptophyta; class Magnoliopsida; order Poales; family Poaceae; genus Zea; species Zea luxurians. Next base: position 72,690,179 of record JAOPSE010000004.1, on the reverse strand, counting down.
AATTATTTAGCTTCAGTACTTGCTTTATGGCTTTGAACTAATCTGTTTACCTACTTCAACTGAACTATCCCCGCCATCGGAGCCATATGATCCCTTAGCTGATCTAGAGATGAAGGAATCATTGGACATCATAAACATGGCTGAATCCATTATCGACGAAGTCGTCAACAAATTACTGAATGAAGTTGCAGAGAAAGTCCTTAGAGTGGAATAAGTTTTATTGTAATAGTCATCTTGAAAAGCTTGATGTATAGAACTAATGAAGGAAGATTAGACCTCTTTTGCAATGAAACTATGTAACATATGATGTATGTAACATTGAATCGAATATATAAATTATTGTAATTTATTTCTTTGCGACACATGAAATTTGCACACATACCGTTTTTGAGCCTTCGGCGAAAAAACACCTTCCCTTCTTTTCATGCTTCGTAAAGAAAGAGATCCCTTATGACAAGGCTGGTAAAACTGTATTTCCCGAAGCTTACTTCGTGCCTTAGCACATTTTCAATTTGACAAAGCATTTGTCGAAGATTGGCTTCGTATTCGATTCTTGTGTCATTGATGCAATATTATGTATGATGTAATGTTATGCGAAATGATGTGATGATATGATGAAAAATGATGAGGATGTCGAAGACACACACCCACACATCCACACTGAAATACACAATCTCTGCATCCCCTTAGGAACGACTTTTGAGCTTCTTCACCTTCTATTTCGGTGATATAAGTTCTGCATCTCTTTAGGAACGTCTTTTGAACTTCTTCGCCTTCTATTTCGGCGGTATAAGTTCTGCATCCCCTTAGGAATGACTTTTAAACTTCTTCGCCTTCTATTTGGGCGGTATTTGGCTCTGTATTCCCTTTGGAACGACTTTTGAGCAGAAAACTTACGTTGCGCTCCCTTAGGAACGACTTTTTGTAGCTTCGTCAATTTTGGCTCTGCATTCTCTTAGGAACGACTTTCGAGCAAATACTTACACTGTGCTCCCTTAGGAACGACTTTTTGTAGCTTTGTCAATTTAGGCTCTGCATTCCCTTGGGAATGACTTTTGAGCTTCACAATCTGCTTCGTTTTAAGGGTCGTGTTTCGAGCTTCGTAAATCTATGAAGAAGATATATTTCATTCTGGTATTTGCAGCATTATTACAAGAAGTTGAAACTGAATTTTTTCATTACTTGTTCTTCATACAAAAAAGTAAAGTGATATAAAAAACAAAAGTACTTCAAAAAGTAGGATATTCTTCAATAAATGTGCTTCGATTCTGGTATAGTGTTGTTGACTGTACGAGCTTCGGACTCCTCCCTGAAGTCATGTTGCTGTTGTGGATGTTGGCGCCCTTCTGGTTGCTGGCTTCGGGTATAAGTAGGTTGCAATGGTGGTGGCAGTGGGAGCTGAGGCCAGGAAGCTTATGAATGGCTTGCCGAAGCAACAGAAGCTGCGGGTTGATTGCCCACATACTCTGGTATGTAGGGAGAGTGGCACGAAGCAGTATGTAGGACCTGTTTTGGCTGATTTTGTCGGCTTCTGCTTCAGCAATCTCTTTTTGCTTCTGAATGGTGATCTGACACGTTCTTGTAGTATGGCCCTTGTCCTCACCACAGAATAAGCAATAGATTTTCCTGGGCTGATCCCCATATCTTCCTCCGAAGCCCCTGCTGCCTTGGCCTCTTAGAGCTGGTGGCCTGAGGAAGCTTTGCTGCTATCCTGAAGACTGCGAGATGTGCTATGGTCTCTGAAACTGGCCTGCTTTGTCATCGTTCTGACTGGAGCTGTGGATTGATCTGACATGCCTAGGGTGGATTCTTCCTCTAAAGCCCCTAGTCATATCAGAAAATCTATAAGCTTCCTCCCTTCTTTGGCGGAAGTCATTGTCGGCCCGGATGTACTCATCCATTTTCTGAAGCGGCTTCTCTAGAGTCTGAGGGGGCTTCCTGGCGAAGTATTGAGCCGTAGGCCCTGGCCGAAGACCTTTGATCATGGCCTCAATGACGATTTCATTGGGCACCATAGGCGCTTGTGCTCTCAGGCGTAAGAACCTGCGGACATATGCCTGAAAGTACTCCTCATGGTCTTGAGTGCACTGGAACAAGGCCTGAGCAGTGACTGGCTTCGTTTGAAACCCTTGAAAACTGGTGACCAGCATGTCCTTAAGCTTCTGCCATGACATGATTGTCCCTGGCCAGAGAGAAGAGTACCATGTCTGGGCCACACTTCGGACTGCCATGACGAAGGATTTCGCCATGACTGCGGTATTGCCCCCGTACGAAGATATAGTTGCTTCGTAGCTCATCAGGAACTGCTTTGGATCTGAGTGCCCATCATACATGCGGAGCTGAGGTGGCTTGTATGATGGGGGCCATGGGGTAGCCTGCAGTTCTGCTGATAGAGGAGAAGCATCATCAAAAGCAAAATTTCCATGATGGAAATCGTCATAACAATCATCATCATTGTAGAAATTGTCTTGACTAAGCTCTCTTTGTGGAGGTCTTCGGTCCTGGTCATCTTGAGTAAGATGACGTATTTCTTCAGCTGCTTCATCGATCTTCTTATGTAGGTCGGAAAGACGAAGCATTTTCTCTCTTCCTTTCGACCTGCTGGTGGATAGCTTCGAGATCCCTTATCTCATGGTCCAACTCCTCCTCATGGGGTGTTGGACTTGTAGCCTTCCTCTTTTGAGTTCGAGCTTCACGCAGCGTGTCCTGGTTGACGTCCAGTGGCTGCAGTGCAGCCCCTAGCCCTGAAGAAGTTTTCTTCGGTGGCATGACGAAGGTCATGGCTTGCCGAAGGTGGTCGATTGAGTTCACCGGAGGTGGGCACCAATGTTGGGGACATGTTCTCAAATGCTTTGAGTTAAGAACAAGGCAACACAAAATGTTAATGGTTAAAGCCATTCGTCCTTCGAAGCATTATATCCCTTAGGATATAATGATCTTCAGACGAAGGTCATGAAGGAAGTACCTTCATCATCGCAGTATATATTAATGAAAGAAGAAGCATATGAAACATGAGAGATAACATGAATAATCATATGACATCCTTAATACATCTTTATTATATCATCATGAATGAACATAAACAATACTGAATTACATTTGTACCTTCGGCTTGACAGAAGGCAAAAGTCCAAGCGTGACGCACGAGTGGATACAAGTCAGCGTGAATAGTACAGGGGTACTGTTCATCTATTTATAGGTACAGGGCACAGCCTGTGTAAAATTACATTCATGCCCTTCATGTTTACTATTAACTTAAGGACAATCTATCGAGGAGTAGATAACCTTTTCCTCTTTAAGCCGGTTCCTTTTTCTGCTATTGAGCCGAAGCTTCCTTGCGCGTAGCTTCGAAGCTGGTTCAACCTTCGTCCCGACCATGCTTTACATATTGTGTACAACTTCATTCCGAGTCCGAAGGTTCCTGTACATATATTACACTTGGGAAACATTGTTAATCATGTTTTTGAGGACCTTCGGAAGACGAAGGCCCCGAACAATTGTCATCCCACAAGTTTCAAGATTTTGAATGACAACATCCCTGGCATTGCCTTTGGTTGCTTGTCTGTCCCCAGTGAATTTCTAATTGTTAAATTTCATGTTGCCCTGGCATTACCGTAGCCAGTGCATGAATTCAGGAACATGGGTTGCAGGTTGCCCCAGCCCAAATGTCTACGCCTAACATAGGCAGGGTTGCTGCTTTCGCAGGAGGGACCAGACCATTTGCTCCTTCTAGTTTTTCTTTCATTTCCCACGGAGTGATTATTTATCCTGCAAACAATACCTTCTAAATGTGGCTTTTGGTTTCATTTGAATATTTGATGTGAGCATTTCCAGCTGCCCTGAAGCCGAAGATTATGACTAGTGAGCGATCGTGTATTGATATGAAAAAGGTTTTGCATTGGTTAATGAATCCTCCCTCAATCCTTCATTTATCCACAATTCTTCAGGTGATTTACCTTATCTGTTTTTTGTAGTTCTTTCAGGTGTTTTACCTGATGACAAAGCAGATAGGTCTCTAAAAAACAAACCCACTTCTGGTTCAAGAGATAGCCAATTTACTATGACCTACTGCCATGAAAACTGTTAGAGTGTATATGGGCATGGCCCATTAGGGGTCCCTATTTGACCCGTTACTGTAGCAGCTAGGGTTTACTGTACTAGTCACTCCCTCTCTCATGGTATCAGCCGCCTAGGTCTTCCCCTTCCCCCAGCCACCACTGTTGCCGCCCCATGGCTGGTCGGCCGCGCTTCCCTCCCCCTCCCCCGCCACCGGTGAGCCACCCTCCCTCCTCTCCTTCCCGCCACCGCCGACTCTTCCCCCCCTCTCCCTCTCTCATACCGCGCTACTCTGGCCGCACCCCTGGCGGCCGCGTGCGCCCATCCCTGCTGGCACGCCGCCAGGGCGTGCCCTGGTTGTGGCCGCCGCCGCCGCTGGCCCAGCGCCCACCACAGCCGGTCCTCTTGCTGCGCCCGCCCCACCACCGCCAGGCCCCACGCCGCCGCTCGCCCCCGCGCCTTCGTCCTCCCTTTCGGATCCGGCGCTCGTGCATGTGGTGACCACTTCGTGCGCCCCTGGCCGTGGCACTGCCCCAGCACCGGCGCCCGTGGGAGCGAGCCCCCCTCCTCTCTCCCACCAGTCCCTCGGCAGCGACGCCATTCATGGTGTTGCTCTTGCTCTGACCGCCACCGTCTTCTCCCCCGACTTCCCTTCCACCGCCTTCTCCCTACCAGATGTCGCCTTCCTTCGCTCTCAACTCCTGGCGCCTAGTTTTCCCCACGTCCCACTCGGCACGATGGTTGGAGCTCCCGTGCGTGCCTGGCCTCCGTCGGTGATCGTCTATAGCCAACTCTCCGCCGTCACCTCCTCCCTGCGTGCCCCGTCGGATGACCCTACCGCCATTCTCGCCGCCACCCGAGCCGCCGTTGCGGCAGCTCACCAGCGGGCCCAGGAAGCCGCCCGTGCTCTTGAGCAGGAGCAGGCGGTTGTTGATGCCATCGAGCGCTAGTACGTCGAGACCTACCGCCGTCTCACCGGCAAGGGCGTGTCGGATGGATCTCCCACGTCTGCCCGACACTACGCCGACACCTTCGAGTCCGCGCCCGCCCCTACCTCCACTCTTTGCGCTTCTCTTCACGCTCAGGCGGCCGCCCTCACCAGCATCTGGGCTACCATCGCCGACGTTCTCATGCCAGATTCCACTCAGTACCCTCAGTGGCGCGACCAGGTCCTACAGACCCTCCATCGCTATGCCCTCGCCGACCACGTCCTCTTCCCGGTTCCTAACCCGACAAAGGATTGCTACTGATGGATGAGGTGGTGCTTTCTTGGATCCATGGCACCATCACGGCCAAACTTCAGGACATCGTTCGTGTGTTGGACGATACGGCTCACCAGATGTGGGGTGCCCTTGAGGCCTAGTTTCTTGGCAACCGCCAGACCCGGATTCTGTATCTCGAGACCGCCTTCCACCAGCTTGCTCAGGGCGATCTCTCTGTGGACAAGTATTGTCGCCAGATGAAGATGATGGCGGATACTCTCCGCAACCTTGGGCCCCCATCACAGATGATAGCCTCGTGCTCAACCTCCTCCGTGGTTTGAGCCCTTGCTTCGATTGTGTGACGCCCATTCTCACCCGCATGAAGCCGTTTCCCACCTTTGCGGAGGTGAAGAACGACCTCCTTTGAAGTGTCCTGATTCTTTGGGACTCAAATGTGATACAATTACTAGTCCCAGGAGGCTAGTAAACACATTCATTTCTTCAAATAGTACAGAGTCTCAAATAATTGTTATTACAATACCAAAATACAAGCTCTAGCGAGCCTGGAACATAGCACAGTGGAAGATCATCTAGCCCAAGCCACAGGCAGACTGGGTGCAGACACAGCCCCCTTCTAGTCGAACATAGTAGAAAAGAAGTCTTCAGCTGCTGAAAAACATAAATAAATATGGGTGAATACACTAGGTATTCCGCAAGCCCATCCCGCCTGTAAAGAGAGAGAGGCATATATGGTACATGCTTGGTATGGTGGAGTTGAAGTCACTCATTTCTTTTTCAAAGAAAGGTGATACTTGATGTTTCACCCAAAAGAGAGGAGAAGCACATTTTCACACTCAACCACCACTGAGCTTCCCGCTCCCGTGGCTTAGTTTTTACTTCCAAAAACACCCACACACACTTCCCCATTTTACGAAGATCAAAAAACTAATTGCCATACCTCACCAGACTCGTCCATACCAGTGGACACGGACTATTTGAATAGGTTTCAAACTCTGCGCCGAGGTGTACAATTTACCCACTAGTCCGGCTATGAGGTCTCATGGCCAATGAGACCCGAATCCGAAACTCTTTCCTTCCTTGCACGTCCTTACCTTAGCGATTATACCAGAAGGAGTCTAGCCACCACCATGCCCAAACCGGACAAAACATTCCCCTTCCTTATCCTCCCGGTGCTCCCCAGCCATCATAACCCTGGGGTTTGGACCGTACAAGTTCAGATTGAGTGACTGCCCATACAGTCTCGAGTGGTTGTACTTGTCATGAGTACAGGTAGTGAAGGATGACAAACTGATCCTTATATGAGGGGATGATCCTTCATGCTCACACCTAACCCGGCTGAGCCAACACTTGAGGCCCTCCCTTAAACCAGGGAGTCCCTGATCATCCCACTCAGTTGGTGATAAGGGTGAATACCCTTCATCATATACTTATTTGAAAACATTTCTCTTTTTGGAAAAACCAGTATTACCTTGACCCACGTTTTCATACCCAAAAGATATTCTTTAATGCAGGCTATCACTCGTCTCACAATGCATAGATTCCAACCCATATTTCTGGCTTAGGCAGTGGTAGAAAGAGTAGGTAATTTATGCATCAAGGGAAGAATGGACTTGCCTTCGTCAAAGTTCTCTTGGGCACGAAAGATCTATTTCCGGGAGGTCGGGCTCCTGCCCTTCTTCCGGAGCTACGATTTCCGGAGGGTCGGATCCCTCTTCGCCTTGCAAAAATAGGCAATAAACAATACATCAAACATTGTTGGCTAATAAAGTGTGTCAAGTTATAGGTGTTATTAATTTGTGACTTAGAGAATATTTGGACTATTTTTGGTGCATAAAATATCAACATGAGTATTTATATATATATGAAAATGGGAAAAGGGAGAATATAAAAAAAGAAAAGCAATTCCTAGCTAAGAGGGCCGGGGGGCTTCGGCCCAGCCGAGCGCGCGGGTGAGCCGGCCCTGGTGGCCCACGATTGAGGGAACGACGCGGGCGGATGCGGGGACGGTGTCGTGGGCGCGGGCCCACCTTCCAGCGAGGGGGAGCGAAATGGTGCCCCTGGGGGGGGGGGGGGACGACGGTCCGCCCGCGGGGAGGAACAGGCCGCCGGTGATCTCAGTGGCGGTTCACCGTCGGTGGTCCAGTTCTGGGTGGTCGGGGAGGTGGCATAGCACAGGAAGGGGTAGGGGGTCACAGTGGTGGGGTTAATTTGGCCGGTGGGCACTTAGGATGGCCGGTCCATGGCGAGGTGGCAGACTCCCGTGGCGGCGAGGTTGCCGGCGAGGCTTACGGGGCGGGATAGGTGAGGGAGGAGGGCGCACTGTGCTTGTGGAGAGGTGGTGAAGTTCGTGAACTACATTAATTTGACTCTAAGCCACCGGAGAGGGGAGGAAGGAACTCACCGAAGAGAAGGGAGGCGATGGAGCTGAGCTCGATTGGGTCCAGGGGAGGGGAGAGGGAGTGGTCGAGGCTGATGCGAGGAGATGAGGGGCTCGGGTGGCCCTTTTATAGGCGTCCGGGAGGGGAGGGTGGAGGCTGTTGGGCACCGGCGAGGCACGCTGATGCAGCGATAATGGCGATACAGTGGTGGCAATGGGACAGCTCGGTGCAGGCGGTGGCGAGTGGTCACCCGGTCACAGTGCACAGGGACGCAAGGCGAGGAGACGAGGCGGATGGTGGCCGGCGACAATCACATCGATGGCCGATCACGGGTGAGGGAGAAGGGACTGACGAGCGGGGCCCGTCTGCTAGCGGAAGAGCGGGCACGAGGAAGAGGGGGCGAGCGTGGCTAACGGGTGGGGCCAGGCGGTCAGCGGGAGAGGGGAGAGCGCAGCACGAGCACGGGCGCGCGGGCGGATGGGCCGCGTGGGCCGCAAGTAGAGGGAGAAGCGCGGGCACGCGGGAGAGGGGGAGCTTGGGCCGGATCCGGCCTAGCCGAGAGGGAAGGGGTTTTCTTTTTCCTTTTTCTTTTTCTTTTCTCTTTTCTTTTCCTTAATCCCTTTTCTCCTTTAAACAAATATTCATCTATATTTCTTAGGTGCCAAAATGAAATATTCTATGTGAAGTGCCACTAGCAATCTTGGTGTATGCATATGACGAATAAAATGCTTCATGAGATGGGGTCTTAGGAGGAAATAATGGGGGGTTAGGAGTTAAGGGTTTCTAACCTTGGGATCAAAACTGGGATGTTACAGACCTACCCCACTTAAATGAATCTCGCCCTCAAGATTCAGGCTGGGTTTGAGAAAAGGTAAGGGTATTCCCTTCTCAATGAGTCCTCACTCTCCCAAGTAGCCTCCCTTCTCCTTCTCTGCTCCACTGGACTTTACAGAGCCTTACTTCTGAGTTTTGGGTCTTTCGAATGGCTGAATCGAGAATCTTCACTGGCTTTTCTCGGTACTATAGATCTTTCTGAATCTGAACGGACTCCGCTGCGATGTGACTCTCTGGTACTTTTAAGCATTTTCAGAGCTGAGATACATGAAATAAATTGTGGATATCTAACATGGACTCTGGTAACTGAAGGCGGTAAGCCACTGGTCCTATTCTACCAATGATAGGATAGGGGCCAACGAATCGCAGAGCTAGCTTCCCTTTTGCTCAGAATCTTTTGACTCCACGCATTGGGGAGACTTTGAGGTAGACAAAATCTCCTTCCTCGAAACTGAGTTCTCTCCTTCTGTTGTCTGCGTAACTCTTTTGCCGAATCTGAGCTTCGAGTAGTCTCTTGCGGATTAGGGCAACTTTCTCTTCTGCCTCCTTGATGAAGGCAGGCCCTTCTAGGGTCTTTTCCCCTACGTTTGACCAGATTAGAGGGGTTTGGCATCTCCTTCCATACAAGGCTTCAAAAGGTGACATCTTGATGCTGGCCTAGTAACTGTTGTTGTACGAGAATTCCGCATATGTAAAACTAGACTCCCAGTCTCTATCGAAGGTCAGCACACAGGCCCTCAACATATCTTCGAGGACTTTGTTGACTCTTTTTGTCTATCCATCTGACTAGGAGTGGTAGGCGGTACTGAAGTCTAGCTTGGTTCCCATAGCTTGCTGAAGGTTCAACCAAAATTTTGAGGTGAATTGTGTTCCCCTGTCTGACACTATTCTTTGCGGAATTCCATGAAGTCTGACTATTTCTTTGAGATATATCCGGGCGAGGGTGGCTCCTCCGAAGGTAGTCTTTACTGGAATGAAGTGAGCTACCTTGGTAAGACGGTCAATTATAACCCAGATAGAATCGTTCCCCATTTGGGTTCGGGGCAGTCCGATTACGAAGTCCATGCCTATTTCTTCCCACTTCCATTTGGGCACTAGAAGGGGTTGCAGTAGGCCTGCGGGCCTCTGATGTTCTGCCTTAGTTCATTGACAAGTATCACACCAGGCCACATACTGAGCTATCTCCTTTTTCATTCCTCTCCACTAGTATCTGGCTTTGAGGTCTAGGTACATCTTGATAGACCTTGGGTGGATAGAATAGGCTGAGTTATGGGCTTCATCTAGCGGGATTTCTCGTGCCTCTCCCTTTGGTACACACAGGCGGTTTCTGAACCAAAGGGTTCCCTTTTCATCTGTCCTGATATCTGGGAGTTGTTCTTTGCTAGCCTTTTCTGCAAGTCCTGTCATCTCGGCGTCCAAGCACTGAGCTTTGCGAATGAGATCTTCTAGTATCTGTTTAACTTGTCCTGTCATCTCGGCGTCCAAGCACTGAGCTTTGCGAATGAGATCTTCTAGTATCTGTTTAACTTCCATACTGTCATTTTCTCCCAAACAAGCATTCAGTTGTGCTGATTCTTTCTTCCAGTCTTCTATGAAGTTTGTTGCTTTCTTCTCGAAAGGTTTCCGGCTGACGACGTCAGCTACTACGTTAGCCTTTCCAGGGTGGTAGTGGATTCATAATCCTTAATTAGCTCTAGCCATCTTCGCTGATGGAGATTGAGATCTGGTTGGGTGAAGATGTACTTCAGACTCTTGTGATCTGTGAATATGTGACATTTGTTCCCAATCAAGTAGTGTCTCCATATCTTAAGAGCATGTACTATGGCTGCTAATTCCAAATCATGGGTTGGATAATTCTGTTCATGAGGCTTGAGTAGGCGAGATGCATAGGCGATGACTTTCTCATTCTGCATTAGTACGCATCCCAAACCTTGTCTTGAGGCATCACAGAAGATGACAAAGCTTTGGTGGATATCTGGCAAGGACAGAACTGGTGCGGTTGTGAGTTTCTTCTTTATGACTTGGAAACTTTCTTCACACTTTGGGGTCCACACAAATTTATTATCTTTCTTGAGGAGTTCGGTCATGGGTCTTGCAATGCTGGAGAATCCCTTGATAAAACGGTGGTAATATCCCGCCATTCCCAAAAAGCTTCGTACTTCACTAACATTGGATGGCTGCTTCCATTTGGATACTGCTTCCACCTTGGACGGATCCACTTCTATCCCTTCAGCAGTCAAGATATGCCCGAGGAAGGCTATCTTTTCTAACCAAAATTCGCATTTGCTGAGCTTGGCATAGAGTTGATGAGCTCTAACTCTTCCGAGGACAATCCAGAGGTGATGTTCATGATCATCACGATTCTTGGAGTAGATAAGGATGTCGTCAATAAAGACTATGACAAACTTATCCAATTCTTCCATAAACACCTTATTCATAAGATTCATGAAGAAGGCAGGTGCATTGGTTAGTCCAAAGGGCATTATTGTAAACTCGTATTGACCATAACGGGTAACAAATGCCGTCTTCTGAATGTCTGCTTACTTGATTCTTAGCTGATGGTATCCTGATCTTAGATCAATCTTGGAGAAATACTTGGCCCCTTGAAGTTGGTTAAAAAGATCATCAATCCAAGGTAGTGGATACTTGTTCTTGATTGTAACCTCATTTAAGGATCTGTAATCAATGCACATTCTCATGCTCCCATCCTTCTTGGTGACAAACAATATTGGTGCTCCCCAAGGGGATGAGCTAGGACGAATATACCCTTTTTGTTGAAGTTCTGCGATTTGAAGCTTCAGTTCTGCCAATTCTGTGGGGGCCATGCGGTATGGTCTCTTTGCGATTGGTGCGGTGCCTGGGAGGAGATCAATGTAGAATTCTACCTCTCTTTTCGGAGGCATTCCTGGCAACTCTTCCAGAAACACATCCATGAATTCTTCTACCACAGATATACTTTCTGCTGCTAGGCTAAACACCATTGGATCTTGGGTCGGTGGCTGAGCTTTACATGAAACTGATTTTCCTTGGTGGTCAGTGAGAAGAATAGTCTTATCTGCGCAGCTGATGATGCCATTATGCTGGGTCAACCAATCCATTCCTAGGATCACATCAATTTCGTGGGATGGTAGTACGGCTAAGTCTGCCAAGAATACTACCCCACTTAAAAGAATTCTGACTTAGGAGCATTTGAGGTGGCATAGAAGGTCTGACCCTGGGGTTCGAGTAGAGATGTCAATGGGGAATTCCCCACCGGGTTATAGCATCTCATACCCATCCCCATCATGTTTGATCCATCCCCATACCCATCTCCATACCCATCATGGGTGTAAAACTCATCCCATACCCATCCCCATTCGGGTTTCGGGTCCCCAATGGGTCCACATCCCCAATTAAGGGATGACTAGGTACTAACATGTAGCACAAACAATCTAGATTTCAGACATCACCACATCGGCAAGCACTCATCCATGAACCATGATCCATTCATCCATCCATCAGAAAAGAAATAAGTACTTTGGGACCGATAGAAGAAATGGAGTTCGCTCACCTTCCTTGGTCACCATCTGAGTTCGTTGGCGCCTGAGAATCCATGGTCGTCACCGTCGTCTAGGCAGGGCGTAGCATATGGCTGGTTATTTTAGGGTTTTGTTTTTTGCTATTCTGCTAGTTGTCTTGCCGTGTTGCCTTGTTGGGCTAGGACCTGTGGCCTGGTGCGCTGCCGTGCTGGGCTTAGTGGCTGTCTCGGCCTCAACTCATTCATACAAACACGACAGGTGTACACGTATGAAATACCCATGGGTAATCGGGTTCGGATTATTGCTTCCCAAACCCATACCCGTTTACCCAATGGGTGGAGATTTTGTTCCATATCCATACGCATGGGGACAATTTTTGTCCCATACCCGTACCCTAATAGGGGAATTCCCCATGGGTTGGCGGGTATCGGGTCCCCATTGACATCTCTAGGTTCGAGTGACCAAAGGGATTTCTAAAGATGCAGTGGGGATGCCATGCTTTTCCACAAAACTAGTGGCGATGAAAGAATGGGATGCTCCAGAATCAAAAAGTACAGCAGCGGGGGTAAATTCGACTAGGAACTCATCGAGCATTAATCCAGGGGCTTACTGAGCTTCTTGGGTGTTGACGTGGTTCACTCGAGTCCTGCCGTGAAACTGGGTCTTGCTTAGCTGGCTGTTGGTGGAGGGTGCCTTAGAGGTGGGTGTTGAAACATTCTTGGGGCCATTCACCGAGTTGGAGTAGGCGGGTACGGATGTCTTCAACTGAGGACAATTATTCTTGAAGCGGCTGGGGTCTCCATAGTGCCAACAAGCATTGGTTGGATGTTGGCTGCTTGCAACAGACTAGGTGTGGAAGGAACTTTGACCAGGCGGGTTGAGACGTGATGGAGCGGACCCTATTAGCTTGCTAAAGTTCGACCCTTTGGAAGGAAACCCAAAAGATCGAACCCTCTGGTGCCTGTCTTGCTGTTGAGTTCGGAGAACTTGAAACTTTCTCTTGAGGTGACCTTTTTCTTCTTTGCGTGCTCTTTCCACATGGATGGCCTTGTTCGAGAGGTGCGAGAAACTGAGGAAGTCTTGGCTGGCGAGGATGGTCTTGAGTTCTGGTCATAATCCCTTCAAGAAATAGGCCATCTTCTTGGCTTCCGTGCTGACATCATCAGGTGCATAGCGAGCCAGTTCTATGAATTTGTGGATATATTCACTGACGGATCGCCCTCCTTGAGTTAACTCCCGAAATTCCTCTTCCTTGAGCTAGACGATTCCCAAGGGCACATGGTGCTCTCGGAAAGCAGCTTCAAATATTGCCCAGGTATCATCTCTTATGACAGCGCTGAAAGTATCCCACCAGGATAGGGTCATCTCGGAGAGCTGATGAGAAGCTAGATGAACACGCTGGTTTTCAGGGCATCCAATGGCCTCTAACTTCATCTATACTGTGCATAGCCAGCCATCAGCATCGAGCGGGTTGCTAGATCCGGCGAACGTGGGAGGCTTGAGCCTTAGGAACTCTCCCATTCTGTCCTGAGGTCTTCCTCCAATTAGGCACTGGTTCTTGAGGCTTCTGGTGAGGACCTCAATGAGTCGGGTTTGGTTGGCCAGAACTTGGGCTAGGTCTAATGGCAGCTTCGGAGGCGCGGGGAGGTGGGTCTCACTCCCTTCTCCACCGACTTCTCCTTCGAGACCTAGGGGAGTCTTTGCTCCAATTCCTAAGGCGGTAGGCGTGGTTTTATCCGAGGCCATCTTCCAAAGGGGAGAAAGGATTACTACTATGCATATGCCATCATTTTTTAAACATGTTATTTTATTCAGCACTCTAGTTCATTACAAGCATAACAACCACCACAGATTACACTAAGCATGAGTGTTATCCACTAAAGTGTCCCCAAACTCCCTAAGGAGATCATCAAGGTTAGCTAGGGACACTTCCTCGACGTTGGAGAAGTTCTCTATCCCTAGGGAGGGTAGTGTTGGTGGGGCTTCTTCCTTTGGGTCAGTCTGGCATCCTTGGCTCTTGAAACGCTTTTAGATCTTCTTGATGGGGGCGAGCTTCTTCAGCCTCCTAGCATAGTCCATCTTCAGGGTCCGGTATGCCTCACGAGTGTTGGCTTCTTCGCCTTCTGCCATCTCGAGACTGTCTTGAAGAGCCGCCTTTTCTTCCTTCAATTCCTTGATTTGCTGCTCTAGGCTTTCCACCCGGGAATTTAGGTGGGTGCAGTGGGAGAAAAGGTCGTCATAGTGGTTGTCAAGGGTGTGGAGATATCCGGCCATGTAGACTATGGTAGGGTCATCTTCATTAGGATCTCTCCTTGACAAGGCCTAGAGTCATTGCCTCCAAGCAGGAGTATTTTTGTTGCTAGGTGGAAAGTAGCGAAGGGGTGTCTCAGAGACCTCCCTGCTGTAGTTTTGGCATAGCTGGAGGAGGGCTTTTTGGGCAGCATTCTGGCAGGTATCTGGGAAGCGGTGGCCAGTAGCGGTGATCTAAAAGGGAGGGTGATTTGGGTAGTTTCGACTTTCTCCCAGGTAGACTACCATAGAGCATTTCTCAATCCCATTCTTGCGGTATTCTTTCCAGGCATACTCCGGCTTCTTGTGGATCCCCATGCGAAGCGCGCAGCTCCTAAGAAGGTGAGGGAATCCTTCCACCTCCGAACAATAAGATGTCCTAAGGACAAAGGTGCTTTCCATCTGGTAGCAAGAGAAGAAGGGTTGTTAATACCGAGGAAAGGAGAGAAGGTTCTTTAAGAGGTTAAGAGGTCTTTTTTTAGGAAAGCTTTTAAGGTTAGGGCTGCGGTCTACGGCCAGTCCTATGGCTTCGATACCACCTGAAGCATCTTGATCCTTTGGGACTCAAATGTGATACAATTACTAGTCCCAGGAGGCTAGTAAACACATTCATTTCTTCAAATAGTACAGAGTCTCGAATAATTGTTATTACAATACCAAAATACAAGCTCTAGCGAGCCTGGAACATTGCATAGTGGAAGATCATCTAGGCCAAGCCACAGGCAGACTGGGTGCAAAGACAACCCCCTTCTAGTCGAACATAGCAGAAAAGAAGTCTTCAGCTGCTGAAAAACATAAATAAATCTGGGTGAATACACTAGGTATTCTGCAAGCCCATCCCACCCGTAAAGAGAGAGAGGCCTATATGGTACATGCTTGGTATGGTGGAGTTGAAGTCACTCATTTCTTTTTCAGAGAAAGGCGATACTTGATGTTTCATCCAAAAGAGAGGAGTAACACATTTTCACACTCAACCACCACTGAGCTTCCCGCTCCTGTGGCTTAGTTTTTACTTCCAAAAACACCCACACACACTTCCCCTTTTTACGAAGATCAAAACACTAATTGCCATACCACACCAGAATCGTCCATACCAGTGAACATGGACTATTCGAATAGGTTTCAAACTCAACGCAGAGGTGTACTCTTTACCCACTAGTCCGGCTCTACGGTCTCATGGGCAGTGAGACCCAAATCCAAAACTCTTTCCTTCCTTGCACATCCTTACCTTAACAATTATACCGGAAGGAGTCAAGCCATCACCATGCCCAAACCGAACAAAACATTCCCCTTCCTTATCCTCCCGGTGCTCCCCAGCCATCATAACCCTGGGGTTTGGACCGTACAAGTTTAGATTGAGTGACTGCCCATACAGTCTCGAGTGGTTGTACTTGTAATGAGTACAGGTAGTGAAGGATGACAAACCGGTCCTTATATGAGGCGACGATCCTTCATGCTCACACCTAACCCGGCTGAGCCAACACTTGAGGCCCTCCCTTAAACCAGGGAGTCCATGATCATCCCACTCAGTTGGTGATAAGGGTGAATACCCTTTATCATACACTTCTTTGAAAACATTTCTCTTTTTGGAAAAACCACTATTACCTCGACCCACGTTTTTGTACCGAAAAGATATTCTTTAATGCAGGCTATCACTCGTCTCACAATGCATAGATTCCAACCCATATTCCCGGCTTAGGCAGTGGTAGAAAGAGTAGGTATTTTTTGCATCAAGGGAAGAATGGACTTTCCTTCGTCGAATTTCTCTTGGCACAAAAGATCTATTTCCGGGAGGTCAGCCTCCTGCCCTTCTTCCAGAGCTACGATTTCTGGAGGGTCGGATCCCTCTTCGCCTTGCAAAAACAGGCAATAAACAATACATCAAACATTGTTGGCTAATAAAGTGTGTCAAGTTATAGGTGTTATTAATTTGTGACTTAGAGAATATTTGGACTATTTTTGGTGCATAAAATATCAACATGAGTATATATATATATATATATATATATATATATATATATATATATATATATATATATGAAAATGGGAAAAAGGGAGAAAAGAAAAAGGAAAAGCAATTCCTGGCTAAGCGGGCCAGGGGGGTTTCGGCCCAGCCGAGCGCGTGGGCAAGCCGGCCCAGGCTGCCCACGATGGAGGGAACGACGCGGGCGGATGCGGGGACGACGCCGTGGGCGCGGGCCCACCTGCCAGCGATGGGAGCGAAACGGTGCCACGGGGGGGGGGCACGGCGGTCCGCCCGTGGGGAGGAACCGGCCGTCGGTGATCTCGCTGGTGGTTTACCGCCGGTGGTACGGTTCTGGGTGGTCGAGGAGGTGGCATAACACAGGCAGGGGTAGGGGGTCACGGTGGTGGAGTTAATTTGGCTGGTGGGCACTCGAGATGGCCGGTCAATGGAGAGGTGGTGGGCTCCCACGACGGCGAGGTTGCCGACGAGGCTTACAGGGCGGGATAGGTGAGGGAGGAGGGCGTTGTGCTCGTGGAGAGGTGGTGAAGTTCGTGAACTACATTAATTTGACTCTAAGCCACCAGAGAGGGGAGGAAGGAACTCACCAGAGAGAAGGGAGGCGATGGCGCCGAGCTCGATTGGGTCCAGGGGAGGGGAGAGGGAGTGGCTGAGGCTGGTGCGGGGAGATGAGGCGCTTGGAGCAGCCCTTTTATAGGCGTCCGGGGAGGGGAGGGTGGAGGCCGTCGAGCACCGACGAGGCGCGCTGAGGCGGCGATAATGGCGGTATAGTGGTGGCGACGGGATGGCTCGGTGCAGGCAGTGGCGAGTGGTCACCCGGTCACAGTGCGCGGGGACGCAAGGCGCCAAGTCTTACTGGTGAGCAAGTAATGGCGAGGAGATGGGGCGGATGGTGGCCGACGACGATCGCGTCGATGGCCGATCATGGGTGAGGGAGAAGGGACTGACGAGCGGGGCCCGTCTGCCAGCGGAAGAGTGGGCGCGAGGAAGAGGGGGCGGGCTTGGCTGACGGGTGGGGTCGGGTGGTCAGCGGGAGAGAGGAGAGCGCAGCGTGAGCACGGGCACGCGGGCCGCGTGGGCTGCATGCAGAGGGAGAAGCACGGGCGCGTGGGAGAGAGGGGGGAGCTTGGGCCGGATCTAGCCCAGCCGAGAGGGAAGGGGTTTTCTTTTTTCTTTTTTCTTTTTCCTTTTCCTTTTTCTTTTCTCTTTTCTCTTCCTTAATCCCTTTTCTCCTTTAAACAAATATTTATCTATATTTCTTAGGTGCCAAAATGAAATATTCTATGTGAAGTGCCACTAGAAATCATGGTGTATGCATATGACGAATAAAATTCTTCATGAGATGGGGTCTTAGGAGAAAATAATGGGGGGTTAGGATTTTAGGGTTTCTAACCCTGGGATCAAAACTAGGATGTTACATCCTTCTCGAGGAGCTTCGCCTCTCCGCCACTCCGACCTCCGCTCCTGCCACAGCGCTCTACAACGCGCCTCGGACTGCCCCCTCTGTCTCTGGGGGGTTCCTCTTCCCCGCACTTCAGCCCCACCGCTCTCTAGAGCTCCTCGCCAGCCTACTGGCTCCAGGGGGTTGCGGCCGCGGTCGCAAGAGTGGTCGTGATGGCCCATCGGGCGGCCGGAGCAGCTCTCCAGGTGGCTCTCAGCGGCCCTCCCTCTACAACCCATGGACTGGCACGATCCACATGTGGCCCGGGCCATCCGCGGGTGCGGCGGCCCCTCGCCCTACCACCTCCCAGCTGGTCTTCTTTGCCGCTTCCCCACCGGCTGCACCCTCGGCTCCTCCTCGGCCTTAGCAGGGGCTCCTCCCTCTCTCGGGGCCTCCGTCTCAGTCTATGTGGGGGCCCTGGACTAATGGGTGGGACGCCCAGTCTCTCGCCAGCTCCTTTTCCACGATGATGCTGGCCCCACCCACCTTGGTCTCTGAGTGGGTGGCTGACTCTGGTGCCTCCTACCACACCACCCCGGACGCAGGTATCCTGTCTTCCACCTCCCCCACCCCTCCCTTCCTTCTTCCATCATTGTTGGAAATGGCTCTGCCCTACACATCACCTCAGTAGGTGCCGCTGTCCTTCCCGGTCCTTTTCGCTTAACCAATGTCCTTATCGCCCCCAACATCATTCAAAACCTTCTTTCTGTCCGTCAATTCACTACTGACAACTCTTGTTCTATGGAATTTGACCCGTTTGGTCTGTCTATGAAGGATCTTGCCACCAGGACCCTTCTGGCTCGGTGTGACAGCCCCGGGCCCCTCTACACGCTTCGCCTCCCTGCTTCCTCTACATCGACCACTACCCTGCCTGTTCTAGCAGCGACCGCCTCCTCTGTGACTTAGCATCATCGTCTCGGCCACCCCAGGCATGATGTGATGGCCAAGCTCTCCAGTAGTACCTCCGTTTCTGGTTGTAGGAGATCTTTTGAGCACCTCTGTCATGCTTGTCAGTTAGGTCGCCATGTTCGGCTCCCATTCCCTACCTCCTCTTCTAGGGTAGCATGCACTTTTGATCTGATACACTGTGATGTATGGACATCCCCTGTAATCAGCATTTCTGGCTATAAGTACTAACTATTTACTCATACTCGATGATTTCTCTCATTATTTGTGGACTTTTCCTCTTCATCAGAAATCAGACACTTTTCCCACCCTGTCTCACTTCTTCGCTTAGGTCTCCACTCTGTTCGGTAGCACCATCCGGAGCATCCAGTGTGACAACGACTGCGAGTTCTATAACAATGTGTCCCATGATTTCTTCCTCTCTCGCGGCGTCCACCTCCGTATGTCGTGTCCCTACACATCTCCTCAGAATGGTAGGGTTGAGCACATGATTCGCACAACGAATGATGTCATGCGCTCCCTGCTCTTTCAGGCTTCCCTTCCTCCTCACTACTGGGCTAAGGCCCTCACCACTGCATTCTACCTTCTCAACCGCCTGCCAACCAAAGCGGTTGCCCACCCCACTCCTTACTTCTCTCTTTTTGGCATCCACCCCTCCTATGATCATCTTTGTGTCTTCGGGTGCGCTTGCTACCCTAATCTTGCTTCCATTGCCCCTCATAAATTAGCACCCCGCTCCACTCGATGTGTCTTCCTCGGCTACTCCCCAGACCATAAGGGGTACAGATGTCTTGACCTCTCTTCCCACAGAGTCCTCATCTCCCGTCATGTCTTCTTCGACGAGTCAGATTTCCCCTTTTCCTCCTCTTCTTCCACTACCTCTCTCACTGACCTCGACATCTCCCTCGATCTCAACCCCGTGTCCTCCACTGTCGTACCACCCTTCCCTGCAGGCCTGTCCACCACGCTGACTCGCGCGACCCCTCCTGTGATGCTCCCCTCTACATAGCCTCGTGTGGCCTCGGTGACCCCTGCGTCGTCTCGCCCGCCCGCACAGCCTCATGAGGCCTTGGCGTCCCCCACGTCACCTAGCATGGCCCCACTGGCCCCACCCTCCTCCGCACAGCCACTTGCGGCCTCAGCGTCCCCTCCGTCGCCTTGTCCGGCCCCGGCTTCACCCGTCGGGTCCAGTCCGACTCCGACATCTCCCGCATTGCCACGTGCGGCCCCATCGTCCTGCTTCACCAACCCCATCTAGACATACCAGCGCCGCGGTCGTGGAGGTCCTCCAGTGCGCCCTCGCACTAAGCCCCCGCCCTATCATCCCATCATCGTCCATCGGGATCCTCGCCACATCCACCCGATGGTCACCTGGCACACGACAGGTGTCCTTCGGGCCCCTGATCGACTAATCCTCTCCGTGACCTCTCCTCCGACCCTACCTCCGGTGCCCACGACTGTCCGTGGTGCGCTTGCAGATCCATAGTGGTGGCATGCCATGGAAGAGAAGTACGAGGCTCTCCAGGCGAACCACACCTAGGACCTGGTACCTCGTCCCCATGGCGCCAACGTGGTCACTGGGAAATGGATCTTCAAACTGAAGCTGCACGCCGATGGGTCCCTAGAGCGGTACAAGGCTCGCTATGTGCTTCGAGGCTTTACTCAGCGTCCCGGGGTTGACTACGACGAGACTTTCAGTCCGGTGGTTAAGCCTGCCACCGTACGGACTGTCCTAACTCTCGCTCTATCCTAGGACTGGCCGGTCCACCAGCTTGACGCGAAGAACGCCTTCCTCCATGGCACCCTGACGGAGATAGTCTACTGCACTCAACCCGTTGGGTTTGTCGACCCTGCTCACCCGGACATGGTCTGCAAGCTCAATAAGTCCCCCTATGGCCTCAAGCAGGCCCTCCAGGCTTGGTACAGTCGCTTTGCCACTTTCTTGTGTTCGCAGGGTTTCATCGAAGCCAAGTCGGACACATCTCTGTTCCTCCTCCGTCGCGGCACCAACACTGCCTACCTCCTCCTCTACGTCGATGATATAGTGCTCACCGCCACCTCTCCTGGGCTCCTGCGTCGCATCTTCTCCTGTCTCTAGCAGGAGTTCGCGATGAAGGACCTGGGGGTGCTCCACCACTTCCTCGGGGTCACCGTCGAGCGCCGTCCCTAGGGCCTGTTTCTTCACCAGCGGCAGTACACCGTCGATGTCCTTGAGCGTGCTGGCATGGCCGAGTGTAAGCCCTGCGTGACCCCGGTGGATATGCAGGGCAAGGTCTCTGTGGCCAGCCTCTCGGTCGCCGATCCAACCGGCTACCGGAGTACTGCCTGTCACACCCGGGTTTCGGGGGCACCAAGACCCAGGCGGGAAATAAACACCAGGTGTGCTGGGACTAAGTCTCACACATATGATGAATAGTGGTACAGAAACGAATGTCACATATTTACTATATAATAGGAGTTCTATACAAAATAAATAAGTAATTACATCATAAGGAGACAACGATCCAACAACCCAAAGTTGACTGGGAGACGATGACCTAGACCTCTCATGAACTCGTTACTACATCCTCCATGCGCCTCATCCTGCGGTACCTGTTCTTGACCTGTGGGGGTGTGAGACAGCAAGAGTGAGCTCACATACGTTCATCGCTCAACAAGTTGTGGGGAATAATGTCCATGAACTCGCCAAAGGTGGGAGCTCATGTGAAGTGTAAGGCTTACCAAAGGGGATGGTTAGAGCTGAGCATTGCTTTTAAAGTTGGTCAAAATTTTATTAGCAATTCCTAAGTATAAGTAAATACCAACCCAATTAAGTTATAGAACAAAAGTGATAACAACACCTGCGATGCAATGCATATGACAAATTGCTAGTATACCAGTTTTACACTCTACAGAGGTTGCGCTTCCTTACCCACAAGTCATGTTACCCATCTGCCAAGGGATTGTGACTTCCCATACACCTCTACCGAGGAGGCGAGGCAGGGTAACACTACGAGGCCTTTACAAAGTTCCACTAGCTTCAGAAAACCCGCTACAATTTCTAGGAAGCTCCAATGTAGGGACCCCTCGCCTGACCGCCATCGCAGCAAAATCAACCTAAGGGCCTCCCTACACTGACCACTCCCCTACTGCCCTTGCCCCTTTCGGGTAAGGTAGTTCTCCACTAGCTTTCCTAATTAGTCAGCCAAGGGCGTCCCATACCACCCTTGTAGTAGCACTGTTTTCGCAGGTGGTTCTCCATGTTCCAATTAACATAATGATCTTATCATGAACAGTAAATAACAAATTGATAATAAAAGTATGATCATGAATAATGTATATCTCTATACCCAAAACCACATAAAGAAATAGCAGGTACTACCCAGAAAATTCAGTGGTAAACAAGGTATAAAGATAGTCAAACTAGGGTAACCTATTGGGTCCCATCAAAATTAACCTATGCAGATCTTTATGATTAATAAGAACATGATTGGGTAAAAAGAAGTGATCAAGGGCACAACATGCCTGGGACTTGAGATTCCAGGTACCAACTTGCTTTTCAGATGACTCGTGACCTCGCGCTAGTCATAGCAATACAAATAAACAGGGCATAGGCAAAATTAACATTACACCAAACATAAGAACAAACTGCATAATAATAATCTACGCATCGCTACGAGATCGTGGATTCGCGAACCACTAAAATCAGAGTTACGGTTAAAGAATTAGGATTTATGGTAGATCTATGTGGTTTAAATATTAAATAATATTATAAATTGATTATTATACAGTATATGAGGAAATATATTCTGAATAACTGTTGGGGGCCTTCATCTTTCAAAGGTCCTCAAAAACTTGATTAATAATGTTTCCCAAGTGTAATATATATAGGAACCTTCGGACTCAGAATGAAGCTGTACATAATATGAAAAGCATGGTTGGGACGAAGGTTGAACTAGCTCCGAAGCTATGCACAAGGAAGCTTCGGCTCAGTAGCAGAAAAAGGAACCGACTTAAAGAGGAAAAGGCTATTTAGCCCTCGATAGATTGTCCTTAAGTCAATAATGAACATGAAGGGCACGAATGTAATTTTACACAGGCTGCGTCCAGCACCGTACTGTTCACGCTGACTTGTATTCACTCGTGTGTCACGCTTGGACTTTTACCTTCTATCAAGCCAAAGGTACAAATGTAATTCAACATTGTTCATGTTCATTAATGATGATATAAAAAAGATATATTAACGATGTCATATGGTTGTTCATGTCATTTCTCATGTTTCATATGCTTCTTCTTTCATTAATATATGCTGCGATGATGAAGGTACGACCTTCATAACCTTCGTCTAAAGATCATTATATCCTAAGGGAGATAATGCTTCGAAGGACGAAGGACTTTAACCATTAACATTTTGTGTTGCCTTGTTCTTAACTCATAGCATTTGAGAAGAAGTCCCCAACATTGGCGCCCACCTCCGGTGAACTCAATCAACCACCTTCGGCAAGCTGTGACCTTCGTCATGCTGCCGAAGAAAACTTCTTCAGGGCTAGGGGCTGCACTACAGCCACTCGACGTCAATCAGGATACATTGCGCGAAGCTCGAACTCAAAATAGGAAGGCTACAAGTCCGACACCCCAGGAGGAGGAGCTGGACCAAGAGACAAGGGATCTCGAAGCTATCCATCAGCAGGTCGAAAGGAAGAGAGAGAAGATGCTTTGTCTTTCCGATCTACAGAAGAAGATCGATGAAGCTGCAGAAGAAATACGTCATCTTACTCAAGATGACTAGGACCAAAGACCTCCACAAAGAGAGCTTCGTCAAGACAATTCCTACAATGATGATGATTGGTATGATGATTTCTATCATGGAAATTTTGCTTTTGATGATGCTTCTCCTCTATCAGCAGAACTGCAGGCAACCCCATGGCCCCCATCATACAAGCCACCTCAGCTCCCCATGTATGATGGGCACTCAGATCCGAAGCAGTTCCTGATGAGTTACGAAGCAACTATATCTTCGTACAGGGCAATACTGCAGTCATGGCGAAGTCCTTCATCATGGAAGTCCGAAGTGTGGCTTAGACATGGTACTCTTCTCTCTGGCCAGTGACAATCACGTCATGGCAGAAGCTTAAGGACATGTTGGTCACTAGCTTTCAAGGGTTTCAGACGAAGCCAGTCACTGCTCAGGCTTTGTTCCAGTGCACTCAAGACCATGAGGAGTACCTTCAGGCATATGTCCGAAGGTTCTTGCGCCTAAGAGCACAAGTGCCTACGATGCCTAATGAAATTGTCATTGAGGCCATGATCAAGGGTCTTCGGCCAGGGCCTATGGCTCAATACTTCACCAGAAAACCCCCCCCCAGACTCTAGAGAAGTTGCTTCAGAAAATGGATGAGTACATCCGAGCCAACAATGATTTCCGCCAAAGAAGGGAAGAAGCTTACAGATTTTCTGAGATGACCAGGGGCTTCAGAGGAAGAATCCACCCTAGGCATGTTAGATCAATCCACAGCTCCAGTCAATACGATGACAAAGGAGGCCAATTTTAGAGGCCATAGCACAGCTCGTAGTCTTCAGGACAGCAGCAAAGCTCCTTCAGACCACCAGCTCAAAGGGGTTGAGGCGGTAGGGGCTTTGGAGGAAGATATGGGGATCAGCCCAGGAAAATCTATTGCTTATTCTATGGTGAGGACAAGGGACACACTACAAGAACATGTCAGATCACCAT
Organism: Zea luxurians; assembly: GCA_029449295.1. Taxonomy (NCBI): domain Eukaryota; kingdom Viridiplantae; phylum Streptophyta; class Magnoliopsida; order Poales; family Poaceae; genus Zea; species Zea luxurians. Next base: position 72,665,840 of record JAOPSE010000004.1, on the reverse strand, counting down.
TTAGAAGCAAAAAGAAATTGCTGAAGCAGAAGCCCGGTAGAATCAGCCAAAGCAGGTCCTACATACTGCTTCATGCCACTCTCCTTACATACCAGAATATGTGGGCAATCAACCTGCAGCTTCTATTGCTTCGGCAAGTCATTCACAAGCTTCTTGGCCTCAGCTTCCACAGCCACCACCATTGCAACCTGCTTATACCCGAAGCCAGCAGTCAGAAGGGCGCCAACACTCCCAACAACAACGTGACTTCAGGGAGGAGTCCAAAGGTCGTACAGTCAATAACACTGTACCAGAATCAAAGCACATATATTGAGCAATATCCTGCTTCTGAAATACTTTTATTTTCTATGCCATTTTTGCTTCCTGTATAAGGAACAAGCAATGAAAACTTAGTTTTAATTTCTTGAAATGATTCTGCCTCTACCAGAATGAAATATATCTTCTTCACAGATTTACGAAGCTCAAAAGTCGTTCCTAAGGGAATGCAGCGTAAATCTTTTACTCAAAAGTCGTTCCTAAGGGAATGCAGAGCCAAAATTGACGAAGCTACAAAAAGTCGTTCCTAAGGGAGCGCAGCGTAAGTTTTCTGCTCAAAAGTCGTTCCAAATGGAATGCAGAGCCAAATACTGCCAAAATATAAGGCGAAGAAGTTCAAAAGTCGTTCCTAAGGGGATGCAGAACTTATACCGCCGAAATAGAAGGCGAAGAAGTTCAAAAGACGTTTCTTAGGGGATGCAGAACTTATATCACCGAAATAGAAGGTGAAGAAGCTCAAAAGTCGTTCCTAAGGGGATGCAGAGCTTGTGTGTTCTAGTGTGGGTGTGTGACTTCGGCATCCTCATCATTTTGCATCATACCATCACATCATTTCGCATAGCATTACATCATACATCATATTGCATTACCGACACAAGAATTGAATATGAAGCCAATCTTCGGCAAATGCTTCGTCAAAATGAGAATGTGCTAAGGCACAAAGTAAGCTTTGGGAAATACAGTTTTATCAGGCTTGTCATAAGAAGGGATCTCTTTCTTTACGAAGCATGAAAAGAAGGGAAGATGTTTTTTGGCCAAAGGCTCAAAAACGGTATGTGTGTAAATTTCATGCATCGCAAAGAAAAAATTACAATAATTTACATATTCGATTCAATGTTACATAGTTTCATTACAAAAAAGGTCTAATCTCCCTTCATTAGTTCTATACATCAAGCTTTTCAAAATGATTATTACAATAAAACCTATTCCTCTCTAAGGACTTTCTCTGCAACTTCGTTCAGTAATTTGTTGACGCCTTCGTCGATAATGGATTCAGCCATGTTTATGATGTCCAATGATTCCTTCATCTCTGGATCAGCTAAGGGATCATACGGCTCCGGTGGCGGGGATAGTTCAGCTGAAGTAGGTAAACAGATTAGTTCGAAGCCATAAAGCAAGTACCGAAGCTAAATAATTAAAGAACAGTACCTATACGCCTTTCGTGTTCTGCAGCTTCTTCAGCTCACTTTGCTTCTGCCCAGGCGTCGTGGGTGTCTTTTTCACTCTCTTTTATAATCTCATGGGCCAGCTCTCGGCCACCGTTCACCCAGACCTCGTTGTAAAATTTCCCGCCCATTAAAGTTGCCTCGGCTGAAGGATCCTTCGTATCTTCTATGGAGAAGGCAGGTTCGGCCTGAGCTATGGCTTTAATGTGATCACATCCGGCCTTCTCCAGAATAGCTGAGATTCCCCGCGCACCGAAAAACATGCAAATGTCCCTGCGATCACTCGAAATTTCCTCGAAAGCTTTGGCTTCTCCACTTATCCATTCAACAACGCCCTCGGGGTCGCCTCGTATGAAGTTTTCTTCAGTAGAGTAGGCACCCACTTTGGCGAAGCTAGTTTTTAATTTCTTCACACAATCCAAGGACTTCTCAAAGCACCTTTCCTTGGACTCGCGAAGTTCTTCAACATTTTTCTCTGGTTTATTTTTCCAATATTCACTGATTCCTTGATTAGCCTGTGCAAGCGCGTAGTTTTCATTAGCTTCGGCCAGTTGTCTCCAAAGGTCTTCAATTTTGTTTTTCTGGGCTTCGGTCTGAGCCTTGTAATTAGCTTCGTCCTCCTTTACTTTGTTCACCAATGAAATCAAAATTTTATCTTTTCCATGCCTTCACTTCTCAACTCAATCACCTCTGAACGAAGGTTGTTGAGAGCTACGGTACAGCTCTCGTCTTCAGCATTCTTTTGTGCCCTCAAGGCATTACTAAGAATTAAGCCCTACAAAATAAGAAAGAGTTGAGTATGACAATAAAATACTTCGTTTCTAACTTCAAAGTCAACTTTTATACCTTTATGCTATTATACGCGAGGCTATCAGCAAGTTCGTCTTTTGATAGAACCGAAAGACATTCTTCCAGTTTCAGAAATCCCATATTCCTAGCTATCTCACGGCACATGGATATTTCTGTTATCCGGGAGACAGTACAAGAAATCATCTCGTTGGCACCATTGTACACTAAGGCCCCTTTTGGATATTTCAGTCTTTTGGCATAGTGTCTGGCCTCCAAGATTTCTTCCTGGGATAATTTCTTCCCCGAAGCATGCTGAATAATGTAGTCAACATCTTCGTTTAGAGCTTCGGGAGCAGGAGCTTTGGTCTTTTCTGGTACAATCCGCCCTGCTATTTTGTCCTCAGGCGCGGTAGGCTCCGTCTCGGTGGGCACTGAAGGCCCAGCTTCGGCTTCGACCTGAACTTTCGTAGCTTCGACAATTTTCTTAGGAGCAGGGCTCAAGGCCTTCTTAGTCTCTATAACAGCGTCTAATACGCTGGCCATCCTCCTCCTTTTGGGAGTGGCGGCAGGAATTTTTTGCATCTTTGGTAAATCTGCCTCTGTCGGTGGGCTCAAGATTTCTAGCGTTTTTATCACCTTTTCCACCTGTGGCTCTTCACCCTTGTCATCTCTAGCTTTGGCTAGCCCGACTATAGGCATCATCGGCACTACAATCAGCTCTTCAGTACTCTGCACAATCGGAGCAGTGCGCTTTGCTTCAGCAGCTGAAGAGTCCCTACGCCAAATTTAGGTACCATGGCCGTTCAATGTAACGCGACTGGTGAGTCAGAACCTTCATCTTTTTGCCCTTCGGCTTAGCTGCAATAGCCGAAGCAGCAGTCTTTCTCTTTTTCTCTTGCCCTCGTAACGGGTAATGGTAATCAGGGTATACGAAGCCAATAGCATCAAATACCTTGTTCAATCTTTTCTTGCCCCGACCCCCAAAAGCTACGGATAGAGCATTATCTTCGGTCTTGGAGTATGCCCCGAGTAACTCATCAATAGTAGCTTCAATACACTTCAGCCAGTCATCGTCTGGCTCATCAAACTTCTCCCTAAACCTGAAGGTATACTTCAATCGGACTAGACCACCCTCACTGGAATCGGCGGTGGTCTCCTTCGGCATATCCCAACTTTCCACAAGTGGCCATACCCTGAAGGCTATATGCTCTTGAATCAAATCCCTCGTGTCAATGAAGGAACACAGTGCTGAAGGCCTTCTGACATGCTTCAACATTGCCATCAATTTCCACCTTCGGCCTTCGGAGGCCGAAGCGAGACCAGATGGGGCGCTAAATGATTCCTTTGATGTCTTCCCTTGCCTTTAAATCATTTTAACGTAAAACCACTCCTCCATCCAGGCCCCGAGCCACCTTCTCCGGAATGTTGAAACTGGGTGGCTTGAATTGGGGCGAGCAATAAATCCATAACAACCGAAGTTGTTGTGGTACTATTCTTTGCTAGCAGCCTTTGTCTCATATAAAAGCTCGTGCATACTGCAGAAGCACTTCATGCTTGGCTCTAGCCCCTGACTCCTTACAGCCTAGACAAAAATCCCCATCCTAATTATAGCTTCGGGGGTAATCTGATGAAGGAAGATCTGGTATACCTTCAGCACTTCAACCACAAACTTGCTCAGCAAGAATCGAAGACCTGCCTTTAAGAAGCTTCGGTATATAACAACTTCGTTTTCCTCTGGAGCAGGGGCAGTGCTATCTCATCCAACTCTGACAATAGACATGTCGTGAAAATACCTCCCCCTCATGGCATCGATATGACTCTGCTTGATAGTCGATTTTCCGAAGATAGTATGGCTTGGGCGCCACGACCGATCCTCAGAATCTTCATCCCCACTTTCTACTCATAACTATCACTGTCATCAGAATCTTCAGATAAACCCTCCATGATCTCCTTAGTAATCTTCTCTGTATTTGTTTTTGCCATGGACTCAATAAATCCAGCAATGAAAGGATTTGTAGCTTTTTTCTCTTCAAATAGCTTCGTATCCTCGGTCGTTTTCTTCTCTTCAGTCATCTTCTTCTTTTCAAATTTGGAGCAAACGTGTCTTTAAAACGAAGCTCTAAAAACTCAAAAATCAGGCAAGAGCTAATGAGCAAGAGCTAAAAGTTTGAGAAAATAATGCAAATGTAGAAGTGGCGTACCAGATGTTGCCGCTATGGTTCATATTTATACGCCCAGTGCTTTGCAACTTGGTGGACCCCGTTTGTCATTGACTGTTGCTATTCTAACAAAGGGAAGGTGTTTTTTCGGACCTTCGGCTTGAGGCCTTCGTTCACGTCGCAGTCTAAATTCCTTATTATAACAAATTAATATTGCGAGGGGCTACTGTTGGGGGCCTTCATCTTCCGAAGGTCCTCAGAAACAAGATTAACAATGTTTCCCAAGTGTAATATATATACAGGAACCTTCGGACTCAGAATGAAGCTGTACATAATATGAAAAGCATGGTTGGGACGAAGGTTGAACTAGCTCCGAAGCTATGCGCAAGGAAGCTTCGGCTCAGCAGCAGAAAAAAGAACCGACTTAAAGAGGAAAAGGCTATTTAGCCCTCGATAGATTGTCCTTAAGTCAATAATGAACATGAAGGGCACGAATGTAATTTTACACAGGCTACGTCCTATTCCTATAAATAGATGAACAGTAGCACCGTACTATTCACGCTGACTTGTATTCACTTGTGTGTCACGCTTGGACTTTTGCCTTCTATCAAGCCGAAGGTACAAATATAATTCAACATTGTTCATGTTCATTAATGATGATATAAAAAAGATATATTAACGATGTCATATGGTTGTTCATGTCATTTCTCATGTTTCATATGCTTCTTCTCTCATTAATATATGCTGCGATGATGAAGGTATGACCTTCATAACCTTCGTCTGAAGATCATTATATCCTAAGGGAGATATTGCTTCGAAGGACGAAGGACTTTAACCATTAACATTTTGTGTTGCCTTGTTCTTAACTCATATCATTTGAGAACAAGTCCCCAACAATAACTAATCCAACTTTAATCTAGATTATAAGTTGATTAGGGTTTACCTTTTACCTAGATTATATTTATAGAGAGATTAACCTAGATTAGCAGAGTTAATCTAGTAGACAAAGGATAAATAAATATCTAATTATAAAAGTGTAACACTATAAAAATCATTAAATAAAATAATACATTTGGTTATTAATGATATTTATGGTAATTAATTTCCTTTTAAGTGTTTGTTATTTATTTGCCTTTGGAATGATTTTTGATTTTGATAATTAATTTTGGATATCGAAAAGCATTTCTTGTTAAGTAAAAATCCAAATAAATAATATAATAAGTACTAGTCCAAAAATAACTATTTTATTTATAAATAGTTTTAGGATGATTGTTATGAATTTTATGGTTATTTAAAATTATATTTTGAAATTAGAAAGGGATTAGAAAAAAAGAAAAAAATGAAACCCTAATCCTAATCGGCCCACCAGGGCCCAACATGAAGTGCAGCACCACCCTTAACCCTAGCCGCCGCGCGCCCTACTCCCTGCACAGCCACGGCCGCCAGGAAGACCTCTCCCTCCCTCTTCTCTCTCTTCTCTCCTCCCCTTGCTCTTGTCTGGCCGTCGCTAGCCACCAACCCCGACCGCGCATGGATCAGCCGACCGCGCGCAAGGCCACTCCGACGCTCCTTCCCCTGCCCCGCCCGCGCCCTGCACACGAGCCAGCCACCCTGCTCATCCGACCGAGTAGCCCCACCCACAGGACAGAGCCACGACGCCAGGGCCACCTCGACGCCCAGGCACGAATGCCCTGTGCCGCCAGCCGCCGAGCTCCAGCCCGACGCCCCACGCACCACGACGCCCTACGCGACTGGCCACCCGACGCGCGCCCGCCAAGCCACCCCGCGCACCCGTGCGCTGCGCACGACCGCGCCATGAAGCCCAAGCCGAGCCACGGACCCAGGCCCCGCACCCGAACACGCCGCGCCAGGACCTGTGTGACCGTCTGTTCTCCCTGCGTTAGGAAGCTTCAATGCCGCTGTTATCTCCCCTCCATTGATGCACGCCATCAATGGCGCCTTGAAGCCTTGGCCGTCGTTCTTCCCACCCCGGCCGACCCTTCATCTCCCTCACATCCTCTATAAATTGGACACCGAGCCCTCTCCCTCTCCCTGCACGAGCACTCTTCCTCCCCGAGCCCCTTCTCTCTTTCGTGCTTGCTCGACTCTATGCTCTCTCACCCATAGGCCATAGCCATACCACCTTGCGCTGTCGCACATTGCTGTTAGCCGTCGCTCTATGTCGCTGGAACTCGTGCTCACCGTCCGCGTTCCCCAGCCGTGCTCGCACCTGCGCCGTGCCACGGTGCCATCACGCGCTCGAGCCCGTTCGCCGTCGTCTGATCACCCAAGGTTGAAGACAACCCACTGATTTATTTTCTAAATCCTGTTTTGAATCTTGTGATTCATCATTGTAATATTGATGCGATTTGGCGATTCACGTGTATGATCTTAGAGATTCGATATATACGTGTAACTAAAATCGAACCCTGCGACAACGCTTTAATATGTGTATGATTTTATAATTTTAATGAGTACGGTCACTATTCACTACCGTGGTGATTTTTCATACTAGAAAACGTTTACAGATTTGATTTCGCTTTTGTGTGTGGAACAATAATTGATAGTAGTATTTTAAGTGTAAACTTATTTGCATTAAGAATTAGAAGAAATCCTAAGCCATGTATTTTCGTTGAGATGAAAATATATATTTTACTATTCATAATAAATGTATTCATAAGTATGGCACTTAATTACTTAGAATTAGTAAGATATTTATCTATGTCATAATAACCATGATTATGCTATTAAAAGTCCATTTAGTAATTTACAATTAATTCTTAGAATATTATTGTTAGAAGAATTATAAACAATTTTTAGTTATACGTATAAATTCTATTTAGAAAAGAACAGAGAAAAACCGAAAGAATATAATTATGATGTTAAAATGACTTAATTAGGCACTCATACTTTTTTAATAAAGAAAATAATAGTTATATTGGTAAACATAGGTTTATTACTAATGAATTAGATAACTTGTTTCTAGTTTAAATTGACCTTTTAATAGATATCATATTTAACAAGGTTCATTATAGATATTTAAGTATAGCCGTATTAAATAGAAACTTAAAAGAATATGTAGACCATATATTTCTTAATAAAAACAGAACGATAATCATTTATTATCCCTTCACATAAAACTCATTTAGTATCATATTTAAGTATCCATAATTATATGCTTTACAATAGTAATATGTCATATAACTTTTCTAATAATGATATAATGGCTTAATTAAGTGCTCACACAGTGATAACTAAAATGATAGTTAATAATATACCAATGAATATAATATTCATTTCAAATGATTTAGGTCATATGTCCCTAAATTGAAACTAAATAAAATTAATAGATTATTCATATTTTCTTAATTAAAAGATAACAAATGTCATTGCTTTTATAAACTAAAATGATAGTTTATACATAATTTCCTTTCTAATGAATTAGATCATTTGTTCCTACAATATAATTAAAGATATTTAATAGATTAATTATCCTTTATCATAATTTATTAATCAAATCTATAGTCAATTGGTTCATAACTAAACTTATGACATGATTAATGATTTCATAGAATTTAGTCCACACTACATACGAATCACTTAGCTTTTTTCTCTAAAGGATAAAATAAAGTAATAAGAGTTTAAGTTCTTTTATAACTTAAAACGTTACTTTATATATGGACTTCGAATATAATAATATAGGTTATGTGTTTTCAAATGAAATTAAAAGATAGTTGTTTGTTCATTGTCTTTTACATAAAAGTTCATTTAAGGCATATACCATAACTTTCCATAAATAGGTGTTTAATAATAATGACCTTTTCACATAAAACCTATTTAGACTTATATCTTAATTTATCATAAATGATTGGTTAAAAATATTTATAATATGTTCCATAATTCTTCTAAAATTAATAATGTATTTCATAACGCATTAACCTTAGGTATATAACTTACATCCTTCTAAAAGGTTAAAAAGGTTCAATATCGTTATAACGTGTTTTATCGTCTTATAAACCCTTATCTTAGACATTTCACATATGATGTTTTATAAAAGATTAATTTGGTGAACCTAATATTGGTATATTTTAATATTTTAAGCTCATGTCTTGTTTTATAAAGTATAGATCACACATTTTTGAAAAGGAATACTTACTTATTTTAATCATTTCTTGCGACGTTTTTGAAAAGCAAATGCTCTTTTCGTTAGGCTTTCTTTTAGCTTTCGTATGGTGAATGTGGTATGTTATTGAGTGGTTTTTGTTCTTCTTGTTTGTTTATGTGATATTCAGTGGTTGATCTAGTAGTTAAGAATCAAGATCTATTCCTATCTGTGGAAGAACCTCAAGTTTTCAATAAGCAAGGCAAGTGGACTTCTCCCTCTGCATACTCTATTTGATCCCAAACAATACATTTAACAAAGTTCATTCTTCGATATATATATGCATAATTTGATGGGTTACCTATTTAGATACCCCTAACCTTTCCAACCTTACTTCTTGTTTAACCTGGGAATATGATCTAATCAAGTAGCTATGCTATTGCTACAACTTAACTTTATGCAGTCACTCATGTTATGATATTAATGTTCCAAATGGTAAGTTTACATTATTGTTGTTAACCCGATGGTTAAACAAGATTATTGCATATTAATTGGAACATGTAGTGACCACCTAGGAAAACAGTGCTACCATGAGAACTATCATGGCTCTGGTCTTGGCTAAATAACTAGGGAAGTCTTATGTTGGGTGCTGGTCGTGGTCGACCAGAACGGGGGCATCTGGCAAGCGCTTATAGTTCCGGCTCAGGCAGATTGGATACGGGCATAGTTCCCAAAGCTTTACCCTGCAGTCTGGACTATAGTTTGGTTACGTTAGGTGTGCTTTATGCAGTTTGACCATTTCCAGCATTTGCGTAATGAGGACTCTAGGGAGAAGCCTCGTAGTGTGACCCTAGACATTCACCTCGGAAGTGAATGCGGGTCTAGCTAACCTGGGCTAGAAGGGAATCGCGACTCATGGGTAAAGATGTGCCACCTCTACAGAGTGTAAAACTGATATATCAGTCGTGCTCACGGTTATGAGCAGCCTAGACTCCTCACATGATAATTGAACTTGAAGATAGAAATAAATCGAGATCCGATGATCTGCTAATGGTCTGCTTAAGTGGTTTCACTTAAGTGTTTTTAATATACTATTATACCTTTGTTTAATGGGAATAATTGGGATTCACACTTATTAGTAAGACAGGTGTTGTTAATTAAATGTTGACCAACTAAAATGCTTACTGCTCAACCTTAGCCTCACCTTGTTAAACTTGCATTAATTTTTCTCCCACTTGCTGAGCCTCACCATAAGTGAGATCACCCTTGCTTAAATTTTGATCAGAAGTTTGCAGATGAAGTTATGATGCTGAGCTCCATGGATGCTAGTCTAGTGATACCCCCGGTCATCTTCCTGTGGATGAATGTCCATGTTTCACTGTACTTTGATGAATAAAGGTTAAGACATTATGTCTGTTTGAAGTGTAATATGTTAATATAATCGTTATTTACGCTTTTATGCATTATTCTTTTGATATATTACACTTGTGACGTCAACATATGTGTGGAAATAGATCCTGGCACACATATGCTATGCACCCGGCTCTGCGCCTTAGAAACGGGTGTGACAGAAGTGGTATCAAAGAAATGTGACCGTAGGTCGCTAGATTAGTTAGAAATGGAAAGCTAGTCAGTCGTTCAAAACTTGACTTAATTGTCTCCATAGAAACTTACTTTATATCAAAACTCGTCCCTTTTATCTTCAACCCTTCTTGTCTGATTTTTGGTCTATCAGAAGGTTCTAATGAGAAGCATTGCAAAATGATCAAGCAAGATTACGGAACTTGAAGCGAAGATTGCCAGAAGAAATCCTTTCGAAGCTATCAGCGATGCCCTATTCTCTGTCTTATCCCCACTCCGCAAGAAGTTTTGTTATGGATCCCCTGGATCTATTATTTGACTTCTTGGTTAGGTTGATAGGATTGTTCTTTAGTATTAAGATTTTTGACTAGATCGGTAATGGCGATATTATATTATATTATAGTGGTTTTCTAATTCCTAATATTGCTATATAACACTTAACTTCTTATACTTTTGTTTTCTTGCCATTGTATTGCCTTCCTTGGGCAATATCTACCTTGATATATTGAACTCTTTGCCTCACTACTTCTCCTTGATAATGCTTACCTATTTTTTCTCCTTGATAATGCTTTCTCCCTAACTCACTTCATATCCTTGGTTGTATCATTTATCCTCACTTTAATAGTTCATGGTTAGCTCATTTCACTCTTGGCCACCAACAAATATGTCTTGTCTAACTCCTTGATAATTCTTACTCAACTCCTTGATGTTATAATATCTTTCTTATTCCAAACCTTATCTCACCTTTTGTTTTGGTTGAATGAGTAGAATTCGATTGCGTTGTGCTGGTATGCTTGAGTTCATTGTCCGTTGTGTTCATGTTTGATTTGCTTCTTTGAAATTATTGTTGGTGTATTGTGTGACTTTTGTCCATAATGGCATCAATTAGCTAGGTAAAACCTTAGATATATGGGTTCTCTCTGCTCTCTATAATCTGTCTTTGCTCAACCCTTTTGTCCCTTCCATTCTTCCATACCTATACAGATGTCAGACCTTGGAATGTCAACTACAAGTGATGTCACTAAGTGCAAAGAATGCGGTGTGTTGGCAAGTCAAAACAACACTATAAATAAAACAGCTGATGAACAGACATTCAAGACACAAAAGGATGCACAACCAAACCAACAGACAAGTGACCTTGGAACATGTTGTTGTTGCGAGTACTATGGAATTCCTTGTCGCCAGATCAGTACAAACGAAAGTGAAACTACAAAACAGAAGAACCAAATTTTATTTTCTGGCATAAAAAGACAGATGTCTCCCCTGAACAACTAATAGCAGAGTCTCTCATACCTAATGCACAGTCAGTTGATGAATTGCAAAGTATTCTAAAAAGGAAACATCACAGGGATGCCCAGCCCCAAGAAGAAACACAGGAGTGTTACATTGATCGATGGACTATTACTTGCACACAGTTTCAGCCTCGTGTTCGCATCAGGTCCAAGAAACAAAAAGGGAAACATGGAAAAAGTCAAGAAACAACTCCAAGAAAAGCTTGCTATCAATGTGGACGTGAAGGTCATTACTTATGTAACTGTCCTGAGAAAAGTTCACTACAGATCACCTCTAAGATGAAGCTATCTCAGTCTTCAGACATGGAATATGAACAAAAATGCACAGAAACTTCTACCAACACCTGAGAGCACCTAGAGGGGGGGTGAATAGGTGATCCTGTAACACTTAAAACTTAGGCCACAAAAACTTGGTTAAGTGTTAGCGCAATAACCGCCAAGTGGCTAGAGAGGAATCTTCAACAAAACACAATAACCAACAAGAGATCAATCACAGAGATGGCACGGTGGTTATCCCGTGGTTCGGCCAAGACCAACGCTTGCCTACTCCACGTTGTGGCGTCCCAACGGACGAGGGTTGCAATCAACCCCTCTCAAGCGGTCCAAAGACCCACTTGAATACCACGGTCTTTTGCTTGCTTTTCTCAATCCCGTTTGCGAGGAATCTCCACAACTTGGAGCCTCTCGCCCTTACACTTGAAATTCACAAAGAAGCACAGAGCAAGGGAGGGATTAGCAACGCACTCAAGACAAGAAATCACAGCAACACCACGCACACAAGTCGCAACGAGAGCTCACAACACAACTCAATGAGTTCACCACTCAACTAGAGCTCTAATTGCTATCGCAAAGAATCAAAGGCGCGGAATCGATGTCTTGGTGCTTAGGAATGTTGTAGGAATGCTTGGTGTCCTCCTCCATGCGCCTAGGGTTCCCTTTTATAGCCCCAAGGCAGCTAGGAGCCGTTGAGAGCAATCTAGGAAGGCTGATCTTGCCTTCTGTCGACTGGCGCACCGGACAGTCCGGTGCACACCGGACACTATCCGGTGCCCGATTTCTTTCCAAAAATGGCGCAGTCGACCGTTGGCAGCCTGAGAGCCGTTGGCGCACCAGACATGTCCGGTGCACACCGGACAGACCGGTGCCCCCTTCTAGCCGTTGGCTCGGCCACGTGTCCCGCGCAGATCGCGCGGCCGACCGTTGGCCCTGCCGACCGTCGGCTCACCGGACAGTCCGGTGCACACCGGACAGTCCGGTGAATTATAGCCATACGTCGCCGGTGAATTCCCGAGAGCGGCCACTTCGCTCGAGCCAGCCTGGCGCACCGGACACTGTCCGGTGCACCACCGGACAGTCCGGTGATCCCAGACTGAGCAGAGTCTTGGCTGCTCGAGCCAAGACATTTTCAATTGGATTTTTCCTGTTTCCAACACTTAGACACAATACATTAGTCCATAAAACAATGTACTAAGTCTGAGAAACATACCTTTATCCTTGATTTGTACTTTGTCCACCTTTTTACACTTAGGCACTTGTGTTGGACACTAAATCACCAAAATACTTAGAAATGGCCCAAGGGCACATTTCCCTTTCAATCTCCCCCTTTTTGGTGATTTATGCCAACACAACATAAAGCAAGTAGAACAAGTACAAAATCAATTCAAATAAGAACTCAAACTTGTTTTGATTCAATTTTGACATATATGGATCATCATTTGCCACCACTTAGTTTGTTTTTGCAAATCAAACTCAAATTTCTATCTCTAAGTCAAACACACATGTTAAGACATAAAGAGAGTCATTCCAACAGAAATTGATTCAAGATTTCAAAAACTCCCCTTTTTCCCATAATCAATACTTCTCCCCACAAGAAGCCAACTTTTGACAAGAGAGACAATAAAAGAGTTTGACAAACCAAAAGCTCTATTCTACTATTTTCAAAATCTCTCAAGTGGTAGCTGATCCATTTTATCGCTTTGGCCTTTATTTTCTCCCCCTTTGGCATCAAGCACCAAAACGGGATCAATCTTGGCCCTTTAACCCTATTGCCTCACCAAAATCTTCGACTAAGAGCAAATAGGCAATAAGAGTATAAAGATGAACTTGGAAAAGTTACTCTTTTCATCGGAGTGCAGTGGAAGTCTTGCATGGTCCAAGTCCACCTTTTCCCTTTCAATCCTCCTTTAAGACTAAAACAACCAAACTCAAGTACATGGTTAGTCTCAAAGGGTCAAGTTGTAGCACAGCTCCCCCTAAATATGTGCATCACTTGCAAAAAGGACTTGTGAGGTCCAGGGAGTGTTTGTACAACTTGAGCACCACAATAAGCAACAAAATGCATAAGGAACATGATCAAAGGCATAAACACATGTATGCTATAAATTAATCCAAGTTCCGCAAATCTAGGACATTTAGCTCACTACGCAGCCTGCAAAAGGTCTTTTCATCTAAAGGCTTGGTAAAGATATCGGCTAGCTGGTTCTCGGTGCTAACATGAAACACTTCGATATCTCCCTTTTGCTGGTGGTCTCTCAAAAAGTGATGCCGGATGTCAATGTGCTTTGTGCGGCTGTGCTCAACAAGATTTTCCGCTATTCGGATAGCACTCTCATTATCACATAGGAGTGGGACTTTGCTCAGATTGTAGCCAAAGTCCCGGAGGGTTTGCCTCATCCAAAGCAGTTGCGCACAACACTGTCTTGCGGCAACATACTCGGCCTCAGCGGTGGATAGGGCAACGGAAGTTTGTTTCTTAGAGTTCCACGACACTAGGGACCTTCCTAAGAATTGGCACGTCCCCGATGTACTCTTCCTATCGACCTTACATCCAGCATAGTCGGAATCTGAGTACCCAATCAAGTCAAAGTTAGACCCCTTTGGATACCAGATCCCGAAGCAAGGCGTAGCGACTAAATATCGAAGAATTCGCTTCATAGCCACTAAGTGACACTCCTTAGGATCGGATTGAAATCTAGCACACATGCATACGCTAAGCATAATATCCGGTCTACTAGCACATAAATAAAGCAAAGAACCTATCATGGACCGTTATGCTTTTTGATCAACGGACTTACCTCCTTTGTTGAGGTCGGTGTGTCCGTCAGTTCCCATCGGCGTCTTTGCGGGCTTGGCGTCCTTCATACCAAACCGGTTTAGCAAGTCTTGCGTGTACTTCGTTTGGGAGATGAAAGTGCCGTCCTTGAGTTGCTTCACTTGGAACCCAAGGAAGTAGTTCAACTCGCCCATCATTGACATCTCGAATTTCTGCGTCATCACCCTGCTAGACTCTTCACAAGACTTTTGATTAGTAGAACCAAATATTATGTCATCGACATAAATTTGGCACACAAAAAGATCACCATCGCAAGTCTTAGTAAAAAGAGTTGGATCGGCTTTCCCAACCTTGAAAGCATTAGCAATTAAAAAGTCTCTAAGGCATTCATACCATGCTCTTGGGGCTTGCTTAAGTCCATAGAGTGCCTTAGAGAGCTTACACACGTGGTCGGGGTACCGTTCATCCTCGAAGCCAGGGGGTTGCTCCACGTACACCTCCTCCTTGATCGGCCCGTTGAGGAAAGCGCTCTTCACATCCATTTGGTACAATCTGAAAGAATGGTGAGCGGCATATGCTAGCAAGATACGAATTGATTCTAGCCTAGCCACAGGAGCAAAAGTCTCCTCAAAGTCCAAACCTACGACTTGGGCATAACCTTTTGCCACAAGTCGAGCCTTGTTCCTCGTCACCACCCCGTGCTCATCCTGTTTGTTGCGGAACACCCACTTGGTTCCCACAACATTTTGCTTGGGACGAGGCATCAGTGTCCAAACTTCATTGCGCTTGAAGTTGTTGAGTTCCTCCTGCATGGCCAACACCCAGTACGGATCTAGCAAGGCCTCTTCTACCCTGAAAGGCTCAATAGAAGAGACAAAGGAGTAATGCTCACAAAAATTAACTAATCTCGAGCGAGTAGTTACTCCCTTGCTAATATCACCCAATATTTGGTCGACGGGATGATCCCTTTGAATCGTTGCTCGAACTTGGGGTGGAGGTGCCTGAGGTGCTTTTTCCTCTTCAACTTGAACATCCTGTGCTCCCCCTTGATCATGCGCCTCCACTTGAGGTACCTGTTCGTCATCTTGGGTTGGGGGATGCACCATAGTTGAGGAAGACGGTTGATCTTGCTCCAATTTTTCCTGAGGCCGTACATCTCCAATTGCCATGGTGCGTATCGCGGCCGTTGGAACATCTTCATCTACATCATCAAGATCAACAACTTGCTCTCTTGGAGAGCCATTAGTCTCATCAAATACAACGTCGCTAGAGACTTCAACCAAACCCGATGATTTGTTGAAGACCCTATACGCCTTTGTATTTGAATCATAACCTAATAAAAACCCTTCTACAGCTTTGGGAGCAAATTTAGAGGTTCTACCTTTCTTCACAAGAATATAACACTTGCTCCCAAAAACACGAAAATAAGACACATTGGGTTTGTTACCAGTCAGCAGCTCATATGAAGTCTTGTTGAGGAGGCGGTGAAGGTAGACCCTGTTGATGGCGTGGCAAGCCGTGTTCACGGCTTCCGACCAAAAGCGCTCGGGGGTCTTGAACTCTCCAAGCATAGTCCTCACCATATCAATGAGCATCCTGTTCTTCCTCTCTACCACACCATTTTGCTGAGGTGTGTAGGGAGCGGAGAACTCGTGCTTGATCCCCTCCTCCTCAAGGAACTCCTCCACTTGAAGATTCTTGAATTCGGACCCGTTGTCGCTTCTTATCTTCTTCACCTTGAGCTCAAACTCATTTTGAGCTCTCCTTAGGAAGCGCTTGAGGGTCCCTTGGGTTTCAGACTTATCCTGCAAAAAGAACACCCAAGTGAAGCGGGAAAAGTCATCAACAATAACTAGACCATACTTACTTCCTCCTATGCTCAGATAGGCGACGGGTCCGAAGAGGTCCATATGCAGCAGCTCCAGAGGTCTTGAAGTGGTCATCACATTCTTGCTGTGATGTGCTCCTCCCACTTGTTTACCTGCTTGACAAGCTGCACAAGGTCTATCTTTTTCGAATTGCACGTTAGTCAAACCTATCACGTGTTCTCCCTTTAGAAGCTTGTGAAGGTTCTTCATCCCCACATGTGCTAAGCGGCGATGCCACAGCCAGCCCATGCTAGTCTTAGCAATTAAGCATGCATCTAGACCGGCCTCCTCTTTTGCAAAATCAACTAAATAAAGTTTGTCGTCTAGTACACCCTTAAAAGCTAGTGAACCATCACATCTTCTAAAGATAGACACATCTACATTTGTAAATAAACAATTATATCCCATATTACATAATTGACTGACAGATAGTAAATTATATCCAAGAGACTCAACTAAAAACACATTAGAGATAGAGTGCTCATTTGATATTGCAATCTTGCCTAAACCTTTCACCTTGCCTTGGTTCCCATCACCGAATATGATTGAATCTTGGGAATCCTTATTCTTGACGTAGGAGGTGAACATCTTCTTCTCCCCCGTCTTATGGTTTGTGCATCCGCTGTCGATAATCTAGCTTGAACCCCCGGATGCATAAACCTGCAAGGCAAATTTAGGCTTGGGTCTTAGGTACCCAACTCTTGTTGGGTCCTACAAGGTTAGTCACAATTTCCTTAGGGACCCAAATGCAAGTTTTATCACCCTTGCATTTTGCCCCTAATTTCCTAGCAACTATCTTCCTATCCTTTCTACAAATAGCAAAGGAAGCATTTAAAGCATGATAAATTGTAGAGGGACCATTCATAACTTTTCTAGGAACATGAACAATATTCTTTCTAGGCACATGATGAATATTTTTCCTAGGCATATCTCTACCATGCATATAGGAAGAACTGGAAGCATACATAGCATAAGAATCATAGGCATGTGAATCAAAAGCATTACAACTCCTATGAGACTGTCTTCTATCATTGTACATAAAAGCATGGTTCCTTTTAGTACTACTTGCCATAGGGGCCTTCCCTTTCTCCTTGGCGGAGATGGGAGCCTTATGGCTTGTTAAGTTCTTGGCTTCCCTCTTGAAGCCAAGCCCATCCTTAATTGAGGGGTGTCTACCAATCGTGTAGGCATCCCTAGCAAATTTTAGTTTATCAAAATCACTTCTGCTAGCCTTAAGTTGGGCATTAAGACTAGCCATTTCATCATTTAACTTTGCAATAGAAGCTATGTGTTCACTACAAGCATCAATATCAAAATCTTTACATCTATTGCAAATAACGACATTTTCTACACAAGTTGTTGATTTACTAGCTATTTCTAACTTAGCATTCAAATCATAATTAATGCTCCTTAAGCTAGAAATCGTCTCATGGCAAGAAGATAATTCACAAGAAAGCATTTCATTTCTCTTAACTTCTAAGGCATGAGATTTTTGAGCTTCTACAAATTTGTCATGTTCTTCATACAACAAGTCCTCTTGTTTTTCTAAAAGCCTATTCTTATCATTCAAGGCATCAATCAATTCATTAATTTTATCTACCTTGGTTCTATCTAGGCCCTTAAATAAACATGAATAATCTATTTCATCCTCATCACTAGATTCGTCCTCACTTGAAGAAGCATAAGTAGAGTTTCGAGTACATACCTTCTTCTCCCTTGCCATAAGGCATGTGTGACGCTCGTTGGGGAAGAGGGATGACTTGTTGAAGGCGGTGGCGGCGAGTCCTTCATTGTCGGAGTCGGACGAGGAGCAATCCGAATCCCACTCCTTGCCAAGATGTGCCTCGCCCTTTGCCTTCTTATAGTTCTTCTTTTTCTCCCTCTTGTTCCCTTGATCCTGATCATTATCATTGTCGGGACAGTTAGCAATAAAATGACCAAGCTTACCACATTTGAAGCATGAGCGCTTCCCCTTTGTCTTGGTCTTGCTTGGCTGCCCCTTGCGACCCTTTAGCGCCGTCTTGAATCTCTTGATGATAAGGGCCATCTCTTCATCATTAAGTCCGGCCGCCTTAATTTGTGCCACCTTGCTAGGTAGCGCCTCCTTGCTTCTTGTTGCCTTGAGAGTAAGGGGTTGAGGCTCGTTGATTGGACCGTTCAGAGCGTCGTCCACGTACCTTGCCTCCTTGATCATCATTCGCCCGCTTACGAATTTTCCAAGGACTTCTTCGGGCGACATTTTGGTGTACCTGGGATTCTCACGAATATTATTCACCAAATGAGGATCAAGAACGGTAAAGGACCTTAGCATCAATCGGACGACGTCGTGGTCCGTCCATCGCGTGCTTCCGTAGCTCCTTATTTTGTTGATAAGGGTCTTGAGCCGGTTGTATGTTTGGGTTGGCTCCTCCCCCCTTATCATTGCGAACCGTCCAAGCTCGCCCTCCACCAGCTCCATCTTGGTGAGCAAGGTGACGTCGTTCCCCTCATGAGAAATCTTGAGGGTGTCCCAGATCTGCTTGGCGTTATCCAAGCCGCTCACTTTGTGGTATTCATCCCTGCACAATGAAGCTAGAAGAACAGTAGTAGCTTGTGCATTCTTATGAATTTGCTCATTAATGAACATGGGACTATCCGTACTATCAAAGTGCATTCCACTCTCTACAATCTCCCATATACTAGGATGGAGAGAGAATAGGTGACTACGCATTTTGTGGCTCCAAAATCCGTAGTCCTCCCCATCAAAGTGTGGAGGCTTGCCGAGGGGAATGGAGAGCAAATGTGAATTTGAACTTTGCGGAATACGAGAGTAGTCAAAAGAAAAGTTCGAATTAACCGGTTTCCTTCTCTCGTAGTCGTTGTGGTCGTCGTCCTTTTGGGAAGAAGTAGACTCATCACTGTCGTCGTAGTAGACGATATCCTTGATGCGCCTCGTCTTCTTCTTCTTCCCATCTTTCCGTCTATGGCCCGAGCCCGAGTCGGTAGACTTATCATCCTTCGGCTCGTTGACGAAAGATTCCTTCTCTTTATCGTTGATCACGATACCCTTCCCCTTAGGATCCATCTCTTCGGGCGGTTAGTCCCTTTGTGAAGAGAACGGCTTTGATACCAATTGAGAGCACCTAGAGGGGGGGGTGAATAGGTGATCCTATAACACTTAAAACTTAGGCCACAAAAACTTGGTTAAGTGTTAGCGCAATAACCGCCAAGTGGCTAGAGAGGAATCTTCAACAAAACACAATAACCAACAAGAGATCAATCACAGAGATGGCACGGTGGTTATCCCGTGGTTCGGCCAAGACCAACGCTTGCCTACTCCACGTTGTGGCGTCCCAACGGACGAGGGTTGCAATCAACCCCTCTCAAGCGGTCCAAAGACCCACTTGAATACCACGGTCTTTTGCTTGCTTTTCTCAATCCCGTTTGCGAGGAATCTCCACAACTTGGAGCCTCTCGCCCTTACACTTGAAATTCACAAAGAAGCACAGAGCAAGGGAGGGATTAGCAACGCACTCAAGACAAGAAATCACAGCAACACCACGCACACAAGTCGCAACGAGAGCTCACAACACAACTCAATGAGTTCACCACTCAACTAGAGCTCTAATTGCTATCGCAAAGAATCAAAGGCGCGGAATCGATGTCTTGGTGCTTAGGAATGTTGTAGGAATGCTTGGTGTCCTCCTCCATGCGCCTAGGGTTCCCTTTTATAGCCCCAAGGCAGCTAGGAGCCGTTGAGAGCAATCTAGGAAGGCTGATCTTGCCTTCTGTCGACTGGCGCACCGGACAGTCCGGTGCACACCGGACACTGTCCGGTGCCCGATTTCTTTCCAAAAATGGAGCAGTCGACCGTTGGCAGCCTGAGAGCCGTTGGCGCACCGGACATGTCCGGTGCCCATCGGACAGACCGGTGCCCCCTTCTAGCCGTTGGCTCGGCCACGTGTCCTGCGCAGATCGCGCGGCCGACCGTTGGCCCTGCCGACCGTTGGCTCACCGGACAGTCCGGTGCACACCGGACAGTCCGGTGAATTATAGCCGTACGTCGCCGGTGAAATCCCGAGAGCGGCCACTTCGCTCGAGCCAGCCTGGCGCACCGGACACTGTCCGGTGCACCACCGGATAGTCCGGTGATCCCAGACTGAGCAGAGTCTTGGCTGCTCGAGCCAAGACATTTTCAATTGGATTTTTCCTGTTTCCAGCACTTAGACACAATACATTAGTCCATAAAACAATGTACTAAGTCTGAGAAACATACCTTTATCCTTGATTTGTACTTTGTCCACCTTTTTACACTTAGGCACTTGTGTTGGACACTAAATCACCAAAATACTTAGAAATGGCCCAAGGGCACATTTCCCTTTCAACACCGTAAAGACAACGCCACCATGTAACTTATCAAGTCGTGCTTGCTTTGGCTGTGGTGATATCGGCCATCTTGTTAATAGTTGTCCTAAGAAAGATGTGGAGATCAATAAGGTCCAAAAGAAAAGACAACACCCTCAAACTCATGCATCGACTAAGAATAAACACCGGAAAAAGTCCATAGGAAGGATAAGTTATGTAGTGACAGGAAGCATTTCATATGAAAATGCAGTAATTTTTGGAACACTGGTCATTCACAAAACTATCGCCACCGTGTTGTATGATCCTCGAACAACACATTCTTTTATCAGTGCCCAGTTTGCAACAAAGTATGGTATCTTTAAGTGTCCCTTGAGATCAAGGAAGACCATCAGTGCACCCGAAGGAAAAATGTTAGTAAACTACATATGTCCAAATGTAAGTGTTAAAATCAATGGGATAGATTTTCCAGCTAATCTTATAGTGATAGAAACAATGGGAAAGGATGTGATTCTTGGAAAGAATTGGTTACAAAGAACTAAAGCAGTAATCCAACATACTGAGAGAACCATGTGTTTGGAAACTCCATCTAGAGAAAGAATAGTAGTTGAAGACGACCGACCTCCAGCTCTGAAGATTGGTACATCTAACGAGGAAGAATAATATATCATTTAGCTAAAAGGAGTATGTCTCACGAAGAAAAAAAATGTCAAGATGTTTCCCCTTTGAGAAATTGTAATTGTGCTAAGTGATATATGAATAAATTTGGAGAATCTCTCGCACCTATTGTGTTTTGCCTCTTTATAAAGAGAATAATGTGTGGTGTCATCTACTATATGCAAACAATGTGATGCTCTAGTTGCCCTAAAGTCTCGCTCAAGTCTTTCTCTCAATTTGTGCTCAAAGAATTACTTTTGGATCAGAAAAATGATTTGGATATCATGCTCTAAAATCTATAAAGTGCAAAAGATCTCTGTTAAGGATTATAACACTTGTACACTCTTGTAATATGATGAAGTTAGGCGAGACTGGAAATCATCCTTAACTAATCTTATTTTGGAAATCAAAAAATTATGTTCGCTCTTTATCTTATTGTCATACAAGCCTCTTATGCAGTCTGTCTCACTAACTCTTTTACCCTCTGACTAGATGATGAACCCCAATGGAAAGGAAGTAAATGATGCCAATGACAATATTCCTACCTTAACAACTATGAATGAGAAAAATGAGTCACAAAGATATTCGATGAATGGAATGAAGAACAACAAAAGGAATAGAAAAATGTTTGGATACATGATTAGTCCACCTCAACCACAAGCAAAAGCCACAAAACACATGCATATCCAAACAGAAGAATCAAGTCAGGCTCAGCTATATGAGATACAGACACCCAGTCAACCCTCACCCCCTGTTGGTCAAGCAAAGTTGACTCACAAAGAACTCAAAGCAACAGGTGCTTGCTACTACTGCAAAAATGAAGGATATATCATTCGCGAATGCCCCAAGAAGCATCTAGACCGACTAAACAAGAAAGCTGCCAAGCATGACCTAAGCAATAATTCAGAAGACCCACCATTTTATAAGTATGATGATGAAGGTTGCTTGATTAGCATTCATTGCGGAGCAAAGAAGTAAGAAAGTTCCTTAATGTTAGAAGAGTTCAATGAGAACTAAGAACCTATAAATAACCATGTATCTCCTTTGCTTTCGTGCTAGCCTTCCTTAATCTCGAGGACGAGATTCTTTTTAAGAGGGGTAGATTTGTAACACTATAAAAATCATTAAATAAAAATAATACATTTGGTTATTAATGATATTTATGGTAAATAATTTCCTTTTAAGTGTTTGCTATTTATTTGCCATTGGAATGATTTTTGATAACTAATTTTGGATATCGAATAGCATTTCTTGTTAAGTAAAAATCCAAATAAATAATATAATAGGTACTAGTCCAAAAATAACTATTTTATTTATAAATAATTTTAGGATGATTGTTATGAATTTTATGGTTATTTAAAATTATATTTTGAAATTAGAAAGGGATTAGAAAAAAAGAAAAAAAACAAAACTCTAATCCTAATCGGCCCACCAGGGCCCAACATTAAGTGCAGCACCGCCCCTAACCCTAGCCGCCGCGCGCCCTACTCCCTGCACAGCCGGCGCCGCCAGGAAGACCTCTCCCTCCCTCTTCTCTCTCTTCTCTCCTCCCCTTGCTCTTGTGTGGCCGCCGCCAGCCACCAACCTCGACCGCGCATGGACCGGCCAACCACGCGCAAGGCCACTCTGACGCTCCTTCCTTGCCCCGCCCGCGCCCTGCACACGAGCCAGCCACCCTGCTCATCCGACCGAGCAGCCCCATCCGCAAGACAGAGCCACGACACTAGGGCCACCGCGACGCCCAGGCGCGACTATCCCGCGCCGCCAGCCGCCGAGCTCTAGCCCGACGCCTCGCGCACAGCGACGCCCTGCGTGACCGGCCACCCGACGCGTGCCCGCCGAGCCACCCCGCGCACCCGTGCGCTGCGCACGACAGTGCCATGAAGCCCAAGCCGAGCCGCGGACCCAGGCCCCGCACCCGAACAAGCCGTGCCAGGACCCGCGCGACCGTTCGTTCTCCCTACGTTAGGAAGCTTCAATGCCACCATTATCTCCCCTCCATTGATGCACGCCATCAATGGCGCCTTGAAGCCTTGGCCGCCGTTCTTCCCACCTCGGCCGACCCTTCATCTCCCTCCCATCCTCTATAAATTGGACACCGAGCCCTCTATAACTTTTCTAATAATGGTATAATAGCTTAATTAAGTGCTCACACAGTGATAACTAAAATGATAGTTAATAATATACCAATGAATATAATATTCATTTCAAATGATTTAGGTCATATGTCCCTAAATTGAAACTAAATAAAATTAATAGATTATTTATATTTTCTTAATTAAAAGATAACAAATGTCATTGCTTTTATAAACTAAAATGATAGTTTATACATAATTTCCTTTATAATAAATTAGATCATTTGTTCCTACAATATAATTAAAGATAATTAATAGATTAATTATCCTTTATCATAATTTATTAATCAAACCTATAGTCAATTGGTTCATAACTAAACTTATGGCATGATTAATGATTTCATAGAATTTAGTCCACACTACATACGAATCACTTAGCTTTTTTTCTAAAGGATAAAATATAGTAACAAG
Organism: Zea luxurians; assembly: GCA_029449295.1. Taxonomy (NCBI): domain Eukaryota; kingdom Viridiplantae; phylum Streptophyta; class Magnoliopsida; order Poales; family Poaceae; genus Zea; species Zea luxurians. The sequence continues at coordinate 72,641,972 of JAOPSE010000004.1, read as the reverse complement.
AGTTTAAGTTCTTTTATATCTTAAAATGTTACTTTATATATGGACTTCGAATATAATAATATAGGCTATGTGTTTTCAAATGAAATTAAAAGATAGTTGTTTGTTCATTGTCTTTTACATAAAAGTTCATTTAAGGCATACCATAACTTTCCATAAATAGGTGTTTAATAATAATGACCTTTTCACATAAAACCTATTTAGACTTATATCTTAATTTATCATAAGTGATTGGTTAAAAATATTTATAATATGTTCCATAATGCTTCTAAAATTAATAATGTATTTCATAACGCATTAACCTTAGATATATAACTTACATCCTTCTAAAAGGTTAAAAAGGTTCAATATCGTTATAACGTGTTTTATCGTCTTATAAACCCTTAATCTTAGATATTTCACATATGACATTTTATAAAAGATTAATTTGGTGAACCTAATATTGGTATATTTTAATATTTTAAGCTCATGTCTTGTTTTATAAAGTATATATCACACATTTTTTGAAAAGGAATACTTAATTATTTTAACCATTTCTTGCGACGTTTTTGAAAAGCGAACGCTCTTTTCATTAGGCTTTCTTTTAGCTTTACGTATGGTGAATGTGGTATGTTATTGAGTGGTGTTTGTTCTTCTTGTTTGTTTATGTGATATTCAGTGGTTGATCTAGTAGTTAAGAATCAAGATCTATTCCTATCCATGGAAGAACCTCAAGTTTTCAATAAGCAAGGCAAGTGGACTTCTCCCTGTGCATACTCTATTTGATCCCAAACAATACATTTAATAAAGTTTATTCTTCGATATATATATATATATATGCATAATTTGATGGGTTACCTATTTAGATACCCCTAACCTTTCCAACCTTACTTCTTGTTTAACCTGGGATTATGATCTAATCAAGTAGCTATGCTATTGCTACAATTTAACTTTATGCAGTCACTTCTGTTATGATATTAATGTTCCAAATGGTAAGTTTACATTATTGTTGTTAACATGGAGTGACCACCCGGGAAAACAGTGCTACCATGAGAACTATCATGGCTCTGGTCTTGGCTAAATAACTAGGGAAGTCTTATGTTGGGTGCTAGTCGTGGTCGACCGGAACGGGGGCATCTGGCAAGCGCTTATAGTTCCGGCTCAGGCAGATTGGATACGGGCATAGTTCCCAAAGCTTTACCCTGCAGTCTGGACTATAGGTTGGTTACGTTAGGTGTGCTTTATGCAGTTTGACCATTTCCAGCATTTGCGTAATGAGGACTCTAGGGAGAAGCCTCGTAGTGAGACCCTAGCCATTCACCTCGGAAGTGAATACGGGTCTAGCTAACCCGGGCTAGAAGGGAATCGCGACTAATGGGTAAAGATGCGTCATCTCTGCAGAGTTTAAAACTGATATATCAGCCGTGCTCACGATTATGAGCAACCTGGACTCCTCACATGATAATTGAACTTGAAGATGGAAATAAATCAAGATCCGATGATCTGCCAATGGTCTGCTTAAGTGGTTTCACTTAAGTGTTTTTGATATACTCTTATACCTTTGTTTAATGGGAATACTTGGGATTCACACTTATTAGTAAGACAGTTGTTGTTAATTAAATGTTGACCAACTAAAATGCTTACTGCTCAACCTTAGCCTCACCTTGTTAAACTTGCATTAATTTTTCTCCCACTTGCTGAGCCCCACCATAAGTGAGCTCACCCTTGCTTAAATTTTGATCAGAAGTTTGCAGATGAAGTTATGATGCTGAGCTCCATGGATGCTAGTCTAGTGATACCCCTGGTCATCTTCCTGTGGATGGATGTCCATGTTTCGTTGTACTTTGATGAATAAAGGTTAAGACATTATGTCTGTTTGAAGTGTAATATGTTAATATAATCGTTATTTACGCTTTTATACATTGTTCTTTTGATATATTACACTTGTGACGTCAACATATGTGTGGAAATATATCCTGGCACACATATGCTATGCACCCGGCTCTGCCCCTTAGAAACAGGTGTGACAAAAAGTATGTGTTATGGTATAATTAATATTGTTACTGCATAGAGAATATTTTTATGAAGCTAACTCAATTTGAATGGATCAAATCAGAGTTAAAATAAATTAGTTATGATTTTCCGAAGTTATTAAATACCTAGTATAGAATAAATCCAGTGGAAAATTTTGATCTAGGTTTCATGATTAAACAGAGTTACTAGATGATAGACAATTTTGAAACAAAATTAATGCAACTAGAACAGATTAAAAAAGAGTTGTAATGAATTAAATATGAATTAAACAAGTTCCTAGATTTATTTTTATACAAAAAATCATTTTCTGATTTAATTATGAATATCCCTATTAATTCTGGAATGCGGACACAATTTCTAGAAAGTATAGGGTCTAAGTTATAAATTTCAGGGACTTGACCGCGTTTCTTTAGCTCTTGGGTGGACAACGGGTCTATTTTTGAGTTCCCTAGGAGCTCTTTAGCAAAAGGGGTGGACCGAAGGGGTATCTCTTATTGTGAGCCGTCCGATCAATATCCGGTGGATAAAGTATAACGACGAAGGGTAAGTAACCGTAACCCCTGATCCATGGATCAGCGAACCAGATCCAATGCAGGCGAGATCCACTGTGAACCATAGAATCATGATCAAACGGCCATGGTTTAACACCTGAACCGTTTTCTAGGGATCAAATCGGAGTCGTTCGTCCATAGATCGACGGCCAGGTGGTCGTCTTCAACCTCTAGCCCGACACCCGGACGCCAGCACATAGGACAGCGGTAGCACTTAGCCTACGAGGGTGCCACGTTGGTAAGGAGCGTTAGTAGCGCCACTACGCTAGGTATCGCACTGAAACAAACACCAAACGACTTCAAGAACGTAGCCAACGAACAGGGAGGGGAGGATACACACTGGTGTCGTGACTCGTGACAGAGCGTGCATGTCGTACGGCGCCGAACTGCGACGGTGCCGAACAGGTGGTCCACTCCACGCTCCCAACGCCGGCACGTTCATGCGGTCCCCCAGCTTCCCGGTTAAAGTAACCTTTGATGGCACGCGGGCAGAGTAGCCGTTGTGGCTCTCGACGGCTGCCAAGCTCTCTCTGTCCTTGCTTGGTTATGGCGTTTGGTTCGCTTAGGAATCTACCCAACGGCTGGTGGGTGAGGGAGGTCGCAGTCTCGTTAGTTTTATATTAGGGAAAGGAAGGAGTCCAGGCGCGATCAATGATCTGCACGGACGAGCGCACTCTGGTGCATGCAGCGTTGACTGCTTGGCCAGGCACGCGCGTGACACAGGCAAGTGGCACCGCCTGTTAGCTTGTCTTTCTCCTTTTTGCAAATAAACCGTGCTGCTCGCTGGGCCGTGTCAACGATCCCCGAATGCGCCGCTGGCCAAATCCAATCGAGCGCTTGGTAGTTGGTTTCGCTGGTGTATAAATTCGGACCCCTCCCAAGCTCCTCTGACGATCCGATCCAAAATATTGGTCATTGGGCGTGGCATTGGGCGATACGGCTTCGGCGCTGCGAGCGGCGGGCGGACGTATAGCCACCGTCGGCCTGCGCATTCATTGGCGATGATGCCTCGGTAGGAGTTCCAGATGTGACGGCAAACAATGTGGGAGATGTGCGGGACCATTGGCGAGCGAAGGAGCTCGACGCCATGGCCGTCCTTTAAGCTATCCGACCAGGAAATCTCTCATCAAATCGACGTCTGATACTCCACCCTTCTCTCTCCTTCGGCCTCGTACCGCCCAGCTTCGCTGTACTGCTCCGCTATTGCGGGTCTCCAACCACCGAGCTTTGGCCGGTGCATGGAGACGTTCTCTGGAGACCGTGGTGTGTTCGTGGAGGGGTCCCTATGTGTGTGAGATGTGTGAGGATCAAAGCACCGTGGAATGGCTCATCGGAGTTGAAACTATATGCCCGGTCTGCCCCACGTCGTGGACGACCTCATCCTTGTCTGCACCAACGGTGAAAAATCCCTCTACTAATTCATTATAATTTCCACATTACTTTTGTTTGTTTGCTCTTGGTTTCGTTTACCAGTGCTTATGTGGGCACTCACCAGCGTGGATACGGGCGGTGCTCAATTGCACCGCCTCCATCCGTTGATAGGTAGGAGATAAACCGTAACTATTGGATCTAGGTTCGACGTTCCTGATTAAATCCAACCATGGCCGTTTTGATTGGATCGGACGGTGTGGAGTGTTGGGGAATCTCGCCCTCAGATCCTGATCTGACGGCGGTTAGGGCGTACCGGTTCATTATAGCAGAGATCTAATCCTAACCAAAGGCTGGTGATCCAACGGCCAGAACTACCCGATACCCCTTCGTCGTGGCACTTTCGCATAAGAGACCCTCAGTTTTCCCTAAATTAACCCACCATCCTCCACGGAGTGGCGTCTGTGTCTTAGCACGTTATACATTGAGACCCCTGTCCTTTTCTGTTTTTATGCGCGCTGTCCAGAGAATCAGGAAATCAGATAAATTCAATTAGAAAATACTTTTTAGTGTAAAACTAATTGCAGGAACTTAATTAATTCCTAGAAAATGCATTTTAACTTCTTTTTAGTCCATTCCAGTTTCCATAATTTTGTATTGTCTACTACTTGGTAACACTATTTTAACATGAAACCTATACTAGAATTGATTACTTAATAAATTTTGTAGCAAGCACATACTAACTTCGGAAATCCATAACTTCTTCGTTTGAAATCCGATTTGGTCCGTTCAAGTCGTGTTAGCTTCATATGAATATTTAATATGCAATAATAACATTTATTGTACCATGCCTTATTCTTTTATAATTAGATCTTTATTTAACTTATGTTGGTTAATCTTGTTAATCTGCCTATCGTTATAATCTAGTAAAATATGATCTATGGTCAATTTATAATTTAGGTTAAAGTTGAATTAATTACTACTTTATGTTATATTTTCTCTTGATTTATAAAATAAACATAAGACCTAGTTTTAATTACTTAATCACGTGGGTCTTCCGTAAACTATACCTCTTAACCGTAACCCCGATTTTAGTCATTCTCGAACCCACGATCTCGTAGCAACGTGTAGATTGTTATTATACAGTTTGTTCTTATATTTGGTGTGATGTTAATTTTTTCTATACCATGTTTGTTTGTATTGCTATGACTAGCAGTGAGGTCACGAGTCACCTGAAGATCATCCTTTAACCTGGAATCTCAAGTCCCAAGCAAGTTGTGCCCTTGATCACTTCTATTTACCCAATAATGTTCTTTAATATCACTTATTCATGCATAGGTTTATTTTTGATGGGACCCAATAGGTCATCCTAGTCTGATTATCTTTTACCTTATTTACCCCTGAATCATTTAGGTAGTTTGCTATTGCTTTATATGGTTTTGGGTTAAATATCTCTTTATATCCATGTTCCAATTATTCTGTTATGTTATTCATATTCATGTCAAGATCATTATATTATTTTAATTGGAACATGGAGCTTAACTTGAGAAACACGTGCCACCACAAGGGAGGAATGAGACCCCTTGGCTGACTAATTAGGAAAGCTAGTGGAAGACTACCTTACCCAAAAGGGGCAAGGGCAGTAGGGGAGTCGCATGCAGGGAGGTTCTCAGGTTGATTTTGCTGCGATGGCGGTCAGACGAGGGATTCTTGCAAGTGCTCTTCCCATAAACTGTAGCGGGTTTTCGAAAGCTAGTGGAACTTTGTAAAGGCCTCGTAGTGTTACCCTGCCTCGCTTCCTTGGTAGAGGTGTATGGGATTCATGACCCCTTAGCAGATGGGTAACATGACTTGTGGGTAAACGGTACAACCTCTGCAGAGTGTAAAACTGGTATACTAGCCGAGCTTAGGTCAAGAGCAGCTCAGGACTCTCGCATGATTAAACTATGAAACTTAAACTCAATTTGTCATATGCATTGCATGGGATTTATTATTAATTTTGTTCTATTATTATTATGGTTTAGTATTTACTTACATCTAGTAATTGCTAATAAAATTTTGATCAACTTTAAAAGCAAAGCTCAGCTTTAACCATTCTCTTTGGTAAGCCTTACACTTCATGAGCTCCCACCTTTGGCGAGTTCGTGTACATTATTCCCCACAACTTGTTGAGTGATGAACATGTGTGAGCTCACACCCCCCACTGGAGAAGACCAGGTGGTTCAAGAGGAGCCACACAACGAGGAGTTCAACGTGATCTAGGTGGCGTCTCCTAGTTGACTTTATGGCGCCAAGGATGGACTTTAGTTCGTTTTATATTATTATTTTATAAGACTTCCGCTATGTAATAAGTACTCTGATTATATTATGACATTTATCTCTATACACTCTGTTATTATATGTGTTGTCTTCTTTAGCGCATATATGAGATGCACCCGGCTTTGTCCCTTAGGAGCAGGTGTGGCAGGAGTAGTATTAGAGGAATGTTGACTGTAGGACGAAACCTATATAGAACTAGACAACCATTGTCTACTTACCTTTGCTACTCTGATTCTTTCTAAACTTTTCTTAATCTTTTCCCATCTATTTCCGCTTTACTCTGATTATTCTTACCTTTTCCTTCTAAAGATAAATGTGGATTTCACACTTTGAAATCCTGTGCCTAAAGTGACCTTTAGGAATAGGAGACCTACTCTTAGATACAAAAATAAAACTATTTTTATAGGTATCTATATGCTTTAGTGTTTGTTCTTATGATACTTGTCTGATTTGGATCTTTGATTGAGTGTGATGGATTGTGGAGTAATGTCCCTAATTGCATCTACATATACACCTAGACATAAGGGAAATATTTATAAAATAGACAACACAGAATATTCCCTATTAAAAATGGATCTATTAAACTAAATATATTTATAAGATAAACTAGATCAACTAAGAATATCCCCCACTAGAATATGTCAAATAGATCCATCTTACCTTAAAAGATACTCTCTTATTTTAATAGATCCATCTTATCTTACAAGATTCTCTCTTATCTTAATAGATTCATCTTATCTTGAAAGATTTGTACCCTAACCACTTTACTTAACTCATCCTAAAGTAACAACCAGGATCAAATCCAAAATAATGAGATCTTATCTAATGTGACAGATTAATCTAACCTAACGAAGGCTAGCCTCAAGTTGAGCTAATCTGTAAGTTGCTTAACAAGAAGGATAACACTGATGAAATAAATGAGACTCTACTCCTATAAAATATGTTTTAACTTAATTCACTCTGCACTAAGAACGACAAACCAACTCGACCATATGCAACTACCTTAACCATCCGATGGTTGCATAACCCCTCTGTTTTAACCTAACAGAGATTCTAGCCTACCTACCCATATAATCCATCCTATCTCAAAAGATTCTAATATATATTGATAATACATATATTCTACCCTGGTAGATCTATCTAACCTAAACTAGTCTATTCTAGTCATACCCAATCCAATCTAATCTATTATGATCAAACCTAAGGTGAGTCACTCAAACATGATTAGCTGATGCTAAGGAAATACATTAGACCATGCTCCTATAAATAAGTTTGAGATCTTAGATCAACCTGACCCTACCCAATAACTTGACCTACAAAAGTAGGTTACATAACTAATCCCATTTAGCATATAGCTACCTACTAAACCCTCTACCCATCTGTTACCTACCGATCTATCTTGACCTCTTGTCCCAAACCCGAAGGGTGACACCCAGGCTCAAGATGGAAGAGACCAATCTCATTAAAGAAGAATAGGAATCAAGTTGGACCCCCAAAGGAAGCTCGATTATGCCATAGTACACTCATTCTATGTCTACACTCACCTAGTAGATAAAACCTGATGTGCCCTTGTCTTCTATGCTACACCTACTAATGGCATGAAGAATTTTAAGTGTATAAAAAATATACTAATTGGAAGTTCCACTTAAAAAAGGGAGAGATACTAGAACTTCGTAAAGATAGTCAGCTTGATATGCTTAACTAAATGATATTCCTAAATAGGATTTTGGAATCTAGTGTGATCTAATCCAATGCAGTCTGCTTAAACAGATTAGTGGTACTTGGACCCTTCTAGCCAGGTGTTAACTTAACTTAGCACATTAGACCAACTCAACCATGAGCAGAAGACCTAACCCAACTAGTAGAGTCATGATGGATTGCATAATCTGCCTATTTCCATCTAACATCAAACAAACTTTTGACCTACATCATGTATTCTACCTCACCCATTACTATCTCAACCATATTCCCCAACTGTGATGATATACATTAACTTCGAATTAATGAAACTAGGAAGAAAAGATCAATATCAACAAGGAAGGATACAACAGTCAAAGCAAATATCGAGATGAATCAAGGCTTAAACATTTTGGATAAAGTCTTTTCCTTGCCATGATCTTTCTTACCTCAACCAGTCTAGCTTATATCCTACATAATAAGTAGCTGGATACCTATGTCCTCCTAATCACCCCCTATTGACTATAAAAAATGAAATGAGACTCTGAATTTTTGAACAAATTATAGACTAAAAGCTGAATTACAAACCAATTCTTTTATACCCCTTTTCTTATAAATCTCGAGGACGAGATTTCTGTTAAGGGGGTAGGATTTTTAAAGCCCAAAATTTGTATCAATAATAATAATAATAATAATAATAATAATAATAATAATATTGGTATAAATGAATAAATACTATTTTGTAGGGCTTTAAGATTATGGAATCGTTAGAGATTACTTGGTTTTCTTTTATTCGCGCATATTCACTCAATGGAATTATATTGGTTAAACAACAAATAAATAAATATATAAAAAATGCATCATGCTGAGTATTTCTTTGATTGTGTATTTAACTAGATTCTAGATCTCTGCTCAAATAAAATTTAGGATTATTTGAAGTTGAAAATTTGGAAAGGAGAAAAAAGGGGAAACAATATACACTAAGAAAATTGATTTGAGGTTAATACTGTTGTTTAAGCACTCGATCCCTATATGAAACTCATAGATAAATTTGAATCCAAATTTTGAATTAGAGTGGAAAAACAAAACATTAACAAAAAAATAAAAAGGAATTTCTGGCGTCTGGGCCGCGCCACTCCCTATTAAGCCCACTAAGCCTGTTTCCACCGCACGGCCCAGCCATTTCCCTTACCCGTGCGGCCCAACAACCGTTCTTCCAGCCACCAGCGCGATAGCCCAAACACTAGCTGCCAGACTCCCACACGTCGCGCGCGCGGTGATACCGGCCATGTGGGCCCACACCTCAGTCTCCCGATCGCGTGCTTGGGCGCCACGCTCTGGTGCATGCAGCATTGACTGTTTGGCCAGGCACACGTGTGACACAGGCAAGTGGTCTATCTGTGTGCTTGTCTTTCTCCTTTTTGCGAACAAACCGTGCTGCTCGCTCGACCGTTTCAATGATCCCCGAATGCGCCGCTGGCCAAATCCAATCGAGCGCTTGGTAGTTGGTTTCGCCGATGTATAAATTCGGACCCCTCCCAAGCTCCTCCGACGATTCGATCCAAAATATTGGTCATTGGGTGTGGCATTGGGCGATAAGGCTTCGGCGCTGCGAGCGGCGGGCGGACATACAGCCACCGTCGGCCTACACATTCGTTGGCGATGATGCCTCGGTAGGAGTCCTAGATGTGGCGGCAAACAATGTGGGAGATGTGCGGGACCATTGCCGAGCGAAGGAGCTCAACGCCATGGCCGTCCTTTAAGCTATCTAACTAGGAAATCTCTCGTCAAATCGACGTCCGATACTCCACCCTTCTCTCTCCTTCGGCCTCGTACCGCCTAGCTTCGTTGTACTGCTCCGCTATTGCAGTCTCCAACCATCGAGCTTTGGCCGGTGCATGGAGACGTTCTCTAGAGACCATGGTGTGTTCATGGAGGGGGTCCCTATGTGTGTGAGGATCAAAGCACCGTGGAATGGCTCATCGGAGTTGAAACTATATGCTCGATCTACCCCACGTCGTGGACGACCTCATCCTTGTCTTCACCAACGGTGAAAATTCCTCTGCTAATCAATTGTAATTTCCACATTACTTTTGTTTGTTTGCTCTTGGTTTCATTTACCTGTGCCAATGTGGGCACTCACCGGCGTGGATACGGGCGGTGCTCAATTACTCCGCCTCCATCCTTCGATAGGTAGGAGATAAACCGCAACTGTTGGATCTAGGTTCGACGTTCCCGATTAAATCCAACCATGGCCATTTTGATTGGATCAGACGGTGTGGAGTGTTGGGGGAATCTCGCCCTCAGATCCTGATCTGACTGTGGTTAGGGCATACCGGTTCATTATAGCAGAGATCTAATCCTAACCAAAGGCTAGTGATCCAACGGCCAGAACTACCTAGTACCCCTTCATCGTGGCACTTTCGCATAAGAGACCCTCAATTTTCCCTAAATTAACCCGCCATCCTCTGTGGAGTGGCGTCTGTGTCTTAGCACGTTATACGTTGAGACCCCTGTCCTTTTCTGTTTTTATGCGCGCTGTCCAGAGAATTAGGAAATCAGATAAATTCAATTAGAAAATACTTTTTAGTGTAAAACTAATTGCAGGAACTTAATTAATACCTAGAAAATGCATTTTAACTCCTTTTTAGTCCATTCCAGTTTCCATAATTTTGTATTAATATTGTCTACTACTTGGTAACACTGTTTTAACATGAAACCTATACTAGAATTGATTACTCAATTAATTTTGTAGCAAGCACATACGAACTTCGGAAATCCATAACTTCTTCGTTTGAAATCCGATTTGGTCCGTTCAAGTCGTATTAGCTTCATATGAATATTTACTATGCAATAACAACATTTATTGTACCATGTCTCATTCTTTTATAATTAGATCTTTATTTAACTTATGTTGGTTAATCTTGTTAATCTGCCTATCATTATAATCTACTAAAATATGATGTATGGTCAATTTATAATTTAGGTTAAAGTTGAATCAATTACTACTTTAGGTTATCTTTTCTCTTGATTTATAAAATAAACATAAGACCTAGTTTTAATTACTTAATCACGTGGGTCTTCCGTAAACTATACCTATTAAACGTAACCCCGATTTTAGTAATTCTTAAACCCACGATCTCGTAGCAACGTGTAGATTGTTATTATACAGTTTGTTCTTATGTTTGGTGTGATGTTAATTTTGTCTGTACCATGTTTGTTTGTATTGCTATGACTAGCAGTGAGGTCACGAGTCACCTGAAGATCATCCTGGTACTTGGAATCTCAAGTCCCAGGCAAGTTGTGCCCTTGATCACTTCTATTTACCAATAATGTTCTTTAATATCACTTATTCATGCATAGGTTTAATTTTGATGGGACCCAATAGGTCACCCTAGTCTGATTATCTTTTACCTTGTTTACCCCTGAATCATTTTGGTAGTTTGCTATTGCTTAATATGGTTTTGGGTTAAATATCTCTTTATATCCATGTTCCAATTATTCTGTTATGTTATTTATGTTCATGTCAAGATCATTATATTATTTTAATTGGAACATGGAGCTTAACTTGAGAAACACGTGCCACCACAAGGGAGGAATGGGACCCCTTAGCTGACTAATTAGGAAAGCTAGTGGAAGACTATCTTACCCAAAAGGGACAAGGGCAGTAGGGGAGTTGCATGCAGGGAGGTTCTTGGGTTGATTTTGCTGCGATGGCGGTCAGACGAGGGATTCTTGCAAGTGCTCATCCCATAAACTGTAGCGGGTTTTTGGAAGCTAGTGGAACTTTGTAAAGGCCTCGTAGTGTTACCCTGCCTCGCTTCCTTGGCAGAGGTGTATGGGATTCATGACCCCTTGGCAGATAGGTAACATGACTTGTGGGTAAAGAGTACAACCTCTGCAGACTTTAAAACTGGTATACTAGCCAAGCTCACGGTCAAGAGCAGCTCAGGACTCTCGCATGATTAAACTATGAAACTTAAACTCAATTTGTCATATGCATTGCATGGATTTATTATTAATTTTTTTCTATTATTATTATGGTTTGGTATTTACTTACATCTAGTAACTGCTAATAAAATTTTGACCAACTTTAAAAGCAAAGCTTAGCTTTAACCATTCTCTTTGGTAAGCCTTACACTCCATGAGCTCCCACCTTTGGCGAGTTTATGCACATTATTCCCCACAACTTGTTGAGCGATTAACATGTGTGAGCTCACCCTTGCTGTCTCACACCCCCCATAGGAGAAGACCAGGTGGTTCAAGAGGAGCCACACAACGAGGAGTTCGACTTGATCTAGGTGGCGTCTTCCAGTTGACTTTATGGCACCAAGGATGGACTTTAGTTCGTTTTATATTATTATTTTGTAAGACTTCCGCTATGTAATAAATACTCTGATTAAATTGTGACATTTATCTCTATACACTCTGTTATTATAGGTGTTGTCTTCTTTGGCGCATATATGAGATGCACCCGGCTTTGTCCCTTAAAACCCGGTGTGACAAATAGCAGGTACTACCCAAAAATTCAGTGGTAAACAAGGTATAAAGATAGTCAAACTAGGGTAACCTATTAGGTCCCATCAAAATTAACTTATGCAGATCTTTATGATTAATAAGTACATGATTGGGTAAAAAGAAGTGATCAAGGGCACAACATGCCTGGGACTTGGGATTCGAGGTACCAACTTTCTTTTCAGATGACTCGTGACCTCGCGCTAGTCGTAGCAATACAAATAAACAGGGCATAGGCAAAGTTAACATTACACCAAACATAAGAACAAACTACATAAAAATAATCTACCCATCGTTACGAGATCGTGGATTCGCGAACCACTAAAATCAGAGTTACGGTTAAAGAATTAGGATTTATGGTAGATCTATGTGGTTTAAATATTAAATTATATTATAAATTGATTATTATACAGTATATGAGGAAATATATTCTGAATAACTAATCCAACTTTAATCTAGATTATAACTTGATTAGGGATTACCTTTTACCCAGATTGTATTTATAGAGAGATTAACCTAAATTAGCAGAGTTAATCTAGTAGACAAAGGATAAATAAATATCTAATTATAAAAGTATGTGTTATGGTATAATTAATATTGTTACTGCATAGAGAATATTTTTATGAAGCTAACTCAATTTGAATGGATCAAGTCGGAGTTAAAATGAAATAGCTATGATTTTCCGAAGTTATTAAATACCTAGTATAGAATAAATCAAGTGGAAAATTTTGATCTAGATTTCATGATTAAACATAGTTACTAGATGATAGACAATGTTGAAACAAAACTAATGCAACTGGAACAAATTAAAAAAGGAGTTGTAATGAATTAAATATGAATTAAACACGTTCCTAGATTTATTTTTATAAAAAAATCATTTTCTGATTTAATTATGAATATCCCTGATAATTCTGGAATGCTGACACAATTTCTAGAAAGCATAGGGCCTAAGTTATAAATTCTAGGGACTTAACCGTGTTTCTTTAGCTCTTGGGTGGACGGCGGGTTTATTTTTGAGTTCCCCACGGGCTCTTTAGCAAAAAAGGCGGGCCAAAGGGGTATCTCTTGTTGTGAGCCGTCCGATCAAGATCCGGTGGATAAAATATAACGACGAAGGTAAGTAACCGAAACCCCTGATCCATGGATCAGCGATCCAGATCCAATGCAGGCGTGATCCACCGTGAACCACAGGATCATGATCAAACGACCATGGTTTAACACCTGAACCGTTTTCCGGGGATCAAATCGGAGTCATTCGTCTATGGATCGACGGCCAGGTGGTCGTCTTCAACCTCTAGCCCGACACCCGGACGCCAGCACGTAGGACAGTGGCAGCGCTTTGCCTGCGAGGGTGCCACGCTGGTGAGGAGTGTTAGTAGCGCCACTACGCCAGGTATCGCACTAAAACAAATGCCAAACGACTTCAAGAATGTAGCCAACGAACAGGGAGGATACACACCGGTGTCGTGATGGAGCGTGCCTATCGTACGGCGACGAACTGCGATGGTTCCGAACTGGTGGTCCACTCCACGCTCCCAACGCCGGCACGTTCATGCGGTCCCCCAGCTTCCCGGTTAAAGGAACCTTTGATGGCACGCGGGTAGAGTAGTCGTTGTGGCTCTCGAAGGCTGCCAAGCTCTCTCTGTCCTTGCTTGGTTATGGCGTTTGGTTTGCTTAGGAATCTGCCCAACGGCTGGTGGGCGAGGGAGGTCACAGTCTCATTAGTTTTATATTAGGGAAAGGAAGGAGTCCTGGCCCTAACAAAACCCTAGAGATTCCCGGTGCGATCAATGATCGGCACAGACGAGCTCGCGGAGCAGATATGCTTGGCAAGGTGGTTACAACAACCTGCTGATTTCAATCGAGTTCGGCACGCAGAGATGTTTCTTCGTTTCCCCGCTCGCTAGCTTTTCTCTCCTCTCCAAGCTCTCCTCCTTTCTCCTTGTCTAAAAGGCCAATACGCCATGCATTGCATGCCCCATGCTCTGGTCCTCCGTGGCAAGCGACAGCGCATAGAAATGCCCATCGATCTTTTCACGCGCTCCCTATACAGACCAATACCAATAGCCACTAGCCAGTGATGAACTGTGTGGTAGCTACAATATAGTATCGTAGATTACGTCTTCATCAGGCTTCAACCGCCAGCACCATAGCACGGCACATGAGTGAGGCGAGCGCACTGAAGCGCGGCCCCACCTGTCACTGGGTTCTAGGCAAGCGACAGTCATTGTGACTGGATGAAAGCCACGGTTTACAAAACCGTTTCAGAGGTAAAAACTGCCCCCCGCTAGTAACGGGTTATCGTCGGTAAACCGATGGAAACTGGTAAAAACCAACCGGTTTGGCCAAACCAAATTAGTTTGAATTCAAACCGGTTTACCGGTGGAAAACTGGTGAAAAACCAGTGAAAACCGGTAGAAACCGCCGGTTAACCGCGAAACAAACTGGTTTTTACTGTTTTTGCAGAAAAAATTGAAAATTTTGGCAGGATTTATTTGTAGTTTGCTCAATTTGTATTATAAAGTAAATATTAATTGATCAACACGACATGCGTTCACCAAAATAACATACAACATATATGCAACCACAAACTCTAGTTCTCATGCAACAAACAACCAGCGAACTTCACAATACTCAAATACAAGTTCATTTACACCTCTCAACGAGGCAACGACACATAGGTCGACTTATTTCACAATAATCACATATGTTCAGCTCGAGTCATAGTGATAGTACTTAGGCATGTTAGAAGGGTCGTGATATTATTTCAATCTGTCATAGGTCTATACAAAAGATATGAGATAAATTAACGAGAAAACAAGAACGACAAATAAATACTTATCCACAAAGCAAAACAACATACCGGTATATGTGTTTGGTATTTGTGTATTGCACGTGCACCTCACCAAGTGTTGAACTTTTCTCCTGATCAGCAAATCTTAGGAACGCATACAGAAGAACTGAAGCTAAAGGTTCTAGATTGAGTCTTGTTCAGACGGATACTTATTAGAAGAACTAAAGCTACTTGATCCATGAATTCTATCTTGGACAGGAAATGTAACCGAAATTGACCACTAAATGTCTAAACTTGACTTGAGCTACGAGTTTCATCTTCACATATAGCATATAACATCTTCACATATAACATATAACATTAAACAAGACTAATATACCTAAATTGACCACTAAATACTCAATCGTGGCATTAAATCCGATTTCCCGGCAAAAATTGGCGGTTTATCGGTCCAAAAAACGGTTTACCGACGGTTTTTGGTTTTTATGATTTTTTTTAAATTTTTTAAATTTGGAATTTTTTTTGAAAAAAACCGGTGGTTAATCGAAACCGCACCCCGACGGTTTCGGTAAACCGACCAGGCCGGTTTTTACCGGTTTTGTAAACCGTGATGAAAGCAAATACATATGCATGCATGAGATTTGCTCGATGATGTAATATGTGATGTCAAGCTGATGTCACTTGCGGCTAGAGATTAAACTAAAGAAAAGAGAATCATGGGCCGTGTGTTTGCCTTTTTAAGTAAAGTGAGCTAAGAGCCTAAGCTCAAGTGTAAGCTTCGCCTCCTACTTTTTATTTTTTTCTGATTTTCTATTCATTATTTTGAACTTTTGGATTTCAACTTCAAATAAAGTTTTGATTCACAAACTTTCAATCATATGCAACACATAAAATGCCAGCATGTATGGTGCAAGTTAATGCCACTCATTTTAATTATTAGTAGTATTTAATCCGGCCTAATATTGTTGATATGCATAAAGGAGAAAATAAATCACATAGTCTTCATAAATTTTGAAGAACTTATTTTATTCACCTAGAATTTTGGGTATTACACTGTCGAGGCACTTCAGTAGCTCATCTTCACCAGGCCTGATATCGCCTACGCCGTCCAGCAGGTGTGCCTCCACATGCACGACCCTTGGGATCCGCACCTCACCGCGATGAAGCGGATCCTACGGTACTTGCGTGGCACTCTTGACTTCGGGCTTCTTCTACGCCAGTCCTCGACCACAGAGCTTCGCGTCTACACCGATGCCGACTGGGCGGGCTGTTCCAACACACGTTGATCCACCTCGGGGTATGCCATGTTCCTCGGGGATAGCCTCGTCTCCTGGTTGTCGAAGCACCAGCCAGTTGTCTCCCGCTCCAGCGCCGAGGCCGAGTATCGGGTCATGGCCAACGACGTGGCAGAGGCGACCTGGCTTCGTCAGCTACTCCAAGAGCACCACAGTCCACTGGCCACAAGCACCCTGGTCTTCTACGACAACGTTAGTGCCGTCTACCTCTCCACCAACCCCATCCAGCACCAACGCGCGAAACATGTCGAGATCGATCTTCACTTCGTCTGCGAACGGGTCGCCTGTGGAGCTGTTTGGGTCCTTCACGTCTAGACCACCTCCCAATTCGGCATTAAGGCCAGTCCTAATGGTGTTTCATAACCTTAACCATTGCGCTAGGGGCCATTTCACTTTCAACCAACAAAATAGCCAACCTATTATATGCAGTGGCTATATAGTTAACTATAAAGGATATATCAATGACTTACGACCAGCAACTAGCTAAATCACTAACCTTGCTTAAGATTTTCATATAGCCATTAACCTGCTACCATGAAGGCGTAGGCCAGTCCTAATGGTGTTTCATAAGAGTTGAAAATTGCTATTTACTAAACTACTACCATGAAGGCATAAAAGCTTCTCAATGGTGTTCCATAAGAATCTCATAGATGTCAGTTTCTGGAGAAGATCATATCCTTGGATACTAATAATACGAATTACAAAGATCTTATCAATAGAATAAAACTAGTTAAATGCCCGTGCGTTGCTACGGTTTCTATATATCACATGGTTTAAATAGAATAGTTATTCAAAGTTCACACATTCTAAACCTTTACAATAATATTAACCATAAAGATAAGTCGACATGTTGTAATTACAATAATTTGAATACTAAGACAAATATAAATAAAAAGAACTCATAATTGTTTGGACGTAAAAATTACAAGAGTAAAGTTTTCAAAGAATGTTTGATCGGATGGTTCACTTGAAGGATAGAATATTGACCCATACGATATGTACTACTAAACCAAAAGGATCAATTACCTTTTTTAACAAACGCAGGAGAGCTGTGTGCCATTTCATTAAGAAGAAAAAAATACAAAGAGGGATAGAACAAGACTTGCTAGCCCCAATTACAGACTGCGGCTATGGACAACGCGCCACACACAAGGTAGAGAACAACCACTAGCTTCACCGAATTACGGTGGAGTCCCCGAGGGGAGCTGACGCAGTAGGAGGTCTTGGAGAGCTGAAGCTCCAGTCAAGCACCAAGTGTGCCCTTCCTCGACCACTGCTAACACCACGTTTTGAACTCAAGGCCAAGAACCCTCAAAGACACAAGAATTACTATGTTTCCAAAGCTATTAGGCCACTAGGATGATTAGGGAATTGAGTCCTTTCCTCATGTTCTTTCCAACACTCTTGATGCTTTTGCTCCACTAGCTTGAGAAATGCGTGCAGTTCAACAGAGGGGCAATGGGGAGCAGACCAAACTTGCTGAGGATCGAAGTCCAGACTTCACAGGTGAAAACACAAGAGATGAGGATATGTTGAATGGTCTCGTTGGACTGATCACAAAGAGGGCATGTATTAGGATGAGGTAGCCCTCTTTTAGCAAGTCTATCGGTTGTCCATACTCTGTTCTTGATTGCCAACCAAATGAAAACTTTGCAATTCGAAGGTGCCTAAGTCTTCCATACTCGCCTCCAAGGGGTAAAGGTTATGGACTCGGTGAAGAAGGCGTCATAGGCAGACTTGTTATAATAGATGCCATGCTTAGAAAGGCGCCAAGTGTGACAGTCCAGAGTGTCATCTTGAAGCTCTATACTGTTGATGAGGTTCCAAAGTTGCAAATATTCCACAAGCACTTGTACAAACAAAGTGCCTTTAATGTCCCGAACCCAATTCTGACCCAGCAGCCCCTAAGCCACTGTCCTCTGTCCTCTACTTTCTAGTTTTCTTTGAGATTAGTATAACACCCCGTCCACTCCCAGACCGACGTATTTACTCATGGCAGCTATCTAGGATCATATATTGTCCCCACAAACCAACATGGGTTTTTTGTGCGCACTTTGTCCTCACTCATGCTCACATGAGAAAACTTCCCGGTCAGTCACTGTAACACCCCTGGTGTTACGATAACTAAAATGCTGGCATGTCATCATAAGTACTTGCATTATCTTGTCTGATATACCTAGAATGCATTCACTAGGTTGAACTTTTTCAAAAGTGTGATGTTGTGTGTTGGGTTTAGAGTTTAGTTTAAGGACTTGGCTTAAGCTAAACAGGGGTAGGTCATCTCTTAAGCAAGTAACAAGTTGACTTGGAGTCTTAAATGTTAAAGGTAAGTCTAGAGTAGCCTTGTTTTGGAATGATGGTCAAGTGGAAGAAGCACTTAAGAAGCTGGAATAACTCCAAACCTTAACTTGAGCTTTGCTTGGAATAGATGGTTAAGTAAAGGAAATTCTAAACCAGGACATTTTGGATATGAGCTATGTGTATCAAAGATTGGATCTTAAGCTAGAGAGTAACTTTGCTCTAGGTGGAGGGATCAAAGGGATGAATCCCTGGAAGAAGCTGAAACACAAATGAAACTCATTTGAAACCCTAAAACTAGCCCAAAAGGGGAATTCAAAATCTAGAAGGATTTAACTAAAAGTCCATATACCAAAATGGTAGAGCCTGGAAAAGTGAATAAGTTTCTTATTTAGAGAATTATAAGTTGTGTGGAGAAATTTGGAGTAATTTGCAAAATTTCAGCTTGGGTTCAGTTTGAATTGGGCAGAAAACAGTTTCATATAGCTGTTTTTGGACCCTTATAACTTTTGATCTATGTACTTTTAGTAAGGAGTTACTGTAACAAACTTGTAAAGTGACTGTTGGAGAACAATCCTTATTAAGTGTACCAGCCCTAAAACTATATGCAACTAGTTGAAAAAGTGGTCCAAATTAGAGCTGTCAGATTTTGTATATTTCAGACAGTGAAATTCAGAGTCTGAATTTCAGTAATTTGGGCAAACTTTGGACCTCTGTAGTTTGGGATCCAAGAGGTTTTGGTTAATGACCACTATAGCAAAATTGTAGAATAAGTATAGGAGAGCAACTTTTATTAAGTGTGACAGCCCTGGAACTATATATAACTAGGAGAAAAGGTGATCCAAAGTGGGGTTGTCAGACTTTTTGAGTTTTCAGATTGGGAACAGTGAACTGAAACTGAGATTTCAGTATATGTAGCTGTTTTTGGAGCTCAATTGTGCCTAATCCATGAGGTTTTGGGCTGTAGAGTATATAGAGGAATTAAAGACCAGATAATAGTGAACAACTTTCCTTAAGTGTGTTTAGCATGATCCTATACAAAGAGTGGAGTAAAACTAGCTCAAAGTTGGACTGCCTTGTGACTGAAACTGAATTTTTTTCAGTTCACTGAAAACTGAAAATTAGTGTTTGGTGCCCAGTTTGAGGTCCTTTTGAGACTAAATAATGGGGTTTTGGACTAAGAATTATATAACAAAGTTGAAGTCTATAGTACAGAGAATAAGTTTTATAAAGAGGGTTGGACTTGGTGCTACACAAAAAGAGGAGTAAAAGTGGCTCCAAGTTGTGCTGTCAGACTCAGTGTGGTGCTGTTTTAGACTTCTGAAACTGAATTTTCAGTGATTTTGCTCCACTTTGGTGCTTTATAACTCTTGATCCAGGGGCATTTGGCTTTAGGTTTCTACAACAAACTTGCAGTGCTGTGTTGGGTGAACAAATTCCTTGTGGTGAGGAGGACTTGATGCTGCGCAAAACTGAGAGAAATAGGTGTTCAAACTACCTCTGTCAGATTGGTGCAGTGCAGGTCTGATGCAGTTGACTGTTTTCAGAGAATTTTAATGTGTTTCTACCATGCTTTAGAGCCTGGTGGTAATTAATACAAGAAGAATTCGGTTGGTAACCCTATAGTCAAATGAAAGACCATATTAAGGATCACAAGTTTCATACAAAAGATGGTCTTGCTACTGTATGAAGTTGGGAGAGAATGGTGCTATAATCCTTTATGTCAGGTTGGCATGGAGTTGTGTTAGTTAGCTGAGATCGAAGTGTTTCAGTATTTTTGCTAAACCTTGGAGCACCATAACCATTGATCTATGTGGTTATAAGCCAAGGACCCTATAGCAAAGTGATAGAGGGTTAGTTAGTGAACAAGGATTATTAAGGTTAGTCCTCATGTTGCTGTTTGGAACCGAGAGAAATAAAGGAGTGAAGTTGTGAGTTCAGTCCAAGAATTGAAGTTCAGTATTGGGTTGAATAAACTGAAGAAGATTACTCCTTTCCTGTCCTTTGTCTATGTTATGAGTGAAGAATGGGATAGAGATATGGTTGTGGTACAGGGTTAAGGATCTACAGACTGCTCCACACTACAATATCCAAATTTGGACTATTTTTGTGAGCAGTGAGCAGTAGAGTCTTATCTGCTAACTCTTGGTGGGAGTGAACTGGACAGCAGAGATTCTAGTGGCTTTACCCCTTCAAAAATATCAGATTTTCGACCTCTTTATGCTCAGCCACTGGTGGTGTGCTCAGTCATGTTACTGCCTGTCTGTGTTCTTTGGACAGGGGATATTTTGGCTGTAGAAAAATATCAACCAGGTGCAGTGTATATGCTAAACCTGTGAATCTGAGTGGTATGTGTGCATGTGAGCCACATAGATAAGTTCATGTATTGCTGGCACTCTAGGAAACACTCTCCACTGCATGCTGAACATGTGTAGGGACACCTTGCCCATATTCAGGTACTTATAGGGCATGGATATGGGAAGCTTCCTTGCTGTCCTTGAGCTCTGGATTCCCTGCATAAGTAAGGTGGTCCTTGTGCCATCAAGATGGTGTAATTTCCTCTCCCCAGTCTCTAGCCTTGATCTGAACTAGATCCGAGCACGCCAGCCCTCTGCGTGGTAACCATTGTCCACATCACCGTGGCCAGGTAATCTCAAGAGCTTTCTCAGCTGTGTGGTATATGTTCCATGCTCTAAATCGATCAGTGAATCTCACACCATTTACTATTTGAACTCTACCACTGTATGTTGTTGGGAACTAGGTGTAAAATTCACTCAAAAATAGGCTGTCAGTTTTTTTTGGACTTAGTGTAGAAAGCTGAAACCAGGTTTTAGTGTGTTGAGCACAACTTTGGAGCTCTATTGTGCCCAGTCTATTTGGTTTTGGGCCAAACTTCTGTAGCAAGTTTGAAGACCATAGTAAGATGAACAAAATTACTAATGAGAGATGGGCTTGGTGCTACTCAAAATTGGAAGTAAAACATGTCCAAATATTCTCTGTCAGACATAATAAATGTTGATTCAGAACACTAAAAATGGGGTTGCAGTGGTTTTGGCTCTACTTTGGTGCTTCATAAAAATTGTTCTGAATGTTTTCGACCTAGGGGGTACTATACCAAAGTAGTACAGCTATATCTAAGGAATAACTTTGGTAATGTGAGCTTGGTCTATTGTTGTGTAAAAATTAGAGAAAAGGTTGGCTAAAGTTGGTCTGTCAGGCTGGACACATAACTGAATTTTTATTCAGTTCTGAGAACTGAATTGCACCAGGATGCCAAGTTTGGAATTCATTTGTGACTGATTCATGGGGTTTTGGATTAAAGTTTCTATAGCAAAGCTGGAGACCATAGTAAAGAGAGCAAGTTTTATAAAGTGAGGTGGACTTGGTTCCACATAAATTTGGGAGTAAAAGTGGCCAAAAGGTGGACTGTCAGGTGTTGGGATTCAGACTTAGAATAATATTTAAGTCTGAATTTGTGTGTTTTTATTCAATTTGGGCCCTTGTAGTAATTAATCCAAGAATTAGGGTAGGAATGTTATAGCAAAGTGAAAGACCATGTTATAAGGAACAAATTCCTTTAAGCAAGTTAGGCTTGAATCCACATAAAGTAGGAAATAACAACTGTCCAAAACTGGACTGTCAAAGTGACTAGGACTGAATTTTATTCAGTTAGCTGAAATAGCAGTTCAGTGTGGGTTAGTGCTTTGGAAAGGAGATAAGTTTATCTAGGGAAGAGATGAAGTTGCTTAATAAGTTTTAAGCTTTTGGATGAGATATAAGTTGGATTAATTCCCTAGTTTACCTAAGTGAATTCAAATTGGTCACTTTAATCGAGCGTTAAGAAATAGGTGTATTCTTGTCATGTGCTTTAGTCGTAGTGTTTCTGTTCCCCACCTCTCCTTATGAGAGTTTGCATTACATATCATTACATAAGCATTCATGTATTTGTAATTGACTTGTAGAACACCTAGACGAGGTGGTATTTGAAGAAGTATACTCTAGTGCCTGCTCCTCAAGTGGATGAAGCCAGCTAACTGGGTATTGGATAGAGGGATCTAGAACCACTTCACTGCAACAAAGGAAAGCCCCAGTGCATTTGCCCCTTCCTTGTATTTTTTTTAAAAAAAGACTTTTATACACTTTAAGTCTAGTGAAATGTGCATTAAGTTTATAGGAGTTGCTTGGAAACTATTCGATGCATTGACTACCTTGATATCCATACCTTTGTAGATACTTCTGATGAAGTATCAAAATATGATTTACAAAAATGCTTATCCCTGCTTAGATCTTGTGGATAGAGGTTATCTTTTGCATTAAGGCCTAGGTCAGGGGTTATCCTGAGGAAGGAGAACTTCTACCTGCAAGAATATTTTCATTAGGAGCATAGTGGGATCTTACTGCAAAGTTCCCTTTGATGCTATTTTCATCCTAAGGAACACAAACAATCCTAAGGATGGAAGTACGTAAATCGGGACTTGGGCTAGGAACAGGTGATGTTCTACCCAGGTTGATTAAGGATTGGATGCGTATGTAGGCTTGATGATCAAGGACTATCTTAACTAGCCACATGCCCTGGATATGGGACAGGGTAAGCTTTGCCTCGGGCAGACTAATACCAGAATAAGATAACATGCAATGGGAGTGGAGAGATGGCAAGAGTAGCGTGTACCATCTGTGCCAAGAGGCTGGACGGTGGTGTATCTGTGCTCTCGGTTGGCGTGAACCTGATCTGGTCTTAAGAACCCCGGTGGCGAGTTGACATATGCAAGGGTTAAGTGCTACATATGTCGTGTGGTTAGAGATCCTTAGCTGAGTAAATCGATTCGGATCGCCGTTATATCCCCGGACAGTGGAGACATGGTCACTGACCTGCAACCTAAGTCAGGATGTGAACCTCATGAATAAAAATGATGTTGTATTGATGAGATGGTGAAATTAGACCAGATGCAAACAGAGTCTATTAATATTTAATCTGGCGTTAAAATATTGAAAGTAAGGACTCACTTTAGTAAGCTATTTCTACAAAAGTATCTAATTTGATTCTTGCTAAAACTTTTCCTTGATTCCCAAATCCAACATACCCTTGAGAGTCTTTTCTTTAGTCGGGTAAGTCTTGCTGAGTAATTCCATACTCAGGGTTTTATTCCCTGTTGTTTTTCAGGTCATAGTTTTGTGCTGCTGATGATGGTGTTAAGTGCCGGTGGGCTCGACCTTCTTATACGTCTAAGTAACTCTTCTATACTTCTTATTAAGGATGGTCACTTGAGCTAGCATATGTTTTAAACTTATACTTTTGCAATCACTCCGATGAATATAATGAAAAAATTTTGTAACTTGTAAAATTTGGTAATAAGATTTCCGCTGCAAAAATGTTGATGTGTGTGATTTGTGTTTACTTAATCCCGCGGTTCTGGTTGTAAGTGGTTTATCCGGTGTCCTTGGAGCAATCAGACGGATCCTGTTAAGTTATTTAGTGCACATGCATAGCAGTCTGAAGTTTTGAGACAAGGACAGGTGCATGTGGGCCCAATAACTTGGGAGGTTCTGCCACAGTCACCCATCCCAAATTGCTCTAAGTCAAGCACACTTAATTTGGAGGTTCTTTCGAGATAGGCTTTCGAAAAAGAAGATGCATCTTGTTGGTATGGATACTCTATTAATTCTATTAAGCCTTGACCCATGATATCACCATCCATCGGGGCCAGTATATCACAATTAGGAGGATCAAAAACCTTACAAGATGGAGCAGAGCACTCAATACAAAGGATCGACAGGCTGATAGTACATGTACAAGCAAAATCTTAAGTTGAATATAATATTCAAGCAGTGACACTACTATAGGACTACATGCATCAAAATAAATATACAAATAGCAACAAAACACATTTGACCTAAGAATACAATTGAACTATTGGTTACTTTTTCAAGCTTATTTGCAGTGCTGGTGGTGGGCTGGTGGCTCTGCAGAGAAACAACTGGGATCTAATAGTCAGGTTCTGCTATAGCTGGCTCACTTGACCACATAGAGCCAAATGTCTTGTAAAGATTACCTTGGGAGTTCAAATACAATAAACGAGGTCAAATCAATCCCTAAAGCCAAGGAATCAGGTAGTTCTTGAAGCTTACTTTCAGCAAGGGGATATGAATTGATTATTCTTCGAAAGAAATATAAATGAAAAGGGGCAAAAACGACAGCAGCATGAACAAATAAAAAATCTTACAATATAGCTCAGTTGGTGATCCATTTAAGATCAGTCATATCTAGACAGGTACCAAGACACTGAAAGGGTAATAAATGTTTGCTTGCATAGGAACATGTTAGATCTGTATAAGTTTCTATCAGCTAGCATGACCTTATGATTGAGGAGTGATGTTATACATTAGTCATTTACATGGAGCAGAATAATCCTTTATGAAAGTTGAATATCTAGAATTCTTGGGGTGTACACATTATATAGCAAAGAAACAGAATTCTGCGTGAAAATTGTAACTTAACTCGGTCTGCCATATTGGAAATTTTTTTTATGGATTTAGTATTGTCCACTATATTGAATCGTAACCTTTTGAGGTGTGACAAATTGGTTTGAGCAGAATTCCCTGTGGTAAAGAACAAGGAGCAGCAAGCCCCCAGCCCAATTTTGAATAAATATGATACACAGAACTTAGGCTATGTTATACCAACCAAAGCTATTAACCTGTTCATTGAAGACTACAAAAAATCTAGAGAATACACAGGTATCTTCCTATTCTATTTATGTATACAATTTATTGTCTTGAGACATGTATTAGTGGGAGACTGCATACATGAACAACTTGGTTCAACAAGGTTGTGAGCTCTGATTTTAAGTCGTCCGACTAACCACGATTAGTCGCGAATAGTCGGGCTAGTCGGTTTAGCGTAGGCGATTAGGGAACCTGATCCGATCAGGTGTTCTGGTCGACCTAGTCGTCCAACTAGGGTCGATCAATTGCTTGATCAGGCAGTTCTTAGCGACTAGGGTTTGTATCTTGTAAAAAAATTCGTAGGCCTTTTTGGCGGGTGGCCCGGCTACAGGTGAACCGTCAGTAGGCGCCGTCGTGATATACCCTTGCACGCGACGGTTTGTTTCCAATCTCCTTGATTCCTGGCGTCTTCATCTCTTTCCTTCTACAGTTCTGCTTCTCTATTCCCAATCTCTTCTCCAGTCATCGTTCTCTGTCCTCCTGGCTCCTGTTTTTTATCACCGGCGTCGGCGCACCGCGCACGGCTCCTGGTAAGTTGATCACCGACGTGCGGCTTCAGTGACAATCGACGTCATCAGTTCGACACTCGGGCACTCTGCCCTAGTTCGTCTTCCTCGACGTGCGTAGCCCTAGTTCACCACACGTGGCAGCTCCAGATCACCGATGCACAGCATGAGTTCGTCATCTGGAGGCCGTATTCAGGTTTATACTTCACTACTTCTGCCTTCTGTGTGTTACTGCACTGGTATGTGTGTTGTGTGGTAGTAAGTGTTTCTTTGCTGTTTTCAGTTGGACTTGGATGAACAAATATCTTCTCTTAATTTCTTAAATTAGTATTGCAGAAATCATGTCATGTTTACCCTATTCTTTATATATAGTTATATAATTATATACTATATAGTATATACATATGTCTTGGATGAACAGGACGACTAGATCGACCAGAGGTCGATTAGTCAACCTAATTGTCCACTAATCAAGATTAATCGCCTGGTCGGATCGGACCCCTAGGTCGACCCGCTGGTCGCTCGACTAGAAAACACAGGTTGCGAGCAAAAGTGCAGATATCCATGAGGGAATATGGAGGAATTAGTTCATTTTGCGAATATTTGTACTTTTCCAGATTAGTGAACCAGAATGGTGGAAGATGCCTTCTACTAAAAAGAAAAAGCTAGTCTATTTCTATGGTACTAAACAGATGCAGGTGCTATTGTCAGCTGAAACATTTTTAGTTTCTTTAGTATCTTCTTAACACCATTTTTAGCAGTGTTATCCTAAACAATAAATTGTAAACTGTTGGTCACTCTTCATTTAGTGTTTAGACCGTCTAAATAGTGTTTAGACAGAATAAGATGATCTAAACTGTCTCACACTCTAATGCTCTTGATTTAAGTAGGTCTAGGGTGACCAGCCTATCCACTCCAATGTGTTCATGTAAGGGCAATTACTAGAGAGGATGGAGTGACTGCATATTAGTATGTACCAGTATTTGTTATAGTCATTAGATCGGTGAGGGATTGAAGATGTGTATCGATGGGCAGGAACGCCGGCCGGTGACCTCTTCCCACAGCCGAGTAAGAGGAGGGTTTCTCCCTTCTAATTCTTGTCTGCTTTATTATATTTCTCATCCATTGATTACATAAATAGGTCGGCTGACCGCTCCTGTCTAGCTAGAGATCCTTATCTCCAACTCTCCTAAAAACTCTCAACAAACTAATAACTGATAACCTTCCTAGATAATCTTAATTAATCTCCTAAATAATCTCAAATAATTTTTTAATCTTATCTCTAACTATTCTTATCTAATCCCCTTTGGAGGGGCTATGGCTGCTGCTGCAGCCCCTCCATGGACCTCCTTAGGCCCTGATAGTACGAGTTCTACTTTTTTCTAGCAAACTTTAGATACTTATATGTGATGAAATCATATTGCTATTTATGCTTTGAACTATGAAAAAATGCTGGGAACTATTCAAACATCAAAGTTATTGATGATCTTAATATTAAATGATATGTAGTTCTGTGTATTAGAGAGAGAAAAATGTACACAGAGTAAAAATATCGCTCTGTACTAATTGAACTATCAAAGAATCTTTGTTCAGATATCTAAAGTACAGATCGTGTGGAGGGGGAAAAGGAAGAATTAAAATCTAATAATCTGAGAAAGATGTTTACAACATTCAAAAGACATGCAGATGAGATAACAGGTAAAACAAGAGCAGGTATACATTAAAGTACTGAAGTAACCGAGAATTACTGAATGATCAAAAACAACAGAATTTCAACTCACATCACTCGAAGCGAATGTGCTCTTAAAAAAATGAAACGACAACAAGACAATGCCACAATCTATACCGAAGCATAAATAGCGGTAAGTTCTCAATAAAGCAATAATAAGAGCAAAACAGTTTTGGTGGTCATAAAAAGAAAATGCAAGCTTTAGAAACATTACTATTAGTTCTAAGGTAACACAAATTCAGAAGGCATACAACAGTGTGCATATGCCACATGTAAATTAATAGTACAGTCAGATTTGAGAAAGAAATTAAAAGCACTAAACTATATATATGAATACATCGTACATGGATTGGTTTCTTTCTTCTACTCTTTGAAATTAATAATATGGTAATCTTGAGGACCAGAAGTCTTTGAAGATAATTATTAATATAATACAATGAAAACACCGAACTATCAAAGAACCTTCAAGTCCCGCGCACTTGCAAGTCTCGCGCAGCAGCAGCTCAGCGCTAGAGCAGATTGCGCTGGACACTTCCACCTCTTGCTCCTGTACAGATCCGAGGTTCATTAAGAAAGTACCAAAATGAATGCAGTCCAAATAAGCTAAGCAATCCAGTCAATTCCCTGCACATGCAGAACATTTTAAATTGGAAATTCGTTTCCAGAATCGTGCCATTGGGATTTCATGGAAGATATTTGGCATGGGACTATTAGCACTGAATTCACATAATAAAAGAAGCCATAAGCTTCAGATAATTTGGCACATGAGCACTGAATTCACATAAAGGAGAACGTAAAATTTAGATAATTTGGCATAGGATTATTGGCACTAAATCCACTCATGACTCAACCAATGAGTAAGCGGAAAGTTGTCATTTTTAAGTGTGCAGATATAAATGGACAAGCAAAGCACCCAGATTATGTCATATAGTTCTTGATCCAAACAATGCAAGCAGAAACATGGAATCGTCAATTGCATATGTTCGAAGTTTGAGCGAGATGGAATAGTTTGTTGCCATGTTCTAAGGATTTTCACATAGTTTGCAATGAACGATATACCTCGAGGTCCGACGGCTCTCTTATGTCCGATGGTCTTCTAGAGGCCGTCAGAAATAAATGATTTTAACCGACGGCCTCTGCCCGCACCGTTTCATTCTATCTCCTCCTGCTCCCGCATGTCCACCAGCTGCCGCCGCCGCCGCCAGGTGCCGCTCGTGCCGCCCAAGCGGCTCCCGGCGACCTCTCGTCCCGCCCCGACGCCCAGCCGCCCGAGCACGAGCCCGTGGCCGCCTCCGTGACCATTCCGACGCCACCGGAGCCGCCCCGGCACAGCCCACGCTCGCCCGAGCCTCTGCCCCCGTCCCCGACGCCACCGGCGCCCGCCCCGACCCCGCCGGCGCTCGCTTCGCCGGCTCAACGTCTGGCTAAGTGAGTAATTTTATGATTTTTAGTATACTTTTATATATGCATATAGATTGTTTGCTAGTAGTCATGTTTGGTTATGTTATGTCCGACGACTTGAGTTAATTATGTAATTAAATTAGCTTGGTTTAGTTTATTTATTAGTGCCTATATAATTTAAACTTTTAATTTCCGAGGGTAATTATTAAGTCCTCGGAAATAAGGTTATTTGATTTGATTTAGGGTCCCGTGAAATGATTTTTCTGTAGTGATATTGTATTAGTGTGGTTCATTAGTAATCATAACTAATTAAGTTAACATCTCGTATCTAGTATGGAGGAGGATCGTCGATGGATGTATGAAGGTTGGAAGAAAAGAGGTGCCCTATCAAGTGAGTGGGTTGCCAAGACTGACGCGTTTCTCGACCGTGCTTTTGCTCGGTCAGAGACTGGAACCGATGTTAGGTGCCCTTGTAGCAAGTGTCAGAAGATTTATTTCCTTGACAGGAGGACTATGTCGATAGATCTTTGTAAGAACGGTTATATGCTAGGCTATGAGGTGTGGGTGCACCACGGTGAGGACCCACCTCCTCGTATTGTATCGGAAGTTCAGTCACATGAAGAGGGGGACTACAATAGGATAGAAGAGATGCTTGACGATGTACGCCATGAGCTTCTAACCGTCGATTCGGAGAACCCCGGTCAACCCACCGATTATGAGGATCCCACTACACCTGAGGTTCAGAAGTTCTTCAAGCTCCTTAAAGTTGCCGAAGAGCCGTTGCATGAGCACATGAAAGTGACCGTCCTTGTATTTGTGACTCGACTTATGGCTACTAAGTCTAAGTTTGCATTCTCAAACAACTGCTACAAGGAGCTTTTGAACTTGATTAGTGATGTACTTCCGGAGAATCACAAGATGCCAAAGGACATGTATCAGTCCAAAAAGTTGCTCTCTGGGCTCAGTATGGACTACGAAAAAAATCGATGTCTGTGACAATAACTGTATGCTTTTCTAGAAGGAGACCGCGAGTGAGAAGAAGTGTACTATATGTGGTGAGCATAGATTCATAGAGGTTGAAAACGACGATGGTTTGACTGTGACGATGAAGATTGCACGTAAGCAGCTTCGTTACATGCCTCTTATACCTCAGTTGAAACGTTTGTTCATCTCCAAGAATACATCCAGACACATGAGATGGCACAAAGAAGGGGTACGTGAGAATCCAAATGTCATGGCGCACCCAACTGATACAGATGCATGGAAGGCACTAGATGCTTTTGATTCCAGCTTTGCTGATGAAGTGCGGAATGTCCGCTTCGGTTTGGGAACAGATGGTTTCTCGCCTTTCAATCTAACTACAACGTCCTACTCATGTTGGCCCATCTTTGCTATTCCATACAACCTTCCACCACCTCTTTGCATGAAATATGAATTTATTTTCTTGTGTCTTGTAATACCTGGTCTAGATCATCCTAGAACAAAGATCGATGTGATGATGAGACCCCTGATTGAAGAATTGAAAATTTTGTGGGAAGGAGTCGAGGCGTACGATTGTTACAAGAAACATAAGTTCAACCTAAGAGCTGCATTTTTGTGGTCTGTTCACGATTTTATGGCTTATGGTATCTTTGCTGGATGGAGTTGTCATGGGATTTTGACATGTCTGATATGCGTTGAAGACACTTTATGCTTTTGACTAAAGTTTGGTGGAAAGATATGTTACTTCGATTGCCATAGATGTTTTTTGCCAGAGGATCACCCATTCAGGTTCGATAGGAACGCTTTTAAAAAGGACACGATTATGACGAGGGGACCACCCAAGCGTCTTAGTGGTCCAGAGATTCTCGCGAGACTTAATGATTTGAAACTAAACGAACATGGAAATTGTTTTGAAGGTTATGGAACCGAGCATAATTGAACTCACAAATGTGGTCTATGGGAACTCCCTTATATGAAAGCCTTGATTCTAATGCATAACATTGATGTGATGCACCAGGAACGAAATATGGGTGAAAGCATTATCAGCACTTGCATGAATATCACTGAAAAACAAAAGACAACCCTAAGGCTAGAAAAGACTTGGCCTTAATCTGTAGAAGACCAACTATGGAGATAGGAGAGAACCAGAAGAAGCTAGGTGCTCCTTTCAGTATTAAACCTAAAAGGAAGAAATAATTCATGAAATGGTTGAAAAACTTAAAGTTCCCAGATGGTTACGCCGCGGGCTTTAGAAGGTCTGTGAATTTGAAGAGGGCAAGTTTTCCGAGTTGAAGAGTCATGACTACCACATAATAATGGAACGACTCCTTCTTGTTATGTTTCGTGGTTTTGTAAAAAATGATGTCTGGAAAGCATTAGCGGAGCTAAGCTACTTTTATAGACATCTTTGTGCTAAAGAAATAAAGAAATAGATGATGGAGAAGCTTGAGCAACAAATACCGATTTTGGTATGCAAACTTGAAAAAATATTTCCACCAGGTTTCTTCAATCTGATGCAACATCTACTTGTTCACCTACCATACGAAGCTAAGGTAGGAGGTCCTATGCAGTATAGATGGATGTATCACATCGAAAGGACACTAAAGAAGCTACGTGCAATGGTTGGTAATAAGAGACGAGTTGAAGGGTGCATCGCTGAAGAATTCAAATACAAAGAGATAGCATCGTTCACGGGCCTATACTTTGTAGAGGAACACAATGTCAATGCCCCTGTGTTGTGGTATCATGTCAACGAGCCCCCCCTATCAGTGATATTGAAATTTTTCAATGCACGGGCAAAACTGTAGGACCCAACACAACATACTGTTTCACTAATGATGAATGGAAGACTGCTTTACTCTACATGTATAACATCATGGAAGAGATGAGTCAGTTTCTCCTATAAGTGTAAACTTAATTTTTAGTCATTGCCGCTACAATTTTTTTGTTATACTAATAGTGAATTTGATTCTCAAAATTGAATGACTGGCTGTGAACGTGACTAGATTCGTCGAGAGGGAAAAGATGGGGGACCTAATTTCTTGTGTTGGTTTCGAGATTATGTAGATATAAATGACAATATACACCCAGACCTTCGACATAACCTTAGGAGCAGTAACTGCAAGACGTTATGGTCGGTATGATGTCAATGGTTTTAGATTCCGTTCTACAAGGTTCAAAGATGATCATCCTCTAGCAGCCATGCCACACCCGGATTTAAGGGACAAAGTGAGAGCACCTAGAGGGGGGGGGGGGGTGAATAGGTGATCCTGTAAAACTTAAACTTATAGCCACAAAAACTTGTTAAGTGTTAGCACGATAATTGCCAAGTGGCTAGAGAGAAGGTCTTGCACAATACGATAATCACAAAGAATTCAACACAGAGAAGACACAGTGTTGGGGGCCTTCGTCCTCCGAAGGTCCTCAAAAACATGATTTGACAATGTTTTCCAAGTGGATTATGTGAACAGGTGTCTTCGGACTCAGAATTATGAACATAAAGCACGGTCAGGACGAAGCCTGAACCAGACGAAGGACGAGCTGATTACCAAGCTCTACGAAGGGTGGTGCACAGCCGAAGCTGTGCGCAGGGAAGCTTCGTCGCGATAGCGGAAAGGGGAACCGACTTAAAGATGAAAAGACTACGTGGGCCTTGACAGATTTTCATAAGTCATTAACAAATGTAATGGACATGGATGTAATTTTACGTGGGCTGCGTCCCGCGTCTATAAATAGATGAACAGTACTCCCGTACTGTTCACGCTGACTTGGCATTGGCTTTTGCGTCACGCTTGTACTTTTTTGCCTTCTCTCAGGACCGAAGGTACATTTGTAATTTGAAATCATTTCTATTTCTCCATGTTAATAAAATAGAAATGATTCTATGTTGATGTTTATATTTCATGCTTTATATGAATCCTTCGTCATTACTTGTTATATTTACGAAGGTATGTTTCCTATGACCTTCGTCCGAAACACATTATTCCCGAAGGGGCATAATGTCTCGAAGGACGAAGGACTTTAACATTTAACACTTTTTATGTTGCCTTGTTCTTAACTCTTAGCATTTGAGAACAAGTCCCCAACATTGGCGCCCACCTCCGGTGAACTCACTTCCACTTCGAGCTTTTTTGAACACCTTCGGAAGCTATAGACCTTCGCTATGGCGCCGAAGAAAGCTTCAGCGACTGGGGCTTCAGCACTGCAACCGCTGGACCACAACCAGGAGACCGTCTCTCTTCGGGAGGCCCGAAGCCAGAAGAGAAAGGCCGTCAGCCCGACGCTTCAGGAGGAAGAGCTAGACCAAGAAATCAGGGATATGGAGATCCTACATCAACAGGTGCAAAGGAAGAAGGAGAAGATGGCCCGGCTAGCTGAGTTGCAACGGCAGATAGACGAAGCCTCTGAGGAGGTCCGCCATCTTACCCATGATGAGCAAAACAGGAGGCCTCAGCAGAAAGACCTTCATCAGGAGGGCTTCGTCAACGAAGATGACTGGTATGACAATTCCCATCAGGGAAATTTTGTTTTTGATGATGCTTCTCCTTTGTCCGCTGAGCTGCAGGCTACACCTTGGCCTCCATCCTATAAGCCACCCCAGCTTCCCATGTTCGACGGCCACTCAGACCCGAAGCAGTTCTTGATGAGCTACGAAGCAACAGTGTCTTCGTATGGGGGCAATGCTGCAGTCATGGCGAAGTCTTTCGTTATGGCCGTCAGGAGTGTTGCTCAGACCTGGTATTCCTCCCTTCGGCCAGGAACGATCACTTCATGGCAAAAGCTGAAGGATATGTTACTGACCAGCTTTCAAGGATTTCAGACGAAGCCGGTCACAGCTCAAGCCTTGTTCCAGTGTATTCAGGATCATGAAGAATACCTTCAGGCGTATGTCCGAAGGTTCTTACGTTTGAGGGCGCAGGCACCAACGGTGCCCAATGAAATTGTTATCGAAGCCATGATCAAGGGGCTTCGTCCTGGGCCTGCAGCTCAATACTTTGCTAGAAAGCCGCCTCAGACCCTGGAGAAACTGCTCCAAAAGATGGATGAGTACATTCGTGCTGACAATGACTTTCGCCAAAGAAGGGAGGAGACCTTCAGATTTTCTGAAATGACCAGGGGCTTCGGAGGAAGATACTACCCGAGGCATGTCCGGTCCATCCACAGCTCCACTCAGAATGATGATAAGGGGAGTCAGCAGAGCAGACCGCAGTGCTCCTCACAGGCTTCGGGGCAACAACAAGCTTCCTTCCGGCCACCAGCTCCGAGAGGCAGAGGCGCCAGGGGCTTCGGCGGAAGATTCGGAGATCAACCAAGGAAATTGTTTTGCTTGTTCTGTGGAGAAAACAAGGGCCATACCACCAGGACGTGCTATATTACAATCCAGAAGCAAAAGGAGATAGCCGAAGCTGCATCTCAACAAGTTCAGCCGAAGCAGGTCATGCATACTGCTTCGTATCATCCGCCTTACATCCCACAATACATAGACAACCACCCTGCAGCTTCTGTAGCTTCGGCAAGTCAACCTCAAGCTTCCTGGCAACAGCCCCCGCCTCCACCTCCATTGCAACAGGGTCAACAGCCAGAAGGGAGTCAATATGCTCCACATCAAAGGGACTTCAGAGAACAATCCGAAGCTCGCACAGTCAACAGCACTGTGCCAGAGTCGAAGCACATTTATTGACACATATCCTTACCTTTGATAGCAGTCTTTTCCATTCAGTTCTATTCTCTGTAGCAAAAAACATTGATAGTTTCCATGTAATAATTTCGCTGTTTCCCACGAGGAAAATCTATTTTCTCCACAGGCTTAAGTTGAAGTTTTTGTGTTAACAAGGAGGACCTTCGAAGTATTAAAAATCCTTCGGAGTAACAGAAAGTCGTTCTAAGGAACGCAGAGTAAGTTCATAAAGTCACAAAAAGCCGTTCCAAAGGGAGCGCAGTGTAAGTTTTCTGCTCAAAAGTCGTTCCTAAAGGAATGCAGAGCTTACAGCGAAAAGTCAACGCTGATACCGCCTAAGTAAAAGGCGAAGCGCGAAAAGTCAACGCGAATACCGCCGAAAGTAAAAGGCGAAGAAGCTCCTAAGGGAGGCTTACAGCGAAAAATAAACGCTGATTCCGCTGAAGTAAAAGGCAAAGAAGCTCCTAAGGGAGGCTTACAGCGAAAAGTCAACGCTGATTTAAAAAGATTGTGTGTTTTATTGCAGGAATGTGAGTGTATCTTCGGAACAAATGTCATTTGCATAACATAACATCATCACATCATCTTGCATAGCATAAGCATCATACATCATATTGCATTTTGCAAGAGAAGGGTACACAGTATCAACCTTCGAAAGGATGCTCTGAGAAAGCAATATCGAAATTGTATAGATTCGGAATACAGCTTCGGAGAACATTTTTACGAAGCATGGAGAAGCTTCATCAGAGCAATATCGAAATTGTATAGCTTCGGAGAATGTTTTCATGAAGTATGAACGTGTTTCATCAGAATAATTTTAACGGAGAATGTCTTCTTCACGAAGCATGAAAAGAAGGGAAGGTGTTTTTTCGCCGAAGGCTCAAAAAGGTATGTATGTAGAGTTTCATGCATCGTAAAGAATTGAATAATGAAAAGAAGCTTGTATATTACATTCAAATGTACAAAATGTTACATAGATCACAGTTTAAATGTTTTTTCTAATAGCATCTAGTCTTCTCTTAATACTGCTTCGGCGGCTTCATTTAGAAGTTGATCAACAACTTTGTCCATGATAGCTTCGGCCATTTCTTTAATTTCATCATCCCCTTTTGTGTGCGGGTCGGCAGTCAATTCAGCAGCTTCTGAGGGAAAAGAATATTTCTTCATTACTATTATAAACCGTGAGCAAAGTTTGAAATAAAAATTACAACACAACAAGAACGACTAATTGGTACCTAATTGCCTTTCGGGCTCTGTACTCCTTTCGGCAGCTTCTGCCACTTTCCTAGCATCATGAATGCCTTTTTCGCTCCTTTGGATGATTTCTTGCGCCATTCCTCGGCCGCCGTCGTTCCAGATATCAGTAAAAAATTTGCCACCAGCCACGCTTGCTTCGGCCGAGGGGTCCTTGATGTCTTCGGAAGATAAGGTAGCTTCGGACTGAGCTAAAAATTTTACATGCCCGCAACCTTTTTTCTCTAAGACAGAAGCAATTCCTCTGGCGCCCGAAAAAGCGCAGATATCGCCACGACTGTTCAGGATCTCCTCGAAGGCCTCTGCTTCGTGACTAATCCATTCCAGTGGACCTTCGGGATTGCCTCGAGAGAAATTCTCTTCGCTGGAAAAGGCGCCCACGCTGGCGAAGCTGGTTTTAATTTTATTCACGCATTCTACAGATTTAACATAACATTTCCTCTGAGATGCACGAAGCTCTTTAACACTTAACTCCAACTTATTCACCATATGATCACTAAGTTCTCGTTTTGTTTCCTCAAGCACACGTTCTCCTTTCGCCCGGGCTAATTGTTTCTGAAGATCTTTGATCTCGCGTTTCTGAGCTTCGGCCTGAATCTTTGCAGCAGCTTCGTCCTTCTTTATCTTGTCTACTAGTGTAACCAGAATTTTGTCTTTTTCTAGAGCTTCGTTCCTCAGCTTTATAACTTCTGATCGTAGATTGTTGAATGCAATTTCATAACTCTCATCTTCGGCACTCTTTTGTGCTCTCAATGCGTTGCTCAGGATTAAACCCTATAAAAAAAGAGAGTCTATATAAGAATAAAGGAATGAATTACGTATTGTAAAATTTTTTCAAAAAGTCTAATTCCCAAACCTTCAGGCTATTATATGCAAGACTATCCGCGAGATCTTCCTTCGTCATAGCGCATAACCCAGCTTCGAGCTTTGGGAAACCCATGCTTCTAGCCATCTCCCGGCACACGGATAGTTCCTTATTGTCTGGGAGACAGTACAGGAAATCATCTTCGTTTGTCCCATTGAATACTACTGCCCCCTTCGGATACTTCAATTCTCTAGCATAGTGATTCGCTTCATAAATTTCTTCTTCAGACAGTTTCTTCCCCGAAGC
The DNA here is from genome assembly GCA_029449295.1 of Zea luxurians. Classification (NCBI taxonomy): domain Eukaryota; kingdom Viridiplantae; phylum Streptophyta; class Magnoliopsida; order Poales; family Poaceae; genus Zea; species Zea luxurians. Next base: position 72,604,762 of record JAOPSE010000004.1, on the reverse strand, counting down.
ATGTCGCACGATGTAATCGCGTGTGCCGGAGGGAGCTTCGGGGGCGGCAGTGTCAATTTCTTCAACTAAAGCTGGTTCTGATATTTTCTCGGATTGTTCCTTGGCGGGCTCTGAAGGCCCAGCTTCGGCTTCAGCTTCAACTTCAGCTTGTTGTTTCGAAGCTTCAGTAGATGCTTCGGCGAGTTCAACAGACTCCTTTGCGGTTGTGCTTGAAGACTTAATTGTCTCCAAGACATCCAGTACGTTCACCATTCTTTTTCTTCTTGGAGTCACCAATGGGCCCTTTTGATTTTTTGTTGATTCAACGTTTGCTGAAGGACTTAAGATTTCTGATGTTTTTGGCCCTTCAGTCTTCGATTTTTCTATTGCTGAAGGCGCTTCAGTTTTTTCTTCTGTCTTCGGCACTGGAGCTGGTTTTGTAGCTTCAGAGGCCAAAGAAGCTTCACCAATGAATTCGGGCACTGTGGCCGGCTCAATAAAACGTGTCCGATGGGTGAGCACCTTCAACTTTTTCCTTTGAGGTGCCAGCTCACTAGTGGCACTTGTGGTAGCCTCTGTTGCAGGAGAAGCATTTTTCCTTTTGCGACTCAATACCGGATAATGATAGTCGGGGTAGACAAACCCGACTGCGTCGAATACCCGGTTGAGCCTTTTCTTTTTTCGGCCTCCGAAGGCTGCTGATAATGCAGTGTTCTCGGCCTTTGAATATGTGCCAAGCAGTTCGTCACTTAATGTCTCAATACTTTTCAACCAGTCATCATCAGGTTCAACAAATTTATCTGCATACTTGAATGTGTATTTTAGTCTAACTAGTCCGCCTTCGTCGGACTCTTTAACGGTTTCCTTCGGCATTTCCCACTTTTCTGCAAGTGGCCATACCCTGAAGGCAATGTGCTCTTGGACCAAGTCCCTTGTCCCAATGGAAGAGCAGACTACGCCGAAGGCCCTTTGGCATTCCTCGGCTGCTTCGTCCATTTCAACCTTCGGCCTTCGAAGTCCGAAGCGTTGCCAGATGGGGCGCATAATGATACTCTTGACATTTTCTTGCACTGTTAAGTCATTTTTTACATAGAACCATTCAGTCATCCAGGCTCCGGGCCATCTCTTCCGAAAGGTTGGCACAGGGCGGCTTGACCCGGAGCGGGCACCGAAGCTGTAACACCCAAAATTATTGTGATATTGTTCTTTTCCCCACGGCTTCGTCTCATATAACAGTTCATGAATGTTGCAAAAACTTTTAGCATTTGGTTCTAAACCTTGGCTTCTTGCAGCCCAGACAAAAATCCCCATTCTTATGATGGCTTCGGGGGTAAGTTGATGAAGGTAGACTTGAAATGTTTTCAGTACCTCAACAACAAAGTTGCTCAGGGGGAATCGAAGCCCAGCTTTGAGAAAGCTTCGGAAGATTACAACTTCATCTTCTTCGGGGGTGGGAGAAGTCTTTTCTCCAGCGTCAGCCCTCACAATAGATATATCCCGAAAGTACCTCCCTCTCATATTATCAATGTAATTCTGCTTGATAGTGGTCTTCCCGAAAACCGTGTGACTTGGCCGCCATGGCCGATCTTCGGCCTCTTCTCCACCACTTTCTACATCATAGCTGTCGCTGTCATCAGTATCTTCGGACAAGCCTTCGAGAATCTCTTTGGTGATTTTCTCTGTATTGGTCTCCGCCATCGCAATCAGGAACCCCAGATTCTTCTCTTCCTCGAGACTCAGCTTCGTATCAGCAGGAATCTTCTTGCCTTCAGACATCTTCGGAAACGCTGAAAAATTATTTTCAGGGCCGAAGCTTCGAAATCAAAAAGGTCACCAATCTTAGTGCACAAGAGCTAAAAATTTAGTGGACCGAAGCAGATGGCAAGTGTGCGTATCAAATGAGTTGGCGGTATGATCTTATTTATACGCCCAGGGCGTTGAAAATTGAAAGACCCCGCTTGTCAGTGAATATTGCTATTCTAGCAAAGGGAAGGTGTTTTTTCGGACCTTCGGCTCAAGGCCTTCGTCCATATCGCAATCTGAATTTATTGTTAACAAATTAATATTGCGAGGGGCTACTGTTGGGGGCCTTCGTCCTCCGAAGGTCCTCAAAAACATGATTTGACAATGTTTTCCAAGTGGATTATGTGAACAGGTGTCTTCGGACTCAGAATTATGAACATAAAGCACGGTCAGGACGAAGCCTGAACCAGACGAAGGACGAGCTGATTACCAAGCTCTACGAAGGGTGGTGCACAGCCGAAGCTGTGCGCAGGGAAGCTTCGTCGCGATAGCGGAAAGGGGAACCGACTTAAAGATGAAAAGACTACGTGGGCCTTGACAGATTTTCATAAGTCATTAACAAATGTAATGGACATGGATGTAATTTTACGTGGGCTGCGTCCCGCGTCTATAAATAGATGAACAGTACTCCCGTACTGTTCACGCTGACTTGGCATTGGCTTTTGCGTCACGCTTGTACTTTTTTGCCTTCTCTCAGGACCGAAGGTACATTTGTAATTTGAAATCATTTCTATTTCTCCATGTTAATAAAATAGAAATGATTCTATGTTGATGTTTATATTTCATGCTTTATATGAATCCTTCGTCATTACTTGTTATATTTACGAAGGTATGTTTCCTATGACCTTCGTCCGAAACTCATTATTCCCGAAGGGGCATAATGTCTCGAAGGACGAAGGACTTTAACATTTAACACTTTTTATGTTGCCTTGTTCTTAACTCTTAGCATTTGAGAACAAGTCCCCAACACACAGTGATTTATCCCGTGGTTCGGCCAAGTACAAAACTTGCCTACTCCACGTTGTGGCGTCCCAACGGACGAGAGTTGCACTCAACTCCTCTCAAGCGATCCAATGATCAACTTGAATACCACAGTGTTATGCTTTTCTCTTCTTATCCCTTTCGCAAGGAATCTCCACAAATTGGAGTCTCTTGCCCTTACAAGTATATGATCACAAAGAAAGCACAGAGTAAGGGAGGGAAGCAACACACACAAATCCACAGCAAAAGCGCACACACACGGCCAAGAATCGAGCTCACAAGACTATCTCAGAGTTCTCACTTAGAACAGAGCTCGAATCACTTAGAAACACAAACGAATGCGCAGAGACTTAGTGTGGATGATCAAGAATGCTCAAAGGTTGCTTGTGTGTATCCTCCATGCGCCTAGGGGCTCCTTTTATAGCCCCAAGGCAGCTAGGAGCCGTTTAGAGCAAATCCGGAAGGCCATTCTTGCCTTCTGTCGTCGGGGGCACCGGACAGTCCGGTGCACACCGGACACTGTCCGGTGCCCGATTTGTTTCCATAACGGGCGCTTCTGACCGTTGCCGACCGTTGGAAGATCTGGCGCAGTTGGCGCACCGGACATGTCCGATGCACACCGGACAGTCCGGTGACATCTTCCGACCGTTGGCTCCGCCACGTGTCCCGCGCAGATTGCGCGGTCGACCGTTGGCCCGGCCGACCGTTGGCTCACCGGACAGTCCGGTGCACACCGGACAGTCCGGTGAATTTTAGCCGTACGCCGTCGGCGAATTCCCGAGAGCGGCCAGTTCGCCCCGAGCCAGCCTGGCGCACCGGACACTGTCCGGTGCACACCGGATAGTCCGGTGCTCCAGACCGAGCTGGGTCTTGGCTGCACACAGCCAAGTCACTTTCTCCTCTTCTCTCTTCTTCTTCTTTCTGATTCTAACACTTAGACAAATATATTAGTACACAAAACCAATGTACTAAGGCTTAGAAACATACCTTTACTTCATGATTTGCACCTTGTTCATTCATGTACATAAATTCACAATTAAGCACATGTGTTGGCACTCAATCACCAAAATACTTAGAAATGGCCCAAGGGCACATTTCCCTTTCAATCTCCCCCTTTTTGGTGATTTATGCCAACACAACATAAAGCAACTAGAACAAGTGCAAACTCACTTCAAATAAAACTTAAATTTATTTTGAATCAATTTTGGCATATATGGATCATCCTTTGCCACCACTTGGTTTGTTTTTGCAAATCAAACTCAAATCTCTATCTCTAAGTTAAACACACATGTTGAAGCATAAAGAGAGTCATTCCAAAAGAGATTGATCAAAGATTTCAAAAACTCCCCCTATTTCCCATAATCAATACTTCTCCCCACAAGAAGCCAATTATTGACAAGAGAGACAACATAAGAATTTTGACAAACCAAAAACTCTATTCTACTATTTTCAAAATCTCTCAAGTGGTAGCTGATCCATTTATTGCTTTGGCCTTTATTTTCTCCCCCTTTGGCATCAAGCACCAAAACGGGATCAATTTTGGCCCTTCAACCCCATTGCCTCACCAAAATCTTCAATTAAGAGCAAATGGCAATAAGAGTTAATGAGATGGACTTGGAATAAGTTACCCTCTCATCGGAGTGCAGTGGAAGTCTTGCATGATCCAAGTCCACCTTTTCCCTTTCAATTCTCCTTTGTGACTAAAACAAGCAAACTCAAACATATGGTTAGTCTCAAAGGGTCAAGTTGTAACACATCTCCCCCTAAACATGTGCATCACTTTGCAACGGACTTGTGAGGTCCAGGGAGTGTTTGTACAACTTGAGCACCATAATAAGCAACAAGATGCAAAAAGGAACATGATCAAAAGCATGAATACATGTATGCTACAATTCAATCCAAGTTCCGCGAATCTAAGACATTTAGCTCACTACGCAGCCTGCAAAAGGTCTTCTCATCTAAAGGCTTGGTGAAGATATCGGCTAGCTGGTTCTCGGTGCTAATATAGAACACTTCGATATCTCCCTTTTGTTGGTGGTCTCTCAGAAAGTGATGCCGGATGTCAATGTGCTTTGTGCGGCTGTGCTCAACAGGATTTTCCGCTATTCGGATAGCACTCTCATTATCACATAGGAGTGGGACTTTGCTCAGATTGTAGCCAAAGTCCCTGAGGGTTTGCCTCATCCAAAGTAGTTGCGCGCAACACTGACCTGCGGCAACGTACTCGGCCTCAGCGGTGGATAGGGCAACGGAGGTTTGTTTCTTAGAGTTCCATGACACCAGGGACCTTCCTAAGAATTGGCACGTCCCCGATGTACTCTTCCTATCGACCTTACATCCAGCATAGTCGGAATCTGAGTACCCAATCAAGTCAAAGTTAGACCCCTTTGGATACCAGATCCCGAATCAAGGCGTAGCAACTAAATATCTAAGAATTCGCTTCACCGCCACCAAGTGACACTCCTTAGGATCGGATTGAAATCTAGCACACATGCATACGCTAAGCATAATATCCGGTCTACTAGCACATAAATAAAGTAAAGACCCTATCATTGACCGGTATGCTTTTTGATCAACGGACTTACCTCCTTTGTTGAGGTCGGTGTGTCCGTCGGTTCCCATCGGAGTCTTTGCGGGCTTGGCGTCCTTCATCCCAAACCGCTTTAGCAAATCTTGCGTGTACTTCGTTTGGGAGATGAAGGTGCCGTCCTTGAGTTGCTTCACTTGGAACCCAAGGAAGTAGTTCAACTCGCCCATCATCGACATCTCGAATTTCTGCGTCATCACCCTGCTAAACTCTTCACAAGACTTTTGATTAGTAGAACCAAATATTATATCATCGACATAAATTTGGCATACAAACAAATCACCATCACATGTCTTTGTAAAAAGAGTTGGATCGGCTTTCCCAACCTTGAAAGCATTAGCAATTAAGAAATCTCTAAGGCATTCATACCATGCTCTTGGGGCTTGTTTAAGTCCATAGAGCGCCTTAGAGAGCTTACACACGTGGTCGGGGTACCGCTCATCCTCGAAGCCAGGGGGTTGCTCCACGTACACCTCCTCCTTTATTGGCCCGTTGAGGAAAGCGCTCTTCACATCCATTTGGTACAACCTGAAAGAATGGTGAGCGGCATATGCTAGCAAGATACGAATGGACTCTAGCCTAGCCACAGGAGCAAAAGTCTCCTCAAAGTCCAAACCTGCGACTTGGGCATAACCTTTTGCCACAAGTCGAGCCTTGTTCCTTGTCACCACTCCGTGCTCGTCTTGTTTGTTGCGGAACACCCACTTGGTTCCCACAACATTTTGCTTGGGACGAGGCACCAGCGTCCAAACTTCATTGCGCTTGAAGTTGTTAAGTTCCTCCTGCATGGCCAACACCCAATCCGGATCTAGCAAGGCCTCCTCTACCCTGAAAGGCTCAATAGAGGAGACAAAAGAGTAATGTTCACAAAAATTAACTAGTCGAGACCGAGTAGTTACTCCCTTGCTAATGTCACCCAGAATTTGGTCGACGGGATGATCCCTTTGAATCATCGCTCGAACTTGGGTTGGAGGTGCCGGTTGCGCTTCTTCCTCCATCACATGATCATCTTGTGCTCCCCCTTGATCACACGCCTCCTTTTGATGAACCTGTTCATCGTCTTGAGTTGGGGGATGCACCGTCGTTGAGGAAGAAGGTTGATCTCGTTCATCTTGTTCCTGTGGCCGAACGTCTCCAATCGCCATGGTTCGTATAGCGGCCGTTGGAACATCTTCTTCATCTACATCATCACAATCAACAACTTGCTCTCTTGGAGAGCCATTAGTCTCATCAAATACAACGTCGCTAGAGACTTCAACCAAACCCGATGATTTGTTGAAGACCCTATACGCCTTTGTATTTGAATCATAACCTAATAAAAACCCTTCTACAGCTTTGGGAGCAAACTTAGAATTTCTACCCTTCTTCACTAGAATGTAGCACTTGCTCCCAAAAACACGAAAGTACGATACATTGGGCTTGTTACCGGTTAGTAGCTCATACGAAGTCTTCTTGAGGAGGCGGTGAAGGTAGACCCTGTTGATGGCGTGGCAAGCCGTGTTCACGGCTTCCGACCAAAAGCACTCGGGGGTCTTGAACTCTCCAAGCATCGTCCTCGCCATATCGATTAGCGTCCTGTTCTTCCTCTCTACCACACCATTTTGCTGTGGTGTGTAGGGAGCGGAGAACTCGTGCTTGATCCCTTCCTCCTCAAGAAACTCCTCCACTTGAAGGTTCTTGAATTCGGACCCGTTGTCGCTCCTTATCTTCTTCACCTTGAGCTCAAACTCATTTTGAGCTCTCCTGAGGAAGCGCTTGAGGGTCCCTTGAGTTTCAGACTTATCCTGCAAAAAGAACACCCAAGTGAAGCGGGAAAAGTCATCAACAATAACTAAACCATACTTACTTCCTCCTATGCTTAGATAGGCGACGGGTCCGAAGAGGTCCATATGTAGCAGCTCCAGAGGTCTTGATGTGGTCATCACATTCTTGCTGTGATGTGCTCCTCCCACTTGTTTACCTGCTTGACAAGCTGCACAAGGTCTATCTTTTTCGAAATAAACATTTGTTAGACCTATCACGTGTTCTCCCTTTAGAAGCTTGTGGAGGTTCTTCATCCCCACATGTGCTAAGCGGCGATGCCACAGCCAGCCCATGCAAGTCTTAGCCATTAAGCATGCATCTAGACCGGCCTCTTCTTTTGCAAAATCAACTAAATAAAGCTTGCCGTCTAGTACACCCTTAAAAGCTAGTGAACCATCACATCTTCTAAAGACAGACACATCTACATTTGTAAATAAACAATTATATCCCATTTGACATAATTGACTAACAGATAGCAAATTATATCCAAGACTCTCCACTAAGAATACATTTGAGATAGAATGCTCATTAGAAATTGCAATTTTACCTAACCCTTTTACCTTGCCTTGATTCCCATCACCGAATATAATTGAATCTTGGGAATCCTTATTCTTGACGTAGGAGGTGAACATCTTCTTCTCCCCCGTCATATGGTTTGTGCATCCGCTGTCGATAATCCAGCTTGAACCCCCGGATGCATAAACCTGCAAGGCAAATTTAGGCTTGGGTCTTAGGTACCCAACTCATGTTGGGTCCTGCAAGGTTAGCACAAATGTCCTTAGGGACCCAAATGCAAGTCCTGTCTCCCTTGCATTTTGCCCCTAACTTCCTAGCAACTATTTTCCTATCCTTTCTACAAATAGCAAAGGAAGTGTTTAAAGCACAATAAATTATAGAAGGTTCATTCACTACTTTCCTAGGAGCATGAATAACATTCTTTCTAGGCACATGAGCAATATTTCTCCTAGGCATATGTACAACATTTCTCCTACACATATCCCTATCATGCTTATAAGAAGAACTAGAAGCAAACATGGCATGAGAATCATAAACATGTGAATCAAAATCATTATAAGCACTTCTAGCATGTCTCCTATCATTATACATAAAGGCATGGTTCTTTTTAGCATTACTAGCCATAGGGGCCTTCCCTTTCTCCTTGACGAAGATGGGAGCCTTATGGCTTGTTAAGTTCTTGGCCTCTCTCTTGAAGCCAAGACCATCTTTAATTGAGGGGTGTCTACCAACCGTGTAGGCATCCCTTGCAAATTTTATTTTATCAACTTCATTCTTGCTAGTCTTAAGTTGGGCATTAAGACTAGCCAATTCCTCATTTAATTTGGAAATTAAAACTAGGTGTTCACTACAGGCATCAACATCGAAATCCTTACACCTAGTGCAAGTCTTAACATGTTCTACACAAGAATTAGATTTATTTGCTACTTCTAACTTAGCATTTAAATCATTGTTAACACCTTGTAAAGTAGAAATGGTTTCATGACAGGTAGATAGTTCATAAGAAAGCATTTCATTTCTTTTTACTTCTAAAGCATATGATTTTTGTGTCTCTACAAATTTATCATGTTCATCATACAATAAATCCTCCTGCTTTTCTAAAAGCCTATTCTTTTCATTCAATGCATCAATCAATTCATTGATTTTATCTATCTTAGATCTATCTAAGCCTTTGAACAAGCATGAATAGTCTATGTCATCGTCATCACTAGACTCATTATCACTAGAAGAGGCATAAGTGGAGTCTTGAGTACTCACCTTCTTCTCCCTTGCCATAAGGCATGTGAGACGCTCGTTGGGGAAGAGGGAAGACTTGTTGAAGGCAGTAGCAGCGAGTCCTTCATTGTCGGAGTCGGAGGAGGAGCAATCCGAGTCCCACTCCTTTCCTAGATGTGCCTCGCCCTTTGCCTTCTTGTATTGCTTCTTCTTCTCTCTTTTGTTCCCCTTTTCCTGGTCACTTTCATTATCGGGACAGTTAGCGATAAAATGACCAAACTTACCGCATTTGAAGCATGAGCGCTTCCCCTTTGTCTTGGTCTTGCTTGGCTGCCCCTTGCGACCATTTAGCGCCGTCTTGAATCTCTTGATGATGAGAGCCATCTCTTCATCATTGAGTCCGGCCGCCTCAATCTGTGCCACCTTGCTGGGTAGCGCCTCCTTGCTTCGTGTTGCCTTAAGAGCAAGGGGTTGCGGCTCGTTGATCGGACCATTCAAGGCGTCGTCCACATACCTCGCCTCCTTGATCATCATTCGCCCGCTAACAAACTTCCCAAGAACTTCTTCGGGCGACATCTTGGTGTACCTGGGATTTTCACGTATATTGTTCACCAAATGAGGATCAAGAACGGTAAATGACCTGAGCATTAGGCGGACGACGTCGTGGTCCGTCCATCGTGTGCTTCCGTAGCTCCTTATCTTGTTGATAAGGGTCTTGAGCCGGTTGTAGGTTTGCGTCGGCTCCTCGCCCCTTATCATTGCGAACCGTCCAAGCTCACCCTCCACCAACTCCATCTTGGTGAGCAAGGTGACGTCGTTCCCCTCATGAGAAATCTTGAGGGTGTCCCAGATTTGCTTGGTGTTATCCAAGCCGCTCACTTTATGGTATTCATCCCTGCACAAGGAAGCTAGAAGAACAGTAGTAGCTTGTGCATTCTTATGAATTTGTTCATTAATGAACATGGGACTATCGGAACTATCAAAGTGCATTCCACTCTCTACAATCTCCCATATACTAGGATGGAGAGAGAATAGGTGACTACGCATTTTGTGGCTCCAAAATCCGTAGTCCTCTCCATCAAAGTGTGGGGGCTTGCCGAGTGGAATGGAGAGCAAATGTGAATGTGAACTTTGCGGAATACGAGAGTAATCAAAAGAAAAGTTCGAATTAACCGGTTTTCTCCTCTCGTAGTCGTTGTGGTCCTCGTCCTTTTGGGAAGAAGTAGACTCGTCGCTGTCGTAGTAGACGATCTCCTTGATGCGTCTTGTCTTCTTCTTCTTCCCTTCCTTCCGTCTTTGGCCCGAGCCGGAGTCGGTAGGCTTATCGTCCTTTGGCTCGTTGACGAAGGATTCCTTCTCTTTGTCGTTGATCACTATACCCTTCCCCTTAGGATCCATCTCTTCGGGCGGTTAGTCCCTTTGTGAAGAGAACGGCTCTGATACCAATTGAGAGCACCTAGAGGGGGGGGGGGTGAATAGGTGATCCTGTAAAACTTAAACTTATAGCCACAAAAACTTGTTAAGTGTTAGCACGATAATTGCCAAGTGGCTAGAGAGAAGGTCTTGCACAATACGATAATCACAAAGAATTCAACACAGAGAAGACACAGTGATTTATCCCGTGGTTCGGCCAAGTACAAAACTTGCCTACTCCACGTTGTGGCGTCCCAACGGACGAGAGTTGCACTCAACTCCTCTCAAGCGATCCAATGATCAACTTGAATACCACAGTGTTATGCTTTTCTCTTCTTATCCCTTTCGCAAGGAATCTCCACAAATTGGAGTCTCTTGCCCTTACAAGTATATGATCACAAAGAAAGCACAGAGTAAGGGAGGGAAGCAACACACACAAATCCACAGCAAAAGCGCACACACACGGCCAAGAATCGAGCTCACAAGACTATCTCAGAGTTCTCACTTAGAACAGAGCTCGAATCACTTAGAAACACAAACGAATGCGCAGAGACTTAGTGTGGATGATCAAGAATGCTCAAAGGTTGCTTGTGTGTATCCTCCATGCGCCTAGGGGCTCCTTTTATAGCCCCAAGGCAGCTAGGAGCCATTTAGAGCAAATCCGGAAGGCCATTCTTGCCTTCTATCGTCGGGGGCACCGGACACTGTCCGGTGCCCGATTTGTTTCCATAACGGGCGCTTCTGACCGTTGCCGACCGTTGGAAGATCTGGCGCAGTTGGCGCACCGGACATGTCCGGTGCACACCGGACAGTCCGATGACATCTTCCGACCGTTGGCTCCGCCACGTGTCCCGCGCAGATTGCGCGGTCGACCGTTGGCCCGGCCGACCGTTGGCTCACCGGACAGTCCGGTGCACACCGGACAGTCCGGTGAATTTTAGCCGTACGCCGTCGGCGAATTCCCGAGAGCGGCCAGTTCGCCCCGAGCCAGCCTGGCGCACCGGACACTGTCCGGTGCACACCGGACAGTCCGGTGCTCCAGACCGAGCTGGGTCTTGGCTGCACACAGCCAAGTCACTTTCTCCTCTTCTCTCTTCTTCTTCTTTCTGATTCTAACACTTAGACAAATATATTAGTACACAAAACCAATGTACTAAGGCTTAGAAACATACCTTTACTTCATGATTTGCACCTTGTTCATTCATGTACATAAATTCACAATTAAGCACATGTGTTGGCACTCAATCACCAAAATACTTAGAAATGGCCCAAGGGCACATTTCCCTTTCACAAAGCCGGGTGCATCTCATACATGCGCCAAAGAAGACAACACATATAATAACAGAGTGTATAGAGATAAATGTCATAATATAATCAGAGTACTTATTACATAGCGGAAGTCTTACAAAATAAAGGATCAATATAAAACGAACTAAAGTCCATCCTTGGTGCCCTAAAGTCGACTGGGAGACGCCACCTAGATCAAATCGAACTCCTCGCTGTGCGGTTCCTCTTGAACCACCTATTCTTCTCCTATGGGTGTGTGAGACAGCAAGGGTGAGCTCACACATGTTCATCGCTCAACAAGTTGTGGGGAATAATGTGGCATGAACTCACCAAAGGTGGGAGTTCATGTGAAGTGTATGGCTGATCAACAAAATAAAGGTTGAAGCTGAGCACTGCTTTTATAAGTTGGTCAAAATTTTATTAGCAGTTACTAAGTGTAAGTAAATACCAAACCTTAGTAATAATAAATAGAGGTAATAATAAAGTAATCCCAATGCGATGCAAATGACAAATTGAATTTAATTCCATAAATTAATCATGTGAGTGTCCGAGCCGCTCATGACCGTGAGCATGGCTAGTATACCAATTTTACACTCTGCAGAGATTGTACTGTGTACCCACAAGTCGTGCATCCCATGTCGCCAGGGTTTGCAAGGCCCTTAGACACTACCGAGGTGAATGGCTAGGGATTCACTACGAGGCCTTTACAAAGTTCCACTAGCTTTCGAAAACCCGCTATAGTTTATGGGAAGAGCACTTGCAAGAATCCCTCGTCTGACCGCCATCGCAGCAAAATCAACCCGAGAAACTCCCTGCATGCAACTCCCCTATTGCCCTTGCCCCTTTCGGGTAAGGTAGTCTTCCACTAGCTTTTCTAGTTAATTAGCCAAGGGCGTCCTATTAAACCCTTATGGTGGCACTGTTTTCCCGGGTAGTTCTCCATGTTCCCATTAACATAATGATCTTATCATGAACAGTAAATAATAAACTGATAACAAAAGTGTGAACATGAGTAATGTATATCTCTATACCCAAGACCACATAAAGCAATAGCATATACTACCCAAAAATTCAGTGGTAAAACAAGGTATAAAGATAGCCAAAACTAGGGTAACCTATTGGATCCCATCAAATTAACCTATGTAGATCATTATGATTAATAAGAACATGACTAGGTAAAAAGAAAGTGATCAAGTGCACAACTTGCCTGACACTTGAGATTCCAGGTACCAGGATGATTCTTCAGATCCTCGTGACCTCACTGCTAGTCGTAGCAATACAAACAGATATTGTATAGACAAAATTAACATCACACCAAACATAAGAACATACTGTATAATAAAAATCTACACGTTGCTACAAGATCGTGGGATCGAGAACTACTAAGATCGGAGTCATGGTTAAGAAGTTATGATCTATTGAAGATCTACGTGGTTGGAATATTAAATTATAAATTGATTATTGTACATCATATGAGAAAATATACTCTAAATAATCAATTCAACTTTAATCTATATTATACTTGACTAGAGATCATGTTTTAACCACATTATAATTATGGTCGGGTTAGTTTTGATTTAGCAGAGCTAGTCTAGTAGGCATAGGATAAATAAATATCTAACTACAAAATTATGCAATATGGTATAATTAATGTTGTTACTGCGTAGTAAATATTCATATGAAGCTAACGCAACTGGAACGGGTCTAATCGGAATTAAAACGAAGAAGTTATAAATTTCCAAGAGTTTTATGTATTTGATACAAGATTAATTAAGAGATTAATTTTAATACAGTTTTCATGTCAAATCAGAGACACTAGGTGATAAACAACATTATTACAAAATTATAGGAACTGGAATAGATTAATTTGGACTTCATATGAATTTTATATGAATTAAACAAATTCTAGCATTTATTTTCACATTAAAAATTATTTTCTAATCACTTTTACTTGATTTTATAATTCTCTGGACTGGGCGTCAGAAACTAAAAAGTGTAGGGGCTAACGCATAAGAAATCCTAAGACTCAGCTACTCCCGGAATGGAACGGCGGGTTGATTCTCTGGATCCCCAAGGTCTCTTTAGCAAAATTCCCAGCCGAAGAGGTACTCAATGATCACAGCCATACGATCTGCTTCGACGGCCCAGATTAGATCCCCCGTTTACACTGCTGACGCACCTGGTGGCCGTTGGATCCACGATCTAAGGCCTTGATTTAATGCATCCCGCGATCCGACTTCTACCGTTTATCGCAAGATCAACGGTTCCGAATTCGTGCAGCCCGACCGCTGTACTCGTTCTAATCCGATCGCCCATCTACGATACGTCGGTCGGAATACCTTCTTCCTCCCTCGAGGTCGGCATGGCGGCGACCCTGCCGCGGCCACACACATCACCGGAGGCAGTCAAGCCAGTGACCCGAGCCCAAATTACTGTCCATCTAGCGCCGCGTGAACGGGAAATCATTGTGAGTTGAACGGGGTACCCCATACCGTGGATCGATGCGTGGTTGATGCTGGCCGCGACGGCACGTAAGCCTGGCGGATAATCACGGCTCCGATGTGAAATTCAACGGCCACTGCGGGCCCCTGATCTCCACCGACGTCGCGATTACTTCCGCCGCACAAGGGTGTTGCTCCCTGGCGCGCTTTGCCCACGGAGTAATTGCGTATCCGCCTATTGCTCTGAACGCTGGCGAGGCTTTCCCCCACGCACAGTGGATTCGGCGGTGGTGAGAGGTGTTGGGTGAGGATTTGGTGTGTTCCTCTTAACCTGCCCGCTCCACTACGCCGTAAGCACAATTGCCAATATCAGGCGAGCCCTCCCGGCCAACCTTCACCATGAGCCACACGGTGCATGAGGTCCACGGCGGCAGTGCGACACTTACTCCGGCAACGAGATCTCAGTGGCCCTCGGAAAATGGCTGGTGAGGCGAGGTGACTACGGCCCGCTTTATAGTCCGCACGACGTCCACTGATCACGGTGTTGGCAACCGAATCTGGGGATCACGCGGGATCCGTTGAGATTGCACCCGAGCTGCGCGGGAGGGGAAAACAGGGAAAGGGGGAGCTCCTGGCAGTGTGGTCCCACGAACTGGGGAGGGCGCTCAAACTAGGGCAAGCACCATGGTGGGTCCACAGGGCAGTGAGACCGGCGCTAAATCTCTAAGGATCACCGGCTGACACGCTGGCCCCACCCGCAAGCCAAACGAAGAGGTATGGCACACGATGATGGTTCGCTGTGAAGTGGGACTGCCATGTCAGTGAGAGGTAGGCTAGGCTGCGCGTTGCTGGGGATTGAGTGGGCCAAGGATCCACGCAATGGGGAGGAAGCAGTAGTGGGCCGGATTGGGGTCAATTTGGCCCAAACCAAGTAAGCTTCTTCCCTTTATTTTTCTTTTGTTTTTATTTGAATTTCTTTCATTAATTTCAAATCTAGCATTTGTATTCAAATTTGATTCGCAAATTGCCCGCAAATTATATTGCACAATTAAAAGTACCATTTTATGAAGATATATTTATATATATTTTCTCTTATATTTTATACTCTTTCTCTGTTTTCCCATTCCATTTCCAAACCCTAATTTTCAATTTAGGTTTTAATTCAATTTCCTTATTATTATATTTTGATTACTAGAATTGCTATTATTATTATATACACAAACGAAACTTAATATAATGCATTAAATATTTTTATTAGTTATCTTGTCCTTTTGATTATGATTAATCCCATGTTATAGTAATGGGATGACAAACCAACTCATGATATCCAATTCTTTTTAGGAGAATAGTATTTTGATTGTGGGTAAGAGTCAAAAGTTACTTCAAAATTAATGTTCATGCAAATAAATGC
Organism: Zea luxurians; assembly: GCA_029449295.1. Lineage (NCBI taxonomy): Eukaryota > Viridiplantae > Streptophyta > Magnoliopsida > Poales > Poaceae > Zea > Zea luxurians. Next base: position 72,589,326 of record JAOPSE010000004.1, on the reverse strand, counting down.
TTATGGTGCATCATTTAATGATAGACATAATCACTTAGTTGAATAGAAAACTTTTCTATTAATTCTTTTCTAAAATGGATTCTTGGTTTTCAAAATTCAATCCTCCATTTTCATTACTCAAGTATAACTTGGGATATCTGAATTTACTATTTTATCTCTTCATATATTTATTTTATTGTAATTATTATTTTTTCTTATACAAATTTTGGGCCTTACAAATCCTACCCCCTTAACAGAAATCTCGTCCTCGAGATTTGTAAGAAAGGGTGCATACTCACATTGTCTCAAAACATATGCACAAACAAAAATCTCAGCATGATGCTTAACCCATTAGCAACACATGGGGTCAATTAGACCTTATTATTCCTCCTAAAATAGTATCACACCGACTACTAACTAAAGTAACACTTAGATCTTACAAATAGTATATATATATTTATGTATATTGGTGGAGCTGCTCGTGGTGGTGGAGGTAGTGGGTGTTGTTGTTGTCTTTCCAACCATGCTTGCCTTATTTATTGACGTATCTCCAGCCGGTCCTGACGTATTTCCTGGCATTCTTGCCTTATCTGATTTTGCATTTCGGTAACCATGTTTGCCATTTGTTGTATTACCATCATTTGGGCGGCAACCACTTGATCGATTCCAACCAGTGGAGGATCTAAAGGATTCATTTCTGTTTGTTGTTGCCTAATAATCTTTCCTTCCTGGTATTGACCATGAGAGTTAGAAGCATATGGTAGGTTAGTTTTGCAATGAAAAGTATTTGGTAAGCAGAATGAATAGGCTAGTAGCTGGTTATGATCTGAAGATTCTTTAGCAGGGCTTAATCTTTGTTTTATGTCCAGATCACTGATTTCAAGTCGGGCGACCAGCTAGTCGACCGACAGGACCGACCAGGCGCCTAATCGCGATTAGGGCGACTAATCGGCCGACTAATCGGTTCTAGTCGGCCTCTGGTCGTCCCTAGTCGTCCTATGTATATTCCTAGGCATATAAGCCATATATATATGTATATATGTATTTCTAGGCATATAAGCCATATAGAACTGAAATTACATTGGAAGATCGGAACTGAATTACTGAAATATAACAGTAGCAGCTTTCAATTGGAAGTGAATGTAACATAACATAAGTGAAAGTGTGAAACAATATAGAGTACCTGCTAGTCTGCTACCTAGAGCAGATCAGCATCCAAGCAAAAAGCATTAGCAGCAGCTTTCCCTCCTCCAGATTCAGATTCATCTTGGTCCATATCTCTAGTTGCTTCTAGTGGTTGTTCTTGTTGTTCTTCTGCATCTGCTGTAGCATTACCATCTTCTTGAGCATCACTATCATCTTCTCCAATATCTTGTGCTGCTGCATTTCTTGAACGCTTCCTTGTCCTAACATAGGTTCGTTGAGGCCGAGAACTTGAAGCAGCACCTGCAGCAGTTAATCTTGGCAAATTTCTGCCTTGGAGAGCATGAGTTGCCCCTAATGCCTCATCCACAGCATGTCATATGCTGCTATCACCATCAGCTTCATTATTTTCTTCAACCCATTCATTTTCCCACATAAACTCTTCAAGCACCAGTGGGTTGCTTCTTTTTCCCTTGGATCCCAGCTCTCTTATTGTGCGAAACCTATTTTCCATCTTTCTGTTGTAACTGACATAGACCAATTTATTAAGCCTCTGGTGTTCTAGTCGGTTCCTCTTTTTTGTATGGACCTAAAAATGCACAATTGCACATAGCCACATAATGATCAATCAACAAGCAAACCTTTTTTGCTAGGCTTTTTGTAATACAGTACTTAGTTTAGTTACTTACTGCTGCAAAGTCTGACCAATTTCTCTCACAACCAGAAGCTGCACAACAGAGGCTTATAACCCTTTTTGCTAGGCTTTGTAGTTCATATGCCAGTCCTCCATATGCACCCCACCATAGGACTGTTACACAACAATTTTTTGGTCAGTTTTAGACTTCCAAACAGGCAAACAAATTAAAAACTGCTATAAGCTTATAACTGCAAAAATCAGTTACTTACTAGGACTTTTTTTCTCTCTTTCTCTTATTGCTCCTGCCTTTGAAAAGCATTCCCCTTCGGATCTTTCGTAGTCATCTGCCTGTTTACTAATCTTTGTTTGCTCATCCTCATCACTGACCATCTTCCACAAAACATCATTGAACATAGCTCTAAGTCTTGCAGCTTGCCTTCTGTCTTTCTCCCTCAAGGTAAAGAATTTACCTGGATTCAAATAAAGGGCTGCCCCATATAGTTTCTGCTCCATCTGAGTTTCCCACCTCTTCTCAAAGCATGAGATGACTTCAGCAAGTAATCTTGGCTTCTCTTTTAGTGACTCTTGTATGGTGGCTTTTGCTTTGTCCATAGCTGCCATTATCTCTGGAGCTGCTAGCGTCTCATCACCGTCAGCAATCCTTAAAGCAATGAGAAGAGGTTGTGAAGCCCGTAGACAATTTTCAAGAGTTTGCCAAAATGATACAGAAAGGACAATATTTTCAGCTTGTACACCTTCCTGAAGTAGGGAAAACTTAGAGCCATTCCATTCATCACTAACAAACAAGCCCTGTAATCTATTCTTATGCTTGTACATGCTTGCCAAAGTCAAGAATGACGTTGCAAATCTAGTGACACCCGGCCTATTAGGTCCCGCCTAGCTTTTCTCTCATTAGGCTGTGAAGTCGCCCATGCTTGTATAGGAACCTCGAAACCTTCTTTGCCATATTGATGCAAGTGTTGAACTCCTTGATCTTGCCAATATCCTCCAACAATAGATCCAAACAATGTGCTGCACAAGGAGTCCAAAACAGATGCGGAATTCTGTCCATTAGGATCCGCCCTGCTGCTTTGAAATTGGCTCCATTGTCAGTTACCACCTGGACAACATGTTCTTTGTCCACCTTCATTATTTGCTTCTCCAATAGATCTGCCAACATATTGGCATTTGCTACCTCACTTGATGCATCAACAGAACCTAGGAAGTATGTCCCTGCTGGACTGTTGGCAAGGCAGTTGATCAAATGATGTTGTCTTGTGTCGGTCCACCCATCTGACATAATTGAGCAACCATATTCCTTCCAAGCCTCTTCGTGCTTATCTCTCAATGTCGATGTTCTCTTCACTGCCCTTTCAAGCTAAGGTACTCTAGCCTCATGATACGATGGGCCATGATATCCAGGACCGTACTGACCAATAGACTCCAACATAATCTTCCAACTTCTTGAGTTTACGACATTCAATGGAATCTTGTTCTCATACAGAAAATCAGCTACATGGTCGTCAACAATTTGTTGTGCTTGTGTCCCTTTCTTTGTGCAGTGCTCAAGGGTGGACTGAGAAGTTTTGTTTTTATGCCTCTCTGCAACTACTTCTTCTAGAGTCTTGCAGAGCATGGCACTCACTGATTTGCTTGCCTTCTGGGTACTTGGTTTTGGAGGAGCAGATACAAGAAATGAGGACATGGCAGCTTGGGCAATTTTCTTTTTTGTTTGCTTGTTTTTTGTCCCAGAACTTGGTTCAGGACCTTCATCATCCCGCTCTTCTCCCTCTTCACCTTCTTCAGTATTAGCAGTAATCACAAGTCTCATGTTCCTTTTTAGATACATGTGCATTTCCTTTGAAACCAGTTCTGGTACTCTAGCACACTTCATGGTGTCACCAAACCCACCGGCAAGATGCTGCTTGAACCTTTTGATTCCGGAAGGAACAATCTTCGAACAGAAAATACACTGAACAAAATCCTTCTTCGTTGTGTCTGGCCACCACCCAAACTTCCATCCTGGGTCCTGTGACCTTGCCTTTCTTTTTGGGTCAGTTGCTTGTGCACTAAGCTCAGGAGGGAGTGCTGCAATAGCCTTTTCAGCAAGGCTTTTTGAGTCTGCAGCAGCTGATAATGCCGAAGCAGGGCTTGTGCTATCAACATTTGAGGTCACGGGAGGAACATAATCACTTGCAGTTGCACTGCCACTGCCAACCACATTGGACCCAGGGAATAAGACCTCAACATTAGCACCTCTTCGTCCACCGACAGCATGAAACTTTGAACATGTCAACAGATAGAGGTCAAGTCAATACTAGGCACTAGATATGCTACTGCTGGGCTAATGGAAACTGGTTGGCAGAGATGAAGCTAAGTACTATTGAAGTAAGGCAGTAGAACATAAACATAGAGGTATAGAACACTAGATGAGCAGGGCCAGGGCAGACTGCGCAGAATGCAGATTCCTGGCAAAACTACCGTGCTGCGCAGAATGTAAAACTGCAGAGTGCAGAGCGTAGACAAGGGGGAAGGAGGGGAGCAGGGATGACCTTCGGATGACGAGCTCATCTTGTTCCTTGTAGATGAGCAGGGGGCAGGGACGACCTTGAGAGGGGCAGCCGCCGGCGATGGTGGACGGTGGAGACTGGAGGCTAGAGCAGCAGCCGCCGGACAGAAACTTGAGAGGGGCGCAGGCACAGGGAGGATTTAGGGTTTAGGGCGCCAACAGATGTATGCGGCTACTGGGCCAAAAAAACGGTGAAGCCCAATAGCATAGCCACATTTAGCCCACACACACTGATCGACTAGAACCTAGCTAATCGGATGACTAATCGACCGATTTGGACGATTAAGCGACGATTAGGACGACCAGGAAACCTGATCGCGTCGTCCCTCTGGTCGACCGCTTACAGGCGACCAGCCCGACTAATCGCGATTAATCGCGATTAGTCGGACGATTTGTAAACAGAGGTCCAGATTGGGGTAACTAGTCGTATAAGGTGAATATCCAAAGGTAGGATGTAATTTGTCAAGATAAGATAGTCTACATGATGTAGGTTAAAAGTTTGTTTGATGTTAGGTGGGGATAGACAGATTATACATTCCATCATGACTCTACGGTTAGCTCTTCTGCTCATGGTTGAGTTTGTCTACACCTAGTTATTAGGGTATAATCTCTTCTACCAGTATCACGAATCTATTTAAGTAGACCATATTAGATCTGATCACCATAGATTCTATAATACTATTTAAGAATACCATTTAGTTGAGCATATCCAGCTGACCTTGTCTTTATGAAATTCTAGTATATCTTTTTTTCTAAGTGGAACTTCCAATTAATATTTTTTATACACCTAAATTTTTCATGCCATTAGCAGGTATTGCATAGAAATCAAGGGCACACCATGTTTTAGCTATTTGGTGAGTGCAGACATAGAATGACTATACTATGGCATAATCGAGCTTCCTTTGGGGGTCTAGCTTGATTCCTATTCTTTTTTAATGAGATTGGTCTCTTCCATCTTGAGCATGGCTGTCACCCTTCGGGTTTGGGACAAGAGGTCAAGATAGATCTATAGGTAACAGATGGGTGGAGGGTTTAGTAGGTAGCTATATGCTAAATGGGATTAGTTATGTAACCTTCTTTTGTAAGTCAAGTTATTGGGTAGGGCCAGGTTGATATCTAAGATCTCAAACTTGTTTATAAGAGCAGGGTCTAATGTATTTCCTCAGCATTAGCTAATCACGTTTGAGTGACTCACATTAGGTTTGATCATAATAGAATAGATAGGATTGGGTATGACTAGATTAGACTAGATAAGATCTCATTAATTTGGATTAGATCATGGTTGTTCCTTTAGGATGAGATAAGTAAAGTGGTTAGGATAAGACAAATCTATCAAGATAAGATGAATCTATTAAGATAAGAGAGAATCTTTTAAGATAAGATGGATCTATTAAAATATAATCCAGTGGGGGATATTCTTTGTTGATCTAGTTTATCTTATAAATATATATAGTTTAATAGATCCATTTTAATAGGGAATATTCTATGTTATCTATTTTATAAGTATTTTCCCTTATGTCTAGGTATATATGTAGATGCAATTGTGGACATTACTCCACAATCCATCACACTCAATCAAAGATCCAAATCAGACAAGTATCATAAGAACAAACACTCAAGCATATAGATACCTATAAAAATAGTTTTTATTTTTGTTCCTAAGAGTAGGTCTCCTATTCCTAAAGTTCACTTTAGGCACATGATTTCAAAGTGTGAAATCCACATTTGTCTTTAAAAAGAAAAGATAAGAATAATCAGAGTAAAGCAGAAATAGGTGAGAAAAGATTAAGAAAAGTTTAGAAAAGAATCAGAGTAGCAAAGGTAAGTAGACAATGGTTGTCCAGTTCTATCTATGTTTCGTCCTACAGTCAACATTACTCTGATACCATTTCTGTCACACCCGGATTTAAGGGACAAAGCCGGGTGCATCTCATACATGCGCCAAAGAAGACAACACGTATAATAACAAAGTGTATAAAGATAAATGTCACAATATAATCAAAGTACTTATTACATAGTGGAAGTCTTACAAAATAAAGGATCAATATAAAACGAACTAAAGTCCATCCTTGGCGCCCTAAAGTCGATTGGGAGACGCCACCTAGATCAAATCGAACTCCTCGCTGTGCTGCTCCTCTTGAACCACCTGTTCTTCTCCTGTGGGAGGGTGTGAGACAACAAGGGTGAGCTCACACATGTTCATCGCTCAATAAGTTGTGGGGAATAATGTGGCATGAACTCACCAAAGGTGGGAGTTCATGTGAAGTGTATGACTGATCAACAAAATAAAGGTTGAAACTAAGCATTGCTTTTATAAGTTGGTCAAAATTTTATTAGCAGTTACTAAGTGTAAGTAAATACGAAATCTTAGTAATAATAAATAGAGGTAATAATAAAGTAATCCCAATGCGATGCAAATGACAAATTGAATTTAATTCCATAAATTAATCATGTGAGTGTCCGAGCCGCTCATGACCGTGAGCACGACTAGTATACCAGTTTTACACTATGCAGAGATTGTACCCTGTACCCACAAGTCGTGTATCCCATGTCGCCAGGGTTTGCAAGGCCCTTAGGCACTACCGAGGTGAATGGCTAGGGATCCACTACGAGGCCTTTATAAAGTTCCACTAGCTTCCGAAAACCCGCTATAGTTTATGGGAAGAGCACTTCCAAGAATCCCTCGTCTGATCGCCATCGTAGCAAGATCAACCCGATAACCTCCCTGCATGCAACTCCCCTACTTCCCTTGCCCCTTTCTGGTAAGGTAGTCTTCCACTAGCTTTCCTAGTTAATTAGCCAAGGGCGTCCCATTAAACCCTTGTGGTGGCACTGTTTTCCCGGGTGGTTCTCCATGTTCCCATTAACATAATGATCTTATCATGAATAGTAAATAATAAACTGATAACAAAAGTGTGAACATGAGTAATGTATATCTCTATACCTAAGACCACATAAAGCAATAGCATATACTATCCAAAAATTCAGTGGTAAAATAAGGTATAAAGATAGCCAAAACTAGGGTAACCTATTGGATCCCATCAAATTAACCTATGTAGATCATTATGATTAATAAGAACATGACTGGGTAAAAAGGAAGTGATCAAGGGCACGACTTGTCTGGCACTTGAGATTCCAGGTACCAGTATGATTCTTCAGATCCTCGTGACCTCACTGCTAGTTGTAGCAATACAAAAAGACATGGTATAGACAAAATTAATATCACACCAAACATAAGAACATACTGCATAATAATAATCTACGCGTTGCTACGAGATCGTGGGATCGAGAACTACTAAGATCGGAGTCATGGTTAAGAAGTTATGATCTATGGAAGATCTACATGGTTGGAATATTAAATTATAAATTGATTATTGTACATCATATGAGAAAATATACTCTAAATATTCAATTCAACTTTAATCTATATTATACTTGACTAGATATCATGTTTTAACCACATTATAATTATGGTCGGGTTAGTTTTGATTTAGCAGAGCTAGTCTAGTAGGCATAGGATAAATAAATATCTAACTATAAAATTATGCAATATGGTATAATTAATGTTGTTACTGCGTAGTAAATATTCATACGAAGCTAACGCAACTGGAACGCGTCAAATCAGAATTAAAACAAAGAAGTTATGAATTTCCAAGGGTTTTATGTATTTGATACAAGATTAATTAATAGATTAAATTTAATACAGTTTTCATGTCAAATCAGAGAAACTATGTGATTAACAACATTATTACAAAATTGTAGAAACTAGAATAGATTAATTTGGACTTCATATGAATTTTATATGAATTAAACAAATTCTAGCATTTATTTTCACATTAAAAATCATTTTCTAATCACTTTTACTGGATTTTATAATTCTCTGGATTGGGCGTCAAAAACTGAAAAGCGCAGGGGCTAACACATAAGAAATCCTAAGACTCAGCTACTCCCGGAATGGAACTACGGGTTGATTCTCTGGATCCCCAAGGTCTCTTCAGCAAATTTCCCGGTCGAAGAGGTACTGCATGATCACAACTGTATGATCTGCTTCGACGACCCAGATTAGATCCCCGTTTACACTACTGACGCACATGGTGGCCGTTGGATCCGTGATCTAAGGCCTTGATTTAATGCATCCCACGATCCGACTTCTACCGTTTATTGCAAGATCAACGGTTCCGAATTCATGGAGCCCGACCGCTGTACTCGTTCTAATCCGATCACCCATCTACAATCCGACGGTCCAAATACCTTCTTCCTCCCTCAAGGTCGGCACGGCGGCGACCCTGCCGCGACCGCGCACATCACCGGAGGCAGTCAAGTCGGTGACCCGATCCCAAATTATTGTTCGTCTAGCGCTGCGTGAACGGGAAATCAATGCAAGTTGAACGGGGTACCCCATACTATGGATCGACGCGTGGTTGATGCTGGCCGCGACGGCACGCAAGCCTGGAGGATAATCATGGCTCCGATGTGAAATTCCGCAGCCACTGCGGGCCCCTGATCTCCACCGACGCTGCAATTACTTCTGCCACATAAGGGTGTTGCTCCCTGGCGCGCTTTGCCCACGGAGTAATTGCGTATCCACCTAATGCTCTGAACGCCAACGAGGCTTTTCCCCACGCACAACAGATTCGACGGTGGTGAGAGGTGTTGGGTGAGGATTTGGGGTTTTCCGCTCAACCTGCCCGCTCCACCGTGCCGTAAGCACAATTGCCAATATCAGGCGAGCCCTCCCAGCCAACCTTCAACACGAGGCACATGGTGCATGAGGTCCATGGCGGTAGTGTGGCACTTACTTCAGCGATGAGATCTCAGTGGCCCTCGGAAAACGGCTGGTGAGGCGAGGTGAATACGACCCGCTTTATAGTCCGCACGACATCCGCCGATCACGGTGCTGGCAACCGAATCCAGGGATCATGCGGGATCCGTTGAGATCGCACCCGAGCTGCGCGAGAGGGGAAAACGGGGAAAGAGGGAGCTCCTGGTAGCGTGGTCCCACAAACCGGTGAGGGCACTCAAACTAGGGCAAGCGCCACGACGGGTCCACAGGGCAGTGAGACCGACGCTAAATCTCTAAGGATCACCGGCTGACGCACTGGCCCCACCCGCAAGCCAAACAGAGAGGTATGGCACGCGATGATGGTTCGCTATGAAGTGGGACTGCCATGTCTGTGAGAGGTAGGCTGGGCTGCGTGTTGCTGGGGATTGAGTGGGCCAAGGATCCACGCAATGGGAAGGAGGAAGCGGTAGTGGGCCAGATTGGGGTCAATTTGGCCCAAACCGAGTAAGCTTCTTTCCTTTATTTTTTGTTTTTATTTGAATTTCTTTCATTAATTTCAAACCTAGCATTTGTATTCAAATTTGATTCGCAAATTGCTCGCAAATTATATTGCACAATTTAAAGTACCATTTATGAAGATATATTTATATATATTTTCTCTTATATTTTATACTCTTTCTCTGTTTTCCCATTCCATTTCCCAACCCTAATTTTCAATTTAGGTTTTAATTCAATTTCCTTATTATTATATTTTGATTAATAGAGTTTCTATTATTTTTATATGCACAAACGAAACTCAATATAATGCATTAAATATTTTTATTAGTTATCTTGTCCTTTTGATTATGATTAATCCCATGTTATAGTAATGGGATGGCAAACCAACTCATGATATCCAATTCTTTTTAGGAGAATAGTATTTTGATTGTGGGTAAGAGTCAAAAGTTACTTCAAAATTAAATGTTCATGTAAATAAATGCTTATGGTGCATCATTTAATGATAGGCTTAATCACTTAGCTGAATAGAAAACTTTTCTATTAATTTTTTTCTAAAATTGATTCTTGGTTTTCAAAATTTAGTCCTCCATTTTTATTACTCAAGTATAACTTGGGATATATGAATTTACTATTTTATCTCTTCATATATTTATTTTATTATTATTATTATTATTATTATTTTCTTATACAAATTTTGGGCCTTACATGCCACGACAAATTCTAGAGTTGTAACTAGAGCTGTCGATGATGAAGGAAAGGTGACTAATTATTATGGAGTCATTAATGATATCCTCGAGTATAAGTTTTTTGGAGATAAACAACTCAAAGTGGTGTTCTTCGATTGTGATTGGTTTTCTCCAAATACAACGCGAGAAAACCAATATGGCATGGTGGAAGTTAAACACAACGATCGATTAAAAGGCCACGACACTATAATCCTTGCCCACCAATGCGAGCAGGTGTATTATATGACATATCCATCTAAGAAAAAGGGTTTGGTTGATTGGAGGGTAGTGTACAAAGTTAATCCTTGTGAACGACTATATGCTCCTGGTGATGCTGGTTATGTTGAAAGTCAAATCGAGCAGGAAGTGGGGGCTGCTGAGATTTTCCAAGACGACAAACTTACCAGCACGTTTAATGTACAAACTAAAATGTTGGAAGAATCTTTATTAGGAGATCAAAATGATGTAGAGGTTCCTCCAAAAGAAAACGAGTGACGAGAAAGAAGAAAGCTACTTGGCGTCTATTGAATCGACGAAAGCAACTAGATCCTGATTTTGATTACAATTACGATTGACAAGTATGGATCATTATTTTATTGTATATTTTATATATTTTTTTAATTTTTTTCATTATTTTATTGTCGATTTATGTACTAACTTGTTTTTGTTAAAACATGATGTCAAAGAAAATGAGGTCTTTTGCTCGTAGTTTGCTTGGGACGAGGAGTAGCTCGAGGAGCAGCTCGAGGAGTGAGGATTTAGTTTTTAGGGCATAGGTTCTACCATGAGCAGACATAGAGTGCTGGCAGAACATTTGCCTCCACACGATGTAAGTTATTTGTTAAATTACATTATTTGAGTTACTTAATGTTGTATGATGTAAGTTACTTGTTTCATAGGATGCTGAAATCGAGCGACTAGTGGTAGAGGATCATGCGAGAGATGATGATGAAGATGATGGTGGAGATGATGCTGGAGACGATGCTGGTGGGTATTCTGCAGGCGTGGATTCTAGTGCCGGTGGAGATTCTGCAGCTGGGTCTGGAACTTCTCGAGTTAGGAGAACGAGGACGCTGCATTTTGTTGGACCACCTCCAGAGCTTCCACCCGAATCTCGGGTTTTGATAAAGCCTAGTGGAAAGTGAGTGACATATCTTTGCTTAATTGTTATTGAAAGTTATGTTTTCATTTCTACATTGTTTTCTTCTTGCAGGACTTGGATCGATGACTCGTTCACAGGCATAGGACACTACAGGCAGGTGAACATGGTCCTTGGTAATCTTGTTCGTCTGCACTGGCCTGGTCTTGTGACTTTGCCTAGTGGCGAGTCTGTCCCCGCCACCACTTGGGAGCATTATCGCTATGGTGTCTGTCGAACGTTTGGCAACACATAGGCACTAGTTTGGGATGCATTCTGGGTATGAATTGTTTTTACTAATTTAGTTATCCCATATATGGTTGCTTTTATGATAACACTATTTTTTTGCAGAAACGGTACAAGTTGCCGGACGATGGATCATATGATATGAACGCTCGTTACGTATTTGAGTATAACGCTAACGATGTCGTTGCAGATGCAATGTACTATGCACGAATTCAGGCTATGAAGGCATGCTACAGAGCAAGTGCTGATGATCGACCAATGTTGAATACCAAAGCAGAGTGGTCATCAATTTACCTTGCGGAGGAGCAATACCTTGAGGTAAACAAGTTGTTGCATCTCATATCACACGAATCCATGTATTTACTTTATTGAAAAATTTTCATGTAGGTGTCGATGTCGTGGATGGCCACCTGATCAGAGGGTTATCAGGCCTTGTGCAGATGGTGGGCTTCCCCTGAGTTTCGTGCCATTTCCGAAAGTAACAGGGGAAACCTGGGACTGAGTCGTTCCACAACTACGTCGGCGATGGACAAGTGCGCTTGGCTAAGCGAATGGTATGTCACAGTATGTTGTAACTTCAAATTACATAGAAATGTGTCATTTTAACTTGTATGTACAGGAAGTCAAATCTGGCCATACGCCCATGGATGTGGAGGTGTATATGCAAGGGCATAGGGGTTCTGATCCTCAGAATCCTGATGTTTTATGCACTCAGACGGCCACCGACTGTCTAGTGAGTTTTTGGTACTCTATTATGTGTTTGTCCATCAATTTGGTGATGCACTTATATTTGGTATTCTTTGCCTCCAGGCTTCGTATGGGCAGGAGATGGTTCAACGCCATGGACGGGAGTACAATTGGAGGAGCCAGCCAATCGACCCTCAGGCAGCATATGCTAGCGCAGGAGGACAAGCCCATGGACGGTGGGATTATTTGATTTGGATTTCAAAATTATCCTCATATGCTTGTGATTCAACCAAGTCCATGATTTACTATACTAAGTGCATGGTTCACTCTTGTAGGTTGGGTATTTTTGATTCTACGATTGATTCTAGGGAGCTAAGACATCGTGGACGATAGTCCACATCCTCGTCTTCGCAGTCGTCCCGTTCACGATCATCCGCCCAAGAGATAGAGCTTGCAGTGTTGCGTCAACAGGCAGAGTATCATCAATCAGTTTTGAGGGAACAATTGGAGTACCGGAGAGAACAAGCTGAGTACCAGAGACAACAAGCTGAGAACCAGAAGAAGGATGAGTATTATGCAAACCTCCAGGCCCATAATCAAGCTCTTCTCTCGGTAAGTTGAAGTAACATTTTGTATCTTATTTTGCAAAACACATGATGTGTACCTTATTTTCTCAACAATGGCTTGTATATAATTTTTAGCAACTGACACAACAAGCGGGAGTCCCGATGCCGACATATGGGATGCTGCCTCCGTACTTTGCACTACCGATGCCAATGCTGTCGCCTCCACCTCCGCCTCCGTCACAATTCCCTATGGTATGTACACATATGCGTGTGTGACATGTTCATAGATGCCTTATGTGTTTAAATGAAAAACTGAGTGGTTACTATTTCAAGTGCGTGTGTTATAGGGATTTCAGACACCACCCGCTTTAGTTGCCGCACCTGGAGATGGGTCTGGTCAAGACGACGCATCGCATTCTTGGGTGAACAACCTTTTCAACACATAGAGTCCAGCCGAAGGAAGTGGCTATAACTCGAACCAACCAGGCGATGGATATGAGTGATAGTTCATCAAATGTGTTTAATTTGGAACTGTCACTGTTCATGTCAAAGACTATCCGTGGAACAATGTCAGTTTTTATTTTGGAACTATATGTTGATGTAAAAGACTTGTTGCAACTATTTGGAACTATATGTTTGTGAATGTGAGGTGATGTTAAATTTGTGAATGTGAATACTTATGTGAATGTATTTGTGATTGTGAATATGTGGTTGTATATGAACTCTGTGTATATGTGTATGCAATCTGTGTTTTTTTGTAAATGTCAGAAATTAAAAAAACAATATTTTTTGCAATTGCTGAAATTTGTTATGTCCGACGGCCTGAAGTCAGCTGTCAGACATAAGAGCCTGTTATGTCTGACGGCTTAAGATAGGCCGTCAGAGATAACAAGGGCTTATGTCCGACGGTTGACGCCAGACTGTCGGACATAAGGGATGTGGGCCCCACCTGCGACCGTTAAAACGGTTGACATGCATTATGTCTGATAGGCTGACGTGGCCATCAGACATAGCCTATGTCTAACGGCGGCCGTCGGACATACTACTAATTCCGACCTCTTATGTCCGATGGCTAGTTGTCGTCAGAGATAAGCGGATGCCATCGAACATAGGCTATCTCCGACGGTTTGAGGCTTATGTCCGACGGCTTTGGCTATCGGAAGTTTTGTGTTTTACCGTTGTGAGCTCAACACTATATCAGGCAAAGGTGGACAAAGACGTTCAGACTGCAGGAGCTGATGCTTCACAAAACGTGTTGAGATATGTTGTGCTTATGAACAAGATAACAAATACTTGTGCTTCTGTAAACAAGGACAAATCCAGCCATAAAATCTGCCATGCAAAGAAGGAGCGCACACCTAACCCACCTAAACAAGAAGATATCTTGTGGGCAATCAATAGATCTTGTGGGCTTAGTTCGGAGTAGATTTTGAGTTGGGATGGAACTATTATACCTTGTTGCATGCTTATTCAGATCACATCACAGCTTTTGATATGAAACTAATTGGTCTTTTCTTTCTTTTACTCATGGATAAGATCGAAGTTGTCCCTACCCCGGCTTGCTGATTCTTTAAGGACTAGTTTGGGAGCAACAATATCGGAGTGGATCGGAGGGGCTAAATTCCCCTTCCTATTCAAAATTGAATAAAAGGGGAATTTAGTCCCTTTAATCTACTTTGGTATCCTTGCTCCCAAACTAGGTCTAAAATATTTGTACTACCAATCAGGTGCGGAGTCCGGGCTTTGAGGCGGATTCGGGCACAGAGCATGGCGGCGAGCGCATGGAGCCTAGAGAGGAAGGCCGGGAGCAAGATGGACTCACCAGTGTCCACGTCGACGAGCACTTGGCGGGACACTGTTGTAGGCAGGGGCAGCGTTCCCCCCCTTACAGTGACCCCCATGGCCATAGAGGAGGGCGAGGTGCAGGCCCAGGGCGCGAACACGAGGCCCAGGTTGACACTGACCCCGATCTCGAGCGCCGACATCACCACACTCTTCCTCTCCATGGCGGCATATTCCTGTTCTCTGGATGGCTGGTGGTGGTGCTTCGCTTCATCCTCCCCCTTCCCCTTGCCACCGCCACCACACACACCAAAAGAGGTGATAGGGACAACTTATCGTGTGTGGGCGGCACAAAAATGCGGTGAGAAGCTCAGCGATGGAAGCACGACGTCTTTTGCAGGGCGACTATTCGAGGGTTGCTACGGTTGCGGAGGGGTCCAACTGCTATATTATAATAAGTAGAAATATAGATTTTCAGTAATGCTTGGGATAAGTTGGATGGTGGGTTATATTACAAACAATCGTATGGACTTTTCTATAAAAAAGTTGATGGTGGAAATCGTGACAACTGGTGCTTTATAATAGTAGAGACTTGATTAGAGTCTAACTAATGCCAACTGTGAGTCCGTGGGCCCTTTAGTCCTCTTCGGTTCTTCCAACCTCTAGCGCCATCCACACCGGAGGACTAGGTCTCTCGACCCTCTTGGTCTCCCGTGGTTCTCTAGGCCTAGAGCTAAGCTCACTACATGACCTAGGTTTTCCCCCATAGACTTAGGACTATAACTGACTTAATGGCATCCTTCAAAATGTCTCTCGGGCAAAACGACCTCAAAAGTAGAAGGCCTGGAGTAGAATGGCCCAATGCTAGATGTGCCCCTACTCACGCTTGGTACCAAATAGGTAGGATAAGGCTTTCGTCCATGGTATTAAATGTGATGGACAATATTGCAGTCAAGGATGTGCATTATGGCCACATTGAAGGTTCTAGACATACCCGAAGGCACTATGCAATGCATACCACCGTTTCTATAGCCACAATAATGGGCTATAGAGGTACCCGAGGACACTTTGCAGCATGTGACATCGTCTTTATTGCCACACCTAAGCGTACTAACATACCTGCTAGCACTGTAATTACAAACTTTATCGTAACCAACAATGTGATATCTAGTCCTGCCAATACGACATGATGTAACTACCCCTACATCATGACAAGCTCAATACTGTGGCATGACCAATGGGTGCTATAAGGAAAATGGACCTCGACCCATTTGGCTAAGTGATTTTAGTGTTTGATGATCAACATAACCAATGGACTAATATGTTTGTCATTGTTTGTGTTTATAGTTCACAGGATGCGAAGAGGATTGGACTAAGGCTCTAAGGATGCAACACCTCAAAAGAAGACATAAAACATGTGTAGAAGTCCAAGATTCAATAACAAAATAAGCCCAATGAAACATCGAAGAAATTCGAGAAGAGGGGAGTCAGCTAGCGCCCTAGTGGCGCACCGGGCAGTGAACATTACCTATCTGGTGTGCACTGGACTGTCCGGTGTGGCACTAGGCAGTCTGCGCAGAGAGTCCGCAACCAGGGACTCTTGGGGCTATAGCATCGGACTGTCCAGTGTGCACCGAACAGTCTGGGCAACGGTCGGATCCAACAGTCGACTGCTATAGACCTCAATGGTCGGCTGATGTGGCCAGGGCACTTGACATGTTCGGTGTGCACTGGATTGTCTGGTGCACCAGAGCAGTCAACTTTCTGTCCAATGACTATAATTGTGGGGGGAGGTTATAAATACCCCACCAACCGCCCATTTGAAGGTGTGGGAGCCCAAGCAATATACCAAGTTATATTGTAGACATTTCCAAGTGCTCATACACCCAAGTGCTTAATAGAATCACTAGGTGATTAGCGTAGGTGCTTTGCGAAGTGCTTAGGTTAGTTAGACCATTTATGTGCTTGCTCTAGGTGAATCCTAGTTAGTTGAGTGAGTTTAGAAAACCACACAACCCCTCGGCTCTTGCGCAAGCCGTTGTAATTGTACCGAGTGGGGTGAGAGTCTTGCGAGACCATGACAACCGAGTTTGTGTCACGGTCACCACCATGTACCAGAGAGATTGAGGCCCTCGGCGTTTCAGCTGGAAGCTCGATAGCAGAGATGGCGGTGAACGTCCGAGAGGAGCTGGAATCAGAGCACCACTTGCGCGTGGAGAAGGCCCACAGCTCTCTATGGAGTTACTCGATCAAGGTGCTTGGCCCTCGCATGGGCTACCCTTTGCGTAGGGGTACTAACGAGGATTAGTCGGAACCTTGCGTGGTTTTGAATACCTCGGTAAAAATATTGGCATCATCTACGAGAGTTTGCATCTCTACCTTGCTCTTTACCTTCCGCATTTATATTAAGTATTTAAGTTTCAATATTGCCTTTCTAGTTAGATTATTTAGGATTGAAACTTAGGCTTTGCGGTAGAGATAGCAACACTGAGACAAAACCTAGTTTGCACATTCTAGATTGTTTATTTGCATATGTTTTGTTCTAGGGATTTAATTGTAGCCTAGTTTAGGAGAAGTTTTAGAAGTCCTAATTCACCCCCCCTCTTAGGCGTCATCGTTTCCCACAAGTGGTATCAAAGCCCGGTTTGGCTCATTTGAAACATTTTAGTTGAACCGCTAATTGAACCGATGCTTTTAGAGGAAGGGGATGGATACACATAGATCACCATACTTCGACGGCACTAACTTCCCATATTATAGTGCTATATTGTCTTGTTACCTAGATGTTGTTGATCTAGGTGTTTGGAGAGTCGCTCGGGACGGGATGAAACCACCTAAAAATCCTGAGAAGCTCACTACGAGTGAGAAAAAGGAAATTCATGTGAATGCTAGAGCCAAAAATTGCTTGTATGAATATGTTAGCATGGAAATTTTCAATCAAGGTTTTACATTAAAAACTACTAATGGTATTTGGTTAAAATTGCATGAGCTCCATGAAGGCACATCCAATGTCTGTGAGCAAAAACATTGTCTAGTCTTAAATGATTACAATTCCTTTGATATGAAAGATAATGAGCTTGTTAGAGACATGTATTCTCGTTTGAATCTAATCATCAATGAGCTCGATTCTATTGAAATTAATAAGCTAGGTGATGCAGACAATGCGAGGAAGATCATCTCCTTGGTACCTCAACAAAGATATGGGAGCATCATCATCATTTTTCACAATATGGAGGACTTGAGCACAATGACCCTGACAATTGTGATCAGAAAGATTGCAGCATTTGAAATATCACGAAAGATGGGTCAAGAGGAGCCAACTTCTTCAAGGCCATATGCTTTTGCATGTGATGAAAAGAAAGGCGAGAAGAAGGCTCACACTCCAAGCTCCCCAAGTGAAGAAGAAGAAGAAGAAAAAGAAAGTGATTATAAAGATGGTCAACCCTCAACATCATCCTCCGAAGACAAAGAAACAATCCAACGCGTCAGAAAGGTAATGGGGATGATTCGCAAGATTAATCTAATGGGTGTGCCCCTACAGGTCGAGGATCTTCTCTTTTACACTGAGAGAAAAAGCAAAGAAAGAGAGGATGCTTTGCATGCTGGGAGAAGGGCCACTTTAGGGACAACTGTCCAAATATGACCGAACCCACAAAGAGGAGGAGCAAGGGCAAGGCGCTTACAAGTGTCAAGACTTGGGATGACTCTTCAAGCGAAGATGAACCTCTAAGGACACGCAGCCACTGATCCTCATCACGCTCATCACGGTCATCACACAAGTGCCTTATGGCAAGAGATAAAACAAGTATCCCATCCTCTAGTGATGATAGTAGTAGTGATGATGGTGAAGGTGAGGGAAAGCCCTCCTTAGATGAACTTGCGGAAGCCATTAAGTTTTTTGAGGATGTTTGCACTAAACAAAAGGCTCAACTTAAAACATTAAAAAATAAGTTAATTAGCTCTCAAAATGATTATAAATGTTTTCTAGAAAAAATTGAAACATTTGCTAATTTGAATTGTCAGCTAACAACTAAAATTGAGCAATTAGAGTCTAATGGTTCATCCTCAACTACCAATGATAGCCTTGTCAAAAAGAATGAAAAACTTAATGCTAAGTTAGCTAGCTCTCAAGAAGCAATTGAAAACTTGTTAGAAAAATGGAAATTCTTAGCATACAAAATAATGAGCTAACTATTAAGCTAAAAAACATAGGTAGCACCCCAGGAGCATCTTTAGTTGAAATTAAGGCAAGAAGCGGCTCGCCTTGGCAAGACTTTGTTTGACTAAAAGGCAAAGCCACACAAATCCAACCTCCTTAGGATAACACCACTGCGGGAGTGAATAAGCTTGTGGAGGGAGAAACGGTGTTTTGTAGGTTATGCCACAAGGAAGGCCACAATTGTTACCAATGCAAGGCGAAGACCAGGGATAAGCTCAAACAAAAGCCAACAAGCAAAATCTCAAACACCTACATCAATAAGGTGGACAAAAAGGCCGCTACACCATATTTGATCAAGAAGAAAAAGAATGGAAAGGTGGTAGCAAACGAGGCCAACAAGCAAGCCAACAAAGGAAAGGGGGCCAAACGCATCTAAGTGCCAAAGAAGATTATCTCAACCATGAAAAACACTAAGAAGGTTTGGATCCTAAGAGGGAAGTGAGAAGTCTGAAGGACTTTGCGGAATTTGGAGACTTGGCAAAATTGGGGCGTATATCATGGGATGCATCATATTGGATCAAGTCTATTGCTAAGTGGATTAGTGAATACTTTGGACCCAAATTCCCCACCCATGACTAAGGTAACTAGATATATTTCATTTATTTGTTTTTAGATATGTGTATCTATTTTCATATATCTAGTTTTTACCTTACACGCCTTCAATGCGGTCTTGAAATGATTGATCACAAGCACCATTTCTTCCTTGTTGAGTCTGGCAGCCTCCACTTGTGCCACCTTGTTAGGTAGTGCCTCCTTGCTGCTTGTTGCCTTGAGCGCGATGGGCTGCGAATCGTAGAGAGGAAGCAGTCCATTGGCAATGTCATCAACGTACCTTGCTTCCTTCACCATCATGCATCAGCTTACGAATTTTCCAAGTATCTCCTTGAGCGTCATCTTGGTGTACCTAGGATTCTCATGAATAAGGTTTACAAGATGAGGATCAATAACGGTAAATGACTTCAGTATGAGTCGAACGACATCATGATCCATCCATCTTGTGCTCCTATAGCTTCAAATCTTCTTTACTAGGGTCTTGAGCCTGTTGTAGGTTTCAGTTGGCCATTCTCCCCTTTTCATGGCAAACCTCCCAAGTTCGCCTTCCACCAACTCCATTTTGGTAATCATAGTGGCGTCATTCCCCTCATGAGAAATCTTGAGGGTGTCCCATATTTGCTTGGCATTGTCCAAGCCGCTCACTTTGTTGTATTCATCCATGCAAAGAGATGCTAACAGAACAACAGTAGCTTGGGCATTTTTATGAATTTGCTCTCATTAATAAGTACGGGATTATCGCTACTATCAAAATTCATTCCATTTTCCATTATTTCCTAAATACTAGGATGGAGAGAAAATAAATGACTGCGCATTTTATGACTTCAAAACGAATAGACAACAAATAAGAGGGGGTTTTCCATGTGGATAGACAACAAATGTGCATTTGAATTGTAGGGGATACGAGAGTAATCAAAGGAATAATTTTGATTAACTGTTTTCTTTTTCGACGAGGAGTCTTCATCGTCGTCGTCCCTTGGTGAGGAAGAGGAGGCATCGCTGTCGTAGTAGATAATCTTCTTGATACGTATCTTTTCTCTTATTGTCTGAGCCTGAGTCGGTTGGCTTGTCACCTTTTGGCTCATCAACATAGAGAGTCTGCTTCTTGTCGTTGATCACCATCCCCTTACCTTTAGGATCCATCTCTTTGGGCGATTATTCCCTTGATGAAGAGAACGACTCTGATACCAATTGAGAGCACCTAGAGGGGGGGAGGTGAATAGGTGATCTTATAAAAATAACTCAACAAAGCAAACTTGGTCTAATATGGATTAGAGATATCAAGAGCCAAGTCCGAATGAAGTGAATGTGAGGAGATGACTTCTTCACTTAATTGCTCTTCACTGAGAGAGTATTACACTTAGAGAAATTATGTAAGTGAAGTGAATGGGCTAGATAGAGAGAAATCACAATCAGATTAAGACAAGTGACACAGTGATTTGCATCCCGTGGTTCGGTCAAGTATAGAATACTTGCCTACTCCACGTTGTGGTGTCCCAATGGACGAGGGTTACACTCAACCCCTTTGAAGTGATCCAAAGATCAACTTGAATATCACGATTCTCTCTTTATCTCAAGAATATCCCGTTGTGAGGAATCCCCACAATTTGGAGCCTCTCATGCCTTACACAATTTGATCTCCGATGAACACAAGAGTAAGGGGGAGTAGAAACACACACAAGAACTTAAGTTGTAGCAACAACACGTACATAAGTCAAGAAAAGAGCACACGAGACAACACAACGGAGTCACAGCTCAAAGACTTACTCAAATCTCTATCTCAATAAAACAATGGCGTGATTGTGAAGTCTCGGCGTTGTAGGATGTTCAATTGGTGCTTAGTGTAGTGCTCCATGCGCCTAGGGGTCCCTTTTATAGCCCCAAGGGACCTAGGAGCTGTTGGAGCTCCATTTGGTAGGCTTTGGTTGCCTTCTGTCCGAGGGTGCAGCGAACTATCCGGTGCACACCGAACAGTGAACAATGCACATGCAGAGAATCGCGTGATTGGCTGATTTCCTATTCTAGGGGCACCAAACTATCCGGTTGTAACACCCCATTGCTCCTACACAATGAATGTTACTAAATACCCTTCCCACAAAACCTAAACAACATAGAGACAGAAAGTAATGCAAAATCCGGCAGCACCTCCCTTGAAAGTAGCATAACGAGGGGAACATAAAGTTTATACATAATGTAAAAGAAAGATAATCCACATAGTATAATCAGAATGCAAAGGTAGTAATGAATATCCATGACCAAATAAAAAAAGAAAAGGAAATCTAGCCAACCCAAAAGTAATTCGACTACCATGAAGCCTAGAACATATTAACATCCTAGACTTGACCCTCTGTTTAACATCATTACTAATCAGTGGTTCATTTATTTAAAGGTGTAGTGGCCATGCTGCTACATCCCTCCTTTCCCAAAAGCAAAGATCAAGTGCCTGCATCAAACAATGCAAGAGTGAGATGACACATCTCGGCAAGTAAAAAGATCAAACAACAATTGGACAATGTAAACAAACCGTACTTAAACAACCATGTAGTTCACAACTTCTTTCTTGATTATTGTCGGCGTTCCGAGACCGGGGGGTCCCTAAGCCGACGAGTGAATGTCGCCGCGTGCCCCAGCCCAGATGGGTCGACGCGAGGCCGAGCACGAAGGGGGGAAGTGAGGTGGCCGGAGATGGGCGTGAGAGAGCTGGAAATCCCGTGGCCTTCGTGTTCGTCCCGCGCCCAGGTCGGGTGCGCTTGCAGTAGGGGGTTACAAGCGTCCACGCGGGAGAGGGAGCGAGCGGCCTCACGCGAGCGCCTGTCTCGTCCTCATCCCCGCGCGGCCAACCCTCTCTAAGAGGGCCCTGGTCCTTCCTTTTATAGGCGTAAGGAGAGGATCCAAGTGTACAATGGGGGGTGTAGCAGAGTGCTACGTGTCTAGCGGGGGGGGGGGGGGGGAGCTAGCGCCCTAAGTACATGCCGTTGTGGCAGCCGAAGAGATTTTGGCACCATGTTGGCGTGATGTCGTGGCTGTCGGAGGAGCGCTGGAGCCTGGCGGAGGGACAGCTGTCGAAGATGTTGAGTCCTTGCTGACGTCCTCTTGCTTCCGTAAGGGGGCTGAGAGCCGCCATCGTCACTGAGTATGCGGGGCGCCATCATTGCCTATCTGGTGGAGCGAGCCAGATGGGACGCCGGTCTTGTTCCCCGTGGCTCGAGTCAGCTTGGGGTAGGGTGATGATGGCGCCTCCTGTTGACGTGGCCGGTCCGCGCCCTAGGTTGGGCGATGTGGAAGCTCCTCCGAAGCCGAGGTCGAGTCTGTCTTCCGTGGCCGAGGTCGAGTCCGAACCCCTGGGTCGGGCGAGGCGGAGACCGTCGGCTGAGGCCAGGGCGGAGTCCGAGCCCTGGGGTCGGGCGAAGCGGAGTTCGTCATCTTCTGGGGCTGAGCCCGAGTCCGAGCCCTGGGTCGGGCGGAGCGGAGTTCGTCGTCTTCCGGGACTTAGCCCGAGTCTGAGCCCTGGGTCGGGCGGAGCGGAGTTCGCCGTCTTCCGGGACTTAGCCCGAGTCCGAGCCCTGGGTCGGGCGGAGCGGAGTTCGCCGTCTTCTGGGACTTAGCCCGAGTCCGAGCCCTGGGTCGGGCGGAGCAGAGTTCGCCGTCTTCCGGGACTTAGCCCGAGTCCGAGCCCTAGGGCGGGCGGAGCGGAGTTCGCCGTCTTCTGGGACTTAGCCCAAGTCCGAGCCCTGGGTCGGGCGAAGCGGAGTTCGCCGTCTTCTGGGACTTAGCTCGAGTCCGAGCCCTGGTCGGGCGGAGCGGAGTTTCCTTTGGTGCCTGCGGCCAGGCCTGACTGCCTGTCAGCCTCACTCTGTCAAGTGGCACCGCAGTCGGAGTGGCGCAGGCGGCGCTGTCTTTCTGTCAGGCCGGTCAGTGGAGTGGTGAAGTGACGGCGGTCACTTCGGCTCTGTCGGCTGCAGGGCGCGCGTCACGATAAAGGCGTCAGGCTGCCTTTGCATTAAATGCTCCTACGATTTGGTCGGTCGGCGCGACGATTTGGTCAGGGTTGCTTCTTGGCGAAGACAGGGCCTCGGGTGAGCCAGAAATACGTTAGCCGCTGGAGGGGGGCCTCGGGTGGGGCGGAGATCCTCCGGGGTCGGCTGCCCTTGTCCGAGGCTAGGCTCGGGCGAGGCGTGATCGCGTCCTTCGAATGGACCGATCCCTGACTTAATCGCACCCATCCGGCCTTTGCAGCTTTATGCTGATGGGGGTTACCAGCTGAGAATTAGGAGCCTTGAGGGTACCCCTAATTATGGTCCCCGACAGTAGCCCCCGAGCCTCGAAGAGAGTGTTAGCACTCGCTTGGAGGCTTTCGTCGCACTTTTTTGCAAGGGGACCAGCCTTTCTCGGTTGCGTTTTGTTCCGGTGGGTGCGCGCGAGCGCACCCGCCGGGTGTAGCCCCCGAGGCCTCGGAGGAGTGGTTTTACTCCTCCGAGGTCTTAA
Source organism: Zea luxurians (assembly GCA_029449295.1). Classification (NCBI taxonomy): domain Eukaryota; kingdom Viridiplantae; phylum Streptophyta; class Magnoliopsida; order Poales; family Poaceae; genus Zea; species Zea luxurians. The sequence continues at coordinate 72,565,317 of JAOPSE010000004.1, read as the reverse complement.
TGCCTCGCGCAATGGTTCGGCTGGTCTGGTTGTTCCCTCATGCGAGCTGGCCGTAGCCCGGGTGTACGGTCGGGTCCAAGTTCTCGGGCTGGTATGTTAACGCTGTCAATGGTTCGGCCGGAGCCGGGTTTGCGAGAGCAGCCCCCGAGCCTCTGCACAGGGCAAGAGGGCGATCAGGGACAGACTCGACTTTTTTACATACGCCCCTGCGTCGCCTTTCCGCAAGGAGGAGGGGGGAAAGCGCCATGTTGCCCTCGATGGGCGCCGAACATGGTGTCTCCGGTGAGCTGCAGGCGGGTAATCCGAGTGGACGTTCGTGCCCCATTCGTTAGGGGTCGGCTAGGGGCCCAGAGGCACGCCCAAAAGTACCTGCGGGTGATCTGCCGGACCCGGTCCCCTGGCGACGGGGTCCGAGGGCTCGATGCCTCCCTCTGATGGGATTCCGTTACAAGATCGTTCCCGCTGGTCTCGAAAATGTCCTAGGGTACCTCGGGAGCGCAGCCCGAGCCTTGGTTATGTATCGAATGTACCCATGGTCATCCCTCGCTTTGTGTCTGAGGCGGCTGTGAACCCTTCGGGGGCCAGCCTTCGAACCCCTGATCAGTAGTGGGCGCGGAGCCCGAGTAGCCTGAGGCGGTCGTTGAACCCTTCCGAGGGGCCGGCCTTCGAACCTCTGACTAGTAGTGGGTGTAGAGCCCACGCGATCTGAGGCGGCTGTCGAACCCTTCCGAGGGGTCAGCCTTCGAACCTCTGATCAGTAGGGAGGCTCGGAGCCTAGTTCCTTCACGGAGAAGGATCCTTTTCGGGGTATCCCCTTTCCCGGTCCCTGTTGCAAGAGAGAGAAAGAGGAAAAAAGGAAAAGGATACGAAATCGAACGACGTGGCGTACCTTTTTCGACGCGGTCATTGTGGCGAAGGCGAAGCGTCGCTCGCTTCTCCTGCCAAAGACGCCGCCTGTCCCGCCGCGGGGTTAATGCGACGGGGCGAGTGGTTCGCGGGGCGGCCGTTGCGCGTGCGCGAGCCGTTCGAGGAATGGAACACGGGCGCGTTGTCTTCACGCCGTGAGAGAGGGTTCTCTCGTCGCCCCTAGATGGGTTGTAGGCTTGGCTGGCGACGTGACCGCTACCCCTGCCCGCCTGCCACCGCCATTACTGCCGGCCCATTTTTGGCCATATTGACCGTCGCGCCAGGCTGGCGCCGTTGGGTCGTGCTCTGGGTCGCCTCAAGTCGCGGTCGGTTCCACAGTCGAGGAGGCGCGGTGGTGGCGCAAGTGGCGGTGCAGTTGCATGCACGAAGCATTCGGCGCACCGGTTGCATGACGCGTGGGCCTGGGCCTCCATGCCGGGCGTGTTGGGAGTCGGAGAAATGCGCCCACTTGGCGCGGTTGCATGCCGCCTGCATGGCTGCCCGCCCTTTCGCCCGCTGGTCTGGGCAAAAGTGGAGAGCCGCTTGTAACCGCTGGGCGGTTGCACGCACCGCGCACGGCGGTTTGGCTTCTTCCGCTCTGAGCCGGCTTGCATGACATGTGGGACCCAGCCCCCGTGCCGTAGGGGAGGACCTTGGAACATGTTGGAGAAGACTGAGAGCACCTAGAGGGGGTGGTGAATAGGTGATCCTGTAACACTAGAAACTCAAGCCACAGCCATCCGGCATTTGCAGCTTTATGCTGATGGGGGTTACCAGCTGAGAATTAGGAGCCTTGAGGGTACCCCTAATTATGGTCCCCGACAGTAGCCCCCGAGCCTCGAAGAGAGTGTTAGCACTCGCTTGGAGGCTTTCGTCGCACTTTTTTGCAAGGGGACCAGCCTTTCTCGGTTGCGTTTTGTTCCGGTGGGTGCGCGCGAGCGCACCCGCCGGGTGTAGCCCCCGAGGCCTCGGAGGAGTGGTTTTACTCCTCCGAGGTCTTAATGCCTCGCGCAATGGTTCGGCTGGTCTGGTCGTTCCCTCATGCGAGCTGGCCGTAGCCCGGGTGTACGGTCGGGTCCAAGTTCTCGGGCTGGTATGTTAACGCTGTCAATGGTTCGGCCGGAGCCGGGTTTGCGAGAGCAGCCCCCGAGCCTCTGCACAGGGCAAGAGGGCGATCAGGGACAGACTCGACTTTTTTACATACGCCCCTGCGTCGCCTTTTCGCAAGGAGGAGGGGGGAAAGCGCCATGTTGCCCTCGATGGGCGCCGAACATGGTGTCTCCGGTGAGCTGCAGGCGGGTAATCTGAGTGGACGTCCGTGCCCCATTCGTTAGGGGTCGGCTAGGGGCCCAGAGGCGTGCCCAAAAGTACCTGCGGGTGATTTGCCGGACCCGGTCCCCTGGCGACGGGGTCCGAGGGCTCGATGCCTCCCTCTGATGGGATTCCGTTACAAGATCGTTCCCGCTGGTCTCGGAAATGTCCTAGGGTACCTCGGGAGCGCAGCCCGAGCCTTGGTTATGTATCGAACGTACCCATGGTCATCCCTCGCTTTGTGTCTGAGGCGGCTGTGAACCCTTTGGGGGCCAGCCTTCGAACCCCTGATCAGTAGTGGGCGTGGAGCCCGAGTAGCCTGAGGCGGTCGTTGAACCCTTCCGAGGGGCCGGCCTTCGAACCTCTGACTAGTAGTGGGTGTAGAGCCCACGCGATCTGAGGCGGCTGTCGAACCCTTCCGAGGGGCCAGCCTTCGAACCTCTGATCAGTAGGGAGGCTCGGAGCCTGGTTCCTTCACGGAGAAGGATCCTTTTCGGGGTATCCCCTTTCCCGGTCCCTGTTGCAAGAGAGAGAAAGAGGAAAAAAGGAAAAGGATACGAAATCGAACGACGTGGCGTACCTTTTTCGACGCGGTCATTGTGGCGAAGGCGAAGCGTCGCTCGCTTCTCCTGCCAAAGACGCCGCCTGTCCCGCCGCGGGGTTAATGCGACGGGGCAAGTGGTTCGTGGGGCGGCCGTTGCGCGTGCGCGAGCCGTTCGAGGAACGGAACACGGGCGCGTTGTCTTCACGCCGTGAGAGAGGGTTCTCTCGTCGCCCCTAGATGGGTTGTAGGCTTGGCTGGCGACGTGACCGCTGCCCCTGCCCGCCTGCCACCGCCATTACTGCCGGCCCATTTTTGGCCGTATTGACCGTCGCGCCAGGCTGGCGCCACTGGATCGTGCTCTGGGTCGCCTCGAGTCGCGGTCGGTTCCGCAGTCGAGGAGGTGCGGTGGTGGCGCAAGTGGCGGTGCAGTTGCATGCACGAAGCATTCGGCGCGCCGGTTGCATGACGCGTGGGCCTGGGCCTCCATGCCGGGCGTGTTGGGAGTCGGAGAAATGTGCCCACTTGGCGCGGTTGCATGCCGCCTGCATGGCTGCCCGCCCTTTCGCCCGCTGGTCTGGGCAAAAGTGGAGAGTCGCTTGTAACCGCTGGGCGGTTGCACGCACTGCGCACGGCGGTTTGGCTTCTTCCGCTCTGAGCCGGCTTGCATGATATGTGGGACCCAGCCCCAGCGCCGTAGGGGAGGACCTTGGAACGTGTTGGAGAAGACTGAGAGCACCTAGAGGGGGGGGGGGGGTGAATAGGTGATCCTGTAACACTAGAAACTCAAGCCACAAATACTTGGTTAAGTGTTAGTACAATAATCGCCAAGTGGCTAGAGAGGTTTCTCCACCAAAACACAATGACCACAAAGATATCAATCACAGAGATGGCACGGTGGTTATCCCGTGGTTCGGCCAAGACCAACGCTTGCCTACTCCATGTTGTGGCGTCCCAACGGACGAGGGTTGCAATCAACCCCTCTCAAGCGGTCCAAAGACCCACTTGAATACCACGGTGTTTTGCTTTGCTTATCTTTATCCCACTTGCGAGGAATCTCCACAAATTGGAGTCTCTCGCCCTTACACTTGAAGTTCACAAAGAAGCACAGAGTAAGGGAGGGAAGCAACACACACAAATCCACAGCAAAATACGCACACACACAGCCAAGACTCGAGCTCAAATGACTGTCTCAAAATTCTCACTAGAACGGAGCTCGAATCACTGAGAATGACAAACGAATGCGCAAAGATTGAGTGTGGATGATCAAGAATGCTCTAAGGTTGCTTGGGTGTCTTCTCCATGTGCTAAGGGGTCCCTTTTATAGCCCCAAGGCAGCTAGGAGCCGTTGAGAGCAATCAGGGAAGGCAATTCTTGCCTTCTGTCGACTGGCGCACCGGACATGTCCGGTGCACCACCGGACACTGTCCGGTGCAGATCTCTTTCCTTATTTGGCGAAGCTGACCGTTGGCGCTTGAGAGCCGTTGGTGCACCGGACACTGTCCGGTGCACACCGGACAGTCCGGTGCTCCCTTCTAGCCGTTGGCTCGGCCACGTGTCCCGCTCGGATCGCGCGGCCGACCGTTGGCCCGGCCGACCGTTGGCTTACCGGACAGTCCGGTGCACCACCAGACAGTCTGGTGAATTTTAGCTGTATGCCGTTAATCATCTCCCGAGAGCAGCCTGTTCGCAGAGCCAGCCTGGCGCACCGGACACTGTCCGGTGCTCCACCGGACAGTCCGGTGAACCCAGACTGAGCAGAATTTGGCTGAACTTAGCCATCTTTTCTCTAACTCGATTTTTTTCTGTTTCCTGCACTTAGACACAATACATTAGTCCATTAAATAATGTACTAAGTCTAGAAACATACCTTTTGACATGATTTGCACTTTGTCCACCACTTTGCATAGATTAACACAAAAGCACTTGTGTTGGCACTCAATCACCAAAATACTTAGAAATGGCCCAAGGGCACATTTCCCTTTCAATCTCCCCCTTTTTGGTGATTTATGCCAACACAACAAAAAGCAACTAGACAAGTGCAAAATCAATTCAAACAAGAACTCAAAATTGTTTTGATCAAATTTGACATATATGGATCACTCTTTGCCACCACTTGGTTTGTTTTTGCAAATCAACTCCAAACTTCTATCTCTAGCTCAAACACAATTGTAGAGACATAAAGAAGGCTGTGTTAATAGAAATTGATCAAAGATTTCAAAAACTCCCCCTTTTTCCCACAATCAACATTCTCCCCATAAAAAGCCAACTTTTGACAAGAGAACCATAAGGAAGTTTTGCCAAAACCAAAAAGCTCTATTCTACTATTTTCAAAACTTCTCAAGTGGTAGCTGATCCGTTACTTGCTTTGGCCTTTATTTTCTCCCCCTTTGGCATCAAGCACCAAAACAGGATCAATCTTGGCCCTTTAACCCCATTGCCTCACCAAATCTTCAAATAAGAGTCCAAAGGCAATAAGAGTTCACAAGATGAACTTGGAATTAGTTACCCTCTCATCGGAGTGCAGTGGAAGTCTCTCATGGTCCAAGTCCACCTTTCCCTTTCAATCCACCTTTGAGACTAAATCAAGCAAACTCAAGCACATGGTTAGTCTCAAAGGGTCAAGTTGTAACAATTCTCCCCCTACATGTGTGCGACACTTGCACAAAGACTTGTGAGGTCCGGGGAGTGCTTGTACAACTTGATCACCATACATAAGCAACAAAATGCAGAAGGAACATGATCAAAGGCATAGACACAAGTAAGCTATAATTCAATCCAGGTTCCGCGAATCTAAGACATTGAGCTCACTACGCAGCCTGCAAAAGGTCTTCTCATCTAGAGGTTTGGTAAAGATATCGGCTAGCTGGTTCTCGGTGCTAACATGAAACACTTCGATATCTCCCTTTTGCTGGTGGTCTCTCAAAAAGTGATGCCGGATGTCTATGTGCTTTGTGCGGCTGTGCTCAACAGGATTTTCCGCCATGCGGATAGCACTCTCATTATCACATAGGAGTGGGACTTTGCTCAGATTGTAGCCAAAGTCCCTGAGGGTTTGCCTCATCCAAAGTAGTTGCGCGCAACACTGTCCTGCGGCAACGTACTCGGCCTCAGCGGTGGATAGGGCAACGGAGGTTTGTTTCTTAGAGTTCCACGACACCAGGGACCTTCCTAAGAATTGGCACGTCCCCGATGTACTCTTCCTATCGACCTTACATCCAGCATAGTCGGAATCTGAATATCCAATCAAGTCAAAGTTAGACCCCTTTGGATACCAGATCCCGAAGCAAGGCGTAGCGACCAAATATCTAAAGATTCGCTTCACCGCCACTAAGTGACACTCCTTAGGATCAGATTAAAATCTAGCACACATGCATACGCTAAGCATAATATCTGGTCTACTAGCACATAAATAAAGCAAAGACCCTATCATGGACCGGTATGCTTTTTGATCAACGTACTTACCTCCTTTGTTGAGGTCGGTGTGTCCGTCGGTTCCCATCGGAGTCTTTGCGGGCTTGGCGTCCTTCATCCCAAACCGCTTTAGCAGATCTTGCGTATACTTCATTTGGGAGATGAAGGTGCCGTCCTTGAGTTGCTTCACTTGGAACCCAAGGAAGTAGTTCAACTCGCCCATCATCGACATCTCAAATTTATGCGTCATCACCCTGCTAAATTCTTCACACGACTTTTGATTAGTAGAACCAAATATTATGTCATCGACATAAATTTGGCACACAAAAAGATCACCATCGCAAGTCTTAGTGAATAGAGTTGGATCGGCTTTCCCAACCTTGAAAGCATTAGCAGTTAAAAAGTCTCTAAGGCATTCATACCATGCTCTTGGAGCTTGCTTAAGTCCATAGAGCGCCTTAGAAAGCTTACACACGTGGTCGGGGTACCGTTCATCCTCGAAGCCAGGGGGTTGCTCTACGTACACCTCTTCCTTGATTGGCCCATTGAGGAAAGCGCTCTTCACATCCATTTGGAACAACCTGAAAGAATGGTGAGCGGCATATGCTAGCAATATACGAATAGACTCTAGCCTAGCCACAGGAGCAAAAGTCTCCTCAAAGTCCAAACCTGCGACTTGGGCATAACCTTTTGCCACAAGTCGAGCCTTGTTCCTCGTCACCACCCCGTGCTCGTCTTGTTTGTTGCGGAACACCCACTTGGTTCCCACAACATTTTGCTTAGGACGAGGCACCAGTGTCCAAACTTCATTCCTTTTGAAGTTGTTGAGCTCTTCCTGCATGGCCAACACCTAGTCCGGATCTAGCAAGGCCTCTTCTACCCTGAAAGGCTCAATAGAAGAGACAAAAGAGTAATGCTCACAAAAATTAACTAATCGAGACTGAGTAGTTACTCCCTTGCTAATGTCACCCAAAATCTGGTCGACGAGATGATCCCTTTGAATCGTCACTCGAACTTGGGTTGGAGGGGCCTGAGGTGCTTCTTCCTCTTCAATTTGGACATCCTGTGCTCCCCCTTGATCACATGCCTCCTTTTGATGAACCTGTTCATCGTCTTGAGTTGGGGGTTGCACCATAGTTGAGGAAGACGGTTGATCTTGCTCCAATTGTTCCTGAGGCCGTACATCTCCAATCACCATGGTGCGTATCGCGGCCGTTGGAACATCTTCTTCATCTACATCATCAAGATCAACAACTTGCTCTCTTGGAGAGCCATTAGTCTCATCAAATACAACGTTGCTAGAGACTTCAACCAAACCCGATGATTTGTTGAAGACTCTATACGCCTTTGTATTTGAGTCATAACCTAATAAAAACCCTTCTACAGCTTTGGGAGCAAATTTAGAATTTCTACCCTTCTTCACTAGAATGTAGCATTTACTCCCAAAAACTCGAAAATACGAAACATTGGGTTTGTTACCGGTTAGAAGCTCATACGAAGTCTTCTTGAGGAGGCGGTGAAGGTAGACCCGGTTGATGGCGTGACAAGCCGTGTTCACGGCTTCCGACCAAAAGTGCTCGGGGGTCTTGAACTCTCCAAGCATCGTCCTAGCCATATCGATGAGCGTCCTGTTCTTCCTATCTACCACACCATTTTGCTGTGGTGTGTAGGGAGCGGAGAACTCGTGCTTGATCCCTTCCTCCTCAAGGTACTCCTCCACTTGAAGGTTCTTGAACTCGGACCCGTTGTCGCTCCTTATCTTCTTCACCTTGAGCTCAAACTCATTTTGAGCTCTCCTGAGGAAGCGCTTGAGGGTCCCTTGGGTTTCAGATTTATCCTGCAAAAAGAATACCCAAGTGAAGCGGGAAAAATCATCAACTATAACAAGACCATACTTACTTCCTCCTATGCTTAGATAGGCGACGGGTCCGAAGAGGTCCATATGAAGCATCTCCAGTGGTCTTGACGTGGTCATCACATTTCTGGAGTGATGTGAGCTTCCCACCTATTTTCCTGCTTGACAAGCTGCACAAGGTCTATCTTTTTCGAAATGCACATTGGTTAGACCTATCACGTGTTCTCCCTTTAGAAGCTTGTGAAGGTTCTTCATCCCCACATGTGCTAAACGGCGATGCCACAGCCAGCCCATGCAAGTCTTAGCTATTAAGCATGCATCTAGACCGGCCTCCTCTTTAGCAAAATCAATTAAATAAAGTTTGTCGTCTAGTACACCCTTAAAAGCTAGTGAACCATCACATCTTCTAAAGATAGACACATCTACATTTGTGAAAAGACAATTATATCCCATATTGCATAATTGACTAACAGATAACAAATTATATCCGAGAGACTCTACTAAAAACACATTAGAAATAGAGTGCTCGGAAGAAATGGCAATTTTTCCTAATCCTTTCACCTTGCCTTGGTTCCCATCACCGAATATGATTGAATCTTGGGAATCCTTGTTCTTGACGTAGGAAGTGAACATCTTCTTCTCCCCCGTCATGTGGTTTGTGCATCCGATGTCGATAATCCAGCTTGAACCTCCGGATGCATAAACCTGCAAGGCAAATTTAGGCTTGGGTTTTAGGTACCCAACTCTTGTTGGGTCCTACAAGGTTAGTCACAATAGTTTTAGGGACCCAAATGCAAGTTTTATCTCCCTTGCATCTTGCCCCTAACTTCCTAGCAATCACCTTCTTACCCTTTCTACAAATAGCAAAGGGAGCATTGCAAGCATAATAAATGGTAGAAGGTTCATTCACTACTTTCCTAGGAATATGAACAAAATTTCTTCTAGGCATAACATTTTTCCTAGCAACATTTTTATCATGCACAACATGGGAACTAGAAGCAGTCATAGCATATGAATCAAAAGCATCATAACTTCTAAAAGCATTTCTAGAATAACTCCTATCATGGTACATGAAAGCATGGTTCTTTTTAGCATTACTGGCCATAGGGGCCTTCCCTTTCTCCTTGGTGGAGATGGGAGCCTTATGGCTTGTTAAGTTCTTGACTTCTCTCTTGAAGCCAAGACCATCCTTAATTGAGGGGTGTCTACCAACCATGTAGGCATCCCTTGCAAATTTTATTTTATCAACTTCACTCTTGCTAGTCTTAAGTTGGGCATTAAGACTAGCCACTTCATCATTTAATTTTGAAATTGAAACTAAGTGTTCACTACAAGCGTCAATATCAAAATCCTTACACCTAGTGCAAATTGCAACATGTTCAACACTAGAGTTAGATTTACTTGCTACTTCTAGTTTAGCATTTAAATCATCAATTACACCTTTTAAAGATGAAATGGTTTCATGGCAAGTAGAAAGTTCACAAGAAAGCATTTCATTTCTTTTAACTTCTAGAGCAAGAGAATTTTGAGCACTAACAAATTTATCATGCTCTTCATATAAAAGGTCTTCTTGTTTCTCTAAGAGTCTATCCTTTTCATTCAAGGCATCAATTAATTCATTAATCTTATCTATTTTAGTTCTATCCAATCCCTTGAACAAATTAGAGTAATCTATTTCTTCATCACTAGACTCATCATCACTAGAAGAATCATAAGTACTAGCATTACGAGTGATTACCTTCTTTTCCCTTGCCATGAGGCAAGTGTGATGCTCGTTGGGGAAGAGAGCCGATTTGTTGAAGGCGGTGGCGGCGAGTCCTTCGTCGTCGGAGTCGGACGAAGAGCAATCCGAATCCCACTCCTTTCCAAGGTGTGCTTCGCCTTTGGCCTTCTTGTAAACCTTCTTGCTCTCTCTCTTCCCATTCTTTCCTTGCTCCTGGTCACTATCATTATCGGGACAGTTAGCAATAAAATGACCAAGCTTACCACATTTGAAGCATGAGCGCTTCCCCTTTGTCTTGGTCTTGCTTGGCTGCCCCTTGCGACCTTTTAGCGCCGTCTTGAATCTCTTGATGATGAGAGCCATCTCTTCATCATTAAGTCCGGCCGCTCAATTTGTGCCACCTTGCTAGGTAGCGTCTCCTTGCTTCTTGTTGCCTTGAGAGCAAGAGGTTGAGGCTCATTGATTGGACCATTCAATGCGTCGTCCACGTATCTTGCTTCCTTGATCATTATTCGCCCGCTCACGAACTTTCCAAGTATCTCCTCGGGCGTCATCTTGGTGTACCTAGGATTCTCACGAATATTGTTTACAAGATGTGGATCAAGGACAGTAAAAGACCTTAGCATTAGGCGGACGACGTCGTGGTCCATCCATCACGTGCTTCCATAGCTTCTTATCTTGTTGACAAGGGTCTTGAGCCGGTTGTACGTTTGGGTTGGCTCTTCTCCCCTTATCATAGCGAATCTCTCGAGTTCGCCCTCCACCAACTCCATCTTGGTGAGCATTGTGATGTCATTCCCCTCATGAGAGATCTTGAGGGTGTCCCAAATTTGCTTTGCGTTATCCAAGCCGCTCACTTTGTGGTATTCATCCCTGCACAATGAAGCTAGAAGAACAGTAGTAGCTTGTGCATTTTTATGAATTTGCTCATTAATGAACATGGGACTATCCGTACTATCAAAGTGCATTCCACTCTCTACAATCTCCCATATACTAGGATGGAGAGAGAACAAGTGACTACGCATTTTGTGACTCCAAAATCCGTAGTCCTCTCCATCAAAATGAGGAGGTTTACCAAGTGGAATAGATAATAAATGAGCATTTGTACTTTGAGGAATACGAGAGTAATCAAAAGAAAAGTTCGGATTGACCGTCTTCTTTTTCTCGTAGTCGTCGTCGTCCTCTTGGTAAGAGGAAGATTCGTCGCTGTCGTAGTAGACGATCTCCTTGATGCGCCTTGTCTTCTTCTTCTTCCCGTCTTTGCGCTTGTGGCCCGAGCCCGAGTCGGTAGGCTTGTCATCCTTCGGCTCGTTGAAGATAGACTCCATCTCGTTGTTGTTGACCACCATCCCCTTTCCCTTAGGATCCATCTCTTTGGGCGATTAGTCCCTTCTTGAAGAGAACGACTCCGTTACCAATTGAGAGCACCTAGAGGGGGGGGGGGGTGAATAGGTGATCCTGTAACACTTGAAACTCAAGCCACAAATACTTGGTTAAGTGTTAGTACAATAATCGCCAAGTTGCTAGAGAGGAGTCTCCGCCAAAACACAATGACCACAAAGATATCAATCACAGAGATGGCACGGTGGTTATCCCGTGGTTCGGCCAAGACCAACGCTTGCCTACTCCACGTTGTGGCGTCCCAACGGACGAGGGTTGCAATCAACCCCTCTCAAGCGGTCCAAAGACCCACTTGAATACCACGGTGTTTTGCTTTGTTTATCTTTATCCCACTTGCGAGGAATCTCCACAAATTGGAGTCTCTCGCCCTTACACTTGAAGTTCACAAAGAAGCACAGAGTAAGGGAGGGAAGCAACACACACAAATCCACAGCAAAATATGCACACACACAGCCAAGGCTCGAGCTCAAATGACTATCTCAAAATTCTCACTAGAACGGAGCTCGAATCACTGAGAATGACAAACGAATGCGCAAAGATTGAGTGTGGATGATCAAGAATGCTCTAAGGTTGCTTGGGTGTCTTCTCCATGCGCCAAGGGGTCCCTTTTATAGCCCCAAGGCAGCTAGGAGCCGTTGAGAGCAATTAGGGAAGGCAATTCTTGCCTTCTGTCGACTGGCGCACCGGACATGTCCGGTGCACCACCGGACACTGTCCGGTGCAGATCTCTTTCCTTATTTGGCGAAGCCGACCGTTGGCGCACCGGACACTGTCCGGTGCACACCGGACAGTCCGGTGCTCCCTTCTAGCCGTTGGCTCGGCCACGTGTCCCGCTCGGATCGCGCGGCCGACCGTTGGCCCGACCGACCGTTGGCTCACCGGACAGTCCGGTGCACCACCAGACATTCCGGTGAATTTTAGCCGTACGCCATTAATCATCTCCCGAGAGCATCCTGTTCGCCAGAGCCAGCCTGGCGCACCGGACACTGTCCGGTGCACCACAGGACACTGTCCGGTGCTCCACCGGACAGTCCGGTGAACCCAGACTGAGCAGACTTTGGCTGAACTTAGCCATCTTTTCTCTAACTCGATTTTTTTCTGTTTCCTGCACTTAGACACAATACATTAGTCCATTAAATAATGTACTAAGTCTTGAAACATACCTTTTGACATGATTTGCACTTTGTCCACCACTTTGCATAGATTAACACAAAAGCACTTGTGTTGGCACTCAATCACCAAAATACTTAGAAATGGCCCAAGGGCACATTTCCCTTTCAAAGACTCAGCCCACGACGGCTGGGGACGCAAGTAGGGAGAGTCGCCTTTAAAAGGAGGGTGACCCCCTTGGAAGGCGACCATGTCTTCGCGCTCCCTTATGCATCGTGCCTTTCCACCTTCCAAGCCCCCGGATGGGGGATGCTTGCAGTCTTTCCGCCTCGTCGTTGGAGGAACGCAACTCCGTGGGAGTTGGTACCTTTCAGCCATCGTTCGGCTTCAAGGATTTTCATCATCCAGCCCGGCTGTACCCCTCCGCCGGCGGTCACCCGAGACGGTGACCACCAGCCCCTGGGTGGGGAGAAGCAAGCCGGGCTGCGATCTTGGTCCCACCCTCAGCTTCAAGGATGTTCATCATCCTCGCTGGGGTGGAGGCCGGGCTGAGCTGGAGCTCTACCTCCCGCGCGGGTCCGTGGGCCGGCCTCTCTTGCAGCGTTCGAGGGAGAGGGCGCTCACGGGCCCTGCGGGCGGGTCGAGCTCCGACAATGCGGGGCTGGTCGACGGTGGGCATCGTCAACCTCGGCGCGTCGGGTTCGTCGGCCTGGCTCCCGGTGCCCCCTCCCGCCGGAAGGCGGCTGCCACGCCGTGTGCACGGGAGGACCACCCAAGATGTCGCGCGCTGCTAGGGCGGCATTCGTGTTCTGGGGCGGTCCTGCCTTTGCACCGGTATGGCGCCCCCGCGCGGAGGTTGGTGCTCCGCTCGTCTGGGAGGATGCGAGTGGTGATCTGCCGGTGGGCTGACGGCCCCTGTCGTCGGTGCCGAGGCGGAGGCGGCTCGAGAAGTCCCCGTCGCCGACGGGATCACCGCCACCATCCGCGCTTTGGGCCTCCGTCTCCTTGTACTTGTCCTCGCCCCTCGAGCGTCGGTGTGGGCGAGGGCAAGGTTGCAGCGGCGTTCGCCCTGAGGCTATCGCTGCTGCAGTTCGGCCACCCGTAGAGGGGGTCGTTGTCGCTGCTGCTGGAGCGGGCGACAGTGAGCCATTCGTCGGTCTTCTGTTGCTTCGCAGGCCCCCCCAATTGTGTGGGGTTGTTCGTACCTGCGGAGGTGGAACCGGAGTTCCGTTTGTGATGGCACTTTGAATGTCAGTGTTTTTGTTCATTGCGGTTGTCGAAGCCTGAACACGTATGTAATTTCGGCACAGAGCCGTGTTTTTTCCTCATTTTCGAGCGCTAAGACTCGCCTGTTGATTGCTTGAACCGCTTCACCAAGCGTGAGTCGCCCCATGTAAAGGTGACGAGTGAGGTATCCGTATCCTGGAGGCGTAGGAGTCCCTCGGCTCGGTCAGCCTTGTTGTCCGAGGCTTCCCTTGCTTAGTTAGAGGAACCCCTCGGCCGCTCTTCGATGAGCCAAGGTCAGGGGTAGCGGTGTCAGTGCGAACAGAGGCAGGGTTGGCCCGAGAAGAAGACCTGGTCGGCCGGAGCCTGGTCGGGTCGTCCGTTAGCAGGACCGACGCTGGAATTGACCTACCGAGGCCTCGGGTCGGGCTGATGTCCTCGGAGGACAGCTGGCCGAGGCCCTGGGGTGACTGGCCGAGCCGCCTGCCCGAGCCGGATTCTCGGAGAAGACCCTGGCGGCGACGACCCGGGCTTGGTGATGACGTTGTCTTTCAGAGCGGAGACCCTTATATCGGGTCGCCGTCCGAGGCCAGGTCGGACCTCGCCGAAGGTGTTGTCGACGCCGAGGGTGCTGCTGCTCCCTTCAAGTGTCAAGATCCATGCCTGCAGGGTCGGACCATCTTGTAGCGCGTGTTTTCTGCAGCCGCCGAGGCCAAAACACACCTTCGCCGTGTTGTAAAGCTGCGTCTCCTTTCCTCTTATTTCGAGTATCTGGACTTTTCTGTCGGTAACAGAATTGCTTGTGCGAGCGAGAGTTGCTTCTCACAGAAGGTGGCGAGTGAGGTATCCGTATCCCGGAGGCGTAGGAGTCCCTCGACTCGGTCGACCTTGCTGCTTACGCGCACTCTTACCCGTCCATGGGGTTCTGTCACCGACGCAGTCGAGAAGGCTCGAAGAATCGCTTCGAAGAAGAGCTTCTGAACGTGAAGACTTGTTCGGTCCGTGGAATCACTTATCCGAACATGAGTTACTTATCGCAGAAGGTGATGAGTGAGGTATCCATATCCCGGAGGCGTAGGAGTCCCTCGGCTCGGTTAGCCTTGGCTGCTTACATGTACTCCGTCGTTTTCAGGATCCACTTTCGAAGTAGTCAAAAAGCACGAAAGACATTCTGGCAGAAAGGATCTTTTTTCGAGGAAAAAATTCGACGCAGAGGGGGTTCCCCCCTTTTAGCCCCCGAGGGAGGGTCGGACTTTGCCGAGGCAAGGTTGACCCTTCCTTGATGACTAAACTTTGCGTAGGAGCGAGGTATATGAACAACTTGAAAACATCTTAAGGGTAGAAGCGACGTAGCTGTTGGATGTTCCAAGCGTTACCGTAGACCTCGCCTTGACTGTTGGCCAGCTTGTACGTTCCGGGCTTCAGAACCTTGGCGATGACGAACGGCCCCTCCCAGGGGGGCGTGAGCTTGTGCCACCCTCGGGCGTCTTGTCGCAGCCGAAGCACCAGATCGCCCACCTGGAGGTCTCGGGACCGGACCCCTCGGGCGTGGTAGCGTCGCATAGACTGCTGGTACCGTGCCGAGTGTAGTAAGGCCCTGTCCCAAGCCTCTTCCAGCTGGTCCAGCGAGTCTTCTCGACTAGCTTGGTTGCTTTGGTCGGCATAGGCCCTTGTCCTCGGGGAACCGTATTCTAAGTCTGTGGGCAAGATGGCCTCGGCCCCATAGACTAGAAAGAACGGCGTGAAGCCCGTGGCTCGGCTCGGTATTGTCCTCAGGCTCCAGACCACTGAGGGGAGTTCCTTTATCCATCGCTTGCCGAACTTGTTGAGGTCGTTGTAGATCCGAGGCTTGAGTCCTTGTAGAATCAAGCCGTTGGCACGCTCTACTTGCCCATTCGTCATGGGATGAGCCACGGCGGCCCAGTCCACCCGGATGTGGTGATCCTCGCAGAAGTCCAGGAACTTTCTGCCGGTGAACTGGGTGCCGTTGTCGGTGATGATGGAGTTCAGGACCCCGAAACGATGGATGATGTTGGTGAAGAACGCTACCGCCTGCTCGGACCTGATGCTGTTTAGGGGTCGGACCTCGATCCACTTGGAGAATTTGTCGATGGCGACCAACCGGTGCGTGTAGCCCCCGGGTGCCTTCTGCAAGGGGCCGACGAGGTCCAGACCCCACACAGCAAAAGGCTAGGTGATGGGTATCGTCTGCAGAGCCTAAGCAGGCAGGTGGGTCTGCCTTGCGTAGAACTGATACCCCTCGCATGTGAGGACAATTCCAGTGGCGTCGGCCATCGCCGTCGGCCAGTAGAAACCTTGTCGGAAAGCATTTCCGACAAGGGCTCGAGGTGCTGCGTGATGGTCGCAAGCCCCCGAGTGTATCTCTCGAAGGAGTTCCTGACCTTCGGTGATGGAGATGCATCGCTGGAGGATGCCTGAGGGGCTGCGGTGGTAGAGCTCCTTCCTATCTCCCAGCAAGACGAACGACTTGGCGCGCCGCGCCATTCGCCGAGCTTCAGCTCGGTTGGGGGGTAGTTCTCCTTGGTGGAGATACTGCAGGTACGGGGCCTGCCAGTTTTGATCAGGCGCGACCCTGCTCTGCTTCCCCTCAACGTGAAGCGTCTCGCCCTCGGGGGCCGAGGGTACCTCGGGCCAAACCGAGGACGACACGCCCGAGCCCGAGGCACCCTCGGTCCAGCCGAGCTTCAGGTAGGTGTAGTTGGGGACGGCCATGAACTTCGTGTAGCATGGTCTTCCCAGTACCACGTGGTAGGTTCCTCGGAACCCGACCACCTCGAACGTCAGGGTCTCCCTTCGGAAGTTGGAGGGTGTTCCGAAGCAGACGGGAAGGTTGAGTTGTCCGAGGGGCTGAACACGCTTCCCGGGAATGATCCCATGGAAGGGCGCAGCGCCTGCCCGGACGGAGGACAGATCGACACGCAGTGTGACACCCCAGTGTCACTCAGGGTTTTTCTCAAAAAGCCAAACCAAGAGCCATTATTTTATGTGAACCAAAGTAAGCATGAGCATCAAAATAACTTAAGTAATGATGAAGTCACCAAGTATATACTTAAAAGTGTCATGATCAAAGCAATTGAGTCCCTTAAAAGATCAGATTATGCAACCCTAGTTTAAAAACCCTAAATGAGCCCCATGAGCAAAATTCAAAAAGTAAGAAAAAGGGAGTGAAAAGTTTAAAATTTTGAGTTGAGCCAATTATAAAAATTGAAGTATATTTAATGGGCAACAAGAAAGATTGAGAAAGCTTAGCCAAAATAACTCAAATAAAACCCCAAATCAAGCTTTCCATGTGTGGACTTAATGAGAATTCTGAAATTCAGATTTCCGAAATTCAGACCTTGAGCCAAAGATCAGGGATGTTCACCTTGATCCCTAACTCGAATCCTAATGGCCCCATTGACAAAAATGTGTCTAACTAACCCCTCTGTCGTGTGCCAGAAGATGGCATTGGGACGCGAGCCCTAGACACGACTAAACCTTGGATTTGCCTCGGATTTGCGCAGGGAGACAGACCAGATTTCCTGGCTCCATATCTCTGCAACCAGTAGGCAAAATCCTATGACCCCCACACAAGAATGGTAGCTTGTAGGGAGGAGAAGAGGTTTTGTGCACTGACCAAGGCGAGAGCAGGCTCGGATGAGCGACTACACGCGCCAGAACTTGGGCAGAACGCGCGCTCACACGTGTTCGACCCTGGTCGGCACGCCAGAGCTCACCCAACCCCCGCGCGCGCGCTCCCCGGCGTCCGGTCAAGACCGCCGCGCGCTCACGCCTTGGCCGTGCCCGCCCGCGCCTATAAAGCCTCCCCAGGCGCGCCTCACTTCGCCCCGCACTCACCCTCACCGGCCAACCACTTTTCCTTAGCTCCGGCGAGCTTAATTTCCGCCCGCCATTGCCGCCCGAGCTTCGGCCACCGTGGCCAGCTCCCTCCAGCCACCCTCAAGTCAAGCCAGTGCTTCGGCCAGCTCCACCAGCAGCCCGTGAAGCTTGCCAAGCCCTCGGACCCAGCCGGACTTCACCGGAGGCCCGAGATCGACCTCACCGGACTTCGGTCTTCCGCCGCCGCGCGTGGACCGAGTTATCCAGTGAGTCTCCGCCCAATTCCTTGCGCTCGAGTCTTCTCTGGCATCCCGTGAACCTCCCTGACCCATTTGATTGAACTATCTCGCCGTGACCAGGCCGGTCTCCTCGCCGCCGACGAGCATCCCCGCCTGCGCGCGTGGACCGACCGACTCCGGCCATCTCCGACGGCGTTCCGCACACCGTTGTGATCCCCAAGACCTCCCCTTCATCCTCGACCGCTTCACCGGAACAGTCTCACCGCCGGTAAGCCCCTCCGCCCTTTTCCCCGCCGTGGCTACTGTTTGAGGTAGAAGAAGGACCTCAGGTTAGGTTTTTGTAGAACCCGAGGGGTTTTTTGTAACGTCAGCGACTCATGTGAATAGTAGCCTGAGGACTGATTCGCGAGGAAAAACTTAGAAAACCGCCAGGGGCTCCAGTGCAAAGTGGATTTTCATTTAATCAATTCTGTTATTCTTTTTAAATAATCAGAGAACTTGTAAAATTCATAACTTGATGAATTCTTAATCGAAAAATGTCAAACCAATTTTGCTAGCCTCTGTATATTATAATCTATCATTTAAAAATAGTAAACCCTATGCTTTCTGTTCAAAATTTTAGAGTTTAAAATTAAAAACAGAAACCCACTAAACCTTATTTAATCAAGGAAAATTAGTTTTTCTTCTGTGCTAGACTTAAGAAAATTTGTGGGTATTCAAACCTCTTTTAGACACTGTTTAAAAATAGTAGGAACCCCAGCATTAGAAATTATGATGTAGTTTCTCATTTAAAGATGTTTTGACCAAAACTTAGAGAAAATCAGAAAGATATTAGAAATTAATGAACAGTGATTAATATTATTTTTCCTAGTTTACTTATGTAACAGAGGACTTAGGAAAAATACAGAGACCATTAATTTGGATCAATGCTAAATTAAAATGATTTGTTTAGCCTAAATAAGACTGAAAATCAATTATTAAAGAGGCAAAACTATAACCAAAATGCTTAACAAAAATCCAGTGAACTTATAACCACCAGAACCCCACTACAAAAATGCAGAGCACCTCAGTCCAACTTTTTAAGTAAGGGAAATAAATACAAGGTGACAATAAGGCATTTTCCAATTAAATCATGAACAACCTCAAATAATGTGATAATGGGCAACCAAAAATTAGCTAAGTCTATGATGAGGTAAACTACCAGAGAAAAATGCAAACCCATGAGAAGGGGCAAAACTCTTACCAATTACTAATAATTTAAGAGAAAAGCCATTTGATTCAAATAATGCATACCACCCCTTCCCTTAAGCAAAAAGATGCCAAACTTCAGAATGATTGCTCTTGCACAAAATAATAACCAAGAAAAATAAGAACTCTGTTGTTTGATATTTTTCAAGTATAGTGGTAGTAGAAAGCACCCATTTGGCTAGAAACTTGAGAAAACCATAGAAAAATAATTAAAAGGTATTAATGACTAGAAATTTGTATCAAGTCATGTTATAACACCTAAAAGCCAGCAAAAATAAGTTCTGAAGAATTACCCACTGTTAAATAGTAGTTGTAGTTCAAAGCACCCCTTCTACCTTAGCGTTTAGTAATTTTGTGCAGAGAAAACTATTCACTTTCTGATCCCCAAATTTTAAGAAAGAGAAACACACACCAGTAGTAAGCCACTGTAATTTTTACAGAATTTTTAGAATTTTATAAAAGCAACTTGTAGTTCAAACCTACTTCAAAACATTAAAGAGAATAAAGGAAAAGGAAAGAAGAAATAAACCCCACCTCAATAAGTCTAACTTGAGTACTTATCATTTGTCCCTAAAGACTTAAAAAGAATTCAGAGGAACCCCAAAAGTAAACCTACCTTTTACCTTAGCTAAATTTGAACCAGTTTACCAAATACACCACCCAAGGGTCTTGCATAAGTAAAGTTAACTTTGTTTAACTCAAGAAAGACCATACACCTTTTAAGTTGTGATTTCTAAAAGCACATATCATATCATGCATATATCTTACGCATTGCATTCATTAGATTGTAATCTTGCCGACGGAGAGTACGTGCTCATCCCCGAGCAAGGACCTGTCCAAGAGGAGGACCAGGAGCAGGCTTCAGAGACTGCTATTGAGGATCTCCCCGCAGCCCCAGCAATTGAAGGCAAGCCCCGGTTTTATGCATAACCTATTAATTATGCTATTTTACTACACTTAATGCTTGTAGGATTGCAATGTGCACTTAAGTGTAGGAGTTGCTTGAAACCTCTAGTTGCATGAACTTAGGACTCCTTTTGAGATGGATACTAGTATGCTAGGTCGAGTAGCTGCTTGCTAATCAGGATCTCGGTAGAAGTCGAGTGATTTTTCTAGCACTCGCGCGAGGTCAGGAATTGATTGTATTCATCTTGATAATGGGATATATGTTGGTCTATGGACTTGGATCCAGGGAGGATGCCTTGCCCATGAGACGGGAAAATGAATTAAGGATTAATGTGTGGATACCTGAGTCAAGCTTTTGAACGTACTAAGCACATGCCGGGAAATATGGTAACCGGTAAACCTAGTACCTGAGTGAAGCCGGGCGCGGACTTTATCCCTCATGCGACCTGAGACTGGTTCTCCCATGCTAGCTATGGTGGGTACAAGTGCGGTCACTGCACGGCGGCAGCCGGGATCAGTGGAGCATTGTATGCCAAGGCGGTGAGGCCTGGACGCGAACGGGGAATCGATGGGGACGGTTGTCATGTGTAGGGTCGGAGTGCCCTGACATGCCGTGTGTTTAGGTTTACCTTGCAAGGTTAAAACTCGATTCGAATCGTCTGCTTCTCGCAGCTAATGAGACTGCTTGATTCCTTGTACTGCATCGAGTAAGAAGTGAAATGTGGTTACATGAGATAACTTGTTGATTGAACTAATTGATTGTTACCATGTATGCTTAGAAGGAGCAAATCTAGCTAAGTTAATGATGGTAAAATTGGAAAAGCTAAAAATTGATTTTAGTAACAGCTAGTGCTTTTGGCAAACCAAACCCCTCAGCCAAACAGCTGCATAGTCTAGAGGTAGAGGAGTAGACTCCTCACACCGGGTAAGTCTAGCTAAGTATTAGTATACTCAGCCTTGCTTGTGGCACCATTTTTGCAGGTACCATGCAGGAGTTGGTTGATGGTGTGACTTGGCCTACCACCCTGCCACCGGGTTGGACGGTTGAGTGGGATGTTGCTCCGGTAGGAGAGGAGCCTGAGGAGTAATGGGCTAGGCCTTGCCCATTTCCTCACTACCGACGACATCGATTATCCGCTGCACTTTACTTTATGAACTTTATTTGCTACTCCAGAACTCCGATTTATGTAATAATTCAGTACTTAATTTGAGGTTTCCTGTTTTATTGTATTTCTTCTGTGACTCACCTTCGAGTGAGATTGTGGAATTTGATCCTGGTTAAGTGGCTCTATCAGACTAGATCTGAAGGACTGACGGTTTATTCCGATTTAAGTGTGTCACGGCCCTTGAGGCATGACTTAGGCACTTGAGCTGGAATAATTCGGGTGGTTCTGCCACAGCTGGTATCGGAGCAAATTCCACCACAGAGAAGGACAATAAACCATGAATACCAATTTTCAAAATCTAAAACTTGCCTAGAAACTGCTATAGATCGTCAGGACTAGACCGCTAGACCTAGGACGAAAGGCCTTAGGCATAGAGGGAAATAGGTGGCAAATTAATTAGGCCCCGTTGGCCAATACTTATATTTTAGGATGCCCTAAAAAGGCACCCTATTTTCTTTTTGAGAGGTAACGTTTCTTCCAGCATGCATGCATTATAAAACATAAAGAGGAATTAAAATCTGAGCTAACCCCTTTTTCTCTAAAACCATCCGGGCTCTCTTTTTCTTTTTCCTTCCACCATAATCTTTATCTTTGATTCCCTTCCGCAGATGGACTCACCCACCCCCGCCAGTGGAGGAGACTCTCGTTTCAGTTCTGACTTCCTTTCTCGCGATGGCTTTCCTTCCATCTTGTGGGAAGTGCTTAACTCCGCCGGTTACCCTATGCCCCCTTTGTACACAGTGCAGTTGTATGAGGAGCATCGGGTACCTCGTTGTCGGGTCTGGCTGACTTTGGAGGCTCATCCCCTTCAGCCGGGTTGGCGTTCTCTTGACTCTGAGACGATTGGACTCAGGACGGACGACACCGTTGAGGCAGCAGCCATGAAGGCTCTGACGACTTTCTGTGGCTACCATCCCCTGGAGATGGTGATGCACCCCTTGGGACTCTTCCCTGCTGAGAGGAAGGATGATCCCATGTGGTGTAACCGCGTGAGCCATGTGAAGGATGTGTGGGCCATGTATCCTGACTTGGTTGGGAGGGTCACCGTTCAGTGCATGAGTGCGCTGTACCGCCTTCAGGCCCTTCAGAGCGATGCTATGACACTTCTTGCTAACACCGCTCGGACTGCCAAGCTCACTCTCGACAGTCGGGAAGATTTTGTGGTCGACCTATCCACAGAGTTGGTTGAGAAGGATCTGCAGGTGGAGAGGCTGAGCCAGCGTATCGCTACCCTGGAGCAGCAAGTGGAGATCCGAGACAACACTATTGATGTCTTGGAGAACTAGCTTCACGATGTGCAGAGGGAACTCGAGGAAGCAAATGACCACTTGGACATGCACCACCTGGAGATGGAGGCCAATGAAGCAGGAAGCGAGGGAGAAGAGGCTCCCGAGGAGCTAGGACCAGCCCCGGGTGCCAATGGGACTACCTCCGCGATGCCCCCTTCACCCGTATCCAGTGTCGCTTCCACCGCTCAGGGTTAAGCAGTCGCTTTGACATTTTTTTTAGGTGGATAGAAACCTATGCGAGCTTAGTAGTATCACATTTTGGACTAGGCTTGTGGGTACTTTCCCCTGATTAATGTAACCCTATGAACTTTTGGAATCTGTGGGATCTTTGTCACCATGTTATCTTCATTTCGAACCTAATATTATGACTATGGCATTTTTCCCATATAAAATGATATCTTGTCGTTCGAAACTGTGAGTTGGGATAACAATGGCGACAATCTCTGTTTTCAGATGGCAGCTAGGCAGCATCGCGGGCAGAACGAGCAAGTTCCCCCGCCACCTCCTCCAGCACCCACAGTACAAGAGCTGATGGCCCAGCAGAATGAGATTCTGCGACAGCTCTTGCAGCGCCAGCCCCACCCCCAGCAGCATGGTGGAGGCCAGCCTCAGCGACCTCCGGCTATGGCAACATACCAGGAGTTTCTAAGCACGCAGCCGCCCTTGTTCGCCAAGGCAGAGGATCCGTTGGACGCCGACGTATGGCTTCGCGTCGTCGAGTCCAAGTTTCCCCTCCTCACGGGAGACTGCCCTGATGCTACCAAGACCCGCTTCGCCGCGCAGCAGCTTCGCGGATCTGCTCGGACTTGGTGGGATCACTTCCGTGCTATGCTCCCTGATGATCGTGAGGTATCTTGGGAGGAATTCAAGACTGCCTTCAGAGGACACCACATTCCAGCTGGCATTCTTGATCGAAAGCTGAATGAATTTCTGGCCCTCAATCAAGGAACCCGCACGGTACTGCAGTATGCGCAAGCCTTCAACGACTTATGCCAGTATGCAGGGTATCATGCTGATTCTGATGAGAAGAAGAGGGATCGCTTCCGCAGAGGTCTCAATACCAAGCTGCGGGAACGACTCAATACTGTCCGGGCTGATAGCTTCAATGAGTTGGTCAATATGGCCATCTCCCAGGAGGATTGCATTGTTGCTCACCGGGCAGAGAAGAAGAGAAATGCACCGATGGCAGCACCATCTGCTCAGGCTCAGAGGTTCCGGATTGTTTCTCACAATCAGAGCAGGGGTTTTCAGCAGCAGGCAGGCAGATGGGTGATCAGGCCACCTCAGCAGCAGCAGCAGCCGGCACCCAACCGCTACCCAGCTCCCGCCCCAAGGAACAATCAGCCTCCGCAGCAGCAGCAGTTCCGCCAGGGCAATGGGAACAAGTGTTTCACTTGTGGCAATGTGGGCCACTATGCCAAGAATTGTCCCAGGAACCAGCAGAGGCAGATGCCAGCACCAAATCAAGACAAGGGAAGAAAGCAGAAGGTGCAAGTCAGGCAAGGGAAGCTCAACTTCACTGCTCTTGAGGAAGTGCCAGAAGGAGCTCCTATCATGACTGGTATCTTTTCAGTTTATAATCAACCTGCTTTAATTCTGTTTGATTCTGGTGCATCTCATAGTTTCATTAGCCAAAAGTTCAGTGCTAAATGCAAACTGCCATTCTCTCACTCAAAAGGGTCATTCATGATAGTCACACCTGGGGGTTAAATTGCAACTAATCAATTAAACCAAAGTGTGCCTATTCAACTGGGAAGCCACATTATCAAAACCACTCTTCTTGTGTTGGGATTGGAAAATGTGGACATTATTCTAGGGGCAAATTGGATGACCTTGCACCAAGTTGTGCTTGATGTAGCCAGTCGTACCGTGGAAGTTAATTCTCCTTTCTGCGGGAATTTCACTTTGATTTTGCCTAGTCAGGGTTCTTCTCAGTCATGTGCTTTCTCTATGACGGAGTTACCCCTGAAGAAGATCCCAGTGGTCTGTGAGTATGTAGATGTCTTTCCTGATGAATTGCCAGGAATGCCACCAGACCGGGATATTGAATTTGCCATCGAGTTGCAACCGGGAACGGCCCCAATTTCCAAGAGGCCCTACCGAATGCCACCCGCCGAGTTGGCAGAGTTGAAGAAGCAATTGCAAGAGTTGCTAGATAAGGGTTTCATTCGCCCAAGCACTTTCGCCTTGGGGATGTCCAGCATTGTTTGTGAAGAAGAAGGATGAAAGCTTGAGGCTGTGTATAGATTACCGCCCTCTTAATGCGGTAACCATCAAGAACAAGTATCCTTTGCCTCGTATTGATGTTCTCTTTGACCAGTTGGTCGGGGCCAAGGTATTCTCCAAGATAGACCTTCGCTCTGGCTACCATCAGATCAAAATACGAGCAAGTGATATTCCGAAGACGGCATTCTCAACCAGATATGGGCTATATGAATTCTTGGTGATGTCATTCGGGCTGACAAATGCACCAGCATATTTCATGTATCTGATGAATTCTGTTTTTATGCCGGAATTGGACAAGTTCGTGGTGGTTTTCATCGATGATATTCTGGTGTACTCAAAGAACGAAGGAGAACATGCCGGGCATTTGCATGTAGTGCTTCAACGTCTGCGAGAGCACCACCTTTATGCCAAGTTATCCAAGTGTGATTTTTGGCTGAAGGAAATCAAATTCTTGGGTCACACTATCTCTCAGGCTGGAATAGCTGTTGATCCGGATAAAGTGCAAGAGGTGATGAACTGGAAGCCACCAACAACTGTTCGCCAGATTTGGAGTTTTCTGGGATTAGCTGGTTATTACCGAAGATTTATTCCGGACTTCTCTCGAATTGCGAAGCCTATTACTGAGTTGCTGAAGAAAGAAGTCAAATTTGTGTGGAGTCAGAAGTGCGAAGATGCCTTCCATGCATTAAGGCAGCATCTGACCACAGCACCAGTATTGGCGCAACCCGACAGCAGCAAACCTTTTGATGTATATTGTGATGCCTCAGGCACCGGGCTAGGTTGTGTCTTGATGCAAGACAACCGAGTCATTGCTTATGCTTCAAGAGCACTCAGGCCTCATGAGCAAAATTATCCCACTCATGACCTTGAGTTAGCAGCAGTGGTTCATGCATTGAAGATGTGGAGGCACTATCTAATGGGGACCCACTGCAACATCTTCACTGATCATAAGAGCCTTAAGTACATTTTTACTCAGGCTGATCTTAACATGAGACAGAGAAGATGGCTAGAGCTGATCAAGGATTATGACCTGGAGGTACATTATCACCCAGGGAAAGCTAATGTGGTAGCTGATGCCTTGAGTCGGAAGTTGCAGTGCAACTGTGTTCTGATGGATTCTCGCATTAACACCTTGTGTGATGAGTTGAGCAAGATGCAAATTGAAGTGATTCTTTCTGGTTCCTTGTCTCACATTTCTGTTGAGCCAGCTTTGCAAGACCAGATTATCGTGGCCCAGCTCAGTGACAAGGGAGTGCAGATTATCAAGAAGACTCTCCATCAGAAGGTTGAGAAGTATAATTGTTTCCGCCAGGATGAGAAGGGTGTGTTATGGTTCAAAAGCAGATTGGTAATTCCTAAAGACCAGGATCTCAAGAGGAAAATTTTGGATGAAGCTCATCTCTCCAAATTCTCTATGCATCCGGGAAGCACCAAGATGTACCATGATTTGAAGCCTTTGTACTGGTGGACCAGAATGAAGAGGGAGATAGCCCAGTATGTGTCAGAATGTGACACCTGTCAGAGGGTAAAGGCAAGCCACTTGAAGTCAGCTGGAGCTTTGCAACCACTACCCGTACCTTCGTGGAAGTGGGACGACATCAGCATGGATTTCATTGTGGGTCTGCCCAACACCTCTCGTCATCATGATTCAATTTGGGTTATTGTGGACCGATTGACGAAAGTGGCACATTTTCTTCCTGTGCACACCACTGATAAGGCTCAGAGATATGCAGAATTGTATATCGACCGGATCGTGTGTTTGCACGGATTACCTCGGACCATTATTTCTGACCGAGGAGCCCAATTTGTTGCCAGATTTTGGGAACAATTGCAAAAGTCTTTGGGAACCAAGCTAATCAGGAGTTCAGCTTACCACCCACAGACTGACGGTCAGACGGAAAGGGTAAACCAAATCCTGGAAGATATGCTGAGAGCTTGTGCGATCGATTGTGGCAAGAACTGGGATAAGCACCTCTCCTTGGCAGAGTTTGCTTATAACAATAGTTATCAATCCAGCATAAAGATGGCACCTTTTGAAGCTCTCTATGGAAGAAGGTGCAGGACACCACTCAATTGGTCTCAGTCTGGTGAAAGAGAAGTTTTTGGACCTGATTTAGTGACTGAAGCCGAAAGGAAAGTCAAGCTAATCAGGAAGAATCTAGAAGCTGCTCAGGCCAGACAGAAGAGTTATCATGATAGAAGAAGGAAACCTCTCTAGTTCGAGGTGGGAAGTTTTGTATACCTCAAGGTATCACCCACCAAGGGAATGCAGAGGTTTGGGATCAAAGGCAAGCTAGCTCCCCGTTACATTGGACCTTATGAGATCATAGAAGCATGTGGACCTGTGGCATACAAGCTGAAGTTACCTTCAAAGATGTCTGCCATTCACAATGTTTTTCATGTATCTCAACTGAAGAAGTGTGTTCGATTGCCGACCGAGATCTTAGCAGAGCCAGAATTGGAGATAGAGCCAGATCTATCGTACCAAGAGTACCCCTCCAAGATTCTGGATTGCAAGGAAAGATCAACTCGAGCTAAATCGATCAAGATGTTCAAGGTCCAGTGGAGTAATCACTCAGAGGAGGAAGCTACTTGGGAAACCGAGGAATTCCTGAGATCCAACTTTCCCGATTGCCTACCCAAGGAAGCTGGTACGTAATCACCCCCAAACCCCTCCTCCTACCTTTCGAATCTAATTCCCAAAAATACGATCTTAATTCAGAATGAAGTAACTATAAAGTAAAACTTAAAAGGACTTCCTTCTGAAGTTGCAAAGAGAATGACATTCGAAGAGCAGTTTATCCTAATAATGGCAATCATCACCCTTTTTCCTATCAGTCTCACCCTTCGCTTTACCCCGGGAGGACTCTGGCCCGAATCTCGGGACGAGATTCCTTTAAGGGGGGAAGGCTGTGACACCCCAGTGTCACTCAGGGTTTTTCTCAAAAAGCCAAACCAAGAGCCATTATTTTATGTGAACCAAAGTAAGCATGAGCATCAAAATAACTTAAGTAATGATGAAGTCACCAAGTATATACTTAAAAGTGTCATGATCAAAGCAATTGAGTCCCTTAAAAGATCAGATTATGCAACCCTAGTTTAAAAACCCTAAATGAGCCCCATGAGCAAAATTCAAAAAGTAAGAAAAAGGGAGTGAAAAGTTTAAAATTTTGAGTTGAGCCAATTATAAAAATTGAAGTATATTTAATGGGCAACAAGAAAGATTGAGAAAGCTTAGCCAAAATAACTCAAATAAAACCCCAAATCAAGCTTTCCATGTGTGGACTTAATGAGAATTCTGAAATTCAGATTTCCGAAATTCAGACCTTGAGCCAAAGATCAGGGATGTTCACCTTGATCCCTAACTCGAATCCTAATGGCCCCATTGACAAAAATGTGTCTAACTAACCCCTCTGTCGTGTGCCAGAAGATGGCATTGGGACGTGAGCCCTAGACACGACTAAACCTTGGATTTGCCTCGGATTTGCGCAGGGAGACAGACCAGATTTCCTGGCTCCATATCTCTGCAACCAGTAGGCAAAATCCTATGACCCCCACACAAGAATGGTAGCTTGTAGGGAGGAGAAGAGGTTTTGTGCACTGACCAAGGCGAGAGCAGGCTCGGATGAGCGACTACACGCGCCAGAACTTGGGCAGAACGCGCGCTCACACGTGTTCGACCCTGGTCGGCACGCCAGAGCTCGCCCAACCCCCGCGCGCGCGCTCCCCGGCGTCCGGTCAAGACCGCCGCGCGCTCACGCCCTCGGCCGTGCCTGCCCGCGCCTATAAAGCCTCCCCAGGCGCGCCTCACTTCGCCCCGCACTCACCCTCACCGGCCAACCACTTTTCCTTAGCTCCGGCGAGCTTAATTTCCGCCCGCCATTGCCGCCCGAGCTTCGGCCACCGTGGCCAGCTCCCTCCAGCCACCCTCAAGTCAAGCCAGTGCTTCGGCCAGCTCCACCAGCAGCCCGTGAAGCTTGCCAAGCCCTCGGACCCAGCCGGACTTCACCGGAGGCCCGAGATCGACCTCACCGGACTTTGGTCTTCCGCCGCCGCGCGTGGACCGAGTTATCCAGTGAGTCTCCACCCAATTCCTTGCGCTCGAGTCTTCTCTGGCATCCCGTGAACCTCCCTGACCCATTTGATTGAACTATCTCGCCGTGACCAGACCGGTCTCCTCGCCGCCGACGAGCATCCCCGCCTGCGCGCGTGGACCGACCGACTCCGGCCATCTCCGACGGCGTTCCGCACACCGTTGTGATCCCCAAGACCTCCCCTTCATCCTCGACCGCTTCACCGGAACAGTCTCGCCGCCGGTAAGCCCCTCCGCCCTTTTCCCCGCCGCGGCTACTGTTTGAGGTAGAAGAAGGACCTCGGGTTAGGTTTTTGTAGAACCCGAGGGGTTTTCTGTAACGTCAGCGACTCATGTGAATAGTAGCCTGAGGACTGATTCGCGAGGAAAAACTTAGAAAACCGCCAGGGGCTCCAGTGCAAAGTGGATTTTCATTTAATCAATTCTGTTATTCTTTTTAAATAACCAGAGAACTTGTAAAATTCATAACTTGATGAATTCTTAATCGAAAAATGTCAAACCAATTTTGCTAGCCTCTGTATATTATAATCTATCATTTAAAAATAGTAAACCCTATGCTTTCTATTCAAAATTTTAGAGTTTAAAATTAAAAACAGAAACCCACTAAACCTTATTTAATCAAGGAAAATTAGTTTTTCTTCTGTGCTAGACTTAAGAAAATTTGTGGGTATTCAAACCTCTTTTAGACTCTGTTTAAAAATAGTAGGAACCCCAGCATTAGAAATTATGATGTAGTTTCTCATTTAAAGATGTTTTGACCAAAACTTAGAGAAAATCAGAAAGATATTAGAAATTAATGAACAGTGATTAATATTATTTTTCCTAGTTTACTTATGTAACAGAGGACTTAGGAAAAATACAGAGACCATTAATTTGGATCAATGCTAAATTAAAATGATTTGTTTAGCCTAAATAAGACTGAAAATCAATTATTAAAGAGGCAAAACTATAACCAAAATGCTTAACAAAAATCCAGTGAACTTATAACCACCAGAACCCCACTACAAAAATGCAGAGCACCTCAGTCCAACTTTTTAAGTAAGGGAAATAAATACAAGGTGACAATAAGGCATTTTCCAATTAAATCATGAACAACCTCAAATAATGTGATAATGGGCAACCAAAAATTAGCTAAGTCTATGATGAGGTAAACTACCAGAGAAAAATGCAAACCCATGAGAAGGGGCAAAACTCTTACCAATTACTAATAATTTAAGAGAAAAGCCATTTGATTCAAATAATGCATACCACCCCTTCCCTTAAGCAAAAAGATGCCAAACTTCAGAATGATTGCTCTTGCACAAAATAATAACCAAGAAAAATAAGAACTCTGTTGTTTGATATTTTTCAAGTATAGTGGTAGTAGAAAGCACCCATTTGGCTAGAAACTTGAGAAAACCATAGAAAAATAATTAAAAGGTATTAATGACTAGAAATATGTATCCAATCATGTTATAACACCTAAAAGCCAGCAAAAATAAGTTCTGAAGAATTACCCACTGTTAAATAGTAGTTGTAGTTCAAAGCACCCCTTCTACCTTAGAGTTTAGTAATTTTGTGCAGAGAAAACTATTCACTTTCTGATCCCCAAATTTTAAGAAAGAGAAACACACACCAGTAGCAAGCCACTGTAATTTTTACAGAATTTTTAGAATTTTATAAAAGCAACTTGTAGTTCAAACCTACTTCAAAACATTAAAGAGAATAAAGGAAAAGGAAAGAAGAAATAAACCCCACCTCAATAAGTCTAACTTGAGTACTTATCATTTGTCCCTAAAGACTTAAAAAGAATTCAGAGGAACCCCAAAAGTAAACCTACCTTTTACCTTAGCTAAATTTGAACCAGTTTACCAAATACACCACCCAAGGGTCTTGCATAAGTAAAGTTAACTTTGTTTAACTCAAAAAAGACCATACACCTTTTAAGTTGTGATTTCTAAAAGCACATATCATATCATGCATATATCTTACGCATTGCATTCATTAGATTGTAATCTTGTCGACGGAGAGTACGTGCTCATCCCCGAGCAAGGACCTGTCCAAGAGGAGGACCAGGAGCAGGCTTCAGAGACTGCTATTGAGGATCTCCCCGCAGCCCCAGCAATTGAAGGCAAGCCCCGGTTTTATGCATAACCTATTAATTATGCTATTTTACTACACTTAATGCTTGTAGGATTGCAATGTGCACTTAAGTGTAGGAGTTGCTTGAAACCTCTAGTTGCATGAACTTAGGACTCCTTTTGAGATGGATACTAGTATGCTAGGTCGAGTAGCTGCTTGCTAATCAGGATCTCGGTAGAAGTCGAGTGATTTTTCTAGCACTCGCGCGAGGTCAGGAATTGATTGTATTCATCTTGATAATGGGATATATGTTGGTCTATGGACTTGGATCCAGGGAGGATGCCTTGCCCATGAGACGGGAAAATGAATTAAGGATTAATGTGTGGATACCTGAGTCAAGCTTTTGAACGTACTAAGCACATGCCGGGAAATATGGTAACCGGTAAACCTAGTACCTGAGTGAAGCCGGGCACGGACTTTATCCCTCATGCGACCTGAGACTGGTTCTCCCATGCTAGCTATGGTGGGTACAAGTGCAGTCACTGCACGGCGGCAGCCGGGATCAGTGGATCATTGTATGCCAAGGCGGTGAGGCCTGGACGCGAACGGGGAATCGATGGGGACGGTTGTCATGTGTAGGGTCGGAGTGCCCTGACATGCCGTGTGTTTAGGTTTACCTTGCAAGGTTAAAACTCGATTCGAATCGTCTGCTTCTCGCAGCTAATGAGACTGCTTGATTCCTTGTACTGCATCGAGTAAGAAGTGAAATGTGGTTACATGAGATAACTTGTTGATTGAACTAATTGATTGTTACCATGTATGCTTAGAAGGAGCAAATCTAGCTAAGTTAATGATGGTAAAATTGGAAAAGCTAAAAATTGATTTTAGTAACAGCTAGTGCTTTTGGCAAACCAAACCCCTCAGCCAAACAACTGCATAGTCTAGAGGTAGAGGAGTAGACTCCTCACACTGGGTAAGTCTAGCTGAGTATTAGTATACTTAGCCTTGCTTATGGCACCATTTTTGCAGGTACCATGCAGGAGTTGGTTGATGGTGTGACTTGGCCTACCACCCTGCCACCGGGTTGGACGGTCGAGTGGGATGTTGCTCCGGCAGGAGAGGAGCCTGAGGAGTAATGGGCTAGGTCTTGCCCATTTCCTCACTACCGACGACATCGATTATCCGCTGCACTTTACTTTATGAACTTTATTTGCTACTCCAGAACTCCGATTTATGTAATAATTCAGTACTTAATTTGAGGTTTCCTGTTTTATTGTATTTCTTCTGTGACTCACCTTCGAGTGAGATTGTGAAATTTGATCCTGGTTAAGTGGCTCTATCAGACTAGATCTGAAGGACTGACGGGTTATTCCGATTTAAGTGTGTCACGGCCCTTGAGGCATGACTTAGGCACTTGAGCTGGAATAATTCGGGTGGTTCTGCCACACGCAGGAGCCCGAGGGTCTCGGCGTAGATGATGTTGAGGCCGCTGCCTCCGTCCATGAGGACCTTGGTGAGTCTGACGTCACCGATGACGGGGTCGACGACGAGCGGGTATTTCCTCGGGCTCGGCACATGGTCGGGGTGGTCGGCTTGGTCGAAGGTGATGGGCTTGTCGGACCAGTCTAGGTAGACTGGCGCCGCCACCTTCACCGAACAGACCTCCCGGCGCTCTTGCTTGCGGTGCCGAGCCGAGGCATTCGCCGCTTGCCCACCGTAGATCATGAAGCAGTCGCGGACCTCGGGGAACTCTCCTGATTGGTGATCTTCCTTCTTATCGTCGTCGTGGGCCCTGCCACCCTCCGCGGGTGGCCCGGCCCTATGGAAGTGGCGCCGAAGCATGACGCACTCCTCAAGGGTGTGCTTGACAGGCCCCTGGTGATAGGGGCACGGCTCTTTGAGCATCTTGTCGAAGAGGTTGGCACCTCCTGGGGGTTTCCGAGGGTTCTTGTACTCGGCGGCGGCGACAAGGTCCGCGTCGGCGGCGTCGCGTTTCGCTTGCGACTTCTTCTTGCCCTTCTTCTTGGCGCCGCGCTGAGTTGACGCCTCGGGGGCATCTTCCGACGGGCGGCCCTGGGGCTGCTCGTCCTTCCAGAAGATAGCCTCAACCGCCTCCTGGCCGGAGGCGAACTTGGTGGCGATGTCCATCAGCTCGCTCGCCCTGGTGGGGGTCTTGCGACCCAGCTTGCTCACCAGGTCGCGGCAGGTGGTGCCAGCGAGGAACGCGCCGATGACATCCGAGTCGGTGATGTTGGGCAGCTCGGTGCGCTGCTTCGAGAATCGCCGGATGTAGTCCCGGAGAGACTCTCCCGGCTGCTGTCGGCAGCTTCGGAGGTCCCAGGAATTCCTGGGGCGCACGTACGTCCCCTGGAAATTGCCGGCGAAAGCATGGACTAGGTCATCCCAGTTGGAGATCTGCCCCGGAGGTAGGTGCTCCAACCAGTCGCGAGCGGTGTCGGAGAGGAACAAGGGGAGGTTGCGGATGATGAGGTTGTCATCGTCCGTTCCACCCAGTTGGCAGGCCAGACGGTAGTCCACGAGCCACATTTCTGGCCTCGTCTCCCCCGAGTACTTTGTGATAGTAGTCGGGGGTCGGAACCGGGTCGGGAACGGCGCCCGTCGTATGGCCCGACTGAAGGCCTGCAGACGGGGTGGTTCGGGCGAAGGACTCCGATCCTCCCCGCTGTCGTAGCGTCCCCCACGACTGGGGTGGTAGCCTCGGCGCACCCTCTCATCGAGGCGGGCCCGACGGTCGCGGTGAGGGTGCTCGTTGCTGAGGCGACCCGGGGCCGCAGGCGCTGTGTGGCGCGTGCGCCCGGAGTAGACCGAGGCTTCCCGCATGAATCGAGAAGTCGCGGCATGAGGTTCCGAGGGGTACCCCTGCCTTCGGGAGGCAGAGCTCTCGGCCCGTCGGACCGCGGCGCCTTCCAAGAGATTCTTGAGCTCTCCCTGGATTCGCCGCCCCTCGGTGGTTGATGGCTCCGGCATCGCGCGGAGGAGCATTGCTGCTGCAGCCAGGTTCTGGCCAACCCCACTGGATGTGGGTGGCGGCCTGACCCTGACATCGTCGGTGATGCGGTGCTGGAAGCCCTGGGGTAGATGACGTATTTCTCCGGCTGGAGGTTGGGCCACCCATGCCTGCCCGACGTCCTGGCGGATCGGCTCAAGCGCTCCTGCTCCCTCGTCGAGCCTGGCCTGCTCCCCGCGGACTTGCTCGAGCTGTGGGTCATGGCCCCCCGCCTGAACAGGGACCACAGCTAGCTCCCGTGGGATGTCAACGCGAGGCACCGGCCTAGGGAGATCACCGTCCTCCGGCATGCCGAGATGGTTGCCTTCGGAGGGATCCCCTAGATCGACGTGGAAACATTTGCGGATTGGGCCGCAGTCCTCGTCGCCGAGGCTACGGCTACCGTCGGAACAGTCGGAAAGGCAGTAGTCGCATGCGGTCATAAAGTCCCGCATGGCACTGGGGTTGCCAAGTCCAGAGAAATCCCAACAGAAGCTGGGCTCGTCGTCTTCCTCGGACCCAGAGGGCCCGTAGGTCGAGACGTCCGTCAGCCGGTCCCAAGGTGACCGCATACAAAACCCCAAAGGGTTCGGACTCGCCTCTACGAGAGCGTCCGCCAAAGCGAGGCTGCTTGGCAGGTCGAGGCTGAATCTGAAAGGCGCGAGATGGGAATCAGTCGGTACCTCTTGGTCGACGGGCGGTGATGAAGTCACGTTGGGGACTGACTGCACCGTCGTCCTAGGTACGAGGGTGACGCCCAACAAGCCTTCCGCGAGCGTGCCGGCGTCGTCCGTTTGCTCGGAGTTGGCGTGTCGCGGGGAGACGGCGCTCGCCTCTGTCTCAAACATGAGGTCGATGCCCGACGCGCCCCCCGTTGGAGCGCTGGGGCCGTCGACTCGCTCG
The DNA here is from genome assembly GCA_029449295.1 of Zea luxurians. Classification (NCBI taxonomy): domain Eukaryota; kingdom Viridiplantae; phylum Streptophyta; class Magnoliopsida; order Poales; family Poaceae; genus Zea; species Zea luxurians. The sequence continues at coordinate 72,530,854 of JAOPSE010000004.1, read as the reverse complement.
ACAGTCGACGAGGCGCTGCCTCCCGCTTGGCCTTGGTTGCCCCGCCTCCTCCTCCGTTGGTGGGGGAGAGGACGGGGCGAGCTCGAAGGTTGTTCTTCCACCCCGCGGGGAAGACGTCGTCGATTCCACCGCCGGCGGGCGGGCTGTCGGCCGCCATTGCCGCTGTCGCCCGGCGGTGGAATGAGTATCATGTCGTAGCCGCCATCGAGGGACATGAACTCAAGGCTCCCGAAACAGAGCACCGTCCTGGGTCGGAGAGGTTGCTGGAGACTGCCCATCTGGAGCTTGACGGGAAGCTGTTCGTCAACACGCAGCAGGCCCCTACCTGGCGCGCCAACTGTCGGCGTTCCAAGACTGGGGGGTCCCTAAGCCGACGAGTGAATGTCGCCGTGTGCCCCAGCCCAGATGGGTCGACGCGAGGCCGAGCGTGAAGGGGGGAAGTGAGGTGGCCGGAGATGGGCGTGAGAGAGGTGGAAATCCCGCGGCCTACGTGTTCGTCCCGCACCCAGGTCGGGTGCGCTTGCAGTAGGGGGTTACAAGCGTCCACGCGGGAGAGGGAGCGAGCGGGGCCTCACGCGAGCGCCTGTCTCGTCCTCGTCCCCACGCGGCCAACCCTCTCTAAGAGGGCCCTAGTCCTTCCTTTTATAGGCGTAAGGAGAGGATCCAGGTGTACAATGGGGGGTGTAGCAGAGTGCTACGTGTCTAGTGGGGGGGGAGCTAGCGCCCTAAGTACATGCCGTTGTGGCAGCCAGAGAGATTTTGGCACCCTGCTGGCGTGATGTCGTGGCCGTCGGAGGAGCGCTGGAGCCTGGCGGAGGGACAGCTGTCGGAGCTGTTGAGTCCTTGCTGACGTCCTCTTGCTTCCGTAAGGGGGCTGAGAGCCGCCATCGTCACTGAGTATGCGGGGCGCCATCATTGCCTATCTGGTGGAGCGAGCCAGATGGGACGCCGGTCTTGTTCCCCGTGGCTCGAGTCAGCTAGGGGTAGGGTGATGATGGCGCCTCCTGTTGACGTGGCCGGTCCGCGCCCTAGGTTGGGCGATGTGGAAGCTCCTCCGAAGCCGAGGTCGAGTCTGTCTTCCGTGGCCGAGGTCGAGTCCGAACCCCTGGGTCGGGCGAGGCGGAGACCGTCGGCTGAGGCCAGGGCGGAGTCCGAGCCCTGGGGTCGGGCGAAGCGGAGTTCGTCATCTTCTGGGGCTGAGCCCGAGTCCGAGCCCTGGGTCGGGCGGAGCGGAGTTCGTCGTCTTCCGGGACTTAGCCCGAGTCCGAGCCCTGGGTCGGGCGGAGCGGAGTTCGCCTTCTTCCGGGACTTAGCCTGAGTCCGAGCCCTGGGTCGGGCGGAGCGGAGTTCGCCGTCTTCTGGGACTTAGCCCGAGTCCGAGCCCTGGGGCGGGCGGAGCGGAGTTCGCCGTCTTCTGGGACTTAGCCCAAGTCCGAGCCCTGGGTCGGGCGGAGCGGAGTTCACCGTCTTCTGGGACTTAGCCCGAGTCCGAGCCCTGGGTCGGGCGGAGCGGAGTTTCCTATGGTGCCTGCGGCCGGGCCTGACTGCCTGTCAGCCTCACTCTGTCAAGTGGCACCACAGTCGGAGTGGCGCAGGCGGCGCTGTCTTTCTGTCAGGCCGGTCAGTGGAGCGGCGAAGTGACGGCGGTCACTTCGGCTCTGTCGGATGCAGGGCGCGCGTCAGGATAAAGGCGTCAGGCTGCCTTTGCATTAAATGCTCCTGCAATTTGGTCGGTCGGCGAGGCGATTTGGTCAGGGTTGCTTCTTGGCGAAGACAGGGCCTCGGGCGAGCCGGAAATACGTTAGCCGCTGGAGGGGGGCCTCGGGCGGGGCGGAGATCCTCCGGGGTCGGCTGCCCTTGTCCGAGGCTAGGCTCGGGCGAGGCGTGATCGCGTCCTTCGAATGGACCGATCCCTGACTTAATCGCACCCATCAGGCCTTTGCAGCTTTATGCTGATGGGGGTTACCAGCTGAGAATTAGGAGCCTTGAGGGTACCCCTAATTATGGTCCCCGACAATTATTAATTTGCAGCAAGTAAACAAGTAACCAATTACTTAATTCCAAAATGAATCACAAAGTAAAGATCCACACTATCCACACCACCATAACAGGTTCCACACTTCACCCATGAATGCACATGGCTACAGATGCAGTAATGACTTCTGCCTCCATACCTCTAGGGTATGAAGCTGCATCATACCCCTCCTCAGGCAACGTATGATGCTGAGTGTACCGGTACGGTCGGACCATATGATCGCGACAAAACTTCCATGCAAAGGATGATGGATGCATTATGCATGACAACAACATGAGACCCTTCACCCAACATGTGGTAAACATACTTCCACTTCTTCAAAATGATAAACAACACGTGTAATATACTCGAACAACATCTTCAACATAAGTAAATAATGGAACATGAATACATTTGACATGGATGTAATCAAGTATAGGACTCATAAATCAATCAACGGTATAAACCACCACTATTTTACTTGCCTTCACCGGGGAGTTTGGACAAAGCCCTAAGTTTGAACCGGAAGTCCACCACCTGTTTTTGACACACCACTTAGTGCACAAATTTCACATAACAACGCTCATAAACGACGCCGCACCTACGCACAATTACAAACCCCGCCGCGGGTGACAACTCTCCCCAACACCCACCAAACTGCAGCGGCGCTGCTTAACAATTTCATAACTTTAAAATTATGACAGCAGTGGTAACAAACAAAAACTCCAGAGGAATCTATATAAAATTCCCCACAAGTTTTGTATACAAAGGATAATTAAATTCCAATCCCTAATTAGCCCAAAACAGTCCACAAGATGAACCCTGCAATCTGTTTTGGACAGCAACCTACCCGGATTCAAACAGCGATATCTCCTAAATATAACTCCGAATCGAGCGCATAAGTACTCGTTGGAAAGGTATGACAAAGCTCTACATGATTCTCCCACTGATTCCCACTAATTACCCATGAAAAATTCCTATAAACTGCTAGAACTACTGCTGTTCGCCCACCCACAAAATTTCTGGACAACACCTCTACCAATTCACATACATAAACATCTAATCAATTGAATTGCAGCACAAATAAACAAGAGGTAATCACAAAATCACCTTGAATTGTCCCCCTTTCCTCCCTCCTTCTTCCTTCCACCAAATTCCAATAGGATATTTGCACCAACGCGACGTAGATCAAGCGGGAGGGCTGCACCTAGGAGAGGAGGGGATGGGGGCCGACTAGGGTTTGTGAGGTGGTGGCTGCAAGTGTTTGAGGAAGGAGGAGATGGGAGAGGGGGGCGGCTGCAAATCCAAAGGGGATTAGGGGGAGGGGCGGCTAGGTTTAGGGGGGACTAGTGGGCCGGATCGAGATCCACGACCCAACTCGTTCACCCGCCAGCTCCCGACCCCAGCGCATGAGTCTAACCAAAATTCTACAGTTTTACTGGTGAATGCTTCCCAAAAATTCCAAACCCCAAAAGCGCACCACCTGAAAGAGAAAAACACAAAGAAAGAATAAACTCCAACTTCTCTTCTTTGCAAACTGGGTATCACACCGGTGCTCCAAGTGACCATTGGCCCTCGGCCGACGTGGTAGCTAGCCATTGGCCAGCTAGCACACTGGACTATCCGGCACTCCGCGCCGACGGTCCATTGAGTTATAGCCACTATGGGCTAAAACTCTCGAGAGCAGGCAGTTGGCTGGACTGTGCACCGGACTGTCCGGTGCTACGCAGTCTAGCCCAAAGTCTCCTTTTTCAATCTGATTCTCTTTTGCTCCTTTTGACTTGACTTCATAAGGTCTGTAGCACTTAGAAAAACATTATTAGTACATAAAACAATTGACTAAGTGTCCAAAGCTTACCTTTTTCACTTTGTCCCATATAGATGTGTATTATGTCCACTTCCAAGCTCAATTTGCTTCATGTACCTTTGCTCAATTCTCATGTTAGTCTAAACATAATGTGTTATGCATTTAATCACCAAAACAATATAGAAATGGCCCAAGGGCACATTTCCCTTTCAATCTCCCCCTTTTTGGTGATTCATGCCAACACATCAAAAGCAATACAAAATGCACTAACAAATCCAAATGCGAGCTAAAAAGTGCAAATTGACGTCAAATTGAAGACCAATAAAATTATCATTGGATTTGGCATATTTGGATCATTTTTGCCACTGCTTGGTTTGTTTTCACAAAACAAATTCATTTTTCTATATCTATGTCAAAAACAATTTGCTTTGGCAAATCAAAATAACATTCTAGACTAGTTTTGAGCAAAAGCCAGAAACTCCCCCTTTTTCCATAATCAAATTTCTCCCCCACAAGAGAGCAGTTCTTGCAATAAGAGGGTTTTGATAAAAAACCAAGTATGCTTACATTAAAATTTTGAAAAATTCTCAAGCGATAGCTGATCCATTTGCTTTGGCCTTAATTTCTCTCCCTTTGGCATGAAGCACCAAAATAGAAGAACTAGTGGCCTTTTAACCCCATTGCCGTACAAAAATTTCAACTAAAAGCCAAGGGCAACGAGAGAACACAATAATAACTTGGAACAAAGGTCATTGATACCATAATGTAGTGGAAGCCTCTTCTTTGTCCAAGTCCACCTTTTCCCTTTTAATCCATCTTTGAGACTGTATTATAAGCACTCAAACAAACACATTAGTCTCACAGGGTCAAGTTGTAGCACATCCTCCCCATAAACATATGCATCTTTTGCACAAGGACTTCTGAGGCCCGGGGATGACTTGGACAACTTGAGCATCAATATAAGCAAGTAAAGACTATGAAGTTGAAAAGAACATGATCAAAGGCATAAAACACATGTATGCTCTAAATCAATCCAGGTTCCGCTAATCTAAGACATTTAGCTCACTATGAAGCCTGCAAAACCTCTTCTCATCTAAAGGCTTGGTGAAGATATCGGCTAGCTGGTTCTCAATGCTAATGTGGCAAACATTGATATCTCCCTTTTGTTGGTGGTTTCTCAAAAAGTGATGTCGGATGTCTATGAGCTTAGTGCGGCTATGTTCAATAGGATTATCCGCCAAGCAGATTGCACTCTCATTATCACATAGGAGTGGGACTTTGCTCAGATTGTAGCCAAAGTCTCAGAGGGTTTGCCTCATCCAAAGTAATTGCACGCAACACTGGCCTGCGGCAACATACTCAGCCTCAGCGGTGGATAGGGCAACGAATGTTTGTTTCTTAGAGCTCTAAGACACCAAGGACCTTCCCAGAAACTGACAAGTCCCCGATGTGCTCTTCCTATCAACCTTACACCCGACATAGTCAGAATCTAAATACCCAATTAAGTCAAAGGTAGACCCCTTTGGATACCAGATCCTAAAGCAAGGCGTATGAACTAAATATCTAAGAATCTACTTTATCACCACAAGGTGACATTCCTTTGGGTCGAATTGAAATCTAGCACACATGCATACGCTAAGCATTATATCTATTCTACTAGCACAAAGGTAAAGTAATGAACCTATCATAGACCGGTATGCCTTTTGATCAACAGACTTACCTCCCTTGTCGAGGTCCAAGTGTCCGTCGGTTCCCATTGGCGTCTTGGCAGGCTTTGTGTCCTTCATCCCAAACCTTTTTAGCAAGTCTCGAGTGTACCTCGTTTGGGATATGAACGTTCCTTCCTTGAGTTGCTTTACTTGAAATCCAAGGAAGTAGTTTAATTCGCTCATCATCAACATTTCGAATTTCTACATCATTATCCTGCTAAACTCTTCACAAGACTTTTGATTAGTAGAACCAAATATTATGTCATCGACATATATTTGGCATACAAACAAATCACCATTACAAGTCTTAGTAAAGAGAGTAGGATTAGCTTTCCCGACCTTGAAAGCATTAGAAATAAGAAAATCTCTAAGGCATTCATACCATGCTCTTGGAGCTTGCTTAAGTCCATAGAGCGCCTTAGGGAGCTTATAAACATGGTTAGGATACATGTCATCCTCGAAGCCAGGGGGTTGCTCCATGTAAACCTCCTCCTTGATTGGTCCGTTGATGAAGGTGCTCTTCACGTCCATTTGAAACAACTTAAGAGAATGGTGAGCATCATAGGCCAATAAAATGCAAATTGACTCAAGCCTAGCTATAGGAGCAAAAGTCTCCTCAAAATCCAAACCTGTGACTTGGGCATAACCTTTTGCCACAAGTTGAGCCTTATTTCTTGTCACCACCCCTTCTCATCTTGCTTGTTGCGGAACACCCACTTGGTTCCCACAACATTTTGCTTCGGCCGTGGCACCAGACTCCACACTTCATTTCTCTTGAAGTTGTTGAGTTCCTCCTGCATGGCCAATACCCAGTCCAGATCCCGCAAGGCTTCTTCTACCCTAAAAGGCTCAATAGAAGAAACAAAAGAGTAATGTTAACAAAAATTAGCTAAACGTGAATGAGTGGTTTGTCCCTTGCTGATGTCACCTAGAATCTGATCCACTGGATGATTCCTTTGGATGGTGGCCCAGACTTGAGTTAGAGGTGCCTATGGTACTTCCTCTTTGTACTTTTCTTCATAGGCTTCCCATTGATCCATGCCTTCATTTTGAGGTACATGTTCCTCATCTTGTGTTGGAGGTTGCACCATTGTTGAGGAAGATGGTTGATCCTATTCTTGTTGTTCCTATGGTCGCACATTACCTATTGCCATAGTTCTCATTGCAGCCATTGGAACTTCATCTTCATCTATATCATTAAGATCAACTTGCTCTCTTGGAGATTCATTAGTCTCATCAAATACAACGTCACTAGTGACTTCAACCAAACCCGAAGATTTGTTGAAGACCCTATATGTCTTTGTATTTGAATCATAACCTAGTAAAAACCCTTCCACAGCTTTGGGAGCAAACTTTGACTGTCTACTTCTCTTAACCAAGATGTAGCATTTGCTCCCAAATACAAAAAAGTATGAAACATTTGGTTTGTTACTGGTTAGGAACTCGTATGATGTCTTCTTGAGGAGGCGATGAAGATAGAGACGATTTATGGCATGACAAGCTGTATTCACATCTTCCGACCAAAACCGCTCTAGCGTCTTGTATTCTCCCAGCATCGTCCTTGCCATGTCAATTAGTGTCCTGTTCTTCCTCTCTACTACACCATTTTGCTGTGGCGTGTAGGGAGCGGAGAACTCATGCTTGATGCCTTCCTCCTCAAGATATTCTTCCACTTGAAGATTCTTGAACTCAGATCCATTGTCGTTCCTAATTTTCTTCACCTTGAGCTCAAACTCATTTTGGGCTCTCCTTAGGAAGCCCTTTAATGTACTTTGGGTTTCTAACTTATCCTGCAAAAAGAATACCCAAGCGGGAAAAATCATCAACAATTATAAGACCATACTTACTTCCCCCGATGCTAAGATAAGCAACGGGCTCGAAGAGATCCATATGGAGAAGTTCCAGTGGTTTTGACGTTGTCATCACGTTCTTGCTTGAATGAGTTGTTCCCACCTGCTTCCCTGCCTGGCACGCTGCACAAGGTCTGTCTTTCTCAAAATAGAAATCCATTAGTCCTAACACATGTTCTCTCTTTAGAAGCTTATGAAGATTCTTCATTCCAACATGTGCTAGACGACGGTGCCAGAGCCAGCCCAAGTTAGTCTTAGCAATTAGACATGCATCTATATCGGCATTCTCTTTAGTAAAATCAACCAAATAAAGCTTTCCGTCTAATACACCTCTAAAAGCTCATGAACCATCATTTCTTCTAAAGATATATACATCAATATTTGTAAACAAGAAATTATAGCCCATATGACATAATTGACTTACAGAAAGCAAATTGTAACCAAGCGATTCTACTAAGAATACATTGGAAATTGAATGCACGGTAGTGATGACTATTTTACCCAAACCTTTGACCTTGCCATGATTCCCATCTCCAAAGATAATCGTATCTTGGGAATCCTTGTTCTTGACGTAAGAGGTGAACATCTTCTTCTCTCCCATCATGTGGTTGTGCATCCACTGTCAATAATCCAGCTTGTGCCCTGGATGCATAAACCTGCAAGGTAGTTTAAGCTTGGGATTTAGGTACCCAACTCTTGTTGGGTCCTACAAGGTTAGTCACATAGGATTTTGGAACCCAAATTCAAGTCCTACTTCCCTTGCATTTAGACCCCACCTTTCTAGCAATGACTTTATCATTTTTACGATGTAGCACATATGAGGCGTCATAAGTATGATAAAGCATAGTTGGGTCATTAGTTGCATTTCTAGGCGCATGAGAAACAACATGATGAACATAGTGCCTAGGTCTACTCCAACCATGGGCATGTGTAAAGCTAGATGATGCAAACATGGCTTGAGAATCAAAAACAACATTAGGACGTATAGGTAGAACAACATAATCATAACAACTATCATGATGAGCAAAATTAGGGTCATTCTTAACATGAGCATATAGATAGGTGTGGTTCTTCTTGTCATGAAAAGGATGCGAACTACTAACCAAGGGTGCCTTCCCTTTCTACTTGATGAGATTGGAGGCTGTGGCGGAACCGCCCGAATTATTCCAACTTAAGTGCCTGAGTCCCACCTTAGAGGCTAGACCACACTTAAATAGGAATAACACGTCAGTCCCTCAGATCTAGTCCGACGAGGCCACTAACAGGATCAAGTACCACGTACTCACTCGATGGTGAGGCACAGAGCAAATACAATAAAGCATAAAACCAAACATTAAGGAGTATTAAATTTATTACAACATCATCGGAGTTTTACCAAAAACAGTGATCATTGTTCGAAATGCAGCGGAATAAAAACTAACGGTAAATAGACAGAGGGATGGGGAAGCCTGTCCCATCACTCCTCAAGCTCCTCCTCTGCCGAGGTAGGGTCCCACTCGACTGTCCAACCCGGTGGCAAAGCGGACGGCCAAGTCACTCCAGCAACCATGTCCTCCAGAGAACCTGTAAAACTATGCCACAAGCAAGGCTGAGTATACTAATACTCAGCTAGACTTACCCGGTGTGAGGAGTCTACTCCTCTACCTCTAGACATGCAGCTGTTTGGCTGAGGGGTTGGTTTGCTAAAAGCACTAGCTGAGTCTAAAATCAAGTTTTTGTTTTTCAAATTTTAGTGTGACTCTCTTAAGACTAGATCTATCCCTATCTAATCATACATGGTAGCAATCATTTTTAGCAATCAACATCTTTTGCCAAATCAACACATTTCCACTTGTTACTCAATGTAGCAGCATGGATCAAGCAGTCTCATTAGCTGCGAGAACCAGACGATTCGAATCGAGTATTTAAACCTTGCAAGGTAAACCTAAACACATGACATGGCGAGGCACTCCATCCCCATACAAATCAACCATCCCCATCGATTCCCGGTCAACAGATCAGGGCTCACCGCCTTGGCGTACAATGCCTCACTGACCCCGACTGCCGTCGTGCAGTGACCGCACTTGTACCCACCATAACCGGAATGGGAGACCACGTCTCAGGTCGCGTGAGGGGTAAAGTCTGCGGGAAGGTTCACTCAGGTACTAGGCTTACCGATTTACCATATTTCTCGGTATGTGTTTAGTACATTCAAACGCTTGACACACGGTACCACACCTTAATCCTTATTCCAATTTCCGTCTTGTAGACAACCAATCCCCATGGATCGTTGTCCATAGACCATCATCATTACGATATAAAAATGGATACACCCAATTCTTGACCTCGCGCGAGTGATAGAAAAATCACTCGATTTCTACCGAGATCCCTAATTAACAAAGCAGCTACTCGACCTAGCATACTAGTATCCATCTCAAAAAGGAATCCTGAGTTCATGCAACTAGGTTTTCAGTCAACTCCTACACTTAAGTGCACAATACAGGCCTACAAACATTAAGTGTAGTAAAATAGCATATATAAACGGTTATGCATAAAACTGGGGCTTGCCTTCCAAAGCTGGGGCAGGCAGATCCTCGATGGCATGCTCTGGTGCTGGGTCCTAGGCTACCTCCTGAGCAACTCCTTGCTCCGGCACGAGGATGTATTCCCCGTCAGCGAGATTACAGTCTAGCGAATGTAATGTATAAGATATATGCATAAAAATGACATGATTATTTGTAAAAGTTATGCATCGTAAAACAACATTAAGTGTAGTGTTTCTCTATGGTTTCTTTTTGGATACAATTAAAGGTTTTGTATTTTCATCTCTTTCTCCCCAAGGTTTCCCTTCTTCTTTCTATTGCTTCTTATTAAGCATTTTTGATCCATCAGGGTTAGTTAACATTTTCCAAAAATGTTATAAAAATTACAGTGGGTAAATATTAACATTTGTGGGTCCTCCTAACAATTTGAGGTGGACATTAATTCAGATACTACTTGTGCAAATTTAACAAAAACAAGTGTAAAAGGGCATTTTACACTATAGCTATGATTTAAGTGAGGTTTCTGTACCAATTTTTATTTTTGTCCAGATTCATATGTGATATTAGGCCTCTATGTTAAAATCACAGAAAAAGACCTACTGGATATTTAGTTGTGATTTTCTAAAGTTTAATGCCAAAAAGGTACTTATAACTAACTTGTTATTTGAAAAGTATCAAACAACAAAACTCATATTTTTCCTACATTTATAATAACAGAATATTAATTATTCCAAGGTTTGGGGTGTTTTCTCCTCAGGATTATTTTTCTAAGATTTTCCTAACTTTTCATTGTTTGCATAAAATAAAAGGTATCTCATTTCTTTTGTACTAAACAAGGGTTTAATAAAATTTTCCAGTGAACTATATTAAATAAGTGAGCCAACAAAAATATGGTTGTTTCCTGGTTCTTATTTTAAACTACCTTTTATATTTTCTTTAACTTTAGGCTCAAAATGATTTAAATGGCAAACCCTACCTTAATTTGGTGTACTAAGGGGTTTACTATTTTTTAACAGATTAGAGAGTGATTAAGTACTTCTCTGATTTTTCTTTACCTCAGTCTAACAGTGTAACTATTTTCCCTTCTATTACATAGCTTTTCGCCAGATAACTATTTAAATCAAAACTTTGAAATCTTCTGCAGCACTTAGGGGGTTTTGTATTTTTCCCAAGCAGTTCATATTATTTAGAGTCCAGCAAAATTGGTTTGACCAAATTTGGTTGAATAAAACTGAAGTTATGAATTTTACAAGCTTTGGTTGCACTTAAATTAGAAATATTAAAAAGGTTTTCTGGAAATCTAGTTTACACCGAGGACCCTGGGCTTTTCCTAAACCAGTTCTTTAACTTATACCCCTGCGCAACTATTCATCTGAGTCTCTGACAGTTCAAAAGACCCCCTGACTTCTATTCCTTTTTCCCCGAGGTCCCTCCCCCCACCTTGAACAGTGCCCGCATGTGGTACACGGTTTGCAAAGAAGAGAAGTTGGAGGGTATTCTTTTTGTTTTTTTCTCTCTTTCGATGGTTGCGTTTTGGGAATTTGGAATTTGAGGAAAAACATTCACCAGTAGGGCAGTAGAATTTCTTTGGTTAGACGCTTGCATCGAGGTCGGGAGCCGTCGCGTGGGCGTGTTGGGCCGCGTATCTTGTTTCGGTCCACTAACCCCCATAACCCTAGCCGCCCTCCCCCTAACCCCCCTTCTTTGTGCAGCCGCACCCCCATTCCCCTACCCTCTTGGCCGCTGCCCCCCCTCCCATCTCCTCCTTTCTCAAGCACTTGCAGCCACACATCAAACCCTAGCTGCCGCCCCCCCATCTCCTCCTCCCAAGGTGCCATTCGTTGCCGCTCGGATCTCCGTCGCGTGGTGCAAATCTTCAACGGTTTCCGGTGGACGGAGGAAGGGAGGAAGAAAAGGGGGAGACCCCAAAGTGATTTTTGTGTTTATCTCTTGTTCATTTTGTGCGGCAATCCAATTGTTTAGATGTTGCGTGTGCGATTTGGTAGAAGGGCTGTCCAGAATTTTAAGGGGGTGGACGAACAGCAGCAGAATTAGTGATTTCTGGGCATTTTTCGTGGAAAATTAAGGGGAATCAGTTTGGGAATCATGTAGAACTTTGGCATACCTTTCCAACGAGTATTTATGCGCTCAATTTGGAGTTCTAAATTAAAAGTTATCACCGTTTGAATCCGGGTATGTGGCTGTCAAAAAAAAACAGATTTTCAAGGGGATGAACAACAGCAGTATTAGCAGTTTCTGGGGATTTTTCGGGAGTAATTAGTGTTAATCAGTATGAGAATCATGTAGGGCTTTATGTTATCTTTCCAACAAGTACTTATGCGCTCGATTCGGAATTATATTTTAAAAGTTATCGCTGTTTGAATCCGAATATGTCGGTGCCCAAATCAGGAAAAAAACAGATTGCAGGGGTTGTCTTGTGGACCGTTTAGGGGTAATTAGATGTTATAATTTAATCCTAAATTGTATACCAAACTTGTGGGGAAATGTATGTAGTTGTCTCTGGAGTTTTTGGTTGTCACCACTGCTGTCTTAATTTTAAAGTTATGGAATTGTTAAGCAGCGCCGCTGCAGTTTGGTTGGTGTGGGGGGGAAATTATTACCCGCGGCGGGGTTTGAGGCTGCGCGTAGGTGCGGCGTTGTTTTTGAGGCTTTTTATGTGAATTTGGTGCACTAAGTTGGGTGTCAAAAACAGGTGGTGGACTTCTGGATCGTTCTTAGGGATTTGCCCAAACTTCCGGTGAAGGCAAGTAAAACTGTGATCGTTATTCCGTCTGTCAAATGAGGAGTCTTATACTTGATTATGTTGTGCTATTGTGTTCATATTCATATGTTTTTTATTGAGTACCATCATTTGAAAATGTTCATGTTTCATGGATTTCATATGTTGAGTTTGAGGTTTGATCATGTTACTCAAGTGGTTATTATGTGGAATGGGTGGAAGTATATGTCTAGCACATTTTATTTGGGAAGAACTCATGATGTTGTCATGCATAATGCACTTATCATCCATTGCATTGATGTTTCGTCGCGATCTTATGGTCCGACCGTACCGGTACATTTTATTTGGGTATGATGCAGCTTCATATCCTTAGAGATATGGAGGCAGAAGTTATTATTGCATCTGTAGCCATGTGCATTCATGGGAGAGGTGTGGAATCTATTATGTGGATGTGGATAATCTAGACTTGTGCATGGTGATTCTTCTTGGCGTTAAGTATTTAGTTACTTGTTTACTTGCTGCAATTTAATGTTCAAAAAGGAAGTTTTGAACCACGTGGTTGTTTAAGCACAGTTGATTTACAATGTCCAATTTGTTGTTGTTATGTTTACTTGCTGAGATGTGTCATCTCACATCTTGCATTGTTTGATGCAGGCACCTAATTTCTGCTTTGAGAAAAGAGGGATGTAGCAGCACGGCCACTACACCTTTAATAAAGGAACCCCCACTTAATAATGTTGTTAATCAGAGAGGGTCAAGTCTAGTGAATTACTTTGTTCTTGGTTGAGCGTTTGTTTTGGGGTGGGCTGAGTTCCTTATCTCATTTATTTTGCTTCTGTTGGGTCATGAATGTGTTTTACCACTTTTGCATTTAGATTCTACTACGTGAATTATCTGTCTTTATATCCTGTATGAACTACATGTTTCCCCTCCTTGTTATGCTAGTTTCAAAGGAGGTGCTGCCGGATTTTGCAATATTTTCTCTCTTTATTACATCTCTTGTGTTGAGTAAGTTTGGTGGGAGGAGTTTTGGTAATATCCATTGTGTGTGACCAGTGGGGTGTTACACCGCGAAAGGAAAAAGGGTGGCGCGGCTTACCGGTGGCGAGGGAGGTTCGGCGGAGGGTGGGGTTGGCTTCGGGAGGTCCTTGCGGTCACAACGAGGTACGACTCGACGACGGTGATGGCCGGAATCGGCCGGTCCACGTGCGTAGGAGGGCGAGCTCGTCGGCGGCGAGTGCTCCGACCTATCCACGGCGATACAGGTCAATCCACGGGCACGGGGAGCTTCACGAGGTGCTAATGAGTCGACCCGTGCAAGGAATCAGAGAATAACTCACTGTGGAGCTCGGTCCACGTTCGTCGACGGTCAGGTGAAGTCCGGTGACCTTGATCCGGCGTCTCCGGCGAGGCAGAGCTCGATTCCTCGCTCTAGGAGTTTCACCGAGGCACGTAGAGTCTATTCGAAGGGTTGGACGGGGATGGGAATGGCTCTACTGGCCGGTCTACGGTGGTGGGGGATCGGGCGGCCGCTGGCACGCCGTGTGCAGGGCAAACTCCGGCGATATCTTGCTCCGGTGAGGTCGAGAGCGCGCGGGGGCGTAAGGCTGAAGCCTTGGCTTGCTTTCTAGGCGCGGGCGCGGGCAGTGGTCACGGGCGTGGCTTGGCGTGGCGCGGGGCGCACAGGGTCGGGCACTGGGCGCGCTCTGGCGCGTTCAGGGCGCGTCGAACACGTGGAGGTGTTCTTCTGCCCATGTTCAAAAGCTTGCCGAGATCGCAAACGTGCGAATCTTGGCAAAAATCCGGCACAGACCTCCTCCTGGCACCTATGGCTATCTCTTGTATGTTAGTTCCAAGGGGAGATAAGCCCTAGGTCAGAAGATTTGCGGATGCCAAATCTGGCTTGTCTCTCTGTCCACCTCGCGACAAAAGAGATGCCAAATCATGTCAAACAATTTTGGCTTGGTTTCAAACTTTTCCAGTGGGTGCCTTAGGTGGTTTGGCACCTTTTTGGTATTCAGACCAAGTGGTTTTGGCGCCATTTACTAAGTGAACACGTTTGATCTTTAGATTAGGGTTAGATTTTGACTTAGAGAAGGTTAGAGAGCTCTAGTGTGCTTTCTACTTAAGGGGTGAATTTGGGGTCTTCAAGGGGTCTTTTTGTAATGTTTCCCCCTGCATTTTGTAGGTTATAATATTACTTAAACTTTGGTTAAGGATTAGAATCAAGATTTGGCAACTTGATTAACTTATCCCCTGATCCCCTGCTTGGAAAACTAGTGCCCTTAGGTGTCTTAGGGTTTAACGTCTTTGGCTCAAGATGACAATTGTTCAAAAATGTTTGGGTAGAGTTTTTGTCATTAACATTTCTTAGCTAACCCATGTTTTCCAAGGTTTTAGGTGCTCCTTCTCCTCCAATTAACCACATGTGATCAGAAGCCATCAATGCATATATGAAGCCAGTGTCTTGGTAACACTTGAGGTGTTACAGCCCTCCCCCATTAAAGGAATCTCACCCCGAGATTTTGGGTAGGGATCCTTTAGAGGGGTACCAAGAAGGTGTGCTGGGGTGTTGTAGATTCTTTAAGCCAAGTTTTTCTAATTATCTGCTCTTCGAATGTCATCCTCTTTGCAACTTCAGAAGGGAGTCCTTTTAAAGTTACTTTCAAAGCTTACTTTACTCTTAACAACTAGGTTTTTCTTATATTTAGATTCAAAGGGCAGGTGGGGGTGGGGTTTTTGGATTACGTACCGACTCCTTTGGGCAGAAAGTCGGGGAAGCGAGAACATAGAAAATCCTCAATCTCCCAAGTAGCCTCTTCTACTAAATGGTGGCTCCACTGAACCTTATACATCTTGATCGACCTTGCCCGAGTTGATCTCCCCTTTTGGTCCAGTACCTTGACGGGGTGCTCTTGATAAGACAAGTCTGGTTCTATCTCCAACTCTAGTTCCGGTAGCACTTCTGTGGGTAAACAGACACACTTTCGTAGCTGAGATACGTGGAACACATCATGAACTGCTGATATATGGGGTTGCAACTTCAATTGATATGCTACAGGTCCACATGTCTCCCTGTTCTCATAGGGTCCAATGTAGCGAGGAGCTAACTTGCCCTTGATTCCAAACCTCTGAACACCTTTGGTGGGTGACACCTTAAGATAAACATGATCTCCCACATCAAACTGTAGAGGCTTCTTCCTCTTATCATGATAACTCTTTTGTCTGGCCTGAGCAGCCTCCAAATTATCCTTAATAACTCTGACTCTCTCCTCTGCTTCAAGTACCAAGTCTGGTCCAAATATTTCCCTCTCTCCAGCTTGTGACCAATTCAGCGGTGTCCTACACCTTCTCCCATACAAGGCCTCGAAAGGCGCCATCTTTAGGCTGGACTGGTAGCTGTTTTTGTAAGAGAACTCTGCCAATGAAAGACACTTGTTGTGGCAGAACCTCCCAAGTTATTGGGCCCACATGCACCTATCCTTGTCTCAAAGACCTCAGACGGCTATGCATGTGCACCAAATAACTTAACAGGATCCGTCCGAGTGTCCCAAGGACCTCGGATAAACCACTTACAACCAGAACCGCGGGATTAAGTAAACACAAATCACACACCAACAGTTTGCAGCGGAAATCTTATTACCAAATTTTACATGTTACATCAAGTTTTACAATGTATATGATCGGAGTGGTTACAAAAGTGATTCAAAGAAATAAGTTTGAATTGTTATAAATTGTTTATAATTTTGAAATATATGCTAGCTCAAGTGACCATCCTCAATAAGAAGATAAAGATGGGGTATACTTATATAAGAAGGCCGAGCCCACCGGCACTTAACACCATCAACAGCAGCACAAAACTATAACCTGAAAAACAACAGGGAATAAAACCCTGAGTATGGAATTACTTAGCAAGCCTTACCCGACTAAAGAAGAGACTCTCAAGGATATGCTGGCTTGTTGGGAATCAAGGTAAGGCTTATCAAGGTTCAATGACTCTTTTTGCAGAAAAGCTTACTAGTAGTGGATCCTTATGCCAAAATTTTACTCACCAATTAAGTACTTTTCCTGAATCTAGATTTGCCTAATCTAGAGCATTCACTTGTCCTGATCTAGCTTTCTTTTAGCCAATTCATATTTCACTTGTCAACTACGATGAGCGGTCGGAGGGTAGAGTCTCCATGACCGAGGAGCAACGACGATTCGAACCGATTATACCCAGCTGGGGATCCCTAACCACACGACATATGTAGCACTTAACCCTTGCATATGTCAACCGTTCCCACAGATCCTCAACAACGTGAACCGGTCCGCGCTACCCGGGAGCACAATACTCCTCCATCCAGCCTCTAGCCAGGAGGGTACATGCTACTCCCACCATCTCCCACGCCCAGTGCGCGGTTGTCTTTTCACGTATGGAATAGCCGGGTTCAGGCTTACCGGAGCATGTGGCTAGTTGCAACGTCTCCACCACAACAGGCCTACATCGAACGGTCCTTAATCGACACAGACAGGCGACCTTGTCCGCTCAGCGTCTGGTCTAGATGTATTCAAACCATTTTCCCGTTTTTGGTACCCGACAGGGGTACTCTTTTCCAAATGATGAACCCACTCCGGCCGAAGTGGAATCATCACCATAAGTTTGCTTTGATTTTTGAAACGAAAGGCCCATAACCAATGTTCCACAATCATTCTTTTTGAAAACAAATGATTTTTCAGTTTCTAAGCAGGGCTAAGCATTATCAGTTCTTTTTATAAAACCGGGATTAAGGAGTTTCCAAGGAATGGTAATGCATCAATTGTTCATCACACAACTCCTATCACCTAATGCATCAGATAAGGTGAAAAAGCATTTAAAACACAAGGAAGGGGCAAATGCACTGGGGCTTGCCTGAGTAACACTAGGTTAGTGTTGGTTAGGCGATGAGCACTTGACGACCATTCTTTGTCTTGACACTTGTCAGGTCATCCATCCTTGCGTTCGTCCTTCAGCTTCACCATGTGGAGTAGCCCGCGCTTGAGGTCGACTTGGTTCGTCTTCCGTATCACGTGATTAATTATCGCACCTGAATGAAATACATTATGCACATGAATGCATATAAGGAACAATAACACCAGACATTACGATACTACACAAACGAGAAATAACCTACCTAATGATGAGACATTGCGGACACTAATTATCGATATATTGTTACTTACGACAACCATGTTCTTACAACCTACCTAGCTAAACAGTCGAGGTAGCAATCAACATCCATTCCAAGCATGAGATCGACCAACGCATAAATTATCATACCTAGTCTAGAGAACACACTAAACGACTTATAAAATTTGATAGAAGAACTTTCATTAACTTTCTAAATTAATTTACCGGTTAACCTGTGTATCATATATTAATAAACCTTTTCATTTTTAACACCTACAGTCCCGCAATACTGAGACCTTTTGAGACCTCTTTTATCCTACGGCATCGATCAATTTAGCTAATTAACCTGAAATGCGAAATTACTTACCATCATTAACTCAGGCTTGATATTCTCAAAACGGCAACAATCTCTGATTTGAGCCTTTTGTCGAATGCCTAGTGAGCAACGCATTGGACTTCGCTTTATCCTTCCTCTACAGCTCCACCTTCTTCTACATAGGAATAATCCGAACTGGACGACGACGTGGACTAGGGACATAGGAAATTGCGGCCACGGCATGGGTAAAATGACGACGAATTTTGGTTCAAATGGGTAACGGAGTCGGCAACGAACACCAAATGTTGCAGATGAAGATGATAGTGGTCGCTGAAGTTGAAGACCGACGGACACGACGAGACCGCAGTTGTAGGCGAACTTTTGACGACATTTAAAAATATGGTGAGCCCAGCAAACTCCATAGTGAGCCGGGAACAGCGCCCGATGACCTGGTGGGACAGGATTTTATCGCAACCAGAGGAAAACAAACATGGTGGGGCTTATCGGCGAGATCCAAATACCGCGCGAGCAGTATTAGGGACAAGCGCGCGCGGCAGCGAACATGGTTGACTAGCCTAACGACACAGCGACGAACGCATTTGGCGAGGTCGACGACGCGACGAAATTAAGGCCGAGCGAGCCGAGAGAGCGCGCAGCGAGCTGGAGCGCCGCGATGGGCAAAGTGGAGCACGGCCAGCGCGCACGGAACAGAGCTAGAGACCGGCGACTTGCGAGTCCGAGCATCAGGGAGCAACGATGGCCAACAGAGAAGCGCGCTAGGAAAATCTACAGCAAGGAAGCTCAGCGCAGGAGAGCGAGGCTGTGGGCGGACGAGACCTTGGCACAAGGAAACGGCAGACGACCATGGAAGAAGGACTCGGCTGGGCGCGACGACAACGAGACGACAGTCGAGCGAGAGTGAAGAAAAACGGTGGCATCTTAGAAGGGCGCCATCGACAAGTAGAGGACGACGGCAGAAGAGCTCAACGCGCGGCCGGGACGGGGCGCGCGACATAGGGAAAACTTCGAGCTAGGCACCAGGGCGCGCATCCATACATGGAGGTCGCAGCCAGGGGGAATAGGCGCCATATACGGTAGAGCGAGCTCGCCATGGGAGTGGTTCCGAGCGGAGCAAGCGCAGGGACGCCGCGGCATGGCGAGTGCGCCAGGAAAAATCGCGACGCGCAGGGGAGGAGCTTGGGGACGCCGGTCATGGAAACAGGGGGCAGAGCGAGCTCCATGGCAGGCGGCCGAGCAGAAGTCCGAGCGCCCAGGGAGCAGGGAAATTCGAGCAGAGCGCAGCGGGGAAACACCAGGGGACCTCACGGCACGCCAACAGGGAGAGAAGCAAGGCACCATGGGAGGGAGCAAGCTGGACTAGCGCGTGCAGCAGGGCGAGAAGGGGAGGGAGAGAGAAACACGGCAGGGAGCCAGGGAGGAACAGAGGGAGTAGACGCGCGCGCGGCACAAGCGAGCAGGAGCTGGAGGCAGGCGCGCACCAGCAGAAAAACAAGAGGGAGATCGAGTAGATGATTTGCTGCGCAAAGAAGAAGAAGGAAGGTTGGGCGAGCTGGGGCTGGGTCAGGGGCGCGACCATGGTTGGGGACGCCGAGCACCATGGAAAAGCAGAGTTCCATGGATCCAGCGGAGAAGAGGACACGCGCAGAGAAGGGGCTACGGCTGGGAAATCCGGCTAGGTGCGGCCGCGTGAGGCTCATGGTGCGCCATGGGAGACCACGGGAAGGAAGGGCCTCGGCTGGGGAGGAGAGAGGAGCGCTCCATGGGAGGTCAGGGGCGAGCAGAGAAGTGCGGGCGCGTCCACGGCTGGAAGGAGGAGAGCGCGCAGCTGGATTTTATCCATAGGCAGAAAGCGGTGGAACAGAGGATATGAACGAGCGATGAAAAAAAAATCAAGAGGTAAAGCGGCGTGGTGATAAGATTGGCTGTAGATTTTTTTTATTTTCTTTTCTTCATTTTTTTCTTTACAGAAAATCGTAGATATTTCTGAGTCCAGATTTTTAGCAATATACATGAGATCGATACACTATTCTACTACGCATCCCATTCTCCGAATCTCGAAACGGAAATCCGAGGACTAACGATTTAATTTGGTGAATTCTCCGAATGCGGACAAAATCGTACTGTCAATTTACTCTTGAAGATTTAGACCGAAGCGAGTAGCAATAGACTGAATTAAACAGATTTCGGCTTCGATAATTTATTCTGTGTGATTCAACTAATTTTAGCCGAAACCATATCGTCTAAGGTATACACGATTTCGCCGTCAAAACAGCGTGCTGAAGAATAAACTAGGTCATAATCTCGCGCACGATTTTTCTCAGACATCGCGTGATACAGATTATTTTCCCTCGACATTTTAGTCGTCGAGTTCGGCTAATTTGCTCGGAATAAAAATCGTCCAAGTGGTTCGGGCTTCCGAATCCGTATTCGCGTGGGCGATGAATTTTTAATTAATCACCGAACGCATCGATTTTCAGAACAACAATGTTCCGAACATCACAAAAATTTAGGAAGAGCCCGGACAGATAAAAATAAAAGCGATGTCGCACTCGCGACAAATGAAATAGATGCGATATTAAAATCGCGATAGGCGAAATTAATTAGACCTTAGTGTCCGTCTTATTCACTGATATCACGTGCTTAAATCCGTAGTCATTGTCGAGCGGAATATAAACACCTGGGGTGTTACAGCCCTCCCCCTTAAAAGAATCTCGTCCCGAGATTCGGAACGAAAGACTTCTAAGAGTAGAGAAGCATGTAACCCACATCCATATCGGCGGTAATCTTAAGGCAGTCTTGAACGAAGGCGAGTGTCTCAGGATAGGGTTTCTCTAGTGGACATAACATGTATCGCCTTAGGCTAATTTAGAGATGTCCAACAATGGAGACAATGTCTGCCGGAGGAACACATAAGGTTCCATGTGTGCAGTTTGCTTTTTCTGATGACACTGTACTATCTGAGTCTATTGAGCGAGCAGTGGATATGTGACTTTACCCAAACAGAATTAGATGCAACCTCTTGGGTAAAACACACAGAAGCAGGTTTACCAACAAGTGGTTACGGTAAGTTCATAGCACTCGAGACGAATATGGATGTCGAATAATATCACAATTAACTCGTGTTAAGCGATATACATTCGAGAAAATCACCAGCGGAGGGTCTATAGATGCGAACCTTGCAACCAGTCCATTTTATCAAGCACTAAGCATGACTCGACCTGATCACACATGCTGGAAAAGCATACGTGAGGCAATCGAGGCACGACTAGAGCGATGATTAGGTGGGTATTGGTCGACTTAACTTGATTTTTGTAGGTACTTCCTTAGGATGGTTTGAACCAAAGTGAGTTTAGACAACTCGATAAAACGATTTCTAAACTCGACCTTTGATCACAATGCAGTTACAAGTTAGTCAAAACCAACTTGTTGAACTACTTTTGACATGGAGCAGGTCCTCTCAGTACCATCGGTAAGCCAAGGGTTGAGAGTTCACTCGTACTAACAGTTGATCATGCACTTGGACAGAAATCCATTTGGTCATGTTGTTCATCCGTTTCTTCCATGCGAGATGAACAGAATAGGTTCGGGAATACATGGATTAAATAAGAGAGCGAATGAACAAACTCCTGCATTTCAGCAGCAGGGGAAATCCAATCTCCATTTTGAGAGCTAATGAGTTGTTTTCCAACACTAAAAAGCTCCAAGGCTTCACCTTTACACAAAGGACATAAAGAGAATTTGTATGAGTAGTCTCTACCAAGATCAAAAGAAATGAGACCACACATGAAAGTGGTATGCCCCTTTTGATCCAACAGAGATGATAGGTGTTGCTTGGTCACTTCGACAAACAACATAGAAATTTCAAGAAAGGAGTCCACGAAAGATCACACATCAGTGTAGTTCCACAATGGATCATGACTAGAGACCTTGATACCAGCATCCGACGAGTAGGACAACCCTGTGTGCGCATTCACAGGAGGCTCTTAGTTTCGCTGCGGCACCATAAGTCCTTAATCGTGACACCACTACCGAACTGGCACCAATAACGAATCTTACGTAGCAAAAACATATTGTGCCAAGATAACGCATTGACATAGTCTCATAATGGATTACAACTACTAATGGTGATACCAACGCGTGCCGAGCAGCACAACCATGTGTGCGCACACACAGAAGGCCCTCGGTTTCGTCGCGGCATCATCAATTTTAGTCATAACGCCATTACCAGACGTAACCAATAAGAAATTTCACACGACGCAAATGAATTGAGTAAGGGTGACAATATACAAAGAATTTGTCGGGGACCATAATTAGGGGTACCCTCAAGGCCCCTAATTCTCAGCTGGTAACCCCCATCAGCATAAACTTGCAAAGGCCTAATGGTTGCGATTAAGTCAGGGATCGGTCCATTCGAAGGACGCGATCACGCC
This sequence comes from Zea luxurians, assembly GCA_029449295.1. Classification (NCBI taxonomy): domain Eukaryota; kingdom Viridiplantae; phylum Streptophyta; class Magnoliopsida; order Poales; family Poaceae; genus Zea; species Zea luxurians. The sequence continues at coordinate 72,508,296 of JAOPSE010000004.1, read as the reverse complement.
TCGCCCGAGCCTAGCCTCGGACAAGGGCAGCCAACCCCGGAGGATCTCCGCCTCGCCCGAGGCCCCCTCCAGCAACTGGCGTATTTCCGGCTCGCCCGAGGCCCTGTCTTCGCCAGGAAGCAACCTTGACCAGATCGCCGCGCCGACCGACCAAATCGTAGGAGCATTTAATGCAAAGGCAGCCTGACGTCTTTATCCTGACGCGCGCCCCGTAGCTGACAGAGCCGAAGTGACCGCCGTCACTTCGCCGCTCCACTGACCGACCTGACAGAAAGACAGCGTCGCCTGCGCCACGCCAACTGCGGTGCCACTTGACAGAGTGAGGCTGACAGGCGGTCAGGCCCAGCAACAGGCGCCATAGGAAACTCCGCTCCACCCGACCCAGGGCTCGGACTCGGGCTATGTCCCGGAAGACGGCGAACTCCGCTCCGCCCGACCCAGGGCTCGGACTCGGGCTAAGTCCCGGAAGACGGCGAACTCCGCCCCGCCCGACCCAGGGCTCGGACTCGGGCTAAGCCCCGGAAGACGGCGAACTCCGCTCCGCCCGACCCAGGGCTCGGACTCGGGCTAAGCCCCGGAAGACGGTGAACTCCGCTCCGCCCGACCCAGGGCTCGAACTCGGGCTAAGCCCCGGAAGACGGCGAACTTCGCTCCGCCCGACCCAAGGCTCGGACTCGGGCTAAGTCCCGGAAGACGGCGAACTCCGCTCTGCCCGACCCAGGGCTCGGACTCGGGCTAAGCCCCGAAAGATGGCGAACTCCGCTCCGCCCGACCCAGGGCTCGGACTTGGGCTAAGCCCCAGAAGACGGTGAACTCCGCTCCGCCCGACCTAGGGCTCGGACTCGGGCTCAGCCCCGGAAAACGACGAACTACGCTCCGCCTGACCCAGGGCTCGGACTCGGGCTCAGCCCCGGAAGACGACGAACGCCGCTTCGCCCGACCCTAGGGCTCGGACTCCGCTCTGGCTTCAGCCGAAGGTCTCCGCCTCGCCCGACACAGGGCTCGGACTCGACCTCGACCACAGAAGACAGACTCGACCACAGCTTCGGAGGAGCTTCCACATCACCCCACCTAGGGCGCAGGCTGGCCACGTCAACAGGAGGCGCCATCATTACCCTACCCCGAGCTGACTCAGGCTACGGGGAACAAGACCGGCGTCCCATCTGGCTCGCTCTGCCAGATAGGCAATGATGGCGCCCCACACGCTCTGTGACGACGGCGGCTCTCATCCCCCTTACAGAAGCAGGAGGACGTCAGCAAGAACTCAACAGCTCCGACAGCTGTCCTTTCGCCAAGCTCCAGCGCTCCTCCGACAGCCACGACATCACGCCAGCAGGGTGCCAAAATCTCTCCGGCTGCCACGACGGCATGTACTTAGGGCGCTAGCTCTCTCCCGCTAGACACGTAGCACTCTGCTATACCCCCCATTGTACACCTGGATCCTCTCCTTACGTCTATAAAAGGAAGGACCAGGGCCCTCTTAGAGAGGGTTGGCCGCGCGGGGACGTGGAGGAGACAGGCGCTCGCACAAGGCCGCTCGCTCTCACACCCGCGTGGACGCTTGTAACCCCCTACTGCAAGCGCACCCGACCTGGGCGCGGGACGAACACGAAGGCCGCGGGATTTCCACCTCTCTCACGCCCGTCTCCGGCCGCCTCGCTCTCCCCCCTTCGCGCTCGCTCTCGCGTCGACCCATCTGGGGTAGGACACACGGCGACATTCACTCGTCGACTTAGGGACCCCCCGGTCTCGGAACGCCGACAGTTGGCGCGCCAGGTAGGGGCCTGCTGCGTGTTGACGAACAAGCTTCCCGTCAAGCTCCAGATGGGAAGTCTCCAGCAACCTCTCCGTCCCGGGACGGTGCTCCGTTTCGGGATCCTTGAGTTCATGTCCCTCGACAGCAGCTACGACATGATACTCCTTCCACCGCCGTGCGACAGCGACAATGGCGGCTGACAGCCCGCCCGCCGGTGGCGGAATCGACGACGTCTTCCCCGTGTGGTGGAAGAACAACGTTCGAGCTTGCCCCGTCCTCTCCCCCGCCGACGGAGGAGGAGGCGGGGCAACCATGGCCAAGCGGGAAGTCGCGCCTCGTCGACCGTCGAGCGAGTCGGTGGCCCCAGCGCTCCGTCAGGGGGCGCGTCGGGCATCGACCTCGCGCTTGAGACGAAGACGAGCGCCTTCTCCCCACGACACGCCAACTCCGAGCACACGGACGACGCCGACGCGCTTGCGAAAGGCTTGCTGGGCATCACCCTCGTACCTGGGGCGATGGTGCAGTCAGTCCCCGACGTGACTTCATCACCGCCCATCGACCAGGAGGTACCGACCGATTCCCGCCTCACGCCTTTCGGATTCAGCCTTGACCCACCAAGCGGCCTCGCTTTGGCGGACGCTCCCGTAGAGGCGAGCCCGAACCTTCTAGGGTATCGTATGCGGTCGCCCTGGGACCAGCTGACGGACGTCTCGACCTACGGGCCCTCCGGGTCCGAGGAAGACGACGAGCCCAGCTTTTGTTGGGATTTCTCTAGACTTGGCAACCCCAGTGCCATATGGGACTTCATGACCGCATGCGACTACTGCCTTTTCGACTGTTCCGTCGGTAGCCGTAGCCTCGGCTACGGGGACTGCGACCCAGGCCGCGAATGTTTCCACGTCGATCTAGGGGGTCCCTCCGAAGGCAACCGTCTCGGCATGCCGGAGGACGGTGATCTCCCTAGGCCGGTGCCTCGCGTTGACATCCCGCGGGAGCTAGCTGTGGTCCCCGTTCAGGCGGGGGGCCATGACCCACAGCTCGAGCAAGTCCGCGGGATGCAGGCCAGGTTCGACGAGGAAGCAGGAGCGCTTAAGCCGATCCGCCGGGACGCCGGGCAGGCATGGGTGGCCCAACCTCCAGCCGGAGAAATACGTCATCTACCCCAGGGCTTCCAGCACCGCATCGCCGACGATGTCAGGGTCCGGCCGCCACCCACATCTAGTGGGGTCGGCCAGAACCTGGCTGCAGCAGCAATGCTCCTTCGCGCGATGCCGGAGCCATCAACCACCGAGGGGCGGCGAATCCAGGGAGAACCCAAGAATCTCCTGGAAGGCGCCACGGTCCGACGGGCCGAGAGCTCCGCCTCCTGAAGGCAGGGGTACCCCTCGGAACCTCATGCCGCGACTTCCCGATTCATGCGGGAGGCCTCGGACTACACTGGGCGCACGCGCCACACAGTGCCTGCGGCCCCGGGTCGCCTCGGCAACGAGCGCCCTCGCCGCGACCGTCGGGCCCACCTCGACGAGAGGGTGCGCCGAGGCTACCACCCCAGGCGTGGGGGACGCTACGACAGCGGGGAGGATCGAAGTCCTTCGCCCGAACCACCCGGCCCACAAGCCTTCAGCCGGGCCATACGACGGGCGCCGTTCCCGACCCGGTTCCGAACCCCAACTACTATCACAAAGTACTCGGGGGAGACGAAACCAGAACTGTGGCTCGCGGACTACCGTTTGGCCTGCCAACTGGGTGGAACGGATGATGACAACCTCATCATCCGTAACCTCCCCCTGTTCCTCTCCGACACCGCTCGCGCCTGGTTGGAGCACCTGCCTCCGGGGCAGATCTCCAGCTGGGACGACCTACTCCAAGCTTTCGCCGGCAATTTCCAGGGCACGTATGTACGCCCCGGGAATTCCTGGGACCTCCGAAGCTACCGACAGCAGCCGGGAGAGTCCCTCCGGGACTACATCCGGCGATTCTCGAAGCAGCGCACCGAGCTGCCCAACATCACTGACTCGAATGTCATCGGCGCGTTCCTCGCTGGCACCACTTGCCGCGACCTGGTGAGCAAGCTGGGTCGCAAGACCCCCACCAGGGCGAGCGAGCTGATGGACATCGCCACCAAGTTCGCCTCCGACGAGGAGGCAGTCGAGGCTATCTTCCGGAAGGACAAGCAGCCCCAGGGCCGCCCATCGGAAGATGCCCCCGAGGCGTCAGCTCAGCGCGGCGCCAAGAAAAAGGGCAAGAAGAAGTCGCAAGCGAAACGCGACGCCGCCGACGCGGACCTTGTCGCCGCCACCGAGTACAAGAACCCTCGGAAACCCCCAGGAGGTGCCAACCTCTTCGACAAGATGCTCAAGGAGCCGTGCCCCTATCACCAGGGGCCCGTCAAGCACACCCTTGAGGAGTGCGTCATGCTTCGGCGCCATTTCCACAGGGCTGGGCCACTCGCGGAGGGTGGCAGGGCCCACGACGACGATAAGAAGGAAGATCGCCAAGCAGGAGAGTTCCCCGAGGTCCGCGACTGCTTCATGATCTACGGTGGGCAAGCGGCGAATGCCTCGGCTCGGCACTGCAAGCAAGAGCGCCGGGAGGTCTGTTCGGTGAAGGTGGTGGCGCCAGTCTACCTAGACTGGTCCGACAAGCCCATCAACTTCGACCAAGCCGACCACCCCGACCATGTGCCGAGCCCGGGGAAATACCCGCTCGTCGTCGACCCCGTCATCGGCGACGTCCGGCTCACCAAGGTCCTCATGGATGGAGGCAGCAGCCTCAACATCCTCTACGCCGAGACCCTCGGGCTCCTGCGTGTCGATCTGTCCTCCGTCCGGGCAGGCGCTGCGCCCTTCCATGGGATCATTCCCGGGAAGCGCGTTCAGCCCCTCGGGCAACTCGACCTTCCCGTCTGCTTCGGAACACCCTCCAACTTCCGAAGGGAGACCCTGACGTTCGAGGTGGTCGGGTTCTGAGGAACCTACCACGCGGTACTGGGAAGACCATGCTACGCGAAGTTCATGGCCGTCCCCAACTACACTTACCTGAAGCTCAAGATGCCGGGCCCCAACGGGGTCATCACCGTCGGCCCCACGTACAAACATGCGTTGGAATGCGACGTGGAGTGCGTGGAGTACGCCGAGGCCCTCGCCGAGTCCGAGGCCCTCATCGCCGACCTAGAGAGCCTCTCCAAGGAGGTTCCTGACGTGAAGCGTCATGCCGGCAACTTTGAGCCAGCGTAGACGGTCAAGGCCGTCCCCCTCGACCCCAGCAGCGACGCCTCCAAGCAGATCCGGATCGGCTCCGGGCTTGATCCCAAATAGGAAGCAGTGCTCGTCGACTTTCTCCGCGCGAACGCCGACGTCTTCGCGTGGAGTCCCTCGGACATGCCCGACATACCGAGGGATGTCGCCGAGCACTCGCTGGACATTCGAGCCGGAGCCCGACCCATCAAGCAGCCTCTGCGCCGATTCGACGAGGAGAAGCGTAGAGCCATAGGCGAGGAGATCCACAAGCTGATGGCGACAGGGTTCATCAAAGAGGTATTCCATCCCGAATGGCTTGCTAACCCTGTGCTTGTGAGAAAGAAAGGGGGGAAATGGCGGATGTGTGTAGACTACACTGGTCTGAACAAAGCATGTCCGAAGGTTCCCTACCCTCTGCCTCGCATCGACCAGATCGTGGATTCCACTGCTGGGTGCGAAACCCTGTCTTTCCTCGATGCTTATTCAGGGTATCACCAAATCAGGATGAAAGAGTCCGACTAGCTCGCGACTTCTTTCATCACACCCTTCGGCATGTACTGCTATGTCACCATGCCGTTCGGTTTGAGGAATGCGGGCGCGACGTACCAGCGGTGCATGAACCATGTGTTCGGCGAACACATTGGCCGCACGGTCGAGGCCTACGTCGATGACATCGTAGTCAAGATGAGGAAAGCCTCCGACCTCCTTTCCGACCTTGAAGTGACGTTCCGATGTCTCAAGGCAAAAGGCGTCAAGCTCAATCCCGAAAAGTGTGTCTTCGGGGTGCCCCGAGGCATGCTCTTAGGGTTCATCGTCTCCGAGCGGGACATCGAGGCCAACCCGGAGAAGATCGCAGCCATCACCGGCATGGGGCCCATCAAGGACCTAAAAGGCGTACAGAGGGTCATGGGATGCCTCGCGGCTCTGAGCCGCTTCATCTCGCGCCTCGGCGAAAGAGGTCTGCCTCTGTACCGCCTCTTAAGGAAGGCAGAGTGCTTCACCTGGACCCCCGAGGCCGAGGAAGCCCTCGGGAACCTGAAGGCACTCCTCACGAAGGCGCCTATCTTGGTGCCCCCAGCCGCCGGAGAAGCCCTCCTAGTCTACGTCGCCGCAACCACTCAGGTGGTTAGCGCCGCGATTGTGGTCGAGAGGCAAGAAGAAGGGCATGCATTGCCCGTTCAGAGGCCAGTCTACTTCGTCAGCGAAGTACTGTCCGAAACCAAGATCCGCTACCCACAAGTTCAGAAGCTGTTATATGCAGTGATCCTGACACGACGGAAGTTGCGACACTACTTCGAGTCCCATCCGATAACTGTGGTGTCATCCTTCCCCCTGGGGGAAATCATCCAGTGCCGGGAGGCCTCGGGGAGGATTGCAAAGTGGGCAGTGGAAATCATGGGCGAGACGATCTCGTTCGCCCCTCGGAAGGCCATCAAGTCCCAGGTCTTGGCGGACTTCGTAGCTGAATGGGTCGACACCCAGCTCCCAACAGCTCCGATCCAGCCGGAGCTCTGGACCATGTTCTTCGACGGGTCGCTGATGAAGACGGGAGCCGGCGTAGGTCTGCTCTTCATCTTGCCCCTCGGAAAGCACATACGCTATGTGCTACGCCTCCATTTCCCGGCGTCCAACAATGTGGCCGAGTATGGGGCTCTGGTCAACGGGTTGCGGATCACCATCGAGCTAGGGGTCCGACGCCTCGACGCTCGCGGTGACTCGCAACTCGTCATCGACCAAGTCATGAAGAACTCCCACTGCCGCGACCCGAAGATGGAGGCCTATTGCGATGAGGTTCGGCGCCTGGAAGACAAGTTCTACGGGCTCGAGCTCAACCACATCGCCCGACGCTACAACGAGACTGCGGATGAGCTGGCTAAAATAGCCTCGGGGCGGACAATGGTTCCCCCGGACGTCTTCTCCCGGGACCTGCATCAACCCTCCGTTAAGATTGACGACACGCCCGAGCCCGAGGCGCCCTCGGCTGAGCCCGAGACACCCTCGGCTCCGCCCGAGGCACCCTCGGCTCAGTCCGAGGCACCCTCAGCTCGGCCTGAGGCATCCTTGGTTCAGCCCGAGGTACCCTCGGCCCCCGTGGGTGAGGCACTGCGCGTCGAGGAGGAGCGAAGTGGGGTCACGCCTAATCAAAACTGGCAAACCCCGTACCTGCAATATCTCCACCGAGGAGAGCTAACCCTCGACCGAGCCGAAGCTCGGCGCTTGGCGCGACGCGCCAAGTCGTTCGTCTTGCTGGGAGATGAGAAGGAGCTCTACCACCACAGCCCCTCAGGCATCCTCCAGCACCTCGAGCCCTTGTCGGAAACGCTTTCCGACAAGGATTCTACTGGCCGACGGCGATGGCCGACGCCACTAGAATTGTCCGCACCTGCGAAGGGTGTCAGTTCTACGCAAGGCAGACCCACCTGCCCGCTCAGGCTCTGCAGACCATACCCATCACCTGGCCTTTTGCTGTGTGGGGTCTGGACCTCGTCGGCCCCTTGCAGAAGGCACCCGGGGGCTACACGCACCTGTTGGTCGCCGTCGACAAATTCTCCAAGTGGATCGAGGTCCGACCCCTAAATAGCATCAAGTCCGAGCAGGCGGTGGCGTTCTTCACCAACATCATCCATCGTTTCGGGGTCCCGAACTCCATCATCACCGACAACGGCACCCAGTTCACCGGCGGAAAGTTCCTGGACTTCTGCGAGGATCACCACATCCGGGTGGACTGGGCAGCCGTGGCTCACCCCATGATGAATGGGCAAGTAGAGCGTGCCAACGGCATGATTCTACGGGGACTCAAGCCCCGGATCTACAACGACCTCAACAAGTTCGGCAAGCGATGGATGAAGGAACTCCCCTCGGTGGTCCGGAGCCTGAGGACAACACCGAGCCAGGCCACGGGCTTCACGCTGTTCTTTCTAGTCTATGGGGCCGAGGCCATCTTGCCCACAGACTTAGAATACGGTTCCCCGAGGACGAGGGCCTACACCGACCAAAGCAACCAAGCTAGCCGAGAAGACTCGCTGGACCAGCTGGAAGAGGCTCGGGACAGGGCCTTACTACACTCGGCGCGGTACCAGCAGTCCATGCGACGCTACCACGCCCGAGGGGTCCGGTCCCGAGACCTCCAGGTGGGCGACCTGGTGCTTCGGCTGCGACAAGACGCCCGAGGGCGGCACAAGCTCACACCCCCCTGGGAGGGGCCGTTCGTCATCGCCAGAGTTCTGAAGCCCGGAACGTACAAGCTGGCCAACAGCCAAGGCGAGGTCTACGGCAACGCTTGGAACATCCAACAGCTACGTCGCTTCTACCCTTAAGATGTTTTCGAGTCGTTCATATACCTCGCTCCTACGCAAAGTTTAGTCATCAAGGAAGGGTCAACCTTGCCTCGGCAAGGTCCGACCCTCCCTCGGGGGCTAAAAGGGGGCAACCTCCTCTGCGTCGAATTTTTTCTTTGAAAAAAATCCTTTCTGCCAGAATGCCTTTCGTGCTTTTTGACCACTTCGAAAGTGGATCCTGAAAACGACGGAGTACACGTAAGCAGCCAAGGCTGACCGAGCCGAGGGACTCCTACGCCTCCGGGATACGGATACCTCACTCATCACCTTCTGCGATAAGTAACTCATGCTCGGATAAGTGATTACGCGGACCGAACAAGTCTTCACGCTCGATAGCTCTTCGGCCGAAGCGATTCTTCGAGTCTTCTCGACTGCGTTGGTGACAGAGCCCCATGGACAGGTAAGAGTGCGCGTAAGCAGCAAGGCCGACCGAGCCGAGGGACTCCTACGCCACCAGGATACGGATACCTCACTCGTCACCTTCTGTGAGAAGTAACTCTCGCTCGCACAAGCAACTCTGTTACCAACAGAAGAGTCCAGATACTCGAAATGAAAGAAAAGGAGACACAGCTCTACAACACAGCGAGGGTGTGTTTTGGCCTCGGCGGCCGCAGAAAATGCACACTACAAGATAATCCGATCCTGCAGGCTCGGACTTTGACGCTTGAAGGGAGCAGCAGCACCCTCGGCATCGACAACACCTTCGGCGAGGTCCAACCTAGCCTCGGACGGCGACGCGATCCGTGGGTCTCCGCTCTGAAGGACGACGTCGTCGCCACGCCCGGGCCGTCGCTGCCAGGGTCTTCTCCAAGAATCCGGCCCGAGCAGGCGGCTCGGCTGGACACCCCCGAGGCCTCGGCCAGCTGTCCCCCGAGGACGTCAGCCCGACCCAAGGCCTCGACAGGTCAACTCCGGAGTCGGTCCCGCTGACGGACGACCCAGCTAGGCTCCGACCGACTAGGTCTTCTCTTCGGGCCAACTCTGCCTCTGTTCGCGCTAACACCGCTACCCCTGGCCTCGGCTCATCGAAGAGCGGCCGAGGGGTTCCCTTTAACTGAGCAAGAGAAGCCTCGGGCGACAAGGCTGACCGAGCCGAGGGATTCCTACGCCTCCGGGATACGGATACCTCACTCGTCACCTTTGCACGGGGCGGCTCACGCTTAGTGAAGCGGTTCAGACAACCAACAGGCGAGTCTTAGTGCTCGAAAATGAGGAAACAACATGGCTCCGCGCCAAAAATTACATACATGTTCAGGCCCCGACAGCCACAACGAACAAAACACTGACATTCAAGGTGCCATCACAAACGGAACTCCGGTTCCATCTCCGCAGGTACGAACAACCCCACTCGATGGAGGGGGACCTGCGGAGCAACAGAAGACCGACGAACGGCGCGTTGTCGCCTACTCCGGCAGCAGCGACAACGACGCCCTCTACGGGTGGCCGAATCGCAGCAGCGATGGCCTCAGGGCGAACGCCGCTGCAACCTTGCCCTCGCCCACATCGACGCTCGAGGGGCGAGGACAAGCACAAAGAGCCGGAGGCCTGAAGTGCGGATGGTGGCGGTGATCCCGTCGGCGACGGGGACTTCTCGAGCCGCCTTCGCCTCGGAACCGACGACAGGGGCCGTCAGCCCTCCGGCAGATCCCCACTCGGATCCTCCCGGACGAGTGGGGCACCGACCTTCACGCGGAGGCGTCGTACCGTTGCAAAGGCAGGACCGCCCCAGAACACGAACGCTGCCCTAGCAGCGCGCGACATCGTGGGCGGTCCTCCCGTGCACACGGCGCGGCAACCGCCTTTGCGGCAGGAGGGGGCTCCGGGGGCCAATCCGGCAAGCCCGACGCGCTGAAGCTGACGACACCCGCCGTCGACCAGCCCCGCGTTGTCGAAGCCCGCCCCTCTCGCAGGGCCCGTGAGCGTTCTCTCCCTCGAATGCTGAGGGAGAGGCTGACCCACTAACCCACACGGAGGTAGAGCGCCGGCTCAGCCCGGTCTCCACCCCAGCGAGGATGATGAACATCCTTGAAGCTGAGGGTGGGACCAAGATCGCAGCCCGGCTTGCTTCTCCCCACCCAGGGGCCGTCGGTGACCGTCTCTGGTGACCGCCGGCGCGGGGGTACAGCCGGGCTGGCTGATGAAAATCCTTGAAGCTGAACGATGGCTGAAAGGTACCAACTCCCACGGAGTTGCGTTCCTCCAACGACGAGGCGGGAAGACTGCGAGCATCCCCCATCCAGGGGCTTGGAAGGTGGAAAGGCACGATGCATAAGGGAGCGCAAAGACATGGTCGCCTTCCAAGGGGGTCACCCTCCTTTTAAAGGCGGCTCTCCCTACTTGCGTCCCCAGCCGTCGTGGGCAGAGTCTTCTCCAACACGCTCCAAGGTCCTCCCCTATGGCACGGGGGCTGGGTCCCACATGTCATGCAAGCCGGCTCTGAGCAGAAGAAGCCAAACCACCATGAAGGCGGCATGCAACCGCACGGCGATTACAAGCGGCTCTCCACTTTTGCCCAGACCAGCGGGCAAAAGGGTGGGCAGCCATGCAGGCGGCATGCAACCGCGCCAAGTGGGCGCACTTCTCCGACTCTCAGCGCGCCTGGTACGGAGGCCCAGGCCCACGCGTCATGCAACTGGCGCGCCGGATACTTCGTGCATGCGACTGCACCGCCACTTGCGCCACCACCACGCCTCCTCGACTGCGGGACCAATATCGCGACTCGAGGCGACCCAGAGCACGACCCAGCGGCGCCAGCCTGGCGCGGCGGTCAATACGACCAAAAATGGGCCGGCAGTAATAGCGGTGGCAGGTAGGCAGGGGCAGCGGTCAAGTCACCATCCAGGAGCAACGAGAGAGCCTTCTCTCATGGCATGAAGACAACGCGCCCGTGTTCCGTTCCTCGAACGGCTCGCGCACGCGCAGCGGCCGCCCCGCGAACCACTCGCCCCTTCGCATTAACTCCGCGGCGGGACAGGCGGCGCCCCTGGCAGGAGAAGCGAGCGGCGCTTCACCGTCGCCACAATAACCACATCGAAAAAGGTACGCCACGTCGTTCAAATTCGCGTCCTTTTCCCTTTTTCTTCTTTCTCTCTCTTGCAACAGGGATCGGGAAAGGGGGAAACCCCGAAAAGGATCCTTCTCCGTGAAGGAACCAGGCTCTGAGCCCCCCTACTGATCAGAGGTTCGAAGGCTGGCCCCTCGGAGGGGTTCAACAGCCGCCTCAGATCGCGTGGGCTCTACACCCACTACTGGTCAGGGGTTCGAAGGCCGACCCCTCGAAAGGGTTCAACGGCCGCCTCAGGCTACTCGGGCTCCGCGCCCACTACTGATCAGGGGTTCGAAGGCTGGCCCCCGAAGGGTTCACAGTCGCCTCAGACACAGAGCAAGGGATGACCATGGGTACGTTCGATACATAACCAAGGCTCGGGCTGCGCTCCCGAGGTACCCTAGGACATTTCCGAGACCAGCGGGAGCGATCTTGTAACAGAATCCCATCGGAGGGAGGCATCAAGCCCTCGGACCCCGTCGCCAGGGGACTGGGTCTGGCAGATCACCCGCAGGTACTTTTGGGCACGCCTCCGGGCCACAGCCGACCCCTAACGAATGGGGCACGGGCGTCCACTCGGATCACCCGTTCGCAGCTCGCTGGAGACACCATGTTCGTCGCCCATCGAGGGCAACATGGCGCTTTCCCCCCTCCTCCTTGCGGAAAGGCGACGCAGGGGCGTATGTAAAAAAGTCGAGTCTGTCCTTGATCGTCCTCTCGCTCTATGCGGAGGCTCGGGGGCTGCTCTTGCAAACTCGGCTCCGGCCAAACCGTTGACAGCGTCAACATACCAGCCCGAGAACTTGGGACTCGACGGTGCACCCGGGCTACGACCAGCTCGCATGAGGGAACGACCAGACCAGCCGAGCCGTCGCGCGAGGCATTAAGACCTCGGAGGAGTCTAACCACTCCTCCGAGGCCTCGACGGCTACACCCGGCGGGTGCGCTCGCGCGCACCCGCCGGAACAAACGGCAACCGAGAAAGGCTGGTCCCCATGCAAAAAAGTGCGGCAAAAGCCTCCAAGCGAGTGTTGACACTCCCTTCGAGGCTCGGGGGCTACTGTCGGGGACCATAATTAGGGGTACCCTCAAGGCCCCTAATTCTCAGCTGGTAACCCCCATCAGCATAAAGCTGCAAAGGCCTGATGGGTGCGATTAAGTCAGGGATCGATCCATTCGAAGGACGCGATCACGCCTCGCCCGAGCCTAGCCTCGGACAAGGGCAGCCAACCCCGGAGGATCTCCGCCTCGCCCAAGGCCCCCTCCAGCAACTGGCGTATTTCCGGCTCGCCCGAGGCCCTGTCTTCGCCAGGAAGCAACCTTGACCAGAATGCCGCGCCGACCGACCAAATCGCAGGAGCATTTAATGCAAAGGCAGCCTGATGCCTTTATCCTGACGCGCGCCCCGTAGCTAACAGAGCCGAAGTGACCGCCGTCACTTCACCGCTCCACTGACTGGCCTGACAGAAAGACAGTGCCGCCTGCGCCACGCCAACTGCGTTGCCACTTGACAGAGTGAGGCTGACAGGCGGTCAGGCCCAGCCACAGGCGCCATAGGAAACTCCGCTCCGCCCGACCCAGGGCTCGGACTCGGGCTAAGTCCCGGAAGACGGCGAACTCCGCTCCGCCCGACCCAGGGCTCGGACTCGGGCTAAGTCCCGGAAGACGGCGAACTCCGCTTCGCCCGACCCAGGGCTCAGACTCGGGCTAAGCCCCGGAAGACGGCGAACTCCGCTCCGCCCGACCCAGGGCTCGGACTCGGGCTAAGCCCCGGAAGACGGTGAACTCCGCTCCGCCCGACCTAGGGCTCGGACATGGGCTAAGCCCCGGAAGACGGCGAACTCCGCTCCGCCCGACCCAGGGCTCGGACTCGGGCTAAGTCCTGGAAGACGGCGAACTCCGCTCCGCCCGACCCAGGGCTCGGACTCGGGCTAAGCCCCGGAAGACGGCGAACTCCGCTCCGCCCGACCCAGGGCTTGGACTCGGGCTAAGCCCCGGAAGACGGCGAACTCCGCTCCGCCTGACCCAGGGCTCGGACTCGGGCTCAGCCCCGGAAGACGACGAACTACGCTCCGCCCGACCTAGGGCTTGGACTTGGGCTCAGCCCCGGAAGACGATGAACGCCGCTTCGCCTGACCCTAGGGCTCGGACTCTGCTCTGGCTTCAGCTGAAGGTCTCCGCCTCGCCTGACCCAGGGCTCGGACTCGACCTCGACCACAGAAGACAGACTCGACCACGGCTTCGGAGGAGCTTCCACATCACCCCACCTAGGGCGCAGGCTGGCCACGTCAACAGGAGGCGCCATCATTACCCTTCCCCGAGCTGACTCAGGCTATGGGGAACAAGACCGGCGTCCCATCTGGCTCGCTCCGCCAGATAGGCAATGATGGCGCCCCACACGCTCTGTGACGACGGCGGCTCTCAGCCCCCTTACGGAAGCAGGAGGACGTCAGCAAGGACTCAACAGCTCCGACAGCTGTCCTTTCGCCAAGCTCCAGCGCTCCTCCGACAGCCACGACATCACGCCAGTAGGGTGCCAAAATCTCTCCGGCTGCCACGACGGCATGTACTTAGGGCGCTAGCTCTCTCCCGCTAGACACGTAGCACTCTGCTATACCCCCCATTGTACACCTGGATCCTCTCCTTACGTCTATAAAAGGAAGGACCAGGGCCCTCTTAGAGAGGGTTGGCCGCGCGGGGACGTGGAGGAGACAGGCGCTTGCACAAGGCCGCTCGCTCTCACACCCGCGTGGACGCTTGTAACCCCCTACTGCAAGCGCACCCGACCTGGGCGCGGGACGAACACGAAGGCCGCGGGATTTCCACCTCTCTCACGCCCGTCTCCGGCCGCCTCGCTCTCCCCCCTTCGCGCTCGCTCTCGCGTCGACCCATCTGGGCTGGGACATGCGGCGACATTCACTCGTCGGCTTAGGGACCCCCCAGTCTCGGAACGCCGACAGAATTACTCCACCTGTAAAAATGGTTACAAGTAGAGAGCCAAATAGATCAAGGCCCGATGAAATGAACAAGACATGGTCATAACCTAAACTGAATGAAAGGAGTACGATGGGAGACTGTTATTTCAGCCCCAAGCATATTTCTATGCCCATCGCAGAGATCACAAGGTCAAGGATTAAGTTGGTATGCCTTCGATAGGTATGGGGAAACCAAAGGCATCAAACTCAAGAAAATGATCAAACCTGTCTTTTCTGGGTTGGGTTGATAAAATAATGACATGATCCTCAAGAAGAGGCAAAATGGAATTAGGGATATCAGCTTGCACCAACGGAACAAGGGAATGGTTTTGAAAGGAGACATGACTTGAGATCCTTGTTTTAAACTTGGGTACACTTTATGTACAACAAAGGAAATTATCTAAGCATTCATTTACATGATTTTAGTCAAGGAGGAATAATGGTAAATTCAAATTTGGGTCTAGGTTTACCAGATAAGAACATGGCCTAATTTTGGGTTTAGGCAAAGAAGTCACTAACCTTCTATCGACACATCAAGCACAAGAGCAAACACCATATAAGACCTTAATAGGTTACCTAAAGAATGGAGGACACCTATTTCATCGAAGTTCATAATTCAGCATTACACCACATTATCTACAATCAATGGTTACTGGAATAAAGATGAGAGAAGCATTTTGGGTGTATAGGTGACAAACATAATGCAACAATCAGGATGCATGCTCGTCTTATTCGTCCTCACTGAGTTTTTGCCAACATAATGTGGCAATAACGTTCTATCTCGGTGGCATACTTATGACTCTCACGGTATTTTGCTAGTCGTCAACTACACATACGTTTTCGAGGTTAGTGTACCTGCAGAAAATTCCATCACAACCCAGTTTCCCATGATGCAGTTCACACTTGATAGTTTATCACAATTTATACTCCATATATTTCTATATGGAGGCCAGCTCATCATTAAGCGCCGAGCCACGCATAGGTGTCGTTGCCACACTTTAACCATAGGGCAACTCATTATGGTAACTCACCTTCTTACCTGAGCGTAGGTGCGTCGTTACAAGTACAATACACTTCTCAATATTCCCATGTCTGTATACCCATACACATCCATGGGGTACTGAATCCCAGAAAAATAAATACTCCCTATCGCAGCCTTCATATTTACATATGTGTAACATCTATATAATCAAGCACTTTTTTACACTCTTCCCTAGACCGACGTTTGTTCGGTCATGCTCTCACATCTCACCTTACTTGAGCGTCGATCCATTCAGAACTGAATGGCCTCAAAAATAACAATACACATGTATGCAATACCCCCGGTTGTGGGTTAGTGGTTTTTCAACTAAGCCACCTGATAGTCCTTAGTTTAGGGCTTAACAGAGGATGTTGCTAGCATTATAGTTTTTCAAAACTGTTTTTCAAAGCCAAACAATGTGTTTAGTTGAAAATAGGTTTTCTAAAACCAAAACTTTTGTTTCGAAAATATGTATGTGACCGTATATACTTAATCCTGCTCCGATACCAGCTGTGGCAGAACCTCCCAAGTTATTGGGCCCACATGCACCTGTCCTTGTCTCAAAGACCTCAGACGGCTATGCATGTGCACCAAATAACTTAATAGGATCCGTCCGAGTGTCCCAAGGACCTCGGATAAACCACTTACAACCAGAACCGCGAGATTAAGTAAACACAAATCACACACCAACAATTTGCAGCGGAAATCTTATTACCAAATTTTACATGTTACATCAAGTTTTACAATGTATATGATCGGAGTGGTTACAAAAGTGATTCAAAGAAATAAGTTTGAATTGTTATAAATTATTTATAATTTTGAAATATATGCTAGCTCAAGTGACCATCCTCAATAAGAAGATAAAGATGGGGTATACTTATATAAGAAGGCCGAGCCCACCGGCACTTAACACCATCAACAGCAGCACAAAACTATAACCTGAAAAACAACAGGGAATAAAACCCTGAGAATGGAATTACTCAGCAAGACTTACCCGACTAAAGAAGAGACTCTCAAGGATATGCTGTCTTGTTGGGAATCAAGGTAAGGCTTATCAAGGTTCAATGACTCTTTTTGCAGAAAAGCTTACTAGTAGTGGATCCTTATGCCAAAATTTTACTCACCAATTAAGTACTTTTCCTGAATCTAGATTTGCCTAATCTAGAGCATTCACTTGTCCTGATCTAGCTTTCTTTTAGCCAATTCATATTTCACTTGTCAACTACGATGAGTGGTCGGAGGGTAGAGTCTCCATGACCGAGGAGCAACGACGATTCGAACCGATTATACCTAGCTGGGGATCCCTAACCACACGACATATGTAGCACTTAACCCTTGCATATGTCAACCGTTCCCACAGATCCTCCACTACGTGAACCGGTCCGCGCTACCCGGGAGCACAGTACTCCTCCATCCAGCCTCTAGCCAGGAGGGTACACGCTACTCCCACCATCTCCCACGCCCAGTGCGCAGTTGTCTTTTCACGTATGGAATAGCCGGGTTCAGGCTTACCAGAGCATGTGGCTAGTTGCAAGGTCTCCACCACAACAAGCCTACATCGAACGGTCCTTAATCGACACAGACGGGCGACCTTGTCCGCTCAGCGTCTAGTCTAGATTTATTCAAACCATTTTCCCGTTTTTGGTACCCGATAGGGGTACTCTTTTCCAAATGACGAACCCACTCCAGCCAAAGTGGAATCATCACCATAAGTTTGCTTTGATTTTTGAAACGAAAGGCCCATAACCAATGTTCCACAATCATTCTTTTTGAAAACAAATGATTTTTCAGTTTCTAAGCAGGGCTAAGCATTATCAGTTCTTTTTATAAAACCGGGATTAAGGAGTTTCCAAGGAATGGTAATGCATCAATTGTTCATCACACAACTCCTATCACCTAATGCATCAGATAAGGTGAAAAAGCATTTAAAACACAAGGAAGGGGCAAATGCACCGGGGCTTGCCTGAGTAACACTAGGTTAGTGTTGGTTAGGCGATGAGCACTTGACGACCATTCTTTGTCTTGGCACTTGTCAGGTCATCCATCCTTGCGTTCGTCCTTCAGCTTCACCATGTGGAGTAGCCCACGCTTGAGGTCGACTTGGTTCGTCTTCCGTATCACGTGATTAATTATCACACCTAAATGAAATGCATTATGCACATGAATGCATATAAGGAACAATAACACCAGACATTACGATACTACACAAACGAGAAATAACCTACCTAATGATGAGACATTGCAGACACTAATTATCGATATATTGTTACTTACGACAATCATGTTCTTACAACCTAGCTAAACAGTCGAGGTAGCAATCAACATCCATTCCAAGCATGAGATCGACCAACGCATAAGTTATCATACCTAGTCTAGAGAACACAATAAACGACTTATAAAATTTGATAGAAGAACTTTCATTAACTTTCTAAATTAATTTACCGGTTAACCTGTGTACCATATATTAATAAAACTTTTCATTTTTAACACCTACAGTCCCGCAATACTGAGACCTATTGAGACCTCTTTTATCCTACGACATCGATCAATTTAGCTAATTAACCTGAAATGCGAAATTACTTACCATCATTAACTCAGGCTTGATATTCTCAAAACGGCAACAATCTCTAATTTGAGCCTTTTGTCGGACGCCTAGTGAGCAACGCATTGGACTTCGCTTTATCCTTCCTCTACAGCTCCACCTTCTTCTACATAGGAATAATCCGAACTGGACGACGACGTGGACTAGGGACATAGGAAATTGCGGCCACGGCATGGGTAAGATGACGACGAATTCTGGTTCAAACAGGTAACAGAGTCGGCAACGAACACCAAGGAGGCAACGACGATGTTGCAGATGAAGATGATAGTGGTCGCTGAAGTTGAAGACCGACGGACACGACGAGACCACAGTTGTAGGCGAACTTTTGACGACATTTAAAAATATGGCGAGCCCAGCAAACTCCATAGTGAGCTGGGAACAGCACCCGATGACCTGGTGGGACAGGATTTTATCGCGACCAGAGGGAAACAAAAATGGTGGGGCTTATCGGCGAGATCCAAATACCGCGCGAGCAGTATTAGGGACAAGCGCGCGCAGCAGCGAACATGGTTGACTAGCCTAACGACACAGCGACGAACGCATTTGGCGAGGTCGACGATGCGACGAAATTAAGGCCGAGCGAGCCGAGAGAGCGCGCAGCGAGCTGGAGCGCCGCGATGGGCAAAGTGGAGCACGGCCAGCGCGCACGAAACAGAGCTTGAGACCGGCGATCGGCGAGTCCGAGCATTAGGGAGCAATGATGGCCAATAGAGAAGCGTGCTAGGAAAATCTACAGCAAGGAAGCTCAGCGCAGGAGAGCGAGGCTGTGGGCGGACGAGACCTTGGCACAAGGAAACGGCAGACGACCATGGAAGAAGGACTCGGCTGGGTGCGACGACAACGCGACGACAGTCGAGCGAGAGTGAAGAAAAACGGTGGCATCACAGAAGGGCGCCATCGACAAGCAGAGGACGCCGGCAGAAGAGCTCAACGCGCGGCCGGGACGGGGCGCGCGACACAGGGAAAACTTCGAGCTGGGCACCAGGGCGCGCATCCATACAGGGAGGTCGCGGCCAGGGGGAATAGGCGCCGTACAGGGTAGAGCGAGCTCGCCATGGGAGTGGTTCCGAGCATAGCAAGCGCAGGGACGCCGCGGCATGGCGAGTGCGCCAGGAAAAATCGCGACGCGCAGGGGAGGAGCTTGGGGACGCCGGTCATGGAAACAGGGGGCAGAGCGAGCTCCATGGCAGGCGGCCGAGCAGAAGTCCGAGCGCCCAGGGAGCAGGGAAATTCGAGCAGAGCGCGGCGGGGAAACACCAGAGGACCTCACGGCACGCCAATAGGGAGAGAAGCAAGGCGCCATGGGAGGGAGCAAGCTGGACCAGCGCGTGCAGCAGGGCGAGAAGGGGAGGGAGAGAGAAACACGGCAGGGAGGAACAGAGGGAGTAGACGCGCGCGCGACACAAGCGAGCAGGAGCTGGAGGCAGGCGCGCGCCAGCAGAAAAACATGAGGGAGATCGAGTAGATGATTTGCTGCGCAAAGAAGAAGAAGGCTGGGCGAGCTGGGGCTTGGTCAGGGGCGCGGCCATGGTTGGGGACGCCGAGTGCCATGGAAAAGCAGAGTTCCATGGATCCAGCGGAGAAGAGGACACGCGCAGAGAAGGGGCTACGACTGGGAAATCCGGCCAGGTGTGGCCCCGTGAGGCTCAAGGTGCGCCATGGGAGACCACGGGAAGGAAGGGCCTCGGCTGGGGAGGAGAGAGGAGCGCTCCATGGGAGGTCAGGGGCGAGCAGAGAAGTGCGGGCGCGTCCACGGCTGGAAGGAGGAGAGCGCGCAGCTGGATTTTATCCATAGGCAGAAAGCGGTGGAACAGAGGATATGAACGAGCGATGAAAAAAAATCAAGAGGTAAAGCGGCGTGGTGATAAGATTGGCTGTAGATTTTTTTTATTTTCTTTTCTTTATTTTTTCTTTACAGAAAATCGCAGATATTTCTGAGTCCAGATTTTTAGCAATGTACACGGGATCGATACACTATTCTACTACGCATCCCATTCCCTGAACCTCGAAACGGAAATCCGAGGACTAACAATTTAATTTGGTGAATTCTCCGAATGCGGACAAAATCGTACTGTCAATTTACTCTTGAAGATTTAGGCCGAAGAGAGTAGCAATAGACTGAATTAAACAAATTTCGGCTTCGATAATTTATTCTGTGTGATTCAACTAATTTTAGCCGAAACCATATCGGCTAAGGTATACACGATTTCGCCGTTAAAACAGCGTGCTAAAGAATAAACTGGGTCATAATCTCGCGCACGATTTTTCTCAGACATCGTGCGATACAGATTATTTTCCCCCGACATTTTAGTCGTCGAGTTCGGCTAATTTGCTCAGAATAAAAATCGTCCAAGTGGTTCGGGCTTTCGAATCCGTATTAGCGTGGGCGATGAATTTTTAATTAATCACCGAACGCATCGATTTTCAGAACAACAATGTTCCGAACATCACGAAAATTTAGGAAGAGCCCGGACAGATAAAAATAAAAGCGATGTCGCACTCGCGACAAATGAAATAGATGCGATATTAAAATCGCGATAGGCGAAATTAATTAGACCTTAGTGTCCGTCTTATTCACTGATATCACGTGCTTAAATCCGTACTCGTTGTCGAGCGGAATATAAACACCTAGGGTGTTACACTTGTCCCAATCCTTACCATAGTGTAGCACACATGCCCTCAACATGTCCTCAAGAATCTGGTTCACCCTCTCTGTTTGCCCGTCTGTCTGAGGATGGTATGTTGAACTTCTTATTACATGGGTCCCAAGTAATTCTTGCAATTGCTCCCAGAAACGTGCTACAAATGGTGCTCCTCTGTCAGATACAATAGTCCTTGGTAATCCATGCAAACGAACTATCTGGTCAATATAGATCTCGACACTTCTCTCCTCTGTGGGTGGTATGTACTGGCAAGAAATGAGGGGTCTTAGTCAATCTATCCACAATGACCCAAATAGAATCGTGGTGCCGGGAGGTATTGGGCAATCCCACAATGAAATCCATGCAAATATCCTCCCATTTCCATGATGATATGGGAAGGGGTTGTAAGTTGCCTGCTTCCTTCAAATGTCTGGCCTTAACTCTTTGGCAAGTGTCGCATTCAGATACATACTTAGCAATTTCTCTCTTCATTCTGGTCCACCAGTATAAAGATCTGAGATCATGATACATCTTGTTACTGCCGGGGTGCATGGAGAATTTGGAAAGATGAGCTTCATCTAATATTTTCTTTCTGAGCTCGGGGTTTTTAGGAATAACCAATCGGTCTCCAAACCATAGGATTCCCTTGCTGTCCTGACGGAAGCATTTGTATTTGTCCACCTTTTGCTCGAGCATTTCCTTGATGATTTGAATACCCTTGTCGCCAATTTGAGCCATGACTATTTGCTCCTGCAAGGTGGGCTCCACTGATATATACTTCAGAGTCCCTGAGGAAACAACTTCTATGCTCAACTTGCACAACTCATCACACAGGGTGGTGATTTTTGCATCCATACTCACGCAGTTGCACTGAGCCTTCCGGCTTAAGGCATCTGCCACAACATTGGCCTTGCCAGGATGGTAATGTACTTCCAAATCATAGTCCTTGATTAATTCCAACCATCTTCTCTGCCTCATATTAAGATCAGCCTGGGTGAAGATATATTTGACTCTTGTGATCAGTATAGATATTACAATGAGCTCCCATCAAGTAATGTCTCTATATCTTCAGGGCGTGAACTATGGCTGCTAACTCTAGATCATGAGTGGGGTAGTTTTGCTCATGAGGCCTGAGTGCTCTGGAGGCATAAGCAATGACTGTGTTGTCTTGCATCAAGACACATCCCAATCTAGTACCTGAAGCATCGCAATAAACCTCAAAGGGTTTGGTATTGTCAAGCTGAGCTAGCACGGGTGCAGTTGTCAGATACTGCCTCAGTGCATGGAAGGCATCCTCACATTTCTGACTCCATTCATACTTCACCCCTTTCTTCAACAATTCAGTCATTGGTTTTGCAATTCTGGAGAAATCCGGAATAAATCGCCGATAATACCCTGCCAATCCCAGAAAACTCCGAATCTGTCGTACGGTGGTGGGTGGCTTCCAATCCATTACTTCTTGCACTTTCTCAGGATCTACTGATACCCCATCCTGAGAAATGGTGTGACCCAATAATTTTATTTCCTTCAGCCAGAAATCACATTTGGATAACTTAGCATATAGACGATGATCGCGCAGTCTCTGAAGCACTGTATGCAAGTGCATAGTATGCTCGGCTTCCTTCTTTGAATAGACCAATATATCATCGATGAAGACTACCACAAACTTGTCCAGCTCCGGCATAAATACTGAGTTCATCAAATACATGAAGTAGGACGGGGCATTGGTCACTGGTCAACCCAAAAGACATCACCAAGTACTCATAAAGCCCATATCTGGTAGAGAAGGCCGTCTTCGGAATATCACTAGCCCTGACTTTTATCTGATGATAGCCAGAGCGAAGGTCTATCTTGGAGAATACTTTGGCTCCCACCAACTAATCAAACAATACATCAATGCGGGGCAACAGATACTTATTTTTGATGGTCACCGCATTGAGAGGGCAGTAGTCAACACACAACCTCAAACTCTCATCTTTCTTCTTCACGAATAAGGCGGGACATCCCCATGGAGAAGTACTTGGGCGAATGAACCCCTTGTCCAACAACTCTTGTAACTGCTTTTTCAATTCTGCCAATTCTGCTGGAGGCATCCGATAGGGTCTCTTGGATATAGGTGTAGTTCCGGGTTGCAACTTAATTGCAAACTCTATGTCTCTATCGGGTGGCATCCCTGGCAATTCATCTGGGAAAACATCGGGGTAGTCACAGACCACTGGGATTTTCTCAACCGGTGATTCTATCATGGTGAATGCACAGGAACGGGTACAACCCTGATCGGGCAAATATAATGTGGTTTCACCACAAGTAAGCGAGTGTACCTCAATGGCCCTAGCTGCAATATCAATTACTGCCTGATGTCTTGCTAACCAGTCAGTTCCCAATATGATATCCACGCTATCCAAACCCAAAATGAGGAGGGTGGTTTTAATTATCAGACTACCAAACTTTATAGGCACATGCCTGTTGATTTGATAGGTGGCAACCCTGCCTCCTGGTGTTGAAATTGTAATACCCCCATTGGTGTGATGGAAAGGTAACTGGCATTTGGCACTAAATTTTGCACTGATAAAACTGTGGGATGCACCAGAATCAAAAAGAATGATTGCAGGATAATTTAAAATGGAAAAGATACTAGTCATGACGGGTGCTCCCTTTGGAATGTCAGCCATGGTGGTGAAGTTCAGCTTGCCTTGCCTCACTTGCACCTTCTGCCTCTTGCCTTGGTTCTGATTGGAATTCTGCCCCTACCTCTGCTGGTTCCTGGGACAATTCTTGGCATAATGCCCAGTGCTGCCACAAGTGAAACACCTGTTGTCATTGGCTTGACAGTACTGCTGCTATGGCTGATTGTTGTTCCTCTAAACTGGGGGCTGAGAGCGGTTGGGTGCCTGCTGCTGCTGTTGTGGTCGGATCACCCATCATCCCTGTTGCTGCTGTGGCCCCCTGCTCTGGGTGTCAGATACAATCCTGAAGCGCTCAGGCTGAGCTGAAGGTCCTGCTACGGGGGTCTTCCTCTTCTTTTCTGCCTGACAAGCTGTGATGCAGTCCTCCTAGGAAATGGCCATGTTGACTAACTCATTATAGCTGTTGGCCCTGACTGTGTTGAGACGGTCGTGGAGCTTAGTACGGAGCCCCCTTCTGAACCTATCCATCTTCTTCTCATCAGTGTCTGCATGATACCCTGCATACTGGCACAGGTCATTGAAAGCCTGAGCGTACTGCAACACAGTACGATTCCCCTGAGTAAGTGCCAGAAACTCGTTAAGCTTGCGGTCCATTATGCCTGCCGGTATGTGATGCCCTCTGAACGCTGCCTTGAATTCTCCCCATTCCACCATGTGGTTAGCTGGCTGCATGGCGAGGAAGTGATCCCACCATGTCCGCGCGGGTCCGCGAAGCTACTAGGTGGCAAACCTGACCTTAGCCACATCTGAACAAACTGCATTAAGCAGTGGGAATTTGGATTCCACTACCCTGAGCCATACATCGGCATCAAGCGGATCCTCTGCCCGAGTGAACAACGGCGGCTGAGTGCTGAGGAACTCCTGATATGTGGCCGTTGCTGGGGGACGCTGATGGTGATCACCACCACCATAGTGCTGAGGTGGTGGCTGACGCTGAGCCAACTGTCGTAGAATCTCATTCTACTGAGCCATCAGTTCTTGCATGGTAGGAGGCGGTGGCGGGGGTGGAGGAATGCGCTCATTCTGTCCACGACGCGCTCTTCTTGCCATCTGAAAAATTTAAGGATGCTCTCATCATTATACTTCTGATACCAGGGTTCATACGCGGTGAAAGATTTGAAAGGGTAAAACCAATATTTTCTTGCATAATTCATAAAACATACTACGTGGCATAAAACTTTCTCTTCATAAATTAAAGCTGACATCACTCATCATCCATACTTCCAAAAGAGTTTGTTATGATTACATCAGTGACCCAAAAGACTCAACTCTATCTAGCCTAGTACCTCAAGGGTGCAAAAGCTAAGCTAGCTTCGAGGAGTTCTATCGCCACACACTTCTAACTTTATCCCTGCAACCTAGTGATCAAACGAGGCAACGCTTGACTCGGGGGAAGGTGGTCTCCCTGAGCCAGCAGTGTCCAAACTGGATGTAGGCTCTGGCTCCTCTCCTCCCTCGATGTCGACATCCTCGTTGGCCTCCATGTCCTAGATCTCCTGATGGTGCAAATCCAAGTGATGGTTAGCTTCCTCAAGTTGCTGCTGAGTGTTTAGAAGTTGATCCTCGAGAACCTCGATAGTGTTCTCCCTGGTTCCCACTAGCTCCTCAAGTTCTTGAATCTGGGTGGCCATCTGTTCCACCTGGAGGTCTTAACTCCACCAACTTAGTGGATAGGTCTACCACAAGGTCCTCCCTGTTATCCAGGCTGATCTTGGTAGCCTCCACCAATGCCATTAGCTGAGACATTGCCTCTCCTCGCAGCACTTGCAGACGATACAGGGCATTCATGCACCGCACCGTCAGGTGAGCAGTCTGCCCTAGGTAGAGAGCCCATATGTCCTTGGCATGCTCCACTCGATCTTTCCACATTGGGTCGTCCTCCTTGTCAGCGGGGAACAAGCCAATGGGATGAGTAGATAGCTCCAAGGGGTGAAATCCACAGAAGGTCGTCAGCCCGTGGAGAGCAATGGCCTCGATAGTGTCTTCAGCCCGATATCCGAAAGACTCGGAGTCCAAAGAACGCCGGCCTGGCTGCAAGGGATGAGGCTCCAAGGTCATCCTCACCCTACAGCGGGGTACCCGGTGCTTCTCGAACAGCTGCACCGCATACTGGGGAGGTGTCATATAACCGGCTCCCGGAAGTATCTCCCATAAGATGCGGGGAAAGCCCTCTCGTGCCAGTCCGTCCGTGTGGGAATGTGCGTTCCCTCCTTCCGAGGAACCATGAGAAGTCATCTATGCATGGGTAAGCGTAAGAAGAAAAGAATTATAAAAATAAAAGGGAATCAGTGCTTGGCTTTTCTAAGGTTGTGTTGAGATCATGGTGTGTACTTAACCTCTTGTTGTCATGTCTCATAGCATTTTAAAGCTCTTAACTAATTACCAAGTAGTTTGATTACATGATGCATGCATGCTCGTCCTAAACGACCTCACATCAACTTATAGGTAATAGGGAAAAATTCCCATTCCCTATAGTAGCCTGTAGGGCTTACTCAAATAGCCACCTAGCTACCCTTCTATGATCCTAAGGCTTCACGTCCTAGGTCTATCCTTATCGTCCTGACGATCTATCCAACATTTGTTTCTAACCAGTTTTACTTTTGAAAACATGATGGTAATTACGGTTTATTGATTCCTCTGTGGTGGTACAAGCTCCGATACCAGCTGTGGTGGAACTGCCCGAATTATTTCAACTTAAGTGCCTGAGTCCCACCTTAGAGGCTAGACCACACTTAAATATGAATAACACGTTAGTCCCTCGGATCTAGTCCGACGAGGCCACTAACAGGATCAAGTACCACGTACTCACTCGATGGTGAGGCACAGAGCAAATACAATAAAGCATAAAACCAAACATTAAGGAGTATTAAATTTATTACAACATCATCGGAGTTTTACCAAAAACAGTGATCATTGTTCGGAATGCAGCGGAATAAAAACTAACGGTAAATAGACGGAGGGATGGGGAAGCCTGTCCCATCACTCCTCAAGCTCCTCCTCTGCCGAGGTAGGGTCCCACTCGACTGTCCAACCCGGTGGCAAAGCGGACGACCAAGTCACTCCAGCAACCATGTCCTCCAGAGAACCTGTAAAATTATGCCACAAGCAAGGCTGAGTATACTAATACTCAGCTAGACTTACTCGGTGTGAGGAGTCTACTCCTCTACCTCTAGACATGCAGCTGTTTGGCTGAGGGGTTGGTTTGCCAAAAGCACTAGCTGAGTCTAAAATCAAGTTTTTGTTTTTCAAATTTTAGTGTGACTCTCTTAAGACTAGATGTATCTCTATCTAATCATACATGGTAGCAATCATTTTTAGCAATCAACATCTTTTGCCAAATTAACACATTTCCACTTGTTACTCAATGTAGCAGCATGGATCAAGCAGTCTCATTAGCTGCCAGAAGCAGACGATTCGAATCAAGTTTTTAAACCTTGCAAGGTAAACCTAAACACACGACATGGCGAGGCACTCCGTCCCCACACACATCAATCGTCCCCATCGATTCCCCGTCAACAGATTAGGGCTCACCGCCTTGGCGTACAATGCCTCACTGACCCCGACTGTCGTCGTGCAGTGACCGCACTTGTACCCACCATAACCGGAATGGGAGACCACGTCTCAGGTCGCGTGAGGGGTAAAGTCTGCGGGCAGGTTCACTCAGGTACTAGGCTTACCGATTTACCATATTTCTCGGCATGTGTTTAGTACGTTCAAACGCTTGACACACGGTACCACACCTTAATCCTTATTCCAATTTCTGTCTTGTAGACAACCAATCCCCATGGATCGTTGTCCACAGACCATCATCATTACGATATAAAAATGGATACACCCAATTCCTGACCTTGCGCGAGTGATAGAAAAATCACTCGACTTCTACCGAGATCCCTAATTAATAAAGCAGCTACTCGACCTAGCATACTAGTATCCATCTCAAAAAGGAATCTTGAGTTCATGCAACTAGGGTTTCAGTCAACTCCTACACTTAAGTGCACAATACAAGCCTATAAACATTAAGTGTAGTAAAATAGCATATATAAACGGTTATGCATAAAACCGAGGCTTGCCTTCCAAAGCTGGGGCAGGCAGATCCTCGATGGCAGGCTCTAGTGCTGGGTCCTGGGCTACCTCCTGAGCAACTCCTTGCTCCAGCACGAGAATGTATTCCCCGTTAGTGAGATTACAGTCTAGCAAATGCAATGTATAAGATATATGCATAAAAATGACTTGATTATTTGTAAAAGTTATGCATCGTAAAACAGCATTAAGTGTAGTGTTTCTCTATGGTTTCTTTTTGGATACAATTAAAGGTTTTGTATTTTCATCTCTTTCTCCCCAAGGTTTCCCTTCTTCTTTCTATTGCTTCTTATTAAGCATTTTTGATCTATCAGGGTTAGTTAACATTTTCCAAAAATGTTATAAAAATTACAGTGGGTAAATATTAACATTTGTGGGTTCTCCTGAAAATTTGAAGTGGACATTAATTCAGATACTACTTGTGCAAATTTAACAAAAACAAGTGTAAAAGGGCATTTTACACTACAACTATGATTTAAGTGAGGTTTCTGTACCAATTTTTATTTTTGTCCAGATTCATAGGTGATATCAGGTCTCTGTGTTAAAAATCACAGAAAAAATACTAACTGGATATTTAGTTGTGATTTTCTAAAGTTTAATGACAAAAGGTACTTATAACTAACTTGTTATTTGAAAAATATCAAACAACAGAACTCATATTTTTCCTACATTCATAATAACAGAATATTAGTTATTCCAAGGTTTGGGGTGTTTTCTCCTCAGGATTATTTTTCTAAGATTTTCCTAAGTTTTCATTGTTTGCATAAAATAAAAGGTATCTCATTTCTTTTGTACTAAATAAGGGTTTAATAAAATTTTCCAATGAACTATATTAAATAAGTGAGCCAACAAAAATATGGTTGTTTTCTGGTTCTTATTTTAAACTACCTTTTATATTTTCTTTAACTTTAGGCTCAAAATGATTTAAATGGCAAACCCTACCTTAATTTGGTGTACTAAGGGGTTTACTATTTTTAAAGAGATTAGGGAGTGATTAAGTACTTCTCTGATTTTTCTTAACTTCAGTCTAACAGTGTAACTATTTTTCCTTATATTATATAGCTTTTGGCCACATAACAATTTCAATCAAAACTTTGAAATCTTCTGCAGCACTTAGGGGTTTTTGTATTTTTCCCAAGCAGTTCATATTATTTAGAGTCCAGCAAAATTGGTTTGACCAAATTTGGTTAAATAAAACTGAAGTTATCAATTTTACAAGCTTTGGTTGCACTTAAATTAGAAATATTAAAAAGGTTTTCTGGAAAACCAGTTTACACCGAGGACCCTGGGCTTTTCCTAAACCAGTTCTTTAACTTATACCCCTGCGCAACTATTCATCTGAGTCTCTGACAGTTCAAAAACCCTCCTGACTTCTATTCCTTTTTCCCCGAGGTCCCTCCCCCCCTTGAACAGTGCCCGTGAAAGGAAAAAGCGCGGCGTGGCTTACCAGCGGCGAGGGAGGTCCGGCGGAGGGTGGGGTTGGCTTCGGGAGGTCCTTGCAGTCACAACGAGGTTCGGCTCGACGATGGTGATGGCAAGAATCGGCCGACCCACGTGCGCTGGCGGGCGAGCTCGTCGACGGCGAGTGCTCCGGCCTATCCACAACGATACAGGTCAATCCACGGGCACGAGGAGCTTCATGAGGTGCTAATGAGTCGACCCGTGCAAGGAATCGGAGAATAACTCACCGTGGAGCTCGGTCCACGTTCGCCGGCGGTCGGGTGAAGTCCGGTGACCTTGATCCGGCGTCTCCGGTGAGGCAGAGCTCGATTCCTCGCTCTGGGAGTTTCACCGAGGCACGTAGAGTCTATTCCGAGGGTTGGACGGGGCTGGGAATGGCTCTACTGGCCAGTCTACGGTGGCGGGGGATCGGGCGACCGCTGGCACGCCGTATGCAGGGCAAACTCTGGCGATCTCTTGCTCCGGTGAGGTCGAGAGCGCGCGGGGGCATACGGCTGAAGCCTTGGCTGGCTTTCTAGGCGCGGGCGCGGGTAGTGGGCACGGGTGTGTCTTGGCACGGCGCGGGGCGCGCGGGGTCGGGTGTTGGGCGTGCTCTAGCGCGTTCAGGGCGCGTCGAACACGTGGAGGTGTTCTTCTGCCCATGTTCAAAAGCTTGCCGAGATCGCAAACGTGCGAATCTTGGCAAAAATCCGGCATAGACCTCCTCCTGGCACCTATGGATATCTCTTGTATGTGAGTTCCAAGGGGAGATAAGCCCTAGGTCAGAAGATTTGCGGACGCCAAATCTGGCTTGTCTCTCTGTCCACCTCGCGACAAAAGAGATGCCAAATCATGTCAAACAATTTTGGCTTGGTTTCAAACTTTTCCTGTGGGTGCCTTAGGAGGTTTGGCACCTTTTTGGTATTCAGACCAAGTGGTTTTGGCGCCATTTACTAAGTGAACACGTTTGATCTTTAGATTAGGGTTAGATTCTAACTTAGAGAAGGTTAGAGAGCTCTAGTGTGCTTTCTACTTAAGGGGTGAATTTGGGGTCTTCAAGGGGTCTTTTTGTAATGTTTCCCCTGCATTTTGTAGGTTATAATATTACTTAAACTTTGGTTAAGGATTAGAATCAAGATTTGGCAACTTGATTAACTTATCCCCTGATCCCCTGCTTGGAAAACTAGTGCCCTTAGGTGTCTTAGGGTTTAACCTCTTTGGCTCAAGATGACAATTGTTCAAAAATGTTTGGGTAGAGTTTTTGTCATTAACATTTCTTAGCTAACCCATGTTTTCCAAGGTTTTAGGTGCTCCTTCTCCTCCAATTAACCACAGGTGATCACAAGCCATCAATGCATATATGAAGCCAGTGTCTTGGTAACACCTGAGGTGTTACAGAGGCCCTTTGGCTTGTTAAGTTCTTGGTTCCCTTTTGGAAACCAAGTCCATCCTTAGTGGAGGGATGTCTACTGTTGGGGGCTTTCTTCCTCGCTGAAGGTCCTCTAAGCAAAAACACCTTTGGCAAGACGATATGCCGAAGCTATCATCAACAAAGATTCGACACAATGATATGCCTGAGACGAAGGACAACACCGACTTAAAGAGGAGAAGACCATCTAGTCCCTAGCATTTTGTATCATGAATATGATTAGGTGTCAAGGACACAAATGTAATTTCGATCGGGCTACGTCCCGCGCCTATAAATAGGTGAACAGTAACCCTGTACGGTTCACGTTGACTTGTATTCACTCGCACGTCACTCTCGAGCTTTTTACCTTCCGTCAAGCCGAAGGTATAAATGTAATTTGATATTGTTCATATTCATTCATGATAACATAATAAAAATGTTATGATAATATCATATGATTATTCATGTTACTTTCCATGCTTCATATATTTTCACTTCCATTATTATATACCGAGATGATGAAGGTATGTCCTTCATTACCTTCATCTGAAGATCATTATATCCTAAGGGAGATAATGCTTCGAAGGACGAAGGTCTTTAACTATTAACATTTTGTGTTGCCTTGTTCTTAATTCATAGCATTTGAGAACAAGTGACCAACATTGGTGCCCACCTCCGGTGAACTCACTTCCACTGCTGAGACGATGGCTTCGTTCAACAATCAAGCTGTAGCACCTTCGGCCACGAAGCTGGTGCTCCCAATCATAGGCGGTTCAAGCTTAGAGTCAGTTAACAAGAAGCAGAAGAAGGAAGCACTGAGGAGAGTACATCATGTTGGGGTGCAGGGACCCTTCATCAAATCCAAGTGGTCTCACCTCCCAATCACCTTCTCCCAGGAGGACCTTCAGCTCAAAGATTACCCCCACAATGATGCTATGGCCATATCTTGTGTCATCAAGGGGTTTCTGGTCCACAATGTTCTGGTTGACACAGGTAGTGCAGCGGACATCATATTTGCAAAGGCCTTCAGACAGATGCAAGAGACAGAAGACAAGATTCATGATGCTACACATCCTCTTTGTGGCTTCGGAGGAAGGCAGATTAACGCACTCGGTAAAATCACAATGTCAGTTACCTTCGGCTACGTCCACAACACAAGGTCTGAGCAGGTTATCTTTGATATTGTTGACATGGAGTACCCATACAATGCAATCATTGGTCAAGGGACACTTAATGCCTTCGAAGCTATACTCCATCCAGCATGCTTATGCATGAAGATACCTTCGGAGCAAGGGCCCATTGCCATTCATGGAAGTCAAGAAGCTGCCAGAAGGGCCGAAGGGAGTTGGACAGATTCAAAGGCAATCCACAACATAGATGGAACCGAAGCTTGTCAACAATACAAGCACAAAAGACAGAAGGCTGCTTCGGCGGATCAGCCGAAGCCTATGCTCCTATGTGAAGATATAGCAGATGAAAGGGTACTGCTGGGTTCTCAGCTATCTGATGAGGAAGCAAAAACTCTGATAAGATTTTTGTTCAACAACAAAGATGTATTTGCTTGGACAGCCAATGATCTTTGTGGCGTCAACAGAGATGTCATCGAACATTCACTTAATGTGGATCCATCTTTCAGACCAAGGAAGCAAAGACTTCAGAAGATGTCTGATGATAAAGCTAAAGGTGCCCGGAACGAAGTAAAGAGGCTTATCAGTGCTGGTGTTATCAGAGAAGTAACATATCTAGAATGGCTAGCTAACATTGTTATGGTGAAGAAGGCTAATGGCAAATGGAGAATGTGTATTGACTTCACAGATATCAACAAAGCATGCCTGAAGGACGAATTCCCGTTACCAAGAATAGACTCCCTTGTAGATGCAGCAGCTTCTTCGGAGCTCAGGAGTCTACTGGACTGCTATTCAGGCTATCATCAAATATGGATGAAGAAGGAAGATGAGCCAAAGACTAGCTTCATAACTCCTAGTGGCACTTATTGCTACCTTCGGATGCTTGAGGGGCTCAAAAATGCTGGAGGAAGCTTCAGCAGAATGACAGCCAAGGTCCTTCATTCTCAAATAGGCAGGAATGTGCTGACTTATGTTGATGACATCATAGTGAAGAGCATGAAGCAAGAGAATCAGATTGCTCACTTGCAGGAGACATTTGCCAATTTTAGACAAGCTGGTCTGAAATTAAATCCAGAAAAGTGTGTTTTTGGAGTAAAGAAGGGCAAGTTCCTTGGTTGTCTAGTATCGACAAAGGGAATCGAAGCTAATCCAAATAAAATCGAAGCTATCCTTCGGATGGAGCCACCAAATTCAAAAAAGGGGGCTGTAAGGAAAATAGACCCCGGGCCATTTGGCTATTTGAGTTTTGGTGTTTGATGAACAACACAATCTGTGAACTAATAAGTTTTCTAGTGTTTGTGTTTGTAGTTCACAGGATGCAAGATGTACTTGGACTAAGGAATTGAGGAAAGCAACACCTCAAAAGAAGACATTAAGAAGATCCAAGAAAAGTCCAAGTGTGCTTTTGCGGACTGTCTGTGCGAGGCGCACCGGACTGTCCGGTGGCACACCGGATTGTCCGGTGCCCACACGCCGGACTGTCCGGTGCACTATGGAACTCCAGCCCAACGGCTAGTTCCAGGTGGCACTCGGAGAGAAGACCACCGGACTATCCGGTGTGAGCACCAGACTGTCCGGTGTGGAAAAGCCTGCGACGCCAACGGTCACCTGCTTTGACAGAGCAACGGCTAGGCGCACCGGACAGGCTACAGTGCGCTGTCCGGTGCACCACCGGACTGTCCGGTGTGCCGCAGAGAACTACAGCTTTTCTCCAACAGCTAGAATTGAGTTGGGGCCTATATATACTTCACCCAACCGGCGATTTGAAGGTGTGGGAGCCCAAGCAACATACCAAGGCATATAGTGCACATTTCCAAGAGCTCAAACACCCAAGTGCTTAATAGAATCACTCGGTGATTAGCGTAGGTGCTTTGCGAAGTGCTTAGGTTAGTTAGACCGCTTTAGCGCTTGCTCTAGGGGAATCCTAGTTAGTTGAGAGAGTTTTGTAAAACCACACAACCCCTCGGCTCTTGCGTGAGTCGTTGTAATTGTACCAAGTGGGGCGAGAGTCTTGCGAGACCATGACAACCGCGTTTGTGTCACGGCCGCCACCGTGTACCGGAGGGAACGAGGCCCGCGGCGTTTCGGCCGAAAGCTCGATAGTGGAGACGTCGGGGAGCGTCCGAGAGGAGCCGGAAGCGGAGCACCACTTGCGCGTGGAGAAGGTCTGCGGCTCTCTACGGAGTTACTCGACCGTGGTGCTTGGCCCTCGCGTGGGCTTCCCTTTGCGTAGGGGCACCAACGAGGATTAGTCGGGACCTTGTGTGGTTTCGGATACCTCGGTAAAAATACCGGCGTCATCCACGAGAGTTTGCATCTCTACTTTGCCCTTTAAGTTTCCGCATTTATATTAAGCATTTAAGTTTCAATCTCGTATTCATACTTATTTAGTGTAGATTAAAACTTAGTCATTTGCGGTAGAGATAGCAACACTTAGACAAAACCTAGTTTGCACATTATAGTTTGATTATTTGCATAGGTTTTGCTCTAGGGATTTAATTGTGGCCTAGTTTAGTAAAAGTTTGAAAAGTCCTAATTCACCCCCCCCTCTTAGGCGTCACCCGTTTCCTACAAGTGGTATCAGAGCCCGGTTTGGCTCATTTGAAACGCTTTAGCTTCACCGCTAAAAGAGCCGACGCTTTTTAGAGGAAGGGATGGATACCCATAGGCCACCACACTTCGACGGCACTAACTTCCCATATTATAGTGCTAGAATGGCTTGTTACCTAGAGGCCGTTGATCTAGGTGTTTGGAGAGTCACTCGTGATGGGATGAAACCCCTCAAGAATCCCGAGAAACCCACCACAAGTGAGGAAAAAGAAATTCATTTAAATGCTAGAGCCAAAAATTGCTTGTACGAATCTCTTAGCATGGACATTTTTAATCAAGTATTTACCTTGAAAACTGCTAATGAGATTTGGCTAAAATTGCATGAGCTCCATGACGGCACATCCAATGTCCGTGAGCAAAAACATTGCCTAGTCTTAAATGAGTATAATTCTTTTGCTATGAAAGATGATGAGCTTGTTAGAGACATGTATTCTCATTTGAATCTAATTATCAATGAGCTCAACTCTATTGGCATTAATAAGCTAGGTGATGCGGACATTGTGAGGAAGATTATCTCCCTGCTACCACAACAAAGATATGGGAGCATCATCACCATCCTTCACAACATGGAGGACTTGAGCAACATGACCCTGACCATTGTGATTGGGAAAATCGCGGCTTTTGAAATGTCGCGAAAAATGTGTCGGGGAGAGGAGCCAACTTCCTCAAGGCCATATGCTTTTGCATGTGATGAAAGGAAGGGCAAAAAGAAGGCTACTACTCCAAATTCCTCAAGTGAAGAAGAGGAGGAAGAAGAAAGTGATGATGCTGAAGATAATCAACCATGCACATCATCCTCCGAGGATGAAGAAACAATCCGACGCGTCGGAAAGGTAATGAGGATGATCCGCAAGATTAATCTAATGGGTGTGCCCCTGCAGGTCGAGGATCTTCTCTTTAACATTGACAGGAAAAAGCAAAGGAAGAGAGGATGCTTCGCATGTGGGGAGAAGGGCCACTTCAGGGACAACTGTCCAAATATGGCCAAACCCAAAAAGGAGAGGAGCAAAGGCAAGGCGCTAACAAGTGTTAGAACTTGGGATGATTCTTCAAGTGAAGATGAACCTCCAAGGACGCGCAGCCACCGGTCCTCATCACGCTCATCACGGTCATCACACAAATGCCTTATGGCAAGAGGTAACAAAAGCATTCCATCCTCTAGTGATAATAGCAGTAGTGATGATGAAGGTGAGGGAAAGCCCTCCATAGATGAGCTTGCGGAAGCCGTTGAATTTTTTCAAGATGTTTGCACTAAACAAAAAGCTCAACTCAAAACCTTGAAAAATAAGTTGGTTAGCTCTCAAAATGATTACAAAGGTTTGCTAGAAAAATTTGGAACTTTTGCAAACTTAAATAATGAGCTATCAACTAAAATTGAGCTATTAGAATCTAGTGCTCCATCCACTGCTACCGATGATAGGCTTATTAAAAAGAATGAAAAAAACTTAAGGCTAAGTTAGCTAGCTCCCAAGAAGGTATTGAAAATTTGCTTGAGAAAATGGAAATTCTTAGCATACACAATAATGAGCTAACTACTAAGCTAGAAAACATTGGTAGCACCCCAGCAGCATCTTTAGTTGAAATACCTGAAGTAATTAAGAAAGATGCTTCTACTTCCTACTTTGATTTAATTGATGATTCTAACCCCTACAACCAAGTCGTTGTTGAGAATATTGTTGTAGAGACATGTTCGGATGAGGTTGCAAAGGAAAATGAACAATTAAAGCAAGAAGTGGCTCGCCTTGGCAAGGCTTTGTATGACAAGAAAGGCAAAGCCAAACAAATCCGACCTCCACAGGATAACACCACTGCGGGAGTGAACAAGCCTATGGAGGGAGAAACTGTGATTTGTAGGCTATGCCACAAGGAAGGCCATAAGTCTTTCCAATGCAAGGCGATGACCGGGGATAAACAAAGGCAAAAGCTCAAGCAAAAGCCATCAAGCAAAATCTCCAACACCTACATCAAAAAGGTTAACAAAAAGGATGCTACACCATATTTAATCAAGAAGAAAAAGAATGGAAAGGTGATAGCAATCAAGGCCTACAAGCAAGCCAACAAAGGAAAAGGGGCCAAACGCATTTGGGTGCCAAAGGAAATAATTTGAACCATGAAAAGCACCAAGAAGGTTTGGATCCCGAAAGGGAAGTGAGTGGACCGAAGGTCTTCGAGAAATTTGGAGACTTGGCAAAGTTGGGATGTATATCATGGGATACATCATATTGGATCAAGTTTATTGCCAAGTGGGTTAGTGAAAATTTTGGACCCAAATTTCCCACCAATGACTAAGGTAACTAGATTTATTGTATTTCTTGTTTTTAGATATGCGTGTCTATTTACCTTATATCTAGTTTACCTTTCTTGCCTAGTATTACATTTGTTATTTACTTTTGTTTAAAATTATGCATACTAGGTAAATCACATGGTAGGATTGCTTGCTTTCAATTCATATACTTAAGCAAACCTACATGGCTTAAAATGTTTATTTAAGCACGACACATAGCTTCTGTATCACTCCATAGTAAATAATGCATCAATTAAAAATTTTGATTTCTACAAGTTGTATCATTTAACTTATATGTGCCAAAGTTTGGATTGTAGATAATTTGCCCCTCTTGATATCAAATCAAAGTGCATGTCTCCTACAAGCATTCAAAACTTGTATGCACACTTTCAGGGGGAGGTTACTCTATAATCTAATACTTTGAGACTAACACCTTTTCAAGTCTATTTCATGTGATAGTCTCATTGTAAGGAAAATTAGGTCCCCGGAGAAAGACAACAATCTTCCACTGCAAAATCTCTAAGAACTCTCATGTCTCTCAAGCTCGCCATTGAATTTCAATCTGTATCTTTTGAGACTACATCTAGTATCATTTACATGTCTTCTCCAATATTTGATTAGACTATATTTCATATCATATACTTCCATGTTGCTAAAAATGCATAAGTAGTTAACTCATATTCTGTTACCTATGCATAAGGGAAGTTAGTCTTTTCAAATCATGTCTTGCACCTCTAATTTTCACATGTTTTTTCCTAATGATCTCTATCAGGGGGAGCTTTTCTTCATCTCTAAAGGGGGAGAAAACTCTTTCTAAAAGGAGAACACTCACTTAGGGGGAGTAATCTTTTGAGGACAAGCTTTTATTTACTTTCTACATGCTTTTAATGTCTTCCTTTTCGGTGGTTGATGCCAAAGGGGGAGAAGTTTAGGGACCAAAGCAATGAAAACTATATCAAACACCAAACACCACAAATTTTAAAATTTTATATATCTACAAATGGTTTCTCAAGTGGTTTTGGTTATTTGGTTCTAAAATACAAAGTAAGTGAATTATGGAGTTAGGGGGAGGCTTAAGTTCATAATTTCACGTTGTGGGGACAATCATGCATCCTAGCAAGTAGATTGCATATTTTCATTCAAATGCTTGTATTATTTGCTTGCTTTGGTTGTGTTGTCATCAATCACCAAAAAGGGGGAGATTGTAAGGAAAATGGACCCCGGGCCATTTGGCTAATTGAGTTTTGGTGTTTGATGAACAACACAATCCGTGAACTAATAAGTTTTCTAGTGTTTGTGTTTGTAGTTCACAGGATGCAAGATGTACTTGGACTAAGGAATTGAGGAAAGCAACACCTCAAAAGAAGAAATTAAGAAGATCCAAGAAAAGTCCAAGTGTGCTGCTGCGGACTGTCTGTGCGAGGCGCACCGGACTGTCCGGTGGCACACCGGACTGTCCGGTGCCCACACGCCGGACTTTCCGGTGCACTATGGAACTCTAGCCCAACGGCTAGTTCCAGGTGGCACTTGGAGAGAAGACCACTGGATTATCCGGTGTGAGCACCAGACTGTCCGGTGTGGAAAAGCCTGCGGTGCCAACGGTCACCTGCTCTGACAGAGCAACGACTAGGCGCACCGGACAGGCTACAGTGCGCTGTCCGGTGCACCATCAGACTGTCCGGTGTGCCGTAGAGAACTACAGCTTTTCTCCAACGGCTAGAATTGAGTTGGGGCCTATATATACTTCACCCAACCGGCCATTTGAAGGTGTGGGAGCCCAAGCAACATACCAAGGCATATAGTACACATTTGCAAGAGCTCAAACACCCAAGTGCTTAATAAAATCACTCGGTGATTAGCGTAGGTGCTTTGTGAAGTGCTTAGGTTAGTTAGACCGCTTTAGCGCTTGCTCTAGGTGAATCCTAGTTAGTTGAGTGAGTTTTGTAAAACCACACAACCCCTCGGCTCTTGCGTGAGTCGTTGTAATTGTACCGAGTGGGGCGAGAATCTTGCGAGACCGTGACAACCGCGTTTGTGTCACGGCCGCCACCGTGTACCGGAGGGAACGAGGCCCGCAGCGTTTCGGCCGGAAGCTCGATAGTGGAGACGGCGGGGAGCGTCCGAGAGGAGCCGGAAGCGGAGCACCATTTGCGTGTGGAGAAGGTCCGCGGCTCTCTACAGAGTTACTCGACCGTGGTGCTAGGCCCTCGCGTGGGCTTCCCTTTGCATAGGGGCACCAACGAGGATTAGTCGGGACCTTGCGTGGTTTCGGATACCTCGGTAAAAATACCAGCGTCATCCACGAGAGTTTGCATCTCTACTTTGCTCTTTAAGTTTCCGCATTTATATTAAGCATTTTTAAGTTTCAATCTTGTATTCATACTTATTTAGTGTAGATTGAAACTTAGTCATTTGCGGTAGAGATAGCAACACTTAGACAAAACCTAGTTTGCACATTCTAGTTTGATTATTTGCATAGGTTTTGCTCTAGGGATTTAATTGTGGCCTAGTTTAGTAAAAGTTTTAAAAGTCCTAATTCACCCCCCCCCTCTTAGGCATCACCCATTTCCTACAAGGGCTCAATGATTGGCAGGAATGCTGGCATCATTGAATAGATTCATATCAAGATCAGCAGAGAGGAACCTGCCATTCTTTGAAATTTTAAAGTCAGCCGAAGTTTTTCAGTGGGGTCCGGCTCAGCAAAAGGCTTTTGAAGAGTTAAAGTAGTATTTGATAGATCTAACAACTCTAACTCCACCTTCACCAGAGGCTCCATTACTCCTGTATGTAGCAGCTTCTCATTCTGCAGTTAGCGCAGCGCTTGTACAGGAGAAGCAAGATGGCCAAGTCAAAAGGCAAGCCCCGATATACTTTGTCTCCGATGTTCTAAGTTTATCAAAGAAAAATTACACAGAATTGGAGAAGGTGTTGTATGTTGTGTTAATGGCCTCCTGGAAGCTTCGACATTATTTCCAAGCATATCACATAATTGTTCCTTCATCACATCCTTTGACTGATATAATGAGGAATAGAGAAGCTACTGGAAGGATTGAAAAATGGGCTGCGGAGCTCAATGAATTCACTATTGACTATGTACATAGATCCTCAATTCAATCCTAGGCATTAGCAGACTTCATTGCTGATTGGACGCCAGGGGCTCAAGAAGAAGAAACAAGTAAAGACGCTGAAGCCTGGACAGTTTTCTGTGATGGTTCTTGGGGAACCTTTGGCACAGGAGCCGCTGCTGTCCTAGTAGCACCCTCTAAAGTCAGAACATGCTATGCAGCAAGACTGAACTTTAGTAGTACAAACAACATTGCTGAATATGAAGCCCTTCTTTTGGGGCTTCGGAAGCTAAAGGCAATGGGAATAAGAAGGGCGATCCTCAAAACTGACTCCCAAGTCATCTCTGGCCATGTAGATAAAAGCAGCAAGGCAAGGGACCCGAAGCTTGAAAAATATTTGGACACAGTCCGAAGGCTGGAGGCTTCTTTCGAAGGTTTTTCTATAAAAAATATTCCAAGAGGGGAAAATGAGCATGCAGACCTACTAGCCAAGTCAACAGCACAGGGGCTCCCTCTACCTTCGGAAGTATTCTTTGAGACAATAAAAGCACCTTCAGTTGAACTTATGGAGAGAGCAGTCCTCACAATATCACTTGTACATAGTGAAGACTGGAGGACTGAAATCATATCTTTCCTCCAAGGTAATTCTCTTTCAGATGACGAAGCTTATAATAAAAGAATGGAAGCAAGGACAAGACCATATGTCATGATAGAAGGGGAACTATACAAGCATGGAGTCTGTTCTCCACTCCTCAAGTGTTTATCTAGAACCGAAGGTATAGAGTTAATGAAGGAGATACATGCAGGATTATGTGGCTCTCATGTTGGGTCTAGGCCTTTACTGGGGAAGGTTTTTAGACAAAGATTTTATTGGCCGAAGGCAGCTTTGGATGCAGCAGAGTTGGTTCAGAAGTGCAAAAATTGTCAAAAATGTGCAAGAGATCAGAAGCAACCTTCATCTCTCACTCAGATAATACAACCTACTTGGCCGTTACAAAGATGGGGCCTGGATTTGTTAGGTCCACTTCCACCAGCACAAGGCAACTTGAAATATGTCATGGTGGCGGTAGAATATTTCTCTAAATGGATTGAAGCAAAGCCCCTAGCTACAATAACTTCGACCACAGTCCAAAAATTCTTCTGGCAGAATATTGTTTGTCGCTTCGGCGTGCCGAAGGCAATAACTGTGGACAATGGAACACAGTTTGATGCCGAAACATTCAAAGATTTATGTGACCAAATTGGAACGAAGATTCATTTTGCATCAGTAAGGCACCCAGAATCAAATGGGCTGGTAGAAAGAGTGAATGGCATTATAATGACAGGAATAATAAAGCTAATCTTCAATCAGCCCAGAGGAAAGTGGCCAGATGAGCTGATTAAAGTGGTGTGGAGCCACAACACAACTGCGTCAAGGTCAACAGGATTTACACCCTTCAAGCTCCTATTTGGTGACGAAGCAATAACTCTAGAAGAAGAAAAAAAAGGGTCAATAAGAACAATAGCTTCGGCAGAAGATGAAGCTGATTATCAAGTAACAAAAGACACTATAGAGGGGACCAGACTTCAGGCAATAGAGCACATCAATAAATATCAGGCCGAAACAGTAAAATGGCGTGACAGAAAAGTTCGGTTGAAAAATATCAAGCCAGGGCATCTAGTGCTTCGGAGAGTCGCTAACCCAGACACAGTGGGCAAGTTGCAACTGAAGTGGGAAGGTCCTTTTCTAGTAGTATCTTCGTCGAGGCCCGGTTCTTATAGATTGAAGGATATGTACGGCAACGACATACCTAGATCTTGGAATGCGGATGAGCTTCAACGATACTATGTGTAATATGTTGTAATCTTTTTTCATTTTTCCCTATGGCACCCTTTTCCTTTCAAGAGGGGAGAAAGGTTTTTAATGGGGCCATAGCTTGTAATTTTTTATTCTTATTTAGCGCTACAAGGGCAGAATCCCCCAAAAAAGATGTAATATGTAAAATCTGAGCATGCACCATCGAGTGCAAAAAAGAAAAACAGGGAGAAGCTCAAAAGACGTCCCTAAGAGGATGCAGAGCATGACGAAGCTACAAAAAGTTGTTCCTAAGGGAGCGCAGTGTAAGTTTTATACTCAAAAGTCGTTCCAAATGGAATGCAGAGCCAAATACCACCGAAATATAAGGCAAAGAAGTTCAAAAGTCGTTTCTAAGGGGATGCAGAACTTATACCGCCGAAATATAAGGCGAAGAAGTTCAAAAGTCATTCCTATGGTGATGCAGAACTTATACCACCAAAATAGAAGGTGAAGAAGCTCAAA
Organism: Zea luxurians; assembly: GCA_029449295.1. Lineage (NCBI taxonomy): Eukaryota > Viridiplantae > Streptophyta > Magnoliopsida > Poales > Poaceae > Zea > Zea luxurians. Next base: position 72,466,677 of record JAOPSE010000004.1, on the reverse strand, counting down.
AGTCATTCCTAAGGGGATGTAGAGCTTAAGACTCAAAAGCCATTCCTAAGGGGATGCAGAGTCTAGGTGTGGCTTCGTGTGTGTATTTGGACACTCATTTGCACATTACATTACATCATTCATTGCATTCATACGCATTCATGTAGACATTCGTAGGATCATTATCATCATAACATAAAGCACAAACAGATGATTCAGCTTTGATAACAATGCTTCGATGAGCATGAAGAAGCAAGATATGCTTCGTTGTGTACGAAAAGAAGGGAAGGTGTTTTTTTGCCTTCGGCTCAAAAGATATAATTTTCGTCCACAGCAAAGCAATCTACACTTGGAAGGAAAGGTAAAAATATATTATAAGGTATGGACAAATATACGGAGTAATGTTCAATTCTCGGTTACAATATCTTTTACAGAGATAATACAAATGCCTCTAAAAGATCTATGCAGGCAAGCCTAAAGATCAGCTCCAGTGGCCTTCGGAATCTGCTTCAGATCACTAATCTTCGGCATCATCATCCTACACACAACAAAATTTTATAAGTTAAAAGATAATCACAAGAAAAGGTAACCAACAGGTATAACATTCATACTGGCTTAAGTAAGCTTCGGGCCTCATCACTACCCAAGTCCCGACCACCCTTCGCCCAAATTTGTGTTATAAATCAACTTCCTATGCTTCGGGCTTCGCCGGGAATATCAACCAAATTTGTTGAAGATAGGCTGAAGGTAGGTCTATTCACTATCTTCACGTGCGTACAACCAGCTTTCAAAAATGCTGCAGCCGTACCGCGAGAAGCTAGCAGGGCGCATAAGTCACCATGCCCTGCTATTACTTTGTCAAGTGCCTCAACTTTGCCTTCAATATGTTCGAAGGTGCTTGATATATTTTCGGCCGAAGGAGTAAACTTTTCAGCACTGGCTCCAACTGAGTTGAAAACCTTTTTTAATCGTTGTACGCAGCGACTGCCGAAATCCAGACATATGTCACAAAGCTCCTTCAAAGATTGCTTTAGCTTCATATTCTCGGTAGCTTCGGCTTCATAATTCATCTGCATGTTTTTTCTCTCCTGTTCGAAGCTCTCTGATTTTTGCAGGAGTTCGCTGTTTAATCTAATATTCTCGGCTTGCACTTCTGCAAGGGAACCTTCCGCTGCTTGGAGTAGAAAATCTTTCTTTTCAAGAGAAGTTGCGTATTCTTTGATTTTGCTCTCTAGACCCTTGATTATAATTTCGTTCTTTTTATCCTCGAGGTCCTGTTGCATTTGCAGCACTTTGCTCAGCAGCATACTCTGCACAAAATAGACCTTCATCAGCAATTTTTGTCGTGAAAATAAAACAAATAATAAAAGTTTGTTTTGTTATAAGAATTTTACCTTAAAGTTGGAATAAAACAAACTACCGACGATATGTTGTCGTCTGTAGCTGCTAATATCAGCTTCAAGCTTCGGAAAACCGACACTCTTAGATAGAGTGTCGATTACCTTCGCCCTGGTACGGTCACGAACACATCCCAAGGCCTCTTCATTGATTCCACCAAAGAGCATGGCTCCTGGCTGGTAACCACAGGAAATGCCATATTCCTGTAGTTCCTTCTTCTCGGCCTCAGATAGTTCTTGCCCGATCAGGTTCCGAAGATCGAAACCTCTTTCTTCCGAAGCAGCTTCAGCAACTCCTTTCCCTTTGTCAGGCACTAGGGCCATGACCTGTTCTGCAGTAGCAGATGTTTCTTCTGTAGGCATACCTAATATTAATTTATCAATCCTAGATAAGGTAGCCTCCAGGTTGGCAGCTTCGATGGCAGCTGTAGCTTGGGCCGATATGTTTGCTTCGGCAGTGGCCTTGGCACTTGCAGTAGGCGCTATCTTAGTTGCCGAGACCGGTGGTGGTGTCTTTTCAATGGCTTGCATTACGCTACCAATTCTTCGCTTCTTCAGCCCATCTGCCTTCTTTGTAGCCGAAGGTTCTTCTTTCTTATGTAAAAGCTTCGTCAGTTCTGGTCCCAGAGGGCTTAGCAGCTTGATAGGTAGAGATTCAGTCATTACCTTTAAAATTTCTGCCACTTCGGCAGCTAGGGGCGTTGAGGGAGTTTCTTCTTCCTCTTCAGTCACCTTTGGCTCTAAGGATTTAGCTTTTCTTTTCTATAAAACTGCCACCTTTGGCTCCGGACTGGATTTTCTCTTCTTTAAGATCTTTTCATCTTCTTTCACCATTCTGGCAGCTTGTCTACTCAGAACACTAACAATCCTTTTTCTTTTTGCCCCTTCAACACCCTTGTTGAGCTGCTCATAATCAGGCTATTCAAATTTTAGAGCGTCCATTACCCGGTTCAACCTTCGTTTTGTCGGGTGCCGAAGGCTGCTGTCATTAGCAGGTCTTCTTTTTTGGTATAATTTCCCAAAATTTCATTACACATAATTTCAATCATTTCCAGCCACTTCTGGCAGGGCTGCTTGAATTGTTTTTCAAATTTGAAGCGATAGGGTAATTGAACAAGTTCATATTTCTTCTTTGTTTCCTTCATCTTCGGCATTACCCAGCCACTTGGTATTGGATATGTTCGGTTGGCCAGGTATTCTTGCACCAAGTCCCTAGTGCTAATTTGTTCAGCTACCACCCTAAATTCCACTTCGGCCATTTGGCATGGTGACCCAAGTTGCATATTGCACAGGGGTCGGGTCATTCCGAAGTTTAGAATCAGTGGGCACATAACCATCGTCATCAATTTCCCTCTTTTCTTCTCATTAGCCTTGATGTAGAACCATTCACCTTTCCAGCCTGTTGGTCACTTAGTGCGATAGCTGAGAACTGGAGTCTTCATATCCTTGCGATACGCGAAATTATAACAACCAAAATTCTCATGTAAACAATATGCCCTGGCCTTCGTCTAGTAGTGCAGCTCGTGCACTCGGCAGAATGCTTCGGCATATGGGCCCATCCCTTGGCTTCGGAGGGCCCAGATGAAGATGCTGAGCCTAACGACAGCGTTAGGGATCAGCTGATGAAGATATATTTCAAAATTCTTCAAAACTTCTATAATCTCATTTAGAGGAAACCGTAATCCTGCTTTGAAAAAACTTTTGAAAACCACTACGTCATCATCCTTTGGCGTTGGGGTGGTTTCTTCTCCGGCAAAACGAACAAGCTTCCTTTCAGCTTCTCCAAAGTAGCCCAGTTTCATCATCATGGGCGTGTCAGCTTCGGATACATTAGATTTTCCAAAATCTAGATGGCTAGGTTTTGTTGGGATCATAATACCATAATCTTCCTCATCCTCTTCAACATCTTCTTCTTCGGCAAGGGTTTGTTCAGCTTCGGCGGCAGACGTACCTTCGTCCGCCACAACTAGACCTGATTGTTTCATATCTTCGGAAATTGGTGCTGTCTTTATAACCTCAGCCTCTTCTCCCTCACGAGTCACCCTTGCAGTTGAGCGCACTCTGGCCATTTTTGATGGATTTTCCACTATTTGACAAAGTTAACGTATTTTTTGTAGTTTGACGAAGCTAGTCCTTTTTTACGAAGCTAATTTTAGATGATGAAGCGCTCGCTCGAGAGAGCAATGAAAAACCTTCAGCTGTGGTTAAATTTTTTAACAGCACAACAGTGCAATGGCAATGAATGCTGTGGTAACTTCTCACCAACTCGTCTATTTATATAGTGCTGCAGGTCGGAAGGTGAACCACCAGACCGCCTCTATACGCTAAGCGGTGGACCACCTGGCGCTCGGAAGGCGAACCCTCAAATCGTCTGTATTCACTAAACGATGGGCCATCTAGCGACTGGAGTATTTAAATCGTTTCTCGGCAACGAGCTCATGGAAGGTGTTTTTCGGACCTTCAGCATTCCGAAGCCTTCGTGTTTTTCACGGATCGAGCTCGTTATGAAAAACGATCTAGCACCGCGAAGGGGCTACTGTTGGGGGCTTTCTTCCTCGCCGAAGTTCCTCTAAGCAAAAACACCTTCGGTAAGACGATATGCCGAAGCTATCATCAACAAAGCTTCGGCACAACGATATGCCTGAGACGAAGGACAGCACCGACTTAAAGAGGAGAAGACCATCTAGTCCATAGCATTTTGTATCATGAATATGATTAGGTGTCAAGGACACAAATGTAATTTCGACCGGGCTGCGTCCCGCACCTATAAATAGGTGAACAGTAACCCTACATGGTTCACGTTGACTTGTATTCACTCGCACATCACTCTCAATCTTTTTACCTTCCGTCAAGCCGAAAGTATAAATGTAATTTGATATTGTTCATATTCATTCATGATAACATAATAAAAATGTTCTGATAATATCATATGATTATTCATGTTACTTTCCATGCTTCATATGTTTTCACTTCCATTATTATATACTGAGATGATGAAGGTATGTTGTCGGTACCCTAAAACTAGGGTACCCCTTACTATTGGATAAAGACGCAGTGCCCACGCGGCTATCTCTTAGTCGTGTGGTAAAGGTGCTGTGTGTGGGACCAGGCCATGACTCGCCCCAGCCTTGGGCGACTACTCTAGGTCCACAGCAGCGCCCGACTCCACCACATGGGCAGGTCCGAAGCCGCCACATGTCCAGAAAAGGAGATATACTCCAAGGCATCAAAAGTAAGTCTAGACCCGCATGGGAGAGCGTCGGACCCCTGGATACACAGTCCGGACCCCCAAGGTTGGTCTAGGACCTCCACGTGTGCAAGCCGGACCCTTGGAATGGGACCCGGACCCCCCGATATGGGGTCTGGGCTGCCCACAATGAGGTCCCAAGGTCCTAGGACCGAACATACACGGGCCTTGAACAGGACCCAGGCGGGGGTCCGGTACCGACACGTGTCCAGACCTAGTATGGTGCGGACCTGTCTGCATACACTTCTGCTCCCTGCCCAGGTGGAGACCTGATGATGCCACGTGGCCTACTACACGTGACGTAAGCCAACAGGCAGAGCCTGATGTAAGGCCTCTGGGCTACGTGGCCTCTGCATTTATTGAGGGTAAGGCATGCCGCCTGTCCATTCCACTAATAGGCGGTGTGCCACCTCTGCATTTATTGAGACCTGTCCATTCCGCTGGCAGGCGGCGACCTGTCCATTCCACTGGCAGGCGGCGACCTGTCCATTCCGCAGGCAGCGTGCATGTCCATTCCACTGGCAGGCGGCACGCCCATACTGTCGTGTCCACTACGCTCATCACTACTCGCACGTTACCGAGGAAGCAGCCAGCGCATATCAATACTGCGTGGGCTACAAACATCATGGCGCCAGGAGATTGCATAGGCGTTACTTGCATTAGTTACTCCATGTATTCCTTCCACTATGCTCTTGGGCCCACATGTCGGGGCTCAGCATCCTTGTATGTGCCTCCCTTGAGCTATAAAAGGGAAGGCACACAATGTTACAAGGCAAGCACACAGATCCTCACACCCAACTCAAGCTCTCAAGCTCACGTACCTAATACAACATACATAGTGGAGGTAGGGTTTTACGCGCTGGCGGCCTAAACCACTCTAAACTCTTGTGTGCTCTCGTGTTTTCATCCACCATCTAGTAGACATGCAAACCGCTAAGGTCCCTCCTCATCTTAGGATTTAGGGCGGGTGCATTCCGCCACCCGGCTGGAGAATTTCCTCTCCAACATTTGGCGCGCCAGGTAGGGGGCCTTAGCTTTAGGTTTTTTCGCCTGCCTTTCTGCTTGACACGATGGTTCAGATCGTCGAGCATCGCGATTTCGCTTCTGAGGTCTTCTTGATGGAGGAAGAAGCTGCATCTTCCATGCCATGAAGCTCCAACCACCCTGTGCCTGGTGCTGCTGCTGTGCGCGCTGCGCAATAGCACACGCCCGCACAGACATCCCGAGCTCTGTCAGGGGTTGCTCCTGGGGTGTTGTCTGCAGCCAGGGAGTTGCTACACCACCCTCCAAGTTCCACGGTCTCGCCGGGGGCCATGAAGCAGTGCCATGACGATGTCAATCGTCTCCTTAGCATGGCACAATCTGGCTCGGCCAGGCCTAGGCCTTGGTTGTTCCGGTGTCAGCACAAGGCATCGGCGTCAGTGCGCTCACCCTCGGTGAAGGCCGCACCAACTGAGGACCTGCGGGCGGAGCTCAACCGCAGGCGTGCGGGAGAGGACGCTCCAGTCTCTCTGGAGAAGCCTGATGACCTGCGGGCAAAACTCAAATGTAGGCATGCGGGCGAGGATGCCCGAGTCTCTTGGAGAGGGCGCGTGAGCGCCAGCAGAACATCGAGGGTCGCAACCTCGACCTAGACTTCCCCGCGGTTGCGCCGCAAACTCCAAGGGGGTGCCCGGACCCACACGGGTGTCCCATTGGTCTGTGTGGGCTGTGCTGCGCTGGCAGACCACCTCCGTGCAGCGATTTTCGGCCACACCTGCCAGAGAAGTAAGACGGTACGTCAAACCCGTCAGAATTTTTGCAGGTTTACGTTACCGCCATTACTGCAGTTGGTGGAAACACCGCTGTGATGGCAAGCTATTCCCATGTAGCCTTGACCAGGCTAGCCCGGACCTAGCTCATGAATCTGACCCTAGGATCTGTCTACTCCTGGGAGGAACTCTGTGCAAGGTTCACACCGAACTTTGCTAGTGCTTATCAGTGACACGGTGTGGAGGCTCATCTCCATGCCGTAAGGCAAGAACCCGGGGAGACCCCGTTTCTTCCTAGTCTACGGGGCCGAAGCCTGCCTTCCCCCGGAAATTATTATGGGCTCCCCATGGGTCCAGGCTTTCGATGAGTCTATGCAAGAACAACTATGGCGTGAGGACGTGGACTTCTAGATGGCTGGCGGCAATCCAAAATGCATGGTACAACCAAGCACTCAGGCGCTACCACCAATGGTTCGTGCATAGTAGGGAGCTCAGGGTCAGGGACCTGGTCCTAAGGCGAGTACTGAACCGAGAAGGGCTCCACAAACTCTCCCCCAGCTGGGAGGGACCCTTCAAGGTGACAGAATTATGCCGACCCGGGTGTGTCCGCCTTGCCACAACTGAAGAAGTGCCTCTTCCCAATCCCTGGAACATAGAGCATCTCCGTAAGTTTTACCCATAAAAGCAAAACTGGGGAATTTGGTTTAATTCCTTTGTAACTAGGTTCCACATATATGTACATCAACTCGGTGAGGTCCGCCCACATAAACCTGGTTTGTTGGCCTACACTCACGTATATCAAGTTATAAGGAAAAGATTCACTCCCCTGATTTGTTTTTGTGTTGGTTTTATTCTGCTTAAGTTTACAACCATTATTTTTATCTAACCCACCCATACAGTTCCACCCTTGCTGGTATAATGACATCCGAATTGAGTAGCCAGGCTTGCAGTTTAGGACCCCTCAGCAAGCGGGTCCAGCAGCCTGGGGGGCAGTTCTAGAGAATGGGTACTTATTTTCTGGGGTGGTCCGGAGCTGTGTAGCCGCTTAGCTTGGTTCCGTACCCTAAGCCTGCACGCTCCACCACTCTGTGACGGGTATCCTAGCACTTGGAACTATAGTCCTATGGGTCCGGTAACCTGGGATCCGGTTCTAGAGAATGGACACTCGTCTCCTAGGGTGGTCTGGAGCTGTGTAGCCACTTAGCCTGGTTCCGTACCCTAAGCCTGCACGCTCCACCACTCTGCAATGGGTGTCCTAGTATTTGGAGCTGTGATCTAGGGGGTCCAGGCACATGACTTGGCTTCCCAGGCTGAATCCTACAGGTCCTGTTGGATGAATCAAAGGATAGAAGATACCAGTTGGTGGGTCATATGGGTGTGCTACTAAAACTTCCTAGCCAAAGCTGTGTGCAGGTCCAGGTCCCAGTCGAGACTACCTCCTAAGGGCCGGGTCACCAATTCTTTCTTAGGTATACTGGGATCCAGCCTCGACACGTTGAGCCTACATCCCAGGGGGCCAAGTACCAGTGGAAATTGGTAACGCTACACACAGCGAGGACAAATAGCATACAGATAAGTGCTGTTTGATTAATAATTCTCAAAAGTATCTTACAAAACCAAAAATTATTACAAGTTGCACTCTAGTGGGACCCTTGCCTTGTCTCTATAGGTACAACTACTCGTCATCAGCAGGATCCCGCTAGAAGCGCTTGGCCACCAGCTCCACTGTATCTTGTACGCCCTCCCGGGCGGCGTCTTCAGTGTCGGCCACCAGACTAGCGATCACCGGCTCCAAGGATATGGCTGGGTCGTGGCTCCGGAAGCATGTCAAGATGTACTCGATCACCGCCCGGTAGAGCCTGCCGCCTTCGATCTCTAGGCGGGCGCCAAGAATCTGGTCTAGGCGTCGAAGGCGGTCGGCGGCGAAGTCCAGCACCAGGAGCGCATCGGAGATGGACGTCGGTAGCTCCGACACCGGGATGGGACTCATCCCTAGCGGCACCAGTGTCATGCTCGCCTCGTCGGCCCATGCGGCGATGCACTAAACCCCGGCACGATGCTCCGCCTGAAGGTCTTCAAGAGCCTTACTGGTAGTCTCCACCACCTAGGGACCCGGTGCCGCTTGTGCCGCCTGGAACTGCCGGATCCGCTCCTCCAGCTCTTTTTCCTTCTTCTCCGCCTCCATCTCGTGCTCAGCCAGCAACATGCCCCGCCTCTCAAGCATTTCCTCTTGGAAGGTGAGGTCTGTCTCTCGCCTGACGAGGTCCGCCGCCCGCCTGTCTAGGGATGCATCCTTCTCCTTGAGGTTCTCCTCAGTGAGGGCAATGTCGTCGGCCTTGGCCTCCAACTCTTGCTCCAATTTTCTGATTTTTTCTACGGCCTCCACTTGCTAGGCCCGCTGGGCCTCCAGGGTCTGGTTCAGGGCCTTTAGCTTGGCCTGGAGCTCTGTGGTGAGAGCCTCCCTCTGGCTCAAGGCCTCCTCCCTCTTGGCCAACCTCTTCTCCTTCCGGCTCGCCTCCAGCTCCCGGGCGTACACCTTCTGGAGGTCCCTTTTGTAATCCTTGCGGTCTCGCTCGAGCTTGGACCGCTCAGAGGCAAACTGGCAGAACGCCGCCTTTGTGCGCTCCTCCAGCTGGGTGCGCTAGTCGCTGAGGCGCTGGTGCTCAGCCTCTAGCGCCTCCCACTCCCACAGGATCGCCGCCTCAGTCTTGTGAAGAGCCTGATGGGCACGAGACACCACCCGGGGGAGGGGAACTAGCGCTGCTTCTGGCTCGGCGCCAGACCGGAGCCGCCACCCAAAAACCACCTCCGTCTCCTCTGGAGTGGGCGGCGGGATGGAGCTGGACGCGCCCCCATGTCACCCTCGATGGCGGGGGTGGGTGTAGTAGGGACCTCCTCCGCCGCTGCCGACGGTGTACTCGAAGGCATCGCTATCATTGAGGCTACGGTAGCCGTCGGCGTAGTTGGGGCCTTCTCTGTCGCAGCGACGCCGCCTAATGCTGACGACGCTGCCGCCGGACTCCCGGCTGAGGCTTGGGAAGCCGCTAGCGCTGTCTGGGCAGCGGCTGGAGGCAGACCGCTGGCACCGCTCCCAGCAGATTCCTGCTACTGAGAGCCAGACCCATCGGTGGGCCTAGTGCCTGGCGGAGGAGGTGTGGCCTTAGGGGCGATGGAGGAGGAAGCACTGGCGAACAGACGATGGGTTAAGACCTGTCGACATGATAATTAGACTTATGGAAAAAGGGGCTACACTTACTTGGGGCCCTGGACTTTCCAGCGACCTTGGAAGCCGGGCGACCGCTGTTGTTGCTGTTGCTGCCGCTGCTGTGGTTGTTGTTGCTGCTGGTGCCCCTAGGGGAGATCACCCCCAGGTGGTGGTGGTGGTAGCGGGACCAATGGTGGTGGTGGTGGTGGCGGCGGGCCCGATGGTGGTGGTGGTGGAGGATTGACGCGCCTCTATGTGCCCTGGGCCTGAGAGCCGGCCTCCTCAGCCCCACCAGCAGTCCTCTGACGCTTTTGGGGGGTCCGAAACAAGCGACCCATCGGCGCGATGCAACCGGCATCGCATCTCTTCCTCCGACCCCCTGGTGCCACCTGGGGCGGAGGAGCTACTTGCAGGTCCCTTGCCCCTGTCCATGGAGCTGGGGGCCACGGCGGGACCAGCGTTAGGGGCCGCACCGGCAGGTCGAGGACCCCAGCCGGTACACTGGGGATCTGGATCCTGTGGAGGGGGTCCCGACCGCTGGTCTGACGAACTGCCACGCTGCTCTCATTGAGGGTTGGCAGCGTGGCCAGGACCACCGTTCGTAGCCCTGGGTCATCACACAACGCCTGGATATCCTGGGGAGAATCAAATATTCGGGGACAAAAGACTCACCAGTAATCCCCTTCACCAAGAGTTCCAGCTCCTCCTAGGACAGATCGGTGCCCGACCCACGCTAGATCCGGTCGATGTCATTCGAGCCAATAAACCAGCAGCATAGGCGCGGCCTCCTCTGCAGCGGCATGACCCAGCGCTTCAGGAAGTCCCTGACAAATGCATGGAGGTCAGACCACCAGTTGGCAAGGTCTCTATCCTCTCCAGCATGGGCAGAAGCTCTGGCGACAGTGATGGCTTGGTCCTCCAGTGCTTGCGGTCGAGGGATGGCCCGTTGCTCGGTAGCACGAGGCGATCGTTGGCCTCGGCGCTGGCGATCACCCAGTCGTCGCGCCAGTTTTCCCACCTCGCGCCGCTGAGGGTGGAGATGTAGGCTATGGCTAAATCTGGCCTCGTCTGGAAGTAATATGCACCAAGATGGTCCTTGGCCTTCCTAGATTTCACCAACACGAAGAAATGGCGGAAGAGGGAGGTACAGGGGGCCACCCCTAGGAACATCTCGCAGAGGTGGATGAAGATGGCCGCCTAGAGGATGGAGTGGGGCGTAAGGTGCTGAAGCTGGAGTCTGAACTCCTCCAACAGCAGCAGGAAGAAAGGCGAGATCGGCAGCGCCAACCCGCAAGAGATGTAGGAGACGAACAAAACGAACTCCCCGACGGCGAGATCGCCAAGGGGACACGCGCCGGCGCGAATCCTTCCGGCGAGCCCCGGCTGTAACACCTCAGGTGTTACCATGGCTAGGGCACACCTATGCACTAATGACTATGATCACATGTGGAAGAAACTTAAGGAGCAAAAATGTAAGGGCCTTGGAAGCTAGGTTTTAACCAAGAGATGTGGATGACCAAAAGCATTACCCAAGTTGTGTGCACTTATCACTTTGGACAAGGGGGGAGTAAACCCTAAACCTCTCTTGAATCCTATCTTCTAAGCACCTTGGTTAAAGGGGAGAGTTTAAGCAAAGGTGCAAGTCATGACCAAACCTTTGGCACAAAGTTAAGTAACTTATTAACCTACAATTATAGAGAGGAAACATTGCTAAAAGACCCCTTAAGAAACCCCAAATCCAATCCCTAAGTAGAGAGAGAGCTAGAGCTCTCTAATTCTCTCTAAGTCAAAAACTACACCTAAACTAAAGATCCACCGTGTTCACCTTGAAGATGGCACCAAAACCACCTAAGATCTATACCAAAAATGTGGCATACCACCTAGGGCACCCCCTGGAAAAAGTTGACACCGAGCCCTTGACGTTTGACATGCCTTGGCATCGTTTTTGTCGCGAGGTGGGCAGGGAGACATACCTGATTTGGCATCTAAAGATCTCCCTACCTAGGGCATATCTGCCATGGCGACTCATGGATGAGAGATAGCCCTAGGTGCCAGGAAAAGACTCGCGCCGGATTTTTGCCAAGATTCGCACGCTTGCGACTTGGGCGAGCTGTGGAACACGGGCAGAAGAAAACCTCCATGTGTTCGGCGCGCTCTGCGCACGCCAGAGCACGCCTGCGCCCGACCCCGCGCCACGCCAAGCCACACCAGTGTCCCCCGTGTGCGCCCGCGCCTATAAAGCCCACTCAGGCGTCGACCATACCCTTCCGCGCACGCTCAACCTCACCGGGGCTCAAACTCACCAGCGTTTGCCCGTGCACGACGTGTCCGCGGCCACCCGAGCTCCTGCCACCGTAGACCGGCCAACCAAGCCCTTCCCAGCCCCGTTCGACCCTCAGAGAGGACTAAGCACACCTCGGTGAAGCTCCCCGAGCGAGGAATCGAAGTCTGCTTCGCCGGAGAGGCTAGTCCACGGTCGTCGGACTCCCTCCGACCGCCGGCGAGCGTAGACCGGGTAAGCCACTACGCCATTTTTCGATTCAATGCACAGATAACCTCTACATCACCTCACGAAGCTCACCGTGCCATTGGATTGAACTAGATCGCCGTGATTTGGCCGGCACACCCGCCGCCGACGAGGACACCCGCCTGCGCACGTGGACCGAGCGATTCCAGCCATCCCCGCCGTCGAGCCGTACATCGTTGTGACCGTCAGAGCCTCCCCGAGCCAACCCTGCCCCTCGCCGGACCTCTCTCGCCGCCGGTAAGCCGCGACGCCCTTTTCTTTCCCGCGAGTACTGTTTACATTAGGGGAAGGACCTCGGGGAAGAAGAAGGAAAGGTCAGGGGGATTTCTGAACTGTCAGTGACTCAGGGGAATAGTGGCGCAGGGGTAGATTTGAGTGGGTTGATTTGGATTAAACCCAGGGTCCTCGGTGCAAAGTAGTTTTCCAGGAAACCTTTATTAAATCTAATTTAAATTTTGAACAGAACTTGAATAATTCATAACTTCTGTTTTATTCATCCAAATTTAGTCAAACCAATTTTGTGAGACTTTAAATAATGTAAACTGCTTAGGAAAAATATAAAACCCTTATGTACTACAGAAAACTTTAGGATTCTGATTTAATTATTGTTTTCACCAAAAGCTAAATAATAGGAATAAAAATAGTTGCACTATTTGACTAAGGTTAGGAAAATTTGGAGAAGTTTATGTCCACCTACTAACCTGTTTAAAAATGCTAAACCTCTCTGTCCACCCCATTAAGTTAGTTTTTGTCATTTATTTTACAATATGCTTAAGGTTAAGAAAATAGAAAAGGTGATTTAAATAATGAACCAGGGGTACTCCTATTTTTGTTAAGGGTACTTATTTAAAGTAGTTCACTAGAAAAATCTATGATACCCTGGTTTAGTATAAAATAAATAGGATACCTTTTATTTTAAGAAAACAAGGAAAACTTAGAAAAACCCTACAAAAATAACCCCAAGGTGAAAACACCCCAACCCTTGGGATAGTTAATGTTTTGTTATTAAGAGCTTAGGAAAAATATGAAATCTGCTGTTTGATATTTTTCAAATAACAAGGCAGTAGAAAGTGCCTTTTTGGCATTAAACTTTAGAAAATCATAACTAAATAACCATCCCTTAGCTTTTTGTGATCCTTGGCACAAAAGCTTATTATTACTGTTAGATGCCAACAAAAATAACCTTTAGGATAGAACCCACCCCTAATTAAGAGTTGTAGTGCAAAGTGGCCCATTTACACAACTCTTGTTATTTTTGTCTAGAGCATAGCCTTTTTCAATTGAACCTCAAAGTCTTAGGACAAGCTATATTGACCAAAGGCAAGCCACTGTAATTTTTACAGAATTTTTGGAAAAAGTTAAACCACTGTTGTAGTTCAAACCTACACTAGAAACCATAAATAGAAAATAAAGAAAGGGGAAATGAATAATAGAAATTAGTGTCATCCTAAAACCCTTTGTAAATTGTCCACTAAATTATAATAAGGAAATACCAACCCACTATGCCTATCCCTAACAAAACCTAAACCAAGAGTGATAAGCATAAACCACTAAAAGCCCTGTATGACCAAGAAACCCTAAGTTACTCATTAACTTAGTTTTTCTTCTTTTAGCATAATGTTATTAAATCCTGCATAATCATGACATGCATGTTCATTACATTTCGATAGACTGTAACCTCGCTGACGGAGAGTACGTCCTTGTGCCGGAGCAAGGAGCTGCTCAGGAGGTAGCCCCGGATCCAGCACCCGAGCCTGCACCAGAGGATCTACCTGCCACAGCCTTGGAAGGCAAGCCCCAGTTTATGCATAACCTGTTATTTATGCTATTTTAATATACTTAATGATTGTAGGATTGATTGTGCACTTAGGTGTAGGAGTTGTTTGAAACCCTAGTTGCATGATCTCAGGAATCCTGTTGCGATGAATACTAGTATGCTAGGTCGAGTAGCTGCTTTATTAATTAGGATCTCGGTAGAAGTCGAGTGATTTTTCTAGCACTCGCGCGAGGTCAGGAAATTGGTTGTACCCACTTCCATATCATAATGATGCTAGTCTGGGGACAACAATCCATGGGGATTGGTTGTCTACGAGATGAAATGGGAATAAGGATTAACGTGCGGATACCTGTGTCAAGCGTTTGAATGTACTAAACACATACCGAGAAATATGGTAAATCGGTAAGCCTAGTACTTGAGTGAACCTGCCCGCAGACTTTACCCCTCACGCGACCTGAGACGTGGTCTCCCGTTCCGGTTATGGTGGGTACAAGTGCGGTCACTGCACGACGGCAGTCGGGGTCAGTGAGGCATTGTACACCAAGGCGGTGAGCTCTGATCTGTTGCCAGGGGATCGATGGGGACGGTTGATGTGTGTGGGGACGGAGTGCCTCGCCACGTTATGTGTTTAGGTTTAGCTTGCAAGGATAAAACTCGATTCGAATCATCTGCTTCTCGCAGCTAATGAGACTGCTTGATCCATTGTACTGCCTTGAGTAACAAGTGGAAATATGATGAGTTGATATAAGATGTTGATTGCGAAAAATGTTTGCTACTATTTATGAATAGATAGTACACATTTAGCCTTAAGAGAGTCACACTTAAATTGGCAAAGTTAAAACTTGACTTAGAAACTCAGCTAGTGCTTTTGGCAACCCAACCCCACAGCCAAACAGCTGCATGTCTAGAGGTAGAGGAGTAGACTCCTCACACCGGGTAAGTCTAGCTGAGTATTAGTATACTCAGCCTTGCTTGTGGCGTAATTTTTTACAGGTTCTCTGGAGGACATGGTTGCTGGAGTGACTTGGCCATCCATCTTGCCACCGGGTTGGACTGTCGAGTGGGACCCTACCTCGGCTGAGGAGGAGCATGAGGAGTGATGGGACAGGCTTCCCCATCTCTCTGTTTATTTACCGTTAGTTTTATTCCGCTGCACTTCGAACAATGATGACTACTTTTGCAAAACTCCGATGGTGATGTAATAATTTAATACTCTTACATGCATGGTTTTATGCGTTATTGTATTTGCTCTGTGACTCACCATCGAGTGAGATTGTGGTACTTGATCCTGTCAGTGGCCTTGTCGGACTAGATCCGAGGGATTGACGGGTTATTCCCATTTAAGTGTGGTCTAGCCTCTAAGGCAGGACTTAGGCACTTAAGTTGGAATAATTCGGGCAGTTCCGCCACACCGGCACGCTCCACCCGAGCAGGCCACGCACTAGGTTGAGCGCCGCCTCATTCTAGAAGCGGTCGGGATGAGCTAGCGAAGCCTTGGCAACTATGGCAGCGCGAGCGTAAGGCTGAGGAGCGCGAAGGCAGAAGGGCACAGCCGGCGGCGCGGGCGAAGAGAGCTCGAAGGCGAAAGGGCGCAATGATTGGGAGAGAATGCGAAAGCGTAACTGCTGCATGCGGGGTGAATCCTTTTTCAAGGAAGACTCTCCCGCTCGTGCCCTGAGGCACTGCAGGAAATCCCGTCCGACGCGCACCTAGCGCCCAGGCGGCCCAGTATCTGACTCGGGGGACCGGGTCCACAAGTCATACAGCTGGTGTGCCGGTCTCCGAGTGCGGAAGAAGCGAACCATCACACAGGAAGCGAACCGCCGCGCACGATCGTGCACCGCTTCGGGGCCACTGTAGAGAGATATTTTTTAACCAAGGCGGCGGCAACGAGGTGCCCCGCGCGTGGCCCAATGGAACCGCCAGACGTGGGGCCATGGGTCAGTCAGCCGCGGGGACAGATGTGGCAGTTGACGTGATCGGGGGCAGATTGACAGCGCGTGCGTCATCGGATGCGCTGAATTAATGCGGCGCGTCAGCAGGCGTGCTAAGATGGCGCCCTAATCACCAGTCATGCCATGTTGAGGCGAAGTACAAGCTTTGGCCCCACTTGCAGGCTCGCATCCTCCCCTAAGGCAGGTCCGGGGGCCACTGTCGGTACCCTGAAACTAGGGTACCCCTTACTACTGGATAAAGACGCAGTGCCCATGCAGCTATCTCTAAGTCGCGTGGTAAAGGTGTTGTGTGTGGGACCAGGCCATGACTCGCCCCAGTCTCGGGCGACTACTCTGAGTCCACAGCAGCGCCTGACTCCACCACATGGGCGGGTCCGAAGCCGCCACGTGATCAGAAAAGGAGATATACTCCAAGGCATCAACAGTAAGTCCGGACCCCCATGGGAGAGCGCCGGACCCCTGGATACACAGTCCGAACCCCCATGGTTGGTCCAGGACCTCCACGTGTGCAAGCTGGACCCCAAGAATGGGACCCAGACCCCCCATATGGGGTCCGGGCCGCCCACAATGGGGTCCCAAGGTCCCAGGACCGAACATACACGGGCCTTGAATAGGACCCAGGCGGGGGTCCGGTACCGACACGTGTCTAGACCTAGTCTGGTGCGGACCTGTCTACATACACTTCTGCTCCCTGCCTAGGTGGAGACCCGATGCTGCCATGTGGCCTACTGCATGTGACGTAAGCCAACGGGCAGAGCCTGATGTAAGGCCTCTGGGCTACGCGGCCTCTGCATTTATTGAGGTTAAGGCGCGCCGCCTGTCCATTCCATTGGCAGGAGGTGTGCCGCCTCTACATTTATTGAGACCTGTCCATTCAGCTGGTAGGCGGCGACCTGTCCATTCCGCTGGCAAGCAGCGACCTATCCATTCCATAGGCAGCGTGCCTGTCCATTCCACTGGCAGGCGGCGCGCCCATACTGCCGCATGCACTATGCTCATCACTACTCGCACATTACCGAGGAAGCAGCCGCTGCATATCAATACTGCGTGGGCTGCTGACATCATGGCGCCAGAAGATTGCACAGGCGTTACTTGCATTAGTTACTCCATGTATTCCTTCCATTATGCTCCTGGGCCCACATGTCAGGCCTCAGCATCCTTGTATGTGCCTCCCTTGAGCTATAAAAGGGAAGGCACACAACGTTACAAGGCAAGCACACAGATCCTCAGACCCAACTCAAGCTCTCAAGCTCACGTACCCAATACAACATACATAGTGGAGGTAGGGTTTTACGCTCCAGTGGCCTGAACCACTCTAAACTCTGGTGTGCTCTCGTGTTTTCATCCACCATCTAGCAGACAGGCAAACCGCTAAGGCCCCTCCTCATCTTAGGATTTAGGGCGGGTGCATTCCACCACCCAGCCGGAGAATTTCCTCTCCGACATATGTCCTTCATTACCTTCGTCTGAAGATCATTATATCCTAAGGGAGATAATGCTTCGAAGGACAAAGGTCTTTAACTATTAACATTTTATGTTGCCTTGTTCTTAATTCATAGCATTTGAGAACAAGTGACCAACATCTACCAATGGTGTAGGCATCCCTGGCAAATTTTATCTTCTCACATTCATTTTTGCAAATTTTAAGTTGATCAGTAGGATTTACAACTTCATCATTCAACTTAAAGATAGTGGAACCATGATTATTGCAAGCATTAACATCAAAATCTTTACATCTATTGTAAATAGAAACATGCTCCATAGATGAACTAACAATATTTAATTTTTCTATTCTAGAATTTAAATCGGTATTTGATCTCTTAAGGATAGAAATAGACTCATGGCAAGAAGACAATTCAGAAGAAAGAATTTCATTTTTCTTAACCTCTAAAGCAAGAGATTTTTCAACATTAACAAGTTTATCATGTTCTTCATAAAGAATATCTTCTTGTTTTTCTAACAACCTATCCTTCTCATTAAGGGCATCAATTAGTTCATTAATTTTGTCTACTTTAGATCTATCTAAACCCTTAAAGAGATCATTATAGTCTACATCGTCATCTGAATCCTCATCACTAGAAGAAGTGTACTTCGGAGTATCTCGTGTATGTACCTTCTTCTCTGTAATACCTAAATTTGTAAATCATATGATAAGAGAATACTTCCTTTATCTATATGTGTGTACCATCTCTAGTTACCATCACATATGAATAAACACCATCAAAAGGGGATTAAATAACCAATAACACCTAAATAAATCATGCACCATGCTGAGCTTTTACTTGATTGTGCATTTTTGGCTAATAAAATAAAGGTATTATTAATATGTTAATGGACACATAGAATTTAAACTCTGCTTTGAAAATGGAAAAGGGAAAAGAACAAAAATACTACATAGTATAAAATGAGCATATAAGTAAATTTATCACCATGTTAGTATGTGAAATCGGAATATTTAATTCAAGGAACAAATTTGCAACAAGGATGTGAATTCTAAAATTTGGAATTAAAAGAATAAAAAGGAAATGAAATAGGAAAATAAAAGAAAATAGAAAATAAAAACAAAAGAAAATGGGAAAAGAACCTAACTGGGCCGCAAACGCCCTATTCGGCCCACTTACCATTTCCTTCTGCGCGGCCCAAACGACCTCTTCACCTGCGCGCGCGCTCGCTGGTTGACCGGGCCCTCGGCTCAGTCCCTCCCACGCACGGCGTTTAGTCACCGCTCGGTGGGGCCCGTCTGTCTGGCGCGTCCCCATCCTCTGTTCCGCAAACGAAGGCGCGGAACTCGCCCTGTTGACTGGATCCACCGCGTGGATGAGCCTCCGCCCGTGATCTTCGCGTTGCGGCTAATAAGACCTGGCCCCGTACCCTGCCGCGGGCTCCACTTCCGTTTCGCTCCACAACACCCGAGAATCACCCAGCGCCGTTGCATCGTCCAGGCATCTGCGGGTGGGAAGTGTTGAGCCACCGCGTGGAACATCGCCGGTGACCGCCACTCCGGCTGCGTTTACGGTCGGATCGGGTGGTCGCGGCTCTGGTCGTGCGCGGGTGGGCAATTGGTGCGAGGACATCGGCTGGAATTAGGGGAATTCCTCACCGGAATCGGTTTCTCCGTCGCATATCGTTGTCGCCCGTGGTCGACCCCTCTCCATCACCTCCCAGCTGCGGTACGTAGTCCCACCATGTTTAAGTCACTTCCCCTGTCGTGAATCGTGGCCGGATTGAGAACGGGGAGCGTTGGGGCGCGAAATTGGTGTGCACTGGCGCAGGCTCCGCCGTGCGTCGGTCTCGATTGGGGATGACGGTTTGCGGCTGTCGGATCCTTTTTGCTGCGGTGGAGATTAGACTGCTATGTACCGATTCGCGGAAGGGTTCGTGACCGCTGGATGTTAATCGGGTGGTCTCGGTTGGATAGGTAGACTTTGTCTCGGAGTCGTAAATCTATAATCCAACGGTTGCAGGGACGTCTGCTTTGGAAGCAGCATAGCCTAATCCAGGCCGTGTGTTTCACATCCGACGGCCCAGAACTCACCATACCCCTTCGCGGGTACTATTTGTTAAAGAGCCCTCGGATTTTCATTAAAATAACCCGCCGTCCATAGGAATAGTGCGATGAGTCTGGGGAATTCTTTCACGTTAGCCCCTGCACTTCCCAGAAATCTGTGCGCAGTCCAGATAGTTGATAAAATCAGGAAAATAGTTTAGAAAATAGTTTTAGTACAAATTTAATTGTAGAAACTTGTTTAATTTGTAGAAAATCCATATGAACTCCAAATTAGTTCATTCTAGTTCCTAAGTTTCTATTTATTGTCTATCCATTAGTGCCACTGTTTTGACATGAAAGACACATTAAAAATTTATCTATCACTTAATCTTGTATTAAATACGTAAAACCTTGGAAAATTCATAACTTAAAATCCATAACTCCAAATTTAATGATTCCAGTTCCTATGATCTCATTTTAGTATCTAGATTATTACTGTGTATTTTATTTACATGTTTGGTGTAATGTTAATTCTTGCTATACTATGTATGTATTGTGTTGATGCGAGTAGACGAGCAAGCAACAGAGGATTCCGGGGTTCAGCTGGTAGAGACTGCTGAGCAGGAGCTCGTGGAAGGCAAGTTGTGCCCTTGATCACTTCTGTTACCCAATAATATTCGTTATTATCACTATTCAATGCATAGGTATAATTTTGATGGGACCCAATAGGTCTCCCTAGATTGTTTATCTCATTACCTTGTTTACCCCTGAATCACTTGGGTAGTTTGCTATTGCTTTACATGGATTTGGGATAATTATTTATTATATCTACGTTCCAGTTATTTTGTTATTCTATTTATGTTCATGTCAAGATCATTAATGTTAATTGGAACATAGAGCTTAACTTGAGAAACACGTGCCACCACAAGGGTTTATGGACGCCCTTGGCTGATTAATTAGGAAAGCTAGTGGAGGACTACCTTACCCGAAAGGGGCAAGGGCAGTAGGGGAGTGGTCAGTGTAGGGAGGTCCTTGGTTGATTTTGCTGCGATGGCGGTCAGGCAAGAACCCTGCATTGGAGCTTCCTATAAACTGTAGCGGGTTTTCTGAAGCTAGTGGAACTTTGTAAAGGCCTCGTAGTGTTACCCTGCCTCGCCTCCTCGGTAGAGGTGTATGGGAAGTCGCGATCCCTTGGCAGATGGGTAACATGACTTGTGGGTAAAGGGTACCACCTCTGCAGAGTGTAAAACTGGTATACTAGCCGAGCTCACGGTCATGAGCAGCTCAGGACTCTCTGATGATTAAATTATGGAACTTAAACTCAATTTGTCATATGCATTGCATCGCAGGTGATGTTGTTACTTTTGTTCTACTACTTAATTGGGTTGGTATTTACTTATACTTAGTAATTGCTAATAAAATTTTGACCAACTTTAAAAGCAATGCTCAGCTCTAACCATCCTCTTTGGTAAGCCTTCCACTTCACGTGAGCTCTCACCTTTGGCGAGTTCATGCACATTATTCCCCACAACTTGTTGAGCGATGAACGTATGTGAGCTCACTCTTGCTGTCTCACACCCCCCACAGGTCAAGAACAGGTACCGCAGGATGAGGCGCAAGGAGGATGCTGCGATGAGTTTGTGAGAGATCTATGTCGTCGTCTCCCAGTCAACTTTGGGTTGCTGGACCGTTGTCTCCTTATATGTATTTATTTATTTTGTATAGAATTCCTATTATATAGTAAAGTTGTGACATTCGATCCTGTGCCATGATTCATCATATGTGTGAGACTTGGTCCCAGCACACCTGGTGATTATGTTCGCGCCCGGGCTTTGGACCCCTAAAACCCGGGTGTGAAATTCTCCTTAGCCATGAGGCAAGTATGTCGCTCATTGGGAAGAGGGAGGACTTGTCGAAGGTGGAAGCAGCAAGACCCTCATCATCGGAGTCGGATGACGAGTAGTCTGAGTCCCATTCCTTGCCCATGTGAGCCTCGCCCTTTGCCATCTGATAGTTCTTCTTCTTCTCCTTCTTCCCTCTCTTTTCTTGTCCCTAGTAATTTTCATTATTAGTGCATTGTGCAATAAAGTGACCAGACTTACCACATTTGAAGCAAGAACGCTTTCCCCTTGATTTGTTCTTGTTGGGGTACTCCTTGTGTCTCTTCGATGCGGTCTTGAAACACTTGATCACAAGCGCCATTTCTTCCTTATTGAGTCCGGCAGCCTCCACTTGTGCCACCTTGTTAGGTAGCACCTCCTTGCTGCTTGTTGCCTTGAGAGCAATGGACGGTGACTCATAGAGAGGAAGCGGTCCATTGGCAAATGTCTTCAACGTACCTTGCCTCCTTCACCATCATGCGCCCGCTTATGAATTTTCCAAGTATCTCATCAGGCGTCATTTTGGTGTACCTAGGATTCACACGAATAAGGTTTATAAGATGAGGATCAATAACAGTAAATGACCTTAGCATGAGTCGAACGACATCATGATCCGTCTATTCTTGTGCTCCCGTAGCTTCGGATCTTGTTCACCAGGGTCTTGAGCCTGTTGTAGGTTTCAGTTGGCTCTTCTCCCCTTTTCATGGCAAACCTCCCAAGTTCGCCTTCCACCAACTCCATTTTGGTAATCATAGTAGTGTATTTTTCCTCATGAGAAATCTTGAGGGTGTCCCATATTTGCTTGACATTGTCCAAGCCGCTCACTTTGTTGTATTCATCCCTACACAGAGATGCTAACAGAACAGTAGTATCTTGGGCATTTTTATGAATTTTCTCATTAATAAGTACGGGATTATCATGTGGCGGAACTGCCCGAATTATTCCAACTTAAGTGCCTAAGTCCAGCCTTAGAGGCTAGACCACACTTATATGGGAATAACCCGTCAATCCCTCGGATCTAGTTCGACACGGCCACTGACAGGATCAAGTACCACGATCTCACTCGATGGTGAGTCACAGAGCAAATACAATAAAGCATAAAACCATGCATTAAAGAGTATTAAATTATTACATCATCATCGGAGTTTTGCAAAAGTAGTCATCATTGTTCGAAGTGCAGCGGAATAAAACTAACGGTAAATAAATAGAGAGATGGGGAAGCCTGTCCCATCACTCCTCATGCTCCTCCTCAGCCGAGGTAGGGTCCCACTCGACAGTCCAACCCGGTGGCAAGATGGACGGCCAAGTCACTCTAGCAACCATGTCCTCCAGAGAACCTGTAAAATTATGCCACAAGCAAGGCTGAGTATACTAATACTCAGCTAGACTTACCCGGTGTGAGGAGTCTACTCCTCTACCTCTAGACATGCAGCTGTTTGGCTGTGGGGTTTGGTTGCCAAAAGCACTAGCTGAGTTTCTAAGTCAAGTTTTAACTTTGTCAATTTAAGTGTGACTCTCTTAAGGCTAAATGTGTACTATCTACTCATACATGGTAGCAAACATTATT
Source organism: Zea luxurians (assembly GCA_029449295.1). Classification (NCBI taxonomy): domain Eukaryota; kingdom Viridiplantae; phylum Streptophyta; class Magnoliopsida; order Poales; family Poaceae; genus Zea; species Zea luxurians. The sequence goes on along the minus strand of JAOPSE010000004.1, from coordinate 72,443,905 downwards.
AGCAATCAACATCTTATATCAACTCATCATATTTCCACTTGTTACTCAATGCAGTACAATGGATCAAGCAGTCTCATTAGCTACGAGAAGCAGACGATTCGAATCGAGTTTTTATCCTTGCAAGGTAAACCTAAACACACGACGTGGCGAGACACTCCGTCCCCACACACATCAACCGTCCCCATCGATTCCCCGTCAGCAGATCAGGGCTCACCGCCTTGGCGTACAATGCCTCACTGACCCCGACTGCCGTCGTGCAGTGACCACACTTGTACCCACCATAACCGGAATGGGAGACCACGTCTCAGGTCGCGTGAGGGGCAAAGTCTACTGCCAGGTTCAATCAGGTACTAGGCTTACCGATTTACCATATTTCTTGGTATGTGTTTAGTACGTTCAAACGCTTGACACAGGTATCCGCACGTTAATCCTTATTCCATTTTCCCATCTCGTAAACAACCAATCCCCATGGATTGTTGTCTACAACTAGAATCATGATGATATGAAAGTGGGTACAACCAATTCCTGATCTCGCGCGAGTGCTAGAAAAATCACTCGTCTTCTACCGAGATCCTAATTAAATAAAGCAACTATTCGACCTAGCATACTAGTATCCATCTGAAAAGATTCCTGAGATCATGCAACTAGGGTTTCACATAACTCCTACACTTAAGTGCACATTCAATCCTACAATCATTAAATATATTAAAACAGCATAAATAACATGTTATGCATAAACCGGGGCTTGCCTTCCAAAGCAGTGGCAGGCAGGTCCTCTGGTGCAGGCTCTGGTGCTGGGTTTGGGGCTACCTCCTGAGCAGCTCCTTGCTCCGGCACGAGGACGTACTCTCAGTCAGCAATGTTACAGTCTATCGAATGCAATGAACATGTATGTCATGATTATGCAGGATTAATAACATTATGCTAAAAAGAAAACTAAGTTAAAGAGTAACTTAGGGTTTCTTGGTCATGCGGGGCTTTTAGTGGGTTATGCTTATCACTTTTAGGTTTAGGTTTTTGTTGAGGATAAACATAGGGAATTGGTATTGCCTTTATATACTTCAGTGGTCATGTTATAAAGAGTTTTTATGATGACACTAATTTCCTATTACTCACCTTTCCCTTTCTTTATTTTCTACTTATGGTTCCTAGTGTAGGTTTGAACTACGACAGTGGTTTAATATTTTCCAAAAATTCTGTAAAAATTACAGTGGGTTGCCATTTGCTATTCTAGCCTGTTTTAAGAATTTGAGGCTCAAAATATAAAGGCTATGCTTTAGACAAAAATAACAAGAGTGGTGTAAAATGGGCCACTTTACACTACATCTCTTAATTAGGGGTGAGCTCTGCCCTAAGGGTTATTTTTGTTGGCCTCTAACAGTAATAATAGGCTTCTGTGCCACAAATCACAGAAAGCTAATGGATGGTCATTTAGTTATGATTTTCTAAAGTTAAATGTCAAAAAGGCACTTTCTACTACATTATTATTTGAAAAATGTCAAACAGCAGATTTCATATTTTTTCTAAGTTCTTATTAGCAAAACATTAGTTATCCCAAGGGTTGGGGTGTTTTCACCTTGGGTTTATTTTTTGTAGGGTTTTTCTAAGTTTTCCTTGTTTTATTAAAATAAAAGGTATCCTACTTATTTTATACTAAACCAGGGTATGATAGATTTTTCCAGTGAACTATATTGAATAGGTACCCTAACAAAAATAGGGGTGCCCTCTGGTTCATTATTTAAATCACATTTTCTATTTTTCTTAACCTTGAGCATATTGTAAAATAAGGGGCAAAAACTAACTTAATAGGGTTGACAGAGAGGTTTAGCATTTTTAATTAGGTCAGTAGATAGATATAAACTTCTCCAAATTTTTCTAACCCTAGTCAAATAGTACAACTATTTTTCTTTCTATTATTGAGCTTTTAGCCAAAACTATAATTAAATCAGAACCTTAAAGTTTTCTATAATACATAAGGGTTTTTATATTTTTCTTAAGTAGTTTACATTATTTAAAGTCTGGCAAAATTGGTTTGACCAAATTTGGATGAACTAAACAGAAGTTATGAATTTTTAAAGTTTCTGTTCAATTTAAAAACAGATTTAATAAGAGTTTCCTGGAAAAACAGTTTACACCGAGGTCCCTGGGTTCAAACTAAATCAACCCGCACAAATCTAACCCTGCGCCACTATTCCCCTGGGTCGCTGACTGTTCAAGAAGCCCCCTGACCTTTCCTTCTTCTTCCCCGAGGTCCTTCCCCCAATGTAAACAGTACCCGCGGGGAAGAAAAGGGTAGCGCGGCTTACCGGCGGCGAGATAGGTCCGGCGAAGGGCAGGGTTGGCTCGGGGAGGCTCTGGCGGTCACAGCGAGGTGCGGCTCGACGGCGGGGATGGCCAGAATCGCTCGGTCCACGCGCGCAGGCGGGCGTTCTCGTCGGCGGCGAGAGTACCGGCCAAACCACGGTGATCTGGCTCAATCCAAGGGCACAGTGAGCTTCACGGGGTAACGTAGTGATCGTGTGCATAATGAATCGGAAAATGGTTGAGTGGATTACCCGGTCCACGTACTCCGGCGGGGTTGAGAGCTCCGGCGACCGTGGACTGGCTTCTCCGGCGAAGCAAACTCTGATTCCTCGCTCGGGGAGCTTCACCGAGGTGTGCTCAGTCTTCTCTAAGGAACGGACGGGGTTGGGAGAGGCTGGGCTGGCCGGTCTACGGTGGCAGGGGCTCGGGTGGCCGCGGACACGTCGCGCACGGGCAAACGACGACGAGTTTAGCTCCGGTGAGGTTTGAGCGTGCGCGGAAGAGTGTGGTCGACGCCTGGGGGCTTTATAGGCGCGGGCGCGGGCCATGGCGTCGGCTGGCCGTTTGGCGCGACACGGGGCACGCGGGGGCATGAGCGGGCGTGCTCTGGCGAGCTCAGAGCGCGTCGAACATGTGGCTCGTTGCTTCTGCCCGTGTTCTTCCCTCTACTGAGCGGCCAAAACGTACGAATCTTGCCCTACCGCCTGTGGGAGATCTCTTCCCTGCACCTAGAGCTACCTAGTTCATGTGAGTTCCAAGAGTAGATGTGGTCGTGTTAGAGAGATATGGGGGTGGGAAGTCGGCTGTGTCAGACATGTCCAAACCAAGACAAAAATGGTGCCAAGTCATGTCAAACGCCCTAGGGTAGGTGTCACCTCTTTCCAGGGCATTCTAGGGTTAATTTGGCGCCATTTTATCAATTGGGTCGAAGTGTTTTGAATTTTGGATTAGGGTGAACATGTGGGATCTTTGTTCAAAGGTTAGTTTTTAGACTTAGGCAAATTCTGAATTTTCTCTTATGCTCAACCTTTGGTGAACTTTTTGGAGTTTTTCTGAAACCTTTTTGGGGTTACTTTCTTACTATCATTTGTAGGGTATGAAGTATCTTACAACTTTTATATTTGGCCCAAGCCATGATCATAAGGTTTACATGACCTTTTGATCTTACCTACATTTAGGGTTCCTATTGCCCAAGAGGGGTTTGCTTTAGGGTTTTGGGAAATACCCCCCCTTTAGATGTGCATGACAAGCTAGGACATGATATCCAAGAGCGATGGCACTTGATTAGGACCTTGAATTCCAAGTTTGATGTACTTTGCCCAAATCAAACCTCATGTGATAATAGGTTAAATGGGGTAGTCCTGGGTGGACACCCTGAGTAACACCTGGGGTGTTACAGCCCTCCCCCCTTAAAGGAATCTCGTCCCGAGATTTTAGGTAGAGTCCCTTGGAGGGTGCTTGAAGGTGTGTTGGTGTGCTACTCTTTCTTTATACTCAAGTTTCTCTTGTTAACTGCTCTTCGAATGTCATTCTCTTTGCAACTTCACAAGGAAGCCCTTTTTAAGTTAAATCCACAACTTAGACTATCCTTGTCATCTAAGTTTTTCTTATAATTGAATTCAAAGGGCAGGTGGGGTTTTTGGGGTTACGTACCGACTCCTTTGGGCAGAAAGTCGGGGAAACGAGAGCGTAGAAAATCCTCAGTCTCCCATGTAGCTTCTTCTGCTGAATGGTGACTCCACTGAACTTTATACATTCTGACTGACCTTGCCCGTGTTGATCTCTCCTTCTGATCTAGTACCTTGACGGGGTACTCTTGATAGGACAAGTCTGGTTCCATCTCAATGTCTAGTTCTGGCAGCACTTCAGTGGGTAGGCGAACACATTTCCGCAGCTGAGATACATGGAACACATTGTGAACTGCTGACATGTGAGGTGGCAATTCCAATTGATAGGCTACGGGTCCACAACTTGCTTTGATTTCATAGGGTCCAATATAGCAAGGAGCTAACTTGCCCTTAATCCCGAATCTCTAGACACCCTTGGTGGGTGATACCTTAAGATAAACATGATCTCCCACCTCAAATTGTAGAGGCTTCCGCCTCTTGTCATGATAGCTCCTTTGCCTAGCCTGAGCAGCTTCTAGGTTCTTCTTGATAATTCTGACCTTTGCCTCTGCTTCAAGTACCAAATCTGGCCCAAAAATTTCCCTCTCTCCTGCTTGAGACCAATTCAGTGGGGTCCTACACCTTCTCCCATATAAGGCTTCAAAAGGTGCCATCTTCAGACTGGACTGATAGCTGTTATTGTAAGAAAATTCTGCCAAGGAAAGACACTTGTCCCTATCCTTTCCGTAGTGTAGTGCACATGCTCGCAACATGTCTTCCAAAATCTGATTCACCCTTTCTGTCTGGCCATCCGTTTGGGATGGTATGCTGAGCTTCGTATTACTTGGGTCCCAAGGGATTCTTGTAGCTGCTCCCAAAAGCGTGCCACAAACAGTGCTCCTCTGTCAGATACAATGGTCTTTGGAATACCATGCAATCGCACTATTTGATCAACATACATTTCTGCATACTTCTCTATCTTGTGGGTGGTATGCACGGGTAGGAAATGAGCAGTCTTGGTCAACCTATCCACAATAACCCAGATGGAATCATGGTGCCTGGAGGTGTTGGGCAATCCTATTATGAAGTCCATGCAAATGTCCTCCCATTTCCAAGATGGTATGGGAAGGGGTTGCAAAGGGCCTGCTGCCTTCAAGTGACTAGCTTTTATCCTCTGGCAAGTGTCACACTCGGATATGTACTTGGCAAACTCCCTCTTCATTCTGGTCCACCAATATAAAGATCTGAGATTATGGTACATCTTGTTGCTACCAGGGTGCATGGAGAATTTTGAAAGATGAGCTTCGTCTAGTATCTTCTTTCTGAGCTCTGGGTCCTTGGGAACAACCAATCGATCTCCAAACCATAGAATTCCCTTGCTGTCTTGCCGGAAGCACTTGTATTTTTCGGCCTTTTGCTTGATCATTTCCTTGATAACCTGAACACCCTTGTCCTCAATCTGTGCCCTGACTATTAGCTCTTGCAATGTCGGCTCCACCGAGATATAGCTTAGGTCACCCGAAGAAACAACTTCCAGGTTCAATCTGCACAACTCATCACACAGGGTGGTAACTCCCACATCCATGTTCATACAATTGCACTGGGCCTTTCTGCTCAAGGCATCTGCCACAACATTGGCTTTACCAGGATGGTAATGCACCTCTAAATCATAATCCTTGATCAACTCCAACCATCTTCTCTGCCTCATGTTCAGATCTGCCTGAGTGAAGATGTATTTGAGACTCTTGTGATCAGTGTAGATGTTACAGTGAGCTCCCATCAAGTAGTGTCTCCATATCTTAAGAGCATGAACCACAGCTGCCAATTCCAGATCATGTGTAGGGTAGTTCTGCTCATGGGGTCTGAGTGCTCGGGAAGCATAAGCAATCACTCTGTTATCTTGCATCAAGACACATCGCAATCCAGTACCGGAAGCATCGCAATAAACTTCAAATGGCTCGGTGTTGTCAGGTTGAGCCAGCACTGGGGCTGTTGTCAAATGCTGTCTCAAAGTGTGAAAGGCATCTTCGCACTTTTGGCTCCAATCATACTTGACTCCCTTTTTCAACAGTTCAGTCATTGGTTTGGCAATTCTGGAGAAATCTAGAATAAATCGTCGATAATACCCTGCTAAACCCAGAAAACTTCGAATCTGCCTTACTGTAGTCGGGGGTTTCCAATCCATCACCTCTTGTACCTTCTCAGGATCAACTGATATCCCATCCTGAGAAATTGTGTGACCCAAGAATTTGATCTCCTTCAGCCAGAATTCACATTTAGACAACTTAGCATAAAGGTGATGATCGCGCAGTCGCTGAAGCACGATGTGCAGGTGCTCAGTATGTTTGTCTTCATTCTTGGAATAGACCAGAATATCATCAATGAAAACGACCACGAACTTATCCAACTCTGGCATAAACACTGAGTTCATCAGGTACATGAAATAAGCCGGGGCATTGGTCAGCCCAAAAGACATCACCAAAAACTCATACAGCCCATATCTGGTAGAGAAAGCCGTCTTGGGAATATCACTGGCACGGATCTTAATCTGGTGGTAGCCTGAGCGAAGATCTATCTTGGAGAACACTTTGGCTCCCACTAACTGATCGAACAGAACATCAATGCGGGGCAGTGGGTATTTGTTCTTGATGGTCACCGCATTGAGAGGGCGGTAGTCAACACACATCCTCAAACTCTCATCCTTTTTCTTTACGAACAAGGCGGGACATCCCCAAGGCGAAGTACTTGGGCGAATAAACCCCTTGTCCAACAATTCTTGCAATTGCTTTTTCAGTTCTGCCAATTCCGTGGGAGGCATCCTATAAGGTCTCTTAGAGATAGGGGCAGTCCCGAGTTGCAATTCAATGGCGAACTCAATGTCTCGGTCAGGTGGCATCCCTGGCAATTCATCTGGAAACACATCCGGGTATTCACAGACCACTGGGATCTCTTCCACTGGGGACTCTATCATAACGAAGGCACAAGAACGGGTGCATCCCTGGTCGGGCAGATATAAGGTAATCTCACCATCCAAAGGAGAGTGAATTTCTATGGCTCTGGCTACGACATCAATCACCGCGTGATGCCGTGATAACCAATCAGTCCCTAGGATGATATCCACACTATCCAACCCCTTTATCAAGAGAGTGGTTTTGAAAATGAAACTACCCAGCTTAATCGGTACGTGTCTATTGATCTGATAGGTGGCAACCCTACCTCCTGGTGTGGAGATTGTAATGCCCCCATTGGTGTGGTGAAAAGGCAATTGACACTTGGCACTAAATTTGGTACTGATAAAACTGTGTGATGCACCAGAATCAAAAAGAACAATAGCAGGATAATTCAAAACTGTAAAGATACCAGTCAAGACGGGTGCTCCCTCTGGAATATCAGCCATGGTGGTGAAGTTTAGCCTGCCCTGCCTCACTTGCACCTTCTATCTCTTGCCTTGATTCTGATTAACATTCTGCCCCTGCCTCTGCTGGTTCCTGGGGCAATTCTTGGCATAGTGTCCGGTGTTGCCACATGTGAAACACCTGTTGTCATTTGCCTGGCGGTACTGCTGTTGATGATGATTGTTCCTCTGAGCTGGAAACTAGGCGCGGTTGGGTGCCTTCTGCTGCTGCTGTTGCTGCGGTCGGATCACCCATCTCCCTTGCTGCTGTTGGGGTCCCCTGTTCTGAGTGTCAGACACAATCCTGAAGCGCTGTGGCTGAGCTGAGGGTCCTGCCATAGGGGTCTTCCTCTTCTTTTCTGCCTGTCGAGCTGTAATGCAGTCCTCCTGGGAGATAGCCATGTTGACCAACTCATTGTAACTGTTGGCCCTAACGGTGTTGAGACGGTCACGGAGCTTAGTGCTGAGCCCCCTCCTAAACCTGTCTCGCTTCTTCTCATCTATATCTGCATGATATCCCGCATATTGGCACAAGTCATTAAAAGCCTGGGCATACTGCAACACTATCCGGTTGCCCTGAGTGAGTGCCAGAAACTCGTTGAGCTTTCGGTCCATAATCCCGGCTGGTATGTGGTGTCCCCGGAAAGCTGCCTTGAACTCTCTCCACTCCACCTCTCGGTCCTCTGGCTGCATAGCAAGAAAATGGTCCCACCAAGTCCTTGCGGGTCCGCGAAGCTGCTGGGTGGCGAACCTGACTTTAGTGACCTCTGAGCAAGCTCCATGGAGTAACGAGAATTTGGATTCCACTACTCGCAACCACACATCTGCATCAAGTGGGTCCTCTGCCCTTGTGAACAATGGTGGCTGGGTGCTGAGGAACTCCTGGTAGGTGGCTGCCGCTGGGTGACGCTGATGGTCTCCACCACCATAATGCTGAGGTGGTGGCTGACACTGAGCCAGCTGTCTCAAGATCTCATTCTGCTGAGCCATTAGCTCCTGCAGAGTGGGAGGCGATGGCGGCGGTGGAGGAACGCGCTCATTCTGGCCACGACGCTGCCTCCCGGCCATCTGAAAAACCACATATATACTTAACACCATATCTCCAAGTTCAAGGTTTAATCGCGGCGAAAAGAGTTAAAAGCAAAATGATAGATTCCAACTTAAACAAAAAGGATTTAAAAGGCATAAATTTTTCCTTCCAAATTTAAAACTGATAACAGCATCCATCAATCATGCTTCCAAGAGAGTTTATCACGGTTACATCATTAGTCCCAAAAAGACTCAACTCTATCTAGCCTAGTACCCCAAGGGTGCAAAAGCTAAGCTAGCTGCGAAGAGTCCTACCATCACCGACTTCTAACTCTATCCCTGACACCTAATGAGCGAACGAGGCAACACAAGACTCGGGGGAAGGTGGTCTCCCTGAGCCAGCAGTGTCCAAACTAGAGGCAGGCTCATCTCCTCCCTCGATGTCGACGTCCTCGTTAGCCTCCTGGTGATGCATATCCAGGTGCTCATTAGCTTCGGCAAGCTGCTGCTGAGTGTTAATGAGCTGATCCTCGAGAACCTCGATGATGTTCTCCCTGGTGCCCACTAATTCCTCCAGCTCATGGATCTCATCTGACAACTGCTCCACTTGTAAGTCCTTTTCCACCATTTCCTGGGACAAGTCAACCACAAGCTCCTCCATATTATCCAAAGTGATCTTCGTCGCCTCCAACAGTGCCATCAGATGGGACATCGCCTCACCGCGCATCACTTGCAGACGGTACAGAGCATTCATGCACCGTACGGTCAAGTGCGCAGTCTGACCTGGGTAGATGGCCCAGATATCCTTGGCATGCTTCACCCGATCCTTCCACATTGGATCGTCCTCCTTCTCGGCGGGGAACAAGCCAATGGGGCGGGATACTCGGTGCCTCTCGAACTGCTGTACCGCGTACTGAGGGGGTGTCGTGTATCCGGCCCCCTGAAGTACCTCCCACAAAATGCGGGGAAAGCCCTCTCGTGCGAGCCCGTTAGTGTGGGACAGTGCATTTCCGTCATCTGAGGATCCGTGGGAAGTCATCTGTGTATGGTTAAGCGTAAGTAAAAGAAAAAGAATTATAAAAAGAACAAGAAAAATAAAACTCAGCCTTTCTCTAGTTGAATAAAATGGTACTGGGGAACTTAGTTGGTCATAATTTAAGTCCTTACTAATTTTTCATTTGTTTAATTAAAGAATGCATGCATGCTCGTCCTGAACGACCTCACATCAATGTAAAAGGATTAGGGAAGAACTCCCATCCTGTAAAAGTGGTCTGTATGGCCTAATCACTTAGCCACCTAGCTACCCTTCTATCATCCTAAGGCTTCACGTCCTAGGTCTATCCTGCTCGTCCTACTATCTATCCAACATTGTTTCTATCAAGTTTTACTTTGGAAGAAGATGGTATTTATATTTTATTGATTCCTCTGTGGTGGTACACGCTCCGATACCAGCTGTGGCAGAACTGCCCGAATTATTCCAACTTAAGTGCCTAAGTCCAGCCTTAGAGGCTAGACCACACTTAAATGGGAATAACCCGTAAATCCCTCGGATCTAGTCCGACACGGCCACTGACAGGATCAAGTACCACAATCTCACTCGATGGTGAGTCACAGAGCAAATACAATAAAGCATAAAACCATGCATTAAAGAGTATTAAATTATTACATCATCATCGGAGTTTTGCAAAAGTAGTCATCATTGTTCGAAGTGCAGCGGAATAAAACTAACGGTAAATAAACAGAGAGATGGGTAAGCCTGTCCCATCACTCCTCATGCTCCTCCTCAGCCGAGGTAGGGTCCCACTCGACAGTCCAACCCGGTGGCAAGATGGACGGCCAAGTCACTCCAGCAACCATGTCCTCCAGAGAACCTGTAAAATTATGCCACAAGCAAGGCTGAGTATACTAATACTCAGCTAGACTTACCCGGTGTGAGGAGTCTACTCCTCTACCTCTAGACATGCAGCTGTTTGGCTGTGGGGTTTGGTTGCCAAAAGCACTAGCTGAGTTTCTAAGTCAAGTTTTAACTTTGTCAATTTAAGTGTGACTCTCTTAAGGCTAAATGTGTACTATCTACTCATACATGGTAGCAAACATTATTAGCAATCAACATCTTATATCAACTCATCATATTTCCACTTGTTACTCAATGCAGTACAATGGATCAAGCAGTCTCATTAGCTGCGAGAAGCAGACGATTCGAATCGAGTTTTTATCCTTGCAAGGTAAACCTAAACACACGACGTGGCGAGACACTCCGTCCCCACACACATCAACCGTCCCCATCGATTCCCCGTCAGCAGATCAGGGCTCACCGCCTTGGCGTACAATACCTCACTGACCCCGACTGCCGTCGTGCAGTGACCGCACTTGTACCCACCATAACCGGAATGGGAGACCACGTCTCAGGTCGCGTGAGGGGCAAAGTCTACTGCCAGGTTCAATCAGGTACTAGGCTTACCGATTTACCATATTTCTCGGTATGTGTTTAGTACGTTCAAACGCTTGACACAGGTATCCGCACGTTAATCCTTATTCCATTTTCCCATCTCGTAAACAACCAATCCCCATGGATTGTTGTCCACAACTAGAATCATCATGATATGAAAGTGGGTACAACCAATTCCTGATCTCGCGTGAGTGCTAGAAAAATCACTCGTCTTCTACCGAGATCCTAATTAAATAAAGCAATTATTCGACCTAGCATACTAGTATCCATCTCAAAAGGATTCCTGAGATCATGCAACTAGGGTTTCACATAACTCCTACACTTAAGTGCACATTCAATCCTACAATCATTAAATATATTAAAATAGCATAAATAACAGGTTATGCATAAACCGGGGCTTGCCTTCCAAAGCAGTGGCAGGCAGGTCCTCTGGTGCAGGCTCTGGTGCTGGGTCTGGGGCTACCTCCTGAGCAGCTCCTTGCTCCGGCACGAGGACGTACTCTCCGTAAGCAATGTTACAGTCTATCGAATGCAATGAGCATGTATGTCATGATTATGCAGGATTAATAACATTATGCTAAAAAGAAAACTAAGTTAAAGAGTAACTTAGGGTTTCTTGGTCATGCGGGGCTTTTAGTGGGTTATGCTTATCACTTTTAGGTTTAGGTTTTTGTTGAGGATAAACATAGGGAATTGGTATTGCCTTTATATACTTCAGTGGTCAAGTTATAAAGAGTTTTTATGATGACACTAATTTCCTATTACTCACCTTTCCCTTTCTTTATTTTCTACTTATGGTTTCTAATTAGGTTTGAACTACGACAGTGGTTTAATATTTTTCCAAAAATTCTGTAAAAAATATAGTGGGTTGCCATTTGCTATTCTAGCCTGTTTTAAGAATTTGAGGCTCAAAATATAAAGGCTATGCTTTAGAAAAAAATAACAAGAGTGGTGTAAAATGGGCCACTTTACACTACATCTCTTAATTAGGGGTGAGCTCTGCCCTAAGGGTTATTTTTGTTGGCCTCTAACAGTAATAATAGGCTTCTGTGCCAAAAATCACAGAAAGCTAAGGGATGGTCATTTAGTTATGATTTTCTAAAGTTAAATGTCAAAAAGGCACTTTCTACTACATTATTATTTGAAAAATGTCAAACAGCAGATTTCATATTTTTCCTAAGTTCGTATTAGCAAAACATTAGTTATCCCAAGGGTTGGGATGTTTTCACCTTGGGTTTATTTTTTGTAGGGTTTTCTAAGTTTTCCTTGTTTTATTAAAATAAAAGGTATCCTACTTATTTTATACTAAACTAGGGTATGATAGATTTTTCCAGTGAACTATATTGAATAAGTACCCTAACAAAAATAAGGGTGCCCTCTGGTTCATTATTTAAATCACATTTTCTATTTTTGTTAACCTTGAGCATATTGTAAAATAAGGGGCAAAAACTAACTTAATGGGGTTGACAGAGAGGTTTAGCATTTTTAATTAGGTCAGTAGGTAGATATAAACTTCTCCAAATTTTTCTAACCGTAGTCAAATAGTACAACTATTTTTCTTTCTATTATTGAGCTTTTAGCCAAAACTATAATTAAATCAGAACCTTAAAGTTTTCTATAGTACATAGGGGTTTTTATATTTTTCTTAAGTAGTTTACATTATTTAAAGTCTGGCAAAATTGGTTTGACCAAATTTGGATGAACTAAACAGAAGTTATGAATTTTTAAAGTTTCTGTTCAATTTAAAAACATATTTAATAAGAGTTTCCTGGAAAAACAGTTTACACCGAGGTCCCTGGGTTTAAACTAAATCAACCCGCACAAATCTAACCCTGCGCCACTATTCCCCTAGGTCGTTGACTGTTCAAAAAGCCCCCTGACCTTTCCTTCTTCTTCCCCGAGGTCCTTCCCCCAATGTAAATAGTACTCGCGGGAAAGAAAAGGGTGGCGCGGCTTACCGGCGGCGAGATAGGTCCGGCGAAGGGCAGGGTTGGCTCGAGGAGGCTCTGGCGGTCACAGCAAGGTGCGGCTCGACGGCGGGGATGGCCGGAATCGCTCGGTCCACGCGCGCAGGCGGGCGTTCTCGTTGGCGGCGAGAGTACCGGCCAAACCACGGCGATCTGGCTCAATCCAAGGGCACGGTGAGCTTCACGGGGTAACGTAGTGACCGTGTGCACAATGAATCGAAAAATAGTTGAGTGGATTACCCGGTCCACGTACTCCGGCGGGGTTGAGAGCTCCGGCGACCGTGGACTGGCTTCTCCGGCGAAGCAAACTCCGATTCCTCACTCGGGGAGCATCACCGAGGTGTGCTCAGTCTTCTCTAAGGATCGGACAGGGTTGGGAGAGGCTGGGCTGGCTGGTCTACGGTGGCAGGGGCTCGGGTGGCCGCGGACACGTCGCACACGGGCAAACGACGGCGAGTTTAGCTCCGATGAGGTTTGAGCGTGCGCGGAAGAGTGTGGTCGACGCCTGGGGGGCTTTATAGGCGCGGGCGCGGGCCATGGCGTCGGCTGGCCGTTTGGCGCGACGCGGGGCACGTGGGGGCGCGCGCGGGCGTGCTCGGGCGAGCTCAGAGCGCGTCGAACACATGGCTCGTTGCTTCTGCCCATGTTCTTCCCTCTGCTGAGCGGCCAAAACGTACGAATCTTGCCCTACCGCCTGTGGGAGATCTCTTCCCTGCACCTAGAGCTACCTAGTTCATGTGAGTTCCAAGAGTAGATGTGGTCGGGTTAGAGAGATATGGGGGTGGGAAGTCGGTTGTGTCAGACATGTCCAAACCGAGACAAAAATGGTGCCAAGTCGTGTCAAACGCCCTAGGGTAGGTGTCACCTCTTTCCAGGGCATTCTAGGGTTAATTTGGCGCCATTTTGTCAATTGGGTCGAAGTGTTTTGAATTTTGGATTAGGGTGAACATGTGGGATCTTTGTTCAAAGGTTAGTTTTTAGACTTAGGCAAATTCTGAATTTTCTCTTGTGCTCAACCTTTGGTGAACTTTTTGGGGTTTTTCTGAAACCTTTTTGGGGTTACTTTCTTACTATCATTTGTAGGGTATGAAGTATCTTACATCTTTTATATTTGGCCCAAGCCATGATCATAAGGTTTACATGACCTTTTGATCTTACCTACATTTAGGGTTCCTATTGCCCAAGAGGGGTTTGCTTTAGGGTTTTGGGAAATCCCCCCCCCCTTAGATGTGCATGACAAGCTAGGACATGATATCCAAGAGGGGTGGCACTTGATTAGGACCTTGAATTCCAAGTTTGATGTACTTTGCCCAAATCAAACCTCATGTGATAATAGGTTAAATGGGGTAGCCCTGGGTGGACACCCTGAGTAACACCTGGGGTGTTACATATCACTACTATCAAAATGCATTCCATTTTCCACTATTTCCCAAATACTAGGATGGAGAAAAAAAATAAATGAATGTGCATTTTATGACTCCAAAATGAATAGTCGTCTCCATCAAAGTGAGGGGGTTTTCCAAGTGGAATAGGCGACAAATGTGCATTTAAATTGTAGGGGATACAAGAGAAATCAAAAAATAGTTTTGATTAACTGTTTTGTTTTTCGACAAGGAGTCATCATCGTCGTCGTCCCTTGGTGAGGAAGAGGAGGCGTCGCTGTCGTAGTAGATAATCTTCTTGATGCGCCTCTTCTTCTTTTCCATCTTTCCTCTTGTTGTTTGAGCCTGAGTCGGTTGGCTTGTCACCTTTTGGCTCATCAATGTAGTGAGTCTCCTTCTCCTTGTCATTAATCACCATTCCCTTGCCTTTAGGATCTATCTCTTCGGGCGATTAGTCCCTTGATGAAGAGAATGACTCTGATACCAATTGAGAGCACCTAGAGGGGGGAGGTGAATAGGTGATACTATAAAAATAACTCAACAAAGCAAACTTGGCCTAATATGGATTAGAGATATCAAGAGCCAAGTCCGAATGAAGAGAATGTGAGGAGACAACTTATTCACTTAATTGCTCTTCACTAAGTGAGTATTAAACTTAGAGCAATTATGTAAGTGAAGTGAATGGGCTAGACAAAGAGAAATCACATTAAAATAAAGACAATTGACATGGTGATTTTTATCCTGTGGTTCGGTCAAGTATAAAATACTTGCCTACTCCACGTTGTGGCGTCCCAATGGACGAGGGTTGCACTCAACCCATTTCAAGTGATCCAAAGATCAACCTAAATACCACGGTTCTCTCTTTATCTCAAGAATATCCTGTTGTGAGGAATCCCCATAATTTGGAGTCTCTCACGATGTTGGAACTTGCTCTTTCGGGCAAGTAGATCCAACGGGGAAGTGGAAAGAGTGCAAGCAAAATTTAACACGGAATGGCAATTGCTCTGTTAATCTAGCCTCTCAAGGGCACTGTACGGGGGTATTTATAGGCACTCGAGTGGCCAATGTCCCAAGGCAAGGATGTTCATGCCCTCGGGTACCCGGGTTATCCCCGGAATATTCCCATAAAGGGAGGTTACAGACCGTCATTACAGAAAAGCTATTACAAATTAGGCCAGTAACACGATTGTCCACGCGAGGCCCGTTACAGTGGGCCAAATTCCACGTGGGCCTCTAGGCGAGATGAACCGTGGGATTGGTAGACTTCGTCGGAGACTTCGTCGGAGTGTAGCCTTCGTCTTGCCGTGAAGAGGACGAAGGGCAACAGTGTCGATCATCTCGCCTTCGTAGGTGTAGCAGGGCGACGAAGGCTTCGTGCGAAGGGTAGCGTCTTCGCCTTCGCCCCAACATTTGCCCTCCGAGGGACCAGTTCGACTAAGTCATCTAGTGCCGAAGACGTCGCTAGATGGTGGAGACGCTGCCCTCGCTTGAAGTGGTTCTGCGGGGGTTTTTGATGTGACCTTTGATGGATGTGGCACTGTTGGAATGTGGGTTTCCCGAAGCATCGCATTGTGCGTATAAAAAGGGCGGCGCGGCACAGGTTGGCTCTCACCTTTTTGTGCGCTAGGAAACCCTAAACTTTTGAAACCGCACGTCCGCTCACCTGCCCTCCTGGTTCCTCTGCGTCAGAGATCTGGCCCACGTCAAGCAAAACGCACGCTGTCGCCGATGGTATGTAGCGATGTCGTCTTCTTCCTCGTCTGCTGCAAATGCGCCGCCGGCCGATTCGTCATCCGAAGATACTTTGAGCGATTTGGCGGCGGTGGAGTTACAGCCGGGCCACACGGTGGAGTTTAGCGTTTCTAGGATTTCCTCGGTTCACGTGTAGGACATGCAGCAGTTGGGGTATTTTGGGGATGGTGTTGGGCATGTCCCGGGGGCGGAAGAAATTCCCGAGCCTAAGGGCGAGTTGGTGGTGTTTGAGGCGTTCTTCGTTGCTGGCCTTCGCCTACATGCGCATCGTTTTGTGGCGGAGGTCCTACAGAGGTTTGAGGTCCAGGTCCACCAGTTGACACCAAACGCCGTGGTGGCCCTGGCGAAGTATGTCTCAGCGGTGACTTCGTACGGTGGTCATCCTTCCGTAGAGGTCTTCGCCAAGAATTACTATCTGCATTGGCAAAAGAGAAAGAATGGAAACAAGATTGCACAGTTTGGGTCATGCACCTTCACGTCGAGGACCGGAAAGACTTCGACGGAAGTCGTGGAGTTAGTTCCCTATGCTTGCAATAAGTGGGGCAACTGGTGGGATTATTGGTTTTATGTTTCGGAAAGCGAAGTCGAAGACCTCCCAGGGCTTCTCGTGGACGTGATGTGCTCCCATTATTATGTGGCGTTCCCACAATTTGATGTGGCGGAGGATGATGAGGACGAAGGGGCCCTCCAGTGCGCAGCTCGCACGAGCAGCGGGCGTGATTTGGTTTAGGAGTTTATTGGTTATGGAGTGTGGCCCCTGGCGCATGGCTGGGTGCTGGGCGAAGTATGCCCTCGCCAGATGCCTACTTTGGGCCAGCAGCTAGTGCGAAGTCCGGCCTTCTCTTTGGATCTGCGCGGCCGAGACCCGGTCGCGTTCGTTCGTGAAGTGGAGGATGGGGCTATGAGGATTGTGGGGCGGTATGCACCGAGGACTGAGAGTCTATGGAGTTGGGATATCCGAGGGTCCAATGTTCTCTTGAATCGGGTCTTCGAGTTGAACCGTTTGCCATACGGTGGCTACCCTGGAGATGATGCTGCTACGGCTGCTGACCGCCGCGGGAAAAACCAGTGGTCATGGCTGAGGAAGGCCCTTCGCGGGAGGCTGCCCCAGCCAGTAAGAAGAGAAAAATAGGTACTGCAGTGGGGGGGTTGGGGGTCTCTGAACGTTTTGCTGTGGAGTTGATGGGGACTTGCGCGGCCCTCGAGGGAAGGATGTCTTCGTCCGAGCTCTGGGAGTCTTCAGCATGAATGCTGAAGGTTACCGGGGGTCGATGGCCAAGGAACGTTCCGATTCCCCACGCGGCCGGCGAGGACAAATTTATGTCTCGTATGGCCCGTGAGTTGAAGATTTTTCCTTACGGACAGAATAATGTTGTTGTTGTATCGGCAGTGATGGACACGGACCGTCAAGATGCGACGCGGAAGCGCCAGACAATTACTAGGGTCGGGGACCCTATGCGCGAGGTGAAGCGAGCGCGGGGAGGCACGAAGTCCGCCGCCCCTGGCGACAGCAAACCACCGCCGGCAGCAAAGCCTGTCGTCCCCGGGCCCAGCAAGTCTTCGGCGGGTTCGAGTGCTGCCGCTTCTGGCGCGGGCAAGCCACCGTCGACTGAACCCGCGAAGGAGCGAAGGCCACCGTCGCCGGTGCGCACCGACAAGGCGGCGGCGGGTGGTGCCGATTTTGATACGGACATCTGCGTGGATGATTACCTCATTGGTGAGGGTTTTTTTAGACTGGGTGTTGAACAAGATTATGGTGCAGGGTCGGATGCGGGGCAGCTGGCTATTGTCCCGCCTCCGGTGGCGGCTACTTTGCCTGCGGCGGCGATTGGAGCGAAGGGCACTTCGTAGGACCCATGGTCCAAATTCTACGCCAGCGGCGAGATTTCATCGGTCGCCACCGCTAAGGACGTGGCGGGCATTGTGTCCCTGCAGCTGAAGCATGTAAGTTGTCTTAGACTTCGTTGGTTTGTTGTCTTGATGTGGTTGCAAATCTGATGTTTTTTCGTGGCAGGCGGCCACCTTCGCCGACCATGTTGCGTCGAGCGCCTTGTCTTCGGAGTTTGCTGCCGAGAGGCAACGACTCGAGGGCAAGATCGAGCGTCTCCGAGCGCAGCATGTGGATACTATTCGGGACAGGTCGGCTACGGAGAACAAGAGCCGCAGGCTGACGGAGAGGCTAGCTGCCGCGGAGGCCGAGAAGGAGGACCTCAGGCATCAGCTAGCGAAGGAGAGGAGGGACGCAAACAAAGCTTGTGCTGAGGCGCAGTCCACGCAAGCCGAGGCCAAGCTTGCGCGGGCGGAGGCCAGTCTCGCTCGCCAGCCTGCCGAGGAGATGGAGATGAGGCTCAGCAGCCTGCGCGACCGCTTGGACAAGACGGAGGCCTCGACACACGCGGAGGTCGAGCAGACGCATACTCAGCTTGTGGACGCGTACCGGGAGCTGGGTGCGTGGACCGCGCCCTTCAAAGTGCCCGGTCAGGAGGTGGGCCTTTGCTTCCTTGGATGGCTACAAGAGGAGCTGGAGGTGCTCCCGACCATTATGACGGGCCTCATGTCCTTCGCCTCCCTCGTCACTTGTGAGGGGGCCGTGAATGCCTTGTCCCACGAGGGGTGCGGGCACTTCGAGGCCTTCGACCAGTTTGATGAAGGCTTCAAGCGCGAAATCTTGCAGGTCGAGGACCCGATGATGAAGCGGTCGGCTGGGGCTCTTTTTGATAGGATGTGGGGCCCTCACGGCCGAGAGACTATCCGGGAGAGGTCTGACCAGGCGATGGATCAGGTAAAGGTGCATTTGTGTGATTATAAGTGTGGGTGTGTGTGGTTTGCTGAATGGATGTGCTATTGTTGTAGATGGCGAGTGACGAAGAGGTTGAGGACCTTGGTGATCTGGATAGCACGCTACCCGAGGCATCGGGGTGGAGCTGGCGCCGCCATCCGATGCAGGCGAGGGCCCCTCGGCGACCCCCGTGCCGACTGGAGCTGGCGAGGACCTCGCACCAGCCGCTGCGTTGACGGGTGCGGATGCCCCAAAGGTGGTGGTCGAACCGGCTGCCGAAGACTCAGGGCCTTCGTAGGTGGCGGAATAGGGGCTAGGGATTTAAGTGTAAACTTTTGTTTCTGTGATACTGAACCTCGGTTGCTGCGCAGGTTCCGACGTTTGGGCCTGCGCAAGCAACCGCTGCTGTTGATACTGATTTTGTGGCAGCCTCGACTGTAGTGCCTACCGATGATAATTTGTTTGGCTCTGTGTCTGAGTGTTTTGAGTCTGATGGTGAATCTGGGAGTTCGATTTCATGGATGGAGGAGTCCTCGGATGAAGGCTTGGATTATTTTGTTGCGTTAGATGTGGCTGCAGCGGAGACTTCTCCGTGTGTGGAGGGTTCCGGGGGTCTTCCTAGTGCGAGTACTGGGTATAGGCGGCGAAGGGTGGTGGCGAAACACAGTGTGAGTGAATTTTCGTGAAGTGGTAGGCACCGTCGTATGGGGATGGAGCGTGGCCGTCTTCGCATGGACCGGACTGGTAAACGAGAATTGTTGTCCTCGCCGATTGGAGCGAGCATAGGTGAAGGGGAGCTGCGAAATCTTTTTGAGGGTGAGGAATTGAGGATAATGTTGTTCAATTATAGGGAGATGGATATTATCCCGAAGGTTGAGCCGATGTAATATATGATGCCTTCGTCGATTGTATGTAACTGTAATTTGTATGATGTGACCTGTTGGCTGTATTCGCACGCTTGTGTAGATCCGGCTGCACCTGTGGGCGACTTTTGCGTGGAGTGTCTTTTAAATGAAAGACTTCGATTGACGCACTTGTTGTGCTATTCCGGCTGCACCCTTAGGCGACTTTTGCACGGAGAGTCTTTAGGAAAAGACTTCGATTGACACACTTGTTGTGCTATTCTGGCTACACCCTTAGGCGACTTTTGCACGGAGAGTCTTTAGTAAAAGACTTCGATTGACGCACTTGTTGTGCTATTCCGGCTGCACCCTTAGGCGACTTTTGCACGGAGAGTCTTTAGTAAAAGGCTTCGATTGACACACTTGTTGTGCTATTCCGGCTGCACCCTTAGGCGACTTTTGCACAGAGAGTCTTTAGTAAAAGACTTCGATTGACGCACTTGTTGTGCTATTCCGACTGCACCCTTAGGCGACTTTTGTGCGGAGTGTCACACGCGAGGGTAGTCTACGCTACCTGTCGTGGTGACTTCGGAGTGGTCGAATGTCGAAGAGCATTGTAGCGGTCTTTTTTGACACGTTGCGTCTAAGTGTTTGCTTTTGTGGGGGCTTTTGCTGGTATATTACATGGCTCCGCCTCATTAAAAACCTCACCCCCCGGGAGGAAAAGAGTGCGAGCCGGAATAACATTGTTTGGTGAATTACAAGGGCGTGTGGGCCCTAAATGTTTAGACAAAAAATTTACAGAGATTGTCTATGTTCTAGGAGTGCTCTAAGTCTTCGTCGGAGGCCGTTGCTAGCTTATACGCGCTGGGGGATGTCTTCGTCTTGACGATGAATGGACCCTCCCATTTTGGCTCTAGCTTGCCCCGTGACTCTGTCCGGGTGGTCCGAACAAGGACGAGGTCCCCTTTGTCGAACTCTCTTGGGACGACCGTGTTGTCACGCCAGGCCTTGGTTTGGGCCTGGTACTTGTTGAGGGCCTGCAGGGCGAAGACGCGGTCTCCGTCCATGAGGTCTTTAGACGTTGGTTCATCGACGTCGGGGACCGCTGATGCACTTGTTTGGGGTGACCCATGCTTTATTTCCTACAGCGTCATGGCCTCCGATCCATATAGTAGACAAAAAGGTGTGAATCCGGTTGCCCGACATTCGGTCATAATTAGTGCCCAGACCACTTCGGGTAGTTGATCGACCCATTTGCCCTTCTTGTCGTCGAGAAGTCTTTTCTTGATGGCGGTGAAGATTTTGCCGTTGGCACGCTCGACGACGCCGTTAGATTGCGGATGGTATACCGAGGTGAAGACAGACTTGGTGCTGATGGAGAGGCAGAAATCCCTGAAGTCCTGGCTGTCAAACTGTTTGCCGTTGTCGACTGTGAGCTCAGACGGGACTCTGAATCGGCAAACAATGTTTTGCCAGAAGAATTTCTGGGCGGTCTTCGACGTTATTGTGGATACTACCTTGGCCTCGATCCACTTGGTGAAGTATTCGACGGCGACGAAGGTGAACTTGAGGTTCCCTTGAGCCGTAGGTAGTGGCCCGACAATGTCCAGCCCCCAGCGTTGAAGTGGCCATGTGTGGGCGATCAGCTTAGTGAACTGCGAAGGGTTGGCCGAGCGGGGAGAAAACTTCTGGCAAGCTTCACACGACCTCGTGACTTGATTCGTGGTGCAGATTATCGCGGGCCAGTAAAATCCTTGACGGATTACCTTGGCAGCGAGGGCCCTGGGCCCTGAGTGGGAGCCGCAGGTTCCGCTGTGGACTTCGTGAAGGATTTCAATGCCTTTGGTTTCGGTGACACATTTTAGCATGGGTTGACTGATCCCCTTCTGGTATAGCTAGCCCCCGATTAGTGCGAAGTCCCGGCTTCGGTGCTTGAGGCGCTTGGCATCGTTGATGTCACTTGGGTGGTAATATCCTTGCAGGAATAGGGTTATTAGGGCCCGCCAATCTTCAGTCATAATGAGGTTGACGATGTGATGGCCTTCGGCATCGTTGGTTACTTGTAAGCCCTTTGGGTTGCGGACGGCTGGCGTGCCAATGACATGGTAGAACACGTCGAAGGGCAAGGTCTCACCTCTAGCCGCTGCCTTAGCCAGCGCGTCGGCCTCCACGTTCCTGGCACGGTCCACATGCTGTAAGGTGAAGCCCTTGAATTGTCTCTCGAGACTGTGAACAGCCGTGAGATACTACATGAGTGCGGGGTCTTTTGCTGAATATTCTTTCTCGACCTAGCCAGCAACTACCTTGGAATCTGTCTTGACTATGCAGGTGGTGACACCGAGCGCTCTCAGTTTGCGAATGCCCAGGATGACGGCTTCGTATTCTGCTATGTTCTTTGTGCATCTGTCGGATTCCAAGGCAAAGCTAAGGCGTGCTACGTATCTGTGCTTGATGCCTATGGGTGACGTGATAATTGCAGCTGCGCCTGCCCCTGCATGGCACCATGCGCCTTCACAGTGGATGGTCCACACCTTCTCTGGAGGTTCTTCTTGTTGTAGTGTCGGCCTAGTCCAGTCAACGATGAAGTCTACCAGGACCTGCGACCCGGAGAGTTTGGCTGCCCATTTGGTGATTCGGACGGACGCCTCCAGGTTTCTGAATAGTTCTCCCAGTTCCCTGTCCGAGGTGACCCGCACTTTGAACGCCTCGAAGTAGTGGCGCAGCTTGCGCGATGCCATGACGACTGCATAAGAGATTTTTTCCAATTCGGTCATGTTGCACTTGGAGGCCGTGAGGACTTCGGAGACATAGTAGACTGGACACTACTGGGTCGTGCCCTCTCTGTCTTGTTCTTGGACTAGGGCTGCGCTGACTGCATATGGCAAAGCTGCAATGTAGAGCAGCAGAGGTAGCGAGGGGTCTCGACTGGTGGGAATTGCCAAGTCTGACAGGTGTTGCTTGAGTGATGCGAAGGTTGCCGCCTGTTCTGGTCCCCACGCAAAGTCTTTCGCCCCACACAGTGTCTTGAAGAAGGGTAGACTCCGCTCTGCGGACTTGGAGATGAATCTATTTAGGGCGGCTAATCTGCCTATCAGACGCTGGACATCCCTGGCTGACTGTGGGGGTGTCATGTTGATGATTGCTTGAATCTTGGTCGGGTTGGCCTCGATCCCATGGTGCGACACCAGGTAGCCCAGTATCTTCCCCTAGCGAACCCTGAAGACGCACTTCTCGAGGTTGAGGCGAAGTCGTGCGTCCCGCATGTTTGCGAATGTCTCTACGAGGTCGGCCAGGTGGTCTTCTTTACTTTTGGTGGCGACGACGATGTCGTCCACATACTTGAAAATGTTGCGTCCTACTTGGCTCTCGAGCACCATCTTGGTGAGGCGAGAGAAGGTTGACCCAGCGTTCTTGAGTCCCTCCGGCATCCTGATGAAGCAGTACGTGCCGAAGGGTGTGATGAAACTGGTGCTGGCCTTGTCCTCCTCCTTCATGTATATCTAGTGGTAGCCAGAGAAGCAGTCGAGAAGTGACATGACTTCGCATCCGGCTGCACTATCGACTATTTTGTCGATCCGAGGCAGCGGGAAATTGTCCTTGGGACAGGCCTTGTTGAGGCTAGTGAAATCGATGCACATGCTCCACTTGCCGCTTTTCTTTTGCACCATGACTATGTTGGCGAGCCATGTAGGGTAAGCTATTGGTTCGATGAAATTGGCCTCCAGTAGGCAGTGTACTTCGGCTTTGGTGGCTTCTGTTTTTTCGTCGGACATTTTGCGCAGCCGCTGCTTTTTTGGGCGCACCGAGGGGTCGATGCCCAAACTGTGCTCGATGACAGTGCGGCTGACTCTGGCCAGGTCGAGGGTGGACCAAGCGAAGACGTCTTTGTTTTTGGAGAGACAGGAGATAAATTTCTCCTCGTCCTGCGAAGTCAGGTCTTCGCTTATGACGACCGTTTGCTTGGGCGTCGCCGGGTCGAGGGGAACTGTCTTCGTTCTGTCGTTGCTCTGCAGCTGTGCTTTTTCTTTCTCGTCGGCGGCTGGGCGGGTCGCCTCGAATACTTCGCGATGTGTCGTAAGGCAGTGTACGTTCCGTTGACCTGGAACGAAGTCTCTCTCAATGTTACGCGCAGTCTGTTGGTTACCGTAAACCGTTATCACGCCTTGTGGACCCAGAATTTTCATGCAGAGGTACAATCTGTGAATGGCCGCTTCAAATTTATTGATGAAGCCCCAACCCATTATGGCATTGTAGGGATAGACCATGTCGATGATGTCAAAGGTAATCTGCTCACTCCGCACGTTGGGTGCTACACCGAATGACAGGGGTAGTTCAATCTTGCCCGCAGGGAAAGTGCCATTGCCACCGAAGCCGTATAGGGGGTTGTCCGAAGGCTTGAGTAAGTTGTGGGTGATGCCCATGCGGTCGAAGGCGTGCAGGAAGATGATGTCCGCTTGGCTGCCGTTGTCGACTAGGACTTTGTGTAGGTCCCAGCCAGCCACGCTGTAGTTGATTACCATGGCGTCGACGTGAGGTGCGCTGCGCAGATCAACATCTCTGGCATCAAAGGTCAGTGGCACGTGTGACCACCTCATTTGCACCATCGGGCCGGTGAGGGCGACATGGTTGACACTTCGATAGTGATCCCTCTTTTGCTGCTTCATCTCGAAGTCTATGCTAGATCCTCCGGTGATCATGTGGATGACTCCGCGATACGGCTGATCGACGAAGTCTTCTTGCTTTGGCGCTGTGGGTGATTTTGGTGGTGTGGGTTTGGGTGATGCGGAGGCGGAGGAGGGTGTGGGAGGACTTGTACTTCCTGATGATGCTGATATGCGTGGTTGGGTGGGTGATGGATATGGGCGTTGTTGTATGGTTGGTGGTGGTGATATGTGTGCACGACAACTCTTTGATTGTCGGCTGGTTGTGCCTGAGACATTCTGTCCTTGGTGGTCTTTGTTTTTGGGCAGTCCCTTGTTGGGTGTGCGCAGTCTTCGCCATGAAACAAGCAGTAGAATCTCCGCGATTGTTGCACCCGTCCCCGGCCTCGGCCCCGCGTGCCGCCTCCGCGGCCCTGGGGGGATATTCTTGACGGCGGGGTGCTAGTTAGCTATGTTGTGCATCTGCTGTTGACTACGGCTGTCCCATCCGGAGTCTGACTGTGAAGGCCTTGTCTAGGTTTAGCTGGACTGCGGAGGGTCCTTGGGCTTCCTCTGAGACTCAACCTTGCGCTAATGGAGCTCTTTGAATCTGGTGTACTTCTGGAACAGCTGATAGAGCTCTTGGAGATTTTTGGGTGGGTCCCTGATGCAGTGACTGTATAGGACGCCAGCCTGAAGGCCACTGATGGCATAGTGTATGGCAATGTGGTCGTCGACCGAAGGCAGTTGGGACTTGAGAGTCAGGAACTTGCAGTAGTACTCCCTTAGGGTTTCCTTTTCTTGCTGCTTGCAGAGTGATAACTCGGCCAAGGCGTCAGTATCGGGTCGGTACCCATGGAAATTTAGCAGAAACTTATCCCGAAGTCCTTTCTAGGAGTCGATGGACAACAGCAGCAGCCTGGTGTACCAGGTCAAGGCTGGACCCTCAAGGGCGATGATGAACGACTTGGCCACTGTGGCATCGTCCCCTCCGGCCGATGCGATGGCAACTTGGTAGGTCATAATGTATTGTGCTGGGTCGGGGCTACCGTTGTACTTTGGGTAGGTCCCTGCCCTGAAGTTGGTAGGCCACGGTGATGCTTGGAGTTGCGGGGCCAGAGGACTTCGCTCGTCAAGGTAATTGATGCCTTGGAAAGCTGCGGCATGCGGGACGAAGGGTCTGCGCTGGGGTATGAAGAAGTCCTCGGCTGGCATGCGCTGTTGGAGGGGGGCCGTGCTGCAGGTCGTGCTGGCCTTCGTTCTGCATGAGCGTGATCTCTTGCTCGAGCTCCTGGGCTCTCTGCTCCTCGTCCTGTATCATCTGGCACACCTTGGCTTGCACGGTGACACACTGGCGCTTGGCCTCGAGGATGTCTCTCTGTTTTTGGAGGTTGCGGTTCTTGATGCGTAGGGCCCGTAGCTGTAGCTATTCTTCGGTTGAGATGCCGATGACTTCGCCGTCCTCTGTTGTGTCTTCGCCCTCTGGTGGAGCGAAGCCTGGGGGCGGTGCTTGTGGTTGCCCTCCGGAGCTGCAGGTGCGTGCGGTGCCTTCGGGGGTGGGGTGTTTGTGTCGCTGTCTCTTGCTGAGGGCTTCGTCGTCGCAGGCTTCTTGGGGTGTGTTGTCTGCGAGGGCCTTGCCCTTTTTCTCGACTAGCAGCGCTGCCCTCGCTGCTTCGTCGACGAATGGGGCTACCTTTGAACTAGCTCTCTTGGGTGCCATCGCGGGTGGTTTGTTCGTAGCACGAACGGTGGGCGCCAAATGTTGGAACTTGCTCTTCCGGGCAAGTTGATCCAACGGGGAAGTGGAAAGAGTGCAAGCAAAGTTTAACATGGGATGGCAATTGCTCCATTAATCTGGCCTCTTAAGGGCACTGTACGGGGGTATTTATAAGCACTTGAGCGGCCAACGTCCCAAGGCAAGGACGTTCATGCCCTCGGGTACCCGGGTTATCCCCGAAATATTCCCATAAAGGGATATTACAGACCGTCATTACAGAAAAGCTATTACAGACTAGGCCCGTAACACGATTGTCCACGTGGGGCTCGTTACAGTGGGTTGAATTCCACGTGGGCCTCTGGGCGAGATGAACCCGCGGGATTGGCAGACTTCGTCAGAGACTTCGTCGGAGTGTAGCCTTCGTCTTGCCGTGGAGAGGACGAAGGGCAACCGTGCCGATCATCTTGCCTTCGTAGGTGTAGCGGGGCGATGAAGGCTTCGTGCGAAGGGTAGCGTCTTCGCCTTCGCCCCAACACACGCCTTACACAATTTGATCTCCGATGAACACAAGAGTAAGGGGGAGTAGAAACACACACAAGAACTTAAGTTGCAGCAACAACATGTACACAAGTCAAGAAAAGAGCACACGAAACAACACAGTGGAGTCACATCTCAAAGACACGCTCAAATCTCTATCTTAATGAAACAATGGTGTGATTGCAAAGTCTCGGCGTTGTAGGATGTTCAATGAGTGCTTGGTGTAGTGCTCCATGCATCTAGGGGTCCCTTTTATAGCCCCAAGGGACCTATGAGCCATTGGAGCTCCATTTGGTAGGCTTTGGTTGCCTTCTGTCCATGGGTGCACCGGACTGTCCGGTGCACACCGGACAGTGAACATTGCACATGTAGAGAATCACGTGATTTGCTGATTTCCTATTCCTGAGGGGCATCAGACTGTCCGGTGCTCCAAGTGACCGTTGGCCCTTGACCGACGTGGCAGCTCGTCGTTGGCCAGCTAGCACACCGGACTGTCCGGCGCTCCACGCGGATGGTCCGATGAATTATAGCTGTCATGGGCTAAAACTCCCGAGAGTAGGCAGTTGGCCAAACCATGCACCGGACCGTCCGGTGCTACGCAATCCAGCCCAAAGTCTGATTTTTCAATTTGATTCTCTTTTGCTCCTTTCGACTTGACTTCATAAGGTTCCTAGCACTTAAACAAACAATATTAGTACACAAAACAATTGGCTAAGTGTCCAGAGCTTACGTTTTTCACTTTGTCCCATATAGAGGTGTATTATGTCCACTTCCAAGCTCAATTTGCTTCATATACCTTTGCTCAATTCTCATGTTAGTGTAAACATAATGTATTGTGCATTTAATCACCAAAACAATATAGAAATGGCCCAAGGGCACATTTCCCTTTCAAGCTTCCACTGCAAATCTACAAGAATTTTCAAAATCTTCAATTGGTTCCACAAGTGGTTTTATTCCACAATTGGTATGATTTACATGTCTTCTCTAGAACTATGTTGCTATAAATGCATATGTTGTCGAAATATATATTTTACCTATGCATAGGGGGAGTTAGTCTAATCAAGCATATCTTGTACCTCTCTTTCTCATGTGCTTTTCCAAAGTAGAGGATCTTTGACAAGGGGAGTATATCTTCGTCAATGACAAAGGGGGAGAATATTCTTTCAAAGGGGGAGAACACTCTTTTTGGGGGAATAATCTTTTAGAGCTACAAGTAGTAAATCTTTTAAAGGGAAAGTCTTAGTTGCTTCTTATATGCTTTTAAATGTCTTCCTTTTTGGTGCTTGATTCCAAAGGGGGAGAAATTTTAGGGACCAAAGCAACTCAAAATATATCAAACACCAAACACCACCTAATTTAAAATTTTTAAATCTTGATCTTACAAGTGGTTTTGGTTCTACAAGTATCCTTGGTCTAAAATAGGAAGTAGGTGGATTATGGAGTTAGGGGAGACTTAAGTCCATAATCTCACCTTGTGGGGACATTCTTGCATCCTAGCAAGTAGATTGCATATTTTCATTAAAATGTTTGTTATATTTGCTTGCTTTGATTGTGTTGTCATCAATCACCAAAAAAGGGGAGATTGTAAGGAAAATGGACCCCAACCCATTTGGCTAAGTGATTTTGGTGTTTGATGATCAACATAACATGTGGACTAATATGTTTGCCAGTGTTTGTGTTTATAGTTCATAGGATGCGAAGAGGATTGGAATAAGGCTCTAAGGATGCAATAATTCAAAAGAAGACATAAAAGATGTGTAGAAGTCCGAGACTCGAGAACAAAATAAGCCCAAGGAAACAACAACGAAATCCGAGAAGACGACAGTCAGTCAGCGCCCTGGTGGCGCACCGGATAGTGAACAGTACCTGTCCGGTGTGGCACCGAGCAATCTACACAGAGGGTCCGCAACCAGGGACTCTTAGGGCTGTAGCATCGAACTATCCGGTGTGCTCCAGACAGTCTAAGCAACAGTCAGATCCAACAGTCAACTGCTATAGACCTCAATGGTTGGCTAACGTGGCCACGACACCGGACTGTCCGGTGCGCCCGACGATAGAGCAGTCAGCTTTCTGTGGAACGGCTATAATTGTGTGGGAGGTTATAAATACCCCACCAACCGGCTATTTAAAGGTGTGGGAGCCCAAGCAATATACCAAGACATATTGTAGACATTTCCAAGTGCTTATACACCCAAGTGCTTAATAGAATCACTTAGTGATTAGCGTAGGTGCTTTGTAAAGTGCTTATGTTAGTTAGACCGTTTATGCGCTTGCTCTAGGTGAATCCTAGTTAGTTGAGTGAGTTTAGAAAAACCACACAACCCTTCGGCTTTTGTGTGAGCCGTTGTAATTGTATCGAGTGGAGAGAGAGAGTCTTGTGAGACTGTGACAACCGAGTTTGTGTCACGACCGCCACCGTGTATAGGAGGGAACGAAGCCCGCGACGTTTCGTCCGGAAGCTCGATAGTGGAGACGGTGGGGAGTGTCCGAGAGGAGCCGAAAGCGAAGCACCACTTGCACGTGGAGAAGACCCACGACTCTCTACAAAGTTACTCGACCGAGGTGCTTGGCCCTCTCGTGGGCTACCCTTTCTGTAGGGGCACCAACGAGGATTAGGTGGAACCTTGCGTGGTTCTGGATACCTGGTAAAAATACCAGTGTCATCTACAAGAGTTTGCATCTCAACCTTGCTCTTTACCTTCCGCATTTATATTAAGTATTTAAGTTTCAATCTTGCCTTTCTAGTTAGATTATTTAGGATTGAAACTTAGGCTTTGCGGTAGAGATAGCAACTGAAGGAAATAGGTGACGCCTAAGAGGGGAGTGAATTAGGACTTCTAAAACTTTCACTAAACTAGACCATAAATAAATCCCAAGAGCAAAACCTAGGCAATTAATCAAACTAGAATGTGCAAACTAGGCTTTGTTCTAAGTGTTGCTATCTCTACCGCAATGACTAAGTTTCAATCTAAAACAAAATAAGTATAAAGACAAGATTGAAACTTAAATGCTTAATATAAATGCGAAAGCTAAAGAGCAAGGTAGAGATGCAAACTCTCGTGGATGATGCCAGTATTTTTACCGAGGTATCCGAAACTGCGCAATGTCCCGACTAATCCTCATTGGTGCCCTACATAAAGGGAAGCCCACGTGAGGGCCAAGCACCTTGGTCGAGTAACTCCGTAGAGAGCCACAGGCCTTCTCCACGCGCAAGTGGTGCTCCACTTCTAGCTCCTCTCGGACACTCCCCGTCGTCTCCAGTATCGAGCTTCTGGCCAAAAATGCTACAGGCCTTGTTCCCACCGGTACACAGTGGCGACCGTGACACAAACTCGGTTGTCACGGTCTCGCAAGACTCTCGCTCCACTCGGTACAATTACAACGGCTCACACAAGAGCCAAGGGGTTGTGTGGTTTTTCTAAACTCACTCAACTAACTAGGATTCACCTAGAGGAAGCGCTAACGCGGTCTAACTAACCTAAGCACTTCGCAAAGCACCTACGCTAATTACCGAGTGATTCTATTAAGCACTTGGGTGTATGAGCTCTTCGAAATGTCTACTATATGCCTTGGTATGTTGCTTCCACACCTTGGAATGGCCGGTTGGGGTGTGTTTATAGCCCCCAACACAAAATTAGCCATTGGAGAAAAGTTGTGCTCTCTGTGGCACACCGGACAGTCCGGTGATGCACCGGACAGTGCACTGTTCACTATCCGGTGCACCTAGTCATTGGTCTGACACCGCAGACAACCGTTGGTGCGCAGGCTTTTTACACCGGACACTCCGGACTTAACACCAGATAGTCTGGTGGTCTTCTCTCCATAGAGCCACCTGGAACTAGGTGTTGGGGCTACTGTTCCTGGTGCACCGGTCAGTCCGGCGTGTGCCACCGGACAGTCCAGTGCTCCTGACCAGACAGTCTGCAGGCAACACTTCCTTTGTTTCTTAGACTTCACTTGATCTTCATAATGTCTTCTTTTGAGGTGTTGCTTTCCTCAATTCCTTAGTCCAAGTCACTTTAGCATCCTGTGAACTACAAACACAAACACTTGCCAAACACATTAGTCCACAGGTTATGTTGTCATCAAACACCAAAACCTATTTAGCCAAATGGCATGTGGTCCATTTTCCTTACAATCTCCCCTTTTTTGGTGATTGATGACAACACAACCAAAGCAAGCAAATATTGCAAACATTTGAATGTAAATATGCAATCTACTTGCAAGGATGCATGTTTGTCCCAACAATGTGATATTATGGACTTAAGCCTCCCCCTAACTCCATAATTCACTTACTTCCTATTTTAGACCAAAGAGCCAAAACCACTTGAAGGAACAATGATTGAAAAATTTTAATTTGGTGGTGTTTGGTGTTTGATACAATCTTCATTGCTTTTGTCCCTAAACTTCTCCCCATTTGGCATCAACCACCGAAAAGGAAGACATTAAAAGCATGTAGGAAGCAAAAAATGCTTCCCCTCATAAATGATTTATCAAATAAAACCAATTGAAGAACTTGACATTATAACTCCCCCTAAATGAGTGTTCTCCTTTAGAAAGAATTTTCTCCCCCATTAGAGACGAAGAAATTGTAATATCCCAAAAAAAAAGTTGACCAAAAGTTGATCTTCGTTGCGTGGATGTGGGAAAAGGGTTATGGGCCGTTGGATGCAAAGTCAGAAGTCATCTGAGGTGCTGTTTCTTTTCTCCCACAAAACCCTAGGTGGCCGCCCCTTTCCTTTCCCCCTTCCTGGCCGCCCCTTCCCTCCCCTCCCTGGAGCCGCCCCCTCTCCTCCCCATTTGCAGCCACCCTCTACCCTCTCCACTGCTTCCTCCTCCATCTAGATGTCCTCCACGCAGCAAGGATCAAGAAGAGAAGGAGCAAGTTGGATTGAAGAGGAAGAGAGGACTAAGGAGATGTTCTATCCCCATCTCTTCTTGCAGATTTTGTTGGGGAAACCCTAGGTAAGGATGAGATCCATGTTCTGCCCTGAAATTAAGTGTTTTTGGAGGTTTTGGATCATGGGGATTAAAGGATTAGAGGTTAGATTAGATGTGGGGTCAGATTTTGATCTCGAATTTAGTTTCTGCAGAATGGCAGATTCGACAGTTTCTGTTCATGCCAGTTTTCTGTGGTCTTAGTGGCCTCAAAAAAATAAAACGTCTGTCTATGAGTCGTAGATAATTTGTAGATCTTTCCGTGGCCGCAAAGAACACCTCAATCAGACATCAGATCAGAGAGTTATTGCAGTTTGATTATAGCAGTTTTTTCAGTCTTATAATTTTGTGCAGAATCTGTTCTCTTAAGATTTAGGCAATTTTATCAACAGAATTAAACTTTGGATTTGTAAGAGAAGTTGTAGATAATTTCATAAGATTTCCAGATTGATAAAGAGTGTATTCATATGAATTTCGAAACTCCAGTTATGTTTGTTTTACTGTGGCTGTTCCTATTTGCCTAGCAAAAACAAGCGGGTCTATTCACTGGTAGGTTTCATCTCGAAATTGGCCTAATTGGCTCTTCCAACTATGGAGACTTTTGTAGAGGGATAAAAGTTCTTACTGTCAGCAGAATTGCATAATTTTTGGTTGAGTAGTTTGGGAGATATCGAATTTTAAAGTTAATTATGCTGCTGTCTCAAACAGATTCAGTCAGTTATCTTGTCGGATGTTTTAGAACTAATAGATGGCAAAATCTAATTATCCATTGAATACCAAAGTTGTAGAGTATTTTGTGTAGATACTCCAAGAGTATTTCTTTGATATCACCACTGCTATAATTTTAAAGATACAAAATTAACAAACAGCGCTGCTGCTGTTTGGCATGTGGTTCAGGGTGGGAGTCTTTCCACCGGGTCTTGGTTTCAAGTGTAGGAGTGATTTGTTGATTGTTGGCAAATGTTTATGAAATATTTGTACTAAGTTTTATGCCCGCAATAGGTGGCTACACTCTGGATCATGCCTAGTACATTTTTCTTCTTCGATGAAGGCAAGTGAATGTAGCGGTGGTTGCTACCGTTTTGACTTGTTATTTTTATCGCCTACACTATGATATTCACATGAGATTAACTCTACAATGATGCTTTACTTGATTGTATTATATTGATACTCAATCATATATTGATGAGGATTATGGTTCGAGTATGACCCATGAGATTAATTCACACCCATGAAGGCAGATGAAGTATTAATTAAGGTTTGTATTGTATCTGAAGGAAGATGAAGTATTATTTGAGGTTTGTATTGTATCTGAAGGCAGATGAAGTATTATTTGAGGCTTGTATTGTATCTAAAGGCATATGAAATATTATTTGAGGTTTATATTGTATCTGAAGGAAGATGAAGTATTATTTGAGGTTTGTATTGTATCTGAACGAACCAAAGTATATTGATAAATGCAGGATGCCATATGCATTGCATGATTCATTTGTATCTGAAGTTTTATCATGACCTATGGTCCGATCGTACCGGTACAACTTAGCATCGTACGTTGCCCGAGGAGGGGTACGATGCGGCTTCATACCCTTAGAGGTATGAAGGCAGAGGACATATGCATTGCATTCACATGAATTCATTGAAGTGATATTTGCAGATATTATTGACGTAGGGAAGTGTTATACAAACTATTGTGGTTGTTCGAGGAAATGAGATGGTATTGGTTATATGGGGACTATTGAGTTCTATATCTATAAGTATTTCTGATCTTAATTGTGATTCCTTTAAAATGTTGATTAATTCATCTTATGGTTTAAATATCTTGTCAAACAATTTGCTTGCTGAGATGTTTCATCTCACTCTTGCATTACTCAATGCAGATATTTGATGCTTATCAAGGGGAGTGGGAAGTAGCGACACGTTGCACACATTGTTTAAAGAACCAAATAATTAGCTTGGGTTATTGACTTTTGAGGTTCCTACTTTAAAGTATGATGTAGGCATAAGCTGGTTCATTCATGGTTAATCGTCCTTGATGAGAATTATATCATACTAGTATGGCTCATTTTGTATTGATATATCTCTTTTGCTTCTGCAATGCTTATAAATACAAAGGAGATGCTGCCAAATTTTATTTTTTTAGTTTTCGGCTGTTGGTAGTGAAGTCCAGTAGCATCTCGGGGGTGTTTGTGGATCTCGAGGTGTTACAGTTTGTATCAAAGGCTAGGCTTTAGAATCTAGGTAAATTGAACATGAAATTGCACACATGCACATATAGGAAGGGCATGGGTTCAAATATCTTTGATATATGTTAATGTCTTTGAAGTGCATATGACAATAATTTCACCCCTCCCTATTCCTTTACGGTGATGTGGTAAGTTGTTTATGACTTAATGCCTGATATCATTTATTTCTAAATTTTTATATTGTTTTATTAATGCGATTGATATCACTGGTCTTTTGTGAGATTGAAGTTGTTATTATGCTTGTGTTATACAAGTATGCCTATGTTGTTTTCACCATGTTTTTCATGGTTGAGTTTTATTACAATAATATTGTTATATATGCTTGATTTAGGATGTTTCTAAGAGGAGTGTGAATTGTGTGTTTTGGGTTACAAGGTAACCATCAATTTGAATTTAAGTTGTTGAGCGGTTGGTGGATAGCTCCAACTATCTTTGCAAAGAATGATTGTTTATGTCGAGAAACCAGTTCTAAAAGAAATGAATATTGGTACTTTTATATGGATTTTGGGGGGAGTCTTTACATAGCCAGAATGGCTTACATGTCTCTCTTCTATCGTGTGTTTTTAGTAGCCACAAAGCCTAGATGAGGTTTAAGTGCTTGCATGTTAGTCATGCTAATTGTAGAATAAATCTTTATTTTCTTGATCCATTGATTATGTATTAATACGTTGAGGATCTGATGGTTCTCTCCCCGATGCATGCTTGTGGAGCCATTGTTGGACCACTTATCTATTGGTTTGAATGAAGTCATTGCCTAGCCTAGAGTTGGTTGTGTGTGGTTAGTCACCTATTCCTAAATGATGTGGTTTTTTACATCGGCTTGAGATGTTTGTCAAATGTGTGAAGGATTATGGGGTTATTATTGACCTTGTATGTCTGGTACTTTGAGTGCATCGTATGATAAAATGAAATGTAAGTTTCTGAACTATAGTAGATGAAGACTTATATTATGTGTAGGTTAACCTTACTAGTTTGGATATTTTTCTTAGTTGAGTTGTTGGATGAAGTATAGTGACATTGGTTAAGCA
The DNA here is from genome assembly GCA_029449295.1 of Zea luxurians. NCBI lineage: Eukaryota > Viridiplantae > Streptophyta > Magnoliopsida > Poales > Poaceae > Zea > Zea luxurians. The sequence continues at coordinate 72,409,294 of JAOPSE010000004.1, read as the reverse complement.
AGTATTGTGTTGTTGTTGTGCTGTCGGTGCTCTTTGTGAAGTTTTTGGCATTTCTTCGATGAACTGTGCCGCGCAGAATGTTATTGGCTTCTTGATGGATTTATTGCTCCGTTAATTCTGTAGACTTTCTCCCTTTTGTGGGGTGCAAAGAATGTTAGATTACATGATTATCTTTTCATGATGGCAAGAATAAGGTTTAGGAAGATTAGGAGTTTTGTTTCAATAGAACTACTTGTTTCGTGGTGCTGTGAGGTGAGGTGTTTGATCTTCTTATACATTAATCTGGTGTGGATGTTTCACCATTGAATTAAAATGGATTGTTGAAGTTGGTAAGGGTTGTGCTTAATGCATATTACCCCTTCATAAAAGAGTGTTGTTTTAAGACATTGATGCTGATGTATGGCTGCACCCAAATTTGATGTTGTGAAATCGTAGTGTTGATTGCATCTATGACTTGCTTTGAGCTTCATTACATGTTGTTTCATGCTTGATGTCAGGTTGTGTAGTTTTCCTAGACAATTAGTCCAAGGTAGAAGTTCTTGTGTTAATTAAGACCAATAGTGGACCCATATTTTGAATGGTGGTGCTATATGGGGTACCTTGGATGCTTTGTTTGGAGTGGTCGAATTCGAGGACGAATTCTTTTTAAGGGGGGTAGAGAGTAATATCCCAAAAAAAGTTGACCAAAAGTTGATCTTCGTTGCGTGGATGTGGGAAAAAGGGTTGTGGGTCGTTGGATGCAAAGTCAGAAGTCATCTGAGGCGTCATTTCTTTTCTCCCACAAAACCCTAGGTGGCCGCCCCTTTCCTTTCCCCCTTCCTGGCTGCCCCTTCCCACCCCTCCCTGGAGCCGCCCCCTCTCCTCCCCATTTGCAGCCACCCTCTACCCTCTCCATTGCTTCCTCCTCCCTCTAGATCTCCTCCACGCAGCAAGGATCGAGAAGAGAAGGAGCAAGTTGGATTGAAGAGGAAGAGAGGACCAAGGAGATGTTCTATCCCCATCTCTTCTTGTAGATTTTCTAGGGGAAACCCTAGGTAAGGATGAGATCCATGTTCCTCCCTAAAATTAAGTGTTTTTGGAGGTTTTGGATCATGGGGATTAAAGGGTTAGAGGTTGGATTAGATGTGGGGTCAGATTTTGATCTCGAATTTAGTTTCTGCAGAATGGCAGATTCGACAGTTTCTGTTCATGTCAGTTTTCTGTGGTCTTAGTGGCCTTAAAAAAATAAAAAGTCTATCTATGAGTCGTAGATAATTTGTAGATCTTTCCATGGCAACAAAGAACACCTCAATCGGACATCAGATCAGAGAGTTATTGCAGTTTGATTATAGCAGTTTTTTCAGTCTCATAATTCTGTGCAGAATCTGTTCTCTTAAGATTGAGACAATTTTATCAATAGAATTAAACTTTGGGTTTGTAAGAGAAGCTGTAGATAATTTCATAAGCTATCCAGATTGATAAAGACTATATCCATATGAATTTTGAAACTCCAGTTATGTTTGTTTTACTGTGGTTGTTCTTGTTTGCCTGGCAAAAACGAGCGGGTCTGTTCACTGGTGGGTTTCATCTCGAAATTGGCCGAGTTGGCTCTTCCAACTATGGAGACTTTTGTAGAGGGATAAAATTTCTTACTGTCAGCAGAATTGCATAATTTTTGGTTGAGTAGTTTAGGAGATATCAAAATTTAAAGTTAACTATGCTGCTGTCTCAAACAGATTCAGTCAGTTATCTTGTCGGATGTTTTAGAACTTATAGATGGCAAAATTTAATTATTCATTGAATACCAAAGTTGTAGAGTATTTTGTGTAGATACTCCTAAAGTATTTGTTTGATATCACCACTGCTATAATTTTAAAGATAAAAAATTAACAAACAACACTGCTGCTGTTTGGCATGTGGTTCAGGGTGGGAGTCTTTCCACCGGGTCTTGGTTTCAAGTGTAGGAGCGATTTGTTGATTGTTGGCAAATGTTTATGAAATATTTGTACTAAGTTTTATGCCCGCAACAGGTGGCTACACTCCGGATCATACCTAGTACATTTTTCTTCTTCGATGAAGGCAAGTGAATGTAGCGGTGGTTGCTACCGTTTTGACTTGTTATTTTTATTGCCTACACTCTAATATTCAGAATTATTGGATTCTTTCAAAATTGAACATTATGATGATGCTTTACTTGATTGTATTATATTGATGCTCAATCATATATTGACGAGGATTATGGTTCGAGTATGACCCATGAGATTAATTCACATGAAGTATTAATTGAGGTTTGTATTGTATCTAAAGGAAGATAAAGTATTATTTGAGGTTTGTATTGTATCTGAAGGCATATGAAGTATTATTTGAGGTTTGTATTGTATCTAAAGGCATATGAAGTATTATTTGAGGTTTGTATTGTATCTGAAGGAAGTGAAGTATATTGATAAATGCAGCATGTCATATGCATGTCATGATTCATTTGCATCTGAAGTTTTATCGTGACCTATGGTCCGACCGTACCGGTACAACTTAGCATCGTACGTTGCCCGAGGAGGGGTACGATGCGGCTTCATACCCTCAGAGGTATGAAGGCAGAGGACATATGCATTGCATTCACATGCATTCATTGAAGTGATATTTGCAGATATTGTTGACGCAGGGAAGTGTTATACAAACTATTGTGGTTGTTCGAGGAAATGAGGTGGTTTTGGTTATATGGGGACTATTGAGTTCTATATCTACAAGTATTTATGATCTTAATTGTGATTCCTATAAAATGTTGATTAATTCATCTTATGGTTAAATATCTCGTCAAAACAATTTGCTTGCTCAGATGTTTCATCTCACTCTTGCATTACTCAATGCAGGTACTTGATGCTTATCAAGGGGAGTGGGAAGTAGCGGTACGTTGCACACATTGTTTAAAGAACCAAATAATTAGCTTGGGTTATTGAATTTTGAGGTTCCTACTTTAAAGTATGATGTAGGCATAAGCTGGTTCATTCATGGTTAATCGTCCTTGATGAGAAATATATCATACTAGTATGGTTCATTTTGTATTGATATATCTCTTTTGCTTCTGCAATGCTTATAAATACAAAGGAGATGCTGCCAAATTTTATTTTTTTTAGTGTTCGGCTTTTGGTAGTGAAGTCCAGTAGCATCTCAGGGTGTTTGTGGATCTCGAGGTGTTACAGAAATACTCCCCCTGACAGAGATCTTCCACTTTAGAAAAAAGCATGTGAAGAATAGAGGTACAAGACATGATTTGATTAGACTAACTTCCCTTATGCATGGGTAACGAAATATGATTTAACTACTTATGCATGTGTAGCGACTTGGGAAGTATAAGATATGAGATATAGTCTAACCAAATATTGGAGAAGACATGTAAATGATGCCAAATGTAGTCTCAAAGTTACCAATTGAAAATCAATGGTGGACCATTTGAATACAATGGTAGGCTTGTGAGACATAAGAGTTCTTGAAAAATGGGACTACTACAATGGAACTACTACATGAAATAGACTTGAAAATGTATTAGTCTGAAAGTCTTAGATTATAGAGTAACCTCCCCCTGAAAGTGTGCATACAAGTTTTGAATACTTGTAGGAGACATGCACTTTGATTTCATATCAAGAGGGGCAAATTATCCACAATCCGAGCTTTAGCACATATAAGTTAAATGATACCAATTGAAGCATACCAAATGAAGTATAATTGAAATGTTATACCACTTTAAGTATTTCACCATATCAATTGATGTATCATTTTCTTAGGAATGTTAAGTAAGCTATGTGTCATGCTTATCATTTTAAACCATGTAGATTTGCTCAAGTGTATGAATTTAAAGCGAGCAATCCTACCATATGATTTACCTAGTATGCATGCATTCAAACAAAAGTAAATGCCAATTAAAATACTAGGCATGAAAAGTAAAACTAGATACAAGGAAAATAGATACGCATATCTAAAAACAAGAAATACAATAAATCTAGTTACCTTAGTCTTGGGTGGGGAAATTTGGGTCCAAAGTATTCTCTAACCCACTTGGCAATAGACTTTATCCATTATGATGTATCCCATGATATACATCCCAATTTTGCCAAGTCTCCAAATTCCCCGCAGTCCTTCGGACATCTCACTTCCCTCTCAGGATCCAAACCTTCTTGGTGCTTTTCATGGTTGAAATAATTTCCATTGGCACCCAGATGCGTTTGGCCCCTTTCCTTTGTTGGCTTGCTTGTTGGCCTTCATTGCTATCACATTTCCATTCTTTTTTTCTTGATCAAATTTGGTGTAGCAGCCTTTTTGTCCACCTTGTTGATGTAGGCGTTGAAGATTTTGCTTGTTGGCTTTTGCTTGAGCTTTTGCCTTTGCTTATTCCTGGTTATCGCCTTACATTGGAAAGACTTGTGGCCTTCCTTGTGGCATAACCTACAAATTACAGTTTCTCCCTTCACAAGCTTGTTCACTCCCACAGTGGTGTTATCCTATGCAGGTTGGATTTGTTTGGCTTTGCCTTTCTTGTCATACAAACCCTTGCCAAGGCGAGCCACTTCTTGCCTTAATTACTCATTTTTCTTTGCAACCTCATCTGAACATGTTTCACTACTAAAAAATCACCTTCTTGCAATGGGCAAAAATCATTGCGATAGGCTATAAATCGTTGCAATAGGCACCAATTGTGATAGAACAACTGTCGTTGTGTGCTGTTGCAAAAAAAATAGAGTGGCAATAGGTTATAGCAACATTTTTACGTTCTGTTGCAATTACTACATCCTTTGCAACGTGTTCAAGTGTTGTAACTGTTTGTTGTTACAATGGACTATTATGTTGCAAATAAGTTATATTGCAACATTTATAATAGTTGCCAAAAACTATATTGCCACAACATATTTCATGGTAATAAGTGTTAATGCCACATTTGTATCTGTTGCAAATGGCTTTGTTACCACAAGATGCTTCATGGCAACAAAACACTAGTGCCACACAAGTGACTCGTGGCAACAAGATGTATTGCCATGCAAATAATTTCGTTGCATTTGATCATTTTGCAACATAATGTGTCTCGTGGTTATATGACCTTTTTACTATAAAAATTAATCCATGGTACGAGTCTTTATGGCAACAAAAACATCGTTGTAACTAATGATGTTGCAACAAGGAGAAAATGTTGCGACAACTGAAGTCCCAACGAAATAGATCCATTGTAATTACATCTTATTGCAACAAAAAAATCATTGCAATTGATGATGTCGCAACTATAAAGATAATGCAACCGAACCATACAACGAATAAAATTGTTGCAATTACATATATTCAACCCATAATTTATACGACAATGCATTTTGTATTTCTATTGGGTATAAAATATTACGCAAAAAGAATTATATTTCGCATATGTAACGTCAAAACCAAAATTGACAACCATAATATTTGTCTCTTGCCTCATATATTAACTATATCCATACCATTTTGTAACAAATAGGTTGCACCAAATAAACAGTGACCAAATACAAGTTAATTTGACAAAACAGCTCACAATCACAACATCCTCATGCTAGCTTGGATTGTGATAACATAGGTAATAAACTACTCAACACTAGCAAATGAGTGGAAGCTTTTTTGGTCCACCGTGTACCCCCTCCATCTCCTCCATTGATGCAAGTGATGGTTATCATGACAACGATATCGCGATGACAACGAACCTGTTGGCAGTGTTCAAAACAATTAATTAGTAAAGCTACAATAACTTGGTTAACCATAAGTGGAAGACTACAACTGCAGTGGCTACAGGTACAGTAACTTGGTTATTCATGTAGTTGCTCTCTAAGTAGATTCCAAATGCTATGCAAGAACTAAACCTTTTATATAGAACAACTCCTAGCAAGCAGCATCAAGCATCAGTACGCAGCAAGCAGCACAACAACACTAAAATCCATTGCATGCATGACTATAAATGAAATTAAAATAGGAAGTGCTCCATTGGATTGTGGACATACCTTAAACACGCTTTGATAGAACTTCTTAAGATGATCTACCTTGTTTCTCGCTTGCACTTACAGATTGTACCTATAATCATGTTCAAGATTAAAAAAACAAAACTATCAAAAGAATTTCATACTATAGTATATATGACCAAAATACATGAACATTTGCATTCCATACACATTCACTTCTTTTGTTGCCCCTTGCCTGTACACGTCTTGTCACAGCATTCCTTAGAGTGTAAGAGCTAATATAGTTCACTGGCACATTGTCTTTCTTGTTTTTTGTGTCTAGAGTACAAACATTGTTTTCACTTCTTGGTGTTGGTGCAAGAGGATCAGCTGGGATGAGTTTAGGAGTTTCAGTTGGGATCACTAAAGGAGGATCGACTGGAGTGATGCTTTCTCGGTTGGCCTACATTAAACAATTGATCAAACAATTTATGTTGAAGAAGTTTCCAACAGCAATGGTGGTAAAAAATACAAATATCAAATTTTATACCTGTTGTGCTGCAGTAAGGGCAGCAACCATTTCCTTCCTCATTTCTTCTCTAAGTAGTTGCCTTTTTCTTTCTTCTTCTTCTTGCAGTGCTTGCATTTTTTCTTGCACTATTCTTTCCCGTTCTGCAACCTCACTCGCAAGTTTTTCATTTAATAGTTGGACCTAGGTTTCGAGTTCAATGTTCTTTTGGTTGGTTGCAGCCGTTGCACGAGCTTGCTCGAGGAATTTTGAATCCATCACTTGACTTCTTGTTGGATATCTTGATAGGTACCCATGACCATGAAGCCTATTTGCCTTGCATCCTGTTATTTCCTTGAATGATGTTTGGAAAATTGCATTTTCCTCTTCTCTCGTTAGATCAAATCCATCATCTTGATATACTTTCTCAACAATTTTCTCAGATGTCTTCTCCTAAAATGGACAATGTAGTTCAAGTTTACTCAATTCAAATAATAATTTCTACATAGTATTTTGAAGTATGTTTAAGTACTAAACTTTGTGATTCACTTACATAAATACCACATGAAGCCTCTTCCGACCATTCACCATTTTTACAATGAGTACTCATCCAAAGGGTTAGATCAGTTGGTTCTATGCCAGTTTCTGGGTCTCTCTATGATGTGAAGAATGCATTATACAAGTTTGTCATTAATCATGGAAAATAATGTAGTGGTCATATCATTATCTGGTCAAAGCTTATTTGGGAAAAAGTTCTAGAACCCATTATATGCTTTGTTCTTTGTTTCTGACGGTTTTCCGAGTTCCAACTACTTATTTTCTACAAAATAATAACAGTTGTAAATGAATTAATAAATAAAATGCTAGAATCATCGATATTATGCAAGTGTCATTCATTGTAAAGGAAATGCTATCGAACCTGGAATTTCTCAGATCCAAAATACAGCATCAGGTAATGCCACTCGACGATGTCTACATCTTCAGGCTTGTTTTTCATCCTTTCAGCATAATTGTCGTATGCCTTGTATGTTGAGCTTAATGCTGATCGCCATCCTTTGTACCTCTCCTTGGCAATAGACCATATCTTTTCATGCGCGTCCTCATTTCTTGGAAACTCCCACCTAACTGTTTTAGTTTTGATACAAAGAGATGGTTAATTGTCTAGTACTTTATGAACAGTTGACCATATCTCAGTAGATCATACCAAACAAAATTTGAGATGGCTTAATCTCGGGTGACATAGTGGTGCCATAGCATGCAAGGCAACTAATAGTTACTAAAGAAATTGCACATACCAGTACGTCAGATGCTATAGAAGATCTAACATTGAGCTCTATATCTTTCCACTTTTTCACTCCAATGAGTGGTGCCTTTTTCTTTGTAAACAATACGATTTCATCCACAAAAGTGCGAGCATTTGGTCCTACGGGACCTCCAAGCTTAGATGAAAATTCAATCTTAAGTTTGTGATCGTCGTTCTTGATTCGCTTGGTAGCTACTGCTATACCCTTAAGGGTACCACGCCCCTCCTTTTTGAAGACTCCATCGTTATCTACATATATACCAATAACATATGAATGGGTAGAAATATCCAAAGTAGAAGATTGCAACACTTGAATAAAAAACACTCTTAGTAAAATATACCAGGATCTCTTTTCCTATGACGTCTAGCATGAGATGGCCAATCAGTCGTAGGTTTGCCGCTGCCATGAATTTCTTCATATTTTAATCTTTGGTCATCATTCCTTCGTCGTTCATACAATACTAAGGATAGCATAGGCATCAGTTATGTCTCTAACAATTTGTGAAAATATACACTGTATGTCAGTACGCTATGAATAAAAGAAATTACAGATATCTGGAAGATCGCCTTGATGCCTTAACCATTCTTTATATGTTTTGATCGTATCCTCCCTAAAGTCATCCATTAAATCTGCACTTTAACAATATGTAAGTTTAACAGTGGAAACTATAACATATCATGCATTTAATGTAATGAGTTTGACATCTTAACTTACCGGTTTCTGGATTATCATGTTGTAGTATTGCAAGCCACTCCTTATATGCATCAATCAACACTTCTATATTTTCTTCATCAACATTTGTCCGCTGTCTTGGACGCTTGATGGGAGTTATGCTTACCTCTAGATCACTGGGTGGATCTTTTGTGAGCACAAAACTTATTTTTCTCTCATCCACATTATCAGATATCATGGCCTCTTCTTGGTGGATGTAATCAAGTGACACTAGCCTGGATCGATCAATGCCACATCGATTCTTGTAAAACAATAAATCCCTCCCAGAATATCCATGTTTTGATTTTATGTACACCACGTTGTAAAAGCAACATAAGCTTTATCAATATTTAATGTGACAATCTCTTTTCCAGGTTGTGCTCCCATGCAATGGAATTTCAAGGTCCATATCTCACCAGTCAACCTGCCACACAAATATATTTTAAGCAAACAATGACTAAAATAGTGTTGTAAAATATTTCTTGCAAAAATTAAGAGGTATGAAAACAATATACACTAATTATGATCTACGCTAAGGACAAAGCAGTAGAAAACAATATGTGTAGATAGATTTTTACTTGTCAAGAAGATCAAAGAAGACGTTCTTCCCAGCCATAATCTCGTCCACAATCCGAGTACCAAGTTGGCTACCATTGTCATTGGTGCACAGATTAGCTTCATTGCTTGTCGGTGGCAATCCTCCTTGAGTCATCATCATAGATCAGGAAAATAGATGCTGACAGGATAGGAAATGAAAAAATCATGTAAGAGGACACATGGTTGATAAATCTGATTACTCTTACAGAAACAAGCAATATATGAGTACATAGCGTTGAGACTTTATACTTTAGACAAATATATTCATATCAATCAGTGAGAAACTCAGGGCAGATTTGAAGACTGCCGGCAAAGATCCAGCGAGGAGGTGGCGTATCCATCCCAAAATCACAACATCTGAACTAAGGGAAGGAGCACTCGTCGTTGCCGCCAATGCCTCCGTGGCCGCCAATGCCTCGTCGTCGCAAACCTAGTGGGAATAAGCACGTATCACCCTTGTCGTCCTCACCGCCGATGCCTCCGCTGTCGAGGCGCCACTCGTCGTCGTGCACAAGAATGCTTCGCTCTACTGCCAGATCCGCACGTGTGAGTATCGCTGGTCCCCCATAGCCGAGATGTGGTTTGTTACTTATGTAGTCTGCTGATCTGGCTCTTCTTTTTTTGGAGATTTGAACGCACCTTCAGTTGATAGTTTTGCCGAGATAGTGGACAAAGAAAAATGCTAGTCCACGAACCCTATCCATCCACCATCCTCGACGAGCAGGTCCACCAGATGCTTCACAACTCGCGTGCTGAGCTCGACGTCCCATCAGCAGCTTCCTCTCTCTAGGGTCTAGGCAAGTCCCCGAACACTATCCCTCCGCCCATCACACTGTTCCCCATTTCTAGCCTAATTTATGTATGTGCATGAATAATTAGTTTATAGGTTATGCGCCATAGCTTTTATGTCTAAAAGAACTGTGACAATTGTGCTTGGTTTACCTTTTTAGTTTCAGTTCTGAAAATACTTGTACATAAGATGTAATTATGATAGTTCTGAAAAAAGGAAAGGGAAAATTCGTGTTGTACTCTGTAAGTAGAACAATGTTAGTGGCATTAACCAATTTCTTGTGTGAGAAGATAATTGTACCAAATTCTATGTGTAATGGCTTCTTGTTCCCATTTCTTTTTCTAGCAGCTAATTGTTCCTCTTTCATTTCCAATGCTTTCAGCCATTTGCCTCTTAATGAGGTTTCAGCTTCAGAATTGGTGGTGCCATTTTCTCATGGACAACCCAAAGCAGCCAGGCGCCTATGGTGGGCCTCAGGTAACTAAACTCTATGGTGATGTTGTTGCCAGTTTGGTAAACCATAGTTGTCTCAATTTTCAAATCCTTAGTGTATTTGGGATGCTTAGCAGAATAAAAAGATTACTGCCAAGTATGTGTGTCAGTTGGCGCATACATTATTAAGAATATAAAAATAAGAGGTACGTGATTGTAAGATCATTACAAATGAAATATATAATAGTTACACGATTGTACGTGTTTGCCTCAATTCAGTGTGTGCCAATAGTCTGTGACTTTTCTTTTAAACAAAAAAATCATCATCATTTACGTCTCGTGATGAGTCCACAGGTGCTACATATCCATCATCAATGTATGTGTTGTCTTCTTCATCCTCCTCATCTACTAACCCAATATCATATGTTTCTTCTATAAATTCATCAAGCGCCTTCTCAATGACACAAGCATCACCGGTTACACCTTCCATGTCAGACCTTCTCCACTTCACCAATACTTCATCACTGATTGAAACACTCAAGCCTTCCAATCCCACATCTATTGAATCAAGATCAATTTCTAAATTTTCAGATTCTGGCATGGCGAACAGATTTCGGGGTTTCATTCTTACAACAGTGCACCAATCTTTTTTCTTTGTACCATTGACATAAAATACCTGCTCAGCTTGTGAACCAAGAATATAAGGCTCATCTAAATAGCACAACCGAGTTTTATCAATATCAATAATTCCATACTGATCCCTTTGGTAGCCTCTTCCTTTGTTCTTGGCGGTAGGAACATGGAACCAGTTGCACTGAAAGAGGACAACTTCCTTTCCTTGAGAAAAATCTAGCGCAATAATTTTTTAATCACACCATACCAGTCAATATTACCGGAGCTTTCATCTCTTTTCACAACAACACCACTATTTTGTGTGCATAGGTTTTGCTCTATTTTTCTGTACGAAAAAGAAATCCATTGATGAAGCATCTGTTGAAAACACGAGCCCGATGGTCTGGTCCTTGTGAAAGTGTGTAGAGCAGGTCACTTGTCTTCCATTGTTGATTTAGTTTGTTGATCTGCAGCCAACGAAATATGCTTAAGTTATTTGCAAATATAATATGGAGCAGCAGTTAGTGGATGACATTACAAATAAAACAAATTACTCACAACCCACCTTTCGCTCGAACCAGCCTACAAATTGTTCCTTGTGCCTTTGATCAACATTCCGTGTACTTAATTTTTTTAGTTCGTCCATATGCTCGCTACAATATTTTAAAAGAGGGCTTCAGGTAATTCAAATTCTATGAAACATGCCAATGCATAGTAGCAAAATATAGATTTTGAAATAAGATCTTACTTTATCCATGGAGTAGCCTCATCACAATTTTGTAATATGTAGTGCCTCATCCGCTGTAGCTCACTCCTAGAAAGTGACTCGACAGTGAATCCTTTCTTAGTGTAGTCAATGTTGGCAAATATTCTTAGGCCAGATGGTGGTTCATTCACAGCAGCAGCTTCCTGACGGTCTGCATGATTAAGCTTGGTTTCCACGTCTTGCAAGAAGCGACTGCAAAATGTCATGCACTCCTCTAATATATATCCCTCAGCTATCGAGCCTTCAGGGTGCGCTTTGTTCCGTACATAGGCTTTAAGAGTACGTAGATATCTCTCAATTGGATACATCCATCTATAGCACACTGGTCCACCAAGTTTAGCCTCTTCAGCTAGATGAATCGGCAAATGGATCATTATATCAAAAAAGCTGGTGGGAAAATCATCTCAAGTCGACAAAGGGTTTCAGGAATCGAGGTGCTCAACTTCTCTAAATCTTCAGCACTCATATCCTTTGAACATATTGCATTAAAGTACCTACTAAGCTGAATCAATGGAAGAGCAACATTTTCTGGCAAAACATTGCGAACTGCAATGGGTAATAGTTTTTGAAAAATAACATGACAGTCATGAGTTTTTAGACCAGATACCTTACACTTGTTCACATCCACACTCCTCTTAATGTTAGAGGCATAACCATCAGGCATCTTCACACCTTCTAGGAATTGGCATAACCATGTCATCTCATCCTTACCCAATGTGTAAAGTGCTGATGGCAAGGTGTATTTTCCATTCCCGAGCACAATGTGTTGATCCTTCCTAATGCCTAAATGCTCCATGTCAAGTCGAGCCTTCTCGCCATCCTTAGATTTCCCTTCCATACCTAGCAAAGTCCCCAATATGTTGTCACGAATGTTTTTCTCAATGTGCATCACATCCAAATTATGCCTTACGAGCAATTTTTCCCAGTATTGTAGTTCAAAAAATACTCTTTTTCCTCCAATTGTGCCATCTAGTTTCTTCCTCATGCTGCTTCCTTTTCCTTGTAGACTTCCCAAAAGTGATTTGCTCAAAACTTTCATACTGTTGTAGAACCCCTTCACCACTCAATGGCACTGGAGGCTCCCTTGTTTCCACAGTATTGTTGAAACTAGCCTTGTTCTTGCGCCACCTATGATCCATAGGCAGAAACCGACGATGTCCCATGTAGCAATGCTTTGATCCACATTTCAACCATAAGAAGTCGGTATCCTTGTGGTAGTATGGACATGCAAACTTGTCTTTTGTGCTCCAGCCAGATAACATCCCATATGATGGGAAGTCATTAATTGTCCAGAGAAGAATTGCTCTCAAATTAAAATTCTTCTTCTCCTTGGCATCCCATGTCTCAACACCTTTTCCCCAAAGGTCTTTGAGCTCATCAATCAGAGACTGCAAATATACATCAATATTGTTTCATGGAGAGTTTTTACCGGGTATCAACATTGACAACATCCAGAAAGGTTGTTTCAAACACAACCAAGGTGGCAAGTTGTAAGGGATTAAAATGACAGGCCATATAGTGTACGCAACATTGACCATCCCAAATGGATTGAAGCCATCAGATGCAAGACCCAACCGAATGTTACGAGGATCAGAAGCAAAATGTTGGAGCGAAGGCAGAAACGCCACCCTTCGCCCGAAGTCTCCACCGCTTAGCCCCTGCCCTGACAGACAAAGCAGGCAGGGACACCCTTCGCTTGTCGGCACCAGAGACAACACGGAGACCCTTCGCTCGATTCGGCACCAGACGAAGGCCTGCGGCGACGCCTCCCCACGGCGCGGCCTCGGTCAGCTCCGAGGCCCACATGAGATCTGGCCCATTGTAACGGGCCCTGCGTGGCCGCGTTTGTGTTACGGGCCTAATTTGTAAAGGCGTACTTGTAATTACAGCTTGTAACCCCGCTTTATGGGAATATTCTGGGGATAAACTAGGTACCTGAGGGCACTTGCGTCCTTAACGCAAGGCGCCGTGCACTCGGATACCTATAAATACCCCCGCACAGTGCCCGTGAGAGGCTAGATGAACAGAGCTTTTGCCATCACGCGCGAGTGCCCTGTTGCCATCACCATTCACCCGTGTTGGATCTCCTTGCTGTCGAGAGACAGTACCAACATTTGGCGCCCACCGTTCGTGCTACGAGACAACCACCCGCGATGGCACCCAAGAGAGCTAACCCGAAGGCTGACGAGGCTGCGAAGGCAGCACTGCTCGCCGCAAGAAAGGGCAAGGCCCTCGCCCTCACCCAATCCACCCACCAAGAGGCCACTGAAGACGACACCCTCCGCACCTGCGACCCTGAGGGACAACCCTCAGGCTTCGCACCTCCCTCAGGCTTCGCACCTCCCCCAGGCTTCGCACCTCCCTCAGGCTTCGCACCACCGGAGGGCGCGGACCTCGCCGAGGACGGTGAGGTCCTCGGCATCTCCGCAGAAGAACAGCTACAGCTGCGCGCTCTGCGCCTCAAGAACCGCAACCTCCAGAGGCAGAAGGAGATACTGGAGGCCAAGCGCCAGCGTGTGTCCGCACTCGCCAAAGTGCGACAGATGATACGCGACGAAGAGCACAAGGCCCAGGAACTCGAGCGGGAGATCGCGCTGATGCAGCGCGAAGGCGACCTAGCTCGGCCCGCAGCACGAGTCATCCCTCCAGCAGCGCGCACAAAACGAAGACACGCGCGAAGGCCACCCCGGCCTGCAGCATGAGCCACCCCTGCAACACCGCGCGCAACCGGAGGACCCGCGTTTACCCCAGCGCGACTTCACTTTCCCGCACGCCGCGCCATTCCAAGGGGTCAATTATCTCGATGAGCGAAGTCCCCTGGCGCCTCACCTGCAAGTGACGCCGTGGCCAGCTAACTTCCGGGCTGGGACCTACCCCAAGTACAACAGCAGCACCGACCCGGCTCAATACATAATGAGTTACCAGGTCGCCGTCGCATCGTCCGGGGGGGACGACGCCACAATGGCGAAGTCCTTCATCATCGCCCTCGAGGGCCCCGCACTCACCTGGTTCACCAGGCTGCCTCCGCTGTCCATCGATTCCTGGAGAAGTCTCCGGGACAAGTTCCTCCTCAACTTCCAAGGGTACCGCCCGGACACCGACGCCCTGGCCGAGCTCTCGCTCTGCAAGCAGCTAGAGAGGGAGACCCTGAGGGAATATTACCGCAAATTCCTCACACTCAAGTCACAGCTACCCTCAGTCGATGACCAGATTGCCATCCACTATGCTATCAGTGGTCTTCGCGCTGGCGTCTTTTACAGCCACTGCATCAGAGATCCGCCGAAGAACCTCCAAGAGCTGTACCAGCTGTTTGAAAAGTATGCCAGATCCGAGGAGCTCCACCAGCGCAAGATTGAGTCCCAGCGGAAGCCAAAAGACGCTCCACAGTCCAGCCACACGTGGACAAGAACTCCGCAACCAGACTCCGGTCGAGATGGCCGCGGTCAGCCGCAAGTGCACAACATTGCCAACCAGCAGCCGGCCGCCGGCCAGGAATATCCCCCCCAGGGCCGCGGAAGTGGAACTTGCGGCAGGGGCCGAGGGCGTGCGCAGCCACCCCCTCCACCGCGCCGATTTTACTGCCTTTTCCATGGCGAAGACTGCGCCCACCCAACCAAAGACTGCCCCGAAGTGAAGGCCACCAGAGACAGAATGGCAAGGGCGCAGCCAGCCGACAACCCCAGAATTGTCGCGCATAACTACCAGCCACCCCCTCCACCATATCTCCACGCTCCCGCCCCGCATCCACCGCACCACGCTTACCAACATCATCAGGAAGTACAAATCGTACATCCTCCGCCTCCACCACCACACCAGCAACAACAAAACATCCCCCACGCCCCAAAGCAGGAGGACTTCGCCGATCAACCTTATCGCGGAGTCATTCATATGATAACTGGGGGGTCCAGCACCGACTTCGACACCAAGCGGCAGAAGCGGGACCACTACCGCAGCATAAACCATGTCGCCGTCACGGGCCCAGTTGTACAGACAAAGTGGTCCCACGTACCGCTCACCTTCGACGCACGGGACGTCGACTTGCGCAGCGCCCCCCACTGCGATGCCATGGTCATCAATTGCAGCGTGGCAGGCTGGGACCTACACAAGGTCCTCGTTGACAACGGCAGCCAGGCAGACATCATTTTCCTCCACGCCTTCGATCGCATGGGCATCAACCACAGCCTGCTTAAGCCTTCGGATAACCTGTTGTATGGCTTCGGCGGCAAGGGCACCTTCCCCGTCGGCAAAATAGAATTGCCCCTCTCCTTCGGTGTAGCACCCAATGCCCGAAGTGAGCAGGTGACTTTTGACATTGTGGATATGGTATATCCATACAACGCCATCATGGGCCAGGGCTCCATCAATAAGTTTGAAGCTGCCATCCACGGACTGTATTTGTGCATGAAGATACCAGGCCCGCTAGGCGTAATTACAGTCTTCGGTAACCAGCAGACAGCGCGCAACATAGAGCGAGACTTCGTGCCGGGTCAGAGGAACGTGCACTGTCTCACCACACAGTGCGAGGTCCCTGCGCCCGCCAGCCCAACTAACAAACACCACGACAAGGCTCAGTTGCAGAGTCAGGATGGAACCAGGACTGTCCCCCTCGATCAGGCCACGCCCAAGCAGACAGTCACTATCAGCGAAGACCTTACTTCGCATGAAGAAGAGAAGCTCCTCTGCGCCAGACAGTCACTATCAGGGCTGTCTTCGCCCTTTTAACTCGCAAAAACATTCTTGCACCGGCCCGCACTCTTTTCCTCCCGGGGGGTGAGGTTTTTAACGAGGCGGAGCCATGTAATATATGCGTAAAAAATCCCCCGCAAAAAGACATGCGTCGAAAAAGACCGCGATGACGGTCTTCGACATTCGACCACCACGAGGTCACCGCGAGGCTAAGCGTTAGCTACCCTCGCGTGCGACAAATCCGCGCAAAAGTCGCCTAAGGGTGCAGCCGGATTAGCACAACAAGTGCGAAAAAAATCTAAGTCTATCGCGAAGACTAACCGTGCAAAAGTCGCCTAAGGGTGCAGCCGGGAAAAAAAAATCTAAGTCTATCGCGAAGACTATCCGCGCAAAAGTCGCCTAAGGGTGCAGCCGGATTAGCACAACAAGTGCGGAAAAAATCTAAGTCTATCGCGAAGACTATCCGTGCAAAAGTCGCCTAAGGGTGCAGCCGGATTAGCACAACAAGTGCGAAAAAAATCTAAGTCTATCGCGAAGACTATCCGTGCAAAAGTCGCCTAAGGGTGCAGCCGGGAAAAAAAAATCTAAGTCTATCGCGAAGACTATCCGTGCAAAAGTCGCCTAAGGGTGCAGCCGGGAAAAAAAAATCTAAGTCTATCGCGAAGACTATCCGTGCAAAAGTCGCCTAAGGGTGCAGCCGGGAAAAAAAAAATCTAAGTCTATCGCGAAGACTATCCGCGCAAAAGTCGCCTAAGGGTGCAGCCGGATTAGCACAACAGGTGCGGAAAAAATCTGAGTCTATCGCGAAGACTATCAGTGCAGAAGACACCTAAGGGTACACCTGGACTAGCACGACAACGGCCGAAACGACAACATCAAACCATTCACGCCAAGACCAATTATAATCAAGCAAGCACAGCGCAGCCGAACGAATCAGTTAGTACAAAACGCCTTCACACACATGCACGCGAGGGCACACAATTCCACCATACAAGCCTCGACGTACACAAGCGAGGGCACCACACTCTACATCGGCTCAACCTTAGGAATAATTCCCATCTCCCTATAATTAAATAACATTATCCTGAGCTCCTCACCCGCAAAAAGCCTTCGCAGCTCCCCTTCACCTACACCCTCGGCGGTCGGCAGGGACAGCAGTTCCTGCCGACCAGCCCCACTCACACGAAGCAGAGCCCGCTCCTCCGCGCTAACCCTACGTTTTGCAACCGCCCTTCGTCGACGGCGCCCGGCGCTAGGGCCTCGCACGTCCGACGCGTCCGCGGCGTGTGGCGAGGCCTCCGCCGCAGCCACGTCCAAGGCCGCAAAATAATCCAAATTCTCCTCCGACGACTCCTCAGTCCACTCAACCGAGCTCCCGGAGTCAGCAAAGTCAAAAAACTCAGATGCAGACCCACTATATTCATTACCACCTTCCGCGGTCGAAGCCGCCAAAAACTCAGTAGCAGCGGTTGCGTGCGCAGGCCCAAAATCTTGAACCTGCGCAGCAACCAAAATTCAGTACAACATCCAAAAATCCTCAACCCTAAACAACCACTATGCCACCTGCGAGGGCCCTGACGCTGCGGGGGCCTCCGCCGTTGGCTCCGCTGCCGCCTCCGCCATTGTTTCCACCGCCTCCGCCGCCGGATCTTCGACGGTCGGCGCAGCTGCCGCGAGGGCATCGGGAGCGCCTTCGGACACCTTCAGGGGCAGGTCTTCCACTGTCGCAGCAGATGTGGGGGCGCCTGGTGCGTCCTCCGTGGTCTCCGGGGTCGGCTCCGGGTCAGGCAGGGCGTCGTTCAGTGCTCCGAAGTCGTCCACCCGCTCGCCTCGCTCCGCCTAAAACAAAACATACAAAAAGTCAGCAAACACACGCACAGACCACATTCAGCAAACGCAGAACAAACGACAACGTTACCTGAGCCCTCGCGGCCTCGGCCCGCTCCCTGACCACTTCACCACCATACAGACCCCACATCCGGTCATAGAGGGCGCCGGCGGACTCCTTCACCACGGGGTCTTCGACCTTATAGATGTCTCGCCCAAAATCTTCATCTGCCTGGTCGAAGGCCTCATAGTGCCGGCACCCTTCGCGAGAGAGTGCGTTCATCGCCCCCTCGCAGGTGACCAGGGAGGCGAACGACATTAATCCCCCCAGGACGGTGGGGAGCTCCCACAGCTCCTCTTGCACCCATTCCAAACAGCGAAGCCCGGCCTCTCGCTCCGGCACCACGAAGTCACCGGTCCGCGCACCCAGCTCGTGATATGTGGCCATAAGCTGTGTGCGCGTCCGTTCGGCCTCCGTTCGCACCGCGGCTTCGGCCCCCTTCGCGCGGCTCTCCAGAGCGGTGAGCCGCCCCCGCAGGTCTTCGGCGAGATCCTTGGCAAGATTGGCCTCCGCCCGTGCCAGCCTAGCCTCCGCCTGCGCGGCCTGCTCCTTGGCGATGGCCTCGTTGGTTTCCCTCCTCTCCCCCGCCAGCTGGCGCCGGAGGTCAGCCTTTTCCTCCTCCAGGGCGGCCACCTTGTCCGCCAGTTTACGACACTTGCTGTCGGAGGCAGACTTCTCACGGACAGCGTCAGCATGTTGCGTCCGAAGTCTCTCGACTTCGGCAGATAAGGCTGCCGTAAGTGCCCCCGACGCAGTACGGCTGGTGAAGTCAGCCACCTGCAGAGCACACGTAAGGCCATGGCCGAAGAAAAAAAAAAGCTCGGCGGACCTGACTCAGCGCCTCCGTCGCCTGACTCAGCGCCTCCGTCACTCCTTTCAGCCGGCGGGTCGCCGCGCCAGCCTCGTCTCTGACCAACGCGAGGGCCGACACCTCGCCTCCGGCGCCAAGGGTCCCGCCCCTCGCCTTCGACGACAGCGCAGCCGTCGCGATTGCCCCGGCAGGCACAGCTATAGCAAGCCGGCCCTCGTCCGACCCTGCAGTGCATCAACGATTTAAAAAAAAAAAAAAGGGGGCGGCCGGCTAACTTACCCCCAAGATAATCGTCCACACTAATGTCGGTGCCGAGGTCGGCAACGCGTTTGCCCGGTGGCGGCAACGTTCGGGCCGCCTTCGAAGCCTCCGCCACCCCGCTGGCCGGCGGCACCACCTTCGTCAGCTTGGAGACTCCGGCGCCCGCCGTTGTCTCCGGCGCCTTGCTGGGTGCAGAGGCGCCCGCCTTCGCCGCCAGCGGCGGCTTGCCTCCGCTGGAGGCCGCAGCCTTCGCCGTTCCCCGCTGCCTTTTCGGCCGGGGATCGTGAATCCTGACGGTCGCCTGGCGTTTTTGCGACGCCCCTTGGCGATCCTTGTCCATCACTGCCCACACAACAGCACCGATATTTCGCCCGTAAGGAAAAACCCTCCACCGACGAACCATACGAGATATAAAACAGTCTTCCTCAGCCGCGCAGGGGACAGGAACATTTCTAGGCCAACAGCCCCCGGTAACCCTCAGCATCCGAGCCGAAGACTCCCGGAGCTCGGGCGAAGACATCCTCTCCCCCGGGGCCGCACACGTCCTCATTAACTCTCTAGCAAAACTATCAGACACCCCGATTCCTCCCATCGCAGTACCTAATTTTCTCTTTTTTGAGGAGGGGGCGGCCGTCAGCGCAGGGTCGCCTCCAGTCTCCACCGCCGGCTTCTTCCCACGGCGGTCCGCTTCGTCTTGACCAGGGTAGCCGTCGTATGGCAATTGATTTAACTCGAAGACCCTGTTCAAACGTTCATTTGACCCACGAATATCAAAGCTACGCTGGCCTTCCGTCCTTGCCACGTACCGCCCCACGAGCCGCACCGCCAAGTCCTCCGCATCACGCACAAAGGCGGCCGGGTCACGGTTTCGCAAGTTCAGTGCAAAGGCAGGACTTCGCACCACCCTTCCTCCGTGAAAAGGCATCTGGCGAGGGCACACTTCGCCCAGCGCCCAGCCGTGCGCCAAGGGCCAGACCCCGTACGCCACGAACTCTTCAACTAAATCACGACCACTGCTCTGGCCGGCAGCACATCGAAGGGCCCCTTCGTCTGCATCCTCTTCTGCCACTTCAAAAGGCGGATACGCAGAGTAATAGTGAGAGCACATCTCAGACACGGGCAGTCCTTCATGGCCTTCGACAGTAGCCTCAGCAACGTAAAACCAAAATTCATTCCAATTGCCCCACTTGTTGCGGGCGCACGGAACCAACTCCACTACTGGCATTGTGGTCTTGCCGGTCTTCGGCGTGAATGTGCACGACCCAAACTGGGCAACTCCGTCCTCAATTACCCTCTTCTGCCAATGCAAGCAGTAATTCTTCGCAAAAACTTCAACCGACGGCTGTCCGCCGTACGAAGTCGTCGCCCAGACATACTTCGCCAGCGCCACCACGGCGTTCGGTGTCAGCTGATGAATTTGAACGTTGAATCTACGCAGGACTTCGCCAACAAACCGGTGCGCAGGCAAGCGGAGACCGGCGACGAAGAACGCCTCGAAAACAACCAACTCACCCTCCGGCTCGGGGACTTCCTCCGTCCCCGGAGCACGAGCGACTCCGCCGCCAAAGTAGCCCAAGCGCTGCATTTCTTCGACGCGGGCCGACGTCATCCGTGACACACCAAAATCAACAGAGTCGCCGGCGCGCAGCTCCTCCACCATCACGCTACTCAACGTCTCCTCAGACGAGGCGGCGGCCGGCGGCGTGGCGTCGGCGGAAGAAGAAGAGGATGGCATTGCTACGTACCGTCGGCGGCGGCGGGCGGTCTGCTTCACTCGAGCCAGATCTCCGACGAGCAAAGGGAGCAGTAGAAGAAGAGGAGCAGAAAGACGGCGGCGGCTAGGGTTTTCACGGAGCGCGGAAGGCAAAGTGCAAACAGCGCCATCCCCCGCCCCCCTTTATAGGCAGGGCGCGGCTCCTCGGGAAACCCGCAATCCCACAGGGCGCGACGCTTCGGAAAACCCGCAGTCCAACAGTACGATGTCCATCAACGGTCACATCAAAAACCCCCGCGGAACCACTTCGAGCGAGGGCAGCGTCTCCGCCATCTAGCGACGTCTTCGGCACCAGGTGACTTTGTCGAACTGGTCCCTCGGAGGGCAAATGTTGGAGCGAAGGCAGAAACGCCACCCTTCGCCCGAAGTCTCCACCGCTTAGCCCCTGCCCTGACAGACAAAGCAGGCAGGGACACCCTTCGCTTGTCGGCACCAGAGACAACACGGAGACCCTTCGCTCGATTCGGCACCAGACGAAGGCCTGCGGCGACGCCTCCCCACGGCGCGGCCTCGGTCAGCTCCGAGGCCCACATGAGATCTGGCCCATTGTAACGGGCCCTGCGTGGCCGCGTTTGTGTTACGGGCCTAATTTGTAAAGGCGTACTTGTAATTACAGCTTGTAACCCCGCTTTATGGGAATATTCTGGGGATAAACTAGGTACCTGAGGGCACTTGCGTCCTTAACGCAAGGCGCCGTGCACTCGGATACCTATAAATACCCCCGCACAGTGCCCGTGAGAGGCTAGATGAACAGAGCTTTTGCCATCACGCGCGAGTGCCCTGTTGCCATCACCATTCACCCGTGTTGGATCTCCTTGCTGTCGAGAGACAGTACCAACACAAAATCTTTGTATATGTTATCTACATGCTTCCATGCCTTAGAGTCAACAGGGTGCCTCATTTTGTTATCTTGGACTAAGCCCTCCTTGTGCCAACGCATATATTCATATGTGGTCGAATTCATATACAACCTTTGCAATCGAGGAATAACTGGGAAATATCTTAGGATTTTCCGCGGGGCACGCTTGTTGGTTGCCTCCTCATGATGACTAGAAATCGTTGGTTGCCATCTAGACTCAACACATGTTGGACATGTATCCATGGCTACATATTCTTTCCGAAACAACAAACAATCATTGACACATGCATTTATCTTTTGGTAGTCAAGGCCAAGATCATGAATAACCTTTTGTACTTTATCTAATGTGTCCGGAACACAGTGGCCTTCTGGGAGAACAAGCCGAAACAACTGAAGTATGGCCGCTAATGCACATTTACTAAGACCAAACATGCATTTAATCTGAAAGAGCCTTACTATAAAAGATACCTTAGTGACCTCCTTGCAACCTGGATACAATTCCTTCTTTGCCTCTGTTAATAGATTAAAGAATGCCTTTGCTTTTGCATTTGGCTCTTCATTAATATTTCCTATGATGTCTTCATGTATAGCACCACTGATTAGCGTTGAAACTAGTTCGGCCACAGAACCACTGTCACTTGTTTGATCATCATTAACAACTACTACAGCATTGCCCTCATCTGAATCATTTGATTGGTTTCCTTCTTCGATGAAGCTCTCATCAAACCCTCTAATAACCAAGTGACTCTGAACCTGGGATTGTGTTCTGTAGGACATGCATCGACATCTTGAACATGGACATGGTGCAGTTTCTCCTCTAGCAGTGCCACCAAATGTAGTTTGTATGAACTTTCTGAAATTTGTTTGCCACTCATTTGTTGTGAAGTGCATGCGCATCCAACTCCTATTATTCTGAGACATGGCTTTCTAGTCAAAGATTCAAATAACCAGTCGAGCCCTGTAACAAAACAAATCAAAGTTAAACAGATTTTCAGCCATAATCAGTATTGATCTTTAAAGTTTAATGATAAGTTACTAATTCATGCAATATGCTTGCCTCTTTTGTGCGGCTTTCTTAGCCATACTAATAAAACTGGAATGTGCACAGCCATTTGTTTGAAGTAACATGTGTTGAATTGCATTGAGAGAAGAATTAAGTGTGTTGTGCATAGGCATTTGTTTGAAGCAATGTGCACATCTCAACGATTCTTGCTATCAGTCACACTAAAAACATTTTGGTGCCGACTGCCGACATGCCTAAAATCACTTTGGTGCTGATGCTAGTAACAATTTCAGAATTTGCCCTTTACATCGCAATTTCAGAATCACAGTTTCACATCCATTTTTTTAAAAAGGATAGTTAATACTAATATCTTTGTGCAGTGGAGTTCATCACTTCAAAAAGCAGTTTGCACATCTTGAGGAGCATCATAGTGAGAAGGAGAAAGAGGTTCTACACTACAAAGAGAGCATGCTTCTTTACCAAGGTACATGATTCATGAGTGCAATGTACCATTGATGTGTGGTATTGTGAATTCCTATCCGGAACATTGAACAAAACATCGAAGTGCAGAAATTACTATCGAATGCTAACATAACACTGCAGAAAACTTAATAGAAGACTTAATGAATAGATTTTTAGAATACAAAAAAGATGGGGTTCACATCTAAGACACTTGCTGAACTATTTTAGGGGAAAGGAAAATGGCCATGAATATGATTTTGGTATGTCTCATTAGCAACAATATTGATAAAAAGGCAAAAGCATGTTTAGCTAATTCTCTTTCTAAAGCAAATCAGACATGCTCACATGCATATGTCAGTTCATATTTTAGACTTGTTAAATAAACACACTCAGTTCATATGTTTAGCTGATTTTTCTTTTTTTCTCTTGTTTGGCATGCAAAATCTGTACGCATAGAGCAGCACTGGCCGGCCGCTGGAGTCCCTGGCCGGCGGATTCCTTAGCTGATGCGCTGCCCATGCAAACTCTGCTGGTACGCATCAAGTATTTTTTTCTATATTATATACTTTTGGGTATTCTATACTGTAGTGTGTTTGAATAAGGATCACCTGAAGGCGTGGAGTCCCTGGCCGCTGGCTGTTGAGTGTAACACCCCAAGTGTTACCATGGCTATGGCACATCTATGCACTAATGACTGTGATCACATGTGGAAGAAACTTATGGAGAAGAGCATAAGAATCTTGGAGACCATGTATTAACCAAGAAAGTTAATGACCTAAAAGCATTACCCAAGCTTTTGTGCACTTATCACCTTGGACAAGAGGGGAGTAAACCCTAGACCCCTCTTGAACCCCTATCTCCTAAAACCATGGTTGAAGGGGGGGAGAGATTAAGCAAATGTGCAAATCATGACCTAACCTTTGGCTAAAGTTAAGTAACATATTAATCAACAAATATAGAGAGGAAACATTGCAAAAAGACCCCTTAAGAAACCCCAAATCCATTCCTTAAGTAGAGAGAGAGCTAGAGCTCTCTAATTCTCTCTAAGTCAAAATCTACACCTAATCTAAAGATCCACCGTGTTCACCTTGAATATGGAACCAAAACCACCTAAGTTCTATACCAAAAATGTGGCATACCACCTAAGGCACCCCCTGGAAAAAGTTGAGACTGAGCCCTTGACGTTTGACATGTCTTGGCATCACTTTTGTCGCGAAGTGGGCAGGGAGACAAGCCAGATTTGGCGTCCGCATATCTTCTGACCTAGGGCTTATCTTCCCTTGGAACTCACATACAAGAGATAGCCATAGGTGCCAGGAAGAGGTCTGCGCCGGATTTTTGCCAAGATTCGCACGTATGCGATCTCAGCAAGCTTTCGAACATGGGCAGAAGAACACCT
This sequence comes from Zea luxurians, assembly GCA_029449295.1. Taxonomy (NCBI): domain Eukaryota; kingdom Viridiplantae; phylum Streptophyta; class Magnoliopsida; order Poales; family Poaceae; genus Zea; species Zea luxurians. The sequence continues at coordinate 72,384,510 of JAOPSE010000004.1, read as the reverse complement.
CCACGTGTTCGACGCGCTCTGTGCACGCCAGAGCACGCCCGCGCCCGACCCCGCATGCCCTGCGCCGCGCTGAGCCGCGCCCGCGTCGCCTGCTCGCGCCCGCGCCTATAAATCACCCTCAGGCGTCGACTGTACTCCTCCGCGCACGCTCGACCTCACCGGAGCCCGAAACCACCGACGTTTGCCCCGTGCACGGCGTGCCCACGGCCACCCGAGCCCCTGCCACCATAGACCGGCCAACAGAGCCCTTCCCAGCCACGCCCGACCCTTGGAAGAGACTATGCACGCCTCGGTGAAGCTCCCCGAGCGAGGAATCGGACTTTGCTTCGCCGGAGAAGCCAGTCCACGGTCGCCGGACTTCACCCGACCGCCGGTGAACGTAGACCGGGTAATCCTCTGCTCCATTCTTCGATTCCTTGTGCACATAGTGTAACACCCCACTGGTCACACACAATGGATGATACCACAAACCCCACCCACCAAACTTACTCAACACAAGAGAAGTAATAAAGAAAGAATATATAGCAAAAATCCGGCAGCACCTCCTTTGAAAACTAGCATAACAAGGAGGGGAAACATGAAGCTCATACAAGATATAAAGACATATAATTCACATAGTAGAAACTGAAATGCAAAAGTGGTAAAACTTAATTATGACCCAACTGAAGCAAAACAAATGGGATAAGAAACTCAGCCCACCCAAAATAAATGCTCAACCAAGAACAAAGCAATTCACTAGACTTGTCCAACTCTGATTAACAACATTATTAAATGTGGGTTCCTTTATTAAAGGTGTAGTGGTCGTGCTGCTACATCCCTCTATTCCCAAAGCAGAAATTAGGTGCCTGCATCAAACAATGCAAGATGTGAGATAACACATCTCAGCAAGTAAACATAACAACAACAAATAGGACATTGTAAATCAACTGTGCTTACACAACCACGTGTTCAGGACTTCTTTCTTTTCTTTTGAACAGTAAATTGCAGCAAGTAAACAAGCAACTAAAAGCTCAACGCCAAGTAGAATCACCATGCACAAGTCCAAATTCCACATCCACATAATAGATTCAACACCTCTCCCATGAATGCACATGGCTACAAATGCAATAATGACTTCTGCCTCCATATCTCTAAGGATATGAAGCTGCACCATACCTCTTCTCGGGCAACATATGATACTCAATGTACCGGTACGGTCGGACCATAAGATCGCGACGAAACTTCAATGCAATGGATGATGAGTGCATTATGCATGACAACATCATGAGTTCTTCCCAAATAAAAATGTGCTAGGCATTTACTTCCACCCATTCCACATAATAACCACTTGAGTAACATAATCAAACCTCAAACTCAACATATGAAATCCATGGAACATGAACATTTTCAAATGATGGTATTCAAAAGAAAATAGGAATTTGAACATAATAGCACAACATAAACAAGTATAAGACTCATCATCTGACAGACGGAATAACCATCACAGTTTTACTTGCCTTCACCGGAAGTTTGGGCAAATCCCTAAGAACGATCTGGGAGTCCACCACCTGTTTTTGACACCCAACTTAGTGCACCAAATTCACATAAAAAAAACTCAAAACAACGCCGCACCTACGCGCAATCTCAAACCCCGCCGCGGGTAACAATTCTCCCCACACCAACCAAACTGCAGCGGCGCTGCTTAACAATTCCATAACTTTAAAATTAAGACAGCAGTGGTGTCAAACAAAAACTCCAGAGGCAACTACCTAAAATTCCCCACAAGTTTTGTATACAATTTATGATTAAATTCTAACATCTAATTACCCCTAAACGGTCCACAAAATAAACCCTGCAATCTGTTTTTTTCCTGTTTTGGGCAGCGACATACTCGGATTCAAACAGCGATAACTTTTAAAATATAATTCCGAATCAAGCAAATAAGTACTTGTTGGAAAGATAAGAAAGAGCCCTTCATGATTCTTATACTGATTAACCCTAATTACTCCCGAAAAATCCCCAGAAACTGCTAATACTGCTGCTGTTCATCCCCCTGAAAATCTGTTTTTTGGACAGCCACATACCCGGATTCAAACGGTGATAACTTTCAATTTATAACTCCAAATTGAGCGCATAAATACTCGTTGGAAAGGTAAGACAAAGTTCTACATGATCCCCAAACTGATTTCCCTTAATTTCTCACGAAAAAACACAGAAACTGCTAGAACTACTGCTGTTCATCCACCACCTAAAATTCTGGACAGCCCCCTCTACCCAATCGCAAACGCAACCTCTAATCAATTAAATTGCAGCGCAAATGAACAAGGGATGAACACAAAAATCACCTTGGATTCTCCCCCTTTCCTTCATCCCTTCTTCCCTCCACCAAAACGATTGAAGACTCGCACCACGTGACGACGATCCGAGCGGCAAGGATTGGCACCTTGGGAGGAGGGGATTGAGGAGGGGGGGCTAGGGTTTGGTGGCTGCAAGAATTGAGAGAGGAGGAGATGGGCAGGGGGGCGGCGGCCAAGGGGGATTTAGTGGGGGGCTGCTGCACAAGGGGGGAGGGGGTTAGGAGGGAGGCGGCTAGGGTTTGGGAGGGTTGATGGGCCGAAACACCAATTGCGGCCCAACTAACCCACGCGACAGCTCCCGACCGCAACGCAAGCGTCAAACCAAATAAATTCTACTGCCCTAGTTGTGAATGTTTTCCACAAAATTCCAAATCCCCAAAACAACAACCGGATGAGGGAAAAAAACAAAAAGAACAACCCCCAACTTCTCTTCTTTGCAAACCGGGTATCACACTCTACCCCTCTTAAAAAGAATTCGACCTCGAATTATGACGCTTCTATCGGAATGACAAAAGAAAAGATTAATGAATCAACAACACTTACCCACAACGAAAAGTTCCGGGTACTTCTGCCGCATCAGCTCCTCAAGTTCCCACGTAGCCTCGCGCTCAGACTGATTAGTCCATAAGACCTTGACATACTTAATTGATCTCTTCCTCAACACACGCTCCGAGAATTCCAATATACGCACCGGACGACACTCCAGAGTCAGATCCTGCTGCACCGCAATTGGTTCCATCTCAATCTGATGGTCCGGATCCCGCAAGAACTTCCTCAACATAGAGACATGAAAAACCGGGTGTACCCCTGCCATGGAATCCGGCAGTAACAAGCGATAAGCCAGGCTGCCCACTCGAGCCAAGATAGTGAACGGTCCAATGTATCTCGGGCTGAGCTTCCCAGAGACACCGAACCGAACAACTCCCTTAGTGGGTGATACCCTGAGAAGGACTTGGTCACCCACAGCAAATTCCAGATCCCGCCTCCTCACATCAGCATAACTCTTCTGACGACTCTGAGCTGCCAAAATATTCTGACGAATTTCCCGAACCTTTTCAGAAGTTTGCTGAACCCAATCAGGACCAACCCGCGATCTCTCTCCCAAAGTCTCCCAGCACAGAGGAGAGATACACCGCCTGCCATACAAAGCCTCAAATGGTGCCATCTTGATGCTAGCCTGGTAGCTGTTGTTATAAGCAAACTCTGCCAGAGCAAGATGATCCTCCCAGCTACCCTTCCATGACAGAACACAAGCACGCAACATGTCTTCTAAGGTTTGGATTGTTCGCTCTGACTGACCATCCGTCTGAGGGTGAAAAGCGACACTAAGTGAAAGCTTGGTGCCCAAAGCACTATGGAGACTCTCCCAGAATTTGGATACAAATTTCGAGTCTCGATCAGAAACAATAGACTTAGGTACCCCGTGAAGCCTGACTACTTCCTTCATATACAAGGGAACCAAATCTGAAGCTGAATTTGTGGTCTTCATGGGAATAAAATGCGCAGACTTAGTCAAGCGATCCACTACCACCCAAATAGCATCCCTGCCCCGAGGGGAACGAGGTAGACCCACCACAAAATCCATGGTGATATGCTCCCATTTCCACTCTGGAATTTCTAATGGCTTCAGCAAACCTGCAGGCCGCTTATGCTCGGCCTTCACGCGCTGACATACTTCACAGGCGGCCACATACTTAGAAACGTCAACCTTCATCCGCTTCCACCAGAAGTTTTGCTTCAAATCTCGGTACATTTTGGTTTCGCCAGGATGGACGGTGTAAGGCGTTTTATGAGCTTCTCTCAAGATATCCATTTTCACCTCTGATTTCTGAGGCACACAGAGGCGGCCCCTGAAACGAACCAAATCATTCTCATCAATGGTGAACTCCCGCGGTTTACCATCACCCACCATCTTTCGAGCTTCCTGCAATAGACGATCCTGCTGCTGAGCCGCACGCACTCTCTCCATGAGAGAGGATTGAATAAGCATCTGAGTCTCCTTGCTAGCAGTGCCGACATAACACAAAGCGATCCCTAAGCGGTCCAGATCAGCGATCAACGGCAAGGCCACCTTTGGAACCCCGGACCTGCTAAGGGCATCAGCCACCACATTAGCCTTCCTCGGGTTATATTAATGGACAAATCATAATCTTTAATCAATTCCAGCCACCGTCGCTGCCTCAAATTCAGCTCCTTCTGAGTAAAAATATACTTGAGACTTTTGTGATCAGTGAAAATGTCACAAGCCTCGCCATAAAGGTAATGCCTCCACGACTTTAGAGCAAAAACCACCGCGGCCAATTCCAGATCATGAGTTGGATAATTCCCCTCATGCTTTCTCAACTGCCTTGAGCCATAAGCAATCACTCTGCCTTCCTGCATCAACACACAGCCAAGACCAATACGCGAAGCATCCGTATAAACTGTGAAACGCTTACCGCTCTCAGGCAAAGCTAGGATAGGGGCGTCCACCAACTTGCTCTTCAATGACTGATAACTGACCTCACAATCACTGGACCAGACGAAGGGAACACCCTTCTCCAAGAGCCTAGTCAAAGGCTTAGCAATGCTGGAAAAATTTGGTACGAAGCGCCGATAATACCCAGCAAGCCCCAAGAAACTTCGGATTTCAGAGACACTAGAAGGTCTCTTCCACTCCACCACAGCCGCAACATTCTTGGGATCAACCGCAATACCCTGCTGATTAATCACGTGCCCCAGGAAAGCCACTTCGGATAGCCAAAAGGCACACTTCTTCAACTTGCCATAGAATTGATTCTTCCTTAGGGCACCCAGAACGAGACGAAGATGATGCTCATGCTCGGCCTCGGTCTTTGAATAAATCAAAATATCATCCAGGAATACGACCACAAAATCGTCCAGGAATTCATGCAGCATCCTATTCATTGCTTCCATAAAGGCAGCAGGGGCATTAGTTAAGCCAAAAGACATGACTATGAACTCATAATGCCCATACCTGGTGCAAAAGGCGGTCTTCTCAATATCCTCCTCACGAATCCTCAATTGATGATAACCGGAGTTCAAATCAATTTTGGAGAACACCTGGGCACCCCTCAACTGCTCAAAGAGGACCTCAATTCGGGGAAGCGGATATTTATTCTTGATTGTCACTTGATTCAAAGCGCGATAATCCACACACAGCCGCTTGCTTTTATCCTTCTTCTCAACAAACAATACCGGGGAAGCCCATGAAGACCTGCTAGGCCTAATGAAGCCCTTAGCCAGCAGATCATCCAATTGCCGCTTTAATTCAATCTGCTCCTTTGGAGCCGTTCGATACAGGGCCTTATGAATAGGCTGCGTACCCAGGATCAGCTTAATCTCAAAAGCTGCATCGTGCTCCAGAGGAATGCCTGGAAGCTCTGCCGGAAACATGTCAGCAAAGTCGCACACCACCCGGATGTCCTGCACCTGCAAGGCAGCCTCACCCTCCACCACCATAGAGAAAAAGATCCCCGACTTCCTTGACCGACGATCAGGAAGCAATTGCGCCAACAAGGATAATGTGAACTTCGGGGAACTTCCCAAGAATACCACCTCCTTACCCGACGGTGCCTGCAATAACACTGTCTTCCAGAAGCAGGATATAACCGCTTGATACTGGGATAACCAATCCATACCCAAGATAACATCGAATGCCCCCAAGGAAATCACCACCAGATTGGCCGAAAAAACCTCATCAGCAAGAATGACGGAACACCCCTGACAAACTGAACAGCTACTAATGGAGCCATTAGCAGAACTAACCAAAATTGGGTGACCCAACCTCTGCACCGAAAGACCAGCCCGCGACACAAAATCCTCCGAAACAAATGAATAGCTAGCGCCAGAGTCAAAAAGAGCATGGGCTGCAAATGAATCAACTGAAATCGTACCTGTCACCACATCTCCTTGCTCCCTGCCATCCGTAGCGGGTAGCACATAAGCTCCAGAAATACCCGCATAAGAGGAAGCTCCCGGAGTGAAATTAACAGAAGAACCCCACTGAGCCACCGGAGGAGGCTGGCGCGGAGCTCCAAACTGAGTCAGCACAGGGGTAGACGGTGCAGGAGTAGGCGCGACATGATACTGAGGGAAACCCTGCATCGGCACGAACTGAGAAGTCCCAGGCACATAAAGCTGCTGTGGAGGAAGAGGAACTGAAAACTGCTGCTCAGCACTTGACATCATGTTGATAGTGCCCTGAGAAGAGGAGGAAGTCACCGGCTCCCATCTGAGCTTCCCATTGGGATTCCTCCTACACACCACATCCTTGTGGTCCTGACTGCAGATCGAACACCTGCCACTCCACTGGCACTCTGCACAGCGATGCGCATCTCCATAGCGGAAACACACCAGCCCCAGCTCGGGCTTAGGAACGGCCCGAAACCTCTGAGTACCTCCTCCCGAAGTACCCGAGTCAGAAGATTTGCCACGGTAAGGATGGTGGCGCTGATGCTGAGACATGCCCCTCTTGTGAGCTGGACCTCCAGTGTTGCCCCTCCTCGTGTCCTGGCTACGAGGCTGATCAACACCCGAAGACTTCTGCGACTCCATGGTATACTGGTGTTGCATTTCCACACCCAGCGCCTGCTCCACCGTGGTACGGAAGTCCACCAACGGAAAGGCCCCCAGTGCATGCCTGATAGAAGGCTTCAGACCCTGACGGAACTGGCTCGCCTTCTCCATCTCATTATAAGCCACATGAGGGACAAAGCGGACCATCTTGTTGAAGCCCACCTCATACTCGGTGATAGACTTCTTCTCCTGCTTGTAGGACTGCAAGTCAATCTTCATCTTCTCCAGAAAGGTGACCGGGTAGAATCTCCTTTTGAACTGCCTGATGAAAACATCCCATGATAGGACTCCTAGTGAGGAGGAGTGCGCTGCCTGCACGCCTCTCCACCAAATTTGCGCCTCTCCCTTCAGCAGCTGAGTGCCAAAGCGAACTCGATCTCCATATGCAATCTCGAAGACATTCATCTTATCCTCCACATAAGTCAACCAATCTGCCGCCTCGACCGGAGTACCACTGCCATCAAAAGAATCCAACTTCATGCCCATCCACTGCATCAGAGAAAGACCACTGACTGGAAGGGGCACCTCGGCCCCGCCACCTGGAACAGCACCCGCAGGGACAGCGCCCCCGGGCACTTCTCCACCTTCAGCACCCTGAGCAGCACCCGCAGGGGCGACAGGAATGGCTTGCCTCAGAAGGGCCAACTCCTGCTGCATGGCCTGCATTGCGGCTAACATTGCCGCCGGACTCATCGAGTCCCCACTAGGAGCTTGTGGACTACCCCGAGCCCTACGAGGCGGCATAGCTGCAGCCACAGGGATGAGAATAATAAGTAAATGAGATAGGTATAGCATCTCTTCACATAATGTCAAAGCTAGCATAGACCATAACATAATCATATCAATAGCAAGACAGAAATCCCATCCTACATGTGCAGTGTGTCAATTTATTACTACTCCACTTGCTAGGACCTATAGCCTATTCCTTTGATACCAACTGTAACACCCCACTGGTCACACACAATGGATGATACCACAAACCCCACCCACCAAACTTACTCAACACAAGAGAAGTAATAAAGAAAGAATATATAGCAAAAATCCGGCAGCACCTCCTTTGAAAACTAGCATAACAAGGAGGGGAAACATGAAGCTCATACAAGATATAAAGACATATAATTCACATAGTAGAAACTGAAATGCAAAAGTGGTAAAACTTAATTATGACCCAACTGAAGCAAAACAAATGGGATAAGAAACTCAGCCCACCCAAAATAAATGCTCAACCAAGAACAAAGCAATTCACTAGACTTGTCCAACTCTGATTAACAACATTATTAAATGTGGGTTCCTTTATTAAAGGTGTAGTGGCCGTGCTGCTACATCCCTCTATTCCCAAAGCAGAAATTAGGTGCCTGCATCAAACAATGCAAGATGTGAGATAACACATCTCAGCATGTAAACATAACAACAACAAATAGGACATTGTAAATCAACTGTGCTTACACAACCACGTGTTCAGGACTTCTTTCTTTTCTTTTGAACAGTAAATTGCAGCAAGTAAACAAATAACTAAAAGCTCAACGCCAAGTAGAATCACCATGCACAAGTCCAAATTCCACATCCACATAATAGATTCAACACCTCTCCCATGAATGCACATGGCTACAAATGCAATAATGACTTCTGCCTCCATATCTCTAAGGATATGAAGCTGCACCATACCCCTTCTCGGGCAACATATGATGCTCAATGTACCGGTACGGTCGGACCATAAGATCGCGACGAAACTTCAATGCAATGGATGATGAGTGCATTATGCATGACAACATCATGAGTTCTTCCCAAATAAAAATGTGCTAGGCATTTACTTCCACCCATTCCACATAATAACCACTTGAGTAACATAATCAAACCTCAAACTCAACATATGAAATCCATGGAACATGAACATTTTCAAATGATGGTATTCAAAAGAAAATAGGAATTTGAACATAATAGCACAACATAAACAAGTATAAGACTCCTCATCTGACAGACGGAATAACCATCACAGTTTTACTTGCCTTCACCGGAAGTTTGGGCAAATCCCTAAGAACGATCTGGGAGTCCACCACCTGTTTTTGACACCCAACTTAGTGCACCAAATTCACATAAAAACTCAAAACAACGCCGCACCTACGCGCAATCTCAAACCCCACCGCGGGTAACAATTCTCCCCACACCAACCAAACTGCAGCGGCGCTGCTTAACAATTCCATAACTTTAAAATTAAGACAGCAGTGGAGTCAAACAAAAACTCCAGAGGCAACTACCTAAAATTCCCCACAAGTTTTGTATACAATTTATGATTAAATTCTAACATCTAATTACCCCTAAACGGTCCACAAAATAAACCCTGCAATCTGTTTTTTTCTGTTTTGGGCAGCGACATACTCGGATTCAAACAGCGATAACTTTTAAAATATAATTCTGAATCAAGCACATAAGTACTTGTTGGAAAGATAAGAAAGAGCCCTTCATGATTCTTATACTGATTAACCCTAATTACTCCCGAAAAATCCCCAGAAACTGCTAATACTGCTGCTGTTCATCCCCCTGAAAATCTGTTTTTTGGACAGCCACATACCCGGATTCAAACGGTGATAACTTTCAATTTATAACTCCAAATTGAGCGCATAAATACTCGTTGGAAAGGTAAGACAAAGTTCTAAATGATCCCCAAACTGATTTCCCTTAATTTCTCACGAAAAAAACACAGAAACTGCTAGAACTACTGTTGTTCATTCACCACCTAAAATTCTGGACAGCCCCCTCTACCCAATCGCAAACGCAACCTCTAATCAATTAAATTCCAGCGCAAATGAACAAGGGATGAACACAAAAATCACCTTGGATTCTCCCCCTTTCATTCATCCCTTCTTCCCTCCACCAAAACGATTGAAGACTCGCACCACGTGACGACGATCCGAGCGGCAAGGATTGGCACCTTGGGAGGAGGGGATTGAGGGGGGGGCTAGGGTTTGGTGGCTGCAAGAATTGAGAGAGGAGGAGATGGGCAGGGGGGCGGCGGCCAAGGGGCGAGTAGTGGGGGGGCTGCTGCACAAGGGGGGAGGGGGTTAGGAGGGAGGCGGCTAGGGTTTGGGAGGGTTAATGGGCCGAAACACCAATTGCGGCCCAACTAACCCACGCGACAGCTCCCGACCGCAACACAAGCGTCAAACCAAATAAATTCTACCGCCCTAGTTGTGAATGTTTTCCACAAATTTCCAAATCCCCAAAACAACAACTGGATGAGGGAAAAAAACAAAAAGAACAACCTCCAACATCTCTTCTTTGCAAACCGGGTATCACACTCAACCCCTCTTAAAAAGAATTCGACCTCGAATTCTGACGCTTCTATCGGAATGACAAAAGAAAAGATTAATGAATCAACAACACTTACCCACAACGAAAAGTTCTGGGTACTTCTGCCGCATCAGCTCCTCAAGTTCCCACGTAGCCTCACGCTCAGACTGATTAGTCCATAAGACCTTGACATACTTAATTGATCTCTTCCTCAACACACGCTCCGAGAATTCCAATATACGCATCGGACGACACTCCAGAGTCAGATCCTGCTGCACCGCAATTGGTTCCATCTCAATCTGATGGTCCGGATCCCGCAAGAACTTCCTCAACATAGAGACATGAAAAACCGGGTGTACCCCTGCCATGGAATCCGGCAGTAACAAGCGATAAGCCAGGCTGCCCACTCGAGCCAAGATAGTGAACGGTCCAATGTATCTCGGGCTGAGCTTCCCAGAGACAACGAACCGAACAACTCCCTTAGTGGGTGATACCCTGAGAAGGACTTGGTCACCCACAGCAAATTCCAGATCCCGCCTCCTCACATCAGCATAACTCTTCTGACGACTCTGAGCTGCCAAAATATTCTGACGAATTTCCCGAACCTTTTCAGAAGTTTGCTGAACCCAATCAGGACCAACCCGCGATCTCTCTCCCAAAGTCTCCCAGCACAGAGGAGAGATACACCGCCTGCCATACAAAGCCTCAAATGGTGCCATCTTGATGCTAGCCTGGTAGCTGTTGTTATAAGCAAACTCTGCCAGAGCAAGATGATCCTCCCAGCTACCCTTCCATGACAGAACACAAGCACGCAACATGTCTTCTAAGGTTTGGATTGTTCGCTCTGACTGACCATCCGTCTGAGGGTGAAAAGCGACACTAAGTGAAAGCTTGGTGCCCAAAGCACTATGGAGACTCTCCTAGAATTTGGATACAAATTTGGAGTCTCGATCAGAAACAATAGACTTAGGTACCCCGTGAAGCCTGACTACTTCCTTCATATACAAGGGAACCAAATCTGAAGCTGAATTTGTGGTCTTCATGGGAATAAAATGCGCAGACTTAGTCAAGCGATCCACTACCACCCAAATAGCATATCTTCTGTTTTGTTCACCCAAATCGAGTCAAATCAATTTTGCCAGATCTTAAATAATGTAAACTACTTAAGAAAAATATAAAACTCCTAAGTGTTAAAGAAAACTTTAAAGTTCTGATTTAAATATTGATTTGGCCAAAAGCTAAATAATAGGAGGAAAAATAGTTGCACTATTAGACTGAGATTAAGAAAATTTGGAGAAGTACCTACTCACTTCCTAACCTGTTTAAAAATAATAAACCCTTCTGTACACCCAGTTAAGGTAGAGTTTACCATTTAAATCCTTTTTAACCTAAAGTTAGAGAAAATAATAATGGAGGTTTAAATAAAGAACCAGGGAGCACCCATATTTTTGTTAGTCTACTTTTTCAATATAGTTCACTAGAAAAATTTATTATACCCTGGGTTAGTATAAATTAATTGGGATACCTTTTATTTTAAGAAAACAAGGAAAACTTAGAAAAACCCTAGAAAAATAACCCCAAGGTGAAAACACCCCAAACCTTGCGATAATTAATCTTTTGTTATTAAGAACATAGGAAAAATATGAAATCTTCTGTTTGACATTTTTCAAATAACAAGATAGTAGAAAATGCCTTTTTGACATTAAATTTAGAAAATCACAACTAAATAACCACCAATTAACTTTCTGTGACTTTTTGCACAGAAGCATGTGATTACTGTTAGATACCAACAAAATGACCCTTAGGACAGAACCCACCCCTAGTTTAAAGTTGTAGTGCAAAGTGACCCCCTTTGCCCCACTTTTGTTATTTTTGTCCAAGGCATACTCTTTTTATTCTGGACCTCAAATTCATAGAACAGACTATAGTGACCAATGGTAACCCACTGTAATTTTTACAGAATTTTTGGAAAAAGTTAAACCACTGTTGTAGTTCAAACCCACACTAGAATTCATAAATAGAAAATGAAAAAGGGGAAATTAATAGTGGAAATTAGGGTCACCCTAGCCCAACCAGCAAAACCCTTTCTTTTAAATTGTCCACTGAAATATATAAGGGAAGTACAAATCCACTATGCTTATCCCTAACAAAACTCCAAACCTAAGTTGATAAGCATACACCACCAAGAGCCAAGTAAGACCATGAAACCCTAAGTTACTAAACAAACTTAGTTTTCTTTTACTTAGCATAATGTTTACCAAATCCTGCATAATCATGGCATGCATATTCTTATTCATTGCATTCGATAGATTGCAACCTCGCTGACGGAGAGTACGTCCTCGTGCCGGAGCAAGGAGCTGCTCAGGAGGTAGCCCCGGATCCAGCACCAGAGGATCTGCCTGCCACAGCTTTGGAAGGCAAGCCCCGGTTTTATGCATAACCTATTATTTATGCTATTTTACTACACTTAATGATTGTAGGATTGAATGTGCACTTAAGTGTAGGAGTTGTTTGAAACCCTAGTTGCATGATCTCAGGAATCCTATTGAGATGAATACTAGTATGCTAGGTCGAGTAGCTGCTTTGCTAATTAGGATCTCGGTAGAAGTCGAGTGGTTTTTCTAAGCACTCGCACGAGGTCAGGACATTGATTGTACCCCCTTTCATATCATACTGATGTTGGTCTGTGGACACGGATCCATGGGGATGCGTGGTCTACGAGATGAAATTGGAATAAGGATTAACGTGCGGATACCTATGTCAAGCGATTGAACGTACTAAGCACATGCCAAGAAATATGGTAAATCAGTAAGCCTAGTACCTGAATGAACCTGGCAGCAGATTGCCCTCCTCACGCGACCTGAGACATGGTCTCCCATTCCGGTTATGGTGGGTACAAGTGCGGTCACTGCACGACGGCGGTCGGGGTCAGTGAGGCATTGTACGCCAAAGCGGTGAGCCCCTCTCTGCTGACGGGGAATCGATGGGGACGGTTGATGTGTGTGGGGATGGAGTGCCCCTACATATCGTGTGTTTAGGTTTACCTTGCAAGGCTAAAAACTCGATTCGAATCGTCTGCTTCTCGCAGCTAATGAGACTGCTTGATCCATTGTACTGCATTGAGTAACAAGTTGAAATGTGATGATGAGACAAAAGATGTTGATTGCTAAATATGTTTGATACCATGAATGAGTAGATAGTACACATTTAGTCTTAAGAGAGTCACACTTAAACTTGACAAAGCTAAAACTTGATTTATAAACTCAGCTAGTGCTTTTGGCAACCAAACCCCACAGCCAAACAGCTGCATGTCTAGAGGTAGAGGAGTAGACTCCTCACACCGGGTAAGTCTAGCTGAGTATTAGTATACTCAGCCTTGCTTGTGGCATAATTTTTACAGGTTCTCTGGAGGACATGGTTGCTGGAGTGACTTGGCCGTCCATCTTGCCACCGGGTTGGACAGTCGAGTGGGATCCTGCCTCGGCTGAGGAGGAGCATGAGGAGTGATGGGACAGGCTTCCCCATCTCTCTGTTTATTTATCGTTAGTTTTATTCCGCTGCATTTCGAACAATGATGACTACTTTTGCTAAAACTCGGATGATGATGTAATAAGTTAATACTCCTTAATGTATGGTTTTATGCTTTATTGTATTTGCTCTGTGACTCACCATCGAGTGAGATTGTGGTACTTGATCCTGTCAGTGGCCTCGTCGGACTAGATCCGAGGGATTGACGGGTTATTCCCATTTAAGTGTGGTCTAGCCTTTGAGGCGGGACTTAGGCACTTAAGTTGGAATAATTCGGGCAGTTCCGCCACAGCTGGTATCAGAGCTTGTACCACCACAGAGGAATCAATAAACCATAAATACCATCCTTTTCCAAAGTAAAACTTGATAGAAACAAATGTTGGATAGATCATAGGACGATCAGGATAGACCTAGGACGTGAGGCCTTAGGATGATAGGGGGGTAGCTAGGTGGCAAATTGAGTCAGCCCTACAGGCTACTATAAGGGATGGGAGTTCTTCCCTATTCCCTTTACGTTGATGTGAGGTCGTTCAGGACGAGCATGCATACATCCTTAAATTAAACTAATGGATAATTGGGTAAGGACTTTAATACAAAATGATGACCAACTAAGTACCCCAGTACCATTATTGTAGTTAGAGAGAGGCTGAGTTGTGATTCCTTTTTCTTTTTATAATTCTTTTTCTTTTACTTACGCTTAACCGTACACAGATGACTTCTCACGGATCCTCGGACGAAGGGAATGCACTGTCCCACACTGACGGGCTTGCACGAGAGGGTTTTCCCCGTATTTTGTGGGAGGTGATTCAGGGGGCCGGTTACACGACACCTCCTCAGTACGCGGTGCAGCAGTTCGAGAAGCACCGAGTGCCCCGCTGTAGGGTGAGGATGACCCTGGAGCCTTATCCCCTACAGCCAGGCTGGCGTTCGCTGGACTCTGAGTCCTTTGGATACCGGGCTGAGGACACGATCGAGGCAATTGCTCTTCACGGATTGACCACTTTCTGTGGATTCCACCCCTTGGAGCTATCCACTCACCCCATTGGCTTGAGAAGGAGGACGACCCAATGTGGAAGGACCGAGTGGAGCATGCCAAGGACATCTGGGCTATCTACCCAGGTCAGACTGCCCACTTGATAGTACAGTGCATGAATGCCCTGTACCGTCTGCAAGTGATGCGTGGTGAGGCAATGTCCCATCTGATGGCATTGTTGGAGGCAACTAAGATCACCTTAGATAACCGAGAGGAGCTTGTGGTTGACTTGTCCACTGAGATGGTGGAAAAAGACTTGCAGGTGGAGCAACTGTCAAATGAGATCCAAGAGCTTGAGGAACTGGTGGGAACCAGGGAGAACACCATCGAGGTTCTCGAGGATCAGTTAATTAACACCCAGCAGCAGCTTGCCGAGGCTAACGAGCACCTGGATATGCATCACCAGGAGATCCAGGACATGGAGGCCAATGAGGATGTCGACATCGAGGGAGGAGAGGAGCCTGCCTCCAGCTTGGACACTGCGGGCTCAGGGAGACCGTCTTCCCCCGAGTCGAGTGTTGCCTCGTTCGCTCACTAGGTCGCAGGGATAGAGTTAGAAGCCGATGATGGTAGAACTCCTCGAAGCTAGCTTAGCTTTTGCACCCTTGGGGTACTAGGCTAGATAGAGTTGAGTCTTTTGGGCTATTGATGTAATCGCGATAAACTCTTTTGGAAGCATGGTGGATGAATGATGTTAGTCTTAATTTAAGAGGGAAAAGTTTATGCCATGTGAAATCTTTTATGATTATGCAAGAATCTATCGGTTTCGCCTTTTGACTCTTTCACCGCGATTGAACCTTGAACCTCAAAGATGTGTTATTAAAAATATATGTGATTTTTTCAGATGGTCGGGAGAGCGTGTCGTGGTCAAAATGAGCGCGTTCCTCCACCGCCGCCACCACCTCCTACTCTGCAGGAGCTAATGGCTCAGCAGAATGAGATCTTGAGGCAGCTAGCTCAGCGTCAGCCGCCACCTCAGCACTATGGTGGTGGTGATCATCAGCGTCACCCCGCAGCAGCCACCTACCAGGAGTTCCTCAGTACCCAGCCGCCATTGTTCACCAGGGCAGATGACCCACTTGATGTGGACGTATGGTTGAGAGTAGTGGAATCCAAATTCCCGCTACTCCATGGAGTTTGCTCAGAGGTCACTAAGGTCAGGTTCGCCACCCAGCAGCTTCGCGGACCCGCAAGGACATGGTGGGACCATTTTCTTGCTATGCAGCCGGAGGACCGAGAGGTGGAGTGGAGAGAGTTCAAGGCAGCTTTCAGGGGGCACCATATACCAGCAGGCATTATGGACCGAAAGCTCAACGAGTTTCCGGCACTCACTCAAGGGAACCGGACAGTGTTACAGTATGCTCAGGCCTTTAATGACCTATGCCAGTATGCTGGGTATCATGCAGACACGGACGAGAAGAAGAGGGACAGGTTCAGGAGGGGGCTCAGCACTAAGCTCCGTGACCGTCTCAACACCGTCAGGGCCAACAGCTATAATGAGTTAGTCAACATGGCCATTTCTCAGGAGGACTGTATCACAGCTCGTCAGGCAGAGAAGAAGAGGAAGACCACTGTGGCAGGACCTTTAGCTCAGCCACAGCGCTTCAGGATTGTGTCTGACACTCAGAACCGGGGACCGCAGCAGCAGCAAGGACATTGGGTGATCCGACCACAGCAGCAGCAGCAGGCACCCAACCGCACCTAGTTTCTAGCTCAGAAGAACAATCAACAGTAGCAGCAACATCGTTAGGCCAATGACAACAGGTGTTTCACTTGTGGCAACACCGGATTATGCCAAGAATTGCCCCAGGAACCAGCAGAGGCAGGGGCAGAATGCTAACCAGAACCAAGGCAAGAGGCAGAAGGTGCAAGTGAGGCAAGGCAGGCTGAACTTCACCACCATGGCTGATATTCCAGAGGGAGCACCCGTCATGACTGGTATCTTTTCAGTTTTAAATTATCCTGCTATTGTTCTTTTTTATTCTGGTGCATCACACAGTTTTATCAGTGCCAAATTTAGTGCCAAGTGTCAATTACCTTTTCACCACACCGATGGGGGTATTACAATTTTGACACCAGGAGGCAGGGTTGCCACCTACCAAATCAACAGGCAAGTGCCTATAAAATTGGGTAGTCTTGTGATTAGAACCACCCTTCTCACCTTAGGATTGGATAGCGTGGATATTATATTGGGAACTGATTGGTTATCCAGGCATCAGGCAGTATTGGATATTGTAGCAAGGGCCATTGAGATTCACTCCCCTGCTTACGGCGAGACTACTTTATATTTGCCTGATCAGGGTTGTACCCGTTCTTGTGCATTCACTATGATAGAGTCACCAGTGGAAAGGATCCCAGTAGTCCGTGACTACCCAGATGTTTTTCCGGATGAATTGCCAGGGATGCCACCTGATAGAGACTGCTCCTATCTCCAAGAGACCCTATAGGATGCCTCCCGCGGAATTGGCAGAATTGAAAAAGCAACTACAAGAGTTGTTGGACAAGGGGTTCATTCGCCCAAGTACTTCACCTTGGGGATGCCCAGCCCTGTTTGTAAAGAAGAAGGATGAAAGTCTGAGAATGTGTGTCGATTACCACCCTCTCAATGCGGTGACCATCAAGAACAAATACCCACTGCCCCGCATTGATGTTTTGTTTGATCAGTTGGTGGGAGCCAAGGTATTCTCCAAGATAGACCTTCGCTCGGTGTCGGGGACCATAATTAGGGGTACCCCCAAGACTCCTAATCTCAGCTGGTAACCCCCATCAGCACAAAGCTGCAAAGGCCTGATGGGTGCGATTAAGTCAAGGCTCGGTCCACTCAAGGGACACGATCTCGCCTCGCCCGAGCCCAGCCTCGGGCAAGGGCAGCCGACCCCGGAGGATTTACGTCTCGCCCGAGGACCCCCTCCAGCAACGGACACACCTTCGGCTCGCCCGAGGCCCAGTCTTCGCCAAGAAGCAACCTTGGCCAAGTCGCCACGCCGACTGACCGTATCGCAGGAGCATTTAATGCAAGGATGGCCAGACACCTTATCCTGACGCGCGCCCTTCAGTCGATAGAGCCGAAGTGACCGCAGTCACTTTACCGCTCCACTGACCGGCCTGACAAGAGGACAGCGCCGCCTGCGCCGCTCCGACTGCTGTGCCACTCGACAGAGTGAGGCTGACAGCAGCCAAGACCGGCCTCGGGCGCCATAGGAAACTCCGCATCACCCGACCCCAGGGCTCGGACTCAGGCTTAGCCCCGGAAGACGACAAACTCCGCCTCGCCCGACCCCAGGGCTCGGACTCGGGCTCAGCCCCGGAAGACGACGAAATCCGCCTCGCCCGACCCCAGGGCTCGGACTCGGGCTCGGTCCCGGAAGACGACGAACTCCGCCTCGCCCGACCCTAGGGCTCGGACTCAGCCCTGGCCTCAGCCGACGGTCTCCGCCTCGCCCGACCCAGGGGCTCGGACTCGACCTCGGCCTCGGAAGACAGACTCGACCTCGACCTCGGAGGAGCCTCCACCTCGCCCAACCCAGGGCTCAGACCGACCACGTCACAGGAGGCGCCATCATTACCCTACCCCAAGCTAACTCAGGCTACGGGGAACAAGACCGGCGTCCCATCTGGCTCGCCCCGGTAAACAAGTAATGATGGCGCCCCGCATGCTCCATGACGACGGCGGCTCTCAGCCCCCTTACGGAAGCAAGGAGACGTTAGCAAGGACTCGACAGCCCCAACAGCTGTCCTTTCGCCAGGCTCCAGCGCTCCTCCAACGGCCACGACACCACACGAACAGGGTGCCAAAACCTCTCCGGCTGCCACGACAGCATGTACTTAGGGCACTAGCTCTTCTCTGCTAGACACGTTAGCACACTGCTACACCTCCCATTGTACACCTGGACCCTCTCCTCATGCCTATAAAAGGAAGGTCCAGGGCCCTCCTACAGAGGGTTGGCCGCGCGGGGAAGGACGGGACGGCGCGCGCACAGGCCTCTCGCTCCATCCCGCGCGGACGCTTGTAACCCCCTACTGCAAGCGCACCCGACCTAGGCGCGGGACAAACACGAAGGCCGTGGGTTCCCCTTTTATGCCTGTCTCCCTCCGGCTTTCTCCCCCCTTCGCGCTCCTTCTCGCGCCGACCCATCTGGGCTGGGGCACGCGGCGACAATTTACTCGTCAATCCAGGGACCCCCCGGGGTCGAAACGCCGACAGTTGGCGCGCCAGGTAGGGGCCTGCTGCGTGTTGATGAACAGCTTCCCGTCAAGCTCCAGATGGATAGTCTCCAGCAACCTTTCCAGCCCGGGACGGTGCTCCGTTTCAGGAGTCTCAAGTTCATGTCCCTCGACGGCAGCTATGACATGATACTCCTTCCTCCATCGCGCGATAGCGACAATGGCGGTCGACAACCCGCCCACCGGCAGCGAAATCGACGACGTCTTCCCCACGTGGCAGAAGAACGACTTTCGGGTTTGTCCCGTCGCCTCCCCCGCCGACGGAGGAGGAGGCGGGGCAACCAAGGCCAAGCAGGAGGCGGCACCTCGTCGGCTGTCGAGCGAGTCGACAGCGCCGGCGCCACAACGGGGGACACGACAGGCATCGACTTCGCGTCTGAGACGAAGACGAGCGTCGTCTCCCCGCAACACGCCAACTCCAAGCGGACGGACGACGCCAGAACGCTCGCAAAGGACTTGCTGGGCGTCACCCTCGTACCTGAGACGACGGTGCAGTCTGCACCTGACATGACTTCGTCACCGCCCGTCGACCAAGAGGTACCGACCGATTCCCATATCGCACCTTTTGGATTCAGCCTCGACCCACCAAGCGACTTCGCTTCGGTGGACGCTTCCATAGAGGCGAGTCCAAACCCTCCGGGGTACGGTATGCGGTCACCCTGGGACCGGCTGACAGCCGTCTCGACCTACGGGCCCTCGGATTCCGAGGAAGATGACGAGCCCGACTTCTGTTGGGATTTCTCCGGACTTGGCAACCCCAGTGCCATGCGGGACTTCATGACCGCATGCGACTACTGCCTTTCCGATTGTTCCGACGGTAGCCGCAGCTTTGGTGACAAGGACTGTGGCCCAAGTCGTGAATGTTTCCACGTCGATCTAGGGGGTCCCAGCGAAGGCAACGATCTTGGTATACCGGAAAACGGTGATCCCCCTAGGCCTGTGCCTCGCGTTGACATCCTTCGGGAGCTAGCTGTGGTCCCAGTCCTTGCGGGGGGTCAGGACACACAGCTCGAGAAAATCCGCGAGATGCAGGGCAGGCTTGACGAGGGAGCAGGAACACTTGAGCCATTCTGCCGGGACATCGGGCAGGAATGGGCGGGCCAACCTCCGGCCGGAGAAGCGCGTCATCTACCCCAGGGCATCTAGCACCGCATTGCCGACGATGTCAGGGCAAGGCCGCCACCGGCTTCCAGTGGGGTCGGCCAGAACCTGGCTGCAGCGGCAATACTTCTGCGCGCGATGTCGGAGCCATCAACCACTGAGGGGCGGCGTATCCAGGGAGAGCTCAAGAATCTCCTGGAGGATGCCACGGTCCGACGGGCCGAAAGCTCTGCCTCCCGAAGGCAGGGCTACCCCTCGGAGCATCGCGCCGCGACTTCCCGATTCATGCGGGAAGCCTCGGTCCACACCGGGCGCACGCGCAACACAGCGCCTGCGGCCCCGGGTCGCCTCGGCAACGAGCACCATCACCACAACCGTCGAGCCCACCTTGACGAGAAGGTGCGCCGAGGCTACCACCCCAGGCGTGGGGGACGCTACGATAGCGGGGAGGATCGGAGTCCCTCGCCCGAACCACCCGGTCCGCAGGCTTTCAGCCGGGCCATACGACGGGCGCCGTTCCCGACCCGGTTCCGAACCTCGACTACTATCACAAAGTACTCGGGGGAGACAAGACCGGAACTGTGGCTCGCGGACTACTGGCTGGCCTGCCACCTGGGTGGAACGGACGATGACAACCTCAACATCCGCAACCTCCCCCTGTTCCTCTCCGACACCGCTCGAGCCTGGCTGGAGCACCTGCCTCCGGGGCAGATCTCCAACTGGGACGACCTGGTTCAAGCCTTCGCCGGCAACTTCCAGGGCACGTACGTGCGCCCTGGGAACTCCTGGGATCTCTGAAGCTGCCACCAGCAGCCGGGGGAGTCTCTCCGGGACTACATCCGGCGATTCTCGAAGCAGCGCACCGAGCTGCCCAACGTCACCGACTCGGATGTCATCGGCGCGTTCCTCGCCGGCACCACCTTCCGCGACCTGGTGAGCAAGCTGGGTCGCAAGACCCCCACCAGGGCGAGCGAGCTGATGGACATCGCCACCAAGTTCGCCTTTGGCCAGGAGGCGGTTGAGGCCATCTTCCGGAAGGATAAGCAGCCCCAGGGCCGCCAGCCGGAGGATGTCCCCGAGGCGTCCACTTAGCGCGGCACCAAGAAGAAAGGCAAGAAGAAGTCGCAAGCAAAACGCGACGCCGTCGACGCGGACCTTGTCGCCGCTGCCGAGTACAAGAACCCTCGAAAACCTCCTGGAGGTGCCAATCTCTTCGACAAGATGCTCAAGGGGCCGTGTCCCTATCATTAGGGGCCCGTCAAGCACACCCTTGAGAGTGCGCCATGCTTCGGCGCCACTTTCACAAGGCCGGGCCACCTGCGGAAGGTGGCAGGGCCCACGACGACAATAAGAAGGTGGATCACAAGGCAGGAGAGTTCCTCGAGGTCCACGACTGCTTCATGATCTACGGTGGGCAAGTGGCAAACGCCTTGGCTCGGCACCGCAAGCAAGAGCGTCGGAAGGTCTGCTCGGTAAAGGTGGCGGCGCCAGTCTACCTAGACTGGTCCGACAAGCCCATCACCTTCGACCAGGGCGACCATCCCGATCGCGTGCCGAGCCCGAGGAAATACCCGCTTGTTGTCGACCCCGTCATCGGCAACGTCAGACTCACTAAGGTCCTCATGGACGGAGGCAGCAGCCTCAACATCATCTATGCCGAGACCCTCGGGCTCCTGCGGATCGATCTGTCCTCGGTCCGGGCAGGCGCTGCGCCTTTTCACAGGATCATCCCCGGGAAGCGCGTCCAGCCCCTCGGACAACTCGATCTACCCGTCTGCTTTGGGACACCCTCCAACTTCCGAAGGGAGACCCTCACGTTCGAGGTGGTCAGGTTTCGAGGAACCTACCACGCAGTGCTGGGGAGGTCATGCTACGCCAAGTTCATGGTCGTCCCCAACAACACCTACCTCAAGCTCAAGATGTCGGGCCCCAACGGGGTCATCACTGTCGGCCCCACGTACCGACACGCGTATGAGTGCGACGTGGAGTGCGTGGAGTACACTGAGGCCCTCGCCGAATCCGAGGCCCTCATCGCCGACCTGGAGAGCCTCTCTAAGGAGGCGCCAGACGTGAAGTGCCACGCCGGCAACTTCGAGCTAGCGGAGACAGTTAAGTCCGTCCTTCTCGACACCAGCAACGACGCCTCCAAGCTGATCCGGATCGGCTCCGAGCTCGACCCCAAATAGGAAGCAGTGCTCGTCGACTTTCTCCGTGCAAATGCCGACGTTTTCGCGTGGAGTCCCTCGGACATGCCCGGCATACCGAGGGATGTCGTCGAGAACTCGCTGGAT
The DNA here is from genome assembly GCA_029449295.1 of Zea luxurians. NCBI lineage: Eukaryota > Viridiplantae > Streptophyta > Magnoliopsida > Poales > Poaceae > Zea > Zea luxurians. The sequence goes on along the minus strand of JAOPSE010000004.1, from coordinate 72,362,131 downwards.
ATCCGAGCTGGAGCCTGACCCGTGAAGCAGCCTCTGCGCCGATTCGACGAAGAAAAGCGCAGAGCCATAGGCGAGGAGATCCACAAGCTAATGGCGGCAGGGTTCATCAAAGAGGTATCCCATCCCGAATGGCTTGCCAACCCTGTGCTTGTGAGAAAGAAAGGAGGGAAATGGAGGATGTGTGTAGACTACACTGGTCTAAACAAAGCATGTCCGAAAGTTCCCTACCCTCTGCCTCGCATCGATCAAATCGTGGATTCCACTGCTGGGTGCGAAACCCTGTCTTTCCTCGATGCCTACTCAGGGTATCACCAAATCAGGATGAAAGAGTCCGACCAGCTCGCGACTTCTTTCATCACACCTTTCGGCATGTACTGCTATGTTACCATGCCGTTTGGTTTGAGGAATGAGGGTGCGACATACCAAAGGTGCATGAACCACGTGTTCGGCGAACACATTGGTCGAACGGTCGAGGCTTACGTCGATGACATCGTAGTCAAGACGAGGAAAGCCCTCGACCTCCTTTCCGACCTTGAAGTGACATTCCGATGTCTCAAGGCGAAAGGTGTAAAACTCAATCCTGAGAAGTGTGTCTTCGGGGTCCCCCGAGGCATGCTCTTGGGGTTCATCGTCTTCGAGCGGGGCATCGAGGCCAACCCGGAGAAAATCGCGGCCATCACCAACATGGGGCCCATCAAGGACTTGAAAGGCGTATAGAGGGTCACGGGATGCCTTGTGGCTCTGAGCCATTTCATCTCGCGCCTCGGCGAAAGAGGCCTGCCTCTGTACCGCCTCTTAAGAAAGGCCGAGTGCTTCACTTGGACCCCTGAGGCCGAGGAATCCCTCGGGAACCTGAAGGCGCTCCTCACGAACGCGCCCATCTTGGTGCCCCTCGCTGCCGGAGAAGCCCTCTTGATCTACGTCGCCGCTACCACTCAGGTGGTTAGCACCGCGATCGTGGTTGAGAGACGAGAAAAGGGGCATGCATTGCCCGTCCAGAGGCCAGTCTACTTCATCAGTGAGGTCCTGTCCGAGACCAAGATCCGCTACCCACAAATTCAGAAGCTGTTGTACGCAGTGATCCTGACGCGGCGGAAGTTGCGACACTACTTCGAGTCTCATCCGGTGACTGTGGTGTCATCTTTCCTCCTGGGGGAGATCATCCAGTGCCGAGAGGCCTCAGGTAGAATTGCAAAGTGGGCGGTGGAAATCATGGGCGAGACGATCTCGTTCGCCCCTTGGATGTAACACCTAATTTGTAAGAGATCATATTAAAAGGAGAAAAGTGTTTTCCTTTATTTATAAGTGTGTATCGCATCCATTTGTCATCACATGTGAACACCACCTTTAAAAAACAAGTAATAAAAATATATATCACTAAACCATGGCATCATGTTGGATTTTTTGTGTGTGCATTTTGTGTCAACATAAAATAATTTGAAGAAGAAATATATTAAATTCCCAAAATAGAATTTGGAAAATAAAAGGAGATCCTAGAATTTGAGAAAAGAGAAGAAGAATACCATACAAAATAGAGAGATAAATATTAAAGAAATAATAAATAAACTCATCTCATGCCATGTTTAAGATGTATATTTTATGAGAATACAGATGTACCAAGAAGTTTGAACTTGAATGGAAATTAAATTATGAATTTGAAAATTATAAGGCCTTCCATATTTAGGTCAATTTTTACATTTAAAATGAGTATAAGTTTACAGCTACAATTGGATTCAAATTTGAATTTGGAAATCTAAAAGGAAAAGAGAAAATAAAAACAAAAGAAAAAGGGAAAGATCACTCACCTGGGCTCGGATCCTCCATTTGGCCCACTAAGAAAACCCCTCTGCGCCAGCCCACTCTCATCCCTTGCTGTCGCTGCCATGTGGGGTCTCGACGTCAGTCACCCTTCGCTCTTCTCGTTCGAGCGCTTCTGCTCGCCCTCTGCGCCGACGTGTGGGCTGTTGGTGTCAGCCGAGCGTGGCTCCACAGGGGGCGCGGTCATCCGGGCCTAGTAACTAGTCGCACCGTACTATGGCGCGGAGATCCCTCCCGCGTAGCGCTGACTACGGATGGTCGTGAGTTCGCCGTGATTCTAGGAGTTAGTTGCGAACCGGTAATCTCCGCATAAAACCTGCGTGCAGCATCGTTCTCGGCTCTAACCAATTCTCGCACTCATCCGAGAGTTGTTGAGTGGGAGTTGGGAAAGCTCGAGCTCGCGGCGGCCGGGGGGAGAAGAGAAGTTCGTCGTCGTCGTCGTCGGGTACCGCGAAGTTGGGAACGTACACCAGCGTGCCCTGACCGTGCGTTGTGGGCCTGTGGCACGCAAGGTTCTCCGAAGTGCGTGAATCCTCCTTGGCGACACCTTGCTAGCGTCGCCGCGGTCGCTCGACGCCACGGCCAATCACTCCACTGCCTTCCTTACGGTGAGAAACCCCCCCTCTGCTAGTTTCGGTAATCCCTCGTGTCGGTATAATTTCAATCCGCGCCCAAAATAGAGCTCTGGGGCCATCGAAATTTCTCACCGGAGGTCGGTGAAAACCGTGCGATGTGGCTAGCCCCGCTTCGGATTCTGCCGCCGTTTAGCCACCTTCCATTGGGTTCGCCTTTCTTTACTCAACGTGTAGTGCTTGTCGTTTTGGATTATAGCTCGTTTGGGCGGCGAGTCGCATCCTCCGTCGATCTGGTGGCCGAGCAGGTGGGCGGCGCCGCCGTGTCCAGGGTCGGGTTGGGGAAGAATCCCCAGCACCGTTAGATTCTCTAGTAACGGCTCGGATTAGAAGTAGAGAACCAGTTCGGGAAAGTAAATCGGGTGCATCGATGGTTGATCCGATGGACGGCGTTGATTGTAATCCACGTAAAATCTAGGCCGTAGAATTAAATCTAACGCTCGCTATTGCATACCGCTTCAGTTATAGCGCGAACTAATCTGAGGCGTCCGTTGTGGATCGGACGGCTGATCGCGACCGATACCCCTTCAGCCTGGTCGTTTTGCGTATGAGACCCTGCCTTTCTGGGTATTCAACCTGCGGTCCATCGTGAGTGGGTTCTGTGTCTTAGGAATCTTTGCCCCGAGCCCCCTGGGTTTCTCTAGATTTGAGGCCCAATCCAGAACCTATTTAAACTGTATAAATGAAATAGAAAATAGATTTTTAATAGGAAAATAATTGTTATAACTTCAATAATTCATAGAAAATGCATATGAACTCCAAATTACTTCATTCCAGTTCCTAAAATTTTGTAATTTTATTCTCTAGCACTTAGTGTCTCTTTTTTATCATGACAACAGTAAGAAAATTAATCCCACACTTAATCCTATTTAAAACACATGAAACCTTTGAAAATCCATAACTTGAAATCTATAACTCGAAAAATTATGATTTCTGTTCCTAGGATTTTATTTTAATATGTAGATTATTACTGTGTATTTTATTTATATGTTTGGTGTAATGTTAATTTCTCTATACGCACTGTGCTTGTTTGTATTGTGGCGAGTAGAAGAGCCCGTTGCTGAGGATCCTGGTGAGTAGCAGGTTGAAGTAGCTGAGCAGGAGCTCATTGAAGGCAAGTTGTGCCCTTGACCACTTTTTACCCAATAATGTTCTTTAATATCATTTATCCATGCATAGGTTAATTTTGATGGGACCCAATAGGTCACCCTAGATTGTTTATCTCATTACCTTGTTTACCCCTGAATCACTTGGGTAGTTTGCTATTGCTTTACATGGTTTTGGGATAATCATTTATTATATCTATGTTCCAATTCTTTTTGTTATTCTATTTATGTTCATGTTGAGATCATTAATGTTAATTGGAACATAGAGCTTAACTTGAGTAACACGTGCCACCACAAGGGTTTAATGGGACGCCCTTGGCTGACTAATTAGGAAAGCTAGTGGAGGACTACCTTACCCAAAAGGGGCAAGGGCAGTAGGGGAGTGGTCAGTGTAGGGAGGTCCTTAGTTGATTTAGCTGCGATGGCGGTCAGACAAGAACCCTGCATTGGAACTTCCTATAAACTGTAGCGGGTTTTCGGAAGCTAGTGGAACTTTGTAAAGGCCTCGTAGTGTTGCCCTACCGCGCTTCCTAGGTAGAGGTGTATGGGATTCGCGACCCCTTGGCAGATGGGTAGCATGACTTGTGGGTAAAGGGTACAACCTCTGCAGAGTGTAAAACTGGTATACTAGCCGAGCTCACGGTCATGAGCAGCTCAGGACTCTCTGATGTTTAAATTATGGAACTTAAATTCAATTTTGTCATTTGCATTGCATGGGTTTATTATTAATTTTGTTCTATTATTTTATTATGGTTCTGTATTTACTTACACTTAGTAATTGCTAATAAAAATTTGACCAACTACTTAAAAGCAATGCTCAGCTTTAACCATTCTCTTTGATAAGCCTTACACTCCATGAGCTCCCACCTTTGGTGAGTTCATGCCACATTATTCCCCATGACTTGTTGAGCTATGATCATGTGTGAGCTCACCCTTGCTGTCTCACACCCCCCCCCACAGGAGAAGAGCAGGTGGTTCAGGAGGAGCCACTAGGCGAGGAGTATGATCTGATCTAGGTGGCGTTTCTCAGTTGACATTGGCGCCAACGATCCTTAGTTCGTTTTATGTTTATTCTTTTATTTTGTAATAAGTCTTCCGCTATGTAATAAATACTCTGATGTTTTATGACATTTATCTCTATACACTCTGTTATTATATATGTTGTCTTCTTGGCGCATGTATGAGATGCACCTGGCTTTGTTCCTTAAAGCCGGGTGTGACAGAAGTGGTATCAAAGCAAATGTTAACTGTAGGACGAAACCTAGATATAAATGGACAAACCCTTACCTACTTATCTTACTCTGATTCTTTCCATACTCATCTTGTCTTGATCCTCTCTCACCTTTTGCTATCATACTCTGATTTCTCTTATCTTTTCTACTCTAAGACAAGATGGATTTCACACCTTGGAATCCTACAACTATGAACCTTTTCAGAGATAGGGAACCTAAGACGAAATTAAAATTATTTTCTCTATTAAAAATGTTGGTTGATTGTTCTGATGATCAATGCTTGATTTGCTTCTTTGATTGATTGAAATAGTATAGACGGTCATCTTAGCATGTACCACCATAAGGTAATGTATTAGCGTTAGTAGGTGACACACTAATCTACTTAGCTAATAAATTCCCCGTAGTAACATTCCTCGTAATTACTCGCCTTATCTACAACTCTTCCTTTCTTACCCTGTGTTTCTAACCCAGATGGGCTACCCCTATACTGTTAGAAGAGAGCAGTATAGACTTGATCCTTGGTATGTCATGGTTAAGAAAGGCAAAGGCAGTATATACACTATGCTAAGGGAACCGTAGAACTCACCAGTTCCAAAGGACAAAAGATTTGAAATTGGAGTTGCAGTAACTACCACCATCAGACTAGCGACATTCTTAGTAGATGAGAAGTTGGTGGGTGACAAACATCCGTGCAGTTAGGGATTTTTCGGATATCTTTCTAGAGGAGTTATTAGGGATGCCACCATATAGGGAAGTTGAGTTTGTCATTGATCCCTTACCTGGGCTGCCCCTACTTTCAATCGGCTATACAGGATGTCTATAGAAGAGTTAAAGGGACTGAAAAGCAGTTAACGGAATTACAAGAGGCTGAGTACATTTGTTCGAATTCTTCACCTTAGGGGAGCGCCAGTTCTATTTGTACAGAAGAAGGATGGATCGCAAGGGGTGTGCGTGGATTATAGGACCCTTAATGATGTCACTGTGAAGAAAAAGTACTTGTTACCCCGCATTGAGGATTTATTTGGTCAGATGAGAGATGTAAGGGTATTCTCGAAGACTGATCTCCGATTGGGTTACCATCAAATGAAGATTTGGCCATCGGATATTCCCAAGACGGATTTCTCGACCCGATATGGTTTATATGAGTTCACCGTTATGTCATTTGGACTAACTAATGCACTAGCCTATTTTATGGATCTGAAGAATAAGGTGTTCATGATCTGGACAGATTCGTCGTAGTACTCATCGACGATATTCTTATCTATTCCAAGAGTGATAGTGATCATGAGGAACATCTGAGATTGGTGCTACAGAAGCTAAGAGATAATCAACTCTATGCCAAGTTTAGCAAGTGCGAGTTTTGGATTGGCGAGGTACCATGTCTTGGACATATTATTTCTAATGGAGGAATATCAGTGGATCCTGCTAAGGTCAAGGAGATAATGGAGTGGAGGGTACCCACTACAGTTACTGAGATTAAGAGTTTCTTGGGGGCTTGCAGGATATTATCGGAGATTTATTAAAGGATTCTCTAAGATTGCCAAGCCCATGACCTCGCTTCTAGAGAAGGGAAGAGAGTTTAAGTGGGACGAGAAGTACCAAGATAGTTTTAACCAACTGAACTTTACATTGATGTCACCACCAGTGTTGGTTATGCCGGATCTACAGAAGGGATTTGACATTTATTGTGATGCCTGTGGCCAAGGCTTGGTGAAAGTGCATTCATCCCTTTTGTGAGTTTTGGTGATTTGGATAACAACACATTTAAAGGTCTAACGAGTTTGCTAAGTGTTGAACAGGAAATTCAGTATGATGAACATACTTGAATAGTGTATAATGATCAGTGAACGAAGGTTCAACACGAGGTTAAATAACCAATGAGACAATGCAAATGGATATTATATGATCTCTATATTGGTTTGAATATATGGACATGTCCTCAGAAATCACTATGCATAAATATGATCATAATAGAGGTTGAAGTGATTAAGAGGATTGGTCAAGCCAAAGTGAATAAGATATGAGGAATCGTGAATTGGCTTGACCATATTACTGTCAGTCCATATATGCTTCTATGAGAATCAAACTAGAGCTTGATTGATCTTGACAGTTATATCTAGAAGACATTCAAGCAAGGTTCACAATAATGAAGAAATGATTCTCTCAATGGATGCTCAATATGATGTGACTCAAGAATGGCTTGATAGGGTGAAGATAGCAAGGAAAGGGCTTCGAGGAACTAAGCGAAGGTGAAGGCCAAGCGACGGCTTGTAGACCGAGGTACCATGGCTAAAGTGAAGAAGAGAGTACTTGCACTAAGTCGATGAACTAATCAGCTATGAAGAGTTATAACATGTTGATGCATCAGTAAGGTGACTTGAAGCCATGATTTGAACTCATATAAGGTGATATGGTACAAGTCACAGGGTTTGATTTGAGTTTGCTTCAAAAGGTGAGACAAAGATGTTTGTGATCCTTATGAAGCAATGCCATGGAGAAATCACACATGAGACACCAATGACTCAAGGAGTTTACTTCATTATATTTTATTTATTTAACTTGAGTATAGGAATCGTCGTACTATAAAGGGGGATCCAAAAAGAAGGTTGGTGTTTGCCAAAGCTCAAACCTCTCTATTCAAAAGCTATTTATGAAAAGCAAAAATCTCTTTAACGTTCTTTGGTTGACCATGGTTAGGTTTGAGAAACCTAGAGTGTTCTTGCTGAAAAGCAGCTGAACTTGTTCAGCTGCAGCTGAGCTTTTCAGCTGAGCTGGACTTCAGCTGAGCTGAGCTCCTTCAGCTGCAGCTGAGCTTTTCAGCTGAGCTGGACTTCAGCTGAGCTGAGCTTCTTCAGCTACAGCTGAGCTTTTCAGCTGAGCTGAACTTCAGCTGAGTTGAGCTTCTTCAGCTGCAGCTGAGCTTTTCAGCTGAGCTGAACTTCAGCTAAGTTGAGCTTCTTCAGCTGCAGCTGAGCTTTTCAGCTGAGCTGAACTTCAGCTGAGTTGAGCTTTCTCAACTTCAGTTGAACTCAACTTCAGCTGTGAACCTCTTTGACCATACACCAGCTGAACTTGCCTCCGGGCAGTTGAGCTGGGGTTTTCTCTCCTAAACTCACTGGTCAAGACCAGTTGAACTGGTCCTGAGGGGCAGTTCAGCTGGTCTCTGACCCCTCTGACCTCTGTTCTGCAGTCTGCCAGTCAGACTGGCAAACAGGTCGCTAGAGCTGTTAGGGGCGGTTCAACCGCCCCCCCTGGGCGGTTCAACCGGTCTTGGTCAACTTGACCAGTCTGCAGGTTAGTCTGCGCGTCAGTCTGCCAGTCAGACTGGCAGACAGGCTGCCAGGCCTGCCAGGGGAGGTTCAACCGCCCTAGGGGGAGGTTCAACCGGTCTCAGGCAGAAAAATCTGCCCAACGGCTAGTTTTGAGCTCCACCTATATATACTACCTCCTACCTCTCTCCCCAAAGCAGTGAGCACGATTTGAACTCCATTTCCAACTTGAGAAACACCTCTCACTCTCTCTCACACATCTCTTGCCTCTCCCATTTCAAATCCTTGGAGAGAAATCTTTGAGTGAGCTTGAGAGCTGCGGTTTTTGTGCTTCATCTCTAAATCTCTCTCGCTCTTCTTCATTCGAGCTTTGGTATTACATCGAGTTCTTTGTGGATTCATTACTCTTGGAGCTTCTAGCTCCTAGACGACTAGGTGTCTCTTGTGAGTCTCCAAATCTTGTGGAAGACCACAAGAAAGTTTGTATTACCCGCTCGTTTGAGCAAAGATTAGTGTGTGAGCTTGACCTTTGTGGTCGGCAAAGGGAGGATTAGGGTTGAAAGAGACCCGGCTCTTTGTGGGCGCCTCAACGAGGAAGTAGGGCACCTTGGTGGTGTGACCGAACCTCGGGATAAATCTTGTGTCTCTTGTGTTCTTGCTCATTGTGTTTGTTTGTGTTCTTCGTTCTCTCACCATCCCGCGAAAGAATTGTTTATATCTTTTTGGTGTGTGGATTTTGAGAAGTGCCCTTCTCAGATCTACTACTTTGAACCCTGTGGATCATTTAGAACATCTCATTTCCAAAGTTAACTGGGTGAATTTCGAGATCAATTCAGTTTTACCCAGTTTGCTTCTAGTTTTTGTTGAAAAAGTTTTAACTTGCCTATTCACCCCCCCCCCTCTAGGCAACTTTCAATTGGTATCAGAGCCTAATCCTCGTTCTAACGCTTAACCGCGTGAGGAAAGATCATGTCGGGGGGACTAAGAAACGAAAGTGCTTCTAAGCTTGAAAAAGTTGAGGTTGCCTCGACTTCATCTTTTGGTGCAGATGTTGATCCTAGGGCAATAGACCTTGCCATGAGAATCGCCGAAAGGATGTTCCTCAAAATGAAGGAAGATGAGGCGAAGAACATTATTGAAGAAGAAGAAAATGATCGATGGAGACCAAACGACGAATCCACCTCTTCACAAGGTTCGTCTTTCAAATCCACTTCTCATATGTGCTTTGTTGCTAATGAGAGTGACAGTGAAAGCGAAAGTGAGGATGAGGAGGAGCATGAAAGTGATAGTGAAGATGAGGATGATCTTCAAAAATTCTTCGCTCAACTAAGTAAGAAGAATCGAATGAGCCTGCTCAAACTCATGAAAAGAGCGGAAGAACAAAAGGAAATGCTTCATAAGCAAGAAGATATCCTCATCGAAAAAATCAAAGACTTGGAGAAGTTGACCAAAGAGCATGAGAAGCTAAAGTGCTCTCATGATGATTTGGTCCAAAGGTATGAAGATATTTCAATTGAGCAAATTAAAGTTATTAATCATTCATCATATATTGCTCAATTAGAAAATAAAAATGCGATGCTCAAGAACACGGTAGAAAAGCTAAACATTGAAAATCTCGCTTTGCAAGAAAAACATGATATGCTTGTATGCTCTCATAATAAATTTATGGATTCACATATCATGTTAGAAATGGCTCATGAGGTTGTGTTAACTAATTTGAAATCATACCAACCTCACATATGCACATGTACTCAAGTAGAAACTATATTATCATGTGCTAACAAATGTTGCTCTCAAGAAAGCCAATCTTCCATTGAGCTAGACATTTCAGGAATTAGTGATTTTTCTATCACACAAGAAAATAAAGAGCTCAAGGAAGAAGTTGGAATGCTAAGAAGGAGCTTAACTCATTTGAAGGGAAAGTGTCATGCTCAACCTTCTCAAGGTAACTGTGATAATATGGTGAAAAATCTTGAGAAGGGGACAACCGTAGCATGCACAAAACCCCTCCAAAAGAATATCAAGCTTTCCAAGAAGGGCATGAGCAAAATTCATGGTAAGAAAATTAATGCTCATACTATTTGCTCTAACAATGTACCTATGTGCTTTAACAAAGAAAGATCAAAGAGAAGCGATAGAAGGTGCTATGGATGCAAGGAGAAGGGTCATGAAATTGATTCATGCCCCCACATGAAGAACCAAAATCTTGCACGATTAAGAAAGATGACCATAAAAAAGGATGAAAACAAAAGGCAAATGCATTGCAAGGATAAGCACCGCATTTGCTACAATTGTCGTGAAAAAGGTCATCTATTCAAGGTTTGTCCAAAGGCTAAAACTCTTAAGCCTACCATGTCAATTCATTCATATTCACTTAGGAGACCCAAAAATGACACTTGTGCTAGAAAGGTAAGTAGTTCACCTAAAACTAGCACAAAGGCCATTTGGGTGCCTAAGTATTTATTAGCTAACCTTGGTGGACCCATCCAAAAATGGGTACCAAAATGTATTTAATAAGTTTTTGCAGGTACCTAGAGATGATATGAAGCTTTGGGGTGCTTGAGCAGTTTAACTCAATTCTTATTTCAAGCTATCAATCTTACATTGACTATTCTTTTAAAGATTGGCCCAAAGATGAATTGAGTTGTTATATCACTAACTTCATATTCATCTCTAGCAAGAACTTGTGTTGTAGGGAATAAGGATTAACCTTTGTGGGAATCAAGCAAAAGGCCTACAACCAAGTGATATCCAAAGGATGGTAACAATTAATTCTTAAGTGCACATTTCTTTTAATTGGTATATTCCTTTGTGTCTTTTGTAGCCACATAGGAAAAATGAAGCACTTGAGAATGAACTTAAAAGATTTTACCTTGCTTTGGAAAGGATCTAATTATATGGTAGATTGCAATTTCATGTTTTTATATTATGACAATCTACATGCTTTAAATTGGTTGTATGTATCTTGTGGCATATTTCAAATTGATTATCGTATTATTGCCATGACCTAGACATAAAGAGGATTATCCCATGTTCTTAAATGAATAGAGTGCTAAGTAAGAAATTCAAATCCTTAAAGCACTTACCAAAAGGGAAATTCTCTATATGACTAGAGTTGTGAGACTAATGTTTTTATCTAAGTGATTTATGTAGTTTCACAACATGAGAATGTGTTTCCCAAATGGAGTGTGACATTCAACGTTCAAAGAAGATCTAACCAATACTATGTGATGTATTCATTCTCATTTAAATTGGTTTTGAGTCTTCTACATTAATCACTCACCATGCTATGAATTAAACTTGCCATGTAAACTTAATTAAATAATCATGCTACTTTCATCTTTTTTACAATTGATGTTATGCATGATGCTTGTAAGGGTAATTTAGTTCATATCATGAAGTTTCCTTATTTTAGTAACCTTCTTGTCATTCATATACTAGAGGTTTCTAAATAGGAAACTATTGTTTGTGTTTCTAATGCAATCTCTTTTAAGCCATTTCGTGGAAATTCATAAGTAGAGATTGTGCTCTTTCATTTGGTAAAATCACAAGCATTAAAGGTTAATCTTCAAACAAAGAAAGATTAGGAATGCTCAAGGCAAAGGTATGGAACTAGTTGTTTCATTTGATATGTGACCAATAATAGTTCCTTTCAAGTGGCATTCTTTCAATTGGTAATAATCTATTTTATGGAAAGAAATGCCAATATGAAGGTTAAATTCCTTTTGGCTTAAATTTGTAAATTGGTGCATATTATTAATTCACTCATCCATGTGCATTAATTTAAAAAGAATTTAATTTATGCCTTTATGCCTCATAAATGATAATTTGTTTGCCATTCATATATAGATATCATCATTCATTAAATACTTCCTTGTACTATTAATACCTCTTTTCAAAGTGTTTTATCAACTAGTTTTAAAAGGAAAAGAGATAACAAAGAAGGAAGTCTCCACAAATGATGAAAAGAAGAATACTAAGGTGACACCACCACAGATAGTAAGATCTGTCAAATTTACCAATTTGACATAATGAAAGTGCATGTGGTAAGTAAATACTCTTGATGGTAACAAATGGTACGTTCTATATGGTGGTAAGTATTCTTAGGCATAAGTTAATTCATTGCAAATTTGTCATGCCTTGACCATGGTATGTAATGTACTCCTCATGAGACTCTTAACTGAATTGAAAGTGCATGTGGTAAGTAAATACTTGATGCACATATCTAGTGGGAGAACATTATATATCTTGTGTCATAGAGGATATGTTTCACTTGAGTAAGCTATACTAAGACAATCCAAAATGGTAAATTTGTATCTCATTCATATGGATTGTAATCTTTGTTTTCTAAATAGCTACTCTTGATGCAGTTTAAAATTCCCTTATCGTTAATTCTAAAAGTGCATAAGAATCTTTTTGTTGATATTCATCACATACATATGCACTAACATGGATATGATTTTTAAACTGTAAAAGGTACAATTAGTGATCCATACTCTCTAAATTTTGAAAACCCATATTTTGATATTTTAGAAATCTACTTCAATTGATATCCATATGCTTCACATTGAATTGGATCACTAAGTTGTAAATTCCATGCATAACTTGTCTTTATGATATGAATGCTTGTGCGACTAACCTTGATAAGCAAGGTGCACCCAAAGTCAGGGTAGGTTCATCATCAAGAAGGCAACACAACGATGTATTAATAAAAGGAGAAAAGGCTCCTATTCTTAACTCTAGTTTTTATCTATGTGATTTATTGACTTAAAACCATGTAAGATGGTTGTCAAGTATATGTGGGTGCCTACACAAAGAGAAAGGCCACAATAAGGATTGTGTGGGTACTCAAGGCTTTTACTACTAATCTCAAAGGACCCAATTCAAATTGGGTACCAAGATACAAAGCTTAAACTTGTTTTGCAGGATCACTCCTTCAATGGATCAAGTTGGGTGCTCGATAATGAATGTATAAATCATATTTAGAGATAGTAGCAAGGGTGGTAACAACTGAATCTCAAGTGCATATTATTTTTAAATCTTATCTCTTTTGTGACTTGTGTAGCCACTAAGGAAAAAGAAGCACTTGAGGATATACATCAATTGTTGATTATGAAATAAAGGTCTAATTGGAAGATGAATGAATATTATCATATGGTGCACAATCCAAAATTATGTGACGTATTCTCTATCTAGTTAATTTGGATTTGATTCTTCTTTATTAGACACTCACCATAATATGGATTAAGTCAGCCCTTTAGACTTCATTGAACAACCATGCATATTATTCATGTCATTTAAAATATATTGTGCATGAGGGCTCAAGGGAAATTTAGTCCATATTATGAGGTTTCTCTATTTTAGCAACATGCTTGTCTTCCACATATAAAAGGGTTGCTAAATAAGAAACTAGTGCTTGTGCTACTAATTCCATCTCTTGTGTTGAGTTTATCCATAGAAAATCTATGTTAAGAGATGGTGCTTGTTTTAAATTGGATAAATCACAAGCTTAAAGGATATTATTCAACTAAAGTAAGAAGAAGTTGATCAGAGGCCAAGGTATGAAAACTTCTTCTCCTTCGGTTGTTTTAGTATTCTATCCTTAGTGGGATGTACCATAGTATAGGTTAAATTCCTTGCAATATAAAATGTTCAATAGTGCATATAACTTTGACATCAACTATATGTGTGCACTAATTTTAAAGGAATTTAGTCTATCCTTTTGGGTTTCAAGAATGATGGTTCATTTTCATCCACATATAAGGATCATCATTTGTAAAATCTTCCCATGTGTTTTAATGCTCTCTTTTCTAAGTGTTTGAACAAGGTCCTTCCAAGTGCCTTCAAGATGGATTCAAAATCTACGGATATAAGAGTCTTGGTTATTTCAATCATTGAGTTTCAATGGGTCTCATATCATGTATGATTGAACCATGCCAAGATGAATGAAGTTCAAGATTGCCTTGGATGAAATCATAAAGAGAAAAGAAATCACAGTGATTCAAAAAGGGAGTTACATTTTTGTCAACCAAATAATGAAGATGTAGTGACATATTTATATGATATCCTTCATTATGAGGTTTGAGGTTCATATTAGCATGCTTTACCCTTCAGAATTTCAATTGATATACTTTCAGTTCTTAAACTTTCAATTGGTTTAATTTTCATCATCTATGTAAAGCATGTTATGTTAAACCAAGATATAGTGCAAACATCTCCTTTAACCTCGTATTGTTGATGTGCATAAGTGTACTTTGTGTACTCTTGCATGCACAAATTGAGGGAGAGTTTAGCCTATATCTTGTGAGACTAATGAATTCTTTCAAGTTCATGTTGTGTAGTCTCACACCTTGGAGAACATCAAATGAGGATGAATGGTTCCATAGAAATGAAGAATTTCTCTTAATTGTTTGAAGAGGATAAGTTTCTCTTTGAAATGTCAAGCCCATCAAAAGCTAAGATGGAAATTCATGATTATAATGGAGACCATGTGGCGTAGAACAAAGGTGTGTCACTCCATGAACTATTGTATTACAATTGTGTATCTAGGCTCTTACATGCTAGTGTGTGCATGTATATGCAATATCTTAAGTCACATCATAAGGTTGCACTTGTGGTGACGATTAAAGAATCTCTAGATATTTGATTAATACCTCTTGTGGTGATATCATAAGTTAGTCTTAAGTCATCTTTGTGAGGTATGAGTCAAACATGCTAACTTGTCAAGAATCTTGGCTTAAAATATTGCATATCATGTCTATTAGTATACCTTTTGATTATGAGTAATTCCTTAAATTGGTACAATTTCACTTGTTTATATCTTATTTGTACCAAGGTTCAAATTGTAGAACTTAATCCCCGGGCCTCACAAGTCCAAGTGCATAAGCTAAACAAGTATTCATCACTTGTATGCATACATTTAGGGGGAGAATGGTCTATAATTTGAATCTTTGAGACTAACTTCATTTTCAAGTCTACTATGTGTGTAGTCTCAAATTAGAAAGGAATCTTCAAGCAAAGACAATCGCTTCCACTGCAAAACTTGATGGGTATCAAAGATTCTTTGCTCCAATAAATGTATCTTCTATACATTTCATAAGAGAATGAGTTTCTCTTGTATATGCTACTCCAATGTCATCTAAAATTGGTAAATATGTATCACATCCTTTTGGATTGCAAATGTCTGAAGTAGCATAGCTTGTAAATTCTCCTATCTAGAACTTAATTGATTAAATAGTGCACATGTTCCTTATGTTGCATGATTATGTTCAATTGATACTCCTTGTATGCCAATGGTACTTTAAGTTGCAAATAAGTATTCTCAACAGGTATCAATTGAATTCATATATATGTGTGCACTAAAACTTGAGGAGAACTTAGTGTAATATGCTATTAGTGATCTGCTTATCTATCAAATTGTATCAATTGGTGTTTTTCAATTGATATTTTTCATACATGATCACTAGTTGCATAATCCATACTTGTGCAATTTTCATGCTGCCTCTTGTTATGATAAGAAAATGCTAGGTGACATCTAGACTCCATGTATCAAGCGTCACCTTCGATTTAGTATGACAATCTTCATTAAATATCTTGGACCTATGTCACAACTATACCAACAAGAGCTTGCAAATGAATTGTAAATCCAACACAAGTTTGGAACTCCCCTTGAAAAGGTAAAATGCAAAGGTACATCACTTCATGTCACTTCTACATTACCTTTGTGCCATCTAAGGACCCTTTTCATAATAGTGTGTTCCCATCTTGCTTAATCATAATTTCTACCCTTTATATTCTTTGTATCCTTTTTGGAGATTTATGACAAAGGGGGAGAAATAATTGTGCATTAAAGCTTACCTCTAGTCCTATGTAACTAAGTGTTAGAAGAATTTTGAAAAGGGGAGAAATAATTGACAAAAGGGGGAGAATCATAAGTAAAACATAAGATGTGGGAATTGATAAGTGCATTCTATGTCATGAGCATCATGTTTATTTTATGACACACTGCACCCCATGAATAGTATGATATAAGTTGTCTCCATACTTTGACCCAAATATGTGCTTTTGGCATTTGAGTACAAAAGTGTTATTTTCTGAAATGCACATATTTAGGGGGAGGAAACTATATCATAGGATTCAAAATCCTATTTATCAAATCTTATGTAAGCTTTAAATGTGTTGTCATCAATCACCAAAAAGGGGGAGATTGAAAGTGCATTCATCCCTTTTGTGAGTTTTGGTGATTTGGATAACAACACATTTAAAGGTCTAACGAGTTTGCTAAGTGTTGAACAGGAAATTCAGTATGATGAACATACTTGAATAGTGTATAATGATCAGTGAACGAAGGTTCAACACGAGGTTAAATAACCAATGAGACAATGCAAATGGATATTATATGATCTCTATATTGGTTTGAATATATGGACATGTCCTCAGAAATCACTATGCATAAATATGATCATAATAGAGGTTGAAGTGATTAAGAGGATTGGTCAAGCCAAAGTGAATAAGATATGAGGAATCGTGAATTGGCTTGACCATATTACTGTCAGTCCATATATGCTTCTATGAGAATCAAACTAGAGCTTGATTGATCTTGACAGTTATATCTAGAAGACATTCAAGCAAGGTTCACAATAATGAAGAAATGATTCTCTCAATGGATGCTCAATATGATGTGACTCAAGAATGGCTTGATAGGGTGAAGATAGCAAGGAAAGGGCTTCGAGGAACTAAGCGAAGGTGAAGGCCAAGCGACGGCTTGTAGACCGAGGTACCATGGCTAAAGTGAAGAAGAGAGTACTTGCACTAAGTCGATGAACTAATCAGCTATGAAGAGTTATAACATGTTGATGCATCAGTAAGGTGACTTGAAGCCATGATTTGAACTCATATAAGGTGATATGGTACAAGTCACAGGGTTTGATTTGAGTTTGCTTCAAAAGGTGAGACAAAGATGTTTGTGATCCTTATGAAGCAATGCCATGGAGAAATCACACATGAGACACCAATGACTCAAGGAGTTTACTTCATTATATTTTATTTATTTAACTTGAGTATAGGAATCGTCGTACTATAAAGGGGGATCCAAAAAGAAGGTTGGTGTTTGCCAAAGCTCAAACCTCTCTATTCAAAAGCTATTTATGAAAAGCAAAAATCTCTTTAACGTTCTTTGGTTGACCATGGTTAGGTTTGAGAAACCTAGAGTGTTCTTGCTGAAAAGCAGCTGAACTTGTTCAGCTGCAGCTGAGCTTTTCAGCTGAGCTGGACTTCAGCTGAGCTGAGCTCCTTCAGCTGCAGCTGAGCTTTTCAGCTGAGCTGGACTTCAGCTGAGCTGAGCTTCTTCAGCTACAGCTGAGCTTTTCAGCTGAGCTGAACTTCAGCTGAGTTGAGCTTCTTCAGCTGCAGCTGAGCTTTTCAGCTGAGCTAAACTTCAGCTGAGTTGAGCTTCTTCAGCTGCAGCTGAGCTTTTCAGCTGAGCTGAACTTCAGCTGAGTTGAGCTTTCTCAACTTCAGCTGAACTCAACTTCAGCTGTGAACCTCTTTGACCATACACCAGCTGAACTTGCCTCCGGGCAGTTGAGCTGGGGTTTTCTCTCCTAAACTCACTGGTCAAGACCAGTTGAACTGGTCCTGAGGGGCAGTTCAGCTGGTCTCTGACCCCTCTGACCTCTGTTCTGCAGTCTGCCAGTCAGACTGGCAAACAGGTCGCCAGAGCTGTCAGGGGCGGTTCAACCGCCCCCCCTGGGCGGTTCAACCGGTCTTGGTCAACTTGACCAGTCTGCAGGTCAGTCTGCGCGTCAGTCTGCCAGTCAGACTGGCAGACAGGCTGCCAGGCCTGCCAGGGGAGGTTCAACCGCCCTAGGGGGAGGTTCAACCGGTCTCAGGCAGAAAAATCTGCCCAACGGCTAGTTTTGAGCTCCACCTATATATACTACCTCCTACCTCTCTCCCCAAAGCAGTGAGCACGATTTGAACTCCATTTCCAACTTGAGAAACACCTCTCACTCTCTCTCACACATCTCTTGCCTCTCCCATGTCAAATCCTTGGAGAGAAATCTTTGAGTGAGCTTGAGAGCTGCGGTTTTTATGCTTCATCTCTAAATCTCTCTCGCTCTTCTTCATTCGAGCTTTGGTATTACATCGAGTTCTTTGTGGATTCATTACTCTTGGAGCTTCTAGCTCCTAGACGACTAGGTGTCTCTTGTGAGTCTCCAAATCTTGTGGAAGACCACAAGAAAGTTTGTATTACCCGCTCGTTTGAGCAAAGATTAGTGTGTGAGCTTGACCTTTGTGGTCGGCAAAGGGAGGATTAGGGTTGAAAGAGACCCGGCTCTTTGTGGGCGCCTCAACGAGGAAGTAGGGCACCTTGGTGGTGTGACCGAACCTCGGGATAAATCTTGTGTCTCTTGTGTTCTTGCTCATTGTGTTTGTTTGTGTTCTTCGTTCTCTCACCATCCCGCGAAAGAATTGTTTATATCTTTTTGGTGTGTGGATTTTGAGAAGTGCCCTTCTCAGATCTACTACTTTGAACCCTGTGGATCATTTAGAACATCTCATTTCCAAAGTTAACTGGGTGAATTTCGAGATCAATTCAGTTTTACCCAGTTTGCTTCTAGTTTTTGTTGAAAAAGTTTTAACTTGCCTATTCACCCCCCCCCCCTCTAGGCAACTTTCACTTGGGATACATGCTCATGGAAGAGGGACATGTGATTGCCTACGCGTCTCGTCAGTTACGGAAACATGAATTGAAGTACCCCACTCATGACTTAGAACTGGCAGTCGTAGTGCATGCGCTTAAGATTTGGAGACATTATATCATGGGAACCAAGTGCCAAGTGTACACGGATCATAAGAGTTTGAAATATATATTCACTCAGAAGGATCTCAAACTTAGGCAACGTCGTTGGTTGGAGCTTATTAAGGAATATGATTTGGAGATTCACTATCACCCGGGCAAGGCAAATTTGGTTGCAGATGCCTTGAGTCGAAAGGAGCATGTTCATTCAGCTGTTGTTGCCCAGCTGCCCGATGAGATTGTTGAGGATTTTAGAAGACTTAACCTGGGGATAGTTGCTCACACTGAAGGAGTTACTATTGATGTGGAACCTACCTTGGAGCAAGAAATCCGCAAAGGACAGATTGGTGATGCTAAGAGATTAAGGATCTGATTACTGAAGGTCGAGGTCCAGAATTCACGAAGGATGAGCAGGGCACCATATGGTTCAAGGACAGGATATGTGTTCCTGATATTGAAAGCCTACATGAGACTATTTTAAAGGAGGCCCATGACTCAGATTATTCTATTCATCCTGGTAGTACCAAGATGTATCAAGATTTGAAGCAGAAATATTGGTGGTATGGATTGAAGAGAGATGTGGGTGCACATGTGGCTATGTGCGATGTATGTCAAAGAGTTAAGGTTAAACACCAGAGGCCAGCTGGACTACTGCATCCATTGAAGATACCCGAGTTGAAGTGGGAAGAGATTGGTATGGATTTCATTACTGGATTGCCTCGCACCCAGAAAGGATATGATGTTATATGGGTGATTGTGGATAGATTGACTAAAGTGGCTCATTTCATTCCTGTCAAGACTACTTATAAAGGTTCTCAACTGGCAGAGTTATATATGGCTCGGATTGTGTGTTTACATGGAGTACCAAAGAAGATCGTGTCTGATCGAGGTTCGCAGTTTAACTTAAGATTTTGGAGAAGCTTTCATGAGAACATGAGCACGAAGTTGAAATTTAGTACGGCTTATCACCCTCAGACTGATGGACAGACTGAAAGGACAAATCAAGTTTTGGAAGATATGTTGAGAGCTTGTGCCCTTCAGCATGGAGGAAGTTGGGATAAAAGTCTACCTTATGCTGAGTTCTCATATAATAATAGTTATCAGGCCAGTCTGAAGATGTCACCTTTTGAAGCTTTGTATGGGAGGAAGTGCAGGACTCCTCTATATTGGGATCAGACTGGAGAAAGACAGTTCTTTGGGCCTGAACTGATTCAAGAAGTAGAAGAACGAGTCCATATAATTCGAGAGAATTTGAGGGTGGCTCAAACCAGGCAAAAGAGTTATGCTGATAATAGAAGGAGGCCACTGGAATTTGAAGAAGGAGATTATGTGTACCTCAAGGTGTCACCGCTTCGTGGAATGAGGAGATTCAAGGTTAAGGGCAAATTGTCCCCTCACTATATTGGACCATTCTTGATCTTTAGGCGAGTTGGGGAGATGGCATACCAACTCGAGTTACCTGCTAGTCTATCGGATGTGCATAATGTGTTCCACGTATCTCAACTGAAGAAGTGTCTCCGTGTCCCTGAGGAACAATTACCAATGGAAGAGCTCAGTGTTCAGGGTGATTTGACTTACACGGAGTATCCTGTCAAGATTCTTGATACATTGACTCGAGTTACCAGAAATAAGGTGATAAAGATGTGCAAAGTACAATGGAGTCACCACGGAGAAGATGAAGCGACCTGGGAAAGAGAAGAAGAGCTTCGCATAGATTTTCCATCTTTTCCCTCGTTTCTCCTAAATCTCGAGGACGAGATTCTTGTTAAGGGGGGTAGGATTTGTAACACCTAATTTGTAAGAGATCATATTAAAAGGAGAAAAGTGTTTTCCTTTATTTATATGTGTGTATCGCATCCATTTGTCATCACATGTGAACACCACCTTTAAAAAACAAGTAATAAAAATATATATCACTAAACCATGGCATCATGCTGGATTTTTTGTGTGTGCATTTTGTGTCAACATAAAATAATTTGAAGAAGAAATATATTAAATTCCCAAAATAGAATTTGGAAAATAAAAGGAGATCCTAGAATTTGAGAAAAGAGAAGAAGAATACCATACAAAATAGAGAGATAAATATTAAAGAAATAATAAATAAACTCATCTCATGCCATGTTTAAGATGTATATTTTATGAGAATACAGATGTACCAAGAAGTTTGAACTTGAATGGAAATTAAATTATGAATTTGAAAATTATAAGGCCTTCCATATTTAGGTCAATTTTTACATTTAAAATGAGTATAAGTTTACAGCTACAATTGGATTCAAATTTGAATTTGGAAATCTAAAAGGAAAAGAGAAAATAAAAACAAAAGAAAAAGGGAAAGATCACTCACCTGGGCTCGGATCCTCCATTTGGCCCACTAGGAAAACCCCTCTGCGCCAGCCCACTCTCATCCCTTGCTGTCGCTGCCATGTGGGGTCTCGACGTCAGTCACCCTTCGCTCTTCTCGTTCGAGCGCTTCAGCTCGCCCTCTGCGCCGACATGTGGGCTGTTAGTGTCAGCCGAGCGTGGCTCCACAGGGGGCGCGGTCATCCGGGCCTAGTAACCAGTCGCACCGTACTATGGCGCGGAGATCCCTCCCGCGTAGCGCTGACTACGGATGGTCGTGAGTTCGCCGTGATTCTAGGAGTTAGTTGCGGACCGGTAATCTCCGCATAAAACCTGCGTGCAGCATCGTTCTCGGCTCTGACCAATTCTCGCACTCATCCGAGAGTTGTTGAGTGGGAGTTGGGAAAGCTCGAGCTCGCGGCGGCCGGGGGGAGAAGAGAAGTTCGTCGTCGTCGTCGTCGGGTACCGCGAAGTTGGGAACGTACACCAGCGTGCCCTGACCGTGCGTTGTGGGCCTGTGGCGCGCAAGGTTCTCCGAAGTGCGTGAATCCTCCTCGGCGACACCTTGCCAGCATCGCCGCGGTCGCTCGACGCCACGGCCAATCACTCCACTGCCTTCCTTACGGTGAGAAACCCCCCTCTGCTAGTTTCGGTAATCCCTCGTGTCGGTATAATTTCAATCCGCGCCCAAAATAGAGCTCTGGGGCCATCGAAATTTCTCACCGGAGGTCGGTGAAAACCGTGCGATGTGGCTAGCCCCGCTTCGGATTCCGCCGCCGTTTAGCCGCCTTCCGTTGGGTTCGCCTTTCTTTACTCAACGTGTAGTGCTTGTCGTTTTGGATTATAGCTCGTTTGGGCGGCGAGTCGCATCCTCCGTCGATCTGGTGGCCGAGCAGGTGGGCGGCGCCGCCGTGTCCAGGGTCAGGTTGGGGAAGAATCCCCAGCACCGTTAGATTCTCTAGTAACGGCTCGGATTAGAAGTAGAGAACCAGTTCGGGAAAGTAAATCGGGTGCATCGATGGTTGATCCGATGGACGGCGTTGATTGTAATCCACGTAAAATCTAGGTCGTAGAATTAAATCTAACGCTCGCTATTGCATACTGCTTCAGTTATAGCGCGAACTAATCTGAGGCGTCCGTTGTGGATCGGACGGCTGATCGCGACCGATACCCCTTCAGCCTGCTCGTTTTGCGTATGAGACCCTGCCTTTCTGGGTATTCAACCCGCAGTCCATCGTGAGTGGGTTCTGTGTCTTAGGAATCTTTGCCCCGAGCCCCCTGGGTTTCTCTAGATTTGAGGCCCAATCCAGAACCTATTTAAACTGTATAAATGAAATAGAAAATAGATTTTTAATAGGAAAATAATTGCTATAACTTCAATAATTCATAGAAAATGCATATGAACTCCAAATTACTTCATTCCAGTTCCTAAAATTTTGTAATTTTATTCTCTAGCACTTAGTGTCTCTGTTTTATCATGACAACAGTAAGAAAATTAGTCCCACACTTAATCCTATTTAAAACACATGAAACCTTTGAAAATCCATAACTTGAAATCTATAACTCGAAAAATTATGATTTCTGTTCCTAGGATTTTATTTTAATATGTAGATTATTACTGTGTATTTTATTTATATGTTTGGTGTAATGTTAATTTCTCTATACGCACTGTGCTTGTTTGTATTGTGGCGAGTAGAAGAGCCCGTTGCTGAGGATCCTGGTGAGCAGCAGGTTGAAGTAGTTGAGCAGGAGCTCATTGAAGGCAAGTTGTGCCCTTGACCACTTTTTACCCAATAATGTTCTTTAATATCATTTATCCATGCATAGGTTAATTTTGAATGGACCCAATAGGTCACCCTAGATTGTTTATCTCATTACCTTGTTTACCCCTGAATCACTTGGGTAGTTTGCTATTGCTTTACATGGTTTTGGGATAATCATTTATTATGTCTATGTTCCAATTCTTTTTGTTATTCTATTTATGTTCATGTTGAGATCATTAATGTTAATTGGAACATAGAGCTTAACTTGAGTAACACGTGCCACCACAAGGGTTTAATGGGACGCCCTTGGCTGACTAATTAGGAAAGCTAGTGGAGGACTACCTTACCCGAAAGGGGCAAGGGCAGTAGGGGAGTGGTCAGTGTAGGGAGGTCCTTGGTTGATTTAGCTGCGATGGCGGTCAGACAAGAACCCTGCATTGGAACTTCCTATAAACTGTAGCGGGTTTTCGGAAGCTAGTGGAACTTTGTAAAGGCCTCGTAGTGTTGCCCTGCCGCGCTTCCTAGGTAGAGGTGTATGGGATTCACGACCCCTTGGCAGATGGGTAGCATGACTTGTGGGTAAAGGGTACAACCTCTGCAGAGTGTAAAACTGGTATACTAGCCGAGCTCACGGTCATGAGCAGCTCAGGACTCTCTGATGTTTAAATTATGGAACTTAAATTCAATTTTGTCATTTGCATTGCATGGGTTTATTATTAATTTTGTTCTATTATTTTATTATGGTTCGGTATTTACTTACACTTAGTAATTGCTAATAAAATTTTGACCAACTACTTAAAAGCAATGCTCAGCTTTAACCATTCTCTTTGATAAGCCTTACACTCCATGAGCTCCCACCTTTGGTGAGTTCATGCCACATTATTCCCCACGACTTGTTGAGCTATGATCATGTGTGAGCTCACCCTTGCTGTCTCACACCCCCCCCCCCACAGGAGAAGAGCAGGTGGTTCAGGAGGAGCCACTAGGCGAGGAGTATGACCTGATCTAGGTGGCGTTTCTCAGTTGACATTGGCGCCAACGATCCTTAGTTCGTTTTATGTTTATTCTTTTATTTTGTAATAAGTCTTCCGCTATGTAATAAATACTCTGATGTTTTATGACATTTATCTCTATACACTCTGTTATTATATATGTTGTCTTCTTGGCGCATGTATGAGATGCACCTGGCTTTGTTCCTTAAAGCCGGGTGTGACATTGGAAGGCCATCAAGTCCCAAGTCTTGGCGGACTTTATGGCTGAATGGGTCGACACCCAGCTCCCAACAGCTCCAATCCAACCAGAACTCTGGACCATGTTTTTCGACGGGTCGCTGATGAAGACAAAAGCAGGCATGGGCCTGCTCTTCATCTCGCCCCTCGGGAAGCACCTACGCTACGTGCTACGCCTCCACTTCCCGGCGTCCAACAATGTGGCCGAGTACGAGGCTCTGGTCAACGGGTTGCGCATCGCCATCGAGCTAGGGGTCCGACGCCTCGACGCTCGCGGTGACTCGCAGCTCGTCATTGACCAAGTCATGAAGAACTCCCACTGCCACGACCCGAAGATGGAAGCCTACTGCGATGAGGTTCGTCGCTTGGAGGACAAGTTCTACGGGCTCGAGCTCAACCACATCGCCCGACGCTACAACGAGACTGTGGACGAGCTGGCTAAGATAGCCTCAGGGCGAACAACGGTTCCCCCGGACTTCTTCTCCCGAGACCTGCATCAACCCTCCGTCAAGACCGACGGCACGCCCGAGCCCGAGAAGGCCTCGGCCCAGCCCGAGACACCCTCGGCTCAGCCCGAGGCACCCTCGGCCCCCAAAGGTGAGGCACTACGTGTCGAGGAGGAGCGGAGCGAGGTCACGCCTAATCGAAGCTGGCAGACCCCGTACCTGCAATATCTCCACCGAGGAGAGCTACCCCTCGACCGAGCCGAAGCTCGGCGGTTGGCGCGGCGCGCCAAGTCGTTCGTCTTGCTGGGGGACGGGAAGGAGCTCTACCACGGCAGCCCCTCATGCATCCTCCAGCGATGCATATCCGTCGCCGAAGGCCAGGAGCTCTTACAAGAAACACACTCGGGGGCTTGCGGGCATCACGCGGCGCCCCGAGCCCTTGTTGGAAATGCCTTCCGACAAGGTTTCTACTGGCCGACCGCGGTGGCCGACGCCACTAGAATTGTCCGCACCTGCCAGGGGTGTCAATTCTACGCAAGGCAGACCCACCTGCCCGCTCAGGCTCTGCAGACCATACCCATCACCTAGTCGTTTGCTGTGTGGGGTCTGGACCTCGTCGGCCCCTTGCAGAAGGCACCCGGGGGCTACACGCACCTGCTGGTCGCCATCGACAAATTCTCCAAGTGGATCGAGGTATGACCCCTAAACAGCATCAGGTCTGAACAGGCGGTGGCGTTCTTCACCAACATCATCCATCGCTTTAGGGTCCCGAACTCCATCATCACCGACAACGGCACCCAGTTCACCGGCAGAAAGTTCCTGGACTTCTGTGAGGATCACCACATCCGGGTGGACTGGGCCGCCGTGGCTCACCCCATGATGAATGGGCAAGTAGAGCGTGCCAACGGCATGATCCTGCAAGGACTCAAGCCGCGGATCTACAACGACCTCAACAAGTTCGACAAGCGATGGATGAAGGAGCTCCCCTCGGTGGTCTAGAGTCTGAGGACAACGCCGAGCCGAGCCACGGGCTTCACACCGTTCTTTCTAGTCTATGGGGCCGAGGCCATCTTGCCCACAGACTTAGAATACGGTTCCCCAAGGACGAGGGCCTACGACAACCAAAGCAATCGAGCTAACCGAGAAGACTCGCTGGACCAGCTAGAAGAGGCTCGGGACATGGCCTTACTACACTCGGCGCGGTATCAGCAGTCCCTGCGACGCTACCACGCCCGAGGGGTTCGGTCCTGAGACCTCCAGGTGGGCGACTTGGTGCTTCGGCTGCGACAAGACGCCCGAGGGCGGCACAAGCTCACGCCTCCCTGGGAGGGGCCGTTCGTCATCGCCAAGGTTCTGAAGCCCGGGACGTACAAGCTGGCCAACAGTCAAGGCGAGGTCTACAACAACGCTTGGAACATCCGACAGCTACGTTGCTTCTACCCTTAAGATGCTTTCAAGTCGTTCATACACCTCGTTCACACACGAAGTCTAACCATCAAGGAAGGGTCAGCCTTGCCTCGGCAAAGCCCGACCCTCCCTCGGGGGCTAGAAGGGGGGAACCCCCTCTGCGTCAAAATTTTCCTCGAAAAAAGTCTTCCATCAAAAAGGCTTCTGTGTTCCCCGGCTATATCAGTAGCAGGACCCCAAGAAGCGAATGAGGGCACATGTAAGTGGCAAGGTCGACCGAGCCGAGGGACTCCTACGCCTCTGGGATACGGATACCTCACTCGTCACCTACCACGAAAAATGACTCTTACTTGGGCAAGCCACCCTGCTACTGACGAACGGGGCCGAATACGCAAAACGGAAGGAAAAGGAGCACAACCTTATACTACGATAATAAAGTGTTCGGGCCTCAGCAGCCGCAAAAGACACATATGCATTCAAAGAAAACTGCTCCGGCTGAGTCAGGCGTCGCCCGGAGAAGGAGCCGCGCCCTCGGCTTCGTCCCCACCCTCGGCAAGGTCCACCCCAGCCTCGGACGACAGCGCAAGCGGGAGGATCTCTGCCTCGAAGGTGGTTGCCAGCACCGCGCTCGGGCCCGCGGCGGCCGCGTCAAGCCTCTGGACTTCGGCCAGGGCGGCTTCATCTTCGTCGAGGAGTCAATACCCCTCGCTGACCCGCTCCAGATCCACAACATAGTGGGAAGCAAGCACGGCGAAGGCCCGCCTGACGCCGTGATGCAGCGCCTCGCGGAGTCTGCCACGCGCATGGTCACCCAAGGCCTGCAGGCGACTTTGAGGGGAGCTTCCCGAGGGGACGTCGTCGAAGCCAAAGACCCGGTAGAAAGCCGAGATGGCATCGGACATGGCCGCGTGGTCGGCCTCCCTCTACTCGGCCGCCTGAGCAAGCGCCTTGGTGGACTTATCAAGGGCAGACTCGAGCTCTGCGAATAGCCAAAGCGCAAGACCTCAAACACAAGTTGAGCAACCGAGCTGAAACAAAAACTTAAAACAGCCAAGACATACCTCCGGCTCGGGCACGCTGCTCCGAGGATGCGGCTTGGGCCACGGCTAGGTCTGCTGCAAGGGCTCCGGCCCGGCTTTCGACCTCGGCGGCCCGGCCCCGAGATTGGTCCCGCTCGCCGGTGACCTGGTCAAGCTTTGACTGCTGCCGCTGCACCTCTGCGCGTGCCGCTGCTGCCTCTGCTCCCAGATCGGCACAGAGCAACCGAAGGTCCGCCACCTCGGCGCTCTGTTGGGAGAGGCGCACGGTAGCCCTGGCAAGCGTGGTCCTCAGGGACCGCAGCGAACCCCAGACATCGACCTCGCGGCGGATGAATGACGACTTGGCGGCGCTCAGATCCGTCAGATCCTGAGGGAAGGAAGCGAGGCGTCACAAAGAACGCCTTGATCACGAGAAAGGTATGCCTGAAATCATTACCTGGAGAATCTTGGGAACGTCCCTGCAAAAGACCTCCAAGGATGACCGGAGCGACCCCACCGTTGCCTCGGCACACTCATGGAGCTCATCCCAAGACTGCTCCTCCCGCTCATCGTCAAGAACGAAGAGGGGATCCGAGGCCCCACGAGTCCGGAACCGAAGCAACTGGTGCCGCCCCTCAGAACTCCGCCACGCGGGGACAAGGCTGCCGCTCGACGGGACGGGTCGCGGTCCCGTGCCCCCTCCTCCGAGGCACCAAGTAGCGACGCCTCGGCCATCTCAGCGTCGGCGTCGACGGGTCGCTCCACGGTCAGGACGTCGACGGCCTCGGTAGCAGCCGGCGCCAACGCCGGCAACATGTCCGGTGGACCCGAGACCACGGCCGCGCCAGCATCCTCCCCCAGCGTGACGGCCGCCTCGACAGAAGAGCCAGCCTCGGGAGCTCGCTCCATGGCAACTGGTGCCGCCTGAGCCCCCCGCTGTGGGGCGTCTTGCAAGGAGGTCAGCTGGCCGGCGAGGCCTGGCGCGGCACTAGCTGCGGAAGCCGATGCCATCTTGAGGACCTTCCGGGGAGCCAGATCGGTCGGACCGTGACTCCGCTTGCTAAGGAGAAAAGGAAAATCAGGGGCAGGACATACGAAGGAGGAGCCAGGACAAAGATATCCTAAGATACTTACCCACTCCGGGCCATAATCAACCGTGCCTATGGGGAGGTCTCTCGAACCTCGACCCCCGAAGGTACCCCCGAGGTCTGCCTCGCTGCCAGCTTCGGTACCATCCTCGCCTTGGGTGCCCTAGGCGCCCGAGAGACGGACTACCCAGGCGCAGCCACGACAACCTGAGGATCGCCCTCCTGCGCAGCCGGCACGGGCGACGGCTCTCAGGGAACAGGCAGCTCGGCCTGACTCCCCGGGGTCACCTCAACTTCCCCGACTGAGGGGTCAAGTACCCCCTCGGTCTGCCCCCGCTCTTCGGACTGGGACCCCGACGTCCCGGCCCCGGATACCAACGGCACCAGCCCGCTCGGGGGCTAGCTTGACGACCCCTGGTCCGGCCTCAGATCCGGGCTGAGGCCAAGGCGGGCAGCCATATCGTCGTCTTCGACATCGTCTTCATCGTCGTCGTCGTCAGGCGTCTCCGGCGACGGCTCCCTCGGGAGCCCATCCCTCTCCTGCCGACGATGGAGCCTTTCCAAGGCGTCCCGAGCCCGCGTCCGCTTGCGGGCCCGAGCCTTCTTCGCGTCCTTTTTCTCCTTCCTCTTCTCTGCGGCAACCCTCCGCGCAGCTCGGTCCACCGCGTCCTCCGGGACCGGTGGTCGGGAAGGCTTGTGACACCCTACCTCCTGGAGACAGACGAAAAGTCTCGGCTGTGAGGACCAAGGGCAATCCGACGCAAGGAGAAAGAAGGAGCGGACACTCACCAGGGACACACACCCGCGGTCGGGACGCATCAAGGGCTGGGAAAGGGCGCCGGCGTCCGGTTTCCCCAACGTGACGGCAACCCTCCTGTGGAGGTCGTCGACGGGAAGGGGATCCGAAGACATCCGCAAACCCTCCAAGTCGGCCTCCGGCGTCATCTCCCAAAGCGGCAACCGCCGCTCCGTCAAGGGAAGCACCCTCCGGCGATGAATGGCGGCAACCACTCCCGCAGCGGTGAGCCCTCCTTTCCGCAACTCCTCCAGGGCCTTCAGAAGGGGTTGGAGATTCTTCTGTCTGTCGTGCGGGGTCCCATAGCGCTAGACATCGGCGGCAGCGGTCACCACTCGCTGAGAAAACGACGGGAGCCTCCCGTCATCATTTCGGAGATAGAACCACCGGCGCTGCCACCCTTTGTTCGAGGACGCAAGGATGGCGGGAATATACTGCGGCGCCCGCACCTGCCTCAGCTGGAGGATGCAGCCACTAGCCCGCACTGCCGTGCAGACCCTTCTCTCCCCCGTCGGCGAAGCAAAAAGCTCAACGGAGAAGAAATGAGTCCACAGGTCCCATTGAGGGTCAATCCCCAAGTATCCTTCACAAACCGCCACGAAGATGGCGGCTTGCGAGATGGAGTTGGGACTGAGGTTGTGCAGCTCCACCCCGTAGACATGCAGAATCGACCGCATAAAACGGCTTGCCGGCACTCCGAACCCCCGCTCGTGAAAGGAGACAAAGCTCACGACATACCCCGGCGGCGGGAACGGGGCGGCTCCGCTCGGGGGAGGCATCCACTCCGGCTGCGAGTCACTGGAGAGAGGGCGAAGTAAACCCTCAGCAACAAGGGCATCCAAGTCATCCGCCGTGACGGTGGAGAAGGGCTACGGGTCGCGTGGCGAAACAATGGTCACCCGGCCGGCCATCACCAAGCAGAAGAGGTGGTGGCGGAAAGGACTAGGTGAGCGGTTTCCTTTCTCTAGCTATTCCCTCGGGTTGCGAAAACCTAAGAGGGAGGCAAGTAGCAAGAGTAAAAAACCGTCACCGGTTCCTCTCCCGGATATATAAAGACCTAGGCGAGACCCGTTCAACACTTCGCCCGAACCCGCCGCGGGATTCAAAACCCAAAGCGAAACGCCCGTTCCTCGAACGGCTCGCGCACGCGCAACGGCTGCCCCGCGAACCACTCGTCCCGTCGCATTAACTCTGCGGCGAGACAGGCGGCACCTTTGGTAGGAGAAGCGGGTGACGCTTCGCCTTCGCCATAATGACCGCGTCAAAAAAAGGTGCGCCACGTCATTCGATTTCGTATCCTTTTCCTCTTCCTCTTTCTCTCTCTTACAACAGGGACCGGGAAAGGGGATACCCCGAAAGGGATCCTTCTCCACGAAGGAAACGGGCCTCAAGGCCCCCTACTGATCAGAGGTTCGAAGGCTGGCCCCTTGGAGGGGTTCAACAGCCGCCTCATAGCGCTCGGGCTCCGTGCCCACTACTGGTCAGAGGTTCGAAGGCCGGCCACTCGGAAGGGTTCAACGGCCGCCTCAGGCCACTCGGGCTCCGCACCCACTACTGATCAGGGGTTCGTAGGCTGGCCCCCGAAGGGTTCACAGCCGCCTCAGACGCAGAGCGAGGGATGACCCCGGGTACGTTCGATACATAACCAAGGCTCGGGCTGCGCTCCCGAGGTACCCTAGGACATTTCCAAGACCAACGGGAATGATTTTGTAACGGAATCCCATCAGAGGGAGGCATCGAGCCCTCGGACCCCGTCAAAAGGGGACCGGGTCCGGCAAATCACTCGCAGGTACTTTTGGAGCGCGCCTCCGGGCCTCTAGCCGACCCCTAACAAATGGGGCACGGGCGTCCACTCGGATTACCCGTTAGCAGCTCACTGGAGACACCATGTTCGGCGCCCTCCAAGGGCAACATGGCGCTTTTCCCCCCCTCCTCCTTGAGGAAAGGCGACGCAGGGGCGTATGTAAAAAAGTCGAGTCTGTCCTTGACCGTCCTCTCGCCCTGTGTGGAGGCTCGGGGGCTGCTCTCGCAAACCCGGCTCCGGCCAAACCGTTGACAGCGTCAACATACCAGCCCGAGAACTTGGGACCCGACCGTGCACCCGGGCTACGGCCAGCTCGCATGAGGGAACAACCAGACCGGCCGAAGCATCGCGAAACGCATTAAGACCTTGAAGGAGTTAAACCACTCCTCCGAGGCCTCGGGGGCTACACCCGGTGGGTGCGCTCGCTCGCACCCACCGGAACAAAACGCAACCGAGAAAGGTCGGTGCCCTTGCAAAAAAGTGCGACAAAAGCCTCCAAGCGAGTATTAACACTCCCTTCGAGGCTCGGGGGCTACTGTCGGGGACTATAATTAGGGGTACCCCCAAGACTCCTAATCTCATCTGGTAACCCCCATCAGCACAAAGCTGCAAAGGCCTGATGGGTGCGATTAAGTCAAGGCTCGGTCCACTCAAGGGACACGATCTCGCCTCGCCCGAGCCCAGCCTTGGGCAAGGGCAGCCGACCCCGGAGGATTTACGTCTCGCCCGAGGACCCCCTCCAGCAACGGACACACCTTCGGCTCGCCCGAGGCCCAGTCTTCGCCAAGAAGCAACCTTGGCCAAGTCGCCACTCCGACCGACCGTATCGCAGGAGCATTTAATGCAAGGATGGCCTGACACCTTATCCTGACGTGCGCCCTTCAGTCGACAGAGCCAAAGTGACCGCAGTCACTTCGCCGCTCCACTGACCGGCCTGACAAGAGGACAGCACCGCCTGCGCCGCTCCGACTGTTGTGTCACTCGACAGAGTGAGGCTGACAGCAGCCAAGACCGGCCTCGGGCGCCATAGGAAACTCTGCATCGCCCGACCCCAGGGCTCGAACTCGGGCTTAGCCCCGGAAGACGACGAACTCCACCTCACCCGACCCTAGGGCTCGGAGTCGGGCTCAGCCCCGGAAGACGACGAACTCCGCCTCGCCCGACCCAGGGCTCGGACTCGGGCTCGGCCCCGGAAGACGACGAACTCCGCCTCGCCCAACCCCAGGGCTCGGACTCAGCCCTGGCCTCAGCCGACGGTCTCCGCCTCACCCGACCCAGGGGCTCGGACTCGACCTCGGCCTCAGAAGACAGACTCGACCTCGACCTCGGAGGAGCCTCCGCCTCGCCCAACCTAGGGCTCGGACCGACCACGTCACAGGAGGCGCCATCATTACCCTACCCCAAGCTAACTCAGGCTACGGGGAACAAGACCGGCGTCCCATCTGGCTCGCCCCGGTAAACAAGTAATGATGGCGCCCCGCATGCTCCATGACGATGGTGGCTCTCGCCCCCTTACGAAAGCAAGGAGACGTCAGCAAGGACTCGACAGCCTCGACAGCTGTCCTTCTGCCAGGCTCCAGCGCTCCTCCGAGGGCCACGACACCACACGAACAGGGTGCCAAAACCTCTCTGGCTGCCACGACGGCATGTACTTAGGGCACTAGCTCTTCTCTACTAGACACGTTAGCACACTGCTACACCTCCCATTATACACCTGGACCCTCTCCTCACGCCTATAAAAGGAAGGTCCAGGGCCCTCTTACAGAGGGTTGGCCGCGCGGGGAAGGACGGGACGGCGCGCGCACAGGCCTCTCGCTCCCTCCCGCGCGGACGCTTGTAACCCCCTACTGCAAGCGCACCCGACCTAGGCGCGGGACAAACACGAAGGCCGTGGGTTTCCCCTTTTACGCCTGTCTCCCTCCGGCTTTCTCCCCCTTCGCGCTCCGTCTCGCGCCGACCCATCTGGGCTGGGGCACGCGGCGACAATTTACTCGTCGGTCCAGGGACCCCCCCGGGGTCGAAACGCCGACACTCGGGTTACCATCAGATCAAGATCCGTGCCAGTGATATTCCAAAGATGGCCTTCTCTACCCGATATGGGCTCTATGAATTTTTGGTGATGTCTTTTGGGCTGACCAATGCCCCGGCTTATTTCATGTACTTGATGAACTCAGTTTTCATGCCAGAGCTGGACAAATTCGTAGTGGTTTTCATTGATGATATCCTTGTCTATTCCAAAAATGAAGACGAGCATACTGAGCATCTGCACATCGTGCTTCAACGACTGCGCGATCATCGTCTTTATGCTAAGTTGTCTAAATGTGAATTCTGGCTAAGGGAAATTAAATTCTTGGGTCACACAATTTCTCAGGATGGGATATCAGTTGATCCTGAGAAGGTACAATAAGTAATGGATTGGAAACCTCCTACCACAGTGCGGCAGATTCGGAGTTTTCTGGGATTGGCAGGGTATTATCGACGATTTATTCCGGATTTCTCTAGAATTGCCAAGCCAATGACTGAACTATTGAAGAAGGGAGTTAAGTACAATTGGAGCCAGAAGTGTGAAGATGCCTTTCATACACTAAGGCAGCATTTGACAACAGCCCCAATGCTAGCTCAACCTGATAACACCAAGCCCTTTGAAGTGTATTGTGATGCTTCCGGTACGGGATTGGGATGTGTCTTAAAGCAAGACAACAGAGTAATTGCTTATGCCTCCCGAGCACTTAGACCCCATGAGCAGAACTACCCTACACATGATCTGGAGTTAGTAGCCGTGGTTCATGCTCTTAAGATATGGAGACATTACTTGATGGGAGCTCACTACAACATTTACACTGATCATAAGAGTCTCAAATACATTTTCACTCAGGCAGATCTTAACATGAGGCAGAGGAGATGGTTAGAGCTAATCAAGGACTATGATTTGGAGGTGCATTACCATCCTGGCAAAGCCAATGTTGTGGCAGATGCCTTGAGCAGAAAGGCCCAGTGCAATTGTATGAGCATGGATGCAAAAGTCACCACCCTGTGTGATGAGTTGTGCAAGTTGAACCTAGAAGTTGTTTCTTCAGGTGCCTTGAATTATATCTCGGTGGAGCCCACCTTACAAGAGCAAATAGTCAGGGCACAGATTGAAGACAAGGGTGTTTAGGTTATTAAGGAAATGATCAAGCAGAAAGCAGAGAAATACAAATGCTTCCGGCAGGACAGCAGAGGAATCTTATGGTTTGGAGATCGATTGATTGTTCCCAAGAACCCTGAGCTCAGAAAGAAGATATTGGATGAAGCTCACCTTTCAAAATTCTCCATGCACCCCGACAGCAACAAGATGTATCATGATCTCATATCTTTATACTGGTGGACCAGAATGAAGAGGGAAATTGCCAAGTACATATCCGAGTGTGACACCTGCCAGAGAATTAAGCCAACCATTTGAAGGCAGCGGGCCCTTTGCAACCCCTTCCCATACCATCTTGGAAATGGGAGGACATTTGCATGGACTTTATCGTGGGATTGCCCAATACCTCTCGGCACCATGATTCCATTTGGGTCATTGTGGACAGATTGACCAAGACCGCTCATTTCTTACCAGTGCATACCACCCATAAGACAGAGAAATATGCAGAAATCTATGTTGATCAAATAGTGCGTTTGCATGGTATTCCAAAGACCATTGTATCTGATAGAGGAGCGCTGTTTGTGGCACACTTTTGGGAGCAGCTACAAGAATCACTTGGGGCCCATGCAATAAGGAGCTCCGCATATCATCCGCAGATAGATGGCCAGACAGAAAGAATAAATCAAATCCTCGAAGACATGTTGTGAGCCTGTGTGCTACACTATGGTAAAAATTGGGACAAGTGTCTTTCCTTGGCAGAATTCTCCTATAATAACAGCTATCAATCCAGTTTGAAGATGGCACCTTTTGAAGCCTTATATGGGAGATGTAGAACCCCGCTGAATTGGTCTCAAGCAGGAGAGAGGGAAATATTTGGACCAGACTTGGTACTTGAAGCAGAGGAAAAGGTTAGAGTTATTATGAAGAACCTAGAAGCTGCTCAGGCCAGGCAAAAGAGCTATCATGACAGAAGGAGGAAGCCTCTGCAGTTTAATGTGGGAGATCATGTTTATCTTAAGGTGTCACCCACCAAGGGTGTCCAGAGATTCGGAATCAAGGGCAAGCTAGCTCCTCGCTACATTGGACCCTATGAGATCAAAGCAAATTGTGGACCTGTAGCCTATCAATTGGAATTGACACCCCACATGTCAGCAGTTCACAATGTGTTTCATGTATCTCAGCTACGGGAATGTGTCCGCCTACCCACTAAAGTGCTACCTGAACCAGAAATTGAGATAGAACCGGACTTGTCCTATCAAGAGTACCCCGTCAAGGTATTGGATCAGAAAGAGAGGTCAAAGCGGGCAAGGTCAATCAGAATGTATAAGGTTCAGTGGAGTCACCATTCAGTAGAAGAAGCTACATGGGAGACTGAGGATTTTCTACGCTCTCGCTTCCCCGACTTTCTGCCCAAAAGAGTCGGTATGTAACCCCAAAACCCCCACTGCCCTTTGAATACAAATATAAGAAAAACTTAGATGATAAGGGTAGTCTAAGTTGTGGTTTTGACTTAAAAAGGACTTCCTTCTGAAGTCGCAAAGAGAATGACATTCGAAGAGCAGTTAACTAGTGAAACTTGAATATAAGAAGGAACAACACACCAGCACGCCTTCTCGGCACTCCTCCAGGGGACTCTACCTAAAATCTCGGAGCGAGATTCCCTTAAGGGGGGAGGGTTGTAACACCCCAAGTGTTACCATGGCTATGGCACATCTATGCACTAATGAATGTGATCACATGTGGAAGAAACTTAAGGAGAAGAGCATAAGAATCTTGGAGACCATGTATTAACCAAGAAAGTTAATGACCTAAAAGCATTACCCAAGCTTTTGTGCACTTATCACCTTGGACAAGAGGGGAGTAAACCCTAGACCCCTCTTGAACCCCTATCTCCTAAAACCATGGTTGAAGGGGGGAGAGATTAAGCAAATGTGCAAATCATGACCTAACCTTTGGCTAAAGTTAAGTAACATATTAATCAACAAATATAGAGAGGAAACATTGCAAAAAGACCCCTTAAGAAACCCCTAATCCATTCCTTAAGTAGAGAGAGAGCTAGAGCTCTCTAATTCTCTCTAAGTCAAAATCTACACCTAATCTAAAGATCCACCGTGTTCACCTTGAATATGGCACCAAAACCACCTAAGTTCTATACCAAAAATGTGGCATACCACCTAAGGCACCCCCTGGAAAAAGTTGAGACCGAGCCCTTGACGTTTGACATGTCTTGGCATCACTTTTGTCGCGAAGTGGGCAGGGAGACAAGCCAGATTTGGCGTCCGCATATCTTCTGACCTAGGGCTTATCTTCCCTTGGAACTCACATACAAGAGATAGCCATAGGTGCCAGGAAGAGGTCTGCGCCAGATTTTTGCCAAGATTCGCACGTATGCGATCTCAGCAAGCATTTGAACATGGGCAGAAGAACACCTCCACGTGTTCGACGCGCTCTGCGCACGCCAGAGCACGCCCGCGCCCGACCCGGCGTGCCCCGAGCCGCGCTGAGCCGCGCCCGCGTCGCCTGCTCGCGCCCGCGCCTATAAATCACCCTCAGGCGTCGACCGTACTCCTCCGCGCACGCTCGACCTCACCGGAGCCCGAAACCACCAGCGTTTGCCCTGTGCACGGTGTGCCCGCGGCCACCCGAGCCCCTGCCACCGTAGACCTGCCAATAGAGCCCTTCCCAGCCATGCCCGACCCTTGGAAGAGACTGTGCACGCCTCGGTGAAGCTCCCCGAGCGAGGAATCGGACTTTGCTTCGCCGGAGAAGCCAGTCCATGGTCGCCGGACTTCACCCGACCGCCGGTGAACGTAGACCGGGTAATCCTCTGCTCCATTCTTCGATTCCTTGTGCACATAGCCTCTACGTCACCCCGTGGAGCTCATCGTGCCATTTGATTGAACTAGATCGTCGTGGTTTAGCCGGAACATCCGCCGCCGACGAGATCACCCGCCTGCGCAAGTGGACCGGACGATTCCGGCCACCTCCGTCGTCGAGCCGTACACCGTTGTGACCGCCAGGACCTCCCGGAGCCAACCCCGCCCCTCGCCGGACCTCTCTCGCCGCCGGTAAGCCGCGTCGCCCTTTTCTTTTCCGCGGGTACTGTTTAAACCTGGGGAGGGACCGCGGGGGAGAAGAAGAAAAGGCTAGGGGGGTTTTGTGCATTGTTAGTGACTCAGGGGAATAGTAGCGCAGGGGTATAACTGAGAGGATTAGTTTGGAAAGAACCCGAGGTCTTCGGTGCAAAGTGGTTTTTCCAGGAAACCTTTTTATTAATCTGATTTAAATTCAAACAGAACTTGAATAATTCATATCTTCTGTTTTGTTCACCCAAATTGAGTCAAACCAATTTTGCTAGATCTTAAATAATGTAAACTACTTAAGAAAAATATAGAACCCCTAAGTGTTATAGAAAACTTTAAAGTTCTGATTTAAATATTGATTTGGCCAAAAGCTAAATAATAGGAGGAAAAATAGTTGCACTGTTAGACTGAGATTAAGAAAATTTGGAGAAGTACCTACTCACTTCCTAACCTGTTTAAAAATAATGAACCCTTCTGTACACCCAGTTAAGGTAGAGTTTACCATTTAAATCCTTTTTAACCTAAAGTTAGAGAAAACAATAATGGAGATTTAAATAAAGAACCAGGGAGCACCCATATTTTTGTTAGTCTAATTTTTCAGTATAGTTCACTAGAAAAATTTATTATACCCTGGGTTAGTATAAATTAATTGGGATACCTTTTATTTTAAGAAAACAAGAAAAAGTTAGAAAAACCCTAGAAAAATAACCTCAAGGTGAAAACACCCCAAACCTTGGGATAATTAATGTTTTGTTATTAAGAACATAGGAAAAATATGAAATTTGCTGTTTGACATTTTTCAAATAACAAGATAGTAGAAAATGTCTTTTTGACATTAAATTTTAGAAAATCACAACTAAATAACCACCAATTAACTTTTTGTGATTTTTTGCACAGAAGCTTATGATTACTGTTAGATACCAACAAAAATGACCCTTAGGACAGAACCCACCCCTAGTTTAAAGTTGTAGTGCAAAGTGACCCCCTTTGCCCCACTTTTGTTATTTTTGTCCAAGGCATACTCTTTTTATTCTGGACCTCAAATTCATAGAACAGACTAGAGTGACCAATGGTAACCCACTGTAATTTTTACAGAATTTTTGGAAAAAGTTAAACCACTGTTGTAGTTCAAATCCACACTAGAATTCATAAATAGAAAATGAAAAAGGGGAAATTAATAGTGGAAATTAGGGTCACCCTAGCCCAACCAGCAAAACCCTTTCTTTTAAATTGTCCACTAAAATATATAAGGGAAGTACAAATCCACTATGCTTATCCCTAACAAAACTACAAACCTAAGTTGATAAGCATACACCACCAAGAGCCAAGTAAGACCAAGAAACCCTAAGTTACTAAACAAACTTAGTTTTCTTTTACTTAGCATAATGTTTACCAAATCCTGCATAATCATGGCATGCATATTCTTATTCATTGCATTCGATAGATTGCAACCTCGCTGACGGAGAGTACGTCCTCGTGCCGGAGCAAGGAGCTGCTCAGGAGGTAGCCCCGGATCCAGCGCCAGAGCCTGCACCAGAGGATCTGCCTACCACAGCTTTGGAAGGCAAGCCCCGGTTTTATGCATAACCTGTTATTTATGCTATTTTACTACACTTAATGATTGTAGGATTGAATGTGCACTTAAGTGTAGGAGTTGTTTGAAACCCTAGTTGCATGATCTCAGGAATCCTATTGAGATGAATACTAGTATGCTAGGTCGAGTAGCTGCTTTGCTAATTAGGATCTCGGTAGAAGTCGAGTGGTTTTTCTAAGCACTCGCGCGAGGTCAGGACATTGATTGTACCCCCTTTCATATCATACTGATGTTGGTCTGTGGACACGGATCCATGGGGATGCGTGGTCTACGAGATGAAATTGGAATAAGGATTAACGTGTGGATACCTGTGTCAAGCGATTGAACGTACTAAGCACATGCCGAGAAATATGGTAAATCGGTAAGCCTAGTACCTGATTGAACCTGGCAGCAGATTGCCCTCCTCACGCGACCTGAGACGTGGTCTCCCATTCCGGTTATGGTGGGTACAAGTGCGGTCACTGCACGACGGCAGCCAGGGTCAGTGAGGCATTGTACGCCAAGGCGGTGAGCCAATCTCTGCTGACGGGGAATCGATGGGGACGGTTGATGTGTGTGGGGACGGAGTGCCCCTACATATCATGTGTTTAGGTTTACCTTGCAAGGCTAAAAACTCGATTCGAATCGTCTGCTTCTCGCAGCTAATGAGACTGCTTGATCCATTGTACTGCATTGAGTAACAAGTTGAAATGTGATGATGAGACAAAAGATGTTGATTGCTAAATATGTTTGATACCATGAATGAGTAGATAGTACACATTTAGTCTTAAGAGAGTCACACTTAAACTTGACAAAGCTAAAACTTGATTTATAAACTCAGCTAGTGCTTTTGGCAACCAAACCCCACAGCCAAACAGCTGCATGTCTAGAGGTAGAGGAGTAGATTCCTCACACCGGGTAAGTCTAGCTGAGTATTAGTATACTCAGCCTTGCTTGTGGCATAATTTTTACAGGTTCTCTGGAGGACATGGTTGCTGGAGTGACTTGGCCATCCATCTTGCCACCGGGTTGGACAGTCGAGTGGGATCCTGCCTCGGCTGAGGAGGAGCATGAGGAGTGATGGGACAGGCTTCCCCATCTCTCTGTTTATTTATCGTTAGTTTTATTCCACTGCATTTCGGACAATGATGACTACTTTTGCTAAAACTCCGATGATGATGTAATAAGTTAATACTCCTTAATGTATGGTTTTATGCTTTATTGTATTTGCTCTGTGACTCACCATCGAGTGAGATTGTGGTACTTGATCCTGTCAGTGGCCTCGTCGGACTAGATCCGAGGGATTGACGGGTTATTCCCATTTAAGTGTGGTCTAGCCTTTGAGGCGGGACTTAGGCACTTAAGTTGGAATAATTCGGGCAGTTTCGCCACATTGAGTGTCCTGGCGGGCAGCAAGGTGTGCTTGAATAAGGATCACCTCAAGGCGTGGAGTACTGGCTATTGTGTCCCTAGCGGGCGGCAATTTGAGTCGGCTGTAATATGCACTAGTATAGGCATGTAGCCAACAATTGAAAATTGTATGATTCTTGTGATCATTTTCCTTGTATTCAACAATTGGAATGTATGATTCTTGTGATCATTTTCCTTGTATTCTTTTCTATTGTTGGTTATATATCAGATTTTAGAAGATTATTGTGATCGTTTTCCATGTATTCTTTTCTATTGTTGGTTATATACCAGAATTTAGAAGATTCTTGTTATCCTTTTCCTTGTATTTTATTCACCTGCTTGTTTTATTGATGTGACAGAAACTTCTAGATTGTTCCTTGTATTTTTCTTGTAATGTATCAGTATATTATATGTGTGTATCTTCTAAATTGAAAAAAATTGAATATTCCTTGTAACATATTTTTCTTGTATTTTTCTAGATTGTTCCTTTTTCTTGTATTGGATGATGACTAGGTCAGATCAAACTACTCCATTTTCCAAATAATTAGAAATGTGTATAGGTTTATATATCCGTACTCATCATATAAATGAAGCAAATTTGACAAACACTACTAGTAGTGTCGACAAATGATACCTCAACATCTAAATTTAAGATCTAAAGTTTTCAAACAAGTAGGGATCTAAAGCTATATCTAAACTTTAGCTAATAACTATACATAATGCAACTTTTGCAACGAAACTCAGGATTATCGTAAGAGACAAAAAAGTGACAAAAAGGTGCATATACTGCAACCACCTTTAAAGGTTGTGGCAATAACTAACACATAATGCTACCACTTTACTGATGTTGTAATATCCAGTGAGCCACTAGGGACATTTTGCAACAACTGTTCTAGTGATAGCAATAACATCTTTCTCTTGCAACGAAAATCATGATTATTGCAATGCACAAATAAAGTGGCAAAAAGATGCATATATTGCAACCACTTTTAAAGGTTGTGGCAATAACTAACACGTAATGCTACAATTTTACTGATGTTGTAATATCTGGTGAGCCAGTAGGGATATTTTGCAACAACTATTCTAGTGGTAGCAATAACATCTTTCTCTTGCTACGAAAGTCATGATTATTGCAACGCACAAGTAAAGTGGCAAAAAAGGTGCATAAATTGCAACCATTTTTAAAGGTTGTGGCAATAACTAACACCTAATGCTACAACTTTATTGTTGTTGCAATATCCGGTGTGACACTAGAGTAATTTTGCAACAACTATTCTAGTGGTTGCAATAACACCTTTCTCTTGCAACGAAAGTCATGGTTATCGCAATGCACAAAAAAAGTGGCAAAACGGTCCATATATTGCAACCACTTTTAAAGGTCATGGCAATACATAACATCTAATGCAACAAAAATAGTGTTGTTGCAATATCTGTCGTGGCATTAGGGTGATTTTTTAGTAGTGTTTCTACAATAATATTCTCAACAATAAGTTGGTTGCAGGAGTTAGAATCATCAATTAAATCAAAGCAAGAAGTAGAATCATCTTTCTTTATAATTTCAGGAATTTCAACTAAATATGCCCCTGGGGTGCTAGCAATATTTTCTAACTTAGTAGTTAGCTCATTATTGTGAATGTTAAGAATTTCTATTTTCCTAGTAAGTTTTCAATAGCTTCTTGGGAGCTAGCTAACTTAGCCTTAAGTTTTTCATTCTCTTTAATAATGCCATCATCGGTAGCAATAGATGGAGCACTAGGTTCTAATTGCTCAATTTTAGTTGATAGCTCACAATTTAAATTTGCAAATGTTTCAAATTTTTCTAGCAAACTTTTGTAATCATTTTGAAAGCTAATCAACTTATTTTTCAAAGTTTTAAGTTGAGCCTTTTGCTTAGTGTAGACATCCTGAAAAAATATAACGGCTTCCACAAGCTCATCTACGGAGGGTTTTCCCTCACCTTCATCATCACTACTACTTTCATCACTAGAGGATGGAATACTCATTTTACCTCTTGCCATAAGGCACTTTCATGATGAGCATGAAGAGGACTGGTGGCTGCGCGTCCTTGGAGGTTCATCTTCGCTTGAAGAATCATTCCAAGTTTTGACACTTGTTAGCGCCTTGCCTTTATTACTCCCCTTTTTGGGCTCGGTCATAGTTGGACAGCTATCCCTGAAGTGGACCTTCTCCTCACATGCGAAGCATCCTCTCATTCTTTGCTTTTTCCTGTCAATGTTAAAGAGGAGATCCTCTACCTGTAGGTGCACACCCATTAGATTAATCTTGTGGATCATCCCCATTACCTTTTCGACGCGTCGGATTGTTTCTTCGTCCTCGGAGGATGATGTTGATGGTTGATTATCTTTATCATCATCACTTTCTTCTTCCTCCTCTTCTTCACTTGAGGAACTTGGAGTGGGAGACTTCTTTTTACCCTTCCTTTCATCACATGCAAAAGCATATGGCCTTAAGGAAGTTGGCTCCTCTCCCTGACACATTTTTCGCGACATCTCAAAGGCCGCGATTTTCCCAATCACAATGGTTAGGGTCATTGTACTCAAGTCCTCCATGTTGTGAAGAATAGTGATGATGCTCCCATATCTTTGTTGTGGTAGCAGGGAGATAATCTTTCTCACAATGTCCGCATCACCTAGCTTATTAATGCCAATAGAATTTAGCTCATTGATGATTAGATTCAAACGAGAATACATGTCTCTAACAAGCTCATTATCCTTTATAGCAAAAGAATTATACTCATTTAAGACTAGGCAATGTTTTTGCTCGAACATTTGATGTGTCGTCATGGAGCTCATACAATTTTAGCAAAATCTCATTAGTAGTTTTCAATGTAAAAACTTGATTAAATATATCCATGCTAAGAGATTCATATAAGCAATTTTTGGCTCTAACATTTAAATGAATTTCGTTTTCCTCACTCGTGGTGGGTTTCTCAGGATTTTTGGGTGGTTTCATCCCGTCATGAGTGACTCTCCAAACACATAGATCAATGGCCTCTAAGTAACAAGCCATTCTAGCACTATAATATGAGAAGTTAGTGTCGTCAAAGTGTGGTGGCCTATGGGTATCCATCCCCTTTCTCTAAAAAGTGTCGGCTCTTTTAGCGGTGAAACTAAAGCATTTCAAATGAGCCAAACCAGGCTCTGATACCAATTGAAGAAAATAAGTGACGCCTAAGAGGGGGTGAATTAGGACTTCTAAAACTTTCACTAAACTAGGCCACAAATAAATCCCTAGAGCAAAACCAATGCAATTAATCAAACTAGAATGTGAAAACTAGGTTTTTTCTAAGTGTTGTTATCTCTACCGCAATGACTAAGTTTCAATCTAAAACAATATAAGTATAAAGACAACATTGAAACTTAAATGCTTAATATAAATGCAGAAGCTAAAGAGCAAGGTAGAGATGCAAACTCTCATGGATGACGCCAGTATTTTTACCGAGGTATCCGAAACCGCGCAAGGTCCCGACTAATCCTCGTTGGTGCTCCAACGCAAAGGGAAGCCCATGCGAGGGCCAAGCACCTCGGTTGAGTAACTCCGTAGAGAGCCGCGGGCCTTCTCCACGCGCAAGTGGTGCTCCGCTTCCGGCTCCTCTCGGACGCTCCCTGCTGTCTCCACTATCGAGCTTCCAGCCAAAAAAGTCATGGGCCTCGTTCCCTCTGGTACACGGTGGTAGTCATGACACAAACTCGGTTGTCACGGTCTCATAAGACTCTCGCCCCACTCGGTACAATTACAACAGCTTGTGCAAGAGCCGAGGGGTTGTGTGGTTTTTCTAAACTCACTCAACAAACAAGGATTCACCTAGAGCAAGCGCTAACGCAGTCTAACTAACCTAAGCACTTTGCAAAGCACCTACACTAATCATCGAGTGATTCTATTAAGCACTTGGGTGTATGAGCTCTTGGAAATGTCTACTATATGCCTTGGTATGTTGCTTGGGCTCCCACACCTTGGAATGGCCTGTTGGGGGTGTATTTATAGCCCCCAACATAAAACTAGCTATTGGAGAAAAGTTGTGCTCTCTGTGGCACACCGGACAGTCCGGTGGTGCACCGGACAGTGCACTGTTCACTGTCTGGTGCGCCTAGTCGTTGGTCTGACACCGCAGATGACCTTTGGTGTGCAGGCTTTTTACACCGGACACTCTGGACTTCACACCGGATAGTTCGGTGGTCTTCTCTCCATAATGCCACCTGGAACTAGCCGTTCGGGCTACTATTCCTGGTGCACCGGTCAGTCCGGCGTGTGCCACCGGACAGTCCGGTGCTCCAGACCAGACAGTCCGCAGGCAACAGTTCCTTTGTTTCTTGGACTTCACTTGATCTCCATAATGTCTTCTTTTGAGGTATTGCTTTCCTCAATGGCTTAGTCCAAGTCACTTTAGCATCCTGTGAACTACAAACATAAACACATGCAAAATACATTAGTCCACAGGTTATGTTGATCATCAAACACCAAAGCCTATTTAGCCAAATGGCCCGGGGTCCATTTTCCTTACAGCAACTCTTAGACAAAACATAATTTGTACATTCTAGATTGTTTATATGCATAGGTTTTGTTCCAAGGATTTAAGTGTGGCCTAGTTTAGGAGAAGTTTTAGAAGTCCTAATTTAGCCCCCTCTTAGGCATCACCATTTCCTACAGGTGCATTATGTATGACTCTATGACTGAGACAAGAACCCTCTATTTAATAGACATGTATAAATCCTCCTTTGAGCTATAAAAGGGAGATGTAGAACAATACAGAAAAGGATTCATGTTCTAAACATGTTAGCATTTGGCTTTGCTTCTAGACTACATGATACATAGAGGTGAACTAGGGACTAGTTAGTCTATAACTCTCATTAGAACTAAAATAAAAGGGAGAACTAAAGATCAGAGGCTCAATTGATATCTGAGT
Source organism: Zea luxurians (assembly GCA_029449295.1). Taxonomy (NCBI): domain Eukaryota; kingdom Viridiplantae; phylum Streptophyta; class Magnoliopsida; order Poales; family Poaceae; genus Zea; species Zea luxurians. The sequence goes on along the minus strand of JAOPSE010000004.1, from coordinate 72,317,267 downwards.
GTGTAATCTTCTTCACCTTTGTATTCATCAATCCACCATACAAAAAGAGGACATATGGTATTAGGAATTTGTAGCCTAAACCTCTATAAATCTCATGTGCTAGTAGCTTAGCAGTATCCAGGATCAACCTACCTCTAGTCTACACCCTATGCTCTATCCTTCAATCCTCTCAGGTACCTAGGATAGCCTAGTATTGTTACACAACAACGTTTGGCGCACCTAGTAAGGGACTTCCTTGGTTGGTGTGCTTTGTTGTGTCGTGATGTCATAAACTTGAAGTATCTTATAAAAATTTGGTAATAAGATTTCCACTGCAAAAATGTTGGTGTGTGATTTGTGTTTACTTAATCCTGTGATCATGGTTATAAGTGGTTTATCTGGGGTCCTTGGGACACTCGGACGGATCCTGTTAAGTTATCCGGTGCACATGCATAGCCGTCTGAGGTAGAGACGAGGACAGGTGCATGTGGCCCCAATAACTTGGGAGGTTCTGCCACAGCGTGTCTGGATTAGGAGCCACCGCCGCCTTGGGGGTCTGCCGTCGCGCGTGCTCTTGGGAAACCGTCGCCGGCACACGCGCCTAGGTGGGCGCTGCTACTCGTGCATTGGGGTGGGGCGTAAAAAATTGAACCCTTGCTCTCTAGGGCTCCTTTTATAGATGTCCAGACCTGGTGCGGCTGAATCGGATGACACCGTTGGGCCAGAGCTTCCTCTAGTTATTGGAAGCCCAGGGCTTTAGATATATAAACTATATATAGAGAGAGGGAGAGAGGAGAGGATATTGGAAGCCCTAGGGTTTCAAACATATGCTGGAAGCCCCAACCGCCCCTGCACCACCCGACCAGGACCAGCCTGGCCGCCTAGACCCCACGCACGCGCCCCATCCCCTGAATACGCAATATTTGTTTCCATTTGCATGCGCAAAAAAATGTGAAGGCATATCTGTTTTCTGCTGTATGCATGGAAACAAAAAATCTAATTTAAATGCTTTATTTCGTCCATAAATATATGATCTCTATAACAGCTATGCAATTAGACTCGTTAGAACCAATTTATGATTTATACTGATACTAATTATGCTACACGGTGTATGTATTTATACAATGTGGTGCACTGTGTAACAAATCTGTTTCTTGTTGCATGCGCACAAATTTAGCATGGCAAAAATGTGCGTTGAAAGAAAATGGATTGGCTTGTATGGAAACAAAAAATTGATTTTAATGCTTTATTTCCTCCATAAATATAGGATCTCTCCAATAGTCATGTGGTAAGGCTCGTTACAACCCGTTTTTCATATATACTGATGCTAATTATACTACACCGTGAAGATATTTATGCACTGTGATTAGGCTCGTTAGAATCAGTTCCTATTTTTATGGAGCGTACGTATGTGGTTTCTATTTTTATATACATCCCAAAATTATGGTAGGCCGTGAGAGTTTTCATTGTATGCGCATAAATTTTGGATGATATTTTCGTTCACAGTGTATGCACGCAAAAAAATGGATGACATGTATCATATAAAGCATAAAAACCTGGCTTGCAGTACACTGGTGGTGCATCTGCAGGCCCAATCATAAAAACCTTCAGTTTTAAGCATAAAAACTTACAGTTATGAGCATAAAATACCAAGCCAAACCCCCACGTCCATGCACCATCATAAATCAAGGGATTTGATTAGAGGATTTAATAAGGTGGGTTGATTAGGGAATTTAAATTTTTATGGCAGTAGCGGACGCCATAAATCAAGGGACTGTAGATTTGATGGAATCGTGGCAAATGACCTTATTTTTTTGGAGCGGTTACCTTTTTGTGAATTTTTGTTTCGCTGCTTAAATGTGTGTGTTATAAATATCTTATACATATGACGTAAATGGTAGGAACCCAATATACACACTGGGTTATGTAACGAGATATGCATAAAATCAATAAACGTTTGCATAAAATGTGAATAGAAACATCATAAACAGACAATAAATGAAAGGGGAGCCATGAACTGAAAATGCATGTCGTAAAAACATATTGGCATTGGCATAAATATGTATACAAAGTAGCATAAAAATAGGATCCTTGCTTGCGGAACCGCCTCCTCACCTCTGGGATCCGCCATCGCTCGCTCATAGGTGAGGTCGTCGTCGTCGCTCGTGTCTAGGGATATCCACTGTCACCGCTCCAACCTCGGATGGCGTCGCCGTCATGCACACCTTAGAGGTTGTCGTTGCGCACGCGCCCCTAGGATCTGACGCCGTAGCCGCTCCCACATCCTCGCCATCGTGCGCGCTTCAGGGGGCCGCACCGCACGCGTGCCTCTGAGATCCGCCGCAACCGCTCCCACCTCGTCATCGTGCATGCCTCAGGGGCCGCCGCCGAGTGCGTGCCCTCTAGATTCGCAGTTGTACGCGCCTCAGGGGCCATTGTCATGTGCGTGCCCTCTGGGATCCAATGTGCTTACCTCTAGGTTCCGCCGACGTGCGCACGCCTCAGGGGTGGGGGTCACCGTAGATGCCGCTAAAAATGAAACCTTAGTGCCCTAGGTCTCCTTTTATAGACGTCCGAAACCTAGTGCGTCTGAACCGGATGCAACATTGGACTAGGGCTTCCCTTGGATATTTGGAAGCCCAGGGCTATATATATATATATATATATATATATATATATATATATATATATATATATATATATATGGGGAGCCTGGCTTCTAATAGGTACAGGAAGCCCCAGTCACCCTGGACTGCACCCAACAACTAGGTGGATGAGGTCTTGTGCGTTCCCACCATGCACCAGGTCAAACCTCCCTACATACGCGCGTCAGTCAAACCCCCTGGTCCAACACCCAACCCCCGTGTGGGATGCACGCCATAATTGTGGTTCAATTTTTCACAAATGACGTAAATAGTTCACAGAAATAGCGTAAAAAGTTTATAGAGATTGCATAAAACCTCGTCTAGCCACTAGACCACGTCCACATGCGCAGGCGCATGCAACGAGATCCTATTTTTATGGTAAATCCAATAATTGTGGCAGATAATATGAGTTTCCATTGCATGTGTGCAAAAAATGGTTGGCTCCATAAATATATGATCGCTTCAACAGCCATGCAGCTAGGCTCGTTATATCCAGTTTATGATATATACGGATACTAATTATGCTATACAATGTAGATATTTATGCAACTCGGTACACCTCATAAAAATATGTTTGTTGTTGCATGCACATAAATTTAGAATGGTAGGAATGTGTGATGAAAGGAAATGGATTGGCATGAATGGAAACAAAAAAATCTTATTTAAGTCTTTTATTTCCTCCATAAATATAGGATCGTACCAACAGTCATGCATTAGGCTCATTAGAACCAGTTTATGATATATACTGATACTAATTACGTTACACGGTGTATGTATTTATGCAATGTGGTACACTGTGTAAAGAATATAGGATCGTACCAACAGCCATGCATTAGGCTCATTAGAACCAGTTTATGATATATACTGATACTAATTATGTCACACGGTGTATGTATTTATGCAATGTGGTACACTGTGTAAAAAATCTGGCATGTTGTTCATTGGTGGGATCGTACCAACAGCCATGCATTAGGCTCATTAGAACCAGTTTATGATATATACTGATACTAATTATGTTACACGATGTATGTATTTATGCAATGTGGTACACTGTGTAAAAAATCTGGCATGTTGTTCATTGGTGGATGTATTTCCATGTTCGAGCAAAAAACCTTTAGTTTGAACGTAAAAACCGAAAGTTATGAGCGTAAATATTGACCCAACCTGAAAGCTATTGAAAACCTCTTGATTGTATGTTGTCCCTCCACCAGGAATATGCATTCAGGCGTGTTCCCCACTAGACGCATGCATACAGTACTATTTTTATGGTAGATCTGAACAATATGACAAGCACTACTAGCCACATGCATGTGGTTACTATTTTTATAAAGATCTAAAAATTATGACAGGTCATGGGAGTTTCCATTACATGCGTATAAATTTTGAATGACATTTTCGTTCCCATAGCATACACGCAAAACTTGGATGCTGATATCGCGCAAAGCATAAATCGTTATATAAAGTTACAAAAATACCTACACCATACATCATAATTAATGGAAAAAATCTTAGTATGGGATCAACTAACAACCACATGCATAAAACAAAGAATTGGAGGAGGTCGTCGCCGGAGGATGCCACCGAGGCCACCAGACCAGAGGAGTTGGTCACCGAAGGACGCCTGAACCGTCATGCGGACCGCTGACCCTTGTAGCCCACGCCTCGTGTGGCCACTACCGCCGAGACGGTCACGCCTCGCGCGATCGACAGATGGGTACGTCTCTGTTGTGCGCGCTTGGGGAACCTCCGTCATCGCGCACCTATGGTCGCCGCCGCCGCATGAGCCTCTGGTCGCTCATGCCTCTCCGGGGCCGTGTTGTTGCCGCTCACGCCTCCTGGACCATCGTCTTCGCTCGTGCCTTGAGTAATCGATGCTGCCGTGCGAGGGGGCGTCAAAAAATGAACCCTAGCAGCATGGGGTTCCTTTTATAGACTCCTAGACGTGGTGCAGCTGAACTGGATGGCACCGTTGGGCCATAGCTTCATCTAGTTATTGGGAGCCCAGGCCTCATAATATATATATACATATAGCAGATCTATTCATCACCCTAGGTGTGGTCCATCACCTGGACCACCTGGCATGCCCACGTGACTACGCCCCCCTCGTGGCTCCCCTACGCCCGCCCAACTAGCCGATTGAGCTAGCCTGCTCAGCTAGCCGGCCGAGCTGCCCCCACGCCTGCCTAGCCAGCCGACCGAGTTGCCCACCGCACCCGCCTGAGCCGATTAATATGAAAAATGACTGAAAAACAAAGAACGACTTAATGTTTTCTAGACTCTGGAATGACTGGAAAAACCAACAATATCTGATAAACATAGGGAGAATGACTGAAACCAAAAAATGACTTAATGCTTCCAGAAAAATGATTTGATGTTTCCTTGAAAAACAGGAATGACTGACTTAGAAACAAAAAATGACTAAGAAAACATGAAAAATGCCTGAAATCTAAAATGACTTAATGTTGCCTAGATGTTTACTAGAATGACATAATGTCTGGACTCCGGAATGACTTAATGTTACCTGAAATTCTAAAATGACTTAATATTTATATTACCTAGACTTTGGAATGACTTAAAATTACCTAGAATGACTTAAATGTTGTCTGGACGCTAGAATGTCTTAATACTTTCTGGAATGACTGAACCAATGACATAAGAAATGTTTGAGAAAACCCACAAAAATGACTAAATACAATAATAACTTAATGTTTTCTAAAAAATGACTTAATATTTACTAGAATGACTTAATGTTGATTGGAATGACTTAATGTCACTAGAAAACGAGCCGCGTGAGGGGTGGAGCCGTGCGGGCCCGAGCGTTGCGGGGTTGAGTCGGGCGGGCCGAAGACGAGCAGGGCACGCACCAGGATGGTCCGGGTGATGGTCCATCACCCTAGGTGATGAATAGAGTGTATATATATATATATGTGTGTATATATATGTTTGTGTATATATAGATTGTATATTACGAGCCTTAGGCTTCCAATAACTAGAGGAAGCCCTATCCCAATGGTGTTATCCGGTCCAGCCGCACCACGTCTGGGCATCTATAAAAGAAACCCTAGGCCGCTAGGGTTCATTTTTTGATGCCCCCAACCCGACGCATGAGCGACGATGCCCCCCTCGCGCGCAACGGCTATTACCTGAGGTGCGAGCGGCGATGGCACGACCCCGAAGGCGCAAGCGAGCGACGACACACCCTTCGTGCGGCAGCGACAGTTCCTCGAGGAGCGAGTGACGACAATGACCCCTGAGACACGAGTGACGGTCGTGGCCTAGGGAGGCACGAGTGGCCAGAGGCTTGTGTGATAGCGGAGACCAAAGGTGCGCGCGACGGCGGAGGTTCCCCAAGCGCACGCAGCAGCGATGGCCCCATCCGGCGATCACGCAAGGTGTGGCTATCTCCGGTGGCAGTGGCCACATGAGGCGCGGGTGGCTCCAACAACAATGATGGGTGCACGAGCCACGGGCGACAAGGGTCGACGGTCCGCACAGCCATTCGAGCATCCTTTGGTGACCAACTCCTCTAATCCGGTAGCCTTGGCGGCGCCCTCCTGCGATGAACTCCTCTAATCCTTTGTTTATGCATATGGTTATTGGTCGAGCCTATACTAGGATTTTTTCATTAATTATGATGTACGATGTAGATATTTATGCAACTCTCTATAATGATTTATGCTTTGCGCGCTATCAGCATCCAACTGTTGCGTGTATGTTGTGGGAATGAAAATGTTATTCAAAATTTGTGTGCATGCAATGGAAACTCCTAAGACCTGCCATAATTATCATGTGCATGTGCCTAGTTGTTGCCCTATTGTTTAGATCTGACATAAAAATAGGACCGCATGCATGTGTTTGGTGGGGGACGCACCTGAATGCATGTCCTGCTGGAGGGATGACATACAATCGTGTACATATTTTTGTCACTTTGTATATATATCTATGCCAATATCGAGAGGTTTTCAATGACTTTCATGTTGGATCAGTATTTACGCTCATAACTGCCATTTTTACGCTCAAAACTGAAGGTTTTACGCTCGAACATGAAGATGTGTCCACCAGTGAACAGCATGCCAGATGTTTATGTTGTGTACCATATTGCATAAATACCTACACCGTGTAGCGTAATTAGTATCAGTATACAACATAAACTGGTTGTAACGAGTCTAACTGCATGGCTGTTAGAACGATCTTATATTTATGGAGGAAATAAAGCATTTAAATAAGATTTTTTGTTTCCTTTAATGTCAATACATTTCCTTTCATCACACATTTGTGTCATTCTAAATTTGTGCGGATATAATAGGAAACATATTTTTGCGCAGTGTACCGAATTGCATAAATACCTACACCGTGTAGCATAATTAGTATCCATATATATCATAAACTGGATATAACGAGCCTAGTTGCATGGTTGTTGGAGTGATCCTATATTTATGGAGCTATCCATTTTTGCGAGTATGGAGTGAAAACGAAAATATCATCCAAAATTTACGCATATGCAATGGAAACTCTCACAATCTGCCATAATTATCGGATCTCCCACAAAAATAGGATCTGCATGCATACGCCTACACATGTAGACGTGGTCGAGTGGTTGGGCAGAGTTTTTATGCTATCTATATGACTATTTATCCTATTTCTGTAAACTATTTACGCCATTTGTGCAAAAAATTAGAACCGCAATTATGACGTGCATCCCACGCGGGGGGTTGGGTGTTAGATGGGGGGTTTGACTGACGCACATACGTGGAAAGGTTTGACCTGGTGTATGGTGGGGATGCACCAGACTGCAAGCACCTGGTTGTTGGGTACGGTCTAGGGGTGGATGTAACTATTGGAATCCCTGGGCTATAGTTGTACATTTGGGCCAGGCTTAATGGGCTAGCCCGAAGAACGAAAAAAGCACGACCCAAGCACGGCACGACCCAAAATATTTTAGTGCCGGAGCAGCATGGCCTGATATATCGGGATAGGTTTGTGTCGAGGTCGTGGCCCATGGGTGAGCATGAGCACGTCCCGTTTAGGGCAATCACGAAATGGCCCATATAGAGGCACAAAAAGGCACATATATTCATTAAAAGCATGCTTCATTCCACAATTTCATGTACATGATAAATAACACAAAGCTAGAGATGATACTGTTGGGGGCCTTTGTCTTCCGAAGATCCTCAAAAACACGAATAACCATTTGCTTTCAGCATGAGCTTCGTCACCAGAAAAGCTTCGACATAACACAAGAGAAGTACGACGAAGCAAGCTTCATCATGGTGAAGCAGGAAGACAACATAAGGAGAAGGTGTTGTTCAAGTTATTGAATACAAATGACGATGTTGTCCTTGTGACATTTGTAAACACTATATGTAATTGTTGAGAGCATGAATGTGTAACACCCTGATTTTGGGGTATAAAATTTCTTTCTAATTATCAGCCAAAATCATGTGTTACTCTTCTTTTTCTCACTCTAGGTTTTCTCTCTCTCTCTAGATTCATTCTCTCTTTTTCCTTTTTGATTAGAGATAGCCTAAACTAGTGGAGGTTAATTATTTATTTTTGCCAAAACCTTATGAGTCATGACATGTTGCATCATGCTGAGTTTAAAATATTCTTTGAAGTGTCGCACAAGTTTGAATTTATTTGAATTTGAAACCTAGTTTGAATTTGGATTTGAAAAATCCTATAGAAAAAGAAATGGAAAAGGAATTAGAAAATTCAGAGAAAAAGAAAAGGAGAAAGCAGCCCAAACCAGCCCAGTCGGCCTAGCCAGGCCGCGCTCCCACGCGCCCGCGCCGTCTGACAGGCGGATCCCGCCTGTCAGCGGTAATTCTCCCTCGCGCGCGCCCTCCCTCCCTCCCTCGCTGCCCAGTGGGGCCAGCCTGTCGGCGCCAGTTTTCTTCCCCGCGCACTCCTCTCTCTGTCTCGCGGGCCCGGTCCGCCAATCGCCGAGTCGTTGCCCCGCACGCCCCTTTCTCCTCTCTCTACGCCATGGACCCTACCTGTCAGTTCCGCCCCCTCCACGCTCGCCGTGGACTAGCGCGTGCGCACTCACGCACGTCGCCGGATTTCTCGGCCACGACGCTCGCCCACGCGCCCAGCTCCCTTCTTAGAGCCCCGCCAGTGCCCCACGCACACCCCTCACCTCATTTCGTGCAGCTTCGCCCTCTCTCGCGCTCTGCCCACGCCGCCAGCCACCGCCGGAGACCCGCGCCCGCGTTCCTGGCCATCCAGCTCGCCGGAGACCGCTCCAAGCCTCCCCAAGCTCCGCCCCGAGGTGAGACACCCGTCCTCGTGCCCAATTTCCCTTATTGTGCCCTGTGCTCGGCCAATTTCGCCTTCGTCGGTGCTCGGCCGCGGTGGTCCGCCATGCTCGCGCGGTGGCCGGCCGATTTAGCCCGGTCTAGTTCCCCGGAGTAGGTCCCTGTGTCACCCCTGCCTCTGCTGAAGCTAGCCCAGGCCTTAGCGCGCCTTAAGTCCCCTCCCCGTGGTCGGAATAGCTCACCGGAGTTACTCCGGCCCGCCCGAGACCTTCTCATTGTCGTTCTCCCCTCTCTGCCCGTGGATTCGTGGCCTCTTCCCCGCCATTGAGTTCGCCGTGGTGCCCTCTTCCCCTCTGCCCAACTCCGGCGACCTCAGAGCCACCCTAGCTCGCGCCTGCCTCAACTCCGGTGACCTCACCACCGCGGGGAGGAGCGGCGCCGCCCGCAGCCATCTGTTTCCCCCTGGTCTGATCCCCTCCGTCCGATTCAGATCGAACGGCTCGAACCACGGATAACGCTTCACCGCCCACAACCGTCTGTTTCCCCCTGGTCTAATCCCCTCCGTCCGATTCAGATCGAATGGCTTGGACCAGGGATAACGCATCACCGCCTGCAGCCGTCTGTTTCCCCCTGGTCTGATCCCCTCCATCCGATTCAGATCGAACGGCTCGAACCACGGATAACGCTTCGCGCACGCGTGCCCTGACGCCCTGGCCCGCCTGTTAGCGCCCAAGTCCTCTGGCACTGGGCCCGCTCGATCAGTGTGCCCTCCCCCTCTACCACTGATGCCCCTGGCCCTGCTTGTCAGTCGCGCCTACGCGCCCGCACCCGCGCGATCTAATCTCAGCCGTCGGTTTCTGATCCAATGGTTGAAGGAGCTCGATACCCCTTCGCGTGGTTGTTTTGCTTAAGAAACCCCCTGGTTTTAGGAAATCAACCTGCCGTCCTTTGTTTTAGCGCTTAGGTCCCTGGTTTGTTTTAATTAGACCCCTGGACTTTTATTTAATCACAGATTTAGCCCTAATTTCATATTTCAAAACTTGTTTATTTCATATCTTTTTCATATGAACTCCAAATTTAGTGGTTCAAATTACAAAATGTTCACCAAATTATTCTCTATTCAAATAAAATATGACCAACTGTAATATGTACACTTTAATTTTTACACTTAGAATATAGAATTAAAGTATATGTTGATTTATTTATTTAATGAAATAAATAAAAGGAGAACCCTAGGAATAAAGTATATTCAATCTTGAGAGATTAGTGTTATGCATTACTTGGATTAATTTTTGGCTTAACCTCTAGGCCTTAATGACATAAATAGAATTAGGAATGTAATTATGGATAATACTTAAAAGATAATCAAATTTCTAAATGAGAGTAGTTTATCTTATAATTCTAGCTTTCAATTGTTTTAATCACTACTTAACCTTTTTGAGCTATGTTCCAAACATTTAGAGAGTAATCAATTCCCCTAATTAGGATTAGTCCATTTTTATAACTTGACCTCATTTCTCTGTACTTAATATTGTACCTTCTTGAGTTGTGTGCCAATATTTGTACATGTGTGATGTGATGTTCATTTTTACCTTCCAAATGTATTGAATGTATGCTCGCTTTACTTAGACAACGAGCAGCTCGTGGTTCCTGAGTGTGTTGCCGAAGATACCTCTGAGCAACAACCTGGTGAAGGCAAGTGTCCTCAGACCTATCATGTCCTACTTTACTTTATAATTCACTGTCCCGCATTACTTTATTGAAACCTAAGGATTGACTAGTTTGTATTTCCCTTAACATTGTTTACCTTTTTTGGGTTAATCATGGTTAGATTATGCTATTGCTTAAACTTAATCAATGAACATGATGTGATCTTTTATGATACGACGATGTTATCCCGATGGGGTCCTTGTGATTACTTTAGGGGGCTCGGGCTCTTTTCTGAGTACCTCTCCGTAAGGACCTGTTTGGGGAGTGACAACCCAGGATAACAGTGCAACCATGAGGGTGGAATGGGACGCCCTTAGCTGATTAATTAGAGGAACCAGAGGAGTAGTTGGCTTCGCCGTAGGGCCGTCAATGGGGTCCAAGCATAGTACTTGCTCTGCCGAGGTTGGTTGCAGAGGTTCTTTGATTTGGTTTTGTTAGTCACCCTTCCTTTAGGGAGATGTACTGTGTTTATCAAAATGGAGAAACCTAACGTGTGGCTATTACCTCTGGGAAATCTTTGTAAAGGCTACATAGTGAGACCCTGCTAGGTCACCTTGGTAGTGATCAATGGGGAGGCTAGAACCCCGGGCAGAATGGGAATCACGACTTGTGGGTAAAGTGTGCAACCTCTGCAGAGTGTTAGAAACTAGTATATCAGTCGTGCTCACAGTTATGAGCAGCCTTGGGATCCTCTTCGATTAGAAGAACAATAGTGTCGGCGTTTCGAGACCGGGGGGTCCCTAAGCCGACGAGTGAGTGTGTCGCGTGCCCCAGCCCAGATGGGTCGAGCGCGTGGGCGAGCGCGAAGGGGGGAGAGCGAGGTGGCCGGAGCCGAGTCATGAGGGAGGTGGAGATCCCGCGGCCTTCATGTTCGTCCCGCGCCCAGGTCGGGTGCGCTTGCAGTAGGGGGTTACAAGCGTCCACGCGGGTGAGGGGAGCGAGCGGCCCCAAGAGAGCGCCTGCCCCTGCCCTCGTTCCCGCGGGGCCAACCTTCTCTAAGAAGGCCCTGGTCCTTCCTTTTATAGGCGTAAGGAGAGGATCCAGGTGTACAATGGGGGTGCAGCGGAGTGCTACGTGTCTAGCGGGGGAGAGCTAGTGCCCTAAGTACATGCCAAGGTGGCAGCCGGAGAGATCTTGGCACCCAGCTGGTGTGGTGTCATGGCTGTCGGAGGAGTAACGGAGCCTGGTGGAGGGACAGCTGTCGGAACAGTTGGGCTCTTGCTGACGTCCCCCTGCTTCCGTAAGGGAGCTGAGAGCCGCCGTCGTCATGGGTCTAGCGGGGCGCCATCATTGCCTATCTGGCGGAGCTAGCCAGATGGGACATCGGTCCTGTTCTCTGCGGCTCGAGTCGGCTCGGGGTAGGGTGATGATGGCGCTTCCTGTTGACGTGGCGGACTTGTGCCCTAGGTCGAGCGACGTGGAGGCTCCTCCGAAGCCGAGGTCGAGTCTGTCCTGCATGGCCGAGGCCGAGCCCGAGCTCCTGGGTCGGGCGAGGCGGAGGTCGTTCGGCAGAGGCCAGGGCGGAGTCCAACCCCTAGGGTCGGGCGAGGCGGAGTTCGTCGTCTTCCGGGGCCTTAGCCCGAGTCCGAGCCCTGGGTCGGGCGGAGCGGAGTTCGCCGTCTTCCGGGGCCTTAGCCCGAGTCCGAGCCCTGGGTCGGGCGGAGCGGAGTTCGCCGTCTTCCGAGGCCTTAGCCCGAGTCCGAGCCCTGGGTCGGGCGGAGCGGAGTTCGCCGTCTTCCGGGGCTTTAGCCCGAGTCCGAGCCCTGGGTCGGGCGGAGCGGAGTTCGCCGTCTTCCGGGGCCTTAGCCCGAGTCCGAGCCCTGGGTCGGGCGGAGCGGAGTTCGTCGTCTTCCGGGGCCTTAGCCCGAGTCCGAGCCCTGGGTCGGGCGGAGCTTCCTATGGCGCCTTTGGCAAGGCCTGGCTGCCTGTCAGTCTCACTCTGTCAAGTGGCACTGCAGTCGAGATGGCGCAGGCGGCGCTGTCCTTTTGTCAGACCGGTCAGTGGAGCGGCGAAGTGACGGCGGTCACTTCGGCTCTGCCAGGGGGCGTGCGTCAGGATAAAGGTGCCAGGCTACCTTTGCGTTAAATGCCCCTGTGACTCGGTCGGTTGGTGCGGCGATTTAGTCAGGGTTGCTTCTCAACGAAGGCAAGGCCTCGGGCGAGCCGGAGATGCGTCTGCCGTAAAAAAGGGGGCCTCGGGCGAGACGGAAACACCTCAGGGTCGTCTGCCCTTGCCCGAGGCTAGGCTCGGGCGAGGCGTGATCGAGTCGCTCGTATGGACTGATCCCTGACTTAATCGCACCCATCAGGCCTCTGCAGCTTTATGCTGATGGGGGTTACCAGCTGAGAATTAGGCGTCTTGAGGGTACCCCTAATTATGGTCCCCGACAGTAGCCCCCGAGCCTCGAAGGGAGTGTTAGCACTCGCTTGGAGGCTTTCATCGCACTTTTTTGCAAGGGGACCAGCCTTTCTCGGTTGCGTTTTGTTCCGGTGGGTGCGCGCGAGCGCACCCGCCGGGTGTAGCCCCCGAGGCCTCGGAGGAGTGGTTTCACTCCTCCGAGGTCTTAATGCCTTGCGTAATGCTTTGGCTGGTCTGGTGGTTCCCTCATGCGAACTGGCCGTAGCCCGGGTGCACTGTCGGGGCCCAAGTTCTCGGGCTGGTATGTTGACGCTGTCAACGGTTTGGCCGGAGCCGGGTTTGCGAGAGCAGCCCCCGAGCCTCCGCACAGGGCGAGAGGGCGATCAGGGACAGACTCGGCTTTTTTTCATACGCCCCTACGTCGCCTTTCCGCAAGGAGGAGGGGGGGAGTGCGCCATGTTACCGTCGATGGGCACCGAACATGGTGTCTCCGGTGAGCTGCAAGCGGGTAATCCGAGTGGACGTCCGTGCCCCGTTCGTTGGGGGTCGGCTAGGGGCCCGGAGGCACGCCCAAAAGTACCTGCGGGTGATCTGCCGGACCCGGTCCCCTGGCGACGGGGTCCGAGGGCTCGATGCCTCCCTCCGATGGGATTCCGTTACAGGATCGTTCCCGCTGGTCTCGGAAATGTCCTAGGGTACCTCGGGAGCGCAGCCCGAGCCTCGGTTATGTATCGAACGTACCCCTGGTCATCCCTCGCTCGGTGTCTGAGGCGACTGTGAACCCTTCGGGGGGCCAGCCTTCGAACCCCTGATCAGTAATGGGCGCGGAGCCCGAGTAGCCTGAGGCGGCCGTGGAACCTTTCGGGAGGCTGACCTTCGAACCTCTGACCAGTAGTGGGTGTCAGGCCCACGCGATCTGAGGCGGCTGTTGAACCCTTCGGGGGGCCAGCCTTCGAACCCCTGATCAGTAAGGAGGCTCGGAGCCTAGTTCCTTCACGGGGAAGGATCCCTTTAGGGGTATCCCCTTTCCCGGTCCCTGTTGCAAGAGATAGAGAAAGAGGAAAAAGGAAAAAGGATACGAAATTGAACGACGTGGCGTACCTTTTTTGGTGTGGTCGTTTTGGCGAAGGCGAAGCGTCACCAGCTGCTCCGGCCAGAAGCGCCGCCTGTCCAGCCGCGGAGTTAATGCGACGGGGCGAGTAGTTGGCGAGGCTGCCGTTGCGCGTGCGCGTGCCGTTCGAGGAATGGGTCACGGGCGCGTCGTCTTCACGCCGTGAGAGGGGGTTCTCTCGCTGCCTCCGGATGGGACGTGAGCTTGGCTGACGGCGTGACCGCTGCTCCCGTGTGCCTGCCACCGTCATTACTGCCGGCCCACCTTTGACCGCGTTTGACCGCTGTGTCAGGCTGGCGCTGCTGGGTCGCGCGCTGGGTCGCCTCGGGTCACGGTATCGGTTCCGCAATCGAGGAGGTGCAGTGGTGGCGCAAGTGGTACAGTTGCTTGCATGCAGCATCCGGCGCACCGGTCGCGCGACGCGTGGGCTTGGGCCTCCGTGCTGGCATGTCAGGAGTCGGAGAGGCGCGTCCACTTGGCGCGGTTGCATGCCGCCTGCATGGCTGCCTGCCCCTTTCGCCCGTTGGCCTGGGCAAAAGTGGAGGGTCACTTGTAACCACTGGGTGGTTGCGTGCGCCGTGCGCGGCGGTTTGGCTTCTTCTGCTCGGAGCCAGTCTGCATGACATGCGGGACCCAGCCCCCGCGCCGCAGGGAAGGGCTTTGGAGGCGTGTTGGAGAAGACTCAGCCCGTGACGGTTGGGGGCGCAAGCAGGGAGAGTCGCCTTTAAAAGGGAGGGCGACCCCTTCCGTAAGGCGACCACGTCTTCTTTCTCCCTTATGCACTGTGTCTTTCCACCTTCTGAGCCCCCGGATGGGGGAAACCGCCGTCTTTTCGCCTCATCGTTGGAGGAACGCAACTCCGTGGGAGTTGGTACCTTTCAGCCATCGTTCGGCTTCAAGGATTTTCATCACGCAGCCCGGCTGCTTCCCTCCGCTGGTGGTCACCCAAGGTGGTGACCTCCAGCTCCTAGATGGGGAGAGGCGAACCGGGCTATGGTCTCGGCCCCACCCTTAGTGTTAAGGGTGTTCGTCGTCCTCGCCGGGGCGGGGAGTGAGGCGAGCCGGGGCTCTGCCTCCTGCGCAGGTCGGCGGACCACCTCTTCTTCCAGCTTCTGGTGGTGGCAATCGCCCCTTAGCCCTACGGCGGAGACGTCCTCCAGCCATGTCGGGGAAGGCGAACTGTTGTTGCCCAGCTAGGATGCAACATTCCGTCCCCTTCCTCGCACTCGCGGCGGGGACGGCTGCGAGGATCTGCCGGGACGCTTGAGGCGACCTGCGTTTTGCTGGTGATTCGCCCAGAGCTTGTCGCTCCACGGGCTTCCCCGGCGTGGAGGTTGTCCATATCCGTGGAAACGGAACCGGAGTTCTGTTTGTAATGGCACTTCGAATGCCAGTGTTTCTGTTCATTACGGCTTTCGGGGCCCGAACATGTATGTAACTTCGGCACGGAGCCGTGTTTTTTTCCTCATTTTTGAGCACTAAGACTCGCCTGTTGACTATCTGAACCGCTTCACCAAGCATGAGTCGCCCCGTGTCAAGGTGACGAGTGAGGTATCCGTATCCCGGAGGCGTAGGAGTCCCTCGGCTCGGTCGGCCCTGCTGTCCGAGGTTCCTCTAGCTTAGTTAAAGAGACCCCTCGGCCGCTCTTCGTCGAGCCGAGGCCAGGGGTAGCGATATCAGCATGAACAGAAGCGGAGTTGGCTCGAAAATGAAACCTGGTCGGCCGGAGCCTAGCCGGGTTGTCCGTTAGCGGGATCGACGCCGGAGTTGATCAGCCGAGGCTTCGGACCGGGCCGGCGCCCTTGGAAGATGGTTGGCCGAGGCCCCGGAGGTGGCCGGCCGAGCCGCCTGCTCGGGCCGGATTCCCGGAGAAGTCCCTGACAGCGATTGCCCGGGCGTGGTGATGACGTCGTCCTTCGGAGCGGAGACCCTCGGACCGCGTCGCCGTCCGAGGCTAGGTCGGGCCTCGCCGAAGGTGCCGTTGATGCCGAGGGTGTTGCTGCCCCCTTCTAGCGTCAAGACCTAAGCCTGCAGGATCAGATTGTCTTGTAGCGTGTGCCTTGTGCGGCCGTCGAGGCCAGAACACACGCCCTCGCTGCGTTGTAAGACTGCGTCTCTTTTCCTCTTGTTTCGAGTATCTGGACTCTTTGTCGGTAACAGGGATGTTTGTGCGAGCGAGAGTTGCTTCTCACGGAAGGTGATGAGTGAGGTATCCGTATCCCGGAGGCGTGGGAGTCCCTCGGCTCGGTCGGCCTTGCCGCTTACGCGTACTTTCACCCGTCCATGAGGCCCTGTCACCGACTCGGTCGAGAAGGCTCGAAGGATCTCTTCGGCAGAAGGGCTTCCGAACGTAAAGACTTGTTCGATCCGCGGAGCCACTTTATCCGAACGCGAGTTACTTATCGCAGAAGATGATGAGTGAGGTATCCGTATCCCGGAGGCGTAGGAGTCCCTCGGCTCAGTCAGCCTTGACTGCTTACGTGTACTCCGTCGTTTCCAGGACCCACTTTTCAAAGTAGTCAAAAAGCACGAAAGATATTCTGGTAAAAGAGATTTTTTTTTCGAGGAAAATTTTGACGCAGAGGGGGTTTCCCCCCTTTTAGCCCCCGAGGGAGGGTCGGGCTTTGCCGAGGCGAGGCCGACCCTTCCTTGTTGACTAAACTTTGCGTGGGTGCGAGGTATATGAACAACTTGGAAACATCTTAAGGGTAGAAGCGACGTAGCTGTTGGATGTTCCAAGCGTTGCCGTAGACCTCGCCTTGACTGTTGGCCAGCTTGTACGTTCCGGGCTTCAGAACTTTGGCGATGACGAATGGCCCCTCCCAGGGGGGCGTGAGCTTGTGCCTCCCTCGGGTGTCTTGCCGCAGCCGAAGCACCAGGTCGCCCACCTGGAGGTCTCGGGGTCGGACCCCTCGGGCATGGTAGCGTCGCAGGGACTGCTGATACCGCGTCGAGTGTAGTAAGGCCCTGTCCCGAGCCTCTTCCAACTAGTCCAGCGAGTCTTCTCGGCTAGCTTGGTTGCTTTGATCGTTGTAGGCTCTCGTCCTCGGGGAGCCGTATTCCAGGTCTGTGGGCAAGATGGCCTTGGCCCCATAGACCAGGAAGAACGGCGTGAAACCCGTGGCTCGGCTCGGCGTCGTCCTCAAGCTCCAGACCACCGAGGGGAGTTCCTTCATCCATCGCTTGCCGAACTTGTTGAGGTCATTGTAAATCCGAGGCTTGAGCCCTTGTAGAATCATGCCGTTGGCACGCTCTTCTTGCCCATTCGACATGGGATGAGCTACGGCAGCCCAGTCCACCCGGATGTGGTGATCCTCGCAAAAATCCAAGAATTTTCTGCCGGTGAACTGGGTGCCGTTGTCGGTGATGATGGAGTTTGGAACCCCGAAGCGATGGATGATGTTGGTGAAGAACGCCACCGCCTGCTCCGACCTGATGCTGTTCAGGGGTCGGACCTCGATCCACTTGGAGAATTTGTCGACGGCGACCAGCAGGTGCGTGTAGCCCCCGGGCGCCTTCTGCAGAGGGCCGACGAGGTCCAGACCCCACACAGCGAAGGGCCAGGTGATGGGTATCGTCTGTAGAGCCTGAGCGGGCAGGTGGGTCTGCTTCGCATAGAATTGACACCCTTCGCAAGTGCGGACAATTCTAGTGGCGTCAGCCACCGCCGTCGGCCAGTAGAAGTCTTGCCGGAAAGCGTTCCCGACGAGGGCTCGAGGCGCTGCATGATGGCCGCAAGCCCCCGAGTGTATCTCTTGCAGGAGTTCCTGGCCTTCGGCGATGGAGATGCATCGCTGGAGGATGCCCGAGGGGCTGCGGTGGTAGAGCTCCTTCTCATCGCCCAGCAAGACGAACGACTTGGCGCGTCGCGCTACCCGCCGTGCCTCGGCCTGGTCGAGGGGTAGCTCTCCTTGGCGGAGATATTGCAGGTACGGGGCCTGCCAATCCTGATCAGGCGTGACCCCGCTCCGCTCCTTCTCGATGCGCAGCGCCTCGCCCTCGAGAGCCGAGGGTCCCTCGGGCTGAACCGAGGACGGCTCGGGCTAGGCCGAGGTTACCTCGGACGGGGCCGAGGACGCCTCGGGCTCGGGCGTGTCGCTGATCTTGACGGAGGGTTGGTGCAGATCCCGGGAGAAGACGTCCGGGGGAACCGTCGTTCGCCCCGAGGCTATCTTTGCCAGCTCGTCCGCAGTCTCGTTGTAGCGCCGGGTGATGTGGTTAAGCTCGAGCCCGTAGAACTTGTCTTCCAGGCGTCGAACCTCATCACAGTAGGCCTCCATCTTCGGGTCGCGGCAGTGGGAGTTCTTCATGACCTGGTCGATGACGAGCTGCGAGTCGCCGCGAACGTCGAGGCGTCGGACCCCTAGCTCGATGGCGATTCGCAATCCGTTGATCAGAGCTTCGTACTCAGCCACATTGTTGGACGCCGGGAAATGGAGGCGCAGCACGTAGCGCAGGTGTTTCCCGAGGGGCGAGACGAAGAGCAGGCCCGCGCCGGCTCCCGTCTTCATCAGCGACCCGTCGAAAAACATGGTCCAGAGCTCCGGTTGGATCGGAGCCGTCGGCAACTGTGCGTCGACCCATTCGGCTACGAAGTCCGCCAGTACCTGGGACTTGATGGCCTTCCGAGGGGCGAACGAGATTGTCTCGCCCATGATTTCCACCGCCCACTTTGCGATCCGTCCCGAGGCCTCTCGGCACTGGATGATCTCCCCCAGGGGGAAGGATGACACCACAGTTACCGGATGAGACTCGAAGTAATGTCGCAACTTTCGCCTCATCAGGATCACTACATACAGCAGCTTCTGAACTTGTGGGTAGCGGATCTTGGTTTCGGACAGCACCTCGCTGACGAAGTAAACTGGCCTCTGAATGGGCAATGCATGCCCCTCTTCTTGCCTTTCGACCACGATCGCGGCGCTAACCACCTGAGTGGTAGCGGCGACGTAGACCAAGAGGGCTTCTCCATCAGCTGGGGGTACCAAGACGGGCGCCTGGGTGAGGAGCGCCTTCAGGTTCCCGAGAGCTTCCTCGGCCTCGGGGGTCCAAGTGAAGCACTCGGCCTTCCTTAAGAGACGGTACAGAGGCAGGCCTCTTTCGTCGAGGCGCGAGATGAAACGGCTCAAGGCCGCGAGACATCCCATGACCCTCTGTACGCCTTTTAAGTCCTTGATGGGCCCCATGCTGGTGATGGCTGCGATCTTCTCCGGGTTGGCTTCGATGCCCCGCTCGGAGACGATGAATCCCAGGAGCATGCCTCGGGGCACCCCGAAGACACACTTCTCGGGATTGAGCTTGACGTCCTTTGCCTTGAGACACCGGAATGTCACTTCAAGGTCGGAGAGAAGGTCGGAGGCTTTCCTTGTCTTGACTACGATGTCATCGACGTAGGCCTCGACCGTGCGACCGATGTGTTCGCCGAACACATGGTTCATGCACCGCTGGTACGTTGCACCCGCGTTCCTCAAACCGAACGGCATGGTGACATAGCAGTACATGCCGAAGGGCGTGATGAAAGAAGTCGCGAGCTGGTCGGACTCTTTCACCTTGATTTGATGATACCCTGAGTAGGCATCGAGGAAAGACAGGGTTTCGCACCCAGCAGTGGAATCCACGATTTGATCGATGCGAGGTAGAGGGTAGGGAACCTTCGGACATGCTTTGTTGAGACCAGTGTAGTCTACACACATCCGCCATTTCCCCCCTTTCTTCCTCACAAGCACAGGGTTGGCAAGCCATTCGGGATGGAATACCTCTTTGATGAACCCTGCTGCCATTAGCTTGTGGATCTCCTCGCCTATCACCCTGCGCCTTTCCTCGTCGAATCGGCGCAGAGGCTGCCTGACTGGTCGGGCTCCGGCCCGAATATCCAGCGAGTGCTCGGCGACATCCCTCGGTATGCCGGGCATGTCCGAGGGACTCCACGCAAAGACGTCAGCGTTTGCGCGGAGAAAGTCGACGAGCACTGCTTCCTATTTGGGGTCGAGCCCGGAACCGATCCGGATCTGCTTGGAGGTGTCGCCACTGGGATCGAGAGGGACGGCCTTAACCGTCTCCGCTGGCTCGAAGTTGCCGGCGTGTCGCTTCACGTCCGGCACCTCTCGGGAGAGGTTTTCCAGGTCGGCGATAAGGGCCTCGGACTCGGCGAGGGCCTCGGCGTACTCCACGCACTCTACGTCGCATTCGAACGCGTGTTTGTACGTGGGGCCGACGGTGATGACCCCGTTGGGGCCCGGCATCTTGAGCTTCAGGTAGGTGTAGTTGGGGATGGCCATGAACTTCGCGTAGCATGGCCTCCCCAATACTGTGTGGTAGGTTCCTCGGAACCCGACCACCTCGAACGTCAAAGTCTCCCTTCGGAAGTTGGAGGGTGTTCCGAAGCAGACAGGAAGGTCGAGCCGTCCGAGGGGCTGGACGCGCTTCCCAGGAATGATCCCGTGGAAGGGCGCAGCGCCTGCTCGGACGGAGGACAGATCGACGCGCAGGAGCCTGAGGGTCTCGGCGTAGATGATATTGAGGCAGCTGCCCCCATCCATCAGGACCTTGGTGAGCCTGACGTCGCCGATGATGGGATCGACGATGAGCGGGTATTTCCCCGGGCTCGGCACGTGGTCGGGGTGGTCATCTTGGTCGAAGGTGATGGGCTTGTCGGACCAGTCTAGGTAGACTGGCGCCGCCACCTTCACCGAGCAGACCTCCCGACGCTCTCGCTTGCGATGCCGAGCCGAGGCATTCGCCGCATGCCCTCCACAGATCATGAAGCAGTCGCGGACCTCGGGGAACTCTCCTGCTTGGTGATCTTCCTTTTTGTCGTCGTCGCGGGCCCTGCCACCCTCTGCGGGTGGCCCGGCCCGGTGGAAGTGGCGCCGAAGCATGACGCACTCCTCGAGGGTGTGCTTGACGGGCCCCTGATGGTAAGGGCACGTCTCCTTGAGCATCTTGTCGAAGAGGTTAGCACCTCCGGGGGGCTTCCGAGGGTTCTTGTACTCGGCAGCGGCGACAAGGTCTGCGTTGGCGGCGTCGCGTTTCACTTGCGACTTCCTCCTGCCTTTCTTCTTGGCGCCGCGCGGAGCAGACGCCTCGGGAGCATCTTCCGAAGGGCGGCCCTGGGGCTGCTTGTCCTTTCGGAAGATGGCCTCGACCGCCTCCTGGCCAGAGGCGAACTTGGTGGCGATGTCCATCAGCTCGCTCGCCCTGGTGGGGGTCTTGCGACCCAACTTGCTCACCAGGTCACGGCAGGTGGTGCCGGCAAGGAACGCGCCGATGACATCGGAGTCGGTGATATTGGGCAGCTCGGTGCGCTGCTTCGAGAATCGCCGGATGTAGTCCCGAAGAGACTCTCCCGGCTGTTGCCGGCAGCTTCGGAGGTCCCAGGAATTCCCGGGGCGCACGTACGTGCCCTGGAAGTTGCCGGCGAAAGCTTGGACCAAATCCTCCCAGTTGGAAATCTACCCCGGAGGCAGGTGCTCCAACCAAGCGCGAGCAGTGTCGGAGAGGAACAGGGGGAGGTTACGGATGACGAGGTTGTCGTCGTCCGTTCCACCCAGTTGACAGGCCAGGCGGTAGTCCGCGAGCCACAACTCCGGTCTTGTTTCCCCCGAGTACTTTGTGATAGTAGTCGGGGGTCGGAATCGGGCCGGGAACGGCGCCCGCCGAATGGCCCGGCTGAAGACCTGCGGACCGGGTGGTTCGGGCGAGGGACTCCGATCCTCCCCGCTGTCGTAGCGTCCCCCACGCCTGGGGTGATAGCCTCGGCGCACCCTTTCGTCGAGGCAGGCCCGATGGTCGCGATGAGGGTGCTCGTCGCCGAGGTGGCCCGGGGCCGCAGGCGCGGTGTTGCGCGTGCGCCCGGTGTAGACCGAGGCTTCCCGCATGAGTCGGGAAGTCGCGGCACGAGGTTTCGAGGGGTACCCCTGCCTTCGGGAGGCAGAGCTCTCGGCCCGACGGGCCGCAGCGCCTTCCAGAAGATGCTTGAGTTCTCCCTGGATTCGCCGACCCTCGGTGGTTGATGACTCCGGCATCGCGCGGAGGAGCATCGCTGCGGCTGCCAGGTCCTGACCGGTCCCGCTGGATGCGGGTGGCGGCCTGTCCCTGGCATCGTTGGCGATGCGGTGCTGGAGACCCTGGGGCAGGTGACGTATTTCTCCAGCCGGGGGCTGGCTCGCCCATACCTGCCCGACGTCCCGGCGGATCGACTCGAGCGCTCCTGTCCCCTCGTCGAGCCCAGCCTGCGCCCCGCGGACTTGCTCGAGCTGTGGGTCGTGACCCCCCGCCGGAACGGGGACCACAGCTAGCTCCCGCGGGATGTCGGCGCGAGGCACTGGCCTAGGGAGATCACCATCCTCCGGCATGCCGAGACGGTTGCCTCCGGAGGGATCCCCTAGCTCGACGTGGAAACATTCGCGGCTCGGGCCGCAGTCCTTGTCGTCAAGGCTGCGGCTGCCGTCGGAACAGTCGGAGAGGCAGTAGTCGCATGCGGTCATGAAGTCCCGCATGGCACTGGGGTTGCCAGATCCAGAGAAATCCCAGCAGATGCTGGGGTCGTCATCTTCCTCGGACCCAGAGGGCCCGTAGGTCGAGACGCCCGTCAATCGGTCCCAAGGCAACCGCACACGAAACCCAAGAGAGGTTGTACTCGCCTCAACGTGAGCGCCCGCGGGAGCGAGGTCGCTAGGCGGGTTGAGGTCGAGCCGAAATGACGAAGGATGGGAATCAGTCGGTACCTTATGGTCGACGAGGAGCGACGAAGCCACATCGGGGACTGATCGCGCCGTCGTCCTAGGTACGAGGGCGACGTCGTGCAGGCCCTCCGTGAGCGTGCTGGCGTCGTCCACTTGCTCGGGGTTGGCGTGTTGCGGGGGGACGGCGCTCGCCTTCGCTTCAAACGCGAGGGTGACGCCCGACGCGTCCTCCGTTGGGGCGCTGGGGATGTCGATTCGCTCGACAGCCGACGGAGCGCAGCCTCCCGCTCGGCCCTGGTTGCCCCGCCTCCTCCTCCGATGGCGAGGGAGAGGATGGGGCGAGCTCGAATGTTGTTCTTCCCCCACGCGGGGAAGACGTCGTCGATCCCGCCGCCGGCGGGCGGGCTGTCGGCCACCATTGTCGCCGTCGCGCGGCGGTGGAAGGAGTATCATGTCGTAGCTGCCGTCGAAAGACATGAACTCGAGGCTCCCGAAACGGAGCGCCGTCCCGGGTTGGAGAGGTCGTTGGAGACTGCCCATCTGGAGCTTGACGGGAAACTGCTCGTCAACACGCAGCAGGCCCCTACCTGGCGCGCCAACTGTCGGCGTTTCGAGACCGGGGGGTCCCTAAGCCGACGAGTGAGTGTGCCGCGTGCCCCAGCCCAGATGGGTCGAGCGCGTGGGCGAGCGCGAAGGGGGGAGAGCGAGGTGGCCGGAGCCGAGTCGTGAGGGAGGTGGAGATCCTGCGGCCTTCGTGTTCGTCCCGCGCCCAGGTCGGGTGCGCTTGCAGTAGGGGGTTACAAGCGTCCATGCGGGTGAGGGGAGCGAGCGGCCCCAAGAGAGCGCCTGCCCCTGCCCTCGTTCCCGCGGGGCCAACCTTCTCTAAGAAGGCCCTGGTCCTTCCTTTTATAGGCGTTAGGAGAGGATCCAGGTGTACAATGGGGGTGCAACGGAGTGCTACGTGTCTAGCGGGGGAGAGCTAGTGCCCTAAGTACATGCCAAGGTGGCAGCCGGAGAGATCTTGGCACCCAGCTGGTGTGGTGTCATGGCTGTCGGAGGAGTAACGGAGCCTGGTGGAGGGACAGCTGTCGGAACAGTTGGGCTCTTGCTGACGTCCCCCTGCTTCCGTAAGGGAGCTGAGAGCCACCGTCGTCATGGGTCTAGCGGGGCGCCATCATTGCCTATCTGGCGGAGCTAGCCAGATGGGACGTCGGTCCTGTTCTCTGCGGCTCGAGTCGGCTCGGGGTAGGGTGATGATGGCGCTTCCTGTTGACGTGGCGGACTTGTGCCCTAGGTCGGGCGACGTGGAGGCTCCTCCGAAGCCGAGGTCGAGTCTGTCCTGCATGGCCGAGGCCGAGCCCGAGCTCCTGGGTCGGGCGAGGCGGAGGTCGTTCGGCAGAGGCCAGGGCGGAGTCCGACCCCTGGGGTCGGGCGAGGCAGAGTTCGTCGTCTTCCGGGGCCTTAGCCCGAGTCCAAGCCCTGGGTCGGGCGGAGCGGAGTTCGCCGTCTTCCGGGGCCTTAGCCCGAGTCCGAGCCCTGGGTCGGGCGGAGCGGAGTTCGCCGTCTTCCGAGGCCTTAGCCCGAGTCCGAGCCCTGGGTCGGGCGGAGCGGAGTTCGCCGTCTTCCGGGGCTTTAGCCCGAGTCCGAGCCCTGGGTCGGGCGGAGCGGAGTTCGCCGTCTTCCGGGGCCTTAGCCCGAGTCCGAGCCCTGGGTCGGGCGGAGCGGAGTTCGCCGTCTTCCGGGGCCTTAGCCCGAGTCCGAGCCCTGGGTCGGGTGGAGCTTCCTATGGCGCCTTTGGCAAGGCCTGGCTGCCTGTCAGTCTCACTCTGTCAAGTGGCACTGCAGTCGGGATGGCGCAGGCGGCGCTGTCCTTCTGTCAGACCGGTCAGTGGAGCGGCGAAGTGACGGCGGTCACTTTGGCTCTGCCAGGGGGCGCGCGTCAGGATAAAGGTGCCAGGCTACCTTTGCGTTAAATGCCCCTGTGACTCGGTCGGTTGGTGCGGCGATTTAGTCAGGGTTGCTTCTCAACGAAGGCAAGGCCTCGGGCGAGCCGGAGATGCGTCTGCCGTAAAAAAGGGGGCCTCGGGCGAGACGGAAACACCTCAGGGTCGTCTGCCCTTGCCCGAGGCTAGGCTCGGGCGAGGCGTGATCGAGTCGCTCGTATGGACTGATCCCTGACTTAATCGCACCCATCAGGCCTCTACAGCTTTATGCTGATGGGGGTTACCAGCTGAGAATTAGGCGTCTTGAGGGTACCCCTAATTATGGTCCCCGACAAATAGTTACTTTTATGATGATGATTAACAATGGTGATTATAATCCTGATCTCTGGTATTTCCTCTTGGAGGGAGTGCCTCTGGGTAATAACTGGGTTATTACTAAAATTTGGCTCTACTTATAATAATAAAACTTGACCAACTAAAAGCAACTGCTTAACCTTAACTCCACATACCGCTAGTCCACCTTAGCCAAACGGGACATTTGCTGAGTAAGTTGATGTGTAGTCACCCTTGCTTTACACACCACCCTACCCTAGGTTGTCCCCACTGTACTTAGTACTCAGGAGGTGATGCTGGTAACATGGAAGATTTCGAGGAGTTCCAGGAATACGACGAGTTCTAGTTTACTTTAGTGGCAAACCCCCAGTTAGCTGCCTGTGTAGGCTTATCTTTTACGTTTCGATACTCCGCGCTTTGATTTAATGTTGAACACTATGTTTATGTAATAGACTCTGTGGATGTCTCAGACATCTTGATGTAACTAAGTATCTTTCCGCTATTTAATTCAAGCATTGTGTGATGATGTCCAATTATGTAATCGCTGTGTACGTGAATTCTGATCCTGGCACGTACATGGTTCACATTCGTTTTACCTTCCAAAACCGGGTGTGACAATGAAGGTAATAACGTGCGAAGCTGTACGATTGCATATAAATAGATGAACAGTAATCCCCATACTGTTCACGCTAAATTGTAATTGCCCTTGTGTCATTTCCTTCAAACAAGTCGAAGGTATCAATGTAATATAAACTTTAAAAGTGCTTTTACATTCATTATGAAATAAATATGTGGCATGATATTACATCTTGTGAGTATATTTTTATATTTATGAATAATGAAGACTTGTTATTTATGACCTTTGTCTAAGATTCATTATACCCGAGAGAGAATAACGCTTCGGAGGATGAAGGTCTTTAACATATAACAAATGTGTTGCCTTGCTCTTGATTCACAGCAATTGAGAACAAGTGACCAACATTGGCGCCCACCTCCGGTGAACTCAAACGACCACATTCGACAACAAGAACTCGAACAACTACCTTTGCCATACCGCCGAAGAAGGTAGCAATGCCAGGGGCTGCCCTTGTGCCGCTGGACACCAATCAAGAAGGGCTCCTTTTAAGGGAGGCCCAAAGCCAGAAAAGGAAAGCCATCATCCCAACACCACAAGAAGAATTGGACCAAGAAATCAGAGATCTAGAAGCTATCCACCAACAAGTGGAGATAAGAAGGGAGAAAATGCTTCGGCTGACTAAACTCTAGAAGAAGATTGATGAGGCAGCTGAAGAGATGCGTCACATCACGCAAGACAACGAGCAAGAGCGCAAACCACAGTAGAGAGAGCTTCGTCAGGAAAGCCCAAGCTATGATGACGTATGTGAAAGTCGCCTAGAGGGGGGGTGAATAGGCGAAACCTGAAAATTAAAACTTTATCCCCCAACTAGATCCCTTGATTGGTTAGAACAAGATATACAAATATCGGAGAATAGAAACTAAGTTCTTGCTTGAAAGGAGTATTGCTAAATAACGCGGAAGTGATAAATCAATACAACTAGTAAGTTATAGAATAACAAAGCAAGAAGCTTTAGATGAGAAGAGCACTAGGACAAGTTCTTTCTTGCAACGTGTTGCTTCACTAAATAGGAATTTAACTTGAAGCAACACCAAATGATATTAGTAAATAAAGGTGCAAGAAAACTTAGAGCAAGGGAAAATAAACAAATCACAAGCAATAAACACAATGGACACGGGTGATTTGTTTTACCGAGGTTCGGCCCTCGAAGGCCTAGTCCCCGTTGAGGAGTCCACTTAAGGACGGGTCTTTTTCAACCCTTTCCCTCTCTCCCCCGATCACACAAGGATCGGTGAGCTCTTCTTCTTCTCAAGGATCACTCTCGATCCCACAAGGACCACCACAATCTTTGGTGTCTCTTGCTAGCTTTTACAAGCCTCCAAAACTTTGGAGGAAGTTCGAATGGGAGTCAAAACTCCACGCGCAAATGAACACGAAGATGAAGCACACACTATCTCTCAATGAATCTCACAAGGCACTAGTGCTAAACTCAATTGAGTAGCTCTCTTTTGCTTGCTCTCTCTTTTGTGGCACTTGTGTTGGTTGTAGTGGTCTAAATCTTGTGTATAGGATGGATCAATGAATATATGTGGTTGGGAGGGCTTGAGTATGTCAACTAGATGACTTGGAATGTTGCTTGGGCTCCCCCCCCCCTTGAAGTGGTCGGTTGGGGTGGTATTTATAGCCACCAATCAAAAACTAGCCGTTGGTGAAGGTTGTCTGTCCCATGGTGCACCGGACAGTCCGGTGCACACCGGACATATCCGGTGCGACAGCCACGTCACCCGACCGTTAGGGTTCTGACCGTTGGAGCTCTGACTGCTGGGCCCGCCTGGATGTCCGGTGGCGCACCGGACATGTACTGTAGAGTGTCCGGTGCGCCATGACGCGCGTGCCTGACTTCTGCATGCTCTGGCGCGCATTTAATGCGCCTGCAGGTGACCGTTGGCGCCGAAATAGCCGTTGCCCCGCTGTCACACCGGACAGTCCGGTGTACACCGGACAGTCCGGTGAATTATAGCGGAGCAGCCGAAGTGAATTCCCGAGGCTGCCGAGTTCGCGAGGCCGCTCATCCTTGGAGCACCGGACACTGTCCGGTGTACACCGGACAGTCCGGTGAATTATAGCGCGCCGGCTTCCGAGAATTCCTGAAGGTGAAGAGTTTGAAGTCGGAGTCCTCTGGTGCACCGGACATGTCCGGTGGCACACCGGACAGTCCGGTGCGCCAGACCAGAGGTGCCTTCGGTTGGTTCTTGCTCCTTTGTTTGAACCCAATACTTGGTCTTTTTATTGGCTAAGTGTGAATCCTTTGGCACCTGTATAACTTATATACTAGAGCAAACTAGTTAGTCCAATATTTGTGTTGGGCAATTCAACCACCAAAATTAATTAGGAACTGGGTGTAAGCCTAATTCCCTTTCAATCTCCCCCTTTTTGGTGATTGATGCCAACACAAACCAAAGCAAATATAGAAGTGCATAATTGAACTAGTTTGCATAATGTAAGTGCAAAGGTTGCTTGGAGTTGAGCCAATATAAATACTTACAAGATATGCATGGATTGTTTCTTCATTTTTAACATATTGGACCACGCTTGCACCACATGTTTTGTTTTTGCAAATTCTTTTTGTAAATACTTTTCAAAGTCCTTTTTGCAACATAGTCAAAGGTAAATGAATAAGATTTTTGCAAAGCTTTTCAAGTTTAAAATTTTCTCCCCTTGTTTCAAATGCTTTTCCTTTGACTAAACAAAACTCCCCCTCAAATAAATTCTCCTCTTAGTGTTCAAGAGGGTTTTAAGATATCAAGTTTTGAAAATACTATTTGCTCCCACTTTAGAACACAAAGAGATACCAATTTGAAATTTTCCAATTGAAAACCATTAATTTTAAAATTAGGGTGGTGGTGCGGTCCTTTTGCTTTGGGCCAATACTTTCTCCCCCTTTGGCATGAATCGCCAAAAATGGATACTTGGAATGAGATATAGGCCCTTTTCCTAACTATTTTCTCTCCTTTGGCAAATAAAACATATGAGTGAAGATTATACCAAAGATGGAGAGACATTGTGGAGTGATGGCGAAGGGTAGATAATACCGATAGAGTAGAGTGGAAGCTTTGTCTTTGCCAAAGACTCCAATTCCCTTTCAATGTACCTATGACTTGGTTTGAAATTCACTTGAAAACACATTAGTCATAGATATAAAGGATATATGATCAAAAAGATATATCAATTTAAGCATGATCATAGTGCTATATAACATAGATTGCTCCCCCTAAATATGTGCATGGAGAGGAACATATGTTTTGGCCTTAAATGCCAATTGCACATAATTAGGTTAATGAGAACATATCTATATTAAATGAAATGTGAAGTGCATTGTGTCATAGTATAAGTGTGATGCTCATGACAGTTTATGCACTTATGAAAGCATGTTGTAAATATTTCAAGCTTTTTCCCTTAAGGATTTCAAAGAGGCTTAAGGACCATCCACCTTTGGAACAAAGGCAGCTTATCCTCGTTACAAGGTTAAGCTTTAAGCTCTTTGACAATAAAAGTACTTCATCTAGTTTTACCAAAGATGCACTAAAGCAGGAATGAATTTTGGGAAATTAAACTAGGTATGAAGCAGGGATAATACATGGACATGCTTTCTCTTCCTTTTATACAAGATATGCAAAGAATGTATAGAAAAGGAAGATTTAGGTACAAGTTTAAATGAAAGGAGATAGTTTTACCTTTATGTACCTTTACATAGGGACGCTCTCTTCATTGTGCTTGTCCTTAGTCTTAGATGCTTAAGACCAATTCTTAATGACAATATATGAAAATATTTTGCACAAGAGAGAGTTCTACAACTAGTGATCTTTTCAAGTTATTGTTAGCATATATCAAATGGATCACAAGTTGCATAATTGTATCATGAATTCTCCTTTTAACTTAGTGCATATCAAGAGAGATATCGATTGATAGAATGTATGGCACTAAGAAGTATGATTGTTGATTGAAGTTATTCAATGATCAAACAAATAACAGATGTGATCAAAAGAACAACATACACATTAGATTATCAATTAAGCTTAGAGTAGGAGAATTCAGCAAATATGCTACTTTAGAGTGAAAGGAGAATAATTGAAAGACAAGAATTTAAAGTAGTAGCATACTTCATGAGAAACTTATTCTCATGCAAGAGACTATATGAAATTACTGAGATAAAGCAATAGTCTCAACAAAGTCAAGATATAAGAATAGACTCCCCCTAAAGATATGCATCGAGTATTTGAATTGAATGGATGTATTTACTTTAAAGACAAATAGGGAGAAGCATTATACATCTTGATCAAGGCTCATAATTTTTGCAATAAACAACTTAAGCCTAGTATTCTCATAATGAAAGTATTTAGAATACTCACAACCACACCATTGATTGTTTTGTAGACCTTATTATCCAAGTAGGTGTTGTTGTTCTTGATGTCCTCCTCTTTCATTTGAGAGTCCTCCTTTTGTAGTTGTTTCCTTTTCCTTTCAAACTTATTGAAAATACTCAAGAAAGATGTTAATAGCACAAGGGAGTATATAATGAAGGATGATTTCTTTTAGATAGGAAATAAGCACAATTCATCATCCATAGATCACACAGACATGAAGTAAAATCTTTAACATTAGTGCATTTCATTTTAGAAATATGAGTGAGCACCTTTTAAGCATTTTAATAATCATTGGAGATTTTACTTTATCATATTAAATTTAGTTAATCAATACTTGGAAGCAAATCAATATGATAACAAATATAGCAAAGGCATGAAATGGATTCTAATGGATAAGTGCATTGATGAGAATGAGATTGAATGCACATCTTAGCCAATTTAAATTCGATAAAGAATCTATTTCTTCACAGAGATATAACTAGAGTAAATAATCATTGATGGGAACCATATTTGATTAAGAAGATGAGTTCCCATACCTTTGCTTTTACCTTTCTTCTTTTGGGTGAAGAACAACCCATGAGGCTTGTGTACTTTCTCTTTTGTAGATATTCATAAGTAAGCTCAAGAGATACGTTGTTAGTAATACAAGCACTAGTTTCCATTTTTGTAACCATTTTTGATAAGGAATGAAAAGCTAGATTACTAAAACATGGAAACTTCATAGCATGAACTAGATTATCCATAGATGATGTTATGCTCAATTTTAACTCATAAAACAAGCATAAATAATCCTTTGAGATTATAGGAATAAATCTAATTCATGATTTCGAAAGCGATAAATGTGAAAGAATCATATCCAATTTGAGCAAGTAGAAATACAATATAAAACATTGGATTGATTTTTCTTTTCATGTTAGGTTACACACTTTTAAAGAGAAACTTATTCTCTACAAGTGAGACTACTTGGGTTATTTAAATAAAATCATTAGTCTCACTATTCTAGTTATAGAGAGAATTTTTCTTTTTATAAGTGTCCTAAGGATTTGAATTCCTTACATGACACCTCATCCTTTTAAGAATATGAAATACCTCTCTATATCTAGAATCATGGCAATGATAAAACAACTTAGTGAAAAACATGCCATGAGATACTTGCAACATTTTAAAACATGTAGATTGCCATAGGATGGAAATGATGAGTATGCAATCTACCATATGAGAGGAAATTCTTCAAAGAATGGTAAATAAAATTTAAAGATATTTGAAGTGCTACATTTTTCTATGTGACTACACAAGACACATAAGAAATGATATTCTAAAATACTTGCACTTAAAAGACAAGTGTTACCATCCTTTGGCTTTCCTCCATGTTGTAGGCCTTGATTTTTCCGCATAAGATAATTCTTTATTTCCTACAACATCAATAAGTTCCTCGAGATGATATGAGTTTAAGATGTAGTAGTTTGAAGAATAACCTTGGGTCAATCACGGATATAGATTATTGAAGATTGATAACTTGAATGGACTCTCTCAAGCACCCCAAGGCTTCATATCATCTCCTTCTCCTACAAATCTTGTCAAGCATATTTTGGTACCCATCGCTTGATGGGTCCATCATGGTTAGTCAACAAAGATCTAGGAACCCAAAAGTCCTTTGTGTTAGCACTAGGTAAACTCATTACCTTTCTAGCACAAGTTGCAATTTTGGGTTGCCTAGTTACATGAGAATCAATTGACAAGTTAGGAGTGAAATTGTTACCAATGAGACAATCCTTGCATTGATGTCCCTTTTTTCGGCATGTGTAGCATAGGCGTTTTTCAAGATTTGAAGTTTTCTTCTTTCCTTGTTTGTTGCCTGCTACATGGTTAGTAAAAACTTTCTTTTCTAACCCTATGCCTTTTTGTTTCAAATGGGGACAAGATCTAAGCAAGTGTCCCTTCTTGGAGCATTTAAAACAAAGTCTATCATCCTTGTTAATAATCAAGCCATTTTTAATGTAGGGACATGACCTAATCAAGTGCCCTTCTTCAAAGCATTCACTACACCTCTTAATGTGAAGTGTGGCTTGATCATTACCTTGGATGTTACCTTTTGTGGAGGCATGGTTGAGGCTTTTGGAGGAGGTGTTGAATTTCATCTTTTGTTTCTTCCTCTTGGCAATCCTCAAATCCTTGACATTTTCTTCAAGGGATGTATTGCATGCCACGGTTGTTCCCGTCTCAAGCTTCTTCACCATGTGATCACGGTTATCTTGAGAAGGTTGGGCAATGTATTTCCCTTTTAGTTGTGTCAAGCTCTTCTTTAGCCTCTCATTTTCTTCTTTGAGCTTTTGATATGAATCCTCATTTGTTCCTGCAAATTCTAGCTCAAAGGAAGATTTGCTTGTCGACAAACAACAAGCATTAGCACATGGTAATATAGTATCAATTTGAACCCATGTGCACGAGTGAGGTTGTTGGGATTTTAAGTTTTCTATCACAACCTCATGAGCAATGTTTAATATGATATGATCATCCATAAGATTTTCATGAGAACATAGAAGCATATCATATTTTTCTTGAAAAGCTAGATTTTCAACTTTTAGCTTTTCTACTTGGTCCATAAGCAAGGTATTCCTATTTACTAATTGAGCGATACAATGTAAAGCGTTATCATGCTCAATTGAAACAATTTCATACCTTTGGACCAAATCAACATGAGAGCACTTTAGCTCCTCATGTTCTTTAGTCAACTCGTCAAAGTGTAGCATTTTCATGGAGAGAACATCTTCTAGCCTTTGACGAGCTTCGCTTTGCTCTCGCGCTCTTTCTAGAAGTTTGAGCATGACTGCCTTATCTTCTTGGCTTAGGCGAGCGTAGAGATGCAAGAAGCTTCTTTCTTCCTCCTCATCCTCATTTGTCCTTCCGCTATCATTTGCATTAGCCACACAACACATGTGGGAATCGAAATGGGAAGACAAACCTTTTGGAGAGGTGGATTCATCGTTTGGTCTCCATCGTTCATTTTCTTCTTCTTCCTTGCAAGGGTTAGTATCACAAATACCAAAGAAAGTAGAAGCACAAAATGAACTATCATGTTTGGACTCATCAAATTTGCTTCTAATTCTAGTCCAAATATCATGCGCATCATGGATGGATTCGTCATAGTTTGATATGAAGGCATGATAATCTTCTTTGCTAAGAGAATTAGTTAAGATGTCAAAAGCTAGATAGTTTAAGCGATAACATCTTTGATCCTCCTCGGAATTAATTTCTCCATTGAAATTAGAGGGAAAAATACTCTTGTCTATAATTTGTTCTAATCGTGGATCTATGGTTCTAAAAGCATTTATCACACTAGTAGACCATGAGTCATAATTGGAACAATCATCAAATAATATTTCAAGAGTTACCTCTTTTTGAGTTACGTTCGATGGAGAAGTCTTCTTGTTCCTTTGGGATCTCTTACGAGCCATCACTTCGAGTTGTTAGACTCAGATGAAGTGCCTAGCTCTGATACCAATTGAAAGTCGCCTAGAGGGGGGTGAATAGGCGAAACCTGAAAATTAAAACTTTATCCCCCAACTAGATCCCTTGATTGGTTAGAACAAGATATACAAATATCGGAGAATAGAAACTAAGTTCTTGCTTGAAAGGAGTATTGCTAAATAACGCGGAAGTGATAAATCAATACAACTAGTAAGTTATAGAATAACAAAGCAAGAAGCTTTAGATGAGAAGAGCACTGGGACAAGTTCTTTCTTGCAACGTGTTGCTTCACTAAATGGGAATTTAACTTGAAGCAACACCAAATGATATTAGTAAATAAAGGTGCAAGAAAACTTAGAGCAAGGGAAAACGAACAAATCACAAGCAATAAACACAATGGACACGGGTGATTTGTTTTACCGAGGTTCGGCCCTCGAAGGCCTAGTCCCCGTTGAGGAGTCCACTTAAGGACGGGTCTTTTTCAACCCTTTCCCTCTCTCCCCCGATCACACAAGGATCGGTGAGCTCTTCTTCTTCTCAAGGATCACTCTCGATCCCACAAGGACCACCACAATCTTTGGTGTCTCTTGCTAGCTTTTACAAGCCTCCAAAACTTTGGAGGAAGTTCGAATGGGAGTCAAAACTCCACGCGCAAATGAACACGAAGATGAAGCACACACTATCTCTCAATGAATCTCACAAGGCACTAGTGCTAAACTCAATTGAGTAGCTCTCTTTTGCTTGCTCTCTCTTTTGTGGCACTTGTGTTGGTTGTAGTGGTCTAAATCTTGTGTATAGGATGGATCAATGAATATATGTGGTTGGGAGGGCTTGAGTATGTCAACTAGATGACTTGGAATGTTGCTTGGGCTCCCCCCCCCCCTTGAAGTGGCCGGTTGGGGTGGTATTTATAGCCACCAATCAAAAACTAGCCGTTGGTGAAGGTTGTCTGTCCCATGGTGCACCGGACAGTCCGGTGCACACCGGACATATCCGGTGCGACAGCCACGTCACCCGACCGTTAGGGTTCTGACCGTTGGAGCTCTGACTGCTGGGCCCGCCTGGATGTCCGGTGGCGCACCGGACATGTACTGTAGAGTGTCCGGTGCGCCATGACGCGCGTGCCTGACTTCTGCGCGCTCTGGCGCGCATTTAATGCGCCTGCAGGTGACCGTTGGCGCCGAAATAGCCGTTGCCCCGCTGTCACACCGGACAGTCCGGTGTACACCGGACAGTCCGGTGAATTATAGCGGAGCAGCCGAAGTGAATTCCCGAGGCTGCCGAGTTCGCGAGGCCGCTCATCCTTGGAGCACCGGACACTGTCCGGTGTACACCGGACAGTCCGGTGAATTATAGCGCGCCTGCTTCCGAGAATTCCCGAAGGTGAAGAGTTTGAAGTCGGAGTCCTCTGGTGCACCGGACATGTCCGGTGGCACACCGGACAGTCCGGTGCGCCAGACCAGAGGTGCCTTCGGTTGGTTCTTGCTCCTTTGTTTGAACCCAATACTTGGTCTTTTTATTGGCTAAGTGTGAATCCTTTGGCACCTGTATAACTTATATACTAGAGCAAACTAGTTAGTCCAATATTTGTGTTGGGCAATTCAACCACCAAAATTAATTAGGAACTGGGTGTAAGCCTAATTCCCTTTCAGTATGGTACGATGAATCCATCATGATAACATTGCTTTTGATGATGCTTCCCCCTTAGCTACAGAATTGCAGGCTACCCCATGGCCATCTTCGTACAAACCACCACAGCTTCCCATGTATGACAGGCATTCGGAGCCGAAGCAGTTCCTCATGAGTTACGAAGCAACCATATCATCGTATGGTGGCAACACTGCTGTCATGGCGAAATCCTTCGTCATGGCAGTCAGGAGTGTTGCTCAAACATGGTATTCTTCTCTTAGGCTGAGAACAACCACATCATGGTAGAAGCTGAAGGATATGCTAGTCACCAGCTTTTAGGGCTTTCAAACGAAGCCAGTGACTGCTCAAGCCCTATTATAGTGCACACAAGACCACGAGGAATATTTACAGGCATATGTCTGAAGGTTTCTAGGTCTTAGAGCTCCAGTGCCAACGGTGCCAAATGGGATTGTCATTGAAGCCATGATCAAGGGACTTCATCTAGAACCAATAGCACAATATTTTGCTAGGAAGTCCCCACAAACCCTAGAGAAACTCCTACAGAAGATGGATGAGTACATCAGAGCCGATAATGATTTCCGACAAAGAAGGGAAGAAGCTTACATATATTCTGAGATGACCAGGGGCTTCAGAGGAAGACTCCACCCAAGGCATGTCAGAACGATACACAATCCCAGCCAAAGTGAAGACAGAGGCAATCACAACCAAGGGCATCAGCATAGTTCCCAATCATCTGGGATGCAGCAAAGCTCCTTCAGACCACCAGCCCTAAGAGGTAGAGGGGGACGAAGCTTTGGTGGAAGATTCGACTCACAACTAAGAAGGTTGTTTTGCTTATTCTATAGAGAGGATAAGGGGCACACAACTAGGACATACCAAGTTACAATACATAAGCAAAAGGAGATAGCTGAGGCCGAAGCATGATAGAATCAGCCGAAGCAAGTCCTACATACTGCTTCGTGCTATTCCCCGTACATTCCTGAGTATGTGGGCAATCAATATCCATTTTCACAACCCACAGTGTCAGTAGCTTCGGCGAGCCACTCCCCAGCTACATGGGCCTTGCCACCACCACCGGTCATGGCTCCAACTTCGTCCCACAACCAACAGCCTGAAGGGCATCGCCAAATTCAGCAACAACGCGATGCAAGGGAAGAGTCCGAAGCCCGGACAGTTAACAGCATTGTACCAGAATCAAGGCACATTTACTGAAGCAACAGAGGGGCTGGATCAAAAAAAACTTTCATACACACCTAATGTAATTTTCATTTGTCTTGATTTAATGTTTTTGCCTCAAAGACAACTTGAGAAGGTACAACCTTCGACATGTTGTAATAAATATGGAGTTACACCATTAAGTGTAACAGAAAGGGTGAAAAGCTCCAAAGTCGTTCCTATGGGGATGCAGAGCTAAAATACCACGTAAGTAAAAGGTGAAGAAGCTCCAAAGTCGTTCCTAAGGGGATGCAAAGCTTAGCTCCAAAGTTGTTCCTACGGGGATGCGGAGCTAAAATACCACCTAAGTAAAAGGTGAAGAAGCTCCAAAGTTGTTCCTAAGGGGATGCAGAGCTTAGCTCCAAAGTCGTTCCTACGGGGATGCAGAGCTAAAATACCACCTAAGTAAAAGGTGAAGAAGCTTCAAAGTCGTTCCTATGGGGATGCAGAGCTTAAATGCCACCTAAGTAAAAGGTGAAGAGACTCCAAAGTCGTTCCTAAGGGGATGCAGAGTCTTACTATTACGAAGTGTTTGTCCATTAACATTTGATGCATTATATCATCACATCATGCTGCATAACATCGCATCATTCATTATCTTGCATCATCCAAAATAGTGGAAAAGAAGGGAAATTACTCCTTTGACCATAATGGCTAACTCATAAGGTTAAGCATATCTGGGACAAAGAATTATGAAAGGATGCTGCAATTTTACCTGTTGCTATTAATCGGTAAAGAATTCCTCAAACAAGACCTACGACAAGACCTTTGGACTAATTTTGTTACTTCGGCAATGGTCTTCCTTATACAAGATCTACGACAAGACCTCCGAGTTTGATAATATTGCTTCAGCGAAAAAGGGATTTTTCTTTATGAAGCGTGAAAAGAAGGGAAGGTGTTTTTTCGCCTTCGGCTCAAAAACGGTACATATGACAATTTCACGCTACATAAAGAAATATATTGCATCATGAGACAAGAAGCTTGCAATTGTTTGTTACATAAAAACACCACACAAAATTTTGAAAAATGTTGTTATACATAGTCTAATCATCCTTCTTCAGGACTCTCTCAGCACTTCGTTTAGAAGTCTATTTACAACTTCATCAATTGTTGTATTTGCTATTCTGATTTCATCGAGAGTACCCTTCAAGGCTGGATCGGGCTTAGGGTTGTATGGCTCTAGAGAAGGAGGTAGTTCAGCTACACCAAAATATAATCTTTTGTCAGGCACGAAGTTAACATACTTACGAAGCTAAAATATGGAAAACGTACCTATATGTCTTTCACGCTCAGCGGCCTCTTCAACTTTTCTTGCTTCTTCTGAGGCAAGATGAGCCTCTTCTTCATTTCGCCTAATGGCTTCATCTGCTACCTCTCGACCGCCATTCATTCATACTTTGGAATAGAATTTCCCACTAAGGGCAGCAGCTTCGGGTGACGACTCCTTGATGTCAGTCGCTAAAACTGAGAAGTATGGCTGAATTACAGCCTTCGCATGGTCATAGCTAGCTTTTTCAAGTAAAGATACAGCTCCCCGAGCACCTATGTAATACTCAAAATTGTATAAAAGGATTATATAGTGATTATCCTATTTTATGTGCCTCATTTGCATCATGAAAAGAGCATAAATAAAATTAAGAGGGATTAAATTAAACCAATGACACTAAAATAAAAGAGAGTGCATCTCGTTGGAGTTTTGTTTGTGCATTTATTAATAAAAACAATAACAATAATAAAAATATAATAATGAGTTGAAGATTTGGATTAAAACCTAAATTTAAATTTGGAATTTAAATTGGAAAAAAAAGAGAAACACTATAAAATACAAGATAAATTCGTAAATAAATAAATGCATCCCATAATGATATGATTCAAATTATACACTCAAAATTTAGTGCAAATTCGCCACCAAACTTTGAATTCAAACCTGGAATCTAAAGGTAAAAAGGAAAGGAAAGGAAAAAGAAAATTAAAAAAAAAGAAAAGAGGGAAGGAACTCGGTATGGGCCGTAATCACCATTCGGCCCAGATCAGTATGAGCACCGTGCGGCCGACTTCCTCCACTTGCGCACTCACTGGATACGGACCCACTTGCCAGTCGCATGCCCGTCATTCGCCCATGCGCGCTTCTGCTACTCCACAGCTGACCAGTGGGGCCCCCTATCACTGTTGATCTTCCGGGTGCCGTAACAAACCCAGGTGGATCTCGTCCGGGTCGCGCGGGGGGAACCTCGACGCATGATCGGAGCCGGGCACGTCCGACCTGTCGGGCTATAAAGCCGCGCGCATGGCGCTCCTCTCCTCCCCTCCCATAGAGCCCTAACCTCCGCCGCCATAGCTTAGAAACCATCACGGCAGCCGCCGAGAGAAAGAGAGGAGAGAGAACAAACGCCTCGGCGCTCCCATCGCGTGGAGGACCTTTGGACCGTGAGCGCCAGTCCCATCTTCACCTCCTCCACGTCGGTATGTTCCGTGCCCCTTATCTGTAGCGTGATAGGAAGCGCGAGACGTCTTAGCCTAGGCACTGGCGTGGATGCGGTGGGGCAATGCTCCAGGCGCTGTCGAGGGGATGGCTTGCCACTGGATGGCACGTAGTCTCGAGAGGTCTGTAGATGAAGGCTTGGTGCCAAGCTAGACGGGGAGTGGGAGGCAAAGAACGTTCCACGCCGTATAATGGGGACTCGGATGGCAGACTCGGGTCTGCGCGGCTTGAAGTTTCACCATGGTGAGTTTTCCTTCACTGCCTGTTGATCATGGTCACGTAGGGTTCAAGCGGGATCGTCCGATCGGAAATTAGGACTCGGATGGCGAGCACGGAACTGCTCGCTGGCGCGGCTATGGCGTTCGGCCGTGGGGGACTAGCTGGAGAAGAAAAGAGAGAGAGAGAGAGAGGACCAGTGAGGTTGAAGACGATCCCTGGGGCGTGGATTTCATGATTAACGGCTTAGATTGAGGGTACCTGCCGGTTGGATCCTAACCCTTGGATCGTGATCGCATGGCTCAGATTTGGATTGGGCATCATAAAATCGAGAGCGTTCAAATAACATCTGATGGTCAGCGTTGCATACCGTTTCGTTATAAGATACGATCTAATCCCCATCGTCCGCTGTCGATCCGACGTCTCAGATTGGCAGATACCCTTTCGCTCAGACACAGTTGCATAAGAACCCCCGAGAGAAACAGAAACCAACCCGCCACCCAGAGAGTACTATTCTTTGTGTCTCGGGAATCTTACGCCAGAACCCCCTGACTTTTCCAGAAATTGACGCCCAGTCCAGAGAAGATTAAAAATAGAGAAATAATATTAGAAATTCGTTTTTAACACAAAAACAAATCTAGAAATTGTAAAATGCATAGAAAATCCATTTTTAGTCCAAATCACTTCATTCCAGTTTCTAAAATTTTGTAATTTTATTCTCTACCATTTAGTGTCTCTGTTTTGACATAAAAACAGTAAGAAAATTAATTTAGCATTTAATCATATTTCAAGCACATTAAATCTTGGGAAATTCATAACTTGAAATCTATAACTCCAAATCTAGTTATTCCAGTTCCAATGATCTCATTTTAATGTGTAGATTTTTACTGTATATTTTATTTGCATGTTTGATGTGATGTTAATTTATGCTATACTATGTATGTATTGTGTTGATGCGAGTAGACGAGCAAGCCACTGTGGAAACTGAGGTTCAACAAGTAGAGATAGCTGAGCAGGAGCTCATTGAAGGCAAGTTGTGCCCTTGATCACTTCTTTTACCCATTCATGTTCTTATTATTCGTAATGATCTGCATAGGATAATTTTGCTGGGACCCAATAGGATGCCCTAGATTTTGACTATCTTTATACCTTGCTTCACCACTGGTTTTACTACTAAAGTTTTGGGTAGTACATGCTATTGCTTTATGTGGATTTGGGTATAGAGATATTCATCACTCATTGTTATACTATTTATTGTTATCTGTTTTATTATTCCTTGTTCATGTTAAGATCATTATGTTAATGGGAACATGGAGCGACCACCCGGGAAAACAGTGCTACCACAAGGGTTTAATGGGACGCCCTTGGCTGATTAACTAGGAAAGCTAGGGGAGGGCTACCTTACCCGAAAGGGGCAAGGGCAGTAGGGGAGTGGTCAGTGTAGGGAGGTCCCTGGTTGATTTTGCTGCGATGGCGGTCAGCCAGGAACCCTGCACTGGAACTTCCTATAAACTGTAGCGGGTAGTCTGAAGCTAGTGGAACTTTGTAAAGGCCTCGTAGTGTTACCCTGCCTCGCCTCCTCGGTAGAGGTGTATGGGATTGGCCGTCTCTTGGCAGATGGGTAACACGACTTGTGGGTAAAGATGCGCAACCTCTGCAGAGTGTAAAACTAGTATACTAGCCGTGCTCACGGTCAAGAGCGGCTCGGACCCTCACATGATTAATTATGGAACTTAAATTCAATTTGACATTTGCATCGCATTTGGGATTATTTTGCTATTACTGTTCTTTATTATTAAGGTTTGGTATTTACTTACACTTAGTAATTGCTAAATAAAATTTTGACCAACTTATAAAAGCAATGCTCAGCCTTAGCCTCTATTTCATTGTTCAGCCTTACACTACTTGAACTCCCACCTTTGGTGAGTTCATGCCACATTATTCCCCATGACTTGTTGAGCTATGATCGTATGTGAGCTCACTCTTGCTGTCTCACACCCCCCCACAGGAGAAGAACAGGTGGTCGAAGAGGAGCCGCCTAACACTGAGGCATTCGACTTGATCTAGGTGGCGTTTCTCAGTCGACATTGGCGCCGACGATCCTTAGTTCGTTTTATATTTATCTTTATTTTGTAATAAGACTTCCGCTATGTAATAAGTACTCTGATGTTTATGACATTTATCTCTATACACTCTGTTATTATATATGTTGTCTTCTTTGGCGCATGTATGAGATGCACCCGGCTTTGTTTCTTTAAAACCGGGTGTTACAGAAGTGGTATCAGAGGAATGTTGACTGTAGGATGAAACCTAGATAGAAATGGACAAAACCATTACCTACTTACCTCACTTTAATTCTTCCTATACTTATCTTGATCCTGTCTCACCTTCTACTGTTCTACTCTGATCATTCTTATCTTTTCTACTCTTAGACAAGATGGATTTCACACCTTGGAATCCCTACCCCTATGACATTTTTAAGAGATAGGAAGCCTAAGACAAAATTAAAACTATTTTCTCTATTAAAAATATTGGTTGATTGTTCTGATGATCAATGTCTGATTTGCTTCTTTGATTGATTGAAATATTACATGGACATCTTAGCATGTGCCAGCATAAGGTATTGAATTAGCTATAGTAGGTGGAATATTAATCTGCTTAGCTAATAAATCCCCCAAAATAACCTGATTTGTAAGTACCTGCCTTGGCTACTATTCTCTTACCATATGTATCTAACTCAGATGGTCAATACCAGGAAAGGAAAGATTATCACGCAACAGCAAACAGAAATGAATCCTCCAAATCCTCCACCTGTTGAAACCGATCAAGTGATTGCAACCCAAAGGCTGGTAATACAACAATTGACAGACATGGTGACCGAAATGCAAAACCAGATAAGACAAGAACGTGAGGAAATACGTCAGGCCCGTCTGGAGATACATCAAGAAATAAGGCAATCACGGTTGGAGAGACAACGACAACAACCACCATCTCCACCACCACCAGCTCCACCAAGCTACATAAACATATATATAAATTACTACTATTTGTAAGATCTACATGTTCCTTTAGTTAGTATTCGGTATGATACTATTTTAGGAGGAATAAAAAGGTCTATTTGACCCCATGTGTTGCTAATAAAATTATGCGTCATGCTGAGATTTTGGTTTGGGCATATGTGTTGGACAATATGAGAAAACCCATGAGAGTAATTACACCTAAAGGGCCTGTTGTGGCGAATCAAATGACACGTAGATTGTCATTGACCATTATGGGTAGAGAATTTGGAGCCACTGCTATAATGTTAGAGTCAAGCAGTATAGATCTGATCCTTGGTATGTCATGGTTAAGAAAGGCAATGGTGGTTTATACACTGCGCTAAGGGAACCGTAGAACTCACCAGTTCCAAAGGAGAAAGATTTGAAGTTGGAATTGCAGTAACTACTACCACCAGACTAGCGACATTTTTAGTAAATGGGAAGG
This sequence comes from Zea luxurians, assembly GCA_029449295.1. NCBI lineage: Eukaryota > Viridiplantae > Streptophyta > Magnoliopsida > Poales > Poaceae > Zea > Zea luxurians. The sequence continues at coordinate 72,274,734 of JAOPSE010000004.1, read as the reverse complement.
TTGTTGGTGACAACATTCATGTGGTTAGAGATTTTTCGGATGCCTGTAGAAGAGTTAAAGGGACTGAAGAATCAGTGAACGGAATTACAAGAGGCTAGTTACATTCGTCCGAGTTCCTCACCTTGGGGAGCGCCGGTGTTATTTGTGCAGAAGAAGGATGGATCGCAACGGATGTGTGTGGATTATAGATCACTCAATGATGTTACTGTGAAGAACAAGTATCCGTTGCCCCGTATTGAGGATTTGTTTGATCAGATGCGAGGTGCTAGAGTATTCTCGAAGATTGATCTCCGATCCGGTTACCATCAGATGAGGATTAGACCATCGGATATTCCCAAGACAGCATTCTCGACTCGATATGGATTATATGAGTTTACTGTTATGTCATTTGGATTAACCAATGCACCGGCTTATTTCATGAATTTGATGAACAAAGTGTTTATGGAGTATTTGGACAGATTTGTTGTGGTGTTTATCGACGATATTCTAATCTATTCTAGGAATGAAAGTGATCATGAACAACATCCAAGGTTGGTGCTACAGAAGTTACGAGATAATCAACTCTACGCTAAGTTCAGCAAGTGCGAGTTTTGGATTGACAAGGTACCATTCCTTGGTCATATTATTTCTAATGGAGGAATAGCAGTGGATCCTGCTAAAGTGAAGGAGATAATGGAGTGGAGAGTGCCCACTACAGTTACTGAGATTCGGAGTTTCTTGGGACTCGCAGGATATTATCGGAGATTTATTGAAGGGTTCTCTAAAATTGCTAAGCCTATGACATCGCTTTTGGAAAAAGGAAGAGAATTTAAGTGGGATGAGAAGTGCCAAGAAAGCTTTGATCAATTGAAGGAGAGATTGATGTCACCTCCAGTATTGATGATGCCAGATCTGCAGAAGGGATTTGACATTTATTGTGATGCATGTGGCCAAGGACTTGGATGTGTGCTCATGCAAGAAGGACATGTGGTCGCCTATGCATCTCGTCAGTTGCGGAAGCATGAATTGAACTACCCCACCCATGACTTAGAGCTGGCTGCCGTTGTGCATGCACTTAAGATTTGGAGACACTATATTATGGGAACCAAGTGCCAAGTATATACGAATCATAAGAGTCTGAAGTATATATTCACTCAGAAGGATCTCAACCTTAGGCAACGCCGTTGGTTGGAGCTCATTAAGGATTATGACTTGGAGATTCACTATCACCCAGGCAAGGCGAATTTGGTTACAGATGCCTTGAGTCGGAAGGAGCATGTTCACTCCGCTTTCGTTGTCCAGCTACCTGATGAATTAGCAAAAGACTTAGAGAGGCTCAACCTGGGAATTGTTACACATACGGAAGGAGTGAATATTGAATTGGAACCTACCTTGGAGCAAGAAATTCGTAAAGGTCAAGTTGGTGATGCCAAAATCCAGGAGGTCAAGGATCTGATAACAGAGGGTAGAGGCCCAGAGTTCACGGAGGATGAGCAAGGCACGATATGGTTCAAGAATCGGATCTGTGTTCCCGATATTGATAGTCTTCGGGAAACCATATTGAAGGAGGCACATGATTCAGTTTATTCTATCCACCCTGGGAACACCAAGATGTATCAGGATTTGAAGCAAAAATATTGGTGGTATGATTAAAAACAGATGTGGCTGCACATGTGGCTATGTGCGATGTATGTCAAAGAGTTAAGGCCGAACATCAGAGGCCAGATGGACTATTGCACCCATTGAAGATACCCGAGTGGAAGTGGGAAGAGATTGGTATGGATTTTATTACTGGATTGCATAGCATCCAGAAAGGATATGATGCTATATGGGTGATTGTGGATAGATTAACTAAAGTGGCTCATTTCATTCCGGTCAAGACTGCTTATAAGGGATCTCAATTGGCAGAGTATATATGGTTCAGATTGTGTCTCTACACGATGTACCGAAGAAGATCATTTTGGATAGAGGATCATAGTTTACCCCCAGATTTTGGAATAGTTTTCATGAGAATACGAATGAAGTTGAATTTTAGTTCGGGCTACCACCCACAAACTGATGGGCAAACTGAAAGGACTAATCAAGTGCTGGAAGATATGTTAAGAGCTTGTGCTCTTAAGCATAGTGGTAGTTGGGATAAGAGCCTACCGTATGCAGAGTTCTCTTACAATAATAGCTATCAGGCCAGTTTGAAGATGTCACCGTTTGAGGCTTTGTATGGCAGAAAGTGCAGGACTCCCTTGTATTGGAATCAAACTGGTGAAAGGCAGTTGTTTGGGCCTGAGATTATACAAGAAGCAGAGGAACAAGTTCAGCAAATAAGGGAGAATTTGAGAATTGCACAATCCAGGCAGAAAAGCTATGCTGATACCCGGAGAAGACTACTTGAGTTTAAGGAGGGAGATTATGTCTATTTGAAGGTGTCACCACTCCGGGGTATGAGAAGATTCAAAGTCAAAGGAAAGTTATCCCCTCGCTTTATTGGACCTTTCTTAATCTTAAAGCGAGTGGGAGAGGTTGCATATCAATTGGAGTTACCGGATCATCTTGCGGATGTTTATGATGTTTTTCATGTATCTCAGCTGAAGAAATGTCTTAGGGTACCTGAGGAGCAATTACCAATGGAGGACCTTAGTGTTCAAGATGATTTAACTTATGCTGAGTACCCCATCAAGATTTTGGATACTTTGACTCGAGTTACAAGAAATAAGGTGATAAAGATGTGCAAAGTGCAATGGAATCACCACAGTGAAGATGAAGCAACTTGGGAAAGAGAAGAAGAGCTTCGCATAGATTTTCCCCACCTTTTCTCTAGATCTTCCTAATCTCGAGGACGAGATTATTTTTAAGGGGGGTAGGATTTGTAATACTCAAAATTGTATAAAAGCATTATATAGTGATTATCCTATTTTATGTGCCTCATTTGCATCATGAAAAGAGCATAAATAAAATTAAGAGGGATTAAATTAAACCAATGACACTAAAATAAAAGAGAGTGCATCTCGTTGGAGTTTTGTTTGTGCATTTATTAATAAAAACAATAACAATAATAAAAATATAATAATGAGTTGAAGATTTGGATTAAAACCTAAATTTAAATTTGGAATTTAAATTGGAAAAAAAGAGAAACACTATAAAATACAAGATAAATTCGTAAATAAATAAATGCATCCCATAATGATATGATTCAAATTATACACTCAAAATTTAGTGCAAATTCGCCACCAAACTTTGAATTCAAACCTGGAATCTAAAGGTAAAAAGGAAAGGAAAGGAAAAAGAAAATTAAAAAAAAAGAAAAGAGGGAAGGAACTCGGTATGGGCCGTAATCACCATTCGGCCCAGATCAGTATGAGCACCGTGCGGCCGACTTCCTCCACTTGCGCACTCACTGGATACGGACCCACTTGCCAGTCGCATGCCCGTCATTCGCCCATGCGCGCTTCCGCTACTCCACAGCTGACCAGTGGGGCCCCCTATCACTGTTGATCTTCCGGGTGCCGTAACAAACCCAGGTGGATCTCGTCCGGGTCGCGCGGGGGGAACCTCGACGCATGATCGGAGCCGGGCACGTCCGACCTGTCGGGCTATAAAGCCGCGCGCATGGCGCTCCTCTCCTCCCCTCCCATAGAGCCCTAACCTCCGCCGCCATAGCTTAGAAACCATCACGGCAGCCGCCGAGAGAAAGAGAGGAGAGAGAACAAACGCCTCGGCGCTCCCATCGCGTGGAGGACCTTTGGACCGTGAGCGCCAGTCCCATCTTCACCTCCTCCGCGTCAGTATGTTCCGTGCCCCTTCTCTGTAGCGTGATAGGAAGCGCGAGACGTCTTAGCCTAGGCACTGGCGTGGATGCGGTGGGGCAATGCTCCAGGCGCTGTCGAGGGGATGGCTTGCCACTGGATGGCACGTAGTCTCGAGAGGTCTATAGATGAAGGCTTGGTGCCAAGCTAGACGGGGAGTGGGAGGCAAAGAACGTTCCACGCCGTATAACGGGGACTCGGATGGCAGACTCGGGTCTGCGCGGCTTGAAGTTTCACCATGGTGAGTTTTCCTTCACTGCCTGTTGATCATGGTCACGTAGGGTTCAAGCGGGATCGTCCGATCGGAAATTAGGACTCGGATGGCGAGCACGGAACTGCTCGCTGGCGCGGCTATGGCGTTCGGCCGTGGGGGACTAGCTGGAGAAGAAAAGAGAGAGAGAGAGAGAGGACCAGTGAGGTTGAAGACGATCCCTGGGGCGTGGATTTCATGATTAACGACTTAGATTGAGGGTACCTGCCGGTTGGATCCTAACCCTTGGATCGTGATCGCATGGCTCAGATTTGGATTGGGCATCATAAAATCGAGAGCGTTCAAATAACATCTGATGGTCAGCGTTGCATACCGTTTCGTTATAAGATACGATCTAATCCCCATCGTCCGCTGTCGATCCGACGTCTCAGATTGGCAGATACCCTTTCGCTCACACACAGTTGCATAAGAACCCCCGAGAGAAACAGAAACCAACCCGCCACCTAGAGAGTACTATTCTCTGTGTCTCGGGAATCTTACGCCAGAACCCCCTGACTTTTCCAGAAATTGACGCCCAGTCCAGAGAAGATTAAAAATAGAGAAATAATATTAGAAATTCGTTTTTAACACAAAAACAAATCTAGAAATTGTAAAATGCATAGAAAATCCATTTTTAGTCCAAATCACTTCATTCCAGTTTCTAAAATTTTGTAATTTTATTCTCTACCATTTAGTGTCTCTGTTTTGACATAAAAACAGTAAGAAAATTAATTTAGCATTTAATCATATTTCAAGCACATTAAATCTTGGGAAATTCATAACTTGAAATCTATAACTCCAAATCTAGTTATTCCAGTTCCAATGATCTCATTTTAATGTGTAGATTTTTACTGTATATTTTATTTGCATGTTTGATGTGATGTTAATTTATGCTATACTATGTATGTATTGTGTTGATGCGAGTAGACGAGCAAGCCACTGTGGAAACTGAGGTTCAACAAGTAGAGATAGCTGAGCAGGAGCTCATTGAAGGCAAGTTGTGCCCTTGATCACTTCTTTTACCCATTCATGTTCTTATTATTCGTAATGATCTGCATAGGATAATTTTGCTGGGACCCAATAGGATGCCCTAGATTTTGACTATCTTTATACCTTGCTTCACCACTGGTTTTACTACTAAAGTTTTGGGTAGTACATGCTATTGCTTTATGTGGATTTGGGTATAGAGATATTCATCACTCATTGTTATACTATTTATTGTTATCTGTTTTATTATTCCTTGTTCATGTTAAGATCATTATGTTAATAGGAACATGGAGCGACCACCCGGGAAAACAGTGCTACCACAAGGGTTTAATGGGACGCCCTTGGCTGATTAACTAGGAAAGCTAGGGGAGGGCTACCTTACCCGAAAGGGGCAAGGGCAGTAGGGGAGTGGTCAGTGTAGGGAGGTCCCTGGTTGATTTTGCTGCGATGGCGGTCAGCCAGGAACCCTGCACTGGAACTTCCTATAAACTGTAGCGGGTAGCCTGAAGCTAGTGGAACTTTGTAAAGGCCTCGTAGTGTTACCCTGCCTCGCCTCCTCGGTAGAGGTGTATGGGATTGGCCGTCTCTTGGCAGATGGGTAACACGACTTGTGGGTAAAGATGCGCAACCTCTGCAGAGTGTAAAACTAGTATACTAGCCGTGCTCACGGTCAAGAGCGGCTCGGACCCTCACATGATTAATTATGGAACTTAAATTCAATTTGACATTTGCATCGCATTTGGGATTATTTTGCTATTACTGTTCTTTATTATTAAGGTTTGGTATTTACTTACACTTAGTAATTGCTAAATAAAATTTTGACCAACTTATAAAAGCAATGCTCAGCCTTAGCCTCTATTTCATTGTTCAGCCTTACACTACTTGAACTCCCACCTTTGGTGAGTTCATGCCACATTATTCCCCATGACTTGTTGAGCTATGATCGTATGTGAGCTCACTCTTGCTGTCTCACACCCCCCCACAGGAGAAGAACAGGTGGTCGAAGAGGAGCCGCCTAACACTGAGGCATTCGACTTGATCTAGGTGGCGTTTCTCAGTCGACATTGGCGCCGACGATCCTTAGTTCGTTTTATATTTATCTTTATTTTGTAATAAGACTTCCGCTATGTAATAAGTACTCTGATGTTTATGACATTTATCTCTATACACTCTGTTATTATATATGTTGTCTTCTTTGGCGCATGTATGATATGCACCCGGCTTTGTTTCTTTAAAACCGGGTGTTACAACCTACACAGGCACAGAAATCCCCCCTGCTAGAGAGAACTTCATCAAATGCTTCGGCTTCACCCTCAATCCATTTGAGTACACCCTCGGGGTCACCGCGAATGAAATTTCGCTCAGCTAAGAACGCGCCAACACTAGCAAAAGCATTTTTCAGTTTATCTGAGCACTGCATGGCAATGTTATAGCACTCCTCTTTCGCTTATCGAAGCTCTTCAACGTTCTTTTGAACCCTTATTCGCTCAGTGTTGGATATCTCGCGCTTCGATTGCTCCACGTTGAAATTTTCAGTAACTCCAAGTTTCTTTTCCAATCCTGCTACTTTAGATTTGTGCAATTCAACTAGAATGGATAAGGCATACTCCAGATCAGCTATACGCTTTGCATCTGCTTCTTTTTCTTTCTCAAATTTCAGAATTTTTTGGTCCACTTCGGAGAATTTGGCCAAGCTAGTTTCGCTTGCCTTCAATCTTTCAACCAAAGAAAGCAGGATTTTATCTTTTTCAAGCGCCTCATTCTGAGGAGTTATGATCTCCGAGCGTAAATTCCCGAAGGCTATCTTCGTGCTCTCATCTTTGTAATCCTTTTGGGCTTTTTAAAGCTTTGCTTAAAATAAGACCCTAATAACAACAAAAATGTCTATTAAAACGAGCAAAAAATATACTTGAAATGATTACCAAAAGATTGAGAGGAATAGTAAGCACAAACCTTCAGACTATTGTATGCTAAGTTGTCTGCCAGATGGTCCTTCAGCATTAAGGATAGCCCAAGCTCAAGCTTCGAATAACCCATCTTGTCCATCATCTCTCGGTAAACATCAATTTCCTTGATGTCAGGAAGACAGTATAGAAAGTTGTTTTCTTCATCTCCTTAGTACAACAAGGACCCTCGAGGATATTTCCGTTCCTTGGCGTAATGCTGGGCCTTGGTAATTTGCCTCTGTGTTAGCTGCTTTCCCGAAGCGTGACGGATAATAAATCAAGATCTTCGGTCGACGTCGCTTCGGGTATCAACAGCGTTAACTTCACTGGCAAACTTTCCTTGCTTTATTGACCTAGTTTTCAAAGGTCCAGCCTCAGCGCAGGTAGGAGAAGCGCTTGCAGCAATAGCTTTTCCCAATTCTTCAATTTCGTCTTTGAAAACCCTAGTAGGAGGAGGAGTAGCCACCTTTGAAGGTTTCAGAACAGCGTCTAGAACGCTGGCCATTCTCCTTCTTCTCCTAGGAGTCGTCGCTGGAATATTTGCTATCCTTAGCAACTCTAGCAGTACTGGAGAAATCTGCAGCTTCGGCTGCTGGTCACTTTTAAAACTTTTTGATTTTAACTTCTCCAGTGGAGCGGTGGTAGCTTCAGCTATTGCAATGGGTATTACCTCCAAAGCTGAGAGGGTAGCTTTGGCAGATTCAACAACCTCTACCTTTGAACCTTCTGTAGCAGGTAGTGCAGCAGCTCTCTCCAAAGCAAAAGACTTTGGCCAATGAGTTACAATCTTCATTCTTTTGGGTTTCCGCGTAGTATAAGGGGCAGTTGATGCAATCCTCCTCTTCGTCCCTTGCTTCCGAGCCGGAAAACAGTAATCGGGGTACACAAAACCAATAACGTAAAAAACTCTATTCAGCATTTTCTTTCCATGGGCGCTGAAGGCAATATTTGTGGCTTCGTCTTTAGTCTTCGTGTATGCCCCCAAAAAATCATCAACGGTCGCCTCAATAGTCTTGAGTCATTCGTCATTTGGCTCTCCAAACTGACTTCTGTAGCAGTATGTATATTTCAAATAAACCAGGCCACCTTCGCTTGAGCTATCAGTGGTCTCCTTTGGCATTTCCCATTCGTTAACAATGGGCCATACTTTGAAAGCTATATGTTCTTGGACCAAGTCTCTGGTGCCAATGTAGCCGCACACATCGTTGAATGCTACCAGGCAGGCTTGAGATTTATCACTATTTATGATTGAGGGCCTTCGAATGCCGAAGCGAGATCGTATTGGACGCTGAATTATATCTTTTATATCCTCCCTTTCAACCAAATCATTCTTAATATAGAACCATTTCTTCATCCAAGATCCTAGCCATTTTTTGCGAAACGTGGGAATAAGGTGTCTTGCATTAGAGCGATACACAAAGGAATAATAACCAAAATTGTTGTGATATTGTTCCTTCCCCATTGACTTCGTCTGATAAGATAATTCATGTATATTACAGAAGCAATCAACGTCTGGTTCTAACCCCTGGCTCCTCATTGCCTAGATGAAAACCCTGATTTTGATCAAAGCTTCGGGGGTGAGTTGATGAAGATATATCTCGAATCTTTTAAGTACTTCAACCAGCATTTTATGTAGAGGAAACCGAAGGCCAGCATTCATAAAACTCTTGAAAACAACCACTTCATTAGCTTCAAGAAGAGGAACAATATTCTCTCCTTCGGCCCTCACTATAGTTGTGTCACGAAAATATTTACCTTTCATTACTTCAATTTGTCCTCTCTTAACAGTGGATTTTCAAAATACAACATGACTTGGCCTCCACGGCTGATCTTCGGCATCATCGTTGTCACCCTCCACATCAAAATCCTCGCTGTCACTAGAACCCTAGACAGTCTAGCTAACATCTCACCAGTAATTTTCTTAACATTGGTACTTTCCATGGCTTCGTAGAAACCAGCTAGTGCGGGGTCCACACTTTTCTTTTCTTCAGCCATCTCAGCGTTCATTGCAACAAAAAGCCGAAGCTCCAAAGCAACCGCGGTTACAAAATCAGAAAGCTAAAATGACAAACCCAACACAAGTCTTGATAGCACGAAAAATATTTTCAACGCAAACCCTCATATATATACACAAAGCACCACTGAACGATGGGCCCAACAATACAGAACGTCTCGCTATTCTAGCAAAGGGAAGGTGTTTTTTGGACCTTCGGCTAAAGGTCTTCGTTCATTTCGCAGTCTGAATTTGTTACAAAGAAACAAACTAATACTGCGAGAGGCTACTATTGAGGGCCTTTGTCTTCCGAAGGTCCTCAAAAACACGACTAACCATTTGTTTTCAGCATACTACTAAATATTAGATGAGCTTCGTCACTAGAAAAGCTTCGACATAACACAAGAGAATTACGCCGAAGCAAGCTTCATCATGGTGAAGTAGGAAGACGACGTAGGGAGAATGTGTTGTTCAAGTTATTGAATACAAATGACGATGTTGTCCTTGTGACATTTGTAAACCCTGTATGTAATTGTTGAGAGCATGAATGTAATAACGTGCAAAGCTGTACGATTGTCTATAAATAGATAAACAGTACACCGTACTGTTCACGTTGAATTGTAATTGCCCTTGCATCATTACATTCAAACAAGTCGAAGGTATCAATGTAATATAAACTTTGAAAGTGCTTTTACATTCATTATAAAATAAATATGTGGCTTGATATTACATCTTGTGAGTATATTTTTATATTTGCGAATAATGAAGACTTGTTATTTATGACATTCGTCTAAGATTCATTATACACGAGAGGGAATAATGTTTTGGAGGACGAAGGTCTTTAACATATAACAAATGTGTTGTCTTGCTCTTGATTCGCATCAATTGAGAACAAGTGACCAACAGATACTAGTTAGATGTTTTTTTGTAGTTTTGAATTAGAGTATGTGATATAATTTTACTTTTGTTATGAACATTAGATAATGAACTAAACTTACGAACTCTGTATAGAGTTGATTATACTCTTTTTCCTTCTAACAAAATGATTTTTAAACGAGGTATTCATTGTATAACTCTGGTAACTTAATACAAATATTAAGTTTGTTTTTGGTCAAATTTATTTGTCAAATCTTTTATTTGTTTTATTAAATTCGTTTTGAATTTAGGGCTCTGATGTGAATTTCGGGCCCTCATGTGAATTTCTGGCTAAAAATTGAATTTCGGGCGTTTTATAATTTTGGGCCGTCCGAAATGAGCCCGACACATTTAAGCAATTACGGGCTAGGTTGTGGGCTGGCCCGGTACGATCCGAAATTCAAACAGACCAGGTCGACCCAAAATTTAAACGGACCAGGTTTTTTTTGGGCTTGAGTCGGGCCGGATCAGACGACCCGAATATACACATATACTCTGGGCTCCTAATATCCCCTATACATACACGAATTGTACGATCCAAATATTTCTTCACAATAAATTAGTAAACTTAATAAATTTTATTTTAAAAATAAATAAGAATAGATCTATATTCTAATACAATTCGATCTTTAATTTTTAGTCTAAAATCTAGAGTTCATTGGCCCTCTCTAATCACCTCTCTATATCAGCGCGAGGTCATCACCAAGCTACGCTATGCAAGTCCACGTTGTAAGTTCCTGCGTCTAATATAAAGTACTTTTTCTGAAAAAAAAAACTAAAAAACAAAAAGAGTCGGGCCAGGGCGCCACACGCCCACAGGTTTTGCCTACCGCCGTTTCTGACACGTAGGACCATGTTTTTCGCCCCGCATGTCAGAGAGAGCGGTCGGGCGGTACCCAGGATACACGCGGCGCGGCGCGTCGCTTTCAGTTCGTGCTCCAGCCTTTTCGTATAGTTTAATGGTTTTCTAGTCGTCCGTCCTCCTCGGTTGTGGCTGCCAACCCCAAGAACTGCCTTGCCTAGTGCCTACTGCCTAGGGAAGGACCGAAGGAGAGGTGCGCGGCTGGTGGCGTGCGAGTGGCAGCGGCGCCGCGGGACTCTTCTCCTCGCCGCTCGCCTGCTGGGTGCGCCATCCCTCGACGGTGAGCTTGTCTAGCCGCTTCCTTTTTGGGACACATGGTGTGTTATACTATTGTGTCTAGCTGCCGTTGCGGTTAGGCCAATGTGCTGTTCCTGGTGTGGGGGGAGACTTGGTGGAATAGTGGGCGATTCTTGCTCCGTTGGTAGGCTGTTTGATTCTAGGACTCCTGCCATCGGCGCAGATTCGTTCTTGTTCATCATAGGGGTCGCGGTAATCGATAGATGGTGGAGTTCGTTCTTCACCTTTGATTGAAGCTCCGCCAAGTCTCAATTATATAGGGCTTAGTATGGCATCAGTATGGGATCTATTGGGCGCTAGGCGAAGAAATGATTTCCTGGTCGTATTGGCTCTGCAATTTTGCCTTGTTCATTAGAATGGACATATCCTATTATCCCAATGTGAATATGATGCTTGCTGCATCGGTGTTATCCTAAAATCATTATTAGATACAGATAGCTCTTTCAGAAGGAATCCTTGTCTTGGATGAGGTGAAGAAGAGCTCCCTATTCCTTTGTATGTTCACTATCTGGTTACCCATTTAGGCGGCCAGTTTGTTGTCAACAAACCCATTGCTGAAGCACGAAAATACTGCCACTAGCTATAGCTATCACCGCACTAATTTTATGGAATTTTTTAGATACTGAAGTCACTCACCTACTCCCTTGGTCCCACAAAGAATACGATTGTAGGACCTGACATGGATACCAATTATGGATGTGAAATTGCAATAATACATTTGGAAAAGCTCAATCCCATTCCAGACTCTTCGTCCTCAGAAGGTTCCCGACTGCGTCCCATAGCTACCTCATCATCCTTGCCCTGAGTACCACCGCTCGCTCGCTTGGATCCGATTCCAAGCTTCCTCGTCTTCAGGTGGTTTCTGGCTGCTTTGTGGCCCTTCCCATGCCGTGGTATCCCCACACGCGCCACCACCTTCTAGCATCCACACGCCTCTCCGTCACGGCATCGAACTCCCTGCTCCTCCACGTTAGTGCAAGGAGAGGTGAATGATGGCTGCTGGAACAAGCACTCCACGTGACCACACACCAGCACTCCTCTCCGAATGCTTGGATGGCATCCGCAGTAGGGGCTTGAGGGAGGTCGACGATGCTGCCAAGGGCCGTGGCCATGACTGGGGCAGGGAGCTTGGTGTGGGCGGGCTCACAGCGCGTGAGGATAGAGTTTCTTCCCTGCGTCTTGGAGCAGGAAGTTCTCACCGGAATCTCAGGAAGATGTGGGAGAGCAGGTGCATCGTGTACACTGCACAGTTGGAGAATGGGGTGGTGAACGAGTGGACGAGATGCTTATGGTTCTGGGCGTCCGTTGAGGTGTGCGGCTGATTTTTTAGCGGATCCACAAGCTGGTGATGACAGAATGCCTACGGTTGCACTTAATTTGGGACAAAATTTGAACCATACAATTGCTGGTTTTTTTTTTGGGTCGGAGGGACTACTCTAGGGCTCAGTGTTATATCAAAATGGCATCTTTGAAGGCTAGGTGAACAAATGGTTCTCTTATATAAGTCAATAGTCAATACAGCTGATTTGGTGTGGATTCATGTTTGCCCTGTGTATATTAGTACATAAGTGTCCTGTTACCCCAATCAAGGCCTCTGTTTCAAAGGCGTAGTGTAGGTGTCCGGGCAGATCCAGCTCTCCTTGAGGGGGTCTTGTTACGCCTTGCGCTTAGGCGATAAGTGTACCCAGCTTGCCCTGGGGGGGGGGGGGGTCGCCTTGTCGCCTATGAAGATCCTGGCTGAATTTGTTCTTTCTAAAATCTGATGTTTGATGCCTCGGGTGAGGAGCAGAACAGTACTCATACATATTTTTGTTTAGACAATTTCCCACTTTAGCATTGGGTTCCAGTTTGCTGCCAGTAAACCTGCTGCTGAAGTATGACAAGACTTCGCTAGCTGATCAGTACACTGCCAAGTCCAGCTACCATCGGTTCTTCACCCATACTATTTCCTTTCAGCCTTGCAGGCGTATTTGGAAGATCTGGGCGCCGTTGGAGACTTGGAGTGCAAGTTCTTTCTCTAGATGGCGGCACACGAGCGGTGCTGGACGTCAGGCCGCGTGGCTCACCATGGACTGCCTGTCTGCCCCCACCCTCCACGCTGCCCTTTATGTGACCAGGAGACGGGCGGGCCCCATTCAATTCAAGGGTATTAAAATGAATACCCATTATTTGTATAAAAAATAAATATATACATATATATAGTATATATATATACATGGAAAATAGGAAATAAATCAAATAAATGAAGGAATATTTTTAACTTGGACCAAAATATCTCCTTCCCTTCTCCTATACCTAACCAGCCCAATAGATTGTCGTGGCCCATGAGACTCAACAGAGCGACAAAGTCCACCTCAGTACCTCACGGGAAAAAAAAATCCCCAAACCCTATTGTAGTCGCACCATGATAGAGCCACCATAGTGCTAACTGCCAAGTCGTGGTCGCGTCTTGCTGCCCTCGCGTGCCCGCATGGAGACACGAGCACCTCTGTTGCCCCACCGCGGCTTTGTGGTGCCACTAGGTGCCCATACCTGACTGGCTAACTGTCGCTGCATCGCACTTGGCCTTGTTGTTGAGTCGCCCGTCATCTGAGGCTTCGATCCACCGCAGTCAGGGTGCCACCGCGTGCCAAGACAGACCCCTAGGGGGCAGGGTCCATGCCAATGTCCAAGCCAACCCAGCCGGCAGCCACCTGACCCCGACCTCTCCTGCTTGGCTGCTTGCAGTACTGTGCTGCAGGTGGGGCATTAGCGACTGAAAGAGTCAAAGAGGCAAACAACCAGCTAGCAACTGAGCAACAACCAACATGTGCATTTTGATTTAAAACTTTTGAAAAAGTTGTATCGAATTTGAGTTTAGTAGACTAGCTATTGAATCAGTTATGACCATATCGTGTGTGCTTAATTATAGATTATATATATGCTGATAGACAAGTTTTAGGTCTTCCAAAAAAAGTTTCATCCTAAACTTTCCAATACCCACCCTCTAAATTCTGGGCCCGCCACTGCCAGGAGAATGAGACTATCAACCATGTCTTGATATCTTGCGTATTCTCACGCCAAGTTTGGTTTGTTGTGCTTCATCGTCTGGGACTTGATGTCCTTGTGCCATCACAAAATGACGACAAGTTCCAAGCATGGTGGCGACGAAGCACGTGGAGGGCACCCAAGGCAGCGAGGAAGGGTCTAAACACATTAGCCATCCTCGTTGCTTGGATGATCTTGACACATTGGAATTAATGCGAGTTTGATGGCATCTCACCGTTGGAGGTGAATGGTGTTACATGAGGTGAACAACCCAGGTCACCTTTGGGCGATGGAAGGAGCCAAGGCTCTAGTCTCTCTTCTAGGACATTAGCTAGGCTATGCTGTTTGTATCTAATTTAGAGTGCGGATGTACAAGAAAACTAACCCAAGCTGTGGAATCGACATATATTTGGACTGTTTTGTCTACCTATTAATGAAACGAGACGCAACCTGTATTTTCGAGAAAAAAAGCTGCTGCACCACTAATTTGGGAAAAAATTCAATGACCTAGGTAAAATGGCTCCCTGCAACTTCAATTACAGCTCTGATTACTTAACTCGATGCAGTCCCTGCAACGTTTCCTTTTCATGCCATCAGGAAGTTTTGCTTGTCTGAATGGTCTCATTTGTATACCACTGCAAATTATCTCTAGAGAAATATGGTACTTAGTTAATTGTGTCATCGAAGTCCACATTTTCCTTCGATCTTAGTTGATCCTGCTAAAAATTTGAACTCTGGCTGTGATGCGTGGTTTCACACATATAAAAAAGGGAAATATGCATGAATTGGATTTTAAAGTTTAATCCTAAATTACTTTTCCAGGTGACACCGTGATATTGCTGTGAAGTTTTGTGGCACTTCCTGCATCCCTTATATGGTATTAACAATAATTTTAATTGTCTGGGTGATCCATTTGAGCAAATGGAAGGCAACGATGTACCCCTTGGAAACATGTTGCAAGGGGTTCCCTATGAAAGTTTAGACTTACGTGGCAGCTCTATGCAAAATTATGCTCCAAACTCAGGAAAACATATCTTCAGCAGCTCCCAGATGCCAGGTACTTTCACAATGTCTATGACCAGGGCTACAGAGCCTGATGACTTTCCTGGGTTTCAGTTCAAAGAACAGGGAAAGAGTGATGACCACCACCACCAACACCATAGTCATCACTCAAAGAACTGCAAGAGTGATGGTGAGGAACATGTTGTGGCTGAAGATGCTACTGATACCCCAAGTGGCAAAGGCAAGAAGGGCTCTGCATGGCATCGGATGAAGTGGACAGATTCAATGGTAAAACTTTTGATAACAGCAGTGTCTTACACTGGAGATGATCATGGTGCTGATTCCGGCGGTGGCAGGAGGAACTTCACAATAATGCAGAAGAAGGGCAAATGGAAGGCGATATCGAAAGTTATGGGAGAGAGAGGCTGCCATGTGTCACCGCAACAGTGCGAGGACAAGTTCAATGACCTTAACAAGAGATACAAAAGGCTGACAGACATCCTTGGTAGGGGCACTGCATGCAATGTTGTGGCTAATCCAGCACTTCTTGATAGCATGACTCATCTTTCAGATAAGATGAAAGACGATGCAAAAAAGATACTTAGCTCAAAGCACCTATTTTATGAGGAGATGTGTTCCTACCACAACAACAACCGTGTAAATTTGCCTGAAGATCATGCACTTCAGCATTCACTACTGCTTGCCCTTAGATGTAAAGAGGAGCATGATCCTCAGAGGGATCCAAGTGGAGATGCTGATGAATACGATCAAAGTGCTGATTCTGATTATGAGGAGAATGACGACGATCAACATCCTGTGCATATAAACATGAGGGAGCCCTCAATGCACAAAAGGAAGCGCCACAGTGATGTGGCTTTGGTCACATCAAGTTCTCATGAAGGCAGTGAGAGGTCTGATCCCCATGCTGTCACAGTGGACATCAACAAGGCTTTCACAGATGCAACCAACATGGTTTTGTTGCAACAAGACTTGGCTTCACAAGCCATAGAGATTCAGAAACGTCGCTTGCAGATTGAAGCAAAGGAACTGGAACTCACAAAGCAACGTCTTAAGTGGGAGCGGTTCAGGAAGAAGAAGGACAGAGAGATAGAAAGGATTGCATTGGAGAATGAACATATGATGATTGAGAACAAACGCTTGGAGCTTGAGCTGAGACATAAGGAGTTAGAGCTAGAGCTGAAGCTGAAAGACAAGGGGAACCATCCGTAACTTTTGCTTGACCAATACTACAGTATGTAAGATGGTAAACAAGTAAGTGGGCTTTTGAACTCTCTTTACTATGGAAAGGCTTTATATTCATCATCTTGAGCAGCTATTTTTTATTTGAACCTTTTCCATTTTGATTTACTTTTTCTGAACACAATTTTAATTTGCTAGATATGGAACTCTCTTGTTTGTGTTTTCTGTTAATATAGACATTTTTTATCCGTATATTTAAAAGTGTATCAATGTTTGTCGTTACAGGGAACCAAATACATTTGTGTCATGATTTTTAAGCCAGGCAA
The DNA here is from genome assembly GCA_029449295.1 of Zea luxurians. NCBI lineage: Eukaryota > Viridiplantae > Streptophyta > Magnoliopsida > Poales > Poaceae > Zea > Zea luxurians. The sequence continues at coordinate 72,258,150 of JAOPSE010000004.1, read as the reverse complement.
TTCATAATACTTTTTCTCATATTTGCATATAAGAAAACCATTGCTTTAATCATCAACATGTGATTGGCTGCATTTACCGTATATATGCTAATTGCAGTCATATAAATGCTCTAGGAATAACAGACTATTTACAGTTACACGTAAAAGAATTGTGATATTCATCCGGATGCTATCGGGACTTCACAATGCTTGTGCATGATGTACTTGCTGGTTATTGGGGGAAGATCAGACATCTTTGCCGCTTTTGGCAACATCCAGTTTGATATGGCAACATCCATTATGATTTACACTTGAATTGGAAACTTTATGGTTCTTAAATTGGAAACTCTATGGTCCCCTGCGATGCTGGAACACTTGTAGGTGTGAGATATAATGTTATCTTTTATGTGAATCGTTTGGGAATCATGTAGCTAGGCTTTGCTACCCTTTTTCTTTGTGTTGGTTCCTTTACCAACTGTACATATTCCCTTTTTTTTCTTGAAAGCGTAGGAGAGCTACATGTCATATATATGAAGAAGAAAAATGTCTAAAATAGACCAATACAAAAAAAACAAAAAACAGAAAAACTGGAAAAACAGTGACCAAAACCAGCTCATGGCGACCGAAAGCAACAAAACAAAAAAACATCCAACATTATAGCTAGGAGAGACTCAATCCCTGGTATAGGAGCCATAAGAAGGGCCAAACTCTTGGTCCGGGCTAGCTCCCAAAGCTCCTTTTCTTCTCCAGCCCTTCTGATAGCTGCATCTAGGTTTGGGGAAAGGCCGTCAAACACACAACTGTTTCTGTGGTTCCAAATAATCCAAAGCCCCAGAATAATTAAGGAGTTAAACCCTTTCTTGACAATTTCATGCAGCTGATCGCTGCAGCTTTTCCACCACTGCGTGGTGTTTCCCTCTCCCATTTGAGGAGTGAGGCCCTCAAGATTAACCTGTCCAAGCAGCCTGTACCAAAAACTCCTAGCGAAAACACAACCTACAAGCAGGTGGTCTATGGTTTCTGGTTCTTGGTCACACAACGGACAACAGTCAGGATGGTTGAGCCCCCTCTCTTGTAACCTATCTGTTGTCCAACATCTCCTCAAAGCTGTTAACCATAGAAAAAATTTACATTTAGGGGGTGCCCAGGAAAGCTAAATTCTGTCCCAATGTTTAAAATGGGTGGAACCAATAAAGAGGCCTTTGTAAGCAGCTTTGGCCGAATACTTTCCATCGGGTGCAATACTAAAGATGTGTTTGTCATCACGCTCCAGAAGAAGATTGACTGTAATCAAACTTTCTGAAAGGTCAAGGAAATCAGCTAGAACCCCAACTGTTAACGCACCTTTGATATCGCTTATCCATTTGTTGTTTGTTAATGCCTCTTGAACAGTTCTGCTTTTCTTAATATGATTAGGGACAACTGCTAACAAATTGGGACCAAGGTCTTGAATTCTTTTTCCTTGAAGCCAACGGTCTTGCCAGAATAAGGTTGATGAACCATTCCTAATTTCAGTCTGTACCACACAAGAGAAGAAAGACTTCACCTTCTCCGGTACCTGCATAGGCAGGAAGGCCCAAGGCTTATCAAGGTCTGTTTTGGCCAGCCATAGCCACCTCATCCGTAGGGCCCAACTGAGCTCTTTAAGGCTGAAAACCCCCAGTCCTCCCAATTCAATAGGTCTACACACTCTTCCCCAGGCCACTAAGCAGTGTCCTCCATTGATATTTCTCCTTCCTTGCTAGAGGAACCCTTTTCTAATCTTGTCAATGGCCTTATATGCTCCCAAAGGCAAATCCACAGCCATGGCTAGATAGATGAGCCTTCCTGTCATCACAAATCGGACATGAACTTTTCTCCCGACCCTTGTCATAAGCTCAGCTTTCCACCCAGGCAATTGATCAGCAACCTTGTCAATGATTGGCTGCACTTGACCTCTGGATAGCCTCTTTAAGGATAGAGGTAAACCAAGACAAGTACAGGGAAAGGATGAGATTTCACAGGGTAGGTGCTGTTGAAGGGCTACCACTTCACTACATCTGATAGGATATATTCTGCTTTTCTAGACGTTAGTAACCAGCCTAGATGCTTCTCCAAACTGTTTCAAAATGCTCATTACAATCTGAATGTCAAAGTCTTTTGGTTGTAAAAACAAAACCACATCATCTACATAAAGGGATATTCTATGGTGTAACCAAGGTTATTATGGCGTCGCCTAGGCGACGCCTAGGCGTCCAGGCGAGGCTGGGTTTAGGGCGTCGCTCTCGCCACGCCTGAGATGAGTATGGCGTCGCCAAATGCGCCTAGGCGTCGCCATGGCGTCCAGTTTCCTCCACGGACGCCACAGAAACGTTTTAGGGTTGGCGCCTTGGCGGCTTTGCACGCGTAGAGGGTTTTAGGGTTTGCACTTTGCAGCGCGCGAATATAGCCGTGCGGCCTTTCCTGCAGTGCCGCGCCGCCTCTCCTCCACTCGTCGCGCCGCCTCTCCTCCAGCTGGTGCGCCGCCGCCTCCTCCAGCCGGTGCACCGCGCCGCCGCCTCCTCCAGCCAAGCGCCTCCTCCATCCGCCTGCTCCATCTGGTGCTTTCCTCTGCTCCATCCAGTCCGGTGCTTTCCTCTGCTCTTCCTCTTCCTCAGTTCCTCTGCTCTGCTGCTGCCTGCTGCTCTTCCTCAGTTCCTTGTGCCGTGCTTCAGTGCTTCACTGTTTATGCACTTAATCCACTAGTCTTTTAAGCTTTTGATTGATCTATGTCGCTAAGTCATTATGGGGCTGGACTGGTACTAATTATGCCACTAAGACTAGCATATGTTGCTGCTGCTATTTTATTCCCACCAATGTATTGTGGGTTTAATTTGATATACATGTCTGCTGCTGCTATTTTTTGCATATCCTCGCCTAGGCGATGCTCATATGGCGTCGCCTCGCCGCACGCCTAACTCGCCTAGGCGTTTGGAAGGGGGTCGGTCGCCACGTCTCTCCTTAACGCCTTAATAACCTTGGGTGTAACGGTCTAGAGGACAGTGGCTGCAGCAGCCCTTCCTCCTCAGCCTTGGCCACTAAAAATCCCAGCACATCCATCACTAAAATAAAAAGCATGGGTGGCAGTGGATCACCTTGTCTCAAACCCCTTCTTATATGGATAACTCCCCCTAGCCTTCCTTTTAAGAGAATTTGAGTGGAAGATGTTGCCAAGAGGCCACTTAAAATATCTCTCCAGATCTGCCCAAACCCTAGCTTCTGGAGAACTTTTAGAAGGAAAGGACAAGAAATAGAGTTAAAGGCCTTAGTGATGTTGAGTTTCAACATTATCCTTGCCCCTCGCTGGTGATGGAGCAATCTAGCAGTTTGTTGCACAAGCATAAAGTTATCTTGAATGAATCGACCTTGAATGAATGCACTTTGTTGAGGTGAGACCATATCCTGCAACTTTGGGGCCAATTTGTTTGCAAGAACTTTTGTGACTAGCTTGGCCATACTGTGAACTAAATTGATGGGCCTAAAATCCTTGACCTCATCAGCCCCTCCTTAGAAATAAGGGTTATCAAGGTTGTATTCAATTTATTAAAGTGAGCACTCTAATATGGTATCAAAAGCCACAGACGCGTGGTAGTGCTTCCACGAAGCTGAGCACGATGTTCGTCCAAACGCCCTAGGGTACGAGCAGAGGAAGGAGAAGACCCGCCGGGTGGAGGTGTTCCGATTTGTACCTCTGGCACGTCACGCAAGAGCGCACCAGGCAGGGGCGAAGCTACTTAGTAGCTGGTGGGTGCACAGGCACCCCCAAAGTTCAAAAATTTAGTTATAGCAATCAAATTTTCACCATATAAGCATCACCCACATATCATATCTATGCATCCACAACAGAGGTGCACCCCCTTCATATTTGCTCTAGCTTCGCCACTGGCACCAGGTCATGCACCAGCTGTCGCATGTTAGGAAAATGAAAGTCACGGTGATGACGATGTAGTGTGTGCTGGACCCCTTCATGTTCGTCCTCGTGCATGATGACCATAATCTCTTGGATGAGGGGGGTTGCCGGGGGAAGGTACGGGTGCCTGCCGAACTGGACCATGTCATCGACGAGTATCTAGGGCGTGCCACGCGAGCATGTGCGGAGTTCGTCTCGTATAGCGATGAGGGCAGGTTCGGTGTCCTGCGCTTGATGAGGCACGTGATGAAGTCAAAGTGTGGAGCGGAGATGGCAAAGATGGCCCCCGCATCCGTGTCGCGTCGGGACAAGGCATCCGCCACCATGTTTGTCGTGCTAGGCTTGTATTCTTCTGAGAAGTCAAAGCCCAATAGTTTCCCCACCCACTGGTGCTGGGGAATCGTGCCGAGGCGCTGTTCCAACAGGTACTTGAGGCTGTAATGATCTGTCTTGGCGAGGAAGCAACAACCCCATAGGTACGACCTCTAGTGCCGTATGGTGTGGATGAGGCCGATGAGCTCCTGCTCATAAGCAGCGAGGGAGCGACGGCGTGGCCCGACAAGACGGCTGGAGAATGCAATCAGATGCACATCCTGAATGAGCACCACATCGAACCCGTGTGAAGAAGCGTCGCACTCCACGGTGAAGTCCATGGTGAAATTCAACATTGCTAAGACCAATGCCGAGGTAATCGCTGCCTTGAGCGCATCGAAAGCTGCTGCTGCCGCGTCGATCCAGGACAACCCTTCCTTCTTGAGTAGTGCGGTCAGCAGTGTGGCGACGGAGCCAAAGTTGTGGGCAAATTTGAGGTAGTACCCGGCTAGGCCTAGGAAACCGTGCATCGCCTTCGCCGACCGAGGCACCGACCAGTTATGGATGGCCTGCACCTTGGTCGGGTCCATTACGACGCCCTCCTTGGAGATGACGTGGCTGAGGTATGAGACCGAGGCGACATCGAAGGCGCACTTTGCCTGCTTGACGAAGAGTTGGTGTTGTCACAACATGGAGAAGACGACACATAGGTGGGAAAGGTGGTCGGGCCATGACTTGCTGTATATCAGAATGTCGTCAAAGAAGACAAGGACAAACCGGTGGAGGAAGGGTTGCAAGACAACGTTCATGAGTGCTTGGAATGTCGTTAGGGCGTTGCACAGCCCGAACAACATCACCAAGAATTCGTAGAGGCCCTCATGCGTGCGAAATGCCGTATTATGGACATCACCCGACTGCGTCCTTGGTAGTGAGGGTGTTCAGGGCGCGGTAGTCGACACAAAAATGCCAGGATCCATCCGCCTTTTTGACGAGAAGGACCAGTGAAGAGAATGTCGACATACTGCTGTAGACGATGCCCTACTCCATCATGGCGACACATTGCTGCTCCAACTCGTTCTTGTGGGACGCTGGATACCGGTACATTCGGATTGCCAACGGCTGCATGCCCGGCTTGAGGACGATGCTATGGTTGTGGGCGCGCGGAGGCGTAGGCCCTTGGGCTCGACGAATACGTCCCCGAAGCAGTCCAGTAGCTCGTCCAAGGGAGACTCACTGGCTGTTGTAGTCTGTATGCTGGGCGTTGCTACGACCGACCATCACATGGCGTGCCCCAGGCGCTGGAAAGACATTTTTCGTGAGCAAAAGTCCTAGAGCATCGGGCCCAAGGTTGCTAGCCACTGCATCCCTAGTAACAGGTCGTATTCGGCGAGTAGCATCATGAAGAGGTTAACGTACAATGTGTCATTGTCGATGGTGAGCGGGGCTGTCTGATGACGCCTGGGCAGGTGATGCGTTCGCCATTTGTCACCGTTGTCGTGAGGCGTGGACGACGTTGCAGGGGCAACACGGTGCAGAGAGCCGTGTCCTCAGCAATGAAGTTGTGCGTGGACACTGAGTCCAGGAGCGCTGTGAAAACGGCGGTGCCCACGGCCACCCGGACCTGCATAGTGTCACTGAAGGAAACCCTCTTGATCGCGTTGAGGGAGAAATGTGGGGTCTCTTCCTCGATGACCAACTCGTCGGCAGCCGTGCTCGCGGTGACGTTGTCCTCGATGACGCCGTCGAGGAGGAACAATCGCTTGCAGGCACGATTGTGACCGCGACCAAACTTTTCATCGCAGTTGTAGCAGAGGACGAGGCGGCGACGCTCGTCCTGCTCTGCCTGAGTCAAACAACGAATCGGTTGGCCCCTTAGTGACAGGGAACGCGGAACGACGGCGCGTACCGCGTTCCGGGAACTTCGTCCCGAAACAAGGAACGAGAACGTCGCGGAACATTTCAAGAAACGGTCGTGGAACGTAGCTTATCAAGGTTAGGAACGCGTACCTTGAGGAAGCCGCGCCGCCGCGCTGCTGTCGTCCGACTCCGGCCGCCGTGCTGGGTGATGCGTCGTCCGGTCGCCGCGCTGGGACGATGCGTCGTTCGGTGGCCGCGCTGCCGTCGTCCGACCGCCGCGCTGGGACCGACCGCCGCAGCCAAACTCGTTCGCGGTTCGCCTGACCGTTCGCGCGTCGTCCGTGGAAGAGGAAGGGGAAGAGCAAGGGAAGAGGAAGGGGGAGAGGAATCGAACCGCGTGGAAGAGGAGCCTCTGAAGTCTGAACCGCGTGGCCGCCCGTTGTCCGTGGAAGAGAAGTGGACTGGCCGCCCGTGGAAGAGGAAGAGGACCACTCTGTTCGCGCGTCGTTGGTGGAAGAGGAAGCGTAGGGTTAGGAGGCCGCTCGCCGCGTTGCAGTGGGGAAGAGGAAGAGGAATGGACTGGGACTGCCGGCCGCTCGCCGCGTTGCAGTGGGGGAGAGGAAGAGGAATGGACTGGGACTGCCGGCCGCCGCCGCGTAGGAAGCTGAAGCGTTGGACTTGGACGCGTACTGGCTGTTCCGCTGTTATTTAAATAGACCTCCTCAATTCATTGATGCACAGTGCCACAACAACCCAACTCAAAGTCTGAATACCGCAGTCGCAGACATGGTTTTCGGTTCTTCAAGCAAAAGAAAGCGTGCGGATGAAAAAGAAGGTGATGATGTGCAAGTCGTCCAAGAGGTGCCTGTAGATATCCAAGATGGTGACGCAGACAGCGGTGACGAAGATGGGGCTACGGCTGCGGCTACTGGTATGAGACATCCACTACTAGATGAAATTAATATTATTGGTGTTCCGAGTGGAAAAAATGTTGGTGGAACAAAGGAGTGGCAGTGTAAACATTGCAAGAAATCGTACAAAGGTAGTTTAACTAGAGTTCGTGTTCATTTGCTTGGTCCATTACCTGGTAAAAAGGCACAAATTGCACGTTGTATGTCATTGCAAAACGATCCCAACAAGAGCAAAGCTTTGCGGGAAAAGGTGAAAGAAGCTGATAGTAAAGGATATCATATGAGATCAACATCAGGGACGTCCACTCCGAATCCGTTGGCAAAATCGTTTGGAGTAGCCCAAAGGGAATCTGTCGATATGGAAATTACCAAATTTTTATGTGCCAACGGTATTCCATTCAATGTGTTGAGGAGCCCTCAATTTTCACAAATGATAATGGCAATAAAAAATGGTCCAAAAGATTATAAAGGTCCGTCGAGTGAAAAGGCAAGGACAACTCTCCTAGATGCATGCAAGAGAAGTGTGGAGACCGACTTAGCACCACTTAAAAGTACATGGTAAGTTCTTAATTTTATTGCCTTTTCATTGTATGATTTTGTCCCAAAAACTCACTTTTAATCATGCATTAGGTTGACACAAGGTGTTTCGGTTGTGTCCGATGGATGGACGGATATTAAAAACAAGCCCCTAATCAATGTGATTGCGTCAAACAGTCGAGGTTCATGTTTCTTATATGCAGAAGATTTCTCTGGAGTTGAAAAAACAGGTGAAGCTATTCAACAATATCTCTTGAAGGCTATTGATGAAATTGGACCAGGAAATGTCCTTCAAGTGGTAACGGACAATGCTGCTAATTGCAAAGCAGCTGGAAAGGAAATTGAAAAAGTAAGTCACAATAAATGATGATAGCTTTTGGATGGAGGCTGAAAATATAATTGCTATCATAGAGCCAATATACTCCGTATTAAGGTTTAGTGATGGAGAAGGTCCAAAGATGGGAGAAATCTACGAGAGAATGGATTGCATGGTTGGTGAAATAAAAGATATAATGACAAAAGATGATAACCCGCATAAACATGATTTTGTTGAGGTTGAAAGTATTGTTATGCGCCGTTGGGAGAAGATGAATCTTCCCCTTCATTGCTTAGCATATGCCTTATGCCCAAAATTTTATCATCAACAATACCTCAACACCCCAGCTCCTGGTGGCACCATAAGGCAAGCTCCTAATACTGGTGGCACCATAAGGCAAGCTCCTAATACAGATAAGGAGGTTATGACTAATGTGCTTGAAGCTTTTAGTAAAATTGCAGATTCTCCAAGGGAACAAGTTTTGAGGGAGCAATTTAATGCTTTTATTATGAAGAAGGGAATGTTTGCGCTGCCACCCATTCAATTGGATGCATTTACCATGGAGCCGATTGAATGGTGGGTAAGTTATGGTTCTGAGACTCTAGATTTAGCTGAGGTTGCAAAAAAAGTTTTATCTCAACCCATCAGCAGTTCATCGGCCAAGAGAATTTGGAGCACATTCAGCCATATCCATAACACCAAGCGCAATAGGATGAACACTACCACTGCAGATAAATTAGTCTTCATCCACTCCAATTTGCGACTTTTGTCAAGATCAACAGATGGCTACAAACATGGCGCACATGCTAAATGGGACATTGATCCAGAAGACTCTTCTATCTAGGCTTTGCAAGAAAGTGATTATCGTTACCGTTATATATATATATAGGGCTGGGCGTTCAGGTTTACCCGAAATTTCGGGTCGGGTTTTTCGGGTTTCTAACAGTTGAACCCGTACTCGTACCCGTAATTTCGGGTACCCGTAATTTCGGGTACCCGCAAATTCGGGTTTGGGTTTGGGTAAAATTTGGGTACCCGCTATTATAAATCATGCACAAGATTTATAGGCTAAGGCAACTCGGCGTCTCGGCGTAGCAGGCTAGCAGCTGCAGGTCTGCAGCTCCAAGGCTGCAAGGCTCCAAGCAGCAAGTCGTGGAGGACGACGACAACAACAACAAGCAAGGAAAAAACCAAGTCGTGGAGGCTTGGAGGCTTGACGACGCGTGGGCATGTAGCTGTAGTGCCGCACGGCTGGCCGCCTGGGACTGGCTGGCCGCCTGACCGGCTGGCGGCTGGCGGCTGCCGCCCTGCGCCTGCCGCCTGCTGACTAGCTGTAGCTAGTGCGCGAATGCGCGGTGCGCCTGCAGCGGCCTGGCCTGCTGCACCTGCCGCCTGGGAGGACGTCGCTGGGGGGCACCGCCGCTGGTGCGACGGAGTGCTGGATAGAGAATTAGGGATTAGGGACTCCACGGTCAGGGAGCTAGGGTTGGGTTGCGTAGTAGGCTATCAACTGGGCTGTGGCCCGTGGGCTGTGCCGCAGTTGGGCTAGTGGCTAGCGCTCGGCCTGCGCATGCTGACGAATTTCGGGTAGAATGAGTACTTCGGGTACCGCGGGTTAATACCCGATTAGGCCCGAACTTAGTTCGGGCATTCAGTTTTGTTACCCGTTGGAGTTGTTCGGGTAACGGGCCTCGGACTAAATGGGTACGGGTTCGGGTATTTTAGGTAACGGGCTTCGGGCTCGAGTTTTATGGCCAGTCCTATATATATATATATATATATATATATATATATATATATATATATATATATATATATATATATATATATAAGCTAAGACACTATGACTTATCATTATCGGGATCCCATCATTATCAGTTATATATACATATATTATATATTATGTATGTGTCATTGCTTGTTTCAATTACGCATCGTTCCCTGTTCCATTACAATCGTTCCCTAACTGCGTTCCTAAATCGTTGGGAACACGTTCCACACATCGAATGAACGTCGATCAGCTGTATACCCCTCAATGTTCCATGTTGCTTTAATAGACATACTGCGTTCCTCGTTCCCGTTCCTCGTTCCCAACGTTCCAGGAACCTTGTCACTAAGGTTGGCCCTCCATTGTGAGTGTGGCTAGAGCGACCTTGTCCGCCTTGTCTGCCGAGGGTGTCGGTAGGGCGAGCCACGGTGCAAGCGTTTCTAGGAGCGGCCGGTCGCGCGGGGGAGCGTGTGACGCAGGCACGACGTAGTTGTTCCGGAGCTCGATCTTGCGGGTGAGGCTCATGGCCGTCGTCAACGACTGGGGGTTGTGGATCTCCACATCATGGCTAAGCGAAGGGAGGAGGTCGGTAGTGAACAACTGGACGCACCGTGTTTCGTCGAGACGGCCCGCACGCGGTAGCAAGGCCTAGAACCTATCCTGGTACTCTTCCACGGTGCTGGATCGGTGGCAAGGCGCCAGCTCGCCGAGTGGATTTGATCGGAGAGGAGGCCCATAGCGTAGGTGGAGGGGCTCCTTGAAATGGCGCCACGAAGGAGTATCCGCATCCTGCTGGACTTGGTAGTACCACAACTGGGTGTCGTCCTTGAGGTTGTACGACGCCAACCAGACCTTCTCCTCCTCCATGATTCGCTGTCGATGAAACTAAGATTCACAATGATTGATAAAGATAAGGGGATCCAACTTGCCATCGTAGCACGGAAAGTTGAGTTTCTGAAAAACGCAACGACTGATCGTGATGATGCTCCCCTGTCCCGAGGTGGGAGGAGGTCGACAAGGACCCCGACAGCGTGCACGTGGATTCCAGACGTTGGATAGCATGGGCGTTGGCCTCCATAGACGTCTGGAGGGACTTGATGGACACGACCTAGGTGTCCAAGGTCGCTTGCAGGGCGTTGTTGTTGTCCCTCATGGTGTCGATGCGGGGCGGGGATGAAGGCGCGACGGATGATGTAGCAGCTGGCGGGGGCGACGAGGAACAAGACGAACTGGATCACCTGGATCGTGATACCAGGTTGTCAAGGGCGTCAGGCGGTAGAGTAGGTGGCCCTCGGCTACGTAGATCGTAGCCTCGGTCCGTGTTGGGGCGAGGTTTTACCCCTTAGCGCCCGGTTGTTAGAGAAGAGACAGAATAGGATAATTTTTCTTTCTTTCCTTCAAATGACGACTTACAAAGACTCTTATAGGCCATGGCTCCAACAAATGACTCCTAAATTCTAGGATCCCTTGATTTGCTTTCCTTTAATCTAGCCACTTTCTAAACCGATCCCTGCAGCCCCAGCACTTGCGTCGCCTTGGCGATCTGCTGCGTGCCGCACGTCTCGGGCCGTTGCCCTTCTATATGTGCGGCCTTACATGACAGGTTAAGCATTCTTCATAACTAGCAGCAGGATCATTGTTCATTAGCTTTGCGGGTTCCATAGCTGAGAGCTCCCCTAGGTTGTTTATGCTTGTTGTAGTACCTAAAGTCCAAACAATGTAATTCACACGGTTAAGGATTTAATTTAGTCCAAGGCTACTGCTTAATTTAACCAGACGCTGGTTGTCTGTGCTTTGATGGTGAGTACTAATACTCATGTTCTTTGTCTGTTGTTTCAGGTTGCGGTTGAGCTTCTGGAAGAGAGCTGGTAGATTAGAGTAGACTCTGACAACCATTCCTGTGCGTATGACTTTGTTCTGTCTTGTCAGATGTACTTGCTGGGCCTCCTGCTTGTAGCACCGCCTCTGCAGCAGATCTATAAGACTGTGATTTCCAACTTGCCATTTTTTATTTAGCATGTATGTCATGGTGATGTGATGTGGCTATGGCCAACTCTGAAGCTCTCATGGAGGTAGTGAGAAGTCTGCTGATCCACGTAGCATCGCAGTGGGCATCAACAATGCTCTCCCGGATAGAACCAACTTGGCTCAAAATTTTTTTTTTGGCAGCAGGATTTGGTTTCACAAGCACTAGAGATTCAGGAACCTTAACATGCAGAGAGTGAAGCGACCTAACTGGAACTCCGGAAAGCGACGTCTCAAGTGGAAGCCAGAATGGACATATCAATATTTCTTGAGTGAGGAGTGAGAATAAACGATTTGACTTGAGCTGAGAGCCTGAGACGTGCAAGCAGCTAGAGTGGCAAAAAGGCCAAGCGAACCACTGCATAACCTGTGGTTAGGGATGATAATGGATTACGATTCAAATGTTTCTTCATAATTAGTTAGGACTCTTAAATAATTTTAGTTTAAAAATAAATAGAAATAGAGCTATATTAGATTCTTAAATTTTATAGTATAAAATATAGAGTATATTACCACCCCTATCCTTGGTTGGTTGATCAACCCTTCCATTTGTAAGGCAATCTATAGCAGACTTTTTTTATCATACCTCCTATCCTACTTTTTATTTTAAATTTCATTCTATAAATAGCATACTATCCTACTTTTTATTTTAAATTTCATTCTATAAATAGCATAAATAGTGTTTTACATAATTATATGTACGATTTGTTGCCTAGAGCCTAAAGCCTAAAGGTGTTAAATTAGTTAGTGATGCGCAAGCTAAACATGAGACAAGTTCATGTTGAGTGGTAGACATATTGCATAACCTCTCATGCCCCCATACGTGTTGGCTGCTGACCATGGCAGTGCACGATTTCTGTATTCGACTAACAGACTAAAGTATAACTAGGAGTGGAGATTCAATTTGTTATGGCATATAGTCTTGGTTAGATTAAATAGTTTTAATTCTGTATTTATATCAGTCAGCCGACATAATTAATTCTATAAATGACTATTTGTTGGGGACTTGTTCTCAAATACTATGACTTAAGAACAAGTCAACACAAATGTTAATGGTTAAAGACCTTCGTCCTTCGAAACATTATCTCCCTCAGAATATAATGATCTTCAGACGAAGGTCATGAAGGGCATACCTTCATCATCTCAACATGTAATAGAAAACGGGAGCATAGATTACATATAAAGAATACGAATAATCATCTTAAATCATTATGTTATTTGTATTCTTATTAAATAGCCATGAATACATATCAACGATATTGAATTACATTGGTACCTTCGGCTTGACAGAAAGTAAGAATCTAAGTGTGACGTGCGAATGAATACCCGTCAGCGTGAACAGTATAGGGGTACTGTTCACCTATTTATAGGCACGGGATGCAACCCGGTCAAAATTACATTTATGTCCTTAATAACTAATTATAAACATGACACAAGTTATCATGGACTAAACGGTCTTTCCCTCTTTAAGTCGGTGCTGCCCTTCGTCTCAAGGCGTGTCGTCATGCCGAAGCTCCCTGGATTGTAGCTTCGGCATATACCTTCGCGTTATGTCTTCTTGCATATCGTCCTGCCGAAGGTGTTTTTGCTTAGAGGACCTTCGGCGATGAAGAAGGCCTCCAACACTATTCATCCTCTTTAGTTTGCCATCTCTTTCCTACAAGTGGTATTAGAGCAGCATCTTTTTTATTTGTGGTTTTAGTTGACTCGAGAGGACGACGACTAAAGGATCCGAACCATAGGTTTTTAATGGCACACCATTGATGCGATGAAAGACTTTAATGATAAGATATTTTCACAATATTGATAAAAAATACAGTGGATTGTAAACATAGGCTCTTCTAAGCCCTTGGATGAGAAGACGAAAGATCTCATACAAGAGGAAGAAGAATGCCTACACTTCGAACAACGAGATACTAACATTTTATATTGATCTTTGAGTAAAGGTGTATTTGGGGATATCATGCACAAAGAAACTATCTAGAGATGGCAATGGTGTCACACCCGTCTCTGAGGGGCAGAGCCGGGTGCATAGCATATGTGTGCCAGGATCTATTTCCACACATATGTTGACGTCACAAGTGTAATATATCAAAAGAACAATGCATAAAAGCGTAAATAACGATTATATTAACATATTACACTTCGAACAGACATAATGTCTTAACCTTTATTCATCAAAGTACAGCGAACATGGACATCCATCCACAGGAAGATGACCGGGGGTATCACTAGACTAGCATCCATGGAGTTCAGCATCATATCTGCAACTTCTGATCAAAATTAAGCAAGGGTGAGCTCACTTATGGTCGGGGCTCAGCAAGTGGGGGAAAACTAATGCAAGTCTAACAAGGTGAGGCTGAGGTTGAGCAGTAAGCATTTTAGTTGGTCAACATTTTATTAACAACACCTGTCTTACTAATAAGTGTGAATCCCAAGTATTCCCATTAAGCAAAGATACAAGAGTATATCAAAAACACTTAAGTGAAACCACTTAAGCAAAACCATTGGCAGATCATCGGATCTCGATTTATTTCCATCTTCAAGTTCAATTATCATGTGAGGAGTCTAGGCTGCTCATAACCGTGAGCACGGCTGATATATCAGTTTTACACTCTGCAGAGGTGGCGCATCTTTACCCATGAGTCGCGATTCCCTTCTAGCCCGGGTTAGCTAGACCCGTATTCACTTCCGAGGTGAATGGCCAGGGTCTCACTACGAGGCTTCTCCCTAGAGTCCTCATTACGCAAATGCTGGAAATGGTCAAACTGCATAAGGCACACCTACCGTAACCAACTTATAGTCCAGACTACAGGGTAAAGCTTTGGGAACTATGCCCGTATCCAATCTGCCTGAGCCAGAACTATAAGCGCTTGCCAGATGCCCCCGTTCCTGTCGACCACGACCAGCACCCAACATAAGACTTCCCTAGTTATTTAGCCAAGACCAGAGCCATGATAGTTCTCATGGTAGCACTGTTTTCCCGGATGGTCACTCCATGTTCCAATTAATATGCAATAATCTTGTTTAACCAACGGGTTAACAACAATAATGAAAACTTACCATTTTGGAACATTAATATCATAAGCGGGAGTGACTGCATAAAGTTAAGTTGTAGCAATAGCTTAGCTACTTGATTAGATCATAATCCCAGGTTAAACAAGGAGTAAGGTTGGAAAGGTTATCTAAATAGGTAACCCGTCAAATTATGCATATATTCATCGAAGAATAAACTTTATTAAATGTATTGTTTGGGATCAAACAGAGTATGCAGAGGGAGAAGTCCACTTGCCTTGCTTATTGAAAACTTGAGGTTCTTCCACGGATCGAAATAGATCTTGATTCTTAACTACTAGATCAACCACTGAATATCACACAAACAAACAAGAAGAACAAACATCACTCAATAACATACAACATTCACCATACGTAAAGCTAAAAGAAAGCCTAACGAAAAGAGCGTTCGCTTTTAAAGAACATCGCAAGTAATGATTATAATAAGAGGGTATTATTTTCAAAAATGTGTGATCTATACTTTATAAAACAAGACATGAGCTTAAAAATATCTTAATTAAAATATACAAATATTAGGTTCACTAATTCAATCTTTTATAAAATGTCATACGCGATACGTCTAAGATTAAGGGTTTATAAGACGATAAAACACGTTATAACGATATTAAACCTTTTTAACCTTTTAGAACACATATAAGTTATAAATCTAGGGTTAATGCCTTACGAAATACCTTATTAATTTTAGAAGCATTATGGAACACATTATAATTCATTGTTAAACCTTCACTTATGATAAACTAAGATATAAGTATAAATAGGTTTTATATGAAAAGATCATTACTATTAAATACCTATTTTATAAAAAACTAGGTTATAGGACCTTAAGTGGATTTTCATGCAAAAGATAATAAACAAATAACTATCTTTTATTTTTATTAGAAAACACATAGCCTATATTATTATATTAGAAGTCAATATTAAATAACATTTTAAGTTACAAAGGAACTTAAATTCTTATTACTTTATTTTATCCTTTAGGGACCACTAAATGATATATATAAATAATATGGATTCAATGTGATGAACGGATCAATCATGCCTACATTACTAGTTATGGACAAATTGAAACGCAAGTCTAATTATTAAATTATAAGAAAATATAAATAATCTATTGATTATATTTAGTTTCAATTTGGAAACATATGACCTAAATCATTTGAAATGAATACTATATTCATTGGTATATTATTAACTATCATTTTAGTTATGACGGTGTGAGCATTTAATTAAGCCATTATTAGAAAAGTTATATGACATAATTCTATTGTAAAGCATATTATTATGGGTACTTAAACATCTATAATGAACCTTATTAATATGATATTTATTAAAAGGTCATTAAAGTTAGAAACAAATTATCTAATTCTTTAGTAAGAAACCTATGTTTATCGACATAACTATTATTTTCTTTATTAGAAAAGTATGAGTGCCTAATTAAGTCATTTTAACATTATAAATCCTACTATTTCGGTTTTCTCCTTTCTTTTCTAAATAGAAATTTATACATATACTAAAAATTGTTTATTTAATTCCTCTAACATTAATATACCATGAATTAATTGTAAATTACTAAATGAGACTTTTAATAACATATTCATGGTTATTGTGACATAAATAAATATCTTACTAATTCTAATTAATTTAGTGCTATACTTATGAACACATACAGTTTCACTAAAAATCTACAGTTCATCCTGAGTAAAGATAACCGTAGAATTATTTATCTAGTGCTTTTGTTATAAATATGTGATCCACCTATCCCTAAATCCTTCACCCTAGAAATCTATATTTAAATTAATTCTCAACAGACATAACCAAATTAAGATACACACATGCGAAAGATAGTTGGCACTAATTAAAATAGATTATCACATACACATGAAATTAATCGTTTAGTATGATTTCAAACTAAAAAATTACATAACGATACAGAAATTAGATCGTGATAGCACATAAAATCACATGGGCTTATTTTCACTTTCTTTTAAGCTAGAAAAATTTATCTAAATAATTTTTACACAGTATCAGGGGCTAGCTAGAATAAATCGTGTTCATCTTCTACCTTGTACTTGCGCAGAGAGCGGATGGGAGCACAGCTGGCGACGACGAGGCGAGCAGAGAGGCTGACGGCGTTTGTACGGGGGCAGGGGTCGGCGAGCAGAGCGTCTACTTCGGAGCTTCGGTCAGCGACGTTTCTATGACGAACACATGGGTGGAGAGCGTGGGCGTGAGCTTGATGACCAGAGGACTGATCCAAGGGAGCTCAGTGCCTGCTTAAATAGAGAAAAGGAGAGGGGAGAGAGAGCGCTGGGGAGGGAGAAACGGTCGGCAATGGCGCCATTATTGGAGAATTAGTGGGTGGTGCGAGTGGAGATTGAAGGCGCAATAATGGAGAAGAAAACGAACAGCTGCTCCACTAGTGGTGTTGTGAGGCGACTGGCCATGAGGAGACGAGAGGGCGTGAGACGTGAGGAGCCGATGAGGTAGACGGATGGCTTCCCAGGCAGCGGTGCCGTCGAACAGCGGCTGCGCGATCTGAGCGCAAACGAGCAAACAGAGGACGTCCATGCATGTGTGGGGCTGGGCAATTCATGGCTAGTGGGCCCCGTTGGCATAGAGTTGAGATGGAGAGTGTGAGCAGGCATGGGCCGATGGTTAGAATGGATTCTACGCATTTGGATTTTGGCTAGGCGAGTGGTAGCTATAGGCCAAGGTGTTTTCATCATTTTTTTTTCAATTTTGAAATTCATTTTTTTATTAGATGCATACGAGTGTGTGTATAAAAAATATCCAATTTAAATAAATGTCTTTAGACATAAATAAATTGGGTTTCAAAATAAAGAAATACCATGAACAAAATTATCAACAATCGCTGGCGAACAAAATCATGCTCCCAAAAATAGAGGCATCAAACACATGATTTAAATTTTTACTTTACTTTCTACTAAGTTTTAAATGACTATTAACGTATTATTGTAATTGTTGGATTTGAGGTGTTACAAAACCTACCCCTCTTAAAAAGAATCTCGTCCTCGAGATTAGGGAAGGCTAGCAAGAAAACAAAGATGATACATGGTTTATTTGTAGGTTCTTAGTTCTCATTGAACTCCTCCAAACTTAAGGAACTTCCTTACTTCTTTGCTCCGCAATGTATGCTAATCAGGCGACCTTCATCATCATACTTATAAAATGGTGGGTCTTCTGAAGTATTGCTTAGGTCATGCTTGGCAGCTTTCTTCTTTATTCGGTCTAGACGCTTCTTGGGGCATTCGCGAATAAGATGTCCTTCGTTTTTGCAGTAGTAGCAAGCACCTCTTGCTTTGAGTTCTTTGCGAGTCAACTTTGCTTGACCAACAGGGGGTGAGGGTTGATTGGGTGTCTGTATCTCATGTAGCTGAGCCTGACTTGCTTCTTCTGTTTGGGTATCCATGTGTTTCGTGGCTTTCGCTTGAGGTGGACTAATCATGTATCCAAACATTTTTCTATTCCTTTTGTTGTTCTTCATTCCATTCATCGAATATCTCTGGGACTCATTTTTCTCGTTCATAGTTGTTAAGGTAGGAATATTGTCGTTGGTACCATTTACTTCCTTTCCATTGGGGTTCATCATCTAGTCAGAGGGTAAAAGAGTTAGTGAGACAGACTGCATAAGAGGCTTGTATGACATTAAGGTAAGGAGCGAACACAACTTTTTGATTTCTAAGATTAGTCAAGGAACAAGGGTGGTTTCAGATTTCTCCTAGCTTCATCATACTTTGAGAGTTTACAGGTGTTATATTACTTAACAAAGATCTTTTGAACCTTATAGATTTCAGAGCATGATATCCAAATAATCTTTTCTGATCCAAGAATATTTCTTTGAGCACAATTAGAGAGAAAGACTTGAGCGGGACTTTAGGGTAACTAGAGTGGAGCATCACATTGTTTGCATATAGTAGATGACACCATACTTTATTTTCTTTATAAAGAGGCAAAACACAATAGGTGCGAGAGATTCTCCAAATTTATTCATATATCACTTAGCATAATTACAGTTTCTCAAAGGGGCAACAACTTGACACTTTTTTTCGTGAGACACACTCCTAGCTAAATGGTATATTATTCTTCCTTGTCAGATGTACCAATCTGAGCTGGAGGTCGGTTGTCTTCAACTACTATTGTTTCTCCAGATGGAGTTTCCAAGCACATGGTTTTCTCAGTATGTTGGATTACCGCCTTAGTTCTTTGTAACCAATTCTTTCCAAGAATCACATCCTTTCCCATTGATTCTATCACTAGGAGATCAGCTGAAAAATCTATCCCATTGATTTTAATACTTACTTTTGGACATATGTAGTTCGCTAACACTTTCCTTTCAGGTGTACTGATGGTCTTTCTTGATCTTAAGGGGCACTTAAAGATACCATACTTTGTTGCAAACTGGGCACTGATAAGAGAATGTGTTGTATGAGGATCATACAACACGGTGGCGATGGTTGTGTGAATGACTAGTGTTCCAAAAATTACTGCATCATCATATGGAATGGTTCCTGTCACTGCATAACTTATCCTTCATGTGGACTCTTTCTGTTGTTTATTCTTTGTTGATGCATGGTTTTGAGGGTGTTGTCTTTTCTTTTGGACCTTATTGATCTCCACATCCTTCTTAGGACAACCATTAACAAGATGGCCGGTATCACCACAGCCAAAGCAAGCACGACTTGATAAGTTACATGGTGGAGTTGTGTTTACGGTGTTGGTAGAAGTTTCTGTGCATTTTTGTTCATATTCCATATCTGAAGACTGAGATAGCTTCATCTCGAAGGTGATCTGTAGTGAACTCTTCTCAGGGCAGTTACGGAAGTAACGACCTTCACGTCCACATTGATAGCAAGTCTTTCTTGAAGTTATTTCTTGACTTTTTCCATGTTTCCCTTTTTGTTTCTTGGACCTGATGCGACGATGAGGCTGAAACTGTGTGCAAGTAATAGTCCATCCATCAATGTAACACTCATGTATTTCTTCTTGGGGCTGGGCATCCTTGTGATGTTTCCTTTCTGGAATACTTTGCAATTCATCAACTGACAGTGCATTAGGTATGAGAGAATCTGCTATTAGTTGTTCTTGGGGAGACATCTGTCTGTTTATGCCAGAAAATAAAATCCGGTTCTTCTGTTTTGTAGTTTCACTTTCGTTTGTACTAATCTGGCGACAAGGAATTCCATAGTACTCACAACAACAACATGTTCCAAGGTCACTTGTTTGTTGGTTTGGTTGTGCATCCTTTTGGGTCTTGAATGTCTGTTCATCAGCTGTTTTATTTATAGTGTTGTTTTGACTTGTCAACACACCACATTCTTTGCATTTGGTGACATCACTTGTAGTTGACATTCCAAGGTCTGACATCTGTATGGGTATGGAAGAATGGAAGGGACGAAAGGGTTGAGTAAAGATAGATTATAGAGAGCAGAGAAAACCCATCTATCTAAGGTTTTACCTAGCTAACTGATGTCATTGTGGACAAAAGTCACACAATACACCAACAATCATTTCAAAGAAGCAAATCAAACATGAACACAAAGGATAATGAATTCAAGCATACCAGCACAACACAATCCAATTCTACCCATTCAACCAAAACACAAGGTGAGACAAGGTTTGGAATAAGAAAGATATTATAACATCAAGTAGTTGGGTAAGAATTATCAAGGAGTTAGACAAGACATATTTATTGGTGGCCAAGATGAAATAAGATAACCATGAACTATTAAAGTGAGGATAAATGATATAACTAAGGATATGTAGTGAATTAGGGAGAAAGTATTATCAAGGAGACAAAATAATAGCGAGGCATTATCAAGTAGGAGTAGGGAGACAAATAATTCAGTATATCAAGGTAGATATTGCGCAAGGGTGGCAATATAATAGCAAGAAAGCAAAAGTATAAGGAGTCAAGGGTTATATAGCAATATTAGGAATTAGAAAACCACTTTATAATATAATATCGCCATTACCGATCTAGTCGAAAATCTTAATGCTAAAGAACAATCCTATCACCTTAGCCAAGAAGTCAAATAATAGATCTAGGGGATCCATAACAAAACTTCTTGCAGAGTGGGGATAAGATAGAGAATAGGGCATCGTCGATAGCTTCGAGAGGGTTTCTTCTGGCAAACTTCGCTTCAAGTTCCACAATCCTAGCTTGGTCATCTTGCAATGCTTCTCATTAGAATCTTCTGATAGACGAAGAATCAGATAAGTAGAGTTGAAAATAAAAGAGACGAGTCATGATATAAAGTAAGTTTTTATGGAGGAAAATATATCAGGCTTTGAAAGACTGACTGGGCTTTCCATTTCTAACTAATCTAGCGACCTACGGTCACATTCCTCTGATACCACTTCTGTCACACCCGTCTCTGAGGGGCAGAGCCGGGTGCATAGCATATGTGTGCCAGGATCTATTTCCACACATATGTTGACGTCACAAGTGTAATATATCAAAAGAACAATGCATAAAAGCGTAAATAACGATTATATTAACATATTACACTACGAACAGACATAATGTCTTAACCTTTATTCATCAAAGTACAGCGAACATGGACATCCATCCACAGGAAGATGACCGGGGGTATCACTAGACTAGCATCCATGGAGTTCAGCATCATATCTGCAACTTCTGATCAAAATTAAGCAAGGGTGAGCTCACTTATGGTCGGGGCTCAGCAAGTGGGGGGGAAACTAATGCAAGTCTAACAAGGTGAGGCTGAGGTTGAGCAGTAAGCATTTTAGTTGGTCAACATTTTATTAACAACACCTGTCTTACTAATAAGTGTGAATCCCAAGTATTCCCATTAAGCAAAGATACAAGAGTATATCAAAAACACTTAAGTGAAACCACTTAAGCAAAACCATTGGCAGATCATCGGATCTCGATTTATTTCCATCTTCAAGTTCAATTATCATGTGAGGAGTCCAAGCTGCTCATAACCGTGAGCACGGCTGATATATCAGTTTTACACTCTGCAGAGGTGGCGCATCTTTACCCATGAGTCGCGATTCCCTTCTAGCCCGGGTTAGCTAGACCCGTATTCACTTCCGAGGTGAATGGCCAGGGTCTCACTACGAGGCTTCTCCCTAGAGTCCTCATTACGCAAATGCTGGAAATGGTCAAACTGCATAAGGCACACCTACCGTAACCAACTTATAGTCCAGACTACAGGATAAAGCTTTGGGAACTATGCCCGTATCCAATCTGCCTGAGCCGGAACTATAAGCGCTTGCCAGATGCCCCCGTTCCTGTCGACCACGACCAGCACCCAACATAAGACTTCCCTAGTTATTTAGTCAAGACCAGAGCCATGATAGTTCTCATGGTAGCACTGTTTTCCCAGATGGTCACTCCATGTTCCAATTAATATGCAATAATCTTGTTTAACCAACGGGTTAACAACAATAATGAAAACTTACCATTTTGGAACATTAATATCATAAGCGGGAGTGACTGCATAAAGTTAAGTTGTAGCAATAGCTTAGCTACTTGATTAGATCATAATCCCAGGTTAAACAAGGAGTAAGGTTGGAAAGGTTATCTAAATAGGTAACCCGTCAAATTATGCATATATTCATCGAAGAATAAACTTTATTAAATGTATTGTTTGGGATCAAACAGAGTATGCAGAGGGAGAAGTCCACTTGCCTTGCTTATTGAAAACTTGAGGTTCTTCCACGGATCGGAATAGATCTTGATTCTTAACTACTAGATCAACCACTGAATATCACACAAACAAACAAGAAGAACAAACATCACTCAATAACATACAACATTCACCATACGTAAAGCTAAAAGAAAGCCTAATGAAAAGAGCGTTCGCTTTTAAAGAACATCGCAAGTAATGATTATAATAAGAGGGTATTATTTTCAAAAATGTGTGATCTATACTTTATAAAACAAGACATGAGCTTAAAAATATCTTAATTAAAATATACAAATATTAGGTTCACTAATTCAATCTTTTATAAAATGTCATACGCGATACGTCTAAGATTAAGGGTTTATAAGACGATGAAACACGTTATAACGATATTAAACCTTTTTAACCTTTTAGAACACATATAAGTTATAAATCTAGGGTTAATGCGTTACGAAATACCTTATTAATTTTAGAAGCATTATGGAACGCATTATAATTCATTGTTAAACCTTCACTTATGATAAACTAAGATATAAGTATAAATAGGTTTTATATGAAAAGATCATTACTATTAAATACCTATTTTATGAAAAACTAGGTTATAGGACCTTAAGTGGATTTTCATGCAAAAGATAATAAACAAATAACTATCTTTTATTTTTATTAGAAAACACATAGCCTATATTATTATATTAGAAGTCAATATTAAATAACATTTTAAGTTACAAAGGAACTTAAATTCTTATTACTTTATTTTATCCTTTAGGGACCACTAAATGATATATATAAATAATATGGATTCAATGTGATGAACGGATCAATCATGCCTACATTACTAGTTATAGACAAATTGAAACGCAAGTCTAATTATTAAATTATAAGAAAATATAAATAATCTATTGATTATATTTAGTTTCAATTTGGAAACATATGACCTAAATCATTTGAAATGAATACTATATTCATTGGTATATTATTAACTATCATTTTAGTTATGACGGTGTGAGCATTTAATTAAACCATTATTAGAAAAGTTATATGACATAATTCTATTGTAAAGCATATTATTATGGGTACTTAAACATCTATAATGAACCTTATTAATATGATATTTATTAAAAGGTCATTAAAGTTAGAAACAAATTATCTAATTCTTTAGTAAGAAACCTATGTTTATCGACATAACTATTATTTTCTTTATTAGAAAAGTATGAGTGCCTAATTAAGTCATTTTAACATTATAAATCCTACTATTTCGGTTTTCTCCTTTCTTTTCTAAATAGAAATTTATACGTATACTAAAAATTGTTTATTTAATTCCTCTAACATTAATATACCATGAATTAATTGTAAATTACTAAATGAGACTTTTAATAACATATTCATGGTTATTATGACATAAATAAATATCTTACTAATTCTAATTAATTTAGTGCTATACTTATGAACACATACAGTTTCACTAAAAATCTACAGTTCATCCTGAGCAAAGATAACCGTAGAATTATTTATCTAGTGCTTTTGTTATAAATATGTGATCCACCTATCCCTAAATCCTTCACCCTAGAAATCTATATTTAAATTAATTCTCAACAGACATAACCAAATTAAGATACACACATGCGAAAGATAGTTGGCACTAATTAAAATAGATTATCACATACACATGAAATTAATCGTTTAGTATGATTTCAAACTAAAAAATTACATAACGATACAGAAATTAGATCGTGATAGCACATAAAATCACATGGGCTTATTTTCACTTTCTTTTAAGCTGGAAAAATTTATCTAAATAATTTTTACACAGTATCAGGGGCTAGCTAGAATAAATCGTGTTCATCTTCTACCTTGTTGTACTTGCGCAGAGGGCGGATGGGAGCACAGCTGGCGACGACGAGGCGAGCAGAGAGGCTGACGGCGTTTGTACGGGGGCAGGGGTCGGCGAGCAGAGCGTCTACTCCGGAGCTTCGGTCGGCGACGTTTCTATGACGAACACATGGGTGGAGAGCGTGGGCGTGAGCTTGATGACCAGAGGACTGATCCAAGGGAGCTCAGTGCCTGCTTAAATAGAGAAAAGGAGAGGGGAGAGAGAGCGCTGGGGAGGGAGAAACGGTCGGCAATGGCGCCATTATTGGAGAATTAGTGGGTGGTGTGAGTGGAGATTGAAGGCGCAATAATGGAGAAGAAAACGAACAGCTGCTCCACTAGTGGTGTTGTGAGGCGACTGGCCATGAGGAGACGAGAGGGCGTGAGACGTGAGGAGCCGATGAGGTAGACGGATGGCTTCCCAGGCAGCGGTGCCGTCGAACAGCGGCTGCGCGATCTGAGCGCAAACGAGCAAATAGAGGACGTCCATGCGTGTGTGGGGCTGGGCAATTCATGGCTAGTGGGCCCCGTTGGCATAGAGTTGAGATGGGGAGTGTGAGCAGGCATGGGCCGATGGTTAGAATGGATTCTACGCATTTGGATTTTGGCTAGGCGAGTGGTAGCTATAGGCCAAGGTGTTTTCATCATTTTTTTTCAATTTTGAAATTCATTTTTTTATTAGATGCAGACGAGTGTGTATATAAAAATATCCAATTTAAATAAATGTCTTTAGACATAAATAAATTGGGTTTCAAAATAAAGAAATACCATGAACAAAATTATCAACAATCGCTGGCGAACAAAATCATGCTCCCAAAAATAGAGGCATCAAACACATGATTTAAATTTTTACTTTACTTTCTACTAAGTTTTAAATGACTATTAACGTATTATTGTAATTGTTGGATTTGAGGTGTTACAAATGGACATGAAATATCTACGTACCCGCGGATAATAAACCCAACAGGTGCGGATACAGGAATAATTTTGTATCCGTGGGCAAGTATAAGATACAACAATAAACTTAAAGGATATTTTTTAGCGGGCAAAAAAAAAAAGTAACCGCATCCGCACATTCGCTAAACTCACCCCACAAACCTGACATGCGACCCGTCTTAGGGTGTGTTCGTTTGTTCCGGAATCATGACCTAGATCCAATCCAACCAGGAATGCTTATATAATTTGTATAGGCTTTGATGATCTGAAATCATTCCTGTCTCAATCCTGAACAAACGAACGCAGCCTTAGGGAATAAATATACCAAAAATTATGTTTTCATCTCCCTGCTCCCAAGTCCCTGCCACAGCCTCCTGCCTCCCACGGCGTGAGCCACCACCCACCAGGTTGTGCGCCCGCGCCGCCGTAAATCTGCTCTCTCTAGGACTTTCTGCGGCTCCCGTGTGGCTGACTAGCCATATCCCTCTCGACGGCGTGAGCCCCTGCCGTCCCCGCACCTCCCCTGTTGGAACGGCGAAACCGACCAGAAGGCAGAAGCGGAGGTCCTTGGCTTCCTGCTTCTCCCCCTACCTGATCTCTCGAGTCTATGACGACCTTGGCCCTAGGCTCTCTTCCTCCTGTCAGTGTCATGCACTAGTGGCTTGGCAAAAGTAGAGGTCCCTGGCTCCCTGCTCCTCCCCTACCTGACCAACGAATGTGAACGGCAAGCCGGCACCTAACACAGCTTTGGATTTCCTCCCCATCCAACAATAAGGTGAAGAACTAAATATACTGTGTGGATTTGATGTCTTATCTTTGTTGTTCATGTAAAATCAATATACTATGTGGATTTGTATTGTCTTTGATTTAGTATTCTGTTATTTTTGTGGAAAATAAACGGGCATGCCCGCGGGTATCCTCTACCCGCGGATAGAGGATATGGGCATGATATTGTGTCCGTGGAGGGTGCGGATGCGGGATTGAGTTTTAGCTCGCGGGAGCGGGTAATAAAACCTTCTATCTGCGGGCATTTTACCCGTTCCATGTGTTTGGTTACCTGTATTTGCTGGTGCTTGCATCGCGAGATGCAATGAGCTAGTGTTTGGTTATTGTCAACCAGACTCTACGCGTGCGAGGTGTGTGTTTGGTTGCCAGCATGCAGATGTGGAGCCAGACTCGCACGATACTCAAAGCACCCTAGACCAGGCTCTGCAGGCGCGAGCAAATTGGTCTCATCTCTAAAGCCATGCTCCCGCTGGTCTGGCTCATGCAGCCAGGCTACAGAGAGAAGCCAACCAAACAGGCATGTTGTCATATGCAACCATCCATGATATATAGGGCTATCTTGATAACAGGTTGTAAGGATCTTATATGACTAGAGAAGGGTGAATAGGCATGTTAAAAACAACACTTCTAAAAATAGTTGGCAATAGATGCAACACCGCTTCTTAGAGTTCGACATTACTGGCCTCAAAGTGACACTTCTGTGTGCACTGACATACTGAGGATCACAATTTAAAATATGTCTAAATAAAACTAGCTCAAGTAAATTACTAAGCTTCCTAGGGTAGAGTAGAGCCTAATTCACCACATGAATGTTTCCACAGAATCATAAAATAATAGATCGGAATCTAAAGCGTCCCGATCCTTTGAGACTTAAATGTGATACAATTATTAGTCCCAGGAGGCTAGTAAACACATTCATTTCATCAGATAGTACAGAGTTTTACATAATAACTATTACAATACCAAAAGCAAGCTCTAGTGAGCTTGGGAAAATAGCGAAGCGGAAAAATAGCCCAAGCCACAGGCAGGCTGGGTGTTGACACAACCCCTTTCTTAAAATAAAAACACTAATTGTCATACTCATACCAGACCAGACTCGTCCATACCAGTGGACACAGACTATTCGAATAGGTTTTAAACTCTGCGCAGAGGTGTACACTTTACCCACTAGTCCGGCTCTGCGATCTCATTGCCATGAGACCCGACATCGAAGCTCTTTCCTTCCTTGCACGACCTTACCTTGGTGGTTATACCGAACGGAACAAGGCCACCTCCATGCACAAAATAGGACAAAACTTTCCCCCTCCTTGTCCTCTCGGTGGTCCCCAACCACCATAACCCTAGGGTTCGGACCGTGCAAGTTCAGATTGAGTAACTGCCCATACAGTCTCGAGTGGTTGTACTTGTTATGAGTACAGGTAGTGAAGTATAAAAAACCGGTCCTTATACGAGGGGGACAATCCTTCATGCTCACACTTAACCCGGTTGAGCCACCACCTTAAGGCCCTCACAAACCAGGGAGTCCCTGATCATCCCACTCAAAAGGTGATAAGGGTGATAACCCTTTATCATACACATTTGAAAAACATTTTTCTTTTGAAACCATAACCCAAACCCACATCTTCTTTGTTGCAAAAAGGTATTCTTTAATGCAGGCTGACACTCGACTCACAATGCATAATCACCATTTCATACCCCATGCTTAGGTAGTGGTAGAAATAATATGTAATTTATGCATCAAGGGTAGAATGAACTTGCCTTCGTCGAAGCTCTCTTGGTATGAAAGTTCTATTTCTGGGAGGTCGAGCTCCTGCCCTTCTTCCAGAGCTACGGGTTTCGAAATATCGGACCCCTCTTCGTCTTGCAAAACAGGCAATGAACAATACATCAAACATCAAGTGCTGAGTAAAGTGTGTCAAGTTCCTAACATTATCATTTTATGTGACTCATAAAGTGTTTGGATTATTTTTTTGGTGTATAAAATATTAACATAACTATATATATATGAAAACGAGAAAAGGAAAAGGAGAAAAAGGAAAAAGAAAAGGAATTATCGGCTCAGGCGGGCCGAGGAGGAAATTTCAGCCCAGGCCGAGCGAGGGCGCGCGCGGCCACGCGATGAGCTGACCCAGCTCAGCCCACGGGCGGGGCATGGCACGGGCGAGCGCGGGAATGGCACTATGAGCACGAGCCCACGTGCCAGCGAGAGGGGGGACGTCGTCAGGGGGAACCGGGCGGCTGAAGGAAAAACCCGCCGCCGGCGGGTTCGATGGCGGTTCCCCACCAATGGTCAGGTTCTTGGGGATCGAGAAGGTGGGCTAGCACAAGCAGGGGCAGGTGGGTATGGTGGTGGGGTCAATTTGGTTAGTGGAGTCCTAGGACGGCCTGTCCACGGCAAGGTGGCGAGCCTCCGCGGTGGTGAAGTCGCCGGTGGGGCACCGGAGTGGGGTGAGCGGGGCAGAGTGAGGTGCTCTCTGATCGCAATGACGTAGTGAAGTTCACTGGCCACTTTGATTTGACAATGTGCCACTCTAGAGGGGAGGGGAGGGGAGGGGAGGGGAGAGCTTATCAGAGGGAGGGAGGGCGGCGACGCTAGCTCAATCAAGCTCCAGGGAGGGGAGAAGAGTGGTCGAGGCCGATGCGGGGGGTGAAGGAGCTCTAGGCGGCCCTGAAAGTCGCCTAGAGGGGGTGAATAGGCAAATCTGATATTTATGAAGTTTAAGCACAACTACAAGTCGGGGTTAGCATTAGAAATGTAAACGAGTCCGAAAGAGAGGGCGAAAACAAATCACAAGCGAATAAGAACTGATGACATGGTGATTTGTTTTACCGAGGTTCGGTTCTTGCAAACCTACTCCCCGTTGAGGTGGTCACAAAGACCGGGTCTCTTTCAACCCTTTCCCTCTCTCAAAGGGTCACCTAGACCGAGTGAGCTTCTCTTCTCAATCAAACGGGACACTAAGTCCCCACAAGGACCACCACACAATTGGTGTTTGTTGCTTTGATTACAATGATCTTGGGAACAAGAAAGAAGGAAGAAGAAAAGCGATCCAAGCGCAGGAGCTCAAAAGAACACAAAAGTCTCTCTCTCTCTAGTCACTAATTTGTTTGGAGTGATTTCGGACTTGGAAGAGGATTTGATCTCTTTGTTTGTGTCTTGGAATGAAGTCCAGAGCTCTTGTATGAGGTTTGATGGATGAAAACTTGGATGCATTGAAGTGTGGTGGTTGGGAGTATTTATAGCCCCAACCACCTAAATAACTGTTGGTGGAGGCTGCTGTCGTATGGCGCACCGGACACTGTTCGGTGTCCGGTGCGCCAGCCACGTTACCAGGCCATTGGGTTCCGTCCGTTGGAGCTTCTGACACTAGGGCCACCGGACAGTCACTGTTCACTGTCCGGTGCGCCTTCTGATGCCTGCTCTAACTTCTGCACGCGCAAGCGCGCACTGTAGCGTTTCACTGTTCCTTTGCAGACAACCGTTGGCGCGGACGACCGTTGCTCCGCTGGCACACCGGATAGTCCGATGAATTATAGCGGAGCGGCCTTTCCGAATTCCTGAAGGTGGCAAGTTTGGAGTTGAGCTCCCTGGTGCACCAGACACTGTCCGGTGGCACACCGGACAGTCCGGTGCGCCAGACCAGGGCTGCCTTTGGGTTGTCTTTTGCTCTTCTTATTTGAACCCTTTCTTGGACTTTTTATCGGTTTGTGTTGAACCTTTGGCACCTGTAAAACTTATAATCTAGAGCAAACTAGTTAGTTCAATTATTTGTGTTGGGCACTTCAACCACCAAAATTATTTAGGAAAAGGTGTAAGCCTTTTTCCCTTTCAATCTCCCCCTTTTTGGTGATTGATGCTAATACAAACCAAAGCAAATAAATAAGTGCAAATTTGAACTAGTTTGCATAATGTGAGTGCAAAGGTTACTTGGAATTAAACCAATATTACATTTCATAAGATATGCATGGATGCTTTCTTCATATTTAATATTTTGGACCATGCTTGCACCACTTGTTTTGTTTTTGCAAATTCTTTTGGAAATTCTTTTCAAAGTCTTTTTGCGAATAGTCAAAGGTAAATGAGTAAGATTTTGAGAAGCATTTTCAAGATTTGAAATTTTCTCCCCCTGTTTCAAATGTTTTTCCTTTGACTAAACAAAACTCCCCCTTAATGAAATTCTCCTCTTAGTGTACAAGAGGGTTTTAGATATTAATTTTTGAAAGGGGTTATACCAATTTGAATATCCATCAAAAATAAGATACTAATTGAAGAACCTTCTTGTAAAACAAATTTGAAAGACTACATTTTTGAAATTGGTGGTGGTGCGGTCCTTTTGCTTTGTGTTAATACTTTCTCCCCCTTTGGCATGAATCGCCAAAAACGGATACTTGTGAGTGAAATATAAGCCCTTTTTCAAACTTTCTCCCCCTTTGGTAAATAATATAGGAGTGAATATTATACCAAATTGGAGAGTGGTGTGGAGTGACGGCGAAGGATGAATAATTCGATGGAGTGGAGTGGAAGCCTTATCTTCGCCGAGGACTCCGTTTCCCTTTTAATCTATGACTTAGCATGAAATACACTCAAAAACCATATTTAGTCATAGCACATGAAAGAGAGATGATCAAAGGTATATAAATGAGCTATGTGTGCAAAATATCAATCAAAATTCCTAGAATCAAGAATATTTAGCTCATGCCTAAGTTTGGTAAAGGTTTTCTCATTGATAGTCGCCTAGAGGGGGGGTGAATAGGGCGAAACTGAAATTTACAAATATAATCACAACTACAAGCCGGGTTAGCGTTAGAAATATAATCGAGTCCGCGAGAGAGGGTGCAAAACAAATCACAAGCGAGTAAGAGGTGTGACACGTGGATTTGTTTTACCGAGGTTCGGTTCTTGCAAACCTACTCCTCGTTGAGGAGGCCACAAAGGCCGGGTCTCTTTCAACCCTTTACCCTCTCTCAAACGATCCACAGATCGAGTGAGCTTCTTCTTCTCAATCACTTGGGACACAAAGTCCCCGCAAGGACCACCACACAATTGGTGTCTCTTGCTTCGATTACAAGTGAATGAATGTTGATCACAAGAACAAATGAGAAAGAAAAGAAGCGATCCAAGCGCAAGAGCTCAAAAAGAACACGGCAAATCTCTCTCTAATCACTAAGGCTTGATGTGGAGTTGGGAGAGGATTTGATCTCTTTTGTGTGCTTGGAATTGAATGCTAGAGCTCTTGTATGGTGTTGAAGTGTAGAAACTTGGATATCATTGAATGTGGGGTGGTTGGGGTATTTATAGCCCCAACCACCACAAAGTGGCTGTTGGAAGTGTGCTGTCGCATGGCGCACCGGACAGTCCGGTGCGCCACCGGACATTGTCCGGTGTGCCAGCCACGTCAGCGAGCCGTTGGGGTTCCGACCGTTGAGCTCTGACTTGAGGGCCCGCCAGGATGTTCGGTGGTTCACCGGACAAGCACTGTAGGCTGTCCGGTGCGCCACCCGCGCGTGCACCGCTCCTCTGCGCGCGCTGGCGCGCATTTAATGCGTTGCAGGTAGCCGTTGGCGCGCGAAGTAGCCGTTGCCCGCTGTCACACCGGACATGTCCGGTGAATTATAGCGGACGAATTCCCGACGCTGGCGAGTTCCAGAGCCGCTTTCCTCTGGTGCACCGGACATGTCCGGTGAATTATAGCGGAGCGCCTCTGGATTTTCCCGAAGGTGAAGAGTTCAGCCTGGAGTGCCCTGGTGCACCGGACACTGTCCGGTGGCACACCGGACAGTCCGGTGTGCCAAGCCAGGGCAGCCTTCGGTTATCCCTTGCTCTTGTGTTGAACCCTTTGCTTGGTCTTTTTATTGGCTAAGTGTGAACCTTTTGCACCTGTAGAACTTATACACTAGAGCAAACTAGTTAGTCCAATTACTTGTGTTGGGCAATTCAACCACCAAAATTAATTTGGAAAATAGGTGTAAGCCTATATCCCTTTCAATCTCCCCCTTTTTGGTGATTGATGCCAACACAAGCCAAAGCAAATATAAAAGTACATAATTGGACTAGTTTGCATAATGTAAGTGCAAAGGATATTTGGAATTGAGCCAATATAAGTATTTATAGAATGCGCATGGATTGTTTCTTTCTTATTTAACATTTTGGACCACGCTTGCACCATATGTTTTGTTTTTGCAAATTCTTTTGTAAGCTCTTTTCAAAGTTCTTTTGCAAATACTCAAAGGTAAAGGAATGAGATTTTGCAAAGCATTTTCAAGATTTGAAATTTTCTTCCCCTAGTTCAAATGCTTTTCCTTTGGCTAAAACAAACCCCCCCTCAATAAATTCTCCTCTTAGTGTTCAAGAGGGTTTTAAGATACCAATTTTTGAAATCCCTCTTTTAAACCCAAGAAGATACCAAATTGAAAAACATGATACCTTGAAATTTACCAATCGAAAATTCATTTTTAAAAATTAGTGGGTGGTGGTGCGGTCCTTTTGCTTTGGGCTATACTTTCTCCCCCTTTGGCATGAATCACCAAAAACGGATACTTAGAGTGAAATATAAGCCCTTGACTAACTACTCCTCTTTGGCAAATAAAACATATGAGTGAAGATTATACCAAAGACGAAGTCCTTTTGCTTCATGCTTTCTCCCCAAGGATGAAGCGTGACTTGGAGCGACGGCGAGGGATGAGTGACGGAGTGGAAGCCTTTGTCTTCGCCGAAGACTCCAATTCCCTTTCAATACACCTATGACTTGGTTTGAAATTTACTTGAAAACACATTAGTCATAGCATATATAAAAGAGACATGATCAAAGGTATATGAATGAGCTATGTGTGCAAGTTAACAAAAGAAATTCCTACAATCAAGAATATTTAACTCATGCCGAAGTTTGGTAAAAGATTGTTCATCTAGTGGTTTGGTAAAGATATCGGCTAATTGATCTTTAGTGTTAATATAAGCAATCTCGATATCCCCCTTTTGTTGGTGATCCCTAAGAAAATGATACCGAATGGCTATGTGTTTAGTGCGGCTATGCTCAACGGGATTATCCGCCATGCGGATTGCACTCTCATTATCACATAGAAGAGGGACTTTGGTTAATTTGTAACCATAGTCCCGCAGGGTTTGCCTCATCCAAAGCAATTGCGCGCAACAATGGCCTGCGGCAATATACTCGGCTTCGGCGGTGGAAAGAGCGACCGAATTTTGCTTCTTTGAAGCCCAAGACACCAAGGATCTTCCCAAGAACTGGCAAGTCCCCGATGTGCTCTTCCTATTAATTTTGCATCCCGCCCAATCGGCATCCGAATAACCAATTAAATCAAATGTGGATCCCCGAGGGTACCAAAGCCCAAACTTAGGAGTATAAGCCAAATATCTCAAGATTCATTTTACGGCCGTAAGGTGAGATTCCTTAGGGTCGGATTGGAATCTTGCACACATGCAAACGGAAAGCATAATATCCGGTCGAGATGCACATAGATAAAGCAATGAACCAATCATCGACCGGTATACCTTTTGATCTACGGATTTATCTCCCGTGTCGAGGTCGAGATGCCCATTTGTTCCCATGGGAGTCTTGATGGGCTTGGCATCCTTCATCCCAAACTTGTTTAGAATGTCTTGAGTGTACTTCGTTTGGCAAATGAAGGTGCCCTCTTGGAGTTGCTTCACTTGGAATCCTAGAAAATACTTCAACTCCCCCATCATCGACATCTCGAATTTTTGTGTCATGATCCTACTAAATTCCTCACATGTAGATTCGTTAGTAGACCCAAATATAATATTATCAACATAAATTTGGCATACGAACAAATCATTTGCAAGAGTCTTAGTGAATAAAGTAGGATCGGCCTTGCCGACTTTGAAGCCATTTGCAATAAGGAAATCTCTAAGTCATTCATACCATGCTCTTGGGGCTTGCTTGAGCCCATAAAGCGCCTAAGAGAGCCTATAGACATGGTTAGGATACTCACTATCTTCAAAGCCGGGAGGTTGCTCAACATAGACCTCTTCCTTGATTGGTCCGTTGGGGGAAGGCACTTTTCACGTCCATTTGAAAAAGCTTGAAGCCATGGTAAGTAGCATAGGCTAATAATATGCGAATTGACTCAAGCCTAGCTACGGGTGCATAGGTTTCACCAAAATCCAAACCTTCGACTTGTGAATACCCCTTGGCCACGAGTCGAGCTTTGTTCCTTGTCACCACACCATGCTCATCTTGCTTGTTGCGGAAGACCCACTTGGTTCCTACAACATTTTGGTTAGGACGTGGAACTAAATGCCATACCTCATTTCTCGTGAAGTTGTTGAACTCCTCTTGCATCGCCACCACCCAATCCGGATCTTGAAGTGCTTCCTCTACCTTGCTTGGCTCAATAGAGGAAACAAATGAATAATGTTCACAAAAATGTGCAACTCGAGATCTAGTGGTTACCCCCTTATGAATGTCGCCGAGGATGGTGTCAACGGGGTGATCTCGTTGGATTGCTTGGTGGACTCTTGGGTGTGGCGGCCTTGGTTCATCATCCTCCTTGTCTTGATCATTTGCATCTCCCCCTTGATCATTGCCGTCATCTTGAGGTGGCTCATCACTTTGATCTTCTTCTTCATCAACTTGAGCCTCATCCTCATTTTGAGTTGGTGGAGATGCTTGCGTGGAGGAGGATGGTTGATCTTGTGCATGTGGAGGCTCTTCGGATTCCTTAGGATACACATCCCCAATGGACATGTTCCTTAGCGCGATGCACGGAACCTCTTCATTACCTATCTCATCAAGATCAACTTGCTCTACTTGAGAGCCGTTAGTCTCATCAAACA
The DNA here is from genome assembly GCA_029449295.1 of Zea luxurians. Classification (NCBI taxonomy): domain Eukaryota; kingdom Viridiplantae; phylum Streptophyta; class Magnoliopsida; order Poales; family Poaceae; genus Zea; species Zea luxurians. The sequence continues at coordinate 72,223,363 of JAOPSE010000004.1, read as the reverse complement.
CAACGTCACAAGAAACTTCAACAAGTCCTGAGGATTTGTTAAAGACTCTATATGCCCTTGTGTTTGAATCATATCCTAGTAAAAAGCCTTCTACAGTCTTAGGAGCAAATTTAGATTTCCTACCTCTTTTAACAAGAATAAAGCATTTGCTACCAAAGACTCTAAAATATGAAATGTTGGGCTTTTTACCGGTAAGAAGTTCGTATGATGTCTTCTTGAGGATTCGATGTAGATATAACCGGTTGATAGCGTAGCAAGCGGTGTTGACCGCCTCCACCCAAAACCGATCCGATGTCTTGTATTCATCAAGCATGGTTCTTGCCATGTCCAATAGAGTTCTATTCTTCCTCTCCACTACACCATTTTGTTGTGGGGTGTAGGGAGAAGAGAACTCATGCTTGATGCCCTCCTCCTCAAGGAAGCCTTCAATTTGAGTGTTCTTGAACTCCGTCCCGTTGTCGCTTCTAATTTTCTTGATCCTTAAGCCAAACTCATTTTGAGCCCGTCTCAAGAATCCCTTTAAGGTTTCTTTGTATGAGATTTTTCCTGCAAAAAGAACACCCAAGTGAAGCGAGAATAATCATCCACAATAACTAGACAGTACTTACTCCCGCTGATGCTTATGTAAGCGATCGGGCCGAATAGATCCATGTGTAGGAGCTCCAGTGGCCTGTCAGTCGTCATGATGTTCTTATGTGGATGTTGAACACCAACTTGCTTCCCGGCTTGGCAAGCGCTACAAATCCTGTCTTTCTCAAAATGAACATTTGTTAGTCCTAAAATGTGTTCTCCCTTTAGAAGCTTATGAAGATTCTTCATTCCAACATGGGCTAATCGGCGGTGCCAGAGTCAACCCATGTTAGTCTTAGCAATCAAGCAAGTGTCGAGTTCAGCTTTATCAAAATCTACCAAGTATAATTGACCCTCTAACACTCCCTTAAATGCTATTGAATCATCACATCTTCTAAAGACAGTGACACCTACATCAGTAAATAGACAGTTGTAGCCCATTTGACATAATTGGGATACGGAAAGCAAATTGTAATCTAAAGAATCAACAAGAAAAACATTGGAAATGGAATGGTCAGGAGATATAACAATTTTACCCAAACCTTTGACCAAACCTTGGTTTCCATCCCCGAATATGATAGCTCGTTGGGGATCTTGGTTTTTCTCGTAGGAGGAGAACATCTTTTTCTCCCCTGTCATGTGGTTTGTGCACCCACTATCAATGATCCAACTTGTGCCCCCGGATGCATAAACCTACAAAACAAGTTTAGTTCTTTGTTTTAGGTACCCAAACGGTTTTGGGTCCTTTAGCATTAGAAACAAGAACTTTAGGTACCCAAACACAAGTCTTTGACCCCTTGTGTTTGCCCCCAACAAACTTGGCAACTACTTTGCCGGATTTGTTAGTAAGCACATAAGATGCATCAAAAGTTTTAAAAGAAATGGCATGATCATTTGATGCAGTAGGAGTTTTCTTTTTAGGCAACTTAGCACTGTTTGGTTGCCTAGATCTAGATGTCTCACCCTTATACATAAAAGCATGATTAGGGCCAGGGTGAGACTTCCTAGAATGAATTCTCCTAATTTTGCTCTCAGGATAACCGGTAGGGTACAAAATGTAACCCTCGTTATCCTGAGGCATGGGAGCCTTGCCTTTAACAAAGTTAGATAGTTTCTTAGGAGGGGCATTAATTTTGACATTGTCTCCCCTTTGGAAGCCAATGCCATCCTTAATGCCAGGGCGTCTCCCATTATAGAGCATGCTTCTAGCAAATTTAAATTTTTCATTTTCTAAGTCATGCTCACTAATCTTAGCATTAAGTTGAGCTATGTGATCATTTTGTTTCTTAATTAAGGCTAGGTGATCATGGATAGCATCAACATTAATATCTCTACATCTAGTACAAATGGAAGTATGCTCAATAGTAGATGCAGAGGGTTTGCAAGATTTTAGTTCTACAACCTTAGCATGTAATATATCATTTTCACTTCTAAGGTTGGAAATAGTAGTATTGCAAACATCAAAATTTTTAGCCTTAGCAAGCAATTTTTCATTTTCATTTCTAAGGCTAGCAAGTGAAATGTTCAATTCTTCAATCCTAGCAAGTAAATCATCATTATCATCTCTAGAATTGGAAGTTGAAACATTACAAACATGAGAATCAACCTTAGCTAACAAATTAGCATTTTTATTTCTAAGGTTGGCAATAGTGTCATGACATGTGCTTAGCTCACTAGTTAATTTCTCACATTTTTCTACCTCTAGAGCATAAGCATTTTTAACCTTAACATGTTTCTTATTTTCCTTAATTAGGAAGTCCTCTTGGGAATCCAAAAGGTCATCCTTTTCATGAATGGCACTAACTAATTCATTTAACTTTTCCTTTTGTTCCATGTTAAGGTTGGCAAAAAGGATACGCAAATTATCTTCCTCATCACTAGCATTATCATCACTAGAGGACTCATATTTAGTGGAGAATTTGGATTTAACCTTCTTCTTTTTGCCGTCCTTGGCCATGAGGCACTTGTGGCCGATGTTAGGGAAGAGGAGTCCCTTGGTGACGGCGATGTTGGCGGCGTCCTCGTCGTCGGAGGAGTCGGTGGAGCTCTCGTCGGAGTCCCACTCGCGGCACACGTGGGCTTCGCCGCCCCTCTTCTTGTAGTGTCTCTTCTTCTCCTTTCTTCTCCCCTTGTCGTCGCCCCTGTCACTATCACTAGATAATGGACATTTAGCAATAAAATGACCGGGCTTACCACATTTGTAGCATACTTTCTTGGAGCAGGGCTTGTAATCTTTCCCCCTCCTTTGCTTGAGGATTTGGCGGAAGCTCTTGATGATGAGCGCCATCTCCTCGTTGTCGAGCTTGGAGGCGTCGATGGGTGTTCGACTTGGAGTAGCCTCCTCCTTCTTTTCTTCCGTCGCCTTGAAAGCGACCGGTTGTGCCTCGGGCGTGGAGGAGGTGCCTTGCTCGATGATTTTCTTTGAGCCCTTAATCATTAGCTCAAAGCTCACTAATTTTCCTATAACTTCCTCGGGAGACATTAGCTTATATCTAGGATCACCTCGAATTAATTGAACTTGTGTAGGATTAAGAAATACGAGGGATCTAAGAATAACCTTGACCATCTCATGGTCATCCCATTTTTCGCTCCCGAGGTTGCGCACTTGGTTCACCAAGGTCTTCAAGCGGTTGTACATAGCTTGTGGATCCTCCCCTTGGTGAAGCATGAAGCGACCGAGCTCCCCCTCGATCGTTTCCCGCTTTGTGATCTTTGTCACCTCGTCTCCTTCGTGCGCGGTCTTGAGTACGTCCCAAATTTCCTTCGCACTTTTTAACCCTTGCACCTTGTTATACTCCTCTCGACTTAGAGAGGCAAGGAGTATAGTGGTTGCTTGGGAGTTAAAGTGGTGGATTTGGGCCACCTCGTCCGAGTCGTAGTCTTCATCCCCTACGGATGGTACCTGTACACCAAACTCAACAACATTCCATATGCTTGTGTGGAGTGAGGTTAGATGATGCCTCATTTTGTCACTCCACATATTATAATCTTCACTGTCAAACACCGGTGGTTTGCCTAATGGAACAGAGAGCAAAGGAGTACGTTTTGAAATATGGGGATAGCGTAGAGGAATCTTACTATACTTCTTGCGCTCTTGGCGTTTAGAAGTAACGGACGGTGCATTGGAGTCGGAGGTCGATGGTGATGAAGAGTCGGTCTCGTAGTAGACCACTTTCCTCATCCTCTTGTGCTTGTTGCCTCTCCGATTCGACTTGTGGGAAGATGATTTCTTCTCCTTCCCCTTCCCTTTGTTGGAGGAGTTTTTCTTCTCCTTCCTCTTGTTGCGGGACTCTTCTGATGAAGTCGTCCCGTGGCTTGTAGCGGGCTTGTCGCCGGTCTCCATCTCCCTCTTGGCGAGTTCTCCCGACATCACTTCGAACGGTTAGGCTCTAATGAAGAACCGGGCTCTGATACCAATTGATAGTCGCCTAGAGGAGGGGTGAATAGGGCGAAACTGAAATTTACAAATATAATCACAACTACAAGCTGGGTTAGCGTTAGAAATATAATCGAGTCCGCGAGAGAGGGTGCAAAACAAATCACAAGCGAGTAAGAGGTGTGACACGTGGATTTCTTTTACCGAGGTTCGGTTCTTGCGAACCTACTCCCCGTTGAGGAGGCCACAAAGGCCGGGTCTCTTTCAACCCTTTACCCTCTCTCAAACGATCCACGGATCGAGTGAGCTTCTTCTTCTCAATCACTTGGGACACAAAGTCCCCGCAAGGACCACCACACAATTGGTGTCTCTTGCTTCGATTACAAGTGAATGAATGTTGATCACAAGAACAAATGAGAAAGAAAAGAAGCGATCCAAGCGCAAGAGCTCAAAAAGAACACGACAAATCTCTCTCTAATCACTAAGGCTTGATGTGGAGTTGGGAGAGGATTTGATCTCTTTTGTGTGCTTGGAATTGAATGCTAGAGCTCTTGTATGGTGTTGAAGTGTAGAAACTTGGATATCATTGAATGTGGGGTGGTTGGGGTATTTATAGCCCCAACCATCACAAAGTGGCTGTTGGAAGTGTGCTGTCGCATGGCGCACCGGACAGTCCGGTGCGCCACCGGACAGTCTCCGGTGTGCCAGCCACGTCAGCGAGCCATTGGGGTTTCGACCATTGAGCTCTGACTTGAGGGCCCGCCAGGATGTCCGGTGGTTCACCGGACAAGCACTGTAAGCTGTCCGGTGCGCCACCCGCGCGTGCACCGCTCCTCTGCGCGCGCTGGCGCACATTTAATGCGTTGCAGGTAGCCGTTGCCCGCTGTCACACCGGACAGTCCGGTGTGCACCGGACATGTCCGGTGAATTATAGCGGACGAATTCCCGACGCTGGCGAGTTCCAGAGTCGCTTTCCTCTGGTGCACCGGACACTGTCCGGTGTACATCGGACATGTCCGGTGAATTATAGCGGAGCGCCTCTGGATTTTCCCGAAGGTGAAGAGTTCAGCCTGGAGTGCCCTGGTGCACCGGACACTGTCCGGTGGCACACTGGACAGTCCGGTGTGCCAAGCCAGGGCAGCCTTCGGTTATCCCTTGCTCTTGTGTTGAACCCTTTGCTTGGTCTTTTTATTGGCTAAGTGTGAACCTTTTGCACCTGTAGAACTTATACACTAGAGCAAACTAGTTAGTCCAATTACTTGTGTTGGGCAATTCAACCACCAAAATTAATTTGGAAAATAGGTGTAAGCCTAATTCCCTTTCACTCATCTAATGGCTTGGTAAAGATATCGGCTAATTGTTCTTTGGTGTTAATATATGCAATCTCGATATCCCCTTTTTGTTGGTGATCCCTCAAAAAGTGATACCGAATGGCTATGTGCTTAGTGCGGCTGTGCTCAATGGGATTATCCGTCATGCGGATTGCACTCTCATTATCACATAGGAGAGGAACTTTGGTTAATTTATAACCATAGTCCCTAAGGGTTTGCCTCATCCAAAGCAATTGCGCGCAACAATGACCTGCGACAATGTACTCGGCTTCGGCGGTAGAAAGAGCTACAAAATTTTGTTTCTTAGAAGCCCAAGACACCAGAGATCTTCCCAAGAATTGGCAAGTCCCTGATGTGCTCTTTCTATCAATTTTACACCCTGCCCAATCAGCATCTGAATATCCTATTAAATCAAATGTGGATCCCCTGGGGTACCAAAGGCCAAACTTAGGAGTATAAACTAAATATCTCAAGATTCATTTCACGGCCCTAAGGTGAACTTCCTTAGGATCGGCTTGGAATCTTGCACACATGCATACGGAAAGCATAATATCTGGTCGAGATGCACATAAATAGAGTAAAGATCCTATCATCGACCGGTATACCTTTTGATCTACGGATTTACCTCCCGTGTCGAGGTCGAGATGCCCATTAGTTCCCATGGGTGTCTTGATGGGCTTGGCATCCTTCATTCCAAACTTGGTGAGTATGTCTTGAATGTACTTTGTTTGGCTGATGAAGGTGCCCTCTTGGAGTTGCTTCACTTGAAATCCTAAGAAATACTTCAACTCCCCCATCATAGATATCTCGAATTTTTGAATCATAATCCTACTAAACTCTTCACAAGTAGATTTGTTAGTAGACCCAAATATGATATCATCAACATAAATTTGACATATAAACAAATCATTTGCAATTGTTTTAGTAAAGAGAGTAGGACCGGCTTTGCCGACTTTGAAGCCATTAGCAATAAGAAAATCTCTTAGGCATTCATACCATGCTCTTGGGGCTTGCTTGAGCCCATAAAGCGCCTTAGAGAGTTTATAAACATGGTTAAGGTACTCACTATCTTCAAAGCCGGGAGGTTGCTCAACATAGACCTCTTCCTTGATTGGTCCATTGAGTAAGGCACTTTTCACGTCCATTTGGTAAAGCTTAAAGCCATGGTAAGTAGCATAGGCAAGTAATATACAAATTGACTCAAGCCTAGCTACGGGTGCATAGGTTTCACCGAAATCCAAACCTTCGACTTGTGAATATCCCTTGGCCACAAGTCGGGCTTTGTTCCTTGTCACCACACCATGCTCATCTTGTTTGTTGCGGAAGACCCACTTGGTTCCTACAACATTTTGATTAGGACGTGGAACTAAATACCATACCTCATTTCTCGTGAAGTTGTTGAGTTCCTCTTGCATTTCCAACACCCAATCCGAATCCCTTAATGTGTCTTCTACCCTGTATGGCTCAGTAGAAGACACAAAGGAGTAATGTTCACAAAAATGAGCAACACGAGATCGAGTGGTTACCCCTTATGAATATCGCCGAGGATGGAGTTCACAGGGTGATCTCGTTGTATTGATTGGTGGACTCTTGGGTGTGACGGTCTTGGATCCTCATCATCTTCCTTGTCTTCATTAGTATCTCCCCCTTGATCATTGTCCTCCTCTTGAGGTGGCTCCTCTTGATCTTCATTTTCGTCATCTTGAGCTTGATCCTCATCTTGAGTTGGTAGAGATGCTTGCATGGAGGAAGATGGTTGATCTTGTGCTTGTGGAGGCTCTTCGAATTCCTTAGGACACACATCCCCAATGGACATGTTCCTTAGCGCGACGCACGGAGCCTCTTCATCATCTAGCTCATCAAGATCAACTTGCTCTACTTGAGAGTCGTTAGTCTCATCAAACACAATGTCACAAGAAACTTCAACTAGTCCAGTGGACTTGTTAAAGACTCTATATGCCCTTGTGTTTGAATCATATCCTAGTAAAAAGCCTTCTACAGCCTTAGGAGCAAATTTAGATTTTCTACCTCTTTTAACAAGAATAAAGCATTTGCTACCAAAGACTCTAAAATATGAAACATTGGGCTTTTTACTGGTTAGGAGTTCATATGATGTCTTCTTGAGGATTCGGTGAAGGTAGGACGGTTGATGGCGTAGCAAGCGGTGTTGATTGCTTCCGCCCAAAACCGGTCCGAAGTCTTGTATTCATCAAGCATGGTCCTTGTCATGTCAAGTAGAGTTCTATTCTTCCTCTCCACTACACCATTTTGTTGTGGCGTGTAGGGTGAAGAGAACTCATGCTTGATACCCTCATCCTCAAGGAAGCCTTCTGTTTATGAGTTCTTGAACTCCGTCCCGTTGTCACTTCTAATCTTTTTGATCCTTAAGCCGAACTCATTTTGAGCCTGTCTCAAGAATCCCTTTAAGGTCTCTTGGGTTTGAGATTTATCATGCAAAAAGAACACCCAAGTGAAGAGAGAATAATCATCCACAATAACTAGACAGTACTTACTCCCGTCGATGCTTATGTAAGTTATCGGACCGAATAGGTCCATGTGGAGTAGCTCAAGCGGTATGTCAGTCGTCATGATGTTCTTGTGTGGATGATGAACACCAACGTGCTTCCCTGCTTGACATGCGCTACAAACCCTGTCTTTCTCAAAATGAACATTTGTTAGTCCCAAAATGTGCTCTCCCTTTAGAAGCTTATGAAGATTCTTCATCCCAACGTGGGCTAGTCGACGGTGCCAGAGCCAACCCATGTTAGTCTTAGCAATTAAGCAAGTGTCGAGTTCAGCTCTATTAAAATCAACTAAGTATAGCTGACCCTCTAACACTCCCTTAAATGCTTCTGAATCATCGCTTCTTCTAAAGACAGTAACACCTATATCCATAAAAAGACAGTAGTAACCCATTTTGCACAATTGAGAGACAGAAAGCAAGTTGTAATCTAAAGAATATACAAGAAAAACATTGGAAATGGAATGGTCAGGAGATATAGCAATTTTACCAAGTCCTTTGACCAAACCTTGATTTCCATCCCCGAATGTGATAGCTCTTTGGGGATCATGGTTTTTCTCATAGGAGGAGAACATCCTTTTTTCCCCTGTCATGTGGTTTGTGCACCCGCTATCAATGATCTAACTTGAGCCCTCGGATGGATAAACCTACAAAACAATTTTAGGCCTTGTTCTTAGGTACCCAAACGGTCTTGGGTCTTTTCACATTAGAAACAAGCACCTTGGGTACCCAAACACAAGTCTTTGACCCCTTGTGTTTGCCCCCAACATATTTGGCAACTACTTTGCCTGATTTGTTAGTTAAAACATAAGATGCATCAAAAGTCTGAAATGAAATATTAGGTTCATTTGATGCAATAGGAGTTTTCTTCTTAGGCAATTTAGCATGAGTGGATTGCCTAGAACTAGATGCCTCACTCTTATACATGAAAGCATGATGAGAGCCAGAGTGAGACTTCCTAGAGTGAATTCTCCTAATTTTGTGTTCGGGATAACCGACAGGGTATAAAATGTAACCCTCGTTATCCTGAACCATGAGAGCCTTGCCCTTAACAAAGTTAGATAATCTTTTAGGAGGGGCATTAAGCTTGACATTGTCTCCCTGTTGGAAGCCGATGCCATCCGTAATGCCAGGGCGTCTCCCACTATAGAGCATGCTTCTAGCAAATTTAAATTTTTCATTTTCTAAGTCATGCTCATTGATTTTAGCAGTTAATGTAGCTATATGATCATTTTGTTGTTTAATTAAAGCAAGGTGACCATGAATAGCATCTACATTAACATCTTTACATCTAGTGCAAATAGAAACATGATCAACCGTAGATGTAGAGGGTTTGCAATCATTTAATTCAACAATCTTAGCACGTAAAATAGCATTCTCATTTCTAAGATTGGTAATAGCATCATTGCAAACATTTAAATCTTTAGCCTTAGCAATTAATCTTTCATTTTCAATCTTAAGGCTAGAAAGAGATGCATTCAATTTGTCAATCTTAGCAATTAAACTAGCATTATCATTTCTAAGATTAACAATTGAATCATCACAAACATTTGATTTCTCAACCTTAGCAATTAATTTGGCATTTTCATTTCTAAGGCTAGAAATAGTGTCATGGCAAGTGCTTAGCTCACTAGTTAATTTTCACATTTTTCTACCTCTAGAGCATAAGCATTTTTAACCTTAACATGCTTTTTGTTTTTCTTAATAAGGAAGTACTCTTGGCTATCCAAGAGTTCATCCTTCTCATGAATAGCACTAATCAATTCATTCAATTTCTCTTTTTGTTGCATGTTAACATTGGCAAAAAGAGTAAGCAAGTTATCCTCATCATCACTAGAATTATCCTCATCACTAGAGTTTGCATACTTAGTGGAGGATCTTGATTTTACCTTCTTCTTCTTGTCGTCCTTTGCCATGAGGCACTTGTGGCCGACGTTTGGGAAGAGGAGACCTTTGTTGACGGCGATGTTTGCGGCGTCCTCGTCGGAGGAAGAGTCGGTGGAGCTCTCGTCGGAGTCACACTCGCGGCAAACATGGGCATCGCCGTCCTTCTTCTTGTAGTACCTCTTCTTCTCCTTCTTCCCTCTCTTGTCGTCGCCCCTGTCACTGTCACTAGAAATAGGACATTTTGCTATAAAGTGACCGGGCTTACCACACTTGTAGCACACCTCTTGGAACGGGGCTTGTAATCTCTCCCCTTCCTTTGCTTGAGGATTTGGCGAAAGCTTTTGATGATTAAAGCCATCTCCTCATTGTCGAGCTTGGAGGCATCGATGGGAAGCCTACTTGGTGTAGACTCTTCCTTCTTCTCCGTCGCTTTGAAGGCGACGGGTTGCACCTCGGGTGTGGAGGTGGCGCCTCGCTCAATGATTTGTTTGGAGCCTTTGATCATGAGTTCAAAGCTCACAAACTTTCCTATTACTTCCTCGGGAGACATTAGTTTATATCTAGGATCACCACGAATTAATTGTACTTGAGTAGGGTTAAGAAAAACAAGTGATCTAAGAATAACCTTGACCATTTCATGGTCATCCCATTTGGTGCTCCCGAGGTTGCGCACTTGGTTCACCAAGGTCTTGAGCCGGGTTGTACATCACTTGTGGCTCCTCCCCTTGGTGAAGCATGAATCGACTGAGCTCCCCCTCGATCGTTTCCCACTTGGTGATCTTGGTCACCTCATCTCCTTCGTGTGCGGTCTTGAGCACGTCCCAAATCTCTTTGGCACTTTTCAACCCTTGCACCTTATTATACTCCTCTCGACTTAGAGAGGCGAGGAGTATAGTAGTGGCTTGGGAGTTGAAGTGTTGGATTTGTTCGACCTCCTCCGAATCATAATCCTTGTCCCCCTTCTTTGGTACCTGCGCTCCATACTCAACAATATCGCATATGTTTTTGTGGAGTGTGGTTAGGTGATGCCTCATTTTATCACTCCGCATAGAATAATCTTCACCTTCAAACATAGGTGGTTTGCCTAATGGGACGGAAAGTAATGGAGTGCGTTTTGAAATACGAGGGTAGCGAAGGGGCATCTTGAAAGGGAAATGTGCCCTTGGGCCATTTCTAAGTGTTTTGGTGATTTAGTGTCCAACACAAGGGCCTAAGTGTCAAATGGTGGACAAAGTACAAATCAAGTATAAAGGTATGTTTCTCAGACTTAGTATATTGCTTTAATGACTAATGTATTGTGTCTAAGTGCTGGGAACATGAGAAAACAAATTGGAGAGAGATAGCTTTGTTTCAGCCAAAGCCAGCTCTGTCTGGGTGCACCAGACTGTCCGGTGGTGCACCGGACAGTGTCCGGTGCGCCAGGCTGGCTCAGGCGAACTTGTTGCGCTCGGGAAGAAATTAACGGTGTACGGCTATAATTCACCGGACTGTCCGGTGTGCACCGGACTGTCCGGTGAGCCAACGGTCGGCCGGGCCAACGGTCGGCAGCGCGATCCGCACGAGACACATGGCCGAGCCAACGGTCGGGAGGGGGCACCAGACTGTCCGGTGTGCACCGGACAGTGTCCGGTGCACCAACGGCTCCAAGGCTGCCAATGGTCGGCTTCGCCAAATAAGGAAGGAAATCCGCACCAGACAGTGTCCGGTGCGCTAGGCGACAGAAGGCAAGAATTGCCTTCCAGGATTGCTCTCAACGGCTCCTAGCTGCCTTGGGGCTATAAAAGGGACCCCTAGGCGCATGGAGGAGGACACCAAGCATTCCTTGAGCACTCTTGATCACTCACACTCCATTCTTGCGCACTTGTTTGACATTCTAGTGATTTGAGCTTTGTTCTAGTGTGCTAGTCTTTTGAGCTTAAGTCTGGGTCTTGTGTGTGCGTCTTTGCTGTGATCTTTGTGTCTTGTGTGAGTTGCTAATCCCTCCCTTACTCCGTGCTTCTTTGTGAACATCTTTGTAAGGGCGAGAGACTCCAAGTTGTGGAGATTCCTCGCAAACGAAATATAGAAAAGAAAATCAAACACCGTGGTATTCAAGTGGGTCTTTGGACCGCTTGAGAGGGGTTGATTGCAACCCTCGTCCGTTGGGACGCCACAACATGGAAGTAGGCAAGTGTTGTACTTGGCCGAACCATGGGATAAACCACTATGTCTACCTGTGTTGATTCTCGTGTGGTTATTGTGTTTCGCTTAGACTCTTCTCTAGCCACTTGGCGATTATTGTGCTAACACTTAACCAAGTTTTTGTGGCTTAAGTTTTCAAGTTATTCAGGATCACCTATTCACCCCCCTCTAGGTGCTCTCAATTGGTATCGGAGCCGTTCTCTTCAAGAAAGGGACTAACCGCCCGAAGAGATGGATCCTAAGGGGAAGGGAATCGTGATCAATGATAAGGAGAAGGAGTCCTTCATCAACGAGCCGAAGGATGACAAGCCTACCGACTCGGGCTCGGGCCACAAACGAAAGGATGGGAAGAAGAAGAAGACAAGGCGCATCAAGGAGATCGTCTACTACGACGACAGCGACGAGTCCACTTCTTCCAAAAAGGACAACGACGACAACGACTACGAGAGAAGGAAACCGGTTAATTCGAACTTTTCTTTTGACTACTCTCGTATTCCGCAAAGTACAAATGCTCATTCGCTCTCCATTCCATTTGGCAAACCTCCTCACTTTGATGGAGAGGACTACGGATTTTGGAGCCACAAAATGCGTAGTCACATGTTCTCTCTCCATCCGAGCATATGGGAGATTGTGGAAAGTGGAATGAAATTTGATAGCTCGGATAGTCCTATGTTTATCAATGAACAAATTCATAGAAATGCACAAGCTACTACTGTGTTGTTAGCCTCTTTGTGCATGGACGAGTATCATAAGGTGAGCGGCTTGGACAATGCCAAGCAGATCTGGGACACCCTCAGGATCTCACATGAGGGGAACGACGTCACCTTACTCACCAAAATGGAGTTGGTGGAGGGCGAGCTTGGAAGATTCGCGATGATCAGGGGAGAGGAGCCAACCCAAACATACAACCCGCTCAAGACCCTCATCAACAAGATAAGGAGCTACGGAAGCACACGATGGACGGACCACGACGTCGTTCGTCTAATGCTAAGGTCCTTTACTGTACTTGATCCACATTTGGTGAACAATATCCGTAAAAATCCTAGGTACACCAAGATGTCGCCCGAAGAAGTTCTTGGGAAGTTTGTAAGTGGGCGAATGATGATCAAGGAGGCAAGATATGTCGACGACGCATTGAACGGTCCAATCCATGAGCCTCAACCCATTGCTCTCAAGGCAACGAGGAGCAAGGAGACGCTACCTAGCAAGGTGGCGCAAGTTGAGGCGGCCGGGCTCAATGATGAAGAGATGGCCCTCATCATCAAGCGCTTCAAGACGGCGCTAAAGAGTCGCAAGGGGCAGCCAAGCAAGACCAAGACAAAGGGGAAGCGCTCATGCTTGAAATGTGGTAAGGTTGGTCATTTTATTGCTAACTGTCCTGACAATGATAGTGACCAGGAACAAGGGAACAAGAGGGAGAAGAAGAAGAACTATAAGAAGGCAAAAGGCGAGGCACATCTTGGCAAGGAGTGGGACTTGGATTGTTCGTCGTCCGACTCCGACAACGAAGGACTTGCCGCCACTGCCTTCAACAAGTCATCCCTCTTCCCCAACGAGCATCACACTTGCCTCATGGCAAGGGAAAAGAAGGTAAGCGCTCGTAACACTAGTACTTATGCTTCTTCAAGTGAGGATGAGTCTAGTGATGATGATGAAATAGATTATTCATGTTTATTCAAGGGTCTAGATAGAACCAAGGTGGATAAAATAAATGAATTGATTGATGCTTTGAATGATAAGAATAGATTGCTAGAAAAGCAAGAGGATCTCTTATATGATGAACATGATAAGTTTGTAGAAGCTCAAAAATCCCTTGCTTTAGAAATAAAGAGGAATGAAATGCTTTCTTGTGAATTGTCTACATGCCATGACTCTATTTCTAGTTTAAAAATCATAAACGATGACTTGAATGCTAAGTTAGAAATAGCTAATAAATCAACATCTTGTGTAGAACATGTTGTGGTTTGCACTAGGTGTAAAGATTTTAATGTTGATGCTTGTAGTGAACACCTAGTTTCAATTTCTAAATTGAATGATGAAGTGGCTAGTCTTAATGCCCAACTTAAGACTAGCAAAAGCGAATTTGATAAGTTAAAATTTGCAAGGGATGCCTACACGATTGGTAGACACCCCTTAATTAAGGATGGACTTGGTTTCAAGAGGGAAGCCAAGAACTTAACAAGCCATAAGGCTCCCATTCCCGCCAAGGAGAAAGGGAAGGCCCCTATGGCTAGTAGTGCTAAAAAGAACCATGCTTTTATGTATCATGATAGGAGACATGCTAGAAATACAAATAGAAGTTATGATGCTTTTGATTCACATGTTTATGATTCATATGCTATGTTTGCTTCTAGTTCTTCCTGTATGCATGGTAGAAATATGCCTAGGAGAAATGGTGTTAATGTTCCTAGGAAAATTAATGAACCTTCTACCATATATCATGCTTTAAATGCCTCCTTTTCCATTTGTAGAAAGGATAGGAAGATAGTTGCTAGAAAATTAGGGGCAAAATGCAAGGGAGACAAAACTTGCATCTGGGTCCCTAAGACAATTGTGACTAACCTTGTAGGACCCAACAAGAGTTGGGTACCTAAGACCCAAGCCTAAATTTGCCTTGTAGGTTTATGCATCCGGGGGTTCAAGCTGGATTATCGACAGCGGATGCACAAACCATATGACGGGGGAGAAGAAGATGTTCACCTCCTACGTCAAAAACAAAGATTCCCAAGATTCAATAATATTCGGTGATGGGAATCAAGGCAAGGTAAAAGGGTTAGGTAAAATTGCTATTTCATCCGAGCACTCTATATCTAATGTGTTTTTAGTTGAGTCTCTTAGATATGATTTGTTATCTGTTAGTCAATTATGCAATATGGGATATAATTGTCTATTCACAAATGTAGATGTGTCTGTCTTTAGAAGAAGTGATGGTTCACTAGCATTTAAGGGTGTATTAGACGACAAACTTTACTTAGTTGATTTTGCAAAAGAGGAGGCCAGTCTAGATGCATGCTTAATTGCTAAGACTAGCATGGGCTGGCTGTGGCATCGCCGCTTAGCACATGTGGGGATGAAGAACCTTCACAAGCTTCTAAAGGGAGAACACGTGATAGGTTTAACTAATGTGCAATTCGAAAAAGATAGACCTTGTGCAGCTTGTCAAGCAGGCAAACAGGTGGGAAGCTCTCATCACACCAAAAATGTGATGACCACATCAAGACCTTTGGAGATGCTTCACATGGACCTCTTCGGACCCGTCGCCTATCTAAGTATAGGAGGAAGTAAGTATTGTCTTGTTATAGTTGATGACTTTTCCCGCTTCACTTGGGTATTCTTTTTGCAGGATAAATTTGAAACCCAAGGGACCCTCAAGCGCTTCCTAAGGAGAGCTCAAAACGAGTTTGAGCTCAAGGTGAAAAAGATAAGGAGTGACAATGGGTCCGAGTTCAAGAACCTTCAAGTAGAGGAGTACCTTGAGGAGGAAGGGATCAAGCACGAGTTCTCCGCTCCCTACACACCACAGCAAAATGGTGTGGTAGAGAAGAAGAACAGGACGCTTATAGACATGGCAAGGACGATGCTTGGAGAGTTCAAGACCCTCGAGCGCTTTTGGTCAGAAGCCGTGAACACGGCTTGCCACGCCATCAACAGGGTCTACCTTCATCGCCTCCTCAAGAAGACGTCGTATGAGCTACTAACCGGTAACAAACCCAATGTTTCGTATTTTCGAGTTTTTGGGAGTAAATGCTACATTCTAGTGAAGAAGGGTAGGAATTCCAAATTTGCTCCCAAAGCCGTAGAAGGGTTTTTGTTAGGTTATGACTCAAATACAAAGGCGTATAGAGTCTTCAACAAATCATCGGGTTTGGTTGAAGTCTCTAGCGACATTGTATTTGATGAGACTAATGGCTCTCCAAGAGAGCAAGTTGTTGATTTTGATGATGTAGATGAAGAAGAAGTTCCAACGGCCGCAATACACACCATGGCGATTGGAGATGTGCGGCCACATGAACAAGATGAACGAGATCAACCTTCTTCCTCAACAATGGTGCATCCCCCAACTCAAGATGATGAGCAGGAGGCGTGTGATCAAGGGGGAGCACAAGATGATCATGTAATGGAGGAAGAAGCGCAACTGGCACCTCCAACCCAAGTTCGAGCAATGATTCAAAGGGATCATCCCGTCGACCAAATTTTGGGTGATATTAGCAAGGGAGTAACTACTCGATCTCGATTAGTTAATTTTTGTGAGAATTACTCCTTTGTCTCTTCTATTGAGCCTTTCAGGGTAGAAGAGGCCTTTCTAGATCCGGACTGGGTGTTGGCCATGCAGGAGGAGCTCAACAAGTTCAAAAGAAATGAAGTTTGGACACTGGTGCCTCGTCCCAAGCAAAATGTTGTGGGAACCAAGTGGGTGTTCCGCAACAAACAAGACGAGCACGGGGTGGTGACAAGGAACAAGGCACGACTTGTGGCAAAAGGTTATGCTCAAGTCGCATGTTTGGACTTTGAGGAGACTTTTGCTCCTGTGGCTAGGCTAGAGTCCATTCGTACCTTGCTAGCATATGCCGCTCACCATTCCTTCAGGTTGTTCCAAATGGATGTGAAGAGCGCTTTCCTCAACGGGCCAATCAAGGAGGAGGTGTACGTGGAGCAACCCCCTGGCTTCGAGGATGAACGGTACCCCAACCACGTGTGTAATCTCTCTAAGGCGCTCTATGGACTTAAGCAAGCCCCAAGAGCATGGTATGAATGCCTTAGAGACTTTTTTTAATTGATAATGCTTTCAAGGTTGGGAAAGCCGATCCAACTCTTTTTACTAAGACTTGTGATGGTGATCTTTTTGTGTGCCAAATTTATGTTGATGACATAATATTTGGTTCTACTAACCAAAAGTCTTGTGAAGAGTTTAGCAGGGTGATGACTCAGAAATTCGAGATGTCGATGATGGGCAAGTTAAGCTTCTTCCTTGGGTTCCAAGTGAGGCAACTCAAGGATGGAACCTTCATCTCTCAAACCAAGTACACGCAAGACTTGATCAAGCGGTTTGGGATGAAGGACGCCAAGCCCGCAAAGACTCTGATGGGAACCGACGGACACACCGACCTCAACAAAGGAGGTAAGTCCGTTGATCAAAAAGCATACCGGTCTATGATAGGGTCTTTACTTTATTTATGTGCTAGTAGACCGGATATTATGCTTAGCGTATGCATGTGTGCTAGATTTCAATCCGATCCTAAGGAGTGTCACTTAGTGGCTGTGAAGCGAATTCTTAGATATTTAGTCGCTACGCCTTGTTTCGGGATCTGGTATCCAAAGGGGTCTACCTTTGTCGGGGACCATAATTAGGGGTACCCTCAGGGCTCCTAATTCTCATCTGGTAACCCCCATCAGCATAAAGCTGCAAAGGCCTGATGGGTGCGATTAAGTCAGGGATCGGTCCATTCGAAGGACGTGATCATGCCTCGCCCGAGCCGAGCCTCGGACAAGGGCAGCCGACCCCGAAAGATCTTCGCCTCGCCCGAGGCCCCCTCCAGCGAGTGACGTACTTCCGGCTCGCCCGAGGCCCTGTCTTCGCTAAGAAGCAACCCTGACCAAATCGCCACGCCGACCGACCAAATCGCAGGAGCATTTAATGCAAAGGCAGCCTGACGCCTTCATCCTGACGCGCGCCCTGCAGCCGACAGAGCCGAAGTGACCACCGTCACTTCGCCGCTCCACTGACCGGCCTGACAGAAAGACAGCGCCGCCTGCGCCACGCCGACTGCGGTGCCACGTGACAAAGTGAGGCTGACAGGCGGTCAGGCCCAGCCGCATACGCCATAGGAAACTCCGCTCCGCCCGACCCAGGGCTCGGACTCGGGCTAAGTCCTGGAAGACGGCGAACTCCGCTCAGCCCGACCCAGGGCTCGGACTCAGGCTAAGTCCCGGAAGATGGCGAACTCCGCTCTGCCTGACCCAGGGCTCGGACTCGGGCTAAGTCCCGGAGGACGGCGAACTCCGCTCCGCCCGACCCAGGGCTCGGACTCAGGCTCAGCCCCAGAAGACGACGAACTCCGCTCCACCTGACCCAGGGCTCGGACTCGGGCTCAGCCCTAGAAGACGACAAACACCGCTTCGCCCGACCCTAAGGCTCGGACTCGACCTCGACCACAGAAGACAGACTCGACCACGGCTTCGGAGGAGCTTCCACATCACCCAACCTAGGGCATAGGCCGGCCACGTCGACAGGAGGCGCCATCATCACCCTACCCCGAGCTGACTCGGGCCACAGGAAACAAGATCGGCGTCCCATCTGGCTCGCTCCACCAGATGGGCAATGATGGCGCCCTGCTTCCTCAGTGACGATGGCGGCTCCCCGCCCCCTTACGGAAGCAGGAGGACGTCAACAACGACTCAACAGCTTCGACAGCTGTCCCTCCGCCAGGCTCCAGCGCTCCTCCGACGGCCACGACATCACACCAGCAGGGTGCCAAAATCTCTCCGGCTGCCACAATGGCATGTACTTAGGGTGCTAGCTCTCCCGCGCTAGACACGTAGCACTCTGCTACACCCCCCATTGTACACCTGGATCCTCTCCTTACGCCTATAAAAGGAAGGACCAGGGCCCTCTTAGAGAGGGTTGGCCGCGCGGGGACGTGGAGGAGACAGGCGCTCGTGTGAGGCCGCTCGCTCTCACACTGTAACACCCGGATTTTAGGGGTCCAAAACCCGGGCGCTAACATAAACACCAGGTGTGCTGGGACCAAGTCTCACACATATGATGTATAGTGGCACAGGATCGAATGTCACATCTTTATACATAACAGGAGTTCTATACAAAATAAATAGTTACATTATAAGGAGACAACGGTCCAGCAACCCAAAGTCGACTGGGAGACGACGGCCTAGACCTCTCACGAACTCATCACAGCATCCTCCGAGCGCATCATCCTGCGGTACCTGTTCTTGACCTGTGGGGTATGTGAGACAGCAAGAGTGAGCTCACATACGTTCATCGCTCAACAAGTTGTGGGGAATAATGTGCATGAACTCGCCAAAGGTGGGAGCTCACGTGAAGTGTAAGGCTTACCAAAGAAGATGGTTAGAGCTGAGCATTGCTTTTAAAGTTGGTCAAATTTTTATTAGCAATTACTAAGTATAAGTAAATACCAACCCAATTAAATAATAGAACAAAAGTAACAACTTCACCTGCGATGCAATGCATATGACAAATTGAGTTTAAGTTCCATAGTTAATCATGTGAGGGTCCGAGCTGCTCATGACCGTGAGCACGGCTAGTATACCAGTTTTACACTCTGCAGAGGTTGCGCATCTTTACCCACAAGTCGTGTATCCCATGTCGCCAGGGTTTGCAAGGCCCTTAGACACTACCGAGGTGAATGGCTAGGGATCCACTACGAGGCCTTTACAAAGTTCCACTAGCTTCCGAAAACCCGCTACAGTTTATAGGAAGATCCAGTGCAGGAATCCCTTGCAGGACCGCCATCGCAGCAAAATCCTCCCGAGGGCCTCCCTACACTGACCTCTCCCCTACTGCCCTTGCCCCTTTCGGGTAAGGTAGTCTTCCACTAGCTTTCCTAATTAATCAGCCAAGGGGTCCCATTCCTCCCTTGTGGTAGCACTGTTTTCCCGGGTGGTTCTCCATGTTCCAATTAACATAATGATCTTAACATGAACCATAAATAACAACTGATAACAAAAGTATAATCATGAATAGTGTAATCTTCATACCCAAAACCACATATAGCACTAGCAAGTACTACCCAGAAAGTTCAGTGGTAAACAAGGTATAAAGATAGACAAACTAGGGTAACCTATTGGGTCCCATCAAAGTTAACCTATGCAGATCATTATGATTAATTAGAACATGAGTAGGTAAAAAGAAGTGATCAAGGGCACAACTTGCCTGGGCCTTGAGAATCTAGGTACCAGGATGATCTTCAGATGACTCGTGACCTCACTGCTAGTCGTAGCAATTCGAACAAACATGGTATAGGCAAAATTAACATTACACCAAACATAAGAACAAAATACACATTATTAATATACATATTAAAATAAGATCATAGGAACAGGAATCATTAATTTTGGAGTTATAGATTTTAAATTATGAATTTTCAAAGGTTTTATGTGTTTAAAATGGATTAAGTGAGAGATTAAATTTCTAATTGTTTTCATGACAAAACAGAGGCACTAAATGATAAACAATATTATTACAAAATTATAGAAACTGGAATGAACTAATTTGGACATCATATGAATTTTCTATGAATTAAACAAATTCTAGCATTTATTTTTGTACTAAAAATCATTTTCTAATTCCTTTTTCTGAATTTCTAATTTTTCTGGACTGGGCGTCAAATACTGGAAAAGTCAGGGGCCTCTAAGTGAAAGTTCTTAAGACACAGGGCGCCCCACATGTGGACGGCGGGTTTATTCCGTGAAAGCCGAGGGGCTCTTTTGAAAGACGCGCTGGCCGAAGGGGTATTCTTTATTACGAGCCGCCCAGATTAGATCCAACGGCCCGAATCAGACCACTAACCGGTACCGGATCACTGCCATTGGATCATGGATCAGCGGTCACCGAGACATCCACGCCCTACCCCTATCCAGCACACACATCAAGGAATGGACGACAAACAACGCCCTGATCAAATCGTTATGCGGCTCTAATCCACACCGTTCAAAGCAATCGGACGGTTCCGAGTTCGTCTTCCCACACGCCGATCAGAGCAACAGCGCAGGGACCCCAACGCGGCGGTGTGTTCGTCGGAGAGCAGCCCATGTCGCAACCTGTCCAAATCCGAGGTCCCTAACATACCAAGGAGGGTATAAGGATGACAGGTAAAGGGGATTCTCACCAGTCGGTCATCACGTGGGGCGGACAGCAGCTAATAGCATGAGGAACGCGTTCCTGCGCGCGGTGGGGTCCTGTTCGGAGGCAAGCGCGCGCACGACGAGCTCCGGCGCGTCGGGGATGAGCTGGTCCCCCCCGCTGGAGGCTGTAGATGGCCGAGATCGCGGAGAGTGAGTGGCAGCGCACGAAGTGGTGTCGGTGCTCGAGGTTGGCGAGGATGGACGGGACGAGCGGCTGGTGGAAATCTTACCGGCGCGCGGAACAAGGGTGGAAGCGAGCCACGACGGGGTTCTGGACGACGAAGTGCGGCGGCGCGCCCAGCAGCTCTGGTAGGTGATTTTCCCTCGCCCATGGATGCTCACCCCGCACGACACCAGGGGCGCGGTGATGAATAGCATCAGGTTGACAATGGCGGAAGTTCTTCTCTCTGTGCTCTCGACTCTCTCTCCGCAAGCACGACAATGGTGTCAAGACCCTAGATTCGATAGGGATAGGATTCGGTGTTCGCTGGACGGATACGCCGGTCGTGGTTTGCTTTTATGCTGGCGGATGGCCGAGGGTCGGGTTCAGGATTTCCGGGGTCCGCGCAACCCAAGCAATGTTAGTTCCGATTTCGGCGCGAGATAGACGGTGGACCCGACATACGGCCCCACAAGTCGGCGAGAAAAGAGAGGAGGCATGCTGGTCAGCGCGGTCTGGGTGCGTGGTCACGTGAAATCCGGATGGGCCGAGGACTGAAGCCGAAACGGGCCGCGCAGAGTCAAGGAGTTGGGCCAGAGAAGGGTTTTAAGCCCAGCATGC
The DNA here is from genome assembly GCA_029449295.1 of Zea luxurians. Lineage (NCBI taxonomy): Eukaryota > Viridiplantae > Streptophyta > Magnoliopsida > Poales > Poaceae > Zea > Zea luxurians. The sequence goes on along the minus strand of JAOPSE010000004.1, from coordinate 72,201,836 downwards.
ACCAGAAAAACTTCTTTCTTTTTTTTCCTTTATTTTATTTTGTTTTGTTTTCAAGTCTCAAATTCAAATTTCAACCTCAATTTATATTTGAGTGGAGATCTAGAATCTAACTAAATTCACAATCAAGGAAATACTCCATACGATGCATATCCCTATTCATATATATTAGTAGTTGTTTAACCCCCCTTTTTTTTTAATCAACATGCTTTGAAATATGAAATACAACCATTTTCACTTTTAAAGGAATATTGTTTTAAACTTATATTCAATTAATGGTTTATCCAAGACACAATAATTGTTTGTAGAAGATATAAATTCTCCACTCAAGAGGTGTTTTCGATTTAATCATATCAGAGAAGGCTCTCTAGCTACACAATTCATCATTTATTAATTATAAACATTCCTACTTTATTGCTTTGGGAATAAAACTTAATTTCAGGGGTTAAATACAACTTCTAAATTACCATTTATCCCACCTGAAAAAAAAATCATCATTATATATATTTTAATTATTAATCTTTCTATAAAAACATTTACTATATTCTCAAAATGAGATTTAGGGTGTTACAATTCCTACCCCCTTAACAGAAATCTCGTCCTCGAGATTTGTAAGGAACATGATACAACAAATTTAGCTTGTAGTCTAGATTTCAGTTTCTAGCTAGTTCAAAAATCAAGAGTCCCCTTTTTTTTATTATTAGTTAGTTATTTAGGAGAGCTTAGGTATATATGGTTATAGACACTTTATTATGCAGGATAAAAGATATCTTTTAAAGCCTATATAGGTTTGGGCAAGAAAGAGTGGGGTAAAGAAAGACTCCATCCAGGATTGTGGATCTTGATTCATCTGGCGATTCAACTTGATCTTTGAAGACTTGAGTTGGTGCTCATCCTTCCTTGATGAAGTTGATCATCTTCTTCGGTCTTGTCTCATTGATTAGGAGTTAGTGTATATTATTGGACTGGGACATATGGTTAATATAGGTATGGATGAGATAGACTACATGATGTAGGTCAAAAGTTTGTTTGATGTTAGGTGGTGGTTGATAGATTATGCAATCCATTAAGACTCTATTGATTGGGTAAGTTATGTAACTTGTTATATAGATCGAGTTGTTGTGTATGGCCAAGTTGATATAAGTCTCCAAATTAGGCTTAAGTGATTTAGGAGTATGGCCTTATCCTTTCTACCAGCATTAAGTAACTCACACTAGATTAGACCATATTAAATTAGGTATGATCTAGATTAGACTAGTTTAAGTTAGATAGATTTATCAGGGTAAGATATATCTTGTTAGGATATGTTAGAATCTTTTGAAATAGGATGGGGTATACGGTGTAGGTAGGTCAGAAGCTCTATTAGGTTAACACAGAGGGATTATGCAACTATCGGATGGGTAAGGTAGTTGCATATGTATATGGTCAAGTTAATCTAGGGCATCAATTTAGACTAAATCATTTTTATAGGAATGAGGTCTAATCCATTTTACTAGTACTAACTAATCTATTAAATGACTCACTCTAGATTGGATCCTATTAGATTAGATGAGATCTAGATTGGTATCACCAGGTTAGTCTAGACAATATCTAATTACTTTGAATTAGATCATGGTTGATATTTTAGACCAGGATAAATATGCTAATTAGGGTAGGATGAATTCATAAGGATAAGGTATAATCTTTTGAGGTAAATTAGATCTATTAGGATAACAAAATCTTTTCAAGATAAGATGAATTTATTAAGGCAAGAAGAATCTTTTTAGATAAGATGGATCTATTAAGATAAGAGAGTGTCTTTTAAGATAAGAAGAACTTCTACGAGATAGTTACCTTTTAGTGGAGGATAATCTAAGTTGTTTAGTTATCTTATGAATTCTATTTATGCCTATACGTATATGCAGATGTAATTGTGGACATTACTCCACAACTAATCACACTCAATCAAAGATCCAATTCAAACAAGTATCATAAGAACAAACATTCAAGTTCATAGATATCTATAAAAATAGTTTTGTTTTTGTTCCTAAGAGTAGGTCTCCTATTCCTAAAGGTCACTTTAGGCACAGGATTTCAAAGTGTGAAATCCACATTTGTTCTTTAGAAAAGGTAAGAGTAATCAGAGTAAAGCGGAAATAGACGAGAAAAGATTAAGAAAAGTTTAGAAAGAATCAGAGTAGCCAAGGTAAGTAGACAATGGTTGTCCAGTTCTATCTAGGTTTCGTCCTACAGTCAACATTCCTCTGATACCACTTCTGTAACACCCGGATTTTAGGGGTCCAAAACCCGGGCGCTAACATAAACACCAGGTGTGCTGGGACCAAGTCTCACACATATGATGTATAGTGGCACAGGATCGAATGTCACATCTTTATACATAACAGGAGTTCTATACAAAATAAATAGTTACATTATAAGGAGACAACGGTCCAGCAACCCAAAGTCGACTGGGAGACGACGGCCTAGACCTCTCACGAACTCATCACAGCATCCTCCGAGCGCATCATCCTGCGGTACCTGTTCTTGACCTGTGGGGTATGTGAGACAGCAAGAGTGAGCTCACATACGTTCATCGCTCAACAAGTTGTGGGGAATAATGTGCATGAACTCGCCAAAGGTGGGAGCTCACGTGAAGTGTAAGGCTTACCAAAGAAGATGGTTAGAGCTGAGCATTGCTTTTAAAGTTGGTCAAATTTTTATTAGCAATTACTAAGTATAAGTAAATACCAACCCAATTAAATAATAGAACAAAAGTAACAACTTCACCTGCGATGCAATGCATATGACAAATTGAGTTTAAGTTCCATAGTTAATCATGTGAGGGTCCGAGCTGCTCATGACCGTGAGCACGGCTAGTATACCAGTTTTACACTCTGCAGAGGTTGCGCATCTTTACCCACAAGTCGTGTATCCCATGTCGCCAGGGTTTGCAAGGCCCTTAGACACTACCGAGGTGAATGGCTAGGGATCCACTACGAGGCCTTTACAAAGTTCCACTAGCTTCCGAAAACCCGCTACAGTTTATAGGAAGATCCAGTGCAGGAATCCCTTGCAGGACCGCCATCGCAGCAAAATCCTCCCGAGGGCCTCCCTACACTGACCTCTCCCCTACTGCCCTTGCCCCTTTCGGGTAAGGTAGTCTTCCACTAGCTTTCCTAATTAATCAGCCAAGGGGTCCCATTCCTCCCTTGTGGTAGCACTGTTTTCCCGGGTGGTTCTCCATGTTCCAATTAACATAATGATCTTAACATGAACCATAAATAACAACTGATAACAAAAGTATAATCATGAATAGTGTAATCTTCATACCCAAAACCACATATAGCACTAGCAAGTACTACCCAGAAAGTTCAGTGGTAAACAAGGTATAAAGATAGACAAACAAGGGTAACCTATTGGGTCCCATCAAAATTAACCTATGCAGATCATTATGATTAATTAGAACATGAGTAGGTAAAAAGAAGTGATCAAGGGCACAACTTGCCTGGGCCTTGAGAATCCAGGTACCAGGATGATCTTCAGATGACTCGTGACCTCACTGCTAGTCGTAGCAATTCGAACAAACATGGTATAGGCAAAATTAACATTACACCAAACATAAGAACAAAATACACATTATTAATATACATATTAAAATAAGATCATAGGAACAGGAATCATTAATTTTGGAGTTATAGATTTTAAATTATGAATTTTCAAAGGTTTTATGTGTTTAAAATGGATTAAGTGAGAGATTAAATTTCTAATTGTTTTCATGACAAAACAGAGGCACTAAATGATAAACAATATTATTACAAAATTATAGAAACTGGAATGAACTAATTTGGACATCATATGAATTTTCTATGAATTAAACAAATTCTAGCATTTATTTTTGTACTAAAAATCATTTTCTAATTCCTTTTTCTGAATTTCTAATTTTTCTGGACTGGGCGTCAAATACTGGAAAAGTCAGGGGCCTCTAAGTGAAAGTTCTTAAGACACAGGGCGCCCCACATGTGGACGGCGGGTTTATTCCATGAAAGCCGAGGGGCTCTTTTGAAAGACGCGCTGGCCGAAGGGGTATTCTTTATTACGAGCCGCCCAGATTAGATCCAACGGCCCGAATCAGACCACTAACCGGTACCGGATCACTGCCATTGGATCATGGATCAGCGGTCACCGAGACATCCACGCCCTACCCCTATCCAGCACACACATCAAGGAATGGACGACAAACAACGCCCTGATCAAATCGTTATGCGGCTCTAATCCACACCGTTCAAAGCAATCGGACGGTTCCGAGTTCGTCTTCCCACACGCCGATCAGAGCAACAGCGCAGGGACCCCAACGCGGCGGTGTGTTCGTCGGAGAGCAGCCCATGTCGCAACCTGTCCAAATCCGAGGTCCCTAACATACCAAGGAGGGTATAAGGATGACAGGTAAAGGGGATTCTCACCAGTCGGTCATCACGTGGGGCGGACAACAGCTAATAGCATGAGGAACGCGTTCCTGCGCGCGGCGGGGTCCTGTTCGGAGGCAAGCGCGCGCACGACGAGCTCCGGCGCGTCGGGGATGAGCTGGTCCCCCCCGCTGGAGGCTGTAGATGGCCGAGATCGCGGAGAGTGAGTGGCAGCGCACGAAGTGGTGTCGGTGCTCGAGGTTGGCGAGGATGGACGGGACGAGCGGCTGGTGGAAATCTTACCGGCGCGCGGAACAAGGGTGGAAGCGAGCCACGACGGGGTTCTGGACGACGAAGTGCGGCGGCGCGCCCAGCAGCTCTGGTAGGTGATTTTCCCCCGCCCATGGATGCTCACCCCGCACGACACCAGGGGCGCGGTGATGAATAGCATCAGGTTAACAATGGCGGAAGTTCTTCTCTCTGTGCTCTCGACTCTCTCTCCGCAAGCACGACAATGGTGTCAAGACCCCAGATTCGATAGGGATAGGATTCGGTGTTCGCTGGACGGATACGCCGGTCGTGGTTTGCTTTTATGCTGGCGGATGGCCGAGGGTCGGGTTCAGGATTTCCGGGGTCCGCGCAACCCAAGCAATGTTAGTTCCGATTTCGGCGCGAGATAGACGGTGGACCCGACATACGGCCCCACAAGTCGGCGAGAAAAGAGAGGAGGCATGCTGGTCAGCGCGGTCTGGGTGCGTGGTCACGTGAAATCCGGATGGGCCGAGGACTGAAGCCGAAACGGGCCGCGCAGAGTCAAGGAGTTGGGCCAGAGAAGGGTTTTAAGCCCAGCATGCACCAGAAAAACTTCTTTCTTTTTTTTCCTTTATTTTATTTTGTTTTGTTTTCAAGTCTCAAATTCAAATTTCAACCTCAATTTATATTTGAGTGGAGATCTAGAATCTAACTAAATTCACAATCAAGGAAATACTCCATACGATGCATATCCCTATTCATATATATTAGTAGTTGTTTAACCCCCCTTTTTTTTTAATCAACATGCTTTGAAATATGAAATACAACCATTTTCACTTTTAAAGGAATATTGTTTTAAACTTATATTCAATTAATGGTTTATCCAAGACACAATAATTGTTTGTAGAAGATATAAATTCTCCACTCAAGAGGTGTTTTCGATTTAATCATATCAGAGAAGGCTCTCTAGCTACACAATTCATCATTTATTAATTATAAACATTCCTACTTTATTGCTTTGGGAATAAAACTTAATTTCAGGGGTTAAATACAACTTCTAAATTACCATTTATCCCACCTGAAAAAAAATCATCATTATATATATTTTAATTATTAATCTTTCTATAAAAACATTTACTATATTCTCAAAATGAGATTTAGGGTGTTACACACACCCGCGTGGACGCTTGTAACCCCCTACTGCAAGCGCACCCGACCTGGGCGCGGGACGAACACGAAGGCCGCGGGATTTCCACCTCTCTCACGCCCGTCTCCGGCCACCTCGCTTTCCCCCCTTCGCGCTCGCTCTCGCGTCGACCCATCTGGGCTGGGACACGCGGCGACATTCACTCATCGGCTCAGGGACCCCCCGGTCTCGGAACGCCGACAGTTGGCGCGCCAGGTAGGGGCCTGCTGCGTGTTGACGAACAGCTTCCCGTCAAGCTCCAGATGGGCAGTCTCCAGCAACCTCTCCGGCCCAGGACGGTGCTCCGTTTCGGGAGTCTTGAGTTCATGTCCCTCGACGGCAGCTACGACATGATACTCCTTCCACCGCCGTGCGACAGCGACAATGGCGGCCGACAGCCCGCCCGCCGGCGGCGGAATCGACGACGTCTTCCCCGCGTGGTGGAAGAACAACATTCGAGCTTGCCCCGTCCTCTCCCTCGCCGACGGAGGAGGAGGCGGGGCAACCAAGGCCAAGCGGGAGGCCGCGCCTCGTCAACTGTCGAGCGAGTCGGCGGCCCCAGCGCTCCGTCAGGGGGCGCGTCGGGCATCGACCTCGTGCTTGAGACGAAGACGAGCGCCGTCTCCCCGCGACACGCCAACTCCGAGCACACGGACGACGCCGGCACGCTCGCGGAAGGCTTGCTGGGCGTCACCCTCGTACCTGGGACAACGGTGCAGTCAGTCCCCGATGTGACTTCCTCACCACCCGTCGACCAAGAGGTACCGACCGATCCCCACCTTACGCCTTTCGGGTTCAGCCTCGACCCGCCAAGCGGCCTCGCTTTGGCGGACGCTGCCATAGAGGCTAGCCCGAACCTTCTGGGGTATCATATGCGGTCACCGTGGGACCGGCTGACGGACGTCTCGACCTACGGGCCCTCCGGGTCCGAGGAAGACGACGAGCCCAGCTTCTGTTGGGATTTCTCCGGACTTGGCAACCCCAGTGCCATGCGGGACTTCATGACCGCATGCGACTACTGCCTTTCCGACTGTTCCGACAGTAGCCGTAGCCTCGGCGACGAGGACTGCGGCCTGGGCCGCGAATGTTTCCACGTCGATCTATGGGGTCCCTCTGAAGGCAACCATCTCAGCATGCCGGAGGATGGTGATCTCCCTAGGCCGGTGCCTCGCGTTGACATCCCACGGGAGCTAGCTGTTGTCCCCGTTCAGGCGGGGGGCCATGACCCACAACTCGAGCAAGTCCGCGGGGTGCAGGCCAGGCTCGACGAGGGAGCAGGAGCGCTTGAGCCGATCCGCCGGGACATCGGGCAGGCATGGGTGGCCCAACCTCCAGCCGGAGAAATACGTCATCTACCCCAGGGCTTCCAGCACCGCATCCCCGACGATGTCAGGGTCAGGCCGCCACCCGCATCCAGTGGGGTCGGCCAGAACCTGGCTGCAGCAGCAATGCTCCTCCGCGCGATGCCGGAGCCATCAACCACCGAGGGGCGGCGAATCCAGGGAGAGCTCAAGAATCTCCTGGAAGGCGCCGCGGTCCGACGGGCCGAGAGCTCCGCCTCCCGAAGGCAGGGGTACCCCTCGGAACCTCATGTCGCGACTTCCCGATTCATGCGGGAAGCCTCGGTCTACACCGGGCGCACGCGCCACACAGCGCCTACGGCCCCGGGTCGCCTCGGCAACGAGCGCCCTCGCCGCGACCGTCAGGCCCGCCTCGACGAGAGGGTGCGCCGAGGTTACCACCCCAGGCGTGGGGGACGCTACGACAGCGGGGAGGATCGGAGTCCTTCGCCCGAACCACCCGATCCACAAGCCTTCAGCCAGGCCATACGACGGGCGCCGTTCCTGACCCGGTTCCAAACCCCGACTACTATCACAAAGTACTCGGGGGAGACGAGACCGGAACTGTGGCTCACGGACTACCGTCTGGCCTGCCAACTGGGTGGAACGGACAATGACAACCTCATCATCCGCAACCTCCCCCTGTTCCTTTCCGACACCGCTCGCGCCTGGTTGGAGCACCTGCCTCCGGGGCAGATCTCCAACTGGGACGACCTAGTCCAAGCTTTCGTCGGCAATTTCCAGGGCACGTACGTGCGCCCCGAGAATTCCTGGGACCTCCGAAGCCGCCGACAGCAGTCGGGAGAGTCCCTCCGGGACTACATTCGGCGATTCTCGAAGCAGCGCACCGAGCTGCCCAACATCACCGACTCGGATGTCATCGGCGCGTTCCTCGCTGGCACCACCTGCCGCGACCTGGTGAGCAAGCTGGGTCGCAAGACCCCCACCAGGGCGAGCGAGCTGATGGACATCGCCACCAAGTTCGCCTCCGGCCAGGAGGCAGTCGAGGCTATCTTCCGGAAGGACAAGCAGCCCCAGGGCCGCCCATCGGAAGATGCCCCCGAGGCGTCAGCTCAGCGCGACGCCAAGAAGAAGGGCAAGAAGAAGTCGCAAGCGAAACGCGACGCCGCCGACGCGGACCTTGTCGCCGCCGCCGAATACAAGAACCCTCGGAAACCCCCTAGAGGTGCCAACCTTTTCGACAAGATGCTCAAGGAGTCGTGCCCCTATCACCAGGGGCCCGTCAAGCACACCCTTGAGGAGTGTGTCATGCTTCGGCGCCACTTCCACAGGGCTAGGCCACCCGCGGAGGGTGGCAGGGCCCACGACGACGATAAGAAGGAAGATCACCAAGCAGGAGAGTTCCCCGAGGTCCGCGACTGCTTCATGATCTACGGTGGGCAAGCGGCGAATGCCTCGGCTCGGCACCGCAAGCAAGAGCGCCGGGAGGTCTGTTCGGTGAAGGTGGCGGCGCCAGTCTACCTAGACTGGTCCGACAAGCCCATCACCTTCGACCAAGCCGACCACCCCGACCATGTGCCGAGCCCGGGGAAATACCCGCTCGTCGTCGACCCCGTCATCGGCGACGTCAGGCTCACCATGGTCCTCATGGACGGAGGCAGCAGCCTCAACATCATCTACGCCGAGACCCTCGGGCTCCTGCGTGTTGGTCTGCCCTCCGTCCGGGCAGGCGCTGCGCCCTTCCATGGGATCATTCTCGGGAAGCGCGTTCAGCCCCTTAGGCAACTCGACCTTCCCGTCTGCTTCGGAACACCCTCCAACTTCCGAAAGGAGACCCTGACGTTCGAGGTGGTCCGGTTCCGAGGAACCTACCACGCGGTACTGGGAATACCATGCTACGCGAAGTTCATGGTCGTCCCCAACTACACCTACCTGAAGCTCAAGATGCCGGGCCCCAACGGGGTCATCACCGTCGGCCCCACGTACAAACACGTGTTCGAATGCGACGTGGAGTGTGTGGAGTACGCCGAGGCCCTCGCCGAGTCCGAGGCCCTCATCGCCGACCTGGAGAGCCTCTCCAAGGAGGTGCCCGATGTGAAGCGTCATGCCGGCAACTTTGAGCCAGCGGAGACGGTCAAGGCCGTCCCCCTCGACCCCAGCAGTGACGCCTCCAAGCAGATTCAGATCGGCTCCGGGCTCGATCCCAAATAGGAAGCAGTGCTCGTCGACTTTCTCCGCGCGAACGCCGACGTCTTCGCGTGGAGTCCCTCGGACATGCCCGGCATACCGAGGGATGTCGCCGAGCACTCGCTAGACATTCGAGCCGGAGCCCGACCCGTCAAGCAACCTCTGCGCCGATTCGACGAGGAGAAGCGCAGAGCCATAGGCGAGGAGATCCACAAGCTGATGGCGGCAGGGTTCATCAAAGAGGTATTCCATCCCGAATGGCTTGCCAACCCTATGCTTGTGAGAAAGAAAGGGGGGAAATGACGGATGTGTATAGACTACACTGGTCTGAACAAAGCATGTCCGAAGGTTCCCTACCCTCTGCCTCGCATCGACCAGATCGTGGATTCCACTGCTGGGTGCGAAACCCTGTCTTTCCTCGATGCCTATTCAGGGTATCACCAAATCAGGATGAAAGAGTCCGACCAGCTCGCGACTTCTTTCATCACACCCTTCGGCATGTACTGCTATGTCACCATGCCGTTCGGTTTGAGGAATGCGGGCGCGACGTACCAGCGGTGCATGAACCATGTGTTCGGCGAACACATTGGCCGCACGGTCGAGGCCTACGTCGATGACATCGTAGTCAAGACAAGAAAAGCCTCCGACCTCCTTTCCAACCTTGAAGTGACATTTCGATGTCTCAAGGCGAAAGGCGTCAAGCTCAATCCCGAAAAGTGTGTCTTTGGGGTGCCCCGAGGCATGCTCTTAGGGTTCATCGTCTCCGAGCGGGGCATCGAAGCCAACCCGGAGAAGATCGCAGCCACCACCGGCATGGGGCCCATCAAGGACTTGAAAGGCGTACAGACGGTCATGGGATGTCTCGTGGCTCTGAGCCGCTTCATCTCACGCCTCGGTGAAAGAGGCCTACCTCTGTACCGCCTATTAAGGAAGGCCGAGTGCTTCACTTGGACCCCTGAGGCCGAGGAGGCCCTCGGGAACCTGAAGGCGCTCCTCGCGAAGGCGCCTATCTTGGTGCCCCCAGCCACCGGAGAAGCCCTCTTGGTCTACGTCGCCGCAACCACTCAGGTGGTTAGCGCCGCGATTGTGGTCGAGAGGCAAGAAGAGGGGCACGCATTGCCCGTTTAGAGGCCAGTCTACTTCGTCAGCGAGGTACTGTCCGAAACCAAGATCCGCTACCCACAAGTTCAGAAGCTGCTATATGCGGCGATCCTGACATGGCGGAAGTTGCGGCACTACTTCGAGTCCCATCCGTTAACTGTGGTGTCATCCTTCCCCCTGGGGGAAATCATCCAGTGCCGGGAGGCCTCGGGGAGGATTGCGAAGTGGGCGGTGGAAATCATGGGCGAGACGATCTCGTTCGCCCCTCGAAAGGCCATCATGTCCCAGGTCTTGGCGGACTTTGTAGCTAAATGGGTCGACACCCAGCTCCCGACAGCTCCGATCCAGCCGGAGCCCTGGACCATGTTCTTCGACGGGTCGCTGATGAAGACGGGAGCCGGCGCAGGTCTACTCTTCATCTCGCCCCTCGGGAAGCACATACGCTATGTGCTACGCCTCCATTTCCCGGCGTCCAACAATGTGGCCGAGTATGAGGCTCTGGTCAACGGGTTGAGGATCGCCATCGAGCTAGGGGTCCGACGCCTCGACGCTCGCGGTGACTCGCAGCTCGTCATCGACCAAGTCATGAAGAACTCCCACTGCCGCGACCCGAAGATGGAGGCCCGATGAGGTTCGGCGCTTGGAAGACAAGTTCTACGGGCTCGAGCTCAACCACATCGCCCGACGCTACAACGAGACTGCGGACGAGCTGGCTAAAATAGCCTCGGGGCGGACAACGGTTCCCCCGGACGTCTTCTCCCGAGACCTACATCAACCCTCCGTCAAGATTGACGACACGCCCGAGCCCGAGGTACCCTCGGTCCAGCCCGAGGTACCCTCGGTCCAGCCCGAGGCACCCTCGGCTTGGCCCGAGGCGCCCTCGGTTCAGCCCGAGGTACCCTCGGCCCCCGAGGGCGAGACGCTTCACGTTGAGGGGAGGCAAAGCGGGGTCGCGCCTGATCAAAACTGGCAGGCCCCATACCTGCGGTACCTCCACCAAGGAGAACTACCCCTCGACCGAGCCGAAGCTCGGCGCTTGGCACGGCGCGCCAAGTCGTTCGTCTTGCTGGGAGATGGGAAGGAGCTCTACCACCGCAGCCCCTCAGGCATCCTCCAGCGATGCATCTCCATCACCAAAGGTCAGGAACTCCTTCGAGAGATACACTCGGGGGCTTGCGGCCATCACGCAGCACCTCGAGCCCTTGTCGGAAATGCTTTCTGACAAGGATTCTACTGGCCGACGGCGGTGGCCGATGCCACTAGAATTGTCCGCACCTGCGAAGGGTGTCAGTTCTACGCAAGGCAGACCCACCTGCCTGCTCTGGCTCTGCAGACGATACCCATCACCTGGCCTTTTGCTGTGTGGGGTCTGGACCTCGTTGGCCCCTTGCAGAAGGCGCCCGGGGGCTACACGCACCTACTGGTCGCCATCGACAAATTCTCCAAGTGGATCGAGGTCTGACCCCTAAACAACATCAGGTCCGAGCAGGCGGTGGCATTCTTCACCAACATCATACATCGTTTCGGGGTCCCGAACTCCATCATCACCGACAACGGCACCCAGTTCACCAGCAGAAAGTTCCTGGACTTCTGCGAGGATCACCACATCCGGGTGGACTGGGCCGCCGTGGCTCACCCCATGACGAATGGGCAAGTAGAGCGTGCCAACGACATGATTCTACAAGGACTCAAGCCTCAGATCTACAACGACCTCAACAAGTTCGGCAAGCGATGGATGAAGGAGCTCCCCTCGGTGATCTGGAGCCTGAGGACAACGCCGAGCCGAGCCACGGGCTTCACGCCGTTCTTTCTAGTCTATGGGGCCGAGGCCATCTTGCCCACAGACTTAGAATACAGTTCCCCAAGGACGAGGGCCTACACCGACCAAAGCAACCAAGCTAGCCGAGAAGACTCGCTGGACCAGCTGGAAGAGGCTCGGGACAGGGCCTTACTACACTCGGCGCGGTATCAGCAGTCCATGCGACGCTACCACGCCCGAGGGGTCCGGTCCCGAGATCTCCAGGTGGGCGACCTGGTGCTTCGGCTGCGACAAGACGCCCGAGGGCGGCACAAGCTCACACCCCCCTGGGAGGGGCCGTTCGTCATCGCCAAAGTTCTGAAGCCCGGAACGTACAAGCTGGTCAACAGTCAGGGCGAGGTCTACGACAACGCTTGGAACATCCAACAACTACGTCGCTTCTACCCTTAAGATGTTTTCAAGTTGTTCATATACCTCGCTCCTACGCAAAGTTTAGTCATCAAGGAAGGGTCAACCTTGCCTCGGCAAAGTCCGACCCTCCCTCGGGGGCTAAAAGGGGGGAACCCCCTCTGCGTCGAATTTTTTTCTTCGAAAAAAGATCCTTTCTGCCAGAATGTCTTTCGTGCTTTTTGACTACTTCGAAAGTGGATCCTGAAAACGACGGAGTACACGTAAGCAGCCAAGGCTGACCGAGCCGAGGGACTCCTACGCCTCCGGTATACGAATACCTCACTCATCACCTTCTGTGATAAGTAACTCACGCTCGGATAAGTGATTCCGCGGACCGAACAAGTCTTTACGCTCGGAAGCTCTTCTGCCGAAGTGATTCTTTGAGCCTTCTCGACTGCGTCAGTGACAGAACCCCATGGACGGGTAAGAGTGCGCGTAAGCAGTAAGGCCGACCAAGCCGAGGGACTCCTATGCCACCAGGATACGGATACCTCACTCGTCACCTTCTGTGAGAAGCAACTCTCGCTCGCACAAGCAATTCTGTTACCGACAGAAGAGTCCAGATATTCGAAATAAAAGAAAAGGAGACGCAGCTTTACAGCACAGCGAGGGTGTGTTTTGGCCTCGGCGGCCGCAGAAAACGCACACTACAAGATAATCCGATCCTGCAGGCTCGGATCTTGATGCTTGAAGGGAGCAGCAGCACCCTCGGCATTGACAACACCTTCGGCGAGGTCCGACCTGGCCTCGGACGGCGACAAGGTCCGAGGGTCTCCACTCTGAAGGATGACATCATCACCACACCCAGGCCATCGCCGCCAGGGTCTTCCCCGAGACTCCGGCCCGAGCAGGCGGCTCGGCTGGACACCCCCGAGCACCGGGGGACCCACCAGTGACCTCTGCAGCAGCAGCCATGGTCCCAGACGGATGCGGCCGCGGGAGGGCTCTGGTTCGCGTTCCCGCTCAAGGGACGCGAACCAGATATTAAAGCCAAAGAGCGAGACGCTCCAAAGCGCACCGGCAGGTCCTCACTCCTGCCCTCGCCATGAGAGCGGGGAAGAGGGCGGAATGTTGCATCCTAGCTGGACGACAACAGTTCGCCTTCCCCGGCATGGCTGGAGGACGTCTCCCCCGCAGAGCTGGAGGATGGTTGCCACCACCAGAAGCTGGGAGAAGAGGTGGCCAGCCGACCCGCGCAAGAGGTAGAGCCCCGGCTCGCCTCGCCCCCCGCCCCAGCAAAGATGACGAACATCCTCGAGGCTGAGGGCGGGACAGAGATCACAGCCCGGCTTGCCTCTCCCCATCCAGGGACTGGTGGTCACCGTCTGGGATGACCACCAGCGAAGGGGTACAGCCGGGCCGCGTGATGAAAATCCTTGAAGCCGAACGATGGCTGAAAGGTACCAACTCCCACGGGGTTGCATTCCTCTAGCGGCAAGGCAGGGAGACTGCGAGCATCCCCCATCCTGGGGCTTGGAAGGTGGAAAGGCACGATGCATAAGGGAGCGCGAAGACATGGTCGCCTTCCAAGGGGGTCACCCTCCTTTTAAAGGCGGCTCTCCCTACTTGCGTCCCCAGCCGTCGTGGGCTGAGTCTTCTCCAACACGCACCAAGATCCTCCCCTACGGCACGGGGGCTGGGTCCCACATGTCATGCAAGCCGGCTCTGAGCAGAAGAAGCCAAACCGCCATGCAGGCGGCATGCAACCGCCCAGCGGTTACAAGCGGCTCTCCACTTTTGCCCAGACCAGCGGGCGAAAGGGCGGGCAGCCATGGAGGCGGCATGCAACCGCGCCAAGTGGGCGCACTTCTCCGACTCTCCACACGCCCGGCACGGAGGCCCAGGCCCACGCGTCATGCAACCGACGCGCCAGATGCTTCGTGCAGGCGACTGCACCGCCACTTGCGCCACCACCGTGCCTCCTCGACTGCAGGACCAATACCGCGACTCGAGGCGACCCAGAGCACAACCCAGCAGCGCCAGCCTGGCGCGACGGTCAACGCGGCCAAAAAGGGGCCGGTAGTAATGGCGGTGGCAGACGGGCAGGGGCAGCGGTCACGTCTCCAGCCAAGCTTGCGTCCCATCCAGGAGCGACGAGAGAGCCCTCTCTCATGGCATGAAGACAACGCGCCCGTGTTCCGTTCCTCGAACGGCTCGCGCACGCGCAACGGCCGCCCCGCGAACCGCTCGCCCCGTCGCATTAACTCCGCGGCGGGACAGGCGGCGCCTCTGGCAGGAGAAGCGAGCGACGCTTCACCTTCGCCACAATAACCGCATCGAAAAAGGTACGCCACGTTGTTCAATTTCGTGTCCTTTTCCCTTTTTCCTCTTTCTCTCTCTTGCAACAGGGATCGGGAAAGGGGGAAACCCCGAAAAGGATCCTTCTCCATGAAGGAACCAGGCTCCGAGCCCCCCCTACTAATCAGAGGTTCGAAGGCTGCCCCCTCGGAGGGGTTCAACAGCCGCCTCAGATCGCGTGGGCTCTACACCCACTACTGGTCAGAGGTTCGAAGGCCGCCCCCTCGAAAGGGTTCAACGACCGCCTCAGGCTACTCGGGCTCCGCGCCCATTACTGATCAGGGGTTCGAAGGCTGGCCCCCGAAGGGTTCACAGTCGCCTCAGACACAGAGCGAGGGATGACCATGGGTACGTTCGATACATAACCAAGGCTCGGGCTGCGCTCCCGAGGTACCCTAGGACATTTCCGAGACCAGCGGGAACGATCTTGTAACGGAATCCCATTAGAGGGAGGCATCGAGCCCTCGGACCCCGTCGCCAGGGGACCGGGTCCGGCAGATCACCCGCAGATACTTTTGGACGCGCCTCTGGGCCCCTAGCCGACCCCTAATGAATGGGGCACGGGCGTCCACTCGGATTACCCGCTCGCAGCTCACCGGAGACACCATGTTCGGCGCCCATCGAGGGCAGCATGGCGCTTTCCCCCCTCCTCCTTGCGGAAAGGCGACGCAGGGGCGTATGTGAAAAAGTCGAGTCTGTCCCTGATTGCCCTCTCGCCCTGTGCAGAGGCTCGGGGGCTGCTCTCGCAAACCCGGCTCTGGCCGAACCGTTGACAGCGTCAACATACCAGCCCGAGAACTTGGACCCGACCGTACACCCGGGCTACGGCCAGCTCGCATGAGGGAATGACCAGACCAGCCGAGGCATAGCGCGAGGCATTAAGACCTCGGAGGAGTAAAACCACTCCTCCAAGGCCTCAGGGGCTACACCCGGCGGGTGCGCTCGCGCGCACCCACCGGAACAAAACGCAACCGAGAAAGGCTGGTCCCCTTGCAAAAAAGTGCGACGAAAGCCTCCAAGCGAGTGCTAACACTCCCTTCGAGGCTCGGGGGCTACTGTCGGGGACCATAATTAGGGGTACCCTCAGGGCTCCTAATTCTCAGCTGGTAACCCCCATCAGCATAAAGCTGCAAAGGCCTGATGGGTGCGATTAAGTCAGGGATCGGTCCATTCGAAGGACGCGATCACGCCTCACCCGAGCCTAGCCTCGGACAAGGGCAGCCGACCCCGAAAGATCTCCGCCTCGCCCGAGGCCCCCTCCAGCGACTGACGTACTTCCGGCTCGCCCGAGGCCGTGTCTTCGCCAAGAAGCAACCCTGACCAAATCGCCACGCCGACCGACCAAATCGCAGGAGCATTTAATGCAAAGGCAGCCTGACGCCTTCATCCTGACGCGCGCCCTGCAGCCGACAGAGCCGAAGTGACCGTCGTCACTTCGCCGCTCCACTGACCGGCCTGACAGAAAGACAGCGCCGCCTGCGCCACGCCGACTGCGGTGCCACGTGACAGAGTGAGGCTGACAGGCGGTCAGGCCCGGCCGCAGACGCCATAGGAAACTCCGCTCCGCCCGACCCAGGGCTCGGACTCGGGCTAAGTCCCGGAAGACGGCGAACTCCGCTCCGCCCGACCTAGGGCTCGGACTCGGGCTAAGTCCCAGAAGACGGCGAACTCCGCTCCGCCCGACCCAGGGCTCGGACTCGGGCTCAGCCCCAGAAGACGATGAACTCCGCTCCGCCCGACCCAGGGCTCGGACTCGGGCTCAGCCCCAGAAGACAACGAACACCGCTTCGCCCGACCCTAGGGCTCGGACTCCGCCCTGGCTTCAGCCAACGGTCTCCGCCTCGCTCGACCCAGGGCTCGGACTCGACCTCGACCACAGAAGACAGACTCGACCACGGCTTCGGAGGAGCTTCCACATCACCCAACCTAGGGCGCAGGCCGGCCACGTCGACAGGAGGCACCATCATCACCCTACCCCGAGCTGACTCGGGCCGCAGGGAACAAGACCGGCGTCCCATCTGGCTCGCTCCACCAGATGGGCAATGATGGCGCCCCGCTTCCTCAGTGACGATGGCGGCTCCCTGCCCCCTTACGGAAGCAGGAGGACGTCAGCAACGACTCAACAGCTCCGGCAGCTGTCCCTCCGCCAGGCTCCAGCGCTCCTCCGATGGCCACGACATCACGCCAGCAGGGTGCCAAAATCTCTCCGGCTGCCACAATGGCATGTACTTAGGGCGCTAGCTCTCCCCCGCTAGACACGTAGCACTCTGCTACACCCCCATTGTACACCTGGATCCTCTCCTTACGCCTATAAAAAGAAGGACCAGGGCCCTCTTAGAGAGGGTTGGCCGCGCGGGGACGTGGAGGAGACAGGCGCTCGCGTGAGGCCGCTCGCTCTCACACCCGCGTGGACGCTTGTAACCCCCTACTGCAAGCGCACCCGACCTGGGCGCGGGACGAACACGAAGGCCGCGGGATTTCCACCTCTCTCACGCCCGTCTCCGGCCACCTCGCTTTCCCCCCTTCGCGCTCGCTCTCGCGTCGACCCATCTGGGCTGGGACACGCGGCGACATTCACTCGTCGGCTCAGGGACCCCCCGGTCTCGGAACGCCAACAACCTTTGACTTGATTGGATATTCAGACTCCGACTATGCTGGATGTAAGGTCGATAGGATGAGTACATCGGGAACGTGCCAATTCTTAGAAAGGTCCCTGGTGTCATGGAGTTCTAAGAAACAAACTTCTGTTGCCCTATCCACCGCTGAGGCCGAGTACGTTGCCGCAGGACAGTGTTGCGCGCAACTACTTTGGATGAGGCAAACCCTCAGGGACTTTGGCTACAATTTGAGCAAAGTCCCACTCCTATGTGATAATGAGAGTGCTATCCGCATGGCGGATAATCCTGTTGAACACAGCCGCACAAAGCACATTGACATCCGGCATCACTTTTTGAGAGACCACCAGCAAAAGGGAGATATCGAAGTGTTTCATGTTAGCTCCGAGAACCAGCTAGTCGATATCTTTACCAAGCCTTTAGATGAGCAGACCTTTTGCAAGTTGCGTAGTGAGCTAAATGTCTTAGATTCGCGGAACTTGGATTGATGTATAGCATACATGTGTTTATGCCTTTGATCATGTTCCTTTTGCATTGTGTTGTTTATTTTTGGTGCTCAAGTTGTACATGCACTCCCCGGACCTCACAAGTCCTTTGCAAGTGATGCACAAATTTAGGGGGAGATGTGCTACAACTTGACCCTTTGAGACTAACTGTGTGCTTGAGTTTGTCTGATTTAGTCTCGAAGGTGGATTGAAAGGGAAATGGTGGACTTGGACCATGCAAGACTTCCACTGCACTCCAATAAAAGAGTAACTTCTTCCAAGTTCATCTTTGTACTCTTATTGCCTTTTTACTCTAAGTTGAAGATTTTGGTGAGGCAATGGGGTTAAGAGGCCACAATTGATCCCGTTTTGGTGCTTAATGCCAAAGGGGGAGAAAATAAGGCCAAAGCAATAAATGGATCAGCTACCACTTGAGACTTTTGAAAAAGTAGAGTTAGTAGAGTTAGAGTCTTTGTTTGTCAAAATACTCTTGTTTGTCTCTTATTGTCAAAGTTAGTCTCTTGTGGGGAGAATGGTTGATTATGGGAAATAGGGGGAGTTTTTGATACTATGATCAATTTCTATTGGAACAACTCTCTTTATGTCTCTCCAAGTGTGTTTGACTTAGAGTTAGGAAATTGAGGTCGATTTGCAAAAACAAACCAAGTGGTGGCAAAGAATGATCCATAAATGCCAAATCTGATTCAAAACAAACTTGAGTTCTTATTTGAATTGATTTTGTACTTGTTCTACTTGCTTTATGTTGTGTTGGCATAAATCACCAAAAAGGGGGAGATTGAAAGGGAAATGTGCCCTTGGGCCATTTCTAAGTGTTTTGGTGATTTAGTGTCCAACACAAGGGCCTAAGTGTCAAATGGTGGACAAAGTACAAATCAAGTATAAAGGTATGTTTCTCAAACTTAGTACATTGCTTTAATGACTAATGTATTGTGTCTAAGTGCTGGGAACATGAGAAAACAAATTGGAGAGAGATAGCTTTGTTTCAGCCAAAGCCAGCTCTGTCTGGGTGCACCGGACTGTCCGGTGGTGCACCGGACAGTGTCCGGTGCGCCAGGCTGGCTCAGGCGAACTTGCTGCGCTCGGGAAGAAATTAACGGTGTACGGCTATAATTCACCGGACTGTCCGGTGAGCCAACGGTCGGCCGGGCCAACGGTCGGCAGCGCGATCCGCGCGAGACACGTGGCCGAGCCAACGGTCGGGAGGGGACACCGGACTGTCCGGTGTGCACCGGACAGTGTCCGGTGCGCCAACGGCTCCAAGGCTGCCAACGGTCGACTTCGCCAAATAAGGAAGGAAATCCGCACCGGACAGTGTCCGGTGGTGCACCGGACTGTCCGGTGCGCTAGGCGACAGAAGGCAAGAATTGCCTTCCAGGATTGCTCTCAACGGCTCCTAGCTGCCTTGGGGCTATAAAAGGGACCCCTAGGCGCATGGAGGAGGACACCAAGCATTCCTTGAGCACTCTTGATCACTCACACTCCATTCTTGCGCACTTGTTTGACATTCTAGTGATTTGAGCTCCGTTCTAGTGTGCTAGTCTTTTGAGCTTAAGTCTGGGTCTTGTGTGTGCGTATTTGCTGTGATCTTTGTGTCTTGTGTGAGTTGCTAATCCCTCCCTTACTTCGTACTTCTTTGTGAACATCTTTGTAAGGGCGAGAGACTCCAAGTTGTGGAGATTCCTCGCAAACGGAATATAGAAAAGAAAAGCAAACACCGTGGTATTCAAGTGGGTCTTTGGACCACTTGAGAGGGGTTGATTGCAACCCTCGTCCGTTGGGACGCCACAACGTGGAAGTAGGCAAGTGTTGTACTTGGCCGAACCACGGGATAAACCACTGTGTCTACCTGTGTTGATTCTCGTGTGGTTATTGTGTTTCGCTTAGACTCTTCTCTAGCCACTTGGCGATTATTGTGGTAACGCTTAACCAAGTTTTTGTGGCTTAAGTTTTCAAGTTATTCAGGATCACCTATTCACCCCCCTCTAGGTGCTCTCACATCTTACTATACTTCTTGTGCTCATGGCACTTAGAAGTGGCGGATTTCGATTCCGAGCCGGAGGTGGAGGGTGACGAAGAGTCGGTCTCATAGTAGACCACCTTCTTCATCTTCTTGTCACCCTTCCGTTGGGACTTGATGGAGGAAGAGGATTCCTCCTTGTGCTTGTGGGTGGACTCCCTTGAATGCGTTCTCCCCGAGCTTGCGGACTTGTCGTCGGTCCCAATCTCCCTCATGGCGGATGCTCCCGACATTACTTCGAGCGGTTAGGCTCTAATGAAGTACCGGGCTCCGATACCAATTGAAAGTCGCCTAGAGGGGGTGAATAGACAAATCTGAAATTTATGAAGTTTAAGCACAACTACAAGTCGGGGTTAGCGTTAGAAATGTAAACGAGTCCGAAAGAGAGGGTGAAAACAAATCACAAGCGAATAAGAACGGATGACACAGTGATTTGTTTTACCGAGGTTCGGTTCTTGCAAACCTACTCCCTGTTGAGGTGGTCACAAAGACCGGATCTCTTTCAACCCTTTCCCTCTCTCAAACGGTCATCTAGACCGAGTGAGCTTCTCTTCTCAATCAAACGGGACACTAACTCCCCACAAGGACCACCACACAATTGGTGTCTCTTGCTTTGATTACAATGATCTTGGGAACAAGAAAGAAGGAAGAAGAAAAGTGATCCAAGCGCAAGAGCTTAAAAGAACACAAAAGTCTCTCTCTCTAGTCACTAATTTGTTTGGAGTGATTCCAGACTTGGGAGAGGATTTGATCTCTTTGTTTGTGTCTTGGAATGAAGTCTAGAGCTCTTGTATGAGGTTTGATGGCTGAAAACTTGGATGCATTAAAGTGTGGTGGTTGGGGGTATTTATAGCCCCAACCACCAAAATGACCGTTGGTGGAGGCTGCTGTCGTATGGCGCACCGGACAGTCCGGTGCGCCACCGGACACTGTCCGGTGCGCCAGCCACGTCACCAGGTCGTTGGGTTCCGATCGTTGGAGCTTTTGACACCGGGGCCACCGGACAGTCACTGTTCACTGTCCGGTGCGCTTTCTGACGCCTGCTCTGACTTCTGCGCGCGCAGGCGCGCACTGTAGCGTTTCACTGTTCCTTTGCAGACGACCGTTGGCGCGGACGACCGTTGCTCCGCTGGCACACCGGACAGTCCGGTGCTACACCGGACAGTCTGGTGAATTATAGCGGAGCGGCCTCCCCGAATTCCCGAAGGTGGCAAGTTTGGAGTTGAGCTCCCTGGCACACCGGACAGTCCGGTGCGCCAAACCAGGACTGCCTTTGGGTTATATTTTGCTCTTCTTATTTGAACCCTTTCTTGGACTTTTTATTGGTTTGTGTTGAACTTTTGGCACCTGTAAAACTTATAATCTAGAGCAAACTAGTTAGTTCAATTATTTGTGTTGGACACTTCAACCACCAAAATTATTTAGGAAAAGGTGTAAGCCTATTTCCTTTTTAGGTCCTTTTATAGGCGCTCGGGGCGGGGAGCGGTTGTGGCCAGCTGGGCACCGGCGAGCAGCACAGTAGTGGCACAACGGCGTCGATGGGATGATGCGGCGTGAGGGAGAGAGCATTGTCGTGCGGGTACGCGAGCACAACTGTACCTATCAACTTTACACAGCAAACCAAATAGCCCCTATATCTCATACTATATCTCATACTCGATTCATATTTGCATTACTAGCCAAACAACGCAGGCAGTGGTACAGAGGTAACAATCCTTAAAAAAACTAGGAAAAACTGATGACGGAACCAAAAGGTAGAGGATTAAATATGATTCTATCTATGGCCAAACGCCATAGGATCTACCTGATACTCCTCATCGCCGCTTTAGCATGTGTTTGGTTTCGGAACGATGTGGGTCGGGTCGGAGCCGACCCATTTTTCTGGGTTGGGTCGAACCCGTTCTTTGTTTGGTTTTAGTGATAGGTTGAACCAAGTTTCTTGTTTGAGTACATGATTAAAGTGGGTTAGAGCTGCACCATCTCTTGTTTGTTTCGTGATGAAGGATGAACTGAATATAGTCACCTTCCTGGTCATATTACCACACTCAGGATGATATCTTCAATTCAATAAGATGACATCATTCAAATAAATGAAACTGACACTATTTTAATATTTGAGGAATCCACAAGCATAATATATAAATAAATTAAAACCACGATTGATTAAGTCATAAATTTTTAGTCACGGGGTCTCATTGTTACATTTTAGTCATAATTAAGGAACATCCTAACAACATCAAGATGTATTTCAGTGAATTTGTAATATTTGCCATCACTAGCAGGCTTGTATAGGCGGTGACGAGCACTGACCTTTAACTGTTCGACGACAGCACTAGCAAGGCTCGCGGGTTATGCCTACTAGAGAACACGCGCGACATCGGAGGGTAGGCCAGTGGGGACTGGCGACGGGAGGCAGGCGGGAGATTATCGTCGGAGGGTAGGCCGACAGGGTCCCTCGTCCCAGCAGGCCAGCAGTGGCGGCATGCTCCTGTGCTGGTCTCGAGTGGATAAGACATAGTTGACGAGAGGGTGGAGAGGAAGTGGGTTGAAATGGTTTACTTGTTTTTGAGGAATCACTAAAACCCACATTTTCAATAAGTAGTTCGACCCAAAACTAACCTAACCCACGAGTCTTTTGAACCAAACACGAGTTGTTGTGGATTGAACCCGTTCCAACCCGCGTCAACCCGCTAGCCAAACACACCGGGCCAACGAATTTGAACTGAAAATCGATGATCGTGATTATTCTGTCTCTCCTATTCCTCTATTTCAAACTTCAATATATAAACATTGTTATATACGGTGTAAATCCTCCACAACAGTACTAGTTCGATCGAATTTTAACAATGCGCCAAACGCATGCATGGACGTTCGCCCGTCCCTGAACGGATGAGACGAGCCGATGTACGAAAACCGCAGCATTGCCGCCTCTTTCTCTCCGCTACTGACGTGGACATGCTTCTATCGTCCTTCCGTTCGTGTTGCTGTGGTCGCCGGATGCGTGTGCCGACGCTACGTAGGGTCGTGTCGGTGATTCTGCAAGCAGTGACGCGTGTGTGCCGTACGTACGCCGGCTGGAGCCGGAAGAAAGCAGCCCTTGTACGGGCCGGCGGGACCCAACTCAAGTGAACGGCCGGGGTCGGGTCCGTACGCGCGGCCGACGGCACGTGCCACCCGTCCGTCCGGTCTCACCTCCCTCCCTGGAGTCTGGACTCTGAAGTCTGAACCCACACCCGTCCACTGCATGCCTGGGAACCGAGACCCACCCATCTGCGGCCGGTCTCCCCTCCCCGAGCGTTTCCCAGTGGCAATCGCCGCGCCCGGGCCCCACTGGGGTGAAGGCCAAGTGGCCAACCACGAGACCAGTAGAGGGAGCGACCAGACCAGACCACCATCCCCATTCCCCAGCCGCGTGTCCGTGTCCGCGTCCGCGTGGCCCACCGCGCTCGCCCGCGCCTCCAGGACTCCCCAAACTGGCCCCGCCGACGCCGCCACACCAGGCGAGGGGCAGCGCCGTAAGCTAAGCTCGCGCGTATACATGTACATGTGGGTCGGTCTGGCCCAGCACAGCACAGGCCCACAAAAGCACGGCCCACAAAGATACGGCCCACAAAAGCACATATCTAATTATGGACTGCCAGCACGTGTGCTCAGTCATCGGCCCATGGCACGGCCCACAATTAGTTATGTGTGTCAGGCCGGTCCAAATAGCCCAAAATACCTTAATATGCCAGACCGGCCTATATACATACAATAGTAATACATCAACAAAAAAGTATAAAATATATATATGACCAAAATAAAACTAAGATGTTTTGTGGATGCACATTATAAACCTTTGTTCAGAAAGAAAAAAAATATTACAACTAGTTCACAAATAATATTCAGTTCTTTGTTTAGTGTTTAATTGAGTACTATACATTCATACAGAATACATATACAATGATCATCATCACTATTCACTATCCATATCTAGGTATTGGTTCTCGATGGCTTATTGAAGCTCTAGATTCTCCAAGTTATGCTAGTCAAGTGGGTTTTGACGGACCTTAGTTAAATACCGAGTCTATATTTAGTGGGCCTCGGTGGGCCTTAGTTAAATGGGTCGTGCCAGGCCGGCCCGTGGGCTTGACTTGAGGCCCAGGCCCGGCCCACAATGTCTACAA
The DNA here is from genome assembly GCA_029449295.1 of Zea luxurians. Taxonomy (NCBI): domain Eukaryota; kingdom Viridiplantae; phylum Streptophyta; class Magnoliopsida; order Poales; family Poaceae; genus Zea; species Zea luxurians. The sequence goes on along the minus strand of JAOPSE010000004.1, from coordinate 72,177,619 downwards.
TTAGGTTGGGCCGTACTAGATATAGGTCGTGCCAGAAATTATGTGCTTTAGGCCGTCCTATTAGGCACAATACAAATGTACACCTATACTCGCGCGCCCGCGGTGCCGGTTGGAACGCCCTCCGCGTCGCGTCGCGTGCGCGTTTACTCGGCTCTCGCCCGTTACTCCCTTGGACGACCCCTCCCGCGTCCGCCGCGGTCACGGACCTGCTCCTTGCTCCCTGCTCTTCCTTGCGGACCTTGACCATGGCACAAACAAACGACTCGGTTTCTTTTACTAACCACAACCAAAATCCGCCTCGCCATCGTCCCGCTGATTGCTGAAACATGACCTGACCGCCAACTGCTCGCCCGGGCGGAGGATTTCGACCGGTCTCCACTATCTGTAGCGATCCCCTTTAGACGAAACACCACCAACACGACACATGACCACATATATTACAGCGTTTTCATATAGTGCTATAAAATAAGGGATTAGAATTCCGTTTGACTCGTAACTTTTTCGTCCTTTCATCTAAGATAATATGTGATATTTGTTTTACCCAATTTAATACTTTTTGACATGTGAACCATATATTCACTTTAATATTAAATTTATTTTTTTATGGCTATCAAATGCGATCATACCTTTTGGTTAAAGTAAAATTTAATATTTATTCTTATTAGCTTAATATCTGATATCTGGACCATATGTTTACTTTGATATTAAATTTATTTTTTATAAATATCAAATATGAGTGTATGCTGACATAACACAAGGGTATTGTACTAGTTTTTTTTTTTGCTAATGCAACACTATCACAATTCACAAGAAGTGGCTATCTCCTTCGGCCTTGTCTCATATCTTCCACCAAATAAACTGTGTAAAATCGTGTTTCATACACGATCTGCTGGTAGAACCAAACGGGTAGAATAATGGCCGCCGCCTCCCGTGTACCGTCGCACGCACGAGCACGAGCTACGCCTGCACGTACCTTTTTCCGGATCCGGTCTCTACAGATCGCGGGATTTGCGTTGGTCTGTGCACCGCACGATACCAGAGGAATATTTGCGCCCAAAGATAAGAAAACATAGCCATGATTAGCCCAGACGAGTAGGGGGAGAGCTTCGGACCCTTTCTTCCCAAACCTTCCGAAACCAATAAAAAAAGTAATCCCGGTCGTAATTGCGCCATCCCCACACATAGGAGTATATACATAGCTTCACCACGCCACCCTCCCCATCACCATTCACTCATCCACCACCGCCATCCCCCCACGCAATCTCACCGGAAAAAACGCCTGCTCGAGTTGAGCTGAGCTGGGCCGCCATGCGCCCACGGACCCACTGAGCCAAACCCCACCGACCCCACCACAACGCTGTCGGCCATTCCCTGTCCAAGATCCGCACTTCGATTCGTCCGCCGACGCCGACGCCGAGACCGACACCATGCCGGCCACGGACCTCACCCCGTCGACGCACGCCCACTCGTCCCCGTTCCCCTCGTTCGGCCGCACGCTACTCTCCCTCCGCCGCGACGCCCCGGCGGCCGCGATGCCGCCGCCGCGCGGCGCCGGCCCGGAGCTCGGGAACTTCCACGCCCACGTCGCCGCGCGCCTTGCGGGCCTGAGCGCGCCCGGCGGGGAGGAGTTCATGTCCGTCGCGTGGGTCCGGCGCCTGCTGGAGGCGTTCCTGCTGTGCCAGGAGGAGTTCCGGGCGGCGGTGGCCGAGGCGCGGCGCCGCGGCGGTGGGGTCACGGCCCCCGCGGAGAAGCTGGTGGCGGAGGTCAGCGAGCGCGCCGTCAGGGCGCTCGACGTCTGCAACGCGGCGCGCGACGGCGTGGACCAGGCCCGCCGCTGGGAGCGCCTCGCGGGGCTGGCGGCCTCCGCGCTGCTGGCGCCCGCCGAGGAGCAGGTGCACGAGGGCCAGCTCCGGCGCGCGCGGAAGGCGCTCTCGGACCTCTCCCTGCTCCTCGCCGACGACGACGCCGCCGCCGCCGCCGCCGCCGCGGGCGGGCTCGCCTCGTTCCTCGCGTCCCACCGCAACCGCTCCTTCGGCCGCGCGCGGGCGTCGCCGTCCCGCGCCTCGTCACCCTCGCCCTCCGCGCACTTACGCTCGCTGTCGTGGAGCGTGTCCCGCACCTGGTCGGCGGCGCGCCAGCTGCAGGCTATCGGAGCCGGCCTGGCCGCGCCGCGCGCCACCGAGGCCTCCTGCTGCCTCGCCGCGCCGGCCTACGCCATGGGCTGCCTGCTCCACCTCGCCGCCTGGGCGCTCGTGGCCGCCGTGCCGTGCCCGGACCGCGCCTCCGCGCTGCAGGCGCACCACCTCCCGGCCGCGCCGCCGCGCGCCGCGTTCCCCTGGGCGCCGCCGCTCCTCGCGCTCCAGGAACGCCTCGCCGAGGAGGGGAGGCGCAAGGACCGCCGCAGCTGGTGCGGCCTGCTCAGGGAAATCCACGCGCTCGAGAAGTGCGCGCAGCGGCTCGCGGAGGCCATCGACGCCTCGCCGGTCCCGCTCACCGGCGAGCGGGAGGCCGAGCTGCGTGAGGCTGCAGCGGAACTCGCCGCGGCGTGCTCCGCCATCAAGGACGGGCTGGACCCGCTGGAGAGACAGGTGCGGGAGCTCTTCCACCGCATCGTGCGCAGCCGAATGGAGGGCCTCGATCCACCGATGCCCAATGCAGATTGAGCTCTATCAAGATCATCATCGTCTTGCCTTCGATCTCGCAGTGTGGCGGTGCTCTTGTGATAAGCCAGAGGTATGTATAAAATGTGTGTCCTTCTGTAAAGGATTACACAGAGAGGAAAGGGAAGGTGTCATCTTTGGGTAAAGATGATTCCTTATTCCCATGTTTTGATGCTGCATTTGCTGTATATCCTTGTGTTTTTTGATAGTGTCACGTCTGTGCGCAGCTAATTCTCGAGCAACTCGTGTCATGGGAATGTGACTTCCATTGACAACGCTAACAAGCAGGAAAAAAATGTGAAAAGAAAATGTGTTCTAGGTTCACTGTGCACGTTTCTTGGTTTAACTGTGCACGTTCATTCTATCGGTATCATTGTGCAAAGAAATGGGGCAGTAATTGTGGCAAAAAAAATGCGGTGATCAATTTGCTACAGAATAACAAGAAGAAGGCCTTGGTGATAAGTTTGTGAGAAGCCAATTTTTTTTTGTCAGTACTCTAAATGGGCTAATGTGATGTAACGCATGATTTGGTTGCGTGTCTCAACCGGGCAATATGTCTCTGAGTGGTCTATTGTGGATTGCTTATATCTGCATTATGAATTGTGTGATAGATCAGTATATCATTTTTTTTAGTTGCAAAGTGGATATACGAAGAATAGGACAAGCCAACTGGATGTAATTACTACTATATTAGGGCGTACAGTACAATGAGTGTCTTAAGCTGTGTCTTAAAGTTTGTCTAGGGGTGAATATAAAAAAACTGAAGACATGTATTTTGACGAAAACACAGTGTCTTACCTTTATGTTCGAGATAGGAGACTAGCTGATTTATCACTTTAATTTATTAAATGCTCTGATTGGTATAATAAATATGGTAAGACACATGTTTTAGACATGATCACTATATTATGTTGTGTTTTAGTTGTGTCTTATTCTTATAGTACCGTGCAACAGTATCTAAGTTGTACATGCCCTTAAATAAACTGAGCATGCATGCATATTTTGAAGGTATTGAAAAGGTCCTGATCAACTGGATGCAGAATAATAGGAGCTGCAACGTTTTCTTTTAGAAGTAGGCGCTAATAACGAAGAGGCCGTGGTCAAGGCCATAAACAAGCGCCATTTCCCCCCGTACCTGTTGAAATAATGGCAGCATTTGCGTTTCATCTAAAAAAATTCAGGCTGTTGCCCCTTGAGTGCGGCAGTTGGATGTGCTCTTTCTGCTCCCACCACCTAGTGCCAGCAACTAGGCTAGCTAGTGTCGCTACCTGACCAGCATTTGATCAGGTTGAACTAATCCCTTCCTGCTGCACTGTTGCCGGACAAATCCCTTCTTGTTAAACTATTGGCCTTTTTTAAGATGGTGCCGGTAGACTTTGGTAGCTGTATGTTCGAACTAGAATTGAGCAGCCGGACGGTCCGGCCCTGAGGCCGGACGGTCCGCGGTCCGGACAGTCCGCGCCTGTGGGCCGGACGGTCCGCGCGTGCGCAGAACAGATTAGGGTTCCGAGTTTTGTGTTACGGTTGTTAGCTAAAATCACGGGAAAAGCTCGGAAATTAGTTTGTAAAGGGTCCAGCCCCCCTCCTCTATAAATAGAGAGGTCTACGGCCGATTTGTAATCATCAACAATCGAATCAATACAACTTCTATTTCGCATTTTATCCTAGGAGTAGTTCTAGTCTAGTTTAGGTTTAGATATCCAATCCCCAAATTCTTCGTCTCTCTTCGGCTCTACGTCGATTAGAGGAGTCTAGGTCGGCCAGCCCGAGCCTAGACACAACCTAGGATCTCTACTCCCCGACGGGGTCCCTCCCGGGAGCGAGATCCAGGCGCCGTCGGCGATCTTCCGCCGTCCCTGCGTACGCGCGGACCGTCCGGCCCCAGGGCGCGGACCGTCCGACCGTCAGGCAGGAGCCCTAGCCGCGCACCAGGCCGCGGACCGTCCGGCCCCAGGCCGCGGACAGTCCGCCCTCGCGCAGAGAGCACCACCGCGCCTCGCACCAGGCCGCGGACCGTCCGGCCCCTGCGCGCGGACCGTCCGCCCCTGTGCAGAGGGCACCGCCACGGTTCTTGTTGAGTGTTTGGCGCTCCGAAAAGGCGTCAACATACTTTTTGGCGACTCCGCTGGGGATAACACATCTAAGCTCATCAAATCGGCCCTCAAATGGCCGGTTCAAAGGATAGCTCCGAAGTTTCCACCAGCAATATCATCACACCGATATGGGAAAATTTGCCGGCTGAAGAACAGCTCCTGTTCGAGGAGCGCCAGGAGCGGCTGATCCAAGAAGCAAAGGCGAGGTTCCTGGCCGACTTCAAAGTGGACAGGAACAACAAAGTCGTTCGACATCGGGCGACGGATCCGGCTTCGCTCCAACCCACGCCAGACATCCCCAATGTAAGTAATACGAACGAGCTGCAATCTCTTAAGAATTATGTAGATGAACAGCGCGAACAGATGCAAAATATCATAGGGGTTATGCAAAACGATTGTAGGAGACTAGTACGTGCATTTAATAAATCTAGTATAGCAAATTTTCCTTCACCCGAGGTTGAATTAGGAGATAATACACGTAATACATCGGTTAAAGGTTGTCACGACCAGTCACAACCCCCTTATGGGATGCCGATGGACACGTACCCTGAGCAGACGCAACTCGGCAGCAAATCAGCCGATCTGCACATGCCCGGACCGTCCGCACGTGAGCGCGGACCGTCCGGGCCAGCAACAGTCGGGCCTATTTTTAATGAGTTACCTAGATATGCGCCCGAGCCACCACATACGGCACAAAATCTAAACTACCAAGTCGGACCGTCCGCATACAACGACGGACGGTCCGCATATAATCACGGACGGTCCGGGCCAATGTCCGGACAGTCCGCGCATGACCTTTTTGAGGAGGATTGTTACCTGAATCCTCACCCGTCCCAGCGACACGTCCCATCGCGCTATGCAATGCACCAGCCCATTAATTCAGGATCCAGAGCCCAGGAAAGCTTTCCGGCCCCACTTAGAAGGCCGGAAAGAAACGATCAAACATATGAACCATATAGGGCAAATGAAAATGCACCACGTAGCTCAAACCAATGGGGGGAACGACGACATACTAACATGCAACCAACCCCACCTATGTTTGACCAGAGAGCCGGTGGTCTTGCACCGGCTGCAATTGGTATAGTGAGGGAAGAAATAGCCGGGGCGTTCCGAGATAAGCTCGGAGTAAGCATGATCCCTGGGGGGCAATCATATCGGAAGCCTTATGACAGCCGATTTGATCGCCACCCATACCCACAGGGAACCAGGATACCCGAGTTTGCAAAGTTCTCGGGTGACCAAGGAGGGAGCACGCGTGAGCACATAGGCCAGTTCCTAGCACAATTAGGAGAATTGGCCGACACCGAAGCATTCCGTGTGCGTTTATTTTCATTATCCTTAACAGGGACTGCATTCACATGGTATGCCACGCTCCCTCCTAATTCCATTTTGTCATGGGGAGACTTAGAGCAAAAATTTCATGAACATTTCTTCTCTGGTGATTATGAGCTAGATTTAGTAGACTTAGTGACCCTACGACAAGAAAGGGGTGAATCGGTTAGTGATTATATCCGGAGATTCCAGGATACGAGAAACCGATGCTTTCAAATTCATTTAACAGATAAACAACTGGCGGGAATAGCCTTTGATGGATTGCGCTATTATTTAAAAGAGAGATTAGAAGGCATCCAGTTCTTTACTCTAGCACAATTACATCAGAGAGCTTCGGCTTGTGAAAGCCGAAGCAAAGAACTAGTCAAAACGGTTCATCATAATGTCCCTATAGTAGAACACAATCAAAGTAGTTCAGACGATGAACCAAAGAAAGTTTACACTGCCGAAATAGTCTGGCCCGAGCAGGCCAAATCTTCGGCTTGCTACTCCTTGCAGTCAATTCAAAAGGAACGAAAGGAGGAGGTTAAGTTTACATTTAATGTCGGCAAATGTGATAAGATATTCGATGAATTACTAAAAAATGGTAACATTAAAATTGATTATATCGTTCCACCTGCCGACGAACTAAAGCGTCGCGCATACTGCAAGTGGCACAACTCATTTTCCCATGCCACTAATGATTGTAATGTGTTCCGACGACAAATTCAATCGGCCATTAATGAGGGACGATTGAAATTTCAGGAGGACACGGAGCCCTTCCCAATGAATGTGATCGACTTTAATGGCAAAAAGGTCCTAATTCGGCCCAACACAGCCGATAAGGGCAAAGACAAAGAAGTCATCATCGGCAACGCACGGGAGGCCGATGGAAACAACAAAATTTCTTGCAGGAAAGTGATGGCCGAGAAGACTCCTGATGGAGGGGAGACACTGAAGGTAACCATCACAAACTCCAGCGCTGGGGGGCAAGCACAGACAAAGGGATATGCGCGAGAACCCATACTACGCATCGCGGACGGTCCGGTGTCTAGGCGCGGACGGTCCGTAACATCACCGGACGGTCCGAAGCGTTCCGACGGACGGTCCGGCAACGTCGAAGAGCCGCGGCGACCACGTACCTTCAAACCACGACGACCAGAAATAGGTACGTGGAAAACTAACACGTTCAAGGCAACTGGTCGGTTGGTAAAATCTAGCCCGACCTTTGATCAATTATTGTCTAAATATGTGAAAAAGAAGGCTGGCCCCAGCGACCGGCCACCAAAGGGACCTCGCTTACCCACCCAGGTGCGACGGCAGGTTAGGCCGATTGGACCACCACACCAATCGGAAAAGACGGGAGGTCATAATGTTCAATTAAGACCTAACGTACCTGCATGGACACCTCCACCACCATATCCACCTATGCCATATCCATACACATACATACCTCCACCATATGTCCCAAATCAAATGTGGGGCATGCCACCATACTCATTTGGGATGCCACAGTACCCCGCTTGGGGGGCACCCCAAACATCTGTATTCAATAGGTTGACACCTCCAGTTCAAGACCGATTGAGAGCCCCTCAATCCGGTCCACGAGCACATGCCCAGCAAGATTGCCGAACAACTCGGCCCCAAAGGCTGACTAATCCGGCAAGGGGGCATACAGCTACAACCTCCAACAGTACGAAAAAGGAAGATGTCATTAAAATAGGAACGACAGATGTCGTCGTACAACAAAATAACGAAGGGCCGATGATTTTTGGTGAATCGGCCAACACAAACAAAAAAGAAAGTACGACTGTCAATAAAATAGCCGATCCAAAATACTCCATGCCCCGATGGTGCCCATCGGGATTGACACGATCGCAAAAACGAAAATTACAGCGCCTTAGGGCAAAGGAGAATCAGGAGAAGGAGGCGGAAAAAATATTCAATGACACACATCCGCAATATCCGCCACCACAAAAGAGATGGAGACCAAAGGCCGTTGAGGAAAATCAAACGGCCATAAAGACAGAAAATAAAACAGCAACTGTGCAGCTCTTTGCAGGTATAGCAGACAGTCCGACTATAAAGACCGGACCAACCGTACAGGGCGTGGACCGTCCGACCCCTGAGGCCGACTCATCTGCAATAAACCATGACACCTCCGACGACGTACCGATGCCCATGGAGGAAGACGACCTGCAAGGAGAAGACCTGGTCGACTACGGTGCTACGCCAGAACACTTAGAAAATTAGGAAGGCAATGTGACGAATTGGTCAGGACCAGTATGACGCTCGGCGATGTTGGGACTGACAGTTCGATCAAATCTAAAGGGATCACGTCCGTTGAGTCAACCATCGAGACCAAGGCCACTGCATACCATCCTAGTATGTGGCAAGATGCCTAAGAGAACCGATGTGAGCACATCGAGTTAGTTGCTTTTGGTTCGCCCAGCTCCACCAAAAGGCAGGGGGGCATATGTTCGAACTAGAATTGAGCAGCCGGACGGTCCGGCCCTGAGGCCGGACGGTCCGCGGTCCGGACAGTCCGCGCCTGTGGGCCGGACGGTCCGCGCGTGCGCAGAACAGATTAGGGTTCCGAGTTTTGTGTTACGGTTGTTAGCTAAAATCACGGGAAAAGCTCGGAAATTAGTTTGTAAAGGGTCCAGCCCCCCTCCTCTATAAATAGAGAGGTCTACGGCCGATTTGTAATCATCAACAATCGAATCAATACAACTTCTATTTCGCATTTTATCCTAGGAGTAGTTCTAGTCTAGTTTAGGTTTAGATATCCAATCCCCAAATTCTTCGTCTCTCTTCGGCTCTACGTCGATTAGAGGAGTCTAGGTCGGCCAGCCCGAGCCTAGACACAACCTAGGATCTCTACTCCCCGACGGGGTCCCTCCCGGGAGCGAGATCCAGGCGCCGTCGGCGATCTTCCGCCGTCCCTACGTACGCGCGGACCGTCCGGCCCCAGGGCGCGGACCGTCCGACCGTCAGGCAGGAGCCCTAGCCGCGCACCAGGCCGCGGACCGTCCGGCCCCAGGCCGCGGATAGTCCGCCCTCGCGCAGAGAGCACCACCGCGCCTCGCACCAGGCCGCGGACCGTCCGACCCCTGCGCGCGGACCGTCCGCCCCTGTGCAGAGGGCACCGCCACGGTTCTTGTTGAGTGTTTGGCGCTCCGAAAAGGCGTCAACACTGTACTTATTCCTAATGCTCATCTCTTATCCCTTTTTAAGATTCTACCTCTCACAGAAACCGAAACACAAGAACGAATACATACTCTGATTGCTGATGTTGTCGATGGTTAATGGGCATTGTACCTGCATTCGGCATTTAACAATGTGCCATCCTTATGAAATCCCTTTAATCATGTGTCACTGACATGACAAATAAATTGTCATCCACTCTTAAATATTGGTAAATAATTAATATAAGCGTAGCCAGGATTTTTTATAGAGAGGGACCATAAACAATATTTAGTAGATTATATCTCTATTACTATAAAGCATCAGTTTTAACGTAGCGCGTACATTTATTCCACCCCTACCACTGGACCTTCACTGTGAAAACCACCCAAATCTCTATTAGTGTATCATTACCCCACATATGAGATGTGATAAACCATCCAAACCCAACACGATAAAAAGTCGCACACAACGCTCTCACATAGTACCACCTCGCTAGCTGAAGGAGGACAAGTGACCGAACGAGTTATAAAAAAAGAGGTCATACTCCTTTTCAACTCATACCTTTGTAGGCCTTTTGTCTAAGATAAAGTGTAATATTTGTTCTTGCGTGCCATCACACGTACGAGCATTGTACTAGTGTAGTATATGAGTGTCTGATTTCAATTTAAATTTAACGTAATAGATTACATGTTTTTATTAAACTCACACACAAAAAATAACCAATATTTATTGAATCAATCATTTTTATGTACTTAACTAAAAAATGAGTAGTAATTAGTATGTATTTATGTTTGTGTAAACATTAGGAGAGGTCAGGGCCTTGTATCATTATCTACTAGCATATAGCTCGAGGCGGAGAGGGGTCGACTGTGGCGGCGGCGGTGTGAGGGAAGGGGTTGACGGCGGCGGCGACGCCGTAAGTGAGGGGTTGGGAGAAATGAGAAATGAGACATGATCAAAATAATATTGTCTATTAAATTTGAGTAGGGAAGAGTAGGTTATCCATCGATCTAAACCACAATGCATTCAGTGGAGGTTATGTGTGTGGAGCTGATTAAGTTAGTGGGTTTTGCAAAGTTTAATTTGTTGGATTATATAGTCGTATATGTTTATCTAATATATAGCCTGTAATATTTGCTAGTTATAATTTATATATACACCCACTATTAAGAGAGTTATAATTTAAAATTTTATGACGAACTAATATTTTTTTTTATTTTAGTCGTACTTACGGGTCTTTATACCATAAAAGTCATATAATAATTCATCGGTAGTACTTCATGGCAAGCTCCTTCTCAATGTAAACTTCAGGGGCAGTATAATTCTTCTAGTACCAATAATTAATTCTAGTCTTTTAAAATTTTATAATTATCCTACAAAATTTAAATTTTTCATCGCTAACTCCTAGGCTCAGAAATATCTCCTAGATCCTGCGTTTGGGCAAGAACAAATAAGACTTCATCATCAAGGTGCCAACATTATCTACAGTCTTATGCAAACGATCACACACAAGCATGGAGATACGTAGGGAGACACGAGGTTTTTTTTTTCCTGAGCCTATGATGTTCCTGTGCCGTTGTACCAAGCTACGGTAGGGCTACAGGAGATCGCCGGAAAGGTTGCGGCAGCGGCGGAGCCAACCGCGTGACGGAGTGAGCGTAGAACGACGAGGACGAGGCGCGATGCGGGCGTCCGGCACTAGCAAAGTCGACAACGGCAGATCGCAATCTACTCGTTGGTTTTCGTTTGTACGTGGCTTTGTTTCTGCTTTGGCAGCTGGTTAAGTTTAATTAGGCCCAATAATCCATAGATATGTTTATTTTAATTTTCGTTAGCAGGGGCCACCTGCTGGCCGTCCGTGTCAACGCCACTACTAACCCTCATCATTAGCGGTCTGTCACCGACTCACCGTCTATTTTGTAACGGCTCAGCTAGAGAGAAATTTTTTAATCACTCTAGATAGATCAGATTCAGGACACGAATGTGCTACTCAGAAGTCTTAACCATTACGGTAAAGTCGCTTTCGTAAAATAGATAAAATAATAGTCTTAACCATTACGGTAAAGTCGCTTTCGTAAAATAGATAAAATAATAGTCGAGGAAAAGGTTTTACTCATGACCATATATGGAAAAATGCAGCATGGTGAGGTTCCATCCCGTCATTAGACGCGTGATGCATCATCAGCTCTGTCACTTGTTTGTTTCTGCTAGTAAGCATTTATCATGGACTTAATAACTAGTAAATAAGGTAAAAGGTCTACTGAACTTGAAAATTGAGTGGGGCCCGTATAACGAAGGTCCGCCCTGCTGCTCAGCTGAGAGGTTCACCTGCCACACATGAGCTTGTTCACAAGAGGCAGGGCCGGTTTCTGACTTTCGTAATTTTTTTGCCTGGGCATGATGCATGGACATCTCCGTAGTCAACTCGCCATTGTCGTCGTCATCATCACGACTTTTCATCGGTGTCTGTACGCAACCACGCTACGAGGCAAGTTGATGCCGTGGCGGCATGCGGCTACCGCGAGCTGTAGCGTTTGGTCCTTTGGAAGCCTCTCCATGGACCACACTGTTGGCCTGATGCTCTTCTTCGTGCTCCTCGGTGCTCTCCAGAAAACGCTAGCCGCTAGGCACGACTATCTATCACGATTAACCTAGATAATATATAAATACAGGCAGCGGCCGAGCCAGGATTGTGATATAAGGAGGACCGGCTAATTCATCAATATTATATGATAAAAATATTGTATAATGTTATCAGGTGACAACTTTAATTGAAATTGTAGATTTTATTATCCACAAGATCTAATATAGTATGTATATAAGTTGTTGCCGCTCATTCTGCTGCTTCGCGTGATCACCTTCTTTGGACTTTGGTTGTGGGGTTATGATAGAGGCAAGTCAAGTGGTCAGTGACAATCGACAGCTGTCTAGCCAGATAATACGATAAAGTATAAAGGGTGAGGTTCAGATATCAGCGTCTGTAGACGAATTAGGTTTGACATTTAATGCATTAATTGGTCATTTAACGAATATTTTATCTTTTTGTCTCCTTTAGGCTTTGGTTGACATACTACACTAGAGTTATGGATCATATATTACTAACCACTATATTAAATCTTTGATTAATTACGCTACATAAAATTTAGAGTATATATATATTTACACACAAAATTTTAAATATATATATATATTCTCTTGTATATGTCACAGCCTTGGGAGGGGCCATGGCCCCTGCCGGCCCCCCTTGGCTCCGCCCCTGAATACAGGACCATCGTATCTGGCTATATGATCTAGTCGGTCCACGAGCTAGCTCGAACGGTCTACTATTAAATCATATCAAGTGAGATATATTCCTTTTCCATACATATTTATCCAACTAAATACGCGGAGTTTGTTATAAAACGCCTAGAAACGAGTCTAAACTTCCCCTATATATATACACACACACACACAAAGGAGTAGACCGATTGTGCGAATCACCAATTAAACTAATCAATCAATCTACTTTAGTATCTTTGTTCTTGGTCGCATTAGGAGTAGGCGTAACTTAGATCTAGCTTAGTATACGTAACCCCAAATCTTCATCCCTCTTCGACTCTATATCGTCTAGGAACATCTCGGGTGGCCTGTCGATCCCGAGACATCCCCTAGAACTCTCCTCTCTGATGGGTCCCTCGTAGAAGGCAAGATCTAGGGTTCTCCAACTCTCTACATGAGCGTGGACTGTCCGGCCCCAAGGCGCGGATCGTTCGGCCAGCTAGCAGAGGAGACCCGCTCGTACAGCAGGGTCGCGGACCGTCCGCGCCGCCGCAGAGAGCACCGCCAGACGGTACAACTCCAAGTATTTGGCCCCAAATCGGAGCCAACACACTTTTTTTGGCGACTCCGCTGCAGAATTAATTAGGTGTGACCTGCCATAGATTTGCCCCATATGGTCAGTTTAAAGGATCACTCTGACATCTCCTTGAGCAATATCATTGAGCTGACTATGGAGAGCCTGTCAACTGAAGATCAGCAGGAATTCGAGGAACATAAGAAGCAACTGATTAAGGACGCCGAGGTGAAGTACCTAGCCAATTTCAAGGTGGACATGCATCAGAAAGTTGTCTGACAATAGGAGACTTACCTGACATCGCTCTGACGTACTGCAACCGCCCCAATGTAAGTAACACAAACGATGTCTAATCTCTTAGATCTTACGTAGGTGAACAAAGGGAACAAATTCAACAAGTATTAGGGGGTATGCAAGAGGATTATAGAAGACTAGCGCGTGCGTTTGAAAAATCTACCGTTCCCAATTTTCTACCATATGATGTTGATGCTAGGAATGGTGAGAGCACCTAGAGGGGGGGGTGAATAGACGATCCTACAAAAATGACTTAAAACAACACAAACTTGGTCTAAAAATAAAGTTAGTGTAAACTAAAATCAGTTTAAAAGAAGAAAAGATAGAAAAAGTCCTCTTCACTTCATGGCTCTTTCAAGATCGATGTGAACTATACTAAGAGCAATATCACAAGTGAAGTTAAGAAAGTGGGAAGAAGGAAAATCGCAATAAAGTGAAGAGACAAGAGAGACACACGATTTTTATCCCGTGGATCAACAAAGCCTACATCCATGTTGTGGTGTCCTCCTTTGGACAAGGGTTGCAATCAACCCTTCTCAAGTGATCATCGAGATCAAACTTGAGTGCCACGGTTCTTCCTTATATCACAAGTATTCTCGTTTGCAAGGAATCTCCATAACTTGGAGTTTCTTGCAGCCTTACAAAAGATCATAGTGTCAACTTAGAGTAAGGGAGGGAGAGAAAGTACACACACAAGAGCAATGAGCACCAACACATGCAAGATTCACAAAGACAAGAGCGCAAGAACACAAATGTAACGCCCCGAATTTTGGAGTTGAATTTTTTCTTTTCTTCACTCGCCAAATTCAGGCGTTACCCTTTCCTTTTTCCTTTTCCCCTCGCTAAGCCTTGATCCTTTCCAAAGTTATAGCGAGATTCGGCTTGAGATCTCGTGTAAAGCAAAACCGTAGAATTACTTTATTTTGTTTGCTTCACCATGCCGAACCATGCATTTGTTTTGATTGAGTGAAACTGTGAAAGCATTCATCTAGAAAATAGATTTTAGAAAAAAGGAAAAACCTTTCCTTTTCTCCCTCCCCCCCTTTTCTCCCCTTTGGGCCCAGCCGGCCCCCCCCCCCCCTCGCGTGGCCCAGCCGGCTCGGCGGCCCAGCCGCCCCCTCCCCCGCTCCCCTCGCGCGCGCCCCGCGCGGGCGGTTGAGCCGCCGCCGCCACCCCCCTAGTGGGGCCCGCTCGTCAGCCGCCCACCCAAAACCGCCCCTCCCTCTTTCTCTCTCCCTCCCCTAACCCCCCGCGCACGATCTCTCCTCCCACCTCACGTCGCTCCCCTGCCCGCCCCGGCTCGCCCGACGCCGCCGCCCGCCGTCCGCCCACGGTGAGCCCCCCGGCCTCCCCTCCCTCTCCCTCCCTCTCCCTTCCCCGCTCCCCCTCCTCTTCTTGCTCGGCTCGGCGCGCGGCCATGGCGGCCACGGCGCCCGCGCCCGGCCCCGGCTCCCCCTTCCCCGCGTCTCGTCCTCGGCCGGCCGACCATGGCGCGGCCGCGCCCGCCCTCCCCCGGCGTCCGCCCACCCCAGACCCTCCCTGCGCGGCGTGCTCGGCGCGCTCGGAGCGGCGTCCCCGCCCCGCCCGTCCCCGGCGCGGCCTCGGCGGTGCTCGCGTAGCTCCGGCCCCCGGCGCGCTCGCCCCGGCTCGGCGCAGCCCCCCGCGTCTCCCCCCACGGTGCGGCCAGGCTTGGGCGTGGTGCGCGCGGAGCCCCGGCGCGGCCCGTGCAGCGCGCGATGCCCCCGACGAGCTCATCGCACCCGCGGCTCGCGGCCGTGGCGCTCGGCCCGGCGTCCCCGGCTCGTCCGCCCCTGCCCGGCGCGCTCCCCTGCCCCTGTACGGCGCGTGGCCCACGGCCACGGCGCTCGCCGTCCCGGCGCGCGGCCCCGTCCCCCGTCCGCGGCGCGCCCGCCTCGCCCCGTTCCGGCCGCGGCGTGCCCACCCCACGCGGCGCGGCACCCTGCGCGCGCCCTCGGCCTTGGCCCGGCCCCGGCATCTCGCCCCGCCCCTGCGCAGCGCGGCCCCGGCCCGGTGCGGCTTTGGCTCGCGCGGCCGTGGTGCCCCTGCGTAGCGCGGCGCGTGCGCAGTTCGGCCCCGGCGTGTGCGCGACCCGTTCGCGACGCGTCAGCGCGGCCTTGCGCGTACGTGCTCGCGTGGAGCGCGTGGTGCTTTGGCACGGCTCGCCGTGCCCTCGGCACGTTCGTCTACCCCCTAGACGTGTCCGTCTACCCCCCGTGTAACCCATGCATAGTGATCGCGTTATTTCTATTAATAAATTGAAACTCAATTTGGAAATTGGTTACGTTAGTTATTTCATGTAGCTAATCTTGGACCTCGTTTAATGTTGATCGATTGAAGATAGTTATAATTCTATTAGTGCATGTAGCTAAATATTTGTTAGTGTAACTTGATGGAATTAAATCACACAATGATTAGTTATGCATCTACCCGTAATACGCTTCGACTATAGCTTTAACCACTGCGAGACCTTCCCTCTTCTCTTTCTAGCCATGGCGAATGCAATATCGTATGTCATACTCTATGCATATTCAATCTATCTGTTCTCTTGTATGGTGTACTGTTTATTTCCTAATTCGAATGGATGGATGTACGTATGTTTGCGCTCGCATAGAGAACGATCTGGTTGAGGAGCCCGAAGAACTGGCAGGAGAAGCCCCTGAGCAGCAGTCGGTTGGAGGCAAGTGTCCCTTGACCTAACTCTGTCCTATACATTCTTTAATTCCTCCCGCATTTCATAGTTATACCTAAGGATTGACTATCTTTTGTTATCCATGTCCTTGTTTACCTATTTGGGTCGGATTATTATTGTTTAGCTTTATGCTATTGCTCAACTCTAATCAATGAACATGATGAGAATTATCAATGATACGCTGTTTCCCTTCTTATTTATGATATACTTGTGGTATTTAAGGGGGGCTCGAGCGGTTTCTCGAGTGCCTCTCCGTAAGGACCTGTTTGTTGGATGACCGCCCGGGAAAACAGTGCAACCATGAGGGTGGAGTGGGATGCCCTTAGCTGAGTAATTAGAGGAACCGGGGTGTAGTTCGCTTAGCTGTAGTGCCGTCAATGGGGCTCGGTGTATGAGGCTCGCTCTGCCAAGGTTGATTTGTCTCTTAGGGAGGAGTGCGGTACATTTAGGAAACCTAACGGGCGGCTACAGCCCCGGGGAATCTTTGTAAAGGCTATGTAGTGATACCCTGCTGGGTCACCTTGGTAGTGATCAATGGAGAGTCATGATCTCCGGGCAGAAAGGGAATCACGACTTGTGGGTAAAGTGCGCAACCTCTGCAGAGTGTTATGAAAACTGATATATCAGCCGTGCTCACGGTTATGAGCGGCCAAGGGAGCTCCAGTGATTAGTGGTACTTGATCAGAGATGTTCGGATTTGCAGGTGGCAATGAGAATGATGGTTTGGCATTGACTAGGGTAATGGTAAGTGGTATTCTTTCCATTTGGAAAGAGTACGTTCGGGTTAACAACATGGGCTAATTCTAAAACTTGGCTTTCTCTACTAGTAATAATAATCTAACCAACTAAAAGCAACTGCTTGACTTACCCCCACATAAAGCTAGTCCACTACAGCCAAACATGACACTTGCTGAGTATGTTGATGTGTACTCACCCTTGCTCTACACACCAAACTCCCCCATCCCCAGGTTGTCAGTGTTGCAACCACTGCTCAGGAGAAGATGAAGCCATGGAAGGAGACTTCCAGGAGTTCCAAGACTACGACGAGTTCTAGGCATGGGTTAGCGGCAACCCCCAGTCGGCTGCCTGTGAAGGCCGCGTGTATCTACGTTTCGTTTTCGCACTTTGATTATTGTAAAGACTATGTGGATGTCTCCAACATATGATGTAATCGACTATTATTTCCCTTTTTAATACTATTTGAGCACTGTGTGATGATGTCCATGTTATGTAACTGCTGTGTACGTGAATTGCTGATCCTAGCACGTACATGGTTCGCATTCGGTTTGCCTTCTAAAACCGGGTGTGACAACAAATCAACAATAATAGCTCATAACTGGCGCTCAGATCTCACTAAAACATCTAGTATGCGTTGTTGCAGTGTGTCAGAGTGTTGTATAGCTCTTCTAGTACTTGAGTGCAGAATGGAGGTGCCTAGGGGCTATATTTATAGCCCCAAGTGGCCTATGAACTGTTGCCTCCTTCCTTAGGAAGCTACAAACCTTCCTGTCTATGGGCGCATCAGACCAGGTCCTATAGCCCAATGCCCAGGATTTTGATTGGAACCTTCCTCAGATGAGTGGCACCGGACTGGTCCGGTGTGCCACCGGGCCATGGGCCATGTCAGCTAGTTGTTGCGCCACCCACGCACCATTGGAGAGAGAGCCACTGGAGAACGGTCTGGTGCACACCAGACCGAGCACTGTTCATGGTCTGGTGAATTATAAACATAATTCCCGAAACCATCAACTTCGGACTTACTGGCGGTCTGGTGCTCCATCGAACGGTCTGGTGACCCAGGCCACCGAAGGACCAAGTCTCAGTCCTCTGTGGATGTGGTCTAGTTGAAAGCTCTCTTGTGGGTTTTTGTGGTTTGGATGACAACCCAATTAAAGGACTAATAGGTGTGCTAAGTGTTGAACAGGTGCGTAGTACAAAACTTGTAGAGTTCAACACAAGTGTTCAAGTGTGATGGTTCAAAGGCTGAGTTGATCATGGTTGTGGACATCACAAGTGAAGGAGAACATTGCTTAAGTGAGACTTGGTGTGCATATCATGGAGACAACTGATCAAGCCAAGGTTGGAAGTAACAAGAGCTTTGAGGTACCGAGTGCATGGGAGAAGGTCAAGCAGGCAGAGGAACCCAAAGCCAGAGGTGAAGAAGAAGACTTGTAAAGTCAAGGTTGATCGAGTTGAGAAGAGCTATGGTGCATCGAGGATCACTATCTTAAGACGTGACTTACAACCAATGAGGTAACATCTATGGTTATGTGGTATAAGTCATAAGGTTTAAGATCAAGCTCAAGAAATGAACAAGGTCACTAGAAGGAATAGTAGTGTCAAAGCCAGAACCTAGAAGTAACCCATAAGAGTTAATTTTACTTTGACCTATGTGTAAGAAAAATAGACCCCAGGCCATTTGGCTCAATAGATTTTGGTGTGTTGATGATTAACATAACTTGTGGGCTAATGTGTTTGATAGTATTTGTGTTTGTAGTTCATAGGATGCTAAAGTAACTTGGACTAAGGCATTGAGGAAAACAACACCTCAAAAGAAGACATTATGAAGATCAAGTGAAGTCCAAGAAACAAAGACAAGTGTTGCCAGGCGGACTGTACGGGCAAGGGCACCAAACTGTCCGGTGGCACACCGGACTATCCGGTGCCACATGTCGAACTGTCTGGTGCACCAGGGAACAGTAGCCCAATGACTAGTTCCAGGTTGCACAGGTGGAGAGAAGGCACCAGGCTATCCGGTGTGATGTCTGGAATGTCTAGTGTGAAAGCCTGCAGTGCCAACGATCACCTGCGGTGTCAATCCAACGGCTAGGCTCACCGGACAGGGGCACCGGACTGTCCGGTGACCCCACGCGGACTGTATAGTGTGCCGCAGAGAGCAGCAACTTTTCTCCAATGGCTAGTTTTCTGTTGGGGGCTATAAATACACCCAACTGGCCATTTCAAGGTGTGGGAGCCCAAGCAACATACCAAGGCATATAGTAGACATTTCCAAGTGCTCATACACCCAAGTGCTTAATACACTACAACCTTTTAGGCCTTCTGTGACATTATGATTATGTCACTAACTAGTGTTTATTTGTCATAGGTTGTATTTTGGTGACACCATTGTGACAAAAAGGACATCGTCACAGAAGGTGCGTGTTAAATGAACTACAATGACGATCATCAAAAAAATGTCATAGGTTTTGTGACGCATACCAGATTCGTCACAAAATCTATGACACTTTATTTCGTCATAAGTGCCTTTGAAAATGTCACAATTTGTACTGTCGTGCATTGCCACATGGCTAATAGTGATGACGTGGTATGTGACGTGGCAAAATGTTTATGACAAAAATATTTGTCATAGATTTGATCGTGTGGCAGATGACATGGCAAAATTTCATCACAAATTGGAAGGTGGTGGACTGGTGGCCGCTTCTATGGCAATACATTTGTGGCGAATATTTTCATCATAAAATATGATGACATGGCAGTGATGTGCCAAAGCATTTGTGATAGATACAATAGTCATTAGAAGGAAGACATCATAAGCATTCATATCGTCAAGGAATATTAAACATCACAACCAAAATATCGCATGAATTTGTTCACTGCAAATATTTCTTGCTTCTTGATCTCAAGTTCATCCTAAAGTTGTTGAACCTTTGCAGAAATTGACGCTATGGAGCTTTTCTTGGATGCAGACCGAAGACCAACATTGCATAGGAACACACTGGAGCCCGGTAGGATATTAGAAACAACTTTTGTAGGATATTTTGGTTGTTATCCATCCTAAATTGGTGCTACCATTATTTCTTCCATGTCAACCTAATATAAAGGTTAAAGGTTATTCATCAGTATAGTATACCAGAAGTTGCAAGTTGTGAGTACAAACATGAAAGGAAAACAAGCACTTACAATAGCTTTCTCAATATTTTCACTAAAACCTTTCTTTTTGTTGCAATGCATGTCCTTTAAAAGATCTATTGCACTAAGTTCAGCATCCTTGCATTTTTCTTGCTTCTGAAAAGATATAAAATGAGTCCGGTGAGAATGAAGGTCTTAAAATAAGGTACAAGTTAGATTTCAAAATAACAATTCAAAATACATTTTAGATATAAATAGTGATAAAACATTTAAATAAAACAGTAAATGAAGTAGTCCTCAAGTAACATGCGTCAATAACAAAAATAAATACAATTCAACGAATAATTAGGACATCACAATCATATGTCAAGAAATAAAACATATGGTCCTGCAGTTGAAATGGGTGCAGCTTGATGAAACATAGTTTCATAACGGCCGTTTGGTGGCGCAGCATGCAGGATCAATTAAAGGGCAGGTTAGTAATTGCAGAGCAATGTATGTAAACATTTATTTTGCTATAAGTAATTAAACTGACGACATGCCTAAGGCACTCACATGTGTTTGATTTGTTTCAGTTTAAGTTTTTTATGAGGTGTTAATTTAGTAACTAAAACCAACTCTGAAATGAATTACCCTTTTGTCCAACTCTACTTGTCCCCTTAAAAAAAATTTCGTTGAACTTAGCGAAACAAAGAATCTGCACAAAACATCATTTATGGTACAACAATTTAATTGAATGATTCAGGCTGTACCGCTGTAGAATGCAATTGTTTAAAAAGAATGGCTTTTGATGTTATGAAATGGTCAGATATCACATAGGACTTATTGTGCAATGTTGATATTATGGTGACTTAGGATTAGAACAGCAGGTAAATTGATGAACCAAATGAAGCA
Source organism: Zea luxurians (assembly GCA_029449295.1). Classification (NCBI taxonomy): domain Eukaryota; kingdom Viridiplantae; phylum Streptophyta; class Magnoliopsida; order Poales; family Poaceae; genus Zea; species Zea luxurians. The sequence continues at coordinate 72,156,766 of JAOPSE010000004.1, read as the reverse complement.
CGACATACTTGTAAAATAGGATTATCATAGATGAAGCAGGCAAACATTAACACCAATTTTTAGGGCAACAGGGTATTAGGAGCGGGCAATAAGACGCATCCATGGAAGTAAAAAGATTACGCCAGCAGATAACTTGGTGAACCAAATGAAGCATGGCGTACTTATAAAACAGAATCATCACAGATGAAGTAGACAGACATTAAACCAATTTTAGGGCAAAAGGGAATTAGAAGCAGTCAATCAAACACATTCTAGATTATAGAGGTTATGTAACGAAACAGGTAAGCACCATTACGATTTGCAGTGGAACAGGAAGTAAGCAACGACCAGTCAGTGAGATAGTTGAGGCTTTGTTGGATCCCATGCCAAAAATTCTTTTTTTTTGTTAACGGGATTTTTTCCACTCTATAATATATAGTAATAGTAACGGGCAACTAATAGCAAGTAAAATATATACATTGGGAAGGGTTCTCGTGATGAGCTTACCATCTTACCAACTTTGCTAACAAAAAATATACAATTAATATAGAGGTTTGTGTTGTTCTATCCACCCCATAAATCATTATAAGGAGTTTGCTAGAGTCACCAGATGAACTTATCTAAGATTACTATTTACTATGCCGAGGTCTCAGCACCCTTAGCCTAAATAAGTACTCGTAGACTATAATGATTAAATAAAGGTTGCTCATAGTTAAACTGTGTGGTGATGAGTCTTTCAACTAAATAGCTCTCAAGTAAAACAACTAAATTGAGGTGAATACCGTTTCAAATGAGGACTTGGTTCCAGCTTACCTCACATTAATAGATGTAGGCAACCATATTTTCATGATGATAACATAGTATAATATCTGGATGCATGTTCAAGGCTATACTTTTTTTGACGTACTGAGTGCTTTGACAGAAAAAATGAGCAGATTGTTGTAAACAAAAAAACATGTTTGTAATGGCAAAACTGCATGCTCAGGGTTGGTATTTTTTAGTTTACCTGGTAGTCATCGCCAAGCTCCTAGGTGAAAGACTGAAAGCACATCCTTGATGGCCTCGCCAGATGCGTGGTGATCGCCGCACATGATGAGGAGCATCACCGCCTTGGCCCATGTTTTGGCCTCCTCTACCTCACCTACCTCATCCAGATTGTAAGAAAGGGGCACAACAGAAATCTGATTTGAGGCGACGCAAGATCTTTACCTCGTGCAGAAAACCCTAGCCGCCAGTCTCCATCTGCAACGGACGGGGCAGAGGCACCCGAGAGCGAGGTGGCGCGGGATCCTCACCACGGCCTCACCTCATGCAGCGATGGCGTACGACGAGAGCCAATTGGTAGGGAAAACGTCGCATGCCTTGCTCTCCTCCCGGTTCTAGAAAGTGCAAGACAGGACCAGATGATTTAATCCCCTACTCCCCTCCCAGTTCCCGTTTTAGGGTTTAATAAAAACACAACCTTTCAAAATAGATCCAACAGCGGTAAAAAGGGAGACATGGAGTTCTGGTTGGGCTTTGTGGTGCAGGACTTTTACATATGCAAATAAATAAATTAATTAAGACAATGTGGCCATTCTAGTTGTGGAGCTTCGCTTCCATCTTTGTATATAATTAATATTTTGTGCAAACAATTCTATTACAAGGAGTTGAGTCTATTTTATAAAAAAAATATTAAATGATTAAAGAGCTTTATCTCTCGGGTCCCAAATAAAATACCCATATATTTGTCCCTTTCTCGTTTTCTCTTGATCGGCAACTATTTATTTTCTAATAATGTGAATTATTTTCTAAATAGCATTATTTAAGGTCTAGCTATTAATGTAAAAATATCTTTTGAGACCCTAAACACTTTAAATGTGCTCGCATTTCTTTTGAAGTAAATTTTTTAAGGTCCACTCTTGTTCGAAGACGCTAGATAGGTTGGGAATTATACGATGTGAAACAAAGTTGCCATTGCCTCTTTGCATCTATAAAACAAATATTTGACCATACGTGCATATCGGAAAGATTTGTCCTCGTGGACAAGTTAATATATTATGGGCTAATAATCGAGGTGATGGGAGGTAAAATTCTACAAATTAGCTAACTACTAGAGGTACTTTAATACAAATAGTTGAAAAATCAAAAATAATTTAATGTGTTACATTAATAAACACCTCATGTTGAACCCATTTAGCCTTGATGTGGACCTGCCGTTACATCAATTATATGTTATTTCATTTTAAAAAATATAATCACATATCAATAACGAATGAACTTGTCATACAATTGTCGTCGTAATTATGATGTAGAGGAAGCTATGACGATTTATTCTTATGACACACCCATATTGTCATAGACCATCGTCACAAATGGCATGTTAGCATGAGTTATGACAGTTTTAATGACAATGGTTACTTTTTTGTCATTAAACATATATGTCTCGTCAAAATCGTCATAAATAGAGCGGTGTAGTGACAATTCCAACTAGTGTCATCAAATATTTGTCATAGAAGGCCATATATGTTGTAGTGATAGAATCACTCGGTTATTAGCATAGGTGCTTTGCGAAGTGTTTAGGTTAGTTAGACCACATTAGCCCTTGCTCTAGGTGAATCCTAGTTAGTTAAGTGAGTTTAGAAAAACCACACAACCCCTCGGCTCTTGCGTGAGCCGTTGTAATTGTGCCGAGTGAGGCGAGAGTCTTGCGAGACCGTGACAACCGCGTTTGTGTAACGGCCACCACTGTGTACTAGAGGAAACGAGGCCCGCGGCATTTTTGGCCGGAAGCTCGATAGTGGAGACGTCGGGGAGCGTTCGAGAGGAGTAGGAAGCGGAGGACAACTTGCGTGTGGAGAAGGCCCATGGCTCTCTACGGAGTTACTCGACCGTGGTGCTTGGCCCTTGCATGGGCTTCCCTTTGCGTAGGGGCACCAACGATGATTAGTCGAGACCTTGTGTGGTTCCTGATACCTCGGTAAAAATACCGGCATCATCCACGAGAGTTTGCATCTCTACCATGCTCTTTAACTTCCACATTTATATTAAGCATTTAAGTTTCAATCTTGTATTTATACATATATTATTTAGAATTAAAACTTAGACATTGCGGTAGAGAAAGCAACACTTAAACAAAACCCAGTTTGCACATTATAGTTTGATTATTTGCATAGGTTTTGCTCTAGGGATTTATTTGTGGCCTAGATTAGTGAAAGTTTTAGAAGTCCTAATTGTAAGGGAAATGGCATAAAACATTTCCTATAATCGATTTTGGTGTTTGATGTCCATCACAAACCACGTGGACTAACTAGTTTGTTTGCCTAGTTATCATTTATCTCAGGTGCATAAAGTTCAACATAAACCAACAAAGAAATTAAGTTGGGGACTCTATAAAGTTTGGAGCAAAAGACAAGTAGAGGTGCTGCCAGTGACGCACCGGACACTGTCAGGTGCCCAGGTTGAGCACCCTCCGAACTGGCTACTCTCGGGATTCTCTAGGAGTCGCTCTGCTATAATTCACCGGACTGTCCGGTGTGCACCAGACATGTCCGGTGAGCCAACGGAGCAATGGTCATCTGCGCACAACGGTCGACTGTGATGAACAGTAAAAGCGCATAGTGCAGAAGTCAGAAGTCAGAGCTGTGATGTTAGAACACAACGAAATGTTCGGTGTGCCACCGGACTGTCCGGTGCAGCAAGAAGACAAAAGACTTCTATGGCCAATCGCTCCAAACCCCCAACGGTCTGCTGATGTGGCAGGCACCGGACAGTAAACAGTGTCTTGTCCGGTGCACCACCGGACTGTCTGGTGTGCCATCGACAGTAATGGCTAGAATAGTGGTTGGGGCTATAAATATCCCCAACCACCTCTATTCAAACCATCCAAGTTTTCTAAACTTCACATTCAATAGAATAGAAAAAGCATTAACTCCAAGACACATCCAAAAGATCAAAACCTCTCCAAGCCTCAAAATGAACTCAATCGCTTAGTGACTTGAGAGAGGGTGTTTTGTGTTTCTTTTGTTGCTCTTGTTGCTTAGATTGCTTTCTCCTTCTCACTCTTATTCTTCTAAGTGTTTTGTAAAGCTAGCAAGAGACACCTAATTATGTGGTGATCCTTGTGGGGTCTTAGTGACCTAAGTGATTAAGGAGAAGCACTCGACCGGTCTGTGTGACTGATTGAGAGAGGGAAAGGGTTGGAATAGACCTAGCCTTTGTGGCCTCCTCAACGGGGACTAGGTTCTTTGGAACCGAACCTCGGTGAACAAATCACCGTGTTCATTTGTGTTGATCTTCACTTGATTTGTTTCCCTTCTTTCCTCTCTTTAAAAAGTTCCTTTGATCATATTGATTTGAGTTTGTTTCCAGGGTTATCCGCATTGACTGAGCAACTCTTGGCAAGGAGAACTATCTTCCACACTTCGATTTATTTCTAACACTAATCCTGGGCATAGTGCATGTTCAAAGTTTATAATTTTTAGGTTTCGCCTATTCACCCCCTCTAGGTGACTTTCAATTGGTATCAGAGCCCGGTGCTTCATTAAAGTCTAACAACTCGAAGTGATGCCGGGAGAACACGCCAAGAGGGAGATGGTCACCGGCGAAAAGCCCGAAGGCCCGGGAAGGAAGAATGACGAACAGACTCCATCAAAGGAGGCCGGCGACAAGCACAAGGAGGAATCCTCCTCCTCCATCAAGTCACATAGGAAGGGTGACAAGAAGAAAAAGAAAATGAAGAAGGTGGTCTACTACGAGACCGACTCTTCATCACCTTCCACATCCGAGCCGAGTCTACTACTTCAAAATGCCAAGAGCATAATAAGTATAGTAAGATGCCTCTACGCTATCCTCGCATTCCAAAACACGCTCCTCTACTTTCCATACCCCTAGGCTGTCACACCCGAATTTAAGGGATAAAGCCAGGTGTGTCTCATATGTGCGCCAAAGAAGAACAACACATATAATAACATAGTGTATAGAGATAAATGTCATGATATCATAAAAGTAATTATTACATAGCAGAAGTCTTACAAAAATAAATGATAAATATAAAATGAACTAATGTCCATCCATGGCACCATAAAGTTGACTGGGAGACGCCACCTAGATCAATTCGTACTCCTCGTTGTACGACTCCTCCTGGACCACCTGTGGGGGTTTATATATCGCAAGTGTGAGCTCACAAAAGATCATAGCTCAACAAGTTGTGGGGAATAATGTGCATGAACTCACCAAAGGTGGGAGTTCATGTGAAGTGTAAGGCTAATCAATAATAGGGGTTAAAGCTCAGCTTTGCTTTTAATAAGTTGGTCAAATTTTATTAGCAGTTACTAAATGTAAGTAAATACCAAACCAGAATAATAATAGAACAAAATTAATAATAAATCCCATGCAATGCAAATGACAAATTGAATTTAGTTCCATAGATTAATCACGCGAGAGTCCTGAGCTGCTCATGACCACGAGCACGACTATTATACCAGTTTTACACTCTGCAGAGGTTGTACCCTGTACCCACAAGTCATGTTACCCATCTACCAAGGGATCGTGACTCCCATACACCTCTACCAAGGAAGCGAGGCAGGGTAACACTACGAGGCCTTTACACAGTTCCACTAGCTTTAGAAAGCCCGCTACAGTTTCTAGGAAGAGCAATGCAGGAATCCCCTGGCTGACCGCCATCGCAGCAAAATCAACCCGGGAACCTCCCTACACGCCTACTCCCCTACTACCCTTGCCCCTATCGGGTAAGGTAGTCCTCCACTAGCTTTCCTAGTTAGTCAGCCAAGGGCGTCCCATTCCACCCTTGTGGTGGCACGTGTTTATCAAGTTAAGCTCCATGTTCCAATTAAAAATAATGATCTTGACATGAACAACAAGTAAAAGCAATAGTATAATTGGAGCATACACAAAATATAATATTAATCCCAAAACCATATAGAGCAATAACAAAAACTACCCAAATAGTTTAGGGGTAAACAAGGTAACAAGATAACCAAACTAGGGTGACCTATTGGGTCCCATCAAAATTAAGCCTATACATGAATAAGTGATAAAAAATAACATTATTGGGTAATAATAGTGGTCAAGGGCACAACTTGCCTTCAATGAGCTCCTGCACAGCAACTTCTACTAGCTAAACACCCGGATCCTCGGCCACTGGCTCTTCTACTCGCCACAATACAAACAAGCATAGTACAAATTAGAAAATAACATCACACCAAACATGTATACAAAATACATATTAATAATCTACACATTAAAGTGAGATCATAGGAAAAAGAATCACTAAATTCGGAATTACGGTTATTTAATTATGAATTTTTGGAGTTATTTAGTAGCTAGAGTAGAATAACTCAAGTGAATAATTTTGATTTAAGTTTCATGACTAAACAGAGCTACAAGTTGACAAACCATATTATTACAAAATTAATGCAAGTAGAATGGATCAATTTGGAGTGAAAATGAATTAAATATGAATTTCACAAGGATTTGGAATTATTTTTGTATTAAAAATCAATTTCTATTATTAATTATCTCATTTCATTGTTCTCTGGTCTACACGTCAAATACAGGAAAGGCCAGGGGCTCTGGCGCAAAATATACTAAGACTCAGGCTAACCCTGAGTGGACCGCGGGTTGGAATCCAGAAAGCCCGAGGACTCTTTTGTAAAGCTGTCAGCCGAATGTTTATCGGGCGACCTGAGCCGCACGATTTGCCGTCAATGCTCTAGATTAGATCTATATTAAATCGAACCGATACGCGATCTGGCTCATCGGATCAACGATAAAGGGCTATGATTCAATCTACGCTCGATCCGATCATGCCCCTCATCAATAAACCAACGGTTGGGATGAGCCCAAGCCGAAGCGGTACACTATTTCTAATCTACACCATACATCAAAATCTGACGGCGCTCGTTCACCCCCATCAGGAAACAAACGCACGGTGCTGCCGCCCGCCTACACGGTGGTGACCATGGCCGAGGATAGCCAGATCGGTATTCCGGGCCACAAACTTTGATCCAATTCGTGTTGTGCGATGCATGAACAAAGGCGAGAGCGGGTGACCAGTTCATACCAGCGAACGAGGGGCGAGCGAGGTAGGTCCACGGCGTGGGCGGAGTCGAGGCGGGTTGTGTACTCTGACGAGGAATTGGCTCGCCACCGCAAGTCTCCCTGATCTGATTACGCTGTAACGCCAATCACCAGAACCGGTTGGTTTGCCCGGACCCCCCGCAGGTCACTAGAATGATCCCGGGTGTGATCTCCGCGGCGACGCAAGGATTCGCGTGGAGTGGCGGTAGCGGAGAAAAGGAAGCACGAGCGGGCGAGGTTATGGGGTCCGGTATTTGAAGGCGTGATTGAGTTCGGGGCGGATGCAACAGAACCCGGAGCTCACGGCACGATGCGGCATGCGCGGGGGCGAGTGACGTGTGGAGAAGACGGAGGCGCGAGCGGTTGAGAGACTACCCTGTGGGTCCCACGTACCAGTGAAGTGGTGAGGTGAGGCGCGGGCGAGCGACTGTCCCATGGGGTCCGGTTAACAGTGCGCAGCGCCAGGCGCGGGGTAGAGTCTCGGACATGTGGGCCTGGTCCATCAGCGACCATGGTTGACGCGTGAGCAGGGTGGGCCGGCGCGCGGTAGTGAAGAGAAACAAGCCGAATTGAGATCAGGGCACAATTATGTTTTCCCTGTTCTTTTCTTTTTTTATCTTTTTCTGTTTTGTTTTTACCTTTTTATTTTTAGAATTCAAATTTGAATTCAATTTTAATTGTGAACTTATACTCATTTTAAATGTACAAATTGAGCCCAGTAATATGGTAGGTCTAATTATTTTTATATTTATTTTCTTTATTTTTGTTTAGTATTCTTCCTTCCTTTTATCCACATTTTAAATTTCCAAATTTAGGTTTAAATGTTTATTTCACCATTTGTATAGTTCTATTATCATTACCTTTATGTGTGATTGCACAATCAAGTAAAACTCAGCATGATGCATACATTATTTTGATGTCATTTGTTTTATTTACTCATTCTTAATTATAGTTATTATCTTGTTATAATGAGTAGAGAAAACACAAATAAGGAGATCAACTATATTCTCATTATATACACTTTGGGTATTACATAGGCAAACCTCTATATTTTGATGATGAATATTATTGTATGTATAGTGATAAAATGAAGCACCATCTAACCTCACTCCATGAAAGCATTTGGGATATTGTTGAGTTTGGAGCGCAAGCACCACAGGTGGGCGATGAGGACTACGACTCGGATGAGGCCGCCCAAATAAGGCATTTTAATTCCCAAGCAACTTCTATATACTCCTCGCCTCCTTGTGTCGAGAGGAGTATAATAAGGTGAAAGGGTTGAAAAATGCCAAAGAAATTTGGGATGTCCTCAAAACAGCGTACGAAGGGGACGAGGTGACCAAGATCACCAAGCACAAGACGATCGAGGTAGAGCTCGATCGATTCATCCTCAACTAAGGAGAGGAGCCACAAGCAATGTACAACCGGCTCAAAACAATGGTCAACCAAGTGCGCAACCTCGGGAGCACAAAATTGGATGACCATGAAATGGTCAAGGTTATTTTAAGATCTCTTGTTTTTCGTAATCCTACTCAAGTTCAATTATTTCGTGGAGATCCTAGATACAAACAGATGTCCCCCGAGGAGGTTATTAGCAAGTTTGTGAGCTTTGAACTTATGATCAAAGACTCCAAACACATTGTCAACTTGGAGCAAGGCACCACCTCCACACCCGAGGTGCAACCCGTTGCATTCAAAGCAACAGAAGAGAAGAAGGATGAGTCTACACCAAGTAGACTCCCAATCGACGTCTCCAAGCTTGACAATGAAGAGATGGCTCTTATCATCAAGAGCTTCCAGTAAATCCTCAAGCAAAGAAAGGGGAATGACTATAAACCCCGCTCCAAGAGGGTTTGCTACAGGTGTGGTAAGTCTGGTAACTTTATTGCTAAATGTCCATATACAAGTGATAGTGATAGAGACGACGACAAGAAAGGGAAGAAGAAGATGGAGAAGAAGAAATATTACAAGAAGAATGGTGGCGAGGCACACATGGGGCGGGAATGGGACTCTGACGAGAGCTCCACCAACTCCTCCTCTGACGTGGACGCCGCGAACATCGCCATCAACAAGGGCCTTCTCTTCCCCATTGTCGGCCACAAGTGCCTCATGGCTAAGGAGAGCAAGAAGAAGAAGGTACATTCTAGAGATATCCCCAAATATACTACATCTAATGATGAGGGTAGCCCTAGTGATGATAATGATGATTTAACTTCTCTTTTTGCAATCCTTACCAAGGATCAAAAGAAGAAAATAAATGAATTGATAGAAACCATTAACAAGAAGGATGATATCTTGGAATGCCAAGAGGACCTGCTCGTTAAGGAAAATAAGAAATTTGTTAAATTGAAAAATGCTTATGCTCTTGAGGTAGAAAAATGTGAAAATTTATCTAAACAGCTTAATATGTGCAATGATTCAATTTCTTGTCTTAGAATTGAGAATGATAATTTGATTTCTAGGATTGAAGAATTGAATGTTTGTAAACCATCTACATCTACTGTTGATGTTGAAGCTATAGATGATCACCTTGCCATGATTAAATAACAAAATGATCACATAGCTAAGTTGAATGCTAAAATTGCCGAGCATGAATTAGAGAATGAAAAATTTAAATTTGCTCGAAGCATGCTTTATAGTGGGAGACGCCCTGGCATTAAGATGGCATTGACTTCCAACAAGGGAGTGAAAGCAACATCAAGCTTAATGCCCCCAAGAACAAACTATCTATTTTTTTAAGGATAAGGCTGCCATGGTTCATGATAGAGAGGGTTACATTTTATATCCTGAAAACTATCCTGAGCACAAGATTAGGAGAATTCATGCTAGAAAACCTCATTCTGTTTCTCATCATGCTTTTATGTATAGTAATAAGGCTTCTAGCTCTAGGCATTCAACTCATATCAAAATGCCTAAAAGAAAATTGCAAATGCATCAAATGAGCATAACATTTCATTTAAGACTTTTGATGCATCTTATGTGCTAACTAACAAATCAGGCAAAGTAATTGCCAAATATATTGGGGGCAAACACAAGAGTCCCAAGACTTGTGTTTGGGTACCCAAGGTGCTTGTTTGTAATGTGAAAGGACCCAAGACCGTTTGGGTACCTAAGAACAAGGCCTAAATTTGTTTTGTAGGTTTATGCATCCGGCGGGTCAGGTTGGATAATCGATAGGTGGTGCACAAACCACATGACAGGCTATATCTCCTGACCATTCTATTTTCAATGTTTTTCTTGTAGATTCTTTAGATTACAACTTGCTTTCAGTTTCTCAATTATGCAAAATGGGTTACAACTGTCTCTTCACTGATATTGATGTTACTATCTTTAGAAGAAGTGATGATTCAATAGCTTTAAGGGGAGTGTTAGATGGTCAGCTATATTTAGTTGATTTTAATGATAACAAGGCTGAACTAGACACTTGCTTAATTGCTAAAACCAATATGGGTTGGCTCTGGCATCGCCGACTTGCTCATGTTGGGATGAAGAATCTTCACAAACTTCTAAAGGGAGAACACATTTTAGGACTAACAAATGTTCATTTTGGGAAAGACATAATTTGTAGCGCATGTCAAGCAGGGAAGCAAGTTGGAACTCATCATCCACATAAGAACGTCATGACAACCGACAGGCCGCTTGAATTACTCCACATGGATCTATTCGGCCCGATCGCTTACATAAGCATCGACGGGAGTATGTACTGTCTTGTTATTGTGGATGATTACTCTCGCTTCACTTGGGTATTATTTTTGCAGGAAAAATCTCAATCCCAAGAGACCTTAAAGAGATTCTTGAGACAGGCTCAAAATGAGTTCAGATTGAGAATCAAGAAAATTAGAAGCGACAATGGAACAGAGTTCAAGAACTCTCAAATTGAAGGTTTTCTTGAGGAAGAGGGCATCAAGCATGAGTTCTCTTCTCCCTACACATCTCAACAAAATGGTGTAGTGGAGAGGAAGAATAGAACTCTTTTGGATATGGCAAGATCCATGCTTGATGAGTACAAGACATCGGATCGGTTTTGGGCGAGGCGATTAACACCGCTTGCTACTCCATCAACCGGCTCTACCTTCACCGAATCCTCAAGAAAACATCATATGAACTCCTCATCGGTAAAAAGCCAAATGTTTCTTATTTTAGAGTTTTTGGGAGCAAATGCTTTGTTCTTATTAAGAGAGGTAGAAATTCTAAATTTGCTCCTAAGGCAGTAGAAAGCTTTTTACTTGGTTATGACTCAAACACAAGGGCATATAGAGTCTTCAACAAGTCCACTGGATTAGTTGAAGTTTCTTCTGACATTGTGTTTGATGAGACTAATGGCTCCCAAGTGGAGCAAGTTGATCTTGATGAATTTGATGATGAAGAAGCTCCATGCGTCGTGCTAAGGAACATGTCCATTAGGGATGTGTGTCCAAAGGAATCCGAAGAGCCTCCACAAACACATGATCAACCATCATCTTCCATACAAGCATCTCCACCAACTCAAGATGAGGATAAGGCTCAAAAAGAAGAAGATGAAGATCAAGATGATGGGCCACCTCAAGAGGAGGACATTAATCAAGGGGGAGATGAAGATAATGAAGACAAGGAAGATGATCAAGAGATTCAAAATTAAAGACCACCACACCCAAGAGTCCACCATGCAATTCAAAGAGATCACCCTATCAACTCCATACTTGGTGACATCCACAAGGGGGTAACCACTAGATCTCAAGTTGCTCATTTCTGTGAACATTATTCTTTTGTGTCTTCTATTGAGCCATACATGATAGAGGATGCACTAAGAGATCCAGACTGGGTGGTGGCAATGCAAGAGGAGCTCAACAATTTCACGATGAATGAGGTATGATATTTAGTTCCACATCCTAACCAATATGTTGTAGGTACCAAGTGGATATTCCGCAACAAATAAGATGAGCATGGTGTGGTGACTAGGAACAAAGCTTGATGTGTTGCCAAAGGTTATTCACAAGTCGAAGGTTTGGATTTTGATGAAACCTATGCACCCGTAGCTAGGCTTGATTCAATTCACATATTACTTGCATATTGAGAGCACCTAGACGGGGGGGGGGGGGTGAATAGGTGATCCTGTAAAAACTTCAAACTTAAGCCACAAAAACTTGTTAAGTGTTAGCACGATTATTGCCAAGTGGCTAAGGTGAAGTCTCAACAAAACACAATACCACAAAAGATCAAGCACAGAGGTGACACAGTGGTTTATCCCGTGGTTCGGCCAAGCCAACGCTTGCCTACTCCACGTTGTGGCGTCCCAACGGACGAGGGTTGCAATCAACCCCTCTCAAGCGGTCCAAAGACCCACTTGAATACCACGGTGTTTTGTTTTCCTTTCACTATCCCGTTTGCAAGGAATCTCCACAAATTGGAGTCTCTTGCCCTTACAAGTATATGATCACAAAGAAAGCACAGAGTAAGGGAGGGAAGCAACACACACAAATCCACAGCAAAAGCGCGCACACACGGCCAAGAATCGAGCTCACAAGACTATCTCAGAGTTCTCACTTAGAACAGAGCTCGAATCACTTAGAAACACAAACGAATGCGCAGAGACTTAGTGTGGATGATCAAGAATGCTCAAAGGTTGCTTGTGTGTCTCCTCCATGCGCCTAGGGGCCCCTTTTATAGCCCCAAGGCAGCTAGGAGCCGTTGAGAGCAAATCCGGAAGGCCATCCTTGCCTTCTGTCGTCGGGGGCACCGGACAGTCCGGTGCACACCGGACACTGTCCGGTGCCCGATTTGTTTCCATAACAGGCGCTTCTGACCGTTGCCGACCGTTGGAAGATCTGGAGCCGTTGGCGCACCGGACATGTCCGGTGCACACCGGACAGTCCGGTGCTGTCTTCCGACCGTTGGCTCCGCCACGTGTCCCGCGCAGATTGCGCGGCCGACCGTTGGCTCGGCCGACCGTTGGCTCACCGGACAGTCCGGTGAATTTTAGCCGTACGCCGCCGGCCAATTTCCCGAGAGCGGCTAGTTCGAGTCGAGCCAGCCTGGCGCACCGGACACTGTCCGGTGCACACCGGACAGTCCGGTGCTCCAGACCGAGCTGGGTCTTGGCTGCACACAGCCAAGTCCTTTTCTCCTCTTCTCTTTTCTTCTTCTTCCTGTTTCTAACACTTAGACAAATATATTAGCACACAAAACCAATGTACTAAGGCTTAGAAACATACCTTTACTTCATGATTTGCACCTTGTTCACCCATGTACATAAATTCACAATTAAGCACATGTGTTGACACTCAATCACCAAAATACTTAGAAATGGCCCAAGGGCACATTTCCCTTTCAATCTCCCCCTTTTTGGTGATTTATGCCAACACAACATAAAGCAACAAGAACAAGTGCAAACTCACTTCAAATAATATAAATTTAAGTTTTATTCAATTTTGGCATATATGGATCATCCTTTGCCACCACTTGGTTTGTTTTTGCAAATCAAACTCAAATCTCTATCTCTAAGTTAAACACACATTTTTGAGCATAAAGAGAGTCATTCCAAAAGAGATTGATCATGGATCTCAAAAACTCCCCCTTTTTCCCATAATCAATACTTCTCCCCACAAGAAACCAACTTTTGACAAGAGAGACAACATAAGAATTTTGACAAACCAAAAACTCTATTCTACTATTTTCAAAATCTCTCAAGTGGTAGCTGATCCATTTATTGCTTTGGCCTTTATTTTCTCCCCCTTTGGCATCAAGCACCAAAACGGGATCAATCTTGGCCCTTTAACCCCATTGCCTCACCAAAATCTTCAATTGAGAGCAAATGGCAAAAAGAGGTAGTGAGATGAACTTGGAATAAGTTACCCCTCATCGGAGTGCAGTGGAAGTCTTTCATGGTCCAAGTCCACCTGTTCCCTTTCAATTCTCCTTTGAGACTAAATCAAACAAACTCAAGCATATGGTTAGTCTCAAAGAGTCAAGTTGTAACACATCTCCCCCTAAACATGTGCATCACTTTGCAACGGACTTGTGAGGTCCAGGGAGTGTTTGTACAACTTGAGCACCATAATAAGCAACAAAATGCAAAAAGGAACATGATCAAAAGCATGAATACATGTATGCTACAATTCAATCCAAGTTCCGCGAATCTAAGACATTTAGCTCACTATGCAGCCTGCAAAAGGTCTTCTCATCTAAAGGCTTGGTGAAGATATCGGCTAGCTGGTTCTCGGTGCTAACATAAAACACTTCGATATCTCCCTTTTGCTGGTGGTCTCTCAAAAAGTGATGTCGGATGTCAATGTGCTTTGTGCGGCTGTGCTCAACAGGATTTTCCGCTATTCGGATAGCACTCTCATTATCACATAGGAGTGGGACTTTGCTCAGATTGTAGCCAAAGTCCCTGAGGGTTTGCCTCATCCAAAGTAGTTGCGCGCAACACTGACCTGCGGCAACGTACTCGGCCTCAGCGGTGGATAGGGCAACGGAGGTTTGTTTCTTAGAGTTCCATGACACCAGGGACCTTCCTAAGAATTGGCACGTCCCTGATGTACTCTTCCTATCGACCTTACATCCAGCATAGTCGGAATCTGAGTACCCAATCAAGTCAAAGTTAGACCCCTTTGGATACCAGATCCCGAAGCAAGGCGTAGCGACTAAATATCTAAGAATTCGCTTCACCGCCACTAAGTGCCATTCCTTGGGATCGGATTGAAATCTAGCACACATGCATACGCTAAGCATAATATCCGGTCTACTAGCACATAAATAAAGTAAAGACCCTATCATTGACCGGTATGCTTTTTGATCAACGGACTTACCTCCTTTGTTGAGGTCGGTGTGTCCGTCGGTTCCCATCGGAGTCTTTGCGGGCTTGGCGTCCTTCATCCCAAACCGCTTTAGCAGATCTTGAGTGTACTTCGTTTGGGAGATGAAGGTGCCGTCCTTGAGTTGCTTCACTTGGAACCCAAGGAAGTAGTTCAACTCGCCCATCATCGACATCTCGAATTTCTGCGTCATCACCCTGCTAAACTCTTCACAAGACTTTTGGTTAGTAGAACCAAATATTATGTCATCGACATAAATTTGGCATACAAACAAATCACCATCACATGTCTTTGTAAAGAGAGTTGGATCGGCTTTCCCAACCTTGAAAGCATTAGCAAGTAAGAAATCTCTAAGGCATTCATACCATGCTCTTGGGGCTTGTTTAAGTCCATAGAGCGCCTTAGAGAGCTTACACACGTGGTCGGGGTACCGCTCATCCTCGAAGCCAGGGGGTTGCTCCACGTACACCTCCTCCTTTATTGGCCCGTTGAGGAAAGCGCTCTTCACATCCATTTGGTACAACCTGAAAGAATGGTGAGCGGCATATGCTAGCAAGATACGAATGGACTCTAGCCTAGCCACAGGAGCAAAAGTCTCCTCAAAGTCCAAACCTGCGACTTGGGCATAACCTTTTGCCACAAGTCGAGCCTTGTTCCTTGTCACCACTCCGTGCTCGTCTTGTTTGTTGCGGAACACCCACTTGGTTCCCACAACATTTTGCTTGGGACAAGGCACCAGCGTCCAAACTTCATTGCGCTTGAAGTTGTTAAGTTCCTCCTGCATGGCCAACACCCAATCTGGATCTAGCAAGGCCTCCTCTACCCTGAAAGGCTCAATAGAGGAGACAAAAGAGTAATGTTCACAGAAATTAACTAGTCGTGTCACCCAGAATTTGGTCGACGGGATGATCCCTTTGAATCATCGCTCGAACTTGGGTTGGAGGTGCCGGTTGCGCTTCTTCCTCCATCACATGATCATCTTGTGCTCCCCCTTGATCACACGCCTCCTTTTGATGAACCTGTTCATCGTCTTGAGTTGGGGGATGCACCGTCGTTGAGGAAGAAGGTTGATCTCGTTCATCTTGTTCCTGTGGCCGAACGTCTCCAATCGCCATGGTTCGTATAGCGGCCGTTGGAACATCTTCTTCATCTACATCATCACAATCAACAACTTGCTCTCTTGGAGAGCCATCAGTCTCATCAAATACAACGTCGCTAGAGACTTCAACCAAACCCGATGATTTGTTGAAGACCCTATACGCCTTTGTATTTGAATCATAACCTAATAAAAACCCTTCTACAGCTTTGGGAGCAAACTTAGAATTTCTACCCTTCTTCACTAGAATGTAGCACTTGCTCCCAAAAACACGAAAGTAAGATACATTGGGTTTGTTACCGGTTAGTAGCTCATACGAAGTCTTCTTGAGGAGTCGATGAAGGTAGACCCTGTTGATGGCGTGGCAAGCCGTGTTCACGGCTTCCGACCAAAAGCACTCGGGGGTCTTGAACTCCCCGAGCATCGTCCTCGCCATATCGATAAGCGTCCTGTTCTTCCTCTCTACCACACCATTTTGCTGTGGTGTGTAGGGAGCGGAGGACTCGTGCTTGATCCCTTCCTCCTCAAGAAACTCCTCCACTTGAAGGTTCTTGAACTCGGACCCGTTGTCGCTCCTTATCTTCTTCACCTTGAGCTCAAACTCATTTTGAGCTCTCCTGAGGAAGCGCTTGAGGGTCCCTTGGGTTTCAGACTTATCCTGCAAAAAGAACACCCAAGTGAAGCGGGAAAAGTCATCAACAATAACTAAACCATACTTACTTCCTCCTATGCTTAGATAGGCGACGGGTCCGAAGAGGTCCATATGCAGCAGCTCCAGAGGTCTTGACGTGGTCATCACATTCTTGCTGTGATGTGCTCCTCCCACTTGTTTACCTGCCTGACAAGCTGCACAAGGTCTATCTTTTTCGAAATGCACATTTGTTAGACCTATCACGTGTTCTCCCTTTAGAAGCTTGTGGAGGTTCTTCATCCCCACATGTGCTAAGCGGCGATGCCACAGCCAGCCCATGCAAGTCTTAGCCATTAAGCATGCATCTAGACCGGCCTCTTCTTTTGCAAAATCAACTAAATAAAGCTTGCCGTCTAGTACACCCTTAAAAGCTAGTGAACCATCACATCTTCTAAAGACAGACACATCTACATTTGTAAATAAATAATTATATCCCATTTGACATAATTGACTAACAGATAGCAAATTATATCCAAGACTCTCCACTAAGAATACATTTGAGATAGAATGCTCATTAGAAATTGCAATTTTACCTAACCCTTTTACCTTGCCTTGATTCCCATCACCGAATATAATTGAGTCTTGGGAATCCTTATTTTTGACGTAGGAGGTGAACATCTTCTTCTCCCCCGTCATATGGTTTGTGCATCCGCTGTCGATAATCCAGCTTGAACCCCCGGATGCATAAACCTGCAAGGCAAATTTAGGCTTGGGTCTTAGGTACCCAACTCATGTTGGGTCCTGCAAGGTTAGCACAAATGTTCTTAGGGACCCAAATGCAAGATTTATCTCCCTTGCATTTTGCCCCTAACTTCCTAGCAACTATTTTCCTATCCTTTCTACAAATAGCAAAGGAAGTGTTTAAAGCATAATAAATTACAGAAGGTTCATTCACTACTTTCCTAGGAGCATGAATAACATTCTTTCTAGGTACATGAGCAATATTTCTCCTAGGCATATGTACAACATTTCTCCTACACATATCTCTATCATGCTTATAAGAAGAACTAGAGGCACACATGGCATGAGAATCATAAACATGTGAATCAAAAGCATTTCTAGCATTTCTCCTATCATAATACATAAAAGCATGGTTCTTTTTAGCATTACTAGCCATAGGGGCCTTCCCTTTCTCCTTGACGAAGATGGGAGCCTTATGGCTTGTTAAGTTCTTGGCCTCTCTCTTGAAGCCAAGACCATCCTTAATTGAGGGGTGTCTACCAACCGTGTAGGCATCCCTTACAAATTTTATTTTATCAACTTCATTCTTGCTAGTCTTAAGTTGGGCATTAAGACTAGCCAATTCCTCATTTAATTTGGAAATTAAAACTAGGTGTTCACTACAGGCATCAATATCGAAATCCTTACATCTAGTGCAAATCTTAACATGTTCTACACAAGAAATAGATTTATTTGCTACTTCTAATTTAGCATTTAAATCATTGTTAACACCTTGTAAAGTAGAAATGGTTTCATGACAAGTAGATAGTTCATAAGAAAGCATTTCATTTCTTTTTACTTCTAAAGCATATGATTTTTGTGCCTCTACAAATTTATCATGTTCATCATACAATAAATCCTCCTGCTTTTCTAAAAGCCTATCCTTTTCATTCAATGCATCAATCAATTCATTGATTTTATCTATCTTAGATCTATCTAAGCCCTTGAACAAGCATGAATAATCTATGTCATCATCATCACTAGACTCACTATCACTAGAAGAAGCATAAGTGGAGTCTTGAGTACTCACCTTCTTCTCCCTTGCCATAAGGCAAGTGAGATGCTCGTTGGGGAAGAGAGCCGATTTGTTGAAGGCAGTGGCGGCGAGTCCTTCGTTGTCGGAGTCGGAGGAGGAGCAATCCGAGTCCCACTCCTTTCCTAGATGCGCCTCGCCCTTTGCCTTCTTGTATTGCTTCTTTTTCTCTCTTTTGTTCCCCTTTTCCTGGTCACTTTCATTATCGGGGCAGTTAGCGATAAAATGACCAAGCTTACCGCATTTGAAGCATGAGCGCTTCCCCTTTGTCTTGGTCTTGCTTGGCTGCCCCTTGTGACCATTTAGCGCCGTCTTGAATCTCTTGATGATGAGAGCCATCTCTTCATCATTGAGTCCGGCCGCCTCAACTTGCGCCACCTTGCTAGGTAGCGACTCCTTGCTCCTTGTTGCCTTTAGAGCAATGGGTTGAGGTTCGTGGATCGGACCATTCAAGGCGTCGTCCACATACCTCGCCTCCTTGATCATCATTCGCCCGCTAACGAATTTCCCAAGAACTTCTTCGGGCGACATCTTGGTGTACCTGGGATTTTCACGTATATTGTTCACCAAGTGAGGATCAAGAACGGTAAATGACCTGAGCATTAGGCGGACGACGTCGTGGTCCGTCCATCGTGTGCTTCCGTAGCTCCTTATCTTGTTGATAAGGGTCTTGAGCCGGTTATATGTTTGCGTCGGCTCCTCGCCCCTTATCATTGCGAACCGTCCAAGCTCGCCCTCCACCAACTCCATCTTGGTGAGTAAGGTGACGTCGTTCCCCTCATGAGAAATCTTGAGGGTGTCCCAGATTTGCTTGGCGTTATCCAAGCCGCTCACCTTATGGTATTCATCCCTGCACAAGGAAGCTAGAAGAACAGTGGTAGCTTGTGCATTCTTATGAATTTGTTCATTAATGAACATGGGACTATCCGAACTATCAAAATGCATTCCACTCTCTACAATCTCCCAAATACTAGGATGGAGAGAGAATAGGTGACTACGCATTTTGTGGCTCCAAAATCCGTAGTCTTCTCCATCAAAGTGTGGGGGCTTGCCGAGTGGAATGGAGAGCAAATGTGAATGTGAACTTTGCGGAATACGAGAGTAGTCAAAAGAAAAGTTCGAATTAACCGATTTCTTCCTCTCGTAGTCGCTGTGGTCGTCCTTTTGGGAGGAAGTAGACTCATCGCTGTCGTAGTAGACGATCTCCTTGATGCGCCTTGTCTTCTTCTTCCTCCCTTCCTTCCGTCTATGGCCCGAGCCGGAGTCGGTAGGCTTGTCGTCCTTCGGCTCGTTGACGAAGGTCTCCTTTTCTTTGTCGTTGATCACTATACCCTTCCCCTTAGGATCCATCTATTCGGGCGGTTAGTCCCTTTGTGAATAGAACGGCTTTGATACCAATTGAGAGCACCTAGAGGGGGGGGTGAATAGGTGATCCTGTAAAAACTTCAAACTTAAGCCACAAAAACTTGTTAAGTGTTAGCACGATTATTGCCAAGTGGCTAAGGTGAAGTCTCAACAAAACACAATACCACAAAAGATCAAGCACAGAGGTGACACAGTGGTTTATCCCGTGGTTCGGCCAAGCCAACGCTTGCCTACTCCACGTTGTGGCGTCCCAACGGACGAGGGTTGCAATCAACCCCTCTCAAGCGGTCCAAAGACCCACTTGAATACCACGGTGTTTTGTTTTCCTTTCACTATCCCGTTTGCAAGGAATCTCCACAAATTGGAGTCTCTTGCCCTTACAAGTATATGATCACAAAGAAAGCACAGAGTAAGGGAGGGAAGCAACACACACAAATCCACAGCAAAAGCGCGCACACACGGCCAAGAATCGAGCTCACAAGACTATCTCAGAGTTCTCACTTAGAACAGAGCTCGAATCACTTAGAAACACAAACGAATGCGCAGAGACTTAGTGTGGATGATCAAGAATGCTCAAAGGTTGCTTGTGTGTCTCCTCCATGCGCCTAGGGGCCCCTTTTATAGCCCCAAGGCAGCTAGGAGCCGTTGAGAGCAAATCCGGAAGGCCATCCTTGCCTTCTGTCGTCGGGGGCACCGGACAGTCCGGTGCACACCGGACACTGTCCGGTGCCCGATTTGTTTCCATAACAGGCGCTTCTGACCGTTGCCGACCGTTGGAAGATCTGGAGCCGTTGGCGCACCGGACATGTCCGGTGCACACCGGACAGTCCGGTGCTGTCTTCCGACCGTTGGCTCCGCCACGTGTCCCGCGCAGATTGCGCGGCCGACCGTTGGCTCGGCCGACCGTTGGCTCACCGGACAGTCCGGTGCACACCGGACAGTCCGGTGAATTTTAGCCGTACGCCGCCGGCCAATTTCCCGAGAGCGGCTAGTTCGAGTCGAGCCAGCCTGGCGCACCGGACACTGTCCGGTGCACACCGGACAGTCCGGTGCTCCAGACCGAGCTGGGTCTTGGCTGCACACAGCCAAGTCCTTTTCTCCTCTTCTCTTTTCTTCTTCTTCCTGTTTCTAACACTTAGACAAATATATTAGCACACAAAACCAATGTACTAAGGCTTAGAAACATACCTTTACTTCATGATTTGCACCTTGTTCACCCATGTACATAAATTCACAATTAAGCACATGTGTTGACACTCAATCACCAAAATACTTAGAAATGGCCCAAGGGCACATTTCCCTTTCACATATGCTACTTACAATGGCTTTAAGTTATATCAAATGGACATGAAGAGTGCTTTCCTCAATGGCCCTATCAAGGAAGAGGTATATGTTGAGCAACCTCCTGGCTTTGAGGATAGTGAGTATCCTAGACATGTGTACAAGCTCTCAAAGGCTCTTTATGGGCTCAAGCAAGCCCCAAGAGCATGGTATGAATGCCTGCGAGACTTCCTTATCACTAATGGCTTCAAATTTGGAAAAGCTGACCCTACTCTCTTCACTAAAACTATTGCTAAATACTTGTTTATATGCCAAATTTATGTTGATGATATTATTTTTGGGTCAACTAACAAGTCAACCTGTGAAGAGTTTAGTAGGATCATGATACATAAATTCGAGATGTCTTTGATGGGGGAGTTGAAGTATTTCCTTGGATTTCAAATCAAGCAACTCCAATAGGGCACCTTCATCAGTCAAACTAAGTACATTTAAGACATACTCAAGAAGTTTGGAATGAAGAATGCCAAACCCATCAAGACACCCATGGGAACTAATGGGCATCTCAACCTCGACACGGGAGGTAAATCCATAGATCAAAAGGTATACCAGTCGATGATATGATCTTTACTCTATTTATGTGTGCAAGGTTCCAGGCAAATCCTAAGGAAGTTCACCTTAGGGCCGTGAAAAGAATAATGAGATATTTAGTTTACACTCCTAAGTTTGGGCTTTGGTACCCCAAGGGATCTACCTTTGATTTAATTGAGTATTCCGATCTCGATTATCCCAGATGTAAAATTGACAGAAAGAGCACATCAGGGACCTGTTGGTTTCTGGGAAGATCCCTGGTGTCTTAGGCTTCAAAGAAACAAAACTCAGTAGCTCTTTCCACTGCTGAAGCCGAGTATATTGATGCGGGACATTGTTGTGCACAACTACTCTGGATGAGGCAAACCCATAGGGACTATGGCTACAAGTTGAGCAAAATCCCTCTTCTATGTGATAATGAGAGTTTAATCCGCATGGCGGATAATCCCATTGAACACAACCGCACTAAGCACATAGACATCCGGTATCACTTTTTGAGAGATCATCAACAAAAGGGGGATATCGAAATTGCTTATGTTAGCACCCACAACCAATTAGCCGATATCTTTACCAAGCCACTAGATGAAAAGACTTTTAGCAAACTTATGAATGAGCTAAACATCTTAGATTCTTGGAACTTTGAATGAAACATTGCACACATAGCTAATTTATATACATTGATCATGTCTCTTTCATATGGTACAAATGCATATTTCTTATACTTCTTGTGCCAAGGCTAAGACGAATATGCTTCCATGAGTATTTCTGTGATTAGTATTAGATTGAAAGGGAAATGGAGTATTCGACAAAGGCAAGGCTTCCACTCCAACTCTGTCGGTATCATTTATCCTTTGCCTTACTCATAAACTTCCAATTGGTATGAACTTGCACTCATATTTTTTACCAAAGGGGGAGAAAATAGGTCCCAAACGGGGAGAATTCAAGGGCTCTCAAGACTCTTCGTTTTTGGTGATTAATGCCAAAGGGGGAGAATTTATAGGCCCAAAGCAATAGGACCGCACCACCACCGTTTTTTAATAATCTATTTCACAAATGGGAAGAAATCATTTCAATTGCAAAAACCCTCTTGATAGCTAAGGATAACTTCTTCTGGGGAGCTTTTTATTTAATCAAAGGAAAAGCATTTGAAACAGGGGAAGAATTTTCAAAATCTTGAAAATGCTTTTTGGAAATCATATTCTTAGACCTTTGGCTATTTGCAAAAGAATTTGAAAAGACTTTTCCAAAAGATTTGCAAAACAAGCAGGTGGTGCAAATGTGGTCCAAAATGCTAAAAAGAAGAAAGCAATCATATATACTTAGACATACTTAAATTAGTATGATTCTAAGCAACTTATGCACTTCTCAATTGCAAACTAGTTACATTTTTACACTTTATATTTGCTTTGGTTTGTGTTAGCATGAGTCACCAAAAAGGGGGAGATTGTTAGGGAAATGGGCATAAAACATTTCCTATAATCAATTTTGGTGTTTGACGTCCATGACAAACCACGTGGACTAACTAGTTTGTTTGCCTAGTTATCATTTATCTCAGGCGCATAAAGTTCAACATAAACCAATAAAGAAATTAAGTTGGGGACTCTACAAAGTTTGGAGCAAAAGACAAGTAGAGGTGCTGCCAGTGGCACACCGGACACTGTCCGGTGTGCACCGGACATTCAATACAAGAGCAAAAGCATTCACTCCAAGACACATCCAAAAGATCAAAACCTCTCCAAGCCTCAAAATCAACTCAATCGCTTAGTGACTTGGGAGAGGGTGTTTTGTATTTCTTTTGTTGCTCTTGTTGCTTGGATTGCTTTCTCCTTCTCATTCTTATTCTTCTAAGTGCTTTGTAAAGCTAGCAAGAGACACCTAAGTGTGTGGTGATCCTTGCGGGGTCCTAGTGACCCAAGTGATTAAGGAAAAGCACTCGACCGGTCTGTGTGATCGATTGAGAGAGGGAAAGGGTTGGAATAGACCGACTGTCACACCCAGTTTTAAGGGACAAAGCTGGGTGCATCTCATACATGCGCCAAAGAAGACAACATATATAATAATAGAGTGTATAGAGATAAATGTCATAATATAATCAGAGTACATATTACATAGTGGAAGTCTTACAAAATAAAAGATAAATATACATGATCTAAAATCCATTCTTGGCGCCAGAAAGTCGACTAGGAGACGCCACCTAGATCGTATCGAACTCCTCGATATGTGGCTCCTCTTGAACCACCTATTCCTCTCCTGTGGGGGGTGTGAGACAGCAAGGGTGAGCTTGCACATGATCATAGCTCAACGAGTTGTGGGGAAACCAGTGTGCATGAACTTGACAAAGGTGCGAGTTCATGTGAGGTGTAAGGCTAATCAACAACAGGGGTTAAAGATGAGTATTGCTTTTAATTAGTTGGTCAAAATTTGATTAGCAGTTACTAAATGTAAGTAAATACCAAACCTTAATAAAAGTAATTGAACAAAATTAATGAATAATCCCATGCAATGCAAATGACAAATTGAATTTAAGTTCCATAAATTTATCATGCGGGAGTCCTGAGCTGCTCTTGACCGTGAGCTCGACTAGTATACTAGTTTTACACTCTGTAGAGGTTGTAACATTTACCCACAAGTCGTGTTTCCCATGTCACCGGGGTTTGCAAGGCCCTTAGACACTATCGAGGTGAATGGCTAGGGATCCACTACGAGGCCTTAACAAAGTTCCACTAGCTTCAGAAAACTCGCTACAGTTTATGGGAAGAGCACTTGCAAGAATCCCCCGTTTGACCGCCATCGCGCAAAATCAACCCGAGAACCTCCTTGCATGCAACTCCCCTACTGCCCTTGCCCCTTTCAGGTAAGGTAGTCTTCCACTAGCTTTCCTAATTAGTTAGCCAAGGGGTCCCATTCCTCCCTTGTGGTGGCACATGTTTCTCAAGTTAAGCTCCATGTTCCAATTAGAGATAATAATGATCTTGACATGAACATAAATAAAATAACAGAATAATTGGAACATGGACATAATGAAATATTAACCCAAAACCATATAATGCAATAGCATAACTATCCAAGTGAATCAGGGGTAAACATGGTAAACAGGACAAACAGACTAGGGTGACCTATTGGGTCCCATCAAAATTAAACCTATGCATTGAATAAATGATATTAAAGAACATTATTGGGTAACAAAAGTGATCAAGGGCACAACTTGCCTGGCACTTGAGATTCCAGTTACCAGGGTAATTCTTCAAATCCTCGACCTCATTGCTAGTCATACAAACAGACATGGTATAGACAAAATTAACATCACACCAAACATAAGAACATACTGCATAATAATAATCTACTCGTTGCTACGAGATCGTGGGATCGAGAACTACAAAGATCGAAGTCGTGGTCATCAAATTATGATGTGATTAAAGGATTAAACTAGGTTTTATTTTATAATTCCAGAGAAAGATAACCAACAATGGTAATTAATTCAACTTTAGTTTAAATTATAAATTGACTATAGATCATATTTTAGTAGATAATGATGAGCACATTAACAAGACTAACCAACATAAGTTAAGTAAAAATCTAGTCATAAAATAATGAGACATGGTATAATAAATATTGTTATTGCATAGTAAATATTTATACGAGACTAACGCAACTTGAACGGATCAAATCGGAGTTAAAACGGAGGAGTTACGAATTTCCTAAGATTTTATGTATTTGATATAAAATTAATTAGGAAATAAATTTTAAAGTGGTTTTCATGTCACAACAGTGGCACTATTTGATAAACAATAATATTATAAAATTATAGGAACTGAAATGGACTCATTTGTACTTAATATAAATTTCCATGAATTAAATGGGTTTCTGCAATTATTTTTAAACCCAAAATCAATTTCTAAACTCCTTTTCCCTATTTTCTTTATTTCCTGGACTACGCCTCAATTTCTATAAAAGACAGGGGCCTCTGCGCAAAGGTCCTAAGACTCAATCTAACCCGAGGGGTACTGCGGGTTGATTCTTAAATACTACTAGGGCTCTTATGCAAAGTGCTATGGCCAAAGGGGTATGGAGAAATTTGGGCCGCAAGATCTGACCCGGACGGCTAGGGTTTTATGAAGATGGGATCTAATCCCGGTCATCGAACTACCATCCTACGGCTCAGATTCGTTTGACGAAGGGGTATGCTGATTCTAATCCTGACCGCCCACGCAGAGATCAACGTCCCGAAGCAATCAGCCGCACATTTTAATCACCACCGTTCACCATAATCCAATGGTCGAGCGACATCCATCTTCCTCCCCCAACACTCACACAGGCGGCTTGCGGCGGCGCCCGAGCGCCACCCGGTGGTCCCTCATCGGCGAACACCCGGTCTCACCCTAGAGCGCCTCTCACTCCCGACTAACAAGCGCAAAGCGAAATCCGCAGTATAGCTAATCTAACATGCAGAATCTTACAACGAATTGAGGCCCGAAACCTCCTGCTCACGGTGGAGCACGGCCCGACGATGATGTCCATGATCCGGCGAGCGATTCAGTCCGAGCCAGTGGCCCTAACCGACCAACGACGCAACGGTAGCATCCGCAAGGTTAAGCGAGCCTCCCTGACCCGACAGAGAGCCCACGACGATGGTGAAAGCACTCAACCACCATGGCTGCTCCCGACTCTCATCACCATTTCTTAGTTTGGCGCCTGGCCCACTGCTTGAGCCGATCCCCGGACGAGAGGAGGTGGCCAGGTTTTATGAGTAGTCCTGCGAGAATTTCGACCGGCGGGTTTGTAGGTCAAGTCGTTGATTCCGTTGGCCGCCTGCGTGATCTCCACGCGGACCCATGGCGGCGCCCTCGCGTTCTAGTAGAGGGGATAAGTCTAATTGTCCGAACCCATGTGTCAGCGATCTAGAGCGAGGAGATACGACTGGCATGCGGCACCACCGGTCAGCGAAAGACTCGGCGCGTGGAGGAAGGCTGACGCGTATGGTCCACCTGGAAGTGATAGCGGGCGAGCAGCGCATAGGATCTGACAGAAGAGGGCCCGCGTGGCGGCGACAGACCATTTCCCACGGGATGCGTGGAGGTGAAGTGGTAAAGTGGGCCGGCAGATGAATCTTGGCCCAAAGTAGGTGAGTTCTTTCCTTTTTTCCATTTTTATTTTATTTTCAAATTTCGAATTTAGAATTCAAATTTCAAATCTGCAACAATCCAAAAATTACTAATCATAACAAAAATCTATTATTACTTTATTTTTTATCCTCACTTAAGTTAATGATTTTAAGTATGCCACTCATACATACAAAAATAGGCATTTAACAACATAATTCCTAGTTGGATAGAATCTCATAGAAAGAAATTTTTAAATACATATGTTAACAAGGTAATAATTTAGATTTACATATAGACTCTTTTTCTTAACCTTTATTACGTAACATACTTTCTTTTATTGTTCCAAGTCTCAATTTTAAATTTTTGCTTTCCAAACTTGGACTTAAGCTTTGAGTTACCATACTATTATTATTTATTTGTTTTTTGAGAGATTTACTTTATGAAGGAAATGAATTAATTATTGGCAGATATTTTATTATTAATTTTTTTCTCCTACCAATTTTTTGGGCTTTACACCGGCCTTTGTGGCCTCCTCAACGGGGACTAGGTTCTTTGGAACCGAACCTCAGTAAACAAATCACCGTGTTCATTTGTGTTGATCTCCACTTGATTTGTTTTCCCTTCTGTTCTCTCTCTAAAAAGTTCCCTTCCTCATATTGATTTGAGTTTGCTTCCAGGGTTATCCACAATGATTGAGCAACTCTTGGCAAGGAGAACTACCTTCCGCACTCCGATTTATTTCTATCATTAATCTCAGGCATAGTGCATGTTCTAAGTTTATAATTTTTAGGTTTTGCCTATTTACCCCCCCTCTAGGCAACTTTCACTAATTCACCCCCTCTTAGACGTCACCTGTTTCCTTCAATTGGTAACAGAGCCTGGTTTGGCTCATTTGAAATGCTTTAGCTTCACCGCTAAAGGAGCCATCACTTTTCAGAGAAAGGGGACCCATAGGCCACCACACTTCGACGACACTAACTTCCCATATTATACTGCTAGAATGGCTTGTTACCTAGAGGTCGTTGATCTAGCTGTTTGGAGTCATTCGTGACGGGATGAAACCACCCAAGAATCCCGAGAAACCCACCACGAGTGAGGAAAAAGAAATTCATTTAATTGCTAGAGCAAAAAAATTGCTTGTATGAATCTCTTAGCATGGATATTTTTAATCAAGTTTTTACATTAAAAACTGCTAATGAGATTTGGCTAAAATTGCATGAGCTCCATGATGGCACATCTAATGTCCGTGAGTAAAAACATTGCCTAGTCTTCAATGAGTATAATTCTTTTGCTATGAAGGATAATGAGCTTGTTAGAGACATGTATTCTCGTTTGAATCTAATAATCAATGAGCTCAATTCTATTGGCATAAATAAGCTAGGTGATGCGGGCATTGTGAGGAGATTATCTCCCTGCTACCACAACAAAGATATGGGAGCATCATCACTATTCTTCACAATATGGAGGACTTGAGTACAATGACCCCGACAATTGTGATTGGGAAAATCACGGCTTTTGAGATGTCGCGAAAAATGTGTTGGGAGAGGAGCCCACTTCTTCAAGACCATATGCTTTTGCATGTGATGAAAGAAAAGGGAAAAAGAAGGCTCCCACTTCAAGTTCCTCAAGTGAAGAAGAGGAAGAAGAAGAAAGTAATGATGATGAAGATAATCAACCATCAACATCATCCTCCGAAGACGAAGAAACCATCCGACACGTCGGAAAGGTAATGGGGATGATCCACAAGATTAATCTAATGGGGATGATCCACAAGATTAATCTAATGGGTGTGCCCTCTAGGTAGAGGATCTTCTCTTTAACATTGGCAGGAAAAAGCAAAGAAAGAGAGGATGCTTTGCATGTAGGGAAAAGGGCCACTTCAGGGACAGCTGTTCAACTAGGGCTAGACCAAAAAAGGGGAGGAGCAAAGGCAAGGCGCTAACAAGTGTCAAAACTTGGGATGATTGTTTAAGCAAAGATGAACCTCCAAGGATGTGCAGCCACCGGTCCTCATCATGCTCATCACGATCATCACGCAAGTGCCTTATGACAGGAGGTAAAATAAGTATTCCATCCTATAGTGATGACAACAGTAGTGATGATGAAGGTGATGGAAAGCCCTCCATAGATAAGCTTGCGGAAGCCGTTAAATTTTTTCAGGATGTTTGCACTAAACAAAAAACTCAACTTAAAACTTTGAAAAATAAGTTGATTAGCTCTCAAAATGATTATAAAGGTTTGCTAGAAAAATTTGAAACATTTGCAATATTAAATTGTGAGATATCAACTAAAATTGAGCAATTAGAATCTAGTGCTCCATCCATAGCTACCGATGATAGCCTTATTAAAAAGAATGAAAAACTTAAGGTTAAGTTAGCTAGCTCCCAAGAAGCTATTGAAAATTTGCTAGGGAAAATGAAAATTCTTAGCATAAACAATAATGAGGTAACTACTAAGCTAGAAAACATTGGTAGCACCCTAGGGGCATCTATAGTTGAAATTCCTAAAATTATTAAAAAAGATGCTTCTACTTCTTTCTTTGATTTAATTGATAATTCTAACCCCTGCAATCAAGTTCATGTTAAGAATGTTGTTATAGAAACATGTTCGGACGAGATTGCAATGGAGAATGAGCAATTAAAGCAAGAGGTGGCTTGCCTTGCCAAGACTTTGTATGACAAGAAAGGCAAAGCCAAACAAATCCAACCTCCACAGGATAACACCACTGCAGGAGTGAACAAGCCTGTGGAGGGTGAAATTGTGATTTGTAGGCTATGCCACAAGGAAGGCCACAAGTCTTTCCAATGCAAGGCGAAGACCAGGGATAAGCAAAAGCAAAAGCTCAAGCAAAAGCCAACAAGCAAAGTCTCTAACATCTACGTCAACAAGGTGGACAAAAAGGCTGCTACACCATATTTGATCAAGATGAAAAGAATGGAAAGGTGATAGCAATCAAGGCTAACAAGCAAGCCAACAAAGGGAAAGGGACCAAACGCATCTGGTGCCAAAGGAAATTATTTCAACCATGAAAAGCACCAAGAAGGTTTGGATCCCGAGAGAGAAGTGAGGAGTCCGAAGGAGGGGAATTTGGAGACTTGGCAAAATTGGGATGTATATCATGGGATGCATCATTTTGGATCAAGATTATTGCCAAGTGGGTTAGTGTATACTTTGGACCCAAATTCCCCACCTGTTGGGGACTTGTTCTCAAAGGCTATGAATTAAGAACAAGGCAACATAGAATGTTAAATGTTAAAGTCCTTCGTCCGCTAAAGCATTATTTCCCCAAGGATTTAATGAGCTTCGGACGAAGGTTATGAATAATATATCACGAAGGTCACACCTTCGTGATCAAAGATAAAACAATGTGAAATGAAATACAAGATATAAAACGTTATAAAATATCAAGAATAAATAACATTATTCACTCATTTTATAATGTGAACTAAAATATTAAAACATAATATTTAAGTACGTTTATACCTTCGCCTTGGCAGGAAACAATAATTCCAGAATAATGCGTCAACAATTACAAGATTGCGTGAACAGTAAAGGAATATTGTTCACTATTTTTAGGCACAGGACGCAACCTGTAAGAAATTACAATCATACCCCTTACAAAAGATTACAATTATGACTCAGACCCTTATGGACTAAAAAGTCATTCCATCTTTAAGTCGGTTCGATCCTTCGTCTTCGGATGTGTTGTAATATCGAAGCTTTATGAGCGGTAGCTTCGGTACCACGTATAAACAGATTTGGCGAAGGTGTTTCTTCCCGTAGGACCTTCGGCGACGAAGCATGGTCCCAACAGTAGCCCCTTCGCGGCGCTAGATCGTTTTTCGTAATGAGCTTGATCCGTGAAAAAGTCTCTTAGGCTTCGGGAAGCCGAAGGTCCGAAAAACACCTTCCCTGAGCTCGTTGCCGGGAAACGATACAATTTTCGAGCACGGAGCGGTCCCACCATGCAGGTTCTCCTTCTCGGGTTTTGTGGCCCACTGTTCAGTGGGTGCGAGCGACTGTTTGTCTGGTGTAAAAAACTTGACGATTCACCTTCTTACCTGCAGCACTATATAAACAGACGAGTAGGTGTAAAGTTACCACAGCATTCATTGCTATTGCACTATTTTGCTGCCAAAAATTTAACCATAGCCGAAGCTTGACTTTTGTGCTCAAACGAAGCACCACTTTGGATTCTGCTTTGTCAGAAGAAGGGCTTCGGAAAAAAGGTTATGAATTTCCAAAAAACTTCAAGAAATTCATAATCAAATGGCCAGAATGCGCTCCACTGCCAGGGTTGAGCGTGATGGAGATGGGACCGAAGCCACTGAAATTGTTCCGATTTCCGAAGCAATGAGGCGTTCTGGGTTGGTTTCATCAGAGGACACACCTGTTGCCGAAGCAACTCAAGCTGATGTTGAAGAAGTTGGTTGCGAAGATGATTACAGCTGCGGGATGCCGAGTAAACCTAGTCATCTGGACTTTGGAAAGTCCACCATCTCTGAAGCTGATCTTCCTAAAATGATGAAGCTGGGCTATTTTAGTGAAGCCAAGAAGGAATTAATTCGTTTTGGTGGAGAGGAAACTATCCCAAAGCCAGGAAAGGATGAGGTAGTAGTCTTCAAAAGTTTTCTTAAAGCTGGTTTAAGATTCCCCCTAAACAAGATGATTGCTGTTGTACTGAAGAAGTTTGGGATTTACCTTCATCAGCTGACCCCTAATGCTATCGTTAGGTTAAGGGTTTATATTTGGGCCCTTCGTAGCCAGGGAGTGGAACCGTTCGGTGAGGGTTTCTGCCGAGTTCATGAATTACACTAGCAGACTAAAGCCAGAGGAGATGGTCTGCATGAGAATTTTGGCTACTACAACTTTGCTTACCGCAAGACTACGAAGTTTCCAGTGATAAGCTACCGAAGCAAATGGCCAGCCAGATGGAAGTCTGAATGGTTTTATGTTAAAGTTGATGAAGATGAAGATAAATTGGTGCAGAGTCCGCTAGAACTGACCTTCGGAGAGACGAGACCCCAATGCAACATGATAATGGGGAGCCCGAGTCAGATTGCTTTGGCTGAATTTCGAGTGATTTCAGATCATATTGGCACTAGAGACTTAGTGCAGGAAATTTTGGCTTTTAGAGTGTTCCCAACGATGAGGGAGTGGGAGATGCCGAAACTAGAGGGAGAAAAGAAGAAGGGAGAACTTGTTCGATTGCCTTATCACTACAAGTTTAAAAAACATTTTAAAGCACCCTGCCAAGAGTGGTTGGACACAATTGAGGTTATGTGCAACGATATCCTCGGCAACTACTCTAAGAAAGAAGATCAGTTAATGACTGCGGCCTTCGGCACTCGTCCGAAACGAAGATTGAATCGGGTGTTGGATGCCTTGAATTTTGATTACCCTAACTATGAGCAATTGGGCGGAGATGCCGAAGGCCAGAAAAGAAAAAGGATTGCCAACATCCTTCACAAAGAGGGTACCAAATTGGATAAAAAGGATAAAGAAATTTCTGAGAAAAGAAAACCGAGCCCTGAGCCGAAGATAGCTGCTCCAAAGAAAAGAAAAGTTGCATCCCCGAAACCAAAGACGTCGCGCCAAGAGGAAGAAGCTCCTGCTACACCTTCTGCTGCCGAAGTGGAAGAGATTCTAAAGGTAATGACTGAACCTTTGCCTATCAAGCTAAGTTCGCTGGCGCCAGAACTGACGAAGTTTTTTTAGAAGGAAAAGGAACCTTCGGCAACAGAAAGTCCTGCTAAGCCGAAAAAACGGAGAATTATCCAAGTGGCCGATGTCATTCATCAAACACCGCCACCAACATCGGCGTCGAAAATACCATTTATTGAAAGTGCTGGCACTGCCGAAACCACAGCCACCGGAGCCGAAGCCACCGGAGCAGCCACCGAAGCCGAAGCCACCGGAGCCGAAACCGAGACCGCCGAAGATCCTAATCTAGAAACCACACTTGGTGATATTGATAACATACTTCTAAAAATGGCTGAGGAAGAGGCTGCTGCGGCCGCGGTGGACACAAGAATTGAGAAAGGAAAAGAGCAAATTGAAGATACTTTGGAAGAGAAAAACTTCAATTTTCAAGATATACTGGGACAAGAGTTATCAGAAACTGAAAAAGAAGAGCTAAAGAAATATGCTGTATCCTGTGGGTACAAACCAGGGGATCTGCTGTTTGGTGGAGTCAATGAAGGGAAACTAAGATGCCTTCAGAATCGAACCGAGGCCAAGGTTGTTAGGACTTTTTCAAAGAACGTTGGCCTGCCGAAGATTGAAGCGGACCTCTGCAGGTATCAGCGACAGCATATCGCCGGTAGCTTGTTCTATGCTAATTTCAAGGTAAAAACTCTCAACTTTTTATTGTTTTTTGAATTAAGATGTTTTCTGACGAAGGTTGTTTTGGCAGAGTATATTACTAAGTAAATTGCTGAGGATGCAACAAGATCTTGAAGACGAGAAAAACGAAGCTACCATCAAAGATCTAGAAAACAAAGTCGAAAGTTACGAAGCTGCTTTGAAGAAAAAGGACTTCGTCATTCAAGACCTTGAAAATAAAGTTAAAGATCACGAAGCTGCCTTGGAGAAGAAAGACTTTGTCATTCACTTTATGGAAGGTTCACTGGCTGAAGCTCAAGCCGAAATTGACAAATTAAACAGCGAATTACTCATAAAATCAGAAAAATCTGAGCAAGAAAAGAAGAATCTCGAAACAAGTCTCAAGACCGAAATTGAGAAGAATTCAAATTTGCAGAAATCATTGAAGGAGCTTCAGGAAAAATGCTTAGATTTCGGCAACCGATGTGTGCAGCGGCTGAAGGATGTGTTTTACTCAATTGGAGCCAGCTCTGATAAGTTTACACCTTCAGCTGAAAACCTGCCAAGCACCTTTGAATACTGTTGGGGGCCTTCGTCCTCCGAAGGTCCTCAAAAACATGATTTGACAATGTTTTCCAAGTGGATTATATGAACAGGTATTTTCGGATTCAGAATTATGGATATGGAGCACGACTAGGACGAAGCCTGAACCAGACGAAGGTCGAGGGCAGCCGAAGCTGTGCGCAGGGAAGCTTCGGCGCGATGGCATAAGGGGGAACCGACTTAAAGATGAAAAGACTTCGGGGGCCTCGACAGATTTCCATAAACCGTTAACAAATGTAATGGACATGGATGTAATTTTACGTGGGCTGCGTCCCGCGTCTATAAATAGATGAACAGTACTCCCGTACTGTTCACGCTGACTTGGCATTGTCTTTTGCGTCACGCTTGTACTTCTACCTTCTCTCAGGACCGAAGGTACATTTGTAATTTGAAATCATTTCTATTTCTCCATGTTAATAAAATAGAAATGATCTTATGTTGATGTTTATATTTCACGCTTTATATGAATCCTTCGGCATTATTTATTATATTTACGAAGGTATGTCTCTTGTGACCTTCGTCCTAAAGCATTATTTCCTGAAGGGGCGTAATGTTTCGAAGGACGAAGGACCTTAATGTTTAACATCTTCTATGTTGCCTTGTTCTTAACTCGAAGCATTTGAGAACAAGTCCCCAACATTGGCGCCCACCTCCGGTGAACTCACTTCCACTTCGAGTTTTTGTGAACACCTTCGGAAGCTATAGACCTTCGCTATGGCGCCGAAGAAAGCTTCAGCGACTGGGGCAGGAGCACTACAACCGCTGGACCACAACCAGGAGACCGTCTCTCTTCGGGAGGCCCGAAGCCAGAAGAGAAAAGCCGTCAGCCCGACGCTTGAGGAAGAAGAGCTAGATCAAGAAATCAGAGAGATGGAGATGCTACATCAACAAGTGCAGAGGAAGAAGGAGAAGATGGCCCGCCTAGCTGAGTTGCAAAGGCAAATAGACGAAGCCTCTGAGGAAGTTCGCCATCTCACTCACGATGAGCAGAACAGAAGGCCTCATCAGAAAGACCTTCATCAGGAGGGCTTCGTCAACGAAGATGACTGGTATGATAATTTCCATCAGGGAAATTTTGTTTTCGATGATGCTTCTCCTCTGTCTGCTGAGCTGCAGGCTACACCTTGGCCTCCATCCTATAAGCCACCCCAGCTTCCCATGTTTGACGGCCACTCCGACCCGAAGCAATTCTTGATGAGCTACGAAGCAACAGTGTCTTCGTACGGGGGCAATGCTGCAGTCATGGCGAAGTCTTTCGTTATGGCCGTCAGGAATGTTGCTCAGACTTGGTATTCCTCTCTTCGGCCAGGAACAATCACTTCATGGCAGAAGCTGAAGGATATGTTACTGACCAGCTTTCAAGGATTTCAAACGAAGTCGGTCACAGCTCAAGCCCTCTTCCAGTGTATTCAGGATCACGAAGAATACCTTCAGGCGTATGTCCGAAGGTTCTTACGATTGAGGGCGCAGGCACCAACGGTGCCCAATGAAATCGTTATCGAAGCCATGATCAAGGGGCTTCGTCCTGGACCCGCAGCTCAATACTTTGCTCGGAAGCCTCCTCAGACCCTGGAGAAATTGCTCCAAAAGATGGATGAGTACATTCGTGCTGACAATGATTTTCGCCAAAGAAGGGAGGAGGCCTTCAGATTTTCTGAAATGACCAGGGGCTTCGGAGGAAGATACTACCCGAGGCATGTCCGTTCCATCCACAACACTCAGAATGATGATAAGGGGAGTCAGCAAAACAGGCCGCAGTGCTCCTCACAGGCTTCGGGGCAACAACAAACCTCCTTCCGGCCACCAGCTCCAAGAGGCAGAGGCGCCAGGGGCTTCGGCGGAAGATTCGGAGATCAGCCAAGGAGACTGTTTTGCTTGTTCTGTGGAGAAGGCAAGGGCCATACCACTAGGACGTGCCATGTTACAATCCAGAAGCAAAAGGAAATAGCCGAAGCTGCATCTCAACAAGCTCAGCCGAAGCAGGTCATGCATACTGCTTCGTATCATCCGCCTTATATCCCACAATACATAGACAACCACCCTGCAGCTTCTGTAGCTTCGGCAAGTCAACCTCAAGCTTCCTGGCAGCAGCTTCCGCCTCCACCTCCATTGCAGCAAGGTCAACAGCCAGAAGGGAGTCAATACGCTCCACATCAGAGGGACTTCAGAGAACAGTCCGAAGCTCGCACAGTCAACAGCACTGTGCCAGAGTCGAAGCACATTTATTGACATATCCTACCTTTGATAGCAGTCTTTTCTATTCAGTTTTATTTTCTGTGAAGCAAAAAACATTGATAGTTTTCATGTAATAATTTCGTTGTTTCCTACGAGGAAAATCTATTTGCTCCACAAGCCTAAGTTGCTGAAGCCTAAAACTTTTTCCGTTACCAAGGAGGACCTTCGGATTAAAAATCCTTCGGAGTAACAGAAAGTCGTTCTAAGGAACGCAGAGTAAGTTTATGAAGTCACAAAAAGCCGTTCCAAAGGGAGCGCAGTGTAAGTTTTCTGCTCAGAAGTCGTTCCTAAAGGAATGCAGAGCCTACAGCGAAAAGTCAACGCTGATACCGCCTAAGTAAAAGGCGAAGAAGCTCCTAAGGGAGGCTTACAGCGAAAAGTCAACGCTGAAACCGTCTAAGTAAAAGACGAAGAAGCTCCAAAGACGTTCCTAAGGGAATGCAGAGCTTACGAATATATTTTATGTGTATCTTCGGAACAAATGACACATGCATAACATAACATCATCACATCATTTTGCATAGCATAAGCATCATACATCATATTGCATTTGGCAAGAGAAGGGGATACTCTCAACCTTCGAAAGGATGCTTTGAGAAGGTGACATCGAAATTGTATAGCTTCGGAATACAGTTTCGAAGAATATTTTTACGAAACGTGGGCGAATTTTATCAGATCAATATCAAAGTCGTATAGCTTCGGAATATAGCTTCGGAGAATGTTTTCACGAAGCATGGATATCATTCATCAGAGTAATTTTAACGAAGAATGTCTTCTTCACGAAGCATGAAAAGAAGGGAAGGTGTTTTTTCGCCGAAGGCTCAAAAATGGTATGTATTTAAAGTTTCATGCATCGTAAAGAATTCAATAATGAAAAGAGACTTGTATATTACATTCAAATGTACAAAGTGTTGCATAGATTACACTTTAAATGTTTTTTCCAAATAGCATCTAATCTTCTCTCAATACTGCTTCGGCGGCTTCATTCAGAAGTTGGTCAACAACCTTGTCCATGATAGTTTCGGCCATTTGTTTAATTTCTTCATCCCCTTTTGTGTGGGGGTCGGCAGCTGGTTCAACAGTTTCTGAGCGAAGAGAACACTTCTTCATTACTTTTACAAATTGCGAGCAAAGTTTAAAATGAAAATTACAACGCAACAAGAACGACTAATTGGTACCTAATTGTCTTTCGGGCTCCGTACTCCTTTCGGCAGCTTCTGCTACTTTTCTAGCATCATGAATGCCTTTTTCGCTTCTTTGGATGATCTCTTGCGCCATTCCTCGGCCGCCGTCGTTCCAGATATCAGTAAAAAATTTGCCACCAACCACGCTTGCTTCGGCCGAGGGGTCCTTGATATCTTCGGAAGATAAGGTAGCTTCGGACTGAGCTAAAAATTTTACATGCCCGCAACCTTTCTTCTCTAAGACAGAAGCAATTCCTCTGGCGCCCGAAAAAGCGCATATGTCGCCACGACTGTTCAGAATCTCTTCGAAGGCCTCTGCTTCGTGGCTAATCCATTCCAGCGGATCTTCGGGATTGCCTCGAGAAAAATTCTCTTCGCTGGAAAAGGCGCCGACGCTAGCAAAGCTGGTTTTAATTTTATTCACGCATTCTATAGATTTAACATAGCATTTCCCCTGAGATGTGCGAAGCTCCTTAACTCTTGATTCCAATTTGCTGACCATAAAATCACTAAGTTCTCGTTTCGTTTCCTCAAGCGCGCGCTCCTCTTTAGCTCTAGCCAGCTGTTTCTGAAGATCTTTAATCTCGCGTTTTTGAGCTTCGGTTTGGGCCTTTGAAGCAGCTTCGTCTTTTTTCACTTTATCTACCAGTGTAAGCAGAATTTTATCTTTTTCCAAAGCTTCGTTTCTCAGTTTGATAACTTCGGAGCGTAAATTATTAAACGCAATTTCATAACTTTCATCTTCGGCGCTCTTTTGCGCTCTTAGCGCGTTGCTTAGGATCAGGCCCTATACGAAAAAGAATTCATATAAGAAAAAAGGAATGAGTTGCGTAAAAAAATAATAAGGGGGGGTTTTTTTTTCTCAAGCGTTTAATTCCCGTACCTTCAGGCTGTTATACGCAAGACTGTCTGCGAGATCTTCTTTCGTCATGGCGCTTAATCCAGATTCAAGCTTCGGGAAACCAATACTCCTGGCCATCTCTCGGCAGACAGATAGCTCTTTGTTGTCAGGCAGGCAGTATAAGAAATCATCTTCATTTGTCCCATTGAATATTACTGCCCCCTTTGGATATTTTAGCTCCTTTGCATAATGGTTAGCTTCATGAGTTTCTTCTTCAGATAGTTTTTTCCCCGAAGCATGTCGTATGATGTAATCACACATGCTGGCAGGCGCTTCGGGGATGGCAGTGTCAGTTTCTTCAACTAAAATTGGTTCTGGTATTTTTATTGCTTCGGCTTCCAAAGTTTGCTCCTTGAAGGGCTCTGAAGGCCCAGCTTCAGCTTCAGCTTGTTGCGTCGGAGCTTCAGAAGAAGCTTCAGCAATTTCAACACTCTTTTTTGGAGTTGTGCTTGAAGACTTAATTGTCTCCAAGACATCTAGTACATTTACCATTCTCTTCCTTTTTGGGGTCACCATTGGACCCTTTTGGATTTTTGCTGCTTCGACATTTGCTACAGGACTCAAAATTTCTGATGCTTTTTCCTTAGTCGGATTTTTCGCTTCTTCCATTTTTTCTGTGGATGGCGCTTCGGCCATCTCTGCGATTTCTGGCAGCAAGGTTGGCTGTTCAGCTTCGGCGGCCGAAGAAGTTTCTCCGGTGAACTCAGGCACCGAAGCTGGTTCAATATGGCGTGGTCGGTGTGTGAGGACCTTCAACCTTTTTTCTTTCGGTTCTGGCTCGCTAGGAGCAGTTGCAGCTTCTTCTTTTTCAGAGGTTATGTTTTTCCTTTTTTGCCTTCGGATGGGATAACGATAATCAGGGTAGAAGAACCCGACTGCATCAAACACTCGGTTGAGTCTCTTCTTTTTTCGGCCTCCGAAGGCTGCTGATAGTGCAGTATTTTCAGCCTTCGAATATGCCCCAAGTAATTCATCACTTAATGTTTCAATGCTTTTCAGCCAGTCATCATCAGGTTCAACAAATTTATCTGCATATTTGAATGTGTACTTTAATCTGACTAGTCCGCCTTCGTCGGACTCTTTGATGGTTTCCTTCGGCATTTCCCACTTTTCTGCAAGTGGCCATACCCTGAAGGCAATGTGTTCTTGGACCAAGTCCCTTGTCCCAATAAACGAGCAGACTACCCCGAAGGCTCTTTGGCATTCTTCGGCGGCTTCGTCCATTTCGACCTTCGGCCTTCGAAGACCGAAGCGTTGCCAGATTGGGTGCATAATGATACTCTTCACATTCTCTTGAGCTGTTAGATCATTCTTTACATAAAACCATTCAGTCATCCAGGCTCCGGGCCACCTCTTCCGAAAGGTCGGCACAGGGCAGCTTGACCCGGAGCGGGCGCCGAAGCTGTAGCACCCAAAGTTGTTGTGGTATTGCTCCTTTCCCCAGGGCTTCGTCTCGTATAATAACTCATGAATGTTGCAGAAGCTTTTAGCGTTCGGTTCCAAACCTTGGCTCCTCGCAGCCCAGACAAACACTCCCATTCTTATGATGGCTTCGGGAGTGATTTGATGCAGATAGACTTGAAATGTCTTTAGTACCTCAACAACAAAGTTGCTCAGGGGGAATCGAAGCCCAGCCTTGAGGAAGCTTCGGAAAATCACAACTTCATCTTCTTCGGGGGTGGGAGAAGTTTTTTCCCCGGCATCAGCTCTCACAATAGATATGTCTCGGAAATATCGCCCCCTCATATTATCAATGTGACTCTGCTTGATGGTCGTTTTCCCAAAAACTGTGTGGCTTGGTCGCCACGGTCGATCTTCGGCCTCTTCCCCACCACTTTCCACATCATAGCTGTCGCTGTCATCAGTATCTTCGGACAAACCTTCGAGAATCTCCTTCGTGATTTTCTCTGTATTGGTCTCTGCCATCGCTATCAGGAACCCCAGATTCTTCTCCTCCTCGAGACTCAGCTTCGTCTCAGCAGGGATCTTCAGCTTCGTCTCAGCAGGGATCTTCTTGCCCTCAGACATCTTCGGAAACGCTAAAAAATTGTTCCCGAGGCCGAAGCTTCGAAATCAAAAAGACCAGCAAATCTTAATGAACAAGAGCTAAAAATTTTAGTGGGCCGAAGCAAAAGGCAAGTGTGCGTACCAAATGAGTTCGCGATGTGATCTTATTTATACGCCTAGGGCGTTGAAAATTGAAAGGCCCCGCTTGTCAGTGAATGTTGCTATTCTAGCAAAGGGAAGGTGTTTTTTCGGACCTTCGGCTCAAGGCCTTCGTCCATATCGCAATCTGAATTTATTATTTACAAATTAATATTGCGAGGGGCTACTGTTGGGGGCCTTCGTCCTCCGAAGGTCCTCAAAAACATGATTTGACAATGTTTTCCAAGTGGATTATATGAACAGGTATTTTCGGATTCAGAATTATGGATATGGAGCACGACTAGGACGAAGCCTGAACCAGACGAAGGTCGAGGGCAGCCGAAGCTGTGCGCAGGGAAGCTTCGGCGCGATGGCATAAGGGGGAACCGACTTAAAGATGAAAAGACTTCGGGGGCCTCGACAGATTTCCATAAACCGTTAACAAATGTAATGGACATGGATGTAATTTTACGTGGGCTGCGTCCCGCGTCTATAAATAGATGAACAGTACTCCCGTACTGTTCACGCTGACTTGGCATTGTCTTTTGCGTCACGCTTGTACTTCTACCTTCTCTCAGGACCGAAGGTACATTTGTAATTTGAAATCATTTCTATTTCTCCATGTTAATAAAATAGAAATGATCTTATGTTGATGTTTATATTTCACGCTTTATATGAATCCTTCGGCATTATTTATTATATTTACGAAGGTATGTCTCTTGTGACCTTCGTCCTAAAGCATTATTTCCTGAAGGGGCGTAATGTTTCGAAGGACGAAGGACCTTAATGTTTAACATCTTCTATGTTGCCTTGTTCTTAACTCGAAGCATTTGAGAACAAGTCCCCAACAAATACATTGAGGGCGAAGTTGATGCACTTGACGAAGTTATCGCTGGGCATGCCGATTTCTGCGCCCTGTTAGCTTCTCGAGGCACGGCTACTGCTTTCCTGAAGGCTGGCTGCACGCACGGGAAAATTGTTAATAGGCCAAACTTCAGTTTGTCGCCAGCAGATTTGATTGACATCCCCAGCCTAGCTCGAAGCATAGAAAACAGGTTTATGACCCAGATTTGGATAAATGGCGGGCGAAAAATGGCTGGTGACGAAGCTCGAAGCCACCTTAAGCCAGTAAGAAACTTATACTTGTTACTTTTACCTTCTCCTTGAACTCTGCGCTTTTCTCATTTCATTTTAATATGTACAGGATGATGAAGCTAAAGAATGACGAGCTGAAGCCTTAACAGATGTTCCAAAAGACTTTGCTGCATAAGATTCTAGAGAAAATTTTGTAATATGATTGTAAAAAAAACTTATGTAAATTTGTGCGTACCTTGTAATATATCTTTTCCCCTTTGTCCGTGTACGATCTGCTTTGCTATGGACGAAATTTTTCTTTTTGAGCCGAAGGCGAAAAACACCTTCCCTTCTTTTCGTACACAACGAAGCATGAAAATTTCTTCTTTCTGTTTTTCTCCGAAGCTTTATCCTCATAACCGAAACATCTGCCTTTTTTGTGTGATATGATGATAATGATCCTATGTATGTCTAAATGAATGTTTATGAATGCAAATGTCATCATGTAATGTATCGTGCAAATGAATGTCCGAATATATATTCGAAGCCATAATCATAGCCTTCACTCCCTTAGGAATGACTCAAATCGTTTTGCCGCTTATTTTTCGGCCTCACTGTTTACTTTTCGGTGTATCAGCGCTGACTTTTCTCTGTAAGCCTCCCTTAGGAGCTTCTTCGCCTTTTACTTCGGCGGAATCAGCGTTTATTTTTCGCTGTAAGCCTCCCTTAGGAGCTTCTTCGCCTTTTACTTCGGCGGAATCAGCGTTTATTTTTCGCTGTAAGCTCTGCATTCCCTTAGGAACGACTTTTGAGCTTCTTCTTGTTTTCTTTTCTTTTTCCTTGGCACTCGATGGTGCGTTCCCAGCTTTTACATTTACATCTTTGGGGGATATTGCTCTTATAAAGTTGAAATAAGAAAAAGAAAAATTACATGCTGTGGCCCCATTAAAAACCTTTCTCCCCCTTTAGAAAGGAAAAGAGTGCCACAAGAAAGAATAGAAAAAATTACATCAAACTA
Organism: Zea luxurians; assembly: GCA_029449295.1. NCBI lineage: Eukaryota > Viridiplantae > Streptophyta > Magnoliopsida > Poales > Poaceae > Zea > Zea luxurians. Next base: position 72,114,554 of record JAOPSE010000004.1, on the reverse strand, counting down.
AACATAATATCGCTGAAGCTCATCCGCATTCCATGATCTAGGAATGTCGTTGCCGTCCATATCCTTCAATCTGTAGGAACCGTGTCTTGACGAAGATACTACCAGAAAAGGTCCTTCCCACTTCAGCTGTAGCTTGCCTACTGTCTCTGGGTTGGCTACTCTTCGAAGCACCAAATGTCCTGGCTCAATATTCTTTAGCCGAACCTTTCTATCACGCCATTTTATTGTTTCAGCTTGGTATTTATTGATGTTTTCCACAGCTTGAAGCCTGATCCCTTCTATAGCATCTTTTTCCACAGAGTAATTAGCTTCAGTTTCGTCTTCTGCCGAAGCTACTATTCTTATTGATCCTGCTTTTGCTTCTTCCGGAGTTATTGCTTCGTCACCAAACATCAATTTCAATGGTGTAAAACCTGTTGATCTTGATATTGTTGTGTTGTGGCTCCACACTACTTTGATTAATTCATTTGGCCACTTTCCCCTAGGCTGATTGAAGATTAACTTCATTATTCCTGTCATTATGATGCCATTATCCCTTTCAACAAGTCCATTTGACTCCGGATGCCGAACTGATGCAAAATGGATCTTCGTGCCAATTTGTTCACAAAATTCTCTGAAAGCTTCGGAGTCAAACTGCGTTCCATTGTCCACAGTGATGGCCTTCGGCACTCCGAAGCGACAGACAATATTTTGCGAGAAAAACTTTTGAATAGTAATCGAAGTTATTGTGGCTAAAGGCTTTGCCTCAATCCATTTAGAAAAATATTCCACTGCCACTACAACATATCTTAAGTTCCCTTGTGCTGGTGGTAGCGACCTAACAAATCAAGACCCCACCTTTGCAATGGCCAAGTGGGTTGTATTAGCTGGGTTAGAGACGAAGGTTGTTTTTGATCTCTTGCACATCTCTGACAGCCTTCACACTTTTGGACTAATTCCGCTGCATCCGAAGCTGCCTTTGGCCAATAAAATCCTTGACGAAAAACTTTTCCCAGCAAAGGCCTAGATCCAATGTGAGATCCACACAGGCCTGCGTGTATTTCCTTCATCAATTCTATACCGTCGGCTCTGGATAAACATTTGAGTAATGGAGAACAGACCCCATGCTTGTACAGCTCCCCTTCTATTATAACATATGGTCGAGCTCTTGCCTCTATTCTCTTGTTATAAGCTTCGTCATCTGAAAGAAAGTTACCCTGAAGGAAAGAGATGATCTCAGTTCTCCAGTCTTCACTATAAACAGGAGATATATTAAGGACTGCTCTTTCAAGAAGTTCAACCGAAGGTGCTTTTATTGTTTCGAAAAATACTTCCGAAGGTAAGGGCAGCCCCTGTGCTGCTGACTTGGCTAGCAAATTAGCATGTTCATTTTCTCCTCAAGGAATATTTTTGACAGAAAACCCTTCAAAGGAAGCTTCAATCCTTTGGACCGTGTCTAAATATTTCTCAAGCTTTGGGTCTCTTGCTTTACAACTCTTGTCAATATGACCAGAAATAACCTGGGAATCAGTTTTAAGAACCGCCCTTCTAATTCCCATTGCCTTTAACTTCCAAAGACCCAAAAGCAAAGCTTCGTACTCAGCAATGTTATTTGTGCAACTGAAATCAAGTCTTGCTGCGTAGCAAGTTTTAACTTTGGAGGGTGCGACCAACACAGCGGCTGCTCCTGTCCCGAAGGTTCCCCAAGAACTGTCGCAGAATACTGTCCAAACTTCGGCATCTTTACTCGCTGCGTCCAGTCAGCAATGAAGTCTGCTAACGCTTGGGACTGAATCGAAGATCTATGCACATAATCAATGCAGAACTCATTGAGTTCCGCAGCCCATTTTCCAACCCTTCCAGTAGCTTCTCTATTTCTCATAATATCTTTCAATGGTTGTGAAGAAGGGACAATTATATTGTATGCTTGAAAATAGTGTCGAAGCTTCCTTGAAGCCATCAAAACAGCATACAACACCTTCTCCAATTCTGTATAATTTTTCTTTGATAAACTAAGAACTTCGGATACAAATTATATTGGGGCTTGCTTTTTGACTTGCCCTTCAAGCTTCTCTTGGACAAGTGCCGCACTTACCGCTGAGTGCGAAGCTGCCACATATAACAACAGAGGAGCCCCTGGCGTTGGTGGAGTTAACGTCGTTAGGTCTATCAAATATTGCTTCAGCTCTTCGAAGGCTCTCTACTGAACTGGTCCCCATTGAAAAACTTCGACTGACTTCAGCACTTCGAAGAATGGTAAATTTCTCTCTGCTGATCTAGATATGAATTTGTTGAGAGATGCCAGTCTTCCTGTCAATCGTTGAGCCCCCTTCTTTGTGCTTGGTGGTTCCATTCGAAGGATAGCTTCGATTTTATTTGGATTAGCCTCAATCCCTTTTGTTGAAACTAGGTAGCCAAGGAATTTCCCCTTCTTTACTCTGAAAACACACTTTTCTAGATTCAGTTTTAGACCAGCCTGTCTAAAATTAGCGAAAGTCTCCTGCAGATCAGCAATGTGATTTTCTTGCTTCGTGCTTTTTACAATGATATCATCAACATAAGTTAGCACATTTCTGCCTATCTGAGAATGAAGAACCTTTGCTATCATTCTTGCTGAAGCTTCCTCCAGCATTCTTGAGCCCCTCAGGCATCCGAAGGTAACAATATGTTCCACTAGGGGTTATGAAGCTGGTTTTTGGCTCATCCTCCTTCTTCATCCAAATTTGATGATAGCCTGAAAAACAATCCAACAGACTCATAAGTTCTGATGAAGCTGCTGCATCAACTAGGGAATCTATCCTTGGCAATGGAAACTCATCCTTCGGACAAGCCTTGTTGAGATCAGTAAAATCAATACACATCCTCCATTTGCCATTGGCCTTTTTTACCATAACAGTGTTAGCCAGCCATTCTGGATACTTCACTTCTCTAATGACTCCGGCGCTGAGGAGTCTTTTTACTTCATTTCGAGCACCTTCGGTCTTGTCATCAGACATCTTCCGAAGCCTCTGGTTTCTGGGTCTGAAGGATGGATCAACATTGAGCGAGTGTTCAATAACATCCCTGTTGACACCACAGAGATCGTTAGCCGACCATGCAAAGACATCTTTGTTGTTGAAGAGAAATCTTATCAGGGTTTTCTCTTGTTCCTCAGACAATTGAGATCCTAACAGCACCTTCTGCTCTGCGATATCTTCGCATAAAAGCATGGGTTTTGGCTGATCGGCCGAAGCAGCCTTCTCCCTTCTGTACTTGTACTGCTCACAAGCTTCGACTTCATCTATATTGTGGATTGCCTTTGAATCAGTCCAATTCCCCTCGGCCTTTCTGGCAGCTTCCTGACTCCCATGAATAGCAATAGGTCCCTGATCCGAAGGTATCTTCATGCAAAGATATGCTGGATGAAGAATTGCTTCGAAAGCATTGAGTGTTCCGCGACCAATGATAGCATTGTAAGGATACTCCATGTCGACAATGTCAAACACAACTTGCTCAGTCCTTGTATTGTTGACGAATCCGAAGGTCACTGGCATGGTAATCTTACCAAGCGCTACAATCTGTCTTCCTCCGAAGCCACAAAGACGGTGCGTAGCATCATGAATCTTGTCTTCGGGCTCTTGCATTTGTTTGAAGGCCTTAGCAAATATAATATCCGCTGCACTGCCTGTATCAACAAAACATTGTGGACCAGAAATCCTTTGATCACACAAGAGATAACCATAGCATCATTATGTGGGTAATCCTTGAGCTGAAGATCCTCTTGAGAGAAGGTAATTGGGATGTGAGACCATCTTGACTTGATGAAGGGTCCTTGTACCCCTACATGTTATACTCTTCTCTGTGCCTCCTTCTTCTGTTTCTAGTTAGCCGACTCTGAGCATGAACCGCCTGTTATCGGGAGGATCAGCTTCGGAGCCGAAGCAGCTCTAGCTTGGTTCTTGAATGAAGCCATCAGCTCAAAAAGTGGAAGTGAGTTCACCGGAGGTGGGCGCCAATGTTGGGGACTTGTTCTCAAAGGCTATGAATTGAGAACAAGGCAACATAGAATGTTAAATGTTAAATTCCTTCGTCCGCTGAAGCATTATTTCCCCAAGGATTTAATGAGCTTCGGACGAAGGTATGAATAATATATCACGAAGGTCACACCTTCGTGATCAAAGATAAAACAATGTGAAATGAAATACAAGATATAAAACGTTATAAAATATCAAGAATAAATAACATTATTCACTCATTTTATAATGTGAACTAAAATATTAAAACATAATATTTAAGTACGTTTATACCTTCGCCTTGGCAGGAAACAATAATTCCAGAGTAATGCGTCAACAATTACAAGATTGCGTGAACAGTAAAGGAATACTGTTCACTATTTATAGGCACAGGACACAGCCTATAAGAAATTACAATCATACCCCTTACAAAAGATTACAATTATGACTCAGACCCTTATGGACTAAAAAGTCATTCCATCTTTAAGTCGGTTCGATCCTTCGTCTTCGGATGTGTTGTAATATCGAAGCTTCATGAGCGGTAGCTTCGGTACCACGTATAAACAGATTTGCCGAAGGTGTTTCTTCCCGCAGGACCTTCAGCGACGAAGCATGGTCCCAACACCTCCCATGACTAAGGTAATTAGATTTGTTGTATTTGGTGTTTTTAGATATGTGTATCTATTCCCTTGCATCTAGTTTTTACCTTTCATACCTAGTGTTGCAATTGGAATTTACTTTTGATTAGAAATGCATGCATACTAGGTTAATCATATGGTAGGATTCCTCACCTTCAATTCATATTTTTGAGCGAACCTACATAGTTTAAAATGTTTAATTAAGCATGGCACATAGCTTATTTAATATTCCTAAGAAAATGATACATCAGTTGATATTGTGAAATACTTCAAGTGGTATAATACTTCAATTATGCCTCAATTGGTATCATTTAACTTATATGTGCCAAAACTCGGATTATGGATAATTTGCCCCTCTTGATATCAAATCAAAGTGCATGTCTCCTACAAGTATTCAAAACTTGTATGCACACTTTCAGGGGAGGTTACTCTATAATCTAAATCTTTGAGACTAATACCTATTTTCAAGTCTATTATCTATAGTAGTCTCAATGAAAGGAAAATAGAGTCCCTGGAGAAAGACAACAAGCTTCCACTGCAAATCTACAAGAATTCCTATGTCTCACAAGCCTACCATTGGTCTTCAATTGGTCCGCAATTGACTTTCATTTGGTATCTTTGAGACTACATTTGGTATTATTCACATGTCTTCTCCAATATTTGATTAGACTATATTTCACATCTTATACTCCCCGTGTTGCTATAAATGCATATATTGTTAACTCATACTTTGTTACCTATGCATAAGAGAAGTTAGTCTAATCAAATCATGTCTTGCACCTCTATTTTTCACATGTTTTTTCCTAAGTAGAAGATCTCTGTCAGGGGAGTATTTCTTCATCACTAAAGAGGGAGAAAATTCTTTCTAAAAGAGAACACTCATTTAGAGGGAGTAACTATTTGGTGCTTCAATTGGTATTAATTGACAAATCCTTTATGAGGGCAAGTCTTATTTGCTTCCTATATGTTTTTAATGTCTTCCTTTTTGGTGGTTGATGCCAAAGGGGGAGATGTTGTAGGGACCAAAGCAATGAATTGTTATCAAACACTAAATACCACCAATTTAAAAATTTGATCCTTCAAGTGGTTTTGGATCTTTGGTCTAAAATAGGAAATAAGTGAATTATGGAGTTAGGGGGAGGCTTAAGTCCATAATATCACATTGTGGGGACAATAATAAATCCTAGCAAGTAGATTGCATATTTTCATTCAAATGTTTGCTATATTTGCTTGCTTTGGTGTTTGATGATCAACATAACCTGTGGACTTATGTGTTTGCTAGTGTTTGTGTTTGTAGTTCATAGGATGCTAAAGTAACTTGGACTAAGGCATTGAGGACAGCAACACCTCAAAAGAATACTTTATGAAGATCAAGTGAAGTGCAAGAAACAAAGACAAGTGTTGCCAGGCGGACTGTTTGGTGCCACACGCCGGATTGTCCGGTGCACCGGGGAACAGTAGCCCAATGGCGAGTTCCAGGTGGCACTGGTGAAGAGAAGGCACCGGACTGTCCAGTGCGACGTCCAGACTGTCTAGTGTGAAAGCTTGCAGCACCAACGGTCACCTACGGTGTCAGTCCAATGGCTAGGCGCACCGGACAGGGGCACATGACTGTCCGGTGACCCCACCGGACTGTCCGGTGTGCCACAGAGAGCAGCAACTTTTCTCCAACGACCAGTTTTGTGTTGGGGCCTATAAATGCACCCCAGCCGGCCATTTCAAGGTGTGGGAGCCCAAGCAACATACCAAGGCATATAGTAGACATTTCCATGTGCTCATACACCCATGTGCTTAATAGAATCACTCAGTGACTAGCGTAGGTGCTTTGCAAAGTGCTTAGGTTAGTTAGACCGCATTAGCGCTTGCTCTAGATGAATCCTAGTTAGTTGAGTGAGTTTAAAAAAACCACACAACCCCTCGGCTCTTATGCGAGTCGTTGTAATTCTACCGAGTGGGGCGAGAGTCTTGGGAGACCGTGACAACCTCGTTTGTGTCACGGCCGCCACCGTGTACTAGAGGGAACAAGGCCCGTGGCGTTTTCGGTCGGAAGCTCGATAGTGGAGTTGACAGGGAGCGTCCGAGAGGAGCCGAAAGTGGAGCACCACTTGCGCATGGAGAAGGCCCACGACTCTCTATGGAGTTACTCGAATGCGGTGTTTGGCCCTCGCGTGGGCTTCGCTTTGCATAGGGGCACCAACGAGGATTAGTCGAGACCTTGCGTGGTTCTGGATACCTCGTTAAAAATACCGACGTCATCCATGAGAGTTTACATCTCTACCTTGCAATTTAGCTTCTGCATTTATATTAAACATTTAAGTTTCAATCTTGTCTTTATACATATATTATTTAGCATTGAAACTTAGTCATTGCGGTAGAGATAGCAACACTTAGACAAAACCTAGTTTGCACATTATAGTTTGATTATTTGCATAGGTTTTGCTCTACGAATTTATTTGTGGCCTAGATTAGTGAAAGTTTTAGAATTCCTAATTCACCCCCCTCTTAGGCATCACCTATTTCCTTCACTATGGTTATGTGGTGTAAGTCATAAGGCTTAAGATCAAGCTCAAGAAACAAACAAGGTCACTAGAAGGAGTAGTAGTGTCAAAGCCAGAACCTAGAAGTAACCCAAAAGAGTTAATGAATAAGGTCACTAGAAGGAGAAGGCCCGGATCACTCGATATCGGTTCGTGTGGGTGCCTCCTACCCCTGGGTCCCACTCGTCGGTTGCCTACGCCCCTGACGTTAGGCCTGACAGCCCACCATCACCCTCGAGCCGCTGAGTGCCCTGGCTGGCATATTAGTGCGCGCCCGCAGCCTCGCCCGCGGGATCTGTACTCAGTCGTTGATCTAAGATTGGACGACCGAGAACGCCCGATACCCCTTCGCTCGACCGTTTTGTTAAAAAGACCCCCAGTTTCTTAGAAATCAACTCGTTGTCCTAGTTTTTTGCGCCTGAGCCCCTGGTTTCTTGCAGAGAGACCCCTGGACTTTATTTTAATCACAAAAATAGGTCTAAATTATGGTTTTGAATCCCAAAACTTGTAAATTTCATAATTTTGTCATATGAACTCCAAATGGGATGGTTCAAATTGCAAAATATTCATTATGATATTTTCTATCTGTTTAAATTATGTTCATCCACTGTTTCCATGCTTCAGATTTATGGTTAGTCTCTAGGTTGGAATAAGACTATGGGAATTTTATTAGAAATAAAATAAAGGTAAAACCCCAAGGAATATTCAAGTGCTTAACTTTGTAGACTTAATCCCATTTAATGTATGACCCCATCCCTAGAATAAGTTTATTTAAGTAAGTAATTTAGTGAGAAAGACTTAGAGAACAATAGACCACTAGGCCTAGTGATCTACACCAAAACCTAGATTGCACCTGTGTGTCTTTACCCTTTTTATTGAACTTGTGTTCACTCTGATGCATATGTTTGGTGTACTATTCTTTTGTCATTCCCTAAGTGTGTTGAATGAAAGATTGCTTTGCATAGACAACGAGCAGTCCAAGGTTCCTGAGTGTGTTGCAGGAGATTTCCCTGAGCAGCAACCTCGTGAAGGCAAGTGTCCTCTAACCCATTATGTCCTACTTACTTTATATTCATTGTCCCACATACCATGATCAACTAGTGTTATGTTTTTCCTGTCCTTGGTTATCCTTTGGGGATTGGTTACTATGATTAGTATCATGCTATTGCTTTACTTTAATCAATGAACATGATGAGGATATTTATGATACGTTGATGATATCTTGTTTATGATGATGAACTTGTGATATTTTAGGGGACTCGGGCTGTTTCCTAAGTACCTCTTTGTAAGGACCTATTCACTAGATGACCACCCGAGAAAATAGTACAACCATGAGGGTGGAATGGGATGCCCTTAGCTGATTAATTGGAGGAACATGGGGCTATAGTTTGCTTCGTCGTTGTGCCGTTAATGGGGGTTAGAGCATAGTGCTTGCTCTGCTTAGGGTGAGTGCCGAGGTTCATTTGTTTTGGTTTTGTTAGTCATCCACCTTAGGGAGGAGTACTGTGTTTGTACGACTGGTGAAACCTAACGAGCAACTACACACCAGGAGAATCTTTGTAAAGGATACGTAGTGATACCCTACTAGATCACCTAGGTAGTGGTCAATGCGGAGTAGCGCTCCTCGGGCAGAAAGGGAATCACTGCTCGTGGGTAAATTGTGCAACCTTTGCAGAGTGTTAGAAACTGGTATATCAGCCGTGCTCACGGTTAAGAGCAGCCTTGGGAGCTCCTTTGATTAGAGTAACTCTAGATATCTTTATGATGATGCTTAATGATGATGGTTATATTTATGGCATTTGGTATTTCCTCTTGGAGGGAGTACTATCTGGGTTAATAACGGGGGATTATTGCTAAAACTTGGCTCTCGACTATAATAAATACCTGACCAACTAAAAGCAACTCCTTTAAGCTTAACCCCACATATAGCTAGTCCACTTTAGCTAAACGAGACATTTGCTGAGTACGTTGATGTGTCGCACCAAACCCCAGGTTGTCCCCTTTGGAACCAGTGCTCAGGAGAAGATGAAGGCAACATGGAGGACTTTCAGGAGTCTTAGGACTACGACGAGTTCTAGACTAGATTAGTGGCAAACCATCAATTAGTTGCATGTGAAGGCCTTATCGTATTGCGTTTCGTCCAGCACTTTGATTATGATTTAAGTTAATAACTTTGTGGATGTTTTGGACATTGTGATGTATAAAGTACTTATTTCTGCTATTATTTCGAGCAATGTGTGATGATGTCCAACTATGTAATCGCTATGTACGTGAAATTCTGATCCTGGCACGTACATGGTTCGCATTCGGTTTGCCTTCCAAAACTGGGTGTGACACCATGTCAGCAAAGCCAATGGGTGGATTAAAGCACCTTTGGGTGTCCCATATAAGAGGAAGGCAGGCAATCTAGGATTCGGTGACTGTTATGCAGAGGCGGACCGAACGGTCTGGTGCCAGCACCGAACAGTTCGGTGCCCCGCGGTCGAGGCATCTTTTTCAGAAGCTTCTAAATGGATGGGGCAATGGCTAGGGGCTCTCTTGGGGCTATAAAAGGGACCCCTTAGGCGCCCATATTCAGCACACAAGTGTAGCCAACAAGTCCATACATCATTGCGATCAATCCTTTCTACCCCTATCTTGTGTATCTCTCTAGTTTGTGCAGAGGCAGAGTTATAAGCCTTTAAAGAGAGGGGAAGTGCTGCCTAGAGCTAGAGCAAGATCTTGAGCAAGTTGTTACTCTGCCGGAGCACTGTCAAGAAGACTGTAAGCAGTCGTGGCATTGGTGTAACCATCATCAACATAGTGGAAGGCTCTATCTTTCGCATTGATAGATCTAAGCAAATGGAGGACCCAGATACTCCAAGCCAAGGTGTGGCTAACTCCAACATAGAATAGGCAAGGATTTCAGGCTTGGCCGAACCACGGGATAAATTCCTACGTCTGTGTGCTCTGCTCTATGCTGTGTTCTGTCTCATTGTCTTGACTGCCTTTATACTTGCACTTCACTAATTATCTATGGTATAAGCCGTCTTTGAAGTGCATGATATATTGAGATAGGAACTTCTTTTTCTGTTGCAACATACTCCACGTGAAACTCTTTACGTTGCGATCAAACTTCAAGTAGAGTAAGAGTTTCTAGTTTTAAGTTATAAATTTTTATTTGCCTATTCACCCCCATAGGCGACATCTAGATCTTGTTCTGGGCAAAGGGAACATTCAATTGGTTTTAGAGCTAGGCCTCTCCAGTGTGGGCTTAGCCGTCCGGAGATGACGATGTCATTATAAGAGGTAACTCTAGAACTTCTTTTAGGCAATGGTTTAAATTACAAATCTTGATATATCTCTATTTATAATGCCTTCATGTATATTGATCTTAATTTGAGATAGATTTTTAGTAGAAGTATTTTACCCTCTAATATTAGTGAAAATCCTTCTAAGGTAGAACTAAGAAGTTTATCTCTCAATCTCCATACTTGCAACATCTTAGTTGACTCTCTTTCTAGAAATGCTTATTTTGCCATCATGATTAGTGATAGTGATTTATTTTCTGATGCTCGTGATCTGTGAACTAGAATTAGTTTAAAATATTTTAAGTCCATATGCATTGCTTCTGCTCCCTCTATTGCTTGTGGCACTAACTTGTCCAAGGGAGAAGAACAAGAACGATGGCAACCAAATGATGAGTCCACCTCAACGACAGGTTCATCTCCCACTAGTTATAAATGTCTTGTTGCTAATAATGATAGTGGATATGAAAGCAACGATGAGAAGGAACATGATGATAGCAAGGATGAATCTACATCATCACAAGATACATTTTCTGTATTTTCTTCTGCTAATGATAATGACAAGGAAAATCAGACCGATGATGTGGGAGAAGTCGGAAATTCGCCACTTCTACACCCATCTCAATAGAGAAGACAATTTGCTCTTGATGAAGTTGTTGAGAAGAAACAAAGAATGAGGCAAGACACTTCTCAAGATGGAGAAGACACTCATCAAAACCAACAATAGCCTGGTGAAGATGACCAAAGAACATTAGGAGCTAAGGTGCTCTCATGATGATCTGGTCCAACAGTATGATTCAATTTAATTTGAGAAAAGAAATAAGGATGATGCTTTATCTTGTGTTGCTCAACTTAAAATTGAAAATGACATGCTTAAGTGTCAAGTGGAATTGCTAAATCTTGAAAAACTTTCTCTTAGTGAAAAGTATGATATGTTGTCTGATATTCATGATAAATTGCTTGATGATCATATCATGCTTAATGTTGCTCATCAGGTTGTCATTAATGGTTTAAGTTCATGTGAACCTCATTCTAGCTCATGTGCGAATCTAGATCATATTCTCTCATGTAATAACCCCTGCTACTCAAAGAAAGGCCAATCTTTGATTGAGCAACAAGTTGTAGGATCAAAAGAAAAGTAGCTTGGGAACAAGAAAACAAGACAACTAAGGAAAAGACGCCATGCTCAACCTCCGATCCTCAAGATACCCACGGATGCGTGGTGAAGAAGCATGAGAAGGAAGAAACCGCAACGTCAAACTCCACAAGAAGGAAGTTCCTAGAGCAATAAATGAAGCAATCAACATGAACAAGGAAAAAGGTAAAAAATTAATTAGTCATGATGTTTGCACTGACGTTCTCTCTATGTTCTCTAAGAACAAATAGGGGAGAGGAAAAAGGAGATGCTTCAGGTGCAAGGAGCTGGGCCACTTCATCACCTCATGTCCACACATGGACACTAAGAATGAAGTAAGGAGATGCTTCAAATGTGACGAGGAGGATCATGTGACCACATCATGTCCTCTCATGAGGAATCAAGGACGTGCATCCCCTAAGATGACTCTCACCAAGACAAATAACAAACAACAAGCGCCATGTTAGGTTGAGCGACGCTCTGGCTACGAATGTGGTGAGGAAGTCATCTAAGTAAGGTATGTAAAAAGGGTAAGGTTCCTAAGCAAATAAATTTAAATCATTCCTATTAACTTAGGAGACCTAAAGCATACACTTGTGCTAAACCCATATTGAGATCACCTAGAACTGACACAAATGCTATTTGGGTACCCAAGTGTGACGTCCTAGGTGTTTATTTCGTGTTTAGCCATGAGATTTGACCTCAGCACAGATCAATCAGTAAAGATAATGCTTTCTCGATCGTGTCTATCTCTGTTTATCAAGTCTATTCTTAAAGCTTCACCAAATTCGGAGTTATTCGCTCTCGAGAAATGCCAAATTTGGAGTCTGTTAAAATTTTATTTATTGACACGAATGCAAATTCAAAAGTCAATCTCTTCTTGCAAATCTCGTCCAAACTCATTTTTTCAAGCTCTTTACAGTTGTTATCTGATCTATGTCCAAATCTAATTCCTCGATTTTCGATCTATGTCCAAATATTAATTCGAATTCGTATCCTCAAACGAAATCTCTAATGAGTCGGCTTCAAATTAAATCTTATCTAGCCCAATTTGTTAATACCCGTACCCGATTCGAATTTGAAACAACTATGGTAATGGTTTTTAAAGGGAACCACCCTACGAATTAATTGTATATTCTAGCTACAAATGTCTAGTCCCAAAAACCCAGTCAAATCTGAGCGACACCAAAAATCAAATTCTCAATCCAATTATTTTTCGGTATGAAGCCCTATGTTGTGGACAATAGTGTCATTGGTCCACGCAGCCCTAGGAAACGTCATCAACTTTGTGTTTGGACAACTCCGTTACATCGTCGACCCTTGGTGAGACCTCGCTATTCTCACGCCATGTCTATTCGATAATTGTCGATGGTGTAGACCACACACTCGACTAGAGTCGATTCATCTAGGTTGATTGCTATGGTGGTTTACGCTAGTTATCAATTTGGTTGAGACTGCGCGTATGTGTGTGAGAATATGTTTGTGCGGACTAAAATTCATAGAGCATAAGTTAAGTCGAAAAGGACACGACAATTCGTATGTTTTAAAATGGTTATTAAGAGTATGTTTGGTATGCACAAATTAATGTGGAAAATGCCTCATCAGAAGTGGTGTTAAAATTTGGTCATTAGTGTGTGGTGTGTAAAATTCATTAGTGTTTGGTCATCAGAAGAGTACGTTGTGTTTGTGCGGATGTGATAAGTGGATTGGAAATGTAGGAATCATGTGTTTTGGCAAGTCCAAACTAATAAGACCAACACAAGTTGTCCCCACCCTGGGAGGGGCCATTTATAATCGGAGAGGTACTCTAGTCAGGCACCTATTAGCTGATGGACGAGAAAGGCATGACGCTTGCCAACACATGGAATATCGAGCAACTGCGGCGATTCTACCCCTAGCAAAGCCTCAACGTCCAGGACATTCCTGTCCCACCCTAGGATAGCCGCCCCAAGGATCAGGGACAATGGGGGCTAGACAGGGAGGCACCAGACATCTAGCCTCTCAAAAAATTTGCGTGCCTTACATCCTTTACAAGCATGGCCACACTAATATCTCTCCTCTTATGTTTACTCGACTAACGCGGAGCCTCGAAAAAAGCTGAGGGAAATAAAAACCGACCAAGCCACCCTTTAGAATGCCCTTCCCTAAGAAACCGAGCGGACATCAAGGGCTCCCTCCCCGGTAAGATCCTGAACTCGTCCAATTCCTTTGGAAGGGACCGAAAACACACACGACATGCCTGTCGTGAATTCTAGAGTTCAAAGATTAGTCCATGACTGGCTTGCAACCGCTCCAGCAAACAATAGAGCGAGGGGCAGCTGGCGACAAGCACACTAGCGGCTAGGATCCTGACGCGCGAAGCATTAAGGGCGTCACCAGCTCATGTTTGAGTCTTGGGAAGGTCTTACTCAAGGTTTATCACAGAGAGAGGCAGCAAGCCATTGGTTCCGGTCAAACAAAATCAACAACTATGTGAGTAGGTGTATAGGAGTATGAGGACGGTCCCTAGTGGACCCTACGCTTGGATCTTGCGAAAGGAATCCGGGCCTCACTCGGATTACCCGTTTATAATTCACCGAGAGCCATTGCTAGTCCATCGAGGAAAGCGTGGGACAACTCACCTCTCCTCATTTCTGTGAAGGGGATGCATGGGGGAGAGTAAGATTAAAAGACGGGATGACCCCCTAGATGGATCTCTACATTGAGCAGAGGCTCGGGGGCTTGCCTCATACGAGTATGCGGACGGGTGAAAGTCGCACGAAAAGCGGCTCCCTGACCAAGAGAAACCTTGAGACAAGCCGGGATCAGGGAGACCAAAAACCCATACATGTCACAAATACCAAACTATTAGGCCATAAACAGAGCTACGAATGGTCATAGATTATTTCATCCACTGACACTACCGGGAGGATAGCATTCACGACATCATTGAAATCTCATGTTAAGAGGTCTAGATCCACCATTGTTGATCCGTCAAGCAGGCCAATGGCATCATGGAGGTTACCACCAAAGTATAGCTACATAATGGCAAGAGCCACTGCCTCGCCCTAGTGAACCTCGAACTCCACGGCCTCGCAGACACGGTCCGAGATGTTAAGGAGGCGCAAATCACGATTCCTCCCATGAGCGTGAACAAACCTTGTGGTCTGATCCGCACACATGTAAAGGCTCAAAGCCTTGAGTTCCAAATCTACAAGGAGTGCACATGCAATCAGAGACCTAAAAAGTCAGGAACCTGAGAACCAGACCGCAGAGACTTACCCACCCCTGATTCGTTTAGTCGCCAGATGTGCCCAAAGACGCCGGTCTTCGACATTAGCCGCCTCTAAGGACGTGTGAGCCGCGCCCAGTTCCCTTCGAAGGTCATCCACCAAACATCTCGTAGAGGTCGGCGGAGTGGGTGGATAGGGCACAGAGCCACGACACTCTCGCGCCTAGGGAGGGTGAACCGCCACCCTAATAGAAAGCGAGAAGGACCATGGAAGGTAAGAGGGGCAACAAGGACCTTGTGAGAAGGGTAGAGCAATCATACCATCTCCCTGAGTGACCTCTTCTAGAAAGTTCACCCGATCCATGGATGGAAGGCAGCCAAAGGGAGCCGCGGGCTAATGAAGAAGCCCACAAGGTGTAAAGAACTAGCATGATTGTCTATTTTAAAGAACACACCTCTCTTAAAGAGGCAGCGCTCAATAAGGTCTACGAAGAAAAAAAACACAGGACCCAACGATGCAAACCATTAAAAGTCAAAAACAAGGGAAACTTTTTTATTATTCCCCTCGGGAAATAGCACCAAGACATGTTACACAATGAGGTCAGCGAGCGTTGCGCATGATGTCATCCACATACAACCTACGCAAAACACAAGTGGTCGCCTCATCGAAGCCCTCCAGCACATTGTCCAGCCCTTCGTCCGAAAGGGATGAAGGAGGGCGGACAACATCCCGAAGGCCGTAGCCGGACCATAGCTCAACGACGAGCAGTGCCTCTGTGGCCCCCTAGTGAATGCCAGAGTCAACGATATCCCGGATACAACATGGGACATTGTCCATACATTCCACCAAAGAGGAACCATGGCCCCGACGTAGTCCAAGTTTTGACCCAAGTAGTGGCACATTTTCTCTAGCTTGGCTTCCAAAGCTGTCATGAGAAACGAGCAGGGTAAGAGAAGAGATGAGAAAGCATTGAAATGATCAAAGGATAATTGCCTTACAAATTATGCGACCATCGGACTCGGCAAGCTCATCCTGATGCAGCTCAGCCTTAGTCTCGGCAGCCTCCTATGCCACATGAGAAACGTCGTAGCTCTCTCGTGACTCCCGGTGATTAGGAGGGGGACATAAGGTCTGGTCGTGATGACCCAACGAAGCGTGATGCCTCCCAATCAAAGTAAGCAGGGGTTGCCCTATGATGAGAAGGACAAGCATTGGACTCACTTGTAGAGAAGGGAAGGAGGCACTTGTGTAAGAAGGAGCCTTACCTTGGCCCCTGACCAGCACGACGTGGCATCCTCTCGACTCGTGATCCGTTGACCGACCTGGCGGTTGAATCCACTTGAAGGAAGAATCAAGGGGTGGAAGGCTCGGGGTGACTGCAAGCAGACGCTCACCCAAACTTATGAAGAAATGAAAATGCCCGACCCCACCCCAAGTGGGAGTGAGCCACGTCGGAGACAGTCCGACTCACAAGGGCATGGGTACCACAGCCAATCAAAAGACAAAAGGGCAAATGATGCTCGACCCAGAAACAACCCCAAGGAGAGACACTTTCTCCTTGGGGGCTACTGTCGGGGAAATGATCCTTGGGCCCCTAGGGCCCGCCCGGTTAGAGAGAGAGCGCATGGGACAGGCCAGCGGGAGAATAAGGGAACTATCTACCTTGGAAGCACCCGCTCCTGGATAAACCCCGAGGCACCGAGCCTAGGGTGGAGCGTGGTGGAGCTAGAGAGAGGCGCCAAGCGACCAAAGGGAAGGCAACCGAGTGGATTCCTCGCCTGGCCCAAGACTAACCTACCTAAATGGTCGACCACATTAACTACACCTGGCATCAAGCCACAGTAGAGAACCGGTCCACCTCCCACTCATGACCTGCGAACCCCTTGGCTTGTGGCACACTCATGACCTACTGAGACTAGACTTGAGTGTGCACGCCATCTACAGGGCCCGCAACGCGATGAACCACACCGAGACTCAGGCTATAGAGACCAAGGGCTGGCGTGGCACAGAGGCAGTAATGATGGTTCTAGGGCTCCACGCTGCCCACATCATCCATCATAAATGAGCACGATCAGACACATACGGACAACGCAGCCTCACCCGGGTAAAAGACTTGATTTTACTCTAGCATAGTAGCTCCTTCTCGAGGAAGCTGCTTTGGCCTATAAAAGGAGGAGGTCGGTCGCAAGACGAGAGGCTGGACCTAGACGAACAGATAGGATGCTCGACGGAAGGCAACACCGCACGCCAACCAAGACCCGAAGACCTGAAGGCCACAGCCAAGGCTTAGTGTATGAATGCAGTCTCGTAGTCTTTAGGTCCACCCACACATACGAGACTTGGGAGCCCTTCTTCCCTCCCACACCCACTTGTAACTCACTTGTAACCCATACTATGAGCATTGTGCACCAAAGGTGCCAGTAGCGCGAGCCACTGAAGTCTATATGTAGGGATGTTCTGCTCGAACCAGTATAAAATTTGCGCCCATCAAGCATAACATTTCGAGCCTAGGACGCACATATAAAAATTTACTTGTCGGATTGGAGGTTCGAAACACTGACAATACTCTTCCTACTTAGATATATAGTAGGTCCTAATAAGTACACGTGAAAAAGATTTTGTGACTTTAATTATCTTTACGTTATTTCAAGATAATGAGCGTTCGCTTCTTCCATGCAATGGATTCTGATAGATGCGCATAGTGGATAACACGTATGGTGCGATTCCACTCAGAGTCGGGTCAATCACGTTAAATTGAATATTGGTCAGAACATATCGACAAGTAAATTTAGTATGGTCAATTATATTGGAGCCTTGGACGGTCCTCGCAACTACCATAATCTAAGCTAAGATGCTTTTTGATTCATATATTTATAACATAATAGATAACTGATAATATTTAATAATATTTGTTTAAATCCAACCATAATTAGATATCACATTAAAAATTGATATCGACCTATTTAAACTTGATATCACTGATACTCGAGTGTGAATCATTATTATATTATTACTAGCTGAATGCCCGTGCGTTGCAACGGGAATATATAATACCAGTATACTACAATAACTTATATACAAAATGTGTGTTATATTGTTATGAGAAAATGTTTCATAATCAATTTGTGATCCTAGCCATACATAAATTTTGTTATTTTAATCTAATTATTTCACCACAACATTGCAACCATCAGTATCATACAGACTTCGATATATGCCATGATTTGTATGGTCTCATCATTGGAGAGCACGTTCCACACATGCCGGAAAAATTCCCTCGTACATCATTAGTCATCAGACACGCACCACCATATGCTCTTGCTTAAACAAAAAGGTAAGTGTGTATGTGTTTGCGAAGAGAATTAAAGGCAGGCCGACACAAAAGCTACCCTGACGGTGACGAGAATGACGAACTGGTCACTGTTGTCGATCCTCCTCTGTGTCACCTCCGGCGCCAAGATGATGCCACAATCCTCGATATAGTAGTCATCGAACGCACGCGACATGACGGGTACCGATGACTCTTGGTTGGGCTGCCAAACGAAGTGCACCCCGGGCTCATCAGCGAGGTAGTACCCTTGGCCGTGCACCACCGGATGCGCTATTCCACTACATACATCATGTTCGAGGACACTCACACAACGTCAGCAACGTCCATCATCCCAGCGCACAAGAATTTATGTCCGGTCAGTAGCGACTTATGTGGCAGGTTGGGCTTCAGGTGGACGATGAGCTGGACGGCGTGATGACGTCGTCGTCGGATGCGGTGTCCAGAACAACCCGAGAGTCGTCGACGTTGGTGACAACCATGAGGCCCCCCTGCTTAACGATGGACAACGCGGTGCAGCTGCTCTGGACCGCGTCCAAGCGGCGGCTTCGCGGGAGCTTGTCGTACACAGCAGTGCATGCGACCACGTAAGACTGCTTTTAGAGGTCGAACTGACAGTCGCCAAGCTTCTTCTCGTCATCGATAAGCGACGACAACGTGAGTGCCTCCTGCTCATGGAGTTTGTTCGGGGTTTGAAGTAGGAAACATGGATTCATGTTTGGCGTTGGTTTATGAAAATGACACAAGTCTGATCCATGGAAAAAAAATATTACGAAGAAAAAATGTCACACATGCAAAAAAGGGAATTTAAGTATAATGCATTATTCAAACAAAAGAAATAGCATGCAAAGCTCTTCTTTAAATAATATTACCTCCATCCAAAAATATAATTCAAAAATCTCGGTGATACTTATCTACTACTACGCATTGTGCAATGGTAGCAAGTGAGCTTGGAGAGAGATGTAGTAGATGTGTTTCCTGTCATAGATGTAGACATAAACACATATAGGTGGGTGCCCGTGCGTTGCAACAGAAACATTTAATATCATGATAACTTATGAACAAATGTGTGTTATACTGTTATGTGAAAATGTTTCGTAATTAATTTGTGATCCTAGCCATACATAAATTTTGTTATTTCAATCTAACTATTTTATCACTACATTGCAACCAACAGTACCGTGCAGACTTCTATACATGATAGCTGAATGCCCGTGCGTTGCAACGGGAATATATAATACAAGTATACTACGATAACTTATATACAAAATATGTGTTATACCGTTATGAGAAAATGTTTCATAATCAATTTGTGATTTTGGCCATACATAAATTTTGTTATTTATAATCTATTTGTTTCACCACTACATTGCAACCATCAGTATCATACAGACTTCGATATATGTCACGATTTGCATGGTCTCATTATTAGAGAGCACGTTTCACACATACCGGAAGAAATTCCCTCGTACATCATTAGTCATCGGACACGTACCACCATACGCTTTTGCTTAAACAAAAAGGTAAGTGTGTGTTTGCAAGACTAATGGTCAAACATCGTATAACCATAAAGTTAGAATACTATATTAATATATTAAATAAATTAATCCAATAGACATAGATTAACCCAATTAACATAGGATAAATAAATATCTAATTATAAAAGTATGAAACATGATATAATCAATGTTGTTACTGCGTAGTAAATATTCATACGAGACTAACACAACTGGAACGCTTCAATTTGGAATTAAAATGGGGAAGTTACGAATTTCCAAAGTTTCTATGTATTTGATATATGATTAATTAGGAAATCAATTTTATTGTTGTTTTCATGACAAAACAGAGGTATTATGTGATAAAAATAATATTATAGAATTATAGAAATTGGAATGGAATGAACTCATTTGGATTTAATATGAAATTTCCATGAATTAAATGGGTTTCTGCAATTATTTTTAAACTATAAATCAATTTCTAAACTCCTTTTCCCTATTTTCTTTATTTCCTGGACTGCGTCCCAAACTCCAGAAAGATCAGGGGCTAAGCTATAAATGTTTTTCTAGACTCAGTGAGCATACAGAGTGGACGACGGGTTAAACACAAAAGACGTTTTAGTTGAAGTTTTACACAATTCAACATGAGAGTCATGTTGGCTAGAGGGTGGAAGGCTAGGTATTCTGTTCAATAGATCCAAGGTTCGATTCCTGAGCAGCCACGGTTTAATTTTTTTTCTGCGCGCGGAACGGAGAGGGCAGAACGGCAGACTACTATTGCTTACTTAATAAGTAGTAGAGATTTATGTTATATTTCGTGAACCAAACAACATCTAAGGTTTAGAGTAAACACGTGTTGATGATTCACTTAGGTGTCATACAAATGGGAAAAACTATGAGTATGAGTGAAAAATATATAGGTCAACAATAGATAAGTTTATTACATCTTGATATAGATATTGTTGTGTTAGAAAATAAATGAAGTGGAAGAACGTGTAAATTAATATAGGTAGTTTTATCAGTTGTAGGTATTAAACATTACTCCCAGTCCCATTATGACAGGCGTATTTTGTAAAGAAAAAAATTACAACTTCTGGCCAATAGCTTGTGAAAATTTGTACGTGTACATGCTTAGGACATAAATTACTTTAACATACAGATCTGTACTCAAAACACCTTTGAAATTGTATTTACTTTTGTAAATGACAACATGTTATGTAGGAGAAACTAATGGCCAAAATCTATTTAATATGTTTTTTATAAAAAAAACATTGCTTATCATCAATTCGGGATGAACAAAATAACATATCGAAAACTTGTCTCCTAAGAGTTTGTACGAAATTAGTATGCTATTTGTGGATTGTTTCCTTCAAACTTCGTTAAGTTTGGAGACGATTAATTTAACTGAGAACATGCATATATATTTTCAATTGGAGGGAGCAGTCCACCAGTGCAATCAAATAAATGGCTATTTTCTGGAATACCCCCTGCTAATTAACCAATAGACGTATAGAAATACATGTAGAAAAGTAAATTGATCCGTCAGGGTCAGAAGTCCAAAGCCCAGATGACCTTGATTTCGACGTGGCCGCCGTCGATGCCGAACCGCTGCACCTCATCCTGTCCGGCGGGTTCGGGGCGGAAACGAGCAACGATGGGTTCAGGGAGGGGATGACCCTCGGCCTTCGCCGTGTGGTTAGAAGAAGCGACCGAGGTGTGCAGGGCGGCCTCTATGAGGAGCAGCGAGGCGAGTGGCACCGCAACGACGGACCGCGACAGGGGGACGACGTGGGAGCCGTCGCTGCCGGTGACGACAGCCACTTTCTCCTCCGCGTCCTGGCAGAAAAGCACGCTCCGGGCATGGAGATCTCGGTAGCCAGCGGTGATCCTGCCATGGACGAGGATGATGCCGTCGCCTTGGCCGGCGAGCAGGATGAGCCTGACCTGCACGGTGGCTTCGACGGCGTTGCTCAGCACCGCGTAGGTCACGTCAACGGGCCCATGGCTGGTGCTGATAGTCCGCGTCAACACCGTGTCGTACGCTGCGTCGTTGCCTTCCTCGTTGTAGCAATCCCAGAGCAGCGTCGTCGTTGTCCTGCCGTCGTCGTCGCTGCTGCGGCGGGCATCTTTCTTGGAGACGTCGATTCTGACGTAGTCTATCTCTGCCGTGGAGATGCCAAGTTCAATGTAGGAGTTGGAGGAGTCTGTCGTGGTGGAGCTGTCGATTTCAACGGAGACGCTCCCGTACGCAGAGATGGCCCTGTAGGGTCCAGTCAGCACCAGATCATGCCCCTGGTCGTCGAATTTTCAGATGACAGACGGACAATGCAAGAGTAATTCATAATTTAGTGTAGGATACAGATGAGAGAGCTCACCAGCGTCGTCGACCCGTTCTCCAGCTTGCTGGTGACGATGGTCTTCGTCTCGCTGTGGCGGTTCCACCAACCAAATCCAACTCCAGCCCGATTGTAGAAGGAGCGCAGTTGGGCGAACATCCTCCACTCGCTGAAATGTCGTCCATGGTGGCTGTCACAGTCACCATTCTCGTGATCCAGTGAGCCCAGCATGGTTCTTCTTTGACCAGCAATGTCATCGTCGCCGTCCGGCTTGTCGTCGTCGTTATTACTGTAGATGACCTGGCCGCGCTTCCCGTCAAAGACCGAGATGGTGGCGGCGCCGCGCATGTAGAAACCAGCGTGCATGCCGAAGATCTCCAGCCTGCATTGGCCGGCTTGTTGGCCGAAGACGTGGGGGATGGTGGCACCGCCGTTCCAGTAGCGCCCCAAGTTGTCGCTGCTGTCGTCACCCTCTCCCGCCGTTTCCTGAGGTGGTGGCGGCGGCTGCCACGACGGTAGTGCCGTCGGCCCATCCTCCGACCAGTTAAGCAGCAGCTGCACTATCTGCAGCGCCTGTCCCACGTTCCTGACATCAACTTGCGGAGCTAGCAGCTCAGGGGGCCACGGCGGAGGTATCCCGTTCCAGCTCCCGTGCCTGCTCCACCAGTCCCAGATCAGCACGGCGTGCGACATGCGCCCCCAGTTCCACAGCAAGTGCACCTGCCGCTCGGTGATGGCGGCCGAGCTGCGGTCCCAGTCGTCGAGCACCGTCTCGCAGTGCGGGATCATCCTGGCAGCCTCGCAGACCATGACGATGAGCCGCGCCAGGTGCCGCTTGGTCCGGTCGTCCACTTGGACGCCTGGTTCCTGCTCGTAGGACGAGAGCCGGCGCACGGCGTCTCTGGCGAAGCACATGCCGAGCCCCAGACCCACCAGCCTCATGGCGCCGCCGACCATCATGCCCCCGTAGCCGACGTCGCACTCCAGGAAGGTGGAGCTCCAATCCGCCGGGAGCACCTGCGCGCTCCTGCAGCCGCCGTCGCCGCCGCCGAAGCCGAACTCGAACCACTTCCCCCGCCGGTTACTGAAGCCGATGAGGTAGACGTTGTCGTCGCGGACCGCCAGCGTGGTCTCGTGGCCCTCGTCGCGGACCCGCAGGGTGATGAGGATCCACCGCGCCGGGCGGCGAGGGCTGCGTTGCCGTGGCAGCACGGGGTGGGGCGCGTGCTGGTAGTCCAGCACGCTCTGCCGGTCGCCGGCGGGTTCGTACTCGGCGAGCACCCTGCGGAGCACCTTGATGAATTCACCGTAGTCTCCTTCTACTACGTCGTACACGATTCTTTCCATGGCAGCTTCCATGGATCAGCTGGTCAGGCCACTCGATCTAGACAAAAAAAAAAAAAAAAAAAACGATACGATTTCCTCCCCCACGACGGCACCTTAGCTCATTAGCACTATTGTCAAACCTCGTGAGAAGCTAGCTAGCTAGCAACTGAATAGACTACTAGAGTTACGTACGGTGTGTCTAATATAAGGTATCTTCTTCTGATCCTATTTGCAGCAACGTCTTATTTTTAATTTTTGTATGTAACTATTTGTCACTAATGTGTTATACCTATTTTAGTTTGAAAAATACATTGTTTAAAATATTCGAAATATATATATATATATATATATATATATATATATATATCTCTACTACTTATTAAGTTAGCAATAGTAGCCTGCCTTTTTGTGTTCTGCCGGGTAGTCTCTGACAGGTAGGGCCCGCGTGCATGCTCCCGGTTTACAAACGCCATAAAAAATAGAATTACTGCACATGTCACGTGCACAGGAATATACATACACCGTGTGATAACAATCATACTACTACATGCACAGGAACACATATAAGCAGGTTTCAACCCCAATTGGTGGGCAATGTGGTACTAAATTTACCATGTAAAAAAATTAAGACAGCCATATACGCAAGGCCCATCTGCGAGGCCCATCTCCGTCCGTGAAACCCTATCCCCTTCCGCGGCCGCAAGCCGTGCGCGGCTGCGCCTGCCCGCATGCTCGCCCTCGCCGCCGCCCTCTTGCTCGCAGCCACCACCCCGTGCATGCCACTATCGTGTGTCATTCCTGGCTCCCTCGGTGCTCACAACGACGCAACCCCTGCCCTGGCCCCCTCGCGAAGCACCCGCACTAGCCGCCGCAAACAACCCCACCCGCGCTCCATTGCTCGCGTGATGCAACTTAAGACCTGGGAGAAAACGTGCAATTTAAGGCCCGGAGGTGGAGGCAGTGGCGAAGGGGTGGCTGGCGCTGCTCCACACCCCCTGGAGGAGGAAGTTGCGATGGCAGAGGATGACACACGACATGGCGTTTGGCGTAGCAGCGCGCGCTCGGTACCCATTGCTCTCCATCTCTCCTCGCTGCGGAGCGGGAGCGGATCTAGAACCCAGATCCGCCAGTCGCCTAGGGAAACTCACGGATCTAGGGGCCATTTGATCATTTATTTCGCTGCTTGTGAATGCGCGCAGTCACCACGCTAATCCGTCTCCAAGCACGTCCCGCTCTGGAAGCACGTCTGGTTCTCACTCGTCGTCAGCACCTCCATAACCAAGATGAACCTCAGCCTCATGCTTAACTCTGTCGGCTTCTACCAGGTACACCTTGCTCTGAGTCTGAAAGTGACAGGCGACCATTTGGGCCTGGTTTGCTTGTGTGGCTCAAGTTAAGAATCTGTAGATCTCCAAATTGAGCATGATTCCGATGGTCTATCTCATGGAATGGGTGCTGAACAGCAAACACTACACCACTAAGGTCATATTAGTAGTGATTGTTGTGGCTGCCGGGGTCGGGATCTTACTGTCATGAATGTCGAGGATAGTGCCAATGGATTCATCTGCGCTTGTGTGGTAGTGTTCTACACATCACTTTAACATATTGTGAGCTCTTTTCCTTTTTCACCAGTCTTCTTGCTAGCCTTTTTGTATTGTGTACTCCATTTTGATATGGAGAATTCTAATTTTGACCTCTATAATGCTATTCTGCAATTTATCGCAACGAGTTTTTGTAATGTGATTACGAATTTGAGTTGTCAATCTTATTTAATGAAACTAATATGGCAGGAGAAAGCGGAGTTTTTTAGGCTCCCGAATTGGAGCGTTACACCGACCAGAAGCAGGGCTTCACCCTCCTCAAGCCAGCCTCCTGGCCCAAGGTAAGGATTAGTTTGAACCTGAACGACGTCAATACTGCGAGACAGCCTAATGTAGCAGTAGCAGTGTAGGATACTACGTTGTACATTGCGATCGTGGATTGTTGTACCGAAGTCTTTTGTTTGGTGAAGGTGGAGAAGACGGGGCGCGATGGCGTTGTTTCAACAGGAGGGTGAAGGGAGCAACAATATTGGGTTTGTCGTCAACCTTGTTCGGCTTAATTCGCTGACGGAGTTCGGGATGCCGCCAGTTCATCGCGGACAGACTTCTTCAAGCAGAGAATAAGAAGGTGTACATGCCACTAAACATTGTTTTTTTTTGACATTGGAAGTCCTCTGGAATGCTTGACATTTGAAATACACTAATCGTATGGATGACTAATGTGCTGGATGTGGTCATGATTCAGGAATCAGGATGTTCTCGGTGGGAGAGAGATCAGGTCATGGCGGCCTGACAGTGTATGAAATTGAGTACACACTGGATAGCACTATGGGAGGGATGAAACGGATCTTCTCGGGTGCATTTGTTGCTTCAAGGAAGCTTTATCTTCTCAACATAGCCTATTCAGACACCCGGACAGTGAGTCAAGAATTGTTCTGGACAAAGCATTCCATTCTTTTGATTATGTATAGTTTATATTTTCTATGGCAGAAAATATAGTCGCGAGTATTTGTTGTTTGTAAAAAGAGTGCTAATCAAAAGGTTGCATTGTTCTCTTGTCCAGTACTATTGCACCTTTATCAATGATGTCAGGCTTTAAGTAATTTCAGTTTAGATAATGAACTTCATCTTGCACATATTGGTAACATTATTTGTGTCGAAAGCAGTAAAATGTCGTGATCTTAATTCCTAGCCTAACACTACTGCATTTGTAATATCTTGGACTTGAAGTTTTATGCAGTTGAGTACATCTATATTTTTTTGAGACTTTTGTTATTTGGTTTGCACCTGAATACCTGATACATTGCCTTTTTACTAAACATGATTTCTTTCCTGCACACACACATGAAAAAAATATCGAAACACTCTTTTTGTGTCAATAATCTTTTTTGGCCTACATGAAGTTCAACGTTTTTGGCAGTCCTTACTGTGTAGGCTGTCTTATGAGTTACATATTATTCTCTCTTTCAAATTATAAGACATTTCTCTCTTTTCTAGATACATTGCTTTAAATATGTTTTTAGAAATACTGTATAGCTATGTTAATAGAAAAAATCTACGTTTGTAGAAAAATCCAAAATGTCTTATAATTTGAAAAGCATGGACTATTTGCTAGGTTGTCAATTAGTTAGTAGCAGTTTTCTAAAATATTGTAAGAAGCTTGCTAGCTCATTGCTTGGTGCTTCAGCAGTAAGTTGGTGCTTAAGTTCCTTTATTTAGATTAAGAGTGATTCACATACTACTGAACTTAAATACTGAATATTTACCTAAAGGAGTCAACAATGACCATGAAATATTTTTTCTTTCTAGAATCACACCTTTCGCTACCTAAAACAAGTCTACCATATGAGATACAAACAATGCACCCATGTTTGCCTGCACTAAAATGGTTTCCGAGCCGTGCACCTACAGTTAGGCTAGCTGATTGCTAGCAGCATTAGCTGCAGCATAGCCACTGAAACAAGCAGTCGAAGGGGGATATAAACTGAAATGCCATATTGGAACCTACAGCTAGCAAGCACTCTGCACTAGAATTTATGGGCTAACAGTTCCAGTTATGATGTACTGGAGAATGAAGCTAGACTGCATTTGATATTAGAAGTATGATATTAGAAGTCTGTTTGTCTGATTGCAGTTGAATATAAAGAAACTAGAGCTGATATTAGAAGTCTGATATTAGAAGTCTGTTTGTCTGATTGCAGTTGATTATATAGAAGCTAGAGCTTCCAGTCAAGTTTGATATTAGAAGTCTTCTTTTGCTTTTTACATTTTGTTTTTTTATGATCTTGATCTTAGAAGCAGGGTTTTGGTATCAGCTTAACTAATTTTCTAAAGTTATATGTTCTTACTTTAATTATAACTAGCTGATTGCAATAAGATATCATCAGGCGCGCCGAGGAGAATAGGGGCCTCCTCTCCGCCTCCTCCTTCGACAGGCAGCTGCTACGGTACGACCATCAGGCGTTTCATCTGCTGTACAATATGTGAATCAATCTTCCATTGGTATGAACTGTGATCTGATTCTTTGTCTCGACCGGTGCAGGAAGGAGGTGGTGAGGAGGGTCAAGGCCGCGGCGGCGGGACGTGAGTGAAGTGAGCTTTGTCGAGCCTGTATGTGGAGGTCGGTCGTGAAGCTGGGAGTCATGTCCTTTGCTGAGTCCGCTCCTGATCCTACCATATTGATGTATTCTGAGGTAATATGATTTGAACTCCGACGAATGATACTGTTATGTGTGAACGTGCGCATTTTTCAAATAAAATGAATGACATTGAGAAGCTTAACAGTTTGTTTTGCTGTCTTTACTGTACGTCTGTATCATTGCACTCGCAGAGTTGGCCAGGTCTACCAAGGGGTGTAGAATTTAATCCCAGTGATAGTGATCTTCTGTGGCATCTAGCAGCAGAAGTTGGGAACACTCTAGCTGAGCGCCATCCATTTATCAACGAGTTCATTAAATTTGTTGATGATGTTAGATAATTTATTTGCACTCATCCTCAACATATACCAGGTATTTAATTTTATTGAAGTAACATCACACCTGTTTTGGCATCATTTACTTATATGTCAATGCCTTTTACAGTTTAACTGCAATCTTGCAGGTGTTAGGCAAGATGGTCGTGCATCATAATTCTTCCATAGAAGTTTTGAGCCCTACATCAATGAGAATGATGTAAATAACTGCTGGAAGAAAATTGGAAGCCATAGATCCATCATCCTGGATGGAACACTGACGGGTTGCAAGGAAGTGTTTGCCCTGTATGCAGACATGCCGAGTGATAAAAGATCTCAGGAAACTGATTGGAGATTACATCAGTATCATTTACAAAACACAGTGAAGGCAGAGTCAGAGATAGTGGCATCGAAAATATTCCTTGCATCACGGAACAGTCTGTGTGAATTGGCCGAGGAAACTCATATTGAATCCGAATGGGTACTACTTTCTTATCAATGTCCATTTGTATATATAAGATTAGAAATTCCTATAATATTTGTCTTGTAGTTTCAAGTCAAGTCTTGCGTCCTCTGACTTGTCAATTATCATTACTAAAGGACAGTTGAAATATGATGGATCAATCCCACCACATAAATAAATGTGTTTGATCACCAGTACTGAAAAAGGATATGATTTACTATCATTTTTATCTATGCCTTGATTGCGGCGCTCCGCGTTCAGTATTTTCAATGTGTATTGTTTTCTGGTTAGGCAAATGATACAGCAACAAATAAAACAGTTTTTGAAGTTTTTCAGAAATTATGGTAAAAATATGCATTTCTATTTTAATATTACCTTTGACAAAAAGATCTGGACTGGACCATTCACATCCTATAAAAGCTGATCTGGACCCTTCTCACCTAGGACTAGGATAAGGGTGAGCTGAAGGCTAGAAGCTGTAAATGCACCCTTCAAGAGTCTTCATAGGCCAAGTCTCTACGTAGGTATTGACAAAAAGGAAAATTCATGACAATGCGTTTATATGAGATTGTCCAATATCGAAACCAAGAATACATGGGGGAACAACTGTATTCGATTTTTGTTTCTCTTTCGTGGAGTATTACTGAAATATATGCTTCCATTGTTGAAGTGTCCAAATTAAATGTTATCTCTGTACAAAGTGTGCAGGCTCAGTTATAGGAATTCTATAAAGCAAATGACAAATATACATGTACGAACTTCAAATATTTCCTGGTACTAACCTCTCTGCTCTGAGATGACATGTTCTTTTGCTGTTATGAAATCAAATATTTCTTCATGATCTCTTATAATCTGTCAAATGATGTTTGCCCAGTGGAAATAGAAAACCCTTATATTAAAGAGATAATCGATGATGATGCGGACAGACCTAAAGAGGTTTGCTCAACTTTTGCTCTGAATTTATTAGTAGGCTGTCTTGGATACAGAGTAAGCAAGTTATGTGTTGTTTATTTTCATGCTAAATGATCTTTCTGGAACTTATAGTGGAAGGAAACATTGGGCGATGAAAGCAAGGAATTTGGGAGGTACATGCGACAGAGAGAAGAGCAAGAGAAGCAGGAAGCGGAGTTGTTCACTCGGGCTCCTGTAACCAAACATGATAAGCATATCAAGAAGCGCATAAGGAGACAACTTCATGGGTATGTTCAGATAGTTTATCTTTTGTTGCTTATTGTCTGTGTAAATACACAATCGCCTTGATAGCACTTGGTTTGCCCGTTGGGATTTTCAGCTTGTCTTAATATCCAACTTACAACACCATCTGATATCTGATCCCGACAACAGGCTAGATATATTGTTTCTAAAAAGTGATTTTTGATGAAAACAAAAACCTATGTGCAAACGACTGAATGTCAAAGTCCTTTCTTCCATTTTTACCGTGGAGCTGACGGGATGTTTAGAAGTATTGTTTTAGCTGATTTTTGTATTGCTCAGATCCTAACAAACTTTCTGATAATTTGCTTGTTAGGATCAGCAAACGATCTACCAATGGTGGATTCCATGCTTAGAAATGCTTGTACCGTTAGGATTAATCTAGGGTTTATGCAAATCTGCCCACTGTGGATCACATGTTTAGAAACGCCATTATTGTTATGGATAATAATATATGGTTTTTGAGGATTTAGCTGTCTAAAGCTGAGAAGGTTGGAGTTGGACTTGCTCTCTCAAAAATTTTGAGAATCCAGACTTGAACCTGGAAGGTAAATAGTTGGGTTTTGGAAAGCTTTTTTATTAGAAATAAATTTCTTTTGTGAATTATTAGTTCACTTCATTGATATGCTTACCTAATTCTTGTTGTGTAGGGAGAAAATTTACAATTGCTCAAATTAAGGAATCCAAACATCAACATGGATATATATACGCAGCTCGGAGACTAGGATGAGGTAAATAGTTGGGTTTCAAAAAGCTTTTTTATTAGAAATAGATTCTTTTGTGAATATGCATACCAATCCAGAATGTGAAAACAGTCCATCTTGACCAAACAATTCAACCCTAGATGGGCCAAATCAATTTGATTAGTCATGGTAATATCGTGTTATTTACCATTATATTCATGTTCTGTATCGAGAACATTCACATTAGATTGCGCAATAAAAAATTTGTCGCTTATTTTTCTTTGTTTTGATCCATTATGAAGTCTAAACATGGTTGATATCAAACCTATCATGATTAGACAACGCTTGGTAAAAATAATCTGTTTGAAAAAGTTGGCAAGACAACGCTTGGTACAAATAATCTGTTTGAAAAAGTTGGCAGCATCAAACCTATTTGTTAAGGTTAATTATCAACTTTTATTAGGAAAAAATGTTCACGAGGCCTTCTTGCAAATAACGAAATACTGCAGATTTTGCCTCAACTTTTGCATCTTTTTTATTTTACAACAATATTGAGGTTGTCCCAAACTTGAGTTACAACTGACATAGAATGCTCAAATTTAAGGATTTTATGTATCATACATTTCAGTTCTTTCCACTGCACGTAAATTTGCTCTTGGCTATACCAAGAACCTCCAACAGATGTGTCAACTAAATATGTATGTTAGATATCTTTAGAAACAACTCGCTAATTATTAAAATACGATTTCATAGCCTTGTTTTATTTGGTGCGGCATCTGAATTTGACTTCATGCTATAAATAGAATCTGTTTTCATAGCCTCCGAGTTGTTATCATGCGGCGAACAGCTACCTACCAATCCCATCCCACCTTGATTGGAAATCACAGATGTATGGTACCTTGCAATAAAAGTGGTAATTATTAGTACGTATCATACTGTTGCTTTCATAACTCGCTAATGACACTGATACCATGTTTTGCACCTTATAAGAGCCGACAGATTTGATCGTCTTAATACACAATTCCATTGTTCGTCTTTGATTGTATTATTGTTGGCACCATCTCCACATGATCTCGACCTCTTCAAACTTGACTCAAGTGATGGCAAAACATAATTATCATGTCGGTTATTCTTACCTTTCCCTTCTAGCACTTTGGAAGATAAATTAGGGGTATCTTCTGCAGCTCTTGTTGCCTGTTGGGTTTCCATTTTTTGGTCATTGAACCAATTAGATCTGCATCTCGAACAGTTGACCCCTCTAATTTTTTCCATCATTGATTCATTTGAATTGTTCCCATGATCTGCTACTTTGATGGATCTCCCATTTGGGGAAGACTGGTGACCTATGTATAAATTTTCTAGGCCACCTATCTCTAGGACATTTCCCTTAAACTCATTGTGCATTGGTTGAGCATGTCATGCCATTAGTGTTTTATGCTTCAGTTTCTGTTGCTCCTATCTGGTAGCCACCTGTTGCAACATATATCTGACTTTGAGTGGATTACTTGCACACAAGTGCTATTGGGTGGATCGGCTAACCGGTCCATATACATAGCTTGTGGACTATCGATCTCCACAGCAAGCTTAGTCCACAAGTTCTTTGTCTTATGGCTCATTAACGAGTAAACAAGTTATAATGTGCAATACTTTTTGATATATATATATATATATATATATAGGTAGGTGCCCGTGCGATGCCACGGAACATAAATTGCTTCTCGATTTGTATATCAGCTATGCTTCCTGTGGAGCAAGGAAGCGAACGCAAGCCAGCCTTTTGTATTAGTGCATTCTGTTCAGTTCTTACTTGATCATCCCGTGTTCTCGCGTGTGCCATGGCCGAGTGGCAAGCTCAACACTGGTATTGTTGTCTTGTCTCAAATGAAGTCCGGTTCCACAAGTTAACCGAAAATCTTCATGGGTGATAGTTGTGTCAGATTCTTCCGTGCATAGGGCAAGTAATGCAAGTGATAGCTGTGTCAGTTTACCCCCATTTTTTTGGGCATCACTTGTCTCAAATGAAGTCCATTGGAGGTTCGCAATTTATGTTCCGTGGCATCGCACGGGCACCTACCTATATATATATATAATGCAGCAGCCTCCCGCTGTTGAATCTTCTCTAAATTGTAATGGGGGTGACGTTTTAGCGCGTCTGTTGGGGAGTCTAACGTATGTATAATATATATGTGGAAGTTGCGAAAGTTCACGCGCTTGAATTTTTAGATTCCTTTGAAGCCACGGGTGTGGCATATATTTTATGTTAAAATTACACACTTCGTTCGTGGAAATTTCTGTAGATATATACAATCTGTAATTTTTAGATCTAAGAATAAAACCTGACAACATATCTTGACACAATGACAAGTAACAATTCGTATGTATGTATGTATGTAAGAGCAGAGAATTGATAAGTTCAAAGGTATCCCTGTAATCTAATGATCATCAGTTTATTATTTTCAGTGACGACGGATCAACTGATGCGCAACTACCAAGTTTTTTCAAAGGACAAAACAACAAAATGGACGCGTCAGAGCTCAAATAAACAAATACTACCGTGTCCTCGCATCCGTGTGTGTTTACACTGAGACCAGACCACTAGCTAATCCCATGAGACAATAACAAACAAGCTAGGCGCTTGAGACAAGACAGCATGTATTTATAGTATTTAGCGCATTTATCTATCTATATTACTAAACCTTACTACAATGCGTACGGACCGGACTGCAGGTCTTGTGCTGTGGTTTGTTGGCGAAATAATTATTACTGCAATTGGTACTGTTGTCCACATATATCGTCACTAATTGAATTCGGCATTTGTCCTGCACTACGGCAAAACTGTATTCTTTTTCATGCGTGCACGTGCCACCTTTTTTTTATGACAGGTCTCAAGAGGCTAGCAGAGATAATAAATTTAATCTCTGGGTTCAAGAGGCTAACACAGATAATAAATTTAATCTTTGGGTTCGCACATCACTTAGAGCTAGATTGAAAACCAAATCCCCTTGAGATTGGAGGATAAGTCGAGCGAGAAATGAACTCATTTCCCGCTTAATCCCTCCAACGTTTAAGTAGATATTTGAGTTTTTCTGAAGAACCGGTGAGGCAATCAGAGGGGTAAATAGAAGCAAATCAAAATTTGTTTCTAAAAACTAGAAAGTGAGCTCTTAACTTCAATTGAGACGAAGAAATCGCTCAAACCAGTGATCTCATGATTTCAAAATGTTCATAGGACTTACACGAGACCAACAAAATAAACGGATAAAAAATGGACATCAAAAAGTCCGAATCGGCCCAAAACTTTGTCGCTATCCGGTTCTATTTTCATCAACTCAAAATTCAGTTTTCGAACGCGAAACTGAACCAAGCAGACTCCGATTGAGCTGAAATTTTATATATACCTTGAAAAATGAGTTTTCAAAGTCTCCACAAATTTTGAACTCAAACAGATTTGTAATCAATCGTGGATCTGAAAATACGAACAGACGATTTTATTGGGGTTTTGCCTTTTTGGTCAAAATGACTTCAGATCAATCCACAATTTAAAACTATGCAAACCAAAGGTTCTTAGTGGTCTAAGGATTGAACCAAACCCACAGAGAAACCACAAAACAATCCCCAACTCAAAAAATCAAGGATTCTTCCAAAATTCAAAGGAGAAGAGAGGAAACGAGCGTGGAGACAAAATCGAATAAAAAACTTTAGCACATACAAAATTGAGCACATGATTCGACATAACCTTTGGATGGATCTGGCCACCCTTCCTTTTAATGATCCGATGAGGAATACAAAAGCACAGAAGATGATTTCAAAGCATCTGTGGATCTCGGGCTAAACTAGGGAATGAATGCTATGTTTTTCTAAACAAGGCCAAAGAGATGACTGAAACCCATCTGTTTATAAAGGGTTATCACTACTTACTAAACTATCCGTAGATACATAGAGCCTATCCACTCCGCTAGGGGCAAAATGGACGAACTCCTCGGATATTGATCTGACGGCCACACACTCAACACAAAGTTGCTTCCCCTCGACGCACCCTTCATGATGACGCCACATGTCGCCTCTGATTCCCGCCAAAACTGCCACCGCCAAGTTTTGAGACCCAAACTCAGCAAAACTAGTAGCTGGGTGGTTTTGTGGCTCAACCACCAAAACCTTCATTAGTAGTGCACCGCATGTGTGTCCCTCATAGGGCTGGACGAAATGCTCGTGGCTCGCTGGCTCGCTCGGTTCATGGTCAGCTCGGCTCGACTCGGATCGGCTCGTTTGAATTTTTTCATGAGCTGAGCTGACATCCTAGCTCGGTTCGTTAACGAGCCAGCTCGGTTCGTTAACGAGCCAGCTCGCGAGCTAAACGAGCTACCATATTCCAGCAAAACGAAACTATATACATATCATTTACAGAATAATTGATGAACATGTTATATATATGTGATGTGTCTATGGCCTATGAATTAAATTAATGATTAATGAACTATGTATATGTGTTAATTTGGTCTATGCAAATATAATTATGGGTTAAACTGTTGAACATGCATGTGAATTATGAATTAATGAGTGATGAATGTGCTAATTTGGTGTTACGTTGACGTGGTTTGTGAAACTATGAGTATAATTACTATTTTCTATTGTTAAATTAGTTTAGAATAAACTTAAAATGAATATTATGTACATATTATTTTTTTTCTGCTCTGGCTCGCGAGCTAAACGAGCCAGCTCGAGCTCGTAAACGAGCCGAGCCGAGCTGACTTTGTGGCTCGTTAGCTTAACGAGCCGAGCCGAGCTGGCTCGTTAGCTTAACGAGCCAGCTCGAACTCGGACGAGCCGAGCCGAGCTGGCTCGTTATCCACCCCTAGTCCCTCACGTCCTGGACTCGTGTCCCACCAGCCCTCACCCACGCTGGCAACATGGCCCATTCTGCCACGTCATCACGACGATGTATGTCCCAGGTGTTAGCCACAACAGCTAGTCACCCAACGACTCTAGTTCCTCCGTCAAGTACCAACGCTCATCCTTCACCACTCTCAATCCATCAGCACGGACCTGCATGATCTTCATCTTCGCCGTCGACCACTGTCCCTATGCTCCACACCTGCACACCACAAGCCAAAAGACATGGTTGCATAACACAATAACTCACGCCTCGGTTAGTCCACGACTCAACCCGAGACGATACCCGTTGACAATCACCCATCATCAACCCAAACCACAAGGGATAAGTCAACCTTATGTTTGCAATCTCTCCCTTGATAAGTGCATTGTCAACACTACCTCATGAGCATATATTAGCACAAAAAGGAAGAAGAGAAACTCACCTGAATGACCAAAAGCAAGATAAAAGGCATACATGTCATCCAGAGTGAGCAAAGCTTGGTCCTCAAAGAAACAGGCAACGACTCAACACGACCTAGCGAGAAAATGGCTAGTTCTCAAGAAGAGGCAGAAAGGGGCTCAACACTACTAGCCAGTAGCCAAAACCAAAGCTCAAAATCAGCACAAAAGCTAAAATCAAAGCTAGTTCTTCTAGAAAGATCACCAGTATCACAGGGCAATTGTAATACCCTGAATTTGAGGTATAAAATTTCTTCTCTAAATCTACCAAATTCAGGTGTCACCTCTTCTCTCCTCTCTATACATTTCTTTTCTCTTCCTTTTAATAGAGCTTTGTTTATTTATTTGGGAGATGTATTATTTCTTTAGTATACCAAAACCTAGGGGAGACATGAATTGTTGCATCATGCTGAGCGTAAACTTTGTTTTTGGCTGATGCACATGTTTGAAAAATTCAAATTTGAATTTATGGTTTGGTTGGATTTGAATTCAATGGAGAAAATAAAAAGAAAAGGGATTAGAAAATTTGGAATAAAAGAAAAACAGATAGCAGCCCAGCCTCCCCCACTCGGCCTTTTGGCCCAGTCAGCCCAGTTCGCGCCCGCGTGCGCTCCCTCTCTCCCTCTGCCCGGTGGGGCCGACCTGTCGGTGTCCCTCCCTTCGCGCGCGCCTCACTCTCTCCCTGCGCCGTGGGCCTGCCCTGTCAGCCCCGTCTTTCCCACAACCGCCGCTAACGCGCACGCGCACGCACGCCGAGAAGCCCGGTCACGTCGCGCCCCCACATCACCCAACTGCCTTTTGAGCCCCGCCCGCACCCATTGTTTCACCCCTGCCTCATTTCACCCGCTTGCAGCCTCTCTCGCGCCTAGCCGCTGTCGCCCGAGCTCGCCGGAGAAGCGCGCTCATCGTGCCGTCTTCCCGGTGCTCCCGACGCCGCGCCAAGCCTTCCTGAGCGCTGATCCGAGGTGAGGAACCTTTCCCCATGCTCTGTTTGCCCCGATTTTGCCTCGTCGTAGTGAATTTGCGCTCGCCAGAGCTCTGTCTCGCTGGTCCACCGCACCCGCATGGCGTCCGGTCGATTTAGCCCTGCCCCATTCCTATGCTTTGGCCCTAGGTGTCCCTCACCCCTCATCGGAGCTTGCGCTAGCCTCGGCGCACCCAATCACCCCTCCCCGCGGCCGGGATTGCTCGCTGAAGTAACCCCAACCCACCGAGAGCGCCCCTTTCACCATTCGCCCCGCTCTCATGGTTAGAACCCTGCCATTGAGCTCGCCGGGTCCCCCTCACTGGTCTTGGTTAGCTCTGACGACCTCAGACCTCGGAGCCCGTGCTTGCCTCGTGTCCGGTGATTGCACCATCACGGACAGGAGCAACGCTGGCCACTGTGCCATTAACCCCCTGGGCGCCTGATCCCAACCGTTCAGCTCCGATCCAGCGGTCCAGATCACTAGATATCGCTTCGCATGAGCTCCCCTAGCGCTGGGCCCGACTGGTCAGCCCGCCCTCACCTCCGAGCCGCTGACTGCCCTGGCCCGCCTGTTAGTGCGCGCCCACGCACGCTCGCCTGCAGGTCTGATCTCGGCCGTTGATCTACGATCGGATGGCTAAGAACGCCTGATACCCCTTCGCTTGGTAATTTTGTTAAAGAGACCCCCAATTTCCTAGGAATCAACCCGTAGTCTGGTTTTATTGTGCCTGGGTCCCTGGTTTCTTGCAGAGAGACCCCTGGACTTTATTGTTTAATTTAGGGTTTTGAATTCTAAAACTTGTAAATTGCATATCTTTGTCATATGAACTCCAAATTGGGTGATTCAAATTGCAAAATGTTCATAATGTTATTCTCTACCTATTTAAATTATATTCATTCATTGTTTCCATGTCTCTTTCGTGGTTAGTCTCTAAGTTAATTTAGGGTTATAGAATATTGGTTAAAGACACTAGGAAGGCTTTGCTGTCCAGATTTGGACAGATTCAGACTTCACACTTCAAACGCCTACAACTTAACCTTTAGACCACAAAAAAGAGTGATCCAAGACTTTTTGGAAAGCTTAGCAAAAGTACTACACAACATACATAATCACCAAGAATTGATTCCAAGTTTAATCAACCCAAACAATACAGTTTTCGAAATCTATCCTGACATTAAACAGAACACAACAATTTATTGCAAATTCATAACTCTTAAACTATCAGGCCTATGATCATGAAATTTTAACACAAGCAAGATAAGAAAGTCATCTACAACTCTATTATGACCACCATCAACTGATTTTAACATTAAATTAAGCAAACATTGCAATCTCTGAAATCTATACAGAAATTGGACAGATTTAGGTACTGAACTTGTGAAAAGCATAACTTCTAAACCATCAATTCTTAGCTCATGAATTTTTAGGACGAGCTAGATAGACAAGTGAACTACAAATTTTACATAGCACATATCTACAGAAACATTCTTTACTTTACTAGATTACTCGCACAACCAAAACTATACATAGGAATTTCAGTTTGCTAGGACAAGAGCACTTAACTAAATCACCAAGCAAAATCATAGAGAGATACTACCACCAATTTCTCAAGTTTAAATCATTATGACTTAGTT